>OX336371.1:34494479-37323533 GCA_946902895.1 Fragum fragum
ATTTTACATGTGCATTGCTTATGACCTTTCTGTTTGTATGAGGTTCAAGGTCATCTGTCAAGGTTAAGGTCATTACCAACGTCAAAATTTGAAAATTTTAACTTTAACATCTGCCATAAGTAAAAAATGGTAAGTGATATAGCCTTCATATTTTACATGTGCATTGCTAATGACCTTGACTTTCTGTTGGTACTAAGTTCAAGGTCATTGGTCAAAGTCAAGGTCAAATTGTCAAGGTCAGTAATTTTCAAATATTCCTCCTTCACTAATTGCCAAAATTTCTTGTTACTTCACATAAATGTTGTTCATTAAAAGCCCTAGGTAATTTTTATTTCAATTTTTGACCAAATGAGCCTTACCATGCTGGCTTAATGCCATGTAGCTTTACATTTTGTATATATCCTATTCTAAAATAAATCAGTTTATTGTTATTGCAAGACTACTCAAGTTAGAGTCTTCATTTTTTGTATGAAGGCATTTTTCATTGATAACTTGGATAGTGAAGGTAAAATATTTAACCCTTTACCATATAATGATATTGAATCTTACTAGAATCAGGCCTGTGAAGCCAAACAGCTTCCTTCAATGTTTGTCAAACTTCCAAATTTCTTGTGAACTGAACTCTCAAACTATAGTTGCATTCAATAAAAAGTTTTTTGTCCAATAATGGCATATAGTTCTGTGACAAAAGCCTTATTCGGGGAGCATAATCCGTCTCCAACGGCTCTTGTTCTGCTTGGTTATGTGTTCTAGTGTTCTTCATTTCAAAAGTGTTCAACCTGGTTCACTGAATGTGACTAAAATAGAACAATATTGGTTTATTTCAGAAAAAAAAACAAAACAAACAAATTTCAGAGTCATGAAAACTTCTTAAGACAGAATAAAGGGATATTGATACCCATTAGTTTTATTTTGATATTAGGTTTTATTTTTAGTTCACACAAAGGAAAATTCTTGCTTTTCAAGTTAAACTGCAAATTTGTACTTCTTAAAAAAGAGATAATGATGCTAGTCAGATATTATACACATTTCAGTGTCATTATTCTCAGTCATTTACAATAGTATGAATAAAAACCGCAACTTTTACATTCACACGCAAAAAACCGAAGGGGTTAGACTGGAATCTGTCAGTTTGTCTGTATATGTGTCTACATCTTTATAATAAAAAACGGTGATATGGAATCACAATCTCCTCTTATAAATCCATAAACTTTGTAAAAACATTTATCATATATTGAAAATGAGCAGGTCACAGTTTTGAGGTGTCAGCACCCTTATGATCAAGGAACTATCACACAGAAATTGTAGATATTTTCCTAATTGATAAGGATTCTTGCAGGGTAATTGATCTTTTACTTTTTTCAAAATTTAGTTATCCAAATCAAAGGGATAGTAGATGAGACAAAGTAAGTACAATTTTAAATAGTAGCCATCCTATATGACAGAAAACATTGTTGATAAAGAAGAAATTGCTTGTTACATGCAGCTTCTTCTTTTTCAACAATGTGTTCTAAAGTATCATATCACAGGGATGTAAAAATTAGGGATTGTATGGGATAGGGTTAAGTCAAACTTCACAACAGTTTTTAGTTTCTTCTACATGATTTGCTTATATGGCCTTTATATAGCTTGGCTGTTTATGGAAAAAAAAGTTGAGATATTGTCTTCATCTTTACATTCTCGGTAAAGAGGTGGCAAATTTTTACTCTTGGGCATTTCTCAGTTATCATTTAACCCTTTACTAGACAAAATTTAGGTTGGTCTAAATTGATTAAAAGTTACTGAAAGTTGTCGTCTGCAGATTGTTTGCCTTTAGACCAGTTTAAAATTTCGCCAAAAGTATAAGCATTAATTACGGTATATACAGAAAACTTTACTTCTTTGTGCCTCAGGGATTTTTTTTGACAATTTTTACATGATGCTTTTTTGCTTCCTTTAACTCTATATCTTGTCAGTTGTTCACAATGAATAAACACACAGAGAATAAAGATATTGTATAATCTATTTTATTTTATGAATTATTTTATCTTTTGACCAGGTAAGGCATCGACAGACAACAAAATTAAGTCTGACCCAATTTGATAACTGTAACTCTGAAATTTACATTCAAAGCCTTAGCCTAGTAGTCGTGAAACCCAAGTGAATTTGTGTAAAACACCATTAAATCAATCAGTTGTATCCCTGTCACCTGTTAAACTACTTACCAAAGGACAAAATTTTAGATTGGACCAAATTCAAACAAATTTCAGACAATTTTCAGTTTAAAAATATTTGTCTTCCATGATATAAAAAAAATGTGTATAATGGAGAAATTGCTTTTAGCAAGCCGTTTCTTCTTTTTCCACAATTTTTTCAAAAACCTTCTTTTCCTAGTATCATCTTACTGCAGATTGTGGGGGAACGGGTAGATAACACAATGGGGACTACCTATAGGGGATTACATTACAAGATCGTCATTTACCCAAAAGGGCTCAAACCATTGCCACACTATGGTACTTTCTGATGCCCCCTCAAGTAAAATACATGTAATTAGGAAAGCAAAGTGGATAATGAAGAAATTGCTTGTGACAAGCAATTTCTTCATTATGCACTATTTTTATTCCCACATAAGACGAAGATTTTGAAAATTTCATCAAATAAGAATTGTCGTCAGCAACTTCTTTGGACAAGTCTAAAATTTTCTTCTGTGGTAATAGGTTGATTGAGGCAAGTTTTGTAGAGTCAATAGTTGATACCCAATGCAATATATGGATCTTAAACATCTTGATTTGTAATTAGAAGATTTGAGTAAGATTTTCGTTTATATATTTCGTTTTTATATACCATAGATTAGGACAGTCTGGCTTATTTCTCAATGATATTTTACCCAACGATGATATTTTCAACTTATGTATGGAAAATATTTATGTGGCAGTATAGTCTATTATGCAGATTCATCCACTACCTACTTCTACCCATCACCTGATTCATTCCTTGAATAGGTTGGTAGCGTAACTTGGCCAGGAAAAGTTTGATTGGTTCCTTGTAGACTGTTTAAATCATGTGACCGTCCTATTTATCCTTTACTCCCTTTTGATATTTCTTAACTTGAAAAATCTAATGATATTTTATTCTATACCCTTCAGCATTTACTGTTCAACCCTTTAACGAACATAATAAAAAAGAAACTTCGACTTAATCTATAAAGAAATTCAGGTTGTAGCAATTATCAAAATAGTTTGTTTACTAATTCGTCTTTACTATTTGCGTCCAGTTGAACTCAAGGCAGTTTTGAGAAACTGGAATGGAGCAAAACTCGAGATCTAGTAAAACTAGTTGAACTCAAGGCAGGTTTGGGAAACAAGAATGGAGCAAAACTCGAGATCTAGTAAAACTAATCAAAAACTACATGCAAAATATCAATGTTCTGCTTTCTGGTTATGGAGAATTATTTCAGATTTCTGTCTTTGTTCTAATCTTGAAATACTGTGTGCCCAGGTTGAGCCCAAATATGACCCCTGGGAAAATGTATCATCAAACTTGCAAGATGATACTACATGTTACCAAATAATATATGCTCACGGATGCCTGCTTACCCAGAAGATTTTTGAAAAGTTCCTTCTTTTATTCTATGTGTATGTGTAGGGGTGGGGATTATCACATTACATGAAAGTCTGGTTTGGATTCCTTCTAGTACTTTCATAATTAACTCATTCCCACATAATGACACTTTTTGACACCCCTCAGGAAAAACACTTTGTAAAAGATTGTTTAGAATGAAAATAAATGCTTGTAATGGGTTAAGAGATTGTTGGCCACACCTATTGACCTCTTGGTAATTTGATTGTGATTATAAACAACATTATTTTGTAAAATATTTGCTCAGGTGTATAAAACTAAAGATGGATTTTTGTTCAGCATCTCCAGCTTAAATACGCTATAGTAAACCAAAACAAATACTTTACGGCATAAATATGATAATGTTTCAATGTTTAAATGCCAAACTAACAAAAATACTTTACAGCTTAAATATGCTATAGTTACAACTTTTAAATTGCAAATTAAAACAAAAGCTTTACAGCTTATATATGCTAGAGTTACAACATTTAAATTGCCGAAATAAACAAATGCTTTACGGTTTAAATATTCCATAGTTACAATATTTAAATTACCAAACTAAAAGAAATGCCCAACACCTTAAGTTTCAATTTTAAATTGCCAAACTAAAACAAATGCTTTACGGCATAAATATGATATTCAAAACCAGCACTCAAATTGCCACAATAAAATAAATGCTTTATGGCTTAAATATGATATAACTATGTTTAAATTGCCGGGCCAACACAAATGCTTAACCCATAACCACTTAACAAAATTTTAGACTAGTCCTATTTGAATGATGCTGCAGATGACAATTTTAAATTGATGAAATTTAACAAAAATCTTTGTCTATTGTGGTAGAAATATTTTGGGATGTTTCGAGGAATTTATTTTGAGGGGTGTGAAAAGACGGGATTGTATTTAACCCTTTCCTGTTCAAATACGGGATTTTACGTTCCTGTGATATTTTACTTAAGAAAACATTGTGGAAAAAGAAGAAATTGCTTGTAACAAGCAATTTCTCCTTTTTCCACAATATTTTCTACCACATAGGATGGTTTCATTTCAAATGGCATCCAGTTTTCATTGTCGTCTGCAACCTCTTTCAATTTGGGCTAGTCTAAAATTTCCAAAAACGGGAAAGGGTTAAATTGGCTAACATATTTCTGTTCTAAACCATTTATTTGATATGTCAATTGATTTTTTTTTGATTGACAGTCACACTCTGTCAATTCATAAATAAGAATTGCTGTATGGTTAGGTCCCAGTAACCTTCAGTTTCCTTTTAACTCATTCCTATACAATTATGTTTTTGACACCCCTTGAGTAAAACTATTTTCGGAAAACATTGTGTAAAAATACAATTCCTTGAAACAAGCAATTTCTTCATTTTCCATAATGTTGTCATAAACTTTAAATTGTCTTCTGCAATTTCTTTGAATTTGGATCAGTCAAAACTTTTGTCATCTGCAATGGGTTAAACTGTATTAAACTAGGATTGTCACAAAACAGACTTATAACCCCCCCCCCCCCCCCCCCTGCAGCACTTTGCCATTCAAGTAGCACAGTTGACCTTTGACCTAGATTACCAAAAAGGTTCATTTGTAATATTGAACTTTTACCATCATAGCCTACAAATAAAAAGGTATCCCTATGGTGTGACCTTGACCTTTGACTTAAATGTACAATAGGTCACCTCTTTCAGGAATGAATAATATGTAAAAAGTTTCAAAATCCTATGTTGAATGGCTTATGAGTTAGTGTCGAATGGCTTATGAGTTATTGTATGGAAACAATTTTCAAACAAAAATCAACTGTGACCTTAACTTTTGACCTACAAGATCCAAAAGTAGTAGGATACTTCCTGAAGTTATATCAAGTCTAAAGACTGTAGCTCATTTGGTTGTTGAGTTGGAGCAAGGAAACAAAAAGTCTACAGACGGACAGTCACGGTGAAACCAATAAACTACCTCCACCTCGTAGGTTGGGGTTATAAAAGGCTATATTGTTGGGCAATTGAAGCAGAAGTTTTTTTATTACACATTAACATCAGTATCTTTTGTGCCTTCAAACAGTTCAAACTAGTTTGACAAGAACGCATTTTCATATTGAGGGGAACAGGTGTATTCCTGCTAACATTCTCAGAGTCACTCTGGGCCTATGTCTCATCTCAACCCAGCCTCCCTCTACCACAGCCACCATTCCATCTCCTTCTTTGCAAAATGCTATGTATGAACGCTTAAAAGATGGACTTTCTACTCTGATCTCTATATTTCTAAAATAGTCTCTATGTACTGGTACCAAACAACTCAGATAAATAGATAGCTTTGCTTTTCTGGGCATTTTATTTTTAATCTACTTGAACCCTGAAATAGATCTACAAACTTCAAAAGAACTTGCAGATAATTTAGTCAGGCCTAAAAATAAACAAGACACCAACCCTTGTCATGGTGAATAAAATCCTCTGAAAATTTGTATTAAAATCAAAGTGCTAGAAGCACTAGTTGTGGATTAATATTTATTTTGAAAATTGATTCTATAATTAATTCTGGCTTGATTGGGATATGCAGGTGGTGTAGAATAAGATCAGCCTGCACAGCTGATCTTTGTCTATACCTCCTGCCAAAACACAAATATTCCGTGTTCAAGGACCTGAATATTCCGGGTTCGGCATGACAAGGGTTGAAATAGGTTTAGGCGGGGATTTAATGAAAGACTCAACAATATTATCAATTTATAACATTTAATATTTCATTCAATATGACTGAATAGTGTTACAAATACACATATAGACAGCACAAGTTGTTCAACTATTTAGTATCAATCAGTTTCAAAAACAAGTTTAACAAAAGTCACTAAAACCGTTGCAAACCGCCACATACCCACTGACCAGTTACAGTAGCTCTATCAGAGAATCAGACAAAGACCCATTCAAACAAGTCAAGGGATTCATTCATTCAAATCTAAGTTTCATGGTCAAAGATATAAAAATCTTTTGAGTTAACTCATTACAAGACAACAAAATTATAGACTGGTCCAAATTGAAAGGAGCTGCAGACGACAATTTGAAGTTTATGAAATTATAGACTGTTTCAACTTCATAGGTAGAGAACATTGTGTAAAATGGAGAAATAACTCGCACCAAGCAATTCCTTCATTTTTACAATTTTTTCCAAATTGTTTTCCTTCATGAGCGCCAAAAAGTATCATTTGTTTGGGAATGGGTTAAAGCATAGAAACTGTTTTCAAAGGTCATCTGTGACCTTCATATTTGACCTCTGTGGCCCCAAAACAAAAGGGCTCGTATTCAGGGCAACAAAATTATAGTTTCAATATGCTACATCTAATGGCTTTTGACCTTGAGCACTAAAAATAAAGAAGTCCTTGATTTGAATGGAGTTTTATACCATTTTAAAGAATAGTTCAATTGTATCACAGCCATGTTATAATATTCACTTATTTTCTAGGTATCACCTTAACTGGGCTGAGGCTCATAATGCTTTGTCAAAAGACATTGAATCCACAACCCTTAACATCTCTTGGGTTACAAGTCTGCAACAAAGAAAAAGATAAGCCTGCCAATATTTGAAGTCTCATAATCATGCTTTGGACGTTATTGTCTGGAAAATAAAAGGACTTGAGTAAAAAAAACAACATGAGGCTATGTCTGACCATTCCAACAACTACACATCAGTTTGAAGGGAAGACATGGAGTACACCGGACAACCTCACAGTGTAATCGCTGAACATTGGTTAACTGTCAAAAGAAACCATCAGTCGGTAGCTAACTATAGAGTGCAAAATGATGACTGTAATCAGACTGTAGGCATGCATAGGCTGATCCAAGTCTTTAATTTGCACTCATATGGAACTGTTGAAAAATTTCATACTCATGCACAGAATATACCATATCAGTTTACGAAACAGATATTGCCCTATTCAATAGCTTTACATTACTACAATTGTTTTTTACAATTGTGTGATCAGAATGATTAAACGTTATTTGAAAAAAAGATAGTATTGAGACAGTTCCTCATATTCTTAGTCTTTTTCTTAACTTATTCAAATATGCAATCCCTTGTTTTCACATCTCTAAAAATCATATTCAGGTAAGCAATGGGGGAAAAGCAGCGATTCTTAAAGGCAATTTCTTCCTTCCCATCAATCTTTCTTCCATGCAAGATAACCAGTTAAAATATTCATCCATTTTGTTATGTCTCCAACTTATTTTCAATTTGGTTGATTAAATAGGGTTACCAGTAACCCTAGTCAAAGTTCATTAATTCATAGGGTTCTTTGGGGTATCATCAGCCGTAGGCTTCGGATCTGAGAGCTTTGCTTAACCCATTCCAAGATGGTAAAATTTTAGACTGGTCCAAATTGAAAGAAGTTGCAGATGACAAATTAGTTTGTGAAATTTGAATTTTTTCAACTTTACAGGTAGAAAACATTGTGTTAATTGAAGACTTGTTCAATTTTCTTCATTTGATTTCTTTGCAATTTTCTGGTTATGACACTTCTGGTATTCCAAATATTTTAAAAAATTGGTGCTTTGACAGTTATGCATGTCTGAAAAAAACGTTTTAAATCTGTTTAACAATTTTGCCAAAATACATTCAGCTACTAGAGGTTTGTTAGAAAGTAGGTTATTTCCAAATTTTGCATAAAAAGAGTGATTTGACATCTGGAAAGGGAGATGGAAATTTACAAGAGCTGAGTGTTTAACCCATTACCAGATGACAACATTTTTAACTGACCAAAGTCATATTAGTTGCAGACAACAAATTTTAGTTGATGAAATTTTAAAAGTCCTAGTATTTTTGAGTTAGAAAATAGTGTAGACAATGAAAAAATTGCTTGTAACAAGCATTTCTTCATTTTCCACAATGTTTACAAAGCATTTTTCTTGAGATGCGTCAGAAAGGGTCACCATGTGGGAATGAGTTAATAGAATTTCATATCCCAATGGTATCCCTAGTAATGTGAACCAGAATTTCTTAATACTAAGATCCCTTAACATCAAGTTGATCTTGGGTTTTTCCCACTCATTATGCAATAAATATCATCTAAACTTTCCCGTAAACAGTCTATAAACTCATGAACATTTGTGTTTGGTGGGTAGTTTGTTACGTTGAAGCCAATTCTCTCATTCTCTACAGCATAACCTGAAAATAAAATAAAAAAGTAACATTTGTAAAAATCTGTCAAACACTTGAAATTAGTTATCAATAAGACCTGAGCCATAAGAGACAATATTCACTGTTTGTAATGGGCTTTACAATGCTTTTAAATTTTTTAGATATAGAAGAGAAACTTCAAAATTTAACCTATTCCAACAAAATCCTGCTTTTGGACCCTCTCTCCCACAAAAGCCTCAGAAAACATTGTTAACAAGAGCTTCGCAGAGCAGCTCATATATGCCCGAAGGGGCTTGTCAGTAACCTTGCTTTGTCAGTTATGTTAGCTTGAATGAAAGCTCATGCATTTTATCAATAGAAAGATCTTGTTACCTGAATGATATTGTATACACTTGAGAAACATGTCAGCTTTCAAAACCATTGTTAAATTCTATGAATTTCGAAGGTCTTATGCACAACTAGACATAATAGGGAGTAACTGTGCAAAGTTTCAGCTCATTCCCATTGATAGATTAGGAGGAGTTACACACAAAAAAATTGCTAACGGACAGACAGATGGACAGACAGATGGACAGACGGACTAACTACACATCATAGGGGCTAATTGTGGAGAATTTCAGCTCATTGCCATGAAAAATGCAGAATAAGATGTGCATACAAGACATTAAGTGTTTTTCCTACAATTCAAGGGCAGATAATTCAAGATAACTAAAAAATGACTGGAAAGATTTGAATTTCGAAAGTCTTATGCACAACTAGACATCATAGGGAGTACCTGTGCAAAGTTTTAGCCCATTCCCATTGATAGATTAGGAGGAATTGCACACACAAAAAATTGCTAACAGATGGACAGACAGACAGACGGATGGACGGACGGACAACCGGGGCCATAACATAATACGACCCTTTGGGTGTATAATATTGAAGAAATTGCTTATTCAAAGCAATTTCTTCATTATCCACAATGTTTTCTACTCAAAAGACAAGGCTTTTGAAGTTTCACTGAAAAAAAAGTCATATGCATCTTCTTTGAATTCAGTGAGTTCTGTTACCACAATGCTAGATATTTGTCAGAAAAAAGAAAAAAAATTCCGAGGTTATGGATTTAAAATTTAGCATATGAACCTCTGTACAAAAATATCGATGAAAGGGGCCTACATGCCAAAATTGAAAAATGAGTATTGAATAGTCTTGAACAAAAATGTTTAGTTTCAGAGCCCTGAATACAATAAATGTTACGTAATTTTAATTTCACTACTTGCATAATATAGTTTCAGGAAATGCTCTAGAAATGTATCACAGACACAGATGCCCCTGCATAAATGCTTGTCAACTGACCTTCAGTTGTGACCTTGAAGTTAGGAGTATTTATGTATGACATGGTTCTCTTCAAGGAGAAAAACTGTGCCAAGTTATTTTGAAACCAATCAATACAGAAGATATGCTCTGGATAAGAATACAACACACTTACACACACACATCTCAAACACAGACGGACAGATGTAATTCTTTATGCCATTGCCTTTACTTGGTAGGGGACTAAAATGAAGTACACACTGTCTAGGACAATTTTGTATAGCATTAAGTCTTATTATGCTGATCCCTAAATATTCCTGCTTTGACAGGAGACATAGACAAAGATCAGATGGCATATAAGTGCAGTCTGATCAAAGTCTAAACCATCTGTTTGTTCTCTTTAAGCCATTATATCGTTTTCCAAACTAAATATTGACCCTGACAACAAAACCAACAGTGCCATCAGCACTGTGATTTTAATATATTTCTGTACAAGGATCTTATTCAGCATGACAAGGGTTAATATGAAATTTCCAGAAACTTAGGCTTTAAAAGAAGGAGATATAAAAAATACAATTTACAAATTGAAAAACTGAGAATGTTATTTTCTAGCTATTGTGATAAGGAAGTCATATATAAAGTTTCATCAATATTGGTTAAGAGGCTGTGGATAAATTGTCTTTTGATAGACAGACAGGCAAGGGACTAACTGATCAACAGCATGGCAATTATAAGCTCCATGTTTCAAATTCTTTGGGGGAAGCATTATTTAAGTAAGCCTGCATCACTAGTATTCATTACTAGATTTGCAGAATCCTTTTAATAAGAGAAGTTTGCTCTAGATAAACAAAAGTCTCTTGTCAATTTCATTCCACATTTATGTGTTAACGTCATATTTTAGTATATGTCAAAAATTAAAAAGAAAAAAAAAATACAAAAAAAAAAGAAAAAGACTTGACCTGTGACCTTGTTGCTCTCTGAAAAATATTTTCACATGATACATTTATATTCGCAAAGTTTCCCAAATTATTTTGAAATCCATGCTCAAATGTAGGAGATATGCTCTGGAACAGCACAATTTGAATGTGCAACCTTCAACTTTGAGTTCACTACTCTACTACATCTATGATGGAAAACAATAGTGCAGAGTTATTTTCAAATCCAGTCCAGTGCATTTCAGTAACATTAAACTCTGATTAGAGTATGAGCTGGTGAAGATAAGAGGACATGGCTCCTCCTGGGAAATTTTATTCTTGCGCCAATGAAATCGCCAATGGCAAAAATTTGGGGCCAATTGGTGCCAATTAGAGACAAAAGACAAATAACCTGTTATTTATATATATTATGATGATTAAATTGGGAATGGGTTAAAAGGTGTAAAACGAGAGAATTGACATTTGAAATTAAAATTCTAGGAACACCTAGAGCTATGCTGGACGACAGGTCAAATTTTTGGTAAGCCAAAGTACTTTGATTACTAATGTCTGCAGTACTTTGATTACTAATGCCCAATATTTCTCATTTCTCGGAAATTCACTTTGATACTAAAATCATCAATAGAAGAGTAAAATGCTGTTTTTGATTTCTTTTCGGCACTCTAATGAATCTCAAAAAGTGATCGAGGAAGATCGTCAATTTTTTTAGCCCAAGCGATGTGACTCTCCGCCATATTGGTTTACATGATGGTTCCCGGTGGGTGCAAGGAAAATCCCAATAACTCGGGTGATGTAAGAATCAATAAGGTCAGCCATGCGTAACTAATCTGTCTTGATTGACACAGATATGCAATGGATATTGATGGTCGCATGGCTCCCAAACAAAAAAGCAGATGCGTGAATGATAAACTTGCGCGTTGGTATTCGTTTAAATGGACTCAACATCCCTTTGCCTCATTTTGAAAGTTGTCACCACTCAAATTGACAATTCGCCAATTTTGGAGCCAGAATTTTTATTTTGTCGCATTTGGTACCATTGGCGATCAGCAGCGGGAGCCCTGGAGGATGAAAATTTAACTAGATGGTTGTCCCAGGACAACTGCTGTCGAGCCTGCAAAGTTTTGACCATCAACTTGACCTTAACCATCAATTTTAGTCTTTGACCTTGAGCTGTGACCTTGAACTTGAAGCTATCCAAAAAAATCTTTAAAATGGTACATCTACTCATGATGGAGAATAATTGTGCCAAGTTATTTTGAAATCCATCCATAAATGTAGGAGTAATTGTCTGGACAAACACAATTTTAATGTTTGACCTTGAGCTGTGACCTTGACATTCGAACTGGCCCAATAATTCTTTCAAAAGGCACATCTACTCATGGTGGAGAATAATTGTGAAAAGTTATTCTGAAATCAATTCATAAATGTAGGAGAAATTGTCTGGAAAATTTCAGACGGACAGACGGACGGACTAACAGACTGACACACTAACACACTCACGCACATACACTGCCTTGTCATAGTGACAACTACATCTTGCTCACCGCAAGCAGGCTCGACAAAAAGCTGCTATCAAATAAAGATCAAATTTACTAAGATTTAATAGTTCTAGGTCTTTTTTATAAAAATGGCTATAGTTTCTTTTAATGAATTTATATTCATTTATAATTATTTTGTTATAATATAAATGAATAAGACTGCCTGCTTAATATTTACTTTTTGTTAATCCAATACTAAGTAGATTTATTCTATGACTAGTGTAATGTTCTTGATCCTAGCTCAAACTTGCACGCATCATAAACTCATTCTGATGCCTATCTGGATACCAATCTTATCAAAATAAGTGTTCCATTATAATCAAATATATCTGAATATCATTTTTGCATACGTCTCCACCACTACTTCAAGGTAAATTTAGTCTTGAAATAGATCAATCTAAACATTACAAACATGACATTTTGCAAAAAGGATTCCCAAATGCCAATAAAGTATTTGACATAGTCAAATATTTAAAATACATAAACTTACCTAAGCTTATCATTATTCAGTGATATTCATGATGTAATATATATAATCAGTTTATTCTAACAAGAGCACCGTCTACAGGTGCCTACGCTCGGCTGTTGGGTGCTGGATAGTGGACAAAATGCATCTAGAGTTATTCCCCTTGATAGTATAGGTTGCTCTTTTGATAGTGAACAAGTGTGCCAAATTCCAAGTGAATGCCTTTAGTAGAACCAAAGATATCACAAAATGTCAAACTTTTCGCAAGACAACAAAGACGACACCAAGGCTAAAGCAATACCTCAGGTTTTCTAAAAAAAAAGCCGAGCTATAAATTCTAAAACCACAACTTGATTCGAGCTGTTAATTTTCCTTACCGACACCATATCCATTTTGAGTGACAGCACCAAATCCACCAATCACTACAGAGGGGTGACTGAGTGTTGATGTTGATAAAACAA
This sequence comes from Fragum fragum, assembly GCA_946902895.1. NCBI lineage: Eukaryota > Metazoa > Mollusca > Bivalvia > Cardiida > Cardiidae > Fragum > Fragum fragum. The sequence goes on from OX336371.1 coordinate 34,507,893, forward strand.
TATGATTGATATTGCTGTATGCAGGATCCGTGTAGATTTTTGGGAGTGGTTTCCCCTCCTTATTCGCATAATATCTCATTGCAAACAGGTGTCTATCCCAGCCCTGGCCTAGGTAATAAATTAATTATTTGTAATGAATAAAAAATCATATGGATACATCTTGATATACAAACTGTTTCCACATGTTGAAAAAAATCTAGCTATAGTGGATATTATTGGTGTAATTGACAAATCGCTGGCCCTGCAAAATTACTACTTTGGCCCCCACCCACTGACTCTGACAGGAAGTTCGGCTTCAATTTTCAACAGCTTTATTTTGTAACACTTATTGCAAGTAGCATCAAACAAAAAAGTAAAACTGTTGGTTGGCAACCTAAATGGCTTAACTAAAGCTTGAATAAGTTCAAATTTCAATTCCACGCTGAATGAATGAATTGATTGGTCAATATATTCCTTGATCGACAGGGGCGATTGGCCAATTGCTATTCCAGTTAGCTCATTCAAAATTCTCCACTGGTACAAATTAAAAGAAATAACAGAATTCAAGCTGTTTCTAGACTGAAATTTAATCCTAAAACAGTTGTTGAAAAACATGATTTGAAAAGGAGAAAAAACCTGCCAATCAAAAAGACAATTTCTCAGTTATCACAACTGTTATCATTACTTTTTTCATTCAAAGTGTTTTATTGTGAAGTAAGGGGTCAAGTCATTTCTGTTTCAAAACACTACAAAGTCTGTTCCCAGTTTATTTAAACACTATATATATATATATCTATTTATTCCCAGTTTATTTAAACACTTTATATATCTATGTATTTATCTTAACCCTTGTTATGCTGACCCAAGAACATTTGTGCATTCTAAGGAGGTCTAGACTAAGATCAACATGCACATATGTGTAACCTGACCTTAGTTTGACACTTTATGCCTTGTTTCTGAAATGCCAAAAACAGGAGAATTTACATATTTCAAATGTGCCTTATTTCTTTTCCTTACATAAGGATAACATAATAAAGATAACTAACTGTTATGAGACAAAGAGCACTGTAGAGAGATGCAATGGATTCTAATTACTCCTACCAATTCATACAGCTGGGTGGAAAAAAGCTATGTCTGTAAATTTCCTTACTCAAAGGAGGTGGGACTTGAGTGGGACTCAAAGCTTCACCATCTGATTATGAGTTTAGCATATTAACCACTTGGCAAATGAGCCAGACATGTGCATATGCAGAAGTTTAAAAATTCATTGCCCAGGTCAGTTGCTTTTGTACAGCATAGCTATGTTTGAAAGAGAGAACAAAATTGCAGGTGGCATGAAATCAAGGAAAAACAGTGATTTTATCATTTTGATGATACAGCTGGCTTACAAGTGAAATTATCATTTGACTATCCATAGGAAAGCTAGAAAATTAAATTCCCTGAAAGTCATTCACTCACTCTGATTCAACCCCACTTTATCATGACCCTCCTAAAGACACAATGCAAAATAAGAAACTGCATTTAACAAACTATTTCTTCATTGTCCACAATGGTTTCTACCCTTAACCCCATTCCAACTCAATCACACTTTCTGACACCTAACAAGACAAGAGGGCTGTTGGCCCTGGGGCGCTCACCTGAGATAAAAGCTCTTTTTCTTTCAACAATCTATTTCATGTTAAGGTTAGGATTATGAAAAAAGTTGGCCACAATTACATATAAAGACTATGAACCTGGGGATCCAAAAGTCTAAATTACAAATTCCAAGGCTTAAGTGCTGATTTGAAAGAAGGAAAAAACTTTTTCCATGGGTTATAATTTCAGAAATAAGAAAGAAGTCTGCGAACTGATGCTTCATGCCTATACCCCCCCCCCCCCGGGTCCGCCCCTGGAGACCTGAGGATCAAGATTTTAGCTATTTTGTAAGAGATCAATATACTGATGCGTCATGCATAGTATCAAGGCTCTACACCTTCTGGGCCAGGAGGAGAAGATTTTTAAAGATTATTTTAAAATTTCACTTTCGTTGCCATAGCAACCAGAGTTTTAAACAGATTTCAATTCTTTTAGCTAATTTTAAGGGGGGCCACCTAAGGAACATTTCTGCCAAATTTAGTTCAAATTGGCCCAGTGGTTTTGGAGGAGATGTCATTTAAAGAATCGTTCTTTATTTCTATATAACACCCCCCCACCCCATCCCCCGCTCTGCCCCTGGAGACCAGAGGATCATGATTTTAGCTATATTGAAAGAGGTCAATATACTGATGTTTCATGCAAAATATCAAGGCTCTATGCCTTCTAGGTCAGGAGGAGAAGATTTATAAAGATTATTTTAAAATTTTACTTTTGTTGCCATGGCAACCAGAGTTTTTAATGGATTTCAATTCTTTCAGCTATTTTTGAGGGGGACCACCTGAGGAACATTTCTGCCAAATTTGGTTCAAATTGGCCCAGTGGTTTGGGAGGAGATATCATTTAAAAAATCGTTCTTTATTTCTTTATAAACCCCACCCCCCACCCACCAAGGAATTTGGTTCAAATTGGCCCAGTGGTTTGGGAGGAGATGTCGTTTAAAGAAATTGTTGACGGACGACGCACGACAGAAGGACGCCTGACAAAAGGGGATCACAATAGCTCACTTGGGCACTACGTGCTCAGGTGAGCTAAAAAAGGCTTTGGGAAAACATTGTGGAAAGTGAAAAAAATGCTTGATGTTTATCCATCATGTTTTCTGTGTAAAAAGTTAAAGATTTTTAAAATTTCATCAAACTTGAACTTGTCCCCTGCAACTTCAATTTGGACCTGTATAAAATTTTCTTGAGTGGTTATGGTTGAAAGACAAAAGATTTTTAACCCTACAGACTTCAACATATCTGCAACTTATTTGAAGATAGATTAGTCTTGAAAGTTATTGTCTAGTAATGAAATTAAGAAATATGTTTGTTACAAACCCATTGCAGCTTCTTTAGTAAGTTTAGAGTGGTAATCTGAACACTCCTTCAAAACTGATTTCAATTCCTCTACACTGTGTGGTTTACTTGAGTTCATAATCATTTCACATGCCTTCTTAGTGGCTGGAAGGAAAATATGAATTTCACAACTTCACTAAGTCTTACAAAATGCTTCCTTGTAAACATTGTAACCAAGCTTTTATGGCACACCTATTCTGGTGTGAACACTTAATTAGTTGAATGATATATTCATTATGTAACTTGAATATGATTGGCTGACCTTAATTTAATGATCTTGCATTTTTCTTAAAAGCTGAAGTTTTTCCATCAATGAAAAGAGTACAATCATTGACCTTATTTTCACCCATAATTAATGGCAGGTCCATGATTAATGGCAGCTGGGTTTGAGACAGATTCTATCCGAAGATCTATAAGTTAAAATAACTGTATTGAATACATATATTCCATACGGTTATTTCAATATACAGTGCTTCTAGAGTGGTCACTTTTACTAGCCATCCATTTGGAATAAGATAGTTAGACTTGAAATTCCTTTACAAAATCAAAAATCTCTCTACAAGAAGTCACTAATGTCCAGGTGATATATTAATTGAACATAAATGCCCTACATCAACAACCCACTTATAGGAAATGTGACCAAGATACTTGACCTTGATAGAAGACCTTAGCCTTTGTACCAACAAAAGTCTAACTGCAAGGAAAGCATAACTGAAATATGTCTAAGCTCTGGCACATCAAAGTAAAAGGCGTGCTCAATTTTAAAGTTTTTTACAATCAAACAGACAGAGTACAAATAGAGAAACAGACAAAAACTGATCAATGACTGTATCTCCCATTTGTGGTTTTATGGGGATAAAAAGCATATTCCTGATTGAATATTATACTGAAAATACTAATTGGAACTATCTTGATGTTTAAAGATATATAGATAGACATGTTACCTGGAGTGGCAGATCTCACAGTCTCTGTTCTCCCATGTTTAAAGGCAGCAGTTGAGCAGGACTCATATGTAGCTGCTGTCTTTCCATATTGTTTATAATAGGCCAGCTGAAACATGGCAATGTGAGTTAAGTTAAACTGATAAATGTAACCATTCTGTCAAAAGAAAGAACATCCATCTTTTAAGTTCAAAAAGTATGGATCTTGTTCAGTCTAGAAATATTGTACATACTGACAGGTTTGAAAGAGATTTTATCCTAGATTGTCTGTCTGCAATAAGGTTGGTCATTGTGTGTTACTATATGATAATTTAATTTTACTTTTTTTCTATCAAGATTTAAGCTTTTGGATAAGCAAAATTTAGAGCACACAACTATTCAGTATGCTGTAAGAATGTATAAAACATATACATTGACATTTACAGTAAGTTCACTTTTCTGAGGACGTAACAGTATCTAAGATTGAAATATTAATTGAATTCTATTTTCTAACCATTTTGTTTAGTAAGTTGTCCCACAAAAATGGCTTGTTCATACCTGAATAACAAGTTGAAGTACAGAATCAGGACTAAGTTTTTGATCTTTGATAAACTTTTTGTTGTATGTGAAATATTCCAGATGATCAACATCCAGAGAACTACATTGTATTGCAAAGTCTGTTTTTGCTGTCTGTATGTATTCAATCAACTTTGGATCCAAGGCAAACTCTGGAAGATAAATGGCAGAAGATAAAGATGAATTCTATATTTCATGAAATGATGATACAGATGACTTTGATATGTAAGGTATTTCAATAATTAACTTACAATTTTAAATTTTGACGTTGAGTAGAAAAGTACTTTTTGAAAACTCTGTGAGAAAAAAGAAAATGCTTGGCACAAGCATTTTCTCCTTTTGTCACTGTTTTCTGATCTTTTTGGCTCATATTTTTAAATCTAAATAAGCTTTGAAATGCCTTCTGCAAATTCTTCAAATTATGATCAGTCTTAAATGTTTTTGTCTTTATTAATCCATTACCATTACCACACAACAAAATTTTAGACTGGTCCAAATTCAAAGAGGTTGATGACAAAATTTGTAGTTAATCTAATCTTAAAAATATTTGTCTTTTTGGGAAGAAAACAGTATGGATAATGAAGATGCTAGAAATAAGCAATTTCTTCATTATCCACAATGTTTTCCAAATCTTTTTTTCTTGGGGGAGTCAAAAAGCGTCATTGTGTGTGAATGGGTTAAAACATGATTACCAGATAGTAGTGCTCAGTTCTCTAAAATCTATTTCCCAGGTTCATGTGATACAGTCTGGAATCAACCTCAGCTATTCTCAAAGGGTACCAAGTGTCTTAGTAGTCACCAGGGTAGACTCCTATTCAGGCAGAACTTGTAGTTTGTGAAATGAAATCCAACATGTCTGTAGACAAGTCTTACAATGCTGAAACCTAGTACAGATGATAACTGGGACGTGCACAAGCTATTGAACAAAGTTTTACCCATTACCAGATAAGAAAATTTTAGGCTTGTCAAAATTTAAAGAATATGCAGACATCAATTTTCAGTGAATAAAATTTCAAAAATCTTAGTCGAAGGGGCGGTGGTGTAGAAAACAATGAAAATTCCAAAAATCTTAAATTTTAAGGGGTAGACGATATTTAAGAAAAGTAAAGGAATTGCATATTCCTCATTTTCCACAATGTTTTCTGAAGTAGGATAGTGTGAGAACTGGTTAAGGCCATTTTTGTGTAATATTTGAGTGATATCAAAGTCAAGGTCACAGATTAATGTACCTCTAAATACAACTTTCTTACTATCATAACAAGAAAAACAAATGGGAAAACATCCCAACAAGCAATTTCTTCATTTTTCATGTTTTTTTCCCAGAAAGTTGAACATATTGAAATTACATAAACTAAAAATGTCATCTGCAACTCCTTTCAATTTGGACCAGTCTAAAAAAAATTAAATGGGTTAATCATCTTACGAAGTTTCTGTACAATCCTATCACAGTCAACATTAGCGGGTACAGTAGAGGGATGAACATGAGGTTTCTTGGTGGATTCTGTCCAAACTTCTTGGAAATATCTCAACACAGCAACGCCATCTCCCCATGAATGCTCGAAATTGACAGCAGCTCTCCCATCTTGGGTGAGAATAAGCGAAAAACTTTTGTCAAACCATCTGAAAAGAAGACTCAGTACAATGAGACTTTATAAAGCAATCTTTCCTGCATTCAAACTTGAAAAAAAAAGTTTCATTTTACTCAGAAACTTTTCCATAATAAATTCTAATCAACTATGTACATGCATGGCATTGACTTAACAAGATCTAGCTTTGTTTACAAGAACCTCTCACAAGAAAGAAATCCTTTAGATAAATTCATTCTTGTTGAATTTAAGCCTAGTTTCAGTTTCATTTTGCCTTTTCAAGCAATAGATTTGACCAGCCCCATTTTCCTTTATAATCTATCAGGATGCTGTAAAAATATGTGCCAAACAGGATAGGAAACATTGTAAAAATGAGAAAATACTTGTTACAGATATTTCCACAAAGTTAAATGGATATTAAGTCACTAAGGCCCCCTTTTACTTCAAACAAGATGAATGACAATATATTCAATGGGGATCTTTTTGTATACTGGTAATAACACTAGCATTTACAGCAAATTTGATACATATTCAGCCAAAATTTTGATATCTAGAGAGGTTACAAACAAATTTTCATTCAGGCACCTTCACCCTTAAAAGAATTGAGCTATGATTATGACCTGTAGGTGGTAACTAGGAAATTGTCATTGAGGTACCTTTTCCTTCATATGAGTCAGAATGTTATCATATTCAATAGGGGTCTTTCTCATGACCATGACAACATTTCATGCAGGCTTTAACCCTTACCCGTTTAAGGGAATTTTAGACTAGTCCAAATTGAAAGAGGTTGCAGACGACATTGAAAACTTGGTGCCATTTGAAAAGAAACCATCCTATGTGATAGAAAATATTGTGGAAAAAGGAGAAATTGCTTGTTACAAGCAATTTCTTCTTTTTCCACAACATTTTCTTGAGTATAAAATCACAGGAACGCAAAATCCCGTATTTGAACGGGAAAGGGTTAAGAATGATTGAGCAAAATTGTGACCTAGTGAGTGGTAACAAAGAAATTTTCATTTTTGCCCTTTTTTCCTTGATACCACTCAAAATATCACAATATTCAATAGATTTCTTCCCTTTGACTAAAAAACAATTTTACTCAAGTTTTAAGAATGATTGAGCCATCATTGTGGCCTGTCGAGGGAAACTAACAAATACATTTTCATTCAGGCCTCTTTTTGCCTTGATATTGGTCAAAATGTCACCATATCAATTAGGGTTCTTCCTTGTGAGAATACAATCATTTACATTTCGTATTAGAAGGATTGGTTCCTCATTTCTGTGAGAGACAACACTAGACTGCTGAGACACACTGCACATAATGAGGATCAAAATTAACAAAAGCTCACCATGAGCACAATTAGCTCAGGTGAGATTAGAGACAAAATGAATATAAGTTATAGTTAGTTAACCCATTCCCACACAGAAAATATTTAGACTGGTCCACATTCAAAGAAGTTGCAGACAATGATTTAAAGTTTGTGAAATTCAAAAAATGTTCGGGTTTTTTTCGATAGAAAACAATGTGAAAGAAGAAGAAATTGCTTGCACCAAGCAATTCCTTCATTTCCACATTGTTTTCCTGAACTTTTTTCTTGAGATGCGTAAAAAGTCAGGATTGTGTAGGAATAGGTAAATTAGTAAACCATTCAAGCAAGAGACAAAATGAATGTTTCTGACCTATTTGTTCCGTCACCATGGAGAAAGTTTCTAGTAATCTCATTAGGGTTTTCTGGTGATGTATCATCTAACACTAGAGCAAACAGTGCTGAGTCTACAAGCTTCATGTACCCCTCATTCATCACCCCTGATGAAAAGAAAGCCGATTCATTCATACCTCCTACAACATGAGAAAATGGGACAATCTTTCTCTAAAAATGCAAAAAATGGGGAAGTTCATTTCCAAAATACAGAATACCGTAAGTTTCACGTGTCAAAACAAAAATGAGATATTTTCTGTACTTTTGTACACCAGAAAATAGACATTAAGTAAGTCTCAAAATTTATGTAAACCAATTTGATTAGATACCCAAGAAAAAAGAGAATGGGATATTATGCTTATATCTTTACCGGACCACAGTTTCAGACAAGCAAACATGAAAGAAACAAAAGCCCTGCATGCAGTTGCCAACCCTTGGCTGTCAAAAACTTCTAAGTGACAAGTTGCATCTGTGAAACACAATCCCTCCGCAACAGGACTTAACTATGAAAAGTGTTGTTGACTTGTACATGAGTTTTAATAGAGTATTCTAGTGAAAGCAACATGGAAACTTTTTTGGCCTTTGACCTTGGTATGTGACCATGACTTTATCACATGATCTTGACATGAGGAGATGCCCATTATGGAGATGTATCATGCCAAATATGAGCATTGTATCTTGAATAAGCTGGTAGTAATTGGCAATTTTAAGTTTTTTGGTTAAGTTTTGCAGACAGATAGACCAGGAGACAGAAAGATGGACAGACAGACAGACGGACAGACATTGGTAAAACAACATGCCAACAATCTTTTGATGCGGGGACATAAAAAACGGGCATAATTTGTCTAAATGCATTAAGAATTATCCCCCTTGTTCAATCACATTGCTCTTTTGATAGTGAACATTTAATCCAAGTTTCAAGTAAATGTGTTGAGCTTACACAGAGGTAAGGCAGAAGACAAATTGCCTTTTGCAATACCTCAGTCTTTTTCTGAGCTAAAAGAGTAACCCTTAGATTGACTCTTCTCTTGCATCATTATTTCTATAATTTGTTTCATTTGTTTCATTTACATTTTGTATATGCCAATAATATTCAATGACAAGAGGACCATGATGGCCCTATATTGCTCAGCTGATCATGATAGCCTTGGGCTTTACAGTGAAAGTTTTCCAAATTACTGCAGAATTTCAAATGTAATTTTTTGTATTCTAGTGGGCTATCATAAGGCAACATTTCATGCAAAATGTTTCACAGAGACAATTTTCAAAGTTTTTGTTCTTAATCTGTTTGTATAGTCCTGGAATCCACAAAATACCTTGAGTACTTTGTGCTAACGTGAGCTTAACCCTTTCCTGGTATTTGACATTTTAGACTGGTCCAAATTGAAAGAGGATGCAGACGACAATGAAAATTGGATGCAATACCAAATAAAACCACCCTATGTGGTAGAAAACACTGTGGGAAAAGGAGAAATTGCTTATTATAAGCAATTTCTCCTTTTTCCACAATGTTTTCTCAAGTATAAAATCACAGTGACGTAAAATCCCGGGTTTATCCAGGAAAGGGTTAAAAGATGGCCAAATCTTACAAACTTGCATCAAAAGTTAAATAGAGTTGGATTTTGTGTTTTTTAATTGACAAATTAGATTGGGAAGACTATTTAATCCATTCCTGTTTCAGAAAATTTTACACCAGTCCAACCAAATTCAAAGGCTTTTCAGACAAAACTTATGTTGGATTTAATTTGAAAAAATAACCATTCAGTAGAGCAGAAAACATTGTAGAAAAAGAAGAAATTGCTTGTTACAAGGAATTTCTTCTTTTTCTACAATGTTTTCTCATAAAATCAAAGGGACGTAAAACTCGGGGATTGAACAGGAAAGGTTTAATATCAAGATTAATTCATAAACACTTGATCCAGCATTAGGATGTGCCAAGGAAAATTACTTATGAAATACATTGTGGGAGAACAAGTGAAATAAATTGTAACAAAAATTTCTCTTTTTCTCACAATATATGTTTTGCACTGACTCTTACCTTTCTAATGTATGTATTTTGCATTGACGTCTGCACCCCATTTGAATTTAGACCAGTCTATGATATTATCTTGTATTAATGGGTATAAAATGAAGAAGATGAAATCTCTTACCAGCATTACAAAGTTGTGTACGGATAGTTGCCCATTTATCTCTGTTCAGCGTTGTAAGAACACCTAGTGGATTTTCATTAGGAGGCCTTGTATCCTCTAGTATGTACTTAATATAGGACATCATTACGTCGGGTGCAATAATATAACCTAAAACAGTGTAGATGTACAATCTATATCTGTTGTGTTTCTGTCTCAACCCTATATTGCCAATAATCAAAGTAAAAAATATACCAACAATATATTACAAAGCTGCTAATTTTATTTGGAATTTACTAGCCAGTTTGCAGCTACGGCAACATTGCCTTAGTTAATTGTCAAACATTAAAGACCACAAAGCTTCAAACTAATATTGTACACATGGTTAAATTTACAGCTGTATTATTTTTGCTTTATTGATAGTCAAGCATATTTACACCATTTAATCAATCAATATTTCTGTATTTTCTTATGAAATGCCCGCCATGTAATACAGGATATATAAAAATTATTTTCAGGATTGAGAAAGAAACATGCTATTGTAGAGAACACTATGAAAGATAATCATTTGATGATTTTTTCTGAATATTCTTAGAAAACACATTATAAGCCTTTATAGTGAGATTTTGATTTTTAATACATTTTTAGACAAATAGGCATTTTGAATAGTTGTCAAGAAGCTATAAGGATTCACTAAGTAAAATGCACTGTCATCCATTTGCATTTACATAGCTCACTAATTACCTACAAGATTGTACAAAGTACATTAATAGAAATAGTGAAGTGATAAGTATCCATAAACAAAAGTGGATGTAATAAATTGTTCTTGATTGTTCATTTTAACTCTTCTTTCTTATTGTGGGTCTAGAAAGTTAAAAGGAGATTTGTTTTGACAGTAAATATAAAATGTGCCCAAAAAATCCCTAACATTTCATCAAAAACGAAACACTTCCAAATTTGTAAACTGCCATTACAGCATTATGCAATCAATTGCCTATTGCTTAACCCAATACCACATGACTGGTCCAAATGCAAAACAAGAGCTTTGTCCACAGGACACAGATGCCCCTATTGGTAGCTTTGATAATAACAAAGGGCAATAACACCAAAATTATGCAAGCAGAGTTGGGGTTCTTGTGCAATGCACTTCTCCACTGAGGTCTATCCACCTGTGAAGTTTCAAGTTGATAGCTATTATACTTTCAGAGATATGCCCCAGACAAAATGTAAGTCTTTAAAATAACAAAGGGCAAAAGCTCCAAAATTATGCAAGCAAGAGTTGTGGTTCTTGTGCACTGCACTTCTCCTCAATGAGGTTTATCCACCTATGAAGTTTCAAGTTAATAGCTATTATACTTTCAGAGATATGCCCCAGACAAAATGTAAGACTTTAAAATAATAAAGGGCAATAACTCCAAAATTATGCAAGCAAGAGTTGTGGTTCTTGTGCACTGCACTTCTCCTCAATGAGGTCTATCCAACTGTGAAGTTTCAAGTTGATAGCTATTATACTTTCAGAGATATGCCCAGGACAAAATGTAAGACTTTAAAACAAGAGGACCATGATGGTCCTAAATCGCTCCCCTGAGTATGATGGTTCATGGCTTAATGATATAAACAAAATGGCAAAGCCCTCTGTCTAATTATTTTGGAGAAGATGTTTACAGATTTCTCTTTTAATCCTTGGTATATTGATGATCCCAACATATAGCACTAATTTCCTGAATATGGTAATGCTTTGAAGTATAGACATCCATACATACCAAGTATAAAAGTTGTAAGCCTAATGGTTTAAGAGAAGAAGGTTTTCAAAGATATCATTATATATTCCTAACTAAAATTAGGGATTGCACAGAAAAGGGCTAATTTTTTAAGTAATTTGGTATTGGGTCAATGGCTGATTAATTGTACCTTAATCAAAGCTCTAGGCTTTATGATTTGGGAGAAGAAGATTTTCAAAAATTTCCTTCTTTATTCCTTTGTAAAATCAGGAATCACACAGAAAAGGGCTAATTTTAAGAGGATGATAATTCTTTGAAGTATTTTGGTAGACGGTCAATATCTTATGATATGTACAAAATATCAAAGCTCTAGGCCTTATGGTTTGGGAGAAGAAGATTTCCTTCTTTATTTCTATGTAAAATCAGGGATCACCCAGAAGAGGGCTTATTTTCAGAATACGATAATTTTTTGAAGTATTTTGGTAGAGGGTCAATAGATGATGATATATACCAAATATCAAAGCTCTAGACCTTACCGTTTGGGAGGAGAATATTTTTTAAGTTTTTTCACTCTGTTGCCATGGCAACCAGAGTTCTTCATGGAAATCAATTCTTTGAAGTATTTTGAAAGAGCATGACCTAAGGATCATTTCTGTGAAGTTTTATTGAAATTCCATGGTTAGTTTAGGAGGAGAAGATTTTTTTGTAATTGTGAACGGACGGACGGATGACGGACGGTGACCGATCACAATAGCTCCCCCAGAGCACTTCATGCTCAGGGGAGCTAAAAACAAAGGGCAAAAACTTGAATATTATGCAAGCAAGAGTTGTAGTTCTTGTGCAATGCACTATTCCTCAATGAAGTCTATCCACCTGCGAGGTTTCAAGTTGATAGCTATTATACTTTCAGAGATATGCCCCAGACAAAATGTAAGTCTTTAAAATAACAAAGGTCAATAATTCCAAAATAATGCATGCAAGAGATGTGGTTCTTAGGCACTGCATTTCTCCACAATGAGGTCTATCCACCTATGAAGTTTCAAGTTGATAGCTATTATAATTTCAGAGATATGCCCCAGACAAAATGTAAGTCTTTAAAATAACAAAGGGCAATAACTCCAAAATTATACCAGCAAGAGTTGTGGTTCTTGTGCACTGCACTTCTCCTCAATGAGGTTTATCCACCTATGAAGTTTCAAGTTGATAGCTATTATACTTTCAGAGATATGCCCTGGACAATTTCGGGATGGACGGAAGGACGGAAGTACGGGCAGACGGACAAAGGCAAATCTATATGCCACATTAAGTGGTGGGGGCATCAAAAGTTGCAGGCGACAATTTTCAAGAGATTAAATTTTGGAATCCTCATATCTTTGGTTGGAAAACATTGTGGTTAAATAAGGAATTGCTTGTGCAATTTCTTCATTTTCCACAATGTTGTCTAAAGCATTTATCTTGAGGTGTGTTCAAAAGCGTCATTGTGTGGAAATGGATTCACTCTCTTCAAAATAATTACTTGTTTATAACAGTCCTTAATATATTAAATCAATATTGGAAAGAAGAAATTACTCTTTGCAATTCCCTTTTTAATGTTTTGTTATCACTCAACCAAATCCATTATCTTCAATAAATGGTGTCTGCAACCTCTTGCAATCAGTCCCATAATAATTTTCTTATCAGGAGATGGGTAATAAAGTGGAAGAGAAAATCATATTTCTAATGTGAGTGAATTTTTACTGTAAGCCATTATTACACTATCCATCCTTTGTTTCCTAACCTTTTACAAGTGTTCAAAATGGTCCAAATTGAAAACAGCAAGATTAATAACAACTTAAATAGTGTATAAAATTGAATTAGAGCTCTGTAAAATTGGGCATCCCCTTGCAAAGAACAAGTCAATAATTCACATGATAATAAATGTACCTTACCAAACTGCACTACAGACAGATTTCAAGATACAAGCAGAAATGTTACTTGTACAGAGGCCAAATACTAGAAAAGTATGAAAATTGACTTTTTGACCTTCTCATCTAATTCTATCTATACCAGCTAGTTTGCTTAACTCCTTAAGGGCTACTCACATTCAAATTTTGTGAAACAGAATTTTAATTTTCAAGAAAATACAGTATATCAAGAATTAAGCGAACAATCAAGGGACGATCAAAAATTAGTCATTGAAAAGAATGATCGCTTATAAAACGTTTTTGTGACAGATATGAAGATTTGATTTGATTGCGTACATAATATATCATTACAAAATGCTTGCTTAATCCTATGTTGTATGGACTCATCAGAATTGTCTCATTTAGACAATCCTAATGAGTTCCAACAAAATATGATTTAGATAGGATTTTTTATGTGAGAAAAATGCTTGAAATTCTTCATAGCTTTTGCATTTAAAAAGAGGATTTCAATTGTGGTTGCTTAATGAACATGGCTGCTTAATAAAAGTGATTGGTCAAGCAAGATAGACTGTAAGCCACTTTTCCTCAATTTTCATAGTCATATCTTACCATCTTTATCAATAGCATCAAAAAGGTACATATGCCCTCTCCTGAACACCAACATATGTTTAGCATCACTCTTGGTGAACAATTCATCTTTTCCATGTCTACAAGAAATTTATGATGATTATTTATGTGACCCATTACATGAAAAAAGCACCATCTGGGAATTGATGGTTCATTATCCTAGTAATATAAACAAGAAAATTTCATCTTTGTTTGCAGTTGTATTTTAATATTTTACCTGTCTCAAGCAAGGGTATTTTATGTTAGCTATGTGTTACATTTGTTTTGGAGATTCATGGCTGCAATCAATATCCCAATGTAATGGAATGTCTTCATCTATATTTACACTAATTTAGTATGATTATTATTTTGGTAATTAAATTAAATTTAGAAAATGCATGTACAAGCGCAAAATCCTACCAATTCTATCAAACATATGGGCCCTTAACAGAAAAATATGAACATGTTTGTAAGAAAACAGTTATTGGTTTATTGGCAAGGCCATAATTGTGTTAAAACAAACTTTGGTACTATACTAATATTGCAATCTACTGTGAATCAATTGCTTGCTTGATTGATTGATTGGTGTTTTACGATGTATCAATAGCTGTGGTCATTTAGCCCATTAGAAACTTAAGGATAGTACAACATAAAACATATAGAACAATACTACTTGGAATCAAGCTCACCTATTCTGGTCAAACTTCAAAGAAGCTACAGACCATATTTCAAAGGAGCTTGAAGTTGCATAGTGATACATCATGAGAAAAAGAGAACTTGTTCTCATTTCTGTAATAAACATCCTCAGGGGCATTAAAATAGGTAATATTGTGGTAATGGGTTAGGAATTTCTGTTAACCCATTATATGAGGTCAAAATTTAAACAGGGCAAACTTTAAAGAAGTTGTAGACAACAATTTGAAGTTCATAAAATTGTGAAAATCTTTATCTCAAAGTGTGAAAAACATTATGGATAGTGAAGAAATTGCTTGAAACTTTTTTCTTGATGAGCAAAAATGAAACAAGTAACAGCTTTTATTTAGCAACAAGTATTAAATGTGAAGCTAAAAATAAAAGTGGCAAGGAAAACGAGATTCAGTATCAACCAAATTAACAGTTGTTTGTACTCCATAGAATTCTCTTAATAGGATTTTGTTGAAAGTTATATGATGTTGAACTAGAATAGTTTCAAAGCAGACTTATACCTCCCACCAGTACTTTGTCACTCAAGAAGCGCAGTTGACCATTGACCTACGTTACTCGAAATGGTCAATTGTGACCTTGACCTTTGAGCTTTAAGATTCAAAAACAATACAACACCTCCTTTGGTCATAGACAACATGTGTAAAGTTTCAAGGTCCCCCTAAAATGGCTTATGATTTCGAGCACAGAAACAATTTTCAACTTAAGTTCAATTATGACATGAATTTGACTTGCATGAACTAAAATCAATAGGGCATTTCCTTGGTTCATTGTCAACAATTGTATGAAATTTCAAAATTGTAGGTCAGTTGGTTCTTGAGTTAGAGCACAGAAACGGAAAAGTCTACATGTGGACAGCCAGCCAGCTAGACATGGTGAAACCAATATACCCCTGTCTACTTCATAAGGGGGGGGGGTGTATCATAAGAAATATTGTCTCTCTGTTATATTTGGTTCACATTTTGTTGAAATAGCCTTTGCCACAAAATATTGTCTTTTGATGCAGCAGGGTTCTCCCCAGAAATTTTTGAAGGCGTAGTGGCAAATGCGCGGCATGTTGTCTGTTAACATCTTGGTATGACTATACATAATAAAGGTCATTAAAAGTGCTTTTTACCTTGATTATTGACATCTTGTTGTTCTTCTAACAGTACTTTCAGCTATTTGATTTTAATAAGTTAATAAAAAATGTATAATATATCAGCAGTGTCCAACCTTATTTCTCAAATTATAAGATGAAACTTGATCAAATTTATTAAACAAGTGTCTTTACTCTTCTCTTCTTTAAGTGATTTCAGCACTTTGATTTTCAAAAGAGGATTTTGTTTTCCAAATATTATAGCGTGAATGATCTTTTCCTGATTCTAAATAATTATTAAACCATTACTTTTTATAAAAAGAAATCCCTAATTGGTCTAAGGCATTCTTTTCTTGAAGTGCTTTCAGCACTTTGATTTTTATTGGGGTATTATTTCTTTTTGGGTAAAAAACATGAGAGGATGAGATATTATTAGATGATTACTAAAAGTATAATAATATTTTTTCATCAACCTTTAAAAACAAATTTATTGAAAAAATGGTTGAACAAACAAGGGTACGAATGTTTGAGATAATGCCCTCCATGTTGGATAAAAAATAAATGGACTTATTCCAGAAGATACATGTGTGTTATTATTAAACTGAGTTAAAAACAAGAGCTTAGTATAACTAGGATGGCTTCTATACAAATCTGTCTTTATTATTTTGGCAAATTCTCGTAAGGAAAAAAGATCGCGAAAAGGGTATGTTTTCAGCAATCAATGTATGAAATAAACTGACCCAATAAATCTT
The DNA here is from genome assembly GCA_946902895.1 of Fragum fragum. Taxonomy (NCBI): domain Eukaryota; kingdom Metazoa; phylum Mollusca; class Bivalvia; order Cardiida; family Cardiidae; genus Fragum; species Fragum fragum. The sequence continues at coordinate 34,524,512 of OX336371.1, forward strand.
TCCTTCAAAAAATTAAATTTTAAACCACTGTGGCTTTAGTTTGATAGTTGTCACATCAAATAACCACATCTTTTACTTTTAACTAGACCAATCTCAGCCGAATTAACAATTTTCCGGAACCGGATCGCCATTTTGAATTCATTGTTTACATATTGGTACCTATCATGCTTGGTGACTGATAGCGAGGTACCAGTGGGAAACGCGAGAAAAAATCGATAATCACCAATTAGTAAGAGTGTAAGGGTCTTATCAATAGAGATGTTATGCAATACGTGGTATACAACATTATAGGTAAAGAGCCTGTCGTGTCCGCGCTTCTGCAGCCAATTTTAATGGTTTGCTTTACCCTTTCCTCTGCTTGAATTTAAGCCGTATCGGTGACCAAATTTAAGCGTATCGGCGATCTGAAGGCGTATCGGCAAACTCTCTAAATTAATGAAGGCGTATCGGGGCCGATACGCCATAATGGCCTGGGGAGAACCCTGTGCAGTAATAAACAAGAAATAGGTTGTCCAGGGACAACATGTTGAGTCTGCTAATTTGCACAAAGAATGTGGTGCACACATTTTTTTTCTTAAACTTTTACCTTGACCTTGGACATATCACAACAAACATTTTGTATCACACTAGCACTCACCTAGTCGAAAACTGTGCAAAATCATTTTCAAATCTGTCCATAAATATAGAAGTCATGCTCTGGATAAGGTCATTTCACCTTCAACAGTTACCTTGACCTTGCATGTATCATATGACACTTGCACTCATCAAGAAGAACAACTGTGCCACATTATTTTCAAATCCATCCATAAATGTAGAAGCTATGCTCCTGAGACAGACACATGCATTAACAACGAAGCGAAATTGTGTCAACTATGTCTCTGTTACCGCAAGTGGGCTTGACAAAATTATTACGAGCTATTTCTCTCTTTTCCACAATTCTTTGTACTCCATATAACATTTATTTTATTTGTATCTAAAGACCTCTACATCCTCTTTAAATATGAAACAGTGTAAATCTTATTCACCTAGTATTGAGTCCAAATACTCACTTTGGAATTCTAGTGGAATTAAATAAATTTGGATACTGGCTCATATCAAGTGGAAAAGCTTTGTACAATGCAGCTCCATAGAAAGAAACAGACTTGGGCAATAATCTGAAAAAAAATTAGTCAAAGTGTTAGTCAATGACAAAACACAAAGCGGGTTAAAAGCAGGTTATAATTGATAATGCATGTGTAATTGGTAACCAAAAGTTTGTAGCTACAGCTGCTATTTCTGCCTCCTAGTGTATACTGGGGGTACTCACTGGAATACTCTTGATGAGACGATTCCAATGAGCACCAACATGAACAAATCGACGGCTTAGAGCAAAAACATGGTATGGCTCTATACATTGTATAGAGCCATACCATGTTTTTGCTCTAAGCCCTCAAAATAATGAAATATCACACTTCTAAATTTATCCCATTACCACCCCACAAAACTTAGACTGGTCCAAATTCAAAGAAGATGTCAATGACAATTTCAAGTTCATGAGAGTAATAAAGTTCATAAAATCTTTGTCTTTTGGGTCAGAAAACATTGTGGATAATGAAGAAATTGATTCATTTTCGACTTTGTTTTTCAAAGTATTGTGTGGGAATGGTGTTGGAATGGGTTAATTCATTGATTTTGATTTTCCACACAATCCCGCTTTTTTACTCTGTTTAAGATAAGTGCTTGGAAAAGAATTGCAGAAAATGAAATAATTCCTTGTATTAAGCAATTTCCTCATTTCTCACATTGTTTTATCCAGAGACAATTTTTTTTGAAAAATTCATCAACTTTAAAATGTTGTCTGCACATTCTTTCCATATGGACAAGCCTAAAATTTCGTTGTCTGGTAAAGAGTTAATTCCCCTTCAACATTTGAGTTGTATTGAAGCAGCTTATGTACCTAGCCAGTACAACCACAACATTCAAACCTAGTCACCAGTTGTTCATCCCCTAAAGTGCACTCCTCATCAATCTCTCCCATTGGTGAAAGAAAAATTATGTTTCGTTAATTGTTAGAAAGAATAATCCATCCGGGGGCCAAAATTTTTATGGCTTTTTTTAGCTTAATTAATTATAAGTTGTAAGCGACATCTTTCAATGTACTTATCTGCATTTTTTCCCCAGTTTGATATTTTTATTTCAATAAAATTAAAGGGGCTTGTACAGCTACTGATAGCTTAAGATAATTTTTCATAATAGTTGATAAAAACTTTCACCTACTGCCATTTTTTATCAAGATGAATGGAGCAGGTGTATGACATTTCCAATAAATATACAATTGTCCTAAATAAAGCCTCACATCAGCCTGTGATTTATGAAGATACATTGTGCATGAATGTGAAATTTACAACAGTTATAAATTTGCATAAAGTAAAGACCCAGATCAGTCAGTGCATCCACACAGTTTGATCAGAGATGAATTCTGTGCTCTATAGATAGATACTGCCTCAAAGCCTCTATGAACATTCAGCAAAATTGTATATGAACTGAGTAACTTCAATGCTGCTCATTGTCTGTGACTCATGTACATGCAAAATTAATCGAAATGACGGACACAGCATCAAATTATATGGCATGAATCTGATAAATCTGATACCCTAACATACAAAGAATTCTAGAATTTCATCAATGTAACCCTTGTCATGCTGATCGTGGAATATTCCTGCTTTTGTAAGTAAGGTAAGGTAAAGACAAAGATCAGGCTGATCTCAGTCCACACCACCTACTTGAACCTTTTAGTGGTATTTATTTGTGAAATCAAATTTCAAAAGAAATAAAAGTCCCCTAAAAAGGCTTCCATTGCTTTCAGTGCTTTGATTTAAAAGGATATTGCTTTCAGTGCTTTGATTTAAAAGGCATTCTTGGAAACCAAATTTTATTCAGCATGACAAGGGTTAAGATTGTGGTAAAAGTTTCTTTCAATTTGGACCATTCTATAATTTTGTTATTTTGTGATGAGTTAAGTGTTAGGAATGAATTAGTGCTAATACAAACATGCTCACTTTACCTCACAAACTTTCTAAACTGTGGTGTATCACTTTTCTTCGGATTTAAATGGTAGACATCAGGTTCTAATACATTGGCTCGGAATGTCTTCATGAATCTTAATGATGATATCACTAAGTTGGTGGCCCTTATTAGCTGAAACATTTAAATAATTGAAAGATCACAGCTTGCAGTCAAAAATGCCAATGGCCAATCAAATCATTCATTAAGACCAAAAGTAAACTAGGAACAACAACATTTATTTTGAGCATCGTTCTTGATTCATTGACATAAATGTTACTTCAGTTTATTCAAGCTGAAATTATGACATCTAGAATTTAAAGAATTGCAAACTAAAATATGAAATTGATCTTATTTGGATGGTAATCATTCATAAGGGTAGAGGATTTTGTGGGGGGAGAGATATTACTCGTTACAAGCAGTTTCTTCTTCTTCCACAATCTTCTCTCAAGTACCTAATAAAACACCAGGACGTAAAAGCCAGGAACCGAACAGAAAAAAGGTTTAATTCAATAATTCAGCATAATCAGCTTCTGAAATCTTGCAGGCACGGCTTGTTTCAGGCCTGGACAAGCTGTGGGTGCCATTTTTTCGCAGGCTGGGCGATAAAAAAAATCAATTTTAGATAAGTGTAATGCATCTTATATCCTTTTCGCCATTTCACGTATTCCGAAACTAAATCAACGGTTGGCAACCAAAACCTTTACGTGACCATAGTGGAGTAAAGCTGTGGTCACTGGTTTTGATCGCTAACCGGCAGTTCTATAAACCATAGCAAAATAAAAAAAAAAAAAACACTATCCCTCATATTTTCCCCGTATAGATATATTATATTTGATAAACTGGATGTGTTAAAACGTTTATTTCGTGTATTTGTATTTATTTGTCCATATTGTACATAATTGTACGTGGATGTAAATAAAAGTTCTGTTCTGTTCTGTTCAGGTCATCAACAGTTTTACTCTTTTATTACATGTTGCTGGCCATAAAATTTGCAAAACAATGCCTTTTTGCCCAATTGAAACGTCCTGTTTGAGATCAGTGGACATGGCCAGCATTGTTCATTGATTTGTGACCCGTCTCACATGAGAAGACTGTCAAGGAAATCCTTAGAATATGTAGCTGAAAAGAATCAACGCTCAGTACAGCATGTCAATAAGTGTTGAAACTAAAAAATAAGAGCACCACATTTGGATGTTATATGACAGAGAAAAAACATAAAGTGTTTGTGAAACATCATACCCCTATAAATGCCTTTTTTCTGAAATGTAACCTTGATAAGTGGCCTTGACCTTGACAAATGACCTTGACCTAACAATTAATCAATGCCAACCTATATCCCAAATATGAGCCATGTATCTTAAATATACTTATAGTATTTAAAAATGATAAGTGTATTGGTTAATTTTGCAGACAGACAGATGCTTAATGTTTTGTTATTTGGAACAAGCTTTCTACATTCAGATAATCTATCAAAATTCAACCCTAGAGAGCCTCTGTATTCCATGTATTCCTACAGTCTAACCAGAGTCTTAACTCTTGTCATACTGAACCAGGAATATTCCAGTCTAGGCAAGAGGTATAGACAAAAATCAGCCTGCACATATGTGCAGACTGATCTCAGGTCACACCACCTGCTTGTCTCTTTTAAGCCAGAATTGTTTATAAAATTAGATTTCATGAAAAAGTGACCTGTAGATAATTCTTCCAGTGATTTTAGTCAATTAATTTTAGTGCAGGATTTTATTCAACATGACATGGTTAACATTACAACTGGCACATCCGAGATAGTCCCTTTTCCTCACAATTGGTAACGTTTTATATTACATTGAATTGTATACAAGCTTAACCCATTATAAAATCCAAAAAGTGACCTGTAGATAATTCTTCCAGTGATTTTAGTCAATTAATTTTAGTGCAGGATTTTATTCAACATGACATGGTTAACATTACAACTGGCACATCCGAGATAGTCCCTTTTCCTCACAATTGGTAACGTTTTATATTACATTGAATTGTATACAAGCTTAACCCATTATAAAATCCAAAAAAATTGAGACTGGTCCAAATTGAAAGAACTTACTGAGAACAGTTTATAGTTGAGAAAATGACAAAAATCATTTATTTTTTTCATTTATGTCTTTTTTCTATTTCAGAGTAAAAAAACATAGAGTAATTTGTTAAACCAGTACAACCACAATATTTGATACGAGCCACAAGCCACTCATCGCACTTAGGCACAGTAAGAGAAGTCTAAGTGGTCTTTGAGGTTGAAGTATAACTGCATTCTTTTCATAATACTTTGATTTTCCAAAACAGTTAACAAATTAAAAACAAGAGGGCCAGAATGGCCCTAAAATCGCTCACCTGACTAATTTGAATGCTTCTAGATGTGTAGATTGTCAATATCATGATAATGATAATTAATTTCAATGTCTATTTACCCAGAGTTCTCTTTTTCATTGAATTGAATTGAAGGCCATTTATTGGTTTTGTATCCAAATTCAATTCATGTCCAGTTACTTGCACACTTAAGATGTTGCTTTGGATTTTCTCCTTAATATTTGCTTTATGTATCCTAATCATATATATACTAAGTAAAATTGGACACCTACCTCCATTCCTAGTACCATGCTTGTTTATTTTGTGAAACAAATACCAATTTCTCTTTCTCGGCAGACATTATGACGTAATAATGCATCCCCATGTAATTTACACTGTGATAAAACCTACTGGCGGGGAATGGGGGATACTTGTCAACTGTTTGGAACATGTACTTTAATTGGGTCTTGCATCTTTCATCAAATTGATTTGTCTTTTTCCTAGTTTGTCCTATTTATTTTTAAAGACTTTTTCCCATTTTACCAGAAGCCTGGGAACCCTGGACACACCTTGATTATAGATTGGGTGTCTGACGCATTTCTAACTGGCTATGGTGGCAGCCCTGAAGTACTCACAGACAAAACAGCATGGTAATAGCCCCATTGGCCATTGACAGTGAGATTCATGCCCAGTTTGATGTTTGAAATGCCCAGTTTGAAATTGGCCCAATGGTTAGGGAGGAAAATATTTTAAAGTCAAAAACAGCCAGGCCCATATTTGGGCTTCATTCAAAATTTAACAAACTTAAATTGAAAAGGGTCAAGCAAAAGAACATTTGGTCACCCAAGGAACATTCATTTCAAGTTTGGTTGAAATTGGCCCAATGGTTACTGAGGAGAAGATGTTTAAAAAATTTCAAAGTAAGAAAACTGCCCCACCCTGCCATGCCTATATTTGGGCATAAATCGAAATTCCTCAAACACCTTTTGAATAGGGTCACCCTAAGAACATTCATGCCAAGTTTAGTCGAAATTGGCCCAATGGTTACTGAGGAGAAGATTTTTAAAGATTTCAAAGTCAAAAACAACCCAACCCTGCTATGCCTATATTTGGGCATAAATCAAAATTCTGCGAACAACTTTTGAAGAGGGTCATTCAAGGAACATTCATGCCAAATTTGGTTGAAATTTGCACAATGGTTATTGAGGAGAAGATGTTGAAAGATTTCAAGTAAAAAAAATACCCCGCCCTGCCACCCCCATATTTGGGCATAAATCAAAATTACACGAACAACTTTAAAAAAAGGGTCCCCAAAGGAACATTCATGCCAAGTTTGGTTGAAATTGGCCCCATGGTTACTGAGAAGAAGATTTTTTAAAAAATTTGAGAGTCAAAAACTGCCCCACCCTGCCACGCCCATATTTGGGCATAAATAGAAATTCGGCGAACAACTTTTGAAGAGGGTCACCCAAGGAACATTCATGCCAAGTTTGATTGAAATTGGCCCTATTGTTACTGAGGAAAAGATGTTTAAAGATATCAAAGTCAAAAACTGCCACACCCTGCCATGCCCATATTTTGGGTCAATCAAAATTCGGCGAACAACTTTTGAGAAGGTCACCAGAGGAACATTCCTGCCAAGTTTGGTTGAAATCTGCCCGGTGGTTACTGAGGAAAAGATGTTTAAAGAATTGTTGACGCCTTCCGACGGACGCCTTGACGGACAAAAGATGATCACAAAAGCTCACCTTGAGCATGTTGTGCTCAGGTGAGCTAAAAAGCATAGGTAATTCAGAATTGATTGTTCCTTGATCAGAAATTGATGGACTTGTTCTCAGATCAAACATACTTGGACCAAAATTGTTTGGAAGAAATTGACCATCCCAATTTCTACCCAATCATCACTGATCACCCTTTACCAGACAATGACATTTTAGACTGGTCCAATTTCAGCTGAGTTTCAGATGACAATATAAAGTTGTAGAAATTCTAGAAATCTGTCTTTTTTGGTAGAGAATATTGTAGGAAATAAAGAATTTGCTTGTCACAACGCAAAAGTCAAATCTTACCAAGAGCAAAGCATGCTGATGCCAACAGTCAGCTGTTCAAGTGTTTGATAGTCTTTAAAACTTTAAATGCGAGAAAGTGACAAATTTTATTCATGAATATTTTCATAGCTATCCCCCTTTTTGGTATAGATTGCCCTTTTGACAGTGAACATAAATTCCTAGTTTCAAGTAAATGTTTTCAGTAAAACCAGAGATATGTCAAAATGTCAAAGTTTTAGGAAGACGAAGACACAGGCAGAGACAATATCAGGGCTATAGCAATACTGTGAGTTTACTCAGAAAACAGCTGAACTAATAAAAATGTATCAATCAGCCTAAATTAGAGAAGGATTATAACTGACCTGGTCCATATATTCAGGCTTTGGATCATCCGTGAATACTATAAAAGGGTTGTGTGTTAGAGACACAGGCCTTCTGTCCGAGAGATACATGTCAAACCAAGGTTCTGCAAAAACAAGATATGTTTGTGCAACAGGAATGCTCTAAATTGTCAATTCTACCCAAATTTTGACATATGACCTCTTAATAGCCTGGGATGCATTCTAGGCTTGTATGCAATATTCCATTGTTGGTCTATCAAATTCTTTTCATAATCTTAAAATGTTCTTGTCTCCAAATACTACATGGAATTTAATGATTCCCAGTGTCATACATTTGTATTTCCTTTTTTTCTGCACTTATTACATGGTAGCATTGCTTTGATGGTTTTAAATCATTTGACAATATAATTCTTAAGCTTGTTCCTTCTGTGACATTTTTTGTTGTTGGTTATTCATGGTTTATACATGGTAGTTATCATTTTGACTGATGTGTAGTCTTATATTTATGAACATTGAGGACTTTTTACCAATCCTTTAACCCATTCACACACACCAAAATCATAGACAAGTCCAAACTTAAAGAAATTACAGACAATATTTTAAGTTTAGGAAATTTTAGATTGTTTCATCTGTCAAATCTTGGTAGAAAACATTGTGTAAAATGAAGAAATTTCTTGTTGCAAGCAAATTCTTCATTTTACACAATGTTTTTCCCTTTTTTTTCTTGAAGGGCATCAAAAACCATCATTGTGTGGTAATTGGTTAAACATTTACAGAGGTTATTTACACTATCTTATCATTGAGATCTGTCAAAAAAATAGTTTCAAGTTATCACTGACAAGATTGTAAGAAATATTCTCTAGAAAAATTGGACAAACGGACGGACTAGAGGACGGATGCCAACCTATACTATATCCCATTGTCAAAATTTTTTAAACAGGGATAAAGACCATAGAACGTTCAAAAATGAATTTAGAGCTATATTTTGCTGTGAAATATAGATTGATCTTTTTGATGCTGATCAGTTATTTAAAGTTTCAAGTAAATATCTGCAGTAATACTAGACATATTGCAAGATGTCAAAAACTTTGCATATTGTAAAAAATAACAGAATTAAACATGTAAGGAAAGGCTTACCCGAAATGAAACTTGTGTGTTTATTCTGTTTATCTCTTTGCACTAGATCTTCATGTAATGCTGAAAAAAAATGTTTATGATTACTTTCAAATAAAACCAATGATTTTAACCCTTTCCTGTTTTGCAAATTTTTAGACCTCTCCAAACATAAAGGTTTTGCAGAAGAAAATTTAAATTGGGTTCAATTTAAAAAATAACCATTCAGTAGGGTAGAAAATATTTTGGAAAAAGAAGAAATTACTTGTTACAAGCAATTTCTTCTTTTTGTACAAATTTTTCTTAATTATGAATACACAGGGACATAAAAACCAGAGATTGAACAGGAAAGGGTTAAACAGCATTATCATTAATACTGGACATTGAGATTTAACAAGGGGAACATCCTGGCCATTTTTTTTTATCAGACTATGATATCTCTAGGCTTAATGATTTTGAAGAAAGTTTTTAAAAGCATTTTTTTTTATTTCTTAAAAAAAAAGAGTCCAGAATCCCACAAAAATTTCAAATTTGAAACTCTATGCTTTGTTACATCTTTGCTAAGGCTTTATTACCCTAATATAATTATAACAGATAAGAACAAAAACCAAACAGGAGGACTATGATGGTCGTTAATTGTTTATCTTTGTCTCCTTGTGAAAAAAACCTTGTGGAAAAATAATCTCCAAAACCATGTATGAAAAAAAAAACTTGTCTAAAGCTTTTTAAAGTTATCATGATTTATTTATCTTTATTTATCACCCTGATGAAGCAAAATTGAAACAAATGGGCGCTATTTAAAAAACTTATGAACAGGGTATTCAGGTGATGAAAAACATTCAATTTATGGACCTCAATGTTTGTTAAAAAAAATAATTCTTAAATAGAAATGTCACAGACATGGATGTCCCTGCTTACTTGCTTGACACATGACCCAAATGTGACCTTGTAACACAACTTATGTGTGACACTATTATTCTTTAAGGGGAACAACTGTGCTAAGTTATTTTGAAATCCATGATTTTATGTATCAGATCTGCGCTGGACAAGAATTTGACACCCACACATACGCAATTGGCCACAAACAAATACACCCACACATAAACACTTGGCCACAAACAAATACACCCACACATACACACTTGGCCACAAACAAATACACCCACACATACACACTTGGCAACAAACAAATATACCCACAAATACACACTTGGCCACAAACAAATACACCCACACATACACACTTGGTAACAAACAAATATACCCACACATACACACTTGGCCACAAACAAATACACCCACACATACACACTTGGTAACAAACAAATATACCCACACATACACACTTGGCCACAAACAAATACACCCACACATACACACTTGGTAACAAACAAATACACCCACACATACACACTTGGCCACAAACAAATACACCCACACATACATACTCTCATAAACAGAGGTAACTCTATATGCCCGTCACCATTACATGTTTCCCCTAAAAATTTTAAGATTTCCTTCTTTCTTTCTATATAAAATAATCAAATTTCAAATAAGGCCCATTTTCCCTTGATATAAGTCAGGGTGTCACCATATTCAAGAAGGCTCTTCCACATGACTATACAAACATTTTCAGCAAGTTTGAGAAAGATTGAGCCACTATTGTGACCTGTAGAGTGGCTACAAGGAAATTGTCAATTAGACCCTAGTTTCTTTTAATACAAGTCAGAATGTCACCATATTCAAAAATGTTCTTCCTCATGATTATACTAATATTTTCACCAAGTTTGAGAAAGATTGAGCTAAAATTGTGACCAGTGGAATGGTAACACTGAATTATTGATAACAGACGACGGACAATGAACATTTGAGTGTCCCAAAAGTTCACCAGAACTAAAAATTCATCGAAATTATCGTGTATAAAGCAAGCATCTACCTTAAGCCATCACTTCTTGCATGTATATTTGGTGCTTGCTTAATACAGGTTGGACTGTATAGTAAATTACTAGTTTACAATTTACAAGTTCCCAAAGTTCCAAAGTAGTGTTTGCAGGAAAAAAGTAAAATTACAAGAAAATGTTTGTAATGCAAATAATTATTTTGAAACCAGCATACTTCATTAGTACCAGTAGTACAATAAAAATAAATGCTGTATTCTAATGATTAAACTATATTAAAATATTGTCGTTTTTCAAATATTCGGATATTTGTTGCCATCCTTATTATCTATCAATAAAGTATATGCATTTGAAGTCAAGGCTTAATGTAAAGACGTCCCCTTTCATGAAAAGTTGAGATTAATATAACTCAATAAATCCAGAAGTACTTGACTTAAACAAATTGAGAAAAAAAAATCCTGGAAAAAATAGCTGAAAAGCCTATGTCATGCTTTATGAAGAGAAACTTTAAGTGTTCAACCTTTTCCTTCTCCATTCATAAACATCTCTACACACTTATTGGTTGCTTCATGATCTTTGGACGTCTGTAAGACTGACTGTGACATCAAGTAACGCTGGCATGTCTCCTCAAGCTTTGGGATCTTCAGATGAGGCAGACTCTTTTGAAAATGATCTGTAGGTACAGTACTCTTGTGTACATAGTCCCTGTCTGCATCAGTACTGTAGACAGAACAAGATAAGTTTGTGAAACACTATTGCTCCTGAAATAACAATCTTTTCGTTTGATTTTGATAGATAACCTTGACCTTGTCTGATGATCTAGATATTAGAAGATGCATGCTCATGCCAATTATAATATTAATCCATTACCAAATGACAAAATTTTAAGGCAAAAGAGGTTGCAGATGGCCTTTATTTACTATTAATCCCATTCCAACCCATTCTCTGTTTTTTACAACCTCCCAAAAAAGTTGTTGATTAGTTGATAACAATGTTATCTACCCTTAAAGACAGATTTTCTGAATTCTGCAGACTTAAAATGCTGTATGCAAAAATACGGATAAGACATGCAGAGACCAAAAGCATACAAAGCATGGAATTTAATTTGGACTTTGTGAAATTTTGATCAAATAAAGTAAAATCAAATGGTTTCCTTATCTTTTCAAGAGCTCCCTACATTAAGAGATTCTACCTAAAGAGTAGCCCAAATAACCTAATTGCACTACCTTTACATTGGTGACCTGATATCCAAACTACCTATCCACATACAAAGTTTTAGAGAGATAAAAGGTGACCAGTACAGAGTTAACAAGCTATCAGCAAATTTTGACCTTGTGACCTTAAACTTTGACCTAGCAACTTCAAAATCAAAAGGGTTCCTTGTCTCAACTAAAGCTACCAACATGCTTAGTTGTAAAGAAATTTGTCCAAAAATGTGACCCGTAAGAAGGCCACAAGCCTTAACAAGATGACCTTTGACCTGGTCACTTATAAATTAATATGGTTCCTCATCTAACAAAGGGCTACCTACATGAAAAATATGCATACAATTTGAAGAATACTGTGACCTATAAAGAGGCCACAAGAATGTGACAGATGCCAGACAGAATAAAATCAGCTATCATTATGCTGTAATAATGAGTATGGGGCTAGAATATAAAGTAAAGGGAAAGTTTTTTGTCTTAAATTTCGCCCTTAACATTGGTTTCATGAAGTAAAATTGTTTACCTAGTATTAGGGAAATTTTGTATAAGTGTCAGATTCTTATATCACCTGACATTTTGAACACCGGTATTAGACCACAAGAACAATTGAGTAGAAATTTGGGAAGTCACTTGCTGAAAAGAAGTGTAACAAAACTCCAAGATATTTTTCAAACATTAACAGTAACCAACTTGAACCTTGAAGTTGTAACACTTGTGTAAGTCTTGTGATGTAATATCTCAGTACCTTATTGACATTTGCAAGGGATCAAAGTGTCTTATGACCTGAAATCCAAGACTTTGGTAGAATTTCATTCTTGGCTTCATTCAACTGCATGAAACAATATGCTGATCAAAACTTTGGCAAATGATTAACCTTTCAAATTCAAACCAATTTGCTTTTTCTCTTGTAGCAATATGCTGCATGACATTGACACACATTAATTCATTTTTTTTTAAGTCTTTGAGGTGAGAATAACATTGTATTTATCAAATTACGATAAAAAAGATGTTAATGTATTTATCCTGAATATAATTCCAGCTGACAAGGTTTTCTTGACATGAAATATACATTAGCTCCTCCGCTATATACTTATCTTAGTTTGAAGAATTTGGTGATGTGACTTATTCCAATTAATTAAGGATAATTCTCCCTTAACCCACTACCAGACAACAAAATTTTAGACTTGTCCAAATTGAAAGGAGTTGCAGACAAAAGTTTACAGTTTATGAAATTTCTGGGTAGAAGACATTCTAAAATGAAGAAATGCCTTGTCACAAGCAATTTCTTAATTTTACACAATGTTTTCACAGTTGTTTTTCATGAGAGGCATCCAAAAGTGTCGCTCTGTGGGAAAGGGTTAACAAGCCTTTTAATGGTTTTGAAAGTGAATTTAGCCTCAAATTAAGAGAGAAGAGCAGAGAAATATTCCATGGCCAATTTCTTTCATTACTGAGCTTTGATCTTGAAAAATGTCACCAAACATTTCTACCTGTATGCACAACTGCCAAACACATCTAGTTTCTGAAAAGGGTTCTGAAAAGAAATAAAGAAAAAAGAAAGACTCTAAATGAAATTAATTGAAAACATTTAATCTATTCCGTATTATTCAACCTATTACCAGACAACAAAGTTGTAGTCTGGTCCATATTCAAAGAAGTTGCAGACAATATTTTGATGAAATTCAACACATCTTTGTCTCTGGGGGAAAAAACATAGTGGACAATGAAGAAATTGCTTTTAACGAGCAATTTCTTTATTCTCCACAATGTTTTCCCAAAACTTTTTCTCAGGAGTCAAAAAGTGTGATGTGTGGAAATATGTTAAGTAATATATGAGGTTTGGTCATTCTTCTCACTCAATATCTGAGGTCATTATAGTCATATTAAGACAAGACTAGTCTTGGTTCATAGTCATATCCAAAAGATCAAAGTAGATAAATGTAGAATATATCATAAGATTTGATATAAACAAGATGTGTTTGTACATCCCTAAAGCCCTGAAACAGCAAATCTTTCACAAAATTTGACTTTGATACAAGATCTTCCCATTATCATTACCGGTATATCACATGACCTTGACCTTGGGATAAGCAGTTTAAATGGAATAGATGGGTCAAGGTATCAAATGTAACGAACACATAGAGCTGTACAATTAGTTGAAAAAGAAGTGTACTTTTTAGAAATGATTGAATTAAGCAGGGGTGAGATCCAGGGAATTCCGAGTTGTTTCCCTTGTAGACATAATATTTTGTTCAGTTAATCGAGTTTTATTTGCGAGGGTTTTATTTTTGCTAATATTTGCGAGACAAGGGGCTCGCGAATTCAAGAATCTAGCTTAAATTAGACCATTTTGTAAAGAAAAATACGGAAAGGTCCGAAGTAAGCCGTGGGCGAACGATAATCACATGACAAAATATTTACCTTTTTTTGCTATCATCCCACTTTATTTCATTCTTACGGGAATTATCAACCTCTTCGTGTAAAACCGAGAAAGGACGAGTCTTTAGTAGGCAACAAACTTTTATAATCTGCTAAGTTAGACATTTTAGTCTTTTGAACACAGCTATACAAACATAACAATTTAAAGCAGACGTGGTGATAAAATTCTAGGCGACGACAAGTAGACAACAAAGAGCTAAAATGTTGTAACTAATCCTTTATTGTATAGACTCTAGGAACATTTCAACAAACTGAAAGCATGCAATGCGAAATAAATCAATTAAAACCAAACAATTGTACCTGATATAATTATTTCATCTTATGACAATTTGGTAAAACTAGTTTTGTACCAATAAATCAATACTTTAGTGCTTTTAGGGAGTAAGTTATTAAAACCTTAAACATCTTTTGGCTAATTGCTTTTTAGCTCTTTTCAAAAATACTTCTACTTATACTTTAATGTTTCTTTGCAATCTTACAACCATTTCATAAAGGTAATCATAGGTAAAATGTTATTAGATGGATTACCAGTAATCATTCTATTCACATGGATTGGCATTGAATCGTGCTGTTATCGAATATCCTTTTTTTCTTCATCAGTGTATTTCCGTAGATACAAACAGAAATTGCCGAATTCATGAACTCGCTAATAAGTCTTTGGGTCCTGCTCACGCAAAAATAAGACGACGAAATGATTACCCAATTTACAGTATTCCCAACAGGCCTGGTTTGACTTTCGGTCATTTTAAACTATAACTAGCATAATATGTAACTGCTTCTTATGAAATGAACAATGCCCCTCAAGAAAAAGCCTTGGAAAACACTGTGGAAAATGAATAAATTGCTTGTATCAAGCACTCTCTTTATTATCCCCAATGATTTTATCCAAAAAGACGAAAATTTCAAAATGCCATCAATTTGAAATAGTCTTCTATAGCTTCTTTCAATTTAGACCAGTCTAACATTTTGTTGTGTTGGAATGAGTTAATCCGGTTGGCATTATATTAATTTTTGATAAACTTGATAAAATCTGCAATCCAGTTATTCCTTGATGCAAAACTAAAGATCAGTATAGGTATCAGTGATCTACCAAGACTGCATTTTTTGCAACACTGTTCTCTGAAAAATCATAAATGTTCCCAATTTTTGATAACCCCTTGGTTTCATAGCACTTGTGTGATCCATCAATTTTCTAAAATATCCCCACTTTTTTAAACCATGGAGACATTGCCCCCTTGTTCCAAAACTAGCAGAACTCTTTGCTATAATTTGGTAGGTTATGGATGATAATCTTTAATCCGGTGGAGATTATATAGATTTTTGCATTATGATTATGCACCCAATAAAATCTGCAATCCAGTATTTCCTCAATTCAAAACTATACATTGGTACCACTATAATTTGTTAGGTTGCAGATGACATTTTAAATTCGGTTAAGACTATATTAATTTTTTTCATACACAGACTAGATAAATCTGCAATCCGTTATTTCTTTGTATCAAGACTTTGATACCGCTACAATTCGAATGGTTGCATACAACACTCTTTAATCCATTTCCACTCAGTGACGCTTTTGGACACCCCAAAGAAAAAAAGCTTTCGAAAACATAGTGGAAAATGAAGAAATTGCTTGTTACAAGCAATTTCTTCATTTTGCAAAATGTTTTCTATCCAAAATGATGGAAAAAAATTATAATTTCACCAACTTTAAATTGTTGTCTGCACCTTCTTTCAATTTGGAACAGTGTGAAATTCTATCATATGTGAAATGATTAATCCGAATGACATTACAGTGTTTTTGGATATGCAACCTTCATTTCCATGATTATACAATACCGGTAAATGTTTAGCTCTTTCAGAGATTCAGAGAAAAGCAGTTAATCTTTTCCCGTACCATCCCGGATTTTTTCCCCTGATGTAATGCCTTAAAACATTGTGAAAAAAGATGAAATTTTTTGTAACAGGCAATTTCTTTTTTTTTTTTCTACATTTTTTTCTAACATATATGACTGTAATTGACGTCTACTACTCCTTTTAATTTGGACAAGTCTAGAATTTTGAACAACAGTAAAGAGGTAAGCTTACTTTAATTTTACGGAGATAAGTAATTCTCACGAAAAGCAACACACATTTACCAATTAAATACAGTAATTCACCTTGTTGATTTAAATGGTATTAAATGACAACAACTCATTATTTTGCATAATCAATTTCAGTTCTTTGCTGAATTATCATATTTGTAATACAATACAATACATTTTATTGCATTAAACATCAATACAATGTTTACAGCAAGCAAAAATATTATCGAAAATGGAGGAGTTCAAATATTAGACAAATCATACAAAAATAGACAAAATATTAATAGTTTTATCAGAAGAACAAGTTAACATAATGTGAATAATGCGCTATTGTCTTTGCATAGATGCATAATATATAAATTTTGAAAGATTTCTTGTTACGTTTTTAGATCTACTTGACAACAGGTTTTCTAATTTTTTCATCGTCGGCCAAGTAAAATAATATCGTTTAATATATTTTTGGCGTAAATTTGAATGTTTTGAGCAGATTAGTAGAAAATGAAATTATTCTTGATCATCTTAGAATTACAAAATTTACAGATTCGTTCCTCCCTGACAACATTAAGATGTCTTCCCCTCTCAATCTCTAAGTCATGGGAAAACACTCTTAACTTCGTCAGTGCCGATCGAAATCTCACATCATTAATATCATCGAGATAATTTTCAAACTTGAATTCGTGTTTAAAAAGTGAGTATGTTTCTAGTCGCCTTGAGTTATTAATAGACGAGTACCAGTTTTGTTGATATATATCAATCAGACATTGTTTAATTAGTTCGTAATTAATTTGTATGTTAAATTGGTTTTGCCATATATAGTACAGACCACATTCGTTAAGGGTACATTTGATGTGATAAGCCCAGTTTGTATTATTGTATGTATTTCCAGTTTCTAGGTCATTTTAGAGCATCTTGTATGTATTAAAAATTAGCGAGTTTTCGGTTGAAATTATTATTTTAATCCAATATTTAATCATATTTGTAATGCAAAAAGCACTTTAAACATTGTCAAACAATATATTTATCACTATAATGAGATTAATTTGGTATAAATTAGTATTAATTTGGTAATTCAGGAATAATTTGGTATTTCCAATGACCGATATCTCACGTCTCGCGGAGCCATATCATCGCTATTGATTAGCTTGATAATTATTTCAACTCTCAGAATTATGCATGCAAGATCTAGCAACAAAATGAAATATAAGTTTGTATTTCATAGGGCCAATAAAACGAATATATAACTATTCAATATAATGATTACCCGAAAATAAGACCATCCGAAGTTCTCTTTCTGATCGTTCTAAATAGTGACCCAACTAAACTTTATGTTCAAACAATAAATGCATAAAATGAAACGCTATACACACCTGTCCGAATGATCTCTTTGTATGAGCTCTCAGGCCGCAAAGGAAAGCCTGGTTGCTTTGACGAATCATTTAGCGTTGTTAGAGCTGGAAAACGAATATTTTGTCTATCCGGTAACTAGTGAAATCAGTGTCTCCTGAAATAAATAGAACAAAGGAATATTATTGAATGAAAGGAATTTAAATTCAAACTTACGAGTTTTAAAGAGATAATTTCTTATTTATGGCATACTAATTCCCACACAATTTTGACTTTTAGTCCCCGAGAAAAAATGCATTGAAAACGATTGTAGAAATAAAAACAAAATGCTCGTAGTGACGGGCGACTTCTTGATTTCCCACATTGTTTTCGCCAAAGAAAGACAGGCATGCATTTCTAAAATGTCATTAACTTGAAATTGTGGACTTAATTTTTCCCAATTTGAAACAGTCTGATATAGATTGTCTTTGGATATTAGGTTAATAGCGGTAATAAAGAAAACGAGAAAGCGACCGGGTTGGGTTGAAAAATGATCAGAAAATTACTAACGTGGACTAGCAAACCATTTTTTTTTTTTTTTTTCATTCAACAAAATCTACCATTGGACTGAAATTCTTTTCTCATTGCCTTTATTTCGCTTGTTTTTTTTTGTTTTTTTTGTTTTTTTTTTTTTTTTTTTTTTTGTTTTTTTGTTTTTTTGTTTCCCGCTTTGAGACATTAAAACAATGAAAAGATATCTTAGTTTTTTTAACGTTTTGGAAAAGGGTCCAAAACACACAAGGTAACGTAACGCGTTTTAAACTATTCCCTGACACGCAATTACTTCATTTTACACGATGTTTTACTAATAGAGTATTGTTTTTCTTTATGGAAGTCAGAAATATTCATTGTATGGGAATGGGTTAAAGAGGTTTGCTCGGCAGGACGAGATGTCTTACTTGAATTGAAGATTAGAAAGATGGGGGTCAATGTAAGTTTTAAGAATTGTCAGAAAAACTTCTAGCAGGGGATTGTAGATTCAAAGTTCCATCCAGGCTATTTGTTTCATGAAAAAGTAAACAATAATACCAAGGAATGGAAAAATGCCACCCTTCAACTTAATCATCAAAGATATACTGTCGATGATATATGCCAAAGGTCTGTATTTTTGTTAATTGTAAAACATAGCAAATTTCCATAAAAGTGTGGACAAATGTGTGAAGTATTGATAGACCAAGCGAGTATGGTCATTTGGACAGACAAAAATAACCACATTAGACCCTTACGGGTTCTATATTGATAATCAGGGCCTTATTGGGCCCATATAGGACACATATATAATTCCTGTTTACACATACTATCTAGATCCCAGATGGAGAGCCAATATTGGACCCATTTAGGTTTCCATATGGGTCCAATATGGGTCTTTGTTTACTAGGAAAGATTATAGAAAATATTACCATTTTATTATGAAATACACGCAGTTGTCATAATCGTCGATATATAGCTACGAGCTAATGCATCAGAGTAAGCATGATATTGAAATAAATAATTGATTTGGACCTGGCCCCAAGATAGCCATAGATCGCTCACTGAGTTCTTCATTAAAAAAAAAAATCTGAAACTTCAAAGTGGATCGAATTTATGACGATAAATTAGTATACATGGCTTTTAAAACTCGTTAACATTCATACAGGGTTTGACCAAATGACTTAATCTTTCCCCGGTTCTCAATGGTCCTTCACATCTACAATAGGAGACATCCCTACGACGGCCATGATTCATTAAGATTGGACAAAAACTGTGGCCTCTAGAGTGTAAACTGAGATACCTCTTGTCCCTTGTTTTCCAAAAGAAGAGTCCAATTTTTCTCTAGGATCATCAATGATAATAATGATAATAACTTTATATTGCGAAGGTATACTTATTAAGACATCACCATACACCAACAACAGCATAACGATTAGCTTATTTACAATACGGTCTTCAAATAACAACCAACCAATTAATCATACATACACATCTACACGCACACACAAAACACACAGCGCACCAGCAAACCAGTATTGAATAACAAACCATATGAAAGCACAATGCATATCTGGACATACAGACACCGGACAACTGACCGATCTCAATACCCAACGTCGAGCATTTTTGCTCTATTAAGCTAAAACAATGCCATTACCACACGCGTCGTTTGTCTCTCACTGATTGAAAACAATTAAGTAATTTACCTTTTCAGTTGGATGAGCAGCTAATGGCTCAAATTGAATGTTGCAGTTGTATTATGTACATGTACTGGTATGATAGGAAGCTATGGCGAGGTGCATCTACCAACCAGCCAATCAAAACGCTTGAATCTTGATAGACGAAACTAATATTAAGTTATTCTGCGATATGTTATTGAAAGACTTTTAACTGGCATCATACCTTCGGTTTGTCATGATCACGAAAATACGAATAGCCTGTTCCGTGATTGGTAAGAGGGCATAAAACACAAGGCCGAACGGCAAGTAGCTTTATAGTTTGGTCAATCCGTGAATTGACAAAAATCTTGAGCTGTATCGGGCTTAAGTGGAAAATTTTATACTCCCCAAAACTCTGTTTACTTGTCGATCGGTCCGTCAGTTGGTCAGTCTGTAGTTTTGTTTTTTTTTGTTCTTTTTTGTGCGCCCAATTTCTCAGCAGCTACTGCATCGTTTGATTCAAACGTAACAGACAGACTTTGTATCAAACATAGATGCGTATATTGTAATTTGATTGCGGTCCATTTACTTTTTACAGAGTTATGACCCATTGGTTAAAAACCTTGTCCGCTCATTTCCTCTCCAAATCCATAGATTTGAGACAAACTTTATAGCTAGATACAGTATCAAGCAGAGATGTCTATATTGTAACGCAATAGGTTGCGATCCATTTACTTTTACAGAGTTATGGCCCTTTAATGAAAAATCCTGTCCGCTCATTTTCTCTTCAACTACTGATGGATTTGACTCAAATTTTACTTGTGACCTCAGTTTCAATCATAGATGTATATATAGAGAAAATTGGTTTCGAACTATTGACTTTTCTTGGAGTAATGGGTCTTTCTTGAAAAAAAAAGTGGCAAGAAGCCGTTGACGTATTAATCAGTGCTAGACTTTTTGTTTTAGGTTCTTTGCTCTGCGTTACTTATACATGCTTTTATTCAGTTCTGAAAAGGACGCCACTGGTCCTTCATTATAGTTCTTAAAGTGGTATGCGTATCGATAGTTGTTCTGGCATATCCGGTTCAACGACAATCTGCATCACAACTGACGGATTGTTGGGGCTGCCTACTGACTCAGCTACCACGCCCACTGACTCCCACGGGAAGTTAAAATTCGATATTAAACGAAGTTATGTTATGTCCAGTTATGCGGAACAAATAAGTAAAATGACTAGTTGTCTACCTAAACTTGAAAAAGCCTTATTTACGACGTTAAAGTCGCAATGAAACCAACAAAAATTTCTGCTAATGTTGGTGTTCAAATTTCCCCTCCGTTCTTAATGAAATATTTGATTGGTCGACTGATTCTTAGACTGACAGCTGCAATCGGTCTATTTTTCTCTAGAAGCTCCTTTCTTTTTTTCGGATAATGGCTGTTCTAAAATCATAGAAAGGTATTGACTTTGTTGCCTTTCTCCTTTATGTTGCGTCCACAAGCATAGTACTAAATAAAAAAATGATCTAAAGGGTGACTAGTTTTTTTTGTTTTTTTTTTGGGGGGGGGGGTTGACAGGTAAACCTCATCGACAACTGGCTGTCTTGTAAATTCATAGGTCTTGAAATCGAACCAAAACTGTTCATTGAATTTGAAAATGAAAAATGAAAAATTACGAAACATAAGCTCTTCTTTATTAGGATGAATAGATTAGGGATGGTTTGAACCTTATGGCTGTGCTTGGAAGGAAGTGACAGGAACCATGGCTAGGTGCAAAAGATGCCGACACGATATGAAGATTGGTTTAAAAACACAACTAATCATTCTAAGACTTAAAAGTTGAGCTAGTCATTGTAGCTACGTGTTTTACGTCGCTTGGAGTATCAGGGCGTGATTCGCTTAATCATTCGAGCTAATCGAATCCATTTTTTTTTCAGAAGAGAAGTCCTTGTGTCGTGTCTGGTATTTAAATGATCAAATGCAAGTGAGCCGAAATTCATACCCATTTCATAAAATTATCTCGATATCCGATATTCAAAAAGGTTGAACCGATATTGAAGGACCGTCCTATACAGTTCTTTCGTTGCTTTGATTCTTAGAATAAAGCTGTTTTTGGAAACAGGTGCTGGCGGGTAGGCCTATATTAACCCTTGTAGAGCTGAACCAGATATATTTCTATTTTGGCAGGAGTCATAGAAAAAGATCAGCCTACAGATGCATTCAGTCTTTTCTTAGTCCACAGCACTTATTTTTTTCCTTTTTAAGCTAGTGTTGTTAATGAAAATAATTTGAATATTAAAAAGGCTCACGACATGTCATTTCAGAACTTTCAGACTTTTAGTTTTCGCGAGATTCTGCATTAGGATTTTATTCGGCAATATATCATTTAATCCTAGAACAGACACGGGACTCTTAAATTCGAAATCGCTCCTTCCAAATACAGCAAACAATAAGTATTGGCGGAAATAGGACTTATCTGGCCATCCATAAATTGACGGATCCCCGGCCCCGCCCGCTGACCCCGCCAACCTCGCTCACTGACTCCTACAGGAAGTTAGACTTCGACATTAAACGGCGTTCATTTCCGAATTTTATGGACATTAACATCTAACAAAAGAGTCAAATCGTTGGATGGCGACCTTAACATCGTCACTGCAGATGGAATAATCTGTGGTTACGACGTTTAAGTCGCAAAACCAACAAAAATGCTTCATGTTAATTTCTGCCAATGTTGGAGTTCAAATTTCACTTGTGTTCTGTTTGACTTATTTGTTTGGTTGATTGATTATTTGATTGACAGCCACGATCGGTTATTTGAGATCGGCAATTAATTTGTATTAGTCTACATATTTTGTCATTTGTTGATGATAAACTTTATTATTCCAGTTTTCAGCTATAAAAAACCAATTAACTTTTTTGCTTTCAATCGCTCCGATAATGTACTTCAGAAATTAAATATTAAAGAAATTAATTATAGCTATCATTTTGTTTTGCATTTGACAGTATAAAAGCATTGCGTATAACAATCTATTGCGCATATTCATTATCATTAATTGTCACAATGGATCGGAATATTATTTTTGTATCCTTTGCTATAATTTTCTCGTGTACTTTAGGGGAAACTAGTGGTAAGTTTCTTCTCATATTCTAAAACCGACGGTCTAGCTATGAGTAGGTCGATCTTGCTAACCCATTAACTCGTTTCCAGAGCGAAAAAGAGAGGGAGATCTGAGCGGTGTGTGTGTGTGGGAGAGAGAGAGAGAGAGAGGGAGAGAGAGAGAGAGAGAGAGAGAGACATACATACAGACAGACAGACAGAGAGACAGAGAGAGACAGAGAGAGACAGAGAGACAGAGAGATTAAAACAAGATAGATGTTAGATGATGAAATTAACAAAATCTAATCAATTCGTGTATACGCAAATAATCACTGTGGATTTTGTCTTTATGAGTTTTGTCCCCGCTCTACACTTGAAACATGACATGGGGGTTCTACTAGGGGTCCTATACACGGTGAAAACCGAATATGGGTCCACAATTTATCCAATTCCTGCTTCCGTTTTTACGACTTTATTTATTTTCAAGGATTGTATGATATAGCGGTATATTGTCATCGCATGTTTTCTCTAAACTATTCATAATATCATAACTTGAAACGCTGTACAACTTTAAATTATTGACATAGCTTGACCATTGTACAATGAATAAATTACGTATGAAAAATTGTTCTGGTGGTCGGAAAGTGTGCACTTCCGAATTATCTCGGCCATACCCGGAGAAATTCACTGTGCATCAAAAGAAAAATTATGTAAGTATATCATTATTATTCAACAGATATATTACCGAGTGGTAGAGAACGCCCAGATATAAAGCAGTCAACATGGGTTAGAAACCATAAAAAATGTTTTCTCAACTTTTCTTTCTTTCTTTTTTTTCTTTAATAATCAAATGCATAAACAGAACACACCATTCTATACTCGCGCATTGATCAAATAAAATTATGTGTGTTCTGTAGAAACTGTACCTGTACATGTATAAGGCACATCGTCACGGTCCCAGTTATGTTACAGCGAGAGCGTGTATGTGCATGATTCCATATTACAGCGATAAACTATATATGGTTACATGATATTTCTGCGGCAACGCGGCTCCTTTTTTGTTTAGTCTGGTGTGTGATTGCCGTAGCTTGTCCCAACCATTTGCACTAAGAAAAGACAGTCGCCGACAATAAATGTACTGCATCGATTCTGGTATATTTCTGATATTTGATCGGCCATTGTCACAGCTGTTCAATGCGAATTTAAAGAGCACAGAGGCAGTATCACAAATACGCGAAGAAATGATAGAAACAGTTCAGCTGTTTCATGTGTAGTCACAAGAAATTGCAATACTTATAACCCTGTTTTTCTTTGACATTTTGCGACAAAATGATTTAAAAGTAGACGAATAGAATTAAACACAAAAAGAAAAGAGCGCCCCTCACCTCAAATTCCCTAATTTACGTGCACTATCACGTCGGACATTTCGGTTTATGTAACAAATATGTAAGTGCTATTATCGACCAGCAGAGTGGATGGTCGTAAACCTAAGTGAGATGTGCAGCTGGAGGCTCGGAAAGGATGTATAGTGGTAGCACTGATGTGAGACATACCAGGAATCCACTGTTAGGTGCTCCAGTCGCGGCGATGTGAATGAAATACTGTTAAAATTGGCGTTAAACTTCATCAGTCAACCAACCAGGGGAATTAAACGAGAAATCCCCCCCAACCCCCCCCCCCCCAAAAAAAAAGTCGAGCATGTAAAGAGAGGTTACGGTCCGTTTGGTCGATAAAATATTGTTATAGCTCAGAAACCAAACGGCGTCCTTCATGGCGCTTGCCGAAATTAGACCGCAAGTTACGTTTTATCTGTATTGCCACTAGGTTTATTTTCGGACATTGCCTCGTATAATTGCATCCGCTTGAAACTTTGTTATAGGTTTTGACTCACATATTTCTCGTATCAATTTAGATCAATCTTAAATTGTGTTGTAGGTCCTATGGTAATGAGTTAAACAATGATGAAAGTCTGAATAGTTGGAAAAACTTTCTTTAAACTAAACAGTGAAATCTATGCTCCATAATTGCATCAGCTTGAAACAAATAAATGTGAAAGGAAATGGGAAACGGAGCATCATGATGGATGAACAATTCACAATTCACTTCTCAAATATTTCTAAAATACCAATATGTGTTTAAAAAGTGGAGAAAATATCAAATGGTTTCACAGTTCGAGAGAAAAATGGCTTCTCCTGTTTGAAAAATATTTGCTTATAACTCTGAAAATTGCTCAAATTTTCATCTTACTGTAAACAAATTTACAGCAATTCTTATATTGATTTGGGCTACAGAGTAAGAAGGAAAATACTAGTTTTCGGATTTTTTGACGTATGAATTTATTGGGGCTACTCTTTTGTGCCCAGTTTTCTGCCCGGATGGCAACTCGATTGTGAACTTGCTCGCCGGTTCGCCCTGTCTTTGGCAGTTATTCGATTATGAGTGTGGCCCCGTTCCAAAACCGCAAAGATTATACGAATCGAGTAGGTCCAATTTAGACTGGTCGTAAATATTATATTGCAGACGACAACCCAAAGGAGGGCCGATTAGCTCAGTTGGTAGAGCACTTGACTTTAAACCTCAAAATTACGGGTTCGAGACCTGGGCTGACCATATAGACTTAGAAACTAATTGAGACGTTAAACCGAGGCCTCGGGTGACGGTGCAATCCACCGGACACGTTGAGCTCTCGGTAGTTAAGTACTATCTACCGTAACAACTAACCGTCTTCTGGGGGCGTCGCTCATACGGGCATGTGCTACCGAAGCGACGATAAATAAACAGAAATACATACAAAGAAAGCTTGGTAAAAGAAAAGGGACCACAAACGGAAAACACTGTGATAAAAACCAAACTTGTCTTTCTCTTTTTTTTTATGCCCCCGCATCGATTAGATTGGGGGCATATTGTTTTACCGGTGTCCGTCTGTCTGTATGTTTGTCCGTCTGTCTGTCTGCCTGCAAAACTTAACCTGCCAACTAAACATTTCCCTATAACTTCAACCCAGATTAAGTTTCAATGCTAATATTTGGTATGTAGATAGGTCTCAAGAAGGTGCAACCAGGGAAGGTCATTTCATCAAGGTCAAGGTAAAAATTTTAACCCTTTTCCTGTCAACAAAGAAAAAAACAATAAAAATCACCAGTTTCTAAAGAATTCCTGTTTCGGGGGCATAGTGTTTCACAAACACATCTTGTTTAATCTATTAATTGCAAAAAAATGTGGGATTGTGTGTCACTTTTTGTCAGCTCGCTTTCGGTGAACGAGACATAGCTGTCACTATGACATGGCGATGTATGTGTGTTAGTCTGCTAATCCGGTAGTCCATCCGTTTATGGATGGATTTCAAAATTACTTGGCACAATTATACTCCATCATGAGTTGATGTGCCATTTGAAAGAATTTTTGGGACAGTTCTTATGTGAAGGTCACAGCTCAAGGTCAAACACTAAAATTGTGATTGTCAAGAACATTTCTCCTACAATTATGGATTGATTTCAAAATAAATTGGCACAATTATTCTCCATCATGAGTAGATGTAACATTTGAAAGAATCTTTTGGATAGCTTCAAATTCAAGGTCAAAGCTCTAAAATTGTGCTTGTCCAGAGCATGATGCCTACAAAACTTGCGGCTCGACAGCAGTTGTCCTTGGACAACTATCTAGTTATGATCTTGGCAATCAAATAATCCATTATTTTACAGATTGTTATGGTGTATCATGTATAAATGGAGGAAGCCACATATTTGGTAATGATGGTCTATGTAGGTGTAGCTGTGCTCAAGGATTTACTGGAATTATTTGTGAAACAAGTGAGTGGCTTATTTACAATCTATACAAACACTACAATCTGCTTTACTAGACGGAAAAAATTTAGATTGTTCCAAATTCAAGAAGTTTCAAAAGGCCATTTCCAAGTTTATAAAACATAAAAGAATGTTGTATTTCAAGGTAAAAAACTTTGGACATGCATTACTTCACCCAAGTAAACTAGTCATTTTTCAAGGTAAATTTTTTTCGAAATTGAATCATCAAAATTAGCCATTTCTTTTGAACCCTTGTCATGCTGTATAAAACCCCTTGGGGAATTGCATTAAAATCAAAGGGCCAATGAATATTTCATTTGAAAATCTATTTCATAACTTCTCTGGCAGGAAAAGAACGAGCAGAAGGGGTAGACAAAGATCAGACTGCACTTATGTGTAGGCTGATCTTTGTCTATACCTTTTGCCCTATCCAGAATATTCTGGGTTCAGCATGACCCTCTGCTAGTAGTGTAAAAAGCTCTAGATTATGCCAGAGGGTTAAGTGTCAAGGTCATTTAAAAAAAAAAGCATTTATTAGGTATATTGTTAAACAACCTTGATCTTGACTCACATTATTAACTATAATACACCTATAAGATGCTTAGTTTTGTCTAGCCTACTTGTGGTGAGCGAGACACAGTTGTCAAGTTATGACAAGTTTGTGTATTTTGTGTTTGTACATCAGTTCTTTTGAATTTGTTGGAGCAATTACTCCTATATCTACAGATGCTTTCCAAAGTAACTTTTTTCTCCATCAGGTCAAGATCACAGATCAAGGTCAAACATTCTAAATGAGTGTGTCCAGAGCATATCTCCAACATTTGTGCATGGATTTCAGAAAATTTTTGAAAACTGCTTTCCATCTTTAGTAGATATGCCATTGGAAAAAAAATAATACAGCTCCATGAACAAGGTCACAGATCAAGGTCAAATATTTTGTGGGCCTACATTTTGTCCCTAGACAAATTAATTTCTAGATTCTTTCGTTGTTGTTTATTATACATTCACTTTTAATTATTGTCTGTTAAAACTTTTAAAATGGATCTATCAGAAGCTCTGGCAGTTCAGCATTATGAATAGAATCATGTCTTATTTTATCAGAGATTCAAACCAGCCTATGGCCAGCAGGACCTTATTCATTTCCCATGTCCAAATACGGTTGTCCAGAAGGTAGATCACAAGGTTGGCAGACAGGATTTATCAGTTTTGTTACCACGGATACAATCCATGTTTTTAGTACACTGAATGCACTTGAAACAGATGATATTGAGAATCTTAGTAAAACGGATGAATTATTAGTGCGAGCCAACAGAACTAGGTCTACTGTAATGATTGGTCCATTTTGGGAGAATGGTTCTACGATCCGTTTCTGTACAAAGTCTGGCAACCATAGAACATCCAAAAAATACTGGCCATCTGTGGTGACGACAGTCTACCAGAAGGATGAAAATTGTCCACAAGGTAGGGTTGCCATTAATCATAAAACAAGCATTTTTTTAATTCAACATCTGAACATTTATTAAAGCCTGAAAAATTACTTAATGTCTGAAAAAACAAACAAAGAAAACAACAAAACTGCAACAAGAAATGAATGAATTCTACCAATCAATCTGTGACTGATTTACTTTCAGGATCACAACTATCATCATCAACAACAACAACTTTACTGGTAGTGGCATGCCTTAACTGTTGTTGTTATTGTTGATATATGAGAAAATTATGTTACTTCTGTTGATTTCATTGTGATATACCGTCTTCTACATTTTGAAGAGTATTCAGTTTCTGGTTACTAAAATTAACGCATGCATTGATTTGGTACATACCCATACACTTGAAGGTCTGATTTCAAAGAGAGCCAAGTGAGTTATACAATTTAAAATGCGCATGTTATTTTAATTGACATGTTCCATGGATAAAGCTTCAGACTTGCAGCCAAAATGTGTAAGGTATATCAATTATGACTAAAACAACTACCATCACTGTCGTAACCCTTTCCTGTTCAATCCCTGCATTTTATGTATCCCTGTGTTTTTGACAATACATTGTGGAAAAAGGAAGAAATTGCCTGTCACAAGCAGTTCCTTTTTTTCTACAATGTATTCTACTCTGCTGAATGATTATTTTTTAAATAAAATCAACTTGAAATTTTTATCTACAAAACCTTTGAATTTGGACAGGCCTAAAATATTGTAAACAGTAACAAGTTAACCCATTCCCACACAATGACTTTTTTGATGCCCCTCAATAAAAACAATAGAGAAAAAATTGTGGAAAATGAAGAAATTCTTGTTTAAGCAATTTCTTCATTGTTCTCAATGTTTTCCACCCAAAAAATTGAAAATTTCTAAGTTTTCTTAAACCTTGAATTGTCATCTTCAACTTCTTTCAATTGGGACCTTTCTAAAATTTTGCCTTCTGGTAATGGGTTAAAATGTATTTCTCCATGACAAAGACCTTTCAGAGCCCAGAATAGTACTTTCAAACATCAAAGGAAAGACAAGTCATCAAAATTAAGCTGTCTTATCTAAATTCCTGTCTTGTGTTCAGGATGACAAAACAGACACTTTGTGCTTTAATTTTTGTGAAAGCAGAGTTCAATAGAAACACTTGTTAATATTTTGTTATCCTAATGGCAGTCCTATTTGGATCCTGATCTTCGTCAGAGCTCCTTATTTTGACTTTATTAAGCAGGACAAGAGTTCAAAATTCATTTCAGGATTTATGGCTGGCCCCAACATCAGTATAGTTATACCAAGTGTAGTAGCTCTAAATATAGATGGAGTATTGCCAGATATGGATGTACAAAGGTCTGACAAGTCTACAGGTTTGTTCGATGTAGTTCTGGTATATATTTATATCACAATAATCAGGTTGGCACAAATATTCATACAGATGTACGTGATGTAATAGCTCTAAGTGCAGACAAATGATTACTATACATTGAGAAACAGAGATCTGACAAATTGTTTGTTTGTTTGAATGGGGTTTAATGCCACTGTTAACAAGTTTTCAGTCTAGTGGCAGCCGGAGCACTTAAAAAGGGACACCTGGTATATCTCGCACCAGTACGACCATAACAGTCTTTTTTAGCCTCCAGCCACTATCCCATTCACGTTTTATGATTATCAACCCATTGGTGAGACAAATTCGGAAAAGGATATTTGCTCCATACTTTGAAGAAGTGTTTAATAGGAGCTGAAGATGTGTAACACACAACTTTAGTGAAAAGTTTTTCAAGAATTATTGAGTTATTGACACTAATTGTATAAAAAGCGCTTGTAAAGCAGAATCTTGTCTGGACAACTTTTCCTACTGTTTCAGTCCAGTTTGCTTCATACTTAGCAGAAGCATTCATTAGGAGCTATAGATGTGCCAGGAGCAACTTTCATGAAAATTCTATCAAGAGTTTGAAAACTCTTGTAAAAATCAGGTCTGGACAACTACCCTACAGTTTCAGTCCATTTTGCTTCATACTTGGCAGAAATGTTCATCAGGAGCTGCAGATGTGCAAGACGAAACTTTCTTGAAAATTTATCAAGAATTATTGAGTTATTTCTCCTTGTTTGACTTAGAAAATTACAACTCCTCGAACATTTTTTGTCTGATTTGCTTTAAACTTGACAGAAGACATAGTGTTCATTTGTTTCTGTAGAGTGTTCATTTGTTTCTGTAGATGTGCAAGACAGAGCTTTTGCGAAAATTCAATCAAGAATTTCTGAGTTATTGTACCTAATTGGAATTGAAAATGCTTAACCTCGCAACTCCCTTTATTAGCTCTACTGGCCGAAAGCCACTAGAGCTATTGCAATGGCTTTTTCCCGTCCATCGTCCTTGCCTCTGTCTATCCACCTGTTAAAATTTTCCTTGTTAACACTCTAGAGTCCACAGTTTTCATCGGATTCCCTTCAATCTTTCACAGAATGATTGTACCATCATAAGGATAGTTCCTTTGAAATTGGCTCAGATCCGTCAAGATACATGGGAAAAGGGGCCTAATTAAAATTTAATTAAAAAATCCTCCTTAACACTCTAGAGTCCACAGTTTTCATCGGCTTCTCTTCAAACTTTCACAGAATGATTGTACCATCATAAGGATCGTTCCTTTCAAAATTGGGTATGATCCGTCAAGTAACATGGGAAAGGGACTTTATGAAAATTTAATTAAAATTCCATTAAAAATCCTTGTTAACACTCTAGAGTCCACAGTTTTCATCAGATTTTCTTCAAACTTACTCAGAATGATTGTACCATCATAAGGATCTTTCCTGTCAAAAACAGGTATGATCCGTCCAGAAACACCGAAAAGGGGCCTTATTTAAATTTAATTAAAAAATCCTCGTTAGCACTCTAGAGTCCACAGATTTCATCAGATTCAATCAAATTTTCATAGAATGATTGTATCCATAATAAGGATTGTTCCTTTCGGAATCAGAAATGATCCGTCAAAAACATGGGAAAAGGGGCCCTATGAAAATTTAATTCAAAGATCTTTGTTAACACTCTAGACTCCACAGTTTTCATCTGATTGACTTCAAACTTTCACAGAATGATTGTACCATCATAAGGATTGTTCCTTTCAAAATTTGGTATGATCGGTCAAGGTCCACGGAAAAAGGGGCCCTATATAAATTGTGTTAAAAAAATCCTCATAAACACAATAGAGTCCACAGTTTTCAACAAATTCTCTTCAAACATTCACAGAATGATTATATCATTAAATGGATTTTTCCTTTCGGAAGTGGGTTTGATCTATCAAGTTTCTTGGGAAAAGGGGCCCTATGAAAATTTAATAAAAAAAATCTTAGTTAACACATCATAGCACTAGATTTCACCTGATCGACTTCAAACTTTCTCAGAATGATTGTACCACCATAAGAATTGTTCCTTTCAAAATTTGGTATGATAAGTCAAGGTCCATGGGAAAAAGGGGCCCTATAAAAATTGGATTAAAAAAATCCTCGTAAACACAATAGAGTCCACAGTTTTCAACAAATTCTCTTCAAACATTCACAGAATGATTATTTCATTAAATGCATTGTTCCTTTCGGAAGTGGGATTGATCCATCAGGTTTCATGGGTAAAGGGGCCCTATGAAAATTTATTAAAAAAAAATCTTAGTTAACACATCATGGCCCTAGATTTCACCTGATCGACTTCAAACTTTCACATTATGATTGTACCATCTTAAGGATTGTTCCATTCAAATTGGATCTGATCCATTGAGAAACATAGGAAAAGGGGCCTTAGGAAAATTCAATTAAGAAAACATTAATAAATGAAGTCCACAAATTTCGTGGGGTTGTCTTTATACTCAAACAGAATAATTATAATTTTGTAAGTAGAGTTCCCTTTAAAATAGGTTCAGATCCATCAAGTAACATGGGAAAAAGGGCTATATGAAAATTCAATTAATAAAACTCTGTTAACACAATGAAGCCCACAGCTTTGTTCAGATTTTGTTGAAACTTTCACAGAATGATTGTAAGGTCATAACGATCATTCTTTTCATAACAGGGTTTGAACTGTCAAGAAACACAGGAAAAGGGGCCTTATGAAAATTTCATTTGGAAATCCTTGTTACCAAGTCCAGAGCTTTCATTGGATTTTCTTCAAATCTTCACAGAATAATTGTACAATAATAATGATTGTTGATGTTGACATTAGACCTGAGCTGTCAAGTATCACAGAAAAGGAGCATTATGAAATTTAATTTTAAAATTCTTGTACCACAATAAAGTCAACTGTTTTCATCAGATTCTGTTTAAACTTTTACAGAATAATTGTTCCATCATGAGGATTCTTTCTTTCAGGCCTGATCTGTCTAGTATCATGGGAAAAGGGGCTTTTTGAGAATTTTATCTATAATCCTTGTAACCAAGTCCAGAGCTTTCATTGGATTTTCTTCAAACCTTCACAGAATCATTGTACAATAATAACGATTATTGATGCTGACATGAGACCTGATCCTTCAAGTATCACAGGAAAAGGAGCCTTATGAAAATTTAATTCAAAGATCTTTACACAAAGATAAAGTCTGCAGTTTTCATCGCATTCTGTTCAAACTTTCACAGAATGTTTGTACCATCATTAGGATTGTTTCAATCCAAAATGGGCCTGATCTGTCTAGTATCATAGGAAAAGGGGCTGTATGAAAAATTATTACCTAATCCTCATAAACACAAGAATGTCCTCAGTCTTTATCAGAATCTCTTCAAACTTTAAGAGAATGATTATACCATCATTTGGATTGTTCCTTTGTAAATTAGGTCTGATTGGTTAAGTGACACAAGTAAAGGGGCATTATGAAATTTTTATTACAATAACATCATTATCACATTAATGTACTCAGTCTTTATAATTTTCTTCAAACTATCTATCATTAGGATTGTTCCTTTGTACATTGGGTCTGATTTGTTAAGTTTCACGAGAAAAGGGGCCTTATGAAAGTTTTATTACCAAAAATTCTTGACACAATTCAGTCCACTGTTTTCATTGATTCTCTTTAACTTTTAAAGAATGACTGCACCTTCATTAGAATTGTTCCTTTTGAAATTTGAGTTGTTCTGTAAAGTATCATGGGAAAAGGGGCCCTATGAAGGTTACACTATAAACACATTAACACAATAAGTTCCACAGATTACACAGATAGATTGTACCATCATTACAATTGTTGATTTTGACAGTGGATCTGATTATGGCGGGGCCCTATGAAAAACTTTCTTAAATATTCTAGTTAACACAATAATGTCCCTTGATTTCACCAGATTCACAAAATTTCACAGAATAATTGTACAATCTCTTAAATGGTTCTTTTCAGAACTTGGTACAATCCATCAAATATCATGTAAAAGGGGCCATATGATTTTTAGCTCACCTGAGCACAACGTGCTCAAGGTGAGCTTTTGGTATCACCTTTTGTCCGTCGTGCGTCGTGCGTCGGAAGGCGTCAACAATTCTTTGATTATCTTCTCCTCAGTAACAACTGGGCGGAATTCAACCAAACTTGGTGGGAATGTTCCTTGGGTGACCCTTCTCAAAATTTGTTCGCGGATTTTTGATTGACCCCAAAATATGGGCGTGGCAGGGCGTGGCAGTTTTTGACTTCGAAATCTTTAAACATCTTCTCCTCAGTAACCATTGGGCCAATTTCAACCAAATTTAGTATGAATGTTCCTTGGGTGACCCTTTACAAAAGTTGTTCATGGAATTTTGATTTATGCCCAAATATGGGTGTGGCAGGGCGTGGCAGTTTTTGACTTAGAAATCTTTAAACATCTTCTCCTCAGGAACCATTGGGCCAATTTCAACCAAACTTGGCATGAATGTTCCTTTGGTGACCCATTTCAAAAGTTGTTCGCGTTTTTTTTAATAATGTCCAAATATGGGCGTGGCAGGGCGTGGCAGTTTTTGACTTTCAAAATCTTTAAACATCTGCTCCTCAGTAACCATTGGGCCAATTTCAACCAAACTTTGCACGAATGTTCCTTGGGTGACCCTTTTCATAAGTTGTTCGCAGAATTTTGATTTATGCACAAATATGGGCGTGGCCGGGCGTGGCAGTTTTTGACTTTGAAATCTTTAAACATCTACACCTCAGGAACCATTGGGCCAATTTCATCCAAACTTGGCATGAATGTTCCTTGGATGACCCTTTTTAAAAGTTGTTCGCAGAATTTTGATTTATGCCCAAATATGGGCGTGGCCGGGCGTGGCAGTTTTTGACTTTGAAATCTTTAAACATCTACACCTCAGGAACCTTTGGGCCAATTTCAACCAAACTTGGTATGAATGTTCCTTGGGTGACCCTTTTCAAAAGTTGTTCGGTAGAATTTCGTTTCACGCCCAAATATGGGCGTGGCAGTTTTTGACTTTGAAATCTTTAAACATCTTCTCCTCAGTAACTATTGGGCCAATTACAACCAAATTTGGTATGAATGTTCCTTGGGTGACCCTTTTCAAAAGTTGTTCGCAGAATTTTGATTTATGCCCAAATATGGGCATGGCAGTTTTTTTAACTTTGAAATCTTTAAACATCTTATCCTCAGTAACAGTTGGGTCAATTTCAACCAAACTCTGCATGAATGTTCCTTTGGTGACCCTTTTCAAAAGTTGTTCCTGGAATTTTGATTTATGCCCAAATATGGGCGTGGCAGGGTCAGCAGGGCTCCCGCTGCCAATCGCCAATGGGGCCAAAGCGACAAAATAAAAATTCTGGCCCCAAAATCGGCGAATTGGTGATTTTACTGGCGACAACTTTCAAAAGAAGGCAAAGGGATGTTGAGTCCATTTAAATGATTTCCGAAGCGCAACTCTTTCATTCACACATCCGCTAATTTGTTTGGAAGACACGCGACCATCAATATCCACTGCATATCTGTATCAATTAAGACAGATTAGTTACGCATCTCTGACCTGATTGATTCTAACATCACTCGAGTTATTGGGATTTTCCGAAGCCGCCGGGAACCATCATGTAAACAAGATGGCGGAAATTCACATCGCTTCTGCTAAAAAATTGACGATATTTATTCCTCGATCACTTTCAGAGATTCATTAGAGTGCCGAATAAAAAACAAAGACAACATTTTGCTTATCTATTGATGATTTTAGTAAAAAAGTCAAGTGAATTTCCGAGAAATGAGAAATATCGGACATTAGTAATCAAAGTACTACGGACATTAGTAATCAAAGTACTGTGGGTTACCAAAAATTTGACCTGTCGTCCAGCATAGCTCTAGGTGTTCTTGGAATTTTATTATCAAATGACAATCCTCTCATTTGTACATTTTAACCCTTTCCCAATTTATTCAACATAATATATAGATAACAGGTTATTTGTTATCAATATAGTAGTTTTCGTTCATTCACTTATTCATACTGGCTCGATCTTTGTCTCCAATTGGCACCAAGTGGCCCCAAATTTTTGCCATTGGCGATTTTATTGGCGCAAGAATAAAATTTCCCAGGGGGAGCCCTGGGTCAGGCACTTTTTTGACTTTGAAATCTTTAAACATCTTCTCCTCAGTAACTATTGGGCCAATTTCAACCAAATTTGGTATGAATGTTCCTTGAGTGACCCTTTTCAAAAGTTGTTCTAGAATTTTGATTGATGACCAAATAAGGGCTTGGAAGGGTAGGGCAGTTTTTGACTTTGAAATCTTTAAACATCTTCTCCTCAGTAACCATTGGGCCAATTTCAATTTTGAATCATCTTACATTAGTCAGGTGAGCGATTTTAGGGCCAGAATGGCCCTCTTGTTTATTTAGAAATCTTAAAATATCTTCTCCTCAGTAATCATTTGGAGAATTTCAACAAAACTTGGCATGAATGTTCCTTTGGTGACCTTATTCAAAAGGTGTTTGCAGAATTTTGATTTACACCCAAATATGGGCGTGGCAGGGCGGGGCATTTTTTTTACTTTGAA
The DNA here is from genome assembly GCA_946902895.1 of Fragum fragum. Classification (NCBI taxonomy): domain Eukaryota; kingdom Metazoa; phylum Mollusca; class Bivalvia; order Cardiida; family Cardiidae; genus Fragum; species Fragum fragum. The sequence goes on from OX336371.1 coordinate 34,560,835, forward strand.
CATCTCCTCAGTAACCATTGGGCCAATTTCAACTAAACTTAAATGGATATTCCTTTTCAAAAGTGTTGGCAAAACTTTGAATCATCTTACATTAGTCAGGTGAGCGATTTTAGGGCCATTCTGGCCCTCTTGTTTTAGATATAGTAAACATAATGAAGTCCACATATTTCATCGGATTCACTCTAAACTTTCACAGAATAATAAACCAACAGTAAAATATCACGGGAAAAGGGGCCTTTTGAGCGCTTGATTGTAATATCTTTGTTAAAACAATAAAGTCAACAGTTTTATCGGATTCTCTTCAAAGATGCATGGAATGATTGTGGCATTGGAAACACAGGAATAGGGGCCTTACAGATTATCATTCAAAACATTCTTGTGTATGTGATGAAGAGAACAATCATTATCAAATTGTCTTTTAAATTTCACAGGACAATTGTAGGGTTGTAAGGAAAGTTCCTTTTGGAATGAAATTGATCCATCAGAAAACAAAGAAAAAGGGGCCTTATGGATTTTCATTCAAAACAATCCTGTTAATGTGATAAAGTCCACAATTATTGTCAGATTCTGATGAAAATTTCACAGGATGATTATAGGGTCATAAGGTAACTTCCTTTTGGAAATGGAGTGGATCCGTCATGAAACACAGGGAAAGGTGCCTTGAGGATTGTTGCTCAAAATAATAAAGAGGATGAAGTCCATTTTTTTTCCTTTATGCATTCTCCTTTAAGTAATTAACTTCCTTAAATATCAGATTTCTTTGATGGAAAACTTGATAACCAGTAGAGCGTCTCAGGCCCTCATGGGCCTTTTGTTTTTTTGTTAGAATCTCCTCAAACTTGGTAGAAGTGTTCAAATAGGAGTTCTAAATGTGTAAGACGCAATTTTCGTGTAAATTCTATGAAGAATAAATGAGTTATTAGCCCTGATTTACCTTAGAAATTAGTAAAGAGTATGTGACATTATTTTCAAGTTCCTGCAGAATGATATTTCTTGTACTTATATCCCTATAACAAATCACCATGCCGGGGTATTAATCTAGTTATATCTTCCTCCTCTTTGGTTAGCCAAAACATTGGTGTAGATGTACATGATGTAATAACTCTAAGTACAGATGGTCAGTTGTCTGATTGGGATCTAACATCACCACAGATTTTGTCAATTTTTGGCTGAGCTGTTCACAGGGAATGGCCTTGATGTGATCTACCTCCTACCAGTTTTGTTTTTAGCAAAAAACTTTTATATTTTGTGGTATCTCTGAAACCTAAGTCCTATTCACAATTATACATGTATTTGCCTCTTGATGATAGTAACTTTGCCATGTGTGATTCAGGCTCCCACTCTGAAGTCAAGTTGATAGCCAAAGGTTAAATTTTGACCTTGCCTTTTTCTCTTAGGATAAAGATAGACAAAAGTGTTGGGCAGTTAATTATGAGAGCTAGTACTGTACTTGAATCAGACTCCTACTCTAAAGGCTAAAGTCAAAGCTGTCTAGGTTAATTTTGACCTTGTCTACTTCACTTGATCATATGATCTGATTTAAATAATATTTTATATTCTTCTAAGTGAATTTTTGAGAGAGCATAAGTGCTGCACTTGAATCAGGCTCATACTGTAAAGGTCAAGATCACAATAGTATATAAGGTCAAAGATAAATTTTGACCATGTTTACATCTCTATCCTATGCATCATTTCTCAACATTTTTCACACTTTCACATTTTCAATGAGCAAGTGCACTGCAATCAATACAGCTTTTCTGCCAAAGGTAAATTTAAAGAAAAAGTTCAAAGGTTATGTCTGGCATTTTATATGCCTGTTGAAAAGACAGGACGTATTATGGGATCACCTATGGTGTCCGGGCATGTGGGCAACCTCAAGTTCTTTGTCAGGGTCATAACTCTGGAACCTTATGTTTGATTGACTTGAAACTTGGCAGTCGTATTTATAGCATGATTATAGAGTTCAGTGCATAAGAACCATAACTCTCCTGTTCTTATTATTGAGTTTCTGCCCTTTGTTGTTTTTCAGGCTTGAATTTTGTCTGTTGCATATCTCTGAAAGTATAATAGGTATGATCATGAAACTATCTGTGTGGATAGATCTCACCAAGGAGAAGAGCAATGCACAAGAACCATAACTCCACCATACTTATATTTTTAGATTTTCCCTCTGATGTTTTTCAGGCTCCAATTTTGTTGGAAACATATCTATGAAAGTATAATAGCTAGTATCATGAAACCTCATGATCATAATACATACCAAAGAACCATAACTCTACCTTGTGAGTTATTTATCTCTGTTCTTTTTCAGACTTTTATTAAAATCCTTTCCCTAGTTGACATCAAGCAGTGTGCTGGGCAAATCTTGTGACAATTTGGCACCTTGTTATTCTATGACATGTTCTTGTTTCACTGTGCTGTAACTGCAGCTCAGGATCAGTGGTACCTCTATGCATTAATTGCTCTTATTAGGTGTCATAATGAAATGGTTAGGTATGATTTTAATTCATTAACAGGATTAACGGTATTTTTTAGCCAATCTGAGTGTGACCACCTGGTTCTTTATAGACCAAACTAAAATTGATATATTGATTAACTTCGGTATTAAGCTTCATTCAGTTAAAAGCCGCCGCTTCATCTATCTGTCTGTCCGGAGTTATTTCTCCATAACCCCTGGACCAAATCAAATGAAACCTACCATGTGAACTCCCTATGATATAATGCCGATGTGTTTTTCCTGATTTTTGGATTTCAGACCTTGTCATGGAAAAGTGGGACTTAGGGTAAAATATAGTTTATCTCAAATTTCTCCTAGTCTAATGGTCAGTAATTAATGAAATTTCATATTTAAGAAGCAAATGAGATGCCTTTGTACATGAATTGTTTGAAATTTGCGGAAAAAAGATGTGCCATGGAAAAAGGGAGCTTAATGTTTGATAGCTTTACATTAGCTCTCCATTTCTCTGCAAAAAAACTAATATTGGCCATAACTTTTGATTAATTAGAGATATAGCCTTCATATTTCACATGTGCATTGTTTATGACAAAACTTTTCTGTTGATACTAAGGTCAAGGTCATCTGTTAAGGTCAAGGTCATTTCTCAAGGTCAAAAATTCAAAAATTCCAATTTTTACACTTTCTATAAGTTTACAATGGTAAGATATATAGCCTTCATATTTCACATGTGCATTGTTTATGACATGACCTTTCTGTTGGTATTAAGTTCAAGGTCATCTGTCCAGGTCAAGGTTATTTCTCAAGGTCAAAATTTCTAAAATTTTAACTTTAATATTGCCCTTAAGTATACAATTGTAAGTGATATAGCCTTCTTATTTCACATGTGCATTGCTTATGACATGACCTTTCTGTTGGTACTAAGTTCAAGGACATTGGTCAAGGTCATTAATTTTCAAATATACATCTTTTACAAATTGCCAAAATTTCTACTTTACATAAATGTTGTTTATTAAGTGCCCTAGATAATGTTTATTTCAATTTTTGACTCAGAGAACCTTATCATGCTAAAATTGGTCTTAATGCCATATAGCTTTACATTTTGTATATTTCCTACTCTAAAATAAATCAGTCTATTGTTTCTGTAAGACTACTCAAGTTAGAGTCTTCATTTTTGAAGTCTTCATATTTTGTATGTAGACATTTTTCATTGATAACTTTGATGGTCAAGGTAAAATATTTAACCCTTTACCATATAATGATACTGAATTTTACTAGAATCAGACCTGTGAAGCCAAACAGATTCCTTCAATGTTTTTCAAACTTCCAAATTTCTTGTGAACTAAACTCTCAAACTATAGTTGCATTCAATAAGAAGTTTTTCCAATAATGGCATACAGTTTTGTGACAAAAGCCTTATTCGGGGAGCATAATCTGTCTCCGACGGCTCTTGTTCTCCATTAGTTTTCAAATAAAGTGACAAAAATATTTTCTTTATTTTAACAGCCATTACAATCTTCACATGTATCCAGGACAACTCATCAAGGGAGGCAAATAATAATACCCACATCTACAACAATATTTTAGTGCCTTTGGTAAGTTAGCATTCATTAACCCTTTACTGTGTTCCCAAATTTTAGACAAACAAATTCAAAGGGCTAGCAGACAACATAATAAAGTAAGTACAATTCATATATATATTGAAAATATTTTGGGAAAAGAAGACAAGCTTTTTATGCCCCCACATCGAAAGATTGGGGGCATATTGCTTTACCATTGTCTGTCTATCTGTCAGTAATTCCGACTTTCTGTCTGTCGGTCTGTCTGTCTGCAAAACTTAACCAAAAACTTAACATTGCCAATTACTATCAATAGATTAAAGTGACACTTCAAAAATATTATGACGAATATGAAAATATTTTATTGAAAAGCTCATGAATAAATCATTACTGCAGTTAGGATCCTTACTAGTGGACTCAGTCTTCGGCAAAAAATAGAGATCTTTTTGATAAAGCCTCTAAGAAAATTATGCATAGAAATATTTTATTTCAAATGTCATTGTACATTTAATTATGGTAAGGATTTTGCCATCACAACATGGTTTGCAAATACATTTTTATCTGTCAGTAATAGTTAGTAAATTAGTGGGTTAAAAATTTCTATGATATATTGACACTTTGAAAAGTAGTAGATTCAAAATGTCTACAATATTTCATATGATTTTCGCTTTTAACAAGCTTTTAAAATGTTGGAATAAGATTTCTTCAAAAAGCAGAGAGCTTTTTTATTTATCCTGAATTAATACTATACATAGATAAATTTCATTTCTTGATTTTTTGCAAAACTCAATGTGAATTGAATAGTAATGAACAGGGATTTTCTTCTAGCAATAGCTCATATATAGGGTTAATCCTTTCCAGTGTTTTGCAAAATTTTAGACTTTACCAAATTCAAAGTGTTTACAGACGAAAATTTTTAAATTTTGTTTGGATTTAATTTGAAAAATAACTATTCAGTAGGGTAGAAAAAAATGTGGAGAAAAAAAGAAATTAAACTTTAAGTGTAATATCTTCATTTCTAAAATATTTTTTAAATTATTAATTCACAGGAACTTAAAAACCAGGGATTGAAGAGGAAGGGTTAAGCTGATTGTAGTAAATGTTCTTAATCATAATATGGATTAGATCTAGATGAATTAGTCACAATAGTATCAACAATCCTTCAGCATGGCATTTGGTTCAAGCTCTGGTCTAGTTCTGGAAAAACTTAACTTTAGGGAAAAAATTAGACAACAAAATTAACAGTTATATGATAGAGTATGGAAAATAAAGAGAAAAGCAAATACTTTTTATTAAACTTTTCTTCAATTAAAGGTATGAAATTTCATAAATACATTCATTCTGCACTGCTTCTTGAATTTACATTTGTCTGTGCTCCTGTCAGTCTGTCCTTTGATTTTTTTTGGTCCATTTAGCCAGTAACTGGTATGGAAATAAAAAATTAAAATGGTTGGTTGGTGACCCTAAAATCATAAATACAGCTTGAATAAGCTTCAAACATCCAGTCTAAATTAACCTTTGTCATGCTGAACCTGGAATATTCCTGTTTGCACAGAAGGTATAGACAAAGATCAGCCTGCACATATGTGCAGACTGATCTTAGTCAACACCAGCTGCTCTCCCTTTTCAAGCCAGAATTGTTTATAAAATCAGTTTTCAAAAGAAATTTTGACCTTCAACTATTGCCTCTTGAGATTTGATTTTAGTGCAATTCTACACAGGATTATATTCAGCATGACAAGGGTTAATGTAAATTGATTGGTCAATAGACAGTTATTATTTGTCAAATGCCTCTTACATTTTAAGGTGACAGGAGATTGTCATGATGTAGAAGGACTATATATGGAACATGAAGTTATAGTGCTGGACATTTACCATAACCCAATGGGTGGAAATATGAGTGACCGTAGTAGTACAGTTAAGATGGAATATTGCTTCTACAAACTAAATGGGTCTCAAGGTAACAGTATTTTAGATTTGTCGATATTCAAAGAATGTGCAGATGACTATTCAACATGTTTTGATATCAAATAAGATAGACAACTTTGTGAGAAATTCTTTTCTTTTTTTTCACACTGTTTCCATAACTGTTTTTCTTCATGCGTATCAAAATGCAGTATAGTGTGAATGGAGGAACTTATTACCTGACATAATTTTTGAGGTAGTTCAGTTGAATAAACATACAACTGATATTTGAAAATAACTTTTAATTAAAAATTTGTACCATTTAGGATAAAGTTATTGTGAGAAAAGGCAAAATGTTTCCAGAGGTATTTTTCCTCAGAAAGAAGTAAAACAAAACAGGGTAGCCAGGATTTTATAATGAAATATCTGATATGAGACCAAAGGTCTCTGTAGTACTAAGCTTCAGAAAAAAGATGAAGTCTAAAGTTGAATTCAATATTCACCTGAAAAGCAAAGGGACATTAAAAAAAAAGACCTTCAGCTTTGGGGTGTGTTGTTTTAATGTTATCTGTATGTCTTTCTGTCTGTGGGAACTTGACATTCACAATGATTTCAACCCTATTCAAGATAAAATGCTAAAATTAAAGTTGATGATAGATCTCATCGAGACACATCTACCGATGCCAAGGTCAGGGTCAGTGACAATGTCAAGGTCATTTGTCAAGGTCAAACTTCTGCAAAACTAAAGCAGAAAACTTAACATTTTCAATTGCTTCAAGCCTTTTTAATATATAATGCTCATATTTTGCATGCTTTTAGATCTCATCAATAAGTGTCTTAAGTTACTAAGGTAGAGATCATGTGGTGAAGGTCATTTTTCAAGATGAAACTTCTGCAAAACTTAACATGTACAATTACTGCTAGCCTAATGCTCATATTTGGCATGATAATAGATCTCGTTGATAGGCATCTGCAGATACCAAGTTTGAGTTCATAACGTCACTTATCAAGGTCACTTTTCAGAAAAAATGCTTTTACTGTGGCATGGTTTTTCATAGACACATCTTGCCATTTTATATTCATTAATAAAGAAAAATATGCTAAAAGGACAATTTGGGAATCCTGCAAATCAAAAATTTAAGACAATATTTGAGACAAAATTGGATTCAGCAGTTTAAGGTATTATGAAAATAAACATACAATATTAGGCAGAATGGGCTTTCAAAAATACAAAGGAGAAAAGTTTCTACCATAGTCAACCTGTGTATTCTGATAATTTTCACTCATCTAAGATGATGCCTTTTTGGTGTGACAGTTCACATATTAATATTGCTGGAAGGACAAAAAAATATCTAGTATCTACTAATTGATCAAATTAACACTGTAAATTGCATGTGATACATCTATTATGTGATATTCTTTTATTTTCTTATGATAAAAAAAAAAAAATCTTTTTACCTTGAGGTCAATTCTGTAATTGTCATGATGCTTATTGATAGTCAAGAAACTAATTACTAATGATTTATATCAGTAAAACTATTACTTAACCCATTAATCCACTGCAAAACTTTAGTTTTTTGAATAAATAAAAACAGAAATAGGTTGTGGAGGATGCCAGAAAGTATGTGTAATGTGAGAAAACAGACATTTAGTAAGAAAACATTTCTGCTTTTCCCATAGTATTTGAAGTTTTTAACAGAGCACCAGTTTCTCCACAACTGGTATTGTGTTGTTTAGTTTATCAAATAGAATACAACAAAATTCAAAAAAGTTGCAGACAGCAATTTTAAGTTAATGAAATTTTAAAGGTCTTTATGTGTTTGGGTAGGAAACATTATGGTTAATGAAGAAATGGTTTGTAACACATAATTTCTTCATTTTACACAAAGTCTTTGGAAAGGTTCTTTATGAGGGAGCATGAAATGGAGGATTGTGTCGAAATAGCAATAAATTTGTACCTAGCTTACCTTTACCCAGTAGCTCGGCAGGGACCATGCAGTGTTGTCTCTCATGCAATCAAGAGATGAAGTACCCAACTTGACATATATTCTCAGCACTCTGCAAAGTGGGCCACTCAGAAGAAGAAGTCACCTGGTTTCATAAAACTTTGCCCCAGTTGCTGATCAAAGCAAAATTGAAGTCCCCTAAAAATATGGGAAGTTGCCTCGTTATGAAAGGCGATAATTGATTTTTGCCTAGACACCATCAAATTAGGGGACAGTAAATCAATTATATAACTGCTGATCCGAAGCCCTTTGATCGTAAATCAAGATCAAGATTTGTTGTGTATTTTCGGGCAGTGAGAATATTGGCGGATGTTATTACAAATGCCATCTCATATACAGGAGTACAAAATTCATTGATAAAAAAAAAAATCTTGGTGATGAAAACTGAATTTCACGTAGATCTACAAAGAGTTTTTATGCACCCACCACTTAATGGGGGGGGGGGGTATATAGATTTGCCTTTGTCCGTCCGTCCATACTTCCGTCCTTCCGTCTGTCCCGAAATTATCCGGGGCATATCTCTGAAAGTATAATAACTATCAACTTGAAACTTCACAGGTGGATAGACCTCATTGAGGAGAAGTGTAGTGCACAAGAACCACAACTCTTGCTTGCATAATTTTGGAGTTATTGCCCTTTGTTATTTTAAAGACTTACAATTTGTCCGGGGCATATCTCTGAAAGTATAATAGCTATCAAATTGAAACTTCACAGGTTTGAGGAGAAATGTAGTGCACAAGAACCACAACTCTCATTGCATAATTTTGGAGTTATTGCCCTTAGTTATTTTAAAGACTTACTTTTTTTTCCGGGGCATATCTCTGAAAGTATCATTAGTTACATTGTTAGGTTTCTTTCCAGAAATTAAATATTACTTATCTTGTTTTTGGTAATAAATCCATTTAATGACATGTAATCCAAAAGACTAGAGGAAATTATTCTGTGTTAACATAGTTCCAAATTTAAACCATCTCTACACAGTCTGGGATTTGTGTACTGAGTTGTTATCTTTACCCTTTACTAACTGCAACTCAGTTAGAATGAACCCTTTTTAATCTATTAACAACATGCTTTTTATCCATTTATTTGTTATTAATATGTTAAGTTGACAGACTTTAACTAGGCTTTTTGATGCATTAAAGAATTTAAATGTTTAAATGGAAAACTTGTGAGAAAAGGAGGAAGTGCATGTAGCAAGCAATTTCTCCTTTTCCCACAATATTTTTAACCTTATCTTGTACTTATTTTCTATTTTGATTTGAAATGTGGTAAGCATTTTTTTTTTCAGTTTGGACCAGTCTAAAATTTTGTCTACTGTTAATGGGTTAAATAAAATGGTAATAAATTTATATTTTTTTCATATTTTCTGCTTCAAATTAACTTGTGATTATTTTTGTTAATTCAGAACACCTATACACTCTTTGCAAATTAATGATTATCATCATTTTGTCGGGCCTGCTTGCTGTGAGTGAGACATAGTTGTCACTATGACAAGAAGGTGTTGGTGCATTAGTGCATTAGTCAGTCCGTCCGTACAAATTTGTCCGGACAATTACTCCTACATTTATGGATGGATTTCAAAATAACTTGGCACAAATATTTTCCATCATGAGTAGATGTGCCTTTTTAAAGGATTTTTGGGAAAGTTCTAATGTCAAGGTAACAGCTCAAGGTCAAACACTAAAGTTGGGATTGTCAAGAGCATTTCTCCTACAATTATGGATGGATTTGAAAATAAATTGGCACAATTATTCTCCATCATGAGTAGATGTGCCATTTGAAAGAATTTTTGGATAACTTCAAGTTCAAGGTCAAAGCTCAAGGTCAAAGCTCAAGGTCAAACACTAAAATTGTGCTTGTCCAGAGCATGATGCCTACAAAACTTTGAGGGCTCGACAGCAGTTGTCCTGGGACAACCATCTAATTGAGAATATAGTACCATCTAGATATGATATATTCAAGAAATAAATTAAGAGTCATATTTCTTAATTCAATAATTGGGAGAATGAAGACAAAAATATTTTTTCAGAGGAAAAAGATCTTTGTAATAAGGACTAAAGAAAGGATGAGCAGTACTTTTTATATTAATTGCACACTATTTAAAACATAATATGCAGCTACTTGGTTGTAAAGCTATTTTTATTTTCCAATTGAAACAAGGAATACGCACAAAACTTGTTATTAAAGTACCACCACTTCTTCTGAAAGTCTCACCATTTCTCCCTATTTTGAAAAACTTCTCCCAATTCTTAGACTAGGTAGAAGTCACTTCTCCCCAAATTCTGTGAGTCGGCAGAGCCCTGATTCTTTCTGACACTTAATGAAAGCTTGAGTTGACTATAGTGCTGTCAGTTGCATTGTGGAGTAACCATGATGGTGTCACTGGTTTTATTCTCCAGGTTTTGCAAACATTCTTACATTTGTATGAAACATGCTTAAATAGGATATGGTTATTTGACTTTCAATAACAAGCCTTTTTTCACAGGTCTTGGTTTACAACATCTGAATGAGAATGTCCAAGATATTGAAAACTTTTACCAAGTACCATTTCAGACAAGGAATAAGAGTAAGTTGAAGGGTTCTGTATGTATTTCAGTTTAACCATTACCTCACAATATCAGTGTTTAATGCTCAGAAGAAAATCACAGAAACAAAAGGCTAATTGTTTATTGGTAATTTACACATCATAGCTGTAGCTTAAACTGTAGTTATGATGTTTATATTGCCCCCATACAAAAATATTTGAAATATAAATGCAATGAACAATACCCGGTATATTTCTTGTCTAAATAAAAGATTTGATTGATTCATAGATTTTTATTATTGACATCAACTGACAGACTGTCAATCAAAGAACTAATTTTACCATAAATCAATCATTTAGACCAAGCTTTTGACTCTGACATTGGTTGAAGTTTATCTGAAGCAATTTTTTAATTATCATAACTATTTTATAGCTTGGAATCTTAACTAAATTATACAGTGAAATAAATGACATTGCTTGAGCTTTGTAGAAATCCTGGATTCATCATTGTCACACATATATATACATTTCTTTCCTGACTCCACTCTACCTTGGAACATTATAACAGTCCTAGATAGGTCGCAACAGGAGAGTGTACTTGCATGATGTCACGGTACAGTGATAAACTACATTTGCCAGGGGGCAAACAGTTATGATGGTAATATTCATAAATTCGTCTCTCACCAATGGGATGATAATTGTAAACCTAAGTGGGATAGCAGCTGGAGGCTAGGAAAGTGGTAGTACTTGTGTGAGAAATACCAGGACTCCATTGTTAGGTGCTCCAGCCGCCGCGATATAACTGAAGTACTGTTAAAAGTGGCGTTAAACCCCATTCAATCAATTAATTACTCAGAAACATCTCTCACTGTACAGTACACTGCAACTCCTCTATAACACTACCGGCACAGAGCTGACTCCATTAAAACCTGAGGTCCTCTAGGCTCCCAAAATTGGGGGGGGGGACATTTTGGGTTGCTGATGCTGAGATATGACCTTAACGCTGATTTGACAAGGATTTTTTCATCCCATCTTCGGTCTGCTTGAAAAAGAAGGGTTGCTCATAAAAATTGAGGCAGGTAAGTTTTTAACACCTAGCAGTGGACGGTCGTGGCGATTAATGGATTAGATCAGAGATAATTGCTTTGTTTGATTGATGACATGCATAGTGTTTCAGTTTATAAAATCAGTTCGATTGTTTGGTCAAACTGTTTTGACATTAAGATGATAAGGTCATTGATATTTTTCAAATCAATAGAGAAAGGCATACACCTCGGGGGTATCCTTCAGTTGCACACCTTGAAGATGATTGGACTAAAATATCACACTTTAGTTTCTCTAAAGCACAAGTAATTCTTTTCAGCAATGTTTAAATTAGTATTATCTGTTTTGACTATCAAAATGTTGAATTGTACACTAAAGAGTATTCTAAACCATCCTGCTTCTTTTTTGGTTTATTTGCAGCAAATCCATCAAATATAGGTTTGTCATCAAATTTATTGTATGGTGTAAAGTTACATAGTATATTCCCTAAGATGGAAGGTCCTAGAGTGATTGTAAGGGACATGTATGGAATCCATTCTTATACTGGGGAAAGTGGTATTGACCCATATCAAAGAAATAAGATAACAACAATACGTAAGTTCCCATCTATAAACATAACTTTCCATCCAATTAGGCTCATCTTATAGATTAAATGTAATTTATTTTTATACCCCTAATGTAAAAAGTAGAGGGGTATTTTAGTTTCACCATATCTGTCTGTCCATAGACTTGTTTTCCAGGCTCTAACTCCAGAACAATAGCTTAGAACAATGAAACCTCATACAATTGTTGCCAATGACCCAAAGAAGTGTCCAATTGTTTTAGGGTCACATAAGTTAAGGGTCAAGGTCATAATTGAACTTTCATTAAATGCCACTTCCATACTCTTACTCATAAGCCTTTTGACCTAGGACGTTGAAAATTTATACAAATTTTTCAATGACCAAAGAAGGTGCCCTATTGTTTTTTGGTAACTTAGGTCAAATGTCAACTGTGCTGTTTAAGTTACAAGATGCAGATAGGGGATATAAGTCTGATCTGTAAAATTCTAGTGTTTACAATTTCGAAGAATAGAGACCTCCTGCTATAATAGTAAATGCACCTCTCATGTCACAGGCAGCTTTTATGTTATTCCTGTGATATTTTTAGCTTTGGGAACAATAAGACTGTATAAATTGTTGTTAATGGTCTCAAATTGGTCAGATATATTTAGCATGTGATAGCTGAGCTTTGAAAATTGTTTCATTTCTTTAACAAACAACTTTTTGTTTTGAACTATAAAACTATAACCAGAGTCGTGTTTGACCAGAGGAAGTCTTTTTTAATGTTTAATAACAATTTCGATATTTACCTTTTGCACAGCATTGAAAAATCTTGAATTACGTGGAAAGCACATATGAGATTCGAAATTTTCACTCAAGCAAGTATCATATTCAGTGGCCATGTATGTAAAGTCTCAATTGATCAGAACTTATGTTTTCTATGAGTCTTTTTGAAAAAGTATGCATACAAGTCAGAAGATATCATAATGTGACCCTTTAATCATAACATTGTTTCAGTTCAGAACGTCGAATCCGTGTGTCGCTTTTATTACTCCTTATCCAATGCTAAAGGCAAGACATTAAGCCTTGTACAATGTTGATTTTCTAAACCTAATTAAATTACAGAATAAAGTCTTCAGTACATTTGTGACTTGACACTAGGAGAAAATCAAAGCTGTGTGAATTTCTACCCCACTTGATATTGCAAACTGTGTGATGGAAAATATGCAATTTCTCAAAAATTTACACATTGCACCTTATTTTTTTCTTACTATTTCTTACAAACAAATATTTGACTAAAAAATATGAAAAAGATAATAAATCAGTCTGAACAATTTTTTTTAGTTTTTTGTCAACTCAATTTAGATCATTTTATTTCAATCTTAAAGACCCAAAACAATAATGTCACACTTTAAAGAAAAAAGAGAAATATCATAGTAAGACATATGTATAAGAAAAGAAAAATGGTTAAATAGTATTAAAAAAATGAATATCTTAATATTTTGATAATGTCATAAAAATGTTACAATTTAATGCTAGACCTATATGATATTCAGTGATCTTTTAAAGAAAATACCCCATTTTTTCTTTGCATATTTGGATTCAGAATACTTTAATCTACAAAATGAGTAAAAAGGGGTGATTTCTATGGAAGGAATCTTATTCTTAAAACTGTCCTTAATGTTTTTCTTTAATATGTAGCTTTTTTAATTTTGTAAAATCAAGTTTGATACAGGAAAATGAAACCTGTTTTAGGATTGTACATTTAGTTGGGTTGTCCATTAATATCAGATTGTGAATCCCGGCTCAGTGACAAGGTAGCTAGAGGTCAAAGGTCAGTCATATTTTGAAGATCAAATGCCCATAGTTTCAATCATTTTTTATGACTGATTAGTGACAGTGTTTTTTCACTCACTGATGACCTTATTTCCCAATCCTTCCCTAAACTCAAATACTGAGCATTCCTGCAAATGGCTGTTATTAAATGAGAATCTGAATTTGTGGAATATTGTGTTGGGAATTTTATAATTCTCAGAGCATATCGTAGCATGTTAGGACAATAGATCCTCCATACCAAGGCTCCGGAAAACGGATAAATTGCTGGTCTAGATAGAATTTTGAATCCAAAATTTTGGACTGGTCCAAATTGAAAAAGGTTGCTTGCAACAATTTTTATTTAATGAACTTTTAGAAATCTTTGTCTATTTGGATAGAAAACATTGTGGATAATTAAGAAATTGCACAAAGTCTTCCAAAGTTTTAACCATGAGGACGTAAAAAAGCGTGATTGTGTGTGAATGGGTTAAGGGGCAATGTTGTTTCATAAACATATCATGTTTATTTCACCCATTCCAAAACAATGATGCCTTTTGATGGAAAATATTGTGAAAAATAAAGAAATTGCTTGTAGCAAGCAATTTCTTCATTTTTCCACAATGTTTTCTACCAAGAAAGTTGAAAAAAATCTTATATTTCATGATCTTATGATATCTTATGATTTGTAGTCTTTACCTCCTTTCAATTGGGACCTGTCTAAATTTAATTAAAATAATAATAATAATAATAATTTAAATGAATTAATCAAAGATTCAAATCTGAATTTAGTTTCTTATTTTACAGCCACTCGTCCTTTCTTCAATATTCCTGATATCTCAAGTATGGAAGAAATGCCATGGATTATCATACAACTGCAGGGGATTCAGACTGTAACTTCAGTCTTTGTAGCACTGAGAATAGACAAGAATGAGAACCCAGGTTAGTGTAAAGTTATCAAGACTTCAGCATAGAAACCTTTAACATAGAGTATGTATTTCTTCCCATGTAAGCTTTACCAAATGTCAAGCTATTGGCATCACCGTAGTGTCATTGATGTTGTTGGCCTTGGCCTATGGGTTAGGATGATCATAGCCTTGATTATATCTCAGTTATTACTGAAGATTTTTTCTTGGGGTCATCATGGCATGTGAATTCTCTTTTACACGAGCTTTTCCATTCCACCAAGGGGTCAACTCTGAGTGCATTTTTGTAAGAAATATGCCCTTTTTTTAGCTCACCAAGACACATGTCTCTGGACCCTCAGCATCGGTGATCCACATGGTTTAAGTTTTAACATCTCTTTTATAACTTTTGCAAAGGGGGCTCATATTTAATACATGCACTCATAAGGAATGGGCTTTCATTTGAGACAATGATCTTAACCCTTTGAGCTTGATCTTTAATCAGTTATATATATGAAAAAAAAAAACTTTAACCCAAAACTTTAACTCTTTCTATCTTGATCATTTTTTATCAGAGGGTGCTTGTATATCACACATGAATTATCAGGAGATTAGCTTCCATTTGAGACAATGACCTTGAACGTGTTATCTTGACATTTAATTGTTTATATAAAAAGAAAATAACCTAAAACTTGAACTATTTCTGTCTTGGTCATTTTCATCCTAAGGTACTCATATTTCATACATTCACACATCAGGAGATAGGCTTTCATTCAAATCAATTTTTTTGACCCTGTCACCTTTTAATTCTGATCTTTAATCTAACAGAAAAAATGTTTACCAAAAAAGTTGACTTTTACTTTCATGAAATTGACTTCTACTTTCACCATTTTTCATCCTTGGCTTCTCATATTTCACACATGTACTCATCTTGAGATTAGCTTTCATTTGAGACAACGACCTTGACCCTGTAAATGTGAGCCTTTACCCTTTTTATATAAGTTTTGCCTAAAACTTTAACTTTTATATATCTGGATCATTTTCATACTATAGTGCTGATATTTAACACATGTATTTGACCTCCTTTTAGAAAGGATAAGAAAACATTGAAGGAAATGAAGAAACTGCTTGTTATAAATTAAGCAATGTCCTCATTATTCACTATGTTTTCTATCCAAAAAGACAGATTTTATAAATTCCATCAAATGATAATAGTCATCTATGTCTTCTTTCAATTTCAGCCAGCTAGCATAAATAATTATATTGTTTGGGTGGAAATTGGCTAATTGGTATCTGTAAAGTCTAAAATTTTTTCCTCATTGATACAAATGTATTCTCTCTTATCTTTTATTTTAGAAAGCCTTGCCAATAACCCTTACTTCCAGGGTCCAGAAATAAGCATCAGCAATTTTGACACCAATTTTAGGAATGATGGTGCCTTTGTTTCGGAATTTACATCATCCTCCTTCTACAAAACTGGTATAAAGGCCAATGACTACTACCCACATGTGCAGAATCTTGACTTAAACACACCTCATGTTATGGTAGAACATAGGTTTCAAAAGTAAATTTCTATTTTGTAATTCATATATTTGATTATAAAATAAAACATTTTTTTGTGTGTATCCATGCAAGATAATTTTACAATTCATGTTACATTGTATAGAAGAACATGGATTTCAAGAGTAAATTTCATCTTCAAGTTTAAAATGTAGATTAACTGTACTAGGGCTCATTGAAGAGTTTGTGTAATTTGATCAAATTTATGGATGTTGTAAGTCTATTTTATAAGAGCTAAATTCACCAAATATGTAGCTCATATTACTTCATTTTTGGTTTAAAGACAGTGAAGATAACCTTAGCACTTCATGACTTAAGCTTATCTAATTAAAACATTCTGTAATAATAAGATTGTAACAGTATTGTCATTCGATCTTTATTCAAAATGTCCCTGATGCTATGTACGAGTTTGTTCAGAGAGAATTTCTACAACTTCCGAAACTTCTAGTTTTTTCCTTGTCTATATTTGTATTTGTTCATGTAAACATTTTTTTATTGACCTGTTTTGGGGATACTATTTGACTCCCCCCTCCAAAGAGAAATGGGGTAATATACTTTTTGCCCTGTTTATTTGTCTGTTTTTTTAGAAAACATCTATAACATTACTTCAAATATTAACATGCACAATTAAATTCATTGTCAAGCAGCTTTCTGTTGTTACCGCAGGTCATCTGTCAAGGATGATTTTAGTAGATGAAGTATGAACATTATCATTGGCCTCAATTTTAGCTTGACTATTTGAATAGGGGGGGAGCTATTCTGGTCACCCAGACGTCGGTGTCAGCATTAGCATAATGGGTTAGTTAAACCTTACATGCAAGTGTAATATCTCAGTTTCTACTAATGCTATTGCTCTCAAACTTTTCACATGTTTTTGTTTACAATAATATCAGCTTCTAGAGATTCACAGATGCAATACTCTGACAATTTTTTAAGTGGAAATTTTAACATTTTCGGACTAAGAAATTCTTGGTTAAACCTTGTGTGCAACTTTCATATGTATAATAACTCTCTTTCTACTTATGCTATTGCTTTGATACTTTGCACATGCTTTTGTGACAATTATATCATCTGCAAGGAAAAGATTCATTACAATTACATGCATTATAGTGGAGTTTTAACCCTTATAGGACTTAAAAAACTTTGGTCGCACGTTTTTTGTAAGCCTCTAAATATAGATTCATTACTCTTGACATCCATATTAGTGGAATATTTACACTTTTTGGACTTATTCTTGGTTAAACCTTATTTGCAACTTTCATATATCTTTAATTACTCTCTTTCTTCCATTGCTATTGCTTTGAAACTTTGCACATGTTTTCGTGACATTAATAACAGTCTATTAGCACAGTTCTTTTACTCTGACATTCATTTTAGTAGAATTCAACCCTTTTCGGGTACCCTTAATTCTTAATTAAACCTTGCGTGCAACTGTCATATTTAATAACTTTCTTTATACCAATGTTATTGCTTTGAAACTTTGCACATGTTTTTATGACAAAAATGTTAGCCTCTAGAGACAGTTTTATTATCTGGCATTCAATTTATCGGAAATTTTACCCTTTTTGGACTTAAACCTTATGTGCAACCGTCATATATCTTTAATAAGTCAATTTCTACTAATGTTATTGCTTTGAAACTTTGCACAGTCATGCTTTTGTGTCCTTAGACAGCTCTTGTTTTTGTAATTGAAAGTGATAAGGCCTTCATATTTCATGAAAAAGTTCTCTAACCCATTCCCACACAATCACGCTCTTGAATGCTCCCCCCCCCCCCCAAAAAAAAGGTTTTAGAAAACATTCTGGAAAATGAAGAAATTGTTTATAATCAGATTTTTTTCTTTATAATTATATTTGTCACAAAATGCACCATTCATCAATGTGGACTGATTAGTAAAGAAAAAATGTGACTAGAAAGTAACAGCTTTTTAAATTGATAAGTTTCCAAATCTTACTCGGTTCAACTGGCTTTATCTTGGTTTAGTCTTGGTTGATCAATGAAATGAAGTCATGAAATTTTTGTTTGCATGTGATAAGCTTACATCAGTGACAACAATTTTTATATGACGTCATATACAAAGAAAATGAGTCAATGGTGAGGATTCCCAACAGACATGTTTTTTACCACTATGTAACTCTATTCACAGTGTGAATGTCTGTTTTTCTTTACAATGCCAATTCCTGGATGATTCTGACAGTAGAAACAGGTGTCTGCTAATTTGTATTTTTTGATGACTCTCTCTCCTCCATTTTGTCTGTTTTCAAAAACTAATGCCTAATATCATTACTTAATCAATTTCATTATTCACTGAATGATGATGGAAGTAAATCAGTATGTCTCCAAACTCTAATTGACTATCCCATCATACAATATTTTATATTGCCAACATAACATAACTTTGAAATGTATTTTTGTTTTCTGTTCTGCAAAGCTATCATAGTTGGCTATCCAAAAGTTATTGGTAGAGGAGTAACACAACTTCAATGAATATTCAGGATTTTATAGCACCGGAGCAAGGTCCAAACCAGCATCCCCACTATCACTATTTCCCCCCACCTAGGATCGCTTTTTTTCTGGAACCAGAGCACCCCCCGGTCCTGATTTTGCGCATGTGTGTACTCACCCCAAATACCTACCTCAATGCCAAGTTTGAGCTGGGTCCGAGCCATAGCACTGGGGAAAGGTCGAAACCTATACCCTAACTTTGACCACGCTCTTTTGCTCTTTATATAGGTGTAATATACCCCCCTACCTAGGATCTTTTATAGTCTTCTTCTCTTAAATGAATGCTTTAACATCATTATAATTTTTTCTGCCCAAGGTGCCATTGGTATCATCTTCTCTGTCTGTCCATCCCAACGTCCAGCTGTTCTATTTCTTGTTAACACTTCTCCTCCTACATTTATGGACGGATTTGAATGAAATTATGACTGCTAAATTTAGTACGAACTTCATGTACTACACTACTTTGAATCTCTTCTAAAAGGACCATTTACCTCACACCTGTGATCTGACCATTTGAATTTTATGCATGAACAGTTTACGCGAATTGGGTATCAATTTATTATTAATCACATTATCTGATATTTGATTATGTGAAAAAACTTAAAAGGAGAGAAGCTGTTTGAGGATGGATTCATCCAAATTTTGAATTAAGACAACCCTGCTGATATGACCAATATCGAAAAGTTTCAAGGATGGTTGGATTAGAGCATTTCTCCTGTAGTTTCAAATTTTCTTTTGCCATCTTCATATTGATGTATGTAATAAAGCTTTCTCGATTGATAAGATGTGAAATAATTTGATTTGGGCAGAGAGTTTTGACTGTCTTTATCTTTTTACAGTCCTGTGATTGGCCAATATTTGATGATCAACTTTCCTAGTTACCAGCTAACAAATGAAGACCAGCAGTTACTTTTATCAGGATATTTCAATAGAATGGTCGGGATAAATTTGTTGGGATCTAGCATAGGTAATTCTTTTATAAACTGTGATTTCATCCTTTCACAGTAGTTCAAACCAAGCCTCAGTAATCAAAACGGTACATTGCAACAAGGTGAGTGTTGGTCAGGGAAAAACCTTAGGTGTATGAATGATAATGTTTTTGGAAAAAAATAAATGGATTTTGAATATTTTGTTACAAAAGAGATAGAACATCTTGTATTTGCTTTGAGCTGTGGAGGAAAGTTTCGATATTTCTCGAGTCTGAAGGGTAGTGAGAATCAAATACAAGATGTTGTATGGGAATGGTAATATAATATTCCATTTATTATACCCCTATTTTTCATTAGATAATTTTGATGAAATTGAGATAAAAATTGAAAAAAATTTATTACTACAAGTATTTTCCTTCTCTCTTACCATTCTGATTATGTTAATTTGCATCATGACGCAATATACAGAATGGAAATGATGTCATCTTTGACTACCTAATATGGAACCATAATAACGTTAAAGAACCAGGTTTGGCTCTCAGTAATTTTGTCTTGTATCCTTTTATCCCCCTTAACAGCTAACAGTTTTCTGGGGAAGTGGCTAATATGGGCATGAGCTACCGCAGCAACAATATATTAACCCTTTCCTGGATAAACCCGTCACTGTGAATTTATACTTGAGAAAACATTGTGGAAAAAGGAGAAATTGCTTATAATAAGCAACATATTCTTTTCCCACAATGTTTTCTACCACATAGGATTTATTTGGAAATGCATCCAATTTTCATTGTCGTCTGCATCCTCTTTCAATTTGGACCAGTCTAAAATATCAAAAACCAGGAAAGGGTTAACATGTCAGATTTTGCCTGTGTGGAATGTATATATTTTACTAGAAATATTAATATTTATATAATATATATTTCCTATTTTACAATCTACTAGCCGCGTGTATTTACAACAATTTTTAACTTGACCTTAACCCATTACCAGACGACAAAATTTGGGACTAGTCCAAATTGGAAGAAGTTGCAGATGACAAGATGGCTGAGTTTAGAACATCTTTTAGGGAAGAAAACATAGTGGCCAATGAAGAAATTGCTTGTAACAAGAAATTTCTTCATTGTCAACAATGCTTTCTAAAGCATATTTCTTGAGGAGGGTAAACAAGGGTTTTTGTGAGGGATTGGGTTAATTTGTCTAAAATAGTCATATGCTTGAGCTTTATAAAGATGATTATTAAACATTTGTAAAAAATGCCCTACATATAAAGGCGGGGGCAAATTGTTTTATCAGTGTCTGTCTGTCTTTGAAACAGTTCAAGTTAACATTTTCCTGTAATTTCAAAATTATTCAATCTACAATGATCACATTTAGCATACTTGGAGCCTGCAATGGTCATTTATCAAGATCAATTTCTTATCCTTATCAAAAAATTAATTATGAAAACACATCCTGTGAACTATACACATTTCCCTTAGACTTTTTTTAGATATCAATACTAATATGGTATACATTTGATATGCAGGTAACTTGAATCGTGCATCAAAATACAGTCATGATAATTAATGTCAAGGTCAAATTTTTTACCCTGAACCCAGAATTAAATATGAAAACTTGAATTAACCTGCAAACTTATCATTTTCCCATTACTTAGAAACTACTTAAACTACATGCTCAATTTTAGGCTGGTCCAAATTGAAAGAAGTTGCAGACAACAATTTCAACAAAGCCTTTTACTTGAGGGCCATCAAAAAGAGGGATTGTGTGTGTACTCTAGAACTAAACAGATTCTGACTAGTTCAGGTCCATTAACTGCTGGACCCATGACTTCCAAAAAAGAATTGAAAAGTACACCTGTAAATGTATAATCCATCAACAAAAATAGGAATTCTATGGGAAATGCAATCAACAAATATATAACCCATTACCACATGCCAAAATTTTAGACTTGTCCAAATTGAAAGAATTTGCTGATGATATTTGAAAGTTTATGAAATATTAGATTTTCTTTTTCAATTTTTTGGGTAGAAAACTTTGTAGAAAATGAAGAAAATGAGGAAAATGTGATAGCGCAATGTCTGGCATCCAGTGTCGTGGTTGTTAGCCTTGTGCATGTGTCAACAATTTCTTAAATCCATTCCCAGACAATCCCACTTTTTCTATGCATCTCAAGAAAAAAGCTTTGGAAAATATTGTGGAAAATGAAGAAATTGCTTGATTCAAGCAGTTTCTTTATTATACTCAATGAGTTCTACCATAAAAAACAAAGATTTTCTGAATTCCATCAACTAACAAGTGGGCCAATCTTTGTGAAACTTGGCAGGAATGTACCTTGCATGAAAATCTTTTAAAATAATTGTGATCCCCCCTTAACTCTGAAACCAGAATGTAGAGCATTGATATTTGATATACAGCATCTCAAAGTGGACCTGTATCAAGTTTGTTCACAAGATTCTCCATATTTTGGCTCTACCCAATTACATTCTATTTTAACATAGATTCCAATAAGGAAAACTTTAAAAATCTTCTTTTCTTAAACCAGAAAGCCTAGAAGATTTATATTTTGTCTGTAGTATCTCGCTCCCAATGAATCTGTACAAAGTTTGTTCATGTGATGCCCTTTTGGTCAAATTGGGCGCCGTCTTAGCGCACCCTGTTTTAAAATACAAACAAATGAGGAAACTTTAAAAGCTCCTCTGTAATGAGAACATAGAAACATAGAAGAAATTTTAGAAATTTCAACCCTCCCGGCACACCCTATTTGATATTAAAAAGATAGAAGGAAATCTTTAAAAATCTCCAAAACAAGAAACTTTTGAATATTGATACATGTATTTGGTATGTAGAATCTCATTGTGAACTTTAACCCATTCCCACACAGCAAAATTTTAGACTGGTCCAAATTGAAAGAAGCTGCAGACGACAATTTCAAGTTGATGGAATCTGAATTTTTTTCATCTTTTTGGATAGAAAACATTGTGGATAATGAAGAAATTGCTTGATACAAGCAATTTCTTCATTTTCCACAATTTTTTCCAAGGCTTTATTCTTGGGATGCGTAAAAAGGAGGGATTGAGTGGGAATGGGTTAAAAGAAATTGTTCATATTATGTCCTTTTGGTCGATTTTAATTTCATCTGTTGATCCTCCCTGTTGAGATAAATACTAAGAGGAAAATATAAAAAAATCTTATTTTTTGACTCATCTAGAGCACACCGTAACTAATATGGAAACAAAAAGAAAATGTTATTCAAGATCTTCTTGCAATAAGCCACATAACTAAAAAGTTTCTCATGAAAATTGCCCTCATTCTTATATTCCTACACTTTGTCTCAGGTGACTGATTCCAATAAAGCTGTCACAGGTTGACCTGATTTTCCCAGCGATTATTGGCGGAATAAAGAGTCTGTTAATGTGAGCCAATTGTCCTCTTGTTTCATTGAAATATTTTATTTAACTTCATTATAGATGGGATAAATTATTGTGGCCAGTCCAAGGTATTACATGATTATCAGCTGACTGCTTCCTCTAGCCTGGATATCTACACTGCTAATAGCTCCAGATTATATGACACAGGCTGGTGTGCTGGACTGACAGATCCCCTTCCTTATGTACAGGTGGGATATTGAAATAGGTCTCCCCACTCTGTGATAGATGTATTGTATTTAGCAGCACAGTTTGTCAGTCAGTCTGTCTGTCCATCTACTCTTAAACCTTGTCATGCTGGATAAAATCCTTTTTGGAATTTGAGTGAAATCAAAGGGCTGAAAGTACCGAAAGCATTAGTTATTGGTCATCTTTCTTTGAAAATTAATGTAATAAATGATACTGACTTTAATCATACAAACAGGTGGTGCAGACAAAGATCAGACTGCACGTCTGTGCAGGCTGATCTTTGTCTACACCTCCTGCAAAAACAGGAATATTCCGGGTTCAGCATGACCAGGGTCAAGCTTGCCTCGTACTAAAAAGAGCTCTTATCATACCCTCAGATGTCAGTGTCTGTGTCCCACTTGATTAACAGCAAAATTTTAGACTAGTCCAAATTGAAGGGAGTTGCATATGATGATTTAAAGTTTATGAAATTATAGATCTTTTCAAATTACTGGGTAGAAAACATTGTGTAAAATGAAGTAATTGCTTGTTACAAGCAATTTCTTCATTTAACACAATGTTTTCCAAATTGTTTTTCTTAAGGGGTGTCCAAAAGCGTCACTGTGGGAATGGGTAAAAGTTGTATTACTCAGTCAATATTGGGGTTACCTATGTTGTCGGAAATAGACAACTCTTTTTTGTTTCTTGAAAAAATCTCTGAAACAAGGCAATTTTGGTGAAATTTCATAAACTTGATTAGTTGGTTTCTTATTTTAGTCAGAAACAAATCTTGTGTAAGTTTCTTAATGTTTATTGTTGCTCTTCAAGGTCAAATTCGGGTCTGAAGATAATATCCTGCAAAAAATCATTAGATTGTCCAGTTTTTAGCTCTATTGGCCAATGGCAACTAAAGCTATTGCCATGGCTTTTTCCCATACTACTTCTGTGTGTCATCCGTCTGCTAACTTTTCCTTGTTAACACTCTAAAGACCACAGGCTTCATCGTATTCCCTTCAAACTTTCTCAGAATAATTATACTATCATAAGGATCGTTCCATTCGAAATTGGGTCAGATCCGTCAAGAACAGTGGTAAAGGGGCCTAATTAAAATTCAATTAAAAGATTCTTGTTAAAACTCTTGAGTCAACAGTTTTCATCGCATTTTCTTCAAATTTTCACTGAATGATTGTACCATCATAAGGATTGTTTCTTTCAACATTGGGTATGATCTGTCAAGAAACACAGGAAAGGAGCCTAATGAAAATTTAATTCAAAAATCTATTAAAAATCCTCGTTAATACTCTAGAGTCCACAGTTTTCATCGGATTCATTTCAAACTTTCACAGAATGATTGTAATATCATAAGGATAGTTCCTTTCGAAATTGGGTCAGATCCATGAAGTAACATGGGAAAAGTGGCCTTTTAAAAATGTAATTAAAAAAATCCTCATTAACACTCTAGAGTCCATAGTTTTAATCAAATTCTCTTCAAACTTTCACGAAATGATTGTACCATCATAAGGATTGTTCCTTTCGAAATTGTTCCTTTGGAAGTG
Organism: Fragum fragum; assembly: GCA_946902895.1. NCBI lineage: Eukaryota > Metazoa > Mollusca > Bivalvia > Cardiida > Cardiidae > Fragum > Fragum fragum. The sequence goes on from OX336371.1 coordinate 34,585,730, forward strand.
GGTTTGATCCGTCAAGTATCATTGGAAAAGGGGCATTATGAAAATTTCATAAAAAAATCTTTGTTAACACATCATTGCCCAAAATTTCACCAGATTGATTTCAAACTTTCACCGAATGATTGTACCATCATAAGGATTGTTCCTTTCAAATTGCATCTGATCAATCAAGAAATATAAGAAAAGGGGCCTTATGAAAATTTAATTGAAAAGAATTTTAATTAATGCTTTGAAGTCCACAGATTTCATTTGGTTATCTTCATACTCAAACAGAATAATTATACTTTTGTAAGTATAGTTCCCTTTGGAATTGGTTCATATCCAGTAACATGCAAAAATGGGCTATATGAAAATTTAATTAAAAAATCCCTATTAATGCAATTAAGCCCACAGCTATGATCAGATTTTGTTTAAACTTTCACAGAATGATTGTAAGGCCATAACAATCATTCTTTTTGAAACAGGTTTGAACTGTCAAGAAACACGGCATGGGAAAAGGGGCCTTACAAAATTTCATTTAGAAATCCTTGTTACCAAGTCCAGAGCTTTCATCGGATTTTATTCAAACATTCACAGAATGATTGTACAATAATAATGATTGTTGATGTTGACATTAGACCTGATCCGTCAAGTATCACAGGAAAAGGAACCTTATGAAACTTAATTGTAAAATCCTTGTACCACAATAAAGTCGACAGTTTTCATTCAATTCTGTTCAAACTTTCACAGAACATATGTATCATCATTAGCATTGTTTCTTTTCAAATTGGGTCTGATCTATCAGGTATCTTCGGAAAAGGGGCCTTTTGAAAATTTCATTATTAATTCTTGTTACCAAGTCCAGAGCTTTCATCGGATTTTCTTCAAATTTCCACAGAATGATTGTACAATAATTACGATTGTTGATGTTGTCATTAGATCTGGGCTGAGACTATAAAACTTTTTTCGTACTCAATTGAGAATTTACTCAAACTTCGAGTTGCCATTCAAGATGTATTTCTGCTTAGATCCTATGGTAATTGCATGAAAATGATTGACATTATTTGTAGGTTGTTATTTATTACCATTAACATACAATCATTATTAAATCAAGCTATTTCTTCGAATTTGAAGCTTGAGTAAATTCTCAGTTGAGCACGAAAACAGTTTTATAATCTTGGGCCCTGATCTGTCAAGTATCACAGGAAAAGGAGCCTTATGTAATTTAATCTAAAAAACCTTGTACCACAATAAAGTCCACAGTTTTTATTGGATTCTGTTCAAACTTTCACAGAATGTTTGTACCATCATTAGGAATGTTTCTTTCCAAATTAGGCCTAATCCGTCTAGTATCATAGGATTATTACCTAATCCTCATTAACAAAAGAATGTCTTCAGACTTTATCAGATTCTTATTCAAACTTTAATGAATTTAAATCGAAAACTTGATAACCAGTAGAGCATCTCAGGCCCGCCCTCATGGGCCTCTTGTTATTATACCCCCCCCCTTTCAAAGAAGTGGGGGTATAATGGTTTACCCTTGTCCCTCCATCTGTCCTTCCGTCTATAAGAATTATTTTTCTTCACACTTTCCTGAGCAACCATTCATAGCAATGACTTATGGCGCTTATCGAATTTAGGTCAATAAGTTAGCTATTTCCTGTTTTAAAACTTGTTTAATTTTCTGACATTGCCAGGTATAGTGATACATTTTTGTCACATTTGTTTAAGCAATCATTCGTAGCAATAACTTGAAATTTGGTGTGGAGATTCTGCTGGTGGTCCTACAAAGTGGATTCATACATAAGTGTGATTAACCATTTCCCACACAAGAACACTTTTAGACGCCCCCAGGAAAAAAGCTTAGGAAAACATTTTGGAGAATGAAGAGACTGCTTGTTACAAGTAATTTCTTGAATATCCACAATGTTTTCAACCTCAAATGACAAAAGAATTGAGAATTTCATCAACTTGAAATTGTCTTTCAATTTGGACCAGACTATAACTTTCTTGTGTGGTATTGGGTTAAGTTTAAAGGTTCATACCTCAATACAATAAATATTATCTTCATTTCTTATATCAATGCTATCAAGCAGACTAAATAGAGTAAAATTTTATGGACCTACTTTGTGCATAAATGTAAGAAATAGTTGCATGCTCAAAATTTTGTTCACGGAAGCAAGAAAAGTTAAAATCAGCCAAAATGGTATCCAAAATGATTCTTACAGCTCTTTGTCTTTTTTGGTGAATCTGATTCCCTCACAATGATGCTTTTTGACCCTCCTCGCGAAAAACAATTAGGGTTAAATTGTGAAAATGAAGAAATTGCAACAAGCAATTTCTTCTTTTTAAACAATATTTTCTACCATGAAAGTAGAAAAACTTTACACCACATAACTTAAAAATTGTTGTCTGCGACTTCTAGGTACTTTCAACTTGGATCAACCTAAACTTTCTCATGTTGTAATGATTTAACCCATTCCCACCCAAGAAAATTTTAGACTGGTCCAATTTGAAAGGAGTTGCAGACGACAATTTAAAGTTTATGAAATTCTAAATTTGTTAAACTTTCTGGGTAGAAAACAAGCAATTTCTTCATTTTGCACAATGTTTTCCCAAATATTTTATTATTTGAGGGGGCGTCCAAAAGCGTCACTGAGTGGGAATGGGTTAAGTAAAATGCATAAATGTGCTTGTTTGTTGAATTTCAATAGTTTAATCCATTACCAAATGACAACATTTTAGACTGGTCCTATATAAAAGATGTTTGAGATGGAAACATTTTGGAAAATGAAGAAAATGCTTGTAACAAGCAATCACTTCATTTTCCACAAAGCTTTCTAAAGCTTTTTTCTTCGGTACCTTTAAAGTGAAATTGAATGGGAATTGATTAAATAGTAAAAAAAGAGATATTTCTCCACATTTTAATATTAATGTCAAAATAATTGATGTCTTTGATATTATATCAAGTTCATGAACCCCTTAAATCTCAAGTTGAAATTGTCACAGGTTGACCTGATTTTCCCAGCTATTATTGGTGGAATAAAGGTTGTCAATTGGCAATCTGTTGAGGGCCTACAGCTACTGGACTTTGGAGCAAAATCTTTCAGTTTGACATATGGATTTGATATGGACAACCTTATGCCATATGGAGAGAGGGTAAGTATTTAGAAGATAATTTAACCCTTGTCATGCTGAACCAAAAATATTCCTGTTTTTGCAGGAGGGTATAGACAAAGATCAGCCTGCACATAAGTGCAGTCTGATCTTGGTCTACACCCCCAGTTTCAGTTTATTCCCTTTCGTTCAGAAGGTTTAAATAATCAATTTTTCAAAGAAATATTGACACCCAATCAGACTTTCCAGTGCTGTCAGTCCTTTGATTTTAAAGCAATTCTGTATAGGATTTTATTTCAGCATGACAAGGGTTAAATAGTTTTGTTGTAAATGTATGAGCTGTTATGATCAGTTGACAAAAATTAGGACTGGTCCAAATTCAAAAAAGTTGCAAACAACAATTCAATGGTGATAAGATTTCAGAAGAACTTTTCTTTTTGGTGAGAAAACATTGTTGGAAATGAAGAAACTGTAACAAGCAATTTCTCCATTTTCTAAGTTTTTTTTTTTCTTTTAGGACATGAAGGAGATGCATTGCATTAGAATAGGTTAAGAGTATTAAATTTTATCTTTCATCATGGTAACATGCTACAATTTCTATCTTGCATATCCTTCTTAACCCATTCCCACACAATGACGCATTTTGACATCCCTCAAGAAAATTGATCTTGAAAACATTGTGAAAAATGAAGAAATTGCTTGTAACAAGCAATTTCTTCATTTTCCACAATGTTCTCTACCAAAAAAATTGAAAAAGTGTAAAATTTCATAAACTTAAAATTGTCGTCTACAACCCCTTTCAGTCAAAAATTTTGCGGTCTGGAAATTGGTTAAACCATTACCAACTTTTGATGCCCTGAAGAAATAAGACTATGGAAATTTTTAATGTAAGAGGAGAAAGTGCTTGTTATAATGAATTTCTCTTTTTTATAACGATGTTTTTCGCTATTTGGTTACTTATTTTCGAAATTTAGCCCACTTTAAATGTTTTCTGCATCTTCTAAAATGAAATTAGTCAAACATTTTGTTGTCTGTTAAAAAAAATTAACCCATTTCCACACAATCCCACTTTTCAAAGCCACCCCTCCCCCTAAAGCTTTGGAAAACATTGTGGAAATTGAACAAATTACTTGAATGTTTTCTATCCCAAAAGATAAAGACTTTAAAATTTCCTCAACTAGAAATCATCATCTTCGCTTTTTGACTAGCTAGAAATTTTGCAGATTTATAATTAGTAAAATAGACTTGGAATTTGATTTTCTATTTGCAGAAGTTTGAAATAGATATACTCAAACCTTTTGATTATGTCCATTCCTTCGTATTTGAAGAACAAATCTGGGCTCGTTACATACGCATATATCCAACAGCCCTGGATTCCGTACCTTGTCTAAAGTTTGAACTCATCCAGTGTTATACAAATGAAAACAGTAAGTATTTCCTTGTCATACAAAAAGAGAAAACAAGAAACCTTGGGAAGCAAGAAACCTATTGCTCCTTCGCAGCAATCTTAAAGCAGGCATAAATACCACAGCTTTAGCTTAAATTCTTTTGCAATTTTAAAATGAGCAAATTTGTCATCAGCTAACTTCAGAATGTTGTAAACAATTTGCACAAACTTGCACTAGGTTCAACAAGCAAGGTAATTAACAAGCAGACAAAAGCTAATGAATGAGGAAACAAAAGCTACAGTATTATCCACCCAATCTCAAAAGTGTTAATACTACTAATCTTAACTGCCTCTCCAAATGGCAACAGTAATAATGTCTAACCCATTATCAGATGACAAAATTTTAGACAGGTCTAAACTGAAAGAAGCTGCAGACAACAATGTTTCGTTGATGGAATTTTAAATATCTTTGTCTTTTTGGGTAGAAAAGTTAATAATGAAGTAATTGCTTCTGACAAACAATTTCTTCATTGACAATGTTTTCTAAAGCTTTTCTCCTTAGGGGCGTCAAAAAGCACTGTTGCATGGGAATTGTTTGACAGTGAATTAAATAAATGCTTGCCATGCCCCTTAAATTCTAACATGGTAGACTGTAAATTCACTTGTCTTCAAAATATTTGGTTATAGACAGCAAAAAAAGCAAATCATTGATGGGCCATCCCACACAGTCCAGTATTTTTACACACCTCAAGAAAAAAGCTTTGGAAAATGAATTGTTGTCTAAAACACCCTTCAATTTCAACAGGTCTATATTTGTTCCCCTGGTTACGGGTCAATAAATGATCAAAACAGTGTATAGAGCGTCATGGTATAAAACACCATACAAAGTCTCCTGATCTTTTCAAATGACATTTCCATTTCAGCTTATTGGTCAATGGATTGTTTGAATGACTCTATAGTTGTAAACACTACATCATCATTTGTCTCTTTTAAACAACCATTTGAGACAAGAAATATCACATCATGGAGGGAATGTAATGATTTGTGTAATAATGCTGTCTATGAGTGCAGTGTATTTGAGTACAGAGAAAATAACCAATCATGTTTAGTGTATGAATACAACAGAACAAGTAGTGTGAGGACTATTTTACCAGATGATGCTTACAGTTCTTCTCTCTCAACTACTTTATGTTTAACAGGTAAAATATCTTTCTTGTTACATAACGCCTTAACCCATTCCCACACAATGATGCTTTTTGGCGCCCCTCAAGGAAAATAATTGAGAAAACATTGCGTAAAATGAAGAAATTTTCTCAATTCAAGGCTGTGTCATGGAAAAAGGGGCCAAAATGTTTAAATTAGTTTTTGGCAAATTTCTCCTAGTCCAATAGTCAGAATTTTATGAAATTTCATATTTGAGTAGCAAATCAGATCCTCTTGACCTTAAACTATCGAAAATTTACATTTAAAAAAAATGTGTCATGGGAAAAGGGGCCTTAATGTTATTAGATTTACGTGAGCTCTCTTTTTGTCCTGCAAAAACTTATATTGGCCATAACTTTTGATTAGTTACAGATACAGTGTTCATATTTCACACGTGTATTGCTTGTGACAAACCCTTTTTGTTAATACTAAGTTCAAGGTCATCAGTCGAGGTCATGTGTCAAGGTCAAAATTTAGAAAATTAAAAATTTAAAATTGGCCATAATTTTGCAATGGTAATTTATATAGCCTTTATTTTTCAAATGTTTATTACTTGTCACAAGACCTTTTATTAGAAAACTTAGGCAAGGATCTTGCCCAATGTCAATAATTTCCAACATACAAACTCAAAGTTGGACTTAACTTTTAATTGGAATGAGATATGGTCTCCATATTTCACATGTGTTTTGCTTGTGATAAGACCTTTCTGTTGGTACCAAGTTCAAGGTCATCAGTCAAGGTCAATTCTCAAGGTCAAAATTTTGAAAAATTGGCCATAGTTTTGCAATGTTAAGTGATATAGCCTTCATATTTCAAATGTTAATCACTTTTGACAAGATCTTCCAGTAGATATCTAAGACAAGGTTTTTGGTCAAGGTCAGTGACAAATTGTCAAGGTCAATAATTTCCACCATAAAAACTCTAAATTGGCCATAACTTTTAATTGATATGATATTCAATCTTCACATTTCACATGTTTATTGTTTGTAAAAAGATCTTTTGTTGCTACCAAGTTCAAGGTCATTTGTCAATGTCAAAGTCATTTCTCAAGTTCAAAATTTTGAAAGTTTTAACTTTAGTATTGCCCATAAGTATACAATGGTAAGTGATATAGCATTCATATTTTACATGTGCATTGCTTATGACATGGACTTCCTGTTGGTACTAAGTTCAAGGTCATTGGTCAAGGTCAAATTGTCAAGGTCATTAATTTTCAAACATACCTCCTTTACAAATTGCCAAAATTTCTTGTAACTTTACATAAATGTTCTTTATTAAGTGCCCTAGGTAATGTTTATTTCAATTTTTGATCCAATGAACCTTACCATGCTAAAAGGGGGCTTAATGCAATGTAGCTTTACATTTTGTATATTTCCTACTCTAAAATAAATTAGTCTATTGTTTCTGTAAGACTACTCAAGTAAGAGTTTTCATTTTTGTATGTAGACATTTCATTGGTCAAGGTAACATATTTAACCCTTTACCATATAATGGTATTGAATTTTACTAGAATCAGGCTTGTGAAGCCAAACAGATTATTTCAATGTATGTCAAACTTCCAAATTTCTTGTGAACTGAACTCTCAAACTATAGTTGCATTCAATAAGAAGTTTTTTGTCCAATAATGGCATACAATTTTGTGACAAAAGCCTTATTCGGAGAGCATAATCCATCTCTGACGGCTAAAAAAAAATAAAATCTTATACTATTCCCTGGCCATTAATGTGCTCAGGGCTTTCAAATTTTTTACCTAATCTCACAAAAAGATGTGTTTTGACACCCCAAGAATAAAAAACTTTGGAAAACATTGAAGAAAATGAAAAATTGCTTGATACAAGTAATTCCTTTTTTATACACAATGTTTTTTACCCCAAGACATAGATTATTTGAAGTTTCATCAACAGAATTATTGTCATCTGCAATTTCTTGCAATTTTTATCTGTATAAAATTTTGTTGTCTGGGAATGGGTTAGGCAATAAAGCATTGCCTTAAATAGTTTTCTACCCAATTCTATAAACTATTACATCAAAGCATAGAGCTCTAATGATCAAGTGAGCAATGTAGGACCACCATGGTCCTCTTATATTTTCACATAACCTTTTCAGTTAGATATACATGTACTGGGATTGTGAAATTGAATATATATATATATTTTTGTGTTGTGTGTGTGCGTGTGTGTGTGTGTGTCAGTGTAAATTGGAAAAATGGTTTGAAATGTAGTACAATGTATAACAGATTTGAACATGTTTCCTCATTTACATAAGTAATGATCGAACATAGGAGTAATCAGTGTTTTTCTTCTACTCACAGTGTTTTCCAAATATTCTAATCATGTCAAGTTTTTTTCAAATTTTTGTTTGTCCATTATTACAGATGCACATGAAAAATACAGAATTTTTGTTTGTCCATTATTACAGATGCAGGTGAAATGAAAATACAGAGAATTTATGGTACATTTCATGGTGAAGGAACATTGACAAGTGCAGGATTTCCATTTTCATACCGTACAGGGGTGGTTACATCATGGTATGTGACGGTGGATGAAGGAATGTTTGTTCAAGTATTGTTCACCAATATATCTTTAAATGTATACCATGTGAGTATAGCTTAACCCTTGTCATGCTGAACCCGGAATATTCCGGTTTTGGCAGGAGGTATAGACCAAGATCAGCCTGCACATAAGTGCAGTCTGATCTTAGTCTACACCCCCTGCTTGTATTTTTCCTGCCAGAGTTGTTAATGAAGCTGATTTCCAAAAGAAAAATTGATTTTTGAACAACAAATTCTACCAGTGCTTTCAGCCCTTTGATTTTTAAGCAATTCAGTAAGGTAATTTATACAGCATGACAAGGGTTAACATGCTTTATTGACAATCTATATTAATCAATACCCATACAATGAAGCTTTTAAACGCCTCTCAATATGAAAGCTTTCCAAAACATTGTGGAAATGAAGAAATTGCTGGTTACAAGCAATTCTTCATTATCCACAATGTTTTCAACCACTAAAGACCAAGATTTCAAACATTACATCAACTAAAAATTGTCTTCTGCACGTTCTTTAAATTTCGACTGGTCTACAATTTTATTGTTTGGGAATGGTTTAACCCATTCCCACACTGCCAAATTTTAGACTTGTCAGAATTGATAGACTGATGTTGCAGTCGACAATTTAAAGTTGGTGAATTTAAAAAAATCGTTGCCTTTTAGGGTAGAAAACATTGTGGACATTTAAGAAATTGCATGTTACAGGCAATTTGTTCCTTGTCCACATTGCTTTTCAAACCTTTAATCTTGAGATGTGTAAAAAAGCAGGATTGTATGGCAATGAGGCAATTCACCAGGCAACAAATTTCCAGACTGGTCAAGTAGCTACAGACTATGTTTCAAAGGCCATTCAAATTACAAATTGATGATGTAAAGGATAGAAAATATTGTGAAAAAAAAGGAGAAATTGCTTGTAAGAGTAATTCTTATTATTCTTTGCCACCAACTAACAGATGCATATTAACCAATTTCCAGACGACAAAACTTTAGACTGGTCCAGATTGAGAGGAGTTGCAGATTAAAATATAATGTTTGTGAAATGTTAGATTTCTTCAATTTTTTCTTCAATTTTCTTGTTTGTTTCAAGCAATTTCTTCATTTCACACAATATTTTCCTAATTGTTTTTCTTAATGGGTATCAAAAAGCGTCATTGTTTGGAAATGGGTTAAATTGTGAATGGCATTTTATCAGCACATCAGACCTATTCTTGATATATGCAACATCTTGAAAAGGAATCTGTAGAACAGTGGCCATTTTTCTGGCATAAATCATTAGGCACTTTAACCCATTACCAGACAGCATAATTTTAGACTTGTCCAAATTGAAAGGAGATGCAGACAACAATTCAAAGTTTATGAAATTTTAGATTTTTCAACTTTCTGGATAGAAAAATTGTCGAAAATGAAGAAATTTCTTGTAATTACTTCATTTTCCACTATGTTTTGCAAAAGTTTTATTCTAGAGGGCATCAAAATGTTTCATTGTGTGGAAATAGGTTAATCAAATATACTTTGAATTTGTTGTATGCATCTTGTTTCAATTTTGACCTGTCTAAAACATGTCATCTGGTATTGGATTGATTTCAGAATGGAACTACCTGCAGTGACAGAATAATCATTTCCGTATCACAGTATGGATGGTTTCAAGCAGAAAGAGAACTGGAGTATGTCAATCCTATCAAAAAGGAGATCACTGCCTACAGTAACGGAGAGTTTATCACATTTTGGGGAGAGTCGTCCTATGTTTTTGTAACCTTCGAGACATGTGAAGAAAGAGAATCTCTGAAACATACTGGCAAAGGTTTTAGGGCCCTTATAAGGCAAACAGGTATTTCTGAAAGTTAGCCATTGTTTCGCTGAATAAAGAGACAAAAAGGTTTCATGGCTTGCATTCAAAGGAAATACTGATGTAAAAAGATAATTTCAGAAAACGGAAAAATTATTTGTTTTTCTACAATTTATTCTTTTCTCTCAATATTATCATCCCTATCTGTCACATGTATCTGAATTTCCAACAATCTTTGAATTGTTGTCTGCAATTTCTTTCATATTTCACTAGACAATTTAACGCTATGTGTAAAAGTATTGAATTACATCATGAATATGTTTTATGATCAAGAAAACAAGTGATTTTGTGTGACAGGGTTAATGTTTACTTGTATCTCAGCATTCAGGAACAAGTCTTACTGTGAAAAATTCTTATAGACACCCGGGCATTTATTAGATTCACAAACTTTCAGAAAGAAGGGGATGGGCATTAATAAGAGTCTATAGATCTGTGAGATGTTAAAAAGGCAATCAAAATTTCTAAATACCATCTCATCAAAACACAGGCAGAAAAGTTAAGTCCTGAAATGTCATGTCATTAATAGGTGACCAACTTGAAAAATTTAGACCTGTCCGGACCAATAAAGTATCAACCCAAATTAGCCTGCGAGATTTACACAAGTTGACCAGGCTTAGAAGTGTTCAATTTTAGTAAAACATCTCAAAGAAGAGATGTTATTCTACCAATCTATCCTTTTTTTTTTCAATCAAAATTATTGAATATCTTGGAATTAAACAAGCCACATAGCAAAGAGAAAATAGAAAAAGATTATCAGAAATTTACTTTTTTTCTCACTCTATTCAAAAAATTAAATCAAAAGGTAAGTCTAAACCTAAATTAAAACTTTGTGGTAATTATGTAAATGCGATGAGTAGAGCAAGTCATCAAAGGAGCAGACGCCAGGTGTTCAGCTATTTCAGGTCAAGTTTACAGAGTAGACACATGTGTCTCGTGAGAAGTTAGATCTTTGTCATTCTGTGTATAATTTTAGTGGACTTACTTTAACATTTCATCTCAGGGATTTAGTGCTGAGTCCTGCATTTTAACACTAGACCATGGACTCCATTCTTAATCCATTGCCAAACAAAACATTGTTTTTACCTCTCCCAAAAAGGAATAACTTTCTACAAGCAAAAACATGTTTGTCAAATCAATAAGATTCAGCCCAATCAATATACTCCAAAGAACAAGTATCTGGGGGATTATCTGTTGGTTCATTGGTCTGTTTTTAGATCTATTAGTTTTTGTGGGAGCTGTTTCTCTGAAGGTACTTGACTGATATTTTTTTAAAACTCAATGTGATGTGTATATTATCCTGCAACTCCATTAAAGTGTTATCTATTATAGCACAAAATCCATTAAAACCTTGGGTCGGCTTACCTCCCGAATGTTTGGGGGGGGGGTATGAACACTTTTGATTGCTGCCTTGATGAATCCTGATTTGACGTTTACACTGATTTCACCTTCTTATTGAAAAAGATGGGAACCATATAAAAATTGATCATTACGTGAAACTAGGTAGGTTTTTCGTACCTAAGACAGGAGGGTAGTGGTGATTACTGCCTTAGGTGCAAAATGATTGCCTAGTTCAATTTAGATTAATTATTGATGTTGATAAGTTTGGTTAATACAAACCACTTTGTTTTTTGAGATCTTGCATCTCCAATTTAATTCAAAACATTTTGACAAACACCAGAGAAAAAAAATTGAAAGTGTCGGAGATAGTTTTGAATTCTAATAAATGAATTACAACGAATATTCCAAAGTGAAACTAGGTATCCTACAGTCCCCTAATCATTTCAATTATTGTGACATCACATTGAAAAAAAATTATATGAAAGCGTGTGTCTGTTTACATGTTACAAAATTAAATCCAGTTTTATCCAAGTCAAGGTGGCTAATGACTAGGTTTATACATTGTTCTCAGTTGATTTATTGTAATCATATTTCTAATGACTGTAAAGAATTGAGGCCAAGTCCATTACCCCAAAAGAGGTTTGAGGGTGGATCCATGTGACATTATCTCAATATGTCAGTAACCTTAGGTATTCAAAACTCATCTGTCTCAAAGGAGATATTTCTATCGAGGTTTCTTAGATTTTATCCCTTTCCTTCATAGATGGAAATATGTACGCTGACTTAGTTTGAGTAAATTTATATTGACAACTAGGAATAAGGGTTAATGTAGAAAGAGTTTGTTTTTTATTTTACAAATGCAATATCCGTTTATCTAAACATTGGATAATATGAGATTGTTATCATGATTTACCACCTGTCCTTTTTGCTCCGCGGGTTTTATTTGTCACCACGGGTTATGGGGGATTGGCAGATGGAGGAACAGTGTTATAGCAAATAGATCCACTTCATCAAGTGTTTCATATCTTGAACCCTCCCATAGCGCTATATTGGAGATGCAGTGTACCATTGAATGGTTGCAGTTGACTCATTTTTCATTGAAAAGTCCACTTTAATCATATTTCTTATAAAAGGTAATTCTCTGAAACTTTTGAAAGCTTTTGCATTTTTGTCGAGACCAATTAAAATCGGTGTCATATAATAAAGGGCAGGTTGGCAGTGTATTAATGGACTGCTAGAATTTAGTCTTGGGATCTCTGTTTACTATAAGATATATTGCATCCTATAAACCCAATTTCAAAAGTTTAGTAGAATCCTGGCTTATGAACAATTCCTGGCTTTCATACCTCTTAGGATTGAAATTGAGGAAACATTTTTTGTCCAGCCCGCTTGCGGTGAGTGAGACAAAATCGTCACTATGACAAGTTGATGTATGTGCGTTAGTGCGTTAGTCTGTCTATCAGTCAGTCCGTCCGAATGTGTCCGAACAATTACTCCTACATTTATGGATGGATTTCAAAAAATCATTCTCCATTTTGAGTAGATGTGCCATTTGAAAGGATTTTTTTGGATAGTTCTAATATCAAGGTTACAGCTCAAGGTCAAACACAAACATTGTGATTGTCAAGAGCATTACTCCTACAATTATGGATGGATTTCAAAATAAATTGGCACAACTATTCTCCATCATCAGTAGATGTGTCATTTGAAAGAATTTTTTGGATAGCTTCAAGTTCAAGGTCAAAGCTCAAGGTCAAACACTAAAATTGATGGTCAAGGTAAAGTTGATTGTCAAAACATGGCCAGCTCAACAGCAGTTGTCCTGGGACAAGCATCTAGTTCATTGATCAAACTTTCCCTTCTCAATGCGCAATCCCATGTTTTAATGCTTTTTGCAGAATTGTAATAGGACAACACCACGGTAAGAGGAAAAATTGCCTGTTAATGCTAAATATTGTCTTAATCAAAAGAATTAAGACAAATGAGGTAGGCAAAAATTGAACAATTTTTATCTTATAGAGAGAAAATTTTGTTGTGAAAAAGAGAAATTCTGACATATTTTAATTTTTATCTTCATATTATCTCAGAAGCTAATAAAAACCACATTTTTTTTAAAAGCATTTACTTAAGGACACAGTTTAACTCTTTATGCTCCTGTACAGAACTGATTTTTTATAAGTTGCAAAAGGTTGACTTTTATTGGTATCAAGGGTTAAAAAGCTTGTCAAGATACTATGCTCATATTAGATGATAGATCTCATCTACACACATCCACAGAAACCAAGTGCAAGGTCATGTTACAAGGTCAAATGCTTGTTTCAAGCAATTTCTTCATTATCCACAAGACAAAGATTTTTTAGGTCACCTGACCGAATGGTCATGGTGACCTATTGCGATCATCGTTTGTCCGTCGTCGTCCGTCGTTCGTCGTCCGTCGTCCGATAACTTTTATACATTTTCATCTTCTTCTCAAGAACTACTGGGCAGATTTCAACCAAACTTGGTAGAAAGCATCATTGGGGGATGCCAATTCAAGTTTGTGAAAATAGGGGTTCTGGGGGTCATAGGGGCCAAAATAGGGGCCAAAAAGGGGTAATTTTTGGTACTTCTTTAAAAATCTTCTTCTAATAAACCGTTAATGCCAGAGCTTAAATATTTTGTGTGCATGACAACTAGGACAGGTATATTATAAATTGTGAAATTCATGCCCCTGGGGTCATGTATGGGGCCACACCCAGAGGTCAAAGTTCATCATGTTAAAAAATTCACATTTTCATCTTCTTCTGATGAAGTACAAAGCCAATTTCAAACAAACTTGTTTAAAAGCATCATTTGGTAATGGTTATTTGGATTTGTGAAAATAAAAAGGCTGGGGGGGTCAGGGGGCCCTAAAATGGGGACCAAAAGGGGGTAATTTTTGGTAACTTTTAAATATTTAATCTTCTTCTCAAGAACTACTGGGCGGTTTCAACCAAACTTGGTAGAAAGCATCATTGGGGGATGCCAATTCAAGTTTGTGAAAATAGGGGTTCTGGGGGTCAAAGGGGCCCAAATAGGGGGCAAAAGGGGGTAATTTTTGGTACTTCTTTAAAAATCTTCTTCTAATAAACCGTTACTGCCAGAGCTTAAATATTTTGTGTGCATGACAACTAGGACAGGTATATTATAAATTGTGAAATTCATGTCCCTGGGGTCATGTATGGGGCCACACCCAGAGGTCAAAGTTCATCATGTTAAAAAATTCACATTTTCATCTACTTCTGATGAAGTACAAAGCCAATTTCAAACAAACTTGTTGAAAAGCATCATTTGGTAATGGTTATTTGGATTTGTGAAAATAAAAAGGCTAGGGGGTCAGGGGGCCCTAAAATCGGGACCAAAAGGGGGTAATTTTTGGTAACTTTTAAATATTTCATCTTCTTCTCAAGAACTACTGGGCGGATTTCAACCAAACTTGGTAGAAAGCATCATTGGGGGATGCCAATTCAAGTTTGTGAAAATAGGGGTTCTGGGGGTCAAAAGGGCCCAAATAGGGGGCAAAAAGGGGTAATTTTTGGTACTTCTTTAAAAAATCTTCTTCTAATAAACCGTTAATGCCAGAGCTTAAATATTTTGTGTGCATTACAACTAGGTCAGGTATATTATAAATTGTGAAATTCATGCCCCTGGGGTCATGTATGGGGCCACACCCAGAGGTCAAAGTTCATCATGTTAAAAAATTCACATTTTCACCTTCTTCTGATGAAGTACTAAGCCAATTTCAAACAAACTTGTTTAAAAGCATCATTTGGTACTGATCATACAAATTTGTGAAAATTAAAAGGCTGGAGGTCAGGGGTGCCTAAAATGGGGACCAAAAGGGGGTCATTTTTGGTAACTTTTAAATATTTCATCTTCTTCTCAAGAACTACTGAGGGGATTTCAACCAAACCTTTTTCTAATTCTTTCAAACAAAATCACTTGTCTTGGTGCTCTTTTACTCAGGTGACCGTTAAGGCCCACTGGGCCTCTTGTTTAAATTTCATCAACTAAAAATTATTGTCTGCAACTTCTTTAAATGTTTCATCTCTGATTCACCTGTGTGACAAGGACCTATTTCCTGGACAAGAGGCATTTTATTGATCATCCTAAGTTTTAACTCTTTCCTGTTCAATACTTGTTTCTTACATCCCTGTGATTTTATAAATTAGAAAGCGTTAACAGAAATTGCTTGTAACAAGTGATTTCTTCTTTTTCCATAATATTTTTTACCCTACTGAATGGTTATTTTTTCAAATCAAATCCATTGTTAATTTTTGTCTGCAACACCTTTCAATGGGCAGGTCTTAAACTTTGCAAAACAGGAAAGGGCTAAGTTTACTTGCAGATGCTCCATTTTGTTCTGGAGGATGGGATATTCAATACAGATTCCAGATGCCATGCTCACAGTCAATGATGTATATTGGATCTGAGACTTACCTTGATTCATCTCCTTTGAGGCTGACAGATGAATACATGGTGTTCTACCTACACCTGTTTGGTGGAGCACAAGGAAATGTGCGTTATATAGAGCTGATGATAACAGACCTATATATTCCTTGCAAATCAGGTTTGACTAACCTTTTGTTTGCAATATTTTGAACTTGCAGGAAAACATTATGAAAAAAGAGAAATCTCTAGAAACAAGTTTTCCATAGTTTGTTGATGATTTAGTTTGGTATGAGGTCTCTGAATTTGAAGGCATAGGCAATCTATTATCTTTTCTAAATCGGCATATAGTAATTGTTTTGGCCTTGTTTTTCTTAAAGCCAAAGCCAGTGTATCTGTCTATAAGATATCTGTCAAAACTTAGTCCTTAGGATTAACTCACACATTTATGGATTGATTTCAAAATAACATGTTATGATGTTATACACCATAAGCAGATGAGCTATTGAGAAACAATTTTAAAATGGGTGTTGATTATTATATGCTATGGTTGACCCATTACCAGACAACAAAATTTAGACTGGTCCAAATTGAAAGGAGATGTAGACAATAATTCAAAATTAATGAAACTTTAGATTTTTCAACTTTCTGCATAGGAAATATTGTTGAAAATGAAATAATTGCATATTGCAAGCAATTTCTTCATTTTACAGAATGTTTCCAATTGCTTTACTTGAGGTGCATCAAAAAGTGTCATTGTGTGGGAAAGGGTTAATAAATATCAAAATTCAAATTAGCTGAAATTGAGCTCTTTTGGGTTGTAACTATTACAAGGTGGTTTTTATCCCCTGCCGTTTCAGCGAAGGGGATATAGTAATGGTCTCTGTCCGTCATTTCGTCATTCCATCATTCTGTCCTTCCGTCACTAAACTTGTCCGGAGCATATCTCTGAAAGTGTAATTACTATCAACTTGAAACTTCATTGGTGGATAGATCTTGTTGAGGAGAAGTGCAGTGCACAAGAACCAAAACTCTTGCTTGCATAATTTTTGTTGCCCTTTTTGTTTTAAAGACTAAGATTTTGTCCGGGGCATATCTCTGAAAGTATTATAGCTATTAACTTGAAACTTCATAGGTGGATAGATCTTAAATCTAACTGGCTTCAGTTTACTATCAAGCTTTTAAGGCAGGGGATGGCCATGTCCGACATGGCTCTTGTTAACACTTGTCGTGTAGAATGAAATCTTCACTGTTCAGAATTTTTTAAAAAAATTGTGATAAGTTTTACAAATTCAATTTCCTATATCAAGGCACTATGTTATATAGGCATAAGTAGAGCATGTCTGCAGCACATACATTAAGGCTAAATGTTAATATTGGCATAAATGAGCTTGTTTGTAGCAAATACTTTAGGGCTAAATGTTATAGTTGACATAAATTGAGTTGTCTTGAGCATTTCCATCAGGGCCAAATGTTATTAATGGTATAAATAAAGTTTATCTGTAGCATTTATATCAAGACCACAAGTTTATATTGATAGAAATGGAGATTTTCTGGAGCATATACATCAAGGCCAATTGCTACCTGGTATAAGGAAATCTTTTCTGGCACATAACACATACATTTATGGATGTACTTGAAAAGGAGAAAAAAACACTGTTGTCCAATATCTTTAGTAGATTTGCCATTTGAAAAAGATTTTTGGATGTCTTATGTCAAGTTGGATAGGTACTACAGTAACTTGTATCATTTTCAGAGTATGTTCAATTCATCGTTGATGACATTGGAGCAGGGAAACAAACAGCTTACTGCTCTCATAATCGACCTCCGTATATAATCAAGTCAACACTTTGGGGTTTGACAATCAAGATGACCTACTCTTCATATATCTACACCAAGGAATACCAAGACAATAGGTGGCATGGTTTCTTTGGTTATTATAAGTTTATAACTAATAATGAGACAATATATAACTGGACCACTTCAAAAGCAGGTTAGTTTGAAAGACTTCTTAACATGTAACTAAAAGG
Organism: Fragum fragum; assembly: GCA_946902895.1. Classification (NCBI taxonomy): domain Eukaryota; kingdom Metazoa; phylum Mollusca; class Bivalvia; order Cardiida; family Cardiidae; genus Fragum; species Fragum fragum. The sequence goes on from OX336371.1 coordinate 34,603,581, forward strand.
ACACAGATTTCTGAATCTGTATATGCTAAGATATCTGCTTCTTCCCCTGTTGTTTACAACATTACATCCTATGGACCCCCATTTGTCAAAAACTTACTAAAACCTTGCATGTTAAGTCATATTCTATGTTTATAGCTTATTCAAGCAGGAGGTTATGATAATTGAGGTTTCATAGTAAATTAGTATCTTCGGAATCATGATTTCGACATTGCAGAGGGAAATAGATTCCTTACAATCTATGATTATCATTATTGTCATTTTCATGCATTAATCAAAATAGGTGGTAAATGATAAAGGGCAGGGTTGGCAATGTATTATTGGACCCCTGAAATTAAGGCTTGGACCTTTATTTATTATAAGGTATATTGCATCCCATGGACTCCAATTTATCAAAAGCTTGGTAGAAATAGCACTAGCAGAGGGTCAAAACTCATTTTGAAAATTAACTTTATGAAAAACTCTGGCTTTGAGAGGACAAACAGGAGGTGTAGACTAAGATCAGACTTCACTTATGTGCTAAAACAGGAATATTCTGGGCACAGCATGACAAAGGTTGATTTGTTGTTTCACGCAAGTGAGAGTAAATGCCTAAAAATATTTTTCTTCTTTTTATTTCTATACCAGAGGACTATACTCCATGGGAATTTGAAGATTATGGTATATATGCAAAAGAACAATGGACAGGTGAGAATTGTTCAACTTGAAGCATGTTATCAGACGATTGATTGTTTGTGGTTTAACGCCACTTATAACAGTTTTCACTCATATACCGGCGGCTGTAGCACCTAACAATGGATTACTGGTATTTCTCACACCAGTACTACCACTACAAAGAAATGTTAGAGTAACTGATACTTTATATCATATTGATAGAGACTGGTTGACACAGCTCAGATTGATAATGGCTTCAATCTTTTGCGTACAACCACTGGTTTTCTTAACTATGAAATAATATTTTGTCGAACCTACTTGAAGTGACTGAGTTCTTCATCAGAATTAGAGGAAACCTTCATTCTGGTAGATTATAGGTGAATATCAGTTCAGAGTTATTACAATGGAAAGAAAGATTTCAATATGAAGTTGTACATTTATTTTCCTTCATGAGTAGATGTGATCAATCATGTCAAAGGTAAAGGTCACACTGGAAGATTATGGGTGAGGTAGAGATTGCTTGTCACATGCTAGGATGTAACTTCTCTTTTTTCCAACAATGTTTTCAACCCAATAAGAGGCTGTAGGTGTGATGGACATATCAGGCCAGTGGCACTACTGGGATTTGATTCTGTTTGAATGAATTTAACCCATTACCAGACAACAAAATAATAGATTTATCTAAACTGTATATCTAAATTGAGAGAAGTTTCAGATTATATTTCAAGGTGTTCCAAATTTGAAAAAAGTGTTAAAAGGTTTAGAAAACATTGTCAGAAATTGATTGTTACGAGCAATTCTGCCTTATCTACCATATTTCATAAGCAACATTTTTGCATAGAAAAATATAGGGGTGAGTAGTTATGGGTTAAAGTTTTATCATGTTGTAGAACGTTTTTGAGGATAACGTTTGTCAAGCAATTAAGGAAATTATGAATGACATGAAATTGTAACCATGGGTTTACAAGATTCTTAATATTATGTACATAAGCAAATAAGAAATTTTGTCAACATCTGATTTTAAATATTGTTTGCATGTGAGCAAAAGAATCATTGTGAATTATACTTAATCTATTTCCACACAATCCTGCTATTCTATGCCACTCATGGAAAAAAACTTTAGAAAAATTTATGGAAAATGAAGAAATAACTTATATTAAGCATTTTCTTTAAATTTACATTAAGTTTTCTACCCCAAATCACAAAGAGCCTAAAATTTTAACAACTGAAAATTGTCATTTTCTTTGTCTTAGAATTTGGATCAAACTCAAATCAAATTTTGCTGGCCAGTAATGGGTTAGAAGCTTTCTATATGTTCGAAATTTTGTTGTTTGGTAAGGAGTTGATTCAGTTTCAGGATCTCAAAAAATACAAGAATTTGGCAGATAAGAAAATATGTGGTTTTGTGTATGTTTTGAGCATATCATCAAATTGAAATCACTAAAATAGTCTAATGTTATTTCATAAATGTGCCTTAACCCTTTGCTTGTCAATTCCTGGTTTTTACATCTCTGTGATTTTATAATTTAGGAAGTATTGTAGAATAAGAAGCAAGCAATTTTGTCTTTTTCAACAATATTTTCTTCCCTACTAAGTGTTGTTTTTCTTTTTTTCAAATTAAATCCACTTTAAATTTTCGTCTGCTAAACCTTTGAATTTGAACAGGTCTAAAATTTTGCAAAACAGGAAAGGGTTATATTTTGCAGTTTGTTCCAAGAAGCTGGGCAGTTGTTACACATTTTTTCCTACTCTGCATACAAATGGAAGCTGGACCAAGTCTCAAGAGATCTGTATGTCCTATGGTCAAAACCTAGTAGCATTAAATACAGAAGATGAATATCAGTATGTGCGCTTGATGGCAGAAAACTATACTAGATACACAAGGCTTGTTTATGACTCACATTATGTACATCTTAGATTGAACCCAGGAGAAAGGGAAACTCACATTGGTAAACCTTCTATAATTTATATAGCTTTATTTGTAGTCCTAACCCATTCCCACACAAGCCCTCCTTTTTACGCCCCTCAAGAAAAGAGCTTTGGAAAACATTGAGGAAAATGAAGAAATTGCTTGTTTAGGGCCATCTTGGCCGTCTTGTGTAGATTAAAGTTTAAACCATACCGTGTTGTTTTTGTTTGGGTTTTTCTTGTCTAGAAATTGTAGAAAAAAATTATGGGTACAAGCTATTTGGAAATAAAAGGGAAATACTTGTTTTCTTTATTTTTTTTATTCCTATATGCAAGATCTATTAATTTGGGTAATGAGTAAACATTAAATGTATATATGGTTATAGGGGGAAAAGTTTTCCTAATAAAATACCAGATGACCAAAGCTAGGACTGGTCTTCTTTCAAAGAAGTTGTTGACTACAATGTGAACAATTTTGAATTTCTCTATCTTCTTTGGGTATAAAACAATGTGGAAAATGTAATGATTGCCTGTCGAAAACAATAACTTCATATTTCACATTGTTTTCTTAACCCTTGTCATGCTGAACCTGGAATATTCCGGTTTTTGGCAGGAGGTTTAGACTAAGATCAGACTGCACTTATGTGCAGGCTGATCTTAGTCTATACCTCCTGCTTGTACTTTCCTGCCAGAAGTTGATTTCTAAAAAAAAAAAAGATCTTTAAACAAGTTCTATCAGTGCTTTCAGCCCTTTGATTTGACAGCAATACAGTAAGGTAATTTATACAGCATGACTAGGGTTAACATTGATAAAAGTTTCAACACTATGCAGTGAGTGCCAATACCCTCTGCACTTCAGATATAGTGTTTTTTTATATGATAGATCCAATTTCTTTCAGGACTAACTCGTTTTCAAGATGGACCTACCATGATGGACATGTGGTTGGATGGCACTCCTCTTGTTTTCAGCTCTTGGTTTGTATTGTTAGGCTCCCTGACTTTCATCTATCAATCTATCCAAAGCAAATTTTCCAACTTCATGTGCTGACTTACTTTTCCGCATATATCTAATTCAAGGTCAGGGTGCTTCTTTAAAAAAAATTGAAAGTTCCAATAATATTTCCATTTTTATGCCCCCGCATCGGTTGATCGGGGGCATATTGTTTTACCAGTGTCCGTCTGTCTGTCTATCCATCTGTCTGTCTGCAAAACTTAACCTGCCAACTAAACATTTTCCTATAACTTCAACCCTGATTAAGTTACAATGCTAATTTTTGGTAAGTAGATAGGTCTCAACAAGGCGCAACTGGAGAAGGTCAATTCATCTAGGTCAAGGTCAAAATTTTAACCCTTTTCCTTAAAACGTTACTCAAAAACTTAACCTGCCAACTAAACATTTTCCTATAATTTCATCCTTAATTAAGTTACAATGCTAATATTTGGTATGTAGATAGGTCTCAACAAGGTGCAACTGGGGAAGGTCATTTCATCAAGGTCAAGGTCAAAATGTCAACCCTTTTCCCTACAACAAAGAAAAAAAAAAAATCACCTGTTTCTGAAGAAGTCCTGTTTTGGGGGCATGTTGTTTCACAAACACATCTTGTTTATGATAAAAATTTCTTGAAACTTCGCATATTTCTTAATCAAGTCATTTATTGCCCAAAAAGACTATGACTTCATGAGTTCATGTTCTCTGAATCAGGAGCCTAATGTCTTATACTTTACAATATGTGTTTTTTGGAAATGCTTTTCCCTGTTTCTTGAATACAGTTCAAGTTACAATGCTTAATTTTGTTATGAATGCCACCTTTCATCATTTTCCTAAAATGGGGCCATGTGTCTAAGGTCAAGGTAAAAATTTCTACCTTTGACACTCTCTTTATCATATTTTTTTTCTGACCAAAGAGTTCCAAACAAGTATAATTATTGCTATCAACATCAAACGTCATAGAAGGATATATCTCATTGAAAAGAGTTGCTGTTGAAAAGAAATGTAACTCTTAGTTTCGTTGATTTTTGATGTCCCCCAAGAAAAACGATTGGAAAACAATTGTGTAAATTTAAGAAATCGCTTGCAGCAAGCAATTTCTTCATTTTACACATTGGTTTCTACTCAGAAAGTTTAGAAAATCTAAAAATTCACAAACTTTTAGATATTGTCTGCAACTCCTTTTAATTTGGACCTGTCTAAAATTTTGCCGTCTGGTAATGAATTAAACCGCTATCAACATTAAGAGTGAGATATTGGATTTTTTAACTCTAGCTTGCTTAATTCTTTGCTTATTTCTGTTTTGGTTTCACTCAAAATATTTCATATGAGCTGTTTTAACTCTATGCTTGGTTAATTGGTTTTATAAAACTACAACACGTAGAGAATTTATATTTTATGCATTGTTGACATTTCAGCAAGCACCTTCAAGAGTACATAATTAAACAAACTTATACAAACAAATGTGAAGTCATAAACATAACGTTACAGAAAAACTAGTGGAAAAAGTTGAAGCACCCTTTGCTTTATTTGCTGTTTTTGGAAAACAAATTTGCTGTTTTTGGAAAACGCGTATTCTATGCCTGCACATTGAAAGATCAGGGCATATACATGTATGTTATGTTTCTTTCAAACTATACAAGCTATAGAAAATGCTTTGAAAGAAAATAATGAAGAGCAGTACAGCACCAAAGAACCATAATTCTTTCTGTCCTATACTTTAACCCATTCCCAGATGACAGTTTATTCGACTGATCCAAATTGTAAGGAGTTGCAGCCGACAATTTATGAAATTTAAGATTTTTAAACTTTCTTAATAGAAAGCATTTTGTGAATGAAGAAATTGCTTGTTGCAATTTCGTCATATTACTCAGTGTTTTCACAATTGTTTTTTCCTAAGGAGTATCAAAAAGTGTCACTGTGTGGGAATGAGTTAAGTTATAGCCCTCTTTCTATGTTCATCTTATGTTTGTCTAGATCATGGGGTTATCCTTCTCTGATAAACAGAGGTACAGTATATCATTTTGGTGTTGTCCATCTTCCAGCGTCCATCCAAGATCAGTGGCATGACTGTCAAAGCTTGTCTGGAGTCTATGAAGTCCTACATTTATAGATAGATTTCCCACAGTTTTTTTCCATCATGAGTAGATATTCAATCTGAAATATATCTTGGGTTAGTTATAGGTTCAAGGTCAAATGTTAACTGAGCTTAATGGAAGCATAACTGATACATTAATGCAGTGGGTTATGCATGAACTCCATTATTGGGTAGAGTTGCCTCCATCATTAGTAAATGAGCCATTTGTAATTCTTCTTGGAATAAATTTGAGTTCAAGGTCATGACCGGGTCAGGGTTAAATGTAGAAAATAAAGTTTGACCTGAGCATCACTCCTACATTTATTGATGAATTCAAAAATAATTTGGCACAGTTCTTTATGAGTACTAGTGTCATGCATAAAGTTCTGCTGGATACTAGTTCAAGGTCATGCAATCTGTACATATTTGATAAGTCTTTTGTTTTTTTGAAATATCAAAATTTTCATAAGCAATTTGAAAACAAGGTTCTTTATCAGACAAAGTGATATTTTTTATGTATTTATTAAGGGCTGAAGGACAACCCTCAAATCCTTTAACAAAACATTGTACAAAGATGCGACTACTGCAGTACAGTATGGAAAACACCTGGTACAGTGATGATTGTTATAGTGATAAATCTGGAGTTGGTAACTTCATCTGTGAAAAACACATGGAAAAGACAAAAAGACCCTCAAATATTTCAGGTACAATTCATTTAAAAATAGTAACCTTTGACATAGTTTGTAAAGAAAATGTCCTCCATCAAAGTGGCACTCTAATTTAAAAAGAAATAGCACTTTCCCACAAAAGCAATTGGGAAAACATTGTGTAAAATGAAGAAATTGGTTGTAACAAGCAATTTTTTCATTTTACTCAAGATTTTCTTTTCAGAAAGTTGCAAAAATCAAAATTTCATGAGCTTTGAACTGTTGTCTGCAGCTCCTTCGAACTTGGACTAGTCTAAAAAATTTTTGTGTGGGAATGGGTTATGGTAACCTTTATCTTATTGATACATAGATATACTTTAGTCTGATGATAACTAGACACAAAATAATCTCAGTTTGTCAAATTTACCAAAGACATCTATCACAGAAGTTGTTCTAATTAACATTATGTAATACACAATTTATTCCATATCAGTTGATTGATTGATTGATTGATAGCCAGGAAAAGATGGGTAATTGGATGGATAGATGACGTTGTATATATTGAGACTCTTAGCCTGGAAAACACAGTCATAATTAGATGATTAAAGTGCATACCCCATGGTCAAAGCTGTAATTTCATAAATGTAATTGTCAAACCAAAATCTGAAATATTTCCTGTGTTTTTCAGTCACTGAAATTGAATAATAACTCTCAGATAAGTCAACAGAGCCGAAAAAAAACCCAGTCTTTGTGCATTGAATTAATAGCACACTGGAGTGTTTCCATTATAAAATGAGGGAAGTCTATATTCTCATTGAAATGTTTTAAGTTTAAAACTATTCTATTTCTGTTATTCTTTTCGGGCCTTACAAAGATGATTGAAATGAATTCTCCAGGAGCACAGTCTTACTCTTTCTGAATTATTTTACATCCTAGAAAACTATTAAGTTCCGCTTTAATTCTAAAATGTTCCTCTTATTTAAGTTGTATTTGGTTTGGAATTAAATGTTGAACTGGCTTGCGATCTAGTTCAATGTTATAGCCTTCAGTCTGAAGTATCCATTCATTAGAGGTTATTTTTTCCCAGTTTCCTAAAAAGTCCTTAGTTTTTCCAGCTCGAAAATTATCAATTGTATTTGAAACATGGACACCTGAATATGTATAACTTACATCATACAATATTATTTACCTTGTCTCCGATCTCCCCAAATGATATGAGGTCTTGAATTTTGGACAAGATCATTTCCAGGGCAACATTGATGTTGGATATTTTGAGGGGAGGTTTTGACTTTGTTGTTGTCTCCTGTTCTGTTTGTGTTGTGTTGTTTGTTCCTCCACCCTGTCTGATTCCATACTCAGAATCAGAAATTCTGAAATTCTGTGCCTAGAAACATTGGAGTTGTTGCTCCTTTTTTTTTTTTTTTTTTTTTTTTTTTTCTTGTTTGTTTGTTTGTTTGTTTGTTTGTTGGATGGCCCCACCAGCCCTTGACAATTCCTTAATTTGGAGAGAGTGAGCCTCAAATGTATATATTGATTGAGTAAAGGTGTTTTGGATAACTGCAAGTCAATGAAAAAAGTTTCAGATGTCTGAATAATCGATCACCCGCAACCTGACTGACTATCCAAAAATAAATATGCATATAAGCACAAAATAAGCTTAAGTATAGATTGGCTTCTCCATTCCAAACGGCATTGCTAGTAAAATAAGGTTACTCAGATCTGCTTTATCATATAGACGGCCATATAGGCAATATTGTGCTTCAGATCTGTTTTGTCAAATAGACAGCCATATAGGCAATGTTGTATTTCAGATATATCATATCATAAAGACAGCAATATAATAATGTTGTCTTGTACGGAGCTGGTACGTCATACAGACAGCCATGTAGGCACTCAGATTAATGCAAAGCTCCATGACATATAGACAGCCATATAGGCAATGTTGTATTTCAGATATATCATATCATAAAGACAGCCATATAATAATGTTGTCTTGTACGGAGCTGGTACGTCATACAGACAGCCATGTAGGCACTCAGATTAATGCAAAGCTCCATGTCATATAGACAGCCATATCGGCAAGTAAGATGTCAAATCTACTTCAGATCTCTCATGTCATATAGACAGCCATATAGGCAAGTAAGATGTCAAATCTACTTCAGATCTCTCATGTCATATAGACAGCCATATAGGCAAGTAAGATGTCAAATCTACTTCAGATCTCTCATGTCATATAGACAGCCATATAGGCAAAATTTTATTTCCCAGACCTATTATGTCATGTAGACAGCCATATAGGCAAAATTTTATTTCCAAGACCTGTTATGTCATGTAGACAGCCATATAGGCATTTTTTTTTTTTTTTTTTTTTTTCAATTTTAGATAGGTCAGATCATAAAAGATAGACTTAAGCCAGCCAGGTCAAAATCGATCATTCAGATGTCCACTGACAAGATAACAAAGACAAAGAAACAAAGTAGTCAGGTGACTGAACCTAGAATGCACCAAAACTCACAAACTTTACCTTGAATGACCTCCAAATAAATTCCAAAATAATCACTGGCCACTAGGGAATAATTATGTCCAAAGATTACTTAATTGCTTTGCAAATGTGCCTGAAATTTAAATTAGTTTAATGGACCCTAAATACACCTGGCTGTTGTCCCTGCAAGGGGAAGCCTCGTTCTGATTTCTGCTGGCAAGCCACGTTATCTCTGTGAAGCCCTTATAAGAGTATGACAGACGATGGAATCAATGTTTAAACTCTTCTTATTTCTCGTTAGACAACAAATATATGGTGTGTTATCTGTTGGTCCTGACCATTTATATCCCAATAATTAACTGGTTCTATTCTATTGATCAATCAAAAGTTGGAAGATAACTAAACAAAAATTCAGAGTTCTGGGTTTATAGTCTGACCCTACAAAATTGCAGATTTAGCTTGCCTTACACTTTAACATTGTGCTTTGAAATTTTGTCAGACATGACAAAGGTATGTTTTCAGGCTAACAAACCAACTTTCTTGAAAAATATGTCTAAGGGCATAACATGAAAGGCATATTGTTGGTTTCAGTCCAGTAAACGTTGTAATAACGGGTCGATGAAGCAGTGGCATTGAAGTTTAAGTCACCAAACTAACAAAAACTTTTAACACATATGTCATATGTCATGTCTGGTTTAAATTAATGATTTGATTGGCCAATCAGTTTTTGAAAGACAGTGATGGTCCATCAGTTTGTAAGAACTTTGGTCTTTTTCAGTTTGATCTTATTTACTATTATATTCCAAGCACTTCACATTACATAAGGTATTAGGTTTAAAATTTTGCTTTCACTCTTGTAAGAAAAAGTATACTCTAAAAGTAATCTTTTATCCACTGAAGAGTCTGTATAACGAGTTGTTCCTTGTTTCAGTACACCTAGAAAACAACCCCTATAACACCATGATTAATCGGATTAAGGTTGGTTTGTTTCGATGTAGCAGTGGAGAGTATTTATCTTGGATGTCTGTCTGCAATGGCTTTCCAGAATGTGCTGATTATAGTGATGAAACTGGCTGTAGTCAGGGTAAGCTTATTATGATGCATTAGAGAGTCTATTTTCTTACCCCTTTGAAAATCTAAATAAATTGCTTTCTTTTAATATTAGCTGGATTTATAATTAGCATGTCTCAACTGAAAACCTGCAAAGTCCCTCTGTTGCTGCATATGGTCTGTCCATCTGTCTGTCCGTCCGTGGACATTATTCTGTGTCCTCATCTCCTCCCACATTTCCAGGGCAATTTTGCTGAAACTTAACTGAAATCTTCCTTGCAATGGGAACTTGTGCACCTGCAATTTTCATTATGACTAATCAACTGTTTCAGGAGCTATGCCCCTTTGACTTATTTTCTTATATACAATATATAGAGAATAAATCATAACTCCTGAACTGGTTGACAGATTAAACAAAAAATAGTGGTTCACATGTTTATTCCAGAACATAAACGCCATGTAAGACGTTGCACGAAATCCATAATTTCCATCTTCAATGTTGAACAAAATCCCTATTTTTTTTACACAGTCATTGCCCCTCATTGACTTAAAATTTGTAAAAAAAATTATCCACTTGATAAATCATGAATTGCCAACATTTCAATGGTTACAATTTGGCCTCATTTAAAAAGAGGCGGCAGTGGGGTGTATTCGTCAGCCCTTACAGGCGACAGTTCTAGTTATACTTGCCTTGATGTAGTCGCCTACCATATTTCTCCTATTAAATGCCTCCTTCCCAAAGTTAGATACCACTCTGATGTTTACCAAGATCTACCTCTGATTTAATAACAATTTTCTCTAAGCATTCATTTTCATTATTTTTTCGTTTAAATTGTATTCAAATTAGAGGTAATCAAAAGAGAAATGTCCATTTGACTTACTGTGAATTGATTACAAAATAACTTGGTAAATTTGTCCTTCTATAGAAACTGTTGTGCCATTTGAAATAATTATAAGGGTTGATTCAAGTTTAAGATCAATTCTTGACATTTATGGATACATCTCAATGTACATTTTCATTGGTCAAGGTGTTCTTTGCACAATTATATCAGCTCAAGGTCACACTTAAAGGTGAAATATTATTTGGTCTAATCCATTACCTGACAACAAAGTTTTAGACGAGTCCAAATCAAAATAACTTACATGTAACAGTTTTTAATTGATGGAATACTAAAAATCTTTGTCTATTGGGGTAGAAAACATTGTGGATAATAAAGAAATTACTTGTATAAGCAAATTTATTCCTTTTCCACAATGTTTCTCAAACCTGTTTTTTCTTGAGGGGCATAAAAAGCAGGATCATATGGGAATGGGTTGTGGAAAATTTTCTTGGTTTACAAATAATGTTTTTAAAATTGGACTTAGCCACAGCAAAGTTGGTAGCGCATTGGACTGAAGGATCAGATAGGATGTCATGGTAGTGCTTGTGAGAAATAATGTTGCCAAGGCTAGGTGTTCCAGCCATCTTAAGATAACTGAAATATTGTTGAAAGTAGTACATTCAATTTATTTACCTTTTAAAATTCATAGAGGATTGCAGTGACGAAGAGTTTCAGTGTAACAATGGTAGATGTATATCCTATAACCTAGTGTGTGATGATTATGTAGACTGTCCACAGGGTGAAGACGAGGTCTGCAGTAAGTAGATAGATTAGTGTAGATTAATTTAATACCAGATAACCTCTGACATTAGGTAAGAGATAAAAAATAATTAAAAAGACAACAATAAAATGAATATGGTGCTGGTTAAAATAGAAATTATAGTTGGTTAAAAATAAGTCATTAAGATAGATTGATGACTTTCACATTTTTATCTCAAATAAGCTGGTGCAATTACCCTCTGTTCAGTATCAGGGGTCCTGCATCTATTGAACATTGTATGTCAGCATTTCCTTCTTCGTTCAAACCACTTATTCAATTTTAGATCTTTAATTTGCTAAAATCTTTACAAAAATTTAAGTCAATTCTTTAGTCTAGATGTTGGAGTCATTTTATCGATAATTTCAAACCTATATTTTTTTTTTACTTTTTCCTCGAAAATAATGATTCATCTTATTTTGTATATCAAATGCATGCAAATTGCAAATGATGATTTGGAATATTAAGCTATGTCATGGTCTTTACTATGAAAACACATGTTAACATCTTTTAACATGTTACCAGAATGACAAAATTCTATACTGTCCCAAATTGAAAGATTTGCAAACCAAAATTCAAAGTTAATGAAATTTAAGATTTTTTTCAACTTTCTTGGTAGAAAACGTTGTGGAAAATGAAAAAAATGCTTTTTACAAGCAATTTCTTCATTTTTTACAATGTTTTATTATTGTTTTTCTTGAGGGGTATCAAAAGGCATCTCTGGTCAAGACATAAAAACATTCCAACAAAATTTCACAGAAATCATCAAATGTTCTTTTGGTTCATAATGTTCAAATCATTTTCACTCTTCACTTTAATAATGAACTTACCTTACTCTAATAATAGGTTTCCAACGACAGGAATCAGAAGTCTACAGGTGTGACAATGGCCAGATTATAAGAGGAAACCTTGCTTGTAATGGAAAGCTGGATTGTTTTGATGGATCAGATGAAAAATGGTGTGGTAAGATTGATTGAGATAATAACAAGGAAAATTGTCTTTTATCCAATTTTCTAACAATCCTGCCTTTTTGCCACCCTCTAGAAAAAATGGAAAAAAAAGAAATTGTTTGTATTAAAGAAGCAATGTCCTCATTTTCAACAATGTTTTCCGCCCAAAAAGACAAAGATTTTTTAAATTTCATCAACTAACAATTGTCTGCTTATTCAAACTGAAGTTATAATCTTCTTGCCATCCGCATTCAATTTCTGTTTTGTCTTTCTTCAACCAACAAACTAATCATGGTCTGATATAAACTATACCAGACAACAAATTATTAGACTGGAAGAAGTTGCAGATGACATTGAAAGTCTATTAGATTTGAAAAGTAAGTGTTCAAATAGGGTAAGAACCATTGAACCACAGTATTCTTCTCATTTACTTTTCATAAGGATCTCAAAGCACTGGATTATGTGGTAATGTGTAAATATTGTTATCAAAAGGAATTGTTTGTAATACAAGGTCACTCGCAATGAAATAATTGACCAATCGCAGCTGTCCATCAAAAATCAGTGAACAAATGAGATCATTCATTAAGGCTGGAAGTACAGTTTGAACTCTGTCATTTGCAGTCATTTTTATGAATAATTTTTGTTGAATTGGCAAATTAAACGTAGTAACTACAGCTTATTCAAGCTGTAGTTATGATGTTTAGGTTGCCAACCAAACATTCTACTTATTTGTTACATGCTTTGCCATAAATTTTGCAAAATAATTCTGTTAAAAATTGAAGCAGAACTTGCCGTCAGATTCAATGGGCGGGGCCAAATGAGTCAGAAGGAGGGGCCAGCAAATGGTCAATTAATTTTGTCAGGACTGCTATTGAATGGAATCCATAATAATTTACAGTGACATGTAGTGCAAGTACACAATGCCTTGGACTAGATCGAACCTGTCTCCCCTATAGGCTAGACTGTGATGGCTATATGGACTGCATTGATGGAAAAGATGAACAAAGTTGTTCAAAGTTCCCTGTAGAAACTTGTGACGACTGGTGGGGACTTGGATACAAGGAAAATGGTGTTTATGAAATAGGTAACATGGGTCGAACAATCTGAACTTGGGGGGTGTTGGGGGAGATTTGAAGACCCTCAGATGGCATATTTATGACTACAGTTTGAATTAACCCATTCCTACACAATGACACTTTTTGATGCCCCTCAAGAAAATTGATTTGGAAAACATTGTGGACAATAAAGAAATTGATTGTAACAAGCAATTTCTTCAGTGTCAACAATGTTTTCTACCCTAAAAAGCAAATGTTTTCTAAATTTCACTAACTTGGAATTGTTGCTCTCAACTTCTTTGACTTTGGATAAGTCTAAAATATTGTTATCTGATAATAGGTTAACCAAAAAGTAAATATTGATTTATGAGATATCATTGTTCTGGAAATAGAAATAGTTTGTTGCAATTTTTGCCTTTCTATGCCTTCTTTTAATCATAAAAAGCGGTAGAAACAAGTTGAAAAAAAAATAAACAGTCCTTTTCTAGAAACAGATTGGAACTTTTTATGCCCCCCGATGGGGGAGCAAATAGCCGCTGCTTCGTCTGTCTGTCCGTCATTCTGTCCATCTGTCCGAAGCGATTTCTCCATAAACTTTGCGCCAAATCAAATGAAACTTACCATGTGAACTCCCTATGATATAAGGACGATGTATATTTCCCTGTTTTTGGATTTGAGACCTCGCCACGGAAAAAGGGGACTCAGGGTAAAATATGTTTTTTCTCAAATTGCTCCTAGTCTAATGGTCAGAATTTAATGAAATTTCATATTTGAGTAGCAAATTAGATGCCCTTGACCATAAACTATTTGAAATTTGCAGAAATAAAATGTGTCATGGAAAAAGGGGGCTTAATGTTTGTTTGCCTTACGTTAGCTCTCTGTTTCTCCGCATTAAACCTACATTGGCCATAACTTTTGATAAATAACATATATAGCCTTCATATTTCACATGTGCATTGTTTATGACAAAACCGTTCTGTTGGTACTAAGGTAAAGGTCATCTGTTAAGGTCAAGGTCATTTCTCAAGGTCAGAATTTCAAAAACTTTTTCATTGTCAATAAGTTTACAATGTTTATTTCAATTTTTGACTCAATGAACCTTACTATGCTAAAATGGGGCTAAAGGCAATGTAGCTTTAAAATTTGTATATTTCCTACTCTAAAATAAATAAGTCTATTGTTTCTATAAGACTACTCAAGTTAGAGTCTTCATTTTTTTATGTAGACATTTTTCATTGATAACTTTGATGGTCAAGATAAAATATTTAACCTTTACCATATAATAATATTGAATTTTACTAGAATCAGGCCTGTGAAGCCAAACAGATTCCTTCAATGTTTGTTGAACTTCCAAATTTCTTGTGAACTGAACTCTCAAACTATAGTTGCATTCAATAAGAAGTTTTTTGTCCAATAATGGCATACAGTTTTGTGACAAAGCCTTATTCATGGAGCAAAATCCATCTCTGACGGCACTAGTTGATTTTTTTTCACTGTCTTGTATTATAATGTTTCCCCTTGATAGCAGGCAGACAATTTTATCTCAATGTAATAATTTTCCATTAGTGTTTTGAAAAAGTTGTTGTCCTTCATTACCATACAAATTACACAAATGATGCTTAACTTTGGTTAAAAAAGTTCAAAGTTGTACAGCCTTAACCTATTCCCTACAGACTTAACCCATTACTACAGGAGACAATTTTAGTCGGGTCCAAATTGAAACAAGTTGCAGACGAGAATTTAAAGTTCATGAAACTTTCGGTATTTTCAACTTTAAGGGTAGGAAACATTGTTGAAAATGAAGAAATTGCTTGTTGCAAGCAATTTCTTTTTTTTACACAATGTTTTCCCAATTGTTTATCTTGAGAGGCATCAAAAAGCGTCATTGTACGGAAATCAGTTAAGGGTTTGCAGATGACTCAGGTTAGCGAATTTAGGACCATTATGGTCCTCTTGTTCTTGAGGGGTGTGAAAATTTGTCATTGTGTGGAAAAGGTTAATGCACAATTTCTTCTTAACACATATTCTCCTACATTTATAGATGAAATGGAATGATTTTTTTGCAGAATGTTCCTAGTGGCCTAACCTTGTACATAATGTCACTGTTTTGCCATTTTAGGCTTCGTCACAGAAAAAGGGGACATTTTGAATGAAAGTTACCACTTATCTGCAAACCAGGGCTTTATGAACAAATGACATTCTATCAAAATTCTGTTTAATTTGCAGGTGGGGCTCAACTTCGCTGTAACTTTGACTATGTTGTTGATCGAGAAACCATTACATATATACCACTGGACCTAGTTTACTCATTAGCTGATACCTCTATAGACTACTTTACCAACACTTTGCTTTCTTATGATGTTAACCAGTACATATATGACAGGAAGTTTGATACATGTCAAGTAACGGTAGGTCTAGCTATTAACCCAATTCCACACAATTCTGCTCTTTTACACGCCTCAATAAAAAAGCTTGTGGAAGATATTGCAGAAAATGAAGAAATTGCTTGCAATGAACAGTTGTTTCATTTCCCACAATGTTTTCTACTCAAGAAGACAAAGATTTTTAAAATCATGTCAAGTTAAAGTAACTGTTGTCGTCTGCAATTTCTTTCAATTTTGACAATTTCTTTCAATTTTGACCATTGTCTAAGATTTTGTTGTGGTAATTGATTAATTTGTTTGAGAAAGAGAAAAATGATCCATTTGTGGCTGTTACAAGGAAAGGGACTATATTCAAGTGATTTGTATTTAGAATACACACCAAAAGGGAAAAGTTTCCTTATCTGTTCAGTCTCATAAGGTCATTATTTCTTGTACTTTAGGGATGGTTTATATTTTATGTGATTAGTCACATTGGAGAATTGGAGAGATTAAAGGCTCTAAGGCTCTTGTAGGGACAAAATTTCTGAATAAAAGGAATCCTGAAATCTTCCTTCAAATTATTTACAAACTCTTCTATCAACAATTTCAGGACAGGTCACAAGCCCACCATAAAGGAATTTTAAGACGACAACTTCTTAAGTGTTGGACCAATTTCAACCAAATTAGGCAGGAATAGACCTTAGCTGACCCACTTTAAAACTGGCTAAAAGAATTAAAATCTATTTAAACTCTGGTTTCCATGGCAACAAAAGAGAAATTAAAAATATAATCCTCCTGACCAAGAATCCGTAGAGCCTTGATATTTTCCAGGAACATCAGTACATTTACCTCTTTCAAAATTGCTAAAGTCATTACCCATGGATCCTCATGGTAGAGCCCGAGTACATTTATGGACGAATATGAATGTTATTTTACCAGAAAGTTCCTAGTCACCTGATCATGTGCATATTGTCAGGGTTGTGTCACTTTAGGCTGTGTTGTAGTAAAATGGACTTAACCCATTACCTGACATCAAAATAATAGGTCGAAATTGAAAGAGTTAGAGACGACAATTTAAAGCTGATCATTTTTTTTTTCAATTTTTTTGTCGGAAAACATGTTGGAAAATGAAGAAATTTCACAATGTTTTCCAAGTTGTTTTTAGCAAAACATAGTCATGGTGAGCTTTAGCGATATTTGAATGTCAATCATCCAGCATCAACAATTTTAGTGTTTAAAATCTAGAGGCCACAGTTTCCTCTCAATCTGGACGAAAGTTGTCAGAATAATAGAGACAAGCCCTATTGTACATAGGTAGGTTCCATTGGAAAACACAGGAATAGAGGCTGTAATGACAATATCTTCGTTTATAATCTAGGGGCCACAATTTCGGTTCAATCTTGATGAAAATTGGTCAGGTTGAGTTTTAGGTCACAAGGATGAACCCTGTTGAAAATGGGAAGGTTCAATAAAAAAAACAAGGAAAAGAGGCCTTAATGACATTTTCTTTGTTTACACTCTAGGGGCCACAATTTGGCTTAGCAAGGTCACAAGGATGAACCCTATTAAAATGGAAAGGTCCTTTTGGAAACCATGGGAAAAGGGGCCTTAGTGTCAAGTCCTTTGTTTATACCCAAGAGGCCTCTATTTTAACTCAAACTTAATGAAACTTGGCAAGAATAATTGTTAGGTCATAAGGATAAATTCTTTAGAAAATGGGAAGGTTCTATTAGAAAACATGAGTTATGGGCCTTATTGATACTTTCTTTGTTTACACATTTTGAAGCCACAGTTTTGACTTAATCTTCATGACACTTGTTATAATTGTTTGAGTCCAGTTGCATTTTTTTAACAAAAAAATTTTAATGAATATTTTAATATAATGGTTCAGGTGAGCAATTTAGGACGATTATGGTCCCTGTTCTTGAGGGCTGTCAAAAAGCGTCATTGTGTGCAAATTGACTAGTGCACGATTTCACATCTCCCCCTACATTTATAGATGAATTGGATTGATTATTTTGCAGAACACCTAGTCACCTGACCTTGTACATTTTGTCACTGTTCTGCCATTTAAGGCTGCGTCACACATAAAGGGGAATTTAATGCAAAAGGGGGGAATATTTTGTGACTATGGTACTCTTGTTTTTTCTTTTGAAAGGTTCTTGAAAGTCTACAGCCAGCAATTAAAAGAGTTCTGGAAGAGGATAACCTGTTTTATGAAAAAGATCAGGTTTTCGGATCATCTGAGTTCAGGTAATATGCAGGGAGGATATAACACATGATCGGTAGATGGTAAGGGTGGCAGATTAATTCACCATTGTCCATTCATCTGTCTGTCTGCATGTCTCTCCAAATTTTATCCTAAATTATATTATAATTCATTTCAAGATTATACAAGACATTGCTCATTATGGTATGTAGGTACTTGTTCTCAATGAACATCTGCTTGTAATAAGGTCATGCATGTATTTCAACATTACTGATATAGGAATAAGTGTTTCATAAGCACAAATTGTTTTAAATTTATATTCATTTTAATACTTTAACCTACAACAGTTTTTTATCATTAATTCAAGTTGTCTTTTATAAGGCTGAAAGGTGTTATTTTACCTGGCAAACGCTTTTACACTGGCCCAAAACAAAATAACCAGTGTTTGAAAAGCCGTATAACCTAGAAAACAGAGTTCATGTGAAAAGCTCTCCTTGTCCCACAGTTTTTCTCCTGAATATTATTTAAAAGATGAAGAGAATATTTTTTGTTTTCATGGGGATATGAAACAAGAAAACTATTCACACTGTATGAATACGCAAAGCGGACTCATACAGAATCGTGATTAGTTTTTAAGTTTTTATTTCATACCTCCATTCTTCATTCTCTTCATTTTTTATAATTAAATGACATCAAGTGAAAAAAAAAATCTTTTACAAATTTTTGGTATATTTTTAATGGAACTATGTAGTACGCAAGCATACGAAATAACTGTGTACTCAAATTTTTGCTCATGGAGGTGAATATTTTTTGTTTTAAATTGAACTCTTTTATTTTCTAAAACAGTACATATACAAACAACCAACTTTTTGCAACATCTGACCAAGATATACAAAAAATACTTGGAAGTCCAGATGGTTCTGATGTTAGTCCAAGGAAAAGACTTTGGTATAATGATGTTAAATGTAAAAGCTGTAAGTAATTATAGTAATTTTTCCAAAAGAGCTCCACATATAATTGTAGCTCTCCTGCAATATTTGCTTAACCTTTTCTTGTCCAATCCCATGTTTTTACTTCCCTGTGATTTTATAATTGAGAAAACATCATTGAAAAAACAGAAATTGCTAGTAACAAGCAATTTCTTCTTTTTCCACAATATTTTCTTCCCTGCTGAATGGATATTTTTCAAATTAAATCCACTTTAAATTTTAACCTGCAAAAACTTTGACTTTGACAAGTCTACAGTTTTGAAAAACAGGAAAGGGTTAAGAAAAACAGAGCCTCACAAGAAGTCATTACACAGCATTGATCAAAATGAAGGTTATTTGAATGATTTGATGAAATATTCTTGTAATAGCAATGATGATTACATATACATGTACAGTGTACTTTTTGCACAAAACATTGTATACAAATAAGAAAGGAAGGACAAACACTTCAGATTGACCAGTTTTGATATTTTCATACCCCCAAAAACTATGTTTGGGGGGTATATAGGAGTCAGCTTGTTGGTCGGTCAGTCGATCCGTCCGTTTGTCTGTAGCTTTTTCTTGTCCGCTCAATTTCTCAGCAACTATTGGACGGATTTTATTCAATTATTTAATCAGTATCAAGCAGAGATGTGCATATTCCATTTTGGTTATGGTCCATTGATTTTTGACTGAGTTATGACCCTTTGGTGAAAAATAGTCATTGCCTATTATCTCAGCAACCATAGGACGGATTTGATTCAAATTTTGGTTATGGTCCATTTATTTTTGAATGATTTATGGCCCTTTAATCAAAAAGTCCATTTTTTGTTATAGCCCTTTGGCGGATAGCACTTGTATAAGGACAAGCGCTGTTGGGGGGTATTAGTCCGCTTTGCGACAATTTCTAGTTGTAATATATATTGATAAGAATTAATTAACAATTGATAATAATTGTTTCAGTCAGCTAGATGTTAATGCCTTTGTTAGTTTTAACTTGGAAGTTCTTCCTGTAGATTTTTATGCAACCTTTAATGAAATGGAGGTATATTGCATTGCTTATGTCAGTCAGTTGGTCTTGCTATAGGCTGGGAGTAGGTATGTCTGTCTGTGACCATAGTCTAAACCGATTACCACACAGAAAATTTCGGACTGGTCCAAATTCAAAGAATTTACAGATGACAATATTTAGTTTTTGAAAATTCTATGTCTTTTGGGGTAGAAAATATTTAGATAATGAAGAAATTGCTTGTGACAAGCAATTTCTTCATTTACCACAATGTTTTCCAAAGCTTTTGTATTGAGGGGCATTTAAAAGCATTTTTATGTGGCAAGGGGCTAGCCAAAGACTTTCCATTTAGTGAAATGAAGACTAATACATCAAAACTATTTCAAATTTTCGCATGCAACATCCAGGTAAAAAAACATTGTGGAAAATGAAGAAATTATTTGTAACAAGCAATTTCTTCATTTTATACAATGTTTTCCAAAGTGTTTATCTTGAGAGGCATCCAAAAGTGTCACTATGTGGGAATGGGTTAAATTGTTCTGAGAGTTTTGGTGCAATTCTAGGTAAGTTTAAGACAATAACGTTGTGTGTTGTTTCAGATTTTTACAATAGGATTTACAAAGTACCATGTGCTGGTGGGTTTCAGTCAGTGTGGCCAGATTGGTTTTGTAAATGGGGTGAATGCAGGAGTATGTCACATTTGTGGAATTGTGGTAAGTCTACTTTCACCCATTCCCACTGGTGCAATCGTGTAGATTGATAAAAGATCTTGCATATTAACCCTTGTCATGCTGAATAAAATCCTCTTCCAAATTATGTTAAAATCAAAGGACTGAAACCACAGAAAACACTCATTTTGGCTTGATAATTATTTAGAAAATTAATGGTATAAACAATGATAGTTTTAAAGGGCCAAGCAGACAAAGATCAGACTGCACAGCAGGAATATTCTGGATTCAGCATGACAAGGGTTCAGATTTTTATATATTCCTAAATCAGATTTTCTTATTTTGAGTGAAAATATTTTATATTGTCAAGGCTACTTGGTTAACCCATCCAGATAACAAAATTTTAGACTAAGCAAAAGTGAAAGAAACTACAGATAACATTTAAACTAGATTTAATTTGTAAAATAGTTAAGTCACTAAAAAGGTAGAAAACATTGTAAGAAAAGGATGTACTAAACATTTGACTCAAAATTTCTAGATAGGAATCAATGGCTGAGATGTTGCTGCAAACACCTTTCCAGGACTATGAAAATGCTTCAGTTTTTAGCTCACCTGAGCACGAAGCACTCAAGTGAGCTTTTGTGATCATCTTTTGTCCGGTGTCCGGCAACAATTTCTTAAAACAACATCTCTTCTCAACCCACTGGGCCAATTTGAACTGAATTTGGGCAGAAATGTTCCTCAGGAGGTCCCCTTTAAAAATAGCTAAAAGAATTTAAATCTTTAAAAAAACTGCTTGCCATGGCAATAAAAGGGAAATTTTGAAATAATCTTTTAAAATCTTCTCCTCCTGACCCAGAAGGCGTAGAGCCTTGATATTTTGTGTGAAGTATCAGTATATTGACCTCTTTCAAAAAAGCTAAAATCATGATCCTTGGTTCCCCGGGGGCAGAGCCCCAGGGGGGTGGGGTTTATATAGAAATAAAGAGCGATTTTTAAACGACATCTCCTCCCAAACCACTGGGCTAATTTGAACAAATTTTGGCAGAAATGTTCCTTGGTTGGTCCCCTATGAAATTTGCTTAAAGAATTGAAATCCATTAAAAACTCTGGTTGCCATGGCAACTTAAGTGAAATTTTAAATTAATATTTAAAAATCTTCTGCGCCTGACACAGAAGGCGTAGAGTCTTGATATTTTGCATCTGTATATTGACCTCTTTCAATTTATCTAAAATCAAACATGCCATTTTTTTCAATCATTTCCGAGACATTGGACCTGCACATATCTCTGAAAGTATAATAGCTATTAATTTGAAACTACATAGGTGGATAGACCTCGTTGTGAGGAAGTGCAGTGTACAAGACCCACAACTCTTGCTTGCATATTTTTGGAGTTAATGCCCATTGTTGTTTTAAAGTCTAAGATTTTTTTCCAGAGCAAATCTCTGAAAGTATAATAGCTATTAACTTGAAACTTCATAGGTGGATAGACCTCGTTGAGGAAAAGTGCAGTGTACAAGACCCACAACTATTGCTTGCATAATTTTGGAGTTAATGCCCTTTATTGGTTTTTAAGACTTAGATTTTGTCCAGAGCATATTATTGAAAGTATAATAGCTATTATCGAATTCATTGACAAGAAATGCAGTGCACAAGAAGCCTTAATCTAATTGGCTTCAGTTTACTATTAAGCTTTTAAGATGGGGGATGGCCATGCAGAGTTGCATCCAGGCCGCGCGATCGCGGGATTCCCCCGTGTTTTTTAATCACTCCCGCAACCTCACTAATTTGATGGGGGAGTAATCGCCCAACAATGTTCTGACTCCCGCAGAATCGATTAACCAAAGGGGGGGGGTATAAAAAAAACGTGAAAAAAGACTAAAGACGATTAACTGTTGACAGTATCGTACTGGTAAAATTAGCTCAGATCATGGCTATTTATAACCATTAAAACACATCGTAATTTAACTGGTCCCCGATTTCGAATCCATGTGTACAAAAGAGGCAGGGAACCAACAGTGGAGCATGCGCAGTAGATTCTTTCCGTTTCCGGCTAAAGACAATCATGTCAAACTTGACAAAAAGAATTGATTTAAATTAATCTGCATACCACCATAAGGCACCACCGACTTTTATATGGGCCTCGATGTCGGCGCTATATCATCGTAATCGACAGACAAGAAGAAGACCACGAAAGCCAATCTTGTCAGCTCGGACTCTGTTTCATCCAAACGCAAAATTGCAGAAATCGTGGTTGAAAAATTATAAGAGTTCGAAACGGGAGTAGAAATGAAATCTGGGATGGCTGTTATTTGTCTTGTGATAAACCTCGGGTAAGAATTATCCATTTACTGCCGGATGCACAAAATTCCATACTTGCACACATTTAAACATCTTAGAGTCAGACCAATTTTACAAAGGACAGTGTGCATCAAAGTGAGTTTGTTGGAGCTACCTCCAATATACATGATAAACTTCAGTTAAAGAATAGCTTGTGCTATGAGAACTGCTTATTATATGACTAAGACATATAAAGCCTTTTGAAATGATGGCCCTACAAGAATAGAGTGGGTTAGACTTGAAGGATTTAAAAGAAGGTGAAAATGTTTCAACATATTCATCAAGAGCTTAGTTTTTTTGCCTCAATCTTTCAGTGATATATCTTGAATTGTGGTGAAACTATTTAGATTCAGTGCTTACTTCATATCTTAATGAGAGATTTATCAATGAATCAACTTATTGCTGAGGGGTTTTGACACCCCCCCCCCTTTATCATTTGTCACTCCCCCCTTTTCAGTAATTCAGTGGGGGAGCTCCCCCTCTTGGAAGAAATCCTGGATGCAACACTGCCATGTCTGACATTGCTCTTGTTAAAGTTGTAACTCACTTTTTCATAAAGTACTTATCCAAAGTTCTTTTTTTAAGATCAGTGGATTTAACTTTAACAGAAAAAGATCTCAGTCATAGAGGTTTTTTTGCAAAATGAGTGACTGTTGATGGAAAAACACAGCTGACGTCGATCCTGTTCGTTGACGGAAACCCCCCCGGGGAACCATAGCGTTGCTAGCTGCAGCTAACGCAGATATAAACCAGTAGGACCAAAACACCTGTGGCAACCACCACAAACCCCACTACAACCCCAACACCCATTGGGGGAATGAGGAAACCATGGTTCTACAACCAACCAACCGACTCACAGTCCAGACAATGTGAGAGGGGCTCAACCAACCCCCAAGATAGTCCATACAATATATAGAGGGTAGGGAGACCAAAGGTATCGACTACAAGCCAGCAACTGCTCAAAAGTAGACACAGCATTTGCGATTTAATGTAACTTAACATTTTACCCCCAGAAATTTTCTGCCACACGAACTAAGTTCGCCCCAAAAATTTGTTTTCCTATAGGTTTTCTATAAGAGTAGTCAAATTCAATAGCATCATGTCATATCCTACGTCAGGCCCCATCTCTATAATACATTCCTGGAGTCTCAACATTAATATCTTCGTGCTTAACAAAGTGTTCATCCTTGGCCAACATAAAACATGCGGATGCCGCTATTAAAATGCTTTCTCTTTTTCTCTATTTTGTTTTGGGGGAACTGTGGGGACCTAAGAAATTCTAGGTAATATTTCAGAGAAAATTAAAGTTGTCTTGGGTAAGTTGCCAATCCAAAGACTCATATCATTACAAACTCCATGTTCAAGTTCACAACCTGTCATTGATATTAAATCGCTCTAGCCTAAATGAACTATCAAGAACTTTGGGGGGCTAGAGTGTAGACACTGCATTTGAAGCTTTTGATTGACCAGTGCATCCCTCTACGGCTTATCCACTTGACCCTAGACATTGATGTTGAGCCCAGGTTTGTGTCAGTATGGCAATGCTGTAAACGTCGGTCAAGCCAGTGAACGTAGGAATTTTCCACAAAACAAACATCTGAAAATATACTTGTTTAATGTTATTATAAAGGACAGAAGAAATAATAACATATGTACCATGAGCAACATGGAACTGTTTACTAATTTACGTAACAGAATCAACAAGCAAGTTAAGAAAGTAACAGTTTTCCACAACTTATAATTACGAGTTTGTACTGTGGACCAGTTTAATAAAATAATTCCAAACAGATTTATTTTTCTTCTATTTTTGATAAAATTCCAATTACTTGTTAAGTGCGTATATAGCGTAAGAAAGCGTTTGAAGACCATCTTCCTAATTTCTTTATTTTATCAAAGGAGATGCCTTGTTGAGCAAGCCATGTGACTGCTCCTATTCTAAAAGAATGAGTTTATAGCCATCTTGTGAGATTCCTAAGTTAATTTTGTGGATTTTGTGATTACCGCTCCAAATTGGTATCTAGTAAGGGGTGTACCGTTTTCATGGCAGAACAAATGATTGGATGATGCCGGCTTGATTAATAATCAGCTTGACATAGCTTGAACAGGACAGACATGGGATTTAACCGGGAAAACCATTACTATTTCTGTTTGATTTGCTTTAGATCTTTGCAATTTTATCTTTAATGTGTAAGACTTATTGTCACTGCAGATAAACTGTATATCAGGCACTTGCAAATGTCTCTTGGGTTCTGTGGGAGAGGTACATACCAACTCGCCCACCTGAAAAATGCCAGCTTGGAATAATTTAGTTTCATAACTGGAGAAACATGTTTTATCTAATGCTGTCCAAATTTTTGACAAAATATCTATAGTAATTGGCATTCTAGTATCCTGGGAAGGCTTCAATCTACGGTAACCTTCTAGAAGCTTTTGGCAACGAAAGTGAGTGCACAAATTCTCCATACTATTTATCTTATGCAGAAAACTTATTGTGGCAATAAAGGTTGATGCGCATTTCGAAGAGTACCCATTTTGGTGTAAAAAAACTATGGAGTATTCTATGTGCAGTAACGGTATCGGCCACGAATCTTGAAGACCATTGCTGTGCCTAAAAGCTTTAAAATTCTTAATAGCATTTGAGTACACCTTTTTGGTATTCAGTGATATGCTGACTTGAAGTAGGTTTAGGGAGTGTTGTCCCAGATCGACCAGAGATGTGCTGGGACTGTTACTGGTTCCTTGTTGGCCTGTGGAGCCAGCTGTCTGAACCGGTCCACCTGAAAGCGAGATAAACTATCAGCTATTTGGTTCTCAGAACCAGGCAAATATTCATCTTTAAAATTGATGTTGAATTTCAGACAATGTAACATGAATGATCTAACAAGGATCATAACTTTTTCTGACTTGCTTGATTGGCTATTAATGATATGAACAACTGATTGGTTATCATATTTAAACAGATTTTTTTTATTCCTCATGCTCTCACCCCAAATGTGAACTGCCACTAAAATGGGGAAATACTCAAGAAGTGTGATATCTTATGCAATGCCAGAATCATGCCACTTTTTAGGCCAAATCCCTACTGCCAATTCATTCATGAAGGTTGCCCCGAAACCATGACATACTGCAGCAGAGCTATCTGTGAATAAACACATATCAGAATTAAGGTCCAAAATTGGTCATGGAACATTGAGATCCCATTAAAGGATGTCAAAAATTTCAACCACATAACCAAATCTTGCCGTAACCTTCTCTTAAGCTTGATATGATGGTGAGGATTTGTTATTCCACATGTTGCGTTTAACATCCTTCTGCAGAAGGGGCGACCTGGTACCACTGCTCGGCAAACAAAATGTAGAGAACTGATCAAAGACTGCATTTCCTTTAACAGATTTTTTGTGTGCCATAACTTCTGTGATATAGTGAATCAATTGAGCAATTTTAAGCTCTACTGGCCGAAGGCCACTAGAGCTATAGCAATGGCTTTTTCCCAACCGGCATCTGTGTGTGCGTGCGTCCGTCCGTCCATCGTCCGTCCGTTAAACTTTTTCCTTGTTTACGCGATAGAGTCCACAGTTTTCATCGGATTTTCTTCAAACTTTCACAGAATGATTGTACCATCATAAGGATCGTTCCTTTCAAAAATGGGTATGATCCGTCAAGAAACACAGGAAAAGGGGCCTTATCAAAATTTAATTAAAAATTCAATTAAAAATCCTTGTTAACACTCTAGAGTCCACAGTTTTCATCGGATTCTCTTCAAACTTTCTCAGAATGATTGTACCATCATAAGGATCATTCTTTTCGAAAATAGGGTCAGATCCGTTAAGAAACATGGGAAAAGGGGCCTAATTAAAACTTAATTAAAAAATCCTCGTGTACGCGTTAGAGTCCACAGTTTTCATCGGATTCTCTTCAAACTTTCACAGAATGATTGTACCATCTTAAGGATCGTTTCTTTCGAAAATGGGTATGATCTGTCAAGAAACACGGGAAAAGGGGCCTTATCAAAATTTAATTAAAAATTCAATTAAAAATCCTCGTTTACGCGATAGAGTCCACAGTTTTCATCGGATTCTCTTCAAACTTTCTCAGAATGATTGTACCATCATAAGGACCGTTCCTTTCAAAAATGGGTATGATCTGTCAAGAAACATTGGAAAAGGGGCCTTATGAAAATTTAATTAAAAGATCTTTTTTAACACTCTAGAGTCCACAGTTTACATCAGATTCAATTCAAACTTTCACAGAATGATTGTACTAACATAAGGATTGTTCCTTTCGAAATTTGGTATGATCTGTCAAGAAACACAGGAAAAGGGGCCTTATGAAAATTTAATTTAAAAATCCATTAAAGATCCTCGTTTACGTGATAGATTTCACAGTTCTCATCAGATTCTCTTCAAACTTTCTGAGAGTGATTGTATCATCATAAGGATCGTTCCTTTCAAAAATGGTTATGATCCGTCTAGAATCTTGGGAAAAGGGGCCTTTTAGAAATTTAATTAAAAAATCCTTGTTAACACTCTAGAGTCCAGAGTTTTCATCAGATTCAATTCAAACTTTAACAGAATTATTGTACCAACATAAGGATCGCTCCTTTCGAAATTGGGTCAGATCCGTCAAGAAACATTGGAAAAGGGGTGTTATTAAAACTTAATTACAAAATTCTTGCTTACGCGATAGAGTCCACAGTTTTCATCTGATTCTCTTCAAACTCTCACAGAATGATTCTACCATCATCAGGATTGTTCCTTTAGAAATTTGGTATGATTCGTCAAGAAACACGGGAAAAGGGGCCTTATGAAAATTCAATTAAAAATTCCATTAAAAATCCTCGTCTATGCGATAGCGTCCACAGTTTTCATTGGATTCTCTTCAAAATTTCTCAGAATAATCGTACCATCATAATGATTGTTCCTTTCGATAATGGGTCCGACCTGTCAAGAAACACGGGAAATGGGACCTTATGAAAAATTAATTTAAAAATCCTCGTTTACACTCTAGAGTCCACAGTTTAAATCAGATTGTATTTAAACTTTCACAGAATGATTGTACCATAATAAGGATTGTTCCTTTGGAAATTTGGTGAGAATTATCAGGAAACACGGGAAAAGGGGCTTTATGAAAATTTAATCGAAAAATCTTTTAAGAAATCCACTTTAACACTCTGGAGTCAACAGTTTTCATCGGATTCCCTTCAAACTTTCACAGAATGATTGTACTATCATAAGGATTGCTCCTTTCGAAATTTGGTATGGTCCATCAAGAAACACAGGAAAAAGGTGCCTTATGAAAATTTTAATAAAAAATTCTCATTAATAATCTTGAGCCAACAATTTTCAACGGATTCTCTTCAAACTTTCACAGAATGATTGTACCATCATAAGGATTGTTCCTTTCGGAATCAGATATGATTCCTCAAGAAACATAGGAAAAGGGGCCTTATGAAAATTTAATTCAAAGATCTTTGTTAACACTCTAGAGTCCACAGTTTTCATCTGATTGAATTTAAACTTTCACAGAATGATTGTACCATCATAAGAATTGTTCCTTTCAAAATTTGGTATGATCAGTCAAGGACCACGGGAAAAAGTCCTTGTAAACACAACAGAGTCCATAGTTTTCAACAAATTCTCTTCAAACATTCCCAAAATGATTATTACATTAAATGGATTGTTCCTTTCGGAAGTAGGTTTGATCCATCAAGTTTCATTGGAAAAGGGGCCCTATGAAAATTTGATAAAATAATCTTAGTTAACACATAATGGCCCTAGATTTCACCTGATTGACTTCAAACTTTCACATAATGATTGTACCATCATAAGGATTGTTCCATTCAAATTGGATCTGATCCATTGAGAAACATAGGAAAAGGGGCCTTAGGAAAATTCAATTAAAAAAATCTTAATCAATGCTTGTAAGTCCACAGATGAGATGGGGTTGTCTTTATAGTCAAACAGAATAATTATGCTTTGGTAAGAAGAGTTCCCTTTGGAATTGGTTCAGATCCATCAAGTAACATGGGAAAAGGGGCTATATGAAAATTCAATTAATAAAACCCTGTTAACACAATGAAACCCACAGCTTTGATCGGATTTTGTTGAAACTTTCACAGACTGATTGGAAGGTCATAACTATCATTCTTTTCATAACAGGGTTTGAACTGTCAAGAAACACAGGAAAAGGGGCCTTATGAAAATTTAATTTATAAATCCTTGATACCAAGTCCATAGCTTTCATCGGATTTTCTTCAAACATTCACAGAATAATTGTACAATAATAATGTTTGTTGATGTTTGCATTACAGGAAAAGGAGCATTATGAAATTTAATTTTAAAATCATTGTACCACAATAAAGTCAACAGTTTTCATCAGATTCTGTTCAAACTTTCACAGACTGATTATTCCATCATGAGGATTCTTTCTTTTCAAATTAGGCATGACCTCTCTAGTATCATGGAAGAAGGGGCCTTTTGAGAATTTTATCTATAATCCTTGTAACCAAGTCCAGAGCTTTCATTGGATTTAATTCAAACCTTCACAGAATCATTGTACAATAAGCACGACTGTTGATGCTGACAAGAGACCTGATCCTTCAAGTATCACAGGAAAAGGAGCCTTATGAAAATTTTATTTTGAAAATTTTACACCAAGATAAAGTCTGCAGTTTTCATCAGATTCTGTTCAAACTTTCACAGAATGTTTGTACCATCATAAGGATTGTTTCTTTCCAAATTGGGCCTGATCTGTCTCGTATCATAGGAAAAGGGGCTGTATGAAAAATTATTACCAAATCCTCATTAACACAACAATGTCCCCAGTCTTTATCAGAATCTCTTCAAACTTTAATAGAATGATTGTACCATCATTTGGATTGTTCCTTTGTTAATTAGGTCTGATTGGTTAAGTGACACAAGAAAAGGGACCTTTTAAAAATTTCATCACAAAACATCATTATTACAATAAAATCCTCAGTCTTTATCATTTTCTTCAAACTATCATTAGGATTGTTCCTTTGTACATTGGGTCTGATTTGTTAAGTTTCACGGAAAAAGGGGCCTTATGAAAATTTTGTTACAAAAATTCTTGACACATTTCAGTCCACTGTTTTCATTGATTCTCTTTAACTTTTAAAGAATGATTCTACCTTCATTAGAATTGTTCCTTTTGAAATTTGGTTTGTTCTGTAAAGTATCATGAGAAAAGGGGCCCTATGAAGATTTCACTATAAACTCATTAACACAATAAATTCCACAGATTAAACAGATTGATTGTACCATCATTCCAATTGTTGATTTTGACTGTTGATCTGACTAAGGCAAGTGTCACATAAAAAGGGGCCTTATGA
Organism: Fragum fragum; assembly: GCA_946902895.1. Taxonomy (NCBI): domain Eukaryota; kingdom Metazoa; phylum Mollusca; class Bivalvia; order Cardiida; family Cardiidae; genus Fragum; species Fragum fragum. The sequence continues at coordinate 34,633,936 of OX336371.1, forward strand.
AAAACTTTCTTAAATATTCTGGTTAACACAATGATGTCCCTTGATTTCACCGGATTCACTTCAAAATTTCACAAAATGATTGTACAAATACTTAAATGGTTCTTTTCAGAACTGGGTACAATCCATCAAGTATCATGTAAAAAGGGGCCATATGATTTTTTTTTTTTTAAATATTCTAGTAAACATAATGAATTCCCAATATTTCATCGGATTCACTTTTAATTTTCACAGAATGATAAAACAAACAGTAAAATATCACGGGAAAAGGGGCCTTATGAGAACTTGAATTTAATATCTTTGTTAACACAATAAAGTCAACAGTTTTATTGGATTCTCTTCAAAGATGCATGGAATAATTGTGGCATTCGAAACACGGGAAAAGGGGCCTTACAGATTATCATTCATACCATTCTTGTGTATGTGATGAAGATCACAATCATTATTAAATTGTCTTTTAAATTTCACAGGACAATTGTCAGGTTGTAAGGAAAGCTCCTTTTGGATTGAAATTGATCCATAAGAAAACACAGGAAAAGGGGCCTTATTGATTTTCATTCAGAATAATTCTGTTTATGTGATAAAGTCCTCAATTATTGGCAGATTCTGATGAAATTTCACAGAATGATTGTAGGGTCATAAGGTAACTTTCTTTTGGAAATGGAGTGGATCTGTCATGAAACATGGGAAAAGGGGCCTTGAGGATTGTTGCTTAAAATGATAAAGGGGATAAAGCCCTTTTTTTTCTTTATGCATTCTTCTTTGAGCAATTAACTTCCTTAAATATCAGATTTCTTTAACGGAAAACTTGATAACCAGTAGAGCGTCTCAGGCCCTCATGGGCCTCTTGTTATTAGAGGTATCCTAACTTGCATCATAATGGAATCTAGCTCAAGGCCCAAACAAATAAAAACAGGTGTAGGCCAGACAGTTTTTTCCTCAGCAATAGGGACACCCAGTCTATTGCAGCAATTAAAAAGGTTTCCAATAAAGATAGACAATCATTTGACCCCGCCCCTCCTCCAAAAATAAAATCATCCAAGTAATGATCCAAATCTCCCAAAACACAGTTCTTACGAACAATCCATTGTAAGGCACATGCAAACTTTTCGAAAATTGCACATAATTTGCTGGCTCCAAATGGTAGCATACGGTCATGAAAAAAGAGACCAGAAAAAGAAAGTCCTACAAGGGGAAAATCTTCTTTGGCAAAAGGTATGAGACGAAAAGTCGACCTGATATCTACTTTGGCTAGCAATGCACCTTTCCGTAATTTTTGGACCAGTTTAACAGCATTGTCAAATTTTGTGTATTGAACAGAGCAGAGAGCTGGGTCAATATTGTCGTTCAAAGATTCTCCTGGTGGATAGGATAAGTGATGAATTAATCTGTATTCACCATGCTCCTTTTTTGGGACTAGACCAATTGGAGACATTTTGAAATTCGGAAAGATGATGGAAGAAAATGGCCTAACTACTTTACCTGCGCCAATTTCTTTTTTTATTTTTTCCCGAACTATGGAGGGGTTCTGAAAGGCAGATTTTAAATTTTTGCATGTCTGCAGTGATCTTGGACCAGTATGGCACAGGGAAAAACCATATATAAAGCCATTCAACAGAAATAGAGACATATTCGAGTAATAACCAGATAATTCCGCTTTCAATGCTAAAAACTTGACTAGGGTGATGCCAAAATGCATGTCTCTTGCTTCCTCATTGTCTGCAAAAAGGCTGATTGCCATGGTTGCAGTTAATTTTAGTGTGATCACCTCTGCAATTAGGAAATTTGCAACCCTATTTGAATTAAAGTCAAAACAGATGTTTGCCAGATGGGCGGCGTGCACCTTTTGTCCGGAGCATATCTCTAAAAGTATTCAAGCTATGATCATGAAACTTCATGGGTATATAGATCTCATCAAGGGGAAGTGCAGCGCACAAGAATTATAACTCTACCTGCCTTATTTCTTGAGTTTATTGTCCATTGTTTTGTTTTTTTATGCGCCCCTCGAAGACGGGACGTATTATGGGATCACCCTTGGTGTCCGGGCGTCCAGGCGTCCGGTTGTCCGGTCATCAGGGGGGTGTCCACTTCTTTGTCCCGAGCATAACTCTGTCACCGTAAGTCCGATTGACTTTAAATTGGCAGTTATATTCTTCTCATCAATATGGAGTGCAGTGCTCAATAACCATAACTCTACCTGGCCTATTTTTTGAGTTATTGCCCTTTGTTGTTTTTCATACTTGAATCTTGTCCGGAGTATATCTCTAAAAGTATTAAAGCTAGGATCATGAAACTTCATGGGTGTATAGATCTCACCAAGGGGGAATGCAGTGCACAAGAACCATAACTCTACCTGGCCTATTTTTTGAGTAATTGCCCTTTGTTGTTTTTCATACTTGAATCTTGTCCGGAGTATATCTCTAAAAGTATAATAGCTAGAATCATGAAACTTCATGGATGGATAGAGCTCACCAAGGGGGAGTGCAGGGTACAAGAACCATAACTCTACCTAGCCTATTTTTTGAGTTATTGCCCTTTGTTGTTTTTCATACTCGAACCTTGTCCGGAGTTTATCTCTAAAAGTATTATAGCTAGGATCATGAATCTTCATGGGTGTGTAGATCTCACTAAGGGGGAGTGCAGCGCACAAGAACCATAACTCTACCTGGCCTATTTTTTGAGTTATTGCCCTTTGTTTTTCATATTTGAATCTTGTCCGGAGTATATCTCTAAAAGTATAATAGCTAGAATCATGAAATTTCATGGATGGATAGAGCTCACCAGGTGGGAGTGCAGTGCACAAGAACCATAACTCTACCTGGCCTATTTTTTAGGTTATTGCCCTTTGTTGTTTTTCATACTTGAATCTTGTTTGGAGTATATCTCTAAAAGTATAATAGCTAGAATCATGAAATTTCATGGATGGATAGAGCTCACCAAGTGGGAGTGCAGTGTACAAGAACCATAACTCTACCTAACCTATTTTTTGAGTTATTGCCCTTTGTTGTTTTTCATTCGTGAATCTCGTCCAGAGTATTTCTCTAAAAGTATAATAGCTAGAATCATGAAATTTCAAGGATGTATAAAGCTCACCAAGTGGAAGTGCAGTGTACAAAAACCATAACTCTTCCTGGCCTATTTTTTGAGTTATTGCCCTTTGTTGTTTTTCATACTTGAATCTTGTCCGGAGTATATCTCTAAAAGTATTATAGCTAGGATCATGAAACTTCATGGGTGTATATATCTCACCAAGGGGGGGGTGCAGTGTACAAGAACCATAACTCTTCCTGGCCTATTTTTTGAGTTATTGTCCTTTGTTGTTTTTCATACTTTAATCTTGTCCAGAGTATATCTCTAAAAGTATAATAGCTAGAATCATAAAACTTCATGGATGGAAAGAGCTCACCAAGTAGGAATGCAGGGCACAAGAACCATAACTCTACCTGGCCTATTTTTTGAGTTATTGCCCTTTGTTGTTTTTCATACTTGAATCTTGTCCAGAGTATATCTCTAAAAGTATAATAGCTAGAATCATGATACTTAATGATTGGATAGAGCTCACCAAGTAGGAGTGCAGTGTTAAGAACCATAACTCTACCTGGCTTATTTATTGAGTTATTGCCCTTTGTTGTTTTTCATACTTTGTTTGACAAAAAATATTCATTTAAAATAACCTCAGTTCTATTCAAACCCCCAGTTAATATTAAGCAGTGTGACAGGTGTATCTTGTGACAATTTGGCACCTTGTTCATACTTGGATCTTGTTCGGAGAATATCTCTAAAAGAATTCAAGCTATGATCATGATACTTCATGGGTAGATAGATCTCATCAAGGGGAAGTGCAGTGCACAAGAACAATTACTCTACCTGGCTTATTTTTTGAGCTAATTCCCTTTGTTATTTTTGCATACTTGGATCTTGTCTGGAGCATATCTCTAAAAGTATATAAGCTATGATCACAAAACTTCATGGGTAGATTGATCTAATAAAGCGGAAGTGCATTGCACAAGAACCATAACTCTACTTGGCTTATTTTTTTAGTTATTTCCCTTTGTTGTTATTCTTACTTGGATCTTGTCTGGAGCATATCTCTAAAAGTATTCAAGCTATGATCATGAAACTTCATGGGTAGATAGATCTCATCAAGGGGAAGTGCAGTGCACAAGAACCATAACTCTATCTGGCTTATTGTTTGAGTTATTGCCCTTTGTTGTTTTTTCATACTTGGATCTTGTCCAAAGCAGATCTCTTTAAGTATTCAAGCTAAGATCATGAAACTTCATGGGTAGATAGATCTCATCAAGGGGAAGTGCAGGGCACAAGAACCATAACTCTACCTGGCTTTGTTTTTTTTATACCTGTATCTTGTCCTGACTATATCTCTAAAAGTGTATAAGCTATGATCATGAAACTTTAAGGGTAGATAGATTTCATCAAGGGGAAGTGCAGTGCACAAGAACCATAACTCTACCTTGGTTATTTTTTGAGTTGTTGCCCTTTGTTGTTTTTTCAATCTTGGATCTTGTCCAGGGCATATCTTTTAGAGTATTCAAGCAATGATTATGAATCTACATGGGTAGATAGATCTCATCAAGGGGAAGTGCAGTGAACAAGAACCATAACTCTACCTTGCTTTGTTCCTTATACTTGGATCTTGTCGGGAGCATATCTCTAAAAGTGTAAAAGCTATGATCATGAAACTTTTGGGTAGATAGATTTCATCAAGGGGAAGTGCAGTGCACAAGAAACATAACTCTACCTTGGTTTTTTTTGAGTTGTTGCCCTTTGTTGTCTTTTCAATCTTGGATCTCGTCCAGGGCATATCTTTTAGAGTATTCAAGCGATGATTATGAATCTACATGGGTAGATAGATCTCATCAAGGGGAAGTGCAGTGAACAAGAACCATAACTCTACCTGGCTTTGTTCCTTATACTTGGATCTAGTCAGAGCATATCTCTAAAAGTGTAAAAGCTATGATCATGAAACCTTTTGGGTAGATAGATCTCATCAAGGGGAAGTGCAGTGCACAAGAAACATAACTCTACCTGGCTTAATTTTTGAGTTGTTGCCCTTTGTTGTTTTTTCATACTTGGATCTTGTATAGAGCATATCTTTTAGAGTATTCAAGCAATAATTATGAATCATCATGGGTAGATAGATCTCATCAAGGGGAAGTGCAGTGCACAAGAACCATAACTCTACCTCGCTATTTTGTTTTTGAGTTATTGCCCTTTGTTGTTTTTCATACTTGGTTCTTCCTGTGAGCATATCTCTTTAAGCAAATAAGCTATGATAATAAAACTTCATTGGTAGATAGATCTCATCAAGGGGAAATCAGTGCATAAGAACCATAACTTTACCTGGCTTATTTTTTTAGCTATTTCCCTTTGTTGTTTTTCATAATTGGATCTTGTTCTGAGCATTTCTCTGAAAGTATATTTGCTATGATCTTGAAACTTAATAGGTAGATAGATCTCATCAAGGAGAAGTGCAGTGCACAAGAACCATAACTCTTCCTAGCATATTTTGAAAGATATTGTCCTTTGTTGTTTATCAGACTTTGTTCATACTTGGTTTTTGTCTGGATTATATCATGAAAGTGTAATAGCTATGATCATGAAACTTCATGAGTGGATAGATATCACCAAGGGGAAGTGCAGGTCACAAGAACAATAACTCTACCTGGCTTATTTTTTTTTAATTATTCCCCTTTGTTGTTTTTCACAATTTATTTTTTTTCAAATCTCTAATAGTGTGACAGCCTATGGTTTTCAAAACCTCATGATAACAAGAAAAACACCAGAGCCATAAGTTATCATTGTGAATTGTTACTCTTTCTTGAAATTAGACTTTAATTTCAATCCCCTTCCCCAGTCAACAACCAGAAGTGTTACGGGCTTATTTTGTGACAATTTGCCACCTTGTTGATTATGATGTACACAAATATTAAAAAGGCATCAGTCCATTCCCGAATATTAGAAGCTTTCTTGGGAATTTTAGGGATAATTTCAAGGGTTCCCTGTTCAGTAATATTGACGTTCGAGCCCTGCTTTTTAATGGGTCAGTGGGTTCTTTACGAATCAACTGAGTCAAGTTGACGTATTCGCCTCGCCAAATTTTTTGACACAACTCGGATGGAACAAGGAGTGTTATGTTATCATCAGCAAGACACATTGCCTCAGAAGGCACAGTAAAATCTGACTGAGGTCGTGTTGGCCAATTGTTGATTCCCGCAAAGAGGTTACCCCAATCGGGTTCGTCCGAAGACAAAACATGTTCCACTTCTGGAACTGTTCCATTTGCCCCTAAAGATGGCTCCTGAGCTGGCTCCGGCGACAGACGAGTGTACGGAATCCACTTACTGTGTCGTTGAGGCGGCATAATTGTACTTAAACTGCCTAAATACCAAATTTGTTTTGATTAAAGTTGCAATTTTCAAAGGCGCCGAATGACGAAATTGGTGTAGCGTAAGAATTACCCATATCCCGTAAAACACTATAACTACCCCCCCTCCTGTAATCATCGCATTTTCAAACAATAAACTGGACTATTTGTGATAAGTAGTCTGTTTTATTTGCTATCAAAGATCAAATTATCTGTGATGTACGGATTTCCACTGATTATTTGAATTCTATTGGTTGTGTAACTTAAATGAAAAAGTATAAGGAAATGACAAACATGTATTAACGTCGTAGGTTTTTTCATACACTTTTCAAGCTTGGTTTCAAATGAGTGCTTGCAGAGACATAAATATACATGTTATTCTATGTCTCTGGTGCTTTTGATATGTTAATTTTAAAAAATAGAAGTACCTGAGGACTAAAGTGCATCCAAAAGACATGAGCATCGATCCCAGGGAGTCTCTTGTGTTCAAAGAAAAAATAATAAATCACAAATTACCGTAACTACAACTGAACTAAGCTATAATTACAGTATTTTTGTAATCAAACTAATATGTATGAGCGGAACAAATGATCGACAACCAAAAAGAGAATAACTTATGTTCTTCAATGTAAGGTAATCTGAAGAGTGCGAATATGGCTGATATATGTATAACTGTAAATAATAGCCTAATCATTGCTTATAAGAGAAAGCGGTATCATGTTTTGATAAATGCAGACTACATTTACCACAAGAGTCAGTTATAAGCCTGATAAGGACCACGCATGGGTCACCGTTGATTGTCTAATATCAGTCAAGGTATGAAAGTCTTCGTCAAACTGGTGATTGGTGTGTGTTAGATGCAACCAATAATCGATAAGTACATCGTTTTTTATCTTTTAAGAATGCGGGATGCCGGGACAGACTTCGAAAATCCGGTACTGTCCCGGATAATCCTGGACGAATGGCATGTCTCCAAAATTCATGATCTTCGGGTCCCCAGGGGCGGATGGGGGGGGTTATAAGCATGAAGCATCAGTTCACTGGCTTCTTTCTTATTTCTAAAATTATAACCCATGGATCCAGAAGGAGGAAAAAGGTTTCTCCTTCATTCTAATTTGCCTTAAATCCTTTGAATTTTTAATTTAGACTTTTGGATCCAAAGGTACACAGTCTATATGCGTATAAAGTATGGCCCACTCGTATCATTATCCTAACCTTAACATGAAATTAGACTGTTGAAAGAAAAAGAGCCTTTATCTCAGGTGAGCACCCCAGGACCAACAGCCCTCTTGTTAAATGAATATCTTCTGTTCATAAAATTGAGATATCTTTCATTGGAACAATGTTCATACAATCTAATGTGAAAAATATTGTGCAGTGGAGGCCTGTTCATTGCAACCACTTTTGTTGCTAGAGGTTGCTACCAAAAGGAGCTATTTGTTCTTTTAGCATAATGTTTTTTCTTTTCTTTTTTTCAGTATATAATTTCACATGTCAAAAATCTTTTATTTTGACAACTGATTCAATTCCCATGCTTCTATTTTAATACTTTGTACATTTCAGAGGACTATGTTTGTCCATCAAATTATATCAAATGTCCACGATCATTCTGTATCACTGTTGATTTAATGTGTGATGGACGAGCCCATTGTCCTGGTGGAGAGGATGAAATCAATTGCTGTAAGCAACTTCTCATAAACCAGTATATTAACTCCTCTCAAGTGATGCAAGTAAATTTTAGGTGACCCTTAATATCAGCTTCCTTAAACCCAAATAACAAAATTATAGACTGGTCCAAATTGCAAGAAGTTGCAGACAACAGTTTCAAGTTGATGGAAATTGTAAGTTTTTCATCTTTCGGAATAGAAAAAATTGTGGATAATGAAGAAGTTGCTTGATACAAGCAATTTCCTGATTTTTCACAGTGTTTTCCAAAGCGTTTTTCTTGATTGTGTAAGAGGAGGGATTATGTGGGAAAGTGCTAATTAAACATTTTGGATAAATGAAGATCATGATTTATCTAGAATTTAAAGGGAGATGCTTGATGCTGTATTTCAGATGCTGTCTTTGGTGGAATTACAGAAGTTTTTGTGTGTACTTTTTTTTTCAGACCAAAGAACTGTTGTATATTAGTTGCTTCCCTTTTTTTTAAAAGAAAACAAAACTCAATATTCCACTTTCATCAGTAAGTTTAGGTCGATGGATTATATTCATATAAGTGCCCAAGCACCTCTAGTTTTACAAGATGGCTTATAATGTTTCTGTTGTTTAAAAATTATTTGATAAACAGTAACTCAGATGAGAATTGACCCTTTTGGTATAGAAAACATTGATGGAAAATGTAGAAACTGCATATAACTACTGTTTCTTCTTTTTCTGAATGTTTTCTCCTTTAGACCCTTAAAAAGCGTTATTGTGGATAAATGCTTTTTTTAAGTGGTATTGTCAATGAATGTTTTTTTGAGATTTAACAAGATTTCTCTTTTAATTATTTGAAGGATATACCAATAAAATATGCAGTGGTTAATTCACTGTTTTAGGGTTGACTTTATCTTGTCTTAACCCTTACCTGTTCAATCCCTGGTTTTAACATCCTTGTGATTTTATAATTGAGAAAACATTGTAAAAAAAGAAGAAATTGCTTGCCACAACATTTTCTATTCTACTGAATGGTTATTTTTCAAATTAAATCCGCTTTGAGTTTTCGTCTGCAAAACTTTTGAATTCGGACAGGTTAAAAATTTTGCGAATTAGGAAAGGGTTAATTCAATTTTCACTACAGAAGGACCAAAGATTTTGATGATGTTTTAAGAATTTTGATGTCATGAATTTGTGAATTGACTCCTTTTCATGATTTTCAGCTCATAATTTAGCAATTTTATTTGTTATTTTCATTAACCCATTACCAAAACATCTGTTGTTTGACACCATGGTTATTGAAAACTTTGTGGGAAAAAGAGAATTTACTTATGACAAGCAATTTCTCCTTTTCTCAAATTGTTTTTACCTTATTTGGCACTTATTTTCCGTATTGAAATGATGTCTGCAACTTCTTTCAGTTTGGACTAATCCAACATTTTGTCATCTGGTAATGTGTTGAAGAAATAGAATAATTATGGATTCCAGTTTGATTGTGGATTCACAGTCAGATTTTTACCTGTGTGTCCTTTATACAGGCCACATTTGGATTAAAGTGATTTCCTGGACAGCAAAGCTTGTTTACAATTGCAGCTCTACCTTTATGAAAATATAGCCTTTGTAGGTCATCTAATTAAGAATAGATTAATTTCACACTGAAAAAAACAATTATCAACTGTGCAATATTATAATTCAATTAACAAAAACCTGAATTTTGCTTTGCTTTTTAATCATTTGCTTTTGTTTCTCCTAGATTGTCAAGACAACATAAAGGATGTATATATAATAGCCCGTGACCTAGGTGATGGTGATGCTTTTGAAGCACTATACCACTTCTCACAGCAGTATTTGTCATTTACAAATATTGTTTCCCTCATTCTGATATCCATTCCGGACCAACCCATTTATTCTGAAATTGATCTCAAAACTGAAAGGGTGAAATTGGTGGATTCCAGACTGCGTCACAGAACAGCAGTTATTCAAAGGAAGCTCACATTGAATACCTCTGGACTAATGGACTTTATCATAACAGACAGGCAGGAACTAATGAAACATGACAACAAACAGAATATAAGCATAAATGACAAATATATGGACTTGGACATTATTGTAATAGATGATGTAAGTTATACTGGATCAATATGGGATGTTGTCTTCCGTTCAAAACAAACTATTCTTGATGAAATCAAGCCTTATAGAGTAATACTGGATGAATCTATCTCAAGACCTGCTGATGTGACAGATCATTCAAGCTACACAGAAATAGAACTTCAGAGCATTGAATTCTTAAAATATGGGGGAGTGTTTTTGTTTGAGAACATTTGCAAAGGTAATGTTTGCTTTAACCCATTCCCACACAGTCCCTTCTTTCGATGCCCTCGGCAAAAAAGCTTTGGAAAACATCCATGGAACATTAAGATATTACTTGTATCAAACAATTTCTTCATTATCCACAATGTTTACTACCTCAAAAGTTAAAGAATTTTTGAAATTTAATGCATCAAAAATTATTGTTTTCTGTGGCTTTTTATGCTTGATGTAGGGCAAGCATATAGCCTCTGCTTCATCTGCTTCGCTCGTCCATTCTTCTGTTTTCCATCGGTCCATCTGTCCATCCACCCTAACATTTCCACAACCTTTGAGCCAAATTGGATGAAACTTCACATGCGAATTCCTTATGATATTGCGCTGAGGTACTTTTTCCATTCGATAACTCCAAGGTCAAGGTCAGAGTTCAATGGCCAAAATGGACCTTGTCAACAGTGTAGCTTCTTCTAGATGGATTTGAAAATAACTTGTCACCATTGTTCTCTATCATGCAAAGATGTGCCGTTTGAAAAATTTATTTCTATAGTTTTAAGGTCAAGATCACAGCTCAAGGTTGAACATTAAAATCACACATGTCCAGAGCCTAGCTCCTTCAATTATGAAAGGATTTCAATATAACTTTACATAATTGTTCTCAGTCGTGAGTAGATGTGCAATTTAAGTCAAAGTCACAGCTTAAGGTGAAACATTGAAATTAAGCATATCTAGAGCATAGCTCCTAAAATTTTGGATTGATTTCGAAATAACTTTGCACAATTGTTCTGTAATGTGAGTAGATGTAATATTTGAACTAAATTTTCAGATAGCTAAAAGGTCAAGATTACAGCTCAAGGATCTATGTTAAAATTAAGCAAATCTGTCGGTCTGTCTGAAACCGTTTCCCCTTGTTAGCTCACCTGAGCACAACATGCTGAAGGTGAGCTATTGTGATTGGTAATTGTCCGGCGTCTGTCCATCCGTCCATTTGTTTGTCTATATACAATTATTAGAAAATCTTTTCCTCCTAAACCATAAGACCTAGAGCTTTGATATTTGGTACATATCATCACCTATCGACCCTCTACCAAAATACTTCAAAGAATTATTGTACTCTGAAAATTAGCCCTTTTCTGTGCGAGCCCTGATTTTACAATGGAATAAAGAAGGATATCTTTGAGAATCTTCTACTCCCAAATGTTTTGGCCTAGAGCTATTAAATTTGGTATGTATCATCACCTATTGACCCTCTACCAAAATACTTCAAAGAATTACTGTATTCAGCCCTTTTCTGTGCGATCATTGATTTTACAAACGAATAAAGAAGGAAATCTTTTAAAGTCTTCTTCTTCCAAAGGCTAAGGCCTAGAGCTTTGATATTTGGTATGTATCATCAGCTATTGACCTTCTACCAAAATACTACAAAGAATTACCGTATTCTGAAAATTAGCCCTTTTCTGTGCCATTGTTGATTTTACAAAGGAATAAAGAAGGAAAACTTTGAAAATCTTCTTCTCCCAAAAACTAAGGCCTAGAGCTTTGATATTTGGTACATATTATCAGCTATCAACCCTCTACCACAATACTTCAAAGAGTTACCATATTCTGAAAATTAGCCCTTTTCTGTGTGATCCCTAATTTTAGATAGGCATTAAGAAGGATATCTTTGAAAATCTTCTTCTCCTAAACCATCAGGCCAAAAGCTTTGAGATTTGGTATGTATTGATGTCTATTGACCCTCTAACAAAATACTTCAAAGAATTACCGTATTCAGGAAATTAGCGCTTTATGTTTGGATCATCAATATACCTAGGATTAAAAGAGAAAACCCTTAAACATCTTCTCCAAAATAATTAGATAGAGGGCTTTGCTATTTTGTATATATCATAAAGCCATGAACCATCATAATCAGGGGATCGATTTAGGACCATCATGGTCCTCTTGTTATTTCATACTTTTTGTGACAGGGCTATATCGGGGGAGCATAATCCGTCTCTGATGGATCTTGTTTGAATTTGGACTAGCTTGAAATCGTGTGGTTTTGTTATGGGCTAACTGCCTATTGAAATGCCTTATGAATCATTTGATACATTAGAGGGTATAGGTCCTTAAATGACTATTTTTTCTTCATCTGTTGAACTCTGCTTGAACATTGACAGAGCTTTAAACCATCACCATACAACAAAATTTTAGAAAGATCAAGGCTCAAAGAAGTTGTGTTTGAAAGGATGGAAAAATTTGTTACAAGAATTTCAATGTCTCCCATAGCTTAATACAACTTGAGCAAATTAAAACGTGGCACAGTGTGCTTGCCAATGCATTTGATGCAGTTTTCTCTGCAAAAGATCATATTCATACTAGGAGATTGAAGTGATATTTTAAATTTTTGGTCCTGTAACATCCCAATTCTTGTTTCCTTATTAAACATCTGCACCTGAGTTTTGGCATCCACATCCAGTGCTCGTATTTGCTTTTTAACCCATTACCAGAAGCAAAATTTTTAGACTTATCTATATGGAAAAGGTGTGCAGACAACAGTAAGTTTATGAAATTTTAGATTTTTTCAACTTTCTTAAAAAATACAGTATTTCCTGAACACTCATAATTATGATGGATGTCTTGTTTTTAATCCAGTACAAAAATGATGATATTGACGCTTTTCTGCTTAATCCCTGGTTTTTAAGTCCATGTGATTTTATAATTTAGAAAACATTGTGGAAAAAGAAGAAATTGTTTGTAACAAGCAATTTCTTCTTTTTCACAATATTTTCTACCCTACTGAATGGTTGTTTTTCAAATAAAATCACCTTTAAATTTTGTCTGTAATACCTTTGAATTTGGACTGGTCTTAATTTTTGCAAAACAGGAAAGGGTTAAACTCCGAGGAATTTTTGGTAGTTTAATCCTATAGTATACATGTATTACAAATAAATTTAGACTAGGCTTTACAAGACTGTACCATTATTGTTTCTTTCAAATTGAAACATCACTATACTTAAGAATTTTCTCTCTGACAGCAAACAGAAAAGAATCTTGTAAAAATGGATTCAAGTGTCAAGCAAGTCCAAAGTGTCTACCTCTGGATTTGGTATGTGACGGCTTCATCAACTGTCCGCATGGTGATGATGAAAGGATTTGTTTTGTAACATGTCCACAGAAATGTCGCTGCAAAGGCCACATTGTGGACTGTAACAACAGCAATTTTACATTTCAAGATTTCCAGGAGATTCCAAAGAGATCAAGAATATTGGACCTTAGCAATAACCTAAATTTATCATCAGAAACTTTAAGAATTACCAATGAAATGTTAACATTAATCAAGTTAAATTTATCCAAAAGTGGTCTTAAATCAATTGATGAGGATAGTTTCAGAAGCTTTCCAATGCTACAGTCACTAGATCTAAGGAATAATTTGTTCACCATTATACCAACATTTACTTTCTGGCATTTAAAGTATCTGTTAGAGATCTACTTGTCTGGAAACAGGTTCATACACTTTATAGCAGATCAGGCCTTTACTGGCCTAGAGGGCATACGCAAGTTGTCTATAACAGGTACAAGTATTGAGGAACTGACAACACAACCTTTCACTGGCCTTAACCTGGATCAGCTCGATATTTCAGGAAATCTCAGATTAAGGGCTATTAGTGATGGAACTTTTACTGGACTAACTGTAAAACATATTGACTTAGAGAATTGTCCAATTAAGTCATTCTCTGCTGACATGTTCACTGGATTATCAGACTTAGAAGAAATGGCTACATCTGCTTTCAAGTTCTGTTGTATACGTCCACAAACAGTCCTTCAGTCAAAGTGTACGCCTTACCAAGACGAGTTTTCTTCCTGTGAGGACCTCATGCGTGATGTTTCTCAGAGAGCCTTACTGTGGATTATAGGACTGCTTGCTTTAATTGGGAATTCACTTGTGTTAATATATAGACTAATAATCGATCGATCTCATCTCAAACTTGGACATGGCATTTTTGTTACAAACTTGGCTTTATCAGATTTATGTATGGGATTTTACTTGATAATCATAGCTTTGGCCGACCAAGTGTTCAGAGACAGGTAAGAAATGGCTACATCTGCTTTCATGTTCTTTTGTATACATCCTTTCCTAAACTTTTTCTTCATTTTTATTTATCTTGGAAACTTAAAACTTAGTGTAACCAATTCCAGCACAGTGCTGCTTTTTGTGACTCTATAGAAAATACTATTTACTGCCTGTGAGTTACAAACAATTTCTTGCTTTTATACATTTTTTAGAAAGACAGTACAGAGATATCTAAAATTCTTACATTTTTCAATGTAATCTGTATTAATTCAAATAATCCCAATCAAATCATTGATTTAGATTAGAAGCAATTTCAGACACTGGCCCACATTTATTGCTCAGTCTATGATTTTGCCATCTGGTAACAGGTTTAGTCATTTGTTACCATTCAGATCATAATAAGGTTTAAGTAGTGAATTTTCAGAAAGACATGACTATGTACAGACAGCATTTATAGTTATCATTTGAAATATTGATCATACTAATGTAGCTTATGGGATCAGATATAAATAGAAAATATGTTCTGGAAAGATGATTAAATGATAAAATGATTATTTGTTTCAATAAAAAATCTGTAATGGAAAAGGAACATGCATGCATATGAGGTCCCTTACTCAAAAAGGGGCTATCTTGCAAGTGCAGAAAGTATAAACACTGGTCAGTCTGCACTGAAAATGCAGGATGGAGCATGTTTCTGTTAGAAAATTCAATTATTTTAGAATAACAATTTACCTTGCTAAAAGCTCATTTTCAAATAATGTAATTTTTGTTCGGCCAAAGAGCTGTATTATGTTATGGCCCCAGTCATCTGTCTGTCTTTTTGTGTGCACAACTCCTTCTATACTATCAATAGGAATTAATTGAAACCTGTCACAATGATTCTCTATGATGTTATTCTTGAATTATCTGCCCTTGAATTGAAAAAATCATTATATTTCATGTGTGTGCAACTCCTCTTACAGTATCAATGGGAACAAACTTGAACTTGTTACAATGTATCTCTGTGATGTTTAGTTGTGCATAAGATCTCTGAAATTTGAATAACTCCAGTCCTTCTTGAATTGTCTGCCCTTGAAATGAAATAAGTCATCATATTTCTTTTGTCCCCAACTCCTCCAGTTTCAATCAAAAGAAGTTGTAACTTTGCATAATGAATCTTAATAGTCTCTTGTGGTGCATTAAACCTTCAAAATTAAGATTACTACAGTTCTGCATCAATTATCTTCCCTTGAATTGAAAAATTGCCTAATTTCTGGTGTAAGTATCTTTTGAAATAGTTATAACTTGTGCCTAGTGTTGATTGAAATTGATTGAAATTTACTACAATGATTCTTCATAATGTGTACTTTTGCATTAGATCTTTAACTTTTGTCTTTCCAGTGAAATCAAAGTTATTTTTATCTGTCAGGGTCATTTTTCAAGGTCATTTTTATCATAAAAACTTATGGTTAATTATTATATTCGACAGACAAGCCCCTTCGGGCATATAAATGCCGCTCTGCAAAGCTCTTGTTAGTTTTGTCTATCAAAAAGGATGATTCTAATTAGCCAGTAAAGTTATTCATAACTCCATGAACAAAATTTTGAGCAGGGTTTTCCCTTACCCTCTCCTGCTTTAAATTTGGACCCCCATTTTTCAGAAATGACCCCCAAAATAGCTAGACAGCCTTCTTTATCTTATATGATAGGGGTCATAATGTGGCAAAATGACCCCCTGTTTTGAAAGTTGAGGGAAAACCCTGTTTTGAGCATGCAGCTATTTTGTATGCTTCCACAGAAAATAGTTCCATAGAATATGTATCAAAATTTATAAAATATTTGCTTTTGTTGCTTGATGTCATTAACAATACAAAATGAATAGAATATTCTTTGTCTTCATGGAGAAATCTAGTCACACTGTATGAAGCTGCTGAAATATAAGTGTGATTTGTTTTTTGGTTTCATACCTCCATGAAAACAAAAATATTCTACTCATCTCTAAAATGACCATCCTGAGTGACTTGTGCTCATTTATTGCCTTTATGGAATTGACAGGTTGCTAGCCACACACCAAAAAGATAGTTTGTTAGAGATATCAAACAAGTTTTCTCAGGTATAAAATCACAGCATCATAAAATCACGGTTTGTACAGGAAAGACTTTAATAAAGAATCAAGTGATTGGACTGTAATCTCACATTGTAACTACAGCTTCAATAAGCTAATGTCAGAGGTTAATACTATCCTTTGGTCTAAATGAATGATTTGATTGGTCAGTGAATGTTTTGATTGATAGTGGCAATCTGTTAATTTGCTCTTTACCTGAAATAGGTCAAATACAACATTTCTTTTTCTAATTTCAGATACATTTGGATGGAGGATTACTGGAGAAATAGTGTCTGGTGCACATTTGCTGGCATTTTATCCACCGTCTCATCAGAATCCAGCATTCTATTTATAAGTCTTATTACACTTGACAGAATTTTTGTTATCAAGTTTCCATTTGGACAGATCAGATTTCGTAAAATGTCTGCATTAGCTTCAGTATCTGCCTGTTGGATTCTAGTTATTGTACTAAGCACAATCCCACTGATATTCTCTGATTATTTCCAGAATGAGTTCTACTCAAAGTCTGGGGTTTGTATTGCACTGCCTCTCACCAGAGAGCGCTACCCTGGCTGGTTGTACTCAATCATTATATTTGTTGGATTCAACTTTGTCGCCTTCTTGCTAATTGCCTTTGGTCAGATTTTGATATTTCAAGAAATTCGGAGAAGTAGTCAGAAGTTCAAGAAAGGAAAATCAACAAGAGCAAATGATCTTAAAGTAGCCAGAAATCTTCTGTTGGTCGTGTCTACAGACTTCCTTTGTTGGGGACCAGTTGGAATTATGGGTAAGCATAGCCTCAATACATCTACCATAATTGAGACAATTCTAGTTATATCAAGGTCACACTTCAAAGAAAATTATTGACACACAGATTCTTGAACATCAGCTAAAACTTTTGTATGGTAAATAATAAGATTTTTACCTTTTTTGTTACAAACATTTCAGCTGGTAAGCCATTTTTATGTTGCTACAAAATGTTTGTCATATCTCAATGTAAAGGTCCTGCTTAAAAGTCAATTATTTTTAGAATTATCTCCAACTACTGACAATTCTGTATATGGTCTGTTTATTTCATGCATGTATACCCCAAAAACGAAGTTATGTGGGGGTATACTGGAATCAGTTTGTCTGCCTGTCCGTCCCTCCATGGACATAATTTTGTGTCCTCATCTCCTCCCATATTTCCAGACCAATTTTGCTGAAAGTTTACAGAAATCTTCCTTGCACCTGCAATTTTCATAATGATTAACCAACTGTTTCAGGAGTTATGCCCCTTTGAATTATCATCCTAAATAGAATATATAAAATGGTGTTCTCTCTGCAGCTAAAACTACTGGACAGATATTGATCAAACTTAGCAGGAATGTTCCTTTGGTCAAACTCTTCCAAAGTTGTTCAAAGAATTTAATTCCATGCAGAACACTGGTTGCCATGACAACAAAAAGGGCGAATTTCAGAAAATCTTTGTAAATCTTCTTCTCTGAAACCATAAGGCCTACAGATTGTTCAAATTATGGCCCCAGGGTCAGGTTGGCCCATCCCCAGGAGGCACAAGTTTTACATAGGTGTATATAGTAAAAACTTTAATAAAATAATGAAATCCATAATTTCCATCTTCAATGTTGAACAAAATCCCTATTTTTTTTACACAGTCATTGCCCCTCATTGACTTAAAATTTGTAAAAAAAACAATTGTCCACTTGATAAACCATGAATGGCCAACATTTCAATCGTTACAATTTGGCCTCATTTAAAAACAGGTGGCAGTGGGGGGTATTCGTCAGCCCTTACAGGCGACAGTTCTAGTTACTAGTGGTTTAGAAAAAATCAGGAACTAAAGTGCAATATTATTATCATGGTCACATTAACAAAAAATTAAGTTATCAGACATAAGAACTTCACACAAATTTTTTCTCTAGGCCTGATGTCAGTTGGTGGGAGCATCATTCCGCCTACAGTGTATGCATGGACAGCTGTTCTGATACTGCCTGTCAACTCAGCTTTGAACCCCTTCTTGTATACAGTGTCTGCTTTGATGAACAGGAATGTAAGTGTTTTTTACCCATTACCATATTGAGGGTTAATTCCAATTATACTATTCTAAGTGGCTAAAGGAACTTAGAACAGTATCGCAATTAACCCTTATTACAAAGGGATTAAATTTGTCTAAGCTTTTCCAAATTTTAAGACGTTACAGAATAATGAATAGTTGATAAAGAAGAAATTTGAATTGTTTGTCTTTTGATGATTTATGTTATTTGATTGAGAGTAATTATGGATATACCGAATTGAAATTAATGAAGATTGGGAGTAATAGAGCCTTTAGAGGTTTAACCCTTTCCCAGACTGCAACATATTACACTGATCCGAAATGAAAGGCGTTGCAGATGACAATTTAAAGTTTATGAAATTTTAGATTTTTAGCTCACCTGAGCATGAAGTGCTAAAGTGAATTATTGTGATCACCTTTCGCCTGTCGTGTGTCGTCCGTCAATTTCTTAAAACAACATCCTCTGCCAAACCACTGGGCCAATTTGAACCAAATTCGACAGAAATGTTCCTTAGGTGGTCCCCTTTAAAAAAAGCTAAAAGAATTGAAAAACTCTGGTTGCCATGGCAACAATAGTGAAATTTTAAAATAATCTTTAAAAATCTTCTCATGACCAAGAAGGCGTAGAAGGGTAGGGGGTAAAGGAATGAAGCATCAGTTCACTGGCTTCTTTCCTATTTCTGAAATTATAACCCATGCTTCCAGAGGGAGGAAAAAGTTTTCTCCTTCTTTCAAATTTGCCCAAAGCCTTGAAATTTGTAGTTTTGACTGTTTTATCCTCAGGTACATAGTCCATATATTTATAAAGTATGGCCCACTTGTATCATAATCCTAACCATTTCTTGAAATTAGACTGTTGTAGGAAAAAGAGCCTTTATCTCAAGTGAGTGCCCAAGGGCCAACGGCCCTCTAGTTTCAAATTTCTGGGTAGAAAGCATTGTGTAAAATGTAAAATAATTGCTTATCATAAGCAATTTCTTCATTTTACACAATGTTTCCCATTTGTTTTTTCTTTAGGGGTGTCAAAAAGCATCACTGTGTGGGAATAGGTTAATATGATGTGTTGGGTTTCAACAGGTAAATCTCTACTAAATAGCCCCCTGTTTAAAATATCAAAGCTTTGATCTAGGTGAGCACTTTAGGGCCATTTACAATTACAACTCTTTATTGAATTAAAGTCTTGTGAGAAAAAAAACCTTCAAGAAGGTCAAAAGTTTAGGAATTAGTTAAATATAGGGGCTTGACAATTAACAGTATTCATACAATGATTCTTAAAGTTTTTTTATGCCCCCGCATCGATAAGATCAGGGGCATATTGTTTTACCGGTGTCTGTCCGTCTGTCCATCTGTGTGTCCGTCTGTGTGTCTGTCTGCAAAACTTAACCTGCCAACTAAACATTTTCCTGTAACTTCAACCCTGATTAAGTTACAATGCTAATATTTGGTATGTAGATAGGTCTACATACAAGGCACAACTGGGGAAGGTCATTTCATCAAGGTCAAGTTCAAAATTTTAACCCTTTTCCCTAAAACAAAGAAAAAAATAATAAAATAACCCGTTTCTAAAGAATTCCTGTTTCGGGGGCATGGTGTTTCACAAACACATTTTGTTTTTCTATGTGTTCAAAACCCACTAACAAATTATTTGGCAAAAGAAAAAAAGCTGCATCAATGACCATCTTCTTCTTATATCAGAATTATAGATATTTTCTCTTATTTCAGGCATTTAAGCCAAGACTGGATGAACAGACTAAGCTTGATCCAGGTAAGTGTATTTAAATCTAACTTTAAATGTCTTTGTTTATTTTCCTTTGCTACAATGAAAACATCATGGCCTTCATACTGCAATTATAAGAAAATTTGTGATAGGAAACAAGAATTATTGATTGCAAATTTAATAGGGTACTTCAAAATGAGCTGTGTCTCATTCATCCATCTATCTGGAGCTTTATCAAAGTTCAACAACTATCAGTAATGAGATTGACTTCCCTTTCATTTTTTTCAAAGAAATTCAAGTAAATGAACTTATGAAATGCAAGACAATGTCATTTTCTTTTTTCTGCTCCCTGAAGGGCGAGCATATAAGGGCTACTTTGTCCGTCCGTCCTTCCATCATTCCATCTGTCCGACCTTGTGTCTCCATAACCCTTAGGCAGAATTGGATGATACTTCACATGTGAATTCCTTATGATATTGCGCAAACATTTCTTTCCCAGTTTTTGGTTAGTATCAAGGTCACTGTTAAAGGTCAAAATCAAAATTGACCGTGTCCAGAGCATAGCTCCTATAACTCAAGGTCAAATATTAAAGCATATATATGCTATAATATATGCTATATATTTTAGCATGTCAGGTGCATAGCTCCTAAAATAATGGATTTTAAAATAACTTTGCACAGTTGTTCTATCATGAGTAGATTTGCTGTTTCAAGCATTTTTCAGATAGTGTCAAGGTCACAGGTCAAGATTGTATGTTAAAATTGATCATGTCTGGAATAGGGCGAACATATAACCTTACCTTTGTCTGTTGGTCTGTTCAAACCCTGTTTCCTGTTTATTTTATACATTTTGTGAGAGGGTTAAATTTGGGTAGCATAACCTGTCACAAACGGCTCTTGTTTTTATATACTCTTTCATAGCAATAAATACATGTGATCCAAGTTAAGACTCAGATCAGCTTGTGCATTTGAAGGCGCCCTATGTGTCTTTGTTTTATATACATACGCAGGCTCATATAAGTTGACTAAAAGAGAATATTCAATGAAATTGGTCATAATATACCAAGATTACTATGTGAGTTAACTATGAAACGACAGAAATGAGGCTCAATCACTTTTCAGCTACTTAAGTTTAATGAGTTAGGTGTGTGACGTTTCAGAGGGGATAATTTGTAGTGACATGCAAATAAGGAAACCTCCAGAGAGACACGTGGCTGTTTGTAGTTATATATAGACATAGTCAACCCATTTAGAGTTGGGGATCCTTTTCTCTCAATCAGTTAGCTCTGCCTTCCAGCTCTGCATAATACAGGTGTTTCATAGATACAAATTTGATATTTCTCTAAAGGTAAGTGTCAATAATGGTAGAGAACTTTTTAAGGAAAGGAGAAATTTCAAGCTACAAGCCATATTTCCTTTTGCCAAAAAATTTTCAATCGTCATATTTCCTCAGCGCATCATAAAGTGACATTGTGTGGTAATGTGTTATAATTATTTAATGATGATTATAAAATGTCACCATTAAAAACATCTAGACTTCAGTTTTACTTTTATGAAAGCCATTGCAAAGTACAAAATACTAGTATAATGTTACCTTTGTTATATGTAAAGAAAGTTGAACAGGTTTATTTCAGTCCCAATCTGTAGGCCATATTACTTTCATTTTAAATCAGGTGAATTACTTCTTCTAAAAAGAGTGCTATACCTCTGGAGAGCCCAGTTTCCAGTCTCTAAAAGAAATGAAGAGAAAAATAAGAAAGCCATTACCACTATCACCAAACTACCAGCAGTCGAGATTTGGAAGATGGCCCTCAAATTAGCTATTTGTCTACGCTTTCTGCATTTGCTTCATTTTAGAATGGATGGAATAAGTTTCTTGACTATTGAAAAGGTACATGTACTTGTTATCTTATAGATCTAAAGCTGAAGATTGGTGACCCTTTACTGGATAAAAAAAGTCTACATTTTATTAGTTGTTTGTTACGGGTCTAAGCAAATAATAAACCAATTTTCAGAGGAACTTTTATTGCATAAACTCTAGATTATAAGATATTAGACTAGTCCAGCTTGAAAGAAGTTGAAGAAACGTAATTTAGAAAAAGATTTTACAGTTTTTGAGGAAATTGTTTGTAGCAGACAATTTCTTCTTAAGCTTTATCTACAATGCTTTCCTAAATATAGTTTGTTAGGGTTAAGAAAGCCAGTGATGAACGGATGAAAAGGCATTAATGTTTTTCAGACAGGTAAGCCTACACAGAGTCCAACCTCTGTCGATACTTTTAATGCAAGTTACTTAATTTAGCGTGTAATGTCTCATTAGTTTCTTTGAATTCCAGCAGGACTGTGAGGATGAAGATGACATTTCATTTATTGTGGACCCTTCACTGCGGGCTAATGATAAAGACATGGCAGAAGACATGTTGAAATATGGACAACTACTTCAGGCTATGTTAGAAGATCATTTAACTTTATCTATTTAACTTTGTGTATTTTTTTTTGTTGTTTTATTTTTTAATTATAAATAATTATACCCCCCAAAACTAT
Source organism: Fragum fragum (assembly GCA_946902895.1). NCBI lineage: Eukaryota > Metazoa > Mollusca > Bivalvia > Cardiida > Cardiidae > Fragum > Fragum fragum. The sequence goes on from OX336371.1 coordinate 34,656,711, forward strand.
GTGGGGTTTTTTTTGGGGAGGGGGTGGGGGTATAGGAGTCAGAATGTTGGTTGGTTGGTCCATTGGTCAGTTTGTCCATCCACCTGTCTTGCTTTTTCGTTGTTCTCTTAATTTCTGAGCAAATACAGCATGGATTTTATTCAAACTATAAAGATAGACTCAATATAAAGCAGAGATGTGCATACTATAATTTGGTTGCAATCTGTATACTTTTTAAAGAGTAATAACCCCTTGATAAAACAAAGTCTTATCTGCGCATTTACTCTTCAACTAAAATATGGATTTGCCCCGAATTTCACATGTGCACTCAGTATCAACCAAAGATAGGCATGTTCTGTTTTGATTACAGTCCATTGACTTTTCTTGGAGTAAGGGCTCTTCTTTTTAAGAAAAATAGTCTCTATTCTAGTTACAAAGTTTTTTTGTGTCATTGGGGCTGGAAGGGGGGGGGGGCGTTTAATCACATTCATTAATAGTCTAGTTGTACTTATTTTTGGTTAAATGTTAATTTAAGTGTTTTTTTTTTTGAGAATATAATATTCATGTTTTTAAGCTGAGTTGATTACATCTTGTTACATAGCACATTACCAAACAACAAAATTGGTTGATATTGAAAGAATTTGTAGACAACAATATCAAGTTAATGAAATTTTCAAAATCTTTGTCTTGGTGGGTAGAAATTGTCATGGGAACTGAACAAATTGTCAGATGCTATCCAAAGTTTTATTCTTGTGAGTGTAAAAAGGAGGGTGAGAGAATGAGTTAAGAAAACAGATCCCTATTCAAAAGAATGAATTATTGTTTATAGATGATAATTGAACTCTTTCCAGATGACAAAGTTTTAGACTCAACCAGATTCAAAGAAATTGCAGAAATTGTATTTGATAAGAATTTAAGAATTTTGTCTATATTTGATAAAACACTGATATAATTCAAAAATTGCTTGTAACAAGCAATTTTGCATTTTCCACAATATTTCCGGATATTTTTTTCTTTAGGGCTTAAAAGGGGGAGATCATTTGAAATTTGGTTAAAGTGAGTTTCATTCATCAAATGAGCAGCTTATGGGGTAGAAAGCATTAAGATTAAAGGGGAAATTCATTTAATCCAATATTCATGCTGAATCTAGAATATTCCTGTTTTGGCAGGCAGTAAAGAGAAAGATTAGCCTGACATAAGTGCAGTCTTGTTTTAGTCTACACTGCCTGTTTGTCCAAATTGAGTCAGAGTTGTTTATGAAATTTAAATTTAAAGTAGATATTGACCCACAACTAGTGTTTACAGTGCTTTCAGCCCTTTGATTTTAATCCAATTTTTAAAAGGATTTCAAGGGTTGAAACCGCTACAACACAAATTCAGAGCCTTTTATTGTTTGCAAAGACCTGAATTTAAGAATCAGTGACAAGGACAGTACAGAGTGTTATACGTTTAGGAAAGACACTAAACTGCCAGCCCCAGTCTTCCCAGATGTGGGTTGGATAATTGTATCTGAACACATTCCCACACAATTCCATGCATTTTTTTCATCACCCACCATGTTTTATACCCCGAGACTGAGAACAAACTTGAAATTGTCATCTGCAACTTTTTTAAATTTTGACCATATTAAAAAATGCTTGTTTGGTAAAGGGGTCATAAACAAACTTTTGGTGATTTTATTTGTGATACTTTGGGACCTGTCAATGTCATGCTACATTATCTAAATGCTCTCTATTATATAAGCTTGTACGGTTTTTTATTTTTTCCATTTTAAAGAGGTTGCAGACGACCAAACAAAGTTGGTTTAAATTGAAAAAAATAACAAGAGAGCATTGTGTAAAAAAATAAAAGAAAATGTAATTTCTCCTTTTCTTGTAATGTTTTTTTTCCAAAGTGTTTCTCTATGGCGCATAAAAGAGGATTGTGTGGGGTACTGGATGAGTATGCCCCTGCTACTTACCATACTACATTTGTATTTTTATTGCATTTACATTGAGCCAAGTCAAACTACAACAGTAGGCAAAAGGAAACATATCCTCTATTGTTCGTTGAAATTACAAAGATCAGTGTTTACCTGGGATATATAATATAGGCTTTAAGCCTTTGTAAAAATCAAATTAAAATATATTATCCCATTACCAAACAACAAATTTTAGACTGGCCTAGATGTCCAGATGTCATTATTATTAAGTAGATTGTTGTGTTTTATGGTAGAAAATTTATTAGACAATGAAAAAAATACTTGCTACAAAAATTTTCTTCAATTTCGACAATGTTTTCGAAGCTTATTTCTTGGAGGGTTTAAAAATGTAGAACAGTGTGTAAAAGGCTTAATATAAGTCTATAACTATTACAATGAATATTGTGTTGTTGGTTTTAATAGCATAATTGCTGTTTCTAGTATTCTTTTAATGTCTTTTTATTCATTATTGTAATAGATATTTTATGCATTTATTGTTGTTCCTTCATTGAAATCCCTATATCCATCACTAAGGTTAAATATAAACTTTTGCGTTTGCAATATATTTTGTTGTATTGACATTGCAAGTCCTTGTGAAAGTGATGCAATATGGGCTAAGCTCCCTTGATAGAATATATATATGCACGGGGTCAGGATATCAGTAAAGGCTCTAACAGTTTTTCATAGATTAAAAGATGGCTTTCTTATTGAATTTATTTAAGTAAAATGAAAATTAGAAATGCCGTTACAAAACTAAAATTATCTGCTTACTAATCACTGATCGAAACTGGACGCCATAGGAACATCCCTAGAAATGAAAGAATCCTTGAGGTTTGTGGAAAAAAAACGAACTAGAAGCTGAGTTTCTTTTTTTACTTGTTTGTCCCGCATATAAAGAATTAAGACATACTTATTTACGAAGATACTATCATATCAAACCAAGCATGATTAAACTAAAAGAGCTGTTGACATCAGAAAATGTTCAAATCTTAAATACTATTGGCATTTTTAAACTAAAGCAATGGATAAAAGAAAAAAATCGATTGAATATAGTTTGTAATTAGTTTCATGTTTCTGTCTCTTAATGTTAAAATCACATTCTCAATATCCACCCCCTACTGTCTTTTATATTTTCTACATATTTAATGTTTCGGGAAGATTCTTCACTTTCAATTACACATTGAGGAATTTCTTTTTCAGAATTTCAATATTTTTGTCCATACTCATTTATTCTTATTTATCATGCATGTACGTTCGACGATGAATCTTATGTGTTCAAGTCGATTCTCTGAATACAATAAAGTTATATTGATGGCTTTAACCCGTTACAATCAAGCTTTTTGAAGCCCAAATAAAAATTCCGTGGAAAATATTGTAGGAAATGAAGAAATTGCTTGTCACAAGCAATTTATTCATTATAAACTAGCGTTTATTCTAGGCAGGGGGTTCGAGGGGGGGTCGTCTCGCAGCCGTCTGCAACTTCTTTGAATTTTGACCATTCTTAATAGGAGACGCTGGATAATCATGGATTGAGACGCTGGATAAAATGATTGGAGCGATACAGGTCCTCTTGTGGTAGAGACGTGAAACAACTTTTCAGACGTATGCAAGTAGATAGACGCTAATAAACCCAGACTAGGTTAGTGCTAGTAATTTTGGACTGACCATTGAGGATACGTGTTCGAAATTTGTATAAAGTATTGCATTTGTCCTTGATTGGTGCCGTCTATCTCTTTCAATTGAAGGATCCGACGCTGTCCCCACCCACTGAAATCCGACAGGAAGCTTCACTTCGATATTAAACGGCGTTATTTTGCAAAACTAATGTGCACGGTAACACGTAACAAAAAGTAGAGGGGTTTATTTTCGACATTTGTCTCTGATAAATGGGTGAATAATCGTAAACCTAAGTGGGAAAGCAGCTGGGGGCTAGGAAAGGATGTAGTGGTAGTACTGGTGTGAGAAATACCAGAAATCCATTGTTACATGCTCCAGCCGCGCGATATCACTGAAATACTGTTAAAAGCTACGTTTAACCCAATTCAATCAACGAATCAATCAATTATGTTTGTCATTGCATAGATCTATTATAATTGTTGCTTTTTATAAGTATAACCGTAGATCTTATAATAACTATGTGCTCATACATTGCTTTAATGAGACCATCCAAACAGTAACATCATTAGCCGCCCATTACCAGAATAATCAGTCTCACTTTAATGCATGTTTTCCGATCTCTATCCCCTATATAATAATACTAATGAACTGTGATGTTAATTCCTAAATAAATAAAAGATAAAAATGACGGTTTGTAATCGGCCCTCATGGTGAGCTTTTGTGGTCGGTGAATGTCTATCGTGCGGCGTCAACAATTGAAGTGATTTCACTCTAAAAGCCAAAGTTTTGACACAATCTTTATGAAACTTGGCCAGAAAAATCATTTATTAGGTCATAAGGATAAACCCTATTGATTAAGGGAGGATTCTATAGGAAAACACAGGGAAAAGGGCCTTAATGACAATTTCTTTGTTTACCCTCTAGAGGCCACAATTTTCGCTCAATCTTCATGAAACTTTGCCAGTATATTTGTTAGGTCATAAGGATGAAATCTGCTGATTATCGGTAGGTTCTATAGTTAAACACAGGAAAGGGGTCCTTATTGACAATTTCTTTGTTTACTCTCCAGAGGCCACAATTTTGGCTCAATCTTCTTGAAAGTTTGCCAGAATATTTGTTTGATTATTGGAAGGTTCTATAGGACAACACTGGAAAAGGGACCTTAATGACAATATCTTTGTTTACACTCTAGAGGCCACAATTTTGGCTCAATTTTCATGAAATTTGGCCAGAATAGTTTTAAGGTTATAAGGATGAAATCTATTGATAATGGGAAGGTTCTGTAGGAAATTATGGAAAAGGGACCTTAATGGCAATTTCTTTATTTACACTATAGAGGCCACAGTTTTGGATTTATCTTAATGAAACTGGTTGTATTTATTTGGCTCCATTTGCATTTTTTTAACAGCAGCTGATTCAGGTGAGCGATTTTGGACCATCATTGTCCTCTTGTTTAAAATAGCGTTCACAAAAGTGGCGTCGAACATGGTAAACTTAGATCCATCCTAGTCAATTTAATCCATACAATCTATAATTTTTTGTCCCACTGTGTAAATTTTGTCGTTTAATGAAGAGTTAACCGATACCCAGACAAGGTCGGACCAAATTCAGTCGACGTATTTGCAAATGACACTTTTTCATTGATGAAATCTTAACTTTTTGTCAGGGGCGTAAAATCGAGACTATTTGGTAACGGGTTAAGTAATCAAATATCTCACATTTCCATTAATATCACGGTGCTGAAAATTCATGTTTGGTAAAGATTTTTGGAAAATGATTGTCACAAGCAATTTCTTCTTTCCTCACAATGTTTTGTACCTCATCTGTCCGTTTATTGTCAATTTCAACAATCCGCTTTGTTTTGTCGTCTGCAACCACTTAATTTGAATTTGGACCAGTCTATTTTTTTATTGTTTGGGAATGGGTTAACTCCAACAGGATATCGAGGTTCAGACCGCAATTAGATATTAAACCATGCGATATCATCAAAGATTGCAACATTTATGATCAGTATCTTGTAACAAAAATAGACTGGTTGATTGGCGACTTAAACCGTCGTCGCAACTACAGCTTCAACGTTACCAAATTTAAGTCAACAACTTAGGACCAACAAATAAAAGTGCTGGCATAAATGTAGGAGTAATTTTCGATTCATTTCATGTCCAAATTACAGTATAATTTGATTGTCAATCGATATCAAAAACAGATTAAGGTTCAAGCTTCTATTCCGAAAGTAGGCGATGTTGTCGGATCGAAGATGTTTCGACGTTCCGAGAGTAGCGTGAACTGACAAAATGACTGATTTTAGCCTACGAGGAATTTCGCACGTTGTCTCTGATACGTATTTCAACGTCGATCAGTCCACTTTACGTGTTATATGAGGCATCTCGCATTCGACAGGTAGGACAGTGAAGTCACCAATGTGTTGGTAAATTATCTCCCTTCCACCTTCCCGCCATGGCAGCAGTAAGCAAGGATATTTGTGAAGGATCGGAAAATATTCCTGTCTACTACAGTGATGAATCAAATGAACGGATTACAAACGTAAGTACTAATCAGGAATTTGTGCGAATACCATCGATGTCATTAGAATTTGATAAATGTTTTATCGAACATAAAAAAAAAGCAACAAAAAGGTTGTTATAGACTGGGATATTACTTAAATAAAAAACTAAGTAATTTTAGACTGGAACCTTATACAATGTTACGAACGGTGTCTAGGGTAGAAACTGGCGTGGGGAGTTCCACATCCAACTTGAATGATTGCTTTTAGATAACATTTCTTTTCGGATAAGATGCTACCGGCCCTTTTGTTCTATATCGTCGTTGTCGTTCTAAAACGTCGTACCTACAGCTTGATTCAAGCTGTACTTTCGACGTTTTAGAATGACAACGACGATAATTAGGGAGGCGGTTATTTCGGGGACAAGACGAGAAAGATACATCATATACATGTCATGATATCTTGTTTTATGCGAAAATGTACATCATTTAACACGTCCACTCGGTTTTCAAGTAACGAACTGAACTTTTATATATTAATCAACCGTCAATAATTTACGATTGGACAGGACTCGATTTTTTCGCCACGCCGGACAAAGTGAGGAATCCTTCGGATTTTCTGTGAAAAGACCTGTTAATTAACAGGACGGATTCCTAGTTGGTATTCATAATTTACTTTTCTTTCGTCAAATTGGAACAATCTATTTCACCCTTTCCTTTGCAATCGCTTGTTGTTACGGTCCTTCTGATCTTGTACTTGAGAAAACATCTTTGAAAAAAAGGAAATCGCTTATAACAAGCATGTGGGTGAGTTACCAATAGTTTCAAATGTGTACCAAGAATAGACCAAGATCCGCGGTCAGATCGGAGTGTTTAGTGGGCACTGTGAAATGCATACTTGCTCCGATTTTGTTTGCTTTACTGATCATATTCTAAATGTATTATCTTGATCTCCTTATTAATAAGTTACCTAAAATGAGGCAAATGTTAAATAATAGGAAATTACATACACAGGCTAATATTAAAGGCCAGGCGTAATTTTTCTATTAAAAATACTGCTAGAGTCGCAAACATGCGCCCAGTAAGCAATGTGATACTGGCTAGTGATAAGTTTTTGTTTGGTGGAGTTTGGCATTGCACTTCAGCAAACTGACTTTAGAATTAGCCGATGTTGTAGTAAACCTGTAGACACTACTACCCTGTTCCTATATATGGGCCTTAAACAAGTCCTTTCTGTACATTTACAGTTTGAGTATGTTTGCTGTAACATTCCTGGTCCGGGACTAGATACGTCACTGTTTGAAGATACCATCCAAGGCTGTCTCTGTGATACATGTGAGGAATATTCGACTGATTTTTCGCCACATATTTGTAACTGTATATCTAGATCTGGTGGACGAGCCTACAATAACGAACGCCAGTTGAAGGAAGAATTCTTTGCATTTGAATCCAGTGTACTGTTTGAGTGTAATACTTCGTGTTCGTGTAGTTCGGGCTGCTTAAACAGGGTTGTCCAACATGGCTTGAAGTATAGACTAGAAATTTTCTGTGATGTTAAGAAGGGTCTCTCTCTGATGACGTTAGAACCAATATTTAAGAATACATTTGTTTGTGAATACGCGGGGGAAATTTTAACGAAAGATGAGGCCAAACACAGGTTCCAGTTCCAAACACCAGACGACATGAACTATACTTTCATTCTAAGGGAACATTTTTCAAACGGTCTTTTTCTTACGATCGTCGATCCGAAGTTTAAAGGAAACATTGGTCGATTCTTGAACCATTCTTGTGAGCCCAATTTAAAGATTGTCCCTATTAGAGTTCATATCATGATCCCAAAATTGTGCCTCTTTGCTACAAGACATATTGAGGCTGGGGAAGAGTTGACCTATGACTATTCTAGTGGACAAGCAGATATATTGGATGAAGGCAAAAGCAAAATATCGAATGAGGAGTACAGGAAGCCTTGTTTTTGTGGCTCTTTTAATTGTAAAGGATTTTTACCTTTTGATCTAAATGCATTGTAATACCAGAATGCACCTTTCAAGAAATCAGACACTTGAAGAGAATGATCCCATGATATTTCAAAGTTTCAGTTGCATAGCATATATATATATAGATCGTTATAGATCGTTCGTTTTGTTTTATTCTTAAAAATGTTGAAAATTGTGGTAAATATAGCGGCATTTGCTTATTTGTCAACAATGCAAGGTGTATTTATCTTGACCACCCTAGCGTCGACAGCAATCTTTATATCTTGATGCTTGGTCATTAAGATATCACCGATGGACTATCAAATAACGTAACTACAGTTTTTGACAGCTGTAGCTATATTTTGGTCGTCAGACAAATGTATGACAATAGAATATTAGACTCGATAAATTATATACCACCGCACACTAATAACTCAATTTTTTTACGAATTTACTAAAGAGAATAAAATACAAAAAATTTCCGATTGTCCAAAGCAAAGCGAAACACACACACACACACACTAATATAAGCTCATTTCACCCTAAGTGTTGCCGAAAGTCAGATTTCATTAAGCTGTAAACTTACTTTGTGTGTGTTTAATTCTGCTTTGAACAACCAGATTCTGAAATGATATTTCAGCGAAGTTCACTTATTCATATGCTTCCTGTGTGTCAACAGTGGCTAAGCTGGGCCTTGACATGGCTTGTCCACGAACAAATCCATGTGATAAGCGGCGCGGTTGGAATTCGAACCCGTTATCCTTGACTTCTCTCCGATTACGACCCACCGCCCACACAAACAAACCCGCATATTGGAGATAATCGAACCGTGGTATGTTGTCACATTATTGAAATTTTATTATCTCCCCTGGTTTGTAATTTCCTTGCTATATTTAACCGGTGACGTCTTGTAACTATATTTAAACAAAACCCAATAATACAAAACTGCGCATGTCTGTATTTCATAAGATGATAGCATAAAGAACCTATTTCTTATTAAGAAGCAACAGAGATACGTTGATGCAGCATTATATAATGCCTTCTAGATCGTTCGTGTTCTGACAGGTTGTATGTTTACTATATAATATCGACTGTACTGACAGCGGAGTACCAAGTTCCTTCACCGTGATAATAACTAAACAGTACATGTTTGATACTTGCTGAATTAATCGATATCTTCCAGGTAAATATTAGCATTTTTTGCAGGATATTTCTTAAAATCATTAATGCATAACTGCAAGCTATGTACTTTTGTAAAAGTAAAAATCAAACCGTTTTCTTGGCTGAAAAGAGAAATATTATTTTGTCGAATTAATTATTATATCCATAGCTTACCTGACAGGAACAAGCAACTTATTAACCCATTACCAGACGGGATGATTTAAGAATAGCCCAAATAAATCATTGCAAAGATGTTGCAGACGATGCTGCTTGTCTTCTGAAGTAGAAAACATAATGGGAAATGAAGAAATTGCTTGGAACAAGCAATTTCTTCATTTCCCACTATGTTTTTCACAGTTTTAAAGTTTTTCTTGCGGGTCGACAGAAAGCATTATTGTGTGGGAATGGATTAAGCTCAATACCAGACTACATTGAATTCTTTGAGTTAAACACACCACCGGTGTTTCCATCAAAAATATAATGTAAATGCATGTATTCGTATTCTTGGAATGATTTGGCTACACTGTTCATTTACTGTATAGGCTGCCAGCCTTTAATTGTTTTGCGAGTACACTGTACACCTACATGCACCGTCCAAAGTGAATTTTGTTATTGTAATAGTTGGCACATGTTCTGTTTATTGAACTCAGATTTAGGCCTACTCTTGTAGGCGGGGCGGTTTGTTCATCTTAGATAAACAGAGTTGAAACAAATAATCATCGCTTCACAGGCTGCACCTATGAGGTTTGGTAATCAAACCGTCTGCGTATTGAACCGGATAATGCTGAGTCGACAAAATCTTGCTATCCACCTTAACACAAGCTACCGATATTTTTATCCCTCCAGTCTACATCGATACCGAACTGTACGTGGTGATATGATTACAAAACCCGATATATAAACTTTCATGTTTATTCATTAAATATTACATATTGTCAAAATTGCTATATATGTACATGTAAAAAGTTGTGCAAGTCAAATAAGAAGACAATTTCATTTTCTTGCCGAAATTTTCTTGACGGACAGTCAGGAATGGCATGTACCACCGCCCTGTCGAGTCCAAGTCAACTGTTTAAGCAGTTTCCACACAAGCCCTCCTTTTACGCCATTCAAGAAAAAAACTTTGGAAAACATTGTGGAAAATGAAGAAATTGCTTTTATCAAGCAATTTCTTCATTATCCACAATGTTTTCTATCCAAAAATACGAATAAAAAATGAAATTCCATCAACTTTAAATTGTCGTCTGCAGCTTTTTTCAATTTGGACCAGTCTATTGTATGGGTCAAGTAATATTTATCTAACAACATCTAAAAAAAACTTTGTCATATCTAGGGCATGGCGCAACACTGTCCTAAGTGCCTTTATGAATAAAAGAACTTCGATAACAAGATTCATAATTAAATTATATGAATGATGGCCGTGAAATATTAATCGGGCTAGATCTACATGGCTAGCGTCGTTGATAAACGTTGAGTAGTGTAAACAAAAACTTTACTATAGATATATTTATATTGAAATAGTTCGTTTCTTTATAATGGCGACGGGCATATAGAGTTACATCTGGCGGTGTGTGTGTGTGTAGGTGAGTATGTTTGTGTCTTAATGTGTTTTTCCAATTCTTGTCCGAAACGTATTCTACATTAATTGATGTATTTCAAAATAACTCGGCACAGTTGTTCCACCTGAGGACTACTAGTGTCATGCGTAAAGTTGTGTTTGACACTCCCTGTTCAAGGTCTCAACTAAAGGTCATGTGATTAAAATGACCATGTGCGGGGCATCCCGGTTTCTGAAACATTTCTAGTTATTTTTCTAATGTATAATTACAATTTCTATCCATATAAAACGTTTTCGGGAATTAATCAATCTCAGGTTTTGAAACTAGGGTCCCGCCGAGTTGGTATTGATGCATTTTGGTTGTGTCTTTTATAGCCTGTAGTGCGCATTGCTTAATCTAGGGGTTATCAAAATACTGTGTATGGACCCAATAATAGTCTTGCATTAATCCCACGATGTTCTACCACTTCAATTTAATTTAAATGACCTGGCCTACTCTGAAATCATATGGGATCATGCTTGACCCACTAGTTAAAAAGCGAACTCGTAATCACTGCTCGAGCCTAGCGCTGGTGATACCCAAGAATAGTTGAATTTCGCCGTGATATAGCTGAATGATTGTTCAAAACGTCATTAGATCCAATTCAACCAACTTAAAGTTATTAAAAGTAATTGACTTTACAGAATGCCAGGAACAAAGCGTAAGGCATCCTTTGCCTTTCCGTATGAGCGGCCTGCGAAGTTAGCCAAAAGTAGCAGTAGTACCACAGTATCTCGAGCTAGTTCCCTCGTGAAATCACCGTCAGTCACCGGACCCAAATTTTCACCATTAAAGTTTCCGTCACTTCGAGCAACAAAATCAGCCACTAAAGAGGTAAGTCAATACAGCCTTTACTTTCAGCACGGACTATATTAGGTGTCCTTGCTTGATCTCATGAAACTTGGACGTCCTTTCACCCTTGCATGCTGGGTCCGGATTGTTTCTGCTTGGCAGGAGGTATAGTCTTAGATCAGCATGTACGTATGTGCAGTCTTATCTCGGTCCACTCCATGTATTAGAATTTTTAGACCCGATTTACTAATGAAAGAAATTATAAACGTACGACCAACAATAAGGATCTTTCAATCTTTATGACCATCATATAACCTCGGGGGCAAATATTCGTTACACTGACCTTCATTTTAGTATAACTGTGACCCCTTTTTATCCTCGACATTCGGTTAAAGTTTACGTGAAACTGCAATTTCTCTCTGTCATATCTGTTCCTACTAATGCTTCAGCTCTGAAACTGTGCATATGCTTTTTAACCATAATAAGATTCATTATCCTGATATTCATTTTAGTGGAATTTTGAACCTCATTTTACTTAAGAAAGGTTGGTTAAAAGTTTTACGTGCAACTATCAAATCTGTTCATATATATGTTATTGTTCTGAAACTTTGCACATGCTTTTTGTTCAAAATATCCCTTAAGAAAAGATTCGCTGTTCTGACATTTATTTTAGGTGAATTTAACCCTTTTTTCGACCTAGGAATTCTTGATTATAGTTTTACGCGCAGTTCAATGATATCACAACTACTCAAGCTTTCGCTTTGAAATTTTATACTTGTATTTAGGGTTATAACTCAACTCTCTAGTCAAAGAGTCTTCTTAGTCGAACTGCGCCTTTTCTGAAATTCATTCAGTTTAATGTTGCCCTATGTAGACATTGAATTCCTTTTTCTATCCATCCCTTAGAATGGTCGAGCGTTGCTTTCCACTGACAGCTCATATTTAAGAAGAGCCAAAGAATTAGTATGTGGGCATGAGCTCGTTTCAAGCCTCTTTTTATCTTTATAAAAGAAATGAAAGAAAAATAGGCGTTTAATCTTCGGCAATTATGATAGTTTATTTTCCAATTACCTAAACATTTGTCTGTTATCAATTTTCTAGATTGCCCTTTCATCCTCCGGATCAAGTGAAAGCTCAACTACAACACCTCCTTCTTTACGCCGTGCGTCGACTCTAACATTGGAGGATCAAGAAGAGAAGGCAGGCACGTCTTCGGCACTTTCCGGAAAACGAAAATCTTCATTGAAAAGTTCTAAAACTCCATCACTTACTAAGAAAACCAGTAATGTCGAGGAGGGCGCACTAAGTACTAAACTCGTTGGACTTCGTTCAGGATCTATTGTTGGAGAAACAGTGGCAGTAGAATCCGGTCCAGTAGATCTCAGCAGAAAGGACTCTGTAAACAGCGTATCATCATCCGAACCAGGTTTGCGAACAACACTCACAAAGAAACTATCAAGTAAAAAATCCACGGTTAGAAAAGCTGACCCCTCTGTACCTTCAGGACTAACCAAACTGGCTCTCACAAAGTCAGGAACCAGTCTGAATATAGCAGAAAAGGATCTGATAGGGGAGGTTGGTGAAAGTGAAGTGAGTGAGGCGTTAGCATCGCTCAAATCTCAGTTAGCTAAAGAAAGATCAAAATCAGGACTGATCGACGAAGATCCTGAGCCAGTTAGTGGTGGTAGTGCAGATAAAGCAGACAACGTTGAACCGATGGACGACGCAGAACCGGGAACAAGTTTGTCAGTGGAACCACTCCCGCCACCTGGTGGATATCTGGATGTGGTGATATCATTTGATACCACAGGTTCTATGATGGGATGTTTGAATGAGGTTAGAGCTAAAGTGCAAAATCTGGTCCAGAAACTTCAGGGAGATATACCAGGTAACCACAGTTCAAGCAAAATTTTATGCAAAAATCATAAGACATTTATCAAAATATTTTTTCATAAGTCGCTTTTTGGTCGTAGTTTATCAGCATACAATAGAATAAACATTGCGGAGGGGTTTTCGAAACATTAACTTCGTATTTTTTGCAATTAAATTGAGAACAGCACCCAATTTGTATGCTACACACAACTTCTTCGGCCAGGAAAGCTCTACAACACTAGATTGGAAGGGGGAATATCTGATGCGGTTAGCATGTTAAAAACCTCTAATCTAAAATGCAAAAAGTAACAAATACATATTTTCTTTACTAGAATTTCATTTCCACTTGATTAATAGGTATAGATATTTTCTCCTCTCAAATATTATCGTCTGTATTCTACCAAAACCTCGTAACTACAGCTTATTTTAAGCTGTAGTAACAATGTCTTATTAGAACACCGACGATATCTAAAATGCCTTTCACCAGGATCTCGTTATACCGGGAGGATTACTAATAGAACCTATGACCCTTTTTATCACAGGTATTCACATAGCGATCATCGCCCATGGAGATTATTGTGATGTGGACAAATATATTGTCAAATGGATCGACTTCGGGGCAACATTACCTGAAATCTGTGATTTTGTTAACAACGTACAGCCTACGTTTGGAGGGGACGGTCCGGAATGTTACGAGCTGGTTCTCCTCAGAGCTCGAGAAGTGTTGTCATGGCGGCCCGGGAGCCAGCGTGTTTTGATTATGATTGGCGATGACGTTCCACACGAGCCCGGATATACTTATGGCGGGAAAACCTATCATATTAACTGGAGAGACGAGTGCAAAGAACTGAATAAAATGGTAAGACTCTTTACCTCACAGTTTTTCATTAATGAAAAGATAAGTGTTCGATAAACACGAATAAATAAACTGGCATTTTGTATTCCCTCTCCCGTGTTAATAGATCTAGACCAATGGTTTTTATATTGCTTTGACATAATTTATCTCCTTTAGTAAAAGTCATATGACAGAAGAGGATTGCTATTTTCGTACCTAATGATCATTTTCTTTGTCTTTCTCGAACAGGGTGTCAAGGTTTATGGAGTCCAAGCAGGCTCACATGGCGGAGGTGCTGCCAATTTTCACCGAGAAATGGCGAAACTGACCAATGGAAGCCACTTAAAACTTGACAAGTTTGAAAGCTGTTTTGACTTCCTTATGATGATTTGTTACCGCGAGGGAAATCCTGATATGTTACCGGTAAGAACCAAGTTTCCTTACTCTACAGCAACTAAAAAGGTCTATGTACTGGTTATTTTTAATTAGTTATAGTAGAGTCTCTTCAACCTATTGCCAGACAGAAAAATATGAGACTGGTCCAAATCCAAAGTAGATGCACTCAGCAGACGACTAAAAAGGTCACTGTCAGGAAATGGGTTAAACTTACGTTAACGGTACTTCTTCATCGAGATGAGTAATGATGAGTTTGGTAAAAATAAAGTTCTCTGAAAGTAAGTATCAGTTCACGCGATTTCAATACAAAAGAATCAGATTAATCAAATTATTTATCTAGACCGGATATATACATCGAACTCCAACATTGTCGACATTTATATGAAGTTTTATTATGTAAGCTGTTTTTAACAACTTCTAGTTAGCCAACTATTCTAATTTTTTATTACTTGCTATTGACCATTTTTTCAAAATATCTATTTCGAAGTTTCTTCAGGGTCAGTGGGCATTTACGATAGCCTGCGTTGAAATGTTATTCCAATGTAGTTACAAACATTTTTTTCTAGTAAACGCAATGAAATCAAGAATCATGACATATATGATATAAATTATGTGTAATAGTGGTGTTTTTTCTAATTCAATTGTCTTCTATTTTCAATCACCAGAGTTATGAGGAGGAGATTCGTGCCCGTGAAGGTCGGATAAATGTAGATGTGGCCTCCTGTATGAGCAAACTTGTTGGTGGAGCTCGTAAAAAAACGTCCACCTCTAAAAAGTCACCCAAACCGACAGCTACGCAAGCCACCATGAAAAAAACTCCAAAGAAAAAAACAGTTACATCTGTGACTCCAAAACCAAAGACGAAATTGACAGACAAGGTTAAGAAAATTACTAAATCCAAAGCAGCTAAAAAGAAAGCCATATCCAAAAAGAAGGAAAGGAAGGTCAATCGAACGTTAAAGGTAAATAGATTGATTCGTCCATAGCGCTTAACCCATTGCAAGACAGCAAGGGTACAATTTTCTTTATCTCACAATGTTGAGTCATTTTTAGCTCGGCTGTTTTCGGAGAAAACCCGAGGTATTGTGATCACCTTGGCGTCGTTTGCGTTCGCGTTTGCGTTGGCGTGACAAACTTTTACCTTGGTCATATCTCTTTTGTTATTGAAGATATCCTCATGAAACTTGGTATGTGTATTGACCATCACAAGAGCTTTTCAGACTATCAAGGGGGTAACTCTAAAAGCGTTTTTGTAAGAGTAATGCCCTTTTTTCGAATTTTTGCATTATCCAGTACCTGCAGCCGAGCGTTGGCATCCATGGGTGGTGCCCTTGTTCAATTTATCTGTGCATTGAAATGTCTTATGTAAATTTCCTTCAAAATGGACCAGTCTTAAATTGTATTGTTTTTCATACGCTTGGCGATTAGTATGTGTTTTTGAAAGGCAACATAGAAACATATACAAGGTAATAAATATTTCAAATGATTTTGTGTTTTTTTTTTTGTTTTTTTTTTTGTCATCTTTAATATTTCGAACTATATTCAATGATCAAGTGTATGGTGGATCTCGGCTTTCAGTCGAAAAAACGATCATTTAGAACGGAAATAAACTTTAGGCTGAATTTGTTTCTACGTTTATTTTAAATGGATCACGCGTGACTTAGTGATTATAGCGGCTTGGAGAGGTTGCAGGTTGAAGTCTCGGTCTTTGCCACTGGTCACGCAAGTATGCCCTTTGGCAATGCGTTTAGCACTGGTGGTAGAAAGGAATCACTTGAACAAGTGAAATAAGCCATTTCATAATTGAAAGAAAGACATACTTGATCAGTACAGTCGATCTTGCTCGAGACACCACGTCTATCAAGCTAACATGATCGAATTTATTTTTAAAGCAAACACTCTTAAGAAAGAAAGGCATTTTAATAAAAAATAAAACGACATCTAAATTCAATGTTACTGGAACTCATTAGAACCGCCTGAGTGAGACGATTCTAATGAGTCCCAACAGCATAGGATTAAGCGAGTATTCTGTAACAATTTATGTATGCAATTGAATCAATCCTTCGTATCTTTAAGCCACCGCTTTCATTTGTCCCTAGAGTGGTCGCTTAACCCTTGTCATGATGTATAAATTACCTTACTGAAATGCTGTCAAATCAAAGGACTGAAAGCACTGATAGAACTTGTTGTTCAAAAATCAATATTTCTTTTAGAAATCAACCTCATAAACAACTCGGAAAGGAAGAGTATGAGCAGGAGGTGTAGATTAAGATCAGCCTGCACATAAGTGCAGTCTGATCTTAGTCTACACCTCCTGCCAAAATCGGAATATTCCGGGTTCAGCATGACAGGGGTTAATACAATATTTACCTAAACCCTAAATTTATTTCCTCTCATTTCAGAGAGAGAAGCTCACCGACGCGAAGTTTATAAAAGGTCCACTGAAGCAACTGAAATGGTCAAAATGGGTATGTGCAATCCTACCGGGGCCGTCTAAGACCAAAAAGGATAAAGCATCCGCAAAGAAAACGACGGCTAAATCCAAAGTGGACATGTCGAATTTCACAAACTGTAAACACTTATCAGGGTATAGACTGAAATCATTGTTTGATGACGACACCACGACACCTTCTATATACGAAGTAGCCGTGCAATTAGGGGACGCCAAGGGCAGTAAAAAACACGTGATGTATTATAGACGATCGGTCGGTTGGGTTAGGAAAGGGCGCTGGGATATGTATTTATTAAAACACAATACAATCCGGACGGAAGTTGATCGTGCCTTGGCGGCTGGTTCCACTATCTGGGTCAGACGAGGGGTACCAAATGGAAATAAAGCTCAGATGAAAAGACTGATAAAGGCTTATGAATACCTTAGAGACAATCTGGATTATGCCTGGAAAAAGTATGTCTGGAGAAAAACAGATGGTAGACAAAAGCACAGAGAAGTAAAAGTTAGCAAGAGAGGGACCAAACCCATTATCATATCACATAACGACATATGATACATTGTGCATTAACTCATTTTCACGTTCTTCTCTTTACCATGGTGACGTATTTTGACATTTACTAACATTTTTGACACGTGTGTGAAATTAGAGAGAGAAAGGCTGGGAGAGGAAAGAGTGAGATAAAAAGGAGACAAAATATTTTTTTTCTCCATTGTTTGTCCATACATTTATACATACTATTTTCAATTAAAAAAGTTATGATGTATGTTCAGCAGTATTTTCTTTTCTTTTGGTACAATGAAAATGACATAACATTGCCTTTTCTTGTAAATCACTTATTTTGACGTCCCTGTGATATTATACTTGAGAAAACTTTATTGAAAAAGAAGAAATTCTTTGTAACAACATTTTGTATCATAAACGATGGTGTTCTTTCGAATTGTACTGACTTTGTAATGTCTTCTGCTACACCTTTGAATTTGGGCAAGCCCAAAATTAGTAAAACACTAAAAGATAAAGGACACATTGGTGCTTAAGTTTCTCTATGGGAAGACTGACGTCAAGCCGAAGTTCACTTTTAAATTAGTTGTTATATTGTCTAACTATTTCGCTACCTTATCCAATATTGTCTGAAATATAAGGAGTTTCAGACTACATTTCTACATGTATATGATTTCAACTTTCATATTGTTAAAAAGGGATATATTGATTGTCACAATAATTTTGTTTTCCCTCAATGATTTCTATTGATATTTTCAAATATCGTACTCAATCGGTTTGTTCCCTTGTAAGGGAAACCGAGTAAGGTTAACTATTCAGAGTAGTGAGTAAAAAAGTGATAAACCGATACCTGTGTGGTAACTAGATACAATGAATAGGTATAAAGTTAAATTTTATTCTCAAATAACATACCGATATACTCACGAACCCTTATATGCAACCTTGTTATCTTAACGCCTTTCTACACGTATATACAATGTATGACCAGCCATCATCCATGAAAAAACTTTGTTGACTCTGTCCATACCAACTATCTATGGCCATTGAATTGGCGAGTCGCGGCTGTCAATCAAAATATCGACAGACCAGTCAAATCGTACATTTGGACCGGATGTGAACTTTCAACGCCAACATAGGTCGCCATTTATGTGAAGCATTTTTGTTTGCTATGAGACTTAAAAGTCGTATCTAAAGCTTATTTGGTTGTAGTTACGAAGATTAGGTTGCCAAACTATTCTACTCTTTTGCATGATTTTAGTGACCTCAAATTTTGCAAAATTAACTCTTTTGATAACGTAGTCGAACTCCCTTAGTTGACGTGGCAAGCAATCCATCCATTACCACGTTGGCTGCCAACACCATAGCATGTCATATCACATTAGCTTATAACCCTCACTATGTAGTTACAACTGTTTCGCACTGACCCATTGAAGCACATCTTGGGAGGGACAGTCTTTACTGATGTAATGTTTTACTCAGAAAATCAAACGACCCGGGTGGGATTCGAACCCCGAACCAGTGCAATATCACTTTACCGTGTATTTGAAATTAAAAAATGTTGGCTAAATTCATGGCCAGCACTAAAAAAAAAAAAAAAAAGCTGGTTTGGGGCATGAAAGTCGTGCCTAAAGCTTGAATCCTGAAGACGATTGGTATATATTTCGGAGGTCAACATTTACTGTCAAACCAAATAAATTTAAGTATAAACGCAATTGACCAAACGCGTGTGTCAATCAAATAACCAATTGATCAATTCATTTATATGGAAGTTTACTTTGAACTCCGACATTGGCCGTAAAATTTTGTAAAGCAGTTTGTTGGTTTGGCGACTCAAACGTTATAACTACAGATTATCCAAACGATTTGGTCGCCAACCACCATTCTACTTTTTGTTACATGCTACTAGCCATAAATTTTGTAAAACAATTCCGCTTAAAATCGAAGTGGAATTTCATGCCGGAGTCAATAGGCGTGGCCGATAGCGATTGGTAAATTTGAAAGAGGTTACAGACCACTGTTTAACCTTCTTTTTCTATTCGTGCAGATAAATGATATAGTAAAAGTGTCGACAGCAAAAGGGAAAAAAAAGCTTGTATCAATTATTTTTCTTCCGCGACGAATCTTTCAAATATATTTCCTCGGCGTATCTAAATGCTTGATTGTCCGATCGTGAGTTAACCCGTTCCCACACAGTTCCGATTTTTGACGCCCCTCAGGAAAAGGTTCTGGAAAACAACGTGGAAAATTTCCGCATTTTCCACATTTTTTCCACTCAGAAAAATAGACCTACAGCGATATCCTCTTAATTAACACCCTGATCTTAATAGAAAAAAATTACTGCTTAATTTCAACTGACTTTATGCACAAATATTAGATTTAAAGAACTAATAGCTCCTTTGAATGGCAACTTCTTGTTAATTGCAATGAAAGTGTTGACAAAATGATACTACAATAATTAGGATTTAAGATTAGATCAAGATTAGGATTGGTATGAACTCACATTACGGGGAAAAGGGTGGGTATTAACTCAAATTACGGGGAAAACACCTGTATTTTGTGTACAAATTTACAATTGTAATGAAAATTCGCTGACTCGACAGAGAAAATAGTATGTAAAATTTAACACAGCAATATTCATATCGACAATATGATACCAAATATAGCCGAGTTCTTAATTTATTGAGGGTTCAGCATGGCACTGGTTAATAAGTTGTTTTAACTGATAACCAGATAACAAAATTTCAGTCTGGTCTAAATTCAAAATTGTTTTAAATGACAATATTTGCTTGATGAAGTTATAATCATCATTATTATTGTTATTTGTCTTTTTGAGATAAAACGTTGTGGATAATGGGGAAATTGTTTTAAAACAACCAATGTTTCTTCATTTCCCACGATGTTTTCTAAGCTTTTATTCTTGTGGTCGTAAAAAAACATTATTGTTTTGAATGTGTTAAGATTTATATTTAATCCTTAATATGTTTGTGTATTACCTTGGGTAATCCTTTAAAACATATCGACAACTTATATAGATGTATAAGTTATAGAGAGTGATCAACGGTCAATTTTGTCTTTAAAAGTATAGACAAAATTGGCCTTTTATCAGTCACAATACTGTTGGAACAAACAGAAACTTAAGATTAACCCTCTGATTCCCTTCAAGGTAATCATATTAATTAAGATTAACATCTGAGCTTTATTTTTTCGCTTACTAGCATCTGTTCCAATTCGACATAGTGATTTCAAAGTCAAAGTGTTTCATTAAGCTTTGATTGGATTAAAATGGCCAAAGAAATAGACTTTTGTTATTTTGTCTTCTGAAGGTACATGGTTTGTATATCTCCAAAATAGGACTATTGTCCAAACTCCAAGCTATTCGTTTTAGGCGTGGCTGAGCAGAAATCTCTGAAGGTTATCTGCCGTGCTATGTGGTCTCTGGCTACTTGACATATGTATTTTTTCTTCATACATTTTAAAGATATGATACTGAAACTTATTTAGAAATAAAAGTGTTTTTCTTTTTAACAATAATGTATTTTACAGGTATTGACTTAGGTGTGCTGACGCAAGGAGACTACTGGGCTGTCCCCAGTGTTAAATACATTTATATCCCAGGGTAGGTCAATTTTGAGACAGACTTCTGGGAGATATGCGACTTTGAGAGCATGATAAAGCCACATGTTCAAATGATCGACCTAAGATATATGATCAACTTCTCCGAACGGCTCGAGAGAAGTTTTCATGGCGCCCCGGGAGTCAACGGCTACTGTTTGTGATTGCGAATTGTGTGCCACAATAACCCGAGAATACGGAAGGTGGTATACGCTATGATTGGAGGAGCGAATGCGCTGAACTAAACAAAACAGTAACATTTGTTCAGCGTATGTAAGTTCTCCCATCTATCTTCCGTATAGGTCGAGATGTAGCTTTATAATTATGCCTGAATTCAAAAATGTTCCAGTTATTGTCCTCGATTGCGAGAAAATCTACATTTGACACAATTATTCGTGTAAGTCAGGTTTCTGGTCCTTGAATTATTCTTTGAATAAGCTGCAGTTTCGACGGTTAAGTCGCCAAACCAGCTAAAACGATTCACCAAAATGGCGGCCAATGTAGGAGTTCAAACTGAACTTCAAGTCTATATAAATGATATCATTGGTCGACTGATTATTTGATTGACAATCGCGATTGGTCGATTGGCTGAGATATTGCTAAATATTGTTAACGACGTCGATGTGATATATCTTTGATATTACTTTACTATTGAATTGAAATTCATAAAACATGTTTAATAAGAGCGACCTGTGCGTTTAATAGATGTAACTTAAGTAAATAAATTTTTGTAAGAAAGGTGTTCATTTAATATTTAATTGGTGGATCGCTGCATAAGCTGTATTTACGACGTTTAAGTAGTTTGTTAATTAGTCCATCCTCAACAGGAAATTAATGTTTACTGTGTAGAGGTTGGGCAAGGCCAAGACATGGTAGCCGACCGTCATATGGAGATGGCCATCCTGACTGGCGGCCATATGAAACCACCACAGTTGGAGAACTGTTTCGATTTCGTATTGGTGATTTGGTATTATATGAAGTTAAAGGTATATAACTTTTTCATTTTTTTATATTTAACCCATAATCAAATAATTTAATTGTTAGTTTCGTCTATCAAAAACGAGCGATCTGATTGGTCGAAAAATTTAATTCATACCTCCATGCACAAAATGTTGAGTACGCAGCCATTTGAATGCTTCCGCACAAAATAGTTTACTACAAAAAGGTATTAAAATTTGTTAAGTTGTTGCATTTTTCGCTCGATGCTATTAAATTATAAGAAATGAAGATAATATTTTTGTTTTCATGGAGGTATGAACCGAAAAACCTAATCACACAATGTATGAATCCGCTTCGAATATTCATACAGTGTGATTAGGTTTTTCGGTTCATACCTCCATGAAAACAAAAAATATTCTCTTCATCTCTTAAATGAACTTATTTGTATGCCCATTGGATGATAATATTTTGGATAGCATTGCTAGAAACGAAGAAACTGTTTGGTTAAAAAGTCATTTCTCTTTTGTTAGAAATAATTCATGCCTTGAATAGTACATTATTTTCAATAAAACGCTACACCCATTTCGAAATTTGTACCACAACTTCTTTCAAATTGGAAATGTCTAGAATCGTGTCGAACATTAATCGATTAAACAAGTTTTATATTCAGAATAAGAATATTGCTATTCATCACTGAAATTATAGAATACTTTATATATCGTGGATAGGCAGAGTGAATAAGCTATAGTTACGTTATTTCGGTCGCCTAAAGACGGTGTGAGAAAAAGGTGTTGGCTTCGATATAACGGACAATATATAGTCCTGGTGTATGGATTTGTGTAATAGTATATTTCAAACTTAGGTAGAATAGATAAAGTTATCTAATTAGATGTCCCCTTATAGAAATGCTAAAATTACAAAGTCATTGTTGGATAAGGAGAAATTTCTTGTTACAAGCCAATTACGATATTCTTATAAACAATATTGTAGTGAGCCGATTTACAAACTCTCTATTTTTTCAATTAACATCAATAATCTTATTTCCAAGTCAAATTACTCACGGTCCTGGAAATTAATATTATGTAAATACAAATTTGAAAAAGAGACATGTCGAACATGGCCATCCCCCGCCGTAAAAGCTTGATAGTAAACTGAATTGTGATTCTTGTACACTGCACTTCTCCTCAATGAGATCTATCCACCTATGAAGTTTTAAAGTCGATAGCTATCATACTTCCAGAGATATGCCCCTGACAAAATCTAAGTCCTTTAAATAACAAAGGACAATAACTCCAAATTATGGTCAAGAAAGTGTGTAGGACTAGGGTCGATACTTTTCACATTTTCTAGGTGATACTTTTCACATTATACAGATGATTCCATTTCTAAAGACGAGTCAAACAATTGTTTTATTTCAGAAGCCAGACAAACAAACTCGAACGTGACGGGTCATTAAGCGAACAAACTTGAGAGAATGAATCGTTACCTTATGAAGCAAGTGTACTGCAAAAGATGGCTAAAACTAGAACAAATATCAGGAAATCTTGAACCACAATTATTGAATCGAAACCTTACATAAGTATTTCTAGTAAGTTGGGAGATTTTTAGAGTCGACTATAAGTGAAGTCAGTGTTAGATGCAGGAAGCAATGCAGTAGTGTGGATTTGGTTTACAGTTTTGTCTGATTGGAATGAAAAACCTGTTTTTATAGTGACTGTTTACATTGAATACAACGTTCTATGAACATACTCATTTTATTCAAAATGTCATAGTATGAATGGGCCTTGTAAATATATTTATAATATCAAAAAGTATTCTTATTCCTCTTACATTCTTAAATACTATCCTTTTTTCCAGAAAGAAAAAGAAGCCCCGCTGATGCAAACTTAAAAAATTAATTGAATAAGATCAAACGACGGATCGTGATTGCCAATCAAAGAATCATTCGACCAATGAAATTTATTCATTTTAGACCGACATTAGTCGACATTTATGTGAAGCATTTTTGTTGGTTTGGCGAGTTATTCAAGCTGTAGCTACGACGTTTAAGTCGCCGACAAACCATTTAATTACTTGTCACATTTTACTGGCCATAGATGTTGCAAAATAAGGCTGATTAATATCGCGGTGTATCTTTCTGTTGGAGCTCAGTGGGCGTGGTCTGGTATCCGTCAATTGTTCCCGGGTCGAGTATCGACAATCATGTATAAACTTCAGAATGACAAGGTGCTGCATGGTAAACAACCTCGAGATCCACCAGATTCAGAGAATCGCTATATCTATACAGATATGTACAAATTTGACTTTAACCACTGTTATTATTTAAGAGGGCCATAATGGCCCTAAATCGCTCAACTGAGTTTCCTTTCGAGATAAACTATCTGACCTATTGTCAGGTAACTGAGTAGAAATGTGGCTACAGTATCAACAAGGTGTGTTTATAAATTATTCTAGAATTTGACTCTAGCTGACCACATTTCAAACTCATTTATGTTTTTATCTAGACAACTAATATTCATGAGCAAAGATTGGCTAGTTTTCAGGTTGATTGAGTAAAAAAAGTGTGGTTTCTAGATTTTCTGCAAGTTTTTCACACATTAGACCTGTGGTACCCATTATCTGCAAAGTAAGTTTTGACAATGCTCGACCGAAATCACGCAACCATAAAAGCTCACATTGAGCACGTTTTGCTGAGGTGAGCTAAAAACCAGATGATCAATAATATCACGTTTGAGGTTTTTTTTATTCTAGATCCGCCATGATCAGAACCTGCATATGGGCCGAGTGGTATAGGTGCTTCGTGATCTGAAGGTCACGGGTTCGAGCCCCAACGTCACCGGGGTGTGTTCAAGGGCAAGACACTTAATAGCAAGCCCCAGTCTACCATGGCTGTAAAAGTGGGTAGCAGTGGGATTCAACCACTGCCTCTCTTTCAGGGACGTGAAGACATCTTGGTTGTGAGTGTATCACCTGCCAGTAATAACCGAAAGGGGAGTTAGGCAGTATATATAGATAGTTAGATAGATATGTGTAACAAAACATTGTACTTGTAGCTTAATGAAATACAAACTGTCTACCCATGTCCGATTTTTCTGAATCCAGAATGACCGTACGACTTTACTATATAATCATCCCCCGCTTGTTACGACGACTTCCATTGTCATTTCTCAATGAGTCGAGAATGAGGGACAATGAGTGAAGATTTCAAAAAGGTAGTCTTATGACCATTCCTTAAAAACGTTCTAATGGGAGCGCTAAAACCTACCCCTTAGCTCATCCGTTCATACGCACCTGTAAGCTGTATAAATATTTGAATATTTGTGAAGTTGTTTATTAAGATGTTCATGTTCATTTATTCTGTAGGTAGTTATTGCAGGGGTGGTCCAAAATTATGGAACGAACTCCGTCTTAGTTTACAAGACGGTGATTTAAATGTTTAAATAAAAACAAGAAAATAAATAAATAAGATCATACTTCTTTTAGATATTTTTGTAAATTCGAGGACGAGTCTGCTTACTAGTATAAGTATATCCTGTATGTTTTAGAGAATTCTCCAAAATGTTTCCACCCATTCCCACACAATGACGCTATTTGGTGCCCCCCCCCAAAAAAAACCAATTTCCACCAAGTTGAAAATAATACAGAATTTCATATTGTCGTCTACAACCCCTTTAAATTTGGAAAAGTCTAAAGTTTGGATATCTGTTATGGGTTAAAGACTTCCGAGTATGACTAGTTTACATTGATAGATGCTGTTTCGAAATACCTGTTTTTCCATAAGTGTGTTGTACCGTATTAGGTATTCAACAAGATTTCCAATGAAAAAGTTAATCATGCTCGTAAAACGACATTGTCTCCTCAGTTTAAGACTAGTCCATGAGGTAAATTGAACCACCTGACTTTGAAATATGCCAGAGATATTTTGATAATAATTAACTAAATGCATTTGTGCGACAGCGCAAACATACCCAATATTCAACCAAAGTAAAATAGTTAAACCGATAATTGCTCACTAGTCATAGACAGCTCAGTATGAAAAGCACTTGACTTCTAACCCTTAGTTCACGGGTTCGAGCCCTGGGCTGGCCATATCAACTACTTGTCTTTCGGATGAGACGTTAAACCGATGCGCCGTGTGACGATGCTATCCAGCTATCCGCCGTAACTACTAACGGTCTTCGGGGGGCGTCGCTACGATAGCGACGATAAATAACGGAAATACACACTCATTAGTCACACTTATCCTGTGTAGACGACGCACTTGGAGTTTACATGGACCATATGACCTTCTAAGGCGAGAAACTATTTAAGAGACCGTCAATAACTGCGCTATATCTGTTGTTTCCAATATCTCGCTATAGCAGATTTCTCTTTACACCCCCCCCCCCAAAAAAAAAAGTCATTGTAAAAAGAAAGAATCTGGCTTTGATCATTCAATGTGTTATTACAAGCTGTATATCGTTCTCGTTCTAACCGATTTCGCTATACATGGAGTTGTTTGTACCTCTCTTCACAATCGAAAGAAGAGGCCATGTTGATCAATAGCTTGGTCTCAAGCACCTTTCAGTATTTGCATGGTATATTACTAATAAATACAGCTAAAGTAGACCTATGTGAGTATCGGTTCAATAAGGAAAGTTTGTATAAATCAGTTGAAGGTATTACTTCCCTTACGGTAGATCTGTATTAAAGAATGTATAGTTAAAAATGCCATAGGTGAAAAAGTCAGAGGTAAAAGTGCCGTAGGTAAAAATGCCATGCCTATAATGGTAAAATTGCCATAGGTAAAAACGCCAGATGTAAAAATGCCGGAAGTAGTATAAATATGTGGTTTTGACGAGTTTTTCCTTGAGAGAAATCAAATTTAACTGGGGTATTGAATCATTTTCTAAATCTTTTTTGTTATTTTTACATGTTTTATTGAAAATGTTGATGTTGCCTACATATCAGTTGAATCATTTTATACTTTTGTTTATTTTTCTATATATTCTGATTTAAGCAGACCGTAAATATAAATTGTGAACTGGTTGATAGGCAATTAATTAGTGAGCTTGTGTAAATAGAAATTTGGGTCCAGATAAGGCAGAGAACATTGTTAGAAAAGACGAAATTGCTATTTCAAGCACGTCCTCCTTTTATCATGGTGTTTTCTACAAGTATATTTTCTTAAGAGATTGGGTAATGGGTTAAACCATATTGCCCGAATGGGAATATATCTTTAAACTAGATCTTATAATCTGAGTATTTGTAATTATTTGTAAATAGAAACTGTTTTCAATTTGTTGAATTATTAACCGTTTACCACCTAACAAAATGGTCAAATTTAAATAAGTTTCCGGCAACAATCTTTAGTTGTTGAAATTGTAAAAATTTCAGTCTTATTGGTTAAGAAATAAACATTGTGGATATAGAAAAAATTGCTTGTAAGGGATTTCTTCTTTATCTAAAGTGTTTTTTCATTTAGCTTTTTAACATGAGATTCAAAAAGCAGCATTGTGTGGGAAAGGGTTAGAATTCAAGGGAATCACTTCAATGATATAAGAGTGATTGTATAGTCACCAAAAATAACCACATGATATAGTCAAACTGTTAACAAACAAATGATCTTCATGTTTCATCTATAATGAACCAGATAAATTCTATCAAAAAGACTATTTAAAAACAGCAACAAAAACCAATGTGCTAAACTACAAATAGTACCTTATTATCATATCTGGGTTTGTAAATAGAAACATTTATTTCATTAGTATCCAATAATCGTCCTATGTTTAACTCTTTCCAGTGGATAGAAGTAAGACATTACTGAATACTTTATATCAAGTGGTTGATAATTCATTTCCTTATCCTAATTCTTGAACAGCTCGGAAAGCTTTAGAGAGTTACCGAGAGTATTTAACTTTGCTTGTCCGTACATGTTCCGATCATAAGGCTTACAGCTGCATGTTCTACTTTTTGCTTTTTAGCTCACCTGAGCACAAAATGCTCATGGTGAAGTATTTTGATCGTCATCTGTCCGTAGTGCGTCTTGTTCGCCTTGTACACGTCAAAAATTTTAAAACGACATCTCCAAACCGCTAGTCCAATTTCAACCAAATTTGGTAGACATTTCCTTAGGTGGTACGCTTTAAAATTGCAAAAAGAATTGAAATCCGTTGAAAACTCTGGTTGGCTTGGCAACAATACTTTAAGAATTATCTCCTCCTGACCCAGAAGTTGTAGAGCCTTGATAATTTTCATTCAGCATCAGTACATTGACCTATTTCAGAATTGTTAAAATCATCATCCTCGGGTTTCGGGGGGGGGGGCGGAGCCCCAGGAGGGATGGCGCTTATATAGATTTTTAAAACGACATATCCTCCTAAACCTGTTGGGCCTATTTCAACCAAATTTAGCAGAAGTGTTCCATAAGCGTTGCCCTTTAGAAATCCTAAAAGAATTGAAATCCGTTGAAAACTCTGGTTACCATGGCAACAAAATTGATTATATATAATAACTTTTAAAAAATTTCTCCTCCTGACCCAGAAGTCGTAGAACCTTGATATTTTTTACGAATCATCAGTACAATGACCCCTTTTGAAATTGCTAAAATTATTACCTTTGGGTCCCCAAGGACGGAGCCACATTTTCGGGGTCCAGAGCTCGGTATTCAGTTTAAGTACTGTGAATTGTTGTGTCTGTGGCCGCTTTGACTTGGTCTTACACCTGATTCCGAGAAAGAAATAGACCTCAGATGGTACTTGACTTTACCGTCTTATTTGAATATGTTTGCTTGAATTAGTGAAACAGTTTGGATTCACAGAAAAGTGAATTCTGGACCCATCTTTCATTTAATTAGTTGGTGTTACCCTCCTCCTCTTGCTTTATAAAAAAGTCAATAAATCCAGCGATTTAAAAAAAAAAAAAAAAAAAAATGGTCGAAACCACAAAATCGAGTCTACAAGGTAGCCAAGCTATCCAGTCTTTGAAAAAATCAAAGTATTCCGAATAATGTTTACTCGACGACCAAGTAAAAATAAAATATTGATAGGAAATCAAAGAGAATCTGTCAGAATATTGATGTTTTGCAAAATTTATCGAAAGCAATTGAGATATATTAATAAAGATTCCACAGTAAGATTAACCCTTAGAATTTAGATAGATAATGAAAGAGTCGCGGGTTTTCGTGCACCAAAAATTGTGACCTGACATTAGACGCACTTCTTTCTTCGTGGATCGCCCCCGGGCGGGTATTTTTCATCACTGAGTTAAGACCGAGCAGACACGATAGACTGATTTTAAGCGTTAACCTCACTAACATATGTCCAGTAATTGGTGCATCAATTCTCTATAATGCCCGGTTTCTAATGAAAAGTTAAGAGGGGACAAATAATTATTGATAAAGTCTTGTATGACCTTTATGAGTTTATTTTTGAGTGGCTAGTTTTCTATACTGTAATGAATCTGATTTAGCAACAGAAGAGTTTTTCTATGCTGACCTTGAAATCAGGCATATGAGATGGTGGCCAGTTACACTTTCTTTATTTTCCACAATGTTTTCTACCAGGAGACTTGAAAAAATCTAGAATTCCATAAACTTTAAATTGTTGTCTGCAACTCCTTCCAATTTAGACCAGTCTAAAATTTGATCATGTGGGAATGGGTTAAAAAAAAGAAGCCTTTTTGACCTTGTAAAGAATCTCTTCCCATAAGAATTTTAATCTATGACCAAAAGATCGATTAAATTATTTTAGCAACACTCACAGTGTTTAAGCAAGGACCTTGGGTTTAACCCATCACCAAATGTTTCCTATTTCTTGCTCCTCTCAAGCTAAAAGGCTAAGGAAAACATTCCACACTATGAAGAAATTGCTCGTAACACAATGTTTCTTACCCTAACAAAGAACTTATAATTCTATTAACTTAAAACTATTGTCTGCAATTCCTTTCAAATTTTACTGGTCTAAAATTTGGTGTTATTGAATGGATGGAGACAGTTTCATTAAAGGTGGGTTTTGTGAAATTAATTAAGTAGTTTATATAGGGCTAATTGTTTGGGATAACACATACATGTATTTGTTCATCAAGTACTTCTTCCAATATAACCATAATGTTATGTTTACATTGTAAATGTTGTTGTTATTTCTAGTCTTTTCATTAAATTTCTTAATTTTTTCTGGTTGTTAGGACAAGTATTAAACCATGGAACAGTATGAAATATTGGGAAGAATTGGAGAAGGTGCCCATGGTATTGTACAAAAAGCAAAACACATAGAGGTAATATCTCTGTATGTTGAAGAATAGAAATTCTATTTTGTCTTGAAGAAAAACACAAATTGATATCCCAGTGTGTAAAGATGTTCTGGCCTATATAATGTATAGGTACTTTTAATCCATTCCCACACAACCCTGCTTTTTCATGAGCTAAGAATAAAAGGCTAGGAATACATCATTGGTAAAAGCACTTTCTTCATTTCCCACAATGTTTTCTTTCCAAATGGAAAAAGATATTTATTCTTTTATCAACTTCAAATTTTGACCTGGAATCCCTTTTTAATTTGAAATAGCCCAAAATTTTGTTATCTGGCAATAGCGTAAGCAATCAAATGGAGCATAGATCTTTTGTCTTAAAGTTATCATACAGATCAACTTAGGTACTTTACTTCATATTAGTAAGGTCGTCTTAATTTCAAGGTTTGGTTGGATTCATCCCCAATCAGACACCCAACACCCCCTCCCCAAAAAGTTTATTTCACAATTGTTATAAAAAATTACGGCCTTCATATTAACCTTTCAAGATGTTTTTGTGAATAACTGTTGATTGCTTTGCTAAATGTCTCTCTTTTTCTTTCTCAAAAGTAAGGGTTCACAATGTCTAAATGAAAATAAGTTGCATAATTTCTATGACAGCAAATCTTGAAAAAGGCGACTGACAAACATTGATTAACTTGAAAGTAAGTCAACCCTTTCGTGTTTTTTTTTTTTTTTCTTAATTTTAGACTGGTCCAAATTAAAAAAAGGTTGCAGAGGACAAAGAGGATTGGGTGCAATTTGATATGAAACCATTGTTATTGTTATAAGCAATTTTTCCTTTTTCCACAATGTTTTCCAAAGTATAGAATTCCAGTGACGCAAAATCCTTGGTTTGTACAGGAATGGATTAAAATGCTCATTTAATAAGGGTAAGGCTATTCAGAAGCAACAAAAATACTTTAAATAATTGACTTACCGGATCTGTCAATCAAAGAATAAATCAACCGAACTAATCATTCATGAAGACTGGATGTGAACTTTGAACTCTGACTTTAGTTGACATTTATGTGAAGCATATTGTTGGTTTGGCATATTCAATGTTGTAACCAGAGCTAATGCTAGGTTTAAAACCAACTATTTTCCCTTTTCTTGCATTATAAAGGCTGTAAATTTCATAAATGAAGCTGTGTAATACTAAATTGGAACTGCAAGTCTGAGTCAGCAGGGCAAGCCATCTACCAATTGTGCAGAATAACTTTTACTTTCAGTTTTTCAACTGAAGTCAAATCCAACGACAAAAATAAATAAATAAGATGATTACTCTTTGTGAAAATAAAGCCTTTGTTGTTCAGTCAGGGAAAGATAGATTGATTATAATTCAAACAAATAGTAACTCTCTATACGGTTTTTACTTACAGAGTGGTGAAGTTGTTGCTCTCAAAAAAATTCCACTAAGAAAACTTGAAGATGGAATCCCAAACAATGCACTGAGGTAGTTATAAATTCATATTCAATTTACTCAGCCTTAGATTTGGAAACATCAGATCTCAGAAATCTTAAATTTTAATTATTCAACGCTGGTTATCGGTTGATGTATCACGTTAGTTCTACCTGACCTTTTTTACTTTTAGTTATATTATTATTTAAAGCCATATCTACCCTCCGAAGAAGAAAAAGTATCTGATATAATCTATCGCTTATTTGGTAACTAGAGCAAAGAAGGGCATTTTTGATATCAGTATGCAAAAGCAGGGTATAAGTGATGCTCTCTAGAAAGAGTATTTTGTGTTTTTCTTGTCGATTTCAATTTGCATTTGTTTACATTTTGAAATCGAGTCAAATGCACCCAATACTTTACCGGAAATCTTCGCTGATCTTCGGCATTGACTGTTATATGCACATGTGCTGATGACTATACTTTAAGGATAATTTCATTTATCCTCGTGACCTAGCTAGTTTTTGTTTGAATGACTAGCAAAACTGACTACAACATCATAACTGATGTCATAATTCGATGTAAACAAACCTTAAATTGTGGTGGGTTTTAAAATATCCCAACTTCTTTCGTGAATTGTAGCATTGCTGCGTAGAATTATGTTAATCTTATGATTTGCCACCGTCATAGCCCAGTTAACAGCACGTCTGACTATCAATCTAGAGGTCCTGGGTTCAATTCCTGATGGCAGCACATATCCTTTCCAACTATTTGTCTCCCACCAACGGGTCGATAATCATAGACCTATGTAGGATAGCAGCTGGAGGCTAGGAAAGGATGAAATGGCGGTACTGGTGTGAGAAATACCAGGAATCCATTGTTAGGTGCTCCAGCAGCCGCAATATAACTGAAAGATTGTTGAAAGCGGCATTAAACCCCATTCAAAATAAAAAAAAATAATCTTATGAATTCAATCGTCATATTTATTTATGCTTTTGAGCCTGGAGTATAGTTTTCAACTTTTCTTGTTAATTTATAGTGTATTTTGGGGGAAGATATGGCTTTAACTTTGTATGATGATAAGAACAAAATTGGGAACAACTTGATTTTGAAAGGTACTCATAATTTGATGTTGAATTAAATCTATATTAAGGCTCTTCTTAGAATATATAATGAAAGGAAATACTTGTTTCACAAATCTCACTATTTTGTGGTTTTGTTTCAGGGAAATAAAAGCTTTACAAGAAATAGATGACAATCCATATGTAAGTTCTTTATATCAGTATGTGTGTAATTTTTATGTCCCCGCATCGATAAGATCGGGGGCATATTGTTTTACCAGTGTCTGTCTGTCTGTCGGTCCGTCTGTCCATCTGTCTGTCTGTCTGCAAAACTTAACCTGCCAACTAAACATTTTCCTATAACTTCATCCCTAATTAAGTTACAATGCTAATATTTGATATGTAGATAGGTCTCAACAAGGCACAACTGGGGAAGGTCATTTCATCAAGGTCAAGGTCAAAATCTTAATCCTTTTCCCGAAAACTTTACTCAAAAACTTAACCTACCAACTAAACACTTTCCTATAACTTCATCCCTAATTAAGTTACAATGCTAATATTAGGTATGTAGATAGGTCTCAACAAGGCGCAACTGGGGAAGGTCATTTCATCAAGGTCAAGGTCAAAATTTTAACCCTTTACCCGTTTCTAAGGAATTCCCGTTTCGGGGGCATAGTGTTTCACAAACACATCTTGTTTTAGACATACCTATGGTTTTGGTCCTTTGTGAATGAAAGAATACTTCATACTAAATACCATGATATAGATTGTGTCATTTTGTCATAAAGAGAAGATAGGATATCTCTTTCTAAGTTCACATTCACTTACATTTAGTTTTAGAATGTACCTTGAAAGACCATTTTTCATACATAATTGATAGAAAAGGTTTGAAAGATTAGTAAGTTACTAAAGCTCAGAACTTAATTGACCTATGAAATTTTTTATATAGATTTGAGGAACACCTCCTACATTTTAAGTAAAACATATCTATTGTACGGCGACTTAGCCCATTCCAATTTTTTTAAATCCTAGACCGGTCCAAATTGAAAGGGGTTGCAGACAACTATGAAAATGGATGCAATTTGAAGTAAAACCATTCTATGTGTGGAAAACAGAGAAATTGCTTTTTTCACAATGTTTTCTCAAGTATAAAATCACAGTGAGGTAAAATCCCGGTTTGTGAAGGAATGTTTTAAAATAGGTAATTGCAGCTTGTTAAAGCTGTAATTACAGTGTTTAGGTTACCATTCAACTATATCTGTTTGTTCTTTTATATCGTCCCCTGTCAAATATTTTGCAAATTAATGTTGTTTCAAACCTAAGAAAAACTGCCATGTTGGAGTTCATTTAGCATAGTAAGCAATCAGTTATTTGTTTTTTAAATTTTCAAATCTAAAGAAGAATCGTTTAAAACTTGCTGTTTACACTGATTCTACTTTTCAGGTTGTCAAATTGCGACAAGTATTTCCCCATGGAACATCTCTTGTTCTAGAGTTTGAATATATGTTGTCGGACTTATCTGAGGTGATACGTAACTCGGACAAACCTCTATCAGAGGCACAAGTGAAGTCCTACATGCTCATGCTACTGAAAGGTGTTGCATTTTGCCACGAAAATAACATCATGCACAGGGTTAGTTTATTCCTAATCTGTTACGTTTATTTTGAGTATAACTCTCATCGTGCTGAATAAAAATTTTTTTTCAGAATTGCATCAAAATCAAAGCTCTGAAAGGCCCTGATCGAAGGTCAATACATGTATTTCATTTGTTAATTACCTTTAACTTTATATATACACCTCTGACTAAAAGAGGTCATGTAGACTAAGATCAGCCTGCACATATGTGCAGGCTTATCTTAGACTATATCTTCTGTGAAAGCAGAAACATTCTTAGCTTGGCAAGGTAAGGTTCAACATATTACCACATAATACCTCTTTTTGACACCCTGAAGAAATAAGATCTTAGAAAACTTAATGGGAAAAGGGAGAAATTGCTTGTGTTTAGAAAATTCTCCTTTTCTTTAAATGTTTTTGAGATTTTTTTCCAATTGTAGCACTATTTGAAATGTTGTCTACAATTTTTCTAATCTTGACCATTCTAAAATTTTGTAATCTGTAATGGGTCAATTCTCATGAATAATAACTGTGCTATCTGAAGTTTCAGCCTGAAAAGGGTATAAGGGGTATCTCCTGTAAGTTGAGCAAGTCTACAATTTTGTTATTAACCCATTCCCACATGAGCGCTGCTTTTTACTCCCCACAAGAAAAAAGCTTTGGAAAACATTGTGGAAAAAGAAGAAATTACTTGTATCAAGCAATTTCTTTAATATCCACAATGCTTTCTACACAAAAAGGTTAAAAAAAATTAAAATTCCATCTACTAGTAATTGCAGCTTCTTTCAATGTCACCCAAAGAATTTTATTTTGCAAGAGATTTATTTTGCAAGTTTCCCAATTTCTATTTAACATCATTTTGTTTTATGGAAATTGCTTACTGATCAAGGAAAAAGTCAGTGGATTAAAGAAATCTAAGAATCCTACCATGTGACTATAGCCTCTTCTGAAGCATTTCATCGGGCAATAAATACCAATGCTACCCCATGTCATAGTTAACATAAATGTTAAGTGTTGAGATTAAATGTTTGTTAAATCTAGTATGCAATGATATTTAGTCTAGATGAACAGCTGCATATTCCAAGGTAATTTGTTAATTTCAATTTATGGGGACCAGTTGAAAACATTCTTGGCTAGAGAAGGGAAAATTCAGACATTATTGCCAAGTAGTTGGCATGTTGTAATCTATTTTTGTTTATCATGTATTAATTTCATTGGAACAAAAAATACAAAGAGTAGCATTCCTCTTGGTTTTCAGTATATTTGTTTTCTTTGGCCATCAAAACTTCATATCTCTGGATATGACTGCAGTTACAAAAATCATACAAACTTCCATATTGTTGATCTACAGGATCTGAAACCAGCCAACTTGTTGATAAGTTCCACAGGTCACTTGAAAATAGCAGATTTTGGCCTTGCTAGAGTGTTTCAGAACAAAGGTAACAGATTGTACAGTCACCAAGTAGCCACAAGGTATGAAGCTATAGTTTGATTATCCAATATACCTTTACACTTTACCCATTCTGAAAACAATCATGCATTTCATGAGAGAAACTTTGAAAGACTGGTAATTTCTTCATTATCCACAATGTTTTCTGTCCAAAAAGATAAAGATGTTAGAATTATATCAACTAAATTGTTGTCACCTTTTTGGAATTTTGGACTAGTCTGAAATATTGTTGTCTGGTAATGTAATTAAATTACCAGACAGCTTAATTATAGACTGGTTCAAATTGATAGAAGGTAATCACGACAATAAGAAGTGTGTTTGAATTGAAAAACTAAAGTCGAAAGCATGAGAAAAGAAGATTTGTAGACAGGTTAATTTGTAATCATACTTTATTTTTTGAAGGCATACAGGTATTATCATTTGGTGCCAAAAACGTTATAACTACAGCTTGAATAATGCTGAGCTTACAAGGCAATAAGATCTAAAGCATTTATTTGACCAATGTTTATTTATCTGCCCACTCATCAGTCTGTCTATCCCAAACTAAGCAATGGAACTTTAAAATTTTCCTGTTACATCAAATGTATTTGGAATACAATGCTCATATTTTACAATAAGCTACCTCTTGATAAAAAAGGTTGATTTCAGACAAATTTTTGAGCTTCTTCTATCTCTTCTTTGTATTAGATGGAATACTATGAGGTAGTAGTGAAACAAAACATTGCATTAGATCCATGCTGCAGAAGAGAATTTGATTTTTCACTTGACCACACATTTTGTGAAATATCCAAACTTTTGAATGTAGCTTGAATCCAATTCAAGGATTCTAATCACAGGTATAAAACAATATTCCTTTTTAATGTGACATAATTGATGACCTGGTATGTTACTCTTGCATTTAAACTGTCTGAAAAAATGTCCCTAAAATGTTTCAAGAATTATAGAAATTATCTGTCTATTTTTTGTGGTATGGCTCGCATTTTTTGCTTAGATGTTTTTGAATAGAATAGAATTAAGTAATTGGCATTTGGTGGGCATTCTTGGATATTGGTGTTGTTTAACATATTTCCACAAAATACCTCATTTTTATGTCACTATGAAAAAAAAAAAAAAGTTAAACATTGTGGAAAATGAGGAAATTACCTGTTGCAAATGATTTGTTATCCACAACGTTTTCTTCCTCTAAGGACAAAACCAAGTAATGGAAGTTCCTTTACAGTGCTGTGTAGTCACTAGTAAAAGTGCATCAATGCATATATTTTAACTTCAGGTGGTATAGATCTCCAGAATTACTGTATGGAGCAAGGAAGTATGATGAAGGGGTGGATTTATGGTGAGTTAACCTTTTCACAAAATAGTCCATTGTGTTCACAAATGGATATGAAGTACATGTACCATGTTTCAAAAAAAAAGAAGTTATTATCTTGGCTGATTTCAGAGAGAGTCTGAGTTATCATCATGATCTAGTAGTTCTTTTAAGGAAAAATTGTGACATTTTGTAATATCTCGGATTTACTAAAGATACACTTACAAAGTGATATTTCTACATTTCACAAGTGCCATGACCCTGTGACCTAGAACTTTGACTTACATTTCAAAAACTTTTAACTTAGTTCATATTCTCTGAATCCTCATAACTAGGACCACCAAATAATAAATACTCAACAAGTGATAGGCATTTAAGGCCATGATCTTGTGACCTCAAGCTTGGACCTACAACATGCACAAGGTAAGCTTTTGTGATCATCTTTTGTCCTTCATGCATTGTTCATCGGAAGCCGTCAACAATTCTTAAAACATCTGAGCTGATTTCAACGAAACTTGGCAGAAATGTTCCTTGTGTGACCCTTCTCAAAAGTTGTCACAAAAATTTTGATTAACCCCCAAATCTGGGCATGGCAGGGAGAGGCAATTTTTAACTTTGAAACCCTTAAGCATCTTCGCCTCATTAACCACAGGGCTAATTTCAACCAAACTTGGCATGAATGTTCCTTGGGTGACTGTTCTCAAAAGTTGTTCACAAAATTTTTTATTTTTTATTGACCCCCAAATATGGGCCTAGCAGGACAGGCTTATTTTGATTTCAAAATCTTTAAACATCTTCTTCTCCCAAACTAGTGGGCAAATTTCAATCAAACTTGGCATGAATTTTACTTAGGGACATTTCTGAAAACTTTTTTGTGATAATTTTTGGGTGTCTTGGGTTTGAATCTCAGCGGCAGCACATATCCTTTATCACATTTTGTCTCTCCAATGGGAAGACGATCCTAAACCTAAATGGGATGGCAGCTGGAGGCTAGGAAAGATTGTATTGCTAATACTGGTTCAAGAAATACCAGGAATCCATTGTTAAATGCTCCGCTATATGACTAAAAAAATGTTAAAAATGGCTTGGTCAACTACATTTTGCACATTCATTGCGACAAGTATCTTTTGTCTCTCACCAATGGACAAAAGACAAGCAGTATGGGCAAGTGAGATGGGCAACTAGTGAGAA
The DNA here is from genome assembly GCA_946902895.1 of Fragum fragum. NCBI lineage: Eukaryota > Metazoa > Mollusca > Bivalvia > Cardiida > Cardiidae > Fragum > Fragum fragum. Next base: position 34,695,184 of record OX336371.1, read on the forward strand.
ACAACAACTGATCTCAAGTGTTTAAAAAACAGGACAACTTTTAAGATTATAATTACTTTCTTTTCATCAAGCCTACATGTAGTGAGCAAGACAAAGTTGTCACTATGACAAGTCGGTCTATGTGCCCTAGTCCATATTTGTGAGGATTAATTTTGGTTGCTAAAAATAAATGTCACAATTAATCTCAATCGTGAGTAGACATGCCATTTGAAAGAAATTTTCAGATAACCTTAATGGTCACAGCTTCAGGTCAAACATGCCTGTGTTCTTTCAATTTTTTTTTTCATCATAAATTAGTCAGATGAGTGAGTTAGGGCCATTCTGGCCCTCTTTTTCAGCCAAGAATGCCATTATCTCAAAGAGCTCAAATGAGTCAGTGGCAGTAAATGGACCAAAAAGCGCAGGTGACCTAATTTTTTCAAATCAAGATGGGACCACATGAAAATTCAGTCTTAGATTTATGGTAGAGTATAGTATTCAAAACAAGATTAAAGATATTTAAGGCATAAATATAGCATCTATGCTACATATAAAGTTATTCAAAAGGTTTGACCTAGTGACCAACTTTTTGAACAAAAATGACCCAAACTGAAATTGTTCTGAATATCAGAAAGACAAGCATTTTGACCAAGGATGGAGGAATTTTAGCTTCAAATTTAGCTTCTAAAGTGTTTATGAAATATTCAAAGATTTGACCTAGGGACCTGCTTCTTGACACCACAGGAACCAATATTGAACTTGACCTGTATTATGAAGACAAACATTCTGACCAAATATCAAGACATTCGAGTAAACAGATATGCCTTGTAGAGTGCACACAGGGTATTCTAAGATTTGGCCTAGAAGCCCTCTTCTTGACCCTATGTGACAAAATTATAAACTTGACTTAGATTTTATGAAGACAAACATCCTGACCATATATCAAGACACTTGAGGCAGAAATGTGGCCTCTAGAGTGCACACAAGATTTTTTTATATTTAACCTAGTTTTTTACCCAGTTGACCAAATATTGAACTTGTCCATCCTTTTATGGAAACACTTTGACCAAGTAGCCTCTAGAGTGCACCTTGGGTGAGCGTAAATGAGCTAGAAACTTTAATCCTACTCATATTTTCTCAATCCTTAGATCTAGGACAATCATATTTTATAAATACACTTACTGAGTGCCAGGCTTTCATTATATACTTTGGCACATGTGACCATTGCACCTGTGACCAAAAACTTATATATACTTACATGAAATTGCTTTCATTATAACTCTGCATTGAAGATGTTGGGTCTATACTGGTTTCAACTTTCATGTACATTCAACTAGGGGTCCTACATGGATTGTACAGAATGTTTGTCTACAAGTTTTCTACTTCCTGTTTTATGACATTTGAAATATGGCATATATGTTCACTATCAAAAGAACAATCTGTTTTATCAAGGGGGATAACTCTAAATGCATTTTTGAATGAATTATACACCCTTTTTGACTCAGAGGTGAACAGTCGAGCATTGGCATCTCCATGCAGTGCTCAATTTAAGTGTTTTGTGGTGGATTGCCATTTAAACATTGCTCTTGTTTGTAAGTAGGTACAATGATCAATAGGATGTAAGTTTAATAATCTATTGTGCTTTGAAATAGATTCTTATAAGCGTAAACTAGATTATTATATGCCTGAGGGTCATAGAATGCCTATTTGTCTTTCTGTCTGTCCGTTAGCAATTTTTTGTATGCACAACTCCTACAGTTTCAATTGGAATGAAGTGAAACTTACCACAATGAATCTATGAAATCTAGTTGTGCATTGGACAAAATTTATTTGATTCAACAAGTCATTTTGGAATCATCTGCCCGAGAGTTAACAAAATAGCTTAAAAGTACATTATGTTTTTAAACAATTATCCCTAAGGGCCTATAGACATTGCTCTTTGCAGCTATTGTTATTTCCCTCTTCTACTACATAGATGGGAGAATATTGGTGTCACCATATCTCTCCGTCGGTACAAACCAGTAATTGAACAATAAGGCTGTAGGTGTGTGTGTCCGGACATTACATTATGAGGCTCATTGGTCAATAGTGACAATGTGGGCTTTTCGGCAATATAATTATGGACTAAAATGACAAAAAACATCAAAGGAAAAAACTCACAAGTACAATGTATGAAATATAGGATGTCTGTCCATAGCTTTTGCCTTTTGCTCTAACTCTAGAACTGTTTGACCTACAACTATGAAACTTCATACAATTGTTGCCAATGGTCCAGGAAGAGCCCTATTACTTTTTGGGTCACAATGGTCAAAGGTGAATTATGCTGCTTGAGTGACAAAACACTGAGTGGGGGCTGTAAGTTCGCTTTGCAGCAATTCCAGTTTTTTTAAGCATTTAAAAGAATTATTTTTTATATTCACCAGGGCAGTGGGGTGTATCTTTGGTGAACTGTTGAATAATTCTCCATTGTTTCCTGTGAGTATTACAAAAGTTTATTCTATGTATAGTTTTGATATTTGTACCAGAAATATCAAGGGCATTAAGGATTATTTATAAGATCAAACTTTCAACATTAGTAGAAAAAATCAACAAATAAGGAACCTAGAACAAACAAACTTAATGCCCAATTTAGTTTATCCCTTATTTGAAAAACTTGGAGTCCACATGTAAATATCTTCACATGCAGTAATAAGAATTCTGCAACATCACAATTACATGCACCACCATTTTCATGTTTGGTTTTTGTCATTTGTTAGCAATTTTATGTGAAATGATTAGGGATAGACACTAACTCTGTTCCAATATACTTAGGATCTAAGAAAATTGGAAAGGATTCCAGCAATTTATGGCCAGGAATTCTATCTGGATACTTCAATATTTCTTCAGTATAAAAGATCTGAATGTATCAACATATGCTCTTGATTTGCCAAAGTTGTTAATGTAAAGTATAACTTGTTCCTTCTTTCAATAATAACCAAATGACAAAAATTATCACTAATGCATATTCAAAGAAGTCACAGGGAACACTGTTTAGTGAATAAAATTCTGAAAATATTAGAACTAGTAAAATTTGTGTATAATGAAGAAATTGCTTGTGACGGGTAATTTTTTCATTTTTCTATCAAGTTCTCCAAAGTTTTAATCTTGTAGGGCTTAAAAAAGTGTGATTGTATAGCAATGGGTTAACATGATTTGAGGAGGTTTCCCTAATTATCTGCCAGAAAGTCTGATTTACGAAGGGATCCTTTTGAGGCAAAGTTAGTGTAAACCCATTGTGATTTTGTTTATTTTATGGAATGTTTAAGAATTTACTCTATAATTTTCAACATTTATTATACCCCCCACAACGAAGTTATGGGGGGGTATACTGGAATCAGGTTGACCGTCCGTCCGTCTGTCTGTCCGTCCGTGGACATAATTTTGTGTCCTCTTCTCCTCCCACATTTTTTGACCAATTTTGCTGAAATTTTATCAGGTTGTTTCCTATCATATGAAGTTGTGCACCTGCAATTTTCATCTTGATCCAGTAGTTAGTTTCAGAGTTATGCCATTTTGAACTTTTTAATGGGGGGGGAGAGTAGTCAAAATTTAAAATTGCAAAACTCAGTAACCATAAGGGGAGTTATCAAATTTGGTAAGTAACATCATCTTGTTGACCTTTACAAAATATCGAACGGTTTATTTCCTGAGGTCAAATTTGAACCCCGCCCCCCGGGGGTCAAAAATTTAACATAGGCTCATATTGACTTTTCGTGGATATTATTTTGTGTCATCATCTCCTCACACAGTTTTCTTTAACATAGGCTCATATTGACCAACCTTTCCTAATCAGTCAACTCTAGCAACAAACACAAAATCAGAAAGAGGTGGAGGGTTGGCAATGTTCATCCACCATGACATGCATGTGATTAAACAGCTTCAAATTCCACTCCTTCATAGAAAAGCCTTTTTAGCGGTGTGGGGGGGTATTCTCGTCAGCCCTTGAGGGCGACAGCTCTAGTTTTGAATAAATTGTACTTTATGACAGGAAAATTTCACAAGAATTCTCCGCTTTTAGATATTGTTTATTACTTAATATTTAACTGTAAAATCATGTTAAATTTGTAAAGATAAATATTCTTTTTGTTTCATCTTCAGGGAGAAAATGACATCAAGCAGTTATGTTGTGTACAGGGTGTTTTAGGGACACCAACAGAGAAAACTTGGCCTGTAAGTAGAGAAATGAATCAAACCATTCCCACACAGTGACGCTTTTTGGCAATACTCAAGGAAAACAAATGGAAAAATTTGTGTAAAATGAAAAATGTAAAATTTCACACAATGTGAAAAATACTGCATACTGTGCAATTGGATGACATCATTTAAAAATTGAACCCCCCCTCCCCTTTGAAAGATATTTCTAACAATGAAACAAGATATTTCAGTTTTTTTAGAATCAAAACTGTTTATTTAGAGTCAAACTTATGTCTCGTATCTCAAAAGGTGTAGGTGTGAATCTCTGTTGCTTTGCCAGTTATGTGGGTATGTTCTTGTCAAAGATATTTTCCCTTTTCTGTACAAACCTGGGACTTTTTGCTGCTGTGATTTTATATTTTGAAAACATTGTGGAAAAAGAAGAAAATGCTTGTAACAAGCAATTTTTTCTTTCTCAACAATATTTTCTACCATGTAGGGTGATTTCTTTTCAAATAGCATCCAATTCTCATTATTGTCTGCAACCTCTTTCAATTTGGACCAGTCTAAATTTCATAAAACAGGAATGGGTTAAAGAGCGTCAGACCAGTACTGGATATATCCAGGAATAATAGAACTTAACCATAGTATATAGCTTAACCCTTTCCTGTTTTTTCCAAATCTTAGACAGGTCCAAATTGAAAGAATTTGCAGACGACAATAAAAATTGGCTGCAATTAGAAAAGAAACCATCCTATGTGGTAGAAAATATTACGGAAAAAGGAGAAATTGCTTGTAATAAGCAATTTCTCCTTTTTCCACAATATTTTCTCAAGTATAAAATCACTGCAATGTAAATTCCCGGGTTTAAACAGGAAAGGGTTAAAGATTGTTCAAAGAGGCTTTCAACACTATTTGCAAAGAAAACAAGAACTTTTCATCCAGCTGAAGACAGGGTGATCTACTGCAGTCATCCAATATTGTTAAAAAGTGTAGTTTCCAAAACTAACAATTAGAATTCAGCCAAACAGCATGACAGCAACCTTTTGGTGATGCTTTCAATATGCTTCAGAGGAATGACTTCTAGAAGACTGATTACTTTGGTGATAGAAACAAATTCTGGCAATTCACGGCTTCCTATAGTGTGATTAGGTTTTTGATGGAAAAATATTGACCTGATCTCTTTATTGTGACACTAGACTTTGGGTTTGTTGTTTTGTAACCTATAACCAGATGATAACATTTTAGACTGATCAAATTGAAAGAAGTTTCAGACAATAATTCAAAGAACACAGCATTTGAAAAGTAAATGTGAAACAAGTAGAAAACATAGTGGAAAAATGAGAAATTGCTTACAACGCCCAGGATGCTTTCTACAATTATTTTTCTTGAGCATATCAAAATATGTGACTGTGAGATAACAATGTTAAAAGATGTAATATAATTTTTCAATGCTGCGCAGAATCAAAATTATTAACTTAAGAAAATGTCATTTGTTTGAATTCAGATTTCAACACAATTCAGAGTTCTATCTGTCCTAAGATAGAAGTGGACGCCAACACTTGGCTGTTCAGGTGCTTGATAGTGGGCTAAGCAAGGGCATAATTCGTTCTAAATTGCATTAAGAGTTAATCCCCTTGTTAGTATAGATTACTCTGCTTAAAGTGAACATATTTTCCAAGTTTCAAGTGAATGAGATTGCGCTAAGAATTATCTTTTTTGAATCGTGGTTACTACTAATTGAATTAAGCTATATCTATAAAGTTGTTGTATTATTTTGATTAACAACCATTTTCTACCCACACTTAAATAGTTTCCTTTTTTATTCTGTTAGGGTATGCATGAGTTACCAGACTACAATAAAATCACATTCCCAGAAAAAGAACCTGTCCCATTTGAAGAAGTGGTTCCAGATGCATCACCTGAGGCATTAGATCTTCTGAAGAGGTTTCTAGTCTACCAATCAAAACAAAGAATCTCAGCAAAAGAGGTATATAGTTTTTCTTATTACACTGGTTCAAATTAAAGAGAAAACTGACAATTGATAATGAGTGTATTGAAATAAAATTACCTATCAAGTTAGAAATTACTTTTGGAAAGACGAACATGTTAAGACAATTTGTTCTTTATTTTATTGTCATTTAAACAAGGGATATGCTGCCTTGATGGTCGAGTGGTATTGGTATTTGACTCGTGATCTGAAGGTCACGGGTTCGAGCCCCAGCGTCACCGAGGTTTGTTCATGGGCAAGACACTTAAAAGCCAGCCTCAGTCTACCCAGCTGTAGAAGTGGGTAGCAGCGGAGTTAAGCCACTGCCTCTCTTTCAGGGACGTGAAAACATCTGGTTTGTGTGTTCGAGAGCGACTCTATAAGCTTAAAGCTTTCATTGCAATCAAACTAAAATAAATTAGTATAAACTAAACAAGGGATTTTATGCAAAAGAGTTGAATAGTTATCATCTTTACTCATTCCTACAAATTGACGCTTTTTTGGCGCCCCTTATGAAAAAAGCTTTGGAAAACATTGCAGAAAAGGAAGAAATTTGCTTCTCACAAGCAATTTCTTCATTATCTACAATGTTTTCTAACCAGAATGCTGAAAAAATCTAAAATCTCATAAACCTTAAATTGTTGTGAAAAACTCTTTCATTTTGGCCCAGTCCAAAATTTTGCTGTCTGGTAATGGGTTAAAGGAATGAATTTGGCCCAGCTGTAATCAGACAACAATTTAGGTTTGTATGTTATCTTCTGATTGATATTCTAAGACAACAAATTATTTGGCCAAAATATTTTCTTAGTGCCAAATAATGATATTAAAGACTGATATCTTTGGTTTTAGAATAGAGACAATCATCTTAACCCATTACCAGACTGTAAAGTTTTGTACTCGTCCAAATTCAAAGGAGTTGTAGATCACAATTTAAATGTTGTGAAAGTTCAGATTTTTTCAACTTTCTGAATAGAAAACATTTTTTAAAAAGAAGCAATTTTATCATTTTACACAATGTTTTCTGAATTGTTTTTCTTAGGGGGCGTCTAAAAGCGTCATTGTCAGGGAATGGGTTTACTTGAGATAGTAACAAAATGATTAAGATCAGTAATCATGTGTTCATTTATTTCAGGCACTAGTACACCCGTATTTTTTCACAGAACCACTACCAGCTCACCATTCAGAGTTACCCATACCGCAGAGAAGTCAGCGAGGCATTCAGCGGAGACAGAACACACATCAGTACAGTCTTGATGCTCCCATTGAAAAATCTCTCATAGATCCAGAACTCCTAGCTCCCCATGTGGTCAAAATAAAGTGAGAGACCATTGTTGGAACTAAGGAAGCAAAGAATAAGGATATTTATTGGATATCCTTGGTCAATGTCTTCACCAAATCTCAGATGTGCTACGTTGATTTTACCAGATGAATTTTAGATTGGTCCAAATTGAAAGAGGTGCAGAAAACAATGCAAAGTGTTAATAAAGCGAAAAATAAAAGTGAAATAAGGTAGAAACCTGAAGAGAAAAGGTGAAAATGCTTGTTACAAGGTTCTCTCAATATTTTTCCAAAGCTTATTTTCTTAGAATGTAATGGCTTAACCTTTTACTGTTTCACCTTAATGTTAGAATTGACCAAATTTAAATGGGTATTAAATGACATTATCAATTCGAAAAGTAAGATGAGTAGATAGAATATATTGTGTGAAAAAAGAAATTGCCTGTCATAAGCAATTTCTACTTTTTCCACAATATTTTCTGAAGTCTAATATCACAGGGATGTAAATATCAGTGATTGTATGGGAAAGGGTTAATATTCATAATTTACAGCCAATTTTGCTTCAGCCTCTATGAGGGTGTGCCTCAGTGGTTAAGGCGTGTTGGGTTTCAGGTTCCAGTCCCGGCTGTACCAGTGATATCATGAGAATGTTCTGAAGTATCCAAAGCCTTAGCCTTGCACTATAGGCACCCAGATAGCAGAATATGTGAACTTATATAGCTGAATGATTGTTCAAAACCTTCTCAAATAATTCAATATAGAATTGAGATAGGTTATTAGTTAAGAGCGTCCTGAAAATTGATGTACTCTCATAATCCATTCCACTTATCTGAATACTGGAATATTCAGCATCCCAAGTCATTCAAAGTCATATATAAAGTTAAAGATTTTGTGCTCAAGTTTTTTATAACACGCTAAAGGTCAAGGGACAAGGACATTATCTCGAATTAAGGCCATCTCCTGATGAGTGCATGTTTAAAATCTGAGTACCTAAGAAGAAAAAATGACCAGATTGAAAAGGTTTAAGTTTTGGGTTAAAGTTTTTCTAACAGGTTACAAGTTAGGGTCACAAGAGGTCATTGTCTTGAGTGAAAGCCCATCTCCTAATGAATACCCGGGTTTGATTCCCGACGGCGGCACTCATCCTTTCCCACTATTTGTCTCTCACCAATGGGTCTATAATCGTAGACCTATGTGGGATAGCAGCTGGAGGCTAGGAAAGGATGTGATGGCGGTACTGGTGTGAGAAATACCAGGAAGCCATTGTTAGGTGCTCCAGCCGCCGCGATATAACTGAAAGATTGTTGAAAGCGGCGTAAAACCCAATTCAAACAAACAAACCTAATGAATACATGTATGAAATATGAGCACCATTGGGTGAAAAGTAACAAAGAAAAGGTTAGTTTTTGATAAAGTTTTTTTTTTCAACCAGGTCAAAGGTCAAGGTCACTGTGTCAAAGTCATTGTCTCAAATGTGATGAGTGTATGTGAGAAATATGAGCCCTCTAGCACAAGTTATAATATATAAAATCTTCAACCATTGGGATGCCTACAGTACTACAATAGCTCTACCAAGATATTCATCCCGGGCGAGCTAAAAAACTTAAGACTTTCTATTTCTTCTATGCAATTCAGGATATATGGTTCATATTCAGGATGTAGATACCTGGCAATCTTACTTATCTAGTGAGGGAAATATATCCAAGTTCAAACCCTCTTTCCCCATTTCTTTTATACTATGCAATTTTGGGTTTCTGTCAATGATTCACATCTAGTGAGATTCATATGCCCTAGGTCAAATCTGAACCTGTTACCCACTAACCCATTACCATACGGCAAAGTTTTAGAATGTACGAAATTGAACCGAGTTGCAGATGACAACTTAAAGTTGATGAAATTTTAGATCTTTAGCTCACCTGAGCACGAAGTGAGTTATTGTAATCACCTTTTGTCCGGCCCTCGTGCATTGTCCGTCAACAATTTCTTTAAACTACATCTCCCAAACCACTGGGCGAATTTAAATACTTAAAAAGAACTTATTCTAGCCTATACAATGTACAATGAATGCTCTTATTAAGCAGGATGATGTTTTACATTAACATACATCTTCTGCTTCTAAGATCAAGGTCAACTGACAGTCAAGGTCATCTATCAAGGTCAAACTTCTGAAAAAATTGCCATTTCAGGGGCGTTAGTGTTTCACAAACACGTCTCATTTCCCCCTGCTTTTTTTTGCTAGAATTGCAAAATGGAGTTATGTTTGTTTTGGAAATGAGGCTATCTTAGTCATCATAAATGCTTTGAATTTTACCATGTATATTGAATATGAACTCATAAACCAATCATTCTGATTTTGCGTTTTGTCATTGTATTATTTATTGCAAGTACCATGTTAGTCTGTGATATTTTATTAAAGAAGAGAAATGACAGAAATGTTATTCTTGTTATCATTTACCATTGTTATGTCATATAATCATTTTAATTTGGTTTCAACAGTGCTGTTTTTGCGGTTTGTCACATTGATTTTTCACCAATCAAATGTCTTCTTTCACATGAAACAAAAGTGTGACATTACTGTGACTTCAGATTTGTTCCTTTCAATAAGATTAACAATATTCAGCTGTGATCCTCGTTTTTTGCTTTTTTAGGCAATATGTAACTGTAATTTGTTGTAATACGAATATTCTAAGAGTAAGTGGGGGTGATACAGGTCGAATTTAGATTGGAAGGTTAGTGAAACCCAATATGCAGCTGTGCACAGTTTTGACTGACTTCCAAAATATACCCTAGATTCGCCCAATATTCCAGTTTGTATTTCAAGATTGGTATCACTGTAGCTCACATATGTTCAATTATCGTGTAGATGAAACAGTTACCTTCACACTTATGCATTGTTCAACACAGAATGTCTGAAATCGACGTCAGAAAGGCGACTTCATTGGTACCAGGTACTTTTGTACTTTTTGTCAAGTTCAACCCCTTGTCTGTATTTCATATATATATATAGTGTAAAAAACACTTTGGATCCACCGGCTATATCTTGTCCTGGTGAAATCTATGCAGAATTGACCTAGGTTCAATAAATTTTGTAGACATTCATTTTAGTTATGGAGGATCCTTTTTCATTTGATAGAGGTCCATCAAAGGTCTAGGTCACAATGACCTTGACCTTTATTTTATACAGTATGCTCTATCCAGATGATTACTCGACTCAGAATTGACCAAGGTTAGTACAGACAGTCATCTTGAGGTGCAGAGAATCCCTAATGATTTTGATAGCTATGTGTCCATATTCAGGATCGTAGTCAAGATATATTCAGTATACCTTATCAGGATGATAACTGGACACAGAATTGACCTACACTAACTGAATTTGGTAGACACATCCATCTTTGGTTAGCATTGATCCCAACAACTTTGAGAGAAATCCATCAAAGGTCACAGTGGCCTTGAACTTTATGGTATATATATATATATAAATATACACACGCATACACAGCTTACCTTATATATATATATATATACACACACACACAGCTTACCTTATTCATGTGAAAACTTGAAACAAAATTGACCCTGTCTTCAGGAAATTTGATGAAGACATTCATTGTTGGATTTAGTGTACCCCTAATAATTCTGAGTGATTCACCAGGAGTCAAGGTCACAGTGATCTTAAATTTCATTATATAAACAGTTAAAAATTTGCCTGGATGATGAAATTACGCAGGATTGACAGGATTTACTTATTTGGCATGGATATTCATCTCTTGATGCAGGTGACCCATTTAAATTTTTAGAGCATTCCATCAAAGGTCAAGGCCACTGTAAGTCTTTGTCCTGATAACTTGACATACCATTGAACTGCTTTTGACAAAGGCATTCAATTCAAGTTGTAGATTATTGGTATTGATTTTTGGTGATCTGTCAAAGTTCAAGGTCACAGTGACTAGGCAATCTATGATATGTAGAGGTGAAACCTTTTCTGCATGAAAACTAGACACAGCATTTAGCTAGGTGCAGAATTTTCCTAAGTTAATCAATTTTTTCACAGACATTTTCCTCGACGTGTAGACAAATCTTATTATGAACAAGTCCAGATAACATTGGACTGAAGATTTCAAATCTTGTCTTTTGATATCAACCAACGTAGCCTTTTCCTGTATCAATATGGCAATGGGGGGCATGACTGTTTTAAAAACAGACATCTTGTTATTCTGATGTTGCAATATATAATTCCAGTTCTTCTTAATCACTTTGTTCCAATCAGATTCTGAAATTTCAAACGTATCATCTCACTCTTTCTGTTTATGTTATTAAACCCAAACTTCTAAAAAGAGGGTTATAAAATGGTTTACCCTTGTCCGTCCTTCCATTTGCCTGTCTGTAACCAATTTTTTTTGTCTCAATTTTCTCAGCAATTATTCATAGCATTGACTTGAAACTTTGAGTGGCAGTTCAACTAGGGGTCCTATGTGGCGCTTACCCAATCAGGTGACTGGTCCACAAGTTAGCTACTTCCCGTTTTATGACATCGTTTATATGGTGACATTGACTTGTATAGTGGTATATTTTCATCGCATTTTTTCTTAGCAATTATTCATAGCATTGACTTGAAACTTAGTGTGGAGGTTCAGCTGAGGATCCTACGGGATGCTTACAGAATTTAGGGCCACAAGTTAACTACCTCCAGTTCTACAACTTTGTTTATATACCTACAATGACTTGTAAAGAGGTAAATTTTCGTTGCAGTTTCTGAGTAACTATTCAGTCTTGACTTGAAAGTTGTTGTGGATGTTCATCAAGGGGTCCTACATAGTGCTTATCGAACTAAGGTCCCCAAGTTAACTACTTCCCGTTTTACAATTCCGTTTATATTTGGATATGGACATGTATAGTTGGATATTTTATTGACACTATTCTCTGCATCTATTCATAGCACCGACATGAAACTTGGTGTGGAAGTACAGCTTGGGATCCTATATGGCACTAACCAAATTTAGGTCTGCAAGTTAACTGACTTTCTGTTATACAACTTCATTTATATTCAGATAATCACTTGTATAGTGATATGTTTTCATCCAATTTTTCTCAGCACATATTCATAGCATTGACTTGAAACTTGGTGTGAAGGTTCAGCTAGGGATCCTTAATGATTCTTAGGTCCACAAGTAACTTGCTTCCTGTCTAATGACTTAGTTTAGAATTGGACATTCACTTGTTTAGCGATATATTTTCTAGCACTTTTTTAGCATCTTTTCTTGACTTGAAAGTTGTTGTGGAGGTTCAGCTGGGGTCCTACAAAGGGCATTACTGAACTAAAGTCCCCATTTTAACATCTTCCTGTTATACAACACATTATTCTCTGAATCTATTCATAGAATTGACTTGAATAAAACTTAGTATGAAGGTACAGCTAAGGATCCTTTATGGCACTTACCAAATTTAGGTCTGCAAGTTAACTGACTTCCTGTTTTACAACTTCCTTTATATTCTTACATGAACTTGTATTGTGGAATACATGTAATTTATTCGCACTATTCTCTGCAACTATTCATAGTATTGACTTGAAACTTGGTGTAGAACGTTCAACTATGGGTTCTACAAGGCACTTACCGAATTTAGGTCTGCAATTTAACCACTTCCTGTTTTACAACTTCCTTTACATTCAGACATTGAGGATACAGTTGTATCTTTTCATCGAACTTTTCTCAACAAATATTCATAGCATTAACTTGAATTTGGTGTGGAGGTTCAGCTAGGGGTCCTACTGGGTGCTTACCAAATTTAGGTCTGCAATTTAACAACTTCCTGTTCTACGAGTTGATTTATTTTTGGATTTTGGTTAAGATGATATTTTCGTCATTTTTATCTTGGTAACTATAACAAGAGTGCCATAGTCACAATATGCGCTGCCACTTTGCTGCTGTTTCACGAAAATAATTGTAGACACTACTTATTTTGACAGAACCAAATTCAAAACATTAGAAGACTACCTTTTTAAATTGTCAAATTCAAACTGTTCATTATGATTGATTGATTGAATGGGGTTTAACACCTCTTTAAACTGCAACTAATAATAATAATAAAAAAACAGCTAGCATAGCTTAACCAGCTTCTAGGGGCATTACTTGCAAAAATCAATGTACCATAAAATCCTTGATCCATGTACATCTACAAATTATGGTGATGACATTGAACGAGTTTCATTTAGATCCAGCCAGAACATTAGGAGGAGTTGCGTTCACAAGGCTGCAATTTCAATAAGCCCCAGATACTAAGTTTAAAGGGGTCATAATTCAGGGAAAAATTAATGAACCATAAAATCCTAACTTCATGCACATCTACCAATTTAGATTATAACATCTGACAAGTTTCATTTAAGTCCAGCCATAAACTTTCACAAGGCTGCAATTCAACAGCAAGAGTTGTGGTTCTTGTGCACTGCACTTCTCCTCAACGAGATCTATCCTCCTATGAAGTTTTAAGTTAATAGATATTATACTTTCAGAGATATGCCCCGGACAAATTCTTAATCTTTAAAACAACAAAGGGCAAGATCTCCAAAATTATGCAAGCAAGAGTTGTGGTTCTTGTGCACTGCACTTCTCCTCAATGAGATCTATCGACCTATGAAGTTTCAAGTTGATAGCAATTATACTCTCAGAGATGTGCTCCAGACATGTTTAGTGACTGAAGGATGGAATGACGGATGGAGACCATTACTATACAGTCAAAACTGTGTTAGCGGTCACCTGAGAATAGCGGCCAATCTGCGTATAACGGCCATCCCAGGTCCGCCCGTGCAATTTGCTCTTTAAAATTACTGTGAATAGCGGTAATCTGTCGTTTGTGGCCAGCGGTCACCTTTAACCCATTCCAACTCAAGCCCTCCTTTTTACGCCCCGCAATTCAAGAGCTTTGGAAAACATTGTGGATAATGAAGAAATTGCTTGTATCAAGCAATTTCTTCATTATCCTCAATGTTTTCTACCCCAAAAGACGAAAGAATTTAAAATTACATCAACTTGAAATTGTCGTCTGCAGCTCCTTTCAACTTGGACTGGTCTAAAATTTTGTTGTGTGGGAATGGGTTAATTGTCCAATTTGCACTTCATGTATATCCCTTTAAACGGTCACGCGACCCGATTTACTGCTGACAGGTGTCGTGTAAAAAATCAATAATGCGTCTGGCTAATCTTGTGCATAAACTTTTCAACACGTGAGATAAACATGAACACGCCACTTAAAGGTGTACTCTATCAACGCGTGTTTGGTTGAATGAAATAAATGCCGAGTTGTGTTGATTATAATTAATCGAAGATGATGGATTTGATATGGAGTCTAATTACGTATCCAGTTTGTAAGTTTACCACACATCAAAATTTTAGACTGGTCCAAATTCAAACAAGTTATAGACGTTTTAACTTAATAATAATCGTCTTTTGCGGTAGAAATATTATGGATAATGCTACTTCTTCATTTCCGGCAATTTTTTCCAAAGCTATTTTTAGGGGCGTAAAAAAGCGGGATCGCGTTGGAATGGGTGCGGGTCTGGATCCGAATATTCTTTCCAAGCGGTTCATAGACATTATATACCGGTATTTAGGAAACATACGGTCGTAATAGAGTATCTAAAATATATTTTTCGGCGAACTTTCGAAGAAAATAAATTCCAACAGAACGTCGGTCTCGATCATAAGTTGTTCCACGTTTTATCATGCAACAAATTATCGTACACCGACCATAATGTCCCGTAAATGTTCAACTATAAACGAACATGTCAATGTTCTTCAGTTTCTTGATCGCGGTCGGTCGCCCCCTCCGAGTTTGGGTTCTGCAAATTAAAAAAAAATGAACGGAAATACTTTATTAAGAATGAATAAATATTGGTGTGTTTACTTTTTTTGTTAATTAAAACAATTGTCTTTTTTTTTTATTTTATACATTTTATGTGGCCATTCTGATAAGGAGACGCATCATTGTATCATGACTACATTATGTCAACAGGGTTGTAACCCCCCCCCCCCCAAAAAAAAAACCTGATCTGTGTTAAGCAGCCAACTGTCGTATGTGGCCAGTTTTGATTTGTCCCTTGGCTGGCTGCATACGACAGGTTCGACTGTATAGACAAAATTGATTTGATTTAATGGACTTTGAATTGTTATCTGCAACTTCTTTCAATTAAGATCAGTCTAGAATCTGTTGTCTTGCAATAGGTTAAGCAGAATTGTCTGGTAATGAGTCAGACAATTGCAGACTTTAATAAACTACTTGCAAATATAAAACACTGCTCATTTCAATGAATTACCATGGTTTTAACTCAAAAGATACTCCTGCCAAATAACTATTTTGAGTAATATGAAATAACAATAATACTTTCTTCCTAAGTTTTTTTCTTCTTTCTTTTGAAAAGCAACTTTTCATTCCAGCTGCTAATAGGTTGTTTATAAGAGGTATTCAATTAGATTGAGTATCAAGATCAGGTTATATGGGGATAAAACTTTATTGAATATATAAAATTACATTAATTTAATATTGAAAGTTGGATTTCTTTAACCCATTCCCTTACAGTGACGCTTTTTGGCGCCCCTTAAGAAAAGTAATTGGGAAAACATTGTGTAAAATGAAGAAATTGACTGTAACAAGCAATTTATTTTTTATCCACAGTGTTTTCTATCTAAAAAGTTGAAAAAATCTAAAATTTCATCAACTTTAAATTGGCGTCTGCAACTCCTTTCAATTCGGACTAGTCTAAAATTTACCATCTGGTAATGGGTTAAATGTTGATAAAAATTTACAGATTTCTCACATAATATGAATGTTCTTATGTCATAATGTCCTTTTAATATCACTTATCTTATGTATTCACTTAAAGTCGATAACAAAGCTGAAAACATTAAGAATTTAAACCCCATAATAATTTACATCAAATGACGCATGTTAATTTGAATATCCTAAAATGTTTAATTCACAATATGCTGTCCTTTAATTCTGTACAGTGAATCTATTGTAGATTAGATGATATCTCTTCCATTTTTCGGTATATTTCTGCACGTTTCTCCATGATTTGCTTGTCACTGTCCACGTACTGGGTCTTCCCCATCTTACCATTGACAAGCCTCTCAGCCTGGGATGTAGCCAGAGTTATCTGCTCCTTGTATTGTTGGTCATATCTGTTCAGCTCAGCAACCTGAGGATCAAAAAGGACAAAGCACGCATCTGTGAATGTTTGGAATAAAATCTGCATAATACACAAAGTATGTGCTATTTAAATTCTGCTTATCATTTATGGACTAAGTAATCTCAGTTTATAACAGTATCCCTTACTGAAAATAAACTGCAATTCAAAAAGTTGATATCAAGGTCCTAACAGGGTTTTTGTAACAAAAGTCGTAAGTAATAATAATATTCAGATATGTTATATTTTGCCCTTAGTATCATTTAACAATAACCTAGTATAAACAAGAACTTGACACAAGATGATGATTACTTATGCCAACAAACAAGAAAGCAATTTTTGATATTCCACAATATTTTCCAATCCTATTTTTCAGTCAAATTGCACATAATAATGGACAGCATCTGTGGCAACCATGGATGTATGAACATAGCAATACCAATATCCCTTCCCCATATGTCAGGAGAGGTAATTTTGAAAGATTTATCAAATAAGAATCATTTATATTTCAATTCAATTATATTTTGTTGTTGTTTCAGCTTTTTTTTCTTTCAGTCATTGAGTTTCATTAATTCTGTTGAAGTTGTAACAGAAAGGATTTTTTTCCTTTAAATAGTCTCTGTTGTCTGACTGTATAAGGGTTTAACCCATTTCCACACAATGACGCTTTTGGTCACCTCAAGAAAAGCAATTGGGAAAACATTGTGTAAAATGAAGAAATTGCTTGTAACAAGCAATTCCTTCATTTTACACAAGTTTTTCTACCCAGAAAGTTGAAAAAATCTTAACTTTAAATTGCTGTTTGCAACTGCTTTCAATTTTGACCAGTCTAAATTTTTGCTGTCTGGTAGTAGGTTCAATATGAATTGTACTCAACAAAGAATGAAGTACCACACCTATATACCCCATACTGAAAAAAAAAACCCCAAAAAACAATTCTATTCCATATTCAATTTCATTACTTGCTAGCATCACTCTAAAAGTGATCATAACTTGGCAAAGGTTTTTTTCTTTAAAATTTCACAATGACAAGTTTGATTGTAATAATGCATGAACAGTTGAGTAATATCCTGTATTTTTTTACCTTTTCACTTAAATCTGATCCCTCATTTTTCAGTTGGCTCTGTAGATTTGTTATTTGTTGTGTTAACTGCTTATAGTCTGCATCAATTTTCTTCCGAGCCGTTACAAACGAGGGAGAGTCCTTGTTGGCCTTGAACTTATCTATGGCATCATCATAGCTCTGATACAGAGCACTACGCTTGTCCTGAGCACTCTGAACTTCCTCTAACAAACTGGCGACCCTCATCTTACTCTCTTTAGCTTCATCCTGCAATACATTTGAAGAGTAAACCAGTCTCTGTGAGACACTACATACTTTATCACAGACTCTTAATACTCTTTTGATAAGGTGACTGCTCACCTGAAACAGACTGCATACTCATATTAAGAAGCAATGTGAATGTCTTAAAAAAGTGATGTTTCAGGTTCAATGTTTTAGATCAGCTTTGTATGGTAATATAGTGTACATAACAATAGTATGATCTTTGGTTAAATAAGTGATCTCTTTCAAGTAGCTTTTTTTTTTTTTTTAGCTTTTTAGATCTACACGTACAAGATACAAATAACATATTCTGTAGCAAATCAATTAACAGATCTATGGCACCTGCCCACTGAGCTCTGACATGAAGTTGCACTTCCATATCAAAGCAATATTTTGCAAAGCTTTTGACTTGTAATGAAAAGGAAAAAGTGAAATCGATGATGATAACCTAACCGTTGCAACTACAGCTTGAATAAACTGCAGTTATGACAATGAAAATGTCAAACCAACAAAAATGCTTCTCATAAACGTAGGCCATTGTTGGAGTTTGCTTCCAAATGAATGATTTGATTGGTTGACTTATTCTTTGACTGACAGCTGTGATATGTCAATAAGTGAAGACTATATTTACATATGTAAGAATGTTAAACTTACACAAATTGCCAGTAAAATGAAGGATGAAAAATTTACCTTGGTTATAGAGAAATCCAGTCTCACATAGAAAATGACAAGCAAAAACAGCAAGTAAAATGCTCCAACAACTAATAGGGGCTCTTGCAAAAGGCGCCATTTCTGGAAACTGTATCTTAGCTGAAATATACAAATAGGTGCATCAAACACATTATCATTAGTATCTGGAACACCAATGTGTTTGCTTGTGGGTTTAAAAGTATGACAAACTGCTTCAATCAAATTTCAGCTCTATTTGCTGAAAGTCAGCAAGTTAATGTAATGGTTTTGTGTCTGTTATGCTTCTGTCAATGTGTCTGCCTGCGCATCTGCATATTTTCAATTTAAGAACAGAAATGATCCTTTTTACATTCCTTCAAAGAATTTTGATCATATGTAAAAACATGGCTCTTATGGACGGGGTTAATTTCAATACATGGTGAAAATTTTGAAAATCTTCTTCTAACAAGAGCTTTGTCCACAGGACACAGATGCCCCCACCGGTAGCTTTGATAATAACAAAGGGCAATAACTCCAAGGTAATGCAAGCAAGGGTTGGGGTTCTTATGCACTGCACTTCCCCTAAATGAGGTCTATCCACCTGTGAAGTTTCAAGTTGATAGCTATTATACTTTCAGAGATATGACCCGGAAAAAATGTAAGATGTAAGTCTTTAAAATAACAAAGGGCAATAACTCCAAAAAGAAGCAAGCAAAAATTGTGGTTCTTGAGCACTGCACTTCTCCTCAATGTGGTCTAACCACCTATTAAGTTTCAAGCTGATAGCTATTAAACTTTCAGAGATATACCCTGGACAAAATGTAAGTCTTTAAAATAACAAAGGGCAATAACTCCAAAATTATGCAAACAAGAGTTGTGGTTCTTGTGCACTGCACTTCTCCTCAATGAGGTCTATCCATCTATGAACTTTCAAGTTGATAGCTATTATACTTTCAGAGATATGCCCCAGACAAAATGTAAGTTTTTTTAAATAACAAAGGGCAATAACTCCAAAATTATGCAAGCAAGAGTTCTGGTTATAGTGCACTGCACTTCTCCTCAATGTGGTCTAACCACCTGTGAAGCTTCAAGTTGATAGCTGTTAAACTTTCAGAGATATGCCCCAGACAAAATGTAAGTCTTTAAAATAACAAAGTGCAATAACTCCAAAATTATGCAAGCAAGAGTTGTGGTTCTTGTGCACTGCACTTCTCCTCAATGAGGTCTATCAATCTATGAAGTTTCAAATTGATAGCTAATATACTTTCAGAGATATGCCCCAGACAAAATGTAAGTCTTTAAAATATCAAAGGGCAGTAACTCCAAGATAAGGCAAACAAGAGTTGTCGTTCTTGTGCACTGCACTTCTCCTCAATGAGGTCTATCCTCCTGTGAAGTTTCAAGTTGATAGCTATTATACTTTCAGAGATATGCTCAAAACAAAATGTAAGTCTATCCATCTATGAAGTTTCAAGTTGATAGCTATTATACTTTCAGAGATATGCCCCGGACAATTTCGGGACGGACGGAAGGAAGGAAGGTAGGACGGAAGTAGACAAAGGCAAATCTATATGCCCCCCACCCCCACATTAAGTGGTGGGGGTATAAAAACCAATGGTTGAATTTCAACCAAATTTCATAGGAATGATCCTTTAGTGACCCTTTTAATAGAATCCTTCAAAAATTTTGACCGGATGAAAAACATAGCTTTAATAAGCGGGGCTAATTGGTTTGTAGTGAAATTTTTGTAAATTTTACTCTCAGAAAAAAGTCAATGGATCTCAACCAAATTTCACAGGAATGATCCTTTCGTGACCCTTTATCAGATTTCTGCATACAATTTGTCTTGGTTCAAAAAGATAGCCCTAGATGGCTCACCTGAATTCACTTTCACTAACAAATTAACTCGATCTTGAACACAGAGATATTTCATGCAATGGATATAAAAGAAAAAGATTGTGATTTGATTAGAAAAAAAAAAAATGATATTGCCATTAATGGCACCTTGTACAATCTTCTATGGGCGTTCTTATTTCAATACATACATTTGCAGTTAGTTTGAGAATGATTAAGTCAAAATGGTGACCTCTAGAGTGGTAAGAAATTGT
Source organism: Fragum fragum (assembly GCA_946902895.1). Classification (NCBI taxonomy): domain Eukaryota; kingdom Metazoa; phylum Mollusca; class Bivalvia; order Cardiida; family Cardiidae; genus Fragum; species Fragum fragum. Next base: position 34,715,883 of record OX336371.1, read on the forward strand.
CAATAATGCCACTTTTCCTTTACATTAATCAGAATGGCACCATATTAGACAGGAATCTTCCTCATGACTATACAAAAGCATTCAACAAGCTTGAGAAAGACTGATCAAAAATTGTGACCTCTTAAGTGGCAACTTGGAAATTGTCAATAAAGCCCCTTTTCCCTTGATATTAATGATCCGAATGTCACCTTATAAGATAGGGTTCTTTCTCATGATTATACTAACACTTTCAACAAGTTTCAGAAAAATTGGCTCATAATTGTGACCTGTAGGATAGTATAATTGAAATGTTGATGACACATGACCGACATTCTAGTATCCCAAAAGCTCATCTTGAGCACATTTTGCTCAGGAAAGAGCTAAATTTTTGAAAATCTTGTTCTTGCAAAGTGAAGAATGGTTTTCAACCAAATTTCTATGGAATCATCTTTTAGTGGTCTTATATCAGATTTTAACAGAAATTTTGGTAGTTGATAATTAAGCTGAGGAGGATTAGCCAACTTTGAAATTGAGATCACAAGGTGATGCAAGTGAAATAATTGACACTTCTTGACAGAGATTATTTGACTCTAGTCATAGGTTAAGTACACACAATAAAATGTGGACAGACAATGCAGGCAGACAGTATATATGCCCCAGAGTGCGGAATTTTTACTCTCATCATAAAAATATGATCTGTGATTCAAAGAAAGTGTTTCTTTTGAGATTAGTGTATGTCCATAACGGGGCCTTGTGGGAAGATTTTTATTTGACACTGATTCTACAAAGTAAACAGAGCACTAGGATCGAAGAATTCATGAAGTACCGGTACGTCCACACTGTATGGTATCTAAAATTATCATTCCACGTGAATTTTCCATACCTCAAAATCCTGAATATGTTGATCAACCAGGTTATTTTTGTATGCTACAATAACAGGTCTGCCTGTGGTGTCTAGATATGTGTAATGTAACTGCCCATCTCCTTGTCTAACATCATATGGTGTCTTTAAATCCATACCACTGGGAAAATAGAGCAACTACAAGTCATGATGAGCACAGACAAAATAACCTTCATGAACTATAAGAAAGTGACAGACTCTACAGTTGCTCCATTTCAAAAGTTATAAACAATTGACTGATCTCTCGCCCTGTCCACTCACTCTGCTTGTCCCGCCCTTTGACTCTGACAGGTCTGCTTCGAAATTTAATGCCATTACTTAGCAAAATTGAGAGCCAGTAGAATGTAGAGTAGAATGTTAAAATGTTAAACTACAAGTTGAATAAACTTATTGTTTAAGTTGCAAAACCAACAAACATGCTTCACCTAAATGTCAAGCTCACTCCCAGTTTAAATGAATGATTTGATTAGTTAATTTTTTCTTCCACCCATAGTCATGAATGTTCAATTGTCATCAATCAGTAGTATCTAATGTACAATCCATTATTCTATTGAAAAAAAAAAGCTACAAAAAGCTGAAAACCATGATGATAAACATATATCCTTTTGGGTATGACAAACCATGAAGAAGGCATTGTGGTAAAACATGAAAATTCTTCTTTTTTCACATTGACTACAAAGAAAACATGAATTTGTTAAACACAAACGACCCCGTAATAGCTTATTTTCTAGGACATGACTTTTATTTTGACCTTGGACATATGATCCTCAATAAACAGATGTTGACATAAGCTACTTATGTACTAAAATGAATATTGTAACTTAAATATGGATTCCATTGGAACTTTTGAAATGATAAGTCTTCAATTTTCATGAGTTATAGATTGTTTTCCTAAAAGGATAAGAATTACGTATTTGTAGACCTTCAACATAGGACCTACAATAATGACACTACCCATGTGCTGAATATTAGTTTTGTAGTTATAAGAAAATGTTGAGTTATCAGACACAGAAAACCATCATCCCTGATTTTTCCATAGGAGGGCATAAAAACATGGGAAATATTAAAAGAAAAAAAAAGATGCTACTTGTAAAAGGCCATTAGGCACAATGTTTTTCTTCCTTAAGGAAAGTGTTTTCTCTAAATTTTTAAATTATTGTCTGCAGCTTTCAATTTGGCCTGATCTTATACCAGTAATGTGTTTATTGTTAAGGCACTTTAGTTGTTTTTTTGAATAAAATACTTCTTAATAATCAAAGTCAATTTGAAAGTTGAAAAGCTGAAAGAAACTGAAAGCTCTAATTGGGGCATAATATTTAATTTGTGAATCAATAAATAACTCTGGCTTAAAATGACAAATACCGGTAGATGAGATCATGAGAAGATAAAGATCAGACTGCACATATGTGCTGGCAGATCCATGTCTTTAATTCTGACTAGAATTTTCACAAAGTAGAATTATATGCCGGCATCAGCTTTTTGTCAAGCAAGCTACCTTGACCCAAATGACCCCAAACAATATGGAAATTTATTGGATTATTTGAAATAATGGTTAAGGGTCAATCAAGCAAAGAAACGAATAGTCTACATGTAGACAAAAAGACAGGTATGTTGAAATTAATGTACCCTCCTCAATTTAGTAGGTGGGGATTAAAAATTATAAGTTTAGCATGACAAGAGTTTAAATGTTATGCTGCTCGATCAACTTCTCTATTTTAAAGAGTTTTTTCAGATATTTACCTGGATCCCTCAGGTAAGATGATTTTAAAGGTAAGCTGATCAACAACCAGGTCATCAAAAACATGATCGACAAGTCTCATCTTAAGGGCATAGTCATCACCTGAAGTTAGAAGATTGTTATGATATCTTTCTGCAAGTTTCTTTTCTGGGATAAAAATAGTATTTTGTAACATGAAACATGATATAAATTTCTAGTAATTGTCTCATCAAATGATATGTTGGTTGCATGGGTTAAATGCATCTTGGAGCAACCTGTAAGTAATATCATGGTAAAGTTCTCATATATGTTTGTTTTCTGGGTATCACCAACACTAAACAGAGGCACTGAATCGTCTTACCCAAGGATATACCCATGTGCTCCAGCTGCTCATTCCTCTTAGGTTTACGTTTAACCCTCCACAGGTGGGAGAAAAAATATAAGAAAATTTATTCACTGCTACTGAAGATTGAAACAAGGACCCAATGATATAGGAGTCTATAGGCTACCAACTGCTCCATGACTACGTCTAGAAATATCAAGACACTTACCATTATTAAACAAGTATTGATAGCTCGGCACATTATATCCAATTGTGTACTTGGTTTTCCATCCACCGAATAACGGGAACCTTGGACGAAGTTCAAGTTCGACAACATCCTCAAGTTCCTTCATGGCACTTGTAGAAATATTTCCGATCTCATCACGGTAATACACATCTCTTGCTGCAGCTGGGAGGAATGTCTGAAAGTATTAAAGTATGTACATCCTTTATTGACTTAAAATCATTTATTGACCTAACCAATTCCCACACCCTCTATTACAACCTGAGAGAAAACGGTTAAGAAAATAGGTGGAAAATGAATCTATTTTTCAAACTTGTTTTCTACCCTAAAAGACAATTTTTTAAAATTATTTTAACTTGAAACTGCTTAGAATTTGACCAGTCTAAAAAAAAATTGCAATGTCAAAATTTTGGCCAGTGGTCTAATGTCAACCTCAAAATGTTCAAGTACAACACAGTAATTATTGAGTTTTCTTTAAATCTACAAAGATATACGATCTGTTCATGGAAATTCTTGAATTTGACTAGTCCATTTTTTTCTACTAGAAATGAGCCCAATTTTCCAACTAATAATATAGAAATATGTGACACCTTTGTTTGTAATTTTACAAAGATACTATTCTAAAAACATTTCAATTTGATACAAATTAAAATCAACTACACAACATGAGTACAAAAACTTAGATGACTAGCTTTTCTTTATTTGATACATTATTCATACAGCCACTCAACAGGACATAATAATGGGTTAAAATCTCGATAATTTACCTTGAATGACTTGACCGAAGCCCCATGGTCCTGTGTTCTCTGGTAGTCATATCTGGAGAATGGCCCCTTGAGTATGGCACCAGTATGTCTAACTTCTATGTGTTCCTCTACAGCAATGTTACCCCAGTGGGACACTTCAATCACTCTCTCCATACTGGTGATTGTTAGGAAAGGTGAGTTGTTCTCTGAATGTACTCTCAACTCTGACTATATTCAGAAACAGAAAACATGAGTCCGTCATTGTATCAAACTAGATTCATGATATATTAATCAACCATATTCATGCTGAACCCTGCTCTGACAGGAGGTATAGACAAAGATCTGCACATATGTGTAGTCTGATCTTAGTCTAAACCACCGAATAGCCAGAGTTATTGATGAGATTAACTTCAAAAAACAAAAGTTAACTCATAATTGGTGCTTCCAGTGTTTTCAGTCCATTGATTTCTATGCAATTCTGTTGAGATTATATAATTCTGCATGACAAGGGTTAGAGACTTTCCAACGAGGACCATTCCTGTGTTATCTTCCCTTTGTCCTGTTACCATTAAATCAGAGGCATGCCAAATTGTACATTGGTCTTTTCGCTTCATTAGCTTTGTTTTTATCTTTGTTCAGTATAGGGAAGTTGCAATTTTTTATTTGCTTTTTCCAGTTTAATTATAAATACAAATCTGTCGACTATGGTAGTTTATGGTTCAGAAATAACATAGAAATGTATTTCTACGTTGAAACGGAAATTTCCAGCTCTGAAGTTTTCATTATACTGCTAACCTTAAAACCAGACAGTGCAAAGAAACTAAGTGTAAAGTCCAAGTAAAATACTAATAGGGACCAATGTATTTCTGGAGAGTATTCAAGAAAGATAACCCAAGAATGTCCCTCATTGGCTTCAAGAAATATTACTACAAAATCAATTTCATTACACAAGTCAAAGACTGACATTTTCCATATTTTCTATGTTTGCCTTTGAATCACAAGAGTCTATAAAGCCTTATTCCTTTACTGTTTTTTGAAATTCTAGGCTGGTCCAAATTTAAAGAGTTTGCAGACCACAATGAATGGATGCAATTTGAAATGAAATCATCCTATGTGGTAGAAAATATTGTTGGAAAAGGAGAAATTATTTTCCACAAGGTTTCCTCAAGTATAAAATCACAAGGATGTAAAAATCAGGGTTTGCACAGGAAAAGGTTATATTAGACTGGTACAAATTGAAAGAGATTGCAGACTACAATGAAAATTGTATGCAATTGCAAATGAAACCATCCCATGTTGTAATAAATATTGTGGAAAAAAGAGAAACTGCTTGATACAAGCATTTCTTCTTATCCACATTTTTTTTTCCAATATTTTTTTTAAATCGCAGTGACATAAAATCCACTCTTTGGAAAAATTCCCCTCAGTAAGGGGGTTAATTGATCTATTATATAGGGTTCACTACCACTTCCAACAGTCTTACAGTGATATTTTAGTAGCTTCTGCACCTAGCCAAGGCTTTCTGTCCATCTCACACCAGTAAAACCGCAAAAGCTAGAGCGCCAGACTAACTTTGCAAATTCAACAAGATGTGTTTGTGAAACATAATGCCCCCGCATTAGGACTTAACTATGAAAAGTGTTGTTGACTTGATGGAGATGTATCATCATGCCAAACATGAGCATTGTATCTTGAATATCTGGTAGTAATTGGCAATTTTAAGTTTTTTGGTTAAGTTGTGCAGACAGACAGACAAAAAGACTGAATGACGGACGGACAGCAGTCTTTCGATGCGGGGGCATAAATATGAAACTATTCTGACAGAGGTCTAGATGAATATTTCAAACACATTCACAAACCAGGAACAATTTTTGATGCCCCAAGAAAAGAAGCTTTGGAACATCGTAGAAAATACAGAAATTGCTTGTTGTAAGCAGTTTCTTCATTATCCACAATGTTTTCTACACCTAAAGACAATTTTAAGATTTCATTTTTGTCGTCTGCAGCTTCTTTCATTTGGACCACTCTAAAATTTCATTGTCTGGTAATGAGTTTAATTCCATTGATGTTTCATATTGAAAACCCAATTTAATGGGTACTCATTTGTATCGGATGATTGATTTGGACAATGACTCTTCATTACCAAAGCCTAGCACAAGCCCTGCAATATTATCCTATTTATCTACAGGTTTGTATAAATGCTACACAAACTAATTAACCTGAGAGAAAGGAGCCTTTTCTTCATGAGGCCCATACTTGATGGTATTGTCACTCTGACTGACTGGTTTAGTTTTGGTGTAGGATTCTATTGTTGGTGATGCTGTATTTACAGTTGTCTCCTGTTTCTTCACTGTATAAGGAGAATACAGGAAAAGGTTTCCAGTGAATACGACATATTGCTTCTCTGACTGTGTGATCTGCTGTGGGTATGGTGTAAGGGAATGAGCAAAAACCATATCAACATTAACAGTGAGAGACTTCCCACTTTCAAAAGCTGATGGTAAAGTAACCCTCCAGAATTTCTTATCACTGAAATGATAAAGTATTAAAATTAAAAGTCTAATTTTGATAGAGTTCAAAATTTCTGACAAAGTTTCATCAAGATTAACCCATTACCAGACAGCATAATTTTAGACTGGTTTATCTTGCAGACAAGAAATTTTAGTAGATGATTTTGTTCCTCAGGGGGAAGAAAACATTGAGGATAATAAGAAATTACTTATAACAAGCAATTTCTTCATTTTTGACAATGTTTTTCCAAGCTCTTTTCCTTGGGCTTTCAAATAGCTTCATTGTGTGGGAATCATGGATTAAGCCAAGGTGAAACAGTCATTAACCCATTCCCAATGTTTTCTACCCTAAAAAGCAAATATTTTCTTAACTTCACCAACTTCAAATTGTCACCTGCAACTTCTTTCCATTTCAACCAGTCTAAAATTCTATTGTGTGAGAATGGGTTAAGCCCCTCTTTCCTGTGTTTTTAAGCAGAAGTGTACCATTTTCAAGAGGTGGTGGGGGTAGCTGTGTCATCCATATCACCTGGTACACTCTTTGACAAAAGTTCCATCTGTCACATTATAGTGGTTCAAAATGGCATGCTTTCCAATAAGAAATATTTAGTCTAGAATTAACAAAGAAAAAAAATATTACAAGTTGCAATTAACTGGATTTCAGGAAATCTAGAGATAATATTGGTCAACCTAGAAACAACTAATCAGACAAACCCAAAATTGACAGTACATCTTCCAACTGTACTACCAAGGTTTGGAAAGGCCTAATGCAACAATTTTGGTATCATTCCTTCGCTTTTCTTTTAGCTTTTTGTCTCTAGGAACCCATTTTATTGACTGTAAATTGTCAATAAGCTTCTTTTTTCCTTCATGCAAGTCAGAATTAAATGGGAGTGAGATCTTCCTCATGACAATAAACAAACATTTTGAGCAAGTTTGAGCCTGAATTGTGACCTGTAAAGATTCTGGTAAGCTAGAAATAATTTTGAACCTGTATAAACTTAATCTTGGCCTAAGTTGCCTACTTTAGATAAGAGGGGTGGATACTAGTCTGAAATTGATATATGGTTTAGGATATAAAATGTTTAAATATCCTATTTACCCCCCCCCCTCCATCTTTTCTATAGCTTTTGATTTAAAAGCAGCATAAAAACTTGCGTGCACTTTGATCTTTGTCCACACTGCCTGCTTTCTAGTCTATTGCACAAGTAAAGGTTTATTTAAAAATTTCCTACCTGTGTCCAGATACACTAGTCTCTGAGACGGATAGAACTGTTGACTTTTCATCATTGTCACTTTTAATCTGAAACATAATTAAAACTAAATTTTGATACTAAAGATTTATGATTCATATGCTTTTCTACCTACCACTGACAAGATTTTATCTTCAAAGGTAGTGAATTGTCATTCTTCTTAATTTCACTATCCAATTTAATGAATACTAGAATTACTTTCATACAACTTTGTTCTTGTTTCTATCATAACTGTTTTGTTTTCAAACAATATTATGTCTTCTAAATATGGTGACCTAAATTTTCATTTGCAGTCATTTTGGCCGGGCATGAGATCTTGCTGTCAAGCAGCAAAAATGGCCCACATTTGCTTCAAAATGGCCAAAGAAACCTCAAAGTGTCCAGAGTGAATCAAGAGGGCCTGTATCGCTCCACTGGCTTTAACATCTCAAGATTTGAAGTCCGTAATTTCAGAACAATGCTTGTAGATGCTGGACAAAGGCTAATCACAAAAGATCATATGATGATGTGTTCAGGTGAGCTAAAAAAGGGTGTATATCATAAAACAAGATGTGTTTTTAAATCACAAATGCCAAGTTTTGACCTTGACTGATGACTTTGATCCTGTCACATTACTTTGATATTTGTGCATGCATAAACATGAGATCATGCCAAATATAAGCTCAGAGGGATTTGTATTCTAACAAAAGTTTTTATCAAATATACAAAGTTTCTTTCACAATCAAAGATGGGTGTCTATGATATATCAATAGCATTATGAAACAAATGTCTGTACTTTGAACGCCATGATGTTCCAATTTTATTTTCATTAAAGAAAACCCATATAATACTTGGTCTTGTAGTATTCTTTTGTCTGAATTCAATTTTTTTTACATTGCAAGAAAAATGGTTGAAATCAGTACATTGGTCATGCAGAAAAATATCTTTAAAGAAAAAGTTTACGCAGAGAAGGACAGACGCAGACATAACCCGAAAATTTTGGTTTTGTTTAATCTGAATTTACAACAAATTATAGCAGACTAATTTTAGCTACAATGTTTTTCATAACTTATTGTCAGTACATCAAAATGATTTTGTTAGGTATTTGGCATATACAAATCTGTAAGGGAAGTAATAAGAAATAATTCTATAGCTTCATAAGATGCATTTATTTTCTTTCGATCAATGTTCTAGAAAAAGTAACTATTCAGATATTCTAACACATGTAAACTTACACAATATTGACATCTCTTTGCATTTACATGTTTAAAAGTGATAAATTAATATTTCTACTAAATAAAGCTCACTCTGACTGGTAACAGCATTTTGAGGTCTCTTTACAACTATTTTTTGATGATTTACTGGGTCTGATCTAAATTCTACCAAAATATTTAATTACCCCTAACCCACATACCCTTTACCCACAATACCAACATTTAGGTGATTGCAACAACTAAACTATTCTAAAAACATTTTCAGGAACAATTTAAGTAAAGGGTCATCCATGGAACACTCATACCAAGATTCATTGAAATTAGTCCAATCTATAGGGAGGAGAAGATTTTATAAGTTTTCAAAGTGAAAATTGGCCATGCCTTGCCACGCCAATATTCATGGGCCCATCAAAATTCCATGAACAATTTGAGTAAAGGGTCACCTAAGGAATATTGATACCAAGTTTCATTGAAATTTGGTAAAATGAGTTGGAAGTAGAATTTTTTTAGACTTTAGAGTAAAAAAAGCCCCACCCTGCCATGCCCAAATTTAGGGTGCAATCAAAATTCCATGAACAATTCAAGTAAAGGGTCAAATAAAGGAACATTCATGCAAAGTATTGTTGAGAGTGGTCAAATGGTTTGGGAGGCGAAGATTTTTAAATATCTTAAAGTAAAAAAAAGCCCCACCCTGCCACGCCCATATTTGGGGGGCAAACAAAATTTCTTGAACAATTCAAGTAGAGGGTCACTCAAGGAACATTCATCCCAAGTTTCATTGAAATCGGCCAAATGGTTTGAGAGGAGAAAACTTTTAAAGATTTAAAAGTGAAAATAAGCCCCATCCTGCCATGCCCATATTATGGGAGCAAACAAAATTTCTTGAAGAATTTAAGTAGAGGGTCAGTCAAGGAACATCTATGCCAATTTTCATTTAAATTGGCCAAATGGTTTGAGAGGAGAAGATTTTAGATTTTAAAATGAAAATATATAACGCCCATATTTGGGGGTGAATCAAAATTTCTTTAACAATTTATGAAGAGGGTGGCCCAAGGAACATTTCTACCAAGTTTCATTAAAATCCAACCATTTATTTAAGGGGGGGAAGATGACGTTTAAAGAAAAGTTTACGAACAGATGGTTGGATGGACGCCAGACAACACCATGACAATAGCTCCCTGGCCTATTGCCAGTGGAGCTAAAAATTGCTTGCGACGCAACATGTTTGTACAATTCTAAAATTCAACCAACTTAAATTGTTGTATGCAAATTTTAATTTATTTGGACCAGTCTTAAATTTTGTCAGGTAATTGGTTGATTAACATTTCTTAAGTGTGTTGGAAAAATAAAAATTGATTTTGAAATAGTCCAATTAAGGCCCCAATTATGGCTTGTGATTGGTATCTTTTACAGTAAGTCATTCTCATGATTCCAAATCTATTTATAATAACAAATAAACTAAATTTCCCTTTCCATTAGGGCTGTAACGATACATAAAGTGACGAATACGAATACAGATCACGATACAGGGTCATGAATATGAATATTTATTCATGAATACAACTTTTTCCAGGAACAGACATATTTATCTATATATTTCTTTGAGTAAAGAATGAAACAAACTTATGCCTATCTGTGATACAGACAGCTGTTTTATGTTAATTATTTTATTATTTCTGCAACAACAATCAAAATATGGCAAATTCAAGCCTATCAAAGGATGAAGTCAAGATCCGTCATTAATTGATGCTGGATCATTTCAAATTACTTGCCTCTTTATTATAGATTTCATGTATTTATACCTTTACTTTGTATATTTTGAATTATGTTGTAAACTTCTATCTGTTACAAACTTACCAATTAATATGAACATTTTTGTCACCAGAATTGATCACTTATAATGAAAAGACGAAATAATTAAATTCTAGCCAACATTCAAGGTATATTGGACATGCAGCCATAGCTTACCTTTTAATTTTTTAAAGGGAGGTAATTTATACGTTGCATAATTGAAGACAATGGTCTATGCTCCGAAAGATTATGTCATTCAATTTCTTCAGAATCTGAACATAATGGTCAATAAGATAGAAAAATTAGGCCATAAATACTAGAATTTGAATTGAAAATCTTTATTTTAAAGGTTAAGTTGATCAAGACTTTGACTTAAAAAAAGATGATTTTTGATTGTTAGTATTAACAGAGGTCTGACCGTTGACGGTCAAAGTCATGCGTCGATTGTCCAGTTAATCTATCATTTACTACCCAAAATGCCACTTGTAGACAACAAATAAATAGCTGTCACCAGTGAAATAGAAATTCTTTGATTTAGCATCTAGAATATGTATTCAGTTGCATCAGAGGCGCCATCTGTCAATCGACTACGGGAGCGCCTAGGCTTTAAGGATTTACGTCTTTCTTCATAAATTTGATGAAACCGTCGTTATAGCTTGTGCATGTTGGATATCTATGACCTCTTGGATATTTTTTTGCACTTTACATATTTTGAGATTCATATTTTAAACTGGTGACTGGATAATTGGGATTCCTTACATCAGCAATATCAGCAAAGCAGACATGCATTCAGAGACGATCATTTACCTGTCAATCAAGGTAATAAACAAAGGTGTTGATGCGTAAAAGGGATCTTATGATGCCAATCCAATAATTGCTTTACCAAACAGTCCCTTATTAGTTGTTTTTCAATTTTCTACAGAAATATTATCCGACATCACTTTCGCTCCCTTTAGCCAGCATTATTCGCCAAATCATAATTTTTTTAGCCATTTTTTCTAAATTTTAGCCATTGGCGTAAATGGTGATCACTGGCGCGAGTCCGGGAAACACAAAGTTTTTCAGCCCAGGGTTTTCCATGACCCTCTACTTCTTTGAATTTGGACCCCCATTTTCCAGAAATGACCCCCAAAATAGCTAGACAGCCCTCTTTATCTTATTTGATAGGAGTCATAATGTGGCAAAATGACCCTCTGTTTTGAAAGTTGAGGGAAAACCCTGTCGGCCATTTTTGAATCAAATGTCAGCCATTTTTGCTTTTTGACCGCAAGATCTCATGAGATCTCGGGCTTCCGCCAAAACAATAGCAAATGAAAATTTAGGTCGCCATATTTGGAAGACATAGTATTTTCAAAAACAGGACAGTTCTGATAGAAAATAAGAAAAAAAGTGTATGAAATTCATTCAAGAGTTAATTGAATTTGATAGACAAAATAAAGATATTGACGGACCAGTATTTATGAAGCTAACATTTTATCAATGTTTGGTAAAAAAGGATACTATCATTTATTACGAACACCTGTTTTGACAATAGTAAACAATGTGATGTAAGGATAGATAAAATGACCAACCAAATGTCATGGCTGCCAAACATAGGAATTATTTTATGAACTGAAAAGAAACCGGTATTAAATGATCAATACTATTAATTTTCTTATAGTTTTGATAAAATTTGTCCATAATATTAACGTTTGTAAGGAATTGAACGGCAGAGAGTTGCTTATCACCAAACATACAATATTAGGACTTGCAACAAATCTTAAAGAAGGTAGGTGTTGTAGCAGTCGCCAGCAGATTATCAGAAACAGGGCTATGATATCACAGCTAAGAGTCGTAGCCCTCCCCAGCATATTATCAAAAAGAGGGCTACGATATTGCAGCAAGGTGTTGTAGCCCTAAACCTAAATATTATCAGAAAGAGGTCTACGATACTGCAGCCGAGCTATGATAACCCAGATATTTGCCAGAAAGCAGAAATCTACATACCGATGCACCCACAAACGAGATGCTATCTTGGAGAGCAGGTTCTACAGACATCAAAAAGTATCCAACTGAGGACTTCCCACCATTTTCCATTGCTATGACATTTGAAATTTTTACCAGATGAGTCGATATATCAATTTTTCTTTCGACATTTGTGAAGGATATATCTGAATTAATAGTGTCCTGTCGAGCTGTTGCAGTATGCAAAATTGCAACAATTGCAATAAAAATAAACGTGGCTGATGCACGCATTGTTTGTGAAATGCACTGATGCCGATTGCGGCAGATAATTTAAGAAAAGTGTAGAGAGCCGACAAATTATCTCAGAGGAAGTTGTTGTAAAACCGGAAACGAGCTGTCAAGTAAAGGGAAATAATACATATATTCGCATAAGGTCAAATGATGATATATTTTTCGGAATTACTACAGATATTTTAAAGTTTCCACTAACAGTAACTAATAGTCGTTTAAACAACACAAGAATGTAAAAAATAATTCGAAACTGACTGTAAATTTTCCCGCGGAAATCTATGTCAAAAATGGCCACTAACGTTGACCACAGCCAATCCCTAAAAGATGCTCTTATAGAAAGTTTAACGGCAATTCTTTCGCCTGATCAGAAGATACGGAAAAACGGGGAAGATCAAGTTAAAGCGCTTGAAGTGACCGAAGGTTTGTGTGTGACGAATTTTCAAATTCGCGGTTTGAAATACTCGTGCACTTCTCATAACGCAGCATAACCCAATAATCGCGCACTGTCTTTGGCAGCGTCTATTAGGCTATCATCCCCCGCCGTTTCGGCGAAGGGGATATAGTAATGGTCTCCTTCCATTACTAAACTTGTCTGGAGCACATCTCTGAAAGTATAATTGCTATCATTTTGAAACTTCATAGGTTGATAAATCTAATTGAGGAGAAGTGCAGTGCACAAGAACCTGAACTTTTGCTTGCATAATTTTTGAGTTATTGCCCTTTGTTGTTTTCAACTTTTACATATTGTCTGGAGCAAATCTCTGAAAGTAAAATTGCTATCAATTTGAAACTTCATGGTGGATAGATCTCATTGAGGAGAAGTGCTGTGTACAAGAATCACAACCCCGTTTACTATCAAGCTTTTACGGCGGATGATGGCCATGTCTGACATGGCCCTTGTCTAGATATGGTTGCATTTCATCCTAATTTAAATTCACACCAAATAACTAAATCAGTTATGAAAAGTTTCGATATTAAGTCATTCATGAAATATCATGTATTTCATGAAATATCATGTATTTTGTCCAAGATGACTCTTTACCAATTATCTGGAACATTGACATTTTCTTTGGTCTTTGTTGCAGTGCCCAGAGTGATTCACTCCGGGCTTTTTGAGGCCAATTATGGAAGCTTTTAAATAGTAAAAACACAAGTTTAATACAGTGCAGTAGCTGAATCCAGGTATGTTTGCCCTAAAACATGTTCACCCTAATTACTTTTTGCCCAAATACCCGTTCGTCCCCGGTCTGTTCCCCCTTATTTGCGTTTGCCATGGGTCTGTACGCCCTATTTTTAGCTCTACTGGCCAAAGGCCACTAGAGCTATTGCGAAGGCTTTTTCCCATCCGGCGTCTGCTGTCCGTCGTCTGTCTGTTAAACTTTTCCTTGTTTACACTCTAGAGTCAACAGTTTTCAACAAAATCCTTTCAAACTTTCACAGAATCATCGGATTCTCTTCAAACTTTCACAGGGCTCTCACTAGGATTTTGAAAGTAGGATTCAAGGAATCCAATTTAGGAAAATGTTGGATTCCAAGCAGAAAAGTTGGATTCAAGCCTGATTAAGCAGGATTTTCATACTAAATGTGATTTCAACCAAATCCTTTTTTTACAGCACTTTCTTTGTTGGAAATAGTGTGGAAAAGGGAGATTAATTTTGGTTTTAAGAATTATTATATTTTCTAGTCCATATCATGTTTGTTGTTCACATGTCTAATCATGTTCATTTGATCTTAAACAAATTCTCTTCACTCATTACCAGAAGGCAAAATTTTAGACTGGTCCAAATTGAAAGGAGTTGCAGATGACAGTGTTAAGTTTATGACATTTTGGATTTTTTTCAACTTTTTTTTTTTTGAAATTTGAACAAAATAATGGCGTATATTGACAGTCAAATTGACAATTTTTTAAACTAAAAAATGACAGTAAATTTATGATTCATGCCCAGCTTTAGAAGTCTAAGAGCCCAAAAAGTTTATCTTATAAATTTCATTTTCATTTGAATTGTTTATCCATGAAAACCCATGACAATTTAATTGTGTAATATAAATTGACTTCTTTATTATGTTTTGGTCACTTTTTCACTAAACTGATCAATGATAATTTGATTTCAATAAGATAAGAGTGCTAGTAAAATAATTTTACCCAAGTTTCACAGGTTCCTAACACCTGTCATTTACGATCGTCGATGCATGACTGGTCACGGCGAAGTGGTAATTGTCAATCAAGCTGGGTGTTATCAATGATTGTGGTGTATGTTAGGATAATCAATTAACATTTTCCAATAATCTACCTACTATTTTAATGAACCTTGAACCATGAAAGATGATTTTACATTCACTTTGACATAAAGGCTGCTAACGTCGGACACATGTCATTGAAAAAATTGTCGTCCGTCGGAATCCTTTAATGGTATTTTTTGTCGACCCTTGTGGAAAATTGGCGTCTCAGACGACAATACTGTCGTTTCCAAGAGCCCTGTTTCATATAATGATTGTACCGTCATAAGGATCATTCCTATAGAAATTGGGTTTGATCTGTCAAGAAACATGGGAAAAGGGGCTTTATCAAAATTTAATTAAAAATTCCATTTAAAATCCTTGTTACACCCTAGAGTCCAAAGTTTTCATCGGATTTTCTTCAAACTTTCTCAGAATGATTGTATTATCATAAGGATTTTCCCTCTTGAAATTGGGTATGATCCGTCTAGAAACATGGGAAAAGGGGACTTATAAAAATTTAATTAAAAAATCCTCGTTAAACACTATAAAGTCCACAGTTTCATCAGATTCACTTCAAGTTTCAGGGAGCCCATTCACGTACTGCAGTACGTAATTCACGTACAATTACGTAGGTTTACGTACAAATCTTACACCAAGACGTGCATGAACGTACAGAAAATTAAATTAACTTAGAAAGAAAAATGCTATTACGTGTATCGTATCAGGAGCAAGTGATTTCCCTTTCGTGTGACGGGAAAACATTGCTTCTTTCTGGTCTTTTTCGTCTGGAGAATGGGGGAACCAGCAGTTGGAAAAGATCGTATAATGAGGCTCGTTATGGCCTCACCATTTTTTTTGAAATAAGTAAAAAGTAGCGCTATTTTTCAAACAAAATGCAAGATATTTACGTGCTTTTGGCCAGAACTAACAAGAATTCATACTATAGAATTTGATTTGAAATTGGTTTCTCTCGTAAGTTCTGTTGTACATTTAAGTCGGACATGACAAAATGGCGCTATTTATTTAACATTGATGTTTTGTTTTAGCTACCTAATTTGCTGTCTGCAAAATGTCATAACAATTCCTGGTCTATTTCTCAAAAAATTGTGACCTTTAGACAGTAATAAGGCCATTTGATATTTTCTGTACCAGAATCGTTTCAATACCAGAGTTTGAGCTAGCAATGAGCTGACATGCCTGGTATGGCCTGCTCAAAATATCATCCCCATTTTCGTTATAAACTTGTTGGAGTTGTTTTGCAATCGCTTTCATATCCCATTCAACCCTTCCAAAATCCAATAGTTAAGAAAAAGTAATTGTCATAAATCAGCTTTTCAAATAATGTTTGCTATCCTTCTCTGTATATTTATCTGAAACTTGCACATGACGTTATTTTCTGATTATTAAAAAAAGTATATAACCAAAACATTGTCATTTGATAAAGGGTTCAGATTTATATGGTGTACCCTTTAATCTGAAAGTAAAGGGTACACTGTACCCCCAGATTTTTCTTTGTACCCCCATTTCAAAACCTAAGGGGTACATGTACCCCCAAAATGAAAACCCTGTGGGCATGCTGAGTTTTCACAGAATGATTGTACTAACATAAGGATCGTTCCTTTCGAAATTTGGTATGATCCGTCTAGAAACATTGGAAAAGGGGCCTTATGAAAATTTCAATAAAAATTCAATAAAAAATCCTTGTTAACACTCTAGAGTCCACAGTTTTCATCAGATTCACTTCAAACTTTCACAGAATGATTGTACCACAATAAGGATTGTTCCTTTTGAAATCTGGTATGATCCGTCAAGAAACATGGGAAAAGGGACCTTATGAAAATTTGATTAAAAATTCCATTAAAATTCTCGTTAACCCTTTAGACTCCACAGTTTTAATTGGAATCTCTTCAATTTTCTCAGAATGATTGTACCATCATGAGGATCGTTCCTTTTGAAAAGAGGTATAATCCGTCAAGAAACTCGGGAAAAGGGGGCTTATTAAAATTTAATTAAAAAATCCTTGTTAACACTCTTGAGTCCACAGTTTTCATCAGATTGTATTCAAACTTTCACAGAATGATTGAACAGTCAAAAGGATTGTTCCTCTCGGAATTGGGTCAGATCCTTCTCGAAACACAGGAAAAGGGGCCTTATGAAATTTTAATGGAAAAATCTTTTAAGAAATCCTTGTTAACACTCTGGAGTCAACAGTTTTCATGGGATTCTTTTCAAACTTTCTCAGAATGATTGTATTATCATAAGGATTGTCCCTCTTGAAATTGGGTATCAGATTTTCCATTTACGATGTAAAAGTATCTGTATACGCATGAAAATCAGCTTGGACGCAAAATTTGAATACTCGACGCATCCATGGGACGCAAAATAAAATGAGTGACAAAAACAATGTACACTGCAGCTCCACTATAACGCTGTTGGTGGGGTCCAAGAAATGAAACAGGGGAAGAAGTGGAGTTATTATGCTATAACGCTGCAGGGTTCTCCCCAGAAATTTTTGAAGGCGTAGTGGCAAATGCGTGGCGTATTGTCTGTTAACATCTTGGTATGACTATACATAATAAAGGTCATTAAAAGTGCTTTATAGCTTGATTATTGACATCTTGTTGTTTTATTGAGAGTTATTCTTGAATTATATTCTTCAACTTTTTAATTATTATAAGTTGATTTATCTATTCTTAGGCTTATTTTGATACCAACCAATTGTGACATTACTCAGCTTACTTCAACTCTCTATCCTATTTGTTGGAAAGGGCACTAAATTGTCTCATAAAAAGGATGTGAAAAGGAAAGATAATGAAAGAATATACCCAAAAGTCTCATGAGTAAAAAAAAAGTGTCAAGTGCTTGTCTATTAGATAGGATTAGCTTCTCATGCTTGGCCATTTTATCAAGTCTGTCCAAAAATCATATCCTTGAGGACTCTTTAAAAAAGCATTGAGTGTTGGATTGACGAAAAATGCCCTTCATCAGAAAAAAAATAGAAAATATTATCAGTAATTTCAAAAATGTATTTATAAGGTTCCTGTGTGAAATACCTGGTTTCATTTTCAAATTTTGCATCTTAAAGAGCTCCATTAGATTCTCTGTGTAAAATTTGAAATGCTCATTATTTGCTCATTCAGAAGCCTTCGACTGTCTAACACAATTACTATTCTTCTAACAGTACTTTCAGCTATTTGATTTCAATAAGTTAATAAAAAATGTATAATATATCAGCAGTGTCCAATCTTATGTCTCAAATTATAACATGAAACTTGATCAAATTTATTAAACAAGTGTCTTTACTCTTCTCTTCTTTAAGTGAGTTCAGCACTTTGATTTTCAAAAGAGGACTTTGTTTCCAAATATTATAGCGTGAATGATCTTTTCCTGATTCTAAATAATTATTAAACCATTACTTTTTATAAAAAGAAATCCCTAATTGGTCTAAGGCATTCTTATCTTGAAGTGCTTTCAGCACTTTGATTTTTATGGGGGTATTATTTCTTTTTGGGTAAAAAACATGAGAGGATGAGATATTATTAGATGATTACTAAAAGTATAAAAAAAAAAATTCATCAAATTTTTAAAACAAATTTATTGAAAAAATGGGTTGAACAAACAAGGGTACGAATGTTTGAGATAATGCCCTCCATGTTGGATAAAAAATAAATGGACTTATTCCAGAAGATACATGTGTGCAATGATTAAACTGAGTTGAAAACAAGAGCTTAGTATACCTAGGATGGCTTCTATACAAATCTGTCTTTATTATTTTGGCAAATTCTCGTAAGGAAAAAAGATCGCGAAAAGGGTATGTTTTCAGCGATCAATGTATGAAATAAACTGACCCAACAAATCTTTCATCCAAAAAAAAAAATTTAAACCACTGTGGCTTTAGTTTGATAGTTGTCACATCAAATAAACCCATCTTTTACTTTTAACTAGACCAATCTCAGCCGAAGTGACAATGTTCCGAAACCGGGTCGCCATTTTGAATTCATTGTTTACATATTGGTACCTATCATGCTTGGTGATTGATAGCGAGGTACCAGTGGGAAACGCGAGAAAAAATCGATAATCACCAATTAGTAAGAGTGTAAGGGTCTTATCAATAGAGATGTTATGTAATACGTGGTATACAACTTATAGATAAAGAGCCTGTCGTGTCCGCGCTTCTGCAGCCAATTTTAATGGTTTGCTTTACCCTTTCTTCTGCTTGAAATTAAGCCGTATCGGTGACCAAATTTAAGCGTATCGGCGATCTGAAGGCGTATCGGCAAACTCTCTTAATTAATGAAGGCGTATCGGGGGCCGATACGCCATAATGGCCTGGGGAGAACCCTGCACTGTCCCCCCCCCCCATGCCGTAACTGAAATTTTCAACCGTCGGAATCAGAACTAAACACCCGATAATTCGTGATAAAATTCCTGTAACAAGTTTAATTCTATACAAGTTACTAGTCGGGAAAGAAAAACAACAACTGTAGTTACGAGATTATAGCAGAAACCGACGGAATTCAGCGTGCAGAGAATTAATTTCTAACCTTACCTTCCAGGTCTATCAGGAATGAATAATCCGTAAATTTCTACAGGTCTATAAATTGTGGTTCTCTTTCTCCCAATATTAAGAAGCTAAAACTTTTACACGAGACATGTTTTATTATTATGATAGTCGATGGCATTAATCTAATTGAATTTAGTTTTACACGGACGTAAATATTTCCATCCTTAGACAAAAGGGATAAAATCTAACTATTCCGCATAGCGATGTCTCCTTGGAGACCGATGAGTTGTTGAACACCTGGGGTTACTGAAGCATTGAGATCGACCTTCGAACCTCTTTCGCGGTAATGGACTTGGTCTAATTTCTTTACCATTGTTAAAAATACAGTAACAATAAACCAACAAAGAACTCTACCTGAACCTAGTCATTTACGGATTGGGAATTCAAACCGACCAGTTGCACGTATACAAAATTGGATTAAACTTTGTAGAGGCTAACTTTTAAAACGTAAAAATGAAGGTCATAATAATCGAAAAATATCCGAGACGGCGGAATGTCTGGTTTTATAACAACAAGAGTAAAAAATTTGGTCAGCAGGAATTCTCACGGGGTACGCATCTTGCACGTGTCAACTCCGGAAACTCTCCCATAAATAGCTGAACATCTGGCGGCGGCACCTTTGATCACCTTTCCTCCCTAAGAATAAAATAAACTGTACTCGAAAAACCTTGACTTCAAATTTGTCGACGAGCTTTATGCCGTGTGTTTGATCATACAGAATGGCATTGAATTTTCGGATTATTGAAAGAAATGCGGAAAAATAACGGTATTTTATTTTAATCTACTTATATTATCTATCCCGTTTCGGATAAGAATTTTCCGATATTGTAACACTTACAAGTCAAATTCACGTATTTTCTGTATTAAGCGAAAAAGTTGCAACTACGACTGATTGTTTTCAAAGCACATTGTTGTGTATATATCTTGAAGCCACTATCCTTTACGAGCTCCGGATACCAGCAAACTATGAAGTGAAATAAAAAGTAGGCTCAAGTCAATTTGTCTAATTTCACGCTCGAGCATTACTTTAAGAACACGTCCTACCAGGGACTGAAGAAAATTAAGAACGCTGAGAGTGAAACAGTGTGATATTTTAATTGCCCCACCTTCAAGGTTTGTAACGGAAGGATACCGAGGTGCGTGCCTATTCTCTATTGATTTAAAAAATATAAAAGACCTAAGGCATTGATCATCTCAATATCAAACAGTAAGACCAAACAATCAAACTGATTTTGTAAAGTGAAACACTAGGCATGTCATCAATCAAACAAAGCAATTACCTCTGAAGTAATGCATTAATGACAGGACCGTCCAAGTAAGGTGTTAAAAACTTACCTGACTTCGGGTAATTATCGATTTTTATGTGCAACCCTTTTTCTTCGAGCGGGCCGAAGAAGGTATGAAAAAAACGCAGCCAAATCAGCATTAACATCGTATTTCAGCATCTGCAACCCGAAATGCCCCCCCCCCCTCCAAAATTTTGGGAGCCAAGCGGACCCCGCATTATAATGGAGTCAGCGCTGTGCACAGTAGCGTTATAGAGGAGTTGCAGTGTATTTTTCATAAATCTTAGTTAGATAACTAGCGAAAACAATCCAAAAAGTTTCAAAGTATGACAGATTTGAAGCAAGGTCACCGGTTTTCCAAAGTTACTATAAATAGACTTCGCCAACGTCTAACCGAAAAGTTGCGATTGTTGGGATTCCCGCTTTTTCGTCTGGTACCCGAACTGTCTAACATATTGTTTTGTTGGCAATTTGATAGCCGGAAACCAACTGTTTCTTTCATTTTGTAAATAATAATGGCTTCTCCAGCCAAGAAAAAGAAGCACTCGTGGTCTTTTCAAGACCAGTAGCTTGCTGATCCGGTGTTCAAAGACTGACTGATAAAAGATGAGTCAGATTCGTCTGCTGTTCGAATGAAGTGCAGTATTTGTTGTGAAACTAAGCAGAAGAACATTTTTACTATGGGCTGCACTGACTTTCAGGTATGAAGCAGACAACAATTTTCATTTGACGTATCACAGCGTTAGTATAGTGTTGAAAGGTTTTCCTTTGCTTGTAAGAGCTGCCGTAAATATTTTACTTTTGAAAATAATGTTAGGAAGCATTTCTTTTTGTCATATTGACTTCAAAGTAGATATTTGTTGTTTGTTTGTTTACCCATTACCAGAAGGCTAAATTTTAGACTTGATATGAATCGAAGTTCATGAAGACCACAATTTCAAATGACTGAGAATTTCACATTTTTTGGGCCTTCTGGAGTAGAATAATTGAGGAAAATAAAGAAATCGCTTGTAACAAATAATTTCTTCATTTTGCACAATGTTTTTTCTAACTCTTTATCTTGAACCTTAGGGGAATATAGGGGGTATGTGCAACTAACAGGCTTTCATGGCTTACTCATACCAGTTCTCACATCTTAATTGAAACAGTTTAGAGAAGGATGAATTGTGTGCTTAATTAATCCTATCCCAAATCAGACCTGGTTTTGATGCCCCCATCATAGAAAAGGCTTGGGAAATCATTGAGGCAAAAGAAGAAAATGATGATAATCAGTATTTTCTCCTTTTGGCTCAATATTTTCTGGTCTATATTCTGCTCAAATCATATTATATTTAATATGTACACTTTATTATCTGCAGCAGCTTTAGATTTGGGTCAGTCTAAAATCTTGCCTTTTTGAAAATTAATGAATAATTTACTTCACTTGCATCTGTCTAGATCTATTTTCTCCTTTATTTCAGAGAAGTTCAATTGTGAAGCACATATCAAGTGATGGACACAGGTGTGCACTATATATTAAATCCATGAGGGGGTCACTGAAGAAGTCATTCCAAACAGCTGAAACCAAAACAACTGATTCTTTGACTCAACAGCTGAGGACAGTTTATTTTATGGTGAAAAACAACATATCACTGAGCGCTTTTCCCCAGCTGATAGAACTTCAAAAGGCTAATGGCTGCGAACGTCTGCAGTGTGGTCACTACACTTCCAGTGATGTTGTGACTGAAATGTTACATTGTATTTCTGGATCACTGGAGGATTCCTTAAAAAAGAATATCCAAGATAGTAAATTTATTGGAGTCCTTTTAGACGAGAGCTGTGACATAGCTGTTTTGAAAAAGCTCATCATTTATGTCCAAACTGTGGAAATGGGAAAGCCTGTGTGAATTTTGCTGCCAACATTGTTGTTCCTGATGGGAAAGCACAGACAATCCATGACGAAGTTAAAAATTGGATGAACTCTGGGAATTCCAAGCAGTAAAGTCACAGGCCTTGCCACAGATGGTGCTGCAGTCATGACAGGTGTCAGGTCAGGTGTTGGCACAAGAATGAAACAAGAAAATAAATGATTAGTTCATATTCATTGTGTTGCTCACAAGCTTGCTTTAGCTGTTTCCCAAGCATCAGCATCAATAAATGCAGTGAAAAGCTTTCAAGAAACAGTTGAAGGAATTAATTTCTTCTTCAGCAAATCTGCATTAAGGTACAATAGACTGAGATCTGTGTATTCCCTGCTTGAAGATGACAAATTCATCACCCTGAAACAACCTCATGCAGTCAGATGGCTGTCATTACACCAAGCTGTTCAAGCTATACATTCATCATGGGCAGCTCTTGTCATAACACTTGGTGAAGAAGCTGTAAATAATGACAGGGCCAGTGGTTATCTTTGTGCTGTAAATACCTCAAAGTTCATTTAAATTACCTGTCTACTCATGGACATACTGCCTTTATATCAAAGGTCATGCAGAGGGCATCATTGGACTTTTCTAGCTTGCAAACCGGGTTAGAAACTGTTCGAAATACTTTAACAACCTTTGGAAACAACAGTGATGAGTTGTTGACATACACAGCATTTCGCCAGGAAGTATCTGACACAGGACTCTATCAAAGCCAGCCTGTTACTTTCACAGAAGCTGATGAAAGACAATTTATAAGTACCAAAGGTACCTTGTTAGGCACTCTTCTTGAGAAACTAGAGGAGAGATTTCCAAGTGATACGATGCATGTGTTGAAGAGTTTTGATGACATATTCTCGCCTAAACTCTACCCAGACAACCAGGCTAGTATTCCTGCCTATGGAAGAGACCACATTAAATTTCTGTTGGACCATTACCAACCATTACCTGAAGATGGGAATGTTGATGGTTATGACCATCTTATAGACAGAGATCGGTGCCAAGGAAACTTCCTCCAATTTAAACATCATATCAAGCTCCATCAACATCTTGGCTTTGCTGACTATGTACAGCATGTCATAACAACACTAGGTGAAGAATACCCAGACTATAAAACCCTTGCAGAGCTTGTACTGAGTGCCATTGAACAGTGCCTCCTGTGAACGTGGGTT
Source organism: Fragum fragum (assembly GCA_946902895.1). Taxonomy (NCBI): domain Eukaryota; kingdom Metazoa; phylum Mollusca; class Bivalvia; order Cardiida; family Cardiidae; genus Fragum; species Fragum fragum. The sequence goes on from OX336371.1 coordinate 34,739,914, forward strand.
TTCTGTGCAGAACATCTGCAAAACAAAGGCCAGAAATCGTTTGGGACAGGAAAATCTCCAAGATATAATGAGGATCATTGTTAATTGACCAGACTTTGCCCAGTTTGATTACACTGCAGGAAAATTCAGGGCTCTGAAAAATAGAAGGAAATAAGTTGTGAGATGTGACATGTAAAAGAAACTGGACAATAATTGTCAATCCAGTGGTATCATAATGCTCATGAGCTAATTACACCTTTTGCTAGGGGTGTAACGATAGATCGATAGGTTGATGTATTGCGATAGTGACAGTCACGATATCGATGTATCGATTGCAATTCCCTGACATCGATAACTATCGCGATTTGTTTGTTCGAATATCGATAGTTTCGATAGTTAATATTTAAAACATACTCACACAAAAATTCAATGTTTTCATGGTCTCTTTGGTTAAAAAAAGAGAGAGAGAAAGAGAGAGATAGAGGGAGAACAACTTATCCTACTTTCAATTTTCTATGATCACGTGATAGGCACCTTTGATTTTTCTTTCTTCCGTACTCCTTTTTTGTTTATGAATTGATTTTTAACTTTCGATTTACAAAATGAAAAGGTTCTCAAAAATCAAAAAGCATGTTAAGTTAAGACTTGTTACCAATGTTTTATGAATTCTCAGCGCTTGAATCGTCGAAAAAATAAAAATAAGACAATCTTAAATGACATTCAATTAATTACGATAATGAATTACTTATTTCGAGCACACTAATCGAGATATTCTGTTTTACGTATTTGTGTTGTCTGACATGGCTGCAAATTTAGAGATTGTGAAAAACAAAGGCGGAAAGGCCCATGTTTTGGTCCATTTTGGGACTATTTTGGCTTCGTAAAGGAAGGCGAAAACATTGATAAAAAGAGAGTCGCCTGTAGACTATGCTATCTATACAGATCAACATAGAAAATAAACAAAGTAACATACACTGATAGTATCGTGATATATTGCGATTGATTTCTGACGATAGTGATAGTATCACGATATCAATACTGTGATAGTAAAACAATCGCGATAGTGATTTTCTTAGCCGATAGTCAGCCCTACCTTTTGCAGTTATTCAACTTTCAATGTTTGATGTTTTATTTCATCTTTTTGTTAGCAATTGTTTTTATGTTTCCTAGTCAGTTTGGTCTAGTCATTAAAGTTAAAGCCTTTCATAACTATCCTTTCATTGAACCCTTTCCCAAATAACAAAATTTTAGGTTGGTCCAATATGAAAGCTGCTGCAGATCACAAAATTTGTGATTACTTAGGTATAAAACTTGAGAATATCTCAGAAAACATTGAGGCAAATTGAGAAAATGCTTATTATTAGCAGTTTCTTCTTTTGCTTCAATGTTTCCCAAAGCCACTTTTACTGGGAATATCAAAACTAGGTCTTGTTTGGGAATGGGTTATTAAGCCCGTTCAAGTACAACAACTAATTTGAAGATGATTTGTGGAAGTCAAAATTGGACTCAACTGAAAGTGGTTGGGACTCAACTTTTTCTACAGCACTGGGTCCCAGGGACTCAATATTTTTTTATGTAAATGGAAACACTGGGTATGATCTGTCAAGTTACACAGGAAAAGGGGCCTTATTAAAATTTCATTAATAAAATCCTCAATAGAGTCAAGAATTTTCAACGGATTCTCTTCAAACTTTCACATAATGATTGTACCATAATAAGAATTGTTCCTTTCAATAATTTGGTATGATCAGTCAAGGACCACAGGAAAAAGGGGCCAGATAAAAATTGGATTTAAAAAATGCTCTTAAACACAATAGAGTCCACAGTTTTCAACAAATTTCTCTTCGAAATTTCACAGAATAATTATTACATTAAATGGATTGTTCCTTTCGGAAGTAGGTTTGATCCATCAAATTTCATCGGAAAAGGGGCCCTATGAAAATTTGATAAAAAAATTCTTAGTTAACACATCATGGCCCTAGATTTCACCTGATCGACTTCAAACTTTCACATAATGATTGTACCATCATAAGGATTGTTCCTTTCAAATTGGGTCTGATCCATTGAGAAACATAGGAAAAGAGGCCTTATGAAAATTCAATTAAAAAAATCTTAATTAATGCTTGTAAGTCCACAGATTTCATGGGGTTGTCTTTATACTCATACAGAATAATTATACTTTTGTAAGTAAGTTCCCTTTGGATTTGGTTTAGATCCATCAAGTTTAATGGGAAAAGGGGCTATATTAAAATTCAGTAAATAAAACCCTGTTAACAGAATGAAGCCCACAGCTTTGATCAGATTCTGTTGAAACTTTCACAGAATGATTAGAAGGTCATAACTATCATTCTTTTCATAAAAGGGTTTGAACTGCCAAGAAACACAGGAAAAGGGGCCTTATGAAAAATTCATTTATAAATCCTTGTTACCAAGTCCAGGGCTTTCATTGGATTTTCTTCAAACTTTCACAGAATAATTGTACAATAATAATGATTGTTGATGTTTGCATTAGACCTGATCCGTCAAGTATCACAGGAAAAGGAGCATTATGAAATTTAATTTTAAAATCCTTGTTCCACAATTAAGTCAACAGTTTTCATCAGATTCTGTCCAAACTTTCACAGAATGATTATTCCATCATGAGGATTCTTTCTTTTCAAATTAGGCGTGATCTGTCTATTATCATTGGAAAAGGGGCATTTGAGAATATAATCTTTAATCCTTGTAACCAAGTCCAGAGCTTTCATTGGATTTTCTTAAAACCTTCATAGAATCATTGTACAATAATCACAATTGTTGATGCTGACATGAGACCTGATCCTTCAAGTATCACAGGAAAAGGAGCCTTATGAAAATTTTATTTTAAAAATTTTACACCAAGATAAAGTCTGCAGTTTTCATCAGATTCTGTTCAAACTTTCACAGAATGTTTGTACCATCATTAGGATTGTTTCTTTCCAAATTGGGCCTGATCTGTCTAGTATCATAGGAAAAGGGGCTGTATGAGAAATTATTACCAAATCCTCATAAACACAACAATGCCCTCAGTCTTTATCAGAATCTCTTCAAACTTTGATAGAATGATTGTACCATCATTTGGATTGTTCCTTTGTAAATTAGGTCTGATTGGTGACACAAGAATAGAAACCTTATAAAAATTTGATTACAAAACATCATTAATACAAAAAAGTCCTCAGTCTTTATCATTTTCTTATCATTAGGATTGTTCCTTTGTACATTGGGTCTGATTCTTAAGTTTCACGGAAAAAGGGGCCTTATGAAAATTTTGTTACAAAAATTCTTGACACAATTCAGTCCACTGTTTTCATTGATTCTCTTTAACTTTTAAAGAATGATTGTATCTTCATTAGAATTGTTCCTTTTGAAATTTGGTTTGTTCTGTAAAGTGTCATGAGAAAAGGGGCCCATTGAAGATTTCACTATAAACTCATTAACACCATAAATTCAACAGATTACACAGATTGTACCATCATTCCAATTGTTGATTTTGACAGTGGATCTAATTATGGCAAGTGTCACATAAAAAGGGGCCTTATGAAAAGCTTTCTTAAACATTCTGGTTAACACAATGATGTCCCTTGATTTCACCGGATTCACTTAAATATTTCACAGAATGATTGTACTATCACTTAAATAGTTCTTTTCAGAACTGGGTACAATCCATCAAGTATCATGTAAAAAGGGGCCATACAATTTTTTTTTTTTTTTTTTTTGAAATATTCTAGTAGACATAATGAAGTCCAAATATTTCATTGGATTCACTTTTAACTTTCACAGAATGATAAAACCAACAGTAAAATATCACAGGAAAAGGGGCCTTATGAGAACTTGATTTTAATATCTTTGTTAACACAATAAAGTCAACAGTTTTATCGGATTCTCTTCAAAGATGCATGGAATGATTGTGGAATTCGAAACACAGGAAAAGGAGCCTTACAGATTATCATTCAAAACATTCTTGTGTATGTGATGAAGATCACAATCATTATCAAATGTGTTTTAAATTTCACAGGACAATTGTAGGGTTGTAAGGAAAGTTCCTTTTGGAATGAAATTGATCCATAAGAAAACACAGGAAAAGGGGCATTATTGATTTTCATTCAAAACAATCCTGTTTATGTGTCCACAATTATTGTCAGATTCTGGTGAAAATTTCACAGAATGATTGTAGGGTGATAAGGTAACTTTATTTTTGAAATGGAGTGGATCAACTTGATGACCAGTAGAGCGTCTCAGGCCCTCATGGGCCTCTTGTTTGATTTTTTTTTCCAAAAGCCTTATTTTATTGTGTCCAGTCATCTATCTTCATTTTTAGCTTGAAAGCCAGGAAGCTATTGTCATGGCCTTGTGTCCGTCGTGCGTCCGTCTGTCCGACCATAGACTTTTACTTTAAAAATCTTCTCAGATTGTACTGAACAGAATTCAACCAAATATCACAGAATTGATCCTTTGGTGACCCTTTATCAGATTCCTTCAAAGAATTTTGATTGAATGAAAAACATGGCTTAAAGGGGCAGGGCTAATTTCCATAAATGTTTAAAGCTTTAAAAATCTTCTCAGAAACCAATTGATTGATTTCAACCAAATTTTACAGGAATGATCCTTGAGTAACCCTTTATCAGATTCCTTCAAAGAATTTTGATCATATGAAAAACATGGCTTGAATTGGCGGGGATAATTGCTATATATGGTGAAAGCTTTGAAAATCTTCCAATTGGTTGATTTCAATCAAATTTTACAGGAATGATCCTTAGGCAACCCTTTATCAGATTCCTTCAAGGAAATTTGATTGGATGAAAAACATGGCTTTAATGTGTGGGGCTAATTTCCATACATGGTGAAACCTTTAAAAATCTTCTAAGGAACCTATAGATGGATTTTAACCAAATTTTACAGGAATGCTCATCGGGCGACACTTTATCAGATTCCTTCTAAGAATTAAGATTGGATGAAAAACCTGGCTTGAATGGTGTGGCTATTTTCATATATGGTGAAAACTTTGAAAATCTTCTCCTCAAATACCAATGGATGGATTTCAAATGGTGACTTTTTATCAAATTCTTTCAAAAATTTTGATAGGACAGAAAACATGGCTTTAATGGGCGGGGAATTATTTCCATGTATGGTGAAAGCTTTGAAAATCCTCTTCCAGGAAACCATTTGATGGATTTCAACAAAATTTCACCAGAATGAATCTTTGGTGACCCCTTATTTGATTGCTAAAAAGGAATTGATTGGCTATTAACCTTGCTTTAATGGATTCGGATTATTTTCATTTAATGGATTGGGCTTATTTCCATATATGGTAAACAGGGAAAAGCTACAATGTACAGGATGGTTTTCAACCAAATTTCTCAGGAATGATAAGTAAATTCAGGCCAGTGGAGCGAATCAGGCGCTCAAGCCTCTCTAGTTTGATGTACTACAATGAAAAGCATGGGACAAATAATGTAGATATTGTTTGAAATATATCATCTATTTGTTGTAATATTTTTATACCCCCCACAACGAAGTTATGGGGGGGTATACTGGAATCAGGTTGTTCGTCCGTCCGTCCATCTGTTCGTCCGTCCGTCCATCCGTGGACATAATTTTGTGTCCTCTTCTCCTCCCACATTTTTTGACCAATTTTGCTGAAATTTTATCAGGTTGTTTCCTATCATATGAAGTTGTGCACCTGCAATTTTCATCTTGATCCAGTCGTTAGTTTCAGAGTTATGCCATTTTGAACTTTTTAATGGGGGGGGGGAGTAGTCAAAATTTAAAATTGCAAAACTCAGTAACCATAAAGGGAGTTACCAAATTTGGTAAGTAACATCATCTTGTTGACCTTTACAAAATATCAAAGGGTTTATTTCCTGAGGTCAAATTTGACCCCGCCCCCCGGGGGTAAAAAATTTAACATAGGCTCATATTGACTTTTCGTGGATATAATTTTGTGTCATCATCTCCTCTCACAGTTTTCTTTAACATAGGCTCATATTGACCAACCTTTCCTAAGCAGTCAACTCTAGCAACAAACACAAAATCAGAAAGAGGTGGAGGGTTGGCAATGTTCATCCACCATGACATGCATGTGATTAAACAGCTTCAAATTCCACTCCTTCATAGAAAAGCCTTTTTAGCGGTGTGGGGGGTATTCTCGTCAGCCCTTGAGGGCAACAGCTCTAGTTTTCTCTGTTGTCCCAGTAATGTTCTTCAGAAGCATTAAAAGTACTCTATGTTATCATCCTTAAGGAATGAATGACGGGTGTTTTGTTTCATGACCTATTTTTCACCATATACAATAAAATGTATGATGACCCAGTATGTTGTATATGTTGAAACAAATACCTGTAACGAATGAAGGGGAATGCACCCTTTTTGTCTCTGGCAACCACCAGAACACCAAAACTGCTGTTCTCACCTCTGGGATAATTGCAGTTATGAAAGTTTGTGCGAGAAAAGACGAAATTAAAAATCAATATTGATAAGACATAATATCGGCGGCGGGCAACCTAAACGTTAATACACAAGGATAATTAATCAGATGAAAAACACAGATTCTTTCAATTTGGAAAGTCTAAAATTTTATTGTTTGGTAATTGCCCAAGTGGGTTAATGAGATTTAAAAAAAAAAAGGCTTTTACATGTGGCTGATTTATACTCTCTGTATCAGTAAACTCAGACCTGTGGAGCTATTCAGACAATCAAGCACCTATAGTGAAACTTCAACAAATTTATTAATTTTTCAGAATATGGAATACACCTAGCAGAATTGACTGTTGATCCCCATGGCCCCCTTGCAATTCGTCAGCTCTCCTCCGTGTTGTTGAAACAGTATGTGGAATGTCATTGGTGTAATCAATCTGAGAAATTTCAATCTCCAGAAACACAGGCAACTGTAAGTCATTATTGTAAAGTTACAGATAGACGGGTAACAGACAACTTACTCTGCCCTGTACAAAAACTATGTCAGTGGCTTAGTGAAAAAAATCAAAAGTGTCTATAAAAAGTTTACCAATTACAAGATGGCAAAATTGAAAGAAGTTTTAGATGACAATTTAAAGCTTATGAAGTTTTGGATTTTTTTTTTCACTTTGGGCTAGAAAACATTGTGCTTAATGAAGAAATTGCTTGTAACGAGCAATTCCTTAATTTTCCAAAATGTTTTCCCAAAGCTTTTTTTTTGGGGGGGGGGGGGGGCGTCTAAAAGCATCATTGAGTGGGAATAAGTTGAAATGAACTTGTCCACAAAAAAGTGAAGATATAGATTTTTTAGAAAATAATTGTCAATGAAGAAATTAATTGCTAGAACCCAGCACTTTATTCATGAACAACAATATTTTCTACCCTTCAATATAGATAATTTTTGCAAATATGTTAAGAGTTATCTTTGAGATCCATTGTTACGTATTGTCATTTACTAATACGTATATGCTAACAAATAACTATAAAGTCCAAGTACACTCATACAAGCATTTATTCCATAACCATTTACATGTATTATAGTGATAGCTTATCAGATTGACTATATCAAGATCTAAAGAAGAATGACTCTCTTCTCAGGTACTGCAGTATTTATAGTCAGCATTGTAGTGTAAGGGTTTTACTAATAAGCCAATACACAACATCGATCTTGCACCATTCCAAGAGATGCTTGTGTATTTACTTGTCTCTGGATAAGTTGCTTGAAAAAGTACTTGTCAGCAAACAGAAAAGCTAATGGCAGACATTGGAATTTGACTCCCCTAGTAGGGCATTTTGTCATATACAATAGAATTTAAAGGTGAGCCTTAGAGATGTAACTTCAGTTTGAATAAAGTGTAGATACAATCTTTTGGGTCCAACAAAGTTTTTTACCTAAGTTTAATTCATTTTGACACGACACAAATTTAGATTGCACTATATTGAAAGAGGTTGACATTGTCCAATCATACAAGTATGTTCAAGCTTGAGAAAATGTAATGAATAACAGCTATTTACCATAAGATTTTCAATTACTCAAGGTCTGGTCTTGATATTTATACCTCAACTCCCCTTGGTAATGACCTCCCCTTGAACATACTCTTTTCAGCTCCACTTGTCATGGCATTGTGTCAGTAAAGCGTCCATCCATGCCTGTGTACATCAGTCTGTAAACTGTTACTTTAAAAACCTTCTCCTTACAAAGTACTGAGCAGAAAACAACCAAATTTCTCAGAAATGATCTTTGGGTGACCCTTTTTCAGATTCCTTCAAAGAATTTGGATCGGATGATAAACATTGCATTTATCAGCTTGGCTTATTTTCATATATGGTGAAGCCTTTTAAATTATTCTTCTCAGAAACTAATTGATGGTTTTCAACCAAATTTGACAGGAATGATTATTGGGTGACCCCTTATCAGATACCTTCAAAGAATTGTGATCGAATGATAAACATGGCTTTAATGGTAGGGCCTATTCCAATTATGGTGAAATCTTTTAAAATCGTCTTCTCAGAAACCAGTGGATTGATTTCAACTTAATTGTACAGAATTGATAATGGGGTGACCCATATCATTTTCCTTCAAATTTTGATTGAATGATAATCATGGCTTAATTTGACTCGGCTGATTTCCATATGTAGTGAAAGCTATGATAATCTTTTTCTCATAAACCAGTTGATGGATTTCATCCAAATTTCACAGAAGTGACTCCTGGGTGACCCTTTATCAGAATTTGATTGGATGAAAAACATGGCTTTAATGAGAGGGACTAATTTTCATGTGTTGAAATGTTTGAATTGTTTTTTTCTTAGAAACCAGTCGATGGATTTGAACCAAATTTCACTGGAATGATCCTCTTGGGACTCTATTTTAGAAAACCATCAATTTTGATTTGTTGAAATTGTGGCTTTTATGTGGCCTATGTTTATATATTGTATCCAGTGGTGTGGGTTTTTTTTTTTGAAATTTGTGAATACCTTTTTCATCTGAAATTGGTAAACTTTTGCAAATCTTTGAAAAGGTTGAATTATTAAAAGATGTCATTGACAAGATTTATTTGCCACACATAGTGATTATGATTCCTGAAAACACCACAATCAGGCCTGTGGAGCGATTAAGGCCCTCAAGCACCTCTAGTTTATGTCCCTCTGGACAAAAACTTTGGATAACATTGTGGAAAATGAAGAAATTGCTTGTAACAATAAATTTCTTCAATATCTGAACATGATATTTACCTTAAAAGACAGATTTTAATTTCCATGAACCTAAAATTGTTGTATGCGACTTCTCTCTGATTAGACAAGTCTTAACCCTTTCAATTACTAGTTTTTATGTCTCTGTGATTTTATACTTGAGAAAACATTTTGTCTCTGTGATTTTATACTTGAGAAAACATTTTTGAGAAAAGAGGAAATAGCTTGTAACAAGCAATTTCTTCTTTTCCCAGAATATTTTCCACTCTGTAGGTTGGTTACTTTAAAATTGCACTAACTTTTAGTTGTCTGCAACTTCTTTTAAATTGGACCTATCTAAAATTTTGAAAAACTGGAAAGGGTTTAATTTTGTTGCCTGGATATGGTATAATGCAAAAGACAAAAACTCATGATAGCTCTACAGGCTATAGAAGTAAGTTTATAACATCATAGTTGTCTCTTTATCTTTCAGGCAAAGGAAAAGATCCGTAGCATCCTTCCCATAGGCTTGAAGGAATCTATCAGTAAAGTGAGATCAAGTGTTGCTTATGCAGTATCAGCGATAGCCCACTGGGACTGGCCTGAGGCATGGCCAGAACTCTTCCAGGTCCTGATGGAGGCCCTGACTAGTGGGGACTTGAATGCAGTGCATGGTGCTATGAGAGTTCTTGCTGGTAGGATTCAAATCCTGTGATACTCAGAGGTTTTGGAAGTAAGGGGACAATGTCCCCATAGTAAAAAAGAAATAGGAACATCTTACTGAATTGATGGATCACACTAATAATCTAGCTGCTTTCGCTTTGGAACCAAAGACACTGTCCCCATGGTATTGAAAAACTGGGAATACAATGATTTTTAGCTCCAAAGGCTGAAAGCCAGCGAGCTATTGTCGTGGTGTTGTGTCTGTCATGCATCCTTCTGTCCGTCTGTAAACTTTTACTTAAAAAATCTCCTCCTCAGAAAATACAGAATTCAACAAAGTTTCACAGAAATTATCCTTGGGTGACCCTTTATTAGATTCCTTCAAAGAAATTTTGATCAGATGAAAAACATTGCTTAAATGGGCTGGGCTAATTTCCATATATGGTGAAACCTTTTAAAATCTTCTCAGAAACTAATTGATGATTTTCAACCAAATTTTACTGGAATGATCATTGAGCCACCCTTTATCAGATTTCTTCAAAGAATTTCGATCAGATAAAACATGGCTTAAATGGGCGGGACTAATTTCCATATATGGTGAAGCCTTTGAAATTTTCTCAGAAACCACTAGATGGATTTCAACCAAATTTTACAGAAATGATCCTTCAACATTCCTTTATCAAATTCCTTCAAATGATTTTGATAGGATGAAAAACATGGCTTAAATGAACGGGGCTTATTTCCATATGGTGAAACCTTTAAAAATCTGATCTTCAGAAACCATTGGATGGATTTCAACCAAATTTTACAGGAATGTCCTTGGGTTTCCTTTTTATACGCCCGTCGAAGACGGGACGTATTATGGGATCACCCGTGGCGTCCGGTCGTCCGGTTGTCCGGGCATCCGGTCGTCCGGGCGGTGTCCACTTCTTTGTCCGGAGCATAACTCTGTCACCGTAAGTCCAATTGACTTTAAACTTGGCAGTTATATTCTTCTCATCAATACGGAGTGCAGTGCTCAATAACCATAACTCTACCTGGCCTATTTTTTGAGTTATTGCCCTTTGTTGTTTTTCATACTTGAATCTTGTCCGGAGTATTTCACTAAAAGTATTATAGCTAGGATCATGAAACTTCATGGGTGTATAGATCTCATCAAGGGGGAGTGCAGTGCACAAGAACCGTAACCCTACCTGGCCTATTTTTTGAGTTATTGCCCTTTGTTGTTTTTCATACTTGAATCTTGTCCGGAGTATATCTCTAAAAGTATTATAGCTAGGATCATGAAACTTCATGGGTGTATAGATCTCATCAAGGGGGAGTGCAGTGCACAAGAACCATAACTCTACCTGGCCTCTTTTTTGAGTTATTGCCCTTTGTTGTTTTTCATACTTGAATCTTGTCCGGAGTTTTTCTCTTAAAGTATAATAGCTAGGATCATGAAACTTGATGGATGTATAGATCTCATCAAGGGGGAGTGCAGTGCACAAGAACCATAACTCTACCTGGCCTTTTTTTTTTGAGTTATTGCCCTTTGATGTTTTTCATACTTGAATCTTTTCTGGAGTATATCTCTAAAAGTAAAATAGCTAGAATCATGAAATTTCAAGGATGGATAGATCTCATCAAGGGGGAGTGCAGTGTACAAGAACCATAACTCTACTTAGCCTATTATTTGAGTTATTGCCCTTTGTTGTTTATTTTACTTGAATCTTGTCCGGAGTATATCTCTAAAAGTATTATAGCTAGGATCATGAAACTTCATGGGTGTATAGATCTCATCAAGGGGGAGTGCAGTGCACAAGAACCATAACTCTACCTGGCCTTTTTTTTGAGTTATTGCCCTTTGATGTTTTTCATACTTGAATCTTTTCTGGAGTATATCTCTAAAAGTATAATAGCTAGAATCATGAAATTTCAAGGATGGATAGAGCCCACCAAGTGGGATTGCAGTGGACAAGAACCTTAACTCTACCTAGCCTATTTTTTGAGTTATTGCCCTTTGTTGTTTTACATATTTGAATCATGTTCGGAGTATATCTCTAAAAGTATAATAGCTAGAATCATGAAATTTCATGGATGGGCAGAGCTCATCAAGTGGGAGTGCAGTGTACAAGAACCATAACTATACCTAGCCTCTTTTTTGAGTTATTGCCCTTTGTTGTTTTTCATACTTGAATCTTGTCCGGAGTAAATCTCTAAAAGTATAATAGCTAGAATCATGAAATTTCATGGATGTATAGAGCTCACCAAGTGGGAGTGTAGTGTACAAGAACCATAATTCTACCTAGCCTATTTTTTGAGTTATTGCCCTTTCTTGTTTTTCATACTTGAATCTTTTCCAGAGTATATCTCAAAAAGTATAATAGCTAGAATCATGAAACTTCATGGATGGATAGTGCTCACCAAGTGGGAGTGCAGTGTACAAGAACCATAACTCTACCTAGCCTATTTTTTTAGCTATTGCCCTTTGTTGTTTTTCATACTTTGTTTGACAAAAAATATTAATTCAAAATAACCTCAGTTCTATTCAAACCCCCAGTTAATATGAAGCAGTGTGACGGGCATATCTTGTGACAATTTGGCACCTTGTTATCAGATACCTTCATAGAATTACGATTGGATAAAAAAAAACATGGCTTAAATAGGCAGGGCTTCTTTCCATTTATGGGGAACCTTTAAAAATCCTCTTTCCAGAGACAAATTGATGCATTTCAACCAAATTTTACATAAATAATCCTCGGGTGTTCCTTTATCAGATTCCCTCATATATTTCTAATCAGATGAAAAACATGGCTTTAATGGATGGGCCAATTTCCATTTATGGTGAAACCTGTAATCATCTCAAAACCATACAATGGACTTCAACCAAATTTCACTGGAATGATCCTTGGGTGACCCCTTATTTTATTGATAAAAAAATTTGATTGGATGAAAATCATGGCTTTAATGGATTGGGCTAATTTCCATATATGTTTAACAATGAAAATGTACAATCTTCCCAGATAACAAACAATTTTAAGTTTTTAACAAAATTTCACAAATGATCCTTTAGTGACTCTTTGTCAGATTCCTTCATAAAATATGGCTCAGATGAAAATTACTGCTTCCATTTGGGGCTTATGTCCATATATGGTATATAGTGAATTTTTTAAAATCTGGTCTTACAATCTGCAGGATGATTTTCAACCAAATTTCTCAGGAATGATAAGTAAATTCAGGCCGGTGGAGCAAATCAGGTGTATTAATTTTAGGTGAGTTGAATTTTGTTTGTCATAGAAATTCTGGTTTAAGTTAAACTGAGATATTTTCATAACTTCTCAGGCTTTCGAATTAAATCTTTGCACAAATCTTTAGGATTATAATTAATCTCTTTAGGTAAAGGTCATTACTTTAAAATTCTTTTTATTGGAAATTCTTTGTTAAAGTATTACATGAAAGATGTTAAATCTGTTACTATGCAGGGTAATGGTTTAATACTTGGCACACATGTATAATGTAAAATTAACTCTATGCTAGTAATCATTACAATGGCATTTATTTAATGGAATTTTGCCTTTTGTTTACGGTAAATAGCCATTACTATCAAGCATGTTGAATAGTCTAGCATTGATGTCCGCTAGCAGTTCCTGTTGACTGATGAATGCTGGATACAATCACTGCTTAAAATTGCTCTTCAGGAATTCATAGATGATTCCTTTCTGTATATTAATATTACATATAACCCATTGCCAGATGAATTTTTTCTAGACTAGATCAAGTTGAAAGAAGTTGTAGACATTAATTCAAATTTTGATGAATTTGGAAAATAGGTGCCAAATAAGGTAGAAAACATTGTAGGAAAAGGAGAAATTGCTTGTTACAAGCAATTTCTCCTTTCTCCACCAAGTTTTCTATAACAAGCAATTTCTCCTTTCTCCACCAAGTTTTCTATGAACATGATGCTAGAGGGCAACAAAAAGTGCCACTGTGAGGTTATGGGTTAAATTGATTTGAGCCTTTTTGTGACATTTCAAACCATTTTGTGTAAAGTGCAGACACCAAGAAGCTTGACAGCCACTCAAGGCATTTAGAATATCATCTGATATCTTAACCCATTCCAACACAATGACGCTTTTGAATGCCCCTCAAGATAATCAATTGGTAAAACATTGTGTTAAATGAAGGAATTGCTTCTTGTTAAAAAACCAGCATTATTATTTAACCTTTACTCTTACTCTTTAGCTCCACTGGCTGAAAGCCAGGAAGCTATTGTCACGGCGTTGTGTCCCTCTTGCGTGAGTCCTTCCGTCCGTCTGTGCCGTTGTCCATCTGGACGTCTGTCCGTAAACTTTTACTTTGAAAAATCTCCTGAGAAATTACTGAACAGATTTCAACCAAATTTCACAAAAATGATCCTATGATGACCCTCTATCAGATTGCTTCAAAGAATTTGATCAGATGAAAAACAAAGCTTTAGTGGGCGTGGCTAATTTCCTTATATTGTGAAAGCTTTGAAAATCTTCTTCTCAGAAACCAGAGGATGGATTTCAACCAAATTTCACAGAAATGATCCTTGGGTGACCCTTTATCAGATTCCTTGAAAGAATTTCAATCGGATGAAAAACATGGCTTTAATGGGCATGGCTAATTTCCATATATGGTGAAAGCTTTGAAAATCTTCTAAGAAACTGATGAATGGATTTCAACCAAATTTCATAGGAATTGAATTTGGGTGAACCCCTATCAGATTCCTTCAAAGAATTTTGATGGAATGAAAAACATGGCTTTAATGGGCAGGGCTTATTTCCACATATAGTAATAGCTTTGAAATTCTTCTTCTCGGAAAGAATTTCAATTGGATGTAATCATGGCTTTAATGGAGGGGCTAATTTCCATATATGGTGAAAGCTTTGAAAATCTTGTCAGAAACTTTTGGATAAATTTCAACCAATTTTCACAGAGATGATCCTATGGTGAATTTCTATCAGATTCTTTCAAAGAATTTTTATCAGATGAAAAACATGGCTTAAATGGGCGGGGATAATTTCTATATATTTCAAAACCTTTGAAATGCTTCTTCTGAGAAACCAGTGGATTGATTTCAACCAAATTTGACTGGATTGATCCTTGGATGACCTTTTATCAGATTATGAAAAAGAATTTTGATCGGAAGAAAAATATGGCTTTAGTGGGCAGGGCTCATTTTCATATATGGTATATACTGAAAACTTTGTAAATTTCAGGGGAATGATAACCAGATGATTGTTTGTCAGATTCCTTCATATAATTTTGATTTGTTAAAAAAACATGGCTATTTTGTGGTTGGTTATGCCCATATATGGTATAAAGTGAAAATTTTACATAATGAATTTTACAGAACTTGACTTGACTTTTGCAAAAACAATGAAAAGTTTGAAATGGTTCTCTAGAACTGTTTCAAAGATTTCAATGATTTTGATTTATTTTCATTAGATTCAGTTTATTTTAAATTCATGAAAAAATTTGCTTAATCATTACATTCATGCCTGTGGAGTAATACAGGCTTTCAAGTGCCTTTAGCTATGTGTGTGTGCACAACTCTTCATACAAATTCTACTGGATTGAACTGAATCTTGCACAATGTATCTCTGATATTTAGTTGAGCATAAGACTTCAGAAATTCAAAAAGCTCGGGTCTTTCTTGAATTATCTGCCCTTGAATTGATTGAATTCAAATGTCCAGGTCATTTTGAGCTCTGAAACACCTAAACTGAACCATTGTAATAATTTATTTGTCAAGATCAGTTTTCAAGGTCATATTATTATTTCTTGTGGCGAGTACTTTCTGTTGAAACTTGTTTTAAGGTGATTGGTCTAGGTCATTTTTTTTATGTCATTTGTATTCAAATTATAGAATTTAACCATTGTACAAAATGTTGAATGATAAGTTATTATAAAGCTGCCTTGTTTCTCAAGTGTAAACAGTATTATTCAGGTGATAAGATCTTTCTATTGACAAAAATCATTAGCTATCATTCAAGCTCAGGTTACTGACAAGCCAAGGTTACTGACAAGTGCATTCGGGCCCATATGCACCGCTCTGCAAAGCTCTCGTTGGCAGAGGAAACAGGTCATTTCTAGGGACCGATTCAAGATAGTGGGAAAAAAACACTGAAGCTCATTTATTGTTTCAGAGTTTACCCAGGATGTGACAGATACACAGATGGTACATGTGGCTCCTGTCATTTTACCAGAAATGTACAAAATATTCATACAGCATGAGGTAGGTCAAGAACTAGAAATAAAGCGTTAGGAATGCATTTGTGTGTCAAAACAAGTAAGAAGAATTACCCTGAGTCCTGTATCTCCTTTATTTAACCCATTTCAACACAATAACACTTTTTGACGCCCTTAGAAAAAAAGCGTAGGAAAACATTTTGGACAAAGAAGAAATTGCTTGTTACATCCACAATGTTTCAACATTAAAAGACAAACAGTCTGCACTTTCAATCTAAACTAGTCTTAAATTTTGTCGTTCCTGGAATGGCTTGACTTATTTGCAGATTTATTGAAAAAATTAATAGACTTGTCCGAATTGAAAAAAGCTTCAGAAGTGAATTTTAAGAGAGTATAGGTTGATACATATGCACCATTAAAGTTTGAAAACGTCTAGAGAAAATAGGAAAAAATAATACTTTTTTAAGAAATTTCTTCTCTTCTATGAAAAAAAAATATTGAATATCATTCATCAGGAGGGTAAATAAGTGCTTGAATGGTAATTAGGTAGATGGTGGGTTTTTCCATAAATAGGTTCCCATACTGATTCATTGAAGCAGCTATCAATCTTGGGTCTTCAATTTGCCTACACATCTAATGTAAGCACTTGTGTATTCTCCAGGTAGCAGAATTGAGAGGGATTGAGTTATCAGACGTGTTAAAAGAGCTAGGTTGTTTCCTAATCGTGATAAGTAATGGATTAAAACATACAGGTTGAACATTTTGTAAAACATATCAAGACATTAACCCTTTCTTGAACATTCCCACTTTTTAATGATCCGTTAGAATAAAGGCTTTTTTAAACATTGTGGAAAATAAAAAAATTGCTAAATGCTTTTAACAAAAAATTTCTTCTTTGTCCACAATGTTTTCTTTCTGAATTTCAAAGTTTTTTCAATTTCATGAACTAAAAATGTTGACTGCAACTTCTTCTAATTTGGACACTTCCCAACTTGTATTGTCTGGTAATAGGTTGACCCATTCTAACACAATCTCACTTTTTTACGCACCTCAAGGAAAAGGGTTTGGAAAATATTTTAGACAATGAATAAATTGCTCAAACAAGTGTTTTCTACCCTTAAAGGAGAAGATCTTCTAATCCTGCAACTTTAAAAATGTCGTCTGCAACTTCTTTCAATGTGGACCCGTCTATAAAATTGTGTTGTCTAGTAATGGGCCAAGTCTCCTGGCTGTCATATAGGTCATGTCTTGGTATAGACTGTAAATATTGAATCAGGTTTCCACAACCTAGGGATTGTCTCCTTTTGTCAATCCATGTCAAACTATATTTTCTCATTTGTTTGACCTAAATATAAAAAAAAAGTTTTTGTGTTTTGTTTACCTATGTCTTTACTTCATGCTTTCAATTTCAATTTCTAAAGTTATTTACTAGTTTTTAGTTATGCATATATTGCTTTTTTATGCCCCCGCATAGATAGATCGGTGGCATATTGTTTTACCGGTGTCCATCTGTCTGTATGTCCGTCTGTCTGCAAAACTTCAACTAAACATTTTCCTATAACTTCACCCCTAATTAAGTTACAATGCTAATATTTGGTATGTAGATAGATCTCAACAAGGCGCAACTGGGGAAGGTCATTTCATCAAGATCAAAATTTTGACCCTTTTCCTTGAAACATTACTCAAAAACTTAACCTGCCAACTAAACATTTTCCTATAACTTCATCCCTAATTAAGTTACAATGCTAATATTTGGTATGTAAATAGGTCTCAACAAGGCGCAACTGGGGAAGGTCATTTCATCAAGGTCATGGTCAAAATTTTAACCCTTTTCCCTAAAATGTTACTCAAAAACTTTACCTGCCAACTAAACATTTTCCTATATCTTCATCCCTTATTAAGATACAATGCTTATAATTAGTATGTAGATAGGTCTCCACAAGGCGCAACTGGGGAAGGTCATTTCATCAAGGTCAAGGTCAAAATTTTAACCCTTTTCCCTTAAATGTTGCTCAAAGACTTAACCCGCCAACTAAACATTTTCCTATAACTTTATCCCTAATAAAGATACAATGCTAATATTTGGTATGTAGATAGGTCTCAACAAGGCACAACTGGGGAAGGTCATTTCATCAAGGTCATGGTCAAAATTTTAACCCTTTTCCCTAAAACATTACTCAAAAACTTAACCTGCCAACTTAACATTTTCCTATAACTTCATACAATGCTAATATTTGGTATGTAGATAGGTCTCAACAAGGCACAACTGGGGAAGGTCATTTCATTAAGGTCAAGGTCAAAATTTTAACTTTTTTCCCTTAAATGTTACTCAAAAACTTAAACTGCCAACTAAACTTTTTCCTATAACTTCATCCCTAATTAAGTTACAATGCTAGGTCATTTTATCAAAGTCAAGGTCAAAATTTTAACCCTTTTCCCTAAAACAAAGGAAAAAAACCCAATAAAAATCACCCTGTTCTAGGGGCATTGTGTTTCAGAAACACATCTTGTTTCTCTGTATTTTTTAGGTATTTGGTGTGAGAACCAGAACTAGGGCTGTCAGTATTTTCAACATTTGTGCTGGTATGATTGCAACCATGTCAGAACTGAAACGGGTAAATGATTTTCATTGTTGATAGTTTGGTTTGAAATGTGATGAGAGAAACACAGTTGTCATATTGAAAGTTTGTCTTGACACACCAATTCACAATGATGGAAGGATATCAAAATAACTTTGCACCAATGTTTGCCATCATGAATGGATGTGCCGTCTGAAAAAGATTTTGCTCCACTGGCAAAAAAACACAAACTCTCTTGTCATTGTCCAAAGACTTTTTCTTATGATACTCAGATTTCTCATAAATTCCATCTGAACTTCACAGGAATGACCCTAGGGTAACGCTTCATCCGATTCCTCAGAGAAATTTTGATCCATTATGGGAGTTTGCAAGAATTAGCAAGCTTATTACATATGTAGTATAGAGCTAGAGATTTGAAAATCACCTCAGATGCTTGACAGAGTTCAACGAAATTTCATGAGACCCATGGTTAACCCTGTACCAAATTCCTTCAAGACATTTCATCAGAAATAATGAAAATGGCTAGAAGGGGAGGGTCAATTTCCATATACAGTATATAATGGAAACTGAATGAAATTCTTGTCAGAAACTATTGACTGGAATTCTGCAGGAATTATCCTTTGATAACCCTGTAGCTATACCCTATTCCTTCAAATAATCCAGCCGTCATAGCCAAGTTGGTAGTGCATCAGACTCCAATCTTCAACCATGAGGTATCATTGATTTGATCCCGGAGTCTCACCAATGGGTAGATAATCATTAACATAAGTGGGATAGCAGCTGGAGGCTAAGAAAGGATGTAGTGGCAGTACTGGTGCAAGATATACCAGGAATCTATTGTTGGGTGCTCCAGCCGCCAAGATATGACTGAAATACTTTTAAAAGTGACATTAAAGTCCATTCTAACAAACAAATCCTTCCAGAAATCATGAACAGAAAAAAACTTGGCTTACATGGGCAGGGCTAATCTTCCAATATGGTATTACAGTATAATTTTGATTTTTAGCTTATGCATAGTATATCTTCTGCATTTATGGATGGATTTTAATAACTTTGCACAGTTTGTCACCATGATAAGTAGATGGTCAAATGATAAAGATTTTAAGGAGTGTTACTCTGCATGCATTTATGGATTTCAAAATGATTTGGCAGATTAGTTCTCCACCATGAGTACAAATGCTATGTTTGTTCAGGTTAGTTTAAGGTTACAATTGAAGGTCAAACATATTTACTGAAGACAAGTTTTTGTCAAGCCCGCTTGTGTGTGTACGTTAGTCTGTTAGACCGTTAGTTAGTCTGTCAATCTGAATTTGACCGGACAATAGACCTTTTCACGCTTTCACTGCGCATGCGTCAAACCTAATCTCGTTAAATGGGATATCTACCTAAGACTATGTCATGTGATCGGTTGCAGGGAGTCGATAAATTATCACTATATAATCCTACATAAATTGGCTATTTTGAACAAGCAAAAATAAAGATTAAAAACTAAAATTTTGGCAAAAAAAAATTTCAATCTGTGAGCAGATATATGCAGGCCAATTGTAGCGAGTAAGTTTGATGATTTTATCTTGAGTTTGCAATCAAATTGAGTTTAAAATGGCCTGGTATCTAGGCCATATGAAATATAACGTACCCCAAATTGTTGGAAATAATAATCTTTTCATACAAAAATACGTCCAATGCAATAAGATTTTTTGAAAAATATTCTTTAACACCAACCATCCCTCACATACATACAAGAATGGAAAAAATATAGAGTTACAGTTTAACACTCGGTACAAACACTGTATGGTGACTTTGAATAATTAAAATAGAAAACAAATTATGATAAGTTATTCTTGTCTGAAATCAATGGTTTTGTAATATTTAGAACTATCGCCACTACACAAAAGGAATAAGCCTTCCAATTTTTTCCGGAACACTGATTGGTTAAATTTGTGTCAATCATGGGAAAGTCAATCGTGGCAAATCCCACCCCTCGCATGGCAGGCCTGACCATACGAACAAGTGACAATAATCCTGATTGACATGATTGGCTAGATTAATTTGTTTAATCTTTAGTGCATTTAAATATTCATTACCACATTTTGGAAGATACAGATAAATGATGCTTTAGATATGCCGTAAAAGTGGCCTATGTTGATACCAATCTCCAAAAGTCTTCATCAAAAAGCATATTTTTCTCTTTTTTTTGTTTTTTAAATTTCCTTGTTACAAATAATAGGCGTTTAAACTTTAATATTATGAAAATAAAGAACACAGCAAACATGCTATTTTTGAAATATTTGGTTTTTGTCTGTGAGTCCACCAATGTAGATCTCTCTTTCTTCCTCTCTCTCCCTCCTTTTGCTCTTTCTCTCTCTATTACTTTCTTTTATTAATATCAAACACGCCCAAAGAACAGCATGTCATTTTTAGCTCACCTGAGCAGGAAGTGCTCTGGGGGAGCTATTGTGATCGGTCATCGTCCGTCGTCCGTCCGTCCATTCACAATTACAAAAAAATCATCTCCTCCTAAACTAACCATGGAATTTCAACAAAACTTCACAGAAATTATCCTTAGGTCATGCTCTTTCAAAATACTTCAAAGAATTGAAATCCATGAAGAACTCTGGTTGCCATTGCAACGGAGTGAAAAAACTCAAAAAATCTTCTACTTGGAAGCAGTAAGGCCTAGAGCTTAGAAAATTGGTACAAATCATCATCTATTGACCCTCTACCAAAATACTTCAATTTTTATGAAAATTAGCTCTTTTCTTTTTGATCCCTGATTTTACATAGAAATAAAGAAGGAAATCTTTGAAAAAAAATTTTTCTCCCAAATCTTAAGGCCTAGAGCTTTGATACTTGGTACAAATCATCATCTATTGACCCTCTACTAAAATAATTCAAAGAATTACTGTATTCTGAAAATTATCCCTTTTCTGGGCAATCCCTGATTTTACAAAGAATAAAAGAAGGAAATCTTAAAAATTCTTCTACTCTGAAGCGGTAAGGCCTTGAGCTTAGATATTTGGTACAAATCATCATCTATTGTCCCTCTTCCAAAATACTTCAAAGATTTACCGTATTGTGAAAATTAGCCCTTTTCTGGGCGATCCCTGAATTTACATAGAAATAAAGAAGGAAATCTTTAAAAATCTTCTTCTCCTAAACCATAAGGCCTAGAACTTTGATATTTGGTACATATCATCATCTATTGTCCCTCTTCCAAAATACTTCAAAGATTTACCGTATTGTGAAAATTAGCCCTTTTCTGGGCGATCCCTGAATTTACATAGAAATAAAGAAGGAAATCTTTAAAAATCTTCTTCTCCTAAACCACAAGGCCTAGAGCTTTTATATTTGGTACATATCATCATATATTGACCGCCTACCAAAATACTTCAAGGAATTATCATACTCTGAAAATTAGCCCTTTTCTGTGTGATCCCTGATTTTACATAGGAATAAAGAAAGAAATCTTTGAAAATCTTCTCCCAAACCATAAAGCCTAGAGCTTTGATATTTTGTACATATCATCAGCCATTGACCCTCTACCAAATTACTTAAAAAAATTAGCCCTTTTTCGTGCAATCTCTAATTTTAGTTAGGAATAAATAATGATACCTTTGAAAGCCTTCTTCTCCTAAACCATTAGGCTTACAGCTTTTATACTTGGTATGTATTGATGTCTATACTTCAAAGCATTACCATATTCAGGAAATTAGTGCTATATGTTGGGATCATCTCTATACCTAGGATTAAAAGATCAATCCTTAAACATCTTCTCCAAAATAATTAGACAGAGGGTTTTGCTATTTTGTTTATATCATAAAGCCATGAACCATCATACTCAGGGGAGCAATTTAGGACCATCATGGTCCTCTTGTTTAACTATTCACATCATTGTAACAATAGAAATGTCGAAGAAAAAGGAGAAAGCATTTTCTTGATAAAAATAATCATCTTTTCGTAAAAAAATGCCATACAATGAATTAAAGAGTAAACTGTAATGTGTAAACAGGGAGTATTATTTCGACGATGAATTAATGACATAAACCGTATTGATGATGACGATATTAAAAAAAGAAAAGAAATGATTAAAGAAATTATAATGATTAGATAGAGCAGATCAGAAGAATGATCTGTTAACAGCCTTGATGTTAAGGGTTCCCTTCGGTAAATCGCGATACATATGGGGTTGTTATGTAACCGGCAACATGTCACAATGAATCCGATTAACGCTCTTACATTTATTTAGTAAAATTTATGATTTGATGAGACAAACTTGATCTTTTTATGTTTCAACCGATATGCCCCCAAATACTAATTTATTGTTGATTGATCAAAGGATGCGACCAGGCGTCATTTCAATCGGCACGGTAATATCATAACATGGTGTTTATCTTTTCAGCATTTTTACAAATTCAAATGAAGTGCATACACTTTTCTTCATTGAAAGGATTTAAACATCGATGGGCTAGCTAAAGGTTGTAAATACAATTTGAGATAAAACGTGGTTTCAAAATTTTGGTCGCCAACCCGACATTATAATTCCTTAATCATATTGAGCTTTAATTTCACCTTTACTCACACAAACTATCCTAATTTATTATTTCCAGAGGCAAAGAACATGAGTTTAGGTGATTCTGATGTTTTTCGGGAGACAAAATTGGTTAATGACCTTTCCATAATGCATTCCTCTTCATTCATTACAGGCGTTTGTTTCAACATAAACTATATAACGGGTTATGATACATTTTATTATACATGGTGAAACATTGATTATGAAACAAAACTCCCGTCATTTATTCGTTAAGGCCGATAATAAAGAGTACTTTAAATGCTTCTGAAGAAACATTACTTGAACAACCGAGAAAGAAATATTGTAACAAACAGATAGTACATTTCCAACATTATTACCTACATTATTTAGCCTATGCTTTCATTGTAAAACATCGAAAAATGAAGTTAAAATAGCTAGACGCAATTTAAAGACTTTCAAAATCTTAACCGGAAGTAAATCCTCCCCGCAATGGAAATTTGTTGTTGTTTTTTTGTTTGAAAGCGTCTAGCGGATACAGACTTTAAGTCATCTGGCGCTTTGCGTGAAAAGGTCTATTACTCCTACATGTATGGATGGATTTCAAAATAACTTGCCTCAATTATTCTTTATCATGAGTAAATGTGCCACTTGAAAGAATTTTTGGGATAGTTTTACTGTCAAGGCACAGCTCAATGTCAAACACTAAAATTGTGATTGTCAAGAGAAAAATGATTGTCAAGAGTTTTTCTCCTACAAATATGGATGGATTTCAAAATGAATTGGCACAATTATTCTCCATCATCAGTAAATGTGCCATTTTAAAGAAATTTTTGGATAGCTTCAAGTTCAAGGTCAAAGCTCAAGCTCAAACACTAAACGTGTGCTTGTTTGTAGCATAATGCCTACAATTATGAATGGATTTCAAATTAATTTCAAAAATATTGTCCACATTTAAGAATTGATTTTAAGAAACAATTATTTCTGTTATGAGAGATTAATGGTCAAGGTCAAGTTGATAGTCAAAACTTTGCAGGCTCAACAGCAGTTATCCTAGAACAACCATCTAGTCTTTTGGGAACCATTGAAGTTGACTTAGACATTACTGATTAGATATTGTATTCAAGATGTCATATCTCGGTTACTTCTCAAGATGTTGATTCTGAACTTTGAGAATACATTTGTAATTGTAATTCCAACTCAACTGGCAAAGTTTTATGACCTTCCATTCTTTTATTATGGTTTTAACCAGTAATAACTTTCAAAGTTTATGAAACAATTCTTTTCTTTTTCAGGGTCTTGCCAAACAGTTGTTGTTTCCAGTTATTCCACAGTTCACACAGGCTTTTGTTCAGGCTTTAGTGGTACCTGATGGTGTGTCCTCTGATAGTGGGCTGAAATTAGAAATAATGAAGGTATTTATATATGCCATAGGACCATCATCTCTATCTTTTCTTTTGCCAAAGGTCCAGTTTGTGTGGGTGCACCTTCTACTATCCTTTCCAACATTTGTCTCCCACGAATGGGTGGATTATTAGGTTAGCAGTAAAGGCTCGGAAAGGATGTAGTGGTAGTACTGGTGTGAGAAATACCAGGAACCCATGGTTAGGTGTTCAAGCCATCGCGATATGACTGGAATACTGTTAAAAGTGTTGTTAAACCCCATTCTATTAAACAAACAAAGCATGTTCTACCTTTTTGGAAGGTTTGGCTGAAATCTTTACTACGGTTACTTTCATGTTACCTTTCATATAGTGAGAAGAATATTTCACTTTGCAGAAAAGTAACTGCCATACTTGTGTATAGGACCATGGTAACAAAAGTGAATTTTTAGCTCACCTGAGCACGTAGTGCTCAAGTGAGCTATTGTGATCCCCTTTTGTCCGGCGTCTTGCCGTTGTGCGTCGTTCGTCAACAATTTCTTTAAACGACATCTCCTCCTAAACCACTGGGCCAATTTGAACCAAATT
The DNA here is from genome assembly GCA_946902895.1 of Fragum fragum. Lineage (NCBI taxonomy): Eukaryota > Metazoa > Mollusca > Bivalvia > Cardiida > Cardiidae > Fragum > Fragum fragum. Next base: position 34,764,972 of record OX336371.1, read on the forward strand.
TGGCAGAAATGTTCCATAGGTGGTCCCCTTCAAAAATAGCTAAAAGAATTGAAATCTGTTAAAAACTCTGGTTGCCATGGCAACAAAAGTGAAATTTTAAAATAATCTTTAAAAATCTACTCCTCCTGACCCAGAGGGCGTAGAGCCTTGATATTTTGCATGAAGCATCAGTATATTGACCTCTTTCAAAATAGCTAAAATCATGATCCTTGGGTCCCCAGGCGCGGAGCCCCAGGGGGTGGGGTTTATATAGAAATAAAGAACGATTTTTTAAATGACATCTCCTCTCAAACGACTGGGCGGAATTGAACCAAATTTGGCAGAAGGTGGTCCCCTTCATAAATACCTAAAAGAATTGAAATCTGTTAAAAACTCTGGTTGCCAACAAAAGTGAAATTTTAAAATAATCTTTAAAAATCTTCTCCTCATGATCCATTAGGCGGAGAGCCTTGATATTTTGCATGAAGCATCAGTATATTGACCTCTTCCAAAATAGCTAAAATCATGATCCTTGGGTCCCCAGGCGCGGAGCCCCAGGGGGTGGGGTTTATATAGAAATAAAGAACGATTTTTTAAATGACATCTCCTCTCAAACGACTGGGCGGAATTGAACCAAATTTGGCAGAAGGTGGTCCCCTTCATAAATACCTAAAAGAATTGAAATCTGTTAAAAACTCTGGTTGCCAACAAAAGTGAAATTTTAAAATAATCTTTAAAAATCTTCTCCTCATGATCCATTAGGCGGAGAGCCTTGATATTTTGCATGAAGCATCAGTATATTGACCTCTTCCAAAATAGATAAAATCATGATCCTCTGGTCTCCGGGGGGGGGGGGGGGGGGTGTTATATAGAAATAAAGAACGATTTTTTAAATGACATCTCCTCCCAATTCACAGGGCCAATTTGAACCAAATTTTGCAGAAATGTTCCTTAGGTGGTCCCCGTTAAAATTAGCTAAAAGAATTGAAATCCATTAAAAACTCTGGTTGCCATTGCAACAAAACTGAAATTTCAAAATAATCTTTAAGAATCTTCTCCTCTTAACCCAGAATGCATAGAGCCTTGATATTTTGCATGAAGCATCAGTATATTGATCTCTTACAAAATAGCTAAAATCATGATCCTAGGGACTCCAGGGGGTGGACCGGGGGGGGGGGGGTGTGTATAGGCATGAAGCATCAGTTGACAGACTTCTTTCATATTTCTGAAATTATAACCCATGGAAAAAGTTTTTTCCTTCTTTCTAATCAGGCCTTGGAATTTGTAATTTAGACTTTTGGATCCCACGGTTCATAGTCTTTATATGTAATTGTGGCCCACTTGTTTCTTAATCCTAACCTTAACATGAAATTAGACTGTTGAAAGAAAAAGAGCCTTCATCTCAGGTGAGCGCCCCAGGGCCAACGGCCCTCTTGTTTAAGAAAGCTTTTAAAATATATTCCTCCTGACCTAGAGGTCTTAAAGCCTTTATCTCAGGTGATCACCCAAGAGCCAATGGCCCTCTTGATTCAAAACTTATTATGTAAACGCCTGTACCGTTTTGGCTATAACGCTAATCCGCAGCTGTTATTTGATAGATTTAAAACATCAGTGCCAAGCCTTTGCTGTAGTTTTGATAGTTATGCTCTACGCATACTTTTTGGCTCCACTGGCTGAAAGCCAGAGAGCTAGTGTCATGGAATTGTGTCCATCCTGCGTGCATCCGTCCCATTGTCCATCCAGTCGTCTGTCCGTCAGTAAACTTTTATTTTGAAAATCTTCTCAGTAAATACTGAAAAGATTATCCAAATTTCACAGAAATGATCCTTGGGTGACTCTCCATCAGATTCCTTCAAAGAATTTTGATCGGATGGAAAGCATGGCTTTAATGGGCGGGCTTATTTCCTCATATACAGTGAAAGCTTTGAAAACCCTCTTCACAGAGATCTGTGGATGGATTTCAACCAAATTTCACAGAATTGATCCTTGGGTGACCCTTTCTCAGATTCCTTCAAAGAAATGTGATCGGATGGAAAACATGGCTTTGATGGGCAGGGCTAATTTCCATATTTGGTAAAAGCTTTGAAAATCTTCTTCTTAGAACTTTGTGGATGTATTTCAACCAAATTTCACAGAAATGGTCCTATGGTGAACTTTTATCAGATTCCTTCAAAGAATTTTGATCGGATGAGAAACATGGCTTTAATGGGCTGGGCTAATTTCCATATAAGGAAAAACCTTTGAAAATCTTGTTCTCAGAAACCTATGGTTGTATTTCACCCAAATTTCACAGAAATGATCCTTGGGTGAACCTTTACCAGATTCCTTCAAAGAATTTTGATCGGATGGAAAAAATGGCTTTAATGGGCAGGGCTATTTTCATATATGGTAAAATCTTTGAATTTCTTCTTCTCAGAAAGCAGTGGATGGATTTCAACCAAATTTGACCAGATTGATCTTTGGGTGACCTTTTATCAGATAATGAAAAAGAATTTTGATCGGATGAAAAATATGGCTTTTATGGGCAGGGCTAATTTCCATATATGGTATATACTGAAAACTCTGTAAATTTCTCAGAAACCTGCCGATGGCTATTATGGTGGTGGATTATGTCCATATATTGTATACAGTGAAAATTTTACATTATAAATTGTACATAATTTGACTTGACTTTTGTATAGACAATGAAAAGTTTGAAATGATCCTCTAGAACTATTTCAAAGAATTCAATGATTTTGATTTATTTTCATTATATTCAGTTTATTTCAAAGTAATGAAAAAATTTGCTTAATCAGTACATTCTTGCCAGTGGAGCGATACAGGCGCTCAAGCGCCTCTAGTTTAACTAACATTAACTCTTCTTATTTGCCAAAAAATTGTTATTGTTACTCAGGTAGATTGATTGGCTCCATATATTTATCTTTGAAGAAAAAAATACAAGCTTGAAGAAAAGCAGATTCTTCAGTGCTTAGGATTTGGGTATCATTATTGTATAATAAACTTTTCATTGATATGAGTCCATTACCACACAACTTTAGAACAGCTTTGAACAACCTTGTGAGGAAAAGAATATATTGGTTGTAACTCCTTTTCCAACCATGTTTTCTGTCCCATGTAGCTGTTAATTGTCTATATCTATGTTCAATTATCTTCATCATCTGTCAGTTTGGACAACCACAATTTTTGTCCTCTGTTATTTTCATTAAATTACCACTGTTGATTACTTTCGTATTAAAATTACACGTGTTGATTACTTTTGTATTATTTCAGGCAGTCACCACATTAGTAAGAAGCTTTCCAAAATTTATGGCTCCATATATGGAACAAATTCTTCCACCAGTATGGAATATATTTACACAAAGCTCTGACTTGTATCCTTTATTGCTATAGGCTGTTAATTCATTACCACAAGACCAAATTTTAGACTGGTCCAACCTCAAAGAAGTTTCCGACAACAATTTCATTTTGACAGAATTGAAAGTATGTCTTTCAGGGTAGAAAACTGTGGATAATGAAGAAATTGCAGTTTTTCTGACTTATATTCTAGAGGATCATAAAAAGCAGGATTGTACGGTAATAGGTTAAATTATGCTACAATCTGATTTTATTTATCCATTGTTTTGAAAACAAAGCTTCTTCCTATAGTTTGAACTTTTAAGCTCACCTGGATATTTGATAGCCTTTTGTTTGGTGGTCGTCCGTCAACAACTTCTTTAAACAACATCTCCCAAACTGTGGGGCCAATTTTAACCAAATTTGACAGAAATGTTTCTTAGGATGCCCTGTTTCAAAAATAGCTGAAAGAATCAAATTAAACTCTAGTTGCCATGGCATCAAAAGTGAAATTTTGAAATGATCTTAAAAAATTTTCTCCTCATGTCCCAGAAGGCACAGAATTAATATATTTTGCATGAAATATCAGTATATTGACCTCTTTCAAAAATTTAAAAATCATTACCGAGGGGGCCCCAGGTGTGGAGCCCCTGGGGTCGGGCTTTATATAGAAATAAAGAATTATTTTTGAACAACATCTCCTCCAAACCATTTTACCAACCTAAACCAAATTTGGCAGAAATGTGGCCTTGTATTAAGATAGCTAAAAGAATTTAAATCTGTAAAAAACTCTCCATTCCATGGCAACAAAAGTGAAATTTTAGAATGATTTTTAAAAAACTTATGACCTTAAAGGAGTATAGCCTTGGCATTATGCATAAAACATTAGTATATTGACCCCTTTCAAAAAGGCTAAAATCATTACGCTTGGGTTCCCAGGGGCGGGGCTCGATGGGGGCCTATATTGAAATGATTTGTTTGTTTGTTTGAATGGGGTTTTACGCCGCTTTCAACAATCTTTCAGTTATATCGCGGCGGCTGGAGCACCTAACAATGGATTCCTGGTATTTCTCACACCAGTACCGCCATCACATCCTTTCCTAGCCTCCAGCTGCTATCCCACATAGGTCTACGATTATCGACCCATTGGTGGTAGACAAATAGTCGGAAAGGATGAGCGCTGCCGTCGATATTGAAATGAAGAATGAACTCTTGATGCCATGGCAATGAAAGTTAAATCTTTAAAAATCTCTAGTCCTGACCCAGTTGGCTTTCAGCCTTTAGCATGAAGCATCAGTTCATTGACTTCTTTCATATATGATATCTAAAATTATTACCTATGGATGCAGAGGGAGAGAGGAAAAAGTGTTCTCCTCCTTTCATATTAGTCCCAAAGCCTTGGAATTTGTCATTAAGACTGGGATCTCCAAGTACAGAGCCTTTATATGTATAAAGTAAGGTCATGGTATAGCCAATATATGGTAAGGCCAAAAGACCTCTTGTTATCAAATTATCTGACAGTTAATATGACCTTGATCTTATCCTTTTTGTCTATAAATTTTCCTGCGAGCAGCATAGGCAAAGATCAGCTTTCATATGATCTCGGATGTTTGCCTAGACCATTTTTGTTTAATCTAATTCAAAATAACCCTTTAAAATTTTTTGATAGGATAATATACATCTAAAAAAGGGGAGCGTCCCAAGAAGATCTTAGAAAATCCCAGTTTCTGCTGTATGAATCACAATTTTTGCTCAATAACTGTTGAGATTGTCCCGAATCTTTATTTAGATGCTATCTTGGTCAGTTTGAATAATGAACCAGGCAGGTGAGAAAGTAGGTATCTAGGACAACTATTAGAAAATCCGTGTTGATGCTATGGTGATTACAGTTTTGCTCCATTGTCAGAAAGTTTATCTTGATCCTATATAGGTCAATTTTTTCACTGTCCAATATATTTTCCAAGGCTTTTTTACTTGGGGCCATCAAAAATCATCACTGTGGGGGAATGGGTAAAAGAAATTTGGGACTACCATGGTCCTAATGTTTGATTGGCAGTAGCATTTCTGTCATTTCCCTCATTTCATACAATATCATGAGACGATACAATTTTATCGTTTCGAATTTTATATCAGCTAGAATTTTTTTATTTTGTTTTTAGCATGCTAAATGACCTAAGCTGTTGATGCGCCATAAAACCCCCATTTATTGTTGAGCCCGCTTGCAGTGAGCAAGACATAGTTGTCAACTATGACAACTTGGTGTATGTGTATTAGACCGTTAGTTAGTCTGTCCATTTGAAGGTCAAAGCTCAAGGTCAAACACTAAAATTGTGTTTGTCCGGACAATTACTCCGACATTTATGGATGGATTTCAAAATAACTTGGCAAATTTATTCTCCTTCATGAGTAGATGTGCCACTTGAAAGAATATTTGGGATAGTTCTAATGTCAAGGACACAGCTCATTGTCAAACATTATAATTGTGATTGTCAAGAGTATTTCTCCTACAATTAAGGATGGATTTCAAAATAAATTGGCACAATCATTATCAATCATGAGTAGATGAGCCATATGAAAGAATTTTTCGGATAGCTTCAAGTTCAAGGTCACAGCTCAAGGTCAAACACCTAAAATTGTGCTTGTTCGGAGTATGATGCCTACAAAACTTTGAGGGCTCAACAGCAGTTGTCCTGGGACAACCATCTAGTTCACTCATTTCTCTCATGAAATGGTTGTAATTAGTACAAGCATGTATAATTTGATAGTTTTACAATAACTTACATTTTTAATCATGGCCCAAGATGACAAAACTTATTCAACTTATATGTTGCTTACATTTCAAGTTTGAGTTACAAATTTGATATTACTCAATCCATTACCACAATCCCAACATTTTATGCCCTAAAGGAAGTATAATACGTAAATCAGTGTGAAAAAAGGAAGCTTTAAACAAAACCATTCCCTTTCTCACAAGGTATTCCCCCTTTATGACAAATAATTTTCAATTTAATGGCCATTTTATGTTGTCTTACATGCCTAAGTTTCCCAGAACTATAGTGTTCAGTATCAATGGAAATGTAAAAGTCAATTTCGAAGTTTCTTAACTGTACTCAGTTACATCTGTACAGTGGTTAACAACATAGAGGATGCAGACAATGCTGTAGATTCTGATGGTAAGTTGGGACCTATTGACTTAATTTTCAATTATCCCTTTACCAGACAGTAAAATTTTAGACTGAACCAAATTGAAGGGAGTTACAGGCAACAATTTAAAGTTTATGAAATTTTACATTTTTTCAACTTTCTTAATAGAAAACAGGAGAGCTATTGTGACCCATGTCCTGTGCCCATCCATCTGTCTTTCTGTATGCCCATCCACAATTACAAAAAAAAAATCTACCAATCTAACCATCAGGTTTCAACCAAGCTTCACAGAAAAAATCCTTAGGTCAAACACTTTCAAAATATTTTGCAGAATTGAATTTAATAGAACTCTTGAATGCCATGTCAACCAAGTGAAAAAACTTGAAAAATCTTCACCTCCATAATCATAAGGCATAGAAAACTGATATTTTGCATGTGACATTGCCTGATGGTTCTCTACCAAAATACTTCAAATAATTCAATTATTGCTTTAACTTGAAAATAAGCCCTATGTTGTGGGATCTGGCTTTGACATAGAAATAAAGAAGGAAAACCTTTAAAATCTTTTTCTCCCAGACCATTTGATCTAGAAATTTGATAATTTGCATGTTACATTTTCTAAAGACCCTTTACCAAAACACCTCAAGTTAATGCCTCAAATTGAAAATTTGCCCTATATCGTTGGATCCTGTATTTCACAAAGAAGGAAGCATCAACAATCTACCCTCTTTAAACAACACAGCCTACAGCTTTCAAATTCTATAGAATTGCCGTATGGCCCCTGCCAAGCACTGGGAATAGCTTTCAGATTACTTTTTTGTTTGAATTCTTTACTACATATACAGAGCAAGACAGAAATCTTGAACAATCTTTTCCTCCAAAATAGTTTGACCCGATACTTTTATGTTCTAAATATAGCATTGAATAATTGTTTTTTACCAGAATGATTCAAATTACAACTCATAGATCAAAATAAATCCTATATTGTGGGTCCCGTAATCCGCATTTCAAAGCGATAATAGAAGAAAATCTTTAAAAATGTTCTAATCCTAGACCTTTAGACCTATAGTTTACAGAATTTGTAGTATTGGTTCAAAATGATCTACAAAATATTCAAAGTCTTACACAGAAATTATAGCCCTATGTTGTGAGATCCTATATATGTCATAGGGAAAAAGAAGAAGTCTTTAAAATTTGGAATTTGCATACTCAGGTGGGCGATATATAGGACCATCATGCTCCTCTTGTTTGTAAGTACATTTAGTCTGTATTTGTAGCGTCAAGCAGGTTCTTTGTCAAAAACCAGCTTCCTTGTCAAAATATCCTGAGGCATTCAAAACATTTTTAAGGAAAAAAAGTAGTCTTCAAATGTGATTTTATGATAAGAAACACATTGCAGACTAATCAGAGAATGCCTTAAACCATTCCAACACAGCAAAATTTTAGACTGGTCCAAATTGAAAGAAGCTGCAGACAACAATTTCAAGTTGATAGAATTTTGATTTTTTTCATCATTTTGGGTAGAAAACATTGTGGATAATGAAGAAATTGCTTGATACAAGCAATTTCTTCATTTTCCACAATGTTTTCAAAAGCTTTTTTCTGGAGGGGCGTAAAAAGGAGGGATTGAGTTGTAATGGGTTAATTATCATTCATGTTAATAATATTCAATCCTGACTTCAATTGAGACCATTCAGGCCATTGATTTCTAGAGGAATGTTAAAAAGTTGGAGTGGGTTGAATGATTGATTGCCTAGTTAGCAATTGATAGATTGCTCTTTTAGCCTTGAATGCTGTATCAAAAAATAAACATGGCAGCCAAATTATGAATAACCTTTTAGCCCATTCCCACTCAATGATGCTTTTAAAAGCCCCTCAATACGAAAGCTTTGGAAAACATTGTTACAATCAATTTCTTCATTATCCACAATGTTTTCTATCCAAAAAGAAAAAAAAATCAACTTCAATTGATTGTCTGCTGCCTCTTTCACTCTGGACTGGTCTAAAATTTTATCGTGTGGAAATGAGTTAAAAAGTATTTTCTTGTATAAAAGTTGTAAACAAAATATCATCTAATACAATAGAGGATGAGTGATGTAGTAAACTCCAGTTATAACAATATTTTTGAAACCAAAGAAAAAATAATATCCAAGCATATCTAATTCAAGGTCATCTGTCAAGTTTATTTTCTAAAATTAGGTTTAATACATTGTCTGACTTTTTGAATGGTAAGTGCTAGGGCCCCTTTATTTTGTGGAATAGATTTTATGTTGATACAAAGTTCAAGGCCATCTATCAAGGTCAAGGATATTTTTCAAGGTACATTTGTTCTAATGAAAAATCTAGCATTGATCACAATGTTTAGAATAGCAAATGGTAAGGCTTCCATAACTCAGTGTGTATTTTTTGTGGGCAAGACCATTCTCTTTTTATGAAGGTCAAGGTTATCTTCCCTGTGCAGGGTCAAGTATTAAGGGCACATTTTGAAGTTTGGTGGTGGGGATTTATGTGCAATAGACACATCTTGTTAAAACGAATTGAATTATCATGCTTTTCTTATTTTGATATTTAGTGTAGGTCAAATGATATGCTTGTCATAATTTCTCAAATAGATTCTACAGAAGGTAATGTGTTAAAAATTAAAATGAAGAATTTTTTGTTACAAGCACCTTGTTAATTTCTTGCTGAGTTTTCTTCACGGACAGTTTGAATTCCATTAGCTGAAAATTGTTGTATTCAACTTTTTAGCTCACCTGAGGCCAAAGTGCTGATGATGAGGTATTTTTAGCGTCCTTTGTCCGTCATGTGTCAACAATTTTAAAACGACATCTTCTCCCAAACCACTAGGTAAATTTCAACCAAATCTGGCAGAATTGTTTCTAGGATGGTGCCCTTTAAAAATAACTAAAAGAATTGAAATCTGTTGAGTGCAATTTTAATACAATCTTTAAAGATTATCTCCTCCTGACCCAGAAGGCATAGAGTCTTGATATTTTGCATGAAGCATCAGTACATTTACCTCTTTCAGAATTGCTTAAATCATTACTCTGGAGTTCCCAGGGCCAGAGCCCCTGGGGATCAGAGCTCAATTACTAAAATTTCGGAGCCACAGGGCTTAAATAGAAACAAAGAAGGCAACTCTTTCAATACTATTTGGCCAATTTTAACCAAATTTGGCTGTTATTTACCTTAGATTGCCCTCTTTTAATGATTACTAAAAGATTTGAAATATGTTGAAAGTATTGATTGGCAAGGCAACTTAAGTTGACTTCAGTTAGATTTGAAAGGAGGTCTTCTCCTGACCCAATTAGTATTGGCCTTGAAGAAAAAGAGCCCTATCTCTGGTGAGTGCTATGGCAACTGGCCCTTTTCTTTAGCTCACCTGACCACATAGTGGTCATGCTGAGCTATTGTGATCAGGCTGTGTTGTCAACTTTACCTTGTGTGCTTTCTAAAGGTCACATTTTGGGCTCAAATGCCTTGATACTTGGTTAGAATGTTTGTCTGCATAAGGTCTGTTTGAAAATTGTTCTTGTGGGGTCAAAAACTAGGTCACTTGGTCAAATCTAAGAAAAAAACTTGTGTGCACTGGAGAGGCCCTTTTTTTGCTCGAAAAGTCATGATATTTGGTCAAAATGTTTTACCGCATGATATTTTGGACAAATTCAAAATTGGATCAAATTGGGAAAAAAGCTAAGTCACTGTGTCAACTTATAGAAAAACCTTTTATGTGCTCTCAAGGTCACATTTTAGCTTAAAATCCTTGACAATTGGTCAGAAACTATGTATACACGTAATCTTGGACAAGTTTGGAATTGGATCACATATAGTCAAAGTTAGGTCACTAGTTCAAATCACAGAATAATCTTATTTGCCATCTAGAGGCCATATTTTTAGCCTAGATGTCTATAATTTTTTTGTCAGAATTTTTGCCAGCATGATATCTTGTTCAAGCTCAACATTATGTCGCATGGGGTCAAAAACTAGTTCACTAGGTCAAACCTGAGAAACACATTGTATGGTATCTAGAGGCTAGATTTTTAGCTCAAATATGATCATATTTAGTTGTTTGTTGATTTTTTTCTTTTTTTTCCAAGATATCTCAGTCAAGTTGGACATCAATTCATGTGAGGTCAAAAACTAGGTCTTGAGATCAAATCATAGAAAACACTTGTGTGCACTCTTGAGGCTACATTTTTTACTAAAATGCCTTGAATGTTGGTCAGAATGTTTTTTCCATGATAACATGGTCAAGTGAAAAATATTAAGTCACTATACTTCTGCCATAAATATCTTGAAATATGATAAGAATGTTTTTCTAGTTTAATTTCTGAGACAAGACTATGGTAACAAGTCTGGTTAGGACAAGATAAGGTCACTTGTGCTATTTTACTTTAATGGTCATAGACTCATAGCAAAATGTCTCTGGCCACATTCTGAAAACTTACATCTTCATGTATCATGGACAAACTTCCCTGGTAAGAATTTTTTTGATGATGTATTTATTTGCCACACCTATTCACCAACATGGCAGTTTGACTGTGGTATCAAATGGAAGTATTTTGTATAACATTATGCCAGTTTACAGTTTTGTTTGGAAATAGGTAAAAAGGACCATGTTTTAGTAAAATCTAGTTACTTGTAATTATTACAAGTTTTTCTTTGTTCAAAGATAAGAGTATTTTGATTGTTGTTGCCAATATTAAGTATTTCATTACTCATAAATCTTTGTTACTTATTTAAACTTAAATGATGAATGAAGATACATTAAAGTTTATCCCATGAGTATGTTAACTGATTACTATAGTATAACATTAAAGACTAGTCCAAATTTAAAAGAGTTGCTAAAGATGTATCTAAAATCTCATATGTTTAAAAATATAGTCCAAAGAATGTACAAAACATTTTTGTGTGAAAAGGAGAAATTGCTTGATTCAAGCAATTTCTCCTTTTCCCACAAAGTTTTCCATAACTATTCATTTAGAATAAAAAAAACGGGAGTGTGTGGTATTTGGTTAAAGATTTTGTTTGCTGTTACCATTTGTTTACTAAGCCTTTGGTAATACCTACTTATTAAATCTCTTGTTAAAATTAGACATTGATAAGCTGTTCTGTAGTTACGGGTGAAATGATTGAATGTACTGATTGAATATACAATCTCAAATGTAAAATCATTTGACAAATTTTGAAGATCATTAAATTAATTTGTAATCTATCTTTAGCCTTGTCATACTGATTAAAATCTCTTTCAAGGGTGAATTTAAATGTCCAGCCTGGAAGCCCTTAAAAAGGCGCAATATCTTTTTGTAAATATACAAACATATGCACTGAAGGGGTAGGTAGGCAGTGCAGAACATGTTAGTTCCATTGGCTGAAAGCTTGCGAGCTATTGTCATGGCATTGGGTTTGTCTGTCTGTGTGTATGTTAGCCTTGACTTTGATAATCTCCGCCTAAAAAGGTACTGAATAGAGTTCTACCACATTTCACAGAAATTATCCTTTGGTGACCCTTTATCAGATTCCTTCAAGTAATATCGATTGGGTGAAAAACATGCATTTTATGGGCAGGGCTAATTTCCATATATGGTGAAAACTTTGAAAATCTCAAAATCAAGGAGAAGGAATTGAACCAAGCTTCGTAAAAATGATCCTTTAATGACCCTTTTTCAGATTTTGAAAAACATCATTAAATAAATGTGCTGTGGCTGCCAGGTTCACTGTATGTTAACAATATACAGGAAATTCAAAGATCGGGGGTTAAAGTATAAAGTCATGTGAATATGGGAATTGGTTAAAAATGTTTCGATAAAAGGAGAATCTGCTTATACCAACAGGTCTTATTTTCCATAGCTTATTTTTTCTTCAACTTGTAAAATGTGTACTTTTTGTGGTGGTTAGTTGTAAATATTTTCTTGGTTTATTTCAGGGGAGGTGCTTGGTTTTGAGAATTTGGTATACAGTGTATTTGAGTTCATCAACTCTTTACTAGGGAGTAGCAAGTTCAAGGCAACTGTGAAGAAATCCATGAATGACATTTTGTATTATATCATACTGTACATGCAAATTACAGAAGATCAGGTAAGGACTGGGGGGGGGGGGGTTACATCTTAGAGGGCTTTAAGTGATTGAGAACCAGATTTACCACACTACCAGATGACAAGTTGAAAGAATTGCCATACTTTAAAGTGTATTTAAGTAAATAAATAAGTTCTATATTGGGTAGAAAAAATTGTGAGAAAGGGAGGTTTTGCTTGAAACAAGCAATTTCTCCAAAGCTGCTGAATTGATTGATTAAATGGGGGTTTAACACCACTTTCAGCAGTATTTCATTTATCGCAGCAGCTAGCCTAAACTGCTGAAAGCCTATCATCATGACCTTTCATCAGATTCCTTTAGAGAATTCTGATAAGTCATAAACATTACTTTTATAAGGAGGGCTAAATCCCATTAAAGGTATATAGGGAAAAAAATTCTTTCAGTATCCTGATTATGGACCTTAATTCAATTTCACAGGGATAATGCTTTGATGATTCTTTGTCAGAATCCTTCAAAGACTTTTGATCAGGTAAAAAATGGCTTTTGAAATTGGGGCTTAATTTTCTGCTTAGAAGTTATTGTCTATAACAGAATGAAACTTGAGTGAAACTTCACCAGATTCCTTCAAAAAATACTGATGAGTTGAAAAAATATGGCTGTCATGGTATAGACTTATTTCCAAATATATTATTTTTAGAGGTGTACCAATAAACAGCAAGTATCGATTATTAGGTAATTATTAGGTACTTTCCTGAACGAGCTGCCATCATAGCGCAGTTGGTAGCGCATCGGACTGTCAATCTGGAGATCCCGGGTTCATTCCCTGACGGTGGCACTCATCCTTTCGGACTATTTGTCTCTCACCAATGAGTCGATGATCGTAGACCTATACGGGATAGCAGCTGGAGGCTAGGAAAGGATGTTATGGTAGTACTGGTGTGAGAAATACCAGGATTCCATTCCAGCCACGGTGATGTAACTGAAATATTGTTGAAAGCAGCGTAAAACCCCATTCAAACAAACAAAAAAACTTTCTTGAACAATCCGTGTTTTTTATGGGCCTGTGATTTTATGATATAGAAAAATTGTAGAAAAAGAGGAAACTGCTTGTAACAAGCAATTTCATCTTTTTCCACAATATTTTCTTCCCTTCTAAATGGTTATTTTTCACATTAAATTCACTTTAAATTTTTGTTTGCTTAACCTTTGAATTTGGCATGGTCTAACATTTTGAAAAGCAGGAAAGGGTTAAAGGCTCCCGATTCTGATTATCACTTGTCACATTGAAAAAACATTTATAGGTTTGAACTGGGTGCAATATTTTATATATTTGATTTTCCCATATTTTGGTACCCAGAATCATTCATTTGTTTGGGTTTTTAGCTCACCTGAGCATAAAATGCTCCGGGTGAGCTATTGTGATCGTTCAAAAATCTTCACGTCCTAAACTTACCATGGAATTTCAAAGAAACTTCACAGAAATAATCCTTATGTCATGCTCTTTCAAAATACATCAAATAATTGAAAACCATGAAGAACTTTGGTTGCCATGGCAACCTAGTGAAAAAGCTTAAAAAATCTTCCCCTCCAAAACCATTAAGCTTAGAGCTTTGATAAATGGTATAAATCATCATCTAATGACCCTCTACCAAAATATTTCGAAGAGTTACTGTATCTTGAAATTAGCCCTTTTCTTTTTGATCCCTGATTTTACATGGAAAAAAAAGGAAATCTTTGAAAATCTTCTTCTCCCAAACTATAAGGCCTAGAGCTTTGATGTTTGGTACATATCATCATCTATTGACCCTCTACCAATATAATTCAAAAAATTACTATATCTTGAAAATTAGCCCATTCCTGTGCGATTCCTGATTTTACATAGAAATAAAGAAGGAAATCTTTGAAAATCTTCTTCTCCAAAACCATAAGGCCTTGAGCTGTGATATTTGGTATAAATCATCATCTATTGACCCTCTACCTAAATACTTCAAAGAATTACCATACTCTGAAAATTAGCCTTTTCTTGTGTGATCCCTGATTTTACATAGAAATGAAGAGGGTTATCTTTAAAAATCCTCTCCTAAACAATAAGGCCTAGAGCTGTGATATTTGTTATACATCATCATCTATTGACCTCTACCAAAATACTCCAAAGAATTACTGTACTCTTAAAGTTAGCCGTTTTCTGTGTTATCCCTGATTTGACATAGAATTAAAGAAGGATATCTTTGAAAATCTTCTTCTCACAAACATAAAGCCTAGAGCTTTAATATTTTGTATGTATCAATGTCTATTGACCCTCTACCAAAATACCACAAAGAATTACCATACTCTGAAAATAAGCCTGTTTCTTTGTGATCCCTGATTTTGCATATTAATAAAGAAGGAAATCTCCCAAATCATAAGACATAGGGCTTTTAATATTTTGTGTGTATTAAAGCCTGTTGACCATTTTCCCAAATTTCTTCATAGAATTACAGTTTTCTGAAAATATGTCATTTTCTATGCAATCTAAGATTTTAGAAAGGAAAAAAGAAGGATATCTTTGAAAATCTTCTCCTAAACCATTAGGCCTAGAGCTTTGATATTATGTAGAAATTATCATTTATTGACCCTCTACTAAAAGACTTCAAAGAATTACCATACTCTGGAAATTAGCTCTAAATGGTAGGATCTTCAATAACTTAGGATTAAATGGAATTTCTTAAAAAGTTCATCTCCAAAATGATTAGGTGTAGGGCTTTGATATTTTGTTAATCTCATAAGGCCTTGAGCCATCGTACTCAGGGGAGCGATATTGGACCATCATGGTCATCTTGTTTTGTTTAATCTCAATTTCTTCACCTTAAATTTGGACAATTGGTATCTAAAAAGTATGTCGGGTAGGTGTGTTAAAGGATGGTATATTTATCTAAAGATAAAACTTTACAATAAATCTATTGCAGTCTAGAATGTGGTCATTGAATCCAGACCAGTTTGTAGAAGACGAAGATGATGAGACTTTCTCCTACTCTGTGAGAATATCTGCACAGGATTTACTTATGGTAATTAAGTCTAATTATGTTGAATAAAATCCATGTTCAGAATTGCATTAACCCATTCCCAAACGACAAAATTTTATACTTTTCCAATTTGAAGGGAGTTGCAGATGACAATTTATATTTTATGAAATTTTAGGTATTTTCAATTTTCGGGATAGAAAACATTGTGTAAAATGTAGAAATTGCTTGTAACATTCGATTTCTTCTTTTAATATAATGTTTTCCCAATTGTTTTTCATGAGGAGCATCCAAAAGTGTCACTTTGTGGGAATGGGTTAAAATCAATTACTTGAAGGCGAGTGAACATTTCTTTTATCTGTTCAATATTAAAACAACTGTAGCTTAAAATGTCAAAGGTGGTGTAGAATAATATCAGCTGCACTCAAAGCAGCATTCTGAACAAACTTCCTGGCTATGCTGAAGTACTCTTGGATCAGTAGGACAAGAGTTGTCCACAGACAACATAGCTCACCTTTTCAGGTGCTATTTGAAACAGGGTTAAATGATTATGGCACATGTTCATAAAGTCAGGATCCTTCTCTTATGAATGCTTGCATGAAATATGAGCACCCCAGGATGAAAAATGACCAAGATGAAAAAAATGGGTTTAATTTTTTATTAAGCTTAAAGGGTTTGAGTCAAAATGGTCAAGGTCATTAACTCAAATGAAAGCCCATCTCTTGAAAAATGCATGAGGGAAATATGAGCACCCTAGGATGAAAAATGATCAAGATAGAAAAAGTCTTCTATAATAGGTTAAAGGTCAAGGTGATTATCTACAATGAAAGTACATCTCCTCATGATTGCACGTGTAATGTACATTGCAACTCTTTTATAACGCTGTTGGTAGGGTCCAAGAAATGAAACTGCCGAAGAAGTGGAGTTATTATGCTATTAAGCTGTCTTTCCCCCCCCCCCCTCACACACACTCTTTTCCCATAGTGGTAAGTGAATAATGGAGTTGGAACAAGACACCCGTATATAGTGATGTTGCTCCCAAATTGACTAAAATGAACAAATTATATGGACAGTTACAAATCGGGAAATGAAAAACAATAACTGTGTTTACGATGTTTTTGCAGAAAAAGATGGAATTCAGCGCAATTAGAGTTAGTAAATTCTTTTCTGGCCTTCTAAGTCTATTGAAACTAAATAATCAATGAATTTCTACAGGTCTACAAGTTATTTTACTCTTGGTCTCCGATATTGAAAAGTTAGATGCATGTGATATGTATCATTATTATTTATAGTTGTCTGTATGAATTTGATTGTATTTATTTTAAATGGACCATCCCCATTCATAGAGAAAAGGGATAAAATCTAAGTAACCTGCATATTGATATCTTCTTGGAGACAGAGAGATCGTTGAACACCTTTGGTTACTGATGTTTTGAGAAAATGTCACTTGACCTTTTAACCTCTTTTGCAGTTATGTACTTGGTCTAATTTCTTTACCAGAGTTAAAATTATTATAACAATAGAACAACAAAGAACTCTATCTAAGTCCTTTATAAATTGGGATTTACATCAACCAGCTGAATTATTACAAAACTGGATTAGACTAAGTAATAGATAGACTGTGGAATGTTTAGTTTCACTTAAGAGTGTTTGCCATCATTAAGTTCTTAGAGTAAGAGTAAGATGTTACTGCAACCTATAGTCCAGGTCAGGGCATAAGTTAAATTTCAATGGTAAAGTACTTTTGATTTCTATTTCATTTTTAGCCCCATTTGCCTAAAATGGCTTTAATGGGCAGAGCTAATTTCCATATGTGGTGAATACTTTGAAAATCTTCTCAGAAACCAGTTGATAGATTCAACCTAATATCACAGAAATGATGCTTCGATGACCCTTTGTCAGATATCTTCAAAGGATTTTGATTGGATATAAAAGATGGCTTTAATGAGTGGGGCTAATTTCCGTATAATTATGATGAATACATTTTCAATCTATGGATTTCAACCAAATTTTACAGGAATATTTTCTGATCCTTGTGTGAATCTTTATCAGATTGAAGAATGACATGGCTTTAAATTTCTAGGCTAATTTCCTTATATGGTGAAAGCTTTGAAAATCTTTTTGTCAAAAACCAGTTGATGGATTTAACCAAATTTCATAAGAATGATTCATTGATGACTCTTTTATCTGAATTTTGATCGGATGATAAACATAGCTTTTATAAGAAACATAGCTTTAAGGCCTATTTCCTTATATTGTATTTAGTGAAACCTGGGGGGGGGGGGGGGTCTCACAAACCAGTTGATTGAACCAAATTTTGCTGGAATTATCCTTTGTTAACCACAATTTTCTCTACCCAAAACATGATGATTTTTATAGGTCATGTACTAGAAAATGGTGCCTGCAACTTCTTTAAATTTAAACCAGTCTAAAAATGTTTGTGTGGTCATAAGTTAATGGTTTGGCCTTTTAAATCAAATTAATTCAAGACACTGTTTTTGATGAGGTGATGGAAACATCATCACAATGACACTTAAGTTTATGTGGATGAGTGCGTATGACCAGAACTTCTACAACTGTGGATGGATTTCAACATAACTAGGTATAATACATCTCTTTTATGACTAGAGGTCCCATTTGAAATATTTGTTCAGAAAGGTTCATTATCAAGGTCACACTTTAAGGTCAAAGTTTCGTCAGGGCCATAATTCATATATTTATAGATAGATGTCAGTATAAATTACACAATTATTCTCTATCATCAGCAGATATGCCAAGTGAAATGTTTACTCAGGTTGTTTAAGGTCACTTTTGAAGATCAAAATTTCGCAGGCTCGACACATGATTAACTTGTATAACCGTTCTAGTTACAGATTAAGGAACTATCTTCCCTTTAACTGTTCCTTATTTTGCAAAAATTTTTACCTGTCCAAATTAATAAGTTTGGCAGATGCAAATTTAAAGTGGATTTAATTTGAAAAAATTCCATTCAGTATGATAAAATATATTGTGGAAAAAGAAGAAATTGCTTGTTACAAGCAATTTCTTTTTTTCAACAAGGTTTTGTCAATCATAAATTAATAGGGACATAAAAACCAGGGATTAAACAGGAAAGAGTTAACTAAATGAAATTTATATTTCCCTTTAACCCATTCCCACTTGACAAAATTTTAGACTGGTCCAAATTGAAAGAAGATGCAGACGACAATTTCAAGTTGATAGAATTTTAATTTTTTTCATCTTTTTGGATAGAAAACATTGTGGATAATGAAGAAATTGCTTGATACAAGCAATTTCTTCATTTTCCACAATGTTTTCCAAAGCTTTTTTCTGGAGGGGCGTAAAAAGGAGGGATTGAGTGGGAATGGGTTAATGTATAAACCTGAGTTTCATTTAATGGCAGATTGAATTATTTATATCCTTTCAGTCAATAGCACAAGAGTTTGAAGAAGAATCAGGACCAGGGATTGTCCATGCTGTCACAAAACATATCCATGAGGCAGAGACACAGAAAAATACTAATAACCAATACTGGTAGGTTGATTCATCATCCTTTGTGTTATTAACTGGAGTCAGTCAATGTAAAACATCTTTATTAACCCTAATTAGACCTGTCCAAATTCAAAGGTTTTGCAAACGGAAATATAAAGTGGATTGAATATGAAAAAGAACCATTCAGTAGGGTAGAAAATATTGTAGAAGAAATTGCTTGATGACAGCTATTTCTTAGGTTTTCTACAATGTTTCTACAATGTTTTCCCAATATCAAATCTAAGGTATGTAATAACCAGGCTTTGAATGGGAAAGGGTTAACAATGTAAAAGATCATCATTAAATAACCAAACTATTGTAAGTACAGCTTAACCCTTTCCTGGTTAATCCCTGGTTTTTACAACTTGTGATTTTGTAGTTGAGAAAACATTGTGGAAAAAGAAGAAATTGCTTGTATGAAGCAATTTCTTCTTTTTCCACAATATTTTCTACCCTACTAAAAGGTTAAATAAAATCAACTTTAAATTTTCGTCTGCAAAACCTTTGAATTGGACTGGTCTAAAATTTTGCAAAACAGGAAAGGATTAATCCATTATCCCTCAACAATGCCTTTTGACAACTCTTAAAAATAAAAGCATTGTTGGAAAAGGAGAAAGGGCTTATGACAAGCAATTTCTACTTTTCCATCTATGTTTTACCATATTTAGTCATCATTTTTCAAAACACACAAATTTGAAATGCCATCTGCAACTTCTTTCAACTTGGGTTAAATAATCTGAAATGAGATTTTTGAAGCTTAGGTCATCTTTTACTTCGGTGTGTCTGTTTATGCACACCTTAGTGATCAGTCTTTGGAAGATCAGTTCATCCTTATTATAATTTAATTGTTAGTTTCGTCTATCAAAAACGAGCAATCTGATTGGTCGAAAAATTTAATTCATACCTCCATGAACAAAATTTTGAGTACGCAGCCATTTTGAATGCTTCCGCACAAAATAGTTCACTACAAAAAGGTATCAAAATTTGCTCAGTTGTTGCATTTTTCGCTCGATGCTATTAAATTATAAGAAATGAAGATAATATTTTTTGTTTTCATGGAGGTATGAACCAAAAAACCTATTCATACAGTGTGATTAGGTTTTTCGGTTCATACCTCCATGAAAACAAAATATATTCTCTTCATCTCTTAAAAACTTCATTAAAAATGCATTGGTGTCACATACTGAATGTGAAAAAAGTTCTTATGAGTGCATTTGAAATTCAAGGGTCAATCCCCAAACTTGGGAAAATAAATGTCTACACTAAAGATATAATTGGTAATTCCCTTTTGAAAATCTTCGGTTGTAAGAACCAATAGTATATATTGTAATTTTTGTATACATTGTACATTAACCCAATACCACACAACATGACTACTGAGCGAAATTGAATGAAGTTGCAGATGACAATTTGAAATTGGTGCAATATAGAAAATGTTCACCTATTGCTAGAAAACATTATGTACATTGAAGATATAGCTTGGTACAAGCAATTTCTTCATTGTCCAGAATGTTTTCCAAATGGTTTTTCTTGTGGGGCATCAAAAGGTGTCATTGTGTGAGAATGGGTTAATAGTCACATGCTCTAGAGATAAAATATCGCATCAAGAAAGGTTATCCTCTCTACTATGGGAATAGGGTACCTTATAATCCTGTTGGAATATGGTATAATATTTTACATTAACAGACAGATGACACAAGTGATGTTGCAAAATGTATCTGGTTTACTTAACCATTCGTACACAATCTCTCATTTTTAAGCCCCTCATGAAAAAAGCTTTTGGAAAATATTTTGGAAAATGAAGAAATTGCCTGCTACAAGCAATTATCTAAATTATCCACAATGGGTTTTTTTATCCAAAAAGACAAAAAAAATGAATAGAATTCCATAAATTTGAAATTATCATCTATAGCTACTTTTAAATTGGACCAGTGTAAAATTTTGTTGTACGGGAATGGGATAACTATCACTAATTAAGAAGTTGTTTGTTTCAGGTGGAAGGTTCATGAGTCTTGTATGTTATGTCTAGGAACATTGCGTAACTTAATTGTTGGAAGTGTCCAGGATGGCAGTATGCAGTTTGATATTGCTGGATTTATGGAGACTGTTGTACTGTCTGATATGAATTTGTCAGGTAAAACCTTTGATATAATCAGGAAATCATTGTTTGAAAAGGAGACCTTGATTATTGCTCATCTTTACAAGTTAGACCTATTATGGGCTAATGGCATTAATCTTAAAATCAGAATAGGTATTTTGAATGGGTTACATCTGTCAGCTTGTATATAGCCTTTTCTATACACATGTTTTCATGCAGGAGGTATTTCATACAGAAAAATATTTTGAGAAAGGTATAATTTGTTGAAAATCATTTCTGATTTTTCCAGAAGGTCATTTGAGGCCTCCATATTTTTAAGGTTAGGGTATATTATCTTACTGCTTTCTTCAAGTCTCTTCAAGTATTCATACAGAAGAAAATATTGCAGAAAAAGCAGAAATGGCTTGTTCTAAAGTGTAAAAACATTAGGACGTAAAACAAGGGAAACATTAGCCTTTAACCCTTTCCTGGATAAACCCGGGATTTTACGTCACTGTGATTTTATACTTGAGAAAACATTGTGGAAAAAGGAGAAATTGCTTATAATAAGCAATTTCTCCTTTTTACACAATGTTTTCTACCACATAGGATGGTTTTTATTTGGAATTGCATCCAATTTTCATTGTCATCTGCATCCTCTTGCAATTTGGACCAGTCTAAAATTTCATAAACCAGGAAAGGGTTAAACATTTTACAATAAAACTATGCAGTGGTAATGCTCATATTTAGCATGAAGTTACCTCAAATAAATACACTTCTGCTATTGTGAAAGTCATCTGACAAGGTTAATCTATCAAGGTCAAACATCTGAAAAATTTGACACTTTAGGGATATTAGGGTTCTACATATAAAGCTTATTTGTTCTTTAGAAATTGAAAAATTCATCAACAGTAAAGTTACTCAGTTAAAAACAGGTATTTGTGGCAGAGCTACAGATAAAGGGAGGTAATTTGGAATTAAGGCATGACCCATTACAACAAATTTCTAGACTGTACCAAATTGAATAATGTTGCGGATGACAGTATTAAGTTGTTAAAATTTTGAAAATATTTGTCTTTGTATATATTTGTTGTGTGAAAAATGTACCCCAAGTAGGAAAGTCCTTATTTGACAAGTCAAACATAGGAATTCCAGACCCTTGAATTACAACATAGTTTTTGCTCCTGTATACAGCAAACTCTCATAATTTTCTACTGTTTTCAGTGTCACCATTCCTAATAGGTAGATGTTTATGGACAGCCAGTAGATATTGTGAGTGTATGAGTACTGACCTGTTACAAAGGTAGGTAAAATTACTCAGATTAATGGTCCCAAAACTCCCAGTTTTATGAAAAATATTGTTTGTACTACATTTCTTATTATTATATATTTCTTTTCCTAGAAACTTATATTGGGATCTCCTATGAGCTTATAAATGCTATCGTTATTTATGCTGCTGAAGGTGGACATAAATTGGTAACATCTTTTCTGTCTATCCAGCCAAATCATGTCAACACATCTATATTTTAGGAGATATTTTGGTCACCTGACTTTGAGCACATTGTCATGGTTTAAGTCATGATACCCGTCTGATCATTTCCTTAATTTATTGAGAAATTAACAATGACATTTATCTTTCAGGGATGGGGGTAATTCCCAGTAGATTTTGATGGGTACTAGATGTATGCTAAATTCAACATAAATTCAGATGAAAATAATGTTGCAGACGACAATTTCTTGTAGATGAAATTTCAAAATCTGCCCTTTGGGGTAGAAAACATTGTGGATAATGAAGAAATTGCTTGTTTTCTAAACCTTTCTTTCATGAGTGCATCAAGAAGCGTCATTGTGTTAGAATCGGTTACAAGCCTCAGTAGGAGGGTACTTTCTACCAAGCCTCCTATGATAAGTTTATCTACTATCAGGGCTATTTATTGTTATTGTGATGAAGAATTAATGAACTTTAATTGGGATGTTTGCAAGCCACATCAGGAGGTGTACATCCCACAAACCTATGATGAGAATCTCGGCTAAATGAACTGTACACATTATTTTGATGATGGATTGACATTGGTGTTGTTATATTTCAGATGTTTACAAGCTACCGTAGATTGTATTCACTCTACCAAGCCTCTGTTGATAAAAATGTCGGCTAAGTGAACTGTACATATTTATTTTAATGATTGGTTGACATTGGCATGCAATTTCAGAAGTTTACAAGCTACTGTAGGCAGTATATACCCTACCCAGCCCCCAATTATAAATATCTTGGCTAAATGAACTGTACATGGTTATTTTGATGATGGAATCACATGTTGTTTTATTTCAGAAGTTTACTAGCAACTGTAGGGGATGATCACCTTACCAAGCTTCCTGTGATAAAAATCTTGGCTAAATGAACTGTACATGTTTATTTTGAAATGGCGTTGATTTATTTCAGAAGTTTACTAGCTGCTGTAGCTACCGAGCCTCCTGTGACAAGAATCTCTGCTAAATGAACTATACATGTTTATTTGATGATGGGTCAACATTGGCATTGTTTTCTTGCAGATGTTTACAAGCTACTAATGGCAGTATACACCCTACCCAGCCTCACATGATTAGAACCTGGCTAAATGAACTCTACATGTTTATTTTGATGATGGGTTGACATTGGCGTTGTGTTCTTGCAGATGTTTACAAGCTACTGTTGGCATTATACACCCAACCTAGCCTCCTTTGATTAGAATCTCAGCTAAATGAACTCTATGTATTTATTTTGATGATGGCTTGACATTGGTGTTGTTTTATTTCAGATGTTTACAAGCTACTGTAGGCGGTATTCACTCTTCCCAGCCTCCTGTGATAAGAATCTCGGCTATTCGAGCTGTATACGGCTACTGTGATCACTTAAAAAACTCCAACAATACTCAACTTCTTGTGCCTTTCTTGCCAAATGTTACTGAAGGATTGGTTACCGTAGCAACACAATTCTCATCTGAAGTTTTATCATTGTGTCTGGAAACACTATCTTTAGTCTTATCAGTAAGTATAATAGTACCCTTTATCATACAACAAAGTTTTAGACTGGTCAGAATTCAAAGAAGTTGGTGAATTTCAAAAAAATATCTTTCCTGGTAGAAAACAGTATTGGAAAATGTAAAAATTACTTGTCACAAGCAAATTATTCATTTCCACAATGTTTTTATGAACCCACCATGTAATGGAAACGGGCAGATAGAGTTACCTCTCTCTGTGATTGAAAGTGTGTGTTGGTGAATGTGTGTGTACATTTCTTGTCTGTTGGTAACGTGTCAGACTCCCAATCTTCAAACATTGGATGTCATGGGTGTGATCCCCGACAGCTGCACATATGCTATCTGACATTTGTCTCTCGCCAACGGTCGGATAATCGTAAACCTAAGTGGGATAGCAGCTAGAGGCTAGGAAAGGATGTCCATTGTCAGGTGCTCAAGTCACTGCTATATGACTGAAAAGTGGCGTTTAACCACATTCAATCAATCCCCTTGATTTGTACTAGTGTCATGTGTTAAGTTCTGTTAGATACTTCCAGACAGCTGAGGGTCATTTAACAAGCACTTAAGCATCCGTATCTTCAGTACATTTCTAGTCTTAAGCTTTTGTCTTCAGGGATAAAAAGTGAAGCTTGTGCATTTTGAACCAGTTTGAAGACAAAGTATTTTTTTCTTGACTTTCAGGTTGACAAGTCATTCACAGCATCCTGTGAGAGTAAAGTAACACCTTTAACAATTGCTGTTTTCTTAAAGTTTAGTAGTGGTTGGTATTGTTTGAAACATGATATAGATGTTCATACAACTTTATTCATTTCTAAATAAGATGATGTCTAAATACACATACGGAAGAAATAAATTATAACTGTTTTCATTCTTATAATCCTATATGTGCAGTTTGAATTTAGTCTACACCGCCAGTTTGATGTTATAAGCCAGAGTCAGTTTATAAAATTTATAAACAAAAGAAATATTGACTCAAAAATAGGGTTCAGTATTTTCAGCCCTTTGCCTTTAGTAGAATCCTGAACAGAATTTTTTTTCAGTAACACAAGGGTTACAAGAAATCTAACGTGAAGAGGGGCACACATTACTTCCTATCAATGATGAATGAAAAAAGAGATTGCCAATTATTACAAGATTTTGTGTTGCAAGAGTTTTCTGACTTTTTATCATTAAGCTCATTGTGGAAATGATGTGGTCCCAATAATTTGTTTGTCTTACAGATCCTGTTGTTACAAGTATAGTTCAGGAGATATTCAAAGAGCTGGCCACCAATGAGAGCTGTATGGGGCCATTACAACACAGATTGCTGCCAACTTTAGTCAGCATTATACAAGCTAACCCAGATAAAGTGGCACAGGGTCTTCCTTCAGTATGTGAGATAATTGTATTTGTTAGAGATGTTCATACGTAGCGATATCACACAAAATTCCACGTTTTTACACCTAAAAGCCACTAAGAATTTAATATATTTTAAAATTGTCATCTTTAACTTCGTTCCATTAGGAACAATCTGAAATTTGGTCCCCTGGTTATGAATCAAATTATTTGTTTAAATGATCAAATGAAAATTAGTCATTTTAACAAGGTGTTTACAACTCTGGCTAAGCTCAATAGACTGTAACAACAAGTTGAACTTATATATTAAACTGTGTTGTTTGCCAAGTTTGTAGTCTAACATTTAAACCCAAAAGTCATATTGTTCGTTTGCAACCTAACTATTGTAAGTACAGCTTGAATAAGCTGTAATTTCGATGTTAAGTCGCCAATCCGTCAAAAATACTTGAGATTGATATCAAAGTTAACTTCTAGTCTAATTAGATGATTTGTTTGGTCAATTGTTCTTTTGACAGTTGCAACCGGTCAATTTCACGGTTCTGGTGAGGTGTTATATAAGAATTTGATAAAATGTTAAATGTGACATAAAGCTGTTTTGAGCATTTATTGCTATTAGTGATATCATCATTTCTTTACAGTCTGCTCTTGATATAATCACAATTATCCTACGAGGCAGTCCAGCTCCTATATCTGACGCCCTGGTGAACACAGTGTTTCCTGCAGTAGCACATTGTACACTGAATACAGATGATAACAGTACAATGCAGGTAGGCCTTCATTGTAGTGAGGTTCTTGGATAGAATATTAGATTGAGCGTCATGGGTTTGAGTCCCAGGCGTTCCACTAATCATTTGGGAATGTTCTTGGGCAAAATATTTCTGAGCCCCAGCCTAGTATTGGTGATACCTAGAAAGGACAACTTTAAAGTCTGAGTGAAAGGCAATTTAATGCCCCATTACCAACAACAAAATTATAGACTGGCCCAAATTGTGTGGAACAACAATTTAACACTTTCCCGTTTAGATACGGGATTTTATGTTCCTGTGATTTTATACTCAAGGAAACATTGTGGAAAAAGAAGAAATTGCTTGTAACAAGCAATTTCTCCTTTTCCACAATATTTTCTACTTTATAGGATGATTTCATTTCAAATGGCATCTCGTTTCCATTGTCGTCTACAACCTCTTTCAATTTGGACCAGTCTGAAATTTCCAAAAACAGGAAAGGGTTAACCCATTCCCACACAGCAAAATTTTAGACTTGTCCAATTTGAAAGAAGCTGCAGACGACAATTTCATGTTGATAGAATTTTTAATTTTTTCGTCTTTTTGGATAGAAAACATTGTGGATAATGAAGAAATTGCTTGATACAAGCAATTTCTTCATTTTCCACAATGTTTTCCAAAGCTTTTTTCTCGAGGGGCGTAAAAAGGAGGGATTGAGTTGGAATGGGTTAAAGTGAAGGAATTTTAGATTTTTTCAATTTTCTTGGTAGAAAACATTGTTCAAAATGAAGAAATTGGTTGTTGCAGGTAATTTCTTCATTTTACACAATGTTTTCCCAATTGTTTTTCTTGAGGAGCATCAAAAAGCGTCATTGTGTGGAAATGGGATAACCGATTTACATATAAAGATTTAGTATGGATATAAGGTGTAGGTGAATGTCACAGCATATTATCAAAGGGCAAGTTTTGATATGGACTATACCTTTTCCTAAACAAACACGCTTTTTGATATCTCCAAGAAAAAACATTGCTTCAGGACATTTCTTCATTGACCAGAATGTTTCCAACTCCAAAAGGCAAATATTTTTGAAAATTTTATCAATTCAAATTGTTGTCTGCAAATTCATTTTAATTCAAACCAGTCAAGAATTTCTTACTTGAGAATGGGTTAAAAGGTCATTGTTACTTCAGGGGGGCAATCAATTGTTGGCACCAGATTGCAGTACTCTTGTTAGGTTTAAAATGATTTGCTGGATAAAACTTGTGATCTTTTGGCACTCATGTGATATTGTGTTTTGGTTTTTGTCGAGCCTGCGTGCTGTGAGCGAGACATAGTTGTCGCTATGACGTCCGGACGTCTGCATTTGTCTGGACAATTACTCCTACATTTATGGATGAATTTCAAAATAACTTGGCACAATTATTCTCCATCATGAGTAGATATGCCATTTGAAAGAATTTTTTGGATAGCTTCAAGTTCAAGGTCCCAGCTCAAGGTCAAACACTAAAATTGTGCTTGTCCGGAGCATGATACCTACAAAACTTTGTGGGTTCGGCAGCAGTTGTCCTGGGACAACCATCTAGTTTTTACCATTGCTCACAAAACAGATGACTGCAGAACTATATAACTATACTTTACATTGTAGAGTGTTTTAGAGGATAATGTCAAGTGTATTCATTGATTCCTAATTGAATTTAGTCAATCAGACATTGAGCATGATATACTCTTACTAAGTTTTTAGCTCACCTGAGCACAAAGTGCGAGGTGAGCTATTGTGATCGGTCGTTGTCCGTCCATCTGTCCGTCCGTCAACAATTTCTTTAAAAATCTTCTCCTCCTAAACCAGTAGGTCAATCAAGCTGAAACTTTGCAGAGATGTTCCTTGGGTGAAGTTCTACAAAAGTTGTTAAAAGAATTTAATTCTGTCAAAAACTCTGGTTGCCGCGGCATTTGAAAATGGGAATCTTAAGGAAATCTTAAGGAAATCTTTAAAAAACTTCTCCTCCTAAACCAGTAGGCCAATAAAGCTGAAACTTTGCAGGGATGTTCCTTGGGTGAAGTTCTACAAAAGTTGTTAAAAGAATTTCATTCCGTCAAAAACACTGGTTGCTGCGGCATTTGAAAATGGGAATCTTAAGGAAATCTTTAAAAATCTTCTCCTCCTAAACCAGTAGGCCAATAAAGCTGAAACTTTGCAGGGATGTTCCTTTGGTGAAGTTCTACAAAAGTTGTTAAAAGAATTTTATTCCGTCAAAAACTCTGGTTGCTGCGGCATTTGAAAGAATCTTAAGGAAATCTTTAAAAATCTTTAAAAGTCTTCTCCTCCTAAACCAGTTGGCCAATCAAGCTGAATTTTTGCAGGAGTGTTCCTTGGGTAAAGCTGTTCTCAAGTTGTTAAAAGAATTTCATTCCGTGAAAAACTCTTGTTACAGCGGCATATGAAAATGGGAAATTATAGAAAATCTTTGTTGACTTTTCTTTCACAGACTACAAGCTCAAAGGCATTTATATTTTATATAGAGCTTAATTATATGGTTCTCTACCAAATTTTTAAATATTTATTCTCTGGGGTCAAAAATGGCCCCGCCCCTGAGGTCCGAAGTTTTGTAAAATGCTTAATTAGAGCAATTTCAAAAGACTTCTCCTCTTTAACTATAAGGTCTAGGATATTCATATTTGGTATGTAGCATAACTAGATGGATTTGTACTATATCACTAAAAGTTGTCTTCCTCGGGTCTAAAACTGCCCTGCACTAGGGGTCCAAAATTGGGAAATACGCAAAATTTGAGTATGCTAAAAAAAAGATCTTCATTTTAAGGAGGAGGGCATTTATATTTTGAGTGTAGCATAGCCTGGCTGTTATCTATCAGTTTTGATTAAATCATGCCTCTAGGTTAATAAACACCCCTTCCCTGGGTGTCCAAAGTTTGTAAAAATGCTCAATTAGACCATGTTCAATAGTCTTTTCCTCCCAATCTGCAAAGTCTAAGGCACTCATATTTTGTATATAGCATATCCAGATAGTTTTCTACCATGTTAGCTAAAATCTTAGCCCTAGGATAAAACATGGCACTGCCCCAGAGGTCAAAAATTTTGGAAAACACCCAATTAGAGCAACATCAAAAGTCGTCTTCTTCTGAAGTATAAGGTGATGGGCATACATAATTGGTATGTATCATGACTAAATAATTTTGTACTATGTAACAGGAAAATATGCTCTTAGGATAAAAAATGTCTCTGCTCCTGGGGTCGAAAATTAAGTAAATCGCATTGAAAGAATTCTTCTTAAATATAGGTTCTGGAGCATTTACATTAAAAACATAGGATAACATTATTGTTATTTACCATGTTTATATCCTTTGGACAAACATGGCCCTTCCCAAGGCATCCAAAGATATGAAAAACGCTCAATAAGAGCATGTTCAAATATCTTCCACTCCTCATGTATAAGTTGTAATGCATTCATATTTTGATTTATGGTACATCCAGATTGTTCTCTACCAAGGTTGCTAAAATTACACCCATTGAAGTATCAGACAGTAATTAGAGTTTGATTGAAATCTAAATACAAAGAATTTCAGGTAGGGAAATGGATAAATTGCTTGTCACTCCCTTTCTCACTATGTTTTTTTTTCAAACCTATTTTCCCTGAGGGTGACAAATTCTTGGATAGTTTGGTAATGGATTAAACTATAAAGCCAAAGGAATTTATTCTTATTGTAAAGTACACTGCAACTCCTCTATAACGCTACCGGGCACAGCGCTTACTCCATTATAACGCGGGGTCCGCTTGGCTCCCAAAATTTTGTAGGGGGTGGGGCATTTCGGGTTGCAGATGCTGAGATACGACGTTAATGCTGATTTGGTCGCCATTTTTTCATCCCGTCTTCGGCCCCCTCGAAGAAAAATGGTTGCACATAAAAATCGATAATTACCCGAAGCCAGGTAAGTTTTTAACACCTTACGTGGACAGTCCTGGTCATTAATGCATTACTTCAGAGGTAATTGCTTTGTTTAATTGATGACACGCGTAGTATTTCAATTTACAAAATCAGTTTGATTGTTTGGTCTTACTGTTTGACATTGAGATGATCAATGCCTTAGGTCTTTTATATTTTTTAAATCAATAGAGAATAGGCACGCACCTCGGTATCCTTCAGTTACAAACCTTGAAGGTGGTGCGATTAAAATATCAGACTGTTTCACTCTAGGCGTTCTAATTTTTCTTCAGTCCCGGGACGTGTTCTTAAAGTAATGTGCGAGCGTGAAATTAGACAAATTTACTTGAGCCTACTATTTATTTCACTTCATAGTTTGCTGGTATCCGGAGCTCGTAAAGGATAGTGGCTTCAAGATAAAAACGCAACAAAGTGCTTTGAAAACAATCAGTCGTAGTTGCGACGTTTCGCTAAATACAGAAAATACTTGAATTTGAATTGTAAATGTCACAATATCGGAAGATTCTCATACGAAACGGGATAGATAATATAAGTAGATTAAAATAAAATACCGTTATTTTTCCGCATTTCTTTCAATAATCCGAAAATTTAATGCCATCCTGTATGATCAAACACATGGCTAAAAGCTCGTCAACAAATTTGAAGTCAAGGTTTTTCGGGTACAGTTTATTTTATTCTGAAGGAGGAAAGGTGATCAAAGGTGCCGCCGCCAGATGTTCAGCTATTTATGGAAGAGTTTCCGGAGATGACATGTGTTAGACGCATACCCTGTGAGAATTCTTGCTGACCGAATTTTTTACTCTTCTCGTTATGAAACCAGACATTTTGCCGTCTCGGATTTTTTTTTTCGATTATTATGACCTTCAATTTCACGATTAAAAGTAAGAGGCTACAAAGTTTAATCCAGTTTTGTATAAGTGCAACTGGTCGGTTCAAATTCCAGATTAGTATATGACTAGCTTCAGATAGAGTTCTTTGTCGGTTTATCGTTACCGTATATCTAACAATGGTAAAGAAATTAGACCAAGTCCATTACCACGAAAGAGGTTCGAAGGTCGATCCACGCTACATTTTCTCAACGCTTCAGTAACCCCAGGTGTTCAACAACTCGTCGGTCTCCAAGGAGACGTCGCTATGCGGAATACTTAGATTTTATCCCTTTTGTCTAAGGATGGAAATATTTACATCCGTGTAAAACTAAATTCAATTAGATTAATGCCGACGACTATCATAATAATAAAACATGTCTCCGGTAAAAGTTCTAGCTTCTTAATATTGGGAGAAAGAGAACCACAATTTATAGACCTGTAGAAATTTACGGATTATTCAATCCTGATAGACCGGGAAGGTAAGGTTAGAAATAAATTCTCCGCACGCTGAATTTCGTCGGTTTCTGCTAAAATCTCGTAACTACAGTTGTTGTTAGCTCACCTGAGCACGTAGTGCTCAAGTGAGCTATTGTGATAGTCTTTTGTCCGTCCGTCGTGCGTCGTACGTCAGCAAATTCTTTAAACGACATCTCCTCCTAAACCACTGGGCCAATTTGAACCAAATTTGGCAGAAATGTTCTTTAGGTGGTCCCCTTCAAAAATAGCTAAAAGAATTGAAATCCGTTAAAAACTCTGGTTGCCATGGCAACAAAAGTGAAATTTTAAAATAATCTTTAAAAATCTTCTCCTCCTGACCCAGAAGGCGTAGAGCCTTGATATTTTGCATGAAGCATCAGTATATTGACCTCTTTCAAAATAGCTAAAATCATGATCCTCGGGTCCCCAGGGGCGGAGCCCCAGGGGGGTGGGGTTTATATAGAAATAAAGAACGATTTTTTAAATGACATCTCCTCTCAAACCACTGGGCCGATTTGAACCAAATTTGGCAGAGATGTTGCTTAGGTGGTCCCCTTCAAAAATAGCTTAAAGAATTGAAATCCGTTTAAAACTCTGGTTGCCATGGCAACAAAAGTGAAATTTCAGAATAATCTTTAAAAATCTTCTCCTCCTGACTTAGAAGGCATAGAGCCTTGATATTTTGCATGAAGCATCAGTATATTGACCTCTTTCAAAATAGCTAAAATCATGATCCTCGGGTCCCCGGGGGGGGGGGGGGGTTATATAGAAATAAAGAACGATTTTTTAAATGACATCTCCTTTCAAACCACTGGGCCGATATGAACCAAATTTGGCAGAAATGTTGCTTAGGTGGTCCCCCTTAAAATTAGCGAAAAGAATTGAAATCAGTTAAAAACTCTGGTTGCCATGGCAACAAAAGTGAAATTTTAAAATAATCTTTAAAAATCTTCTCCTTCTGACCCAGAAGGCGTAGAGCCTTGATATTTTGCATGAAGCATCAGTATATTGACCTCTTTCAAAATAGCTAAAATCATGATCCTCGGGTCCCCAGGGGTGGAGCCCCGGGGGGGGGGGGGTTATATAGAAATAAAGAACAATTTTTTAAATGACATCTCCTCCCAATTCACAGGGCCAATTTGAACCAAATTTGGCAGAAATGTTGCTTAGGTGTTCCCCCTTAAAATTAGCGAAAAGAATTGAAATCAGTTAAAAACTCTGGTTGCCATGGCAACAAAAGTGAAATTTCAAAATAATCTTTAAGAATCTTCTCCTCCTGACCCAGAAGGCGTACAGCCTTGATATTTTGCATGAAGCATCAGTATATTGACCTCTTACAAAATAGCTAAAATCATGATCCTCGGGTCTCCAGGGGAAGACCCAGGGGGGGTGGGGGGGTATAGGCATGAAGCATAAGTTCACAGACTTCTTTCTTATTTCTGAAATTATAACCCATGGAAAAAGTTTTTTCCTTCTTTCAAATCGGCACTAAAGCCTTGGAATTTGTAATTTGGACTTTTGGATTCCCAGGTTCAAAGTCTTTATACGTAATTGTGGCCCACTTGTTTCATAATCCTAACCTTTACATGAAATTAGACTGTTGAAAGAAAAAGAGCCTTTATCTCAGGTGAGCGCCCCAGGGCCAACGGCCCTCTTGTTTTTCATTTCCCGACTAGTAACTTGTATAGAATTAAACTTGTTACAGGAATTTTATCAAGAATTATCGGGTGTTTGGTTCCGATTCCGATGGTTGAAAATTTCAGTTATGGCGGGGGGGGGCAGCGTTATAGCATAATAACTCCACTTCTTCCGCTGTTTCATTTCTTGGACCCCACCAACAGTGTTATAGTGGAGCTGCAGTGTATTATTGGTTTGTTTAGTACAAAGCCCAAAATCTTATATTTGTTTTATTTATTTTGCTCAAGTTGTGTCTTTTTATACTAAAAAGTACTGTAATTTGCAGATGCCTCAGGTGAGCGATTTAGGACCATCATGGTCCTCTTGTTAGATAGTCTTCTTTTCCTTTGCCTTTGCTCTGAAAACTTGAGTAGGGAGTCTAGCTCATTTTGGAAATAAAACTCAAATATTTCTGATTTATAATCTTTTTAATCCATTTTCAATTAGTTATTAGTGACAAAAATTATTGCCAAACAAGATTTTCAAAATTTGACAAGAATTTGGACCAATTTAAAGATTTGTTATGTTGTATTGACATAACCCATAGGCACACAATGCCGCTTTTTTGACGGGCTGAAGAAATATTATGATCCAAAGCTAGTGGCAAAAGGAGAAATTGCTTATCACAAGTAATTTTCCCTTTTCTCACCATGTTTTCTATCTTAATTGGCACTTGTTTTCAAAATTTAGCTAATTATACCCCCCAAAACTATGTTTGGGGAGTATATAGGAGTCAGCTTGTTGGTTGGTTGGTCAGTCCGTCTGTCTGTAGCTTTTTTGTGTCTGCTCAATTTCTGGGCAACCATTGGACAGATTTGATTTAAACTTCACTGATATAATCAGTATCAAGCAGAGATATTTTATTTTGGTTACGGTCCATTGAGTTTTGACGGAGTTATGGCCCTTTGGTGAAAAACTGTCCGCTCAATTTCTCAGATACCATGGGATGTATTTTATTCAAATTTCACAGAAACACTCGGTATAAGTCAGACATTTGCATATCCTATTTTGGTTTTAGTCACATTATTATACCCCCCTTAACTTTGTTAGGGGGGTATATAGGAGTCAGCTTGTCGGTAGGTTGGTCTGTTGGTGTGTCAGTCGGTCGGTCCGTCTGTCTGTAGCTTTTTCGTGTCTGCTCAATTTCTGGGCAACCATTGGACGGATTGGATTCAAACTTCACTGATATAATCAGTATCAAGCAGAGATGTGCATATTCTATTTTGGTTACTGTCCATTGATTTTTGACGGAGTTATGGCCTTTTGGTGAAAAATTGTGTCCGCTCAATTTCTCACCAACCATTGGACTGATTTGTTTCAAATTTTACAGAAATACTCGGTATAAGTCAGACATGTGCATATCCTATTTTGGTTATGGTCCATTTATTTTTGACTGAATTATGGCCCCTTAATTAAAAAAGTCCATTTTTTGTTATGGCCCTTTTGCAAATAGCACTTGTATATGGACAAGTGCTGTTGGGGGGTATTAA
The DNA here is from genome assembly GCA_946902895.1 of Fragum fragum. Classification (NCBI taxonomy): domain Eukaryota; kingdom Metazoa; phylum Mollusca; class Bivalvia; order Cardiida; family Cardiidae; genus Fragum; species Fragum fragum. Next base: position 34,799,622 of record OX336371.1, read on the forward strand.
TCCGCTTTGCGACAATGTCTAGTTTTTGACTGATTTATGGCCCTTTTATTAAAAACTCCATTTTTTGTTACAGCCCTTTGGCTGATAGCACTTGTATATGGACAAGCACTGTGTGGGTGATAAGTCCACTTTGGGACAATGTCTAGTTTGAAATGCTGTCTGCAATTTCTTTCAATATGGACCATAATAAGATGTTATGATCTTGTAATGGATTGATTGTTTATTAGCTCCACTGGCTGAAAGCAAGCGAGCTATTGTCATGGTGTTGTGTATGTCATGCATCCGTCTGTCCATAAACTTTTACTTTAAAAATCTTCTCCTCAGAAAATTGAACAGAGTTCAACCAAATTTTACAGAAATGATCCTTGGGTGACCCTTTATCAGATTCCTTCAAAGAATTTTGATCAGATGAAAAACATGTAATGGGCGGGGCAAATTTTATATATGGTGAAAGCTTTTAAAACCTTCATCTGAGAAATCAATGGATGGATTTCAATCAAATTTTACAGGAAGTCTCATTGGGTGACCCTTTATCAGATTCCTTCAAAGAATTTTTTATTGGATGAAAAACATGGCTGAAATGGGTGGGGCTTATTTCCATATATGGTGAAAAATTCTTCTCAGAAAGCAGTGGATGGCTTTCAACCAAACTTTAAAAGAATGCTCAGTGGGTGACCCTTTATCAGATTCCTTCAAAGAGTTAAGATCGGATGAAAAATACGGCCTTAATTGGCAGGGTTTATTTCCATATATGGTGAAAACTTTGAAAATCTTCTCAGAAACCAATTGATGGATTTCAACCAAATTTCACTTGATTAATCCTTGGATGATCCTTTATCAAAGTCCTTCAAAGAATTTCGATAGGACAGAAAACATTGCTTTAATGGGTGGGCTTATCTCCATATATGGTGAAAGCTTTGAAAATCTTCTTCTCGGTAACCATTGGATGGATTTCAACCAAATTTCACTGGAATGATCCTTTGGTGACTCCTTATTAGGTTGCTAAAAAAGAATTGATTGGCTGTAAACATTGCTTTAATGGATTGGGCTAACTGCCAAATATGGTAAACAGTGAAAACCTACTATCTGCAGGATGGTTTTCAACCAAATTTCTCAGGAATAAGTAAATGCAGACTGGTGGAGCGAATAAGGCACTTGGGTGCCTCTAGTAGTAGATTGTATCATGTATTTCAGAGTGGAGGAGAATGTATCAGAGCCTATGCATCCATAGCCCTAGATCAGGTGGCACAGTGGAATGATGAGCAAGGTAAAAAATCAAAATACCACTAAAGGGATTAACAGACAAAAACATGTCAGACTGGTCCAAATTGAAAGGAGTTGTGGAAGCTAATTTCAAGTTTTGGTCTTGGTCTTTTTGGGTAGAAATAAAGGTTAAAAATGGGGAAATTTCTTCATCTCAACCTTGTTTTCCTTAAGTCTTTTCTTGAGGGGCATATAACCACGGGATAGTGTGGGAATGGGTTAAGTCAGAACTAAGCATTTGACCAATTACAAGATGACAAAATTTAGAACAATCAAAATTGAAAGATGCTGCATTCAACAATTCAAGTTGCAAGGGTTAGATCCTGTAATATTGCCTCATGACCCAAAATACTTCAAATCATTGCTCTACACTTCAAATTAACTCTTTACAAGACAGTTAAGTTTTAGACTGGTCCAAATTGAAAGGAGTTGCAGACAACTATTAAAAGTTAATGACATTTTAGATTTTTTTAACTTTCTGGGTTGAAACCATTGTATGAAATAAAGAAATTGCTTATTACAAGCAATTTCTTCATTTTACACAATGTTTTCCCAAATGTTTATCTTAAGGGGTGTCTGACCCCGTCACTGTGTGGGAATGGGCTAATAGAGAAGAAAATCTTTACAAATCTTCCAAACAAAATGGCCTAGAGTCTCCAAATCATGAATGCTGAATCACCTCATGGTACCCTACCAAAATACTTTGTATCCCAGCCAGGGACACCCTGAAGAAAGTCTTTAAAAAAAATTCTCTCGCAAACCATTTTGCCTTGAGGTTTGACATTGTGCAAGTGGCATTATCTGGTGGCTGACATCTAGAGCAATCAAATTAATTCTTTAGGGGTCTCAATTGCAATGTTGTACCCAATAACATAGACATGACATAGAAATAAAACCAGAATTCTTTGAAAACCTGTTACCAAACAATAATGCCTAGAGGTTCAAATACTTTGCTTTCTTGCCCTGATTAAAACTTTTGTAATAATACCCTTTGGGTCCCATATGTGCTCCATCCAGTATTACCCCATTCATATAGTAAAAAAAAGAAGAGAATTTTAAAAAAAAAATCCTTTTGACAAGCCATACGGCCTTTAGGTTTAATAGTCTGTATGTCCCAATCGGGCTTTGCTGGAGCACGCTGTTTTACATAGAAATAAGGAACAAATTCTTTTAAAGAATAGCATGGTTAAATATTTTGCAGGTGGCATTATCTGGCAGACCCCCTTTCTAAAGTAGAATAATGGTATTGATCCGATTCAGGCTCCCCTCAGACACAACCTTATTTTAGCTCCACTGACTTAACCCATTATGGCAAATTTTTAGACTAGTCCAAATTGAAAGGAGTTGTAGACAACAATGTAAAGTGTATGAATTTTGAGATTTTTTCAACTTTCTGGGTAGAAAACATTGTGTAAAATGAAGAAATTGCTTGTCACAAGCATTTTCTTCATTTAACACAATGTTTTCCTAATTGTTATATGTTGGGGGGGTATATAGGAGGCAGTTTGTCGGCCGGTCCGGCTGTCAGTCTTTTGCTTTTTCATGTCTGCTCAATTTCTCAATTAGGGTTTCATAATTGTTAAAGCAGCATTCTTTGATAGAATGTTTAATTCATGTTTTGAAAACGTTTAACCATTTTCTTTACAAACCCGATATTTTATATTGCTGTGATTTTTATACTGGAAAAAACATTGTGAAAAAAGAAGAAATTTGCTTGTGACAAGCAATTTCTCCTATTCCCACAATATTTATACCATATAGAATGAATTTATTTCAAATTGCATCCAATTTTCATTGTCATCTACAAACTCTTCGAATTTAGACCACTCTAAAATTTCAAATAATTGGAATGGGTTAACTGTGAAATTTTTATTCCTATTTAGGTTTTTCAGGTCTAACCTACATAGTACAAGTTATATCACGGCTACTAGACCCTAAAACCTCTGAGTTTACGGCCTCGTTTGTTGGTCGACTTGTGACAGTTGTTCTAAATAAAGCTGGCAGACAGCTTGGTGAACAGTTAGACCTCATTTTACGAGCAGTACTCAGTAAAATGCAACAAACAGAGACTTTAAGTGTTATGCAGGTATGAATTTCTTTCTGAATTACTTTGATGGGTACAAATGGGCTTAAGACTCTGCTTAGGTATATTTCAGTACCATATTTCAGTACCATGATAGTCTTGTATTGTTGAAAGTATTTAACCCTTTCCTGTTCAAACACAGGATTTTACATTCCTGTGATTTTATTCTTGAGAAAGCATTGAGGAAAAAGAAGAAATTGCTTGTAACAAGCAATTTCTCCTTTTCCCACAATATTTTCTACCACATAGGATGGTTTCATTTCAAATTGCATCCAGTTTTCATTGTCGTCTGCAACCTCTTTCAATTTGGACTAGTCTAAAATTTCCAAATAACGGGAAAGGGTTAAAGGTTACAAGACTAAAAAGATAAGTGAAATGCAGATACCTTTATTTCACTTTATGGCATACTTTCTGTTTTGTAGGAGGCATAGACTTTATGGCATACTTCCTGTTTTGTAGGAGGCATAGACAAAAATCAGATGGACTTAATAGCACCTGTTAGTCCTTAAAACAGTTTTTCATACAATTAATTTACAAAAGAAATAATTGACCCACTATTTGGCCTTCTAGGCCTTTCAGTCCTTTATTTTGATTACAGTTTTAGAAAGGATTTTAAACGGCATAACCAGGGTTAAATCCACATGACTAGCCATATTACCAAATGAATTATTCCTTTGCATGAAAGATAATATTTCCCCGACGGCGGCACTCATCCTTTCCGACTATTTGTCTCCCACCGATGATAATCGTAGACCTATGTGGGATAGCAGCTGGAGGCTAGGAAAAGATGTGATGGCGTAACTGGTGTGAGATATACAAGGAATCCATTGTTAGGTGCTCCAGCCGCCGCGATATAACTGAAAGATTGTTGAAAGCGGTGTAAAACCCCATTCAAACAAACAAACAAAAGATAATATTTAACCCTTTCCAGTACAAACCTTGGATTTTACGTCACCGTAATTTTATACTTGATGAAACATTGTGGAAATGGTGTCATGTCTTAATGCATCCAATTTTGATGTCTGCAACCTCTTTCCGTCTAAAATTTAAAAAAGAAAAATGGAAAGGGTTAAAAAAAATTAGGGTGAAATCTTCATCAATTTCTGTTCAATAGTTGTCAGTTTAAATTACTCTAAAAGATTATTTGATGACAAGTTCACTTACAAATTCACATAAGTTTTGATTGTAACTGTTTATTTCAGTCCTTATTGATGATATATGCTCGATTGATGCACGATCAGATGGAGGCAGTTTTAGAATTCTTAACGAGCGTACCGGACCCTATGGGAAAACCAGCATTGGAATTTGTTCTGAAGGAATGGTGTGCTCGTCAACATTTATTTTATGGTGCATACGAAAGGCGTGTGATGATAATTGCATTATGTAAATTACTCCAGCATACAGTCACCCACAGTGATGTACGGTTAAAAGACATTACAGTGGAAGGTGATGAGATTATACCACAGACAAATGGAATTCGAACAAGGTCAAAAGCAGCTCAAGGTAATTATGAAGTCTTGTGTTTCTCAATTCTCATTTGTTAGCTCCACTTTTTACATGGTGTTGTGTCCGTTGTCTGTCCATCCGTAAACTTTTCTTTAAAATCTTCTTCTCAGAAAGTACTGAACAGAATTCCACCAAATTTCACAGAAATGATCCTTTTGTGACCCTTTATCAGATTCCTTCAAAGAATTTCAATCAGATGTAAACATGGCTTTTATGGGGGGGGGGATTATTTCTATATATGGTATGTAGTGAAAACTTTAAAAATCTTTGATTGATTTCTACCAAATTTCACAGGAATTTTACTTTGATGATTAGATTTCTTCAATGAATTTGATAGGATGAAAATCATATCTTTTGGGTAGGGAAGAACTAATTTCCATATATTGAATATATTCTGAAAATTTTAAAATCTTCTGAGAAAGCTGTTTTTCAAGGGGATTTCAATAAAATATCGCAGGACTGATCCTCAGGTGACTCTTTATCAAATACCTTCGTATAAATTTTATTGGTTGAAAGACATGACTTTTATTGTCATGGCTTATGTCCATATTTGGTTAACAGTGAAAATGTTATAAATACCTTTTCATTTAAGTAAATGAATTTTATATAACCCAACTTGACTTGCAAGTGAAAGCTTTGAAATGCTTCTCCAGAACTTATTTTAGTGGCCAGATTTATTTGCAAGGTATGGCATTATATAGAATTCCTGTAAATACCATTTGCTTAATCAGCACATTCAGGCTTGTGGTTTGTCATTTAGGCAGGTTTTGCTGGATTATGTTCATATGTATTTGTATTGTAATGTGAGGTACACCTATGACCAAATATGTTGCAGTCATAGAACATGTATAATGATTCTATGATCATCCTATACATGTTTCAGAGATATCGTAGCTATTTTTAGCTTAAGCAGTACTTATGATGTATATTCATATCGTCTTTACCCGGTAATAAGAGGACCTCACATTGGCGACTTCAATATTGACAGGGCGTGAAAACCCATTACAATTGTGATTATCCACTTCATGTGTTTAGCGAGCACATGAAATGCAATTTATACGATCATATTTAACTCAGGAATAAATCACTTACTTGTATGCATTAGTTCTCACAATCATTCACTTTAAATCGGCTCTTGTTTCATTCTAAGATTTTGTTTGAAAAGGCGGTCGGTGATTTGGGACTACTTGTTTCTCATGAGATTTACTCCTTAAGGTAGAATTACCCTCCCTTTTACATTAAGACTGGTCAAAATGACTTAAGTAAGGTATTTACAAGTGTCTAGATTATATCTGGTCTAGCTTTCCGGTAATAATATTAACTTTTGTAAATCCGAAAGGGCATTTCAGAAATCCGAACATGGACTACATTTTGTATGGCGGACCTGTACATCTTTCGGATTTTTCCGAAAGCGGAACCATTGGACGATATTCACATAGACTCTGAAGGAGCCTATGTTGTGATTGGTCACTCAATGCCTGATAACTTATATGGAAGATGAAGTGTAAAGAGGCGCGAGATTATAAAAAGAGGATATGTTCATGGAACAGCAGCTTTTCGAACTGGAACTTTGGCAAAACAACTTCAAAATCTCCGTCTCTTTAGTTTACTTCAAAATTAATTTATCTTTTGTTTATAACGTATTTTTTTTATTATATCACATCGTCAGGACAAGGACATTTGAGGATCAGGACCAAGAAAACAGTCTAGGACGGACAGGCAAATAATGTAAACATTTATTGACACTTTCAACAATTCAATATTTCAAAGTAAACTTAATTTTGCTTTTGACAATTTCATGTGAATTGTCTTTACTTGTCGATACTTAATTAAATGATCTTTGGCAAACTCCCGTTCAGTCCGCTCACAGGAAGGATCTAGTCCTATATTAGACATACGTGATCGCTCAATCAGTGTGTCCATTTCTATTGCTAGATATATACATAAGTATATGTACAGCTTCGTGGCATTGCTGTTCTGACCGTCTCCTGGTAGAGATTTCTATGATCACGAGTTAAGACCGCTTGCACCCGTGTATCTTAGCATATTTCAGACAAGGCCTGTGAATCTAATTGCGTGTATGCACACTAATCCTGTTACAATATGTAGGATGTTCTATGTGATTGAACACTGTTTAAAAAACTTGGGACAGTTCTGCTTTCAACCCTTATTATGTTGTGTTTTAGCACCAGTGCAATGGACTACTATCCCAGTGGTTGTCAAGATTTACAAATTAATTATCAATGAGTTACACAGTCAAATAGAGAGCAATATGTCTGGAAAACCAGGAGATGGCGATGAGGAGGTAGGAAATACGTTTTTACATGCCCATAGGGTTGAATTTTCTTTATTGCTTTCCGGTGAATTATTTAGATTACTTGTTGGATTTTACTCGATAATTTTACTGTGAAAAACAGTGAAATTATCAAAATGATAAACTCAAGCCTTTTTGGGTGGTACTAACATTCCTACTAAACTAGATTCAATCAAATCCACTCAATCAATTCTACCAATCAAATTAGAGTTTAGAAGGGGTTAAAGGATAATTGACGTCGTTTTGGTAGTTACTTTACTTGTTTGACTGGCACATTAGTTAAAATGGTAGGAATGTTGGGCCCAGTAGAAAAGGTCTCTCTGTTATGAAAGATTTAGCCTTCTTTTCATTCATTTTGCAATAATTTAATATATAGCTTCGTCTTTCAAAAATGGCCGTTCTAATTGGTTGAAAAAAAAATTTGCCATGTAAATCATAAAGATATAATTGATTGTTTCTTGTGTAAGATCAATATATCTTTCATTTTGTGACAAATAAAATCTGTATATTCACTCTTTAAAATTTAGCTTTTGTTGATCCTGAAATGAAAGGTAAATATATTGAACACTATAACAAACAATCATTCTTTATATGTAATGGCCCTGTCCCTCTGTCTGGATGTTGGCAGTTTTTATGCCCCAGCATTGATAGAACGGGGGCATATTGTTTTACCGTGTCCGTCTGTCTGTCCGTCCGTCTGTCTGTCTGCTGAACTTAACCTGCTAACCAAACATTTTTCTATAACTTCAACCCTGATTAAGTTACAATGCTATTTTTTGGTATGTAGATTGGTCACAACTAGGCGCAACTGGGGGGGGGTCATTTCATCAAGGTTAAGGTCAAAATTAAACCCTTTTCCCTAAAACGATACTCAAAAAATTAAACTGTCAACTAAACATTTTGCTATAACTTCATCTCTAATTAAGTAACATGCTAATATTTAGTATGTAGATTGGTCTCAACAAGGCGCAACTGGGGAAGGTCATTTCATCAAGGTTAAGGTCAAATTTTTTAACCCTTTTCCCTAAAACATTACTCAAAAACTTAACCTGCCAACTAAACATTTTCCTATAACTTCATTCCTAATTAAGTTACAATGCTAATATTTGGTATGTAGATAGGTCTCAACAAGGTGCAACTGGGGAAGGTCATTTCATCAAGGTCAAGGTCAAAATTTTAATCCTTTTCCCTAAAACAAAAAAAAAAAAAATTAAAATCACCTGTTTGTAAAGAATTCCTGTTTCAGGGGCATGGTGTTTCACAAACACATCTTGTTTGATATGTGCTTCTTCAACAGTCTCAATTGGAATGAACTGAAATTTGCCACAATGAATCTCTATTTTGATCCATCTCATTTTGGAATTGCCAACCTAAGACATGGCAAAATATCTTTAAATTATTATTTTTTGTGTGCTCAACTCCTGTTGTTTCAATTGAAATTAACTGAAAGTTGCTGCAATGAATGTCTATCAAGTCTAGTTGTCAATGTATAATTCACTCTGTGGAGCCGTTCTTAAAATAGTGGAAAGTCCCTATGTCTAAAGATCAGGGAATATAGCTATGGTTGTCTGTCTTCTTGTCCCTTTTTAGCTCACCTGAACATATTGTGAGCTTTTGTGATTATTGAATGTCATTTGTCTGTCATGCTTTGTCAAAAATTTCCTTGTTAGCATTGTAGGGGCAACAAGTTTGGCCCAATCTTCATGAAACTTGGTCAGAATGTTTGTCTGAACATAAATATGAATCATATCAAAAAAAGGAACGTTACAGTGGAAAACATGGGAAAAGGAGCCTTAATGACGAATTTCCTTGGTAACACTGTAGGCGGCCACAATTTTGGCCTAATCCTCATGAAACTTGGTCAGGAAAATTTTTTTGGTCACAGGTTTGAACCCTATTGAAAATGGGAATGTTTCGTTGAAAAACATGGGAAAAGGAGCCTTAATGACAATTACCTCGTTAGCACTATAGGGGGCCACAATTTTGGCCCAACATTCATGAAACTTGTTCAGAATGTTTGGTTTTTTTGTCACAAGAATGAACCCTATCAAAATAGGACCTTCCGTTGGAAAACACTAAAAGGGGCCTTAATGACAATTTCCTTGTTAGCACTGTATGGGCCACAGCTTGAAAACGGGAATGGTCAGTTGGAAAACACAGGAAAAGGTGCCTTAATGACAATTTCCTTGTTAGCACTGTAGGGATCACAATTTATCCCAGTCTTTTTTAATCCTTGTCAATTTTCTTGGCAGTTCAGAAGGAAAATCCTAACAGAAATTGGAAGGTTCCATTGGAAAAGATGGGAAAGGGATCTTCATGACAATTTCCTTATTGACAATCTAGGGGCAATAGTTATGGCCAAATCATCATTCAACTTGGTCAGAATGTTTGTCTGAGCACAAGGATGAATCCGTATGAAAATATGAATGTTCTATTGGAAAACATGGGGGTAAAGGGCCTTGTTATAAGCAATTTCTTATTTTTCCATGATGTTTTAACAAGCATGAAATCAAAGCAACATACAATTCTGGGTTAGAACAGGAAAAAGGTAAATGTGTGCCTATATCTGTCTGGAGCATATTGTCTAGACAAAAAGACAAAAACCTAAGTATGTTTTGTAAATATGAAGTTAAGGAAATTTTACTGAAAATTTTGGTATGGTCACAAGAATGACCCCTATTGAACGTTGATCATTATTTAATATGGTGAATTTCAGTCAAATGTTGAATGAAAAGGGGCCTTTGTAAAAATTTCTTTTTGCTGTACAGGTTACAAATTTAGCTCAAATTTGTTGAAATTATTTGTATAAGACTCCTATTCAAAATGGTGGTACTCCATTAAATATTAAGTAAAGATTAATCTTTCTTGAAAGTTTGCTTCTAGTTTTTATCACTTGTACAAAACACTGCAGGAAGAAGAGTGGGAGGATGAAGATGAAGAAGGTTTAGAAGTTCAGTTGAGTGGACAGACACTGTCCAGTCTGCTAGATCAGGTCCAGGGAGAGTTTCTGACACTAACAGATGAGGTGGAGGACGAAGAGGATGATCCAGATGCCTTGGCGGATCCTGTCAATCAAATTAACTTGCAGGTAAAATTGATTAAAGATGTCTCATAATTAACCAATTACCAGACAACAAAGTGCTGGACAGATCCAAATTTCAAAGAAGCTGAAGACGACAATTTCAGCCCTTTCCTGTTCAGTTCCTGTTTTTTATGTCCCTGTGATTATTCTATTGATAAGCAATTTCTTCTTTTTCCACATTTCTTTTGTCTAGCCCGCTTGCGGTGAGTTAGATATAGTTGTCACTATTACAAGTCGGTGTATATGCATTAATCTGTTAGTCTGTCCGTCCGAATTTGTCAGGACAATTACTGCTACATTTATGGATGGATTTCAAAATAACTTGGCACAATTATTTCCCATTATGAGCAGATGTGCTGTTTGAAAGAATTTTTGGGATAGTTCTAATGTCAAGGTCACAGCTCAAGATCAAACAGTAAAATTGTGTTTGTCCAGACAATTTCTCCTACATTTATGGATGGATTTCAAAATAACTTGGCACAATTACTCTCCATAATGAGTGGATGTGCCATTTGAAAGAATTTTTGGGATAGCTTCAAGTTTAAGGTCACAGCTCAAGGTCATACACTAAAATCGTGCTTGTCCAGAGCATTTCTCCTACAATTCTGGATGGATTTCAAAATGAATTGGCACAATTTGTTCTCCTTTATGAGTAGATGTGCCATTTGAAAGAATTTTTGGATAGCTTAAAGTTCAAGGTCAAAACTCAAGGTCAAACACTAAAATTGTGCTTATCTGGAGCATGATACCTACAAAACTTTGCGGGCTCGACAGCAGGAGTCCTGGCACAACCATCTAGTCTACCATACTGAATAGTTTTTTTCAAATTACACCCACTTTAAATTTTGTCTACAAAATATTTGAATGTAGACAGGTATAAGATTTTGCAAAACAGCAAAGGGTAAGAGAATGAAATTTTAAAAGTCTTTATCTTTTGGGGTAAAAATTTTGTGTTTAATGAAAAATAATTTTTTGTGGCTCATTGATTAGAGTTTTGGACACCTAGCCTGAGATAAGGTTCAAAGAATGGTCATGCAGGTGTTAAGATAACAAAATATTTAGACTGATCCGAATTCGAAAGATAATATAAGGTGCATTTGAATTTTAAGAATAAGGGCCATATAGGGTTAAAAAGTTTGAGTGAGGAATGGAAATAAACAAGTTCTCCTTTTCTCACAATAATTTTTGGGATAGTGTGGTTACAGGTTAGACCATTCTCACATAATAAAACTTTAGACTAGTCCTAATTGGTAGATGTTGCAAACAAAAAATTCAATTTGGTAAAATTCAAACAGGGTTGTCTTTTAGGGTAGAAAATATTGTGGACATTGAAGAAATTGCTTGTTATAATAAGCTATTTCTTCATTGTCCACAATGTTTTCAAAACCTTATTTCTTGAGGGGCATAAAAAAGAGTGATTGTTGGGGAATGGGTAAAGTAACTGTTACTCATAAACACCAGTGCCACTTTTAACAAAAATTGGCAGAATTATTTCTTTGAACAGTAAATGAATTGTATTGGTTGTTTAAGCTCGACTGTTTTTGAAGAAAACCCAAAGTATTTTTGTTTTAGTACTGTGATTGTTGTGCAGAATCTGTGACCTTGTATAATATTTCTTGTGTTACTAATTCAATGGGTTCACTAGAAACATAGAAAATATGTTACTTTCAAAAGAGAAAACTATCCTTTCTTGTAGGGTATCACTAATAGCATTTATTATTGGATTATGCTCTTTGCTGATCTAGATAAGTAGTTCACTAATAATCATTTGAAAGCTGTCTGGCAGGCAACCATGTGTATTGCTCTTGTTGATACAAAATAACTTTGATGGATAGCAACTTTAAATAAAAAAAATCAGTTGACCAATGTGGTCATTAGTTTATAAAAGAAGTTCAAAAGTTAGAAAGGTTCAAACTTCAAAGAATTTGCATACATACAATTTCTTTTTATCAAAGGGCTTTAACCCATCCCCACTCAATAAAGCTTTTAGATGCCCCCTAGGAAAAGAACTGTGGAAAACATTGTGGAAAATGAAGAAATTGCTGTGACAAGTTATTTCTTCATTATCCACAACATTTTCTACCCCAAAGGTAAAATAAGTGTAAAATTTCAAAAGCTTTAAATTGTTGTCTGCAACCCCTGAATTAGGACCAGTTTTAAATTTTGCTGTCTGGTAAAGGATTAATGTTTAACTTGTCATATAACCATTACCTTTTCAGGTTTATATTACAGAATTTTTACAGACATTTTCACAGCAGTCTTACTATAGTATGTTTTCATCCAATCACACGGATGCAGAGAGACAGGTGTTACAGTCAATTAACATACAAGCATGATAAAGGAACGATGTACCATTTTAAAGCCTTTTAGCTTTTTATGATACTCTTGTATTTTACTGTCCTTGGCGAGTTGTGTTACTTTTATCTTGTCTGTCAGCTAAATTACTCACCATTCTACTGAATCTGCTTAACCCATTCCCACACAACCCTGCTTTTGATGCCCCTTTTTCTTAAGTAAACATAGTGGAAAATAAATGAATTCCTTGTTACATGCAATTTATTCATTATCATCGATATTTTCTTCCCTAAAAAGCAAAGATTTTCAAAATATCATTAATAGAAATAAAAAAAATTGTCTGCAACTTTTTTCAATTTGAAAAGTGGGTTAAAATGACATCTACAATCAGCCTACTCAAGTCAGATCTGTTTTTGATTTTAATATACTCTGAATTTTATCAATTTTACCCTATGAATTGATTTAATTGTTTTATACATAATCAAGTTTAACTGTTTCCTGTTCAATCCCTGTTTTTTACATCCATGTGATTTTATACCTGAGAAAATCTTATAGAAAAGAAGAAACTGCTTGTAACAAGCAATTTCTTCTTTTATCACAATATTTTCTACCCTGTGGGATGGTAACTTTCCAAATTGCACTCACTTTTAGTTGTCGTCTGTAACTTCTTTCAAATTAGGCAAATCAAGAATTTTGAAAAACAGGAAAGGGTTAATTCTACCAAGTCTCATTCAACTTGACAATGGTTAAACAATCACCACACAACAAAGTTCTAAACTGGTCTGAAGTGAGTGAAATTTCAGGTCAACAGGATTTCAAGAAAATTATGTCTTTTCGGGCAGAAAACATGGTGGATTACGAAGAAATTGTTTGTAAGCTTTTATACTGTAGGAACGTCAAAGAGTAGGGTTGTGTAGGAGTGGGTTAACCCATTCCCACACTGACGCCTTTTGACGCCCTCTCCCCCCCCCCCCCCACAAGGAAAAAAAGCTTTTGAAAACATTGTTGAAAATGAAGAAATTGCTTGTATCAAGCAATTTCTTCATTATCCACAATGTTTTCTATTCCAAAAGATGAAGAAATTTAAAATTCAAACAACCTGATTTGTCGTCTGCAGGTTCTCTCAATTTGGACCAGTCTAAAATTTTGTTGTTTGGGAATGGGTTAATATCTACTCTGTCTTTTACAATATGACATAATTTTACTGACCTTAAGAGAAAGAAGATAGTATGACATTTTCTTTTCATTTAAAAAAGAGCCTGGTTGATAGAAAATACTGTAAATTTTTTTCAATCTATTTCCACACAATCCTGCTTTTATAAGCCACTTGAAAAAATCATTGGGAAGCATTGTGTACAATGGAGAAAATGCTTGGAATAAGCAATTCATTAATTGTCCACTTTGTTTTCTACCTGAAAATGATATAAGATAAATGCAATCAACTTAAAATTGCTGTCTGCAAATTCTTTCAATTTGCATCAGTCTAAAATCCTGCCATCTGGTAATGATTTATTTGCGGTTCTGGTAATAGCAAATTACTGCTTTGTTGCATTTGCTTTTATGGAAGTATTAGATTAATAGAAACAATAATTCCTTTAACCCATTTCCAGACTATCCCATCTTATTATGCCCCTTCAAGGAAAAAGCTTTTGAAAACATTGTGGAAAATTAGGAAATTGCTCATTAAAAGCATTTTCTTTATTGCCCACAATGTTTTCTACCCAGAGTACAAATTTTCTAAATTCCACCAACTTGGAATTGTTGTCTGCAACTTTAGATTTGGATTTTCTAGAGTGGTAATGGGTTAATTAACTATTTACAACATCATTAATTGGTGTTCCAATGAACATTATACACTGAACGAACAAAGGGTGAGACAATTTCCTAGCATAAGTCCAGTCACCATACTGGTCATAAAAATGAGTAATTAAGAGAGGTCTGGTTTTATAGAAACTTTAACTATTCAACAAATGATAAAAGAAAAATAGACTAGTTCTAAATGTGACCTGAACTCAATCCAAAACATTTTTTCAGCTATCTGTATTTGGATTGCAAAATTGTCAGATGGTCCATTTTACATGACAAATTAAATATATTTTACGATAACGGGATTCACTAGATTTTATTTATTTTACTCTTAGTATTATCTTTAAACAACTTGTGTTTGTAATGAGAATGCAATCTGTAGAAATCAGAGATGAAAATGTAAAGAAAATATTAAAATAATGTTACCTGATTACATTTTCTGTTTTTTGAGTTAGAATGCCCCTGCATTTATCAGACACCAAATAATTTTGAGTTGTTGAAAAGTTTCTGTCTTAAGCCGTTACCAGACAACAAAATTTTAGACATGTACAAATTGATGGAAGTTGCAGACAACATTTCAAATTGCGCTCAAAAATGAAAATGAGCACCAAATAAGTAGAAAAAAAAACAATGTGAAAAAAGGAGAAATTGCTTTCTACTTTTCCTATATAGTTTTACATGATCATATTTTTTTTCGGCGTATGCAAATGTACACCAACAGATAACACTAGATTCCATTATATTGTTAAAAGACTTTGATTAGGAAAATCAAATCATAATCATTGTTGGGAGATTAAAAATGTCTTCTTGGGAGATTAAATGAATAGGTTGAGGCTATAATTTGTTTTCACTGGTTGTAAATAAGTGTAGGAAATGTACACTGCAGGTTCAGACTTACTAAATGATTTGATACATTTATAAACATTTAGCTCACCCGAGCACAGAGTGCTTCTGCGAGTCATTGTAATTTCCCTTAGCCTTGTGTCAGTAGGTTATGTGTCCTCTATCAACAATTTCAGTGTGAAAAGTGAGTGGAGGTCAGACGGGGCATATTTCGAAGATCTTTGGTAAATAAGATTTTAGATATTCCAAGCGGTTTTAACCCATTCCCACTCTTTGAGGCTTTTGAACGCCCCACAAGAAAAATGCTTTGGAAATCTTGGTGGAAAATGAAGAAATTGTTTGTTACAAGCAATTTCTTCATTATTCACAAGACCTTTTTTTTACAACTAAACACTGAGATTTTTAAAGTTCCTTCAACTAAATATTTTTGTCAGCAACTTCTTTCAATTGGACCAGTCTACAATTTTGTCGTGTGGTAATGGGTTAAAAAAGACCACCCACTCTACGAACTTCTACGTACCTCGAAGCATAAAATTATAGTGCACAACTTCTACAGTTGCTATTGTAATGAACTGAAAGTTGTCACAAGGAATCTTCATATTGTCTGGTTATGTGAGAGACAATTAAAAATCAAAGTTCTGAAAGTATTGTTAGCTAGCAAAGCATGGTTTTGTTAGGTAATCTTCTTATTCATAGGTGATCATGGTAAATGAACTATGTTATCAAATTTAACCCAGGAGTTAACCATTACAGTGTGAAAAAATCTTAGGCTGGTTCAAATTGAAAGGAGTTGCAGATCATGACAATTTCATGTTGGCGGAGTTATATATACCTACTAGCATAGAAAACATTGTTAACAATGAAGAAATTGCTTGTAACAAGCAATTTCTTCATTGTCAACAATGTTTCCAAAGTTGTTATTTTATATTTATTTTTGAGATGCATAAAAAGTGGCATTGCGTGAGAATGGGTTTTCTACAATTTGAATAAGGTTAATTCATAGTTTGCAATATTCCTGAACATCATAAGAACTACCTTTTATGGCGTAGGCATTCAATGTTTTCGGTGGTTAAGCCTCCAGTGGCAGTTTGCACTCATTTGAACTCTATGTCTTTTGTTTACTTAAGCTATCAAAGCTGACGCTTTGCTAGCTAAAAAAAGATAGTTAAATATATGTCCCTTTTGGGTGTATATGTGCTGCTCTGCCAAGCTCGATTACTAAATCTTTTTGACACTGAACGTTGATGCTAAAATTACTTATGTGTGGAGCACTTTCTTGTCATGACTAAAATATAGATGGAGGGATATTGTTTAGTGTTGTCCCCAAGGTTTTCGGCCCAGTTTATTTGAAGCAGAGGGTTTAAGAATAATTTAGCACATTTTTCTCCCATCATAAGTATGCCATGCATGTCATTTCAAATAAATTTTATTTGAAACAAGCATTCTGAAGTATTGCATGGCAATACCAAGTCCCCTACCGGCTTTATATATATATCCCTAGAGCAGTATATTTTTTGGGTGGTAAAGGGATTACTACCCCTCCAAAATATTACAGTTGTATCAGATTTTATGAGCAATTCTTAAACACACACACATACACTCAAACATAAAAAATAGGCGTCTCTTTTTGTTGTTAGCTAAATTATACTTCATAAAGTCATCTGCTCTGAGAGAATTAAGACCCTAAAGCCCAAGTAAACTTTGAACAAAAGCTTTCAAAAATCGTCTAGGATTATGAATGCTTTTCGGTTATCAAAATATTTTGCCTTGATCATTTCCTGCAACCACTTTTAACAATTTGTTCAGTCAATATAACAGTGGCTTGAGCACCTTACAATGTATTCCTGGTATCTCTCTCACCAGTACTTCTCTAACATCCTTTACAAGCCTTGGAAAGGCAATGGACTGCAATTAAACTCAATTTTATTAATATGCAACTTATTTTGAAAAAGCATCCATATCTTGCTAAAAAAATCAATGGACTGGAACAGAACTTGAACTCATTCTGTAACTCATCAATGCTGACTCGCTTATCAAAAATCAGCTCAATACCTGCAAGTGTTAAGAAAAAAGTCTGGAAAAACTGTAATTTCCCAAGTCTAGCATCCATATCTTCCCCAAAAATCAATGGACCGGAACAAAACTTACTCTTGTTCTGTAACTTATCAATATTGACTCGCATAACAATCAAAGTGCCGTACGCACTGTAATTGGTCGTCACTCAGAAATCGGACATATCGTTGCATTCCGACTTTAGAATTAGGGTCAAACAACTTTAATTTCTATTACTTTCACAATACGTAGGTTCTATCCTAGTGTATGATATTTCCGTGAATGTTAATTAGAACTAATATTATTTTACACGAACGTAAGACCTTGATGCAACATGGGTACCGACAAATAAGCAACTATTTGTGAAAACTTAATTTTTAAAAATTCTCGATTGTTATATAGTCATGGTTATATCATCCCTGCAAGCTTTTTTTTATAAGGTTTAAAGCCAAAACAGAAAAAATATGGAAATATGATAACTTAAGTTTAAGAGCAAATGCTTACAGCAGGTTCATGAAATTTCAAAACCTTCCCTTTTCTGGGCAGAAATTAATAAGTTCCTAAACAGCGCTGATTATAAACAAAGGAAAAAACAATTGATACTATTATTTGGGCGAATTCTTTAGAAAGCTTGAAAGCATAATAATCAGATTTGCTCTCCAGAAGAACTTTCAGTATTTTGAGTAACTTATGGCTAAAAATAATTGAGTGGCAGTATCATCTTTGTTTACACCTCGATAACATTGAAAGAAAGGGTTGGTTAGACGCGTTCATCACTGGCGGAAAATCTTTGAAGCATGCATCTTTAAAGCTTGTGACCGTCCAGTTTTCCTTTACTCCTTTTGATTATTCTTAACTTGTAAAATGAAATGATTTTTGCTGTTTTCCCGTCAGAATATACGTCCAGTTGGGCTAAAGGCAGTTTTGGTAAATTGCAGCGACACAATCTCGAGTTTATGGTTATATAAATTGGTCTACGACCAATTAAAAACCTTCTTCATATCACAAAGAGTTTAGAAAAAAAGTCCGGAAAACTGAATTTTCCTGGTAATTTTTTAAGTCCGGCATCCGTATCTTCCTCAGAAATCAATGGATTGGAACCAAACTTAAAATTGTTCTGCAACTAATTGATACGGACTCGCATACCAAAAGTCAGCTCAATATCTCTGAGGGTATAGAAAAAAAAAGTCCGGAAAACTGAAATTTCCTGGTAATTTTCTAAGTCCAGCATCCGTAACTTCCTCAATAATCAATGGACCGGAACCAAACTTAAACTTTTTCTGCAACTAATTGATACGGACTCACATACCAAAAACCAGCTCAATATCTCCCAGGGTTAAGAAAAAAGTCCGGAAAACTGATATGTCCAGACGGCTTTCGCCGGTAGGGGACTAAAAATAAGGTTACCAGGTCGAATTCGGAATAAATACTTTAATTATAGTTCAGGGGCACATTTTATATTTACCTGGTAAATTGTGCCCAAAAATGTTTCTATAGATGTTATCAAGGTTAAGTTTGATTTCGGTATAGGCGGGTTTAAGTGAAGATCACTTGTATTAATCATAGTAATACTGTTTGCACTTAAGACGCAACATTCCGGGCTCATCGCATTCGTGTTTAGAATTTGTATTTTGTTAAATAGTCAGATACAGAGTTTGGTCCTGAAAAAATGGCTCTTTAGATCAAGTTTAAACGGTTGCATGTCAAAATGGTCTAAAAGGCCCATGATTAAGTCGAAGCGGCCCATAATTTTAGTTGAAACGGCCCATTACTGACATTACATATATTTAAAACCGCCCTAAGTGAAATGCTGAAACTATGTCCGTTGAAAAGATATTACTAAAATGAAATTTGATGCAAAGTTTCAATTCGGACTTTGAAGCTGAGCAAGAAATGCACAAGGTGAGATATTATGATCGATAAATATCAGTCGTCTTTAAGTCCGTCCGTCCATTCAAAAAGAATTTAAAAACATCTCCGACGAAACGAAAAATTAGATTTCAACCAGACTTTACAGATATGATCATCAGGTCATGCTTTAAGAAATGAACCAGATGACCTAGGGTGTGCAGTTTGTGCATGCAGTCATCTAAATGTTATTCTACCAAAATAGTTTTATATTATTACCCGTGGATGACATAATTCCTTTGTTGTTGGTTCCTGGATTTTCCAAACAGATAAAGAAGGAACTCTTAAAAAACAAGTGGCCTATATCTTTTAAGTTTTGAATGCAGACATTCAAGCCCTTTGTTGTTAGTTCCCAATTTTACATAAAAGTAAAGAAGGTAATCTTAAGAAATTTTATTTCCTAAAGCTTGAGTCCTAGTGTTTGTAAACTTTACGTTCAGAAGCACCTTATATCTTATTTACTTAAAATCCTGAATTATGTTATTTTGAAGTCAATTATCGAATAGGTTCCCTCTTGCTTGGAAGGTCACCTCTGTTCGGCGTGTGTGTAATTATGGCGATTAGTCAAAGAGTTTTGCAACATTTTGACGGATTAAACTTTTGGTAATCCGATTTATTGACCACCAGATTTAATGTAAAAACCACCTTGAACTTCGGTTAATATAACACTTTGAAACAGGGCTTTTACACTATAGAGACAGGTTAGACTTCCGTAATATTCGGCACAAACCACATCCGCGCCTGTATCGATTATGACATCACCTAAGATAATCTGTAATTACGACGTATTGAAAAAAAAAATACAAAATAATATAGTTATTTGGGAAAAACCGAATTTCGTCATTAATTATAACTCATTTACTGCTCATGGTATTCCCGTGCACAAAGGCAGTGCGAATGAAATGTATGGTGTTCAAGACGAATCGTCAACTTTGGTAATTTTTCCGCGCAAAGCATTTCAAAAACATGCATATAGCATTTCAAATTAAGAGAGAGAGAAAAAATCATTTGTACGGAACCTTTTAAATAAGGACAAGATGACATCTCGGACTGCTTGATATGCAAATTATTCATATCATCTCGATACTATGTAAATACGAAATGATATTTCGTAATTTGAAATACTATTTAGTAATTACTAAATAATATTTAATGCTGAAATTTGCTTTACTTGGGTAAGTCATGAATAGATAACCAAAACGGCAATGGCTAGTCTGTAATTGACCAATCGCGATGTCAAATAAGGAATCAACCTACCAATCAAATAATTCATTCAGCCCGGTATTGAACTTTGATCTTGTCCATTGGCCGCCATTTTGTTAAGCTTTTTTGTTTGCTTATTCAAGCTGTAGTTACGACTTTTAGGTCGCCAACCAACCACATCATTATTTTGTTACATGCTACTGGCTATGAATTTTGAAAATTTACGCCGCTTAAAATCGAAGAAGGACTTCCTGTTGGAGTCCTTGAGAGAAGCTAAAGGAGTAAGTCGGCGGGACCAGCGATTTGTCGATTGGTACCCTTTCGTACTTGGTCACTTTTGCAGTATGGTTTTATGTCGGCTCGGTTGATTTCATCTACCTCAAAACATTATAAATGCTTATTTTTGTTAAAGACAAGAAATTCGCCCCCATATTTATATAACATCGAACAGAGCATCTAAGTCTTAAGCCCGTTAAAATGTCATAAGTATCAACATTTTATACTTATACAGGCGGAATGGCTTATTCGACCAGGGATACTTGACCGGATGATATGCACAATTTCACGTCATTGAAACGTTAAAATTGTCTGACTCAGACTTTCTTATGAGTACCAACTACAAAGGATTTAAATGATATCAACTACCTTTATGAAACTGTGTTTAAAAGTTAAGAATGTGGTCGCTTCATGCAAACGTTCGCTGAAATGAGCTGGTCTCTCAGACAGGATAAGCTGCATTCATTTAGTATAGTTAAAATGTGCCGGAAGTGCTAAGCTGACAGAATAGCTTCTGAACATTCATTCCAGTTTGGGTTTTTTGTTGTCTCTGACAGACGCAATGCATTCCAGCTCTGCACCTTATTTAACAGTTAGTTATACTAGGACTCTGTAAGTAATGTGTCTTGACAAGATACACAACCCGGTGCGAGATTTGGAATCGGGAAGCAACTAATTCCGAGTCGAGCGCGCTAACTACATGTACTTAAATTACGACACGGATCCCTTTTCTGGTGCTCATATCAATGCTCTGTATCCCCGTGAAACATTGGAAAACAAGAGCATCGCCTACGGGTGCATAACGCTCAGCTATTGAGTGCTGCATAGATGAAATTTTCTTATTCGAAAATTGGACATGATTCTTAAAAATAAATTCATCATATATTTCTTGTTTCAAGTGACTGCCTTTAATAGTACCTTAGACCCCAGAAACTGCGTGAGCACGACGACGACACCGAGGATACAGACGGTCATGGCAATGCCTCGGGTTTTCTTCGAAAACATCAGAGGTGAACATAACCTTCATTTACAAAGTTTGCTTGTGACTGATGAACATGTGTTTATTATCGGGTCCTCGATCTGTCTGAACTCTCCTATTTTAATATTCCATTTTATTCAATTATAATGAAAACCTGCTGAATCTTTATTCTGGTGTATCCGGAATTCACACTGCTTCTTGGTCGTTCCAGTATATACGACTGTGGTACATTGTAATAACTGAATATACTGAACATCAAAAATAACGCATCGTCAAGATTTTGCGCTATGGTTGTTTTACAAGATCGTGTTTTTGTTGATATTTATCTCGTATTAATTGTTAAAAATCATTTATCTATTGCAAAGAAGTGTATTCCGTGTACAATCTCAATCAAGCAAGGCAAGCGCACAAAGAAATCAACTCGATATGAAAAGTCACAAATCGTTATCAACCGTAATAATTCGGTCACTGTAAAATACGCAAGTGTCTTCCTAGTGATCAACGCAATAAGGACTCGTGTATCTGATGATATTCTTGTGAAATCTGTCCTGTGACATGGCAATCCATTTGACCTGCTTTGCTGTCTACAGCTTAGGCTGGGTGCCTCTTCTAGGACGATCAAGCGCTCAAAGAGTTCAACTCTCGAAATGAAAAGTCGAAAATCATTATACCCTAGGACTTCAGTCGCAGTAAATAGCTCAGGTGCCTTTCAGGCAGGCATCGCAATCAAGACACCAATGACGAACGTACCTTATTAAATTCTGATGAATTCTGATCTGCTGCATAACAATCAATTCGGCCAGTTATGCTGCTTACAGTGATGACACCACATGACACGTGCAACGGCATGTTGCGTAATGCCTCCGTCGAAGAACCTATGGCGTTCCTAAATTGAATCTTTCGCCATTGTAAAAGCTGGAAGCATTGCTAGATCTGAAAAATATCTACACCATTTTTGATAATGATGACCATTTCTGTATACATGCACCTAGCACCCGAAGATATAAATTAATGTCAAATTAGTTCAATTTCCAATGTACCGTACATTGAAATAATACGTTCTTTTTAGAGTTCAGTATAGTTTTTCTCGAGAAACACCTCTATTAAATAAGAATGTAAAATAATATAAGCATTTTATGAGGTAATTAACAAATAAAAACGAACAAAATAGCCAGCTAATAGTAAGACAGATTAATCGATTGATTGAATGAGGTTTAACGCCACCTTTAACAGTATTTCGGTAATATCGCTGCTCATGGATACCTAACCATGTAATCTTTGTATTCGTCTCAATAGTACTACCACAACGTCCTTTACGAGCCCCCAGTTGCTCATCTAACTAATGTTTACGATTTTCCTTCCATTGGTGGGAAATAAATGTCGTAAGAGTATTCGCCGTAACCGAGGATCAAACCCGGTAGACTGTCAAAAAATGCATGAGAAAACTACATACTTGATTGTAAATGAGGGGATATAACTGATCAACGAGAGGATCGAGGTGAATCCTATATCGGTTATATTATCCAAATTATTTCGTAATTACGACATACACTACATTTCGTAGTTACTATATTAGGATAATTTGCATATTTAAAAAATGGTATGTCACTTTAACCCTTTCCCGTTTTTCAAAATGTTAGACTAGTCCATTTGAAAGAAGTTGCAGACAACAATCAAAAGTAAGTGCAATTTGAAAAAGTAATGAACCTATTGGTTAGAAAATATTGTGGGAAAAGAAGAAATTGCTTGTGACAAGCAATTACTTCTTTACCTGCAATGTTTTCTCAAGTTTGAATTTGCAGGGATGTGAAAACAAGGGATTGTACAGGAAAGGGTTAAGGGTTCCGTAGATTTACGAAGAATGAATCTGATAATTCAATAAAGCCTATTTCGTCCTTTTTAAATTCATGCGTGTCGATGCTGTCACGTTTGTTTCCCAGATGAAATGACAGATGTGCCTATTGTTAGACTGCAGCCGTTTCTTCTTGTAGACCGGTTGAAGGGTCTCACACCCATATAGATAGTGATTCTGCATCCTTTGTACACCAAGGTAAAAACATGAGAACAAAAAACAAAACAATAACTTTCTAATTTAAGTCACCTCCTTCGACCAACCACAAGAGAAAGGCTGAGATACTATTGTGAAAAAATATCCGACTGGATATGAACTATGGGAAGCAGAGATTTTGAGTTGAAGAACTTTTTTCAGACGTTTCCTTTATTGGCTCGTCACAACACGGTTATACGTTTATAAAAATTACATCGAGGAAAAGTTTTTTTCGGAAAAGAGATTCCCATGACAACTGGTTCGATGTTGATCGAACTAAAATTTTATCTGCCGGTACCCGAATAAAGCGAGGAATAAGACCTGAGTTTACAAAACATTTTTCGTATGTACTAAATATTCAAATGAAATCTTTATCCCAGCTTGATTGTTCAGTAAATTCTTATTTCGGTGAGAAATAAGTTTTAAGTTTTGGGCCCTATTACAAGGTGCCTTAAAGCATCGTGTGCTATAACGTTATGCGATAACAACGGTCGAATTCTGGCGTTGAGTTACGCTACGCGCAGGAGTTGGTTTAAACGGTCGTACAACATTTGATCTACTACAAGGTCATGTGATGGAGCTGCTACCAACAGTCAGATAATACTTGTCGTTACACTTGGGAGTTGATAAAAGCGGTCGTTTAACAATTGTTATTCTACAACGTTACGCATAGGAGTTGATAAAAGCGGTCGGTTAACATTAGATATGCCACAACGTTACGGACAGGAGTTGATAAAAGCGGTCGGTTAACATTTGTTATGCCACAACGTTACGGACAGGAGTTGATAAAAGCGGTCGATTATCATTTGTTATGCCACAACGTCACGCATAGGAGTTGATAAAAGCGGTCGGTTAACATTAGATATGCCACAACGTTACGGACAGGCGTTGATGAAAGCGGTCGGTTATCATTTGTTATGCTACGTTACGGACAGGAGTGGATAAGAGGTAGCGGTTAAAATAAACTGAAATGAATAAGTATTAGACCATTCTAAGAAATATGTGTCATTTTTTTAATGGCAAAATATTATTTTAACGTTGTCAACCAACTATCTTGTAGAAAAAGCATGGTGACCTTAATCATTTAGTATCATTTCTCCTATTGATGACATAGTTATTATTTTCAGGAAAAAAAACAAAAAAAAAAAAAAAATAGTACGAATTACAAGATAGTTAATTCGATTAATAGTTGAATGAGCATCTTAAAGATTTTCGCACACTATAAAATTCTCAACTTGTCTAGATTGAAAAAAGATGCAGAGGAAAATTCTATCTGACGTTTTCTTGTCTTTTGGAGCAGAAAATATTGTGGGTGATTGAGAAAGTGCTTTTTACAAGCACTTTCTTCATTTTTCACAATGCTTTCAATAGCTTTTTTCTCGTATGCCGTGCAATATTGGAATGGGTTATAGAATTGTAGCACTTTTTCTCTTTTATTGCTCTTCCTCATCTAAGATTGGTTGTGTGAGATGCCGGGTCGGTCACAAACAAAGTCGGCAATGTCGACTTCTCTCGAGTCAATTTAATACCCTCCGATTTCTCTTTCGTTTTTCCTAGAGTAACCGAATCCGAGATTTTCGGAGTGTCACCATCCTTTGTTAGTTTCACTGTTATAGCGGGTAGAATTAATTTCGGCATGGATCTTCGAGTAGCCTGGGCCGGAGCAGTTGATGACTTCGCCGGACTAGAAACTCTACTTTGTCGAGTTTTGAACTTGCTAAACATATCATCCGTCGACATAGTCCTGTCAACTTCGGGCATTTCCGTTCGCCCCCGAAAAAGTTTATATGCCTCTTTCCTCCTCTGTGTAACGGGAGACATTTCTTTAATCTCGGTAACAATTAATTCATCAAGTTTATTTCTTAAACTATCAGGAGGATATTTTCCATATAGATCATTTTCCAGCACAGTCTTTTCACGCTCACGAGCTAGTTTTTCCAGAACATTTAAATGAGCTTTGTGATCTTGAAGATTTTCCTGGTGTCGGTGATCTAGCCGTTCTTTTTTCATCAGAAATATCTGCTTTTCCGCGTCTACTTGTTTACAGGCAAACCTGTATTTAGCTTCCTCTGCCTTATTAATCACATCAGTTAGCCTGGCTCGGTAATCACATTGTCTCTGTAACGACTCGACCTTGGACTCCGCATAAAATCCGCCCGTATATTCGTCAAAATAGACTTTACGTTTCTTAGGACTTGTACTGTCATTAATTCCCATTTTTTATCTCTACAAGTCAACTTTATAAACTGAAATTCCAATTGATTAACTTTTCGAAAATACCCATGTTCGTCTGATGTGGATTATTTTTTGGTTGTAGCAATCGTGCAATCATAAGCTATTCCAAGCAAATATAAGAAAAAAAACCTGTAGGAAAGCAAAGCGAAGTATAGATTTATCCTGTGACAACATCAATAAAATTACACAACACGACGTATTTCATTGTTCCAAACGAAAGAGACCTCTAAAGTTTCCAAATAGTATTTATCACACCTGGTTACAAGTAGCCTTTCAAAGAAGGTCTAGACTTCTAGTATGTCATTCTTCTATTTCTGGTTTATTTTAGAGTGTCTACGTGTTTTTCTCCTCGTAAATATACGTAATTGTTTTCGTCAACTGTGAAGTACTGTCAAAGAAAATCAAATCTGAAATTAAAAATAGAAAAGGAGTTATCGAACGTTTCGTCATTAAGACGGTATTAACCCATTACGTTCCCGCCTTTTTACGCCCCGCTTGAAAATGGTCCAGGAAAGCAATGTTGAGAAATTAATAAATTGCTTTTTACCAGCAATTTCTGCATTTCCCGCATTGTTTTCCAGCCAGAATAAAATTCCATCAACGACTAGTCTGGAATTGTGTCATTTGTTAATGGGTTAAGATGGTATTTACTGAAACATTAATCGTAAAAAACGTCAAAATTATTAGCTCCAAAGACAGCATTTTCTATACATGGACTGATACCGGATCTGCAAGACAGAGACAAGATAATTTTCTATGGCTTCTTTACGAGGACAAAACTGTTGGGTATTTTTTCTCAGTTTTCAGCTTTTCTTCTTTTTATCTACCCATGTGTATGTGTGTGTGTGTGTGTGGGGGGGGGGGGTAATTTAGCAAAAGATATGCATATGAGTAAACGAACCTGTCAGACGCATACCATCATAGTACATGTAACTCTTTGCTGTTGTCAAAAATTGACCTTTCTTCACACTATGACATAAACCCTGACACAGCTTACTACTTGTAACTAGCAATTTCTTCTTTACCGTAATAATTTATATCATATAGGGTGATTTCCTTACGGATTGTACATACCTTATAATTACGTCTGCTTCTCCTTTGAGTTCTAACAAGTCTAAAATTTATAAAACAGTATAAAACAGTAAAGGGTAAGTATAGTGTGAGTGTGTGTGTCTGTCTTGAACTTGGGTCAGTTATGAGACAAGATTATTAACTCTTAAAACTCGTGATTGCGTCTTTTTGAATCTGTAGTTATGATAGTTTGGTGTCCACTGACGAAAAAGAGACCTATTTGGTAAATTTGAACTCCCTTTACAGAAGTCCTAGATCCGCCATTGAACTGTTTTGAATTTTGTTCAATTATTAACTACCTTCCATTCACGAATTGTCCGTGTATCGCATTGATTTTGAAATGGATATTTTTACTCGTTCAACCATATTATTAGGTTTGTATAACCCATTTAGATACGACAACATTTTAAACCGGCCCAATTCAAATTTAAAGAAGTTGCAGTTGGCAAGATGAATGTTTAAAATATTTGTTACACGAGTATAATACATTTTTTACTCGGAGAAATCTCTAAGTTAATGAAATTTTCTCATTTACCTCATTTTCCCCCAATCCTTTTGCTTGACCGGCCTAAGAATTTTAATTGTGTGTAAATGGGTTTAGTTAGCTCTGTTTATCTTTGATTTAGAATCAACATCAGATTAAGATTTACCCCTTTCCACTCAATTCTAAATCTAACTCGTTGATGAAAGTAACCACGGGAAATAATGTGAGAAAAAGGTTAATGGCATCTATTATCCCCTTACCTGACGTCAAAATTTTAGACTGGCCCAAATTCAAAGTAGTTGGAGTGCCATTTTTAGTTAATGAAATCGTAATTCGTTTTGTCTTGAGAGGAAGAAAACATTGATTAAAATGAAGAAATTGCTTGTAACAAGCAATTTCTTCATTTTCAACAATGTTTTCCAAAACCATTTTCTATGGGTGCCAAAAAGCGCCATTTTGTGGGAATGGGTTGAAAAAATTCACTTCTTCTCACAATGTTTTCTCTCCCATTTTTGTACAATTTTCAATGTTAACATATTTTAATGGTCTTCTATACTCCATCTTTTTTTATCATTTTAGACTGGACAAAAATCTTATCACCTAGTGATGAATTAATTGACTGAACGCTGACCCCGCCCACCTTCCTCCAGCTTAGATAACAAGAGGCGTAATAATGCAAATATAGGATAGATAGATAGATAGATAGATAGATAGATAGATAGATAGATAGATAGATAGATAGATAGATAGATAGATAGATAGATAGATAGATAGATAGATAGATAGATAGATACTTTATTAAATAGATTTGATCTATATAGATCTTCATCTTCAACATTCACAGTATCAATATGGTATTAGTATAGATGGAATAATCTCTCAAGGTGATAGTGAGAAAAGGGTAAGAAGTACGAAGCAACATTTTCACTACATTTTTTAGGTCTTAAAACTACGGATAATTCTTGCTTTGAGTTTACATTAAAAATTTTGCCATAAAAGAGAGCGATGTGATAAAAAAACATTTTTTTTTTCACAACCTACTTATCTGCATTGTGATTAAATTATGGAGGGTGGACTATAAATAATATTTTCTATTAAATTGTATACTGAACGGTAATAATTTCAATCACTCATTAAATTTTTGTATTACTCTAACGAACGACACAACTTTAAGGCGTCTAAGACAAATTTACCAAGTTTTTTTTTCAGTATGGCCAGTAACACGAAAGTTGACGACCTAAACGTCGTACCTAGATCTTGAATATGCTGTAGTTACGATGTTTAAGTCGCCACACCAACAAAATGCTTATTATAAACATCATTAAATGTCTGAGTTCAAAATCCACTTTAAGTCTGAATGTATAATCTGATTAGTTGGTCGCTTTTTGGCGAGCAAAGCGTCAGCTTTGATAGCTTTAGTTAACAGACCAAATTTTGAACTAAGGTTAACAGACACAATTTTGAGGTCTTCTCAGAGTTCAACGAGTGCAAACTGCAACTGGAGGCTTAACCACCAAATCCGTTAAATGCCTACGCCACAAATAGTATTTCTTATGTTTTTCAGGGATATTACAAACTCTGCATATAAGTTCATCTCCTAGGGATTTTTAGCTCACTTCAGCACATCGTGTTCAAAATTACTCTGATCAGGATCTTCAAAGAAGTTGCTGACGACAATTTCCAATTGTTGAAATTTATAAGATATTCATCTCTTTAGGTAGAAAACAATGAATAAAAATGAAGAAATTGCTTGTAATACACTTCCCACATTGTTTTCCACAACTATTTTCTTGAGGGGCGTAAAAGGGGTGGGTTGCGGGAATGAGTAATCTCCATGGTTACTTACCCTCGTTTCTTTATCATGATAACGTTTGACAAAGAAGATTACTGATAAAAACAATGATTTGCTAGCTTACAGTACTTTTCAGTATTTTGATTTTCTTTGATAGCCGCGATACATCAATTTTTCCTCAACAATCGTGATTATGCAAGCCTCGGAGACCTAGCAGTTATTAGACGTGTTTTAGAAAGAAGGGATAGAATTTACAATATTCACACCTTCAATACTTTTCTCTTCCCTTTCACTTGGTTTTGTTGATTTGATAATGCAATTTATCAAGTGCCGTATTAATCTCTGTCGATTTTCAGTGGTGAATCACGATGTTTATCGTCACCGAGTCCATCTACAACTTTCATGATTAAGATTTGTTTTTGAATATGAATAGATTAGTACGGAGAGAGAGAGAGAGAGAGAGATAGAGAGAGAGAGAGAGGGGGGGGAGAGGGAGAGGGTGGAGAGAGTAAGAAAGATAGAGAGAGTTGTGTGAGAGACAGAAATACAGACAGTCAGAGACAGCTAGAGAGACAGAGAGATACAGGGACAAAGTGAGTGAGAGAGAGAGAGAGGGGGGGGGAGAGCAAAAAACAAAAAAAAAAAAAAAAAAAAAAAAAAGAAATAAGATCGTTGGTCATAAAAGTAATTGAGATGAATACAAGAATAAAACAGATTAAAAAAACATCGTTACCTTTGAATTAGAATGTCTCAATCACATTCATTCACACAAAAAGCATATTTTCCTCGCAGAATTAAATCCATTTTAACCATTATTTTACCGTAATTATAAACTCTAAAGCGAACAATTTTGTCCGGCGGTTTTCCCATAATACAAACAACTAATAGCCAATCATAATATGGATACCTTCGATTTTTGCTGTCTGACAAACCACCAGAAAATTAACACTATTTCATTTTTAGGGTAACAGTGAATGCCTCCCAAACCAAACACTTTTTTTTTGCAATACCTTATTTCTTAATAATTTTAAAACATTTTATTTACAAAGAAACTATATTACAGGAAAACATTGAAGATAATGAAGACTTTGTAGGAAACAATGCTTTCCGTAGATTTTGCTTGAGGGGCGTAAAAAAGCGGGGTTGTTGGAGAATGCGTTGATAAACATATTTCATATCTGAAATTTTTGTCCTTTTTGGAAAACGAAAGTATGCATTTTTATTGACCAAAGTTTGTTTGTATGTTTCATTTTCATAACTTTATACTACATTTTGGAATTTTTCACGCAACTAACTAGTATTGTCTTCAGTTGTCAATTTTGTCGAAGAAATGCTGTTTGAAATAAAACTACATCGGAAATGCAATGTATACTAAGTATATTACTCCAGAAGTCGTTAAAAGTATATGAAGTTCGCAAAACTATACACATATTTTTCCTCTATTTTGACAATAAATACTGCCGAAATCAGTTGGTAATTCCTATCTTCATCGCCACACAATCCCGTATTTTTACGACCCTCAAGGAGAATGTGTTTGAGAACATTAAGGAACATGAAGAAATTGCTTGTAGTAATCAATTTTTCCATATTCGATAAGGTTTTCTTCAAGGATTTTTTTCAATCTCATAAACTTCGAATTGCCGTCTGCAACTTCTTTGGATTCGGAGCAGTCTAAAATTGTGTCGCCTGGTAAGGGTCTGTAGCAGGGTAGTTTCATTTTGTAAAGACGCTGGTTTAATTTCGGATGGAAGTAAATTCCAATAGAAAGATTTTTCCGCTGCCGTTCTGTTGTCATATATCAAATGAGATAACGCTTCACTGCAATAGTTTATGAAATCATTATTGCCAATACGGGAATTTACCCTTGTCTTTTTTCAGTGACGACCATGACGTGAGTGGCTGTCCATAAAATCGCTGTAAAGCTGCTTTTAGGATATTTTGGCAGCTCGCCGACGATATCTGGCGACTGCGGTCGCTTCAGAGCTGTAGACTTTTTTTACCCGTCCTACTTGACTACAAAACTTTTTCAAATATTTTGCAGACGAGTGTGTTTAACGCATTACCGCTCAATTATGCATTTTTAAAATGAAAGAAATATAGCTATTGAAAACATTGTAAGAAAAGAAGAAATTGCTTGTAACAAGCAATTTCTTCTTGTCTCACAATGTTTTCTACCTCATGTGACCCTTATTTTTCCATCTAAAACTGCTTTGATTTTTCTGCAGCTTCTTTCAATCTGGAACAGACAAAAATTTTGTCGTTAGGAAATTGGTTAAATGGAGAGTAAATATTATATAGGATAGGAAAACTAGCGAAAATTGGAGAAATTGCTTGCTACAAGTATTTTCCTCATTTCCCAAAATAATTTCTTCAACAGTTTCTTTTCAATATGTATAAATGTGAAATCATGTGATGATAGTGGTAATGGTTTAAACAGTTTCTACCATGCTCTTAGATCAGCAATTTTAGATTCAAATAGCTCGTTAATACGAAAATTATTGCTGGCTTCAGTTTCTTATTACATTACGGTCTTAGTTTAATCTATAAGCTCTATTAATACCGGTCTGTATTGCAGCATATGATATGGCCACGTCTTTTTGTATATTACTTTTGGGCTTCCATGCTTTTAGAAGGGGGTAAAATGACAATCTACAAATGTTATTTTATTCGAAACTCTTTGTTGTTGGTACTCGATGATAATGTTTCCTCATCTTCCATTAAGATGAATAAAACAGGGAAAAGTCAGTTTGACAGGTTGATGGCCACACCACCGATCTCCGACAGGAAGATCCATTTCGATACAAGTAGCAAAAAATTAAAATCGTTTATCTGCGACATAAACGTTGTAACTACAACTTAATCGAGCTGTAGTTACGACGTTTAAGTCGCCAAACCAACAAAAAAGTTTCACACAAATATCGGCGAGTGTCTGAGTTCAAAATTTACTCCCGGTCTGAATATTGATTTGATTGGTCGATAGATTCTTCGATCAGCGACATTGCGATCAGTCAATGGTCCTATAGCTCAAGGCACCTGTATTTAAGCAACTTCGCCGCAACGGCACCTCGAACCTAAGACTAAGAGCTCTCTCAATAAAAACCGACTGGGTAAAAAACCGTTATAACGTAAAATCATTTTTATAATTTGTCGGATATTTTCCAATCAATAGGCTATCAATAGAAACCAATGCTTCTGAATGACCGGATTACTGTCAAACAAAAACACCGAGAAATCAGGAATCGAATCACGGATTCGATTTTTGTTGTCAGTCAGAAATAATGATTTTAGAGTGTTTTTTCCTTTGTTTCGTAAAAAGGACCTGATCTAAATAGAAATAAACCTGCTTTCTTCCATTTCCAATTGACGAACTTGAAGACTGGTCAAAATTCAAAGATGTTGCAGACGACGTTTTTTAGCTCATGAAATTCCACCATTCTTTGGTCATTGGGAGTAGAAAATATCATGGATAATGAAGAAATCGCTTGTCCACAATGTTTTCTAAAGCCGTATTCTTGAGGTCCGTAAAAGACGGGATTATGTGGGAATGGGTAAAATGTGGCTACTTCATATTATACTTTTTAGCTCTACAGAACTTATGAGCCGGCCTTTACCTATACTACCTGTTTGTGCAGTACTTGTCCTGCGTCTGCTTGAGAAAGGTTATTCGTAAAATGGGAGGAGAATTGCACTAATGATTCTATCGTTAAAGAAAAAACCGTAATAACTGCTGTTGACACTTTAAATACAACATCCGGTTTGCTTTTCAGGAATTTTGCAATATTCACACTTTACCTCAGCTATCGCTTATCCTGCACCAAGGATATGCGAAGATTTTACTAACGCGTCATAGAAAATGCCAACTCATCCGTATCAAAACTGGTCGCTGGCCCCGCGCACTGACTGTGGTCGCCACGTCAATTGAACTCTGACAGGAATTTCTACATATCAAACGGCGTTATTTTACAATATTTTTAGTCAGTAACATGAAAAGTAATAATAATAATAAGAAGAAGAATATGAAATAGTTTTTTGGCGACCTAGACGTTGTAACTACAACTTGAATAGGCTATTATTCAATATTTAAATCATCAGACCAACAAACATGGTTCATATAAATGATGGCCAATGATGGAGTTCGAAGTTTACTTCCGGTCTAAATTAATTATTTGATTGGTAGACTGACTCTTTGATTGCAGCCGCCATTGACCAATTGCCTGCGTCAATAGCCAACCTATAGCTATCATTAACTCGGTTTTGGTTTGTTTTCCACCAGTCTTATATTCACCAGTCCACCAGGAATATTTTTATATCTCATTAAGTTAGTTTATTTCATTGTTAAAAACAACAATCAAACATATAAGAGACGAATTTGTTTGCAAGAAAGACACGGGGCAAATATTTATAGTGCCTTAACCCATTCCCACACGATAACATTTTAGACCAGTCCAAATTCAAAGGAGTTGCAGACGACAATTTAAGTTGATGAAACTTTTGGGGTAGAAAAGATTGTGGATAATGAAGAAATTGCTTGTAACAAGCAATTTCTTCATTGTCCACAATGTTTTCTAAAGCTTTCATATTGAGGAGCGTTTAAAAGTGTCATTGTGTGGGTATGGGTTAAACAAATGAATCTTTTCAAGACGATTTCAATACACTCAAATGAAAATGTATCTGAGTAATGTTACTGCTTCTTGTCTCACAATTTTATTACAACAAAATGAGGAACGTTTTCTTTGAATATTCCGGCTTAAATCCCTTTAATTTTCATTCTTCCTCGTGCTTCGTCTTGTGTGTGTTCATGATGATAGGACAATCGACTGATCAAAGGGAGATCACTACAAAACCTATCCGACAGAGCAGTTTGACTGAGACAGCACACGACATTAGCTTGTGTACAGAAAAAAAAGGTACAAGAGCAAATCATTGATAGGCGACACAGAAGTCGTAACGACAGTTTTTAATGAATTATTATTTTTTCTAATTGTCTGAGATAAATGATTCGATTTTTCGATCGAGAAATGTATTTTTGGTAGGCGACTCAAAGATCCTAGTTACATCTTGAATAAGCTCTTGTTATCACGTTTCAGTCGTTCACCAACGAAAATGTTTGAATGTCGGAGCCTTTATTTTACTATGTGTCTGTAAACGATTTGATTGGTCAATCAGCTTTTGTTTGTTTGTGGCGAACCGTCATTTACCAGCAACGTCCTTTAAAGACGCGCTATTGATCTATAGAGTACAAACACAGAATATGCCATAATTGAATAAATTGTCTTTGCTTAACTATCTTTAACAAAAGATTCATTCGAAGCGATCTTTTTCCTCCTTTCGTGGCACCTTACATTATCCATTGCCTTTTGCCAAAGAGAGGAGAGGAAATAGTTTGCAATTACTTTTCTCATTCATAACACAAAGCTAATATTAACGTGAGCATGGACCGGATGTGACGTCGATCGATATGCACCGGATATATGTCAACATGTAATTACAGCTCTGTTTGCTGACACAATCTCTTTGGAATTTGAATTTACATAATATTACCCTTTCATATAGGACGATTTCTGGAGGGTTAAAAAGCAACGTGCTTTTAGCTTGCAAAACGTTGGTTTTGATAGCTTAAGTTAACAGACAAAATTTTGAGTTCAATGAGTGCAAACTTCTTCTGGAGGCTTAACCAATAAATCCCTTGAATGCATACGCCATAGAAAAGTAGTTCTTACGTATTTCAGGAATATTGAAAACTCTGCCTGCAAGTTCATCTCCGAGGTTTTTTTTTCTTAGCCCACTTGGGCATATCGTGTTCAAAATGAGTCTGATCAGTCTTCTTTAGGCGCACTGCATTGTATAGCCGCATGAATTAACCGTATTCAAATTGTAGAAAACTCCTTCAAAAGCATGCTATACAAACCATCCTCACTTCATCCCGCTATTTAAGAATCTCAAAAGAAGGCTTTTGAAACCATTATGGACAGTTAAGAAATTGCTTGTAACAAGCAATTTCTTCAGTGTCTACAGTGTTTTCTGTCTTACAAAAGACAAAGGAGGTTATTCAACAAAACAATGTTTAGCTAGCTTACAGCACTTTCTGTACTTTGATTTAGATTGTGAGGACAGAGCAGTCTAATCTTTGTCGAAATATTTCATTTTTTTTTTATTATATTAAAGAGGTTCGCTTGGCATTTTTCATTGTAATAGGTTTTATTTATACACAGCACTTTATGTATTTTGTTGGTTTTCAATAAGAAAATTTGGGGTTATTGTGCTTACTTTCTTCTAAGAGCTTTTTGAAAATATACACACCAAGCTGAGTATGATTAAACCCTTTCCCGTGCAGTCCTTGTGACATTATGCTTGAGAAAACACTGTGAAAACGCCACATTATAAGCGCAGAAAGACTCTTAATGTTCAATAATGAGGTGCGATGGGTTCGATCCCCGGCGGCGGCACATATCCTTTCCGACATTTATCTCTCACCAAATGGCGGATAATCTAAAGTGGGATAGCAACTTGAGGCTAAGAAAGGATGTAAAATACAGTAAAGGGTAAGAAGGTTTTGATTTTGATTCTTAAAAAACACCGTGATGTGCCGGGTAGTACCTCGGCCATTCTCTGTGGCCTGTTAAGGAGGCGACCAAAATCAGAGTCTAACTACTGCTTTTCGAGTAACCCCTTTTTTGCAGCAGGTTGGTGGTTTATATTCAAAAGCTTATGCTCCATGTCAATAAGCTTTGGAATGAAAAGCACTAGCCTGTGAGTGTAACCCTGTGTGGTTAAACGGGGTATTAGAATAAACCACTGCAGGCCTACCCCTGTCACATCTGCCATTTCATCTGGCGGAACAAACGTGACAAGTGGCATGTCGTAAGAGGCGACTAAAACTTCTTCATTTATCATATTTGTTTCATTCTTTATCTATCCTTTTCTGTCTTGCGGCGGTCTTTATATTGTTCTGTGTGATTATTTTATACAATCATTAAATTTCTTGCGCGCTGAATGTCCACAGCTGTCGACACATCCAAACAATTTCCTCGGAAAAGTAGAACCCTTCAACTAAAATCACTGTTATAAGATAGTTATGATGCGATAGGTCTGTGTTTCTTGCTATACGTAAAAATACTAGCCTAATTCATAAAATTATCGACAGTAATAAAAAGATTTATAGAAATTATGACAGAAATATTACAATTTCATTTAGGTATAGATGTTCTACCTTTTTTGTTAAAAACTGTTAGGTAAAATCTTATGTAACACCAAAGGTTCTTTTTTTTCTTTTCTTTGTTATTCATTTGATTTTCTGAGAGCTTCAAATCCGAAAATCATACGGGCGAATATCGATTCTGCTTTTAAAGTAGATATAAGTAAATGATAATCATAATACATATAATTCTTTTTTCCGCCAACTTTTTGCAATTGTCTAAATAAGTCTACTTTTTGTGCAACGTTTCCCAGATCTATATTAGATCTTTTGGCTCAATAAAGTTGACAGGTGTATCAACTTTAAAAGTATCTATTTCCATTATCGTTTGATGCACGTACATTTATTGAGCTGATTTTCGATATATTTGAAACCGGGATATTGAAATCATCCAAAAATAAGTGTAACTTTTTGAAAGACAAATTACAAACGAGTGTCTTTCTGTATATTTTTTCCCTTTTTTCACAAGCCTTGTTTTTTCCCCAAACTAATTTGTGTCCAGAGGATTGTAGAAATCACAAGGAATATGAAAATTTCAACTATTGACATGTACTTTCCTATGTTACTAGTATCGAAGAAAACGCAGTTTGCTGGAATTAGGAAAATTTCGACCGTGGTCAGACCGCACGATTTGTGTATGTTGTCTAGAATCGAATCTGTCTTGAATATATGCGCTTCTGGTATTTCTTGTTTCAAAAAGAATAATAGTCATTCTACCATACTATATACGTTTTCATTTTGCTAACCCCTGTCATGCTTGACTCGGAATAATCCTCTTTTTGTAAATAGTGTACAGACGAAAGATCAGCCTGCATATATGCACAACCTGATCCTAGTCTACACCATTTGTTTGCCTCTTTAATGTCCAAAGGAAATGTGTAATGGGTTAATACTATCATGAATTGACATGCGATAGATCTAA
Source organism: Fragum fragum (assembly GCA_946902895.1). Classification (NCBI taxonomy): domain Eukaryota; kingdom Metazoa; phylum Mollusca; class Bivalvia; order Cardiida; family Cardiidae; genus Fragum; species Fragum fragum. The sequence continues at coordinate 34,836,978 of OX336371.1, forward strand.
TATCTTTTTGCATTTTTTTTAAGATACAAGAATGTCCCCTTTCGCGTGCCGGGTAACATACCAAAGATATCCGAAGGTTATGATTATGCAAATTCATAATAAATTCATTACCACACAATTCTGCATTTTGACGCACTGTTTAAAATTTTGAAACAAGTACTTGATCCCTTTATCACAACATTTGCTACACTATTTTGCCCTTTTCTCTTAGCTCTTAGCACTCTTTATATTGTGACTTCTTTCAGTTTGAACCATTTTTAAAGTTTTTCATCTGGTAACGGGTTAACCAATTTCCACTCAGTGACGCTTTTAGACTCCCCAGAGAAAAAAGCTTTTGAAGACATAGTAGAAAATAAAGAAATTGCTTTTGACAATAAATTTCTTCAATTTCCACAATGTTTTCTAGCCAGAAAATTGAAAAATCCACAATTTCATAAACTTTAAAATGTCATCTACAACTTCCTTCAATTTGGGCCTGTCTAAGATTTCACCGTTTGGTAATGGGTTAAACTTAAACTTAAGTGACATGTGTATACTTACAGTACACTACAATTATTAACAAATGAAAGATGAATAACACCCGGCCCAATGAGCCTATATGTCACTGATTCTTAAAAGTTATTAGATGGTCAAAAATGGTTGAATGTATACTTGATGTACTCAATGTAGACGTTGTAGAATAGTATTTTGTGCCACATCTCTATTAATCCCTTACAACAGTAACGGTTAATTACTTTTAACATTAATGCAGCACAAATACTTGATTTATACTCACTGAGACTAGAATTCTTGAACGAAACGAAATTCAAAAAGTTTCAGTCTCTCTGTATCATGATATATACGTTTTAAATTTGCTGTATCATGTAATTGTATTATTTATAAATAAGGTTATAGAAAATACCGTGAAAAGACATTATAATGTAATACAAACGATGTAGACCCATGTTAAATTGCATTTTACTAAATATCGTATCTAAACACCATGTTAGATTTGCCAAGATTCTAGGATGACGTAGACTGGAGATTAGATAATGATTGAAATATTTTCAAAATATTTAGCAGGTAGAGGGGGGGGGGGGGTGAACAACAACAACTTCACACATAAAACAGACACTATTCAGAACAGGGAGTTTCTTGAGAATATTAAGAATATTTTCTGCTTAACCGTCTATATATTCCATTGTGTATTTTGTAACATGTTATTTTTTGGACTTATATGCTCAACGACTGTAATAAACTTATGTTCTATTCTGTTCTATATATCAAAGGCTTTTTTTAAAAAAAATCTCTTTATTTAATCATTTTATTTAAAAGTTTTTAATCTTAATCTAAACTCCGTGCTATTTGTTTGGACACGACCTGTCAATGTTAATTAATCTTTTATTGACACAGATGAAATTTGATAGATAGGTTTATAAAATGGAAATAACTGACAGAATAACTTTGATTTAGAAAAACGATCGATTTTTAACTAGTTTTGGATAATTTGACACACGTCCCAAGAGTAAAAGACAATTATCCCATTTTGTATTGACTGTTAACCCATTACTACATAACAAAATTTTAGACTGATCCAAATTGAAAGGAGTTGCAGATAACAATTAAATGTTATTGAAATTTTAGATTTTTTAAAAAACTTTCTGGATAGAAACATTGTGTGAAATGAAGAAATTGCTTGTTTCAAGCAATTTCTTCATTTTACACAATGTTGTCTCAACATTTTTTTCTTGGGGCGTCTAAAAACGTCATTGTGAGGAAAAGGGTTAAGCTATAAGGACAGAAACCTAGAAACCACGTTAGACATTCTAATCTGAATCTTCAATGAATAAGCCATGAATACATACATGTACAAAATACCGTGCACATAGGGCAAGCTGAATTAGGTTTGACGACAAAACTTCATTGATCAAATTGAGTAACGTTATTTCCGGATAACACACCGCTCCGTCATGCATATAGGCCGCAGCTGACTGAGATGGGTTAACACAAGGAAAGGTCATTTTCGAAAATACAGGCTACATTGGCGTACAGATCTCACATTTGAAAAATATTTCAACATTATTGCAAGCAGATAATGTGTTTAAATCTTTTCCTTTCAATTACTTGCTTTCACGATTATAAGATTTCGTACAAGGGAAAATGTTGTGGTAAAAGATGAAAAATCTTAGCCCTTTAAATCGGGATTTTCTGTTTACATACAGTTTGATTTGGCGTCTACAACCTCTTACAATTTCGACCAGTCAAAGAATTTGTCTTCTGGTAAAGGGTTAAACAAATAAAACAATTATTTAAGATTGAAGATAGAAATAGTCATGGTCCAGATTACTTTTAATTTAAAAAAAGGTAAAATGTTCTACCCTCATTAAGCAAGTATATTATTATTATTATCATCATCAAATCAACGTTTTGTAGCAGACAGAGATTTCCTTTCAACTTTATTTAACTCTGTAGATTATCAAAAATAGAAGTACACGTGTACTTTGGATTCTCGAGGTCTGGTGTATTCCTTTGTAGGTTCTCGCTCACGTCTGACCCTTTTTGCGAGAAGGGACCATCACAGCGGCACAAAAAGTAAGGACCTTGGTAATACTGCGCGAAATTATCATTTCAGTCTTTTTTGAAAGTACGGACTATACTTCACTAGTGATGGGATTTTTCTATTTCCAGAATCTGTTTTACCGAGTCTCCATATGGTACGATTTCTCTTGCAGGACCATGTTTGTATTGGGTGTCCACGAGTAACATGGTACTTGTAAACTACCGCTGTCAATCAAAATGTCATTGACCAATCAAATCATTACTTTTGTGCGTAGCTTCCATGATATATTCGACACTTATTTTATGTCTTTTAATGATTTTTCACGGTTTTATATGTAATTTTCCTATTTTTAGCTCGACTATTCGAAGAAGGGGGGGGTGTATTCCGGTCGTCTGAGCGTAAGCGTCGACGTAATGTTTTTGGTATACCTTACGTGCAGGTGTCATATCTCAGTTTTTACTTATGCTATTGCCGTGAATCTTTGCACTGCTTTTGTGGCAATAATATCAGCCTCTAGACACAGATTCAATACTTTGACATTCATTTTGGTGGAAATTTAACTGTTTTCGGACTTCGAAATTCTTGGTAAAACCTTACGAGCAACAATCGTATATTTTAATAACTCTCATTCTGCTATTGCTATTGCTTTGGAAATTTGCACATGCCCTTGTGACCATCATATCATATTCTATGCAAAGATTCAGTATAATTACATTTACATGAATTATAGTGGAGTTGAACTCTCTTTGGACTTACAAATTCTTGGTTAAACCTTGCGTACAACTGACATATAACTTTAATAGCTCTCTTTCTACCAATGCTATTGTTTTGAAACTTCGCACATGTTTTTGTGACAATAATATCAGCCTTTTGACAAAGAATTACCTTGACAAAAAATTCAGTGAATTTTTAACCCTTTTTTGGACTAAGAAATTCTTGGTTAAACTTTACATGCAACTGTCTTATATCTTTCATAACTCTCTTTCTACCAATGATTTTGCTTTGACACTTTGCACAATTCTTTATGACCAGCATATTATCTTATAGGCAAGGTTTTATTACGTCCAATGTTGTTTTTTTCAGCGGCCTTGGCGTAAGTTAGGTCTATGTGTGAGCATGTCCGATTGTGTTTTCATTTTTTTTAACTTGTCTTATTGTTTATCTTATCGTAACTAAGGACATTATTGTGCCGTCGTTTATTATGTGTGATGATTTTCTTTGTAACCTACTTTGTACAAAGGCATTATAATTTAGCTAGATTTTCACATCCAATTTTATCTTCGGCGACCAACAAGGTGATAACATTTGACATCTCAGACAAATTGACGGATCTTTGGCTCCGCCTACTGACTACCTACTGACTCTGCTGTCAACGACCACTGACTCCAACAGAAAGTTTCACTTCGATATTAAACGTCATTAGTTCGCTAAATTTATGGCTAGTAACAAGTAATAAAAAAATAAATGTGTTGGTTTGCACAGTTTGAATAAACTGTTGTTACAACTTTTAAGTCGCCATAACCAACATGATGATTGACAAAATGTCTGAGTTCAAATTTCCTTTCAGGTCGAAATAAATGATTTCATTAGTCAATCGATATTTTTAATAGCGGCGATCCGTCTCGTGCATTATGCTCAAATGAGGATTTGAATAATTAACAATTGTAAGTGCCTGTGACATGTTCTTTAGAAGACATTTTGTTATTTTTATGATCACAAATAGCCCCTCTCCCCCAGTTAAAAAAGCTATTTATGTACTTTACAAGGAGATGCGAAGCCATATAAGTATTTCAAATTTATACTTTATTTACTTTCTTTAAGACAGCTTATTAGCGGCACACGAACTTGTTAATAAAAAGAAATGAATTTTAACGTATCTTTTTTAACCCATTCCAACTCAATCCCTCCTTTTTACGCCCCTTAAGAAAAAAGCTTTGGAAAACATTGTGGAAAATGATAAATTGCTTGTATTAAGCAATTTCTTCATTTTCCACAATGTTTTCTATCCAAAATGATGAAAAAAAAAAAACTAAAAAAAACTAAAATTTCATCAACTTGAAATTGTCGTCTGCAGCTTCTTTCAATTTGGACAACTCTAAAATTTTGCTGTGTGGGAATGGGTTAAAAGGGACAGTTTGCGTTTTGGCGAGCATTTTATTTACGGCATACTTAAATTAGACATATGAATTTGAAAATGCTTTTGATAGGTCTTTTCTTATATCTCATTACTTTTCATGACCTAATTCAACGACCTGGCTTATGGATGACGCGGCCTTTAAAAGTATTTTCTTACTAAATTACATCTCAAGTGGTTCACAAGATCACACATGTGGTCATGAATTAATGAAGCCGTAGAGTTCTGTACTATTCCTTTATTAAGTTTAAGTTGATTTTCAATTTCTTTAAAAGTAACACAATCATATTCGTTCAGCGGCTACCGCAAAAAAAGCGACCGTTTCTTATCACCTGTCATGCTGAATAAAATCATTTTCGTAAAGATACATTTAAACTAAAGGACTGTAAGCACTTGGGGTTCTCTAGAGAGCTAATAGTTAACTTGACAATAAATTTTATACATAACTCATGCTCAACAGGGACAAGCAGGGGGTGTTGACTAAGATCAGCCTGCACGTGTGTGCAGGCTGATCTCTGTCTTTACCTCATGCCAAAATAGGAATATTCCGGGTCAGCATGACAAGGGTTAACAAAACAGTGCAAAGGAATCCAAAAGAAATACATAGAGATAGTAAATCATTGTTTAAGATAGTCGTTTACCTCATGAACATCTGCAAATATTTTTCAAAACGGCGTTAATTGACCAATCGCGGCTGTCAATCAAAGAACCATTCGACTAATCATATCATTCAATTTGGCTGGAATTGAGCATTGAGCTCAGACATTGGCCGCGATTTGGTTTTTTAATGCAAAGTGGAGTACAGTTTTGGCCTGTAAGTGACATTTCCGATAGTTACACAAGAACGCCAAGTAAAGACTCGAATCAGAATAAATATATCCGCACAATCTGATCTGAGTCTTCAACGTGATCTCTATTCTCAAACGTTCTACAGACAATTGACCAATCGCAGCTGTCGATCAAAGAAACAATCCGACCAATAAAATCTTCTATTTAGACTGTAATTGAACTTTGAACTTCAACTTTGGCCGTCATTTTTGTGAAACATTTTTGTTGGGTTGGCGACTTAAACGTCATAACTACATCTTATTAAAGCTGTAGATATGACGTTTAGGTGGCAAACCAACTATTTCACTTTTTTGTTACACGCTAATGTCTATGAAACTTCAAGTTGGAGTCAATGAGTGGAGCCAATGGAGGAAGTGGGCGGAGCCAGCGAAAGCAATAATCCTACTAAAAAACAAAATCAGAAACAGATACAGCGCGGAGATAGAACTTATGACGGAAATGTAGTTTAAGGTGCTTAAAGCGGGTCTCCCAAAAATTCACACGTGCGCCATTTAAATACTCAGATTTTTGAATGATCAGTATATATTCTTACTGCACCATGTGGCTATCGTTGTTGCTCGATTCACCAAGCACATCCGAACTTGTTAGAAATACCATGCACAGGTTCAAATAAAGTTTGACATCTTGTTTTCGAGATACTTCCAAAATCGAGAATCTAGGCCTTATTATGTTAATTTCATGAAACGGAATGAAAACGCGCAAAGAAGATTGTAGCAGGTTTATTTTGTTTATTTTGCACTTGTGCCCTTTTGAAGTAGAATTAGACATAAACGCATGTCTCAACTATAAATTATTTATTTTGTCGTTCAAATCGTGCCGTCTGAATCTAGATATATACACCTGTTACCTCTTTACCAGATGACAACAAATAGTTTGTGTATTTGCATGCCTGTATATTCATACATGCATGTATGTGTTTATACATATCTGTTTGCAGGTATTTGTAAGTGTGTGTGAGTGTATGTACGTAGGAATACTTGTGTTGGTATATATTTGATTGTTGGTAGTGAACAAACGTATTTTTGCATGTGAACGAAATAAGTTTTCCGTGTTAACATGCATGTTCAATGTTTTATGATGTCTCTTGTAAGTCTATCTTAGAGTGGATTTGCACATATTTTATATCGTTTTTTAAATGTTTTTGTGTTGTAATTCAAAGATGAGCCGTAAATAAACTGAAAAGATTTAGACTGGTCCAAGTTGAAAGAGTTTGCAGACAACAATTCTAAACACTTTTAGAATTAAAGATAATTATCTATCGGAAATGTCACCTACAGACCAAAATCGTACTGCACTTTGCGTTAAAAAAATCAAACCAAGATTCAAGAGGTAATCCCACAAAACAAATAAGTTTGATCAGAAAAGGTTAATGAAATTTTAGATACATGAATTTAACCTTTGTGGAACATGAAGAAATTGCGTTTTACAAGCCAAAGAAAAAAGTTTAAGAAAACATTGTGGAACATGAAAAATGCTTGTAACAAGCATTTTCTTCACTCCCCACAATGTTTTCTTTCCTGAAAGACAAAGAATATTTCAATTTCAATTTTGACCAATCTAAAATTCACAAGCCCGGAATTTTACGTCGCCGTGATTTAATACTCGATAAAACATTGTGAAAAAGAAGAAATTGCTTGTAACAAGCAATTTCTTCTTTTTCTACAATATTTTTTACCCCTACTGATATTTTTATTTTTCAAATACTTTCCAAATTAAATTTTGGTCTGCTGCAAAACGTTTGAATTTGGACAGGCCTAAAATTTTGCAAAACAAGAAAGGGTTAATACACTTAGAAGAGACAGAGATAACGTAGTCCCTTTTTGTCGTCTGGCGAGGACCTTCAGTCGCAAATCATTTTGCAATACTTGTCCTGCACCGTGCAAAACTTTATTACAAAACGTGCTGTAATAGTCCTACGTTATTGAATTGAATAATGAAGGCGTTCACGCCGTTAAATAGAAAAAAGGGGATAATTCTGTTTTGTTTGGATTGATATAAAGCAATAATTCTCGTTTATTCATGTGAAAACTTTCAAGGATTTTATACCCAATTCATCGTATCAATAGAACGATTATGTCATGAAGAGTCGTTTAAGCCTCATACATATATTATTGCCTACGATATAGTTTTGTTCCTTCTATTTTTATAGTGTTTAAATTACACCAAAAATGCCACTAACACCACCATTAACAACAACTAAGTAAAAACAAACAACCCCCAAATAAATAAACACCATTAGGTTATAAAGTAGAAGACAGCGTCTGAATCTCGACAAAGGTTACACATTTTGTTCGTTAAATTACATATACTTTAAAACGACCACTTATTGGACCATCGAAGGTGGTCACTGTGTAGAATGGTCTCCTTACACATCGTCAATGCACGAGCAAAATGTCGTAACTACAGCTTTAATAAAGCTGTAGTTACGACATTTTGCTAGCGCACCGACGAAATATGACCCGTCAAGTGAAAAAGACATACTGGGAAGAGAAAAGCATCGACCCAGGTCACACAACGCGGCCTGCAAGTTTGTCAGAGTCGTAAACTTTCTTTCCACGGTGGTTTTTCTGAATGTAGAATTACATTTACCTTACTCTATAATTATTTTTGGAAAGCGATTTCTAGTTAATCTCTGCTGGATCAAAGCGCTTTCAATACATGTATTGATTTTGGTACATGCGAAGCCCCTTTATAGTTCACTAATGCCTTTTTGGTCCTTTTGAATAATTATAAATTTAGCCCATTACCAGATGACAAAATTTTAGACTTGTCGAAATTGTAAGAAGTTGCAGGCGATTGTCTTAAGTATATAGAATCTACAATTATTTTTCTCTTTGGGTAGAAAACATTGTCGACAATAAGATATTGTTTGTATGAAGCGATTTCTTCATTTTCCACATTTTTTTCAAAGCCCTATCTTTAAAGGGACTCCAAAAAGCGTCATTATGTAGGAATGGGTTAAGATGTACAATACAACATAATTCGATTTATACAGCGATCTGTCATTTGTCTCACCGGGACGATTCTAATCATTGCAAACAGCAATGGATATTCTCGAAATATATGAGTCTTGTTTTGTTGAACAAAACCACGGCACATTATCCAGTAGCTAAGAATTTCGCTTAAAGGAAGTAATTATTATTGCCTTGTAGGTATCGTCATTATTTCTAATGAAAAATTACGCTCTCACAGTGAGAGCTTTCATGATTTTGGATGCCATTTGAAAATCTGTGAAAAGGAGCGATTGCTGAACACCGACCACGCTCTTTTCTTCTTCATATTACCTTTAAACTGTTTTTCAATTTAACAAGGAAAATAAGCAACCTACATTGTGGAAAATATTGTGTAAAAAGAAGAAATTGGTTGTAACAAGCAATGTTTTCTATTCCCACAATTATTTTTCAAGTATAAAATCATAGAGATATCAAAATCAGGGGTTGTACGGGAACGAGATAATTTATGTATGCAATTAAAAAGAATTTTCGATGTACTATTTTTAATGATCAAAAGGTATCCAAAAATATTAATAGAAAATACACAAAAAATAAAGAATAAATAAATAAACATATATAGGTTAATTTATAGATAGATGAATAAACAATGCAGAAATAAAAATAATCATCAAATAAAGCTTCTAAAAGTGAACCTACCTAATTTTAAATCCACGTACCCCCGAATGTGAAAAAGATCGAACTAGTGAAAACAGATAAAAATCTAGTCTATTGTATCCAAAATGAACCAAACGGGAAAATTAAAAGGGTATTCACAAAGAATTGATACCACGGCAAACTTTATGTCATTGAAAGAAGAATGGGTTTATAGGTACATAGTCCGTCGTTTTACTTCTTATTATATCGTAATGTAATTCAAAAACATTTTATAATCTTATCACAAATATATCGGTATTTGTGATCGCATTAAATTTTTACCCTTTTAATGTACAATTGGAATATTTTGTTTTTTGAAGCACTCTTTGAAATAGTGGCTCATTAAACGAAAAGGGACACTCGGCAATCTAATTGACGGATAGCAACTATCAATCAAAGATTCGATCGACCAATCAAAACATTCATTTGGACCAGGGCTCTAGATTATAAAACTATTTTCGTACTCAATTGAGAATTTACTCAAACTACAAATATCAATAAATATCGTGTTTTATTTTCAATTGTATATCAAGAGTAAATTCATAGGATCTAAGTGGAAATACATCTTTAATCCCAACTCGAAGTTTGAGTAAATTCTCAACTGAGTACGGAAAAAGTTTTATGATGTCGGGTCAAGAGGTGAACTTTGAATTACAAAATTTGCCGACATGATCTGAAGCATTTTTGTTTGGTTGTTTGATAACTTAAACGTCGTATCTACAGCTTATTCAAGCTGTAGTCACAACGTTTAGGTCGCCAAGCAAACATTTAACGTTTTTGTTCACTGGTGCTGACCATAAATGACGTCGTTTGATATCTAAGTGAAACTTCCTGTTGGAGCTAGGTGGGCGTGACCAGAGATTAGTCAATTGGACAGGTCACTCACGAAATCTCCGACACCAAATTTTGTACAAGAACTCGGTTCAATTACGGGTCTAAAACGGTTTGTGATCGGTATAAGTATAAAATTACTCTTCTAAACAGAGAAAATCTACAACTATAGATGTTGACCCTGGACGGCCAACGTAGTCTGACTAGGACCTATACTTACAGTACGCTTGGTCCCTCTGCGTGAAAAATATTGGCCTTTGCGTGACCTTCTAACCATTTCACGTGTGCGTGATTGAGGATTTCATATGTGCGTGAAGTGCAGATTTCTCATGTGCGTTAAAGTGCAGGCACATTGCAGCCTGGAAAGTCACTGAGTACATTGAGAATATTTGCCGATCACAGAAAGAAACTTTGCGTAAGTATCTATATGTAAATCACAAAGCGAAGACTCAGATCAGACTGTTCATCTGATATGAGTATTCACTTGGACCAGGTTATACGGGACCCATCGCTGATTATGATGTTAAATATTTACTATCTAGGGCCTATATATGTTCAATTTGCTCCTATTTTTATTTTATTACCCTATTTAAGAAGTAGTTTCCGCCAATATCAATCTGCTATGAGAGTGCAGTCTTGAAAGGGTCTGGATCTGTAGTACCTCTGTATAATATGTGGCTCATGCAAGTGTGTGAATATCTTATATTTTAAGAGACGGGTTTTCGTTACAAAGCGTTTTTTTTTATTTGTTGATGTTTCTTTTGTTGTTTAGAAAGTAGAGAATAAACGACATTCAATCTAAAAGTATTCACATGAAATATATCAACATATATTAAAATAGGTTATTATAAACTTATGTATTTGCTTCCCATGGAATAAACAAAACCTGATGCACGTTTAAATAGAATAAGTCTTTATTTAGACAGGATGCATGCACATTACAGATATTATTACATCCAACAAATATGCAAATACTTCAAAACGTGAAGAATTACAATCATAAACATTAGCACACAAAGACACACGCTTTCTCTAAACATAACAAATAACTTTTTGAAAAGGGAGATTAAGTCTAATAATCTTAATACTAATTTAATATCAATGACGAAACGATGCCATGTACCTTTCTACGAATCAACTGCCAAAGCAGGTCAGCATAAATCCACTACCACACAAGTATATTTTGCGAGATAATAAAAATAAGCACCAGAAAACAAATTCTCACAACATTTCTGTCCTATTTGGCATATAATCTCTCCAATTTACACACACATATATATATGTATGTAAGCAATTATCAATTCCGTCAGCAATCTCTTTCAATTTTGACCACTCTAAAATTGTGTGGTTAATGGGTTTACAAAGAGGACAGCCACTGAAGGTATTTAGAATGTTCGCTGATCGCATATACATGTAGAAGCTTTGAGTGAGTATCAACCTTTATAGGTCTCTGATCAAACTGTGTGGATGCATTAACCTTTTCCTGTTTTGCAACATTTAGACCCGTCCAAATTCAAAGGTCACGAGCATTTTCTTCTTTTTCTACAATGTTTTCTAAAGGTCACGAGCAATTGCTTCTTTTTCTACAATGTAATTGTAAAATCAAAGTTACGTAAAAACCAGGGATTGAACAGGAAAGGGTTTAGCGTTATTTAAGCAAATTTTTCAGAGTGCCTTAAGATAATGCCGAATACAGAATATAAGGGCTAATGGTTGGTCAGCAGAACGTTCTTAAGTATTTCCTACTTCATTTTTACATAATTAGGATATCTTCACGCATATTAAAACAACGGCATAATGATTAGTGTTAACCCGGGCGGATCCTAAATAAAGCTTAAGGGGCACCATTCAAATAACATTAGACGTGGACCACACCGTAGTGCCAATTGCGTAATATCAAACCCCCATGTCTCACTGTTTTTCATAAGATGCTTTGTTTTTATTCAAATAAGGTGCGTCAAGGCGGAGTGCAAATTGAGTCCCAGGGATATTATTTCGATAATTTTGTAGTGGCCACCAGGTGGTGAAACATGGAAAAGTTTTAACCGCTCCGCCTTTAATTTTGTCAGGATGAGACTTTTTTTAGATTTTCTTCCATGTTTCGGTGTAATGGGGTGTGCAACCGAGCGGAGACCAACTCGCATCACGGACATTATTCTAAAAACGTTTGTAGAGGGCCACCAGGGTAAGTCACATACAAAATATATAACGTGTATGTCCCTTAGTTTGTTTACTAGGCGAAGACTTTAAAAGATCTTTTGTTTCTATGTAAAACAGGGTAAACCTTGTCTAAATGACACACATGGGTCATTATTTTACAGGTTTTGTAGAGGGTCATTTAGTGGTGCCATATTCAGAATATCGAATCTCTAGGCCTTTATGATTCGTCAGGAGAAGACTTTTAAAGAGTTTCTCCTTTCTATACTAAGTAGGTTGCATCTCAGCGGAGCTTAGTTGTCACCACAATGACGTTATAACAACTTTTGTAGAGAGCAACCAAGTTGTACCACTTAGAAGGTTTATTCACCATTGTCATGCTGAACCCGGAATATTCCTGTTTTGGCAGGTGGTACAGACAAAGATCAGCACATAAGTGCAGTTTAATCTTTGTCTACACCTCCTGCCTGTCCCCTTTCAGCCAGAGTTGTTTAAAAAAATAATTTTCAAAAGGAATATTGACCCTATTTAAGACCTTCCAGTGCTGCGAGTTCTTTGATTTAAAGCGGTCCTGTATTGGATTTTAATTCAGTATGACAAGGGTTAAGATTTCTAAATTACTCTGCGTTACTATTGTTACCAGCGTTTTTAAATTTAACGGTTTTCTTTTAACAACTTTGGCAAAACCCTACTGAAAGAACATCATCCCTGTAAGTTTTAGCTCAACTGGCTTGCTGGTTTAGGAGGAGAAGATTTTTAGCCTAAGATTGCGTAAACAGGTCATCCTGGCCTCAGGCAGCATCTTACATTCGATCTTTGATAATTAATGTACTTATGTTACACGGTAGAGTTCTTGAAGTCCCTGAGTATCGTTGTTGTGTTGTCAAATCGGTGACGCCATACCTGAACCACGTCCCATTCCTCCCACCACGCAAGTGCTTCACATATACGGTCGTGATAAATCGATTCCACATTCTGGAAAATTCACTCTAGGACATACTAAGGACAGCAGCAACCTGCCTTTAGGACAACATAGAATGAAACAACTCAATGTCCCCATTCATCTTATCTTGACTAAGACGGCGTATTAAACGTCTGTCTGCTATTTTGAAATTGAGCTCAACCTGAAATTTGTGATTACTTAGTTGAAAGTTCGCTTAATGTACCGACGTACATGCCGATACCCAGCAAAATGAAACACGTTTTAGGGAGTATGTCTTTTCGCGAGATCCTTGTCTGTAGTATACATGCCGAATCGACATTTTCGCAACAGGGTCATCAAGTCATAATATTAACCTATCTTTAAAAAAATGTTTTGAAAATGTGATCCCTAGCAAATTTTGAAAAGTATATTTGTTTAAAATAATATGGTTTGTTGCACTTTGTTTGGTCAAACGTGCATACATTTCTACTTCGTCAAATTTTCGTCGAATTGATGTTTCACAAATATGTATAGAGAGTGACCGGTCAGACGAAAGTGGTCCTACTGGGTGTCCCGTAGCACAGATTCTTTAAAAAGGAGATCTGGTACAGCAAGGACAAGCAGCGGTCGCATTTCAATGAATAAGGTAGAATTGTCAAATTAGATTAAGAAAATCGTCAAAGAGTGAGAAGTTTCGACTCTGACCAGACTGCGCATTCTAACCAGGGTCGATCGATTTCGCATTTTCCAAGAAATCCCTTTTTCGCCTGACCGATCACAAGTAAAGCTGTCCAAACCACGGTGAATGAGCCTTAAATTCGTAGTTTCTAGCGAAACGAAACTGCATTGCAAGTATTTAATTTGCTTTATTCGCAAAACTGTAGTAAGAGGTTAAATAAGTATAGGCTACTTTAGGTAGTTTTGAACTAACACAAAGAAATGACAAAGCAAGTTGAAAACCTTTTGATTGTATCTATTAAGATAGATAAATCCTCATCAAGTCCTACCTTTCCAAAATTAGATTTTCAAAAGTCCCGAGTTATAATGTTAAGGGATTTTGTAAGAAAGAGAGGAAATGTTTATGAAAAGCATTTTCTCATGTTTTATTCCAATAATAGAAGGCTCTATTTTTGTTAACACAAATCTTAAAATGTCGTCAGTAACTTATTTGAATTCTTGCCAATCTCAAACAGTGTCATACATTTATGAGTAAAATGATGCCATCGAGTAAACATCAAGTCTTATTAATCCAAATCTCTCTGATTGTAAGGATTAAAAGATGACAAGGCAAAATTGTAGACTGGCCCTATAGTTCAAAGAAGTTGCTGATAACAAATTTTAGTTAGTGAAATTTTAAAATCTTTGTCTTCGTTGGTAGAAAAAATTATGGATAATGAAGAAATTGCTTGTAACAAGCAGTTTCTTCATTTTTCGCAATGTTTTCTACATGGTTTTTCTTGTCGGATGTAAAAAAGAGGGATTGAAAGGGAAGGGTTAACTAGACGCTAAGAAATTCTTAGCAGAAAGATTTTGCAATCAAATGACGGTTTCAGTCAGTAATTCCCCTGGACAAATTGTCTACCAAATTTACTACTTCAATATCGTCAGAGTCTTTAACATGAATGGGAAATGAAAAATAAGTTTTATTTCTTCGTTTTCCATCAATGTTTACCGATTTAGATATGTTGAAAATCACAAAAACTGGACTTGTGTAACATGAATTTGACGTAACTTTGACGTAGTAGAAAAGCACGTACGTAGAACCAAAGAAAGAACACCAAATCCTTTTATCTTAACCAATTCGGCACGGGTACTGGTGGATCTCCAGGAAGTAGAATCGAGAGGGATTAGACCCTGTGTCCCAATCGATTTAAAATAAATAGGTTTTAACCTAGTCGTTCAGCCCGGAATATTTCATAACACTTATCTCCGACCATATTACTTAAAAAAAAAAAAAAAAAAAATCAGCAAAGCTGTTCTTCGCGGCAGTCATTCATTGCCGCTTCCCTTTGTTGATCCGCGTGCATAACTAACGATCCACCAGTTGACGAATCTCTGGCCACGCCCACTTTCCTCCGGAAATAATTCGACGGCACTACATATCAAAATTTATGGTAACTTACATACAACAAATAAATAGAATTGCTACTAAACGGCATAAACGCTGTAACTACATCTTAATAGGGATTATAATTATATATGGTATATATCAATAAATAGAGCTGGAGGTATTTGAAATATCATTTAATACAACAAAAATTGACAATGTTTGTGTAAATCGTCGGTGCGCGAGCAAAATGTCGTAACTTCAGCTTTAATAAAGCTGTAGTTACTACATTTCGCTCGAGGACCGACATAATGATTGATAATCGATTTTCCGTCACATGGATTTTCGATAATTTTACGGTTACCGATTGTTTAACCGTGGTAAATGCTACACTATTATCTTATGAAGGTTTAAACAAAACATAAACAACATAAGTTATTCAAAGCTCAAGGAAGGCCTCGACACTATCATCAAATCGTTGAGCCCATGGTACTTTGGGTTTTGTTCCTTTAACTCCCGTGTAGGCGGATAGATGTTGCTCATTCCTGTACCCCATCATGTCCTCAATCTTTAGAGTGATTGTGTCCTTTAATAGTTTGTTGTAATGGCGAAAATCTACTTTATAACCAAGCTCGTCTGAAAACAAATCATTAAGCATGCGCTAAACAAAAATATTAGAATATTTCATAGGATTTTCAATTTCAACAAGTGACAGTTTATCTCCGGCGAAGTATAGCATGTGAGATTCGATTGAAATAGGAGATTAGTTTCTGTTTCCGCAATCTTGTTCGAAAATCCACGGGCTGGTAGTTTAGGTATATCAATTGACCATTCGCTGGGCAAGCCCACTGATTAATTTGGCCCCGACCATTGACTCCAACAGGAAGTTCCTCTTCGATTTTTAACGGTATTATTTTTTGTAAAATTTATGGCCAACAGCATGTTACAAATCACTAGAACGGCTGGTTAACGACCTAAACGTCGTAAATCCAGCTTGGAAAAGCTGTAGTTACGACGTTTAAGTCGCCAAACCAACAAAAATGATTCAGCAAGATGGCGACCAATGTTGGAGTTCAAACTGAATTGCCAGTCTAAATGAATGATTTCATAGGTCGACCTCTTATTTGACTGTCATCCACGACTTGGTCAATTGGTTTGAGTTTTGAAATGACTGTCAAGAATTCACTAATAGGTTTCCAACATGTACTAGATCTAGACATATGTAAACGACGTCCCATCTGTGTCTATACATGTTATCGTCGGTGTTCAATCAAAACCTTGTAACTACAGCTCGAATTAAGCTGTAGTTATGAAGTTATGATAGAACACCGACATTGCACTATTACATTATAGTAAACAGAAGATCTTTTGGTAAAGACAACGCCCGACAACGTGGTATTTGACAACTACTAAACTCATTTTTATAACGAACGTTTTCCAATGATCTTTTCCGTTTGAATGACTTGTTCCACTGTTATAAATCCTAGTGAGTTTGTTGATGTTGCTGGTTTTGTTGTTGTAACTACAATCTACCAGAAGTGGACACATACCTGCGAGATCTTGGTCGTAGTCTGTTCTAAAGTCAATTACTTCAAATTCGCTTGTAACTTTCTGGTAAATTGCTTGTTTTTCTTCGCACTCTCTCTCCATCTCTTCTATTGTGACCTGCTTCCGCCCTACGATGACAAGTTTTAATCAATTAAAGTCATTATCAGAATAAAATTTTAACCCTTAACTACATATACATAATTAACGTTGAAAAAGAAAAGAAAAAAATATGCTAAAAGAATTATCTCATTTTCTTATTGTATAATTTATTTCTATACTTTTTAATTGTACCCTGTCTTACCTTGGAATTTCAAACAGTGAATGATTTACGGATCGTCGCTGTTAATCAAGAAATCGATCGACCAATCAAATTATTCCTTTAGACAGGACATGAACTTTTAACTGTGAACTTTCTTCCTGCCCTGATGCCTGATAGAGGGATTTCGTAAAAAGAAATGAAAACGTTATTACTTAAATAGAGGTCTACAAACATATTTTCTCTAATTTTCCTTTTGATGCCATAATAACCACATATTATTTGATGATTTTTCACAGGCACGTAGATTCATGGAGGATTTTTTGCTACGGTTAAAGACTTTGAGAGTTAAATATAATATAATCCTTTTAAAGTGTTTTTTTCATTTTTTATTTCATTAATTTTTTTTTATGACAACCAATTTTTTTAATGATTTCACTTCTTTTACCAGTTTTTGAAGAGGACTTCAATACAACATGCCTACCTACTTGGGTTCTAACTGGAAAGCATTATGGGAGGAAATGTCCCTTCACCCATCCCAACACTATCTCACTCCCCCCCCCCTTTAAGAAAAAAGCTTTATAAAACATTGTGGAAAATGAAGAAGTTGCTTGTTACAAGCAATTTCTTCATTGTCCACAAAGTCTTCTACCCCCAAGAGAAAACGATTTTTGAGATTTCACGAACCTCGTTAAATTGACATCTGCAACATCTTTGAATTTGGACCAGTCAAAAATTTGTGCTATAATTGGTTAATTTAGTTAATTCTGTATAGGCCTGTTCACTTTTTTTCGTGGACCTCTCCCTTAGGACTTGAGGTCTTCCATGACTAGTCCAAATTTGAGAGAACTTGCAGACGACATTTCAAGCTGGTGGAAATATGAAAGCCTTTGTCTTTCCTGGTAGAATTGAAATAATCTTATTTGTTTAAACGTTGTACGCATATATTAAACACGTTATTGCAAGAAAAAGTCGTACAAACTCGAATTATCTTGTTATTACGACACAATGAATTTTCGTTATTACGAGGAAAAAGTCGAACAAACGCGAAATAATCATGTAAGCGCGGGAAGAAAATCGCTCAACGATACATGTATTTTATTGTCACTCGATAATCTATTTTAAAACACGTTACTATGAGTTTTGTCTCGCTTGTGCTACTTTTTTCTCGTAAAAAACGTGTTTCAAAATGTCGCATTTACGAAATCATACATCGCACGTACGTGGTTATTTCGTTTTAGTGTGAAATTTATCTCGCAATAACATGTTGTAATTTTTCGTAACTACGTATTCATAAGTAAAATTATTTCCCTATTGACCCTTGTAAACTTTTGTATCACACAAAAGACGAGTTCGACTGAGTTTTTACACTTAAGATGTTATTGGTTCGAAACGCTACAGACAAAAGTCACATACTTGTCTTGGCGATGTTCTGCTAAGTATTTTTGAATAAGTAATTCCAAAACGTACAGTGGAATCTAAATGGGCCGTGGGACGTTTTACAACGAAACGGCATTTAGCTCAGCCTTTTTGTTAGAACAAAAGTCGAGTTATTCTGTCAACGCTGTCAACGTTATCTCATAACACTGGCTTCGCCAGCGTTGACGTAACAAAATTCAACAATATGTGTTCACGATAACCTTTAAAAGTAAGCATCTCTTTAAAAAAAAAAAAATAAAATCTGGTTTCTAATTCGCGATGAAACTCAAAATAGCGACTCCGAATAGCGATGTCAAAATAGTCAAATGTGAATGGATGTTTCTTTTCTCATCTTTATACTTATGCCGATTTTAACAGAACATATAGACTGAACAGAGTCAATTGGAATGACTTAGCAATTACGATCTCTTAAAATCTCAGAAGACATTGAAAAGTGCTAGCAAATTAATCTTAGCTAATACATTATTGGCGTTAATTATATGCGATCGAATATTTGACACGGTCGAATTTATCCCTTGTGGTACACGTTAGGACACGGTGTTGTGATATACCAAATCAAAAAGAATCAAATCAAATTGTAAGTCAACCCGTCTTTCAAAAATGTAACCCATTTGATGAAAAGGGACCTACGGGAATCACGTGAAATAAATGCTACAAAGAGAGATCGGATCAGCTCAGACTCATTACGGATGACATATCAAAACTGGATTCATAGTTCGATATAAGAGTCATAATCTACAATAAGCGATAAGTTCCGTCCGCGCAGGCTTTCATGTCTCCTAACAGACCCCTTTTAGATTTACCAGTCACAAATAAAAAGTCTTTGCTCACCTGAAATAGTATCTTGTTGGTGTAATGGATTTATTCCAGTTATATTTCTCACGATCCAAGCTGCTTGAGAGGCATGTGAGGGAGTACTGAAGACTGATCCTTGTGCGGAGATATAGTACAACTTTTGATTACCTCCCTTTGTCCACAGAACTCCTTTGTAAAGATGTTTGGGATAATAACTAGTTTTGATGTCGGCAAGACGTAAACTCTCTGAAAGTACACCACGCTTTATCATCAAAGAATAATTAATTGGCCACAATTTGACGCATAGTGAATTAATTTTAAATAAAATGGCCATTAGTCCTGGTGTACTTACCTGTGATAAAGGTTCCTGTCCTTTAAACGGTCAAGGTTAATGTTAAGGTTAAGATTATGATACATGTCGGCCTAATCATACTTCAAACATATAGTCTCAATACCTAGGAATCCAAAAGTGAAGATTTTATATTTATAGAATTCCATAAACAGATTCTTACTAACAAATTTCAAGCTTGTATGGCTTAAGTATGTCAGGGGGAGAACACCTTACCCTTTCCTGATGTTTAGAGGGTATAGTTTTAGAAATTTGAAAGAAATCAGTGAACTGATGTTTCATTCGAAATATTAAGATTTAAAGCAAACTTGCCTAGAGAAAACTAGCAGCCAGAGATTTCGACGGCTTTCATTTTTTTTCTTTATTATTATTATTATTATTTTTTTATTTTGAAAAATGTCATATAAAAATCATTCTTTAATTATACAAGCCATACCCTCCTAAGATCTCGCCCCTAAGACCCAGGGGTAACAATATTAACAATAACCGACTGGTGTTACATTCAATATACTAACGTTCTACGCCTTCTTTGTTAGGCCTAATTTTCTTTTGCTATTGCCATCAAAATTAGAGTTACCAATATATTTTGTACCTTACCTTCTAAAAAGGGTAAATGATACATGTATCCGGTACATAGTACAAGTATGTCTACTTCTGTAGTTGTTCCATCTTCAAATGTCACCACGCTGTTTGTAAAACACTTCACCATTGGTCGTTGTTCTACATTATCCTTGAATTTGATTGGTGAAGAGTGAATGTGGTAGGACATGATCACGTGACTGGCCCCATATTTCTTGCAGTGTATGGTCACGTCCTCCCCTGAAAGACCTGCTCCTAGCAAGAGAACCCGCTTGTCTTTAAATATCTCTGAACGTCTGGCAGACTTTGAGTGGATCACCAGTCCGGGAAATGTGTCTATACCTAGACGAATGAAATAACAAATAAATGGATACACTTTCTGTATATAGGACATAAAACTGCGCTTGAGGTTTAAAGAAATTTTGGTCAATCCTTTCTAATCTTTTACTGGTTTTCAAAAGTTTGAACTTATTTTGGTCCAAATCCAAAGGATAACAGACGACATTATTAAGTGAGTACAATTCAAAAAGGTATCATCCTATATCATAGAAAATATTATGGGAAAAGAAGAAATTGCTTGTTGCAAGTCATTTCTTCTTCTTCCACATATTTTTCTAAATTATCACATCACAAGGGCGTCAAAAACAGGGATTTACGGGAAAGGGTTAAACAAACAGTGGATGTGGCAATGTGCGACATAGTATCTCTATCGTTTGTATAATTCTATTCAAAAGCACGAGTTTCTAAATACAGACCTACCCTCAAGTTCAGGTATAAAGGGTTTGGTATAATTTCCACTGGCAACGATCACATGACTAAATATTTCTGTGCGAGATTGTCCAGTTGGTAGATGGGTTACTCGTACTTTGAAAGTATCAGACTCATTATCATACTGAACCATCTTTACGGCTGTCGTGTACTGTATGTGTTCCTCAAGGTTTATTGCAGACGTTTTCATAATGCCTAAAGTAGAAGAGGAGTGTTCTTTCTGTAATATATGTTAGTTTGTTGTACTGAGTTCCAACAGGAAGTTACACTTCTATATCAAATGGCGTTATTTTGCAACATTTAAGGCCATTAACATTGAACAAAACGTTAAGCTGTAGTTACGAGATTTAAGTCGCCGAACCAACTCCAATGCTTCACAAAAATGTCGGCCAATGTAGGAGTTCATATTTCATTTCCGATCTAAATAAATGATTTGATTGGTTAATATATTATTTGGTTTACTGTCGTGATTTGTCAAATTCCAGTCATAATCCATTATAATATTATCTATATGCACATCAAGTTTGCCAGAGAATGTTGACCATAAAATCTTTATGGGTAAAATTGTATGAAAGTATGTGTACATATTTCAATTATTACAAGTAATGTTTCAAACCACGCATTAACATGATAAACATACAGGAAAACACGTTCATGAGAATGCATTTTGATACAAAGAACGCTGATTTTAATTTTCATAGCGCGATAGGTTATGCACGAATGTTAGATAAAGTATAAAAAAAAGGATTAAACAATGTTTATCTAGACAAAAAGGTTTTTATGTGTAATTGACCCCCCTCATGCATGCGGCACTTGTCGTTTCCGTCTGATTTTTATTAAAATGACGGGTAATTAGTGTTTGGTTGCTTTTTTCTATCCAAATTTTCAGGTACCAAATTGACGTTTATATACCCTGGTATTTCAGCTTCAAACGACCATAACCCTGGCGAGTATACACCGGTTTAGCAGGGGTGGAGAGTAAGATGAAGCTTCAGGCACTTTAAAAGTATTAGAACACTTCTATCAAAAAATAAGACGACAGGTATTTTTTATTAAATAAAAGTGATTTCACATCACTATTTTCTCCTAAAAGAGTAAACCAATTCCCGCATAATGACGCTTTAACGCCCCTTAAGGGAATGACTTGGGAAAACATTATGAATAAATTGCTTGTGACAAGCGTATTCTTCATTATCAATAAAGTTTTCTACCCAAAAAGGTAAAGAATTCAATTTCTACATGAAAATTGCCGTTTGCAACCCCTTTCAATTTTGACCAGTCTAAATTTTGCCGTCTGGTAATGTGTTAATCATTTCAATCGTACAAACTACGTTTTGTACTTTCAATACGACCAAAAGGCAATTTTCCATTTAGCCTTGTCTGTAAACGACTTACTAGATTTGATGCATTCAAATCATAACCAAACTTCATATTCTCTATTCTGTACCTCTAATATAATCATGCATGACCGGTAGACTGATAAATGAGGGTGTTGGGCGTCCAAAATGTTTGTCAAACGTATATTCCGGTATTTCCAGCATCTCTTTCGGTGTGTTCGTCCATAGGTTCTTGTATATACAGCTGTGTACAGTTTCTCCATATTCATCCACATCTAGGAGATTAGAAAATCATATATAGACAAAGTATTGTCTGTACGTCGTAGAATTGTGTGTTTGTAAGACAAAAAACACACACACACACACACAAAAAAAAAACCCCAAACAACCACCACCACCACCAACAACAAAAAAAAAGATGTACTAAGATGTGTTTAAAAATTCATATTTGTAGTATGCTTATCGGAATTGATCTGAAAATATTTGCTACCAGTTCAATCATCAGTCATCAATAGATTGAAACTTCATTTTGTATAATAGTGAGGCAAAAATGAGCAAATTAAATTAACCCTAATTTTACGTGTCCATACTCTAATTGAGTTGACACTGAAGCAGGATCAATAAAACTGACGCCGGTGCTTGAAACTTTCTGAGCCAATAAATAACGTTATGAATAAACAACGCCACGTTGTTATGTTGTCCGAGTTGCGGTTCTCGTACGAAAATACCAAGGGTAAACACAACTTTTATTAACTATTTTGAAACTTTTCAGTTTTTCAAACGAGAAATAATCTTAAACTTGTGAGCATTTTAAAAATTCCCGAATTTTCAATGCTGTAAAAGTGAATGCTGAAACAAATTAAGAAATCGCTGGTTTCTACGGAACCCCATATATTTAATAAGATTAAAAACTTTGAATGTAAATGTGATGTAGAAAAAAGGTTGCCGACAGTGCGGGTAATCACAAGCTTTCGAACCAAAGAGAGTTGTATCTAATATCTGCATTTTGCACCACTCGACCACTTATCCTTTTGAGCAATCACAAGATATTCAAATAAACTATACAGTCGTGATTTTTCTGGTATAAACGCAATGCTTTCCTCTAGAGTAAGTTTTTTCAAATGTAATTTGTTCATTGCATAAATAACACATCATGTTAACCATTCTATTTGCGACGGATATTAAACCGTGCAGAGACGGAAAGGATTACCATGTAATAAGATATATTACACTGGATACCTGTTCTCCAAGAATAATTCCATTGTCCACCGTAGGTTGATTGCTTTTCGTAACATGTCACTTCCGGTGCCTGATCTCCGAGTTGTAAGAAGCGGTACAGTGCCATTATTCCAGCTGACCCGGCACCAATAATACACACCCTGGTCCCAGTTTTATCTTTCACAGAACTCATTGCTTCGCCCGGAAAGGATATGTTAGAACGGGTACTTCTTACGCACAGACTCTGTATTTTGAATGTATCCCTAGTAAGGTAGAATAAGGTACAATCTTTAACGAGTTGCATTTTTACCGAAATTATAGAAATCTTTATAAGAAGAAGAGGGACAATGGTCCTAAGCGTTCACCTGAGATAATAACTGCAGATGTAAAAAATCCCAAAGGGGCTAATTTTGCTACAAAAAAGAGACCCATTACCAAAACTTGTCAAAGAAATCATGTCCAAACATTCTTACAAAGTTTTATTTGAAAAGTAGCATGTACCTTGCAAAGGCGATTTCTTTAGTTTAGACCCCAATGACCTAGTTTTTTACCCGATGTGACCCAATATCAAACTTGACCGAGTTTAAATTGAAACAGACATTCTGACCAAATATCAATGCACTTGAGCCCAAAATGAGGCCCCCTGCGTGCAAAGAATGTATTTTTTACCTTTAACCTAGTGAACTACTTTTTACCCTAAGTATTCCAATTTTGAATTAAAAAAGAAAATTAATCTAACAGAATACAAAATTATTTGGGCCTAAATGTTGCTACTAGAGTCTAAAGATGGTATTTCTAAGACTTGACTAACCATAAATGACCAATACCCGAGATATTATGGAGCCAATCATTTTGACAAAATTTCAAATAAATTGAGCTTAAATGCAGCCTCTTAAGTAACCACTTGTGACCAATTTCGGTCTTAGCCACGATACAATAGACAATCATTCTGACAAAGTTTGAAGACATTTGAGACAAAACTGGCATCTAGAGAGCAAACAAAGTATTTCTGAGATTTAACCTAGTGACCTAGTTTCTGACCAAATTTGACCCCAATGCAAACTTTGCTAAGACACAATGGAGACAATTATTCTGACAAAACTTGAAGACATTTGAGCAAAAATATGACTTCTAGAGTGCAAACAAGGTAATTGTAAGATTTGACCTAGAGACTTAGATTTTTGTCCCGATGTGAACCAAATTTCAACTTGACCGAGAGACAATGGAGACAATTCTTCTGGCAAAGTTTGAGGTTTTTTGAGCCTAAAATTTTACCTCTAGAGTGCAAACATAATATTTATAAGATAAGACCTAGAGGCCTAGCTTTTGACCCTATGTGACCCAAATTCGAACTTGGCCGAGAGACGATGGAGGCAATGTGTTCTGAGAAAGTTTGAAGTTTTTTTGAGCACAAAATGTTGACTCTAGAGTGCAAACAATATAATGACATACGACGCACGACGCACGTCACAAGATGGTGGACACAGTATGATCACAAAAGCTCACCTTGAGCACTTAGTGCTCAGATGAGCTAAAACTATATCAAACATGTAGTCAAGAACAGAAGAGGAATAAATAAACAAGTATAAACTAATTAATGTCTAAATTATCACGTATTGGTCGTACACTACTGTACCTGTTTGTTTCCAATACTACGAGAGTAGATTTGTTATGAGGTTTCCGCACAATATAAAGTCCTTTAGGTGTTACTGAACACCATCCTGCAGAAGCTGAATTTTAAATCCTACATCTTCTAAAAATATTGTACTTCCAGTGGTATTTTTTATTTCACTGATGAGAGAAATGAAATTAAACGTCACGTTTGAATCCACGTGGACTTCCGTGACCAACAGACCAATTATAAACATTCTTTCTTGCAAACAGAACCTACTGTGAGCCGTCAGATACGAAAAGGGACCTTCAAATATTTTTTGATGTCGATCGGGTACAAGGCAGTCTGACTGTAATAGACGCTTTTCGGACCTTGAGATGGTCTCTTCTCGCTTGACAAGCGTAATTTGATTGATTTAGTTAGATTTAGACATGTTTAACTCCAAGTCTTGATGCATTTCAATGTACCAAGTCTAGGCATGAAAACTTACGGATCGCGATTGTCTATCAAAAAAATCAATCGATCAATAAAATCATTCTGTTTTTTCCGAAGTGAACTATTGACTCCGACATTGACCAACATTTACGTGATGCATTTTTGTTGGTCTGGCGACCTACTTTTTCAAGCTGTAGCAACGACGCATAGGGCGCAAATTGGCAAGTTTACTTTTTTTTCTTACATGCTATTGGCTATAGAATATGAAAATAACACAGTGGAATTTCCTATCGGACCTCAGTAGGCGGAGCCAACGATCGGCCAATTCCAACAATCTTACACTTACACGGGTAAAGACCAGAATAAGTCTATTCATACGCAGAGTCTGATCCAAGTCTTCACTGTGCGGTCAGAAGATAACTAAAGATTCAAAACTTCGATAGATGGTCAATGGATATCTTTTAATACGTTGACTGTTCAGGCTGCTTGCTCAATCCCTGCGCTTCATGCAAATACAAGAAATTCTACGTTCTGGATCAAATACGTGTATATCATTTGAAGATGGTTTCGGTACCATTCTGCATTCTTATCATCTTATCACGATTTCTCATCTTGGAATCCTGCACTCACCAAGCGCCCCCTTTTTGACTGGCGGGTTAATTTATTTTGAGTCAGACCCTCAAAATACACTATAGATAATGTACTCCACTAAACTACAAACATAGATGTATAGGTGTGTGTCTTTCCGTTTATTTATCGTCGTTACCGTAACACATGCTCATATGAGCGACGTCCCCAGAACACGGTTAGTTGTTACGTGGGAAAGTGAAATGGTAAAGGACCAAACTGCTGTGAGGACCGCCTGGTTTTTTTTAATGTGCTCGATTGATAGAATCAATACACGGATCTTCGGCTTAACGTCTCATCCGAAAAACAATAAGTTTGTAAGTTGATATGGTAAGCCCAGGGCTCGAACACATGAAGTTTGAAGTTCATTACAAGGAGATGTAGTTCACTTTTAAAACTTCTGGTATTTTATTTGTTTCATATATCAATATTCAAATGTTTTGATTGGATAAGTTTTTTTTCATACCTTCACCAACAAACAGTGAGTGCGCTGCTATTTTGAATGCTTGTGCACTAATTAGGTACATTTTAATTACTCAAAATGGTAATTTATTTTTCTTTTTATTTAGCTTTTTTGTAATTAATTATACGAAATGGAGAGATTTTTTTTTTTGTTTTGTTTTCGTTAATGTTTGAACCTCAAAATTTAATCTTACTGAATTAATATTCTTATTTGATATAACAAATTCGGAAGAAGAATTTGCAGATTTTGGTCTTTCTGGACATAAATTCCAAGTCAATCTCTTCAAATGAACTGTAAGAAAACACACTCAATGAGGAAAGAAAATAAAAGTCAAAACACATGTATTGAGAAAAAGAAAAGAAAAACTCTAGTATACAGCATTTTTACACAATTAACTTTCATATTTAACAAAAACGACAACTATAAGTTGTAGAATGTTTTCTTTTATAAAAATAAACAAGTAGTGGATTTGTTTAGTTAAATAATTGACCAATTTCGGCTGTCAATCAATGAATCAATCGACCAATTAAATATATTTATTTAGACCTTTGAACTATGACATTGGCCGACATTTATTTGAAGCATTTTTGTTAGTTTAGTGATTTAAATTTCGTAACTACAGGTTATTCAAGTTGTAGTTACACGTTTGTGTCGTCAACAAACGATTTTACTGTACTTGCTATAAATGATGAAAAATAATACCGTTTAATATAGAAGTGGAATTCCCTGTGAAGTCTGTTGGCGTAGTCGGCGATCCGTCAATTAAAAAGCAGTGTTGATTTGGTGTTGTGTGCCATTTGAAGTTTGGTACAGTTTATACAGGGATCAAAAAGGTTGCGAATTAGAACATGAGTTTATATAACTCTTAACCTAAATAAGTATTGTAATGTAACTGAAACCATAATGCTTTGACCCGTTTTTTTTAAAGGGTCGTCTTCTTTCTTAATCCGTGGCCAATTCCGCTTTAAACAATCTTCCGGGTCTCATCAAGGCGACCTTCTTCGTTCGGTTTCCTGAAAAGAACCTGTTTATCTCCAGAACCAGGCTTGGCTCAGAGGCGGGAGATGGTATCTAGCCAATAGAACAATAGATTTCAAATTACATCATTTAAACGTCTATGAAAATTTACTTGCTCGCGACCCCTTCCCCCGCTTCGCGTTTAACTATTTTAGTTCCACTAGTAGATGGCCAGCGGGTTGTTGCCATGGCCTTGTGACGTGCGTAAGTCTGTCTGTCCACTCATCATTCAACAATCTCTTTCAAAATCTTACCCTGGGGTGCTAACGACTGGAATGCAAACAAATTCAGCAGGAATGATTCTCGAATGAATCTTTTAATCAGACACCATCGAAGACTTCTCATCCGATAAAATAACAAAACATAGCTTTATTCAATGGCTAATTTCAAATATAAACCAGTTACGAAGTGAATTGACGATAAAACAGAAGCGAATAGGGGCCTAACATTTGAAATAATACTGAAATCTACCCCCCCTCCTTTGTTGTTGTTATAGGGATGGGTGGAATTTTAATTAGTGATTGCGCTGCGTCTTTTATTTCTGTATTAACATCTTTGTGTGTTTTTAAATACATACATATATTTGTCCCTCTACCTAAAGGTCTAACACGGTTTAATTAACTCTTTCCTCTTTATTCCCTGGTTTTTATATCCCTTACACTTGAGAAATCATTGTGGTAAAAGACGAAAATGCTTGTGTAAAGTAAGTGTTCTTTTTCCACCCTGCCGAATGTGCATGTCCATCATGTTGCTATTAAAAACTAAGAACTAAGAAAACAAGCATTGGGCGAATTCCGAAATAATTAGAAATAAGCACTTGGAAATTGTATCGACTTGGTGCATTGATTAGCTTTGAAATATCATAATTCAATTGTGTTTATATGAAAATCCATTTAAATTATATCAGCTTTTGACGAGCTGCGTTATGTATGATGGCTACTGATCAAACTGGTTACCTATTTTACAGGGTACCAGGCAGGGCGGAGTTTGTACTTAATGTATATTAACCCATTGATAAATTAAATTGAAATAGCAATCTAGGTTGGCAAGAGCTATTAAAGCTGTAGTTAAGAAATTTTGCACGCCTAACGAAATAACACATGTTCAGTCACAAGCGTATGATAAGATTACAAAAGAACTAGCAACAGCCTTACTAATAAAAATGAACCAGAAACAGACTTACTGATGTTTAACCCATTCCAACTCAGCAGAATTTTAGACTGGTCCAAATTGAAAGGAGCTGCAGACGACAATCAAGTTGATGGAATTTTTTTTTTTTTTTTGTAACAAGCAATTTCTTCATTTTCCACAATGTTTTCTAAAGCTTTTTCGTTGCGGGGCGTAAAAAGGAGGGATTGAGTGGGAATGGGTTAACAATCACTTTAGTTATCACAAAAATAATACTTCAATAATTCTCATTTCCAGAGCTTTTGACAAATTGTATTTAACAGCACTTTAACCCATTTCCACTCGATGACACTTTTAGACGCCCCGAGAAAAATGCTTTGGAAAACATTGCGGATAATGAAAAAATTGCTTGTTACAATTTCTTCATTATCAACAATGTTTTCTACCCTTAAAGTAAAAAATTTAAAATTTCACGGGTATTAAATTCTCGTCTGTATCTTCTTTCAATTTTGACCTGTCTAAAATTTTGCCGTATAGGAATTGGTTAACTATAACTGACAATCGTTATACAGCTTTGACTGATCAGAATTTAATACAATAATAAATTCTCTCAGAGCACTATATTCATTATGTACAACACAAGATAGAATGTGATTCATTTTCAACTTCATTGTAAATTTTCTTTCGCGTTTTTTTTTTTTTTTTTTTTTCCGTTGAATTTTGGTCTAGAGTACACATCTCTTCCGATAATAAGATTATATGTGCGAAATCAAGTCATTATAGAGTTGCATTGTTACATTTCTTACTATGTTACGATGTAACAATGTAACTCTAGAATGTTGCTGTCCAGGCTGCTAGCCTTCACCTCAAGTACATGTGAATTTGACGGATCGTCGCTGTCAATCAAAAATCCGATTGACCAATCGCGGTTGTCAATCAAATAATCAGTCGACCAATGAAATGATTTATTAGACCAGAAGTGAGATGTACCCTCCGGTATTGGCAACCATTTTTGTAAGTTTTTGTAAAGATTGTTGTTGTTGTTTTGCGACATAACGTCGTTACTACAGCTGTTACGATGTTTAGGTCGCCATCAAACCATTCTACTGTTTTTTACATGTCACTGGCTATACATTTGGCAAAATAACGCCATTTAAAATCGAAGTCGAACTTCCTGTCAGAGTCAATGTACGGAGCCAACAGAGTAAGTTGGCGGGGCCGGCGATTGGTCAATTACCCATGTAAATGGGAAGTGATCTCTGAAATCAACTCCAAAATTAATGTTTAGGTATTTTTGTTTGTTAGGAGTCTTAAATCTTGTTCGAATTTAAGTTACTTCGTTTTAGGTCGCCGACCAACCATTTGACTTATTTTAAGTCCCTGCTTGCACATTTTCCCAAAAACTTCCGATTATGACCTCAGTCAAACTGCCATATCGGAGGTCAGTTGGCGTGGCCATCAATCTGTCCGTTATTAGAGATGTCACACACATGCTGATTTATCAGTAGATGCGTATCACTGAGGGTATTTCTATCCCCTGGTGTTGTTTTACATCGCTACTTGACTGGTATTGGGGTAAAATATTAATTGGCAGGCTAAAATTTCAAGTATTCTTTATTGTTGGTAAACCAATTTCCACACAATCCCTCCTGTATGTGTTTACCCCCGCAAGAAAAAAAAAAGACTCTGGAAAACACTGTGGAAAATTAAGAATTGGCTTGTATCAAGCAATTTCTCCATTATCAACAATATTTTTCTATAAAAAAAAAGACGAAAAAAAATTCCATCAACTTGAAATTGTTGTCTTCAGGTTCTTTCAATTTGGACCAGTCTAAAACTTATTTTGAGGGAATGCGTTAAGGTTCATGTATTTGAATTCGAGCTCGAACACATGACCTTCAATGGGAAGAGGTACCTTTATCCTATATGCACTGATATAGCTGATTACAGGAAATGTTTAATTTCATATAGACAGACAGACCGAAACCAGTTTACACCGATCTCTCGATACAAGGGCGATAAAAATGAAGTCTTTAAATCATTGATTCATTAAAATTCGTATATTATGACAGATCAGTAGTTCGTCGGAGTGGACCCTTTACGCAGTTTGCACGTACAAGATCCTTTTCAGGTATAGGGTCGTTATTGGTCTCGGAAATAATTGGGATCAAGTTTCATGCGCATGAGTCAGCGTATCAATCAGCACCGTGCAATATTCCATTTCTATTTAACCCATCCTTTTTACGCCCCTCAAGCAAAATATTTTTGGAAAACATTGTGTAAAATGAAGAAATTGCTTGTTACAAGCAATTTCTTCATTTTACACTATGTTTTCTACCAGAAAGCTGAAAAAATCTAACATTTCATAAACTTTAGACTGTCGTCTGTAACTCCTTTCAATTTGGACTAGTCTAATATTTTACCGTGTGGTAATGGGTTAAAATAAGCGAAAGTGATTAAATTCATGGCGAAACCCCCAATAATCTGGTGATACACATGAATTGTTAAGGTTGAATCTGCTGATGCATAAATGAAATATGTTTACTGGTAATAAATGAAACTACATGCACTTTTTGTCGTGTGAGCATTATCCAGAGCTTAATATTCACCTAAGGTAGGTTGTAGTTTAGATTTTTATTTCAACAATGATAGTTTGGACATATCCAGAGGTCGACATTTATTTTGCTTCAATTGGATCCCACAGGAATCCCTTCTTATTGCAGTTTATTTCAGATAACTGCAGGGATCCCTCCTAAATATACATTAACTAATTCCCAAACAATCCTGCCATTTAAGCCCAAATAAAAAAAAATGTAAATCTTTGTGAAAATTGAAGAACTCGCTTGTCACAAAAATATCTTCGTTGTCCACAGTGTTATCTATCAAAAAGACACATTCATAAATCCACTACCCTAAAAATGGCATCTGCAACTTCTCAGAAATTGGATTAGTCAAAAATTGTGTCAACTCATAATTGGTTGAATATAAAAGAAAGAACAAGCAGAAATTTACTGAAACGTCCTCGGCGAATCAGGAGCATCAGTAAATACATTACGATCTATTGTACCCGATACTTGTATATATCATTACATATTTTTCAACCGATCAAAATGCTTTGAATGAATCTGATAAAGGCCACCCAAGGATCATTCCTGTGAATTTTGGTTTAATACTGTTCAGTACTTTCTGAGAAGAAGATTTTTAGAGTAACAGTTGACGGACGGACGACGGACACCACATCATTACAAAATCCCGTTGGCTTTCAACCATTGGAGCTAGAGAGAGAGGGGGGAGAGAGAGAGAGAGAGAGAGAGAGAGAGAGAGAGAGAGAGAGAGAGAGAGGGAGAGAGAGAGAGAGAGAGAGAGAGAGAGAGAGAGGGAGGGAGAGAGAGAGAGAGAGAGAGAGAATGGCGCTTATAGCAGGGTTCTAACTAGCAGTCTCTCGCGTGCGATGCGAGTATTCTACCACACAGACAAATTTCGTTAAAAATATGCACTTTATAATCTCCTGATTAAGAGAGCGAGAGAGGGCGTTTACCAGGTTTACATGATTATGCACACCTCTCAAAAGCGATATGCAGGCGTTGCATCTATTAGTAGAATTCTGAGGTAAATATCTATTGACACAAAGTCCGGGCACGACCAAACTGTTTACAGACAGTGCGCATATGATCCTATGAATGGCCAATTAATTTGTTAAACAAAACATTCCAATCGTGCGTAAAACCGACAGCTTCGCTTATAATCAGCTTTGTACAGCAAAATCGTCTTTCCGGGCCGTTACTCTAGAATAAGTAATATTACTTTGGAATAAAACAAACACCTTATTTTTTAACAATATGATATGACTATACATACTTAATATTTTTATATATCTCCTTTCTTTGTCCATTCACTCATCAATTCTTGTAATTTTTGCAAATTCAGAACACTCATACGATAGCACTCTACATCAAGCGCCGGCTTTCAATGAGTCATACCTCGCCCCTCAAGCGGGCGTATCAATTTATACTCACAGTCATGTAATCCGGTCCAATCTACTTTATATGTATGAGAATGTTGTATTTATTGCATTAGATGTTTTTAAACTCTTCATGGGTTGAAATTTTACAGTGGTAACTTAAGCGTAAGATTGCGCAATCTGAGGCTAAAAATTGTCATACTTTCGCAATAGTCACCACAGGAAAAAAGTGAGGGAGTCGTGCAGCCGCAAGGTGCCACGTTTTCTAATGACTTTTTACTACGTCTAAGCCGCGTTTCTACGCCCTTCAACCTGTGATGTTCGGAAAAAGTACTACAAAGCAAAACAAAAATTATATCTTAGTTTTAAAAAGTAAACGTTCAATTCAACAAGGCGAACGATTGGCAGTATCGGGATTATAACGCGTTGTAATTCAAATGCAACAGCTATAGTCTGATATTGATATAATATAAATTCTTCTCAGAGCAGGATGTATGGGGGATTTGGGTTCGAGCATGGCCGGACGAGGCGAGCACAACATGGACATTCGAATAGACATATGCCAGAGGTACGATAGACAGTATCTCGCTGTTTAAGAGCACAGTTGAGATGTTCATTAAGCTCATATAGATAAAAAGTCCGATAGAGATAAAAAAAAAATTACCATAAGGGAGTGTGGTACAGAACGGGATCGAGCCGGTATTAAAATTAGCCATGATATTGTACCATCTTGCACTTGGACACACATATACCGGTTAGGTATTTGAGTATAGAGATCAACAGTACATAATTTCTGTATGAGAATGTGAAGCATAACTTGCCATTATTGAGTAAAATTCACACGAGTGTATTCAGTGTCCGACAACAAAAGAGGAATGGAGAGACTTTTAAAAGGAGTTTGAATGCAAATGTAACGTATTCCAAGCTTGCGCAGCCCTCGATAGAACATACATCGCTTTGGGGCGTCCACGATGCAGTTGTTGTCTGAAATTCTAAAGTATTTTTGATGTACTCCGTAGGCGTCCATCAGTGTTACCCAGTTTGGAAAATCCCGTAGGATGTTTCTATGTTAGGAGAGAAGTAGTACCCAGTTAGGTTCGATTTATTTATTTATTTATTTTTCAAAACCTGTCTCCCCCAAGCAACTGTACATTTTGTAAATGGCGAAATACGATGATTCTATATAATTCGTAGAGCGCGTAAAGACCCCTATTAAATACGAACAACACCTACCAATAACCTACTTTGTGTATAGATTCGGTCACGATTTAAAATAAAACGCAGAGTCTTTCAATTATATAGCGAGCAACATGCTTTCTACTTTGAGAACACAGCATATCAGCTGTATACCGCGGGAGTGCTACAATTTATACTTTCACAAAACTGGGCCAATTCCCCAATCACATTTAAAAACGTGAGCTAACATGTTTCAAAATTGAGCGACAAGCAGTCATTTACTTTTTATCATAAAAATAAATTTCTGAGTACCCTGCAAACATAGTGAGAAACCAAGGAATATTTGCAGTCTATTTTCGCCGACGCTAATGCACTCGCCAGACATAATTCTGTTTTCGCATCGGTTTCTTATTCATTTACTGTCCGATAATCATTATTCCCTGGTCCAATAGAAAGTGTTATTTCCGGAAGCTGGGGTAGACAGTCGTGTGTTGAAAAGGAAATCGAAATACACACCATCTGTTCTCATTAAGCCGCCGTCATTGCGCAGTCGGTAGAACGTTAGACTCATAATCTTCAATAACGGGATGTCATGCGTTCCGTCCTCGGCGGCGGCACTTATCCTTTCCGATATTTGTCTCTCATCAGTGGGTGGATAATCGTAAACCTAGGTGGGATAGCAGCTGGAGGCTAGGAAAGGATGTAGTGGTAGTACTGGTGTGAGAAATACAAGGAATCAATTGTTAGGTGCGCTTGAACCCTGAAATTTCTTGCCCAAGGACAAACACTCATGACCAGTGGTGCAGCTTGGATTAACAGCCCTAATCCTTGACTTCTTGCTGATTACAAGTCTGCAGACCTTACCATTTAGCAATACAGGACCCCTTTGACAAATTGTTCTTCTTCACCACGGTTTGATGGTCCAAACTCATGGGTGTGTATTTCACATGCTCATTTGTCTGACATGACAGGTTTTTCTACTTGCGGACAAGCACATTTTTCAAGGCAACTTGTCGAAATACAAGTAAATACCAGGGCAATCTTTTGAATAGTACAAAACAGATCTCAACCCATTCCCATACAGTGACGCGTTTTTAAAACCCCCAAGAAAAACAATTGAAAAACACTGTTGAAAATGAAGAAATTGCTTGCAACAAACATCTTCTCCATTTCGACAATATTTTCTACCCCGTAAGTTAAAAAATCTAAAATTTCATAAACTTTGTTTTGTTTTCTGTAAACCCTTTCAATTCGATCAGTCTAAAATTTTGCCATCTGGTAATTGGTGAAAGAAACTTGTTATATACATGTATTGCCAATTTGGGAAATTATCACGATTTTATATTGAAGGGTGTAAAACATTGATGTGAGTGAAGAAAATAGCATTTTCCTCATTAACAATAACTTTTTCTCTAAATCTATCTCTTCACCTTTTATGAGACAAGTTGGTTTAAATTCTGAAAATGTAAAATGTCTTACTTGCCCGCAGAAAAGTAGAGCAAATCTGTATTTCCATACAATTGTACAATCTATAATGATGGGTCAAGGCATGTTGTTTTAATTCCTTGTTGCATAGATTTAAATACATTGTACAATCCATTTCAATCGGCATGTGCTTTTGAACCTATTACCACTCAACTCCACATTTTGATGCGTTAAATAAAGACTATTGAAAACATTGTAACACATTGCCATGTATATTGCCTATTACAATATAACTTTTTGGCACTGCGGCCAGAGCGCAGTTAGTAGCACATACCATTCTCAGTTGCGAGGTTCCGAGTTCAATCCCGGCTGGGACGAAAATCCTTTCAGACATTTGCCTCCCAAAATGGGTAGATAATCGTAAACCTAAGTCTAATGAGCAGCTGGGGGCTCAGAAAGGATGTTGTTGTTGCTCTAGGGTCAGAATTGCCAGGAATTTAGGGGTAGGTGCTCCAGCCTCCATTACATGACTTTAATACTATTAAAAGTGGCTTGATAGTCAGCTCAGCAAATAAAGTGCTATGGAAAGTAAGTTCGATAAATATTTGTTGTTATTGTTTATCTTCGGGCCAGACAAAACTTAAGTGACTGTGACTTATTGAAATGCAGTTTTTATGGGTGTTAATTTTCATGTTTTAAACATCTGAAAGTTTTTTATAACATGTCAACCTTTTGGTGGAAACATATTCTCAGTCGAGTCCTAAAGGAGGGAGGGGGTGCGGCACCTGATACTGAAATAAAACAACTGATTTTGAATTTAATACAAACTGCTCTAAACTTTCAAAACACACAATCAAACCATTACCGTTCATTCAAAAGACTTTTCAAATTCATTCATTTTGTCAATTTCATAATTTTCCTTAACTACAGAACCCGGGTCCATGGTTTGACTCGGATGGACCTACGAAGACATAATACTCTACCTCCCAGGCCTTGTCAATTCAATAATTTCCTTAACTGCATAACCCGAGTCAATATTTGGACCAGGGTGGACCCACACAGACAGTTTACCCTAACGCCGGGCTAGGCTTAATCAAATGCTAGTTTAAATCCCTATATAGGGTAATAGGATAATATCACTACATTAACCCATTACCACTCTATAAAATTTAAAACCAAACAAAGAAGTTGCAAACGACAATTTTAAGTTGATGAAATTTTTGTCTTCTGGGTTAGAAAACATTGTGGATAATGAAGAAATTGCTTATAACAGGCAATTTCTTCATTATCCACAATGTTTTCAAAAGCGTTTATATTGAGGGGTGTTTAAAAGCGTCATTGTGTGGGAATGAGTTAAAAAGTAAAAGGCCACAATGTTTGAATTATAACTATTCCTTGCATAAAAGCCCTTAACACTTTCCTGTTTTTTTGGTTTTTTTTTTTTTTTTTCAAAATTTTAAACTTGTCCAAATTCTAAGAAGTTGCAGATGACAAATAAAAGAGAGTGAAATTGAAAAGCAGTTGTCATGCTGGATAGAAATTGTAGAAAAGGGAGAAATAGCTTGTAACAAACAATTTCTTCTTTTCCCACTATGTTTCATCAGGTACAAAATCGCAGGAACGTAACGACCTGGGATTGTATACTAAACGAAAGGGTTAAAGTATAAAAACAACGAGTACAAATCTAGCGATAAATACAATACGTCCAACCAACATAAACGGTACGAAATAGGGACGAAATAGTTCAGGTACGATCTGACGGATCATATACCTTGCGTTATTCATCGCAAGTTCATAAATCTTGACTATTTCAAGTATTTAGAATCCAGTTTGGAATTTGTTAAAAATTAAAAAATTAAACCTTTTTATTTATCTCGGGGTGCGAGCTGCACCGAAATTGCTTGAAAAATGCGACAAGTATGTGTTCCGAAGAAGTAAGAGCTTCTCTCGTTGTGAATGTCAACCCGCACGGTTAAATATACCATTTATTTATTGATTGGTTAATCCATCAATTGATTGACGACTTGTTGGTCGATTCATTTACATATTGATAGATATTGATCGGAAAAAAACACGTTCGTTAATAGATATAAACCTTATTGGCCGTTTTTAAGAGTGGGCACGATCTCAAGATCGGACACACTATATATAGTTAATTGATAATAAATTTACAGGTTTTAGCTGTCGGGTAAGAGAATACGCTGGCACCTTTAAATTGTAAGATTCCCCTTAATGTATGCAAACAGTTAAGATAAAATCCTGGGGCATAATTATAGAGATGCCTTTTTATGCCCCTAGATCGATAGATCGGGGCATATTGTTTTTGGTCCGTCTGTCTGTTCGTCCATCCGTCCGTCTGTCTATCTGTCCCAAAACTTTAACCTTGGTCATAATACTGGACAGACGCCTTTCATATTTAACACAACATCCCTTTGGACAAGGGCTTTAAACTGACCTATTTGTAGGTGACCTTGACCTTCATATGACCTTGACCTTTAAGGTCAATATGTAAATTTTTCTGACTTAGGTAGCACAACTTGGGGCATGCGTCATCTTATAGTGACATCTCTTGTTAAGAAGTTACAACAGTGAGTAGATTTTCGGACGAGTATAAGTACTTTAATGTAACTATACTTTTAAGTTGAAGGTTTTGACTTTTGAGTTATGACCTTTGTCTGTTGACTTTTGACTTTTGTCTTTTGATTTTTGCCTTTTGCCTTTGACTTTTGTCTTCTGACTTTTGCCTTTTGTCTTTTGACTTTTGTCTTTTGACTTTTGTCTTTTGTCTTTTGACTTTCATTTTGTTTCGACTTTTTCCCTATGGATGTTACAACAGTAAATGGATTTTTGGACGATTTTTCCAATACTCGTCCAAGAATATATTTACTGTAGAGAAATCGTCGAAAATCTTACTACGTGTGCTCTACTAGAGTACCAGTGGACGTGATCAAAATGACGACGTTGATGTAGAAGGGATTATTGTTGCAGTTAGTCACTGGTCTCGTCTACAATCTTCTACCGACTTTTGACTATTTACATGTATGAAGTAGAAGACAATTGACATTACAAACAAAAAGGCTTTAAGAAATTCTATTTTTTGTACACACATTCAACTTTTGTTATTTAAAGGTTATGCTACCGATGTTCAAACCCGTATATAGGCCTATTACAATACAGATTAAAAGTCATAGGCTTTAAGATTATTAAGATAATATACCACGTAAAAAATGAATAAGATTACTGGTCAACTATTTCATCTGTGAAGTATTTGTTCCATAGAAACTTTTGACCTTGACATGCACGACATGGTAATCTTTGCGAAATCAGTTCAAATTATTACTGACTGGAAAGCACATGGATAGCAATGTCTTTAAAAGGATTGTTAGGATCAAAGGACAGTTAGGGGTACTGTTTAGCACGTGAGTCACGAAACTTTGTTACTTCAAAGAGATTGTAGTAAAATAATAAACCACTAACACTTGTATTGCTCAGTCAATATTTTTGTTGTAGAATTAGATAAGCCAAAACGAAACATCAGATATTGAGTAGAAAACATTACAAATTAGTCTTTACTTACCATTTTGATTTAGATTACATTTGTAAGAAAAGTTTTTGATTATTTTCGCAATACTTGCTCATATAGATAACTGGCCATCAAAACAGCCATTTTATTTCAAGTCAGTTTTGAATATTTTGGACAGATTATTGTGCAGCCAAGCGTGAATTTATTGTCTTTATTGTCTTTTCAAAAGAAGTGCCAGCTCATGATATTTCGCTTTTTTTCTTCTGAATACATATTTCACAATATACTACGTCCTTTTTATCAACATGTGTACCGTTATCCTTTGTACTAAATGTTTCTGGTAGAAAAAAAAAACATGGCATCAGGTTTTCCATAATCTAGCACAGTCCTGCGCTGACGTCTTATCATATGAGTATTCCAGTTTTGTGCTATTCGGTCAAGATGTGTTTGAATAAGATCCATGAAACAGAATTTTAAATTTGAACAATGGACAGCGTCAAGTTCATCGTATGCACCGGAATCACGCAAATCTTTAAAGAAATTAATCCACCATTGCAGACCCTGTTGTCGTAAAGAACGCCACCAACGTTCAATCCTCTGATTTGATGTGTTTTTACCAATTAATGCACTCCTGTGTTTTGAAAATGCATCCGTGCTTTCGTGTCGAAATAGTTGTTGTAAAAAGCAGATATATGAATTTTCAGTTCCCGCACCACAACGAATAATACGAGGTGTTTTCTCGAGATTTTCTAGTGCATCGAGGAAATGTTTTGAAATAAGTTTCGGGTTATTGTTAGTATCTGAAACCTCGAGCCAAATAAGTCTCCTGCTAAGCCCATCAATTGCCGCCTGAACGCAAAAACCAAATGGTTTTAATTTGTCACATCCATCGACATGCCAAATATAGTTGGGTCCTTTGGCACAGTATACACGCCTTTTTAATCGGTGGGTTTTTCTCATTTAATTACCCCCAGGGTCCAAATGTCTCAAAATTAACATTACGACATTTGGCTTTACTTCATATAATTAACCTTAAACCGATGCCACATAGTTCTTTATCCAATAGTTTCTCCATGAGTTTGCAGCTCTTTCTCGATAATATCAACAACCGTATAGAGTGGTGTAAAAGTATGCATGTCACGTCTTTACAGCTTTAGTTTCTTTAAAATATTCTTCAACTGTCGCATAGACAATAAAATTGTGTGTTTTAACAATAGGAATCCAAGTATGTCCTTGTACTTGAAGCCAAAGTTGAAATACTCAGTAATAAGAGCCGATCCATCCTTTAAAGATACATTCGGTAAGTATGTTCGTACAAATCCAAGGAGTGTCAGAAATAAAGTAGCCCAAAACAAGAGCCTTTTCATTTTCTGTCGTGCTTTCAGCACCTCTGAAAAATAAAACATATTTTTATATGAAAAACACATGAGTTGCCAATTTTATATCACTAAATTATTTGATCTATAAACACTGAGGGTACCACCCCCTCCCTCTGAGTCTCGAGTCTTCCTAATTTTTGGGGACTGGGTCTGGAGTACGCCTTAAATTTCAACCCGAGTCTGAAGTACGATTTAATGTGATTAAGCCGAGGCAAGGAATTGGGGTAAGATGGGTTCAAATCCAGCCTAGAGGGGGCGCACCTTCTAAAACCTATCATTTGATATAAACATTGCATAATAGCCCGCTCTGCATAAAATATATATTTCTATTAATTTCTATTGATTGCGAGCAAAGCGAGCAGAAAAGTTTAGTAAAATGCTTCAAAATAACAAAAATGTTTACTTCAGAGAGTATTAAAATAATGATAATTTTCTTGTGTCGATAGTTTTCAGGGCTTGTTTCCCTCCTACAACATAAATGGTATTATCAACTTTTATTCCAGGAGATATTCTAGCATTAAAGTGTGTTTAGATGATAGTTTTAGACGTTTCTTACATCAGGCGATGTTTCTCGTCATTGAGTGTGTATGTATAAAACAGGAATACTTACAGGAAAAGGTCTAAAATTGAGGGATACTTACTTCATCAGAAATGTCGTTCCTGTCGTCCATCTTCTTTTGAGGGTAATGAGAAACGAGCGCGCCAAATCAAACTCAAAAGTCAAAAATCAAACTTCAAAAGTCATTAGTCAACAGTCAAAAATAAAAAGTCAAAATTGCCCTTCAGGGCTTCCATAATAGTTAGCTAGTTAGAGTTTAAACAAATGAATTTAAACAAACCAAGCTTGGTAGGACGTTGTGCTTAAATAAGATTATCTATATATGAATAATACCATTTTACCACACCAAAATGGGCATATCACTTTACCATGCCAACACGTACGTCCATCATCAGAACTTTCTGTGCTTTGATTTGGACTTGAAGCTAGCAGCAATTTGTCACGTTCTGGAGTTAGTGAAATAAGAATATTGATACAATAGCAGAAAGACGAAGTGTGGATGAGTGACTTAGTTAACCCATTACGAAAAACGTTTAGACTGGTCCAAATTGAATGACGTTACAAAGGACATTTTTCATTTAAGGAAATTTTAATTTGTTTCCTCTTTTGAGGTAGAAAACATTGTTGATAATGGAGTAGTTGCTTGTAACAATCTGTTTCTTCATTTTCCAAAGTGCTTTCCAAGGCCTTTCTTCTTCGGGCGTCAAAAAGCCCCATTGTGTGGGAATGGGTTAAAATGTAGTATTTTGTTTACCACAATTTTATTGTTAATCTACTGTAAAATCTCAACTTAGACGGGGTAATAAAATGAAATGAAATTTATTAAATTCCTTCATAAGCATTTTCTCGTTTTATCTAGCTTTCTCCGGATTGTGCGTAAATTTAGTGAAACAAGTTGTAAATTTAAGAATCGGGGACTAAAACTTTTTGTTTAAATCTAATGAAAGGTACAATTTAGTCCTCTACAGATTCAAGCCCGATCATCTCGCTCAATACAGCAGTCCGATCTGGGCAGATTGGCATCGAAAAAACAAGAATTTAGATGGGCTCTATCTTTTCAATGATCTATACGAGCTAGCTTAGCCTCATGTCACGGCTTGTTTAACCCATTACCAGACGACAAATTTTAAACTGGTTCAAAATGAAAGGAGCTGCAGACCACAGTTGATAGCTGAAAGCATGGATAATGAAGAATTTGCTTGAAATAACTAATTTCTTCATCTTCCACAATATCTTTCAGAACTTATTTTTCTTGAGGGGCGTCAAAAAGCGGGGTTGTGTAGGAATGAGTTAAGATAGATAAAGTTTCATACTTCGATAATCTCGAGTTATGACGCATGATAATTTACATAACATTTTATTGGATGCCGTCGATGGGCGACAAAACGTCGAATCTATAGGTTTAATAAGCTATAGTTACGATGTTTAGGCCACCAATGACGACTCTTCATTTGTATGCTTTTATTGAATTAGATTTGAAAAACAGATTACAAACCACTTAACAATTTGTGGTGCAAAATATAAGCACACACTCGTGTATTCTACACACATTAAAGCATCCGAATTCATTCGAGAAAAGGAAAAAATACATGGTACAAGAATTGTTTCCAATTTTCGCACCTACCATTCAATTTAAATGCCATTTGAACTTGTCTAGAACCCTCTTTGAAATTCAACTCGTGTTCAATTATGTGGACGATTGATAGATTAATTATCCCGCGGTGTGTGTGTGTGTGGTGTGTGTGTGTGTGTTTGACAACCCGAGAGGAGTCAAAACGTTTCACGAATACCTAGCCAGATTTTTATCAAGTTTTTTTAAATAAATAATCCGATACGAGCCTTGTGCGTGATATAGGGATCCCATTCATCACAACTCGGCCGATTCCGTACCTACATCTATAGATCGGAGATCGCCCGAGGATTGCCGAATGATAGGGATCCAATGATATACCAATCGCGACGGAAATCAAATAATCGATCGACCAACCAAATCATTAATTTAGACCGGAACTTTTCTTTTAACTCTGAGATTGGCCGACATTAATGTGAGGCATTTCTGTTGGTTCGGCGACTTAAACGTCGTAACTACAGCTTATTCAACCTGTAGTTACGACGTTTAGGTCGCCAACCAATCAATTTTTTATATATTTAACCGTACATTTATTTTTGCAAAATACCGCCGTTTAATGTCGAAATGGAACTTCCTCTAGGAATTCAGTGGGTGGGGTTGGCGATACGAAAATCCCACAGGTGCCTGGGTCGAAATGGCACTTGTATTGTATTGTGTTTTGATGTTAACAAGAAAACCATGCATAAACTAGTAATATGAGAACACAATGATCTTATCGTCGGCACG
Organism: Fragum fragum; assembly: GCA_946902895.1. Lineage (NCBI taxonomy): Eukaryota > Metazoa > Mollusca > Bivalvia > Cardiida > Cardiidae > Fragum > Fragum fragum. The sequence goes on from OX336371.1 coordinate 34,880,055, forward strand.
CGAGCAAAATGTCGTAACTACAACTTTAGTAAAGCTGTAGTTGCGACATTTTGCTCGCGTACCAACATTATATTCTTTTTGTACACGTTTCATGAATTATATCAGATTATGAAACAGGTGCCTGTGTTCAGTAGTTATGTACATAACACAAAAGTAAAGACGGAAATCTTTAAATATCTTCTATCAAAGAATAAGGCCTAGAGCTTTCTAATTGTGCATGTAGAATCGTGTAATGGTAATCTTCCAAAAACTTTAGATTCTTAGTCTTGGATCAACATGAGCCATTTTGCGGGTTTCTGTTGTGTATGTTTTTTTTTATTTTTCATTTTCATAGAGTTAAAGACGGAAATCTCCTTCCTAACCAATTTGCTTACAGCTTGCAGAAACATCTAAATGTTATTTTACCAAAATACTGCAATTCATTACTCGTGGATGAACATAAGCACTATGTTGTGGATTCCTGGAAATTTCAAAGAGATAAAGAAGGACCTCCTTAGAAATTCTTCTCCCAAACTAAATCTCTCTTGATCTCTCAAAAAGGCCCTTAGTCTGCATCCGTTAGACGCTTTCAAAAAAACAAAACAAAAAAAGACAATTTTCCACAGCGGGGAGGATTGACTTCCGGTTTTGGTTCCGAGGGCCTCATATTAGAGCGTCCAGTAATTTAGCTCAATTTGTCGATGTTATACAATGAAAGGCATAGGCTAAAAAAAGTAGATAATATTGTTGGAAACTTAAAAAGTGTTACAATATTAATTTCTCCGTTGTCCCATGTTTTCAATAGTGTTCCTCAGAAGCGTTAAAAGTACAATGTAGTCTATATTAACCAACTCATAGATTAAATGACGGAAATTTTGTTTAAATATCTTTTTTTCACAGCATCCAATAATATCTATGATATAATTCAGTATATAGTATATGTTGAAACAAACGCCTGTGATGAATGATTGCTAATGATTTTGAGGAATGTACCGTCAGGATAGGTCATCAACATTTTTCTCCCCGGCAAAGACTAGATTCACCATAACTCCTGTCCTTTGTCTATGTAAATGTTGAAGTTGTGGTGGTTTATGTGAGAAAAGATAAAAGTAAGATCTAAATGGACCAGACATTATATCGTAAGTGGGTGACGAAAATGTCGTTATTTCATATCATCTCAAATTGTATCTACGACATTTTGGTAGCCCATCGATGATATTCTTGTAACAATATACGTATCGTATCACATTGGCCCCATGGTCTAGCAATAAGGCTAAGTTTTCAAATATCTATGCTAGATTTTTTTTAAAAAAAGGAAAGCTCTCCTCACAATATATCATGCAGCAAAAAAAAAAAAATCATTTCAAGTGCTAATCATGTTAACAACAGCATGTCGTATTGCGATGCAATACAGGAGTCTCCCACCGGATTAAAAAAGTCTTTTATATAGTAAGCCTTTCGCTTTAATATTGGAGAAGTGTAAAATTTATTGCTTGTGAAAGATTTAAATAGAATATAATTGTTTGTTTCAATGTAAGATCCATTTATCTTTAATTGTGTAAATAACAAAAGCTATATTTTCAAGAGTGGCAGAGTGAAAATACGGCTTTTGTTGTTCATGAAATGAAAGATTTACTGATATTGCACAAAAAAAAAAAAAAAAAAAAATTATTCTTTTTCTTAAATGCAAAAATAGGACGAAATGTGAAAATTTTGAGACAAAAAGTACTAAAAGCGCTTCATTTTACATGCGATTACTAGGCAACGTTCAGATAACGTTCAGATAACGTGAAATGAACGAAAGCAGGGTATAGGTTCTTGATATTTTCACTGCTTGGCAGTGAGATTATCAAGTGGTAATCTATGGTTATTTTTCGATAAACCACCAAAAAGCTTAAAGGAATTTGAAGAATTCTGCAAAAGTTAAAATGGATTGGATAAAGATAGAATTTGAGTATGATATATCACAGAAAATAGAGAGGGAAAAGATTCAAAGGGTAAAATCAAAAAAATAGTCGTAGGAGAGTTACGGTTTTTATAATACAATGTTTAAAACAACAAAAGGCAATAACTCCAAAAATAGGCAAGCTAGAGTTATGGTTCTTGAATATGACACTTCTCCACATTGTGATCTATAAGTGTATAAAGTTTCAAGTTCCTAGCACTTATGGTATAGGATATATTCTCCGGACAAAATTGTGACGGTCGGACGGACGGACGGACAGACAGACGGACAGACAGACGAACGGAATCGAGAGAACCTTTAATCCTCCAACCGGTAACCGGTGGGGGACCAATGAGCGTATTTACTTTATTTGACTGTGGAAAAATGATTAAAAATAAACACCATGCCATGATATTACAGTGCCGATTGAACACGATGCCTGATAGACTGGTACCACTGTCGACTTGAATAAAGCCTTTGTTAAAGTCGACTTCGGTACCGGTCTAGATGCCTAATCGTATCTTTGACCAATCGAAAATCAGTTTTTGGCGGCAAATCGGTTGAAACAATCAAGTTATAAATGTTACCAGTTTGATGTTACTGTTTATCGCTTGCTTAACATGTTGCCGGATACCGAAGGGAACCCTTTACTTGAAGGTTGTTTACCGCTTATGTTTCTGATCAACTCTCTCTAATTCGATCATTATATTTAATCATTTCTATTTTTCATAGTTTTCTCCGCACTATTAACATCGTCTACTTCAGAACGATTTTTGTTACCTACATCGATATATTGCTCCCCGTTTTCCCATTTAAATAGATATTTTTAGCTAGCAAAGCGTCAGCTTTGATAGCTTAAGTTAACAAACAAAATCTTAAGGTCTTCTCAAAGTTCAACGAGTGCAAACTGCCACTGGAGCCTTAACTACTAAATCCATTGAATGCCTACGCCACAAAAAGTAGTTCTGGTGTATTTTAAGAATATAACAAACTCTATTTAAATTGCAGTGACTCTTTCTAAAGCACACTATCCAACCCAGTCCCACTCATTTCCGCTTTTTAAGGATCTCAAGAAAAAGCTTTGGAAAACATTGTGGGCAATGAAGAAATTGCTTGTAACAAGCAATTTCTTCAATGTCCACAATGTTTTCTACCGAATTCCAGCAACCTGAAATCGTCGTCTGCAACTTCTTTCAATTTGGACCAGTCTAGATTCTGTCATATTATAATGGGTTAACTTTAACCTTGTTAATTATCATGATAAACTTTATCAAAGAGGATTAATTAACAAAACCATGCTTTGTTAGCTTACAGTACTTTCAGTACTTTGATTCTTTTTATAGACGTTATACGAAAAGTATATTATTACATCTAGAACATATATTTCCCCTTTTCTTCCACGTTTTTATTATTTCAAGGATACGAATGTCAAATACATCATATAGTGCATGCGTGTTTGATATTGTATTCTATTATTATAAGGATGTGAATGACAAAAAAAACTGACATCCTGTAATTTCAATGCGTGTTTGATATTAAGAGAGAGAGAGATCATCATAGGTGAACATACCAACAGAAATAAGATATTTCAAAAACAAGTTGATACGCTTATACTTTGTAAGAAGGATGCTTTTTAACAAGTAAATGCACTTTGATGTAGACTTTTGGACATTGATATCAACGTAGGCCTGTATAATTGCATATCAAAAGCAGCATTTAATTAGTAACGTCTAAAATTTGGTGATATTGAAGTAATGGTAAATAGTACAAAATGCTTTAAATATTAAACAAGTAAATTTTGTAAATCATATCAATAAAGATAATTGAAACTTGTTCGTACATTACGTACTGAAGGGCGGGGTTTGTCATGATTGATGTGCCTTTGACTGACGCGTGCTTGCAAGTTTAACCAATCAGTGTCGGAATGAATAAGATGGCATATGTTTTTTGTGAAGTGTCGATGGTTGTAAATATTATAAAACCACTGATTTAAGTAAAAAAAAACTTATACTATTTTGTAGAACATAATTCATAAAAGTGATTATACCGAGGGTTAAACTATAACCGTATATCATTTTTGTGTAAGTGTTTGTGGGGTTGTTAAAAATAATTTAAAAACATCTCATCATATAGGAATTCTTATTGTAGGAAAGGATAATCGTGGTACGTAATATTTACTTTGGCCGAAATACAAGCCGTTTTAAACTCAATTTGATTTCAAATTTACGATAACGGCATCAATATTCCTCGGTACAATTGGTTTGCACACAGGTTGAAACTCATTTTTTAACTAAAAAATTTTTTGATTTTTTACCTTTATTTTTTGCTCGTTCAAAATGAACAATTTATATAGGTTTATATCATATTAATTTACCGACTCCCGCAACCTACTACGTGACCATCTAGTCCCGAAGAAATATCGCATTCATCGAGACATTGTTTGACGAATTCACAGCTAAAATTTCTAAATTGAACTCTGCCAAAAAACTGTAATTTTTCAAGTAACTAATTTCTTTCTACCTAAATCCCTAAACCATATTACTTAAAAACAATATAAACTTTGTGTTGTTGGTTCCAGGACTATACAAACAGATTCAGAAGGAAGCCTTAAAAGATGGTCCCTCTAAAATCCAAAAGGTTTAAATCTTTCACATTTTGCATGCAATGTTACCGTATGATACCCTTCTAAAATAATAAAATTCATTACTTTGTGTCATTGGTTCTTGGCTATAATATAGAGATAAAGACGGAAATCCGTAAAAATATTGAAATTCTTCCTGTCCATTTGTATCAGGCACTGCCTTGTGAAAATCAACAAAAACATCAAACTACTACGGTAAAACCTATCATGCTCAGATGAGCAATCTCGGACCATCACGTGCCTCTTGTTATTGCTTTTAGAATTGACCAATCGCCCCTGTCAATCAACGAAATCAAGCGACCAATCAAAGTATTTATTCAGCCCGGACCTTGGCTTACAACTCCAAATTGTCCGCAATTTTGTTAACATTTATTGTTGGTTTGGCGACTTAAAAGTCGTAAATACAGCTTATTCACGCTGTAGTTACGACGTTTAAGTCTCTAAACAACTATCTTACCTTTTTGTTATTTGCTACTTGTCATAAATTTTACAAATTAACGCCTTAAAAAAACGAAGGGGGGCTTCCTGTCTGAGTCGATTGGCGTGACTTATGGAGTAGATGGGAGAAGTCAGCGATTGGTCAGTTACTATAGTTTGACTAAAGAAATATATACAATACAATATATGAGCCAGTGCGCGACATTTCCAACAATTTCGCAGGTGCGTGACACACACACATTGAGCACCCTGGACAGCCATTTCGGGGCTATTAGAATGTTCACTGATTGTTTAAAGAAGCTTTAGGTCAGTATCTATCTACAGAGCGCAGAGTGAAGACTCTGATCAGACTGTGCGGATGCACAGGCTGATCTGAGTCTTTACTTGGCGCATATAAGTAATTGTTTGAAATACAACGCACGCGCTCATATTTCTCCTCGGACATCAAATATAAGATCAACTGTTGAATTTCATATGTCCGGTTCGACACTAATTTTTAAGTATGAGTTACTGCCCCTAGGTCTTTCGATACTCAGGCAATAGTCTAGTTTGTCGTTTTGGTCCCGGGTTCGATCCCCGACGGCGGCACTCATCCTTTCCGAGTATTTGTCTCTCACCAATGGGTTGATAATCGTAGACCTATGTGGGATAGCAGCTAGAGGCTAGGAAGGGATGTAATGGTATAGTACCGGTGTGAGAAATACCAGGATTCCATTGTTAGGTGCTCTAGCCGCCGCGATATAACTGAAAGATTGTTAAAAGCAGCGTAAAACCCCATTCAAACAAACAAGTTTGTCGTTTTATCGTTTTTACGACTTTTAGAATGACGGTTATATACAATGAATACAAATACAATATCCTATATTTCTCAACGGACACCATATATAAGATCACTTTTTTATTGAATTTCTTATGTCCAGATCATCCTTTTTTTCACGTAAACTTTTGCCCATTTATATTCAGATTCAAGGCTAGTTTTTAGAAAATGAACCCGACCGGTACTGAAGCCCCTACCAGGGTGTGTATAATAGGTGCTGGACCGTCCGGGCTACTCACATTAAACAGGTTCTTGAAGCTTAGAGAACACTGTCCGGAGGTCATATGTTACGAAAAGCAGTCAACTTGGGGTGGTCAGTGGAATTTTACATGGAGAACAGGTATCGTCTGTATCAAAACGAAATTGCCGCTATTAACACATTCCCACACTATCCCGCATCTTTACGCCCCTCAAAGAAAAGAGCTTTGAAAAACATTGCGGACAATGAATAGATTACTTGTAACAAGCGATTTCTTCATTATCTACACTGTTTTCAACCGGAAAAGATAATAACCAATAAATAATTAGATAAATAAATTTCTGTCGACATAAAATTGTCTTCTGTAATTTCTTTCGATTTGGAATTTTTTTTTGTTGTCTTGTAATTTCAATATGCATGCGATGGAAGCAGTAATTTTACACTTAACCTAAAGCATTTCATCTTTAGACGTTTGTTTTCCGATCTCTCAAATACATGTATTTTAGTTTACAAAAAGTATATAAAAAAATACCTGAGAAATGAAATACTGATAAAGGAATATAAAGTTTGAATGCTGATGAAATGATATGTCTTAGTTCTATGCTTCTAATCTTCAATTAGAATGGGATGTCATGGGTTAGAACCCCGGCGGCGGCACATATCCTTTCCGACATTTGTCTGCCATCAATGGGTGGATAATCGTAAACCTAAGTGGGATAGCAGCTGGAGGCTAGGAAAGGATGTAGTGGTAGTATTGGCGTAAGAAATACCAGGAATCCATTGTTAGGGACCCAGCCGCCGCGATATGAATGAAATTATGCCAAAAGCAAAATGTGTATAAAGTTTCAAGGTTGTAGGGAAACTGGTTCCTGAGTTAGATCAAGGAAACAGTTTTCAACCAAAGTTCAACTGTGACCTTGACATACGTCACCCAAACAAAATGTACTTTCTTGTGTCATTGGCAACAATTGTGGGAAGTTCAATTGTTGTAGGTCCATTAGTTCTTGAGTTGGAGTATGGAAATGAAAACGCGTATGCAAGGACGAACGGTTAGACGGACAGACATTGTGAAACCAATAACCCCCCATTTATTTCGTAGGTGAGGGATATAATGATAGTCAATCCACTCACAATGTTTGTGTCGCTGCCACCAGTTCTTTATGAATCTCTGTTTATTCCAGGGTTCAGGATTCGAGCCCGGTCGCGGCAAATATCCTTTGCGACAATTTTTCCCACCAATGGGGGGGGGGATAATCGTAAACCAGTGAGATGAGAAGGTTAAGGCTCGGAAATGATGTAGTGGTTGTAATGATATAAACAAGAATCAATGGATAGGTGCTTCATTCGCCGCGATATAACTGAAATCCTTTTTTTTAAGATACGTTGACCCCATTCAAGCAAACAAACAATTGTTTATTCGAAGATTTGTTAATATGAGGATTTTTTTTATCTTGAAGGAACCGATGAATATGGTGAACTTGTCCATAGTAGTATTTACAAAAACCTATGGGTGAATACACCTAAAGAAACATTGGAGATTCCAGAATACACGTTTGGTGAACATTTCGGACGACCGACCCCTTCCTTCATAACTCTCCCTGGATTTAGGTCTTTTATATCAGGTAAGTCTAATGTAAATCGACTTAACGCTCTCCCGTTTTCGAAATTTTAGACTGGTCTAAATTGAAATAGGTTTCTTCTTTTTTCAGATTTTTTTTTTCAAGTACAAATTCCCAGCGACTTAGAATACCGGGTTTGCGTAGAAAAGTTTAATCATTTCATTCTGATGTGTGTCAGGTTTACATGAATAAACAAACAAACAAAAATTAATCAAAACAACAGCAACAAAGGAATTAACAAACAACAACAACAAAAACAAGCAAAAAAATAAGGTACACCTAGGATGGACAAATCGTCAGAAAATGCGATTCAAGACTGACTGAAATATTCTACTTAAGAGATTACACGAAGATATTAAAATCAAACACCTCACCACACTGTATGAAGCCTAAAGATACTTACAGATATGTAATTAAGGTTTTTCGTTTCATACCCAATGAAACGAAAAGCATGGTGTTATTATTTAATAAAATCAAGTCTTAAAAATATCAAATGACAGATTTTTACCAGATTTAGCCAGTTTCTATTGTTCAATTTTGAGCACTTTTGCATACGAAAAGTTTCGTATCTATTTTTTCCTGACGGTATGAAATTAATGTTTCATCAGATCAGGGCGACATTAGCCTTTACAGATACAACTTTAGTTACACCATTGTTCGATGGAGTTTTCATTAAAGTGGACCAACCTTCATTTGTTAGAATTGACCATTCGCTGGCCCCGCCCACTGACACCCTAGGCCTCGCCCATTAACTCCGACAGGAAGTCCTGATTTTATTTTATTTTCGTTATTTTGCAAAATGTATGATTAGTAGCATGTAACAAAAAGGTAGACTAATTGGTTGGCGACCTAAGTGTCGTTTCTACAGCTTGAAAAGGCTATAGTTACGACGTCTAAGTCGCCAAACCAACAAAAAGGCTTAACAAAAATGGCAACCAATGTAGCAGTTCAAATCTTAATCCCGGGGTGAATGAATGATTTGATTGGTCGACATAATCCTTGATTGACAGCTGCGATGTTTCAATTGATCATTTATAACATGACAAACGTTTGAAGATTTTTTTCGTATTATATTTTGATGCGAATTGTTTCTAGTTATATTTTTATTTTAAGGGCTGTTGAAAAAGAGCAGGACGAAAATTGATGACCATATTCAATATAACACTGTTGTACGAAATGTTAAGTATCAAAAGAATTCCGATCAATTTATTGTGGAAGTGAATTATCTTCAATCAGGGAAGACAAGTATCGAAACCTTTAGTCACGTGGTTGTTGCTAACGGCATATTTTCGACCCCATTTGTACCCGAAATAGAAGGTAAGTCCAATCATCCGAGTCTTGCTAGCTTTGCACGAAGTCGACTTACTGATAGTTTGCTATTATGCATTGTATCTTTTTCGGCCGAGAGCTCGCGGGGCTTTCATTTATGTGGTCGAGGTTGGAGGACGCTCTCTTAGGTGAATCAAAGTATTGGAAGTACTGTAAGCTAGAAAAGTTTTGATTTGTTATGTAATCTTCTTTGTCAAATGTTATCAAAATGAATAAACGGGGTTAAAGTAACCAAGAAACCCATGTTATAAGCAATTCCTGCATTTTCCACATTGTTTTCTACCCAGAGAAATAAATATTTTAGAATTTTCAACAATTTGAAATTGTCGTCTGTAACTTCCTCGAAGATATTGATCAGAGTTATTTTGAACAAAACTGGTTCATGATTGATTGATTGAATGGGGTTTAACGCCACTTTTAAAAGTATTTCAGTCCTATCGTGGCAAACAGTGTATTCCTGGTATTTCTCACATCAGTACGTATACCACTTCACCCTTTCCTAGCCTCCAGCTGCTGTCCCACTTAGGTTTACGATTATCCACCCATTGGTGAGCGACAAATGTCGGAAAGGATATGTGCTGCCGCCGAGTGCTGGTTCATGAAAATGAATAAATGTTCCAAATCTAAAGGTCTTTTGTAACTCTTTAATTAGAGAAGCCCTCAAATTATTTCACAAAACCAACTGATAACTATCAAACCGGTTCTTTGAAAAAATCGGAAGGTGTACTGAGAGACTCGTACAATGCTTGTCCACCTAAAGAAATATTTTCAATATTTGATCAAGTTTTTATCATAAGTATTACATAGCATTGTAAAGAATTCTAATAAGAATTCATCTTAGTATCATAGGGCCTCGACCATAGCACAGAGGTAGTGCGTAGAACTCCCAGTCAAATAGTCCCGGATACGATCCCCGGCCGCGGCGAAAATCCTTTCCGACATCCCACCAATGGGTGGATAATCGTAAACCTAAGTGGGATGAGCAGCTGTAGGCTCGGAAAGGATGCAGTGGTAGCACTGGTTTGATAAATATCAGGAATCTACGGTTAGATGCTCCAGCCACCGCGATATGACTGAATATTGTTAAAAGTAGCGTTAAACCTGTGGTGTTGAACCCCATTCAATCAACCACTTTATTATCATAGATGGATAGAAAGTTTACAAGTATCTTAGCTACATTGTTTCACAAACCCTCGATGATATAGATACTCTTTAAGTTCATGACTAATTTCAATTATATAGATAACCTATAAGACAGTGGCTCTTTTATTCGTGTAAAGGAGGACAAAAGTATTAAGGGTGTGAACTAATGTAAAAGGTGTACCGAGTCCGAAAGTTTATTTAAGTTTTTCAAAAACAAGAATGCAAACACACTGAGAACTATATTTTGTCTCCCTTTCCATGGTATATACACGAGCAATTAGAAATGTTAGAGAACTACATTTAGATGTCCAAGTCAAAAACATGAAAATGTAGATCATGAGCTAGCGGCCGTGAACAAGATTAAACAATTTGAGGGGGCTACTTCATGTAAAAAAGTGTTAAAAGGTTCGGAAATTGACGTCATAAGTAATCTAGTTTGCTAAAAGACTAATTAAGTTACTATTTAACGTATTTCATTATTCTGTATAATATTGAAAATGGAGGAACTAAGAGATTTTTTTGAAAGATAAACACTAAATATCATGGAAAAGATCAGTCAATTTTAAATAACTGTTCGGTGCATGTTTGTTGCTCCTTAAAACGTACAATCTAGATTATAAAACTGTTTTCGTACTCAATTGAGAATTTACTCAAACTTCAAGTTTGAATAAATATCTTTTTTTTTATTCTACATTGTATATCGAGAGCAATAAGTAACATCCTTCAAATATTGTCATTTACTTTCATTTAATTACCATAGGTCATAAACAGAAATAGATCTTTAATCCCAACTCGAAGTTTAATACAATTCTCAACTGAGTACGAAAAGGTTTTATAATCTCGGGCCCTGATTAATATGTTATGATCTTTGAAGCATTATGGTTGTATGAATACTTTTAATCTTAGATAAAGAGTTAAGTAATGTAGTTAATTATAAATTTCGTCAGATAATTTTGAAAAAAAAAAAAAAAAAAACGTTTAAAAATCCGAAATGGAGATTTATTTACCCAATATCTAGGCTTTCGAAACCCTAATGATTCCAATGAATATTTTATTTCATAAGTAATTAAGAATTCATTCAGAGGGGGGAAAGAGAGAGAGAGAGAGACAGACAGACAGACAAACGGAGACAGAGACAGACAGACAGACAGAGAGAAAGACAGACAGACAGAGAGAGAGAAACAGAGAGAGAGACAGACAGACAGACAGAGAGAGTGAGAGAAAAACAGACATAGAGACAGAGAGACAGACAGAGATAGACAGAGAGAGAGAGAGAGAGAGAGAGAGAGAGAGAGAGAGAGAGAGAGAGAGAGAGAGAGAACGCTTAAACTTTGATTAATTGCATGCGGTTTTACATCCCAGACAACAATCGAGGTTATATTGAGTTATATTGTTTTAAGTGTTTTGAGAAACGGGGGATCATTAAATAACTGGAGTCTGCTTTTTAACTAAATCTGTGTGTGAAGCATTTTGAAAGAAGACTTAAACGATTTAAGCAAAAGCTACATTTCTCCAGATTTTAGGATGAATGATTCTCTATTTAACATATGACACGAATCTAGAACGATACGAAACAATTAACGAACGACTCAGAGATTGTAAACTATTGACTGTGGCTCTGACATCTCTTCTCTTATAGCATAGTAAAATAATAATGTCTCGTGCAAAATAAAAATATGCGACAAGACCATACATTTCGCTTCAAATTATCGTCACATGTCGATTTTTCAAATTCAACTTACACTTTTTGTGAGGTACAACAAAATACAACCATTTCAGTAAATTATGTTGTGTCATTTGTCGCTATAGACACTAGCTCTCTAACATTTAAAGGTTTTGTCACACGATGTAAAATTACGACATTTCTCTTAGAATTTGCACAAAGATCGCTGCACATATATTGATGGCAAGCATTTGAATTTCCTATATTGAAACTTTGAGATACATGAATCCAGGAAACTCTATTACTCTATTTGCGAAGTACATATATCATTTAGAGAGTAAAATATTCTAATTTTAAATGGCGATATGTTTTAATTTTCAGATTCGTCTAACAAAAACGGGCGTTCTGATTGGTCCAAAATATATTCTTAACTCCACGAATAAAATTTTGAGCACGCATCTATTTTATATACTTCCGCATAAAACTAATCCCAAACAATACAGTTTCAAAATTGTAAAGGTTTTGCTTTTTTCGCTCAATGCTAATTAAATTATAAGAAATGAAGAGTATATTTTTGTTTTTATGGAGGTATGACCCGAAAATCTAATCACACTTCGCGTATTCATACAGTGTGATTAGTTTTTTTCGGTTCATACCTCCATGTAAACAAAAAAATATTCTCTTCATCTCTTAAAAGAAAGCGGGTCTTTCATTCAGCGTAGAATGCAAAACGATTAGAATATATTAAAAAGCATCGACTTCCCTTGCGGATATTATTCATGAAATATTCTCTACGAATACCATTTTCTAATAACGCATTTTTTCTGATAAATATAATAAAACAGTAATACTCTATAAATGGGGTTAAAGTATCTTTTTAAATACAGAAGTTATCTGTATCAGAATGGATCTCCCAAACATATTTGTCTATGTACACCAGGTCTGTCTAATTATTTGGTATCATTTGAATTTGATACTCTAATAATAATTTGATTTTTCATTTTGTATATACCAGTAAGCTTATCTATCAGAAGAGGTTTGGAGGAATATTAAATGTACATTAGAATTATTATTATTATAGCGCCAATGGTCGGCAATATGCGATTCTCTGCGTACACTCTTTGAAGACACACATGAAGCCTTGAACATTTTAATTGGTATTGTTATAAACATTGAATAAAGCTCTTGCCGAAAAAACTCTGGAAACTCTACTACATTTCAACAACGGTCCATAAATAATAATTTACGTATCGCTGACCTGACCCATCTTCATCATACAGGCAGTTGACTTCGATATTAAACGGTGTAATAATATGAACATGTAACAAAAATGTCAAATGGTTTGTGGGTGACCTAAATATCGTATCTCTACAGCTTGAATAATCTGTAGTTTTGATGTTTAAGTCGCTAAAACAAACAAAAATACTTAACATAATTGTAGGAGTTCAAAGTTTACTTCTGGTCTAAATCAATGATTTGACTTGCCTATAGATTTTACGATTGACAGCTGCGACCTTCCAATCAGGGAGGCATCATCCAGCTCTCTGCGTTCATCGCCATTACAAACGCTCAGCTGTTTTGAAATTTTCATTTCAGACCAAGCACGCTTTTTTACATAACGTCGTTGTCATTCTAAAGCATCGTAGCTACAGGTTGATTTCATAATGTGGGTTTTACTGTACACCCCAATCCTGTCATTTAACACATTACCACACTGTAATACTTTTTGGCGCCCCTCAAGGAAAACAATTGAGAAAACATTATGCAAAATGGAGAAATTGCTTGTAACATGCAATTTCTTCATTTTCACAATGTTTTTACTCAGAAAATCGAAGAAAAACTAAAATTTTACAAATTTTAAATTGTTGTCTGTAACTCCTTTCAATTTGAACCAGTCTAAAATTGTGTCGTCCGGTAATAGGTTAAATCTAACAATTCAAATTTCAATGAGACACTCAGTTGAATCCTTTATTCATGTTGTTTATACTAGGAATCGATACGTTTCCTGGAATAGTCCTACATTCTCATCAAATACGACGCTCGGAGATGTTCAAAAATACGAGATTACTTCTGATTGGTTCCATGTATTCTGCGGAGGACATAGCAATTCACGCTGCGAAATATGGAGCAAATCACGTGATCATCGCCCATCGTACAAAGCCTCGAAATCTAAACTGGCCAGCTAAAATTGAAGAAAGACCGATGGTTGTAGGGATAACTGGTAGCACCGCTGAATTCAGGGATGGTACAACGGCAGAAATAGACGTGATTGTTATATGCACAGGATATGTTTACCATTTTCCATTTCTAGAAGGTAAGGTTAAAGTTTGAGTGTAAGCCGGGATATAACATAATTTTGTACAAATAAGTAGCTGAATATCGTCCGTACTTCACATAATTGGCAGTCCACTGGCCGGGCCTATTGGCTCCCGCCGAATTAGTCTGTGTGATATATCTTCGCTGCGAGAGCAATACGTCTTAACTACAGTTTTAACAAAGCTGTTCTAGTAAAATTGGATTCAAAGTATCTTATACTAGTACATTGTTTATGAAAAACACAACAAGAACAACAAAAATAACACTTAACATCTTTTTAATGGCAATAACATTAACATAGAATTCTCCTTTACCCATTTGTCGGCAAAATTTTAGACTGGTCTAAATTGAAAGGAGTTGCAGACGAGAAATTAAAGTTGATGAAATTTTAGATCTTTTCAACTTTCTTGAAAGTAAACATTGTGTTAAATGAAGAAATTGCTTGTTACAAGCAATTTCTTCGTTTTACACAATATTTTCCCAATATTTATTCTTGGGGGCGTCAAAAAGTGATATTGTGTGGGAATGCGTTATTATTACTTCTTTAAGATGCACCTTGTAAGTAACATTTTAAATCATGCAGTTAATGTGTGTTTGTTCGAGTGGGTGTGTTTGTTTTTTATAGACAATCTTCGCCTGGATGAAAAACAGACAAGTATATTCCCTGATCATCTGTATAAAGGGGTGGTTTGGATGAAGTCCGGTAACCGAAAGCTCCTGTATGTTGGAGCACAGCTTACCATCTATAGTCTGCCAATGTTTGATGTACAGGCAGCATGGATTGTCAAATACGTCACGGGCAGAGATACGTTCGATTTGGAACTGTCGGACTTGAGATGTATGTATTTCTTCCCAATATGATGAAATTATTGTTCGAATTTACTTCGGGAAGTCTTTTGAATGACAAGAGGACCATGATGGTCCTAAATCGCTCACCTGAGGCATCTGCATATTACAGTACTTTTTTGTATAAAAAAAAGTCACAACTTGAGCAAAATAATTTTGGATTTTGGGCTTAGTACAAAACTATCCAGTAATGCTTTGCAATAAAAATGAATGCCTATGGCTTTAAAGTTTAATCCACAACCAGACTATCCCATATTTTGATGCCATAAAGGAAAAAAGGTTTAAAAATACATTGTGAGAAAGGGAAAACTTAAAAGTTACAAGCAACTTCTCCATTTCTCACAATGCTTTCTACCCTAAAAATTCTTTGTATTTAGACTTCAATCAAACTTAAAATACCATCTGCAACTTCTTCAATGTGGACCAGTGTTGAGAGGAGAAAACTTTGATGTTGCTCTAATTGAGCATTTACCAAACTTGTGGCCTCTGGGGCGGAGCAATTTTGACCCAATTCGTATAATTTCAGCAACCTTAGTAGAGAACAATCTATGTGTACTATAAACCAAATATGAATGCATTGCAACTTATATATCGGGAGAGGAAAATATTTAAACATGCTCTTATTGAGCATTTTCTTAACTTTGGATGCATTGGGAAGGGCTATTTTTGTAACATTATGCAATGCTTTTGAAATAAATGCTCTAGGCCCAATGTTTAAGAAGAATTCTTTCAAATTAAGCGGTTTACGCATTGTTCGACCCCTGGAGTAGAGACGTTTTAATCTTAAGGGCATATCTCCAGTAACATAGTACAAAATTATTTAGTAATACTACATACCAAGTATAAATGCCCTTGACCTTATATTTCAGAAGAAGATGACTTTCGAAGTTGCTCTATTTGGGCGTTTCTCCCATATTTTGGACCTCTGGGGCAGTGCCATATTTTATCCCAGGGCTAAGATTTTGGCTAACTTGGTAGAGAACCATATGTTTATGCTATATACCAAATATGAATGCCTTACACTTCGTAGATTGGGAGGAGAAGACTGTTGAATATGGTCCAATTGAGCATTTTTACCAACTTTTGACACCCAGGGAAGGGGTGTTTTTAACCTAAAGGCATAATTTAATCAAAATTGATAGATAACAGCCAGGCTATGCTACATTGTAACAAGCATTTTTTTCTTGTTTCGAATTTCATTTTCACTCTACTGAATCATTATCGTTTGAATAAAATCGATTTTATATTTTCGTCTGCAAAACCTTTGAATTAAGACAGTTTTAAAGTATAATAAAAAAAAAAGGGGGGGGGAAGAGCAAATCAATTTAAGTTCATTAATATCTTATACCCTTTTTTTCAAATTTAATCCACTCTAAATTTTCGTCTGCAAAAGCTTTAAATTTGGACGGGTCTAAAATTTTGCAAAATGAGGCAAGGGTTAAAACCTAATCGTTTCGTTCCTTGCAGTTTTCGTCATGAAAAAGCCAAATGAAGAAATCAAAAAGGAACTGGAAGAGCAACAAGCTGCTACTAAAAAGTTACTTGCGAACGAGAAGCTGTTGAATTTGCAACCGAATATTGTCAAAAATTAGCTGGTAAGAAACATTGTTTATCTCTTTTGTACTCAAAGTACATGACAGTCTCTGAAAATAAAGTAACAAGTGATCCGTTTCAGTAAAACCACAATTTCTACTGGTTCAAAATTGTCTTATAAAATTCATATTAGATCTATCCTTTCAAAAGCTTCTATCAGTTTCGATCGTTATGTAATTTCGGCCTGCAATTTTTAGCAAAAACTAATGGTCGCCCAGTTAATTGCCGGTTAATCAGAAAATCGATTGATTAATCCAATCAACCATTTAGACCAGAAGAGTACTTTTAACTCCGATATTTATGTCAATCATTTTGTTGGTTTGGCAACTTAAACGTCGTAACTTTAGCTTATTCAAGATAAGGTTACCGCGTTTAGGTCGTAAACGAACCATTTTACTATAAATGGCCAATACTTTTGCAAAAATATCGTCGTTTGATATGAGTTTAACTTCCTGTTGGAGGAACTGACAGCCGCGTGGCCAGCATTCAGTCAGTTTCGGTCTGTGTATGAGATTTTCAACAAATGGTATAGTTCGCCAAGTTAAACTTTAACCCGGGTTAGCCTAATTATCCAAGCAGTCTGATTGCTACCGAGAACCAACACAATAACCAAGTTCCGAAGGTAAACTTTTGGCATTTCAAGAAAGATCAGACTGACCTCTGATTGGACCAGTTCACTTAAAGATGAAATCGAACCACTCTGTTTAGAACGTTCGTACTTTGTTAACAAATCTAGTGAGCATTATTTGATCATTTCGGCCCTTGTGAAGCAAATTCTGGGCATCGGTATATTTTTCGGATTTGTCTGAAAGACTTTATCTGCTAAGAAAATAACTGACCAATCTCGGCTGCCATCAAGGAATCAATCGACTAATTAAATGATTCATTCAGACCAGAGTTTAGATATGAACTTCAACATTGACCGCCATTTGTATGGAATAATTTTGTTGCTTTAGCAACTTAAGCATAGAAACTCTAGCTTATTCAAGCTGTAGTTACGACGTTTAGGTCGCAAAAAGAACCATTTTCCATTTTTATTACGTGCTATCGGCTATAAATTTTGCAAAATAACGCCATTTAAAATCGAAACGGGTCTTCCTGACGGTGCAAATGGGCGGGGCCAATGGATTTACTGGGTGAGACTAGTCATTGGTCAATTCAAAGGATATCAGGCTTCGAAAATCTTCATTACGTCATACACCTTACAGACGACATGCAAACAAACTGTAGTGATAATAATGACTATAACGTGATCTTGAATTTAAAACGGAAAAAGCCCGCCACTCAATAAAGTCGTGATTTTAGAGAAAACAATCAAAATGTGTTTGTTTGTGTTAGTTTATGTGCTTCTAGAACTTTAAAGGTGGCAGCATACATCATTGATGAAAGAGACCGACTTATATCTGAATTGGTTAATTTGGTTGTTTTAATGATTTTTTCCCTTAATTCATTTGTACAGGACGAGAAGTTGTACTGTTCGAACACAAAGGAGTACAGACGACATTTTCAGCTGACGAAATTTAAAACTTCTTTGTCTTTTTGATTAGAAAAAAAAAATGGGAAATGAAGAAAATGCCTGTTATGAACAATTTCTTTAACACTTCCCATGATTTCCAATGCTTTTTTCTTGCGAGTCGTTAAAAGGCGGTGTGTGTGTAGAAAATGGTCATTTTGAAAATCTTTGACAACCTTTCAATGCCTGGAGAAGAGCTATGTGCGCTTTTGGGTCGAAACTTGTCACTTTTGATTTTTTTCTAGATACATAACGATCATTCCACCTCATCTGATAAATTATTTTCGAATTTCGTACTGTGCTTGGCCTCTGCTGAATCAAATTTCTTTCAAGTATTTGTTTTCGGAAATTAAATTTAGGTTCCTTTTTACTCCGTTAACCCATTTCCACATATATAATTTTTACGCTGATCGCAATTGAAAGAAGCTGCAGACGACAATTTCTAGTTGATGGAGTTTGGTTTGTTTCATCTTTTTGAAAAAAAAAACCAATATTGTGGTTAATGAAGAAATTGCTTGATACAAGCAATTTCTTCATTTTCTAGAATGTTTTCCAAAGCTTTTTTCTTGAGGGGTGTAAAATTGAAGGGTTGGGTTAAAATAGTTTTTTATGCAAATCAGTCGACTCGTAAAGAGTTGGTGTAGCTTACAAAGTGAATTCCATGTAATAGTTTGTGTTTCTGAATGATATTAGAGGTCATCTCATCAAAATATACCTCTTTTTAAACCGTTAACACATTAATACATGTACTTACAATCATTCTGCTTGGAAGTCAGGGGCCGAGAGCTCGGGTATAGGTCGGGTTATTCTCTACTGGTCACATATCATAGCGATTCAACTGAACCAGAATAATTGTTTGTGTATTCATATCGTTCTAGCCGAGTTAAACTGGCAACACGCTTATGTGCCTTACTGTCGGGTCTTCGCTGTAGATCAAAGAATCAATCGACCTATCAAATATTGCGTTTAGACCAGATATGAACTTTGAACTCCAACAATTCGTGGTAAGCATTTTTTGTTGGTTTGACGACTTAAACGTCGTCACTGCGGCTTATTCAAGCTGCATTTACGACCTTTAGGTCGTTAACCATTTCATTTTTGTCACACGCAAAAGACCATTAACTCCATAAGATAACGCCGGTCAATATCTAAGTCTTATTTCCTGTAGGGGTCAGTGCGCGAAGCCAGTGATCATGTAATTGGAAGCTAGTGGCTCGGATTAAATGTTGATGTTGAATAAAGTCAGAAATGATAGGACTTCATGCATGCTAGGCGCACCAGCTGACAAGATATAACTATAATAACGTTGAAAGTGGCCTTAAAGACAATGCGCTTAATAAGTAAATTAATATCGTTCTAAATGCACGTTTCAGATGAAGTTGGTTACAAAATAGATTTCAACAAATATCAAGAAGTGCTGAACTCGACGTTGGCAAACAAAGCTGACCATATAATGACGTATAGGGATGACCAGTATACGTCCATCTTTACCGGGGTGCTGAGTCCGAAACCGAAAATACCATGGCTACAAAGGTTCGACGACAGTCTAGAGGAATTCCTTAAATAGAAGGCGTGGTTTGTTGAGCACAAATATGTTCATATTTCGCATCCATATTAAACTTTAGATTAGAGGACATAATGATATTATTACAGTTTTAATGCTAAAGCCCCATTTCGAAGGTACCCATTTGAATCGTCCCGACAATACACAAGGTGGTGCCAAATGTAAAAAATCATCAAACCTCTATGCCTGATTTTTAAAGATTCCCTTGTCTATTTCTATGTATTATAGGTCCAAATTTCCTGTTGCCATGGCAAACAGATTTCGAGATGAAATAAGATTCTAATAGCAATTTAAGTATACTAGAGTTCAAACAAGGATCATCTTAAGAAAGCTTAGGACAGACAGACGGACGGACGACTGTTGGTGAGTGATGACAGTAGATTTCCTAGATCACGTTGGTTGGTGACCTAAATGTCATATCTAAAGCTGGAATAAGATGTAGTTACGACCCCAGCAATCATTGGAATATGGATTCCACGTGGGTAAAAACTAGACACAAAGCTCACATGGGATCCCTTGTTGGTCCTATGTTAGAATTTTAGTCCATTTTTGACCCATATAGGATAATAAGTAACACATGTTACCAAAACATATGCTAATGTACATCTTTGACCCATGGGGGTCTTTAAAAGAGTTGTTAATATCGGTCCTAAACGGTTCAATTATACGACAATAGGGGTAATGTTGGAACCACAAGGGTAATAATGGAAATATCACTGCCCATATTGGTTCGATTTGGACCCATATAGGTGTCGTACATTTGACCCATATATATCCAGTTCCACATCCCATCTGGAACAAATTTGGGTTGTTCCTGTTGCACCCATATAGGATTCCACGTGGTTCCATAGTTTTCCTGACTTGGACCTTTAAATAGCTAAACCAAGAATATGCTTAACATAAATGTTGGAGTTCAAAGTTCACTTTCGGTCTAATACATGATTTGATTTTCGTCCATTCATTTATTATAAGCATGGGCGATCCCTCATTTTGAACAACAACAAAACAAAATGAAATTTAACTAATAATATTCTTTTCTTTTACTTGCCCTTTTTGAGTCCAACATGTAGTGACAATTCTCTGCTCCTGTTCATATGCGTTAAGTCATATTTCAAACAGTAGCTTCATGATCTACATGAAGGGGAAATATTTATAACAACTACTTACAAAAATATACATGTCGGCAGGTTGAATTTTAAGAGTATTTAATCACTGAGTACCATACAAGGTCAAGGTTGATGAATCGTGGAACACTTGGTTCCGAAGATGGTTTGAACATATATCGGACAGTTGCTATATTTCTCTCCTAGCCCATTATGTTTTCTTTCTATCTTGGGTTCATTCACTGAAATGCTGTCTAATACCAAGATTTCACACCCATAACAGTTCTTTGACTTAATTTAGACTTATATAAGCTACTAGTTCTCTTTACCAGTGGCAAAATTTCCATTCACTCTAAAGACAGAGAAAACTTTAGATCAATTTGGGTATCAAACGCTTCAAATGATAATACCATTTAAGTAAAAAAATTAAATGCAGCTCAAAATTCAACATTCGAGTCTTGAAAACAGTCGTTATAAATGGCAATGTTCGTTACACACAACTAAAGACGATGAAGTTCTATGAGACAGTTTGTTTATTCGAAGAGGCTGGGGTATCCGTGGTTGCCGAGCTTGTTTTGTTCGTGGATATCTCGGAGGAACCATCTGTAACAGAAGATACATTAACACTTGAATGTCTTATCTTTTATCCGAACATAATGATATCATCATTCTAATCGTCATACAAAAAGCGATCATCAGCGCAAAAACTAAGTTAAATAATAATCCTGGTCAGTCTGCGCTGACCTATCACAGAAGTCAGGGCACTTCTGGGTGCGACGAAATGTGGGATTTTACCATATGGGATAGAACGGACTTAACTCTTTGCTAAAATGTTTATGACATTTGAGTTGTATTGCGACCAGGTACTCTATGGGAAGTGCGGGCATTATCAAGGGTGGAGTGGTAATACTGTGAGTAATTCCAAGACGTATCACTCCAACACTTCTCTTTCTCTCTCTCTCTTTCTCTCTCTCTCTCTCTCTCTCTCTCTCTCAGTATTTTTTCTGTGTGTAACGTTTGGCTAGTTAGCATAAATATTGAAAAGTTCTGGCTGACGCTTCTAGCTTTGACATCATTTCTCTATTATTTGATTCACGATTTACGGGCGGTTCGTTTTCACGTAATGAGTGACAATTGACGGAATGACGCTGTCAATTAAAAAATCGTTTACCAATCAAATCATTCATTTAGACCGAAACTGAACTTTGAACCCCGATATTTGTGTCCAGCATTTTCTTCGGTTGGCGACTAAAACGTCGTAACTGTAGCAGGGTTAGCTCTGGCTGGAAAAAAGTTGTCGCCATCACTTTCGCCAAATTAAAAAAGTTTGGGCCAAATGGAAAAAGTTGGGGCCAAGCTCGAGCATTTCTCAACTGCAGTGTTATTTTCTTAACTTATATGCTGTTGAATAGATAATGTGCATATTAAACAGGTTTCTATATGGCAATTCGTTTGTTGTTTTGTCTTTAATGAATATAGCTATGGCATACACCTACATTGATTTTCACTCATCTTTAATCAGTGCTTTCAGTACTTTGATTAGAAAATCGAGACTTTGATGAGAAAAAAAAGAGAGAAGGAAATAGTAATAAACCTAGTAAAATATGCTTGATTTAATAATAAAATAATGTCGACTTCTGTAATTTAAAAAAAAAATCGGTTTAAGGTTGAACATTCTTGGGTACGAATGAACAAAAAAGAAATGGTTCGTCTGCCTTTGGGACAGTATAACTTTTGAATTTTCTGTCAAATTTTGACAAACTATCACTGTTTCTATCAACAGTTCATCAGAATATCCTTCTAATGACCCATAGATGATGATTCAGTGTTTTAGCAAGGAATCGCGGTAGCGTTAACGAGATTAGAAACTGACTGAATCTGTCAGCAGAAATATACGAAAATATGCCCGAATTAAGCAATTGTATTCATTAGGAAAAGGCACTCGCCGACCAATGAGCGCATTTTATTCATCTGATTGGCTGTCAATCAGAACTGTAATTAAATTTGGTGATGTGTTAGTCTTGTGTCAGACTCGATGACTTAATTTCCGGAGATTAGTCAAAGTAAAAGTATGTATAACAAAAACTTTTCTTTTTTTTTTGGCGCCACAAACTTTCGCCAAATGAAAAAAACTTGCGCCAGAATTTTATTTTTGTCGCATTTGGCGACAATGGCGATCGGCAGCGCGAACCCTGCTGTAGCCTATTCAAGCTGTAGTTGAAACGTTAAGGTCGCTGCCAACCATTCTAGTCACTAATTATGAACTATTCAAGATGATACAGTTTGCTGTCTAAGTTGATTTTATACCGTTGGTCAATAGGCGTGGCTAGCGATCCGTCAATTAAGCGAGCTTTCGAGCAAAATGAAAAACTAAACTACTATGTCGACCGATCTTGAGCTACAAAATGCGGATTGAACTACTTAGATCTTCGTTTCTTTAAAATATCTGAATAAATTTCGGGTTTTCTTACGTTTATGGCTTTTTTGGGGGGGGGTGGGTGTTTTTTTTTTGGGGGGGGGGGGTAGGGGGTTTGAATGATAAGTAAGACAGGAGACAAAACGTAGGTAACAAATGCTAAGAAACTTTTGCAAGTGGAAGCTGACTGTTTTTTGTCTATGCTACCTTCCAATGTTTGAACTTTCAGGCATCAACAGAAAAAAAGTTAAATAATCTGCCGGTCACATTTTCCTTTCTCATACCGTAGATTGTGCTTTATCTTATAAGTACATGTAATAGTTACAGTCTTACTGTTGAGATTAGGTTTTCCGACTCTGCTTCCATTCACTACCTTGTTTTTCTCGACCACACCCTTGATTACCCCAGCCTCCTGTGTTGTACCCTTGGCTAGTTTGCCCATCTGTTCGGCGACATAGCGCAGGGCTACAAAGAGAAAATGTTGTGTAACGGGCTTTCAATGCATTATCGCGTGATCCCGAATTTAGACCCACCGAAGAAAACAGCTTTTGGAAATCATTGTGAAAACAGAAAAAAGTTGCTTGTGGACATGCAGCAGTTTAAATTCTCATTTTCCTGCAAAGTTTTCGAACAATATGTATTTTTCATTTGATTTATATAGGTATGTCGTCTGCAACCTCTTCGAATTTAGACTAGACTAAAATTGTCGCCTGGTAAAGGGCAAAATACACCTGAGCCGGGATATCGGAAAAGGGTGTCTCATTTTAGACAAAATATGCAAACTGTCATTCTTGATAACGAATTTATGACGAATTTAACGTGGAGTTAATTTGAAGTTGAATCGAAAGTATTATTATCAATATTTTTATCGATATACTTCAAAGTAAATTATCAAAATGGTATTTCAGCCAGTACATGCAGGTGCAGCTGCAATATCGTAGCCCTATTTCTGATAGGCTGCTAGCGAGCAGCAGATAATCAGAAAGGGGGCTACGATATCGCAGCTAATTAGGTGTAGCGCGCTATTTAAAGACGTGATTACTCGTTTTCTTTGAACATGAAAGGCAATGAGCCTTCTTGCTATCCATTAATTTGAATGAAAAGAAAATATGTGCACAATCACGTATTCGCATGTTGTCAGTTGCAAACGAAGCAGGTGCCCCATGCAATTAACAATTATAAGGACTGCGTTTGCAAGTCTACAGAATTACATAATTGATTATAATAAAACAAAACAAAACACAACAAAAACCAAACTAGTCAACTGAATACTTTTTAATATTTGGGCTTGCAGATACATCCAAACGTAGTCGAACGTAAATTGACCGGATTAACACAAACCAATGTCAATCCCTAGTTGATAGAGGGTAGTCATTTGAAGGGGAGTTACGCAATGGAAAATCAACGACCAGGTATCATTATTTATCAAGGAATGAAATTAACTTACCTCTGCTGTGAAATGTAATCTGTAAATGAATTGAATAAGTATCTTGCACTTACCATTACTTATGGCTCAGACCATGTTCGGTTTTATTTTCTATTTTCGGTTTCGTAATGATTGTTTACATATTACTGCGCCAAAGGCAAACAGATCTTTCCTTTTCCTAAGAAGAATCCATATGACTTTAAATAAAACAAATATAAAGAAAATAATTGGACTAATGGCACACACGTTCTTGTTATTTAAAGTAATATCTATCTGTGTTTACAATTTATTAGTGAGAACTATGTATGGTGTTTCGTACCCGGCAAACGATTAATAGACTGTAACCCCTTAAATGTAAAGATTAGACTGGGAAAAAACTTGCTTGTAGCTCGTTAACTAGTGAGATGCAGTCGCTATTGGTTGAGAAACCTCGGCCTCCGCTCTGACTTCACAGAGAAAATTAAAGGGTTTATGTCGAGATACTAACACTTTGTACAACCCTATACTAGACGACAAGTCAATTTCCACCGTTTCAAATTGACTGAATCCTAAAACCATAGCCTATCACTAATGACTTGACGGCTACTTGTTTGCCTCTTCATCCACTCATTTCCTCATGTTTTCCGTCCTAAGTGAATTCTCCGTAAATTTTCTGTCGTTATTTTTATTCGAGTCGATTTATTTCATACTATTTAGTGAAATGCTATCGCTGGTCCACGAAGTAAGCCGTGAAATATTCTGTCGCACAACAATGACCTAGTTAAGATAAGATGGTTTACTAGTAACTCATTCCAACACTATCCGGCCTCTGTACGACATTCAAGAGAATAGTTCTGGAAAACATTAAGCAAAATGAGGTTGAAACCTACCTATCTTTCTTTCTCTCTTTCTTTCCTTCCTTCCTAATTTGATACAAAATCTCCCTCCAGCATAGTACTTTTTGCAATACGTCGACTCAAATTGAAATCATTATTTGAACCGATTAAAGTTATTTGTTTGAAATTCAGACAGATTTTTTAATTGGAAACAACGGGGCAAATTAAGTTAAAACAAGAGGTCCCATATCGCTCACCTGATTATGGTAGCTATTAGCTTTACTGTTCGTGGTAAGAATTTTGGATGTTTTTCTAAAACTTTTTACTGAAGTTTCATGCAAAATATCAAGGCCCTAAGCCTTCTAGAACAGGTGGAGAAGATTTTTAAAGTGCGTTTTTTTTCAGTCTTGTTGCCATGGCAAAATGACTTTTCAATGGATTTTAATTATTTTAGCAATATATAAAGGGGTGCACTTTAGAAACATTTCTGCCAAATTTGATTCGAATTGTTCAATGGTTGATTGATTGAATGGGGTTGAACGCCACTTTTCATAGTATTTCAGACATGTCGCGCCGGCTGCAGCACCTAACAATGGATTCCTGGTATTCCTCACACCAGTACTTCAACTACATCCTTTGCTAGCCTCCAGCTTCTATTCCACTTAGGTTTACGATTATCCACCCATTGTTGAAAGACAAATGTCGGAAAAGATATGTGCCACCGCCGGGGATCTAAAATTGCCCAATAGTTTGGTCTTTGTATTTATATAGAAACACACATACCTCCGGCTCTACCTCTTGAGACCCGAGGGTAATTATTTTAGCTATTTTGAGAAGTCAATATTCTGATATTTCAAGCACAATATCAAGGCTCTAGGTCTTCTGGGTCAGAAGTAGAAGTGTTTTCTTTTAAATTTCACTTTTGTTGCCATGACAATCAGTTTTTTTTCAAATTCACTTTTGTTGCCATGACATCCAGTTTTTTCAACGGATCTCAATTCTTCAAGCTATTTTCAAAGGGGGGCACTACAGAAGCATTTCTGCCAAATTTGCTTGAAATTAGCCTTGTGGTTTGGGTGAAGATGTTGTTTAAAAATACTCCTTTGTTTCTTTATAGAATGAACCCTCAGCCCAAAGGTTCTGCCCCTGGGGACCCGAGGGTAATGATTTTAGCTATATTAAAAGAGACCAACCTATTGATGAGTCACGTAAAATATCAAGGCTCTTGGCCTTCTGAGTCAGGAGATTTTTGAAATTTTTCTTTTCCATTTATTTTTTTTTAGCCATGGTAATCAGTGGCCAACAGATTTCAATTCTTCAGCTATTATCAAAGGGGGCCACCCAAAGAACATTTCTGCCAAATTTGGTTGAAATTGGTCTAGTGGTTTGGGAGGAGGCGTCCTTTAGAATTCCTTCTTTGATTAAATATAGAATGTCCCTCCCCTGGATGTCTACCCCTGGGGACCCGCGGGTAATGATTTTAGCCAATTTACTGATATTACATGCAAAATATCAAGGCTCTAGGCCTTCTGTATCAGGAGAAGATTTTTAAGTTTTCGACAGATTTCAGTTCTTTTTGCCTTTATTTAGGGTGCCGTCTAAGGAAGATTTCTGCCAAATTTGGTTGAAATTTGCCAAGTGGTTTGGGAGGAAATGTTGTTTAAATAAATTATCGATGGAAACCGGGCAATTGACACCGGATGAAGAATGATCACAATAGCTCTCAAGAGCACTATGTGCTCAGGAGAGCTAAATATGAACTGACCAATCAATTAATTCATTTGGAGCAGAAAAGAACTTTAAACACCGAAATTTATGTTGGTTTGGCAACTTAAATGTAACTGCAACTCGTTCAAGCTTTGGTTAAATAAGCTGTGGTTACAAAATTTAGGTCACAAACCAACAATTTTTTTCTTTTTACGTGTTACAGGCCGTAAATTTTGCAAAAATAGTGTTATTTGATGTCTTTAAGTAGAACTTGCAGTTGGAGTTGAGTGGGTCTAGCCAGAAACCCGTAAATTGGACTACACATATTGTCCTGTCACAAGAAGATCAACTATCTGGAGTGTGAGAGTTGACAATGGTTGAAAATCTAAGACCCTGTAACACAAAATGACACTTTGACACCCTGAAGAAATACAATCATGGAAAGCTGTGGAAAATGGAGAAATTGCTTGTAACAGGCAAATTTCTCCTTTTCTCATAATGTTTTCTGTCCTAGTACTAGGCACTTATTTTCTAATTTTAGCACAATTTGAAATGCCGTCAGCAACTTCTTTGAATTTGGACCAGTCTGAAATTTTGTCATCCGGTAATGGGTTATGTGTAAAATCAAAAACAATTTTATAACTAAATTTGATACATTATTGTTGGTCATAACAAAGTTGTTACTTTTCACACTTTACATAAAGAACTATGTAATGTGACAATAGTGTATCTAACCCTGGACAATGATTTACATTTAAACCACAACAAAACAAGATATGTCTGCGAAACAACATGTATGTATTTCCGTTTATTTATCGTCTCTACCATAGCACATGCCCATATGAGGGACGCCCCCAGAAGACGGTAAATTGTTACAGGGGATAGTGCACGGATACAGGACGTAACTTCTGGGAGCCCCGCCTAGTTCTTTTACAAGCTCGATGGATAGCCCTGTCACACAGGGTCTTGGTTTAACGTCTCATCCGGAAGACAATTAGTTGTGTTAGTTGATATGGTCAGCCCAGGGCTCGAACCGGTGATCTTGAGGTTTGAGTGAAACACCATGCCCCAGTGACAGCCTTTTATTCGGAAATGAGACCTTGATAAGTAATCCTCATTTCCACGGATTACCTGGACCTTACAACCAACTGATGACTTTAAATGTAAGGAACCTATATCCTTAATATGAGCCATGTATCTGCAAATGTTCGAATAGGAGCAAATTGTTAAGTTTTTGCTTTAAGCTTACATTACTTGTGACCTTGATAACTGATCTTGGCCTAGACTAATGACCCAGATCTTGCAACCTACTGATGCCTACGAATTCAACGAACATATATACCCGGACACTCTGACTTCCATTAAACAATATGTCCTAGATATTATCGATGCGGTGGTATAAAATTATCATTTTAGACTAGTGAGATTTCAAAGAAGTTGTAGATGACAAGTTTAATTTCTTGATATTTTCTTTTTCTTACAAGCAATTTCTTCATCACCCACAATGATTCTAGGGCTGTATTCCTCAGTTCATAAAAATGCAGTGTTGTGTGGTAAAGGGTAAAAGAATATTGGGCTATGAAATGTTTAATACGCATTTCCTGATCTTTCATAGCATATAAAAACAGTTTAGTACAAAACACTTGAGGGTTATACAAATGCATAAACAAGTTGTAATAATGAGGTAAGTATTTATTAAACAATGTTAACTTTTCTTTAACAAATGATTGATTGCTTGAATGGGGTTTAACGTCACTTTTGCACTTTGGAGCAACTAACAATGGATTCCTGGTATTTCTCACACCAGTACTACCACTACATCCTTGCCTTACCTCCAGCTGCTATCCCATTTAGTTTTTATGATTATCCACCCATTGGTGAGAGACAAATATCGGAAAGGATATGTGCCACAGCCGGGGATCGAACCCACGATATCCCATGATTGAAGATTAGGAGTCTGATGCACTTCTGACTGCGCTATGACGGCTTCTCTTTTTTGACAAAGTATTGAATTTGAATAGTTGTAACCTATCTTGATCTATAGTTCCATATATGCAAATATTTTTATTTAATGTTTGTCAATTCAGAAACAAAATTAGTAAAATATAGTAGGGTTCTTTCTATATTTTATGTTATTGGAAGGATTACAATAAATGTGATGCTGCTTTCTTTCTTTAAGGTATGAAAAACGGTAAATGAAATTTGATAACCACAATCACATATATCTTTTTCCCTACCTCATTCCTATTCAACAAGTATTTTTTCAAAAAAATAAATCAATAAATTATAAGACAAGAATTCTTGAGTACACAAAAGCATGTAAGTCTCCAGCCTATTTTGATGTCCAACATGCAGAGATAAAGAATCCAACACTATTCTAATGTTGTAAAACATGTTTTAAACAGTGTCATCATAATCTACATGAAGGCAAAACATGTTTATAACAACTATTTACAATATTACAATGATTCACATGTATTCACATGTATAGTAAAGCTAGAGCTTACACAGAACTTCTTTTAAACAGAAGTCGGCTGGGAAAGAACATTTGGGGATATCTAAACCCATTGACTTAACCTATTCCGCCTAAATTTTGCATTTGCCCTCAAGGAAATACCTTTGCAAAGCATAGTAGACAATCCAGAAATTGCATTTCTTCAATGTTCACTTAGTTTTAAAACCTAAAAGCAAAGTTATTTAAATTCACCAACTTGAAATTGTGATCCGCTACATCTTTAAATTTACAAAAGTAAATAATTTTGTCATGTCTGAATGGGTTATTATATTCTTCTTCATCAGTTTTAATGAGAAAGAATGTTTATTTATTTGAGTATACATGAGTTCAGTTTTGTAAATTGTTGCTATAAGTGGCACTTATTGGTTACAAAAAAATGATAAATAACTTTACAAAACAACATAATTTTGACAATAAAAATTTTCCTGAGCCATTCTATTCAACCTGTATAAAACTATTTGAAGATGTTTAATTTGAACTCAATTCCAGTATAGGAATTGATAACTCACATCTGAAAAACGTCAGAGCCAAGAACATTGATTAATCATCTGTCTGAGTGTGATTTAGCCCATTACCAGACAACAAAAATTTAGACTGGTCAAAAATCAAAGAAGAGGAAAAAAGACAATTTCAAACTGATATTATTTCAAATGTTGGAAAAATTCTACTTCTTCCACATGGTTCTCCTGAACCTTTATCTGAAGGGCATCAAAAGAGGATTGTGTGGTAATGGGTTGAATTATATGTTGCTCGTAATCCCCCAGTTGCTTTATACTTACAGCCTTATTATTTTCCTGTTCAATCCATATCCCAACACTCATTAGGTATTTGGAATTAAAATCATTGTAGAAATGATTTATCAAAAGTAATTCATTTTTCTTAAAAAATGTTTTTCTATCAAGAGGATAATTTTTTTTAAAAGTACATATCCTTCCACTTTGAATAATAATCTGAAAATTCTCTTAAAATGGGCCAGTAAAAAATTTTGACATCTTGTAATAGGGTATAGAGCTAGAGAACATTGTTGAATTATCAATTTGATGATGATTGTATTCTGTCTTATCTTTTTCACAGAAATCACTTCATTAATTACAAGATAAATTAATTAGACCATTCTGCCTTTTAAAAAAAACCTATTCAAATAAATTATCTCAATTTAATCTTTTCAAGTCTATTGAAAGAATGGAGCTCAAATGATATGGAAATGTTTTATGTAACATGCTATCACATTAGTATTGTTTCACAGCTTGGTCATAGGGAGGGGGTGGGGAGTCTGCTGGAATCTGTTCCGCCTTCTGGGTGGGGAGAACCACTGGTGAATCTGAAAGACATGAATGAAATAGAGTTGAAACATATTAAACCTTTCCTGTTCTGCAAAATTTTAGACCTGTCAAAATTCAAAGATTTTGCAGACAAAATTTTAAAGTGGATTTAATTTGAAAGATGACCATTTAGTAGGGTAGAAACTATTGTGGAAAAAGAAGAAATTGCTTGTTACAAGTAATTTCTTCTTTTCCACAATCTTTTTCTCAAGTGTAAAGGCACAGGGCTGTAAAAACCAGGAATTGAACAGGAAAGGGTTAAGTTAACGGTAAGTGGTCATACAATTGCTTTTCTAAGCAAATACAAGTTATTGAATTAACCCATACCCTCACAACAAAATCTTTGCCTGGTCGAAATTATAAGAAAATGCAGACGATATCTTATAGTTGATCGAATTACAAAAATTTATGTCATTTGGGGTAGAAAACATTGTGAATAATAAAGAATTTTCCACAATGTTTTCCAAAGCTTTATTTCTATGGGACGTCTAAAGTTGGAACGGGTTGAGTGCCTGAGGTGATTATCCTTTCAGCAAATGACAAAATTGTAGACTATTTCAAATTGAAAGATGATGCAGATGACAATATGAATTGAGGCAAAATTGGAAAACAAGAGGACCATGATGGTCCTAAATCGCTCCCCTGAGTATGATGGTTCATGGCTTTATGGTATAAACAAAATAACAAAGCCCTCTGTCTAATTATTTTGGAGAAGATGTTTAAGGATTTCTCTTTTAATCCTAGGTATATTGATTATCCCACCATATAGCACTAATTTCCTGAATATGGTAATGCTTTGAAGTAAAGACATCAATACATACCAAGTATAAAAGCTCTAGGCCTAATGGTTTAGGAGAAGAAGGTTTTCAAAGATATCATTATTAATTCATAACTAAAATTAGGGATTGCACAGAAAAGGGCTAATTTTCAGAATACTGTAATTCTTTGAAGTAATTTGGTAGAGGGTCAATGGCTGATGATATGTACCAAATTTTTATTCTTCCTTCTTTTATTCTATGTAAAAGCAGGGATCGCCATGAAAAGGGTTAATTTTCGGAATACAGTAATTCTTTGAAGTATTTTAGTAGAAGGTCAATAGATGATCATTTGTACCAAATATCAAAGTTCTAGGCCTTATGATTTGGGAGAAGAAGATTTTTTAAGATTTTCTTTTTTATTCTATGTAAAATCAGAGATCGCCCAGAAAAGGGCTATTTTCAGAATACGGTAATTCTTTGAAGTATTTTGGTAGAGAGTCAATAGATGATGATTTGTACCAAATATCAAAGCTCTAGGCCTAATGGTTTGGGAGAAGAAGATTTTTAAAGATTTCCTTCTTTATTTCTATGTTAAATCAGGGATCACAAAGAAAAGGGCTAATTTTCAGAATACAGTAATTCTTTGAAGTATTTTGGTAGAGGGTCAATAGATGATGATGTATATCAAATATCAAAGCTCTTGTCCTAATGGTTTGGGAGAAGAAGATTTTTAAGATTTCCATCTTTATTTCTATGTAAAATCAGGGATCGCCTAGAAAAGAGCTAATTTTCATAATACGGTAAATCTTGAAGTATTTTGTAAGGTTCAATGGATGATGATTTGTACCAAATATCAAAGCTCTAAGCCTTATGGCTTTGGATGAGAAGATTTTTTAAGTTTTTTCACTCTGTTGCCATGGCAACCAGAGTTCATCATGGATTTCAATTTCTTAAAGTATTTTGAAAGAGCTTGACCTAAAGATCATTTATGTGAAGTTTTGTTGGAATTCCATGGTTACTTTAGGAGGAGAAGATTTTTTTGTAATCGTGAATGGATGGTAGGATGGACAGACCACGGATGATGACCGATCACAATAGCACCCCCAGAGCACTTCATGCTCAGGTGAGCTAATAAGTGTCAAATAGGTTAGACAATGTTTTGAAAAAAGGACCTAGTGCTTGCTGCAAACAATTCCTCCTGTTACCATAACTACATCATGGTTATGATTATTCAGCACTAAAAAAATATGGAATTGCACAGTAACAGCTTAAGTCTTTACCAGTTGCACAACAAGCAATCATAGAATGCTGCAACATGAAATGATAAACTCACTGTAATGAGGAATGACCACATTTTGCTCATTCACTACTACTAGTACTTCACAATCACTTTGGAGCTAAAACCAATTAATATCATTAAATATTGAAATTTGACACATGCTTAACAATTAACTACAATACAAAACCATTATTTTGAAGCCTTCGAAAAGATTGTGAGAAAAACAAGAGCGCTGCATGCGGATGTCAGTGTTCAGCTATTTAAGTATTAAGTGCTTCATAGTTGGTAAAACTTCCTAGTTGAAAAAGGGGCACTGCTGTATAATACTTATATTCTGCGTGATCGTTATTTCTGCTATTTCTGCAATCATAGATAGAATCACAGAATTAAAATTCACAAATTAGAGGCACTTGAGTGCCTGTATCACTCCACAGGCATGAATGTACTGATTAAGATTTTTTTTCATTACCATATGCTCCCCTGAAAAATTTTTAGGGGAGCATAATAGATCTAAATCATTGAAATCTTTGAAATAGAGAACCATTTCAAACTTTTCACTTTTTTTTTTTTACAAAAGTCAAGTCAAGTTATGTAAAATTCATTATGTAAAATTTTTACTGTATACCATTAAATTTGGTTGAAATCCATCAACCTGTTTATGAGAAATTTACAAAGTTTTCAGTATATACCATGTATGGAAATGAGCCCTGCCCATTAAAGCCATATTTTCAAACCGATCAAAATTGTTTTTCATAATGTGAGAAAAGGTCACTCAAGGATTGATCCGGTCAAATTTGGTTGAAATCAATCCATTGGTGTCTGAGGAGAATTTCAAAGATTTTACCATAAATGGAAATAGCCCTGCCAATTAAAGCCATGTTTTTCATCCAATCAAAATTCTTTGAAGGAATCTGATAAAGGTTTGACTAAGGATGATTTCTGTGAAATTTGATTAAAATGCATTCACCGGTTTCTGAGAAGAAGATTTTCAAAGCTTCCACTATATATGGAAATAGCCCCGCCACTTAAAGCCATTTGGTTGACAACAATCTACTGGTTTCTTAGAAGAAGATTTTCAAAGCTTTTACCATATATGGAAATAGTCCCGCCCATTAAAGCCATGTTTTTAATCTGATCAAAATTCTTTGAAGGAATCTGATAAAAGGTCACTCAAGGATTGATCCAGTGAGTCAAATTTGGTTGGAATCCATCCACTGGTGTCTAAGGAGAAGAATTTCAAAAATTTTACCATAAATGGAAATAGCCCTGCCAATTAAAGCCATGTTTTTCATCCAATCAAAATTCTTTGAAGGAATCTGATAAAGGTTTGACTAAGGATGGTTTCTGTGAAATTTGATTGAAATCCATCCACCGGAGAAGAAAATTTTCAAAGCTTTCACCATATATGGATATAGCCCCGACCATTAAAGTCATGTTTTTCTGAAGGAATCTGACAAAGGTTCACCTAAGGATTATTCCTGTGAAATTTGGTTGACAACAATCCTCTGGTTTCTTAGAAGATTTTCAAAGCTTTCACCATATATGGAAATAGTCCCGCCCATTTAAGCCATGTTTTTCATCAGATCAAAATTTTTGGAAGGAATCTGATAAAAGATCACTCAAGGATTGATCCGTTCAAATTTGGTCGAAATACATCCACTGGTGTCTGAGAATATGAATTTCAAAGATTTTTCAATATATGAAAATAGCCCACCCATTACAGCCATTTTTCTCATCCGATCAAATCCGATCTGATAAAGGTTCAACTAAGGATCATTTCTGTGATATTTGGTTGAAATCAATCCACTAGGTTCTAAGAAGAAAATTTTCAAAGCTTTCACCATATATGGAAATTAGCCCGCCACTTAAAGCCATGTTTTTCATCCGATCAAAATTCTTTGAAGGAATCTGATAAAGGTTCACCTAAGGCTTATTTCTGTGAAATTTGGTTGACAACAATCTACTGGTTTCTTAGAAGAAGATTTTAAAAGCTTTTACCATATATGGAAATAGCCCCGCCCATTCAAGCCATGTTTTTCATCTGATCAAAGTTCTCTGAAGGAATCTGATAAGGGTTCACCTAAGGATAATTTCTGTGTTTTTAGTTGAAATCAATTGACTTGTGTCTGAGAAGAAGAATTTAAAGATTTTACCATATATGGAAATAGGCAAAACCATTAAAGCCATGTTTTTCATCCGATCAAAATTCTTTGAAGGAATCGGATAAAGGTTCACCTTAGAATCATTTCTGTGAAAGTTGGTTGAAATCCATCCACCGGGTTCTGAGAAGAAGATTTTCAAGCTTTCACCATATATGGAAATTAACCAGCCAGTTAAAGTCAAGTTTTTCATCCGATCAAAATTCTTTGAAGGAATCTGATAAAGGTTCACCCAAGGATAATTTCTTTGAAATTTTGTTGAAATCAATCCACTAGGTTCTAAGAAGAAGATTTTAAAAGCTTTTACCATATATGGAAATAGCCCCGCCCATTCAAGCCATGTATTTCATCTGATCAAAGTTCTCTGAAGGAATCTGATAAGGGTTCACCTAAGGATAATTTCGGTGTATTTAGTTGAAATAAATCCACTAGTGTCTGAGGAGAAGAATTTCAAAGATTTTACCTATATATGGAAACTAGCCCTGCTTATTAAAGCCATGTTTTTCATCCAATCAAATTAGTTTGAAAGAATCTGATAAAGGTTCACCCAAGCATCATTTCTAAGAAATTTGCTTGAAATCTGTTCAGTACTTTCTGAGGAGAAGATTTTAAAAGTAAAAGTTTACGGATGGAAGGAAGGACTCGCGCACACACACACAACGGACACAACGCCATGACAATAGCTCTCTGGCTTTCAGCCAGTGGAGCTAAAAATTAGCCCTAAATGTAGAGGTGGTTGTTCAACAATGGGTGATGTATAAACATGTCTCTTGTACATGTCTATTAAAAGGTTTTGCTGGCATTTAGCTTTAAATATAAGGCGCAATTTTATAGCAATTGTGTCGTTGTTTGGTTTTTGTTTGTTTGTTTGAATGGGGTTTTACGCCGCTTTCAACAATCTTTCAGTTATATCGCGGCGGCTGGAGCACCTAACAATGGATTCCTGGCATTTCTCACACCAGTACCGCCATCACATCCTTTCCTAGCCTCCAGCTGCTATCCAACATAGGTCTACGATTATCGACCCATTGGTGGGAGACAAATAGTCGGCAAGGATGAGTGCCGCCGTCGGGAATCGAACCCGGGACCTCTAGAATGACAGTCCGACGCGCTACCAACTGCGCTATGACGGCGGCTGTTTGGGTGAAATAAAAGATTTCTTCTGTTCTTCCTTATTCAAGCTAAAGTTATATCTTAATTGCCAATCAACATCATTCTACATGTTTGACTGATTGGTGACAATTTGACATGTCTCTCTATTCATACCTACCTGTATATAGCATAGTTTCCCACAAAGAGTATACAGACTAATTATTTCAGATTATCCCTTTTCAAGTGACAAAATTTTAGTCAAGTCTTACCTGGTAAGCAGATGAAATTTAACTTTATTGAAACTTTCATTTTCAAATTCATGGCACTTTATTTTCATTTCATAGCACAGAAATTTAATCATTCTTGTGGTAAGTTTAAGGACCGCAGAAAAATGTTATGCAGAAATTTAACCCCAGTGCTTTTGGGAATATTGCAGAATTTGGACCCCACAGAAAAAAAGTGCTATAGGGTATTCATTAAAAATCCATTTAGAATTATTCCCTTAGCTATAGGTTGCTCTTTTGATGATGAAAATATACTCCTAGTTTCAACTGCATAATCATGTTCAGTAATACCAGAGATATTACAAAATGTCAAAAGCTCTAAAAGACAGAAAAATTCATGAAAACATATTCAGAGTTATCAACCTTGTTGGTAGAGATTACCCTTTTGATAATAAACATACCGTAATTTGTCCATATATTTGGACATATTATTCAGTATTTTACAAGTTTCAACAGAATGTGTTCAGTAATATCAGAGATATTAGAAAATGTAAAAGTTCTTTTTAGTCTAAAAAGAAGCATAATCTATTCAAAATTTGTATTAAGAGTTACCCCTGTTTTGGCATAGAATTCTC
Organism: Fragum fragum; assembly: GCA_946902895.1. NCBI lineage: Eukaryota > Metazoa > Mollusca > Bivalvia > Cardiida > Cardiidae > Fragum > Fragum fragum. The sequence goes on from OX336371.1 coordinate 34,917,111, forward strand.
TTTACATAGTGAACGAACATGTATATTCAAAGTTTTAAGTGAATATGTTCAGCAATACAAAAGATGTCACAAAATATCCAAGTTTTTGGACAACAACAATAGTGATGGTGACCTAGTCATAACAGTTCCATGAAATCCATTGAACAGTTTCAGAGAAAATGACTTTCAAAGTTTTAATCATATACCATACATGGAATGTAGCCTCATCCATTAAAGTCATGTTTTTCATCTGATCAACAGGGAAAAAGACTGACAATTTCAGTTTAGGGGCCCAGAAGCCAAATATTCAATATTTAGCATTAGGGGTATTGGCATTTTCTCAAAAATTTCAGGGGCCCAGTCCAAAAGTTAGGGGTCATGGGGGACTGGGCCCCTGTTAGTCTTTTTCAATTTCTTTTTACAGAATCCTATAAAGGGTCACCCAAGGTCCATTCCTGGTCCATCATCTGGTTTCTGTGAAGAAGATTTTCAGTTTTCACAATATATAGAAATAAGCCCCACCCCACATCACTGTATGATCTCTTACTGAAATAAGGTCTATCTTAAAAAGCAATACTACCGGCAGTATAAATATTAAGTTCTTTTAATAAAATCTGATAAACAGGGTCTATTAATTAAAGACCATTTCTGTGAAAAATGATTTTTCATCTTAAAACATAACTTCCAGGAATCTTTCAAAGGGTCGACTGTTTAAGAACTATTTCTGTGAAATCATGTTGAATTCAAGCCAGTAAGTTCATAGAAGAAGACTTTAACCCATTCCAACACAATGATGTTTTTAAACTCCCCTCAATATGAAAGCTTAGGAAAACATTGTGAAAAATGAAGAAATTGCTTATCTGCAATGTTTTCTACTCCAAAGGACAAAGATAGGGCCAGGAACAAGGAAGAATAGGCATAATGCAACAACAATTAATTATAATAGTCTGTCCACTTTCAGCAAGATGGGCTCTGAATAAAACTTGGAAAGATATTGTGGATAATGAAGAAATTTTTAATGGCTTGTAACAAGCAATTTCTCCATAGCCCATGTTTCTACCCTAAAAAAAAACTTTTAATTTTTTTTTGTTTAAATGTTATCAACTTAAAACTTTTCTTAATTTCTGTCATACAACCCTCTATACCACAACTGACCTGGAATGGCAGATTTATCAGATTTATTCCCACTCAAAACACATTTTCTTTCCATGACACCTTTCACCTCCTCATCCTCCTTCTTCTTGCCCTTGGCTAGTTTGCCGATCTTGTCAGCTACATAGCCACAGGCTGAAAATAGAATAAAATATTTGACCTGGCATATAGAGAGGATAATTGATTGTTTCCAAAGTAAGACTGATAAATCATTCATTGAGTAAACAACAAAAGCTATCATACTTTCACGCTGGTATAAGAGCCACAAGTGAACATTTGGCTTTTGTGATTCACTAAATGAAAGATTTATCTATCTTCAAAAAAACCTTAATGATTATTCTACTTCGCAAACAGATGCCAACGCTCGGCTGTTCAAGTATCTGATAAAGGATAAAAAATATAAACAAGAGGACCATCATGGTCCTAAATCACCCCCAAGTATGATGGCTCAAGGCTTTATGAGATAATATACAAAATATCAAAGCCCTACACCTAATGCTTTTGGAGAAGAAGATTTTTAAAGATTGCTCCTTTAATCCTAGGTATAGTGAAGATCCAACCATATTGAGCTAATTTCAAGAGTATAGTAATTCTTTGAAGTACTTAAGTAGAGGGTCAATAGGCATTGATATATACCAAATATCAAAGCTCTAGGCCTAATCAAGGCTAATGGTTTAGAGGGAGAACATTTTCTATGATATCCTTCATTACTCCTTTCTGGGATTGCACAAAAAAGCGTTTATTTTCAGAATACAGTAATTCTATGAAATATTTTAGTACAGGGTCAATAGGTACTATTACACACAAAATATAAAAGCCCTTGGCCTTATGGTTTGGGAGAAGAAGACTTTTAAAGATTTCCTTCTTTATTTCTATGTAAAATCTAGGATCACAAAGAAAAGGGCTAATTTTCATAATACAGTTTATTCTACGAAGTATTTTGGTAGATGGTCAACAGATGATGATTTATACAAAATATCAAAGCTCTAGGGCTTATGTTTGGGAGAAGAAGATCTTTAAAGTTTTCCTTCTTATTTCCATGTAAAATCAGGGATTGCACTGAAATTAGGGCTAATTTTAAGAATACATTTTATTCTATGAAGACAGTTTTTTGATAGAGGGTCAATAGATGCACGCCCGGTAATCTCAGGCTCCATCTCTTTTTGGAGAACAGTGCAAAATGGAGACAATGATACTTCCGATATAGAGCCAAGGACCGGAACTAAACAGAAAAGGTAAATAAAACAGTGCACCTCGCGTACAATTTGATCTCCTATTAACCTATTATACATTTTCCCAAAATGTCCAGAGTTTCATACCACATAGAAATGATTATATTATCAGTTGACGGTGATAGATTTCAAAAATGATTCCGTTTGTCAATAGAAACTTGAATCAAAGTTTGGACATCAGACCCGAAAATGCTCGTTGAAATCCTGGTCTCCTTCTCATCTAAGAAAATCCACACAAGGGGTAGGAAAATGCAGTTCTTTGTGGTAACATTATTGTATATCAACACGTTATCATTCATTTCACAGTCTTTGCCGCTTAAATCTTTCAGAACTGTTGATTACATGGATTTGAACGATTTCAACACGCATTTTTGTGTTTGATCGGGCTCTTTCGGTGTATGTTAACCCTAAAAGCCATTTTAAGTAGCAATGCTCTGATCTTTTACATACATATATATATAGTTATATGGCAGTTGAATTCATAGCAGTTTCTACAGTTTCTTTGGTATAACAGCAGAGCAACAAGACTAAATACTTATCCACTCTTATTCTGTTTTGACCAGTTTTACCCTGCAATTCACTGGAAAGTTTTATGGTTCAATGATTGTTTCAAATATGAAAACAACTCAAATGGACAACAGTCCACCAGTTTACTAACTCTAGATACACAGAGCTGTATCAAATACTTTTAATAGGCTGAAAATTTTGATTGGGGGTTAATAGCCTCAAACAATCTGCATATTCAAATAAAATGAATCACTTTATTTAGCCTAAAATATTTCAATTTCTAACAGATTTGTTGTGAACTGAATTGACCTTACAATAGTAAGCTTTCATTAATGTCACCTTCACTATGAAATAGAGGATAGATCTAGAATTAAGAGCCAGGAGAAGAGCTTAACCATTGGGACAATTTTGGTGCAATATTGAGGTCCTATCATTTACTATTTTACACTATCTATACAATCCTACTTTTTTACGACCATTCAGAAAAAAGGCTGCAAAAACATTGTGAAGAAATTGCTTGTGACAAGCACTCAAAGCAAAAACAAGACAAAACAGCAAAAATATAACAGTAGCATGTTCCCATCTTTACCATTTCCCACACAATCCTACTTCAAGTAAAATTCCTGGAAAAACATTATATGGAAAATGAAGAAAAAATGTTTTCTTTTGAAAAGTCCAAAAAAATATTCTATAGACTTGAAATTGTTGTCTGCAACTTCTTTCAATTTGAACATGAGACGCAGTGAACGTCTCATCCAAAAGAAATTAACATTGTATTTTTTTATTTGGGTCAGCCAGGGCTTGAACTTGTTGTCTTAAGGTTTGAAGTCAAGTGCTATACAAACTAAGCTAATCAGGCAATGGCACAGTATTATTGATTTAGCATGAATTTCAAGGCAAATGAAAAATCTTCAATGTGAATCCGAGGTGCGTTCTTTTCGTCGAGATTCTTAAGATTCTTATTTAGATTTTTAAGATAAAGCGTTCTTTAGATTAAGATTTTTAAGCGGCTAAATAAGAATCTTAAGAATTCTTAATGAGGAATTTAAGCGTACTCGGCATTGGCTTAAACGAGTAGCTTTGACGACGTCGAATCTTTTCACTTAAAATGACACAAATCGTTCTTGAAAACGCATAAAAAATCTTGATTAGCGGGATTTTCATCTCCACGAAAAGAACGCACCTCTGGTTTCAAAACACACCGTGAAAAGAGATACACGCTGCCACTATCGACCTTAATTAGTGTAAAATTTATGAAATATTGGTGCGCGACAATAGGTTACTCCGAAAATTACCAATACACCTTTTTGAGTAAGATGAGAATTATTACGCACAATATGTTACCGACATTATAATTGAAAGAATCTCACCATTGATTATCAGTCAGACCATTTTTTTCTCTCTCTCTCTCTCTCTCTCAATTTAGCAGCTACTGAATGTGAACGACTTCGCCGAAACAGAAACTTCTCGATTCGGGTCGTATTCAAGTTGTCAAAAAGCGCCAAGATGTGACAAGAGGCGAAAGGAAAATTATCGCGCAAAACGCAAAATCGGGGAAAATTCGGGTCCGTTAACCCAAATTACTTCCCGCGCTAATTCCCTTCGCCCAGGGTCCGTTCGCCCTCCTCTTTCAAGTTTAAAGTAGATGCTAAGAAAATATTGCTAACTTATTGATATATACCGGTATTTCTTATATTTTAGATATTTCGATGTTTCGAAGGTGAATATGATCTTTCGCTACTTAGTTAAGATAAAGACGATACTTTATAGTGACCATGAATTTAGAATGAGGTAACATGTTCGTAAATAAAACAAAGCAATACATGTGGACAGAAATCTATGTTGAAAAAGGGAAACTTGGGGCTGTATCCGGAAAGATATTATTACAACTGATAGGTCGTGTTTTAGTTCCACATTAACTGGCCTTTTCTAATCTTGCTAATATTTGGTAAATAACTCGTATTTTGATGAATGGTAGAAAAAATGTCCGAAACGAACAAACAATTTTGACCCCAAATTTTGAAAGAGGTACGTTATTTGCAGGTTATAGCGAAGATGGCATAAACTTAGTGTACAAGCTTAAAGCCATATCTTCCCCCATAACACATAACAACTATACTCGAGGCCAAAAGGCATACATAAATATGTCGATTGAAACTATAAAATCAAAATAATTCTACGCGGTAAGCCTAATATTCGTGAAAGAAGTTTTGATTTTTCAAAATTGTGACCCACCACAATTTAAGGTTTGTTTACGTATAACTATGACGTCAATAATGACGTTCAAATTTCGCTAGTCATTCAAACAAATTCCCAGGTCACGGATATAATCCGAAGTCGTCCGTAAAGGTTAGTCATTGACGCATGGATATATAACAGTCAATGCCGAAGATAAGCGAACATTTTCGATAAATAATCGAATGCATTCGACTCGATTTCAAAATGTAAACGAACACGAGTTAAAATTGATAAGAAAAAAAATAACATACTCTTTCACGAGAGCTTCACGCATAACATCCTGTTGGATATTGATATTAAGAAGGCTCTTGTTTGCTTTAGTGTCCAAATATACGATAGATTGTTCAAACGTTTTTTCCTTCCTCGGACGGAAGATATGACTTTAATCTAAATAGGAAAAAATGAATTTTCGACTTAGACACTGTTGTAGAAATGATGCGACTTTCAATTGAGCAATGCCAAGCAGCCAATGGGAGGCATTTTAGCTGATCTGTCTATAACCGCCGTTGCCAAAGCATTGAACTTCTCACGCAAAACAAGAATTAGTTTTAGAACTCGTCATAACCTAACCGGGTCAGCTGCTGACACGCCGAAACCTCGAGCGATAGGAGCGACGTCACATGGGGATGATTGCGAAATACGACTTTGACATTTCCGAAACAGAGTTACGTCAGCCACCCAACTCAACAATTAGAGAGATGTTTGGTGGTAGGGTAACATTCCAATCTGTTAGGAACTGTTTCACGGTCTTAAAAATAAGAAAATACACATCGAATCAAGAAATTTTCTTCCTTACATACAACATTTTCCCTAGTGCAAAATTGCTTAGGCAAATGAGAGAGGGGGTTTGAGCTGGTTGGGGATTTCAATGTTATATCTAATTGGAATTGAATACGAGTTATTCTTTATCAAGATTTGCACATATCATGCACTGTCTACATAAGAATAGCATACTAAAACATTTATGTCCTTGTCAAGAAGGTATTTATATTGTACAGAGCTCGTTCTTGTAAATGATGCGTGCCTAGTTTGAGTCCAATTCAAGTCAGCTAGGCTGTCTGGATGACGAATCTAAACAAATTACCACACATACTTGTTGATGCAGACTAGAACAATACACGAAAAAAAATATATAAAAAGATTTCTAGGCTAAACAATATATATATATATTATGAAAATTAGCCCTTTTTTGTGCGATCGGATTTTACAAAGGAAAAGGAAATCTTTGAAAATCTTCTTCTCCCAAACCATTAGGGCTAGAGCTTTGATATTTGGTATGAATCAATGTCTATTGATCCTCTACCATAAAAGTTCAAAGATTTACTGCATTCTGAGAATAAGCTCTTTTCTATGAGGTCCCTGATTTTACAAAGAAATGAAGAAGGAAATCTTTGAAAATCTTCTTCTCCCAAACCATAAGACCTAGACCTAGAGCCTCTATAATTGGTTATGTATCAGTGTTTAAAATACGTGTACCAAAATACTTCAAAGATTTACCCGAATACCGTATTCTGAAAAGTAGCCCTTTTCTGTGGGATCCCTGATTTTACAAAGGAATAAAGAAGGAAAATTTGAAAATCTTCTCCCAAACAATAAGGCAAAAGAGTTTGATATGTCGTATGTATTAACGTTATTTGGCTCAAGCTATGTTGAGGGGATTTTTTTTTTATACAAAAAAATACTGTAATTTCCAGATGTCACAGGTGAGCAATTTAAGACCATCAAGGTCCTCTTGTTTTGGTCATACCAAGTTCCAGGTCATACGCCAAGCTAACAATGCTTTACAACTTTATGCACCATTAAAGCTTTTACACTGACTACTAGTATGTATTTTGATTGGTAAGCGATAGGACATTCATGATTCTCATATGGAATCAATGTTGAAATACCCGCCTGTCGGTACCAAATCCAAGACAATCCGCAAACAGTCATTGTTTAAGGTCCAATTCATTTGATATGGAAAATATTATCACATATCGTAACTTTTGATTTCATAGTGAAAGGGTTTGCATATTTCAGACACAATCTTTGTGGGCCTGAACTAACTTTAAGGTCATGCGCTAATGTCAGGGTTTCTTTTTATGGTAAAGCTTATTCATTATAGAATTAATATTAACCGTATCTTTTGGATGGAGTTTAGTGTCATCTGTAAAGTTCGGGTTCATTTTAAGGAAGGTTGGAGTGACTCATAATGATAATTTCAAAATGGACTTCTAAATCTGCTTGTAAATAGAATGTCATTTATGAATGCAATGGTCAATTTTATCCAAAATTGAATATCAGATTTTAGCTCTAGACTTTCTAAGGTAGGTAAGTAATTTAGATGGCCTTTATTCTTAACAAGTACATATTGTTATGGAAGGCGTTCCCTATGGTGTCAAGCTGAAACTCATACTTCAAGGCCAAATACTATGGTCACCTTTGTGAAAAATTGCACGTGCGGGGGCATTCACATCTTATTTCATGGCTGTTATTCTGAGGAGAAAAAATGAAATAACATTTTGTGGTAAAATAGATCTTTTCATTGAATTCTACTCAATACTATACAGGTACTTTCATGACTATAATGGTAATGGTTTCCATGAAAGTTTATGTAAAAAGGTGGTTTTTTTTTCAATAAGGGTATGTTGACTTTTCGAAATTGTGAATATTAATTCTATGGTGAAAACATCCCAAGCTTTCAAAAATGACTGTCGTGTATTTGGTTGGAAAGATTTGGAATTTATAAAAATCACCTATTAAGATAATAATAATTCAAGTTATGAGGGAGATGATTATTAAATTTTGTAGACATTTGAATACTGCACTTTTACAAAATATTGTCAAGTGATAATGTATCTATGATACATTTCTATACGATTGAAAAAATAGATGTTGAAACTCAGAATATTTTAGATAGATTCAAATAACTGGCATATTGGTTTTTAAAAGAGAAACAAGATCCGAGTATAAGAGGAGATGAACTATTCATCCAAGGGGAGTAAGAAGTATCTGTGGAGATTAATTCTTGTCATGCAAAGGATATATCAGCTGGTACACTTTGGTAGCTGTCTAGGAAATGGACATTCGAAGATATTCCTGATTTAAAAATGTTTGAGGTATTAATTATTAATGAGAGGTATCTACACATAAATAAAAAAAATCTGCTGAAAAATAAACACAATGTATGTCAAATCATTTGTCGAATGACGACCTCTTTAGAAATGAGCAGCCATAAATATTTTGATTTCGACCTATCAGACATTTAGAGGAATTTACACCCAAAACACGAAGAAAATCCATTTCTCAAAGGATTCGTCAATTGGTTTTTTGTGTGTGTGTGTGGTTTTTTTTGTTTGTTTGTTTTTTATAGCAAACGTAGACATGAGAAATCACAGACAATTCATATTCGAAGTTGTCTGTGATATTAATGAAAGGTATCCATATTCGAAATTTGAAGAAAGTCCGACATGAATAAAAGAAGTAATCGGGTGACAAGAAATTAAAGATATAGTAGCCATTTTGAAGGTCATCTTGAAAATGAGCATTTGAAGAAATTTTAAAGAAAAACTTGTCGAAAATACTGATTAGAGGTATCCGAACAAGAAATCTGAAGAAACCCACAGAAGTAATTTCATGTCAAAGCACCAAACACATAGACAGGTGGATAGACAGACAAAAAGAGTAATACTAAATAGGGCTTCTACGAAGTCTCATTGGTGAGGCCCTGCAAATCCAATTATATTGTCTCATGATAAAAAAACAACTTTCAATGGGTTATAATTGAGCAAGTGCGTTACATTTCAAATGAAGTCACATGTGCACCGAGCGAAGTCTTAGACCAGATCATACATGTGTACAGTCTGATCAGAGTCTTTACCATGCTCTCTATAGATAGATATTGACTCTAAGCTTCTTAGCTGATAAGTAAATATTTTTTACACTGTGACTGCCCATGCTTCTCAATGTCTGATCACATACTTGTGATATTGTTTGTGAAATGTGCACTGATTCAATTGTATAGTGGGCTTTATTAATCCATTACCAACAATGCCTCTTTTTGATGCCCAAACGAAAAGAAAAAAACAACAACATTGGAATACATTGTTGAAAATGAAGAAAATTCTTGTTATTGGCAATTTCTTCATTTGTAATAAAAAATCCTAAAAGATATCTCAAATTTCATCAATTAGAATTTGGTATTCGTAACGTCTTGGACTATGAACCAGTCTATTTTTCATTTCGTCTGGTAATGAGTTAACACAAAACAACACTGACCATAGGGTATTCCGTAAATATTTTAAGCGTATCAGTACTTTTTTCTGCTTCCAATAACTATTTGTGCTCAACTAGTTGAAGAGAAACTGAATTTTGTCTGCAGGATAAGAAGGTGTCTTTCATTTTATGAAATTTCAATTGTAAGATGAAACCATCTGTATTCTACACCGCTGAGCAAATTCTGACCAGGCACCATAACTGAGTGATAATGGGCATTTTATGATCTCTCGGGTTATTGATACTTCATGCATCATTTTGATAGGGTCTGGCGCAAGTCACTTAGGTGTATGGTTCTTTGATGAAAGTTCCTGTCCACTCGATTTCTAAGCAACTAGAGGTTGGATATGATTTAAATTTCACACAAGCAGTATCAAGAAAAGATATGAACTTACCATTATGTTTTAACTTTTCTTTGAGGGTTGGCCCTTTGTGGAAGAAAGGTTTTTAATCTAGAAACAAATTGTATTTTCTGTGACAAGGAGCCTTTTTGGGGGTATTAATCACTAAATGTATAGTTTATCTATCTAACAATCATTAGTAGATTGAACAAGAACCATATATGATTGTCTAATCAGAAAAACTGACTTGTTAGAGTTTGGATAGGTACAAGGGTCCTTTGTCATTACATGTTGCATATGCAAAATTGAAAGTATTTGTAAAAGTAGTGTAAAGAGTCACTTATGTATAATTGACTAAAAAGTGTAAGAATTAACCCAAACGAACATTAGAGGTTATATGATACTTGAATGTCCGTTGTGCAGTGCGCATAGTGTATCGTTCGTTATCAACATTTTAATGTTGGCACTCTACCGCACAACTAAACATTATAGAGATTAATTGTGGATAGTTTCCAACTGAACATATACGAGAAATGCGCCAACAAAACACTGTTATCAAAGCTATTTTGCTTAAGTCAATTTTAGATCTTTCCGAAATGACTTCGGGGATCAAAATATACGTTGTCTGATGTACAACTAGATATCATGTTGCAAGTTTCAGTTTATTCCAGTTTGAAATATAGGAGGAGTTGTCTTGTGCACAACTAGACATCATAGGGATTCATTGTGGAAAGTTTCTGTTCATTCCGAGTGAAAATGTCGGGAGAGTTGCACACACTAAAAATTGCTAACGGACAGACGGGCGGAAGATTAAGGTCATTACATAATACGACCCTTTAGGTCACTTGTAGATAATTGACTACTTTGGTTTGACTACTTACCGTTTGCCCCTTGGTGAGCGACAGCTGGCGTTTGTTTACCTAGTCCGACGGCGGCACTCATCCTTTCCGACTATTTGTCTCTCACCAATGGGTCGATAATCGTAGACCTATGTGGGATAGCAGCTGGAAGCTAGGAAAGGATGTAATTGAAGAACTGGTGTGAGAAATACCAGGATTCCATTGTTAGGTGCTCCAGCCGCCGCGATATAACTGAAAGATTGTTGAAAGCGGCGTTAAACCCCATTCAAACAAAATTGTTTACCTAGCCTTAGAACACACTTGATGACTACCATAAATTTTAGATGGACTAAGATAACTAGGCCTAGTCGATATCAAACAGTAATTTGAGGACGTATACATTGATTTGTATGGAATGAAGAAAAAGTTATGATGCGAAAGAAGAAACAGTTCTACAAGTTTGTCTCGTGTTTTCACAGTATTTCCAAATGATTTGTTATCCCACATAGGTCTACGATAATCGAACCATTGGTGAGAGACAAATAGTCGGAGATCGAACCCGGGACCTCTAGATTGACAGTCCGACGCACGACCAACTGCGCTATGACGGCGGCTTGTTGGAGAAGAGAAGGATTCCTTAACGATTTCTAAGAATTTAGTCGAGATGTTTACAGATCTAGCATTTGTACACTGTCTTTACAGTCAATATTTTTGAAATTAAACTCAACCAAAAATGTCTTTTACGGCATTTAAGATTGTTTATTATTTCGTCTATAATAGGTGTATAAGTCGATTGATTACTTCCGTGTTAGCTGCCGTCATAGCGCAGTCGGTATCGCACCAGACTCCTTATCTTAGATAACGGGATACCATGGGTTCGATCCCCGACGGCGGCACATATTCTTTCCGACATCTGTCTCTCGACAATGGGTGGATACTCGTAAACCTAAGTGGGATAGCAGCTGGAGGCTAGGAAAGGATGTAGTGGTAGTACTGGTGTGAGAAATACCAGGAATCCATTGTTAGGTGCTCCAACCGCCGCGATATGACTGAAATAATGTTAAAAGTGGCGTTAAACTCCAATCAATCAACTTCCGGGCTAGCAGAATTTGGACTGTAATAAACACATATTAATGTTTAATATGAATCATTTACTTTTTTACCTACTTGCACATGTTCTTAATGTAGGGGGTTCTTTATATTTTATTTGATATGCCCCAAGATTATTTTGGGTGTATACTGCTACACCTCTACCAGTCGAGACTTTCTAATAAGAAATGAAGATGTTATAACTTGAATATTTCTCACAAGAGAGTTTTCGTCTAGACATGAATTCAATTTGCTGAAAATCTCGGTAATAACAATTACATCGTTATCATAGTCTTTGATTTACATGTTGTTATATTTTTTACAGATACTAATATTAATTCCTTGGTTTGATGTAATTGCATCCTGTTGCAATCCACCTAAAACTGTCATGAAAGGTTTCTGTAAACTGGTCGGGTTAATCTTACCTGTGAGCTAATTGGTTATAATGATAACTACGATTTGGCGTTTGGCATACTCTCTATCATTAAGTTGCGGTGTTAACTAGAAGACAATCCGAAACCTTAACCACAAAACTTAAACTTTTTCTATTTATTTTTATTCCTGTTCGTCAAAAGATGTGTATACAGACTTTGGTACATGTGCTGAAGTTTTATTTTGTTTTTTACAAAATCACACACTTAATTATAAAGCAACACGTTTAAATAGATATGACCGTACACAGATTTCAACTTCTATAGTAAGAAAAAAAAATAATGATAATGCTTACTCAGAAATATACTTATAAAAAAGAAAGATAAAATTAGTAATATATTTAGAATATTAATGAAAACTTGTTGATTATTTATCAGTTTTCATCATTTTTACTCTTGTTTTAATTTGTGTACTTTTTTCTTCTCTGATCTGTTCTATTTATTAATTTTTTGGTTATTTTCTCAATGAGATGGTTACCAAAAGAAACTGTCTAGTAAAAGACTTATCTAATCTAACTAGAGTTGTCTACTCTTCTTAATACAAACCGAAAAGGACCATCCCGAGATACATGAAACCCTTAATAAACAGAAGTCTTATAGCTCCCGCTTTCGGGTCTGTGATACATTGTTTGTGTTTGTGTGTGTCTCCATTTATTTGTCGTCACGGAAGTTTTAGATATATTTATAAAGTTTTTTTTAATTTTTAATTTCAACTGGGGGGCTTAGTTTTGTTATTTTGGCTTATATCAGTAGACAGAGTTTGCTCACGAAATGGACCTATTATATTCAAAACCATTTCGCACTTTTACCCCCAGGTCAACAACGAGATATTCTGTTGTTAACAGTCTGTTATTTTGTAAAAAAAAAAATATGTTAAGTATGTTTAGACAAATTTTAATTAGAATTTAGGGTATTATTACGCTAAAATTGTTATTGATTGAAGTTGAAAGGGTGGGCGAAATGGATTTGCCGCTGACGAAATGGACCCCTATATGCACAATAAGTCAGTAAATTTTTATCATTTCGTATCATGAGGACTTGAGGTGTTTCAATAATAAAAAATAATAGTTGTACACAAAAATTGATATTGGGAATATAAGATCTATCCCTGATGCCTATAACCCATTATATAAGACAATCCGGCTGGACGAAATGAACATAGCGGATGACGAAATGGAGTATGCGTAGAGCTGAAAAAATCGATATTGTGAATCTCGTTTATCGATTTTAACTTGTATACGTTTATGGTTCACAGACATGTGTGCTCGTTTGGCAATCAAAATATCGTAATCACAGCTTTATAAAAGCTTACTGACAATATTTGGCTACTCACTATAGATAAGGATCTTATCACATAGTCAAAATGAAGCTCTATGTGTAAAGGAACCAAAGTAGTTAAGCTTGTCATTCAGAATAACATAACTACAGAATTGTTCGATTTTAAGTTACGACATTACTGGACAGTATCTCAATAGGAAACGGAGTAGCCTACGGCGAAATGGACATAAAACTAACATCTAAAACTTTTTTATTCTATACTGCAGGACTCATCATGCAAACGAAAGGGACCAGTTCACTGAGAAATGGGACACCATCAGCACGATAATTCAACTACAAATAGACTTACCCGAAAGAGCGTTTAGTTCTCAAATATCAAAATTAGAAAATACATATACAGATTATATGTTTTACAGATTATGTGATTTTTCGTTTTCTTTTAACCTTTTTCTGCTATTTCTCTATATATCTGATCCTTCATTCAAAAAGAGACCAGCCGGAAACTCCATAAAATAAATATTTGAAAGGATATTCGATCTATAAAATTTGAACTAGAGGTTAAACGTAGAAGCTCAACGGCTATTTGTCGAATATTCTTAGTAAGAAAGTATTCAATTTTCGAAATTTACAGACAGTCAATTTCTGCATGACGGATCACATTAATGTGTAAACTGTCATTCGAAAATTATCGTTTGGAAATTCCGTTTTACAAAATGGGCCAAAATGAAATGTCGTGATTTGAAAATTACAAGTTCGCATTAATAAATCACCATTTTCTCCCAAATGCGAAAAGCTTCGATCCTTGCGCATAGGTACACACTTCACAGATGGTCCCTTTTCGTTTGACGAATCACATATATTGAATATTTATATATTTTTTTATATTTATTCAATTGATCATCTTTACACTGAAATTATTTGTCAAAATGAAGTGCCTTAATGAATAGATATAAGCCTTGACAAACTGACTGAGTATTGGTCATGGTCATCGCGCATATTGGAATTGTTGGAAAGAACATAGGATTTAACATAAGTAAACTTTACTTCGTCATGACGAGTTCTTCATAAATACATGTATTCTAATGTAATTGACAACCGGTGTAAAAGGACGTCTATTGAATAATCATTCATTCAAAGATATGAAGGAAGGATTATTCAATCAATCGCCTTTTAGAAATTGGAGTATTGGTGCGCTCTGCTCTCTCTCCTTTTAATTGATTTGGCTTTTTTTCCTGCAGTTGGTGTAGTTATGGCAGGGCTAATACCATTTTCATTTTCCCTTGTCACATTTAAATTTTCCAATTCGTTTGTCCTGTTGTTCTTTACACAAGCTTGCCCAAAAATCTATTTGTATGTAATGGTGTTTGAAAGATTCGGAGAATTTAAAATTGCCCATGTCTCTGATAGACCTCTCTCTTTCCTTGAACTCAGATTCGACAATCTTTGCCAAGTTTGAATGAACTTACACAAATCTTGTGTTTTCCAGTTGGTAGCTGATTTAAGAATATGATTTGCACTTTCCGAGTTGTTTGACTTCCACATACTGTGCACTTTTTTGCTTATCACACTGATTGAGTGTATATGATATATTTCAATTTCAGAGGAAAGTGGTGGCATTACATTTCTTAGTTCAATATATTTTGGTAAGAATTAACCATTTGAATGTGCTTGAGACATTAACCATTTATAATTATTAGCGGCAATGGCTTTAATCAACGACCTTTAGTCTTGTATAAACGGTTTTTGTAATTTAATCAATCGTTAGTCGGGTGGTCATTATCAAGTTGTGATACAGATTTGCATTAACATAGTTTCGTCCTGTATCCTTGCACTATCCCCCGTAACAACTAACCGTCTTCTGGGGGCGTCGCTCATATGGGCATGTGCTGCGGTAGCGACGATAAGTAAACGGAAATACACACACACACACACATGTCCATATGAGCGACGCCTCCAGAAGACGGTTAGTTGTAACTGGGATAGTGCATGGATACAGAACGAAAATGCTGTGAGCTCCGCCTGGTTCTTTAACGTGCTCGATGGATAGCATCGTCACACGGGTCCTCGGTTTGATGTCTCGTCCGTAAGACAATTAGTTTTGTCAGTTGATATGGTCAGCCTAGGGCTCTAACCCGTGATTTGTGATACATTGCGCTTTATACCATTTTTTTAATATATTGAATTAATCCGCGATAAATGTGCATTGACTGGGTTACTGCCCCTAGATCTATCGATAGTAGTCTCTCACAGACAGCGGCTACCTGTTTATAAATGTGCAGTTGGAAAAGAAATAACTAAATTAATATCATTTTTTCATTCTTCTAAACAAAATGATATTCGTTTACGGTTTCAATATCCTCTTTCTTATAGGAATGATAAAAATTACCATCTCTTGATTACATTATCTAATTTTTGACGCGGTTCAAGAAAATTCGACTGTTGTGAGGCACTTCCGGCAGACAATTCATCTCCGGAAAAACCCAATACGTAAACAAGAAAATACGACTTAAAAGATCTACGTTTATAAAGAACAATATCAGGTTTTCAGTCATTTAGTTGACTTAATATTCTAACACAAGGCCATGACATCGTTGATTGTAATGCAACTGCCTCCTGAAGCAATTTCTTAAGTGCGTCTCAAAAATATCTTGTCCGTCTTCACAGGGACTTGTCACAATATTAACATTTTTATACTAGATTTGTAAATATAGACGAGGCATTGAACTCAACAAAAATTACTAACATAAAATTTTAGAATCTGACATCAAATATGCTGAACAATGCAGAAATGTAAAAGGTGATGTCAAGTCCTGTATTTTTACGCTCATCTATTTTGTCGCTTAATATTTTTTCTCCCATTTATTGAAGATTGTTGACAATTGTTTTCAAAATTGTGCCTATTTGTTGTAAGCTTTAAATACCCTTTGCAAACATGTAAGTCTGTTTTTTAGAAAAGATGATCAAAATAACATATTGAAGTCTTATATTTCCCTTTTTCTGGTCTTTCATATCATTAGTGTTTGTGTGTTGCCAATTACTTATGGTCACTATCGTAGCACATGCCCTTATGAGTGACCCTTCAGAAGACTGTTATTGAAACATTAGTTATAAACTTGTACGTGAAAAAATAAAGAGTTTTATTTACCTCCTGTATTTTAAATAATGAATTTGTTAGTTTTATTAGCTCAGCCCGAGGTATTGTGATCACCTTGACTTGGTGTTGGCGTTGGCATGACAAACTTTAACCTTGGTCATATCTCTGTTGTTACTGAAGATATCCTCATGGAACTTGGTATGTGTATCGACCATCACAAGAGCTATCTAGAGCTATCAAGGGTGATAACTCTAAAAGCATTTTTGTAAGAGTTGTTCCCCTTTTTCAACTTAGAATTTTTGCATTATCAAGCACCTTCAGCAAAGTGTTGGCACCCTTGGGCGGTGCTCTTGTTAAAAAATTGGATTGTGGTCATTGTGTAGTAATTAGCTTTTAATCGATTCCCAAACAACAAAATTTTAGACGGGTCCAAATTGAAAGAAGTTGAAGATCACATAACGAAGTTGGTTAAATTAAAATTAAGGGCCATATGAAGTAGAACACATTGTGAGAAAAGAAGAAATTGTTTTACAAGCAATTTCTTCTCTTCTCACAAGGTTTTAAACAACTATATTTCTTCAATACGTAAAATTGCTGGATTATGTTACTTGGTCAAAGTAATTGTTTATATGCATAGACCTACTTATACTTCTTTTTCAATTTCAGGTTTTAGGGGAATCAAAAAGAAGCCAAAGGAAATATAAAAGAAGCCAAAGATCATGTCATTTTCAAACCAGAAGGAGCCATCCATTGTGGATGATTTTATGTATGGGACCAATGTGGCTACAGCTGCAGTTTCAATCAGATTAGGTAGTTTAGACTTTCTTTGATGTTTCTAAACCTCTTCTTCTGTTTTACTTTTTCTTTTGTGTGAGCAGGAATTTATAGGGCCATGAAGAAAAAAAAATAGTAAACCATAATAGAACCAAGGAAGCTTTGTCTTAATGACTGATGATGTACCAATATAAAAGTATTGTGAAATATATTACTACTTTAAGGAATAGTAATAACAAATCATAATAGCATTGAATAAAAATAAAGATAAAAGTATTGTAGGGATGTGACAGTTTTAGTTGACTTAAACTCATTCCCACACAATTACGCTTTTTGAAGCCCCTCAATAAAATCAATTCGGAAAACATAGTTGAAAATGAAGTAAAGATCAGCTGGTGTAAACAATGAGTTTAATCACAGATTCTTGTTCTCAAATATACCTTGAAAAATTCCTTTATCACAGGAATAGTCAAGAACAGGAAACAATATATAAAGAGGATGTCATTTAACCCACTACCACACATGCTGCTTTTTGATGCCCTGAAGGATTATGATCTATGAAAACATTGAAGGGAAAGGAGAAATTTCTTGTAACCTTATGGGAAGGCACTTCAGATTTGTACACGTCATGGAGTTATCTCTCCTTGGAGCTCCATAAGGGGCCAAAAAGGGTACAAATTTAAAGATCTTCTTGTCATGAACCGCCTGTCAGACTAGATTCACATTTGATATTTAGAGTCTTTAGGGCAAGGACTATCAAGTTTGTACAAGAAATAAAAATCTATCAAGAAATGGCCTTGCTAGGGGGGGGGGAAGGTGGTTGTGGGGGAGGGGGGTACATAAGCTTACGTAGTGACGACTTTGAAAATCTTTTTGTACCAAACCATAAGACCAACAGCTCTGATCTTTGGTATGTGGCATCATCTAGTAGACCTCTATCAATATTGTATAAATTTTAACCCCAGGGTCAAAATTAGCCTGTTTCCAGATGTCATAAGGTTAACATAGGCTTATATAGTGATTAGTGAAAATTTCAAAAATCTTCTCCTCCCAAACTAGAGCTTTTATATTTGGTATGTAGCATCATCTGGTGAATTTCTTTCAGGATTGTATAAACCATGGTCCCAAAGACAGAATTAGCCCATTCCTGGACGTCACAAGTTTAACATAGGGCTTATAGAGTGAAATTTTTAAAAATCTTCTTCTCCTAAACAGGAGGGCCTAGAACTTTAATATTTGGTATACAGGATCCTCTTCAGGACCTCTATAAAGATTGTAAAAATCATTGCCTCAGGAATAAAATTAGCCCATTCCTGGATGTCCCAAGTTTAACATATGGCTTATCTAGTGAAATTTGTAAAAATCTTCTTCTCTCAAAACGATAGGCCTAGAGCTTTGATATTTGGTATGTAGAATTATCTGATGCATCCCTGTCAATATTGTATGAATTATGGCCCTAGGGTCATGATAAGCCCATTCCCAGATGTCAAGAATTTTACATAGGGCTTATATAGTGAAAACTTTTAAAAATCTTCTTCTCCCAAACAGGAGGTTCTAGAGCTTTAATATTTTATATGTAGCATCACTTGGTGGATTTCCATCAAGATTGTATAAAGTATGGCCCCAGGGTCAGAATTAGCTTGTTCCAAGATGTCCCAAGTTTTACTCAGGCTTGTTTAGTGAAAACTTTTAAAAATCTTCTTCTCCCAAACTAAAAGGCTTGGAGCTTTGATATTCAGTTTGTAGCACAATCTGGTGGACTTTTGTTTTTGTGCTCTTTGGACTCAGTTGACTATAAGGCCTTATGGGCCTCTTGTTCTAATTTTCTGACAATATTTTCAAAATATTTTCTATTATATAGAATAGTTAGGTTTTGAATTGTTCTTACTTTATAATGTTGTCTGCTACTCCTTTTAATTTGGACAAGTCTGAAATTTTGAAAAACAGTAAAGGGTCAAATATTGTTGATGGAACTCCATAACATCATGAATTAACTACAGCTTATTCAAAATGTATGTATGATATTTAGGAAACCCTTAACCCATTCCCACACAGTGACACTTTCTGATGCCCCTCAAGAAAGACAATTGGGAAAACTTTGTAGAAAATGAAGAAATTGCTTGTCACAAGTAATTTCTTCATTTCATCAATGTTTTCTACCCAAAAAGTTGAAAAAATCTAAACTTTAATTAACTTTAAATTGTCATCTGCAACTCCTTTCAATTTGGTATGGTCTAAAATTTTGCCATCTGGTAATGGGCCAAACTATATCAAAAAGCGTCTTGAGAGTGTACTAGTTAAGTGTTTATTTTATGATTTTTCATATAGCTTGAAATCAACAGTGATCATGGGCTGAGCTATAATTAGAAAGATTGATTTGGATTTTAGTTTTAACCCTTTCCTGTTCAATCCCTGGTTTTTACGTCCCTGTAAATTTGTAATTTTAAGAAAACATTGTAGAAAAAGAAGAAGTTGTTTGTAACAAGCAATTTCTTCTTTTTCCAAATATTTTCTACCCTACTGAATAGTTATATTTCAAATTAAAGCCACTTTCAATTTTTGTTTGCAAAACCTTTGAATTTGGACAAGTCTGAAATTTTTCAAAAGGAAGGGGTTAAATAATATTGTCCAGAAAAGTAGGAAATTCTAGTCAGTAGAATGAAAAACACTTCGACAAATTGTTAGTACAAATGTACTAAGTTTTTACAGTCCTTCTCCATATTTCTTGCAGGTTTCCTACGTAAAGTGTATGGGATCCTGACAACCCAACTAGCAGTAACCACAGTGGTGGGGTTCCTCTTTATGATGCATGAAGGACTCAAGTCATATGTGCAGCAAAAGTAAGATCTTTCTTTACCCATTTCCAAGTTGCAATTAGACATCCTGAAAGATGAAAACTTTTTACCTCATCTGAGCATGAAGTGCTCTTGGTGAGCTATTTTGATCAGGCATTGTCCTTATGTCCATCTGTTGGTCCATCTGTCAGTTCATAATTACAGAAAGAGCTTTTCCCCCTTAATTAACCATGGAATTTCAAGCAAACTTCACAGAAATGATCCTAAGGTCATTCTCTTACCATCTTTTTTAAAGAATTGAAATCAATAAAGAACTTGGGTTGCCATGGCAACCAATTGAAAAACTTGACCCCCCCCCAACCATAAGGCAAGTTAGCCCATTTCTGTTTGATCTGTGATTTTACATAGGAATAAAGAAGAAAATCTTTGAAAATCTTCTTTTCTAAAACCACAAGGCATAGAGCTTTGATATTTGGTATTTATCAATGCCTATTGACCCTCTACTAAAATACTTGAAAGAACTTCCATACAATGGAAATAAGCTTTATATTGTGGGATCTTCGATATACCTAGGATTAAAGAAGAAAATCTTTGAAAATCTTCTCCAAAATAATTAGGTGTAGCGCTTTGATACTTGAAAATATCTTAATTCCTTGAGCCATCATACTCAGGGGAGCAATATAGGACCATCATAGTCCTCTTGTTTATTTCAATCAACTTTAATTGTAGTCTACAGTTTCTTTGAAATTGGACTAGTCAGAAATTTTTCTGGTAAGAGGTTAAATTGTACTTATTTGACTTCATATTATGAGGTTGATCCCCGGTGATGGCATATCTTTTCCGACATTTGTCTCTCACCAATTGGTGGATAATTGTAAACCTAAGTTGGATAGCAGCTGGAGGCTAGGAAAGGATGTAATGGTGTTACTGGTGTGAGATACACTAGGAATCCATTGTTAGATGCTCTAGCCGCTACTATATGACTGAAAAATTGTTAAAAGAGGCGTAAGTGAAACCCCATTCAATGAATCAATCAATCATATTATGAGTAGATTTCAACCTTTTTTATTTGACCCCGAGTAAAATTTTATTGTCTTGAAATTAAATGATATCATGCATGTTATGGCTTCAAAGATTTGGCATGGTTGTGTTTCAAATGTAATTTTTAATTGTTAACTAAAGTCCTTGTAAATTCATGCATCATTTATTTTTCACTAATGGGCAAATAATCACACCATTACCTGACGGGAAAATTCTAGACTGGTCCAAATTGAAAGGAGTTGCATTCGACAATTTAGGGCTTATGAAATCTTAGATTTTTTCAACTTTTTGCATAGAAAATGTGTAAAATGAAGAAATTAGTTGTTACAAGCAATTTCTCCATTTTACACAATCTTTTCATGATTGTTTTTCTTGAAAGGCTTCAAAATGTGTCACTTATATGGGAATGGTTAAGTGAGCTAGATATATAATGTTGGGTTGTACTGGTGTGAGAAATGACCGGAAGCCATGGTTAGGTGCACCTGCAACTGTGATATGCAGTAATGCAGAAAATTAGAATACAATGAAATATTATTATTCAGTTACATAGAACTTGTGATTTTAAATAAAGTGAGTTTAATCTTGGCAAGATGTTTAACTGATAGCCTTTTATAGTCCAAGTTTTGGCTTTGCAGTAGTTTAGTGCAATTTTTAGCTCAGCTTATTTCGTAGAAAACTTCGAGGCATTGCCACAGCCCTGAGGTCATTTGCGTCAGTGTTTTCATTTTCCAATTTTTATGCCCCCGTATCTAAAGATCAGGAGCATGTTGTTTTACCGTTGTCTGTCCATCTGTCTGCCTGTCTGTCTGCAAAACTTAACCAAAAAATTAACATTGCCAATTACTTCCAGCCTATTCAAGATACATTGTTCAAATTTGGCATGATGAAACATCACCATATTACGCATCTCCTCATGTCAAGTTATGTGATAAGGTCAAGGTCACATAAGGTCAAACGCCAAAAAATCCCTAATGTACAGCGGGGGCATTTTTTTCACAAACATATCTTGTTTTTAGCTCTACTGGCCAAAGGCCACTAGAGCTATTGTGATGGCTTTTTCCAGTCCGGCGTCCGTGCTTCTGTCCATCATCCGTCCACAGTTTTCATCGTATTCTCTTCAAACTTTCACAGAATGATTGCACCATCTTAAGGATTGTTCTTTTCTAAATTGGGTATGATCCGTCAAGAAACACAGGAAAAGGGGCCTTATGAAAATTTTAATTAAAAAGTCCATTGAAATTCCTCGTTAACACTCTAGAGTCCACAGTTTTCATTGGATTCTCTTCAAAGTTTCTCAGAATGATTGTACTATCATAAGGATTGTTCCTTTCGAAATTGGGCATGATGTGTGTAGAAACACAGGAAAATGGGCCTTGTGAAAATTTAATTAAAAAATCCTCGATAACACTCTAGAATCCACAGTTTTCATCAGATTCTATTCAAACTTTCACAGAATGATTGTACCATCATAAGGATTGTTCCTTCAGGAATGGGATATGATCCGTCAAGAAACACTGGGAAAGGGGCCTTTTTAAAATTTAATAGAAAAATCTATAAAGAAATCCTTGTTAACACTCTAGACTCAACAGTTTACATCGGATTCCCTTCAAACTTTCCCAGAATGATTGTACTATCATAAGCTTTGTTCCTTTCGAAATTGGGTACGATCCGTCAAGAAAAACAGGAAAAGGAGACTTTGGAAAATTTAATAAAAAATCCTCATTAATTATCTAGAGTCAACAGTTTTCATCCGATTCTCTGCAAACTTTCACAGAATGATTGCACCATCATTAGGATTGGTCCTTTTAAATTGGGTATGATCCGTCAAGAAACATCGGAAAAGGGGCCTAATTAAAATTTGATTAAAAAATCCTTGTTAACACTCTAGACTCCACAGTTTTCATCAGATTCTCATCAAACTTTCACAGAAAGATTGTACCATCATAAGAATTGTTGCTTTCAAAATTGGGTATGGTCAGTCAAGGACCATGGGTAAAGGGGGCCTTATGAAAATTTGATTAAAAAAATCCTCGTAAACACAATAGAGTCCACAGTTTTCAAAAAATTCTCTTCAAACATTTACAGAATGATTATTACATTATGGATTGTTCATTTCGGAAGTGGGTTTGATCCATCCAGTTTCATAGGAAAAGGGGCCCTATGAAAATTTAATGAAAAAATCTTTGTTTACACATCATGGCCCTAGATTTCACCTGATTGACTTCAAACTTTCACAGGATGATTCTACCATCATAAGGATTGTTCCTTTCAAATTGGGTCTGATCAATCGAGAAACATAGGAAAAGGGGCCTAAGGAAAATTCAGTTTAGAAAAACTTGATTAATGCTTTTAAGTCCACAGATTTCATAGGGTTGTCTTTATACTCAAACAGAATAATTATACTTTTGTAAGTATAGTTCCCTTTGGAATTGGTTCAGATCCATCAAGTAACATGGGAAAAGAGGCTATATGAAAATTCAGTTAAAAGATCCCTGTTAACACAATGAAGCCTACAGCTTTGATCAGATTTTGTTGAAACTTTCACAGAATGATTATAAGGTCATAACAATCATCCTTTTCATAACAGGGTTTGAACTGTCAAGAAACACGGGAAAAGGGGCCTTATGAAAATTTCAATTATAAATCCTTGTTACCAAGTCCAGAGCTTTCATTGGATTTTCTTCAAACCTTCACAGAATCATTGTACAATAATTAAGATTGTTGATGCAGACATGAGGCCTGTTTCTTCAAGTATCATAGGAAAAGGAGCTTATGAAAATTCTATTTTAAAATCTTTACACCAAGATAAAGTCGACAGTTTTCATCGGATTCTGTTCAAACTTTCACAGAATGTTTGTACCATTATTAGGATTGTTTCTTTCCCAATTGGGCCTGATCTGTCTAGTTTCATAGGAAAAGAGGCTGTATGAAAAATTATTACCATATCTTCATTCACACAAGAATGTCCTCAGTCTTTATCAGAATCTCTTCAAACATTAATAGAATGATTGTACCATCATTTGGATTGTTCCTTTGTACATTGGGTCTGATTTGTTGAGTGACACAAGAAAAGGGGCCTTATGAAAATTTTATTACAAAAACATCATTATCACAATAAAGTCCTCAGTCTTTATCATTTTCTTCATACTATCTATCATTAGGATTGTTCCTTTGTACATTGGGTCTGATTTGTTAAGTTTAAGAGAAAAAGGGGCCTTATGAAAATTTTATTACAAAAAATTCTTGACACAATTCAGTCCACTGTTTTCACTGATTCTCTTTAACTTTTAAAGAATGATTGTACCTTCATTAGAATTGTTCCTTTTGAAATTTGGTTTGTTCTGTAAAGTATCATGGGAAAAGGGCCCCTATGAAGATTTCACTATAAACTCATTAACACAATAAATTACACAGATTACACAGATTGATTGTACCATCATTCCAATTGTTGATTTTGACAGTGGATTTGATTATGGCTAGTGTCACCTAAAAAGGGTCCTTATGAAAAACTTTCTTGAATATTCTAGTTAACACAATGATGTCCCTTGATTTCACATCAAAATTTCACAGAATGATTATACAATCACTAAAATGGTGAAAGAACTGAGTACAATCCATCAAGTATCATGTAAAAAGGGGCCTTATGAATTTTTTTTCTAAATATCCTAGTAAATATAATGTAGTCCCCATATTTCATCGGATTCACTTTTATTTTTTCACAGAATGGAAAAAACGACAGTAAATTATCACCGGAAAAGGGGCCCTACGAGAACTTGATTTTAATATCTTTCTTAACACAATAAAGTCAACAGTTTTATCGGATTTTCTTCAAAAATGCATGGAATAATTGTGGCATTCAAAACACAGGAAAAGGGACTTTACAGGTTATCATTCAAAACATTCTTGTGTATGTCATGAAGATCACAATCATTATCAAAATGTCTTTTAAATTTTACAGGACAATTGTAGGGTTATAAGGAAAGTTGTTTTTGGAATGAAATTGATCCATCAGAAAACACAAGAAAAGGGGCCTTATGGATTTTCATTCAAAACAATCCTGTTTATGTGATAAGTCCACAATTATTGCTGGATTCTGATGAAAATTTCACAGTATGATTGTAGGGTCATAAGGTAACTTCCTTTTGGAAATGGGGTGGATCTGTCATGAAACACGGGAAAGGGGCCTTGAGGATTGTTGCTCAAAATAATAAAGGGGATAAAGTCCTGTTTTTTTTGCTTTATGCATTCTTTGAGTAATCAACTTCTTTAAATATCAGATTTCTTTAACAGAAAACTTGATAACCCTCATGGGCCTCTTGTTTATATTTTCCTGTATCTCTTATATCACTGACATAGGGGTCTTATATTTCACATGTATAGTACTTGTGATGAGACCTATCTATTGTTATAAAGTTTAAGGTCACTGGTTAAGGTCAAGTTTATATTCAAAGCACATCTCTACTTAAATTATAAAGCATGGCTGTTGTTAGCTCTACTGGTCGAAGACTAGAAGAGCTATAGCAATGAGTGCTTCCCATCTATCTGTCTGCTTGTGCATCTGTCTATATTTGCAGCCATTTCCTTTTTTTATTATATTCCTAGCTGTGAAATCTTTGGATTTCCCAGTGTAACAAATTTTGATATCATCACTAGTGATGATATCAACTTTCTCTCCAAAAATTTGGAACTACTTTTATTTTCAAAGGGCCAGCTCGCTCTGAGACCTTACATCAATTTCTTAGGCTAAAAATCAATTAAAACAGTAAAATAATAAAAAAAAAAATTGACGAACATAACTACAACATCAAAATAACCATTTTGTTAATAACTGGTTTGAAACAATTACGAACCTTGATGTTTGTGTTATCACACATGACTCAAACCAATGCATAATTTTCCGTAACGTCCAAAATTATTCCTCGAATACTGATGATATTGCAGTTAAAGTGATAGACACTCAAACCTAACCCGCATGAGCTTGTTTTGTACGCCCAAGTCAGGAGACTGAGTGATCACAGACTGCCTATCCTATAACTCTGTCCAAGTCCAAGTCATGAATCATCGATCCATTTTCGAAATATCCCGGGGCCTTTAGAACAATGATCAGATTGTCGCCCTTAGATACAGTAAATGTTTCGCCCAAATTATTTTTGTGCCTGACACTGCAAATCTCTAAGTGTCTAAAATACGGACTTTCCCTATAAAATTCCGTTGAAAAACTCTCCCTCTTGGAAAGAAAATCCAAGATGGCGAACAGAAATTATTGAATTACAAAATCCTTTGATATTAATGCGCACAGTTTCAAACTGTTTCAAATATAATAAATAGAATAATAAACTGGTTATTTTTGATATGAAAAATCTCTCACAAGAATGCGTTGTTAGGCGTTGAAAAACGAGTCCGAAGGACGAGTTTTTCTAACGCATAACAAGGTATTCGAGTTGATTATCCTCTATCTTTTTGACCTGATTGAGTCAAGAGTTTTTGACAGAGTTTTTGACAGATTATTTCCAAACTTGCCTAGAAGGATAATGCAATCATAAGGATTGGTCCTTTTGAAAAATGGATCAACTACTCTGTCATGTAACTAGAGAGAAATGGGGCTTATCATGAAAATTCTTTTGCAATATACAATTATAGAATCCACAGTTTTCCTTCGGTTCTCATCAAACTTGTTTGAAATGATTGCATTATCATAATTTTTCAGGGGAAAGAGGCCCTATGAAAATCTAAAATTTCATCGTTATGAAACTAGGAGCTCCTAGTTTTATTGGATTCTCATTAACTTTCACAGATATTTGAGTCTATGCGTGACATTTCCAACAATTTCGCAAGTGTGTGACTCTCACACATTGAGCACCCTGGACAGCCATTCAGGGCAATTAGAATATTCGCTGGTTGTTTGAAGAAGCTTTTGGTCAGTATCTATCTACAGAACACAGAGTGAAGACTCTGATTAGACTGTGCAGATGCACATGCTGATCAGAGTCTTTACTTGGTGCACATGTGTAATTGTTGGAAATGTCACGCATGGGCTCATTTGTAAAATCATAAGGATTACCTATTGGAACTGGATCAGTTCCATTAAGTAACACAGAAAATGGTGCCTTTTGAAAATTTGATATTGAATATACTTGTCAATATGATTAATCCAAGTTTTAATTTGATTCTCATCAGCAGATCCATCACAGGCCTTCACTAGGTGACCATTTCCTTTTATCTTCGTGTAAACCCTTTTTCATGTCAAGCATCTGTAACGGTATACTTGAACTTTTTTACATTAATGATAGAATATACAAAAAATACACAATATTTTTACATTAATGATAGAATATACAAAAAATACACAATATAAAGAAAAACCTACACTCCATGCTATTAAAGCTTTTTACTTCAAATATTAAAAATTTCTTTCCAAGAATTATGCTGGTAAGTGTCAGAAAAATCACATGGGATGTGATTCTGTTTCAGCAACTGGTTGCTGTTTGTTGCCCTGTTTGGTACGCTTGGAGTTTTGTTCCCACTTATGCTGAAAAGACAGGAAACACCAACTAACTACATACTCCTTGCAGCATTTGTAAGTTCGCCCATTACCAGACGACCAAATTTTAGACTAGTCCAAATTAAAAGAAGTTGCAGACAACATTTTTTAGTTCATGAAATGTAAAAAATCTCTTTCTTCTGGAGTAAAAATCATTGTGGATAATGAAGAAATTGCTTGTAAAAAGAAAATTATTCATTTTCCACAATGTTTTCTTTGAGGTGTCAAATTAGCAACATTCTGTTTGAATGAGTTAATAAAATCTGTTAGATAAATTGAGACTGCATATGATATTTCCTAAAATTTGACTTTAACTCCAAGTAAAGACTCCAATCTATACATCCATTGTTCTACATCATGAAAAATACCTGTGTCATTACAAACAAAGTCAAGGTCACAGATGATAGTTTAGTGACAAAATTGGCATTGTCTAGAGGATATTAACTATATAAGTGGATGGACTTCAAAGATGTTTGGTTATATTGCAATCAATCTTGCCCAAGTGACCATCTCTATTAAGTGATCACTTTCAAAAAGCAATTAGCATCAAAATTCCATCTCTAAAAACTACTGACCTTCATAATTGAGGTTTATGCTAATAGAATTATCAAAAATGAGTCCAATGTTTATGGATCTCATTAGATTCCTCTCAATAAGATTGAGTAGATTCTAATGAGTTTCATCAACCTAGGGTGAATTGAGAATCATGCAATAATTTATCTGTGCAGTTGAACCCATCCTTCATATATGTCACAAAAGAGTGTGTTAACCCTTTCCTGTTTCTTGAAATTTTAGACTGGTCCAAATTGACAGAGGTTGCAGACGACAGTGAATTTGAAATGAAACCATCCAATGTGGTATAAAATATTGTGGGAAAAGGAGAAATTGCTTGTGACAAGCAATTTCTTCTTTTTCCACAATGTTTTCTCAAGTATAAAATGATATTGACGTAAAATCCCGGGTTTGTACAGGAAAAGGTTAAGCGACCATTCTCTTTAATGACCATTCTTTGCTGTCCCATGAGTGGTTACTTGATACAACGGTAACAGTTTTCTTCATGATGAGTTCTGTCATGTAGATAGTTTCATTCAATGAGCCTGAGTTTAGGTCACACTGAAAAGTCTGACAATAAAATTTTGATTCTATTGTACATTTCTTGAAACTTGAATATGTACAAGTTTAATAGTCATGTAAAAAAATTGTTCATATCAGTACAAGCTTACAGTTGGGGATTTCTTTGGCCATCGTAAATTTAACCTTCTCAGAACAACAGACAGAGGGGTAATTTTGATTTTCAGTCAGAAGATTTTTAACTTTACTACTCCAAACACAATGTTTTAGTACTCAATTGAATCAATTGAATCATCTCATTAGGATAATTCAAATGAGTTGCCACAACATAGGGGTTTAAGAGGAATAATGATTTACGGACCTCATTGGCCTCGTTCCCTTTTAGCTAGCCCTATGCTTCTGCTGATTCTTGAATATTACAATATAACACTGACAATAGATTAAGATAGAATTGTGTACATATTTATACAGATCTATGTTTTTGTTTCCAGTTTGTCATTTTATTCAGCACAGTGTTGAGAACATATTCTGTCACCAACTGAGAAACTGGACTCGGCCCAATCACATTAAACTTTTCAAGTGAACATATAGTCAAATTGTCTAGAAAACAAGGATATTTCTTTGACAATTAATTTAACCTCTTTCTGTTTTTTGAAATTTCAGACTGGTCCAAAGTGAAAAAGGTTGCAGACGACAACAAAAATTGGATGCAATTTGAGATGAAACCATCCTATGTGGTAGAAAATATTGTGGGAAAAGGAGAAATTGCTTGTTTCAAGGAATTTCTACTTTTTCCACAATGTTTTCTCAAGTATAAAATCATAGAGACGTAAAATCCCGTGTTTGTACAGGAAAGGGTTAACTCTCTCTTTTTCAGACCATAATGGAAGCATACTCAGTTGGTGTAATTGGTAAGAGTTTTCTTACTTTATTTGTTACACGCTTCTCTTGATAAGACAAAAGATTTTTAAATTGGTAAATTGACTCGCACATATTGAGCACCCTGGACAGGCTGATCTGAGTCTTCACTTGACGCACATGTGTAATGGTTGGAAATGTCACGCATGGGCTCAATTATTAGAGAAAATTGTGCTGAGTTCTGTGGTGCATTGTTGCAATAGATCAGTTAGATGCCTGGCTGTGTAAACATTCTTTCTGTGATTGACACATTACTGGCCACCCTAACTTCAAACAGCACTTTAACATGGAACTTTGTCAACAAACAATACATTACATTTTGGGCAGCCAAAACCTTGTAAATGCAGCTTGATTCAACTGTAGTTACAGGGTTTGTCACTCATAGATGATTAGTTTATTGATTCCTGATATCAAAAATTGAAGACATCATTTGTATACCACTTAAATGTGGTTGAAGTCATGAATGAAGCAAATAAAAATTGAAAAGATTAATTTCCTAAAAATTTGGATAGATTAATTTCCTAAATAATCTGTCCTTTTATTTCAGTGACCTTTTATGATAAACTGGTTGTGCTGGAAGCCTTTGTACTTACACTTGGGGTAACTGCAGCCTTGACAATGTATACTTTACAGAGTAAAAGAGACTTTAGCTCCTGGGGTGCAGGGTAGGTCATCCATTTTGTTTGAATTCTGACCAAACTTATGAAGTTAGACATATCAACAAAGGATTTTTTATTCATCCAATGATTATTTCCTACAACAAATAAAGAGATATTGTTTTGGTGTTACTTGTCGCCTGAGTTTCAAGGGTATAACCTATATTTTGGGATTGAATTCAATATAATTTAGCACACATGGGTTCATCGTGAGTAAATATGCAATCTGAAATAACTAACTAACTAATGATAGCTTTAAGTTCAAGGTCACAGGTTGAGTTGTTATATTTAAGCATGTTGGCACCACAACTCCCTAAATTTTTTAATGAATTTCAATTTGGAATACATTTTATCAATTTCTTACAAATTGGATAGCCATCTAAAGCAAAACATTTGATAGCTTTAAGGTTATAGACCAAGGTCATAGTTAAAGATTAACTTGTCTTAGAATTACTCTTACGTTTATGCTTGAAATTCAAAATAATTATTCTCCTTCGAAAGTTGTGCCTCTTGAATCATAATCTCAGATAATCAGTTACATTACTCTATTATGTAAGGATTTCAATATAATTTGTCACGTTTCATCTGCATCTTATGTACATAGGCCCATTAAACCCATTACTAGATGAAAAAATTCTAGACTGGTCCAAATACGAAGAAATTGCAGACAAAATCGTTTAGCTGATGGAATTTTAAAACCACTGTATACTGGGGTAGAAAAAAGGAACTTGGATAATGAATAAATTCTTGTATCAAGCAATTTCTTCATTGTCCACAATATTTTCAAAAAAACATTTCATGAAGGGCATACAAATTGTGTTGGAATGGGTTAGAAAAAATTATAACCTCCCTTCCCCCCCCCCCCCCAACCAAACCTGAAAAACAGTAATAGTGTCATTCAGAGCTGTAGCAAACTGGTGAAAAATTTGGTTATTCGACTTTTTTTCATATAAGAAATGAGGAATCTTTTTTTTTCTTTCTTTTTTTTTTCTTCATTGAAGTATGAAAATGAAAACTTAATGAAACTTTGATATGAATAATCTTCAGAGATTTGCACACTCTGATTAGGTTTTTGGTTTTGTAATCTCAAAGCAAAATAAAATATTTTCTTCATCTCTTGAATCATTTCATTTTTTTTTTAATTTAAATATTATTTAATTCTTAAAAACCCAATCTTGCTGCTTCACGAGGATAAATGGATGTACAGCTGATTAATCCTTTATCTGTATAGGACAAATTCTTGAATGTTTGTATTTCAGATTGTTTGCTTGCTTGTGGGTTCTAATCTTGGCTGGACTGATGCAGGTGAGTAAACAAAGTATTGCGAAAATATACTCCTTTTTTCAATAAGAATTTTGGTAACATCTTAACATAGTTTTGATTCTTAAATACCATCACTCATTTTCAATACATGTTGAACAATGTATTTAAGTAACACTTTAGTTCATTGTGATTTTTTCAACAAGGCTTTCCAAAGGAAAAATCAGCTTAATAGATTGTAGAATGTTGGTGGTGGGTGGTTGGCTGGGTGGATGTTAACTTTGCCTTTTGTGCACTAGTACTCCTTCAAATCTTGTAAGATTATAATGTATTTTCACCAAATGTTTGCCTCCATGTGACAAGCACATTTTATGAGTATTTTGTGATTCAATGCTGTATCATGGAAAAAGGAGACTTAATGGCAAAAATTTTTGATGGATTTTGATGAAGCCATTGAAAACTTTTTTCCTAAAAATTTTTCCCTTGTTTTAGTCAATTTTATCATTTTACCCTTTTCTGTTCAAATCCAGGTGACTTTTTATATTTGAGAAAACAATTGAAAAAGAAGAAATTGCTTGTGACAAGCAATTTCTCCTGTTACCACAATATTTTCTACCACATGATATTTTCATTTTAAATTGCATCCAATTTTTTAATGTTGTCTGCAACCTCTTTCAATTTGGACCAGTCTCAAATTTAAAAAACGGGAAAGGGTTGAGGTTAAATTTAATTATCAATTGTAAGTTATGTAAACCTTCCGTCAATATTTTAACTTGGTTCATGACTACCCATCTCATAACAATTTCTAAGCTCTGTCTCTGAACTTGTTTTGGCCACTGGAGACTTGGTTTAACACTAATTCATGTCACGCTTTTTAGCTCACCTGAGCACAACTTGCTCAAGGTGGGCTTTTGGTATCACCTTTTGTCCGTCGTGCGTCGGAAGTCGTCAACAATTCTTTAAACATCTTCTCCTCAGTAACCACTGGGCGGAATTCAACCAAACTTGGTAGGAATGTTCCTTGGGTGACCCTTCTCAAAAGTTGTTCGCGGATTTTTGATTGACCCCCAAATATGGGCGTGGCAGGGCGTGGCAGTTTTTGACTTTGAAATCTTTAAACATCTTCTCCTCAGTAACCATTGGGCCAATTTCAACCAAATTTGGCATGAATGTTCCTTGGGTGACCCTTTTCAAAAGTTGTTCGTCAAATTTTGATTTATGCCCAAATATGGGCGTGGCAGGGCGTGGCAGTTTTTGACTTTGAAATCTTTAAACATCTTCTCCTCAGTAACCATTGGGCCAATTTCCACCAAACTTGGCATGAATGTTCCTTGGGTGACCCTTTTTAAAAGTTGTTTGTGGAATTTTGATTTATGCCCAAATATGGGCATGGCAGGGCGTGGCAGTTTTTGACTTTGAAATCTTTAAACATCTTCTCCTCAGTAACCATTGGGCCTATTTCAACCAAACTTGGCATGAATGTTCCTTGGGTGACCCTTTTCAAAAGTTGTTCGCAGAATTTTGATTGACCCACTAATATGGGGGTGGCCGGGCATGGCAGTTTTTTTTACTTTGAAATCTTTAAACATCTTCTCCTCAGGAACCATTCGGCCAATTTCAACCAAACTTTGTAGGAATGTTCCTTGGGTGACCCTTTTCAAAATTTGTTTGCACAATTTCGTTTCACTCCCAAATATGGGCGTGGCAGTTTTTGACTTTGAAATCTTTAAACATCTTCTCCTCAGTAACAATTTGGTAAATTTCAACCAAACTTTGCATGAATGTTCCTTTGGTGACCCTTTTCAAAAATTGTTCCTGGAATTTTGATTTATGCCCAAATATGGGCTTGGCAGGGTCGGGCACTTTTTTGACTTTGAAATCTTTAAACATCTTCTCCTCAGTAAGCATTGGATCAATTTCAACCAAACTTGGCATGAATGTTCCTTGGGTGACCCTTTTCAAAAGTTGTTCACAGAATTTGGTTTCACACCCAAATATGGGCGTGGCAGTTTTTGACTTTGAAATCTTTAAACATCTTCTCCTCAGTAACTATTGGGCCAATTTCAACCAAATTTGGTATGAATGTTCCTTGAGTGACCCTTTTCAAAAGTTGTTCTAGAATTTTGATTGATGTCCAAGTAAGGGCTTGGAAGGGTGGGGCAGTTTTTGACTTTGAAATCTTTAAACATCTTCTCCTCAGTAACCATTGGGCCAATTTCAACCAAACTTGGCATGAATGTTCCTTGGGTGACCCTTTTCAAATCGTGTTTAGGAAATTTGATTGACGCCCAAACATGGGCATGGCCGTTTTTTATTTAGAAATCTTTAAATATCTTCTCCTAAGTAAGCATTGGGCCAATTTCAACAAAACTTGGCATGAATGTTCCTTGGGTGAACCTTTTTCAAAAGTTGTTTGTGAAATTTGATTGATGTCCAAGTATGGGCGTGGCAGGTTGGGGCATTTTTTTATTTAGAAATCGTTAAATATCTTCTCCTCAGTAATCATTTGGCCAATTTCAACCAAACTTAGCATGAATGTTCCTTTGGTGACCCTATTCAAAAGGTGTTTGCAGAATTTTGATTTACGCCCAAATATGGGAGTGGTAGGGCGAGGCAGTTTTTTTACTTTGAAATTTTTAAACATCTCCTCAGTAACCATTGGGCCAATTTCAACTAAACTTAAATGAATATTCCTTGGGTGACCCTTTTCAAAAGTGTTGGCAAAATTTTGAATCATCTTACATTAGTCAGGTGAGCGATTTAGGGCCATTCTGGCCCTCTTGTTTGTTATTAACATTGGGCTGCTGCTGGAGTATAGTTGGTAAAGCTTTAAACTGCATATTATATGGGTCAGAGATTTAACCCTAGGCATGGTCTATTATCTCTTTGTCATTTGTCATAGTCTGTTGTGTCTCACTATTTTGCATAGCCGCCGTCATAGCGCAGTTGGTAGCGCGTCGGACTGTCAATCTAGAGGTCCCGGGTTCGATCCCCGACGGCGGCACTCATCCTTTCCGACTATTTGTCTCTCACCAATGGGTCGATAATCGTAGACCTATGTGGGATAGCAGCTGGAGGCTAGGAAAGGATGTAATGGTAGTACTGGTGTGAGAAATACAGGATTCCATTGTTAGGTGCTCCAGCCGCCGCGATATAACTGAAAGATTGTTGAAAGCGGCGTAAAACCCCATTAAGTGCTCTAGTCTTATTTATATTACTTAAGTAATGTTGAAAGTTGTATAAACTGTGGATAATCGTTAACCTAAGTGGGATTGCAGCTGGAGGCTAAGAAAGGATGTAGTGGTAGTGCTGGTGTGAGAAATACCAGGAACCCGTTGTTAGGTGCTCCAGCCACCGCGATATGACTGAAATACTGTTAAAATTGGGGCTAAACCCCATTCAATAAATTGTATAAACTGATTGACATTGCTGACCTGCTGTCAATAAGCATACACATACTGTTTGTATTAGAATGGAAATTAATGAATTACAAAACAAAGAGGGATCAATTTGATGTATATACATAGAATATACACTGAGGCTTCACCCTAGGATTATGTTCACATTTATTGAAACGCTTCACTCTGTGTCTGATTTCAAACAGACAGCCCAGTTCTATTCATTACTTCATAAACACAACATTATTCATAAGATATTGACTCTTATTCTGCTACAGGTAGTATAAGCTAAGATCAGACTGCAGATATTGCATGCTAATCTTTGTCTACACTGCCTGTTAGACACAAGAACACTTCCTGGACCAGTTGGAGAAGGATCTCACATTTAACTTTACAATTATACTTTCAGCTATTTTTCCCTGTAGAAATGGTAGATAAAGCCATCGCAATAGGAGGTGCCATACTGTTTGCGTTGTTCATAATTTTCGACACTCACATGATGATGACAAAGCTCTCACCTGAAGAATACATCTTGGCCTCAATCAATCTCTATCTTGATATTATCAACCTGTTTTTGCACATCCTGCGCTTGCTCAGTGAACGAAGAAATTAAAAACTGTAACCATATCTTGATTAAATCTGTGGTACTGGTTTACTGTGGTTTGGTTTTGTTTGGTGATTGTGATATGTTTTGGCTTTATTTGTAGTCCCAAAGAAATCTAATTTATTATTACCCCCACAGATGGGCCAAGAGAAAAAGTTTAGGCTATCCCTGTGTATGTTTCTGTCAAGCATCTGTCCATGTTAAATAAGGCTTTTACTGTGATGTAGGTCATCTTCAAATGTATGAAATTAATAATATCCATACTAATAGATTATTTTAAAATTATTTTGCACTTTTGTTCCTTGTCTAGAGTAGAAATGCCATTTGACAATTTTTGGGGGGATAGGTTGAAGTTCAAGCTTGCATATTGAGGATAAATGCTACATTTGAAATGAATAGAGCTTGACAGAGCAATACCTTTCCATTAATAGATGGATGACAAAATAAACTTGCAAAAGTCTCTTTATCATGAGAATAAATTATTTGAGTGAAATTTCATGTCCACATATTGAGCGCAAATGCCAAAATTGGTATAAACTCATCTTGTTTGGAGCATAACTTAAAATTTGTTAATGACATTCCATATTAAAAAATCAATATCTTCTTTAACCAATTCCCACACAGTGATGCTTTTAAACGCCTCTCAATTTTAAAGACATTTTTGTGGAAAATGAAGAAATTGCTTGTTACACACAATTTCTTCATTTTCCACAATGTTTTCTGCCCAAAAAGACAAGGAATTTAAAGATTTCATCAAATTAAAATTGCCGTCTGCAACTTCTTTGAATTTGGACCAGTCTAAAAAGAATTTGTGGGAATGGGTTAAAGTTGCTTATAGTATTTTCCTATGAAATAGTTCAAAACATACATAATTATCCGTTTGATATGGCTCTTTTTTACAAATGTAATCTGTCTGGAATAAAGGGATCTTCTTCAACAATCTTTGAAAAGAAAACAATTTGGACTGGTCCAAATTGAAAAAAGTTTTAGCGGACTGTTCTTAGCTCATGAAATTTTACGAATCTTTGGCTTATGGGGAAGAGAACATTGGGAATAATGAAGAAATTGCCTGTTACAAACAATTTCTTCATGTTCAACAGTATTTTCGTAAGGCTTTTTCTTGAGGCGCATAAAAAAGTGGGATTGTTTGGGAATGGTTTGACCATTACAAAATTAAGGACTGGTCCAATTTGAAAGCAGTTGCTGGTGATTTTTTTATAAGAACATTAAAATTGGAATATAAGTACCGATTACTGTGGAAAACATTGTGAGAGAAAAGAAGAAATTTATTGTTACAAGTGTTTTCTTCTTTTCCCACAAAGTCTTCCATAACTATATTTCTTAAGGGCGTCCAAAAGTTGGCATGTATGCTAATGGGTTAAAGATTTATTCAAATGATAGACGGATTTATTTGTAGGTCATATACTGGACCAATTCAACAATATTTAAGACTAGTCCAGTATCAATGAATATTTGAAAGTTCTTTCAGACAAAAGACTGATGAAGGTCAGACTAAAATACCTTATAAAAAGTGGGATTTTTACTGGCAGTTTTTTTTCTGAATGTTTTAAATAGATGTTTAAATCCAGTGTAACAAAATGCAGAACAAGTTCACTCTAGAAAGCACATTGTCCTACTAGGATTCAAAAACTTTAACCAATTACCAGACAACAAAATTCTAGACTGCTACAAATGGAAAGAGGTTGCAGATGACAATTCATGATATATCTAAACTGAAAAATAAGTGCCAAACAGGATAGAAATAATTTCAAGAAAAGGATAAACTACCCGCCAAAAGTTAATGTTTTCAAAACTTATCTTCCGTCAGCGCATTAAGATGTGATAATGGCCTTATATTTGAAAATGGTCCCTTTTTTGCTTATAATAGATCACATAATTATAGCCATTACAATATCCACAGTTCAATAGAATAGTGGTGTAAATGCATATTGTTATTGGGCTTGCAAAATGTCTAGCTACAGCTTTATTTAAGCTGTAACTATGACATTTTATACCCCCAACGATGATATGAAATACTTTTGATCAATCGAAATGGTGAAAAAATAGTTATTGCAATATTGTACACATGGGTTTCATGATTTATTTAGAATCCATTCAGTACATGTATAGGGTTAAAAGTTTTAGGGTGTCAGTACATAATAGAAACATTACAAATTGTAACCATTTTGTCTTGTGTTGTGTTTGATTGCATATTTGTTATGCATTGTTTTTAGACAGGTTTCATATCTAGAATATTAACAATAAATCAAAGCTATAAACAAGGATTATATATCAAAAGAATTGCCAACAAACTAGCTTTATTCAATACTTAGTCTTATGAAAAAATCACCTGTGTTTAAAGTGACCAGAAAGGCATTACCAAATGACTGCTGATTGTAATACCATCTGTTAGATGTTAATCTTATTTCAGTTTAATGTCTTTCTCTTGAGCTGTTATGTGCCATGTTTTGTCAAAAAAGAGTTTGTAGGAAAGTTTAAGTGATTCATGGCAATTAAAGGAAAAGTGGAAAATCTGTTTGAGCTAAGCAATCTCTACATACACCAGTATTTTTATGCCCCTGGATCGATAGATTGGGGGCATATTGTTTTACCTGTGTTTGTCTGTCCATCTGTCTGTCTGTCTGCAAAACTTAGCCTGCCAACTAAACATTTTCCTATAACTTCAACCCTGATTAAGTTACAATGCTAATATTTGGTATGTAGATAGGTCTCAACAAGGCCCAACTGGGGAAGGTCATTTCATCAAGGTTAAGGTCAAAATTTTAACCCTTTTCCCTTAAACAAAGAAAAAAAAACAGTAAAAATCACCTGTTTCTAAAGAATTCCTGTTTTGGGGGCATGGTGTTTCACAAACACATCTTGTTTTTTAAAGATTTAATCCTTGTCATGCTGAATGAAATCCTTTCAATAATTGTATAAAAATCAAGGGGATGAAAGGGCTGGGAATAAAATTAGAAAAACTTTCCAGGCTACTAGCCTGATTTTCTTCCAAAAAGGTCACACGAAACACAGGTAACCAGTTTAATACTTTGACTAGCATTTTGCTTGTTACAAGATGGCTCCATTTTGAGACTAAAAATGGAGTGAATGGATGACTTACCCTTTCCAGTACAAACACAGCACTTTACGTCCCTGTGATTTTATATTTGAGAAAACATTAAGGAAAAAGAAGAAATTGTTTGTAACAAGCAGTTTCTCCTTTTTCTGCAATATTTTCTACAACATAGGATTGTTTCATTGGGAAATGGGTTAAGGTGTAAATGATTGTTGTATTTGGACCAAATAAATTTAAATTGTAGGAAATTTCAGCTACACTAAGTGGAAATGATATTGTTATATGATGTTAGAAATTGTGTAAATGTATGAAGTTTGATATTATTGGATTTTTAAAATAAATTTGGTGAAAAAGAGTTTGTTTGAATTTTTTAGCTTCCTGAGCACATCGTGAGTTTTTGTGATTCTTGAATATCTGTCATATGTAATGTATTGTCCGGTTTCCAATGTCAACAGTTTCTTTGTTTATACTAAAGGGCAACCATTTTGGCGCAATTGTCAAAAACCTGGTCAAATGATTGTTAGGTTATAAGATTTATCCTAGAAATGGGAAGGTAATAATGGAAAACATTAGTAAAGGAGCCTTCAGAACAATACCTTTTTGGCTCAATATTGACAAACCTTGGTTATAATGATTGTTAGGCCATAATGGTAGGGATGAACCCTATCGAAAATGGGAAGGTTTCATTAGAAAACCCATGAAAAGGGGCCATATTGACATTTTCTTTACACTCTAAGGGCCTAATCTTGATGAAATTTGGTCAATTTTTTGTCAGGCCATAATGAATACTATTCTAAATGGGACTGTTACAATAGAAAATGCAAGAAAAGGGATCTTAATGACATCACAAAAGGCAAAACATTTTGGTTCAGTTTTTGCCAAACTTGGTCAGAATGAGTGAGTGTTAGGTCGAAAGGATGAAGCCTATTGAAAATGTAAAGACTCTATTGGAAAACACCGGGAAAAAAGGGCCTTAAAGATATTCTATTAGTTTACCCAAAGTTTGGCTCCTTCTTAATATATTTTGTTTGAAATGGTTTATCAGATGAAAAGGATATTTCCTGGTGTAAATGGGACCTTACCATTGAGAAACGGAAGAGAAATAGGTCAAATGGGAAAAAAGTTTTATAAACCCTGTGCAATACTTTGTCTGAAGTCAAAAATAGGACCGGCTTTGAAGTTCCACTTTTGTTTAAAATAGGACTCGCATGGGCGATTTAGGGCCATCTTGGCCCTCTCGTTACATATTTTACACTATTATTGATAATTACATACTTTACTAATATTGTGTGACCAGTTCGATTTATTGGGATAATCTGATGATAAGCTACCCCCTTCCACTTAACACAAGGAAAACGATTGTGAAAACATTGTGTGAAATGAAGAAATTGCTTGTTACAAGCAATTTCTTCATTTTACAAAATGTTTTCTACCAAGAAATTTGAAAAAATCTAAAATTTCATCGACTTTAATTTGTCGTCTGCAACTCCTTTGAATTTGGACCAGTCTAAAATTTTGTCGGGTGGTAAAACTTTCACACTCACTTGAATTATTCAATCACAAACTCATTTGAAGATCTTCGATTGTTTCAGTTGGTTTGATTTTTATGGTTCAATGTTCCGCGCATAAATGACACTTTGGAAAAAAAACATGTATACAAAATCAGAAATCACGATTTTCAGCGTGTGCAGTCTGGTCAGAGTCTTCACTTTGTAATCTGTAGTTTATTATTCACATAAATTTTCACTTTAACAATAACTTAACCCATTACATTACAATGCTGCATTTTTACTCATCAACACTGATCAAAGAAATATAGTTTTGGAAAATCGTAAGAATCAATTGCTTGTGACAGGCAATTTCTTATTTTCTCACAATGTTTTCTACCTCGCGTTAAGTTTATTTTTCAATATATACCAACGCGGTTTTGTTGGCTGCAAACTCTTTCAATCTTGACCAGTCCAAATTTGGAAGCTTCTTTCAATTAGGACCAATCCAAAATTTTGTTGTGTTGGAATGGGTTAAACTGAAGTTGGTGCGACTTCATGAAATATTATTAGTTGATTAGTTTAACAGTAAGTCACTTATGCATTAATAAATTATTCGTCTCGAGTTCATGATCCATCTTTTCATAAAATCTCCCTCTTGTATGAAATCATGTAATCGCCGTGCAAGACTCTCGTCTCCCATCTTGTAAAACTTCTGTGTTGATTTGTATTGTACTCGACCGTCCAACTCTTAAATTACTTTTCAACCTTCCGAAGTCACCGATGCTTGATTCGTTTAGTCGCGAATCCTCGGATATATAATACACGCAATAGTTATTCATGGATTT
The DNA here is from genome assembly GCA_946902895.1 of Fragum fragum. NCBI lineage: Eukaryota > Metazoa > Mollusca > Bivalvia > Cardiida > Cardiidae > Fragum > Fragum fragum. The sequence goes on from OX336371.1 coordinate 34,958,014, forward strand.
GATGAAATCATATTTCTCAAATAGTCTCTGAACTAACGTGTTACCCTCTTCACCGCTTGGTGCAACAATGTGAAGGAAATTGGCTGTATGTGAAGGATCACTTTTGATTAAAGCTTCCAAATCTTTGAGAATTATACCGGGCACATTTTCGTACTGCCTTTCAACAAGTCGTGCTGTCCTTTTAGGTTCGCCCGCGCTGATCAGGTCCAGCAAACCCTCTGATACTAATATCATAATGTTGTAATTATTTGAGAGGGCTTCAGCAGCAAACTGTCGCCAGTTTTTATCCCGCCCATCTTGCAAAGAAACGTCCAATGTCAATAATAATTTTCTTAAAACTGGTCCCAGGTCATACGGGTGACAAAGTAACAGTACCGATTGAGTTTGCAAATTGACTCGATTCGCTTCAGTTGTGTCCGGCAACAAAACCGATGCTTCTGCATTTTTGGCTGAAATATAAAATGAACACCATTTCAGACAACCTGTTTCTAGACAGTATGATTAGTAGATCGTCACTTTCAATCAAAAGGTCGATTGACCATTCAATTAATACATTTAGACCTAGATTATGAATTTCGCTATTTATGACAAGTAATTTTTGTTGGTTTTGTGACGATAAAATCGAAACTGCAGCTTTTTCAGCTGTAGTTATAATGTTTAGGTCACCAAACAGCTGTTTTTGCTGCTTGTAAGCATGCATATGACCATAACGTTTGACTTTAGTTTCTTTTCTTATGTGGAAACGGTGGATCAACTAAATAGACCCTAATATATATATAAATGAATATCTTTGTGAACATAGCTAATTCAGTTTAGAAAAATATTAACCGAGCAAATTACCCGTATTACCTATGATATGAGGCTGTGAAGATGAAGAAAAGGTTTAACCAATATCCAGACGACAAAAGTTTAGACTGTTCCAAATAGAAAGAAGTTTCACCTGTTTTGGTTGGAAACCTTGTGAACTTTGAAGGAATCGCATGCGACAAGCAATTTCTTCACTTTCCACAATGTTTTCGAAAGTTTCTTTTCTTGAGGGTCGTAACAAAAGCGCGATTGTGTAGAAAATTAGTTGAATTATCATCACGCCCTAAATAAAAACCTCACCTAGATCTTTAGAACTATTTAAAACTGCACGGCTTGGCCTAGATGAGTTCAGCTCGTCCTTGGATGTTGACTTTCTTTGCTTGTAACATACAAATACTGCAACGGTCACAATTAAAGTTGCGAGAAGGATAGCAAGGAATCCTATCAGAATGATGGACACGCCTCCATTAAGGTACCTACTATTTGGCGACTCCACTTCTACCTTCACTGTAAAGTAACAAGTAATGATACTAAGAATGAAAGTTGCAAAGTTATGGTGATTCAGAGAATTAACCCTTTACTGTATTGCAAAATTTCAGACCTGTCGAAAATCAAAGATTTTGTAGTCGGCAATTTAAAGTCGATTTGATTTGAAAAATAATCATTCAGCCATTTCTTGTTTTTCCACAATGTTTTCTCAAGTATAAAAGCACGGGGACGTAAAGCAGGGATAAAAAAGGAGCTGGTTTATAGAGAGAAAAGCATTGGGATTGAAGAAATTCCTTACAAGCAGTTTCGTCATTTTCCCTAACGATCTTTACCAAAAAAGAACAAAAACCATGACACTGTGGCTTTTATGGGATTATATGTAATTTTCAAGACAAATCAGTAGAGAAAAGTATTATTCGTCAAAACCACTGTTTCCACCACTTAATAGAGCTTCTTTAACGGGGTTCTTGCTGTTAGCGTAAAATAAAAAGATGTGCTAGGGCAAAGAGAAATGAGCCTATGTGTGACAAATCCAGCCATTACACATGTGCGCCAAGTAAAGACTCAGATCAGCCTGTGCATCAGCACAGTCTGATTAGAGTCTTCACTCTGCGCTCTGTAGATAGATACTGACCCAAAGCTTCTTTAAAAAATCAGCGAATATTCTAATTGCCCCGAATCGCTGTCAAGGGCGCTCTATGTGTGCGAGTCACGCACATGCGAAATGGTCGGAAATGTCACGCATAGACTCAAATATTTTAAGTACTCTAAATAGTCAGATGTAATAAATGTCATTGTTAATGATATTCATGTAAGTTAATGAAGTGTTGATACCAAGAGATGAATGAGAGAGTATTCGAAAAGATAGAGTTAATCAAACTTCTGTAATGTGAAATCTGTATCAGACAGCCACCTCAGGGACTTACTCAAAGTGTCTCTTTTTCACACGCGGATGTCTTATGAAGTTTCGTGTCTCGGATGGCAGTCAGAGCACATTGCCTTACAACCTTCACAGGTACCCTATCATATAACTGCGTGGAAAGGAGCAACCTAGATATAGTTTTTAGACAAGAAAAAATCCCATGGTCTGGGCAGGATTCAAACCCTGGACCTTTCTATGTACTCCTAAAAGATGGGGACGAGGGAAATGCTTTGATATTAAAATATAACTCTCAGTGCAATATTTTATACTCCTTTCCTGTACAAAATTAGTCCGTTGAGCCATATTGATGAACCTGTATAAGACAGTCACCTCTGGGAATAACTCAAAAAGTCTCTGTTGTACGGACAGCCGTATTATCAAGGCCCATTATCAGATGGATCATTTTGTCTATACAGAATAAAAGTTCTGACATTCTAGGTTTTATTCCAAACGATAATTCATGATTGTGCTATTTTTGAATCGGTAATCGGTAATTGATTCCCACGACTTACTTTCATATAAAAAATGATCATCGGAACTCTGAATTTGACATCCTGACATCATGTAATGGCGATTGTCTCTGGACCTAGACCTACAGCGTAGGATAATCTGAAACAAACGAGTTGCTACATATAAATTCATTTATTTAAACCTATTAAGCTTACTCGAAGAGAGAGCAAAAGTCAAAGCCACTTTGGATTTACAAGCATGAAAACGTACGTCCCTCACAGAGAACATTTGTGATGAAAAATAATTAAGCTTAAACATGAAAAAAGGCGCGTTTCAACACTCAATGTCTGTAAACCATAACAAAGAACAAAGCCAGACCTTCGTTCAGAATAATACTATTAAAAACGATCGAAGGGAAGGGACCTGGTAACGCAGTTGAAGATCTTTGATGCCATTCAAAAACAACAACCGACCAATAAATCATTTAATAAGACTGGAAGCGTTACTGGCCGACAATTATGTTAACCCATTCCCACACAACAAAATTTTAGACTTGTCCAAATTCAAAGAAGCTGAGAAATTCAAGTTGATGGACTTTTGAATTTGTTCGGGTTTTTTTTGTTGTTGTTGTTTTTTTATGGAAAACATTGTTGATGATGAAGAAATTGCTTGATACAAGCAATTTCTTCATTTTCCAGAATGTTTTCCAAAGCTTTTATGAGGGCGTAAAATGGAGAGATTGTGTGGGAATGGGTTAAGCAACCAGCCATTTTACTTTTTTGTTTCTTGTTACTGAACACTTTTTTTGCAAATAAATTAATAATAATAAATAAACATCTAAGTGGAACTTCCTGCCGGAGTTCAGTGGTCATAGCCAGCGATTCAACAACAATAATTATTTACTGCGGTATGTGAACCTTGAAAGCTGACATCGGAAAATAATTCAATTTCCAGTTTCGTCTATATTTAACAGGCGTTCTGATTGATCGAAAAAAATATTCATAACTCCATGAACAAAATTTTAGGCACGCAGCGATTTTGTATGCTTCCGCACAAAATAGTCCCATACAAAAAATATCAAAAGCTGTAAAGGTTTTGCTTTTTTACTTTGCTTTTTTATGATATTAAATCATAAGAAATGAAGAGAATATTATTTGTTATCATGGAGGTATGAACCGAAAAACCTAATCACACTTATGTATGAATCCGTTTCGCGTATTCATACAGTGTGATTAGGTTTTTCGGTTTATACCTCCATGAAACCAAAAAAATATTCTCTTCATTTCTTAAATGTTTTATATTACCTTGCATTACAATTTCATACATTTTCAAAGTAGCGCTTCGGACTCTCAATTATGAAGTCCAGCGTTCGATCGCCGAACACGGCAAATCACCTTTCCGACATTTGTCTCCAATCAATTGGTGGATGATCGCAAACCTATGTGGGATGAGCAACAGGAGGCTTGGGAAGGCTGTAGTGGTAGTACTGGTGTGAGAAATATCAGGAATGCATGGCTAGGTGCTCCAGCTGCGTGATGCGACTGAAATACTGTTAAAAGTGGCATTCAAAACCCAAACAAAACAAAAAAGTAAGGTCAATGTTGAATACTTATACATAAATGTGCATGTAATTACTTTCATTCTACCAAACATTGGTGAAAAATTATCATTTAGAAAAAGTAGAAAAATTATGTCATTATATCATTGTTATCTTAGCTATTATTCTCTAACCATTTGAGCTTCGAGGCTTTTATGCTAAAATGTCACTTTTATGAATGTTTTCATGAAAATAAACATGGATGAAATACAGAAAATTGACGGCCTTACTGTTTTTAAAATCGCAATAAGTAAGCGAATCGGCCTCTAAAACAAAATGATTTTTAATAACACCTTAACTTACTGTTAAAGAATACTTTCCAGGATTCCGCTTCAAACTATTCGTGAAGAACTGGACAGAAGTATTCTGGAAGAGCTGTTAAATGCAAAGTAAGAAAATAACTCCGGATAATGATAAACCTTACTGAATACCATCTTTTTGTTAATACAGGATTTCTTTAACTCATGGTTTCTGGAAACTTGAATACTGTTTTAATGTGGGTTCTTTTTTTCAAAAAACAATTGAACTTAAATTTAGCTTGAAAGTTATGAGCTGAACCTATCAAACAGTAATTCCATATAAACTAGAGGCTCTAATCTTGTCTGATAAAAAATTCGTCAGGGAATCTGATAAAGGGTTAACCAAGAACCATTTCTTCGGAATATAGATGTAACACATTAAACAGCTTCTTAGATATATATTTAAGATATATATCATATATAGAAAATCACCACAGCTTTTTGCGCCGAACCAACAAAGCTGCTGAAAAAATTTTGGAGTTCAAGGTTCGCTTCCTCTTGAAAGGAATGATTTGAATTGTCAATCGAATTTTTGATTGAGGTATCAAACGGCATTTAAATATAAAATATTATAGATGTAAAAGGAAAGGCAATTAATCGTTATAGACGATCAAAATGTTGTAACAAATCTTGAATAGGCTGCAGTTGCAAAGTTTAAGAAAATCACAAAAGAAAGCGATTGAAATAAATGTCTGAGGTCAAAATTGCATTTCCGTTCTAAATGCATTTATCTAGTTGATTGGAGAATTTGTTGTTGGTGATGGTGTGTGCTTGTGTTCATAGTCTTTGAATTTGGTCAAACCTATTTTTTGTAGTCTGGTAATATGTTAAGTGAACTCTAAAGCGAGTAACAATAGCGTTAAACATGTATAACCTCGGTCACAGATAAATCTACGTGTATTTGTTCATGTTCCAAGCCTTACCTTCGCGTTGTCAAACTCGGAATGCCAAATGATATCGTTGTCCCTCCAAATAGTGAGATTAAGAATGACTATAAAGTCTGGTAGATTTTCAACAGTTCCACTGAAGGTTATCGTATTCCCATTTATGATGTGTTCCGATATAACCTTCGGTTTACCATAATGCAAGTGGTAACAACTGCAGATTTCTTTCTCGTATATTTCTGTAGAAAAAACAAAAGTTTATTACGTAATTCATTTGGCCAAAAATTGGCCAAGAGGCGACGTTCGGCATATATATTTAATTCTTATCAGAAATTACAGTATAACCCATTACCAGACGGCATTTGTTTTGACTGGTCCCAATTCAAAGATGTTGAGGATGATAATTTTTAGTGAATGAAATTTTAAAAGTCTTTGCATTTTGGGGTAGAAAACTTTGTTGGTAATGAAGAAATTGTTTGTAACAAGCATTTCCTTTATTTTCGACAATGTTTTCTAAAGTTCTTTTTTTCTTCTGAGCGTCAAAAAGTGCCATTGTGTGGGAATGGGATAAAATGATTTAATGCTCCGATTGATCCGTATGCATTCAATGAGCACTTAAACCGGAACGGACGTTATCTAGATATATATACTTGACTGGTCGATGAAGGGGAAATGTGGACTGCGACTTGACTAAAGTAGAAATTTATGAAATTAATGGAATTAATGCATTGACATGTAATTAAAATTGTCTTGGTTAACGAGGAGTTTACATGGGTCCTATTCAAAGAGCATGAATTATTCATTTTTAAAATTTATGCCAATACAGACTAAACTAAAACTTTATACTCACTTAATCTTAAAAGTTTACGCCATATATCCCTAATTTCTGAGTGTAATTCAAAGTCGACATATAAAGTAAAATGCTTTACCCTTTCCCACACATTACCTCCTTTTTAAGCCCCTTTATAAAAAAGCTTTGAAAACATTGTGAACATAGAAGAAATTGCTTCTTTACTACCCCAAAAGATGAAAAAATGAAAAGTTGTAGTCTGCAGCTTGTTACAATTTGGAGCAGTCCAAATCTTTATCATGTCGGTTAAATGGATTAAACTTTTTTTCGGTTTTTTTTTGTGTGTGGGGGGGTTGTATTTTTTTTTTTTTTGGGGGGGGTGTTGTTTTTTTCTCTTCTTCCTTGAAAAGCCATCTTCAATTGCATTTTGTATTAGCCTTTTGTATTTAAAAGCTTCCTTGAAATTGCTTAATAAGCCTAACCTCGAGATAAAGAGAAATGTCGTTGGCTTGAGCACTCCACAGTTTTACACGTGTTAGTGTGGGACACCGCACGTCTATGTCGACATCGGCCATTAACCTGTTTTTGAGAATAGTTCCATATTTGAATGGTCACGGTACCCGCTCTTTCTTCTGGTATATCCAATAATTTGATACAGTCAAAACTGAAGTAAGATGATACCTGAAAAATGGAATTGACTCGCGGCTTTCAATCAAAGAATAACTCGAATAACCAAATTATTCATTTAGACAGGGAATTAAGTTTGAACTCCGATATTGGCCGACATTTATGTGAAGCATCTTTTTAGTTTTGCGACTTAAACGTCGTAAATATAGCTTATTCAATTATAGTAACGACGTTTAGGTCACCTACCAACCATTTAATTCTTTTGTTACATGTAACACGCCATAAAGTTTGCAAAATAACGCCATTCAATGTCGAAGTGGAACTTCTTGTCGAAGTTGATAGATGTAGCCAGCTGAGTCAATGGGCGAGGCCAGCGATCTTTTGGTTCCTTACATTGAGGGTGATTGATTATTAAACACAAATACGAAAGAGCACATTTGCGTTTAACATGGCTCGATTTTTTAAGACAGTCCTGATATGATATCAAAAGCGCAAAAGTCAAAAATCCCGTATTTCGCAAGTATTAAACACGATTCATATTTAACCAAGTTGGTAGCACAACAGAATCCCAATCTTCAATCATGGGGTATCATGGATTCGATCCCCGGCGGCGGCAAATATCCTTTCTCTTACCAATGGGTGGATCAAAAATCATAAACCTAGGTCGGAAAGCAGCTGGAGGCTAGGAAAGGGTGTAATGGTGGTACTGATGCGAGATATACCAAGAATCCATTGTTAGGTGCTCCAGCCGACGCGAATTGACTGAAATTTGTTAAAAGCGGTGTTAAACCCTATTCAAACAAACACAACAAACAAATTTGTTACATTATTGTAAGTACTTTGTATCTACATTAAGTGGTAATGTTCTAGTACTCTTGTAACCTTTATGCATAACAACACTTAACCGAAAGAACAAGAACGGTCAGTGAACACTATATCTCTCAATTTGACCTTTCTCATTTCAGAGATGAACAGAATATTTTATGTTTTCATTAAGGTATGAACCGAAAAAACCTAATCACACTGTATTTCTCATTTCAGAGATGAACAGAATATTTTTTGTTTTCATTAAGGTATGAACCGATAAAGCCTAATCACACTGTATTAATTCGCGAAGAAGATTCATACATAAGTGTGACTGGGTTTTTCGGTCCATACCTCCAGGAAAAACAAAAATATTCTTTTCGTTTCTTATAATCTAATAGCATCGAGCGAAAAAAGCAAAAACTTTCCAAATTTTGATTTTTTTGTGTGTGTGTGTTTTTGTATCGGACTATTTTGTGCGGAAGCATACAAAATTGCTGTGTGCTCAAAGTTTTGTTCATTGGGGTATGAATACTTTTTTCGACATATCAGAACGCCCGTTTTTTGAAAGACGAAACCAAAAATCAATTCATTGCTTGATATAGCTAAGTAATAGCAAATGCGTGTCTGTTAGGTGACAGAGTGGTGGAAAAATCAAGAAAAGGGTAGAATTGTGCACAATTTCATCTGAACACGACGATAATCTTTGAATAATTAAAAATATATCGATGCGCTTCTTTTCCATTCCCCATTTACGGTGAGAGTAACGAACGATAAAGTCTGCTTCATGGTTATTTATTAATATTTAATTTATTATATCAACAAATACAAGTCACTTTTTGTTTGTTTGTTTGTTTGTTCTATTTCGAGGTCATCATTAGGATATGCTGTGATTTTCGCAAACAACGAGGAATTTGTCCGAACTATCAATATTTTAAGGAACTGAAACAAATACCTCATTATCCGCTGCTTTCCTTCGTCTCAGTTTAAGAATTACACACTCAAACTGACTTGTTAAATTAAATTCTGGTATCGAATAATTCAAAAACAGGAGGAACATCTTTGGGAATTTACCATCTGTCAAAATATAGGATAACTTATTCATTTAAACCATTACCAAACGACAAAACTTACACTGGTCCTAATTCAAAGTTTTTGCAGACGACAATTTCAAGTAGATGAAATTCTTAATTTTTTGGGTATGGGTTTTTTTTAGGGGGGGGGGGATGGGATGGATAGGAATAAAAAATTGTGTGTAATCAAGAAAGTGCACGTAACAAGCAATTTCTTCATCTTCCTCAATGTTTTCATTTGCTTTTACTGGAGGTAAATAAAAATGAGATTGTTTGAAAATGGTTACCGAAGTCTTGTTAAATGGTTACCATTTCATTCTTGCCGATACTATATATCAGGACCAAAGAAGAATACCCATTCCCACACAGCAAAGTTTTAGACTTGTCCAAATTTAAAGAAGCTGCAGACAAAATTGATGAAATATTAGATTTTTCAACTGTCTGGGTAGAAAACATTATATGAAATGAAGAAATTGCTCGTTACAAGCAATTTCTTTATTTTACACAATGTTTTTCGAATTCTTTCTTTGGGGGGGGGGGGGTCCTCCAAAAGCGTCACTGTGTGGGAATGGGTTCAATCACACTGCTATTATTCACAGTTTTGCGCAGTATAAATAGACTGTAATGAAATGAATTGAACACAAACAAAGTAACGTTATCGCATAGTGACCGACATTAAGGTTTTCGTTGGTTAAAAGCTTAAGTCAACAAAACGACAAAATATATATACAATGTATATATTTTTTTCCGTAACGAGAAATGTGTCTTACCACGGATTCCACTGTTAAAGTGCTTTGCACGTGACCCTTCGACCGTGAACTTGGAAGTATCCAACAGAAATTATTGCATAACAGTAAAACTCATCAAGAGGAGCAACTGTGCTAAATTGATTGATTAAATTGGGTTTTACGCCATTTTAACAGAATTTCAGTGATATCACGGCGACTGGAGCACCTAATCGGGGATTCCTGGTATTTCTCACACCAGTACTACCACTACATCATTACCGAGCCTCCAGCTGCTCATCCCACTTAGCTTTACGATTAAAATGGTGGGAGACTAATGTCGGAAAGGATAATCGCCGCAGTCGGGGATCTAACTCAGGACCCTTGATTAGGAGTTCCACGCGCTATGGCCGCGACCCATCAACTTTGCTAAGCAATTTTGAAATCCTATGATTAATGTAGAAGATATGTTCCGGACAAGAAATGGACACACACAATCGCACATTCACACGAGGACAGAAGTAACTCTATATGTCCGTCACCCTTACATGGTTGGGGGATAAAAATCTGCTGCATCCACCTAAACAACTGTGAACAGAATAGTTTGGTTGATATATATGTTCCTTATATAGACTTTGAAAATGTTTGATATATAGTAAAGCACTTTCTTTTTACATTCTATCCGATATAGATAATAATTACTTACCAACGACCAAAGCTCTCCAAGTAAAACTAAGATAATATTCTCCGTTTTTCTTCACCAACGACCTTTGTGGTAGCAGATCATAGTTAGATACCGTCTCGTACGTTTCCTCACGAGAGATTCTCTCACAAACTGATTTTAAAAAAGCATATAATCATGCTATATAAGATTTTAAAACATATAACAAACACTGTGACTATCTTAGAACTACGTAAACGGATTTCTGCTTGAACTCTCACTTTATTTGAGCCCAAGCTACCCCCCCCCCCAACACACACACCCAAGCAAATTACAATAAAATGAACCCATTTTGACATTTTCTTTTTAAATATTCATTCATTAGAAATGATATGAAAAACTCGTCATATTTGTAAAGATTTAAACTTACAGACGTAGGAATTCAGGGACAGAGCGCATTTGACAGTGGCCAGTAAGCGAAGACATTACAAAACGGTAAATATGGCGGCACTATGTAAAAAAATTAAAGGTAGTCGGTGTAATTCTAAAACCTTCTAAAAAGTATCGTCTGAATAATCAGCCTTCACAAACGTATGTGCTCAAGTGAGCCATTGTGATCTCTCTACGTCTGGAGTCCGTCCCGCGTCCGTCAACAATTTCTTAAAACGAAATCTCCTCCCAACTATTTAGCCGAGGTCAACCAAGTTTGGCAGAAATATTCCTTAGGTACCCAACTTTAAATTCAGCTCAAAGAATATAAATCCGTCAAAAACTCCGGTTGGCATGGCAACAAAAGTGAAATTAAAGAAAGGGAAAAAAACAGATTTAAACATCTACCCCTCCTGACCCAGAAGGCCTAGAGCATTGATATTTTGCATCAGTATATTGAACTCTTTCAAAAAATCTAAAATCATTCGGGGGGGGCGGCTTTATACACAAACGAAGAAGGGTCTTTAAACGACATCTCCTATCAAACTATTTGGACAAATCATACTAAATTCCGCAGAAATGTTCCTTAGTGCATACCTTTAAAATAGCTAAAAACATTAAATTCTGAAACTCTGGTTACCATGGCAACAAAAACGGAATTACAAAATAAAATCTTTAAAATATATTCTTCTTCTGACCCAGGAGGCCTAGAGGTTTGATACTTTCTTTGAACCATCAGTATATTTACCTCTATCAAAATAGTCAAAATGATTACCCTCGGATCCCCAGGGGCAGAGTTCAGGTAAGAAATCTAAATAGCAATAAACGGCAATAAACGACATTGCCATGGGGACAAAAGTGAAATTTCAAAAAGATTTATCATTATTGTCGCCTCCAGAGCAAGAAGGCGTACAGCCTTGATAATGTGCATGAAACACCAGTTTATTAACCTCTTTCTTAACTGCTGATTCATTACCCCCAGGTCCCCAAAGGCGGGGTCACAGGGGTTTGGGGTCTTTATAGAAATAAAGAAGTTATTTTAAACGTCACCTTCTCCCAAATAGCTAAGCCAATTGAATATTCCTTATGTGATCCTCTTTCACGATAGCTAAAATCATAGAAATCTGTTGAAAACTCCGGTTTCCATGGCAACAATAGTGAATTTTTACGAAAATAGTTAATAATCTTCTACTCTTGATCCAGAAGGCGTAGAACCTTTATATCTTAAAAGAAGCACCGGCGTATTATAAAGCTCTTTAAAAATGCTTAAACTATTACCATCATGTCCCTAGGGGCTTGACCTGGGAAACGTGGCTGTATAAAATAAAGAAGGATATTTTTAACAAGTTTTCCTGTTTAACATCTTGGCCAACTTCAATCAAATCTTTTCAGAAATCTTCCGTGTGTGGTACTTTGCAAAAAAAGGTTAAAGATTTAAAATCTGTTGAAAACTCTGAAAGTTCAATTCGCAAAAAAACTTCTGTAGACCCAGTTGGCATTGAGTCTTGATATTTTGCATGAATCATCAGTCCATTGACTTCTTTCTTAAATCATTACCCATGGATCCAGAGGGATGGGAAAGGTTTTCAATTCCTAAGTCCTATAAGTCCTAGAGCCTTGAAATCTATGAAAATTTCTAAAATCTTGAGTTTTAGATCCACATGTACAAAGGTTATACATGTATAAAGTATGGATGGCTCACTGGTATAATGATTCTAGTCTTAACATTAAATTTGACTGTTTGAAGAAAAGAGCCTTAACCTCAGATGGGCGCATCATGGCCAACGGCCCTCTTGTTTTCTAACTTTTGAATTGCTAGCCATGCCCATTGACTCCAATGGTCAATTCCGCTGACTTCATTTTTAATAGGCTGTAGTGACGAAGTTAAAGTCGTCTAACAAACAAAAATGTTTTACATACATATCGGCCAAAGTCGGATTTCAGTGTTCACTTCCGGTCTAAATGAATGATTTGAATGGCCGATTGATTTTATGATTACCAATCCCGATCGATCATTTGTCAGGTCTCTAGCCATGTCAATTAAAAACTCCGTCAGGGCATTGAATATAAACCGACACAAAATTTGCGGTAAGGAATCGTGATAAAAGATAAATCAAATCGTTTGTAGGCTATCAATACGTCGCAACTGCATTTGAATAATGTTTAACCCTTTCCCGTTCAAATACTGGATTTTAAGTTCGTGTGATTTATACTTGAGAAAACATTGTGGAAAAAGAAGAAATTGCTTGTAACAAGCAATTTCTCCTTTTTCCACAATATTTTCTACCACATATGATTGTTTTATTTCAAATAGCATCCGGTTGTCATTGTCATCTGCAGCCTCTTTCAATTTGGACTAGTCTAAAATTTCTAAAAACGGGAAAGGGTTAAGCCGTCCACTGACAGAATTGGAGTACACAATCGTTGGAGGTCAGCTTCGCGCTTCCGACAGATTAAAAATATTTTGTTGTGAAATCGATTTTTGATTGAAATTGGCGCCCCACTTCCCAGTCAATTACAATCATTTAAGCTGACGACTCGAATTTAAAGTGAAGACTTGTCGATGCAATTACACGACCATAAAAAATCTCACGTTGGGAGACCGTACTAAATGTAGTTTAAGATAAAGAAATTCAGGCATTAAAATGTTTCGACCATGAGATTTCGTACATTAATGATCGCAGATTATATGTTTTTATTTAGATTTATTTAACGATTACATTCACGCAGCCCAAATAACAAGTTTCAATAGATAAATAATTTTGCCTCTTGCAAATGTTATTGTTATGTTGAGATAATCATTGATTGAATAGTAAGATATAAAAATGTGAATTGAGAATTCCCTGATTAAGCCTACCTTTGTTATTACTCAGAACATTTATGATTGTCTTCTTGTCCGAATACGTCCGCTGAAAAGTATATAATATAAAATATTTTGAAAATATGGCGACAGCTATGGTAACCGTATATTTACAAGTAGTTGGCGTTTGCTACCTTGAATAGACATATCGAGGACTTAGAGCAAAAAAAACAGTATGGCTCTATACAATGTATAGAGCCATACTATGTTTTTGCTCTAAGCCAGCCATATAGTGGCAGTCGACCTTGACTGGCGTCAATAGACATATAGTTGGCGAGTAATTGGTGTCACCCTAGACTACCGTAAAAAGATACACCATGGTGGGCGTACGCCTTGTCGACAATGAATAGGCAAGTAGTGAGCGTCGTCTTTGTCTTGCAAAGAAATCACCAGATATAAAGGGGTAGAAAACATTTACTATAAAGCCAAAGACATGCACCTTCAACAGTGGATTTAGCAAAATTCTAGCAGGGCAAGAACTTATAGGTCTTTTCATTTCAACCTTATCTTAATGAAGTAAAGATAAAAAATTAGAAATGCGCGAACAAGATTTATAGTATCAGCACTCAGACTTGAAATAGAGGCAGATAGATGACCCCCCCCCCCCCAAAAAAAAAAATGAAAATGGAAAAACTACAAACTATGTAATATATTTGAGGACGAAATGCAATTCTTAATCGAATGTACTCTCTATTCAGATCTAATAAAAACTTACATTAAGCAGTACAATTGGGGAAGACTGAGCATGTTAAAATTTGATAAACTACATACGTGTAAAAATGTGAAAATTACCGGAAATCAGCTACAAAGGTTTCGAGCTTTGATAATATTATAACTTTAATAATGCATAAAAAAGTACCATAATACTTACTAATAGTTATTATTTAAACTTCATTTATACAAGTTACTTTCGTAAGATTTACTTGAGCTATATTTTCATTATAAATGTGTTTACAGATGCTTATATTCAGTAATAGTGAGTGTCATATAGGTTATCTAAAATTACTAATACCTTGCATACATGTGGATAGAAAATAACTTATGTCTCTCTGTAATAAAGTTTAAGGAAAGAAATTATGCATATGTAGATAAATTTTGTGTTTAACCTTTTACTGTACAAACACGGGATTTTACGTCACTATGGTTTTATACTTAAGAAAATATTATGGGAAAAGGAGAAATTGCTTGTTACAAGCAATTTCTCCTTTTCCCACAGTCTTTTCTACCACATTTGGGTGGTTTCATTTCAAATTGCATCCGATTTTCATTGTTGTCGCGGCATCCTCTTTCAATTTGGACCATTCTAAAATTTCAAGAAACGGGAAGGGGTTATACCACTGGCGTGAGAGCTGAAGAGAAATAAATTATGGTGACAAGTTAAGTTATAAGAATTTAGTTGACTCCCTTGCATCCCCAATTAATTTAACAAACTTATAATCGGCCATTGTTGGGTTTGAAAGATCGCTTACGGTTTAAATGAACGATATGATTGGTCGATTCTTTGCGATCCGTCAATGTCAATTATGCCCGTCCACATCTGGTCCATATGGTCGACCTGTATCTTTAGCCTGACGAAATGGAATGAATGGAGGGGCCTGTATGACCACCCGTCTAAATCCGATCAAACGTGTACAGGACATCTTTGCAATAGAGCAGTTCAACCAAGGGAACTTATAAATATCCCGCGGGGAAAATGAGTCAGAATTTCTCACGCAAGCAACTATCCGGAAACTTATTAACGATAACTTTTCTAAATCTAGGTGTCTAAAACTTTTACAGACTCCTGGGTAAAGTGTAAAATGATCAGAATGCTAGCCCGGCAGCTTAAAAAATACACAAACTACTACGTAGTGCGATTTAACAGTTAGTTAACGTTTGACTTTTCAATTAGAGGGCACTAGACGCATCTTTATTTCCATCTTTACATTTGTGAGCTACAACCAATCACGTTTTCAAACAGATATCAATAAAAATGATAAAACCCAATACATGGTCCTTAACCAATTATTTAGAAAAGAGTTACAGACGACAATTTAAAGTTTGGGAAATTTTAGGTTTTTTCAACTTTCTGTTCAGAAAATTTTGTTTAAGTTGAAGAAATGTTTTGTAATAAGCAATTTCTTAATCTTACACAATGTTTTCTCAATTGATTTTCGTGAGGGGCGTCGGAAATCGTCACTGTGTGGGAATGGATTAACTTATATTGAGTAGTATATTTTAATGTAATTATTTGCTAATAAAAGTATTTCTCTATTCTTTCTCTCAATCTATCTAGTTCAAAATGAGTCATTTTATCCAATGTCTTCTATTCAGTAGGGCCCCCATCTAACCTCAATGGTATACTGCTCTGGACACGTGTCAATCAGACTGCCTCTACTATGGTCAACCAACACTACCGCCGATAATACCATACACAACAAGGAATTGGGGCTCATCTCAGGTCATTTTTGTAAGCACTGAAATATAAACGTGACGAAAACGAATAAAGGAACAGATTTGAATCTAAATCATGTCATGCAGGACAGAAACCTTGTGAGGAAAGGAGAAATTGCTTGTTATGATGCTATCCTAAATATTTTTCTCAAGTGCGTAAAAGGTGGGACCGTGTAGGAATGGATGAATGTTTAATTTGAAGTCTTTCTGACATCGTAAGATCATAAATAAGCAAAAAGTCACTTCTCGCGCAGACAAAATAACAACATTCAATACATTAACTCTATCAAAGTTCACACTTCACACTTCAGATTTAACAAAACCAAAGTTAACCCTCTCCTGTTTCGCATAATGTTAACCCTGTCACAAGCAATTTTTTCTTTTTCTACAATGTTTTCTCAAATATAAAATCCACAATATTTTATTAAGTTTTTTTTTAATGTGGAGTAAAACAAACGGGTTTGTGTGGGAATGGACTAAAGGAGTGACCGATCATCAAAGTACTTTGAGTAGCAGCGAACTATGGATGTCATTTTAATGTATGGTCAGTTAAAATTGCTTAGATCTAAGGAAATAACGGGTCGCTGGCTCCGCTCACTGACCTCTACTGAGGTAATAAACGACGTCATTTTGTAAAATACGCTCGTATGTGGTTGGGGACGAAAATAAAAAAAACATATTGTTGGTTGTTTGCTGTCAGCTCCATTAATTCAGTTGGTAGCGCACTCGACTGAAAACCTCGAAGTGCGTTTTCGAGCTCCGGACAGACCAAATAAGAAACACTTTTAACAGTATTTCGGTCAGCTGGAGCACCTTACCACGGATTCCTAGTACCTAGTAAACCAGTACTACCACTTCACCCTTTAAAATTCCGATCCTCCAGCTACTCATCCCACCTAGGTTTACGATTATCCATCCAACAAAGTCGGAAAGGATATTTGCCGCGACCGGAGATCGAACCAGGGAGCCCTTGATCATGAACCCGCTACCAACTGCACTATGGCTACGGCCTGTTAACAAACAAAAAATGACAGAAAACATTTAATTACCGATTCATAGGCGAAACGAAACGATTTTGTAGAGAAAATAAAGAGATAATGCTATCTAACAATGGACCAATTGCTGACCCCGCCCACTTACTCCCTTGACCCCGCCCACTTATTCCGTTGGCCCAGCCCATTGACTTCGACAGGAAGTTCAACTTCAATTTTAAACGCCGTAAATGTGAAAAATTTATGGCCAAGAGCCTGTAAAAAGAATTTAAATAGTTTAACAAGCTGTAGTTACAACGTTTAGGTCGCCAAACCAACAAAAATGTACCTCATGAATGGCGGCCAATGTCGGGGTTGAAATATTAATTCCAGGCTAAATGAACAATTGGTCTATTGATTCCTTGATTGACAGCTGCGATTGGTCAATTGTCTAGCAAAATGGAATATGGGAAAATCATAATAATTATATCGTGTTTTGGTTTTGTTGAAGATAATTTTAGCCTAAATTAAGAAATTTTTTAAGTGTTCACATTGATTGTTGTATATGTCAATACAGGTTATTATTGCATTGAATAACGTTGTAATTCGTTGCCTGTAATTTACTTTTGAAAATTGGATAAATAGACAATTATTGTAGCGTTAAACCTTAAACTTTGTCCAAATGAAGAGTCAGTGTTGACAATTAAATTGTCGGGTTTTTTTATATATATATATATATATATATTTTTTTTTTTTTTCGTTGTCTAGCAAGCAAAATGTCTTAAGTATAGCTTGAATAAAGTTGTATTTACGAGATTTTGCTCGTCAAATGACATATATACTGAACGACTTTTAAATACAGCATCTAAATGGATTACGAGTATACTGACATGAATAATACAGATTCGAATGGCGGAACAAGTCTCCTTAAATTCACTTTTAGTTTGTTTTTATTTGAGTTTGAAAAAATACCCATCAAAAAGGAAATTTTGCAATTTCGCAATTGATGGAACGATTTATTGTTGTTATTGCTTTTTAAACGAAACAAAGGCTAAACAAATGTCAGAATACTGTTAATGAAGATCTCCCAAGCACAGCGTTTTCAAAGACGACGCCGACCGGTTGACAAGAAAAATAAAAGACTTCGTGTACAATAAAGTCGATTCAAAGCCACAGGAGTTCTGCCCGACAAATACAGCTCATCATCCCTAATCCTATACTGACATATTGTATATGGCCATACATGGCAACACATGACACCAACGTCGTTATGTGGTTGGATGTGAACTGGAATTCTCTCTCGTTGAGGTTTTGCTTTGCTGTGTTGTAAATCTTGGTTTCATTAGGCAATTATTCTCGCCTTCATTTGTCTTTTATTGAATTCGAATTAAAAGAAAACACTGTTCTTTAAAAATCTTTAAAAATCCTTAAATTCAGCGAATAGGCGTTTCAAACTGGGTTAGATTATTTCATTTCTTTTAACACATATCGTGAAAACCTAGTGATTCCATGAGCTTTTTGAGATGATATGCCCAATTTAGATTATTATAGGTGTGATTTTTATTTGCGCCATCTTTTTTCATATTAAAATCTTGTTTAACAACACTCTTTTCTGGTAGATGTAGGATTTTAATCCAGTAGCGAGTCATATTACATTTGCGAATAACATTTAAAGGAACTCTTCCTACTTCGCCATAGATACTGGACAAATTTGTAGATTTTCTGACCATTAAAATTTTACGAATGAATTTTGAATGTATTTGCTCTATGTCTATGCCTGCACTATAAGACCATATTTCTGAAGCACAATGCATTACCGGAAGAACCAAAGAATCAAATAAAAAGCATTTTTTCCAATACTAAAGTCAAATGAATTAAATAAAGACAATAGACCATATAAAGATTTAGTGGCATTTTCCGCTAGCCGTTTCTGTGACCTTAACCAATTACCGTTTTTGTATAAATAAACCCCTAGATATTTGAAATATTGTACGATCTCGAGTTTTTTGTTGTTCAGGTAAAAGTCGTTAGAAGTATGGTTTCTGCCCTTTTCAAAGATCATTACCTTAGTCTTATCAGTATTTATCTTAAGTTGCCACTTATTACAATATCTTTCAATATCTTTTAACATAAGTTGTAGCTTAACGGGTGATGTTGAAAACAGAGCTTGATCATCGGCGAATAAAAGAAGAAACAGCCGTAATTGACCAATTGTAAAAATACCGTCTATGCTACTATCGACGTTTAAGTTTTGTATGACGTCATTTACAAACATGATGAAAAGTAAACTGGAATTCGAGTCTCCCTGTTTTACACCGCGGAATGAGTCTAGTATAGTAGATATTTGATCATTGAATTTGACTCAAGATTTTACTTCGGAGTACATGACTTTGAGAGCATTTACAAACTTTGAGCTTATACCTAGGTTTAGCAACTTTTGCCACAATAAGGAGGGATTTATTTTATCGAAACACTTTTCGTAGTCAATAAACACTGTGTACAGTTTTTTACCAGAACTCAAGACTTTTGCTATTATTGAATGTAATATGAAGATACAATCAACTGTACTTTTGTTCTTTTGATACCCGAATTGATTATTTGATATTATGTCGTTAGTTTCACTCCATTTGATCAATCGATTTTATAGTAAATGCGAATACACTTTTGAAAGAATGCTGTTCAATGTGATTCCTCTGTAATTTTTTGGATCAGATAAGTTACCTCCCTTGAAAATTGGTATAATATAACCTTAGGCCCAACTCTCGGGATATTGTGAGTTTTCATATAGTGAATTAAAGATATCTAAAAAAAAATAGTTTTAAGACTGTTATATGATGCTTTGATTATTTCTGCAGATATGTTGTCTGGGCCACATGCTTTTCCGTTATTTTGACTGAAGATAGCTGAATATATCTCATCTTGTGTAAAAGGTCTATCTAAAAATGTACCAAGAAAAAAGGGAGAATTAGTTGTATAATATCCATCTGAGCTCTCAGTGCTCTGCTCTAATAGATTTTTGAAGTGTTAATAGAATATTTCAATATTGATATCATCTGTGGTGGTTTGTGAAGGGTGTTTTTGGACATTTTTTACGTTTTTCCAAAAGTGACGAGGTTCAGTTCTTGCCATTTGTTCTAGATTTATTGCTTCTTTTTTATAATATTTTCTTTTCTCGCGCTTTTTTACGTTATTCAATCTGTTTTTTGTTTTCACATACGCTTTTCTATTATTTTCATTGTTATGATTTTTTAGTTCAACTTTAGCAATTTTAAATTTTTCATTCTCTACTTTACTTGCGTCATTGAACCATTTTATACATGATATCAAATGTGTGGCTATTCATACGATTTGCACTTTTATCCAGAAAGTCGAAACAATCTATAACTTCATAAACTTAAAATTTTCACCTGTAACTTAAATCTTGTTATACAGGAATAGTCAAAATTATTTATGAAATCACAGGTCCTGAAAAACTCACTGTAGTTATATTGCACTAAGATAGGTCCCGGAGAAATACAGAATACCATGTGAAGATTGAGAAAATCTTTTAATGAACATGAATGAATTAATATTTTGTTATTTAACCAAGTTGGGTTTCAAAATAAACCCATGTTTGCAGGTTATACAAAATGTAAAATACATTAATTGACGGATCGCTGGCCCCACCTACTTACTTTACTGGCCCCACCTACTGACTTTACTGGCCCCACCTACTTACTTTACTGGGCCCACCTACTTACTTTACTGGCCCCACCTACTTACTTTACTGGGCCCACCTACTTACTTTACTGGGCCCACCTACTGACTTTACTGGCCCCACCTACTTACTTTACTGGGCCCACCTACTTACTTTACTGGCCACACCTACTGACTTTACTGGCCCCACCTACTGACTTTACTGGCCCCACCTACTGACTTTACTGACCCCACCTACTGACTTTACTGGCCCCACCTACTGACTTAACTGGCCACACCTACTGATTCCGACAAGTAATTGTATTTCGATATTAACCTATTCCCACACAGTGACGCTTTTTTACTCACCTAGAGAAAAACATTTGGGAAAACATGGTTCAAAATGAAGAAATTGCTTGTAACAATGTTTTCTACCCAGAAACTTTAAATCGGCGACTGCAACTACTTTCAATTTGGATCAGTCTAAAATTGTGTCTTCTGATAATGGGTTAAACGCGTAATTTCGAAAAGTTTTTGTCCAGTAACATGTAATGTTTGGTTGGAACCTTAACTTTGTAAGAACAGCTAGAATTAACCTTAAATTTAGTTCGCCAAACCAACAAGAATGCTTCACATTGATATTTGTCAATGTTGGAGTTCGAATTTACTTTCGGTCGAATTGATTATTTGATTGGTCGATTGATTCTTTGGTTGACAGTCGCGATCGGCCACTTGTTAACCATGTTAAGTATCACTGGTGGATACATATACACTCGAGTATGGTATGACAGATTGACCAATTTTATGTTAACCCGTTACAAGACGACACCATTAAGGGTCTAAATTGAATTAAGCTTTAAAGGGCATTTTATAGCTTATAATCATGTAATTCAAAGGTATCCTAAAGGGTAGAAAATTCTGTGAGAAAACCAATCATCTTCCATCAATTTTTCTCTTAACTCTTGTCATGCTGGACCCTCTTGTCATGCTGAACCCTGTTTTGGCAGGAGGTATAGACTTAGATGAGACTGCACATATGTGCAGTCTGATCTAAGTCTACACTACCTGATTTTTTTTAGCCAGAGTTATATGTAAAATTATAAAAAGATCAAAATATTGACGCACAATTTGAGCCTGTCAATGCTTTCAGCTCTTTGATTTTGATGTTATTCTGGGTAAGGATTTAATTCAGCATGACAAGGGTTAATAGGACTCTTTGGTTGTTTAAAAATGAGGGATTGTGTGGTAATAGAGTACGTTACAACAGAAATTGCTCTACTTCTAAAATATATATCAATAATACAAAAATGATATCCGTCAATTCGGAAATTATTTCCAAAGTGTCAAACAGCGTGATTGCGTTGGAATGCATTAAATATATCATTTTATAACATCGCAGTTCCTGTAAGAGAAACCTTTTCTTATTATAGAAGACAAATATAAGTTTTGTTTGTTGTTGTTATTTCAGTTGTGGTTTCAGAATTCAAAACTTTAAGTGGAAGAGTTATAATGTTGGAAAAAAAGAAGAGAACAGATCTAGTTTTGATAGTTTAGGTTGTGCCAAAGTTTGATAAAACCATGATAAAACCTGTCAAAGTGTCGACCTACAAGATATCTGTGAAGTCTGACTTCTTGTCTGCCAGAGGAATTTTTGGTTCTTTGACAAACCTCTTTTTTTACTAGCAAAGCGTCAGCTTTGATTACTTAATTTAACAGACCCTTTTTCTGAGGCCATCTCAGAGTTCAACGAGTGCAAACCGCCACCTGAAGCTTAACCACTAAACCCGTTGAATGCCTACGCCATAAAAAGTAGTTCTAATGTATTTCAGGAAGGTATTTTTAGCTCACTTGAGCACACCGTGTTCAAAATGTCTCTGATCAGAGTCTTCAAAGAAGTTGCAGACGACAATTTCAGATTGTTGAAAATTCTAAAATATTTATCTTTCTAGGTAAAAAGAATGTGGCAAATGAAGAAATTGTAACAAGCTTCATTTTCACACTGTTTCCCGAGCTATCCTCTTAAGGGGTGTAAAAAGGAGGGATTGTGTGGGAATGGGTTAACTCCTGGGTTATAAAACCTCGTTTCTTTTATCACGATAACCTTTGACATAGAAGATTACTGAACAAATAAATGCTTTGCTAGCTTACAGTACTTTCAGAACTTTGGTCTTGCGGCACTGGAAAAAGCTACGAAATTGCCATGCAGATAAAAGTAGATTTCTCATTAGGATTCATACAAAGTTTTTAAGTATTACATTGAGCAGAAAATTATTCTGTAAGGTTAGAGCGAACCCACGTAACATAAAAGGTGTTTTCTTTTCTATACCAAGCAAAATTTTCATATTTCGGAATTTATAAGGCTCATATGCAAGTTTTGTTTTTTTTAACTTCGTCCGCCTGTCAATTTGTGTGTTAAAGATTAAACCTGAGAAATGTCCTTTTATATTTCATTTATTTTTGACAATGTTTTTATTTGGTATGTTTGTTCCTCTAAAGCTAGCAAAGCGTTAGCTTTGATAGCTTAACCCTTTCCTGTTCAAACACAGGATTTTACGTTCCTATGATTTTATACTTCAGAAAAAATTGTAGAAAAAGAAGAAATTGCTTGTATCAAGCAATTTATCCTTTTTCCACAATGTTTTCTACCACATGGGATGGTTTCATCTCAAATGGCGTCTAGTTTTCATTGTCTTCTGCAACCTTTCTCAATTTGAACCAGTCTAAAATTTCCAAAAACGGGAAAGGGCTAAGTTAAGGTCGTCTCAAAGCTCAACGAGTGCAAACTGCCACTGCAGGCTTAATTGACTGGCGAGCCTGTCCTAATCTGACAATATCGGAGAATAGCGTAGATTGGACAGGTTCACCAGTCCAGAAGCTTAATCCGTTAAATACCTACGCCATAGAACGTAGTTCTTATCGTCAGCCCGATTAGCTCAGTTGGTAGAGCACTTGACTTCAAACCTCAAGATTGCGGGTTCGAGCCCTGGGATGACCATATCAACTAACAAACTAATTGTCTTTCGGATGAGACGTTAAACCGAGGCCCCGTGTGACGATGCTATCCATCGAGCACGTTAAAGAACCAGGCGGAGCTCTCAGCAGTTTCGTCCTGTATCCTTGCACTATCCCCCATAACAACTAACCGTCTTCTGGGGGCGTCGCTCATATGGGCATGTGCTACGGTAGCGACGATAAATAAACGGAAATACACACACGTAGTTCTTATGTGTTTAAGGACTATTGCAAAGTCTGCCTGCAAGTTAATCTCCTAGGTATTTTTCGCTCGCTTGAGCACATCATGTTAAAATGACTCTGATCAGAGTCTTACAGAAGTTGCAGACGACAATTTCAAATTGGTGAAAATTTCAGAATAGTTACCTCTCTAAGTAGAAAACAATGCGGAAAATGAAGAAATTGCTTGTTACAAGCAATTTCTTCATTTTCCACATTGTTTTCCATAACTATTTTTTTAAGGAGAGTAAAAGGGGGGAGATTGTGTGGAAATGGGTGAACTCCTTGGTAAGTTTAACCTCGTTTCTTTATTATGATAACGTTTGACAAAGAAAATTACTGAATGAAACAATGCTTTGCCATCTTACCGTACTTTTTAGTGCTTTGATTTACATATATCAGTTAGAAAGATCACCTAACAAGGTCGCTGTCAGTTTACGAATCGAGACTATCAATCAAAAAATCAATGGACCAGTCAAATCGTTCACCTGGACCTGTAGTGACCTTTGAACTACGACATAAACCAATTTCTTCTTTGTCCTCGATATTTTCTCAAATACAAAAATACAAAGACATAAAAAGCAAGGATAAAACAAGAAAGGGTTAAAGTATATTATGCCCCTACTGTTATCGTTAATGTCGACACTTTACGGCGAATCGGGAGTTCTATGGCAATCGATAACAATTTTAGTGAAAATAGACTGCTTACCTGTCTAGACGGAATGTTGTTCCAAATAGATGAGAAGAAATTGTTAGTTTAACACTCATATTTTCACGCAAACAGTCAGTGAAAGCACCGGTTGTGTGATTTTTCTCCTAAAAATTTCCATGATGATATATCGAATACATAAAACATAACGAAGGTTAATATTAAATCGATTAGATTGTAAATAACGTTTATCACAGTAATAGAATCCGCGAGTAAAAGCTATTGATTTGAATAAAATACACTTTAAATTTACAAAATCAATACACACTCTTTTGTATCTAAAACCAAAATTTCAACCATAAACAAAATTGACCCCGTTTCCTACCGATTATCTTCAGCTTTAAGCATAATCGGCGCCTTTTCATTATTATTCAGAAGAAAAGATAATAGAACTAAAGGAATTTGCAGACGACAAATGAGTCTTTGCGTTATATTCCCAACAATTTCACATGTGCACAAAGTACAGATTTTAATCAGCCTGTACAGTTGCACAGTCTGATCAGTGTCTTCACTATGTGTGTTCTGTAGATTAATACTGACTCCATTGTTCGTTAGACGTTAAGCGAATAATCTTATTCCATTACAAGACGACATAGTTCTAGACCGGTCCAAATTAAAAGAAGTTGCAGACGATAATTTCAAGATGATAGAATCTTACACACCTCTAACTTTCTGGTAGAAAAACAATGTGAAAAAAGAAGAAATTGTTTATAACAAGTAACTTCTTCATTCATCACGCTTTTTTTCTGAACCTTTGCGAATCGTAAAAGGGGTGGGGTGGGGGAAAAGAATAATCCATTGTGTGGCAGTCCAAGCTGCCCAATACCTGTCATAAGTGATATATTTTAGAAAGTCAGACACCTGCTCAGACTTTATATGATCCCCATGCTGACACGCAGAAAAGACATTTTACCCATTCCCAAACAATCCCTCCTTTTTACGCCCCTCGAGAAAAGGATTTTGGAAAACTTTGGTAGAAAATGGAGGATTTGCTTGTATCAAGCAATTTCTTCAATTTTAACCATGCTTTCTTTTCCAAAGGGCGGGAATAAAAATTCGATCAACTTGAAATTGCCGTCCACAGGTTCTTTCAATTTGAACCAGTCTGAAGTTTGGTTGTATTGGAATGGGTTGAAAAAAGGGAAAATACGACGGTTTTTATTTGTTATCGTTTGGCTTGAAGGGTAATGTTTCTCTTGTCCATTTCTTACACTTGCCTCAGCTTACGTTACCTGTAGATAATGAAAAAATGAATAATATAAACAAGTAAATAAATAGATGAAGTAATTCTTTCCGAATGACATATTTATAGACTGGTTTAATCCTTTTTAGAACTGTCCATATTAAAAGGTCTTGCATACGAAAATTTAATGTGGATTTAATTTGAAAAATAACAATTTAGTAGGGTAGAAAAAACATTGTGAAAAAAGAAGAAATCGCTTGTTACAAGCAATTTCTTCTTTTTCTACAATATTTTCTAAATTATAAATTCGCAGAGACGTAAAACCAGTGATTCGACAGGAAAAGGTTTAAAAAGAAAATTGCTTGTATTATGTTAATTTAGAAGAAATATGTCAAATGGGCATAAAGTAGAATTTTGTATCGTTCGAAGAGGAAAAATTACTCGCGACAAGGGATTTCTCCTTTGCCCTAATATTTTGTCGCAATTATGTCGCAATGGCGTGAATACGAGGGACTATTTGGATAAATATACACAAAGTCCATCCAACATACAATATGAACGTGCATTTAAACCAGTTTTAGATAAATCAAAGAATTTAATGTCGGTTTTTAGTGCAGTCATAAATTCTATTGAAAGTTTGATATTGGCTTTAAGATCACAGACTCATAAACTATCTACCTTAATCTTTATTTTCATATATTCCGAGCTGAGTCAGTTTCGCCCAGTTATTAACGAACTGTGGTCTAAATCCGGAGGTCGAGAGTTCGAACCCCTGCCAATATCTGTCCGCCAATTGAAGTCATTGCGACAGTTGTGCCCGATAGGAAAATGACAGGTAGTGCGCCTAACCTGTTCCCACACATTCAGGCTTTTTGATGCCCCAAACTAAAACAGCTTTGAAAAGCATTGTGGAAAATGAAGAAATTGCTTGTTACAAGCAATTTCTTCTTTATTCACAATGTTTTCTATCCAATAACACCAAGATTTTTTAGAAACTTATGAACTAAAAATGTCCCCTTTAACTTCTTTCAAACTTTTGTTGAGTGGGAAAGGGTTAAATAGGATGAGTAGCTGGCTCGGATCAAATGTTGTGAGTGTTGTCTGGTGTCAGAAATAGCAGGAAACCATGGTTAGGCGCACCAGCTATGGCCATATAACTAAAATACTGTTAATATTGGCATTAAAACCCACACAATTAAGAGTTCAATATGAGATCTGATAACAAAGTCCGCTGACTTCTATAATTACGCATTCATTATTAACCTTAAATTTTAAGGAGTAACCAGAACTATAAAATTAACATAAACAAGTGGAAATTGTGAGAAAGGAGTGGAGTTGGGAATCTGGATAGCCTAAATATGGTATTGTGCAATGCAATTTAACAGGCGTTCGTGATTTTTTATACGCACCCGTTAAATGTTAACACTTTACTTCATTGTGAAGTTTTTTCAAAAAGTGTCAAAATTCAAACGTTTTGCAGACGGCAATCTAAAATTTATTTAATTTGAAAATCAATAAACAAGCTCAGTCGTTTTTGCATTTTCAAGATGGTCACTGTTTGTTTGATGGACCACATTCAGTCTTAAAAACGGTGCAAACACCGTTACCCACAAGCATGTTATCATTTACATCAGATCTTATTTATTTTTTATAAGATATAGTTCGTATCCTGGCGGTTAATCGAAAAGACTGTTTAGAAAACAGACATAACGCCAGAGATTCAGAATATGCTCACTGGGCGAAATGCCTTTGTCATGACAAGCTACACAGTCCGAGCAGTGTGACCAGGGTCGATATATCCTCCTTCCAAAGATTCCAGTCGTTTTTGAACTGAGATGTAGTCAAATGGGTCTGATGGCCGAAAGTTAGACTATTTATAATGATTTATTAAGGTCGATTTTTATTTATAAAAAGCCGGGAATTATCAGCTCAGCTCAGCTCAAACACTTTAGAAATCAAAGTACTGATAGTACTGAAGGCCAGGAATTTAGGGAAATCGTAAGATACAAATACTAAGAATTTGCACAACAAGGCAGAATAAAAAAAGTTGCAAAATGTACCTTCATCTTTTACAGTTCAATAAATGATTTTAGCAATATTCTAAATTTAGTGTTACAATCAGGGCCAATGATTATAAGCTTCTTTGTACTCAAGTTACAATTTACTCCAACTTATTTCAAAGATGCATTTCTGAACATTAAAAAAAGGGGGTGGTAAATTGTTGCTTGCAACATTTAATATAAATTAGAAATGGAATATGGAATGTTGTAAGAACAAGATGTGTGTGTTAAACATCTTTTGCCCCCTACCATTTTTCAGAAAAAAGTTGTTTGATACAATATGGAAATCAGTAGTAAAACCAATGTCAAAGTTTAAATTTTGCACATAGTTGACCTTGAAAAATCACCTTGACTGATGAAGTTGAAGCTGGTGCCAACAGAAAGGTCTTGTCCCAAGCAATAAGCATGTGAAATATGAAGGCCCTATCCCTTACCACCCAATAGTTATGGCCAATGTTAAAAAATGGCGGACAAACAGAGTAACAGACAAACAGACAGCGCAAAACAATATGCCCCCGATTTGTCGATGCGGGGGCATGAAAAAGACTTGATTATCTTATGTTGACTGTTCTGTGCCACCATAGCTTGGGCTTAGATAATTCAATAGCAGACCTAAACAACAGTTATTTTGATTAATATCTCAATAAACGTGAAGCTCTTTGCTAGAATAGGTGTATACCAAATGATGACTGTTCTATGCCACCATAGCTTAGATAATTCACTTATCTTTTGTTTGTTTGAATGGGGTTTTACGCCGCTTCCAACAATCTTTCAGTTATATCGCGGCGGCTGGAGCACCTAACAATGGAATCCTGGTATTTCTCACACCAATTAATTCACTTAGCAGTCGCCAAACAATATTATTTAGTATTTTTCATTAATATCCACATTAGCGATAATAGATAATAGGTCGCCTCCAAGGCCAACATTTTTTGCCCGAAATAAGATCCGTGAAGAGCTTTTAGTCGTTAGAAGCAAGAAAATCCATTGGAGGGATTTCCTGGCCTGAAACTCATAAAAAATGTTGACCTTTGACATTTAGGTTTTGCGTTTTAATTGGTGAACGACTTAAACAGGGAAGTTATAACATTATTCAAGCTGTAGTTGACAGATCGCGGTTATAAAACAAAAAATCATTCGACCAATCAAAGTATTCATTGGGACCGGAAGTGAACTTTGAACTCAGATATTGGTCGATGTAACGCATGTTTTTGCTTTGGTGTCTTGCACATCGTAATTACAACTTATTCAAGCTACACCGGACGACGGACATTGCAGCGCTAAGCGGCGTTGCCGTATCCGCGTAGGTTCGAATCCCGTAAGTATCAAATAAAAATATTAGTTCTCCACCAGGGTTGAAAAAAGGCATGAGTCACTGCCGTAGTTGAGAAAATTGAATATACTATAAATATTCAAGCTACAGTTACAACGATTCTACTTTTTAGTTACATGTTAATTACGATAAGTTTTGCGAGATAATGTCGTTAATAATGATACCGAAGTGGAACTTCCTGTTAGAGGTCAAAGGTCGCCACCAAAGATTTGAATTTCGTTTTACGTTCCTGCTCATATATTCTCAGATAAACTATAACGTCTGTCCATGTCTCCGACGTCATTTTTCCGCGCTTTATATACAATACGGCATATTGTCTCATACGAGCGCCCACATCAAGAAGTCATTTTATTACAATGAATTAACCAGATAATTATATTTTAAAAAATTGATCTTTCAAATGATCTGTTTACTGCCCCTTCATGGACCAATCAACCGTTGGCCAAGCCCATTGACTATGACAGAAAGTCCCGTTTCGATTTCAAACGGCGTTATTTTGCAAAATTTATGGCACTTAGTATGCAACAAAAAGTAGAATAGTTAGTTGAATACGCTAACGCCATAGCTACTGCTTTGTTGTTGTTTTGTTTTTAGTTTTTTGTGTGTGTGTTTTATGGGGGAGGGGGTTATAATGACCGGTTTTAACCATGTTGGTTGGCTAAACGCTGGGGAAAGCGCATTACGAAAGTTTTGGGACATCTTTGATTGGGATTCCCTATTAAATTATGTTAAAAAGAGTATTTCACTTTGGCGTGTCTTCGCACGCAAAAGACCTTAAGTTGAATTGAAAACGGCAAAAAAGTAAAATTAATATCGTTTGTAACGATTTTCTACCCACGGACGATTTTTTTATCTTGGTGACAAAGGTCATCTGGGATTGATAAGAATTAGACTCGAACTTTCAGGAAGGTTCAGAACAAATATAAGGTGTGTTCAAATTGTATTTACAAAGAACATACAATCTAAATATATTATCATCCTAGTTATTTTAAGTCATTTTCAATAAACATTTAATGTACTATATGTGGAAATAGGTGATATGTGATCACATGAAGTCTATAAATATACAGGCTATAAATCAATTGACGGATCGGTGGCCCCGCCCTGCGGACTCCAAAAAGAAATTCAACTTAGTTATTAAACGATTTTATCTTGCTAAATGTATGCAAAACAACACATAATGAAAAAAGCTAAAAAGTTGTTTGGCAGATTGAACGTAGTAAGTACAGCTTAAGTGAATTGGAATAACAACGTTTATGTCACCAAACTAACTCTGGTACTTCACATAAATGTCGACAAATGTACTGGGTGAATAAAGGTTATGTTATTTTATATTATGCGTTAACTTCCAGTGTAAATGGGTGATTTGATTGGTATATCTATTTTAATTAACAGCGCAATCCACAAATTAACATTGCGTCACATAATTTACTCATTTCATTTGATTCAAGATATTCTCTCAAAACAGTTCTCTGAAAACTGTTCCCTTCTTTTCTTGATATGAACATAACAAAGTGTCTCTCTCTCTATCTCTATCTCTCTCTCTCTGTCTCTGTCTGTCTCTGTCTGTCTCTGCCTGTCTCTGTCTGTCTCTGTCTGTCTCTGTCTGTCTCTGTCTCTGTCTCTCTGTCTCTCTGTCTCTGTCTCTTTCTCTCTCTCTGTCTCACTGTCTCTCTCTCTGTCTCTCTGTCTCTGTCTCTGTCTCTCTCTGTCTCTCTCTCTCTCTGTCTCTCTCTGTCTCTGTCTCTGTGACTCTCTCTCTCTCTCTCTCTGTCTCTGTCTCTGTCTCTCTGTCTCTGTCTCTCTGTCTCTCTGTCTCTCTGTCTCTGTCTCTCTGTCTCT
The DNA here is from genome assembly GCA_946902895.1 of Fragum fragum. Taxonomy (NCBI): domain Eukaryota; kingdom Metazoa; phylum Mollusca; class Bivalvia; order Cardiida; family Cardiidae; genus Fragum; species Fragum fragum. Next base: position 34,988,868 of record OX336371.1, read on the forward strand.
CTGTCTCTGTCTCTCTGTCTCTGTCTCTCTGTCTCTGTCTCTCTCTCTCTCTGTCTCTGTCTCTGTCTCTGTCTCTGTCTCTCTCTCTCTCTCTCTCTCTCTCTCTCTCTCTCTCTCTCTCTCTCTCTCTCTCTCTCTCTCTCTCTCTCTCTCTCTCTCTCTCTCTCTCTCTCTCTCTCTCTCTCTCTCTCTCTCATTAAAGCTCATACTTCAATGATAGATATTTACTAAGTGACTAGAATAAAATGATTGTCCATTTGTTCCCAGAAAAAAATTCTCTTCTTCCTGGGAAGATTAAACCTGTCTATTCTCTGTAAGAAATATGATGTTTTTGAACTTACTCGTCGATATGAAACCATATTTTTGGACTGCACCAAATTGAAGTTCAAGACGATATTTCAAAGTGCAATTATAACATTATATATCATATGGGGTAGAAAACATTTTGTGAAAAAAGGCAAATACTTGAGAAAAGAAAGTTTGTTTTTTACTTCTTCTTTTGTCCATGTTATTTCCTAAATATAGTTATTTCCTAAATATAATTCATGGAGCTCGTAAAAAGTCAAAATTTTGCCGTAATTGATTAATTAGTATTCATTTTTGCAAGTTAGTAAACAAATCCTCTGTTATGCAAGGATACAAAAGGGTATTCACAGTTATTTACAGCTGTCTTATCTCATAGGTGGTTTCCTATGTGTTCGTTTACAATAGACTATACTTTTGGTACAGTTTAAAACCTTATCCGTCAATTGACAGAATATAAAAGTCCACCAAAGAGTTTATTTGCAGAACTCGACTACTATTTTATTTACAGCCGGGAAACCAAGAACCGACAAAGCTTTCTATCGATTACAAATATTTTCTATCAAACGATTAACTTCTGACTGATTCTGTTCACTATTTAGAGATTCTGGTTGAAAATAGTACGTGTGCAACAAAAATTGCCCGTATTGGAACTGACCACTATCCAGTATTTGTTGGGTAAGTTGTCTCCCCTTGAAACTGTTCAAAGACACGAAATGAAGAACTGTGTTTTCTCTTACAATATCCGACAATGTTTGGAGTCCACGAAAGATCATATCGGGGACGTTTTCATATTGACGCTCTACTAATCGCTTTTTTCTAGACTCGCTGGTACCATAAAGTAACTCCAATAAGCCGTCAGTCACGAAAATAGTTATGTTAATGCGCACTCGCTCCGTCAAATTAACAGTGAAATAGTTCGTCGAAAATTCAAGCCAGTTTCCGTCCCTTCCATCTTCAATCAGAATTCCGCTATCGGTCAGTGTGTCAGTAATCTGGCGATACACGGGTTCTGAATCCGGATGGTGTAACTGTAACACTGAGATTTCGGTGTCATGATGAATCAAACTTGTCATATCTTCTGTCGGAGTATCTATGCTGTCGAAATGCAAAGGCTCTGAAATAAAAATAATCAAATTCATTTCCTTTCATTATTATTTTAACCGTAAATAAGAGGGCCTGTTGACCTGGCGCTCTCCTGAGATAAGGCTCTTTTTCGTCAAAATCAACATATGCTGCCATGCCAACAAATGTTTTGAATATATTTCAAGTCTTCTAGTAAAGGGAGGCAACCTAAGGTAAATTTCTGCCAAATTTGGTTACAATTGGCCAATTAGTTTTGAAAGAGTTGCCTTGTTTTTTTCTTTTTATGCCAAATCACCCTGGGGCTCTGAAATGTAGCAATTTTGAAAGAGGTCAATGTACTGATGCTTCATGCAAAATTCAAGATTCTTTAACTTCTAGGCCAAGAGTTTTTAATATAACCCTTGTTGTCATAGCAACCAGAGTTTTCAACTTAGTTACATTCTTTGGCTGAAATAGGCCCAGTGGTTTGGGAGGAAATGTCGTTTTAAAAATCCTTCCTTGTTTACTTATAAGACCCACCCCCTGGCAATCTGCCCCTGGGACCCGAGGTAGATGATTTAAGCAATTCTGAAAGAGGTGAATGTACTAATGCTTCGTGCAAAATATCAAGACTCTGCGCCTTCTGGGCCTGGAGGAGTTAATTTTTAAAGATCTCATTAAAATTTCCGTTTGGTTTCCATGGCATCCAGATTTTTCAACAAATTTAAACAACTCTTAGCAATTGTTTAAAACGGGCGCTGCAAAAGAATAATTTCTGCCGAATTTGGTTGTAATCGTCCCAGTACTTTGGGAGGAGATGCCATTTTAAAAACCCTTCTTTATTTCTAAAATGCCCCACCTCCCCAAGGGCTCCGCCCCTTGGGACCCGTGATGATTTTGGCAATTCTGAAAAAGGTCAATGTACTGATGCTTCATGCAAAATATCAAGGCTCTAAGCTTTCTTGGTCAGGAGGTTTATCAAAATTTCAGTTTTGTTACCATGGCATCCAGAGCTTTAAACTAATTTAAACTCTTAGCAATTTTTTAAAACGTGCACCACCTAAGGAACGTTTCCGCCAAATTTGGTTGAAATTTGCCCAGTGGTTTGGAAGAAGATTTCGTTTGAAAAAGTCCTTCTTTATTTCTAAAAATGCCCCACCCCCCTGGGGCTTCGTCTCTCGGAGTCCGAGGGTGATGATTTTAGCAATTCTGAAAGAGGTCAATGAACTGATGCTTCATGCTCTGGCATGGCAACCAGTTTTTTCAACGGATTTCAATGAAAACCATTCCTGTGTTGTCTTCCCTTTAAATCAGAGGTGTTCCAAATTGTCATTGGTCATTGGTCCTGTCACTGCATTAACTTTGTTTTTATCCTTGATCTGTATAGGGAAGTTGCGATTTTTTATTTGCATACTCAAGTTTGGTTATAGACAATTATCTCTCAATAGTTTAAATTTATGGGTCAGAAATAACACAGAAATGTATTTTTAGGATGAAACGAACATTTCCATCTCTAAAGTTTGCATTAAACAGCTGACTTTAAAACTGGGCAGTGCAAAGAATTTAAGGATAAAGTCCAAGTAAAACACTGATAGAGACCAATGTATTTCTTGAGAGTATTCAAGAGAGATAACCCAAGAATGTTCCCCATTATTTTGGCAATTTTTTAAGTGCACTACTCAAGGGACATTTCCGCCAAATTTGGTTGAAATTGGCCCAGCGGTTTTGGAGGAGATGTCGTTTGAAAATTGTTTACACAAGACGGACGACGGACGACGCACACCGGACAGGGGACGACCAAAATACCGCACCATGAGCACTTTGTGCTCAGGTGATCTAAAGGTTAACTACCATATAAGTCGAATATTGCCTCAAAGATAACCGAGTGTATTCGAAAGTATGTTAAAAGGATAATGACCATGCTAATTTTTTTTACCAATGTCGTACTCAAAACAACAATAAATTTATCACCAAAAAATGCTTAAGAAGATGATACGAAAATTATGTAATGTGTAACAATTTATAAAATCTCTTAACGCCGGATTTGTTATTGTCTTGTTTTAACTCTAAGTATGTCTGGTCCACAAATTAAATGGTTACATTGTATGATTTTGTTCCTGTTTGCATGTTTGTATACAACATTTAATATATAGATATACAAGTAATTGTGAGTGATTAAAGGTCAATTTTGTCTATACCAGTGTAGACAAAATTGACCTTTGATCACTCACTATAACTTGTACATCTTTACAGTGTATAAATGACTTCGGATTTTGAACACAATTAATCCCATCACTATTTTCTTACCAGCTTTACTCTTTCTTTGTACGAAGATTATCACTACCATAACTATCAAAGCAAATGCGATTGTTCCACCAGTAACGGAGAGTACAAGTTGGATCTCTCGGTGATATCTTTCATGGCCTATGTCTACATCTGGAATTTAACGAAGTTTCAAACCAGGTTAATAGGATTTTCAATATCTAATTCATATAGTAAATTGTTGTTAATAGTAAGGAAAAATATCCCGATGCATTTACTAGCATTCAAATGTCAACGCACAAGCTGGTGTTCGAAGATAGCAAGTGATAGTAAAGGCTGGATGTCACGGATATATATATTTTTGATGACGCATGTCTAAAATACACATCGTCGGTTGGCAATCAAATTATCTTAAACGCAGCTTGAATGAAGCCGTGTTTAGTACATTTTGGTCGCCAACAATTGTGGAACAAAGGACTGAAATGAGATTTATTCATTCCCATACACTCTTTAATACAGACTTCCGGTGATTTTTTCAAAGATAATGGAAATGCAGAAAGCAATATTGGATCATGTAATAATTCAACTAAGTAGAATTCACTTCTTTTTGTACCATTCGCCAAAATTCAAATTTTCAAGACTTTGAATCTTGATAGATATACATTCTATAACCAGCTTTGTTTTTGAACGTATGCTTCAAACTTTTACTTAAGTTGTTCAGTATAGAAAATCAGAATTCCTTTTTGCTCTATTTTCAGTGGAAAGCCAATAATACAGAAATTGTGTAGGTGCGAAGAACACATATGTGTGTCTTGACGGTAAGTTTTACAAAGAATATTGTCACCTAAAAACACAAACAATGGTCTGGAGAGAGCTACAGTCAACGTTATCAAATATAAATTAAATGTTGCCAAGTGCCAAAACGCCTATAGCACAAATAGGGCTTTATGTTCCAGTAAAAACGCAAGGTATCCGCTCGTCCGATCCTATTTATTGAACACACGCAATCAGTATCGTTAGGGGATCTCTAAAACCATCATGAAAATTCAGGTTTGTATAAGGGAAAGTTATAGAATCTAACTTTGAACTCTTCAGTGTTATTTGAGCTCATATTTTTTATAAGATAAGAAGCTTGTAGAAATGTAGATAATTGACAGATCGCGAGACCAATAGACCTCCGATATTCCAGTTCGACTGAGATATCTAACGATAAAATTTTGTAAAATATATGTTCATTGACTTGCAAGAAAAGGCAAAATAGATGTGGACAACCTAAATGTCGAAAATACAGCTTGATTAACCAGTAGTTACGGTGTATAGGTTGTCTTCAAACGAAAATATTTCAAATCAATATCGGAGGTTGACATTTAAATCCGTTCTAAACGAATGACCTGATTGGTCTATCGGTTTTCTATTTACAGCAGCAACCCGTCAATTGATTTAAACCTATTTTTTTTTTACATCGATTGGGAAACAGTTTCTTCCAACTCAGATTAATCGATCTCGATTCTGATTCCTGGGGAATACACCAGTACTCGCGCCGATGATGTGGGCAAATGAAAGAACCAAGATGTATAGCCGCTCCCCGGAATCGAACTCGGAACCTCTTGATCGAGAGGCTGACGCTCTACCTCTTCACCACGAACATAGATCAATCTAGCTGCTTAATCACAATAAACCCAAGTTCATTCGAATCAGTATTTCATACCGTCTTACCTGAAGTATGAAATTACTTTCAAACGCTAAAGTTTGTTAAATGACATCGCCGTTGGGCAAGCCAAATATCGTAAATACAGCTTTATTTAAGCTGTATTTACGACATTTTGCTAGCCCAACGACGATAAGAACATAGAAAAAAAGTATGCACTTTCTTTTGACCAAACAATATATCTTACATGTGATTTCGGTCCTGTTATCCAACATATACTTGTCCGATGGATAGCACTTCGAAGGTAACTGGGAAATACCCTTTCTTCCAGAGATACATTCATAATTCAGCTGTCAAAAAAAAAAAGAGAATAAATCATCGTGAAAATAAAAAAGGTTGATTTTTAGAAAATAACTTTCATAATTTCTTTAAAATTTTATAGAAGATGATATGACCCATTCTCATACAATCCCGCTTTTTGATGGCCTTTAAGAAAACAGATTCGGAAAACGTAGATAATGAAGAATCAACTCGAGCAAGAAATTTGAGAAAGTCCATCATATATTCTTTCAAATTGGGTGTTAAAAGAATTCACCAACCAGAAATCGTTCCAAAGTTTTATTTAACAGGAAATAGACGTTTTTCAGTTATTCATGCAAGAATTAGAAAAGATGCAGTAACTTGAATTGCGACTTGTTCCAAAACCATCTAAGATTAGACCCCTATTGTGGTTGTAATAACGGTATTGAAGAAGCAGAACTTTTTTTGAAGTGTACAAAATATTTTTAAGAATTTCTTTATTCCATAAAGCATGAACTTTAGACGCCCTTGATACGGATAAAGTACTCTTTGGCGATATGAGTCTATACACTGCAGAAAACTGTGTACTATTCGAGGAAGTTCAGATATATATTAAATAGTCAGACAGGTTCGATTGACATATAGTAACAAGTAACTCCTTTTTTCACGTTTTAAAGTGTATTTATAAAAAAAACAGGAGATTTGTTATTGAATTCCATCAGTATTCAATCCTTTCACTATCATTCCTCTCACTACCTCACTATCTCATCACTGTTATTTCAAAGTTTCTCTCTTCTGTGCTATTTCTCACAAGCAGTGTTTTAGACGCTTTGATAGCTTAAATTAACAGACGAAATTTTGAGGTCTTCTCAAAGTTCAACGAGTGCAAACTGCCACTGGAGTTTTAACCACTAAATCCATTGAATGCCAACGCCATAAAAAGTAGTTCTCATGTATTTCAGGAATAACTCTATTCACATTGTAGAGAACTTCATCAAATGCTATTTAAACTTTCCCAATAAATATCGCTTTTTGAGCATCCCAAGAAAAAAACTTTGGATAACATTGTTGAAAAATGAAGAAATTGCTTGTCACAAGCAATTTCTTCATTGTCCACAATGTTTTCTTCCCAACAGTGGAAACTTTCTAAATTCAACCAACTTGAAATATTGTCGTCTGCAACTTCTTAACTCCTTGGTTACTTTAACCTCGTTTATTTATCATGATAACATTTCGAATACTTAACAAAACTATGCTTTGCTAGCTTACAGTACTTTCAGTACTTTAATTTAAGTTTGTGGTCATTTCGGCGAAATTATTGTATGGTAAACTGTTTGGTGAAGGGATGAATCTAAGTTGGTAGAACTTGTGGACCTAATCTATTTCATTTAGGAAATAAAATACTAAACTAAATGAATTAATTGATTATAATAAGCGCTTTAACAAAATACACCGCCAAAGTATATGAAAAGAAAAATGTTTAATTTCAGAGTCATTAGATTAAAACTAATAAAATCAGACATTACCCCCTTTTTTGTTGAACTTAGTTTCACCAAGCTCAAAAATAAAATGAGCACTGTCTGTTTTGATCAACTTTTTCTTGTGGGGCGCCCAAAAGCGGAAATGTGTGGGAGAGGGTTAAGATCCTGGTCAGTCGAGGCTGTGTGACTGAGTCGATAGATTTTACATAATCTGTCATTTCAAATGACGATTAACCCTTATCATTCTGAATATAATCCTTATCTGAATTTACATTTAAATCTAATCACTGGAAACACTGGTAAAGGGTTAAACACTATATTGAAAATTAAATACGTAAACAACTTTGGGTTGGAGGAGTCAAACAGGAGGTGTAGACTAAGATCTGACTGCACATATGTGCAGGCTGATATTTGTCTTTACTTCTGCCAAAGCAGGACGATTCCGGTTTCAAAACGACAAGGGTCAACATGTCACAAGTTAGCTTTAATTCAACAAGAAAACACTTACAGTTATAGTATAAACTGTTCCTACAGTATATGTGTCAAGATTGGTTACGAAGGTCAAACTCCCGTTTATAACCGAAAACTCTTCCTGTCGAGAAAAATAATTCAGTAGAATAAATAAACAAAAGAAATATCACTTGGGTTAGATTATTTGAACATTTTTTGAGTAAGGAAAAGTTTCTGGTCAAGATAATTATTCGGTTATTTTTATAGCACATTTATATTTGCCCCTCCTTTCTTATGAAAATCTGTTTTTGTCCGGGGGAGGGGATATAGACAAGAACCGTTTTGTCGTTGGTTTTCCGAAATAAATGTAACAATGAATCATAAAAATATCATGGAAAACATATGATTTCATAGGGTCCGGTTCGACTGCATACATAAATCATTACAGGATTCTCACCTAATTCAATGTTTATCCAACTTATTTTAATCGTCTCATTGAAATTTAGTTTTGATAATTCTATTAGCAAATCGTGAATATCCTCTTTTTTTTATAGGATTTTTTATGCTGAACGCTTAATGAAGGTGGTCGCTGAATAGAGGTGTTCGCTTGAGCAAGATTGACTGTACTCGTGCACACAGAATAGTTCAATACAAAAATGTCTTAAACTCGATGGCTTAGAGCAAAAGCATAGTATGGCTCTATAAATTGTATAGAGCCATAGTGTATAGAGCCATACTATGTTTTTGCTCTAACACCTCGAATTTTGACTTTTGATGATATGTTACTTTTATTTGATTAAATTATGATAAAGACAGAGAATATTTTAGCTTATAAATGCAATTTTCAACAATTGTGTGATTATAGTCGGCAGGTTAAGTGCGTTTAGAATATTTGTATACCGTCTAAAGAAATATCTAATCATTAGCTGTCTATGACATGCAAAATTAAGACTCTGATCAGACTGGTCTGTGCAAGGTCATCTATGTGTCTGATTGGCAAATGTGTGTAACTATTGAAAATATCATACACTGGTTTATATTGCTTTCATTGAGATATGAAACTAAACACATAATCATTCTTCAGGGTGAATTGGCTTCGCGACTTCCTAAATTGTAATTCGGGTTTAATTTCATTTCTCTGTGGAAAACAAAAGATAATATTCTCTTCATCTCTTAATATAAACGCATACATTGGTACTGTATTCCCAGGTTTTTCTACTACTCGAAGTGACTTGGATGGTAACACTCTTTGTAAAGCTCGGTAAATTCGCCACAGAAATCTTGAAGTTAACCACGGACCTTCCTTCATATAACGCAGTAATGTTAGAGATTGGTTTAGAATTTCCACATGAATAATAACAACTGCAGATTGCATGTTTGTAGTCATCTGAAATGAACGAATGAACATAGACCTCACATTTCCAACGTTTTCAAACCTGTATAAAGCCAAGATACAGACCAGCCATTGTGCATATTAAATATTATTGTCAGTGCACGAGCAAAGTGCCGTAACTACAGCTCTGATAAGCTTTAGTTACAACAGTTTGCTCGCGCACCAACGGTGTGCAGATTCAGAATATTCGCATATTGTTTTTCGCTGACGGTCTAGTGAAATTGCAGACAATGCCACACACTGGCTTATTCGTACTCCTTGATTAATTGGAAATTACAATTGACGGATCGCTGGCCCCGCCCACTAACTCCTCTGGCCACGCCCACTTACTTCGACGGAAAGTTCCACTTCCATATTAAAAGACACTATTAATTTGGCAAAATACATAGCCAGTAACAGGTAACAAAAAAGTTGACGTATTGGTTTGCGACCTAAGCGTAGTAACTACAGCTTATTCAAGCTGTAGATATGACGTTCAGTAATATGTCGCAAAAATGCAAGTCAATGTTGATGTTTAACGTTCATTTCTGATCTTAATGAATGATTTGATTGGTCGATTGATTCTTTTATTGACAGCCGCAATTGGTCAATTAGACAAGACATGACGATTTTCGATAAATTGATAATTCAATTCATGCTGTGTCTGTTAAAATTAAAAATTCTGATTGGCTAAAAAAAATTAAAATTGTTTCATGCCTTCAAAATAATGACTACAGAACAATTTTATACCTCACTCACAAAGAAGTTATTTGTAAAATCTGTGTCAAAACTGTTAGCTTTTTTCTTATGTTATTTTTTCTATGACATATGGCATATTTGCCTTTGGTATTTTAAAATTATTGGAAATGAAGAAATATCTTTGCCATCCTTGATATTGCTTGCGAAAAATGAGTAGTTGGGAATAAATTACCAAGAGCCAATGAATAATGATCCCGTCTTGACTTTGTTATCTCGCTGCAACTAGAAGAACTCCGCTTGCCTCGAGACCTTCCACAATTGATCTGCCATAGTTGAAGTGAAAGTTCGCCCGAATCTATGTTGTCTTGCACCTTGATGCAGTCGAAATACATTCTAATATTGCCCTGAAAATGCATTTACAGTTCTACACGTATTTCTGGTATAAATTAATGATTTTACTAGTCGATCGATACTTTGCATGAAGACATAAATAAGTCAGTTGTTCGCATTGTTTCCCACAAATAAAAAGGAAATTGTTCTCTGAGAAACTTATGCCGTATCAGCTTGGATACGATTACTATTGAACCTCCGGACTAAATGAAAGATTTGATTGGTCAAACTTTTGTACTGACAGCGTCGGTTTACTTATATCTTTTACTGTTAAAATTCTACTGCATTACTTAAGGTTTTGGAAATAAACATTTTGAAAATGCAAATGTACACGAACAAATCAAGTATTATAGTCTTGTAAACCAAACCTACAACCTTTTCGTAACAATGAACAGATAAAAAGTGACAAATCAGTGATTGGTGTCCGCGACGTCGCAACTGAAGCTGTTGATATGAGGTTTTGGTCGCCAACCAACGATGTGCGCGTTCCTCCTTAACCCATTCCCACTTGACAAAATTTTAGACTGGTCCAAATTGAAAGGAGCTGCAGACAACATTTTAAAGTAGGAGTTGCAGACATCATTTTAAAGTTGATGAGATTTTAGATTTTTTAAACTATCTATGTAGAAAACATTGTGTAAAATGAAGAAATTGCTTGTTACAAGCAATTTCTTCATTTTCTACAATGTTTTCCCAATGGTTTTTTCAGAGGGGAGTTCAAAAGCGTCACTGTGTGGGAATTGGTTAATGAATAAAAATGGTAAAGCAAATAGATCTTATGTCATATCTCTACCATATTTTCTACAGATGTTCTGTTTTTCAGTCTAAACACGAAGCACTCTTGGTCTGTGATATTTTGTTCTGTTATCGTATATTGAAGTGACAGGGCATACCTTGGAAACTTCTTGTCTGAAATAAAAAAGAAGTACGCTAATTTTGAATTTTTGGCTGAAACAAATACCCCAATTCTCTTCCCTTTTTTGGTTCTTTCCGACGGATCATTGAAAGTTTTCAGTGGATTCTCACTCGCTAGATTCCCAACCAAACAAGTGAACTTATCAAACTTGTAAATTCACTGTACATTTATTTATATGCTTTCATTTTGGACTTTTAATCGTCATCTCAGCAAGATCAAAGATACTGTTGACATCAGCTTGTTGCCGTGTGATTCCAGCACTTATGAAAATATAGTTTTTATTGTTCGCCAAAAAAGCGACCTAACACAACAAACACTAAAAACCAAAACTACCATCACAAACAAATACAACTAAACAAAAAATCTAATGTTATGTATGAAATTACATTGTAATTCAAAATTTATCTTTGATATCTACTCTTAATTCAAGAATCGGGTATCAAATTCGACATTTGATATTCATTGACAATTTCCTGGTATGGTAAAATTGGTTAAGTGATTGAAGCATGAAGCAGTACTGAGGAAGGCTACTATATATATTGTCGGCGGACGATCGAGACCTCGTAACTACAACTTGAATAACCTGTAGTTACGACATTATGGTCGTCCACCGATACTCTGCATCCTTCACACAAACTCCAAGTAACCCTCTATATAAATCCTGAACGAAGGGCAAAAAATGCATTTCATCTAGAGAAGTCGAAATTGGAGGCTACGATGGATATTCGATCCTAAATTGTACATTTGAATATTAACTTTTTCGTGATCCAAGGTTGCTATAGACATTTTCTTACTAAGACCGATTATGTAGCATTGACTTACAAAGCTCTTTAAATACTCATTCACTTTTTAACATTTTCTCGTGAAAACTAGGAATACCTAAGATACTGCATTCCCGTTCAATTATCAAGCTGTAACCAGTGTACGTTAAAAACCTAGAGGCCACACACACTTACATGCCTGTGTGTCGAAATAGAAATCTAACGTTTATCAAAATTAGAAAGTGTGCACTTTTAAACATGGCTTAAAGCTCTAACCGTTAACCCTTTACCACACGACAAAAATTTGGATTGGTTCTAATTTAAAAAAGTTGCAGACGACAATTTTAAGTTGGTGAAATCTCTAAAAACCTTTTTCTTTTTGGGACAGAAAACATTGCGGATGATCAAGAAATTGTTTGTAACAAGCATTTCTTCATTTTCAACAATGTTTTCCTAAGCTTTCATATTGAGAGGTGTTTAAAAGCGTCACTGTGTGGGAATAGGTTAAATATGTCCAAGTCAGCGATAGGTTGCTCTATAGACAATTCTTTCAATGGCATTTTATAAACATCACGTGTATTCAGAGTCTACTAGAAGGTATTCGGATTTCAAAATGAATTGCGTCCGCAGAACCTGCATAGTGTGTGCATAGTCTGTACATGGTGTCCAAGAACCACTTGAAACAGTGCAACAAAAATGATCTTTTGACATTGATGGCGATTTAGTCAGAAGTAACAGGCTAAACTAGGATCGATTTATTCACGAAATAAATTAACTTATTTCTAAGTGTGTTTTCGCAAGTGGAAAGACTTTCACGGTTTATATTTCAAAAGCGATTAATTCGGATTGCGAATGTCGACCAAAGAATAATTAAATTGTTCATTTAGACAGGAAGTTAACTTTGAACAATTACCGTCATTTATATATGAAATTTTGTTGGTTTGACGACTTAAACGTTGTAACCATAGCCTTTTCGGTATCGTTAACCAACCATTGTACTTTATTGTTACATGTTACTGGCCATATATTTTGCAAAATATTGCTGTTTGATATCGAATATGAATTTCCTGATGGAACTTAGTTGGCGGAGCAAGCAATCAGTCATCTGAATAATAAATACGCCATCTTTTTTCAAAGAAGAACTTCACTTTGCTAATAGATTACACTTTTATTACATGATGTGCAGATGGGTCGTAAATTTATACATCCGTAAGTTTTCCCAATGAAATAGTCATGCATTGCAGACTGACAATATCGGACACAACAGAGAAAAAAAGGGTATCTGTCAAATACGATTCTATATAATGATAATGCCAGATGACGATTCTTACCATCTTACAATGTCCCATTGACATTCCCATTTTCCTGAACACTAAAGGGAAACAATAATTTCAAGACAATTCTTCTTAAGACATTTTTTTCCTTTTAAAACTGTCAAAACTAATAGGTATATAACAAATGGAATATGAAGTTGGAGTAGCGATCCGCGACCTTGTATTTGTTTCTCGGTGCGTAAAATAGTTTTGATGTCCCACCCGACCGTCTGAAATATCAAAATCTTCCTGTAGCAAATACAATGAATATGGATCTTGGCACAAATTCTAAGTATATATAACCCATCAAACGAACAGGGACAAGTTGGGAAATCCTTAAAATAGTTCTAAGAAAAGAGATGCCTTGTCTTTAATATATGGTAATGCATAGGACTCTTAATTATGGGGTCCTTGGTTCGACCCCAATATCGACATTTACCTCTAATCAATGGGTGGATAATTGTAATGCTAATTAGGATGAGCAGCCTGTGGCTAGAAAAGGATGCTGCTGTAGTACTGGTGTCAGAAATACCAGGAATCAATGGTTAGGTACCCCAGCCGCCGCGTTAATACTGAAATACTTTTAAAAGAGGTTTCTCACATTCAACTAAGAAAAGAGATTTAACTAAGGACAGGTACTAGTCTATCAGTTTTACAAAATGGGGGCATCGAAAAAGGGTAGGAGTATGATTTGTTATATAGGAAATTTAAATGAATGCAACAACTACAGACCATCAGAGGACTGAGCTGTTCAAGGGGTCTAACAGATATCTATTCCTTTAGCGATCGCAAGATATACTCTTTCTAAATTAGAGGTATAATAATGTGGTATGTATTAGTCGGATGGGATTATATCAAGATTTTTTCCTTTTTTTTTTGGGGGGGGGGGTTGTTAAATCGAGTTCATAACTGTACGATCGTTTTCCAAATATCATCAGTAGGTGAAGTTTTAGTCCATAACAAAACAACAAAATTCTAGATTTGTCCATTTCAAGAGGTTACGGACGATAAACATGGCGGTCCACGTTCAAAAATAACTGCCAGATAATGAAGAAAACATTTTTAGAAAAGAAAACGTTTTTTGTTAATACAAGTAATTTATCCTTCTCTCACCATGGTATCCACTGATATTTCTATTCGTGAGAAAAGTGTGATAGTGTGCTATTTGGTTAAACGAATATTTGTAAAAATACGGCCTAATTATTGTAAGGGTTTAAGAAAATAATCTCCCACCCAAATTGTCCGATAAAAGCACGTAAGATGTCCATAACAATAGCACAAGATCCCTCTTACACTGAAAAAATACTTCCAGGGAATGGACTAAAAATCAGGCAAGCTAGAGCTTGTCCTGGATTACAACAGTGAGTGCTTCCCTGTTGACAAAACTGCGCGTACAAAGTGGGAAACAATTTTAAAATGCTAGCAAGCGTATTGTCATTCTGAACTCGGGCAGAAAAATTGTTTATTTTACTAAGGCATCCTGGTCATCTTTGCTATATGGATAATGTTTATTTTACATTAAGTCTAACTCCCCGGCACCATAGCGCTGCTTGTCAGAATGTCACATTATAGGTAACTAAAAGGTTCGAATCTCATGATATGCTTTTTTTCATTTTATCGACCAATTACATTTCAGAGTCTCTCCAAAATACGGCAAGTAACGAGGCTATTCATCCAGTCGTCAGTGTAAACCCGGCTACAATTTTGGATGAAAGTATCAGGAGAGGAGAACAGATGGACGGATGTAGGCATGATATTACTATATCGCCTAAAAGAGGTCTTTTTTCGACTGGTGGGAGGGGGGGGGGGGGCTGATGATATACGCAATTGACGGATCGCGATATGAAACAAGAAATCGATCGACCAATCAAATCTTTTTTTAAGACCGGAGATGAACTTTGATCTCTGATATATATGTTGAGCATTTCTGGTCTTTTCACCACTTAGCGTCGTAGCTACAGCTTATTAAAGCTGTAGTTACGTCATTTGCTTCGACAACCAATTATTTACTTTTTTGTCACATGTTACAGAGCAAATTCTTTTTTCCTTTTTTTGCAAAATATCGCCGTTTGAAATCAAAGTCGAATTTCCAGTCGGAGACAGAGGGTAGCGATTCGCCAATCGTCCAGCCGCTGCTCACAATCAGATCTATCGTATCATTAATTTAGCTACACGAAATGGGTTACGACGTTTACATAACACAAACGATCCGACCACGAACTTCAAACTCATACCGCCTGTTATCGAAGATAAAGTGCTCTGTCATACTATTTATAAGTTGTACCCCTGTGAAGTTATCTTTGCTCTCCTTTAGTCCGCTAATCAACTGACGGATCGCTGACCACGGCCACTGACCCTAAACATCAATTTGCAATGTCATGTGCATGTCATGTCAGTCGTTGGTTGGTTAGCCAATCCTTGTAGTTACAGTCTGAATAAGCCGTATTACGGGATTTGATTGGCAAAACCAACAAATTATCGATAATATTGTCAGGCTTCACCTTCCTTTTCGGTCTTAATCGCTGAATCAATTATTGGTCAATCTATTTTGATTACGAAAACCATCCGTCAATTTTCCAACAAAAAAATTCTGCAGAGATAAGAGAGAGATAGCTATCACAGAAGAGAGACAGCTATCTCATGAGAGAGAAAGCTGTTCCATGAGAGACACAGCTATCACACGAAAAAGTCATCTATCAAACGAGAGATACAACTATCACACGACAGAGACGTCTATCATGCTAGAGGGACATATATCACACGAACAAGACAGTTATCATATGAGAGAGACCTCTATCGTACAAGAGAGAAAATTATCAAACGAGAGAGACAACTATCACACAAGAAAGACATTTGTCACCCGAGAGGGACATGCATATATCAAACGAGAGAGACAGCTATCACACGAGGGAGCAATCTATCACACAAGAGAGACAACTTTCACACGAGAAAGACAGCTTTCACACGAGAGGGACAACTACCACGAGAGAAACATCTATCACATGAGAGAGACAACTATCACAGGAGAAAGATAGCTATCACACGAGAAAGATATCTTTCACATGATGGAGACAGCTATCTCAAGAAAAGATATCTATCACCAGAGAGCTACAAGTATCACACGAGTGAGACAATTATCACACGAGAGAGACAGCAACCACAGGAGAAAGACCTCTATAATATGAATATCACACGAAAGAGATACAATTACACGAAAGAGACATCTATTCCATGAGAAGGACAGTTCTCGCAAGAGAGAGAGACAACTATCATGCGCGAAAGACAGTTATGACACAAGAGAGAGAGACAGCTATCACAAGAGAGACATCTATCACATGAGAGAGAAAACTCTCACACGAGAGAGTCAGCTATCACATTAGAAAGACATCAATAACACGAGAGAGTCATTCATCTCACGAGATAGACAGCTTATCACACAAGAGAGACAGTCATCACACGAGAGAGACAGCTATCACTCGAGAAATACAGTTATAACACGAGATAGACAACTATAACACGAGAACGACATCTATCACATGAACGAAAATTTTCGAAGGTGAATGCTTGTAAAATTCATTATAGAGTCATCAGATCGGGCTTTGTCTCGTGAAAGAATTACAAATAAGTCGATAACCTTCACAAACGTTCATATAAATCATGCGATACAAGTGTCATGTTAATATCAGCACTTGTTTATCTATTTGATAAATTGAATAAAAATCATTGGGGTCCTAGTAGACTTAGGTATGTATTATTTGTTTGAAAGGAGTTTAACTCCACTTTTAACAGTAACGTATGTATTAAATATCAAATATGAAGGGAGTGTGGAATGAGGAAGACTTAACTTTGTCAAAATGGCTATGCGGTGATTGGTAAAATGTAGGTAATCAAGTGCACAATAAAAGAAAGAATAATATCGTTTCCAAGAAGTTAATCCATTCCCTCATAATCCCCAGTTTTACGCCCTTTTACTCGGGCAGCTAGGGAAAACCGTTTGAAAACGAAGACATTGCTTGTATAACAAAGTGAAGTCAAAATGTCATCAAATTAACATTTTCCCCTGCAACCTCTTTCAATTTGGACTAGTCTAGAATTATGTCGTCTGGTAATGGCTTAGTTGTAATTGATGGTTCAATGGCTCCGCCAATTGACACGGGCAGGAAGTTCGACTGAGATATTAAACGACGTCATTTTGCAGAGGTTTATGGTCAATTACATGTAATAGGTAAGTAAAATGGTTGGTTGGGGACGACTAAATGTCGTAACTACAGCTTGAATAAGCTGTAGTTACGACGTTTCGGTCGCCAAACCAACAAAAATGCTCAAAATAAGTCGGCGTTCAAAGTTAATTTCATGTCTAAACGAATGATTTGATTTGTCGATCGATTTTTTTGGATAAGCTGTAGTTACGACATTTCAGGCGCTAAATGAACAAAAATGCTCAAAATAAGTCGGCGTTCAAAGTTAATTTCATGTCTAAACGAATGATTTGATTTGTCGATCTATTTTTCATTGACAGCAGCGATTCATCATTTTATCGCCAAAACAACAAAAATGCTCAAAATATAATGTCGGAGTTCAAATTATTGATCTATCGATTCATAATTGACATTCGCCATCCACCAATTTATTGGCGATCATACAATTTTACCCCAATAAATCAGCAAACAATGAATTACGTTATGCAATGGATTTTTATACCGATCACAATGCTTTAGCATAAACTATGGCGTCGGTGAAAGCTCTCAAAGAATGAAAATGATCTTTCGTCGTCCAAAACGAATTAACATGGCTTACTGGTAGACAGATAAACAAACAGCCATCGACTAGGTTTTTCAGAGAAGTATGTCACAAGTTATACATTTTTTCTCTTTATTCATTTGTCTTTTAGGATACTATGGCATGGGTTGGCGACAAAAAAATCTAAATTTTATTTTAAATAATCTGCAGTTAGGATCGTTTTCAAATAACTCTAACAATAGCTTCGTCGTCGTCGTTGTTGTTGTTGTTTTGTTTATTTGTTTATTCATTTATTTTCTACAATTAGATCAGTCCGAAAACAGTGCCTTTAGGAACAGTTGAAATAGAGATTAAAGATAAAAAGTACGGTAGAAGATGTGAATCGCTGGCCACGGCCACTGACCCTAAACATCAATTTAGAAAGAATATTTTAAAACGCAATATTTGGATATAAGATTGCATGAGATGAAAAAAAATTCTTTAACGAAAATACGCAAAAAATCTTTTTTGGTAATCTTTTTATTATAGCTCCCTTCGAGTGTTTGTGTACCTCCGCTCAATAAAACATGCACGCCTTTTAAAAACGAATCACTTATAGATAAAAATGCAAATCAAGTTTAAACATCGAACATAATATATAGATCGCTTAGAGAAAGAGTATGTATAAAATTAGAAGCTTCTATTCACTCTTGTCCCATTACCAAACGACAAAGATTTAGACAGGTCCAAATTCAAAGAATTTGCTAACGACAGCTTATAGTTGGTGAAATTTTTAAACAAAAAAAAATTGTCTTAAAGGGTAGCAAACATTGTGGATAATGAAGATATTTCTTGTAGCAAGAGATTTCATCATTTTCCACAATGTTTTCTCAAGCGTTTCTTGGCGGCGTCAGAAAGCGGGATTGTGTGGGAAAGGGTTAAGATCAATGAGAAAGCCCGAGAGTAAGACAAACGATGAAGCAATGCGAAAATCCCTTTGATTAACAGTATCAGTGATTTAGACTGGTCCAAATTGAAAGGAGCAGCAGACGACAATTTAAAGTCTATGATTTTTTTTTCAACATTCTTGGTAAAAAATATAGTGGAAAAAGAGGTAATTGCTTATTGCACAATGTTTTTCCATTTGCTTTTAGGGGCGTTCAAAAGCATCATTGTGTGGGAATGAGTAAATGGCCAGACACTTTTACTGGTTCAAACCCAATCCCAATAATTTTTAGACTAGTCCAAATTGAAAGATGCTGCAGAAGACAGTTTTAAATTGCTGAAATTTCAAAAGTTGTTTGCCGTTTAGAGTAGAAAACATTGTGAACAATGAAGAAGTGGCTTGTGACAATCAGGTTTTTTTTCTTTTCAACTCTCTTTACCGGCCTTTTTCCTTCTCAAGAATGTCGAGCAGCGAGAGTGTTATGAAACCAATTTAATTTAAATTTGCCAACTTGAAATGATATCGTCCTTGGACCACACAAACCATCTAAACCACAGATTAACCCTTTCCCGTTTTTCGAAATTTTAGACTGGTCCAATTAAAAGATGTTGCAAGCAACAATGAAAAGTGAGTAAAAATTGAAAGAAAACCTTCCAATGTGGTAGAAAATAGAGTTAGAAAAAAGGAAATTGGTTGTTACAAGCAATTTCTTCTTTTTTGACACTATTTTCTTCATCATAAAATCACGCGGACGTTAAAAAAAGAATCTGTACTGGAAAAGGTTTAATAATTGTGATATTTTGTGGCCAAACGTCAATTTGCCTAAAGCATGGATTTCTAAAAAACCCCAAACCTACACAATGACGCTTTTTGACTCCCCTCCAGAAAAACAATTAGGAAACATATTAAGAAATGAAGATACTATTTGTAACAAGCAATTTCTTCATTTTATACAGTATTTTATGCCAAAAAAGTTAAAAAAAAAAAATACAAAATTTCATAACTTAATTTTTTTTTCTGCAACTTCTTTCAGTTCGGACCGGTCTAAATTTTGTCTTTAGGTAATGAGCTAAATAATAGTCTAATTGCTATAATTACTTACCGCGGTTCATTCCGACCTTCCATGTAAAATTGAAAAAATACTCTCCATTCTTGAAGTAGGTCAGCTCTCTATATGGCTTCAGATCTTTGGTTTGAGATTCGGGTCCTGACCTCGACATCTGTCTCTTACAAACTGAAACAACCAGTTATTAAATTTCAATGAAACAAATATCTTTTCTTTCCTTCACATGGTTTAATTACAAGTATCAGGTTTCTATTTCCATTATCTGAGGGTTTTTTTTAAGTCATTTTTTCTAAATGTGGCCAGTTAACTTGACTTGTATACCAGTTACTTGTGAATGTAATTTGCCATAGAAACTGCAAGCTGACAATTGACAGATTGAACAATAAAATCATCAATTTTAGACTGAAAGTTGGTATTCATGTGAAGCATTTTTGTTGGTTGTGCCACATAACTGACACCAACTAACGGGAGTTAAGATATAGAGGATAATCAACTGGTTATTCCAGATATGAAAAAATATTTCACGAGGATGCGGTGTTAGGCGTTGAAAAAACGAGTGCGCAGCACGAGTTTTTTAACGCCTAACAACGCATCCTCGAGAAATATTTTTTCATATCTGGAATAACCAGTTGATTATTCTATTTATTATATACCTTATTATTTTATCTTATTTTGCATTAAAATATCGAAACCATTCTTTTTTATTCACTCTTTATAATGTAACTGGGTAAGAAAAAAATGTAGTTCCTAAATTACGGCAGAGAGTGAAACTAAAAAGTGTTATCGTCACTCCAGTGACGATATCAAAATTTATTACACTGAGAAATCCAAAGATTTCACAGCAAGGTATATAATAAATAAAAACAATTGATTTTGATATCTCAGTCGAACTTGTCGGACGTCTTTGGTCGTGGCCTTCGATACGTAAAATTGACCAATCGCGACTGTCAATCAAACAACCAGCCGACCAGTGAAATCATTTATTTAGACCAGAAATAAGATTTGATCTCTGACATTGGCCGCCATTTTGTTAACTTTTTTGTTTGTTAACTTTAACGACGTAACTATATCGTCAACCAACTATACTACTTATTTGTTACATGCTACTGGCCATAAGTTTCTAAATATACTCCTGTAGGAGTCAATGGGTGGGGCTAACGAAGTAGGTGGGCGTGGCCTGCGATCAGTCATGATCATAAACCAAGAAAATCATTTACATATTCAGGATACTGAATAAGATATAGTAAATCGTTATTTCTCCACAAAACTCTATGCTGTTTATATTGATTTGAATCGTTTCGACAAGACCACTACTATAAGTATCTACAATATAGGGTTTGTGTAGGTACTGTAGGGGTAAATCAATTCAAAGTTCGATATGCCGCCCCTTTATTTTGCTCTGCTACTTAAAGCGGCTCTTACACAGATACTGAAAGAAAAAAAATGGCTATCAATTTTCAAATTCATGACGGGAATGCTTTCAGACATTTACAAGATAGTGATTAAGATGATTTTGTAATGAAACGTACAGTTCGTAACTTAAATAAAAAAAGGTAAAAAAGCAAAACTATTTCGCGTTACGAGACGCCTATCAAGTCAGCAAAGTACAAGCCCGAATTGAAATCGCATTCATCGGATAAATACGTTATCTGTCTGATGCACCGAAAATTGACTTATTTGTGATTTTAAAGACGTATTTATTAGGTCATTGGCTTCCGATAGCAATACAGTCGTTATAGAAATCACCCGAAAACTAACGACATCATCCGATAAATTCCGAAGTTTGAAAGTAACCTAGTAAATCTAATGTATAGTGAATTTAGTAGATTTAACCCATGGAAAGAATATCTATCGTGAAAATGACATTAGTAACTGTTTGAAAAGCAGGTCATTTTCCTATATTCAATGTTCATGAAAATCTGTTCAAGAGCCGCTTCAGATCACTATTAGCAATGGACTTATTACTGGCCCCGCCCACTGACTCCCTGGGTCACGCCCTTTAACTACGGCAGGAAGCTCCGCTTCAATTTTTAGCGGCGTAATTTGCAAAATTCATGGTCAGTAGCATGTAACCTAAAAGTAAAGTGGTTGAAAGACGACCTAAACGTCGCCAGTCCAACAAAAAAGTTTAACATTAAGAGTTAAAAGCTCTGGTCCAGGGTGAATAGATTATTTGACTGGTCGATTGATTCTTGGATTGGCAGCTGCTAATTGTCAATTGGGGACGTCGCTTCACTGAGAAAGTATTGATTGGTTGATACATATAGAATTTCATTTGGTCATGAAACTGTTTTACAAAAACCTCTTAATATATAAATTGAAAGTATTACATTGTATTTGAAAAACCACAAGCTGCATCTGGTCCTTTTTTAAATTTTAATTGTAAAGAATAATCAAATTCGAAAGGTTAACTTTGTCTATAAATGCTACATACGCATCTGGACTGAATTTTATTTCTTCTGCTAGTAGCCCATATTCTAAAATATGCCTTAAGACTGGTGCTCGGATTTTAACTAGAATTATTCTTACACATATGTATGTACATAAAAAGATGATATTGGTGAATGAAACATCATAAACTAATATCACCTTCAAAATAGATTAAACTAGGCTATTATTTCTAATTTATACATTCTTAAAACCCATCGTCACACAATTCCACGTTGAACAAAAGACGTTACAGAAACAGTTGTGCCAAAAGGAGATATTGCTTGAAACAAGCATTTTCTCTCTTTATCACAGTATTTTCTACCTCATTTGGAGCTTACTTTCCAGTTTGAATCCTTTTAAATTGTCGGGAGCTACTACAATCAATTTGGACCGGTCTAAGTGTTGTCACATTGTTTTGGTTAAATTGTATTTTTAATGAAATCATGACTTGTACTCACAAGATGGGCTTTTCTTTACTCTCACTGTAATAATGCCTGATTCACCAGTCTGGAAATTAAGACAACGAGAAGTCAGAATGCAATCTAAAGGATACAACAAACATGACATTTAGGAAACATTAAGGAAAAGGGACCGAGTCTTTCGTTCCACCTCGTGAGTCAGATCACTGTTTTATACCTGTGAGATTGATTCACTCGAGATAAATATATAGATTCATTTATTATCCCCCGCCGTTTCGGCGAAGGGGATATAGTAATGGTCTCCGTCCGTCATTCCGTCCTTCCGTTCTTCCGTCCTTCCGTCACTAAACTTGTCCGGAGCATATCTCTGAAAGAATAATTGCTATCAACTTGAAACTTCATAGGTCAATAGATCTCATCGAGGAAAAGTGCAGTGCACAAGAACCACAACTCTTGCTTGCATAATTTTGGAGTTATTGCCCTTTGTTGTATTAAAGACTAAGATTTTGTCCGGGGCATATCTCTGAAAGTATAATAGCTATTAACTTGAAATTTCATAGGTGGATAGAACTCTTTGAGGAGAAGTGCAGTGCACAAGAACCACAACTCTTGCTTGCATAATTTTGGAGTTATTGCCCTTTGTTGTTTTAAAGACTAAGATTTTGTCCGGGCATATCTCTGAAAGTATAATAGCTATTAATTTGAAACTTCATAGGTGGATAGAACTCTTTGAGGAGAAGTGCAGTGCACAAGAACCACAACTCTTGCTTGCATAATTTTGGAGTTATTGCCCTTTGTTGTTTTAAAGACTAAGATTTTGTCCGGGCATATCTCTGAAAGTATAATAGCTATTAATTTGAAACTTCATAGGTGGATAGAACTCGTTGTGGAGAAGTGCAGTGCACAAGAACCACAACTCTTGCTTGCATAATTTTGGAGTTATTGCCCTTTGTTGTATTAAAGACTTAGATTTGTCCTGAGCATATCTCTGAAAGTACATGTATAATAGCTATTATCGAACTCATTGAGAAGAAATGCAGTGCCTAAATCTAACTTGCATCAGTTTACTATTAAGCTTTTTAGGCGGGGGATGACCATGTCCGACATAGCTCTTGTTCATTCATTGGAGTATGATGATATAATATTTGACCCATTACCATACTACAATATTTTTTACTACTCTAAACTGAAAGATGTTGCAGACGACAATTTCAAGAAAAAAATGTGGACATTGAAAAGTGCTTGTTACAAGCAATTTCTTCATTGTCCAAACAGTTTTCCAATGTGTTATTCGTGAGGGACGTAAAACAGTTATATTGTGTGGGAATTGGAATGGGAATTGGAAAACCACGAAAGCAATTTCTTAAAACATAGAACAAAAAATCTATTAGATAATAAAAGTTTTTACTTGTTCGAGAATGTTTTTTTCCTGTACAACAATACTAAATAGCTCGCACATCACATTTTTCAGTGGTGACATAGAAAGCTGATTGCCATCGAGAATTCACTTATCCTGATAGCCATTGTTTGTATACTTTGTTTTTATTGATAAAGCATAGTGATTCTTTTTATCAGAAAGTTAAAATATTGTCTTCTGATTTTGGCACTACTTTCTCATAAGACGAACCTATCTGAATATAAACAATAAATCTCTCAACAGCATTCAGTCTTATTAGTCAGGTAATTGTAATTAATTGTAATTTCTTCGCAAGAAATAAAACAAGGGTACCCCTGAGAATGTCAACACTTGGCTGCAGGCGTTTAAACTTAAGCCCTTGGTATATGACCTTGACCTTGATCAATGACCTTCACCTTTATAACAACAGAAAGGTCCTATCACAATTAATTTTTATGTGAAACATAAAGGTTCCTAAATACAGCTGTAGATATATATAAACCCATTCCCACACAATAAAAATTTAGACTGGTCCATATTGAAAGGAGTTGCAGTCGACAATTTCAAGCTTATGAAAATATAGATTTTTCAACTTTCTGGGTTGAAAACATAGTGTAAAATAAAGAAACTACTTGAACCAAGCAATTTCTTCATTTTACAAAATTTTTAAAATTGTTTTTTTTTTTTTGGCGGGCGTCCAAAAGCGTCACTGTGTGGGAATGGGTTAAAATGCCAACATTTTAGATGACGGCGACGGCGACGCAGATGACATTAGGGATATAAAAATAACTCGGATTTTCTACAAAAAAACGAGCTTATAAACGCTTCAAATCTTTCAACTTAATCAAAAATAAAAATGCTTACCAACAATTTATATTTTGATGGGCAGTTTTCTGTAAAAGAACGGAAACCACCCCAAACCTCTTGGGTAGGATACAGCATCCACCATAATATTACACTGTAAACAGTTCTCATTGTCAGTTTGAAGAACACCACCATAATTAAGTATTCATTTTAAGGGTGAGATAATTGAGATTCTTTCGATTGTTAGAGATATCCTGGTAATCAAATGTCATCTGAAGAGAAAAATGTGACCTTTTAACCCTTTACCAGACGGCAAAATTTTAAACTGGTCCAATTTAAAAGGAGTTGCAGACAACGATTTAAAGTTTATGAAATTTTAGATTTTTTCAACTCTTTGGGATAGAAAACATTGTGTCAAATGAAGAAATTGCTTGTTACAAGCAATTTCTTCATTGTACACAATATTTTCCCAATTGTTTTTCTTCAGGGGTGTCCAAAAGTGTTAATGAGTGGTAATGGGTTAAGCGAGGAAGCAGCTTATTCGAAAAGTCTCGAACCTGGTCAAACTGCGTAAAGTACGCAGGTTGACCAGGATCGAGATTTTTCGCTTTTGGCAGATTTTGTTAGCCCCTAGTGTTTATTCTACTTTATGTGTTTATTTTATGTTTATCTACAGATATTCTGAATGACCTCTGCTAGTTCCGAGCCCTTTTCGAGTATTTCTTTTACTTAACCCAAGTGGATGCCTTTCCGCCTGACGTTCATGTAAAAAAGAGTGTGTGTGTTGGGGGGGTATATAGCGAGACTAGATTCAATTGAAACGCTTTACCCTTTTGCTGTTTCTTCTAAAAAAATCGGACTTGTCCAAGTCCAAAGAGGTAGAAGACGATATTATAAAAAGAGAAGAATTTAAAATAAATCATCTTATATGATGGACAATAATGTGGGAACAGATATTGCTTTTTACAATGTTTTCTCAAGTATCATATCACAGAATTATAAAAATCAGGGATTTTTACAAGAAATAGATATATTTAATACGAGACAATATTGTGAACAACATTTTATTTATGGTAAAGTTCTTTTTTCTCAAGAAATATTAAATATTGCTTGAAATATGAGAAAAAATAGTTTGGGTTTTTGGCATTTAAGCAATACTCGCATATCATCACCAGCTTGTATTGGCACGTCTAGAAAATATAGTTATCGATGCATTCAGAAGCTTTCGCCGGTTTAAACTGGTTCTTGTATAGGGGAGAGAGAGAGACACACACAGACAGAAAGAGACAGTGGGAGAGACAGAGACACACAGACAGACAGAGAGAGAGAGAGAGAGAGTAGAAAAGAGAGAGAGGGAGAGACAAAGGACGTGTCTAAACGTCTAAATAGTACATTGAAAGATTATTTTTCTTTTAGTTTAAGATAAAAATGAAAATCATGCCACTTCACAATTTAATGGCTTTAAATTGCGTGTCCTAGATTTCAAAAGCTCAATATTCAATCTCCTAACCTACCTTTTCAACAGGGATGTAAATTTCACAATATACGTATAATTATATAAATAGTGTTTGCATGTACTCAACATAAAGTTTGCTCTTATTGATAACTTTAAGCAGACGGGGAAAACTTAAATTTGTCGTGCTGAATCCGGAATACTCATGTTTTGGCAGGATGTTTAGACAAAGATCAGCCTGTACACATATGAAGTTTGAACTTAGTCTAGACCTCCTGCTTTTCCCTAGCATTATTTATACCATTAATTTTCAAAATAATTACCTACCAAACATGAATGTTTTTTATGCTTTCAGTCTTTTGATTCAAAAATAAAATTCTAGAGGATTTTATTCAACATAGCAAGGGTTAACTCTGTACAATACCTATCACGGATCTTCTTCTAAAGGTGTTAAAAGTAGCCACTCTTATCGGAATGTGCAAAATGTGCAAGCTGAGGAAAGGTAATTCTACCCTATCATATATGTATTTAAATATCTTGTGTCCAACTAACCTAAGTTCGATCTGTTTCGCTCGAAATTCCCGGGGTGTCCCGTTTCGCTGGATTGATCACTTTTATTGATATTTCTTGTAACAAGAATACCTAGTAAGCGATCAATACATCTACACGTATGTTGACAATTACCCTTTTATGTTTTAACTTGACTATGTTTTAAGTACAATTTAACTTTTTACATGTTAAATAAAAGCATGCTTGTTAGAAATTAAAGGGATTCGCAGTCGTTAATCATAATCTATTAAAATGAAACGATTGAATGTTTGAAAATGGAGAAAATGTCAACGTTTAGAATTTTCTACGTTTAAAACTATTTTACAATCACTTCTGAATTTTCTCACCCCCTTTTTAAAAAGGGTTTTATTCTGTTTTTTGCCTAGGTTGTTTCTTTCATTAGTCCCCGCGCAAAAAAAACAAGTGTTAAACAATCGACTAAACGTATAGTTGCTTATTTCTTAAATCAAACGTTGAATGCAATCAATAAATGAATATATAAACAAATTAACTAATCCATAGAAAACTTGAAATCAAATTGGTTGTGAGATGACATATAGATATCCAGCAATGCAAAAGCATAAAAAGGATGTTAAAGCCGCTATTTATCGACGATAAGGTTTTGGACTGATGCTGCCTATGCCATTTCAAATTGATTAAAAAAAATAGCATTTCCGCATAGAAAACATTGCAAGAAAAATAGGAAGTGCAACAATCATTTTTCTCTTTCCCACAATGTTTTGTCCATTATCACCCTTCTAGGTTCTTATAAGTCTATTTTGTGCGGTATTGGGTAACCCCTTTCCCGTATAGTCCCGGATGTTTACGTCCCTGTGATATCTTAATTTAACAAGCAATTTCTTCTTTCCCCACAATATTTTCTATCATATAGGCTGTTGACTATTTGAATTTTACTTACTTTATAGTGCAATCAGGCACCCCTTTGAATTTTGACAAGTCTAAAATTTTGAAAACAAAACAAAAACAGTGAAGCTAGTTTAACCCATTCCCATACGGTGACGCTTTTTGATGCCCCTCAAGAAAAACAACTGAGAAAACATTGTTCAAAATGAAGAAATTGCTTGTCACAAGCTTGCCACGATGGTTTCTACCCAGAAAGTTGAAAATCTAAAATTTCATAAACTTAAAATTGTCGTGTGTAACTCCTTTCAATTTGGACCAGTCTAAGTTTTTCTTGTGTGGTAAAGGATTAAACCATACATCAAGTGAAATACATACATATACATGTTGAACTTCATCTAATTTCTAGAATGTGTTTACAAAATATTTCCATTTTTCACTTTACTGTTACCACACGATTTACATAACACCTTATTGAAATATCCTTTCTGTAGAATGTATTATTTATCAACTTAACACGCACAATCCTCCTTTGAAATGATAACACGGTTATCAGAGAGATGACTGCTCAAAAATTTACCTATCCGATACTCTTTATCTAGCTAGACATCTTTTTGTACCCGACAAAAATAGGCCCCGCACCGTCAATCGAAAAGATACTCAACGATGATCCCGTGTAACAAATATTTGAAAAGGGGATAGGATCCAGTGGAGGTCAATTCGAAATGTTAGTTTAAGACAGAGATATGATGAGATAAAATTGCCATTTTTGATTCAGAAAAAAATAGAATAGAAAATCTCGACCCGGATCAGTTTCATTAGGGCCAATACTTTTTCGCACCCCTCAGGAGCTTCATTGTCACCTTAATAAAACGTCAAGATGATATCAAGATTGTTTTATTAAATTCGCCGCAGACTTTTAAATGTTCGTTTTGTAGGTAGACAAAGACATAGGTAGCCCCCGCAGTAACCAGGACAAATTTAATCCCTTGTCTGAAGGCTTGATTTTAGAGTGGTCTAAATTGAAAGAGATTAAAGAGCACAATAAAATATGGTATATAAAATATAGGTTTGGAAACATTCTATTGAAGAGGCATATGCTTGTTACGGACCATTTTCGGCTATGTTTTTGGGGTTTTTTTTAACTGAACTAACTTATCCAAGGATCATGAATTTTAGCGGATTTTCCTGAAGGCTTGAGGACATTGTAGGTGTAATTTTTTAATTTCCTAACGGAGAGGGACAAGAAACTAGAATCACACAACTGGATAACCGTTTACCAGACGACAAAATTTTAGACTGGTCCAAGTCGAAAGAAGTTGCAGAAAACATTCTGAATTGCTCCAAAATGGAAAATAAGTGTTAATTACGTTTGAAAAGATTGTGAGAAAAGGAGAAAAGGCAACTTCTCATTTTTTATATGAAGATTTTTCTTCGGAACGTGCAAAAGCGTGATTGTGTGGTAAAAGAATGAGCAGTGTGTTTAGTACAACCAGGAATGTTAAAAGACTTAAGATATAACTCCTATATCACGAACTGAACGTATTATCTGATAAAATCTCTGTTTAACGAAAAACAAGGTTATCACTCAGGTTACGGAATAACTCAATACACTCATC
The DNA here is from genome assembly GCA_946902895.1 of Fragum fragum. Taxonomy (NCBI): domain Eukaryota; kingdom Metazoa; phylum Mollusca; class Bivalvia; order Cardiida; family Cardiidae; genus Fragum; species Fragum fragum. Next base: position 35,018,090 of record OX336371.1, read on the forward strand.
AAATATTCAGGTCGCTTTTTCATGTTTTAAAATTCAATTTCAATGTTGTTTACGTTGCATTCGTTTAACCCTTTCCTTTTTTTAAATTGTCTACTAGTCCACATTGAAAGAGGTTGCAGACAACATTGATAATTGGGTGCAATTTAAATTGAAACCATCCTATATGTTAGAAAATATTGTGGAAAATGAGAAATTGCTTGTCACGAGCATTTCTTCTTTTTTCCACAATGTTTTCTCAAGTATAAAAACACGTGGACGTAAAAAACCAAGGGTTAAACAGGAAAGGTTTAATGAACGTTGATTAACTTATAAAAACGCTCGTCGGTGGATGTGCAAAATGTTGTTACCACAAATTTAATAAACTGTATTTACGATATTTTACACGCTTTTCGACGCGCTGTCATGTTGTTGTTGTTTTAATTCAGTAACAAAAATTATGCCCTTGATACAAAATCAGATTGGGTAAGAAATAAAGATTGAACAAACGTTCAAGAAAAACGCATCTAAGGTTGTTCAAATTCAATTATTTGGTTGGTCGCCGCTGACAATCAAAACTTCGATCGACCAATCAAACCACCTACTTAGATCGGAAGTAAACATTGACCTCCTACAAATATGATATGCATTATTGTTGGTTTGGCAACTTAAACGTTGTAACTACGGACCATTCGAGCTGTAGTTGAGACGGTTAAGTCACCAACATACCATTTGTGTTACATGCTACTGACAATAACTGTTACAAAATGACGCCATTTAATATCAAAGTAAAGCTTCCTGTAGGAGAACAGAGGGCGTGACAAGCGATCCATCAATTTCAATCGACAGTGTCGATTTTTATATCCACACATATATATTAACCCATTACCAGACTTTTTTTCTCGTCCAAAATTGAAAGGAGGTGCAAACAACATTTTGTATCTGATGAATTTTTTTTTCAACTCTTGGGGTAGAAATCATTGTGGTAAAAAGAAAAAAATGCTTGTTGCAAGCAATTTCTTCATTTTGCACGATGTTTTCCATATTGATTTTCTTACGGGACGTCAAAAAGCGCCATTATGGCGAAGTGGGTTAAATACGCAGAGGTCAAACCAATGCGATAAAACAAGACGATTGCACATTCTTAGATTTTTGGTACCGAATAAGATCTATACACATACCGTAGATTAATTGCGATACTGTTCCAAGTGCATATATACATAGTATTGACACTTGGAACAGTATCGCAATTAACCCCCGATATGCAAATCTCACCTACATCGATAGTTTGAATATCCTTTTTGATCAAGAAAATGTATTCTTTATTTCAAATAAATATCTAGAGATATTATGAGCAGTCAAAACTTGTGTACGGCGACGACGACGACATAGACGACAAAAGGCGATATAGCGACATGGCTTTCACTGAAAAAAAAGGAGTGCTAAAAATAAATAATACATAGACATACCACTTGGCGCATAAACGTGCAGAAAACAAATAAATACACTGAAGTTTTGAACTGGTAATTAAAGATAAACTGAGTGTGTTTATTTGGATTCGCTCTCTGCTTAAAAACAAAAGAGGAACAAAATAAAATTGTTTACCCATTTCCACTCAATGACGCTTTAAGATGTCAAAAAAAACAAACAAAAGATTCGGAAAAAATGTAGAAAATGAAGAAATCGTTTGTTTTAGTCTGAAAGGTAAAAAATATTCGAAATCTAATAAACTTAAAACTGTCGTCTGCAACTCCTTTCAATTTGGATCAGACTAAAATTTTGTCGAGTGGTAATGGTATAATCAAGCTGTAGTTACGAGATTTAAGAATTTCACCGACGATATACTCATCGGTGTGCGATGCTGAGTAAAATTTGTGAAGTTTGAATTAAGTCAACTCAGAAATTGGCGAGAAAAAGAAATTCCAATACATAGCTAAAACACAATGAAAATTTAATGAAGCTTTGTCAAAATGTAATAAACATATCTCTGCTAGATAATAAGTATGTCTGCAAAATTTGAATAAAATACATCCAGAAAAGAATTTTTATCAAAGGTCATTGCTTTGTAATCAAAACAGCAAAACACAACCAAAATTTGAAAAGCACATTTCCTACGGTGCAATTCTTGTATAGTAATTATTTGGAATGTCGGGAAAAAATTCCTCGAAAAAGCCATAAATACGCGAAAAAGCCAAAACTACGCGAAAATAAATGACCCGTTGAGCTTGGCCCTACTTGATAGACTGGTTGTATAGTCGACTTGTTCAATAAAGTTTTGATAAAGTCGACTGTGGAACCAGTCTACCCATAAGTTAACACTAAAAAGAGCGGTCTAGAAATTGTCAAATCGCGGCTATCAATCAAAGAATCAATCGAGCAATCAAATCATTCATTTAGGCCGGGAGTAAACGTTGAGCTCAAGCATTGACCGACATTTATGTGAAGCAGGTTTCTTGGTTTTGGCGACTAGCCATAAAGTATGCAAAATGACGTTGTTAAATATCGTTGAATTTCCTGTCGGATTCAATGGACGTAGCAAGCTGTGTCAATGAGTGGGACCAGCGATTTGTCAATTTCAAAAAATAAAGATAACCCTGATAAAAGTCTATGAACCTGTAAAAGATTGGCGTCAAAATATTTCATTCAAAGTCCATAACTTTTCGAAAAGTCGATGAACTTTGGTAAAAAAAAAAAGAGGTTTACAAATCTTTGCTTGATACTAAATCAATTTTAATGGGGTTTAACGCCGCTTTTTAACAATTCTTCAGTTATATCGCGACAGTTGGAACGCCTAACAATGGATTCCTGGTATATCTTGCACCAGTACCGTCGTTACATCCTTTCCTAGCCTCCAGCTTCTATCCCACTTAGTTTTACGATTATCCACCAATTGGCGAGAGACAGATACTAAATCAATGACGTTCGTATATTAGATGAAAAAGAAGCGCACACGAAAATCCACCAAAGGGCAAATACTCTATGAAACGTTATTCAACCGACCATCAAACTCACTCCTATTTATCCCTCTATCATTCAAACAGGTCCGTCTTTTAGGGGGTTTCACGACAGCAAGCAGTTTACTCTTTCAACTCTGTTTTTGCCTACCATCTCTGAGCTTCTTATTTGTCGTAAATGAAGCCCATTCCTACACAATCAAGTTACAAGTACTTTCTTCATTATCCAAATGTTTTCTATCCCAAAGAAGAAAGATTCTTAAGATTTCGTCAACTTGAAATTGGCGTCCTCAGCCTCTTCCAATTTTGGCCAGTCTGAAATATTGTCGTCTGGTAATGGTTTATAAGCTTCCTTCTGTAGCCTCAATTTTGGATGTTATATATTCCATGGTATCGGTGCGACCAGCCGAAAATAGCACCATATTCAGAGGACAGTAAATTCCGGGTAGCCAAAGTGCTCCTGCTTCCTTGATTCTATACTAACCTATGGTGTACCGTTTGGGTCAAACGTTTCATTAAAGTCGCGTGAGCATAAAAAAGCGCATACACGCGTATATAATACAGGTGCAACCGAAAGACTTACGCGTGCACGATCTATGTTTGAGTGAGCTCGCTTAAAAGTGTATCGCATTTATTTTATGTGTGCACATGTAATCTATGCGTGCACGCTCACTTTATTGGCGTGCACGCCCAGTTTTTGAGCGCATATGCCTGTATTTGGATGCTGGAACTTAATCATTTACCCCGTACTCGCGTTTTAAGCTTGCAAATCTTAGCATAGACTTTTGACCCACTTATAGCACCATACGAACCACCTTACAATTTTTATCAACCTTGCATTACTAGTCTTTTCATTATTTGGGATGGCGCAGTGAATCTCCTACTTGATATGATATTTTGAAAAAGGTTCTCCGTCCAAATCACTTTAGAATAGAATACACGTACATTGCGAATAAAAAAACAATTTCTAGTAACAAACAAATGTTTGTTCGAGAATGGGTTGATAAAGAAGTTCGGAGTCATTTCAGACACGAATTTTGCACAATCTTAGGATAAAATTATCTTTATAGGGCTACGAAAGCCGGTGAAAACGGATATGTAACCACTAATATCCTGTTGATCCCGAAATCTTCGACAGGTATCGTAGACAAAGATCTGTAAGCATTTACAAGAAGTTTTATCTTGGTTTGTGTCATCTACTGTACTTTCAACTCAGCTGGACAAGGGTTAATACTAACGATAAGGGTCCTTTATAACCCATTCAACAATCTATGCACAAATCGAGAAATGGCTTCAAATAACAGCGTAACCTACATATCTGACAATAACTAAAGACCTTGGTCGAGTTATTGTTTATTATCAGATCTGTTGACAACTTTTAACGTCGGTAGAGATATTGTTAAAATTCTTTAGATGTGTCTCAGTGTTTGCCTACCTATTTGAAGAAAGATGCAAGAAGCTGATAAAACCCTACGTCTTTTGTCAAAGGAAGATTGCTTTGTCAGAGAGAACATTATTTGCGCTTAACAAATCTCGGCGGGCTACAACCACATTCTCGTAATTATAGCTTGAATTAGTAAATGTAAAGACTTTGTGTTATTTCATAACAAGAGGTCCAGTGGCCCTAGCGCTCATTTGAGGTAAAGCTGAATACTACCTGGGTATGAAGAAGATTTTTTTTAAAATTTATCTAAATGGCAAACTATGTTGCCATGTCATCAAAAGCTTTCGACAGATTTCAAATCTTTTAGTAATTTTTAAATTGGGGCAACCTAAGGGTTATTCCATCCAAATTCGATTGAAATTTGCCATGGCAACCAGAGTTTTCATTGGATTTTAATTAGTTGAGCAAATTTTAAAGGGGACCACCTAAGAAACATTTCGTCCAAATTTGGTTGAAATTGACCAAGTGGTATGGGAGATGTCGTTTTAAAATCTGTCCTAAATAAGCCACCCGGGGATCGTCCCCTGGGGATCTGAGGGGTAATGATTTTAGCAATTCTGAAAGAGGTCAATATACTGATGTTTCAAACAAAATATCAAGGCTCTACGCCTTCTAGGTCAGTGGGATATATTTTCTAAAGATTTTTTAGAGATTCATTTTTATTGCCATGGCAACCAGATTTTTCAAAAAAATTTAATTCTTTTCGCAATATCTAAGGGTGGCCACAAAAAGCCAAATTTGATTGAAATTGGCCAAGTGGTTTGGGAGAAGATGTCATTTAAAAAAAACGTTGACAGGCCAGAAGGTAATCAAATACATCACCATTAGCACTTCGTGCTCAGGTGAGCTAAAATTTGGCATGTGAGATTCCTTTCAAATGACCATGAAGAAGAATGGAACTAATGCAAGTCGACATCAAGAGATTTTTCAATCCTTTACCTCAACATTTTGTTTCCACACACACACACACACACACACATATATATATATAAAGGGTATAATGGAGAACACTGCGGGAAAGGTGACACTTTTTTGTCTTAATGACCCCTGATTTTGTAGTTGCCATTTATTCAAGACAATAGCAAACAATTTTAACGAACCCGTGTTTTTATCGAATCTATTAAAAGTGCTTTGGTTAATGCCCCATGTACCATGCTGCTGGTTATGGTTAAAGGCTCTATTGGTCTCGTAGAGGCTACCTTTCTAATCTATAGGAATCCTCGATTATTCGATTATTGTGAACAGACTCCTCTGTCATAAATTTCAGAATAAATCACATCCCTTCTATGGAAAACTTTGCTGCAGAAAACGAAAATAGAATTTAAAAATGTTTTATATTGACGACATAAGATTATTTTGAATTTTATATTCGCCAACATAATTGGAATAATTTTTGAATTTATTTTCGTTTTCTGTTCGGCAAAGCTTTTCATCAAGCTTGTGACTATTTGGAAAGCATTTAAAGATGGGTCTGAAAACAATTTAAAAAAAAACACAAAAAACAGGACCCCCTTTCTACATTTTTTCCCGACGACAGCAATAGAGCCTTTAAGGTATTTTGTTTTGACAATAATGAAATGAAGAAATAAACTTTGTAATGGTTGAGAAAATTTGAAAGAGTTATACCCGTTTTTGAAACATAACACCTTCAGTAGAAGGTAAACAAACTATTTTTTGAAAAACAAAAGACATAACCATCTTAAAGATATTTCAAGTACAAAAAGCATCTTCATAACACAACAACGAATAGTAAAAAAGTGGATCACAATTCCTTTTTCCAATTGTGATTCAATGCGACAATTGACAATGAATGGTCCCTTTGAAAAACAGAACGTGCCTTATCTTTGATCTCCCAGGTTTTAAAACAAAACAAATGTCCTCCACTTTGCAATGGGTGCAGAAATTCAGCAACGTTATCAATTTGAAAGAATTTTGACGACAGTTTGGAGTTAAGCACTGGAACACTTTAAAATCTGTGTCTATAAAATATCATCGGAATGCTCGACCTTGTCCGTTCGTTACAACTAAACGTGGGAAACATAGTTGGAGTTTCACGTGGATTTCGTGAAATATACCTCATTATGAGTTCTCAATTTATTTGTTTTGTTTGATTGGGGTTTCAAGCCGCTTTTAACGCTTTAAACAATTTTTCAGTCATATTGCGGCGGTTGGAGCACCTATCAATGGATTCCTGGTATATCTCGCAAATTTTAGATTAACCTTAAATGATTCAGTTTTGAGTATCACGAGTCCATCGTTTTGATTGGCTGAAATTTTCTTTTTCACGAAGAAAATATTGTGTATACACAAAAGAGATCCATAAAATTTCACGCGAAATGAAAAAAAAAATCTCCTCATTTAGTCAGACAACACAATTTTAAGACTAGCCCAATTGAAAGAAGTTGCAGTCTACAACTTTTAGTTGACAGAGTTCTAAAAATTATCATTGTCTTTTAAGGTAGAAAACAATCTGGATAATGAAAAAATATGCTTGTAACAAGCACTTTATTCCTTTTTAACATTACTTTCCCATTCTTTTTTCATCGGGGCGTCAAAAAGCGGGACTGCTGTCAATTGTTTATGTGAAGCAAAAATCCAGTTGCCGCTAAATATCATATTTGGTAATTACTACCATTTGTAAAAACCTATGTTTTCCTTGGATCAAACCTGATAAAGGGCCACCAAACAACATTTTTTGAAATTAAGAAAAAAAAATCCGTTAATTCTGAGATATTTCTTATAATGAAAATACTACGGATGACCATAATGCCAAAACAATAGCCCAGCTTGCCTTGTTTACTCCAAACTTAATATAAAACATTTGGTTACTTGGCGACAAAACGTAAACGCCACAAGTACAACTTATTTAGGTTCTAATAACAATACGTAAATTGACAAATTGATGCTGTCAATCAAGAATCAAGAGACCAATCAAAGTATTAATTTATATGAGAAGAGAAGTTTAAACCAAGACATTTGCCGCCATTTATGTGAAGCATTTTTGTTGGTTTGGCAACTTAAACGTTGTAACTAGGTTGCCAACCAATCGTTGAACCTTTTTTGTTGCACGTTGCTTGGGAACATTTTGAAAAATAACGCCGTCTTATACCTTAGTGTAGCTTCCTCTTGGAGTCAGTGGGCGTGGCCAGCGGAGTCAGTGGGTGGGCCAGTAATACATTAATTGCCAAAATACTAAATCTTTCTGCAACCAACCAACTAAAATCGTAAAACAGAGAAACTGCTCCGCCCGGAGTGTCGTTTGGTGAGGGCGTGACTAGCGATCCATACACAAAAACCTGGCCAAATAACCTACTGTCTAACGACGGGATGCGTTTATTGCAACATTAACCCTTTCCCGTTTTACAAAATTTTAGAGATGTCCACATTCAAAGCTTTTCAAGACGAAAATTCAATGAGGATTTAGTTTGAAGAATGACTATTCAGTATGGTAGGAAATATTGTAGAAGAAGAAGAAATTTCTTGCTACAGGCAATTTCTTCTTTTTCTACAATGTTTTCTCAAAAATAAAATCAAAGGGAAGTAAAAACCAGAGATTGAACAGGAAAGGGTAAATACCTTGTATTAGTGACCTGTTTATCTTGTATATTTTACATAATAAGCGGACCTTTGGTTACATCCACTGACCTCCGAAATGGCAGTTCGAGTTAATAAACGTCATTATTTGGTAAAGTATGTGGTCCGGGACATCAGATAGAAGGAAACAATTGATTGGCTACCTAAAGTAAGTACAGATTGAATAAGCCGTATTTAAGACGTTTAAAATGCTCAACATAAACGCCAGAGTTTAAATTTCACCTAGCCGTCGTCGGAGCGCAACTAAACCATCACAATATTCAAAGAAATGTCGACTAATGTCGGGATCCAAAGTTCCCTTCTGGTCTAGGTGTATAATCTGATTGGCCGAAAGGTTTTGAGTGACATCAAAAAATTCGGTCAGTTGTCCGATTTCAAAGTTCACTTCGTGTCTAAACGAAAGATTTCAGTGGTCGTTTGATTCTCTGATTGACAGACGCGATCCGCCAGATGACGGATGGAATTGGCCCAACCAGGTAAGGAATGATCCTTGTAATTGAACTAAGGAGTTGGTTAAAGGTGAACGGTTACAAGTTAAAAGATAGAGAGAAACTTTCTTCAACAATTAATGTGAGAAAATAATTTGAGAAAATACAGTTCTAGTATAAATAACCAACAATTCGAAGTCATTAGGTCATAGTCCATCTAAGGCACATGCGTACTCCCCGAAGATTCCTACACTTACCATATATTGAAAAGATTATCGTACGGAAAGTTGATTGGTTCAGAACGGATAACCTTGCCAAGTTAAATGATAAAACAGAAAACAATGATTGTCAAAGATAGCTCATCTGAATAAGAATTTAAAATGGTGACATAATAGCCAAACCAAAGTGTCTGGACAGAGCAATAACAGAACCCCACGAACATTACTCAAAAACGTGTATAATGCCTTTTTGTCCGATGAGGAGTTTTAAGATTCACTTCATGGTTGTGTGTAAAATGAGACAAGACCCTGTGTAACCAAAAAGAAGTTGGGGATTTGGTATTAACAACTTCATTAGAGAGACACCAGTAAAACATACATAGTATGAAACCTCTAGGCCTCATGGCTTATCAGGAGATTCCCGAAGTGTTCTAAATACAAAACACAGTGCGCCCATCAGACCCAAATTAAAATTCATGAGCATCGTTTTAAACAAAGTTGCACAAGAAATGTGTAAAAGACACGGATGGCCCCGCTGAAGTATTTGTTCAGTTGTGAAAATGAACTTTGGAGTATTTTATGGAATTTTACGCATGACACTAGTACTAATAAAGGAGAACAACTATGGCAAATTTTCTCAACTCTTATATGCTTGAATCCTTCCCTGTTCAATCGTTGGCCTAACGTCCCTGTAATTTTATGCTTGTAAAAACATAATGGGAAAAGAAGAAATTGTTTGTTATAAGCATTTTTTTCTTTTTCCGCAATATTTTCTACCCTGCTGAATGGTTATTTTTTCAAATTAAAGCAATTTTGAAATTTCGTCTGCAAATACTTTGAATTCCTAAAGGTCTAAAATTCTATACAAGAGGACCATGATTGTCGCAAACCGCTCACCTTAGGCATCTGCAAATTACAGTACTTTTTTGTATAAAAAAAAACCATAGCTGGAGCCAAATAAATAAAACAAATATAAGATTTTGGAATAGTACATAACCATCAAGTAATGCTATACAATAAAAATGAATGCCTATGGCTTTATAGTTTAATCCATTACCAAACTATTCTACATTTTGATGCCCTCAAGGACAAAAGGTTTAAAAAGACATTTTGAGAAATGGAGAACTTGCTAGTTACAAGCAATTTCTCCCTTTCTCACAATGTTTTCTACCCTAAAGATTCCTTGTGTTCGGATTTCAATCAAACTTTAATTACCGTCTGCAACTTCGTTTAATATGGATCAATGTTAAGAGGAGAAGAATTTGATATTGCTCTGGTTGAGCATTTTACCGAACTTGGGGCCTCAAGGGCGGGGCCATTTTGACCCAATGAGTCTAATTTTAGCAAAATTGGTAGAGAACAATCTGGAAATATGAATGCATAAAAACTTATTGGGAGATGAAGATATTTGAACATGCTCTTTTTTAGCGTTTTTTTTTTCATTTGGATGCCTTGGGAAAGGCCATTTTTATCCAAAGGATATAACAATAACGTTATGCTATGTTTTTAACATAAATACTCTAGGCCCTATTTTTAAGAAGAATAATTTTTTTTTTCAAATTAAGCGATTCACGCAATTTTCGACCCCTGGAGAAGACGTTCTTTTATCTTAAGGGCATATTTTTCTGTAACAAAGTATAAAATTGTGTAGTAATGCCAAATATAAATGTCCTTCACCTTATATTTCATTCGCGTGCCATGTGGTTTGTAAGAGAAGACTTTTAAAGTTGCTCTAATTGAGCGTTTTCCAAATTTTTTGATCTTTTGGGCAGGGCCATGTTTTATCCAGAGCTATGATTTTAGCTAATATGGTAGAGAACCATCTGACTATGCTATCTATCAAACATGAATACCTTAGACTTCGTAGACTGTTGAACATGGTATAATTGAGCATTTTTACGCACTTTGTACAACCAGGGAAGTGATTGATTTTTTAAATCCCTACAGGCATAATTTAATCAAAATTGATTGATAACAGCCAGACTATGCTTCATTCTAAATATAAATGCCCTTGGCTTAAAGTGAAGATTTTTTTTCTGACTCATTCAAATTTTGCGTTTTTCCTTAATTTGGAACCCTAGTGCAGGGCCGTTTTTTACCCTATGAGAGCAATTTTAAGTGATGTAGTACAAAATCATCTAGTACTGCTACCTACCAATTGTGAATGTCCTAGACCTTATAGGCTATGAGTAGAAGTCTTTTGAACTTGCACTATTCAAGCATTTTTCCAAACTTCGGATCTCAGGGGCTGGGCCATTTTTTACCAAAGAGATCAATTTTTCTAAACTTGGTAGAGAACCATGTGAATAAGCCAAATATGAAATATAAATGCGTTTGGCCTTGCAGTTTCTGAAGAAAAAAAACAACAACATAGATGTATTAAATTTTCCCATTTTCAAATGCCGCGGCAACCAGAGTTTTCACGGAATTATATTCTCTTAACAACTTCCGTAGAGCTTCACCCAAGGAACATCCATACAAAGTTTTAGCTTAATTGTTGGCCTACTGGTTAATGAGGAGAAGATTTTAAAGAAATTGTGGACGGATGAACAGACGGACAATGACCGATCACAATAGCTCACCAGCTAAAATAGGAAAGGGTTAAACCAGAACTTCCCAGTCTAGTCAGGGGATAATTCTAGGGAGAACTCCGTATAACGGTAGTGCACATTATCAATTCTTTGAATTATTTTGGGGAAGAAGACATTTTCACTTTTTTCAGGTAAGCTAAAAAGTTTGCGGATGCATGCACAAACAGAAAACATGTCATGACGATAGCCTACTGGCCTCTGACTAGTGAAGGTATATAATGGTAACAAAGGAAAGGGCAACCATTATGTATTTCGGGTTGCAAAGTAAATTTTTTGGAGTGGCGTTATTGAATCAGAGCAGCTGTAATTTCTTAGTTAAGAGGAAGATGATGGTACTTAATCGCCAACCTAAATAACACTTGTAACAAGAGGACAATCGTGGTCCTATATCGATCACCTGATCACGATGGCGCTAGGTTTTACTGTGATAAGTTGCAAATTTTCTCTACAAGTACACAAGGCAATCCTTTTTACAAAATTGAGAAATCTAGCCTCTAGACTGGCTTGTGGCAGCATTGCATGACCTAGGCCTTTTTTGTTTTAACGAGATTATTTTTAAAGATTTCCTTCTGAATCGATTTGTTTAAAGGGTTTACGTTGTACTCAAAGTATACATGCATAATCTGAAAGCCCCGGGCCAATTTTTAAGGAAGGGGAAAAAATCGTCGTTAATTCTATGTCACAAGAGGGCCGTTTGCCCCAAAGCGCTCACTCGAGATATAACTTAGGAATATTAAACAAAGGGCAATTTTGAAGAGAGTCACCAGGTGGTGCCCCATCATATGACACATTTAAGCTTGATAACTTGTAAAAAGATTCTGAATAACGGTTTCTTCTTTGTTTCTATATAAGTTAAGTTGTGCTCCTGGACGAGTTCAATTCTTTTTAAAACAGTTTATTCTTAATTTCTATGTAACTAGGAAGGATCAACAGGTGGTATTCAAATTAGACCGAAGGGGCATCACATTAACAAGTTTAGTTAAAGTTCGGTTGGAGATTCTACATACCAAATACCAATGTTTTAAAGTTTCTGGTTTTGGAGCAGAGTTTTAAATTTTCCTTCTTTCTTTGAAATATAAAAGAGGTTGAAATCCGGTTGTTAGTTTAGGAGGTTATTTTATATTGTGAACGGACAGACGACGGAAATTGACAATACCTAGGGTGTACTAAAAGATGACATAGTGAGCAAAATGGGAAAAGGACGTGCCATAATAAAACATCAGGAACATTACTCAAACAACATTTTGGGAAAGTGGTGCATGAAACCTTCCAGCGTCAGGGTTTTTCTGGAAAAATATAGAATAAAAGCTTCGCAGAGCGGCGCATATACGCCAGAAGGGGCCTGTCAGTAACCTTGGCTTTTCAGTAACCTGAGCTTGAATGATAGCTAATGATTTTTGTCAAAAAAAAAGATCTTATCACCTGAATAATACTGTTTACACTTGAGAAACAAGACAGCTTTATAATAACTTATCATTCAACCTTATGTGCAATAGTTAAATTCTATAATTTGAATACAATTGACATAAAAAATGACCTTGACAAATGACCTTGAAACACATTTCAACAGAAAGTAATTACCACAAGCAATAAAATATGACCTTGAAAAACTGATCTTGACAAATAAATTACAATGGTTCAGTTTAGTTTTTTCAGAGCTCAAAATGACCTTGTCATTTGAATTCAATCAATTCCAGCCAAGCTTTTTGAATTTCTGAAGTAAGTCTTATGCTCAACTAAATATCAGAGATACATTATGACAAGATTCAGTTCAATCCAATAGAATTTTTATGAGTTGTGCACACATACACACACAAAAAAATTCTGTAATTTCAAGCTATATTGTTAAGTAAAGGGTAGATAATTCAGTAACAACTTGACATAACAAAGTTTAGTCCTAAGCACAACTAGTAATCATACAGAGACATTGTGACAAGTTTCAGTTCATTCCAATTCAAAATGTAGGAGAAATAAAGTTCACAAGAAATAAGGGTTTTTTCGTTCAATTCAAGGGCAGATTATTCAAGATAACTCAAGAAGGACTAGAGCAATTCGAATTTCAAAGGATAATGCACAACTAGACATCATAGGGAGTAATTGTGCCAAGTTTCAGCTCATTCCTATTGATAGTTTAGAAAGAGTTGCGCATACAATAAACAGTGATTTTCGTTCAATTCGAGGGCAGATAATTCAAGTTAACTCAAGAATGACTGGCGCAATTAGAATTTCAAAGGTTTTATGCACAACTAGACATCATTGGGAGTAATTGTGCCAAGTTTCAGCTCATTCCCATTGATAGTTAAGGAGGAGTTGTGCACACAAAAAATTGCTAACGGACGGACAGACTGACAGACGATCGGGTTCATAACATAATACGACCCTTAGGGCGTATAAAAATGGTTGATTGGTTGAATAGGATTAAACGCCTCTTTTGGTTGGAGCACCTAACAATGGATTCCTTGTATTTCTCAAACCAGTACTACCATTACATCCTTTCCTAGCCTCCAGCTGCTATCCCACTTTATTATCCACCTATAGGTGAGAAACAAATATCGGAAAGGATAAGTGCCGCTGCCGGGGATCGAACCCATGACATCCCTTGATTGAAGATTGGGAGTCTGGTGCGCCACCAACTGGGCTATGATGGCGGTAGATATAGAAAAAGATTTCCTTCTTCGTTCAATGTAGAATAAGGCAAAACCCAGTGTAGCAAAAATGGGACTTCTGTGACTTTATTCAACAACTCCAAGTTTTATTTGAATTGGGTTTAACGCTACTTTAAACAGTATTTCAGTCATGTCACGGTGGCTCGGGCACCTAACCATTCTAGGTATTTCTCCCACCAATACTACAACTACATCCTTTTCGAGCATCCACCTGCTCTTCATTTCTGGGAGACAAATGTTTGGAAGGATAATTGGCGCGACAGTGGATTGAACCCTGGCCCACATGTAGAAAGCAACCAGGTGATATAACATTCACGTGCCATGTGGTTTGTAAGATGAAGCCTATTTTGGACTCCTGAGGCCTTAATCTAACTCTACTTATGTAGAGGGCTACCAGATGATGCCACTTGCCTAATATCAACCTTCTATCCCTTATTGTTCGTTATAAGATGGCTTTTAATGATTATCTACTCTATTATTTATGAAGACAAGACTTGTCCGTGGACAACATAGCTCACCCTTATTCATATGTCAAGGGCATCAACTTATGAATGCATGTACGAATATGAGTACCTTAGAATGAAAATGACCAAGATATCTAAAGTTAAAGTTTTGGTTAAAGTTTTAAACAGCTTTTCTAGAGGGCCATTAGGTTAAGCCTCGGGCAAAATATCTCATCTTTAGGGTTAATGGTTTGCTAGGATAAGTCTTGAAGTTTTTCTTCGTTTCTATACAAAATAGTGTGCATCCAGGGGCATTATTTTTTAACTTTGTAGAAAACCATTAGGGTATACTACAAGCGAAATATCTCATCTCTATGCTTTATGGTTTGCCATTAGCCTCTTTAAAAAGTAGGGTATACCAGGTCAGGGCCTAAATGACACTTCAGGGAATTACTTTAACAAATGTTGTAAAGGATCACCAAGGAATAACAAATGCTAAATATCAAGCCTCTACATCGTTGGCCAGGAGAAACTTTTGACACATTTCCTTTGTCCCTATGTAAAGTAGTTTCAACCTTTCTGTTACCATGGCAACTGTTATTCAATTCTGAATTCAATTTTTCTCACAACCTTGGTAGAGCTTCATCCAAGGGACATCTCTGCTAAGTTTCTGCTAAATTCGGTTTCAGGAAGAGATATTATAAGAAATTATGGACAGACGGACGGTCAACGATGAAACACAATAGCTCACCTTGCTTTTTATGCTTAGGTGAGCTATAAAGCATGGGTTAATAATTTTAACAATAACAACAGGGGATGGTTAAGCTTTTATTTCAACCATGTGTTTAATTAACATAACATGATGCTCAAACATACAATAATTTACATATACGAAAAGAAATGCCAAAATACACTCACATTCTGCAGCAAGTATCCACCCGGTTGATTTGTATCTAGAAACATAGATCAAGTGAAATTTTATTCCATCTAACTGAAAAACATTTAAAAATTCTTCAAATTTTCACTTCATTTTTTTCTTCTATTTGGATAATAATTTTTTTCTACGGGTACCTACAGCATGACAGTCAATTATCTATAATTAACCAAAACATTTTAACCTGTCGCACATGTTCCAAATAGTGTTGTGAAAAAAGGAGCATAGCCAAACTCTGTAGAATGACCAAGAACAATAATGATTTTGGAAAGACATTTTCAAGGAGTACCAATAACCTCCACTTTTGTCAAGATATAATGATTCAGCCTATTACTAGACAACATAATTTTAGTTTGGTCCAAATTCAAAGATGTTGCAGATGGCAAATGTAAGTAATTGTATTTTTTTTTTTTTTTACTTCGGGGTAGAAAACATTGTGAATAATGAAGAAAGTGCTTGTAAGGTCATTAAGGCAGATTTGATAAAAGATTATTTCATTTTATTGAGAAATGTGCTTGTAACTACTGGTTATATTCAAATTAATTCCATCGTATGGAGATATATATATCTGCTATTGCAATCACCTTCAACGAGCAATGGTCTTAACAAATTATATTTATGTTTAAAAACTTTTTATGGATTTTCTACTTGGATATAAAATAGTCTTACCTTTCATGTTTTTCTATCATCCAAGACTGCCTCTTTAATTCAATCACTAGGCCATTCCCATCAAAAACCATTTATTCATGACCCTCCAATTAGAGAATATTTTGGAAAGAGCAAGCAATTTTTTTAAAGCAATTTCTCTTAAGTCCAAAATATTCTTTAACCTCAAAAGTCAAGATCAAGTCCGATTTTCATTAAAGTTTTGCAAACTTCAAATGTGTGTAACTACATTCAATTTGGATCAGTTTAAAATTTTGTTATCTGGTAATGGCTTGACTTGAATCCTCAAATGTATTCAATAGAATATATCAAGCACATATTCATTTAGCACTGATTCAACAATATCACACTAAACCTTTTCTGATATTCAGATTTCAATCATCCAACAATAATATATACACAAGAATGCAATTGTAGGATTATACCACCACTTCTGTTCTCCAAGGAAGTCTTTCAGCAATTACAATACAATACAATGTCAAGAAGCCCTCAAAGAAAAATATTGTCTGTCTGTGACTAAAGTTTTTAAAACTTAGTTACAAAGTTTTGTTTGCCAACTAGCAATATATAGGGAAAACTATGGAGTTGGCCAACAAGGCCTCAGCAAGCAATTTTTCCTTTGTTGTCTAATACTTCCTTTAATTGTACATTACCAGACCTTGACATTTTTAGACATGTCCAAAGTCAAAGAAGTTGCAGGCTATTATTCATCTTTTAAATAAATAAAACAAGATGACCATGATGGTCCTACATTGATCATCTATGTTTTCTTGACCCAAGGGAAACCTACAAATAAAATATTAATGTTCTGCACATCTTGGTTTCAGAGAAGATTTTTTAGGATTTTGTTTCTTTGTTGCCATAGAAAAAAGGGGGAAACGCAGAGCTAGAGTATGACCCTAACAGTATCAAATTGACAGATCTGCAGGTGCATGATATTTTTTCATACCACATTAGAACCTGAAGGCCAGTAAGTTTTTTTTTTTTTAATTTTTTTATTTGTTTCGAAGCAAAAAAGGAAGCAATTGGGAAAAGTATAAACATAACCTTATGGTCATAATATGTACACATTTGGTAGAGGTCTACTAAGAGATAATCAAATACCAAATATAAAATGCTGCAGGCCTTTTGGATTTTACAGAAGGATTCTAAAGGTTTCTTCCTTGGCTTCTATATAAATTTTGTGGGGCCTACAAAGGGTCCAAATATGACCTATAGGGTCAATATATGCACATACGAAGGAGGTCCACTAGGAGATATTACATATCAAATACCAAAGCTCAAGGCCTTTTAGTTTCAGAGCAGGTTTTATATTTTGGTATTGTTTTTATTTCACTCCTCTTGAATTGTGATGTGCCTGGGAAGCACCCAAATATGAAGTCACAATCACCACATGAACAATAATAGAGGTCCAAAATATCAAGCCCTAAGCCTTTAGTTTCATAGAACATTTTTAAAGAATGTAATTATTTGTAGTTTTGTAGCAGTGCCAGAGATATGGATTAAATCTTTTATTCAAACAAACTAGATACAGCCTCAGCTGACAGATATAGATCAATCACAACAGCTCACACTGCACTTCATGCTCAAGTGAGCTGAAAAAAGTAAAAAAAAAAAGTGTTTGATGGCTATAAACATTAAAAATCTCTCCTTTTCTCATAATGATTTTCAGATAATTTTTCTTTGAAGATAAGGCTGTAATCGGTTAATGACATTCAAAATAAAATGATCCACCAAGCAATCATAGGCCATTTTTACCAAAACAACCAGGCTGGAATAAACACCTGTCATTAAAAGACAACCTTATTCAAGCTGTAGTTACAATGTTTAGGTTGCCAATTAACCATGAAATATTTTGTTACATCTCACTGGTCATAATTTAGCAAAACAACGCTGTTTGATATCCAAGACAAACTTTCTACCGGAGATCAGTGGGCATGGCCTGTAATCCATCAATCAGAGCTGTCCTGAATGCAGTCAGTCCTATTAATAAACATTTACACATTTTGTTGATGAAACCATAATTTGAAAAAGATACATAATGACAATATTCAAATATTCAAGTTAAGAAGGAAAAAAGTTCTATACAGTAACAGTTGTCACTTTGACACGAGTGATAGCACATTAAATATTTTTAACAAAGTTCAAGAAAAATGATCATTCACACACACACATTTTTTCCATGTTACTCAAACCAATAGCACAAAATCAACTTATTTATATTTTAAACGTCTCAATACTTGCACTTCAACAAAGTTAAACAGTAGTCTGTTTACAAGGAAAAGATTCACTTGGTATAATAGTTATTTTCGTCAAATTTAGATGTTTGACTTTATCAAAAAAGAAGTAAATCTAACAAAAGGGATAAAAATACCACCTTGCTTGCCATTAAAGTTTACTCATTTGAGAGTTAAAAAAATCCCATTGTTTCATGTGTTAGCACTATATATCATTTAAATATTACAAAGTATTTCAATTATGCAAACTTATTGTGAAAATTACAAAATTCTATGTACAATTCAACAAAGGCAAATATATAGAGCTATATATAAATTTTCACATACAAACAAAACAACATAATGCACCAGGAATGAACCAACAATTATAACCCTACTCTCCGATCTGACATATATAATTATCAAAATTATGTCATCCATCACACAGAAAGGGACGCTTCACAAGTACCAACCCTATCAACCATCATTCTGACTGGAAAAGGCAAGCCAATAACGCTACACACATTTCTTTCTATTGCATATACGCTAGTTGCAGTTTATGGCCTATACTTGTTTTAGAGAAACAATCAACCAATTGCAGCTGTCAATCAAGGAATCAATCGACCAATCAAATCATACATGCTGCCCTGAATTGAGCTTTGAACAATGACATTGACCACCATTTTGGTAATCATTCTTGTTTGTTTAGAGACTTTAAACATTGTAACTACAGAATATTCAAGCCTAGGTTGCCAACCAATTTACTTTTTTGTTACATGGTACTGGCAATCAATTTTACACAATAACACCATTCCTGTTGGAGTCAATTGGCAGAGCCAACATAGGAAGTGGGCAAGGGCAGTGATGGTATATTCTAATTGACCTGTGCTAAGGTTTTGATTACAAACTCTATTTCAATTATGCTGTATCCATTCTGAACTTTAAATACTTCCTTTCTCTATATCCCAGATAGTCTCTTTGTGTAATAGATTCCCTTCAAAATTGAGTTAACACATTACCAGATGATGATTTTTGGACAGGACCAAATTTGAAAGTCTAAAATTTTATTTTCAGGCAATGGGTTAATCGTTAATTCACACCACATATTGTTGTTGTAATTTTCTAGTTTTCAAGAATTTAGTAGCACTTTCAGCTTTGAAATTTAACATTTACACACATGATTTAAACTTACATTATGCATTTTAATTAAAAAAAAACTTTAACCATGAATCATATCATTTTACTTATTTTCACTTTATAAATGAACCACAATATTGTTTAGTTGCTCAGGACAATTGACTTTTCTACAATTTGAGATGGGAGCCACACAATCCTACAAAAATATTGATGTAGTTTGTATTTCACTTTGACTTTGGTGAGCAGAAGAGCAGCTAATACACATCTAGTCCATTCAGATATCTAGTTTAAGGTTAAAGTGTTAATTGATGATGTTGTCAGATCCTATTTGAATTGTAAGATCTGCAATTTCTTCATTAAGCCAGACCAAATCCCTCGGAACATTCGTTTATAGCCAGTAGCAACATGTGTCTCAGTTTGTCGTATGTCTCGTATGCAGGCAAATCTAGTTGGTTAAAGCTGAAAAATAAAATGGAATTCATTAATCATTAATGCCACTTTGAATGACTCTTCCATTCATACAACCCTATTGTCTACTCTCTCTTTTTTGCCAAAACATCAGGTCACAAATTGCACAAATTTCTATGATAAAAACAAATAGTAACTGATTTAAAAGTCTAATACAACAGCTATTTGTATTGATCTTAGATTACTTAATATTGTTTACAAGAGCTTCACAGAGCACACACACACACAAACAAAAAACTGTAATTTTAAGCTATATTGTTAGGTAAAGGGCAGATAATTCAGGAACAACTTGACACATCAAACAAATTTTAGTCCTTAGCACAACCAGATATCATACAGAGTCATTGTGGCAAGTTTCAGTTCATTTCCATTCAAAATGTAGGAGAAAAAGTACTCACAAAAAATAAAGGGGTTTTTCATTCAATTCAAGTGCAGATAATTCAAGATAACTAAATAACTAGAGCTGTCGCCCTCAAGGGCTGACGAGAATACCCCCCACACAGCTAAAAAGGCTTTTCTATGAAGGAGTGGAATTTGAAGCTGTTTAATCACATGCATGTAATGGTGGATGAACATTGCCAACCCTCCACCTCTTTCTGATTTTGTGTTTGTTGCTAGAGTTGACTGATTAGGAAAGGTTGGTCAATATGAGCCTATGTTAAAGAAAACTGTGTGAGGAGATGATGACACAAAATTATATCCACGTAAAGTCAATATGAGCCTATGTTAAATTTTTGACCCCCGGGGGGTGGGGTCAAATTTGACCTCAGGAAATAAACCGTTCGATATTTTGTAAAGGTCAACAAGATGATGTTACTTACCAAATTTGGTAACTCCCCTTATGGTTACTGAGTTTTGCAATTTTAAATTTTGACTACTCCCCCCCCCCATTAAAAAGTTCAAAATGGCATAACTCTGAAACTAACGACTGGATCAAGATGAAAATTGCAGGTGCACAACTTCATATGATTGGAAACAACCTGATAAAATTTCAGCAAAATTGGTCAAAAAATGTGGGAGGAGAAGAGGACACAAAATTATGTCCACGGACGGACGGACAGATGGACGGACAACCTGATTCCAGTATACCCCCCATAACTTCGTTGTGGGGGGTATAATAAGAGGGCCAGTGGCTCTAGCCCCAGTAACCTGAGATAAGGCGCTTTTTTTCTTCAAGGCCTAATACAAACTGCGTCGGGAGAAAACCTTTAACATTTAACTAAAATCAACAAGCCCAATTTGGTTTAAATTGGCCAAATAGTTTTGAAAGGGTTGCCTCCTTTATTTCTATTTACCTATAGCCTAGTCACCCTGTGGCTCTAAAATTTTACTAATTTTGAAAGAGGTCAATGTACTAATGCTTAATGCAAAATTCAAGATTCTTCAACTTCTGGGTCAGGAGGAGATGCATTTTTTTTTCAATTTTTTTTTTCAATTTAACTCTTGTTGTCAAAGCAACCAGAGTTTTCAACTGATTAAATTCTTTGGTTGAAATCAGGACAGAGGATTGGGAGGAGATGTTGTTTTATAAATCCTTTTTTATTTCTACAATATATAAGCCCCCCAACTTCCCTGGGGCTCCGCCCCTGGGGGCCTGAGGTTGGTGATTTGAGCAATTCTGCAAGAGGTCAATGTACTGATGCTTCATGCAAAATATCAAGACCCTAGGCCATCTGGGTTAGGAGGAGTAAAGTTCTTAAGTTTTCATTAAAATTTCAGTTTTGTTGCCATGGCAACCAGAATTTTTTTTAACGGATTTCAATTCTTTCAGCAATTTTTAAAGGGCACCACCCAATGAACATTCCTGCCAAATTTGGTTGGAATCTGCCAAAAGGTTTGGGAGGAGATATCATTTTAAGATTGTTGACACACGACTGACACAGGACGATCAAAATACCTCACCATGAGCACTTCATGCTTAAGTGAGCTAAAAACTGGAGCGATTTGAATTTCATAGGTCTTATGCACAACTTGACATCATAAAGAGTCATTGTGGGGAATTTCAGCTCATTGCCATAAATAATTTAGGATAAGATGTGAACACAATAAACAGAGCTTTTCGTTCAATTTAAGGGCAGATAATTCAAGATAACTCAAGAATGACAGGAGCCATTTGAATTTCAAAGGTCTTATGCACAACTAGACATTATAGGGAGTAATTGTGTCAAGTTTCAGCTCTTTCCCATCGATAGTTTAGGAGGGGTTGCGTACACAAAATAGCTAACAGACTGACAGATAGACAGACGGACAACCGGAGCCATAACATAATACGACCCTTTTGGCGAATAAAAATGAAGAAATTGCTTGTAATTTCTTCATTTTACACAATCTATCATACCCAGAAAATTGAACAAATCGAAAAATTCATAAACTTCAAATTATTGTCAGCAATTCCTTTCAATTTAGACCAGTCCAAAACTTTGCCGTCTAGTAATGGGTCAACTATAAATCTTTTACCAAGTATGAGCAGCTGGCAGTCTGTCGGTAGATCTATCATCTCTGTGTATCTGGAACTTCTGTGTACCATTCATCCCTTCAAGATGGGCAAAACCTTGAAGAGGAACTTTTGATGTACCCGTCACAAACTGCAAGAATCGAGCTCTCTCTGCTTGATCAAATGATCTCAATGCTCTCCAGAACCACAGTATCTATAATGTAGTAAGTTACAGGGTTGTTATTCGACCCTTTAAGACATGTATATTGAAAGTGATGACCATAATTCCCACAGTGCTAATATTAAAACAATGATAAATAAGCAGGGAATCAAATTCATAGTGTGCAAAAGCTATCCGTTTTGACTACACTCAAAATTCCTTTCCTGTTGGAGGGACCATGCAGTAAAGATCTATCTTTCTAGAAGACCTCTGCATTCATCTTTATCATATTATCAGACAGGTTAGCTTCAAAAATCAAAATTTAATTTTCAACATCTCTTACTTTTCATGAATTGTATTAACCCTTGTTGTGCTGAATAAATTCCTTCTTTAAAATTGCATTTGAATCAAAGGGCTGTAAGAGCTGAAAGCAACAATTAAGGATTGAATATTAATTTTGACAACTGTGGCTTGAAAGGGAAACACATAGTTGGTGTTGATTAAGATCAAACTGTACAGGCTGATCTTTGCCAAAACCAGAAAAAACTTGTTTCATTGATCGTATGTCGTTCAAATCTACTTTTAACAGTATTTCAGTCATATCATGGCGGCTGGAATATCTAACCAAGGATTCCTTGAATTTCTCACACAAGTACTTCTACAACATCCTTTCTGAGCCTTCAACTGCTTATTCCACTTAAGATCCCCATTATCCACCCATTGATGGGAGACAAATTTCGGAAAGGATATTTGCTGCAGCAGGGATTTAGGACCCTATGATCAGGAGTCCAACATAACAAGGGTAAACACTGTCTACTTCTTCAAAGTTACATCAGAAATGGCACCTTTGTAAAATGTTCAAAACCCAAAGCAATAAAAAACAAGAGGCCCAAGAGGCCTGTATCTCTCCACTGGCTTTGACATCTCCAGATTTGAAGTTTGTAATTTCAGAACAATGCTTTTAGATGCTGGACAAAGGCTAATCACAATAGATCATATGATGAAGTGTTCAGGTGAGCTAAGAGATTGGTCAAATGGTTTTCGAGGAGAAGATTTTTAAAGATTTTAAAGTGAAAATATGCCCCACACTGCCACGCCCATATTTGGGGATGAATCAAAATTTCTTTAACAATTTAAGTAGAGGGTCATTCAAGGAACATACATGCCAAGTTTCAATGAAATCCATCAAATGGTTTGAGAGGATAAGTTTTTTAAAGATTCTAAAATGAAAATATGCCATGCCCTGCCACGCCCATGGGGGGGGGGGGGAGTCAAAATTTCTTGAACATTTTAAGAAGAGGGTTGCCCAAGGAACATTTCTGCCAAATTTCATTAAAATCCGCCCATTGGTTTAGGAATAGAAGATGTTTAAAGAAAAGTTAAGCACAGATGGACGGACGCACGCCAAACAACGCCATGACAATAGCTCCCTGGCCTTTGGCCAGTGGAGGTATAAACCAAAGGAACCTTTCTACTATGAATCCATTTCCAGAATACTCAACTTTAGAACAGTCCAAATTCAAAGAAATTGCAGAAGCTTTTTCATAGAATATTTAACCCATTCCCAAACAACAGAATTTTAGACCAGTCCAAATTCAAAGAAGTTGCAGATGTTAATTTCAAAACAATAGAATTTTAAAAATCTTTGTATTTCGGATGAGAAAACATTGTGGATAATGAAGAAATTGCTTTTAACAAGCAATTTCTTCATTTCCCACAATGTCTTCCAAAG
Organism: Fragum fragum; assembly: GCA_946902895.1. Lineage (NCBI taxonomy): Eukaryota > Metazoa > Mollusca > Bivalvia > Cardiida > Cardiidae > Fragum > Fragum fragum. Next base: position 35,042,151 of record OX336371.1, read on the forward strand.
CTTTTCCATAAGGGCTGTTTTAAATCGTCTTTGTGTGGGAATGGATTAAATTTAGAAAAAAATGCCATATAAGTATGAAAAAAAATGTGAGAAAGGGAGGAATTGCTTTTTTATTAGATTGAGGGGGATTGATTGGAAATGGGTTAAATGAAACAGTAAGAAAAGACTTCAAAACTGAACAATGAGGTTTTGATATTATGTAGCACACATGAGCAGCTGTATTATTACCTGGTACTCTTGCACATAAATAAAAAGTTTTTCAGGTCAAGAATACAGAATGAAGAGCACTCACCTGTAAGGAAGTGGGCAAATACTTATGGTATTCTGTGTTAGTCTTCAAATCTTCAATGTCTATTGTAGGGAGACCAGAAATCAAGAGCTCTAGCTCCTGTTCATTAAATATTGAGATAAGCTGTTTTGGAATAATGTCGTAGAACCCCTCCATGAAGGCATGCAACTGTTGTCTAATAGATCCTGTCATTTTCATCTGACATACTTGTTTGACATATTCATACTTGGTTTCCTCTGTCACTAGAATATTTCTGCCATTTGGTATTAGATCCACAGTCTTGTTGATACCAAACTCCTGAATCTGAAATTTGATAAAATGAGATGGGGTACTTTTTCAAGGACTTAATAAGAAAGATTTCCCAATTCCTACTCTATTCTACAGTTTTAAGTCCTGCAAGAAAGAGGTTTGAAAAACGTTGTGGAAAGTGAAGAAATTGCTTGTAACAAAAAACATTTTTTTTGATTTTGGACTAGCTTAAAATCTTGTTGCCTGGCAATGGGTTAAAGTTAACCTAGTTAGCTAGCATAATCTTAATTATGTGAGATATTCTCTTGCTTTCGAACATAAGTTCAAATTTGAGAGTTAAAAAGAATACAAAACTCACTTCATGAACCATATATCTAAATCTTTTTGAATGATATTCATGATGAATACTGAAACCTCCATCTCAGAGTTACCCTTCTTACCAGGATGGTATTTTCTTGGACAAGACATTTCAGTGTCCAAGCCAAGTATTTTAATCATAATCTTTATATATGTGACCCATTTCCATCAAATGACGTATTTTCAGCACAAAAGAAATGTATTGATGAAACAAGCAATTTCTTTCCTAACAATATGTCTACCTCACAGGACCCTTATTTCTTAGTTTAAATATACAGTGGAATCCTCTTACCCATTCCCACACCATGATGCTTTTGGACACCCTTAAGAAAAAAAAAAGGGAAATGATTCATTGATTGATTAAACAGGGTTTAACGCCACTTTTAACAGTATTTAAGTCATCTCGCCGCAACTGGAGCACCTAACAATGGATTCCTGGTATTCCTCACACTGATACTACCATTACATCCTTTTCCAGCCTCCAGCTGCTATCCCAATTAGTTTATGATTATCCACCCATTAGCGAGAGACAAATGTAGGAAAGAATATGTGTCGACGCAGGGGAAAACATTGTGAAAAATGAAGAAATTGCTTGTAACAAGAAATTTCTTCATTTTCAAGAATGTTTTCTACCCAGAAAGTTGAAAAAACTAAAATTTCATTAATTTTGAATTGTCATCTGCAACTCCTTTCGATTTGGACCAGTCTAAAATTTTGTTGTCAGGTAATGGATTAATTGTAACCCTGATAATACCAATTCACTACTTTATTGCAACTGACTTAATGCACAAATACTACATTAGAAGAACAAATAGCTCCTTGTGGTTAATTGCAACAAAAGAGTTAACAGGTTTCCACTGTACTTAGTTTTGTCATTGACAACCCCTTTCAACTTAGACCAATTTTTTTCATTTGGGAATGGATGAAAAAAGTAAAAATAATGAGAATCTTGTATGTTCTAGGAAATATGACTAACCTCAGTACTCATAGTAAGTTCATAACCTAAATCTTTAACATTATGCTCTAACAGGAATACCAGGCCCATATAGAATGAATAGTCCTCACTCTCCATATCTGTGTACCTGGACAAAAATTAAAAATGTGTAATTTCATGTTCAAAAGTGAGAAAATTGCAAAATACTTTTCTTAACAACATATGTAGAGAAAATGAAGAAAAATGTGCCATTTCTAGGGACTCAAAAACCTGGATTTCAGACATATGCCTATAAAACTTTTACCTTTATTATTCTAAATTAGACATAATAAAAATAAGAGACTGATTGAGAATTGGAAATACACTTCAATCATATAAGCCTGTGCATCCCATTTCCAATAATTTCACAAATGCATTAACTAATTATCAAACTTTTTTTTTATAGATTGTTCAAATTGAAAGTAGTTTTAAACATCTGTGACTTTGATGTAGAAAATAATGTGACAATTTCTTCATTTTCTGCAATGTTTTCTCAAGGTTTTTAATTGATTGATTGAACTGGGTTTAATGCCACTTTAACAGTATTTCAGTCATATTGCGGCGACTAGAGCACCTAACAATGGATTCCAGGTATTTCTCACACCAGTACTAATACTACATCATTTCAAAGCCTCCAGCTGCTATCCCACTTAGGTTTACGATTATCCACCCATTGATGAGAGACAAAGGTCGGAAAGGATATGTGCCGTCGCCTGGGATTGAACCCATGACATCCAATGATTGAAGATAAGGAGTCTGATGGGCTATCGACTGCGCTATGATGGAACAGAAGATGTTCCTAGATTATCTAAAGACACCTTGTGTCATGATCTGTCTATAGGGTGCATAATGAAGTCTATGAACATAAAGAACAGTTGTGCATACCGATCAGTCAATAATTGGAAAAAAATGTGAATCTTTTAATATTTCAGAGTCTGATTTTTTAACCAATGATTCAAATCAGCATTTGCACAGTTTTTAGAAAAAAAAAAAAAAAAAAAAAAAGCTCTCAATTTGGCTTTCAAATTAGTCTTTCAATAGAAGACTACTGACCTCATCCGATATATTCTGTAGTTTCAAAGTATGGCATAGAGAATATATCACGTTAAATTAAATTTCTAGTGGATTTAGAAGATTTACAAAAAGAAAGAATATTTATCGTGAAATTGATATTAATAACTATTGGAAAAACAGAAAAGTTTCCTATATCAAATTCTAATGAAAATCTGTTCAAGAGCTGCTTTATTTGCTAACAATATCATGAGAGATCATGTATCTCTAAATCCAACAAACGTAGAAGTACAGAAGTTTGGCCAAGAAGCTTAGCAAATGCAAAACTATGAAATTTTCATCATTTTATAATTTTTCAAAAGAAGAAACATCACTAAGTTTCTTCTTCATTTACAAGTAAAAGGTCTTGTTGAATTTCATTTAAGAAAAAGTAAATAACCCATTCCAATATAATGATGATGTTTCAAATCCCATGAAATCTTTGGAGAACCTTTTGTAGTATAAAGAAATTACTTGTCACAAGTAATTTCTTCATTATCTCTAGACTAAGACAAAGGTTTTTAAAATCCAATCCACAGTAAATTTTCATCAGCAACTTTCTAGAATATGGACAAGTATAAGATTTTGTCATCTGGAAATGGGTTAATCTATACCAAAATCAATATAGCACTTTACTCACTTAACAGCCTGCCCAATAATGTGCTTGTAGAATGATCGTGTGAAGAAGCAGTCCATTAGTTTGTTATCAAATATAGCCTTGGCTATGATTCTTCCAACAAACTTGAAATAACTCAGATGGTTACTGTTACAATTGGACAGCGCATTGATGGTGTAAGTTACACGATCACCAGGACTTGTACAGAACAAAGCGTAATTTGGGTTGAAGATTTCTCTAGCAATGATGATGTACCACTCCCTCAATAAACCACCAGCATCCTGGCCATCTTCCCCTGTAATGTTTGAATAACAAATTTGTAACACAATGAACTTTATATACAATCTTCAAGCAGAGTTGTCTTTCGATACTCTCACCAAACAACTCTACCATGGGCTAAATGACAAGATTTTTGTCAAACCAAGGAATGAAACATATATTACTTTTCTGTTGTTTGGCAAGAAATAAAACCTTAAGGACATAATATCTATGGTTCAAGATACATTATATGAGCATTACAACTTAATGATTTACTTTCAAACCACCTAACTACTTTTGTTATAGAACTGTTTGAAACAGGATAACAACTCATATTCATGCTCAAGGTTTCAATTGAAATCTGTTACACTACATGACCCCATGAGACGAAATGACGACGTATTGTCAGACTATTTACTGAGCCAATTACAGAGGTGATTCAGGAATAAACCAAAGTGCAAAAGAGTGCTGATCCCCTTAACCCATTCCAACACAGCAAAATTTTAGACTGGTCCAAATTGAAAGAAGCTGCAGACGACAATTTCAAGTTGATGGAATTTTGAATTTTTCATCTTTTTGGATAGAAAACATTTTTGAAAATGAAGAAATTGCTTGATACAAGCAATTTCTTCATTTTCCACAATGTTTTTCCAAACTTTTTTCTCGAAGGGCGTAAAAAGGAGGGATTGAGTTGGAATGTGTTAACTACAACCCTGACAATAGCACTTCAGGAGCCAAATAGGGAAGAAAACAATGTGCGAAAAGTAAAAGTTTCTTCTTTGCCAGAAATGTTTCCATACCTATATTTCTTCAACACCTCAAAATACAGGATTGTGTGAAAATGAGTTGATAGGATTTTCCAGAATTACTTGAATGTAAAAGACTAGTGAGAGTTAAAGCAAACCACAGTACTTAGGATTGAATTATGCAAGACTTGTATCATTTAACCCATCACAAGACAACAAAAATTTGACTGGTTCAAATAGAAAGGAGTTGCAGATGACAATTTCAAGTTTATAAATATTACAATTTTTTCATCTTTAAGGGAAGAAAACATTATAGAAAATGAAGATATGGCTTGTTGCAAGCAATTTCTTCATTTTACACAATGATATCTAAATTGTTTTTCTTGGGCTGTTTTGAAAAGCGTCATTGTGTGGAAATGCGTTAAAAAGAACTAGACCTGTTATTGAAATCATGATCTATCACATAGTCATTTGAGAAGTTTTTGACTGGTTCAATTTAGAGGAGACAACAGACTGCTATTGAAACTGCATATGAATATTATGAGTCCTGAAGTGGTGATTTGATAGAAACATTTTATACATACATCGCAATCGATCAATTGCAGACTGTACCAACTGACCTCTGACATGGTGGTTTGACATTATAGAAATTTTACGTAATATTTGGTAAGAGACATAGGAAAAAAGCAAATTATTTGTTGGCAACATGAACGTTGTAATGACTTTCAAGCCAACATACCAACGATAATACTTGACATGAAGGTCAAGAGTTCAAGGTTCAGTTCCAGTCTAAATAATTGATTTGATTTGCCAATCAGTTTCTTTGAATGATAGTAACTATTCCTCAATTATAAACTTGAGTATTACTGAATTTGATTAATACCTCTCAACAGTCCCATGTCACAGAAAAAACATTTTTTAATGGAAATAAAACCTTCTTTCAACAAAGGGCCATAGCACACACTTACAAAAATGTGAATGGACTGCAACCAAAAGAGCATGTTCATATCTTTGCTTGGCACTGAGAGTTTGTGTAAAATTTGAATCAAATCAGTAGTTTAGAAGAAAACAAGAGAGACATTGGCTCTAAAACGTTCACCTGAGTCAATGACTTTAAAAGTAAAATAGCACAAGTGACCTTTTAGCCAAAAGTGACCCATTATCAAATCTTGTCCAAGAAATCATGAACAAACATTCTTACCAAGTTTCATAGTAGCAAGTAAATTGGAAAAAAGATTTCTTTATATTAGACCTTGTGACCTAGTATTTGACCCCATGTGACCTAATATCAAACTTGACAAAGATTTTTATTAAGACAAACCTCTGAATAAATATCCAGTCAACTGAGTAAAATCAAGGTTTTTCTTAGATTTGACCTAGTTTTTTACCCAAATGACCCCAATTTGAACATGGTTTCAGATATTTTGAAATGTATATTCTGACCAAACATCAAACCAATTTGGCCAAAATTGAGGCCTCTGGGGTGTAAAGGTATTCCTAAGGTTTGGCCTTGTTTTTTATCCTATGACAACCAAAGTCTAACTTGGAAAAGATATCATGGACTCAAACATTCTGGCCAAATATCAATTTAATTGAGCCTAAAGAAGGGTGCCCAGAGTAAAAAGAAGATATTTCTAAGATTTGACCAAGTGACCTAGTTTTTGAGAACATGTGAGCTGAATTTGAACTTTGCTAATATGTCATGGACACTAACATTCTGACCAAATATCATGACATTTGAGCCAAAAATGGGACCGCTAGAGTGCAAGAAAGTATTTCTAAGATTTGACCTAATTTTTGATCACATGAGACCCAAATTTGAACTTGGTCGAAATATCATGGACAAAAACATTCTGAACAAATATTTCATTTGAGCCTTATTTGTGGCTTCTTAAGTTCACACAAGATTATTTCTAGGATTTGATCTAGTGACCTAATTTTGACCCCATGAAATCCAATATCGAACTTGACCTAGATATTATGCAGACAAATTTCTGACCAAATATCTATTCAAATGAGCAAATAATATGGCCTCTGGAGTGCACACAAGGTATTTCTTAGATTTAACCTAGTGATCTAGTTTTTGACCCAAATTTGTACTTGGCTGAGATAACATGGAAACAAACATTCTGACCAAACATCATTTGATTTGAGCCTGAAATGTGGCCTGCAGAGTGCACTCAAGATTATTTCTAGTATTTGACCTAGTATTTGACCCCATGAAACCCAAATTTGAACTTGGCTAGGATATCACGGACAATAACATTCTGAACAAATATTTCATTTGAGGCTAAAATGTGGCATCTAGAGTGAACATAAAATTATTTCTAGGATTCGACCTAGTGACCTGGTTTTGGACCCCACATAACTCAGTATCGATCTTGACCTAGATATTAAAACATTCTGACCTAATATCAAGACATTTGAGTCAAAAATATGACCTCTTCAGTGCACACAGGGTATTTCTAACATTTGACCTAGAGACCTAGTTTTTGACCCCATGTGAGCCAAATTTTAACTTGGCTGAGATAACATGGAAACAAACATTCTGACCAAATATCATTTGATTTAAGCCCGAAATGGGTGTCTTCGAGTGCACACCAGATTATTTCTAGGATTTGACCTAGATGGTCTAGTGACCTAGTTTTTTACCTCTAATAACCCAATATATTACTTGACAGAGGTATTATGCAGACAAACATTCTGACCAAATATTAAGACATTTGAGGCAAAAATGTGACCTCTAGAGTGCACAGAAGGTATTTATAATATGTGACATAGTGACCTAGTTTTTGATCCCATATGACCCAATATAGAACTTGCCCCAGGTTTCAAGGAAACAAATATTCTAATCAAGTTTAAAGACATTGAGCATTAACCCATTCAAACTCAGCAGAATTTTAGACTTGTCCAAATTGAAAGAAGCTGCAGACGACAATTTCAAGTTGATGGAATTTTAAATTTATTTGTCTTTTGGGATAGAAAACAATGTGGATAATGAAGAAATTGCTTGATACAAGCAATTTCTTCATTTTCCACAATTTTTTCTAAAGCTTTTTTCTTGAGGGGCATAAAAAGGAAGACTTGTGTGGGAATGGGTTAATTGTGGCCTCTAGATAGTACACAAGATGCTGACACACGCCGGACAATGAATGCTAGACACAGCTAGATCACAATAGCTCACCATGACCACTTTGTGGTCAGGTGAGCTAAAACGTAGACCAAATAAAGCTACAGACTAATGCACTAACCATCTGTTAGACAAGCTGACTCCCACAAAACCAAAAATATAGTTTTTTAGGGGGATAATGATACAAAGAGGGTTCACATTTGAGCTAGATGGATGCCACCAACCTTCAAATACAATATAGAATCTATGTTTCCACTCATCAGCAGTCCTTCTAAACAACTCTCTAAATGAATCTTCAAACACATGTTCTCTCCTAACATGTACAGCTAGATCTTCTCTCCTCATTCCTTCATCCAGTCTCTCTAACTCCTGACGAAAATAACGACGTTTAACATCGAAGTCCAGTATACGGGTGTGATCAACCAGCACAGAGAAAGGTCCATCAGCAAGAGGAGTTGTTGATTGTCGGAGGATCTGGTTCAACACTGTACGGTGGGTCTCTGAAATAGATTTCATTATCCATTACATCCTTGATCTATGGACAAAATCTTGATACCAAGTCAAACACAATTAATTTTTTCAAGGGAACAAAGTCTAATAAATGAGACACTGACAACCTCATGAAATAGTCAATAAAGTTAGGAGAATATAACATCAATCTCTATCAATAATTTTTTTCATTTGTTTTAGCTTCAAATATACTTCACTTATACATTAGTTAAATATTTTGAGCTTCTGTTTTTCTTTTTGCTAACATTTAAGAAGCCAGTCTAAAGTAATTTCTTTATTTTCCACATTGCTTCTCGCAGGGCGGAAAAAGCAAGATTGACTGGGAATGGGTTAATTAAACAAATCTTAAATATACCTGCAAATTTGAGGAATTTCTGAGTATCTGCATTTACATTAGAAGCATTACTAGCAGCTAGTACTGAATTGTCTCTAGATAAACCATGTCCAGTTTCTGATGTTGAGGGTTGAGGGGAGGCTGGCATCTCCATGTTTAGGTGAGACAGTTGATCTTCTCTCTTTGTCTGTTTACCGTCTTTATCCTTACTCTCTTTTTCACCTTAAATATAAAATGGGAAAAATATAGGATATTACATAAGCTTTCCTCAAGAAATGCTTCTATCTTATGAATCATTTTTAACCCACACAAGAACATTTCAGACCGATCCAAATTGAAATCAGTTGCAGATTACAATTTCAATTTGATGAAATTTAAAAAGTCATTGTCTTTTGGGGTAGAAGACAGTGGATAATGAAGAAATTGCTTGTTACAAGCAATTTCTTCATAATCCACAATGTTTTCCTTATTATTTTTCATGAGAGGCGTGGGAATGGGTTAAATGGCCCTTCATATAAAATTTACCCAAGTCACCTTTTCAGATTGGCATTAAAATCAAAGAGATGAATGTATGGAAAGTACCACAGAATAACTTTCTTTTTTAAAAATGAAATTATACATGACTACCTTAAAAGGGACAAGGAGGTGGTGTAGAATAAGATCAGACAATACCGGCTCATCTTTGTCTAAACCTCCTTTCAACACAACTCTATTCCAGGTGCAGCATGATAAGGTTTAATAGAAATTAATAGAATGTGGTATATTTTAAAAACTAATATTCCAAACAATAAAAATCTAGACTATTCCCAATTAAAAGCAGTTGTTTTAAATTGAAAAAAGGGCCGTATGAGGTTGAAGACATTGTGAGAAAAGAAAAATTGCTTGTAGCAAGCAATTTCTCTTTTCTCACATTTTCCTACAAACTTTTTCTTTAGAGCGTAAAAAAGCAGGATTGTGTGGGAAGGGTTGAAAATTTTTTTTACCTAAACAAGGAAATAATTCTCATAAAGAATACTAAAAGTTTTTATACATCCTAGTTTATACTTGAAGGCATTTTTAAACGAGACATGAAATCGTCACAAAACTAGGTTTTCAATGACTTTATACAAATTCAACAAAAATTGTAGTAGTTGTGCACCCAAGAAATTCGACAATAAAACCTAGTAAAAGTGTTCCATATTTAAAGTGGCAGCAATATTGAAAAAGAAAATGTTTTTCTTTTTCCATAAGTAGAAATGATACTGGACAAGTGTTTGAAGTTTCATTAAAACTGGTCCTATGGTTACTGAGCATTCATGTCAATTTACAGAGTACAATGGCAGTAACCTTTGATGACAATTTTTCTAATCAATTCAACTATATTTTTTTCAATTTACAGCCACTTTGAAATGATGTATGCAACCTCTTTAAATTGGAACAAGTCTTAAATCATCTAAACATGGATTAACCCATTCAAATACAATGACACTTTTAAACAACCCTCAATATGTAAATGTCAGAAAACATTGTGGAGAATGAAGAAATTGCTTGTTACAAGCAATTTCTTCATTATCCAAAATGTTTTCTATCCTATAAGACAAAGATTTTGAAGAATTTATCATCTAAAGCTAGTCAGATGCAACTTCTGTGAATTTGGACTGGTCTGTATGATGTGGGAATGGGTTAAAGAACATTTTTGTTTGGCATTTATTCTATTTTCCAGAGGACAGTCTATGGAGCAAAACGAGTCCTACCTGCATGCACCAAGAAGAAAGCCTCTACTGCAGGTTGTAAGATTAACACAGCATGGTGGTCTGGTGTTTTGTCTAGCTCAGAGAGACAGTCTCCAAGGGTCTGCCATAATTCATCAAGGTTGATTTCTTCACTCAGTCTTGGTAACTGGACTTCTTTTTCCTCATTTTCCTCTACACTCTCTCCAGACACACCTTACAACAATAGAACAGTCAACACATTATTAATTAGATTGATTGAATGGGGCTTAACGCCACTTTTAACAGTATTTCAGTCATATCGTGGCGGCTGGAGCACCTAACAATGGATTCCTGGTATTTCTCACACCAGTACTACCATTACATCCTTTCCTAGCCTCCAGTTGCTATCCAACATAGGTTTACGATTATCCACCCATTGGTGAGAGACAACAATACAATATAGAACAGAGGTAGAGGATCATGATTTTAGCTATTTCAAAAGAGGTCAATATACTGTTGCTTCGTCCAAAATATCAAGGCTCTATGCTTTCTTGGTCAGGAAGAGAAACTTAAAATTTCACCTAGTTTTTTACGGATTTCAATTCTTTTAGCTATTTTTAAAGGGAACGATCTGAGGAACATTTCTGCCAAATTTTGTTCAAATAGGCCCAGTGGTTTGGGAGATGTCGTTCAAAAGAAACTGATGCACGACACATGTTCAATGACGGCCAGACGCCGGACAAAAGGTGATCAAAATAGCTCAGGTGAGCTAAAAAGTGTTAGCAAACATTGTGGATTATGAAGAAAATGATTGTTACAAGCAATTTCTTCATTTGCCACAATGTTTTCTACCTGAAAAGCTAAAGATTTTCTAAATTCCATCAACTTAAAATTGTCATCTTCAACTTCTTTCCATTTGGACCATTTTAAAATTGTCTCATGTGGTAATGGGTTAAAGAAGACATGAACACAGGCATACATACAAGGAAGATCACTTAATCACATGGTACCAAAGGACATAGTTCAACCTCAATATTGATTTACATGTCCATGATACAATGGCTTACATATGAGAAGTATTTTGTATCTCATCACTTATTTTCATAAAGCTAAGGGGAAAAGTTCTAGCCAAATTTACTTTTATATCCAAATCTTTTTACCTGGTTTATCTGTTTCCATAGGATGCTCTTCACTGTTAGCAGGATCAGTGGAGTTTGTGGGCATGTCAGTTTGGGGGGTGTTTTGTGGTTCAGGTAGTCCCATTTGACCCTGTGTGACAGGGGGTGGAACATGAGGGGAGTCTGGGGTATTCACTTCCTCTTCTTGTATGTTGATCTCAACAGCTGGTGGGACAATACGGTTTTCTCTACTCGTCACAAACTGCATGATGGAATCCGCCTCAGCCTCAATCATAGCCATGGCCTCTCCAAGATGTCGTAGATCTCTAGGTCGCGTTGGCATTGCTGATAATTAATAGAATTCTAATTGATATATACAAGGCCATGTGTCACATTTCCAACAATTTCACATCTGCGTAAAGACTAATCAGTCTTTAATTTGCTTTCTGTGAATAGTCATTAAGTGGAAATTCTTAATGAAATGAATGGCTGTCCAGGCTGCTCAATATCTGTTCTTTACCCAAATGTTAAATTGTTGGAAATATCATAAACAGGCTCATTTTTGTCTACAGGCTTTTGCTTTGAAAATCATAAAATGACTTTACCTTTTACTCATTCTGACACAATGATGACTTTTTGATGCCCTTAAAGAAAAACTATTGGGAAAACATTGTGTAAAATGAAGAAATTGCTTGTAACAAGCAATTTCTTCATTTTGCACAATGTTTTCTTCACAGAAAGGTGAAAAAATCTAAAATTTCATAACTTTATATTGTCATCTGCAACTCCTTTCAATCCTGTTTTTTGAAACCCCCAAGATATATGGTTATAGAAAACTTAGTGTGAAAAGAAGAAATGGCCTTGTAACAAGCAATTTCTCCCTTTCTCATTATGTCCGTGACCTTATTTGCCTTTTTTGGGGGTCTGTTTTAAAATTCCTTAAAATGTTGTTTGCAACTTCTTTCAATTAAAACTGTTGCCTGGTATTATTTTAATGGATCAATATAGTTATTTCATATCTTCGAAATTATCTAAAGTACATGTAAGAACCTTTTGGCTTTTTCTTGTTCTTTTTGTTGACAGATCTAGCAGCATCTCGTAACTGGATGATCACTTTTAGAATCCTCAGAAAGAACTGTTGACTAGAGGCTTTACTAGTTAGGACAGACATGGACGCTAGCTGCAGTTCTCGACCACTTTTCATCTTCTTTGGTGTATTTACAATAACACTCATACCCGTGTATCTGTAAAAAGTTGTAAAGCTAGGAATATTATGCTGTTTCATTTCAAGCTGTCACTGCAAACTATAATTAGTAGCTATTAATATAAAGGTACATACAATAGATTTGCATCGACCCCTCAATTCGTAATATACCAAGTTTTTGCAATTTCAAAGTAAAAATGAGTTTACCAGTTATCTTAAAATATTTTACATTTTATATTTGTTCCTAATTATATTGAACCTCAATGAAAAGAAAGTTGTCCAGTTATGGTTTAAGTCATATATACCTTTCACCAATACTATCATTTAAAGTTTATAACAGATACCTTTGCCCTCAAATACTTTTGCAATAATACTCATGAATGCATAGAATTTTGAACTCTTATTTCATGTAAATGGAAAATGTTGTTTCATGATTCTATTGAAATTCATACATTCTGCCTATTATGTGGATCATTCTTTATAAAAATCGGACACTGTTACATACCTGTCTGTAAGAAGCCCTCTCTGATGACTACCTCCAGATTCTATATCTTTGTTCTCATCCAGATCACCATCTGGACTCAACTTCAGGTTCAAACTCCTTAGCTCCTCTAGTAGTACACTAAGGAATTAAATAAAAAGATACATAGGGTTTGTCACGCAAAACTAGACTATCACTGAAGGTGAATAATACCCCTTTACAGCTTTATGTCACAGAGAAACATACTGTCAGTGTAAAAAAGATTCTTTACACATTTTTCAGATGGACAACAGTCCATAACAATACTTCCCCAAAGCAATTCATGCTGTGGTGAGCTGAAAAGGAGAAATTACTTATCATAAACAATTTCTTTTTTACTCGCATTGTTTTCCATAATATATATCTTCAGGGGCATAAAAAAGCAGGATTGGATTTGATTTGTTTGTTTGAATGGGGTTTAACGCCGCTTTTAACAATCTTTCAGTCATATCGCGGCGGCTGGAGCACCTAACAATGGATTCCTGGTATTTCTCACACCAGTACTACCATTAAATCCTTTCCTAGCCTCCAGCTGCTATCCCACATAGGTCTACGATTATCTACCCATTGGTGAGGGACAAATAGTCGGAAAGGAAGAGTGCCGCCGTCAGGAATCGAACCCGGGACCTCTAGATTGAAAGTCCGACGCGCTACCAACTGCGCTATGACGGCGGCTAGGATTGGATTTGAACTGGTTAACCCATTTCCACTCAATGGGGCTTTTTGACGCCCAAGAAAAAAAAGCTTTGAAAACAGTGTGAATAATGAAGGAATTGTTCTTCATTATCCACAATGTTTTCTATTCCAAAAGACAAAGAAGAAGAAGAAAAAAAAAAACATCAGCCATTAAATCTTGTCTGTAACTTCTCTCAATTTGGATCAGTCAAGAATTTTAATGTTTGGGAATCGGTAAAGTATTCGGAAATAAAATGATACTTTACTGAAAGTTTAGATCTACAGCACATAGCTAACAGAGCTAAATGCTCTGTAGATAGTACATGGCAAAACCAGGATACATTTTACACGCTGAAAGGTAGGGATAATACAATCTGCTTGGGAAGCTTCAATCTAGGTTTATAGATTGACAAATATCATAATGGTAAATTCAGGGGTTGGTAATTTGTTTTAGTTATAATATTAACCCTTTCCTGTTTTGCAAAATTTTAGACATGTCCAAATTCAAAGGTTTTGCAGACGAAAAGAAGTGGATTCAATTTGAAAAATGATAATACAGTAGGGTAGAAAACATTGTGGAAATAGAAGAAATTGCTTGTTACAAGCAATTTCTTCTTTTTCCACAATGCTTTCTCAAGCATAAGAGTACAGGGACGTAAAAACCGGGGATTGAACAGGAAAGGGTTAACTAATGAGAGTGTGGGGGTATACCTTATATGTTGACAGACAGTAATCCCGAGTTCCCTTGCACCACTTAACAACAGCTGTAAAACAGATTGACATGTGGCCTTGTTGGCCCAGGACAGTTGCAGTAATAGATTAGTGGCATCCTCCAGCCCCTCCTCGGAGCAAGACTTGGATGTCAAAACTTGGACAGCCAGTTGGAGCTGGTTCTCCAACACAGCTGGCTCTTCATCTTTCTTTTCTTCCTCTTCTATAATTTAAAATAAAATACATTGTACCCTCAGATGCAAAAATCAATCTTGGAAAAGACGAAAAGGTTTGTTAGAAATACATTTATTACAAGCAATTTCTTAATTTTCCACAATGTTTTCAAAAGCTTTGTTCTTGAGCGGAATAAAAAGTTGAGGGTTATATTTTGTCTGGTAATATGTAAAAGTTTCATTCCATTGATGAAGTGTTTGAGAGACAGCAAAAGTAAGCAATTGACCCATTCCAAATGATGCTTTTTGACACCACTCATGAAAAAGAGTTAGAACAAGATGTGTTTGTGAAACACCATGCCCCCGAAACAGAAAATTTTTATTTGGTTATTTTTTCTTTGTTTTAGGGAAAAGGGTTAAAATTTTGACCTTGATAAAATGACCTTCCCCAGCTGCACCTTGTTGAGATCTAACTACATACCGAATATTAGCATTGTAACTTAATTAGGGATGAAGTTATAGGAAAATGTTTAGTTTGAGGTTAAGATTTTGAGTAACGTTTTAGGGAAAAGGGTTAAAATTTTGACCTTGACCTTGATGAAATGACCTTCCCCAGTTGCGCCTTATTGAAACCTATCTACATACCAAATATTAGCACTGTAACTTAATTTGGGATGAAGTTATAGGAAAATGTTTAGTTGGCAGGTTAAGTTTTTGAGTAATGTTTTAGTGAAAAGGGTTAAAAATTTTACCTTGACCTTGATGAAATGACCTTCCCCAGTTGCGCCTTGTTGAGATCTATCTACATACCAAATATTAGCATTGTACCTTAATTAGGGGTGAAGTTATAGGAAAATGTTTAGTTGGAAGTTTTGCAGACAGACAGACAGACGGACAGACAGACAGACGGTCACTGTTAAAACAATATGCCCCCGATCTATCGATGCAGGGGCATAAAAATAATGTGCTAAGTGAAGAAATTGCTTGTAACAAGCAATTGCTTCATTTTACACAATATTTTCTATCCAAAAAGTTGAAAATATAAAATTTCATTTACTTTAATTGTCCTCTGCAACTCCTTCAATTTCAGTTTAAAATTTACCATCTGGTAAAAGATTAAATTACATGTCTTTTAGAAGAGAATGGGGCCAATGATTCAGATAAGACAAGATTCCATCTCTTGTTTTGTCCCTACTACTTGGCCATACCAACTCCTAAATTGAATCTCAACCCTTGTCATGCTGTATAAAATCCCTTAAGGAATTGCACTTAAATCAAACTGCTGAAAGCACTGATAGTACTTGTTATTCAATAGTCAATAATTCTTTTAAAATCAGTTTCATAACTAACTCTGGAAAGTACAAGCAGGAGATGCAGACCAAGATCAGACTGCACTTATCTGCAGGCTGATCTTTGTCTTCACCTCCTTCCCAAACCAGAATATTCTGGGTTCAGCATGACAAGGGTTAAAAGCACCTTCATTGAATACTGTTATGTCTGCCTAACTAAGAGAAGATTGTTCTACTGACCTTTTTCTTGTGTTTAAAATAAGACATCCTTTTGTATAAGATTCATACCTTTCTTTGCTGTCTCCACCTTATCCTCTTTACCATCTTTGGTTTCTGTTGCAGGTTGTGGATTGAGATCAGTAGTGTTTGTACCACTATTTGTAACCTGAAATGGTTTCCGTTATATACATACAAAAATATTCCCCTAATCCATCAAGTCTTCTCAAATCCTTTAACCCAATACCAAATGACAAAATTTAAGACTGCCCAAATTGAAAATGCTTGCAGTTGTTTATGAAGTTGATTTCTAAAATAAATATTGATTTTTTAACAAAAAGTTCAATCGGTGCTTTCAGCCTTTTGATTTGACATAATGTCAGTAAGGTAATTAATACAGCATGACAAGGGTTAACATGATGAACTTTGACCTCTGGGTGTGGCCCCATACATGACCCCAGGGACATGAATTTCACAATTTATAATATACCTGTCCTAGTTGTCATGCACACAGAATATTTAAGCTCTGGCATTAACGGTTTATTTGAAGAAGATTTTTAAAGAAGTATCAAAAATTACCCCTTTTGCCCCCTATTTGGGCCCCTTTGACCCCCAGAACCCCTATTTTCTCGAACTTGAATTGGCATTCCCCAATGATGCTTTCTACCAAGTTTGGTTGAAATCCGCCCAGTAGTTCTTGAGAAGATGAAATATTTAAAAGTTACCAAAAATTACCCCCTTTTGGTCCCCATTTTAGGGCCCCCTGACCCCCCCCCCCAGCCTTTTTATTTTCACAAATCCGAATAACCATTACAAAATGATGCTTTTCACCAAGTTTGTTTGAAATTGGCTTTGTACTTCATCAGAAGAAGATGAAAATGTGAATTTTTTAACATGATGAACTTTGACCTCTGGGTGTGGCCCCATACATGACCCAGGGGCCAGAAATTTCACAATTTATAATATACCTGTCCTAGTTGTCATGCACACAGAATATTTAAGCTCTGGCATTAACGGTTTATTAGAAGAAGATTTTTAAAGAAGTACCAAAAATTACCCCTTTTGCCCCCTATTTGGGCCCCTTTGACCCCCAGAACCCCTATTTTCTCGAACTTGAATTGGCATCCCCCAATGATGCTTTCTACCAAGTTTGGTTGAAATCCGCCAAGTAGTTCTTGAGAAGAAGATGAAATATTTAAAAGTTACCAAAAATTACCCCCTTTTGATCCCCATTTTAGGGCCCCCTGACCCCCCCCCCCCAGCCTTTTTATTTACACAAATCCGAATAACCATTACCAAATGATGCTTTTCACCAAGTTTGTTTGAAATTGGCTTTGTACTTCATCAGAAGAAGATGAAAATGTGAATTTTTTAACATGATTAACTTTGACCTCTGGGTGTGGCCCCGTACATGACCCTAGGGGCATGAATTTCACAATTTATAATATACCTGTCCTAGTTGTCATGCACACAAAATATTTAAGCTCTGGCATTAACGGTTTATTAGACGAAGATTTTTAAAGAAGTATCAAAAATTACCCCTTTTTGGCCCCTATTTGGGCCCCTATGACCCCCAGAACCCCTATTTTCACAAACTTGAATCGGCATCCCCAAATGATGCTTTCTACCAAGTTTGGTTGAAATCCGCCCAGTAGTTCTTGAGAAGATGAAATATTTAAAAGTTACCAAAAATTACCCCCTTTTGGTCCCCATTTTAGGGCCCCCTGACCCCCGAGCCTTTTTATTTTCACAAATCCGGATAACCATTACCAAATGATGCTTTTCACCAAGTTTGTTTGAAATTGGCTTTGTACTTCATCAGAAGAAGATGAAAATGTGAATTTTTTAACATGATTAACTTTGACCTCTGGGTCTGGCCCCATACATGACCCCAGGGGCATGAATTTCACAATTTATAATATACCTGTCCTAGTTGTCATGCACACAAAATATTTTAGCTCTGGCATTAACGGTTTATTAGAAGAAGATTTTTAAAGAAGTACCAAAAATTACCCCTTTTTGGCCCCTATTTGGGCCCCTATGACCCCCAGAACCCCTATTTTCACAAACTTGAATCGGCATCCCCCAATGATGCTTTCTACCAAGTTTGGTTGAAATCCGCCAAGTAGTTCTTGAGAAGAAGATGAAAATGTTTAAAAGTTAACGGACGACGGACGACGCACGACGGTTCATATTATTTAAAAAAGACTCGACAACTCAAAAAATTCCATATCCTTTTATCAATAATCATCACTTAAAACGACCAAATAAATATCAATGGCTAATTACATGTCAATTATTCAACTACATGGGATTAAGTCGATAATTGGCTGTTTATATCTTGTACATTACGATAAGGCGACTACGGTAGTTACTATAGTAGTGATTATCGATTTTTTCGAACACGACAATTTAAGTCACCTATTTTGTAAGATGACCGTTGTTGTGCGATATATTGTTAACAGACCAATTAAGGTGACTGCTGGCCCCTTTTCCGGTGTTTTCCCAATAGAACTTTCCCATAATCAATAGGGTTCATCCTCATGACTTAACAAATATTCTGGCCAAGTTTCATGAAGACTGAGCCAAAACTGTGACCTCCAGAGTGTTAACAATTTAATTGTTGACGCGGCAGAACGGACAACAGACAATTAACGACCACAAAAGCTCACCATGAGCGCTTTGTGATCAGGTGAGATAAAACAAAATTATGTAGATAAATAAACCCATTTCTAAACAATCATGCACCCCAATGAAAACAAATTGGGAAAACATTGTGGAAAATGAACAAATTGCTTCAAACAAGCAATTTCTTCATTTTACACAATAATTTCTAGCTAGAGAGTTGAAAAAATCTAAAATTTCATAAACTTTAAATAAGGGTTGAAACAATACAGTGACAAGGTGGCAAATTGTCAAAAAATACGCCCATAACACTTCTGGTTGTTGATTGGGGAAGGGGATTATAATTCAAGTTTAATTTCAAGATAGAGTAAAATTTCACAATGATAACTTATGGTCCTGGTGTTTTCTTGTTATCACGAGGTTTTGAAAAACAAAGGATGTTACACTATAAGAGATTTGAAACAAAATCAAAGTATGAAAAGCAACAAAGGGGAATGACTCAATAAATAAGCCAGGTAGAGTTATGGTTCTTGTGACCTGCACTTCCCCATGGTGATATCTACCCACTCATGAAGTTTCATGATCATAGCTATTACACTTTCAGAGATATAATCCAGACAAAATCCAAGTATGAACAAAGTCTGAAAAACAACAAAAGGTAATAACTCTCAAATATGCTAGGAAGAGTTATAAGTCTTGTACACTGCACTTCCCCTTGATGAGATCTATCTACCCATGATCATAGCTTATATACTTTTAGAGATATGCTCCGGACAAGATCCAAGTATGAAAAACATCAAAGGGGAATAACTCAATAAATAAGCCAAGTAGAGTTATGGTTCTTGTGACCAGCACTTCCCCTTGGTGGTATTTACCCTCTCATGAAGTTTCATGATTATAGCTATTACACTTTCAGAGATATAATCCAGACAAAATCCAAGTATGAACAAAGTCTAAAAAATAACAAAAGGCATTAACTCTCAAATATGCTAGGAAGATTTATAGTTCTTGTAAACTACACTTCCCCTTGATGAGATCTATCTACCCATGACGTTTCATGATCATAGCTTATATACTTTTAGAGATATGCTCCGGACAAGATCCAAGTAGGAACAAGAGAACCATGATGGTCCTATATCACTCTCCTGAGTATGATGGCCCAAAGCTTTATGAGATAATATACAAAATATCAAAGCCCTACACCATATCCTTTTGGAGAAGAAGATTTATTAAAGATTTTCTCCTTTAATCCAAGGTATAGCGAAGATCAAACCACATTTTCTAAGATATCCTTCATTACTCCTTTCTTGGATTGCACAAAAAAGCTCTTATTTTCAGAATACAGTAATTGTATGAAGTATTTTAGTACAGGGTCAATAGCTCTAGGCCTTGTGGTTTGGGTAAGGAAGATTTCCTTCTTTATTTCTATGCAGTGTTGCCTCCAGGATTTCTTCCAAGAGGGGGAGCTCCCCCACTGAATTACTGAAATGGGGGAGTGACAAATGCTAATGGGGGGGGTCAAGACCCCTAAGCAATAAGTTGATTCATTGATAAATCTTTCATAAAGATATGAAGTAAACAACGAATCTAATAAGTTTTCACCACAATTCAAGATATATCACTGAAAAAATGAGGCAAAAAACTAAGCTCTTGATGTATATGTTGAAACATTTTCACCCACTTTTAAATCCTTCAAGTCTAACCCACTCTATTCTTGTAAAGCCAACATTTCAGAAGGCTTTATCTGTCTTAGTCATATAATAAGCAGTTCTCATAGCACAAGTTATTCTTTAACTGAAGTTTATCATGTATTTTGGAGGTAGCTCTGACAAACTCACTTTGATGCACACTGTCCTTAGTAAATGTGGTCTGACTAAATGTTTAAATGTGTGCAAGTATAGAAATTTGTGCATCCGGCAGTAAATGGATCATTCTTACCCGAGGTTTATCACAAGACAAATAACAGTCATCCCAGATTTCATTTTCTCCTCGTGTTTCTAACTCTTATAATTGTTCAACCACGATTTCTGCAATTTTGCGTCTAGATGAAACAGAGTCTGTTTATTTTTCGCCCCGAGAGCTGACAAGATTGGCTTTCGTGGTCTTTCTTCTAGTCTGTCGATTACGATGATAAAGCGCCGATATCGAGGCCCATAAAAAAGTCGGTGGTGCCTAATGGTGATATTCAGATTGATTTAAATCAACTCTTTTTGTCAAGTTTGACATGATTGTCTTTAGCCGGAAACGGAAGGATTCTTCTGCGCATGCTCCACTGTTGGGTTCCCTGACTATTTTATACACATTGATTCGGGACCAGTTTAATTACGATGTGTCGTAATGGTTATAAATAGCGATGATCGGAGCTATTTTTATCAGTACGATATTGTCAACAGTTAATCGTCATTAGTCTTTTTTCACTTTTTTTTTATACCGCCCCTTTGGTTATGGATTCTGCGGGAGTCAGAACATTGTTGCGCCATTACTCCCCCATCAAATTAGTGAGGTTGCGGGAGTGATTAAAAATCACGGGGAATCCCGCAATCGCGCGGCCTGGATGCAACTCTGCTATGTAAAATCAGGAATCGCACAGAAAGGGCTAATTTTCAGAATATGATAATTCTTTGAAGTATTTTGGTAGAGGGTCAATAGATGATAGTTTGTACCAAATATCAAAACTCTAGGCCTTATGGTTTTGGAGAAGAAGATTTTAAGAGATTTCCTTCTTTATTTTTATGTAAAATCAGGGATCGCACAGAAAATGGCTAGTTTTCAGAATAAGGTAATTCTTTGAGTTATTTTGGTTGAGGGTCAATAAATGATGATTTGTACCAAATATCAAAGTTCTAGGCCTTATGGTTTTGGAGAAGAAGATTTTTAAAGATTTCCTTCTTTATTTCTATGTAAAATCAGGGATCGCACAGAAAATGGCTAGTTTTCAGAATTAGGTAATTCTTTGAGTTATTTTGGTTGAGGGTCAATAAATGATGAAATGTACCAAATATCAAAGTTCTTGGCCTTATGGTTTTGGAGAAGAAGATTTTTAAAGATATCCTTCTTTATTTCTATGTAAAATCAGGGATCGCACAGAAAATGGCTAGTTTTCAGAATACGGTAATTCTTTTAAGTATTATGGTAGAGGGTCAATAAATGATGATTTGTACCATACATCAAAGCTCTAGGCCTTATGGCTTTGGGGGAGTAGATTCTTTAAGTTTTTTTACTCCGTTGCAATGGCAACCAGAGTTCTTCATGGATTTCAATTCTTTGAAGTATTTTGAAAGAACATGACCTAAGGATCATTTATGTGAAGTTTGGTTGAAATTCCATGGTTAGTTTGGGAGGAGAAGATTTTTTTGTAATTGTGAATGTACGGATGGCGGACAATGACTGATCACAATAGCTCATCCAGAGCACTTCTTGCTAAGGTGAGCTAAAAACAACAGAGGGCAATAGAGTTATGGTTCTTGTGCACTGCACTTCCCCTTGATGAGATCTATCTACCCAAGAAGTTTCATGATCATAGCTTGAATACTTTTAGAGATATGCTCCGGACAAGATCCAAGTATGAAAAAAAAAACGGGCAATAACTCAAAAAATAAGGCAGGTAGAGTTATGTATCTTGTACACTGCACTTCCCCTTGATGAGATCTATCTACCCATGAAGTTTCATGATCATTGCCTTTTTACTTTTAGAGATATACTCCAGACAAGATCCGGTTCACGCCGCTGGCCAGCCGTATGCCGGACGATCCCATAATACTTCTCGTCTTCGACGGGCGTATAAAAAGTGTATAGCAATATATTGCCTTATGGCCAATCCATATTGAAATACACCCTTCCTTTACACTGAAAATTATGAGTTAACCACTTACACTCACTGTAAAGGAAATACTAACTCAAAGTGAATTTAAAGAAAAGTGGAAAACTAATGAAATTTTCCTTTAAACTCTTCAATTATTTCAAATCAATGAAGTTTATGAATAGTTTTGTATGCAATTCTTTTGGATGAATGAATAAAACTAACAGTATCTATTTCAATTCAAATTGAAATTGACAGATAATTCTACATCGAAATATAACAGAAATTCAGTTAACCCTTTCCCGTTTTTGGAAATTTTAGACTAGTCCAAATTGAAAGAGGTTGCAGACAACAATGAAAACTGGATTCCATTTGAAATGAAACCATCCTATATGGTAGCAAATATTGTGGAAAAAGGAGAAATTGCTTGTTACAAGCAATTTCTTCTTTTTCCACAACGTTTTCTTGAGTATAAAAATCACAGGAACGTAAAATCCCGTATTTGAGCGGGAAAGGGTTAAATGACCCAATGACTTGTCAACGGTTACTCTGAGATTGAGTTGCAGATCAAGGAGTATTCTGTTTTACAAATATTGCATGTCATCTTTGTCAGAATCCAAAAATGCCATCTGTGTTAGTAAATCCTGAATACTAGCTCAGAGTGCACATTTGAATGCAACATACCGTCTGTCACAGCAAGCATTATTCAAGAATCTCTTTTTCTACCAAGAAGAAAAAGTGCCCAAATAGTGCTTTTTGCTGTCAGATTAATCAACAGTTCGAATTTATCCACCATGTGACGATTATTGTCAGCAATTTTTCCATGATGGTGTACTCGGTTTTAAAACCAGCCCTACTACCGAAATTCAGAAGAGTAATACTTTCCCTATTTACCTATTTTGTTTAAATTCAAACAAAGTAGGATTAAGTTAGGAAAAATAAATATCAATCAAATTTTATTAACATGATTGTAGTTAGGCAGTAAGCAATTATTCAGGGCGTCACATATTTGAATCGATCCAAATTTGACAGGGTTATTATTTTACCTCGACACCAGTATCACCGCCAAAGGAAACAAGTTCAACTTTCCCTTTCAGAAATCTTTTGTCAGTTTTAAAAATAATCGATTTCAGACTGGTTTCTTGGGGTTTCTTGGGGAAATAGTACTTATCTTATTTAAAATGAGAAGGAAACATACCGACAAAAAAAACGGTACAGAAAAATTTGAACCGGTTTCTCTCTGTTAACAGACAGCATTTTTCCAGTATATCGGTAAACCCTTTTACCACTACTTTAAATTGTTGTCTGCGACTCCTTTCAATTTGGACAAGTCTAAAATTTTGGGAAGTTTGAATAGGGTAAATTTTCGACAGGATATGGTACAAATAACTTACTGTTGTTCCACCAGTTGCTCTAGGGGGAATATATATCCTTGAGAAGACAGTATCAGCTGTAGTTGGTCTGTATGAACTAGATGTCACATTAATCAAACCCTGTTCTCTGTCTGAGTCTACCAATCGTGATGAAAGGCGAGACGAAATCAAACCTAATAGTCGCAAGAGTCTATCAGTCAGTAGCTGACTGCGCTTTATCACAGGGTGGGAGAGCATGGCCATGAGCTGGCCTAGTGGGGCAGACTCATAGTCTTTGTATGTCACATCTTGATCGGCATTGGCACTGCTATGTGTACGTTGTATACCTTTACCCTTCTTACTATTACATAAAGAGTCTAGTTTGACTAACAACTCCCAGAAGTCTGTATCTATTTTATCAGATTTAGAGTCCTGTCTATCCATATTCCTTATCTTTTGTACTGCACTAGAACTGCTTTTATCACTAACAACTGATGTTTTAGACTTGTTATCACTCTCTTTTTCCTTGTCATTATCACATTTTTGTACCTCCTTAGCTTTTGAAGGTAAAAACTGATTGGGAAACATTTTAGCCAGAGATATAAGTGCATCCAAGACATGTCTACACACTACAGGCGATGCTTGTGGATGAATTGAAACTAACGCATTACCACTTGTTGAGTGTTTCTTTCCTGCCGTACGATGAATTTGGAAGACATTGGCTCTACACCCTAAAGCAGCTTCTTGACTAATGGACAGCCAGGATCCTTGGGTACGAGCCTCTACTCTGCTACTCCCAGTGGGGCTGTCAGTCTGCATTGGCTGCTGTGACTGGGGCTTTTTACCTTTCCCCTTATCAGGGGTTTTAGTCCGTTCTTCCACTTCCAGTTTATTATCACCAGTTCTAGTTAGAATTGATAACAAAGACCTAATAACCCATGACCTAGTGGGTCCATGGTAACACAGATTGCGCAACACTCGATGTAAACGACCTGTATTCAGTTTCGGTTCATCAACAAATAACAGAACCAAAAGACAAGTAAGAGCTTCATGGTCCAACAAATGGCGGCCTCTCAGTTTTACAGGGTTCTCAAGGCTTAAAAAATTATCTTTGTGTAAGGCCCAGTTCTGACCTGTTCTTGGACCTCTACCTAGGGCACACCTTAGTGAACCTGAAATTTAGGGATAACAGTATTAGAAACATTTAACCTTAACCCATTTTAACATGATACTACAAGCAAAAGTATGAAAAAAACATTGTGGGAAAATAAGAAATTGGTTGTAACAAGCATATTTTTTTTTCTTTTTCAGATATGTTTTTACCAAGAGAGACAAATACTTTTAGAATTTCAGAGACTTGAAATTGTCATTCAGACTTTCTTTGAATTAGGACCAGCTTAAAATTTTGTCATAAATTAATTGGATTTATTTTTCTTTAGCTTATTGGTGTGGATTACTCTTTTGAGGAACATATACTGAGTGTTCAGTAATACCAGAGGTATCAGAAAATGTCAGTCTTGGGACAACAACCTAACTATGGCAATACTGCTGGTTTCTCCAAATGTAGCTAAAAACAATTTTGATAATTTTTAATGTTTAGATTAACTGTCTTTAAACCCATTATTAAACAGTAAAGTTTAGTAACAGTGCAAATTCAAATAATTTGAAGGCAACAATATTTAGATAATAAAATAGTTGTAATTTGGCTGAGAAAACATTGTTAGAAATGAAGAAAATTTTTATTTACAAGCAACTTCTTCATTTAACAGTTTTTTTTTTAAGATTTGTGCTCTAGAGGCATAAATAGATCAGTTATGCAGTAAAACCTAGGAAATATTAACATTTTTTTCAAATTTAGGAAACGCTTACTATCACATTTGCAAAATTGATAAAAAATACATAATTTTTTTGAAACATTATGTGTCGAGGTTTACAATATGAAATCTTATGCTTTCAGAAGCATCTTATGCAGAAATAGTGCAAGTACTACAGACAATATTTCATCAAACAGATAGTTTCTAAAATATATATATGCCAGATGCATTCATTCCAATCTATTGCAAATACTATCTTTGAAAATCAGGAATAAGATAATTGTGGTGTCATCAAAACATTTGATTTTTCCAGCATCATAAGGTAACATCATTTAAGCTATTCCCACTTAGAAAAATTTTAGACCTGTCCAAATTCAAAGAAGTTTGCAGACAACAATTATAAGTTGATGAAATTTTTAAAATCTTAGTGTTTTAGGGTAGAAAACATTGTGTATAATGAAGAAATTGCTTGTAACAAGCATTTTCTTCAATGTCCACAATGTTTTCCATATCTTTTATATTGAGGGTTGTTTAAAAGTGTCATTGTGTGGGAATGGGTTAAGCAAGTTTTCAAGCATAATGTATTGCATGCATTTCATTTTAATCCTTTTTAACAACCCATTGCCACAAAAACCATGCAGGATGGGATATCAATGTAATTTTTCTCTTCATACCATAGTTTGCCTGTTATCACACTATCCCATAATTTTTTGCGCTATAGAAATATAACAATGAAGAACATTTAGACAAAATGACACATTTTTTGAGACATGCAATTTCTGATTTTGCCACAATGATTTCTGTAATACATTGTATTTTTCCTTTAATTATACTGGAATACATCAAAATCAGCTTTTACTATTCATTTTATATATTAGCCTTGAACTGTGATATAGTGATTCTTTGATTAAGTGACAAGTGCTCACAAAACTAAGAAATCATAATTACTCTGTAAGAGGTTCACACCTGCATGACGAAGGATGGAGGACAGTGACCCGCCTGGAGCTTGCTGTGTGAACAAACGTTCATGCATTATCCTTCGATGTCGGTCTTCCAACTCTCTACGTAAAGTCTGAGCCTCTGCAGCTAGATCAGCTGGTAAAACAGCCATCACACTGTCATCCATGTCGGCAAGGACGGATTGACGGAGGGATGATGGTAAAGTAGCAAAGAAGCTTGCAGGATCAACTGGGGCATCAGGATTGGCTGTAGCATTGGTTTGAGCAGCTAAACGTTCTTGTTCAACTCTTTGTTGTGCCAACACCTAAAGTAATGAAACAGTTGCTTAGATTTACAAAAGTGCTAATTCCTATTGTTTTGTTGCTTTTATGGTTATTCATATATATTCTTTCTTAACCCATTCCAACTCAATCCCTCCTTTTTACGACCCTCAAGAAAAAAGCTTTGGAAAAAATTGTGGAAAATGAAGAAATTGCTTGTATCAAGCAATTTCTTCATTATCCACAATATTTTCTATCCAAAAAGACGAAAAAATTCAAAATTCCATCAACTTGAAATTGTCATCTGCAGCTTCTTTGAATTTGGACCAGTCTAAAATTTTGCTGTGTTGGAATGGGTTAAACTAGAAATTATTGCAAAGGGGAATAATACTGCCAAACAGTGCTGTCTGCCAAAGGGTCGAAACAAAAAATGTACTTTTTAATTAAAGGGGCTATTAATAAGTCAAAAATCAATGAACCATAACCAAAACAAGATGTGTTTGTGAAACAATATGCCTCCGAAAAGGGAATTCTTTAGAAACGGGTAAAGGGTTAAAATTTTGACCTTGACCTGGATGAAATGACCTTCCCCAGTTGCGCCTTGTTGAGATCTATCTACATATCAAATATTAGCATTGTAACTTAATTAGGGTTGAAGTTATAGGTAAATGTTTAGTTGGCAGGTTAAGTTTTGCAGACAGACAGACACTGGTAAAACAATATGCCCCCGATCTTATCGATGCGGGGGCATAAAAAGGATTTGCACTTGTCCGACTTATATCAAGTGTTTCTGTGAAATTTGAATCAAATC
This sequence comes from Fragum fragum, assembly GCA_946902895.1. Taxonomy (NCBI): domain Eukaryota; kingdom Metazoa; phylum Mollusca; class Bivalvia; order Cardiida; family Cardiidae; genus Fragum; species Fragum fragum. The sequence goes on from OX336371.1 coordinate 35,069,881, forward strand.
CTTCTAATGGTTGCTGAGAAATTGAGGGGTCACGATTTTTCACCATAACTCAAGTCAAAATCAATGGACCGTAAACAAGATATAATATGCACATCTCTGTTTGATACTGATTATATTAGTGAAGTTTGAATAAAATCCGACCAATAGTTGCCAAGAAATTGAGTGGACACGAAAATACTACAGACAAGACGGATGGACCAACAAGCTGACTCCTATAATGACTCACACTAGACTCCTATAATGACTCATACTAGATGTTATTACGTGCACTAGAGAAATAAGCAATGGAATTTAATGAAAAGGGTTAACCTACCTCCTCCTGTATAGCAGGTGGAAGGGCAGCTAGAAACTCAGCATTAACTTCTAAAGCTCCAGGAGCCTCTGTATTCTGTTGCTCTTGTCTTCTCTGCTGAATCCTTTGCATCCGTAAATGGTCTGCTATCACTTCTGCGCGAATATTTTCAGGTAAGGCAGCAAGAAAAGATGCATCTAAACCTTCAGGCACACTGCCAGATTGCTCACCACCTGTAGTGGTAGTACTGTCTGTAGTGCTTGAACCTGCAACTGGTTGACTTGGCAGAGCTTCAGATGTACCTACACTGTAAATATAATGTACCACATATTGAAAAAATTTCTTTTGAAATGTTGGAAAATATTGTTAACAAATCACTACACATTGCAAAAATTTCATTTGAAATGTTGGAAAATACTGTAAACATAAAGTACTACATATTGCAAAAATTTCATTTGAAATGTTGGAAAATACTGTACAAATAAAGTACTACATATTGCAAAAATTTCATTTGAAATGATGGAAAATACTGTACACATAAAGTACTACATATTGCAAAAATTTCATTTGAAATGTTGGAAAATACTGTACACATAAAGTACTACATATTGCAAAAATTTCATTTGAAATGTTGGAAAATACTGTACACATAAAGTACTACATATTGCAAAAATTTCATTTGAAATGTTGGAAAATACTGTACACATAAAGTACTACATATTGCAAAAATTTCATTTGAAATGATGGAAAATACTGTACACATAAAGTACTACATATTGCAAAAATTTCATTTGAAATGTTGGAAAATACTGTACACATAAAGTACTACATATTGCAAAAATTTCATTTGAAATGATGGAAAATACTGTACACATAAAGTACTACATATTGCAAAAAATTTCATTTGAAATATTGGAGAACATTTCAGGACACCTGCGCTACATACTTGGAAAAAAGAGAGAGAATTCCAATAAATTTACTAAGTTTGTCATCATAATACACTAGATAATTATCACCTTATAAACATCATTTGACCAAAATCATAAACAACAACTAAAAAATTTTAAAAGCTAAACCTTAGCCCAATAATTTGGGTTTTGGCTACTTGGAGGGCAAATTCTTTAAAAATTACAAATGTGTCAGACATGGATGCCCTACTTAAGTGCTTGTCACATGGCCTCCAGTAGTGACCTACAACTTTGCAGTATCCAATAAAGCTTAACAGCACTAGTACTCATCAAGGGGAACAACTGTTCCAAGTTATTTGGAATCAATCTTTTACTGCAGAAGATATTCTCTGGACAAGAATTGGACACACACCAGTCTCTCCACACACTTACCCACTGACAGAGATAACTCTTTATGCCAATTACCAGTACACGACAGGGGCATAAAAACTGTAAAGCTGATCCCTCCATTTCACAATTGTAGTTTTTAAACCTTGTCAGTTCAAAAGAAATTCAATTACAAATGAACATTTGTCTCACTGAAAAGATCTTCTTTCGAAATCTTTATTAACCCATTCCCACATGATAAAATTTTAGACTAGTCCAAATTCAAAGAAGTTGCGAGAGACAATTTTCAGTTGATGAAATCTTAGGGTTTTTTTTATAGAAAACATTGTGGATAAGGAAGAAATTGCTTGTAACAAGCAAATTCTTCATTTTCCACAATGTTTTCCAAAGCTTTCCTATTGAGGGGCGTTTAAAAGCGTCATTGTATGGGAATAGGCTAAAATAAAATGCCGAGAGCACCTAAAGGCCATATGATGGGTCAACATTCAGTGTTTCAGCCAGGATTTTTTTCAAAAGGTAGTCCTAAATAGAGGCCAGTCCCATTTTCCATGGGGGAAAAGGGGGGGGGAGAAAATCTGTGATGCTTCTTTTCAATTTCCAGGTCAACATGAGCAAGACGAAAACCACAAAGAAAATATCTAGAATGATTAAATGAAAAGAATAAAATTTGGAACAAAAATATTGATATTTACTTCTGCATGTAAACCAGTTGATTCATTTCTTTCGTCCATAGATTTTTGTGCCTTTTCTAACGGTCCGACAGACTTTCGTACCCTGGCGCAATATGCAAAAACAGATTTTTGGGGCCAATTTTGGCTTGTAGGTTTTGAAAATGTGCGGGAATGATTATTCCTTTGAGGAAATCCAGCAAGGGCACATCCTGGCTGAAACACTGAACGTTTGTTTTGAAAACAAATCTTACAATAAACTCTCATTTGAAAAGGACAAACAGTGTAAACCAAGGTCAGATTGCATGTATATGCATACTGAATAAGTCTATACTTCCTGCCAGGTAGTGATATTCTTGGTGCAGAAAGACAAGGAAGATATAGGTAAAAAGTGTTGGTTTTTTTTCTATTTTCATTGAGTGGATCCATAAAACACAAACAAACAAGTACAGGTCTTACTTACACAACAGTAGAAGTACTGATTGGGGCTGCCCCTTCTGTCACAGACACTAAATTTGCCATGCTCCTGTCATTAGTTATATCTTGTGGACTCTCTGACAAAGAAAACAGAATTTTCATCTTGGTAATTCATTTCATGAACTATGGTCTGTTTGTACACAAATCTAAGCAAACATTTTTGTATGTTTATAACCCAATAATGTGCCAGTTTTCAACAATACTGTGTTACCTGAATTTAATAATGATACAGGGAAATTAGTTTTCTTAAAACACAGGAGGCAAGTCATTTAAGAAATTCAGTTTTTTTTATCCCATTCCCACACTTTTTGATGAAAAACAATTGGGGAAACATTTTGAAAATGAAGAAATTGCTTGTAGCATGCAATTTCTTCATTTTCCAAAATGTTTTCAACCAAGAAAGTTAAAAAATAATTGTCCTTTGCAATTCCTTTTCAATTTGGACCAGTCTAAGATTTTGATGCCTGGTAAGGGCTGCAACTTTCTTTTACACAAAAATATTCTAAGTCAAGTAGGGACAAGCATTTCCCTTGCATCACTATGTAATCTAAAGTAATCTTTACCTTAGATTATGTCATTTATCCAAAACAGTATTATTTAACCTATTACAATTTCTTCAAAAATATCTGATAAAGGGTCACCAAAAGATCATTGTCCTGTAAAAATTGTTTCAGGTCTGTCCTCCATGAAGTCCTCAATATACTATATGGAAATTAGCCCTGCCCATATGAGCCATGTTTTTTAGTAATCAAAATTCTTTGAAGGTATCTGGTAAAGGGAATCAAAAGTATAATTCCTGTGAAATTTGTTTGAGGTTCATCCTCTGTTTCAAGAAAAAAGTTTTTCAAAGTTTTCCCTATACACCATAAGTGGAAACTAGCCCCGTCCATGTTTTTTATCTGATACATAAATGCTCACCTGTGTTATTTCACATGAAATTTGGTTAAAATCTGTAAAGTACTTTCAGAGAAGAAGATTTTCAATAGTTTACAGACAGGCACATGTGTGTATGAACACAAAATGGACACATTGCCATGACAATAGCCCACTGTCTTTCAATCAATGGAGCTAAAGAAGAAAACCAACTTGCCTAACATTTCTTTGTACAGTCATAAATATGAGCTGAAGTCAATTATATGAAGACTGCCATTTCATTTTAAATCATAACCCATTACTACAATAATACTTTCTGCAAAACTAATGAAATACAATCATGGAAAACTTTGTGGGTAAAGGAGAAGTTGCTTGTAACAAGCAAGTTTTCCTCTTTCAATATTTTCTTCCCAATGTGGTACTTTTTTCCCAATTTCAGCGCAAATTGAACTTTTGTCTGTTACTTCTTTCAATCCGAACCAGTCTAAAATTTGCTCTATGAGTCAAGTCAGTCTTTCAGCCTGGGATACTAATGAAGTGATTGAAGAAGGATTTCAAAAGAAATTTGTACTGAAGGAACTATTTCAACAATGTCTAGATAAGATGGAAAACGTCACTCTTAAATAATTCTAAATGCAACCTTATATTGTGGGTACTCATTTGAATACACTCAATGAGACGATTACAATTAACCCTTGTCATGCTGAACCCGGAATATTCCGGTTTTGTCAGGATGTGAAGCCCAAGATCAGCCTGCACATAAGTGCAGTCTGATCTTGGTCTTCACCTCCTGTTTGTTCTTTTCCTTCCAGAGTTGTTTATGAAATTGATTTCTAAAAGAAATATTGTTTTTTGAACCACAAGTTCTTTCAGTACTTTAAGCCCTTTGATTTTACAGCAATTCAGTAAGGTAATATATACAGCATGACAAGGGTTAATACCAATAACACAGGTTTTAGGATAGTATTGATGAAATATCTAAATATTAAACCATGTTATCTCCACCTATCAGTAGTTGTGGTAAAGTTGATTTACTGTGTTCCAAAGACATTCATTCAATTTTGGACGGTTCCAAATTCAAAGAAATTACAGAAATTTAATTGGTAATTGATGATATTTCCAAAGGAGTCAAAAAAGGACCTGTGTCGCTCCACTAGATGAAATATGTCAACCCATAAAATTTAGTTCTCACTTTCAGGAGAATATTATGTTAGAAATATACAAACTTCCTCTGACCAAGGTATTCTAGACTAATAAAGCCAAAATTGGCATTCAGACAAACATTTTTGAACATCTTTCGATTTCAAAATCTTAATATACAAGAGCCATGTCGACCATGGCCATCCCCCGTCGTAAAAGCTTGATAGTAAATTGAAGCCAGTTAGATTTAGGCTTCTTATGCACAGAATTTCTTCTAAATGAGTTAGATAAAAGCTATTATACTTTCAGAGATATGCTCTGGACAAAATCTAAGCCTTAAAAACAACATAGGGCAATAACTCCAAAATTATGCAAGCAAAAGCTGTGGGTCTGGTGCACTGCACTTTTCCTAAACGAGATCTATCAACCTATGAAGTTTCAAGTTAATAGCTATCAAACTTTCAGAGATATGCTCCGGGCAAAATCTTAGTCTTCAAAACAATAAAGGGCAATAACTCCAAAATTATGCAAGAAAGAGTTGTGGATCTTGTGCACTGCACTTCTCCTCAATGAGATCTATCCACCTATGAAGTTTCAAGTTGATAGCATTTATACTTTAGGAGATGCTCCGGACAAGCTTAGTGATGGCATGACGGAATGACTGACAGAGAACATTACTATATCCCCTTTGCCGAAACAGCCGGGGATAATAATTTTCTTGTCTATGGATTCATTAAATAAGCTCTCCCCTATTTCTTCTAGGGACCAAATTTCCTTAAATTTTCTTAAATATATTTTTGGACCTCATAATTGAGAGTGGAACACGCCACCAACTACTCTATGGCCGCTGCCCTTTACCATTTGGACCAGTCTAGAATTTAGTTGTCTGGTAATGAATTAAATACCTTATTTTTTCATCAACCAACTGTGTAAATCAATACAAACAACAAGGACAAATACCTGAAGTACTGGACAGAGCAGTGGTAGGACCAGATCCTGTAACACTAGAAAACACTTCTGTGCCTACTGATGACTGATCCCCTTGTCTATTGGTATCTATAGGAGATTGGGTTTCCTCAGGTGGACTCTGACTATCATTCAGTAACAGAGACACAAGGCTGCCGGTTGGCTGGGCAACAGATTCATCTAGATCCCCCTGTGGAGGGAGGTAACTCTGGAAGATACCTCTGAAGTTGTTACTGAAATCATACAAAGTTTTTGTTAACCAATTACCACACCACAATATTTTGATCTGTTCCAAATTCAAAGAAGCTGCACAGGAAAATCTTAAGTTGGTAGCACTTTAATAATCTTTGCTTGGGCAGTGAGGGATAGTGAAGGAATTTATTGTTACAAGCAACTTCTCTATTTGCTACATTGTTTTTTTTTTCTTGAGAGGCATAAAAAAGTGAGATCATTTGTTAAACACCTTCAGAATGTTGGCCACGCCAACTGACCTCCAACACACTATTTCAAATGAGATATCAAACAGTTGGATTTTGAAATAAATATCCTCAAGGACATAAAACAAATTATTGATTGGTGACCTAATTGATTGATTGAATGGGGTTTAACTCCACTTTTAACAGTATTTCAGTCATATCATGGCAGCTGGAGCACCTAACCATGGATTTCCAGTATTTCTCATACCAGTACTACCACTACATCCTTTTTGGGCCTATAGCTGCTCATCCCAATTAGGTTTATGAGTACCATAAGTGGGAGACAAACATTGGAAAGGATTTTAGCCGAGACCAGGGATCAAACCGGGATTCCATGGCTAGGAGTCCTTGCTACATCTGCACTATGGCAACATCCAATTGGTGACCTAAACATAGCACCTACAGCTTATATAAATTGTAGTTACCATATTTAACCGTTTCCTTTACAATCCCCTGTATCAAGCAATCCCTTTTTTTCCCCACAATATTTCTACCCTGTAGGTTGGTTATTTCTTAATTTGTGCCCACTTTTAATTGTAGTCTGTAACGTCTTTGAAATTGGACAAGTCTAAAATTAAAAATGTCCCTAAATCACTCACCTGTCTGATAAGCCCCTCCAAGGGAACATTCTTGACAAATTTGGTCCGATTTGGCCCAGAGGTTTAAGAGGAGAAAATTTTTAAATAACTATTTCATGATTTCTCAGAGTCTTATTAAGCTCTGCCCTGTCACACCCCTACTTTTTGGTAAATCAAAATTTCATGAGCAAGATTTTAAAAGGGTCACCCAAGGAACTTTCTGGTCAAGTTTAGTCAAATTGGCCCAATTGTTTAGAAGATTTTTAATGAAAGACAACGGACACAGGGTGATCACAAAAGCTCACCAAGTAAGCTAAAGAAAAAACCCTCCTTATGAACAAGAACAATACATGATTTGTCTAATATATTACAGCATGAATACATACTGACAGACAAGCCTGTACTGTACCAACACAACAAAGTTTCAGACTTGTTCAATTAGAAAGAATTAGTAGACAACAATTTGTAGTTGGTAGAATTTTGAAATTATTGTCATTTTGAGTAGAAAATATATACGGTGGATATTGAAGAAATTGCTGATAACAAGCAGTTACTTAATTTTCCACAATGTTTTTTAAAGCTTTTTCCTAAAGGGGTGTAAGGAAGCAGGATGTGTAAGAATGGGTTTGATGCACAAGGAGACTATCCTTACCTGGTAGGGTTTGGGTTGTTGATCCTTGGAGCCTGTGGGGTTAGAAGAGGAATACCTTGATCAAGTGGAGTGTAATCTGGCATATATGGCACACTTTGTGAGCTGTTTATAGGAGTAACAAATGGAATAGGATTACCCATCATTTGGGGAAGCCCAACATTGGAAAAGGAACTACCCAGTTGTAATCCAGGATTTGTAGACAAGGGTGTGTTTACAGAGCTTGGAGTTAATGAACTTGGCATCTGTAGACTCTCTGGGAAAGATGGCATTGGTGGTGGAAAAGTGGGCGGAGCATAGATTTGAGCAGTTGAAGGAGGCGCAGCAGTAACTGGTGTTGAAGTATCTGGCCCTGATGTGTTTGTAAAGGCTTGTATTCTACTGATCAGAGACTGAGTGGGAACAACATCTGGGGCGGCCAGAGGGGTCAGGGGTGGCATTGCCTGGAATCCACCAGTAGAGGGTTGGGGTGGAGCCTCAGCCACTACTGTACTTGACTCATTTGCTGAACTCTGTGGTAGACCATAGCCAGCTAACTCTCCTTCTTTCAAGTGTTTTTCAACAGCCTCGACCCAGACATCTGCAGCTGAAGCAGCTTCTGCATCAGCTGGAAATAGGAAGATAGTACTCTAAACAAAACTTTGACATTTCACATTGGTCCTACTTAAGAAGAGTAGTAAAACACTTCTCAAGGTAAGTAAACAAGTATTAAGAAAGTATCATTTTGAAATTATCGCCTTCAAAATCTTTCAAATTGGATCAGTCTAAAAAACTAGAAGGCCTGTATCGCTCCATTGGCCTGAATTTACTGCTAAATCAATACAAAATCAGTCCAGCTTTTTCATGATCATCAAGGAAATAACTAATAAAACATAAAATAGATCAAAGCAAGCATTTTGGTCATAATCAATTAGGACCAATCTGGTGAAGGACTAAAGGATAATGATAAATCTTTCCTTAAAAATAAACTAAGCAACTTAAATGAAAATGTACCAGGGAGCAACTAATATGCAATATAGTTAGCCAATTCAGCAAATGAATTACTTCCCTTTAACCCTTTCCCATTTTTGGAAATTTTAGACTAGTCCAAATTGAAAGAGTTTGTAGACGACAATGAAAACTGGATGCCATTTGAAATGAAACCATCCTATGTGGTAGAATATATTGAGGAAAAAGAAGAAATTGCTTGTTACAAGCAATTTCTTCTTTTTCTACAATGTTCTCCAGTATAAAATCACAGCAACGTAAAATCACTTATTTGAACAGGAAAGGGTTGATAAATCTTACAACATTAAGCTTGCAAGTCCTTATTTTTAACTGACCAAAATCTTTTGAAAAGCGTCTGGTTGGTCAGACGGACGCATGATGGAAATAATGCAATCACAATAGCATGTTGGCCTTTAGCCAGTTGATGTAACTAGAGGTGCTAGAGCACCTTATTCACTCCACCTGCCTGAATTTACTTATCATTCCTGAGAAATTTGGTTGAAAACCATCCTGCAATTAGCAAGAATAAGATTTTCAAATTTCACTATATACCATATAGATACAAAACCGCCTATAAAAGCCATATTTTTCATCCGAGCCATATTTTATGAAGGAATATGACAAAGAGGCACCAAAGGATCATTTTGTAAATTTTTGTTGAAAACTTATAATCTTTAGTAATCTGAGAAGATTGTAGGTTTTCACTGTAAACCTTATAATGAAATTAGCAATGTTTAAAGCCAATCAATTCTTTTTTATAGAATTTAATAATGGGTCACCAATGGATCATTCCAGTGAATTGGTTTATGAGAAGAAGTTTTACAAAGGTTTCACCATATATGGAAATTAGCCCTGCCCATGAAAGCCATGTTTTCTTTCCAATATAAATTCTTTGAAGGTATCTGATAAAAGGTCATCCAAGGATCTTTTCTGTGCAATTTGGTAGAAATTCATCCATAAGTTTCACCATATATGGAAATAAGCCCCCCTCTCCCACCGTGAACACCACACTTTTCATCCAATCTTAATTCTTTGAAGGAATCTGATAAAGGGTTACCCAATGAGCATTCCTGTAAAATATAGTTGAAATCTATTATTTGGGATTTGAGAATATTTTTTTTAAAGGTTTCACCAATTATGGAAATTAGTACTGCCCATTAAAACCATGTTTTACATCCAATTCTTTGAAGGAATCTGATCAAGGGTCACCCAATCATCATTCCTGTAAAATTTGATTGAAATCAATCAATTGGTTTCTGAGAAGAAGGTTTTTAAAGGTTTCACCATGTATGGAAATAAGCCCCGCCCATTTAAGCCATGTTTTTCTTCCGATCAAAGTTCTTTGAAGGAATCTGATAAAGAGTCACCTAAGGATCATTTCTGTGAAATTGAGTTGAATTCTGTTCAGTACATTTTCTAAGGAGAATATTTTTAGAGTAAAAATTTGCGGACAGACGGACACACAAACGGATGCATGACGGGCACAACACCATGACAATAGCTCACTGGCTTTCAGCCATTGGAGCTAAAAATTGTCTGGTTATGGTTGAATTTAGAACTAGATAGGTTACAGTCAATGATACACAAACAAAAACAAAGACTGTCTCTTTGTCCAAAGTATATGACATCAAACAAGATCTCAACAAGAATGGTCAGCTGTCACAGAATGTCCAGGATAGATACTTTTGGCACTTCTTAGAGCGGTCACAAGCTTTACACTATGTAATGGACAAGGAAATAATCATTAATTGGCCAATTCCCACACAAGATCACAAGAAAGTGACATTTTCTATCCACATTTATCTCCACCACAGCCCTAGGTTGATCAGTCTCTAACCTGTAAATGTTGTTTTAACCACCGGAACAAGAGAAGAACTTACTCATTTGTCTGTTGGTAGAAGTGGTTGGTGTGACAGATGCTGTGGTTGAGGTTGGAAGAGGAATACTGCTTACATCTATGGGCCCTGCAACATTCAGGGACAAATCTTGAACTGTTGTACTAGGAGAAACCTGAAATATATAACAAATATAGTGGTAGATGCAAGTAGATATAGTTAAGCCCAAAATGCCAAGGTCTTTTAATTAAAGGTACCCCATGGATCATTCATATGAAACTTGGTTGAAATCTGCCTGATAGGAGAAATTTGTTTAAATGTTTGTTTAAATTACAGATCAAGTTTTCAGCAAGCAGCCAGAAACCAATATGCTCCCATCTAATCTATGCTTCAGCATGAACATATAGACCAACAATCGGTTCCTCTCAGTACTCTCGTTACTTCCGATTTTAATGCAATTCTAGACTAAAATTTGTAACAGACATGGATGCTCCCACATATTTGCTTGTCACATGACCTTTCGTTGTGACCTTCAACTTTGGATTATCAAACAGAACTTTATACATGACACTAATACTCATTAAGGGGAACAAATGTGCCAAGTTATTTAGAAATCCATCAATTAATGCAGAAGCCATGCTATGAACAAATATTGGACACACACAAAGAGGTAACTCTATATGCCCATGGTCATTACATGATAGGGCCATAAAAAGGTTGTAATTAAGAGATGAAGAGAATATTTTTTGTTTTCATGGAGGTATGAACCGAAACAAGGTGCCAAATTGTCACAAGATACGCCCGTCACACTGCTTAATATTAACTGGGGGTTTGAATAGAACTGATGTTATTTTAAATGAATATTTTTTGTCAAACAAAGTATGAAAAACAACAAAGGGCAATAACTCAAAATATACGCTAGGTAGAGTTATGGTTCTTGTACACTGCACTTGGTGAGCTCTATCCATCCATGAAGTTTCATTATTCTAGCTATTATACTTTTAGAGATATACTCCGGACAAGGTTCAAGTATGAAAATCAACAAAGGGCAATAACTCAAAATATGCGCTAGGTAGAGTTATGGTTCTTGTACACTGCACTCCCACTTTGTGAGTTCTATCCATCCATGAAATTTCATGATTCTAGCTATTATACTTTTAGAGATATACTCTGGACAAGATTCAAGTATGAAAAACAACAAAGGACAATAACTCTAAAAATAGGCTAGGTAAAGTTATGTTTCTTGTACACTGCACTCCCACTTTGTGAGCTCTATCCATCCATGAAATTTCATGATTCTAGCTATAATACTTTTAGAGATATACTCCGGACAAGATTCAAGTATGAAAAACAACAAAGGGCAATAACTCAAAATATAAGCTAGGTAGAGTTATGGTTCTTGTACACTGCACTCCCTCTTGGTGAGATCTATCCATCCAATAAATTTCATGATTCTAGCTATTATACTTTTAGAGATATACTCCGGACAAGATTCAAGTATGAAATACAACAAAGGGCAATAACTCAAAAAATAGGCCAGGTAGAGTTATGGTTCTTGTAGACTGCACTCCCCCTTAATGAGATCTATACACCCATGAAGTTTCATAATACTAGCTATTATACTTTTAGAGATATACTCCGGACAAGATTCAAGTATGAAATACAAAAAAGGGCAATAACTCAAAAAATAGGCCAGGTAGAGTTATGGTTCTTGTAGACTGCACTCCTACCTTGTGAGCTCTATCTCCATGAAATTTCATGATTCTAGTTATTATACTTTTAGAGATATACTCTGGACAAGATTCAAGTATGAAAATCAAAGAAGGGCAATAACTCAAAAAAATAGGCCAGGTAGAGTTATGGTTCTTGTACACTGCACTCCCTCTTAATGAGATCTATACACCCATGAAGTTTCATAATCCTAGCTATTATACTTTTAGAGATATACTCCGGACAAGATTCAAGTATGAAATACAACAAAGGGCAATAAGTCAAAAAATAGGCCAGGTAGAGTTATGGTTCTTATAGACTGCACTCCTACCTTGTGAGCTCTATCCATCCATGAAGTTTCATGATTCTTGCTATTATACTTTTAGAGATATACTCCGGACAAGATTCAAGTATGAAAAACAACAAAGGGCATTAACTCAAAAAATAGGCCAAGTAGAGTTATGGTTCTTGTGCACTGCACTCCCCCTTGGTGAGATCTATACACCCATAAAGTTTCATAATCCTAGCTATAATACTTTTAGAGATATACTGCATACAAGATTCAAGTATGAAAAACAACAAAGGGCAATAACTCAAAAAATAGGCCAGGTAGAGTTATGGTTCTTTTGCACTGCACTCCCCCTTGGTGAGATCTATACACCCATAAAGTTTCATGATCCTAGCTATAATACTTTTAGAGATATACTCCATACAAGATTCAAGTATGAAAAAAAACAAAGGACAATAACTCAAAAAATAGGCCAGGCAGAGTTATGGTTCTTGTGCACTGCACTCTCCTTGGTGAGATCTATACACCCATAAAGTTTCATGATCCTAGCTATTATACTTTTAGAGATATACTCCATACAAGATTCAAGTATGAAAAACAACGAAGGACAATAACTCAAAAAATAGGCTAGGTAAAGTTATGTTTCTTGTACACTGCACTCCCACTTAGTGAGCTCTATCCATCCATGAAATTTCATGATTCTAGCTATTATACTTTTAGAGATATACTCTGGACAAGATTCAAGTATGTAAAACAACAAAGGGCAATAACTCAAAATATAAGCTAGGTAGAGTTATGGTTCTTGTGCACTGCACTCCCCCTTGGTGAGATCTATACACCTTTAAAGTTTCATGATCCTAGCTATAATACTTTTAGAGATATACTCCGGACAAGATTCAAGTAAGAAAAAAAAACAAAGGGCAATAACTCAAAAAATAGGCCAGGTAGAGTTATGGTTCTTGTGCACTGCACTCCGTATTGATGAGAAGAATATAACTGCCAAGTTTAAAGTCAATCGGACTTACGGTGACAGAGTTATGCTCCGGACAAAGAAGTGGACACCGCCCGGACGCCCGGACAACCGGACGCCCGGACACCACGGGTGATCCCATAATACGTCCCGTCTTCGACGGGCGTATAAAAACTAATCACACTTTATGAATACCCGATGCGGATTCATACATTGTGTGATTAATTTTTTCAGTTCATACCTCCATGAAAACAAAAAATATTATCTTCATTTCTTATAATTTAATAGTATTGAGCGAAAAATGCAACAACTTAACAAATTTTGATACCTTTTTGTAGTGAACTATTTTGTGCAAAAGCATTAAAAATGGCTGCGTACTCAAAATTTTGTTCATGGAGGTATAAATTATATTTTTTGACCAATCAGATCGCTCGTTTTTGATAGACGAAACTAACAATTAAATTATTTAAGCATAAAATTGGGTTAAGTATTTCACCCAAGTGATTATGAACATGATGAAATACCTCCATTTTTTGCTCTGTATTGCTATCAGCAGCAGTTTTCTGGGTTTCCACTTTCTTAGCCTCTTCTTCCTCTGCAGCTTTCTTTCTTTTCTCTCTTCTGTCAGCAAGCTCTTCATCCCTCTCTTTCTCCAATTTCTCAATGATCTCTGGCTTTAGGGCTACAAGTTATCAAAACATGATTAGTCATTTACAGATATTTAGAACATTACCACTCTTTTGTGTCAATCATGCCTGCAGGTGCAAAATAAAAATAGAATATGAAAAATATCCTTGTAAAAAAATCTTTCAAGTTACAAGGCTGTAAAAGTTGAAGCTCTTTGCCATTTCTAAACCTTCAAACACAGCAGATGCCATTCCATGTATCAATGAATTTATAAGCCACAAGAAACTGCAGCATCTAATCCATCAAAGAGAAGTGAATACATATGTAACTAAAATGAAACATTCATAAACAAGGGCATACCCTGTTGATCATCTGTATAGAATTAAATGCCACTAAGTAAATTTTACAGTTTTATCAGAGCAGCTGATACAAGTTTCCATGTCTTTTTCCATTTACCATTCCAGTATTAAGTTTTGTCAAATGTTGGTAAATTTCTTGAAAACAGTAAGCAAACAAAAGATACTTGTTTAAAAACAAGATTTTCGATTTGTGCATCTAATTCCATAAAGAATTGTGGCAGTAATTTGGCACAGAGTTTTGAAAATAAATCTCCTTTTTCCATGATGCAGCGTTGAATCCTAAAATACAGACAATAAATGCTAGGTCACATGAAAAAAAAAAATAGGTAAAAAATTCATCTAGAGGGATTGGAATAGTTTTGCTTGCAGGAATTTTTAATGAGTCTCCTTTTTCAATGATGCAGCATAGAATGACAAAACACTTTCTTGGGGAAAGTTTCATCAAATTCTGTCTATAATTGGAAGTAAATACGAGTTAAATTACATACCAGCCATACAGTCATGCAAACTATCCCCATCCAGCACTTTAGCTTCTTCAGTCCATCTGTTTAATGTACTTGGAATAGTAGATAGGGTCCCCATGGAAGAATTGGGATTTGGGTTGAAATCCTGAAATAAATCATAGACATCAGGTATTTATTGAAATACCAAGATAGTTTGAAATTAAACCATCTCAATATTCATCTCCATATTAACCCATTCCCATTAGACAGAATTTTAGACTGGTCCAAATTGAAAGAAGTTGCAGACAACAATTTAGGGTTTATGAAATTTCGAAATTTTTTCAACTTTCTAGGTAGAAAATATTGTTGAAAATGAAGAAGTTGCTTGTAACAAACAATTTCTTCATCTTTAACAATGCTTTCCAAGGCTTTTTTATTTGGGGGCATCTAAAAGCATCACTGAATGGGAATGGGTTCAGACAACTTACCAGCCTACTTAAATTATTTTTTAGAAAACATTTAAGGAAAAAAGCCTGGTATTTTATATATTCCAACTATGTTTTCTTCCTTTTTGTCTTATTCCTCTTATGACTTTTGTTTAATTTGGTTTTATGCTTTTTTGAACCACTTTTCAGTTTTATCAAGTCAAAGTTAACTTATTCATGTGTTTCCTGGGTATCACCAGCCTCCTCGTCTTATTTAACAGGTCATGCCAATAATATGAAGTTATGTGAAATAATGTCCTGATTGCTAAAAATGTAAGCACATATCAAGTGCAACACTGTCTTAATCTATTTTCATACGATACTGCTTCTTTGTGCCCCTCCTGAAAAAAATTTGGAAAACATTGTTGAAAATGAACAAATTGCTTGTTAAAAGCATTTCCCTCATATCCCACAAAGTTTTCATTGCTGAAAAAAAAAAAAAAAAAAACAAAAAAAAAGTTTATATTTCATGAATTTGTAATAGTCAACTGAAACTCTTTTTTTTTTTAAATCAGACCAGTCTAAAATCATATTGCGTGGTGATGGTATATGTGCCTATATTAATATATGCACTCATCACAGAGTTGCACTTATACGTCCAATGGTTGCTGAGAAATTGAGCAGACACAATTTTTAAACAAAGGGCCATAACTCCATAAAACAAGAGGACCATGATAGTCCTAAATCGCTCCCCTGAGTATGATGGTTCATGGCTTTATGATATAAACAAAATAGCAAAGCCCTCTGTCTAATTATTTTGAGAAGATTTTTAAGGATTTCTCTTTAAATCCTAGGTATATTGATGATCCCACCATATAGCACTAATTTCCTGAATATGGTAATGCTTTGAAGTATAGACATCAATACATACCAAGTATAAAAGCTCTAGGCCTAATGGTTTAGGAGAAGAAGGTTTTCAAAGATATCATTATTTATTCCTAACACAAATTAGGGATTGCACAGAAAAAGGGCTATTTTTTAAGTAATTTGGAAGAGGGTCAATGGCTGATGATATGTACCAAGTATCAAAGCTCTAGGATTTATGGTTTGGGAGAAGAAGATTTTTAAAGATTTCCTTCTTTCATTCTATGTAAAATCAGGGATCACAAAGAAAAGCGCTTATTTTCAGAATACAGTAATTCTTTGAAGTTTTTTGGTAGAGGGTTAATAGATGATGTATACCAAATATCAAAGCTCTGAACCTTATGGTATAGGAGAAGATTTTAAAGATTTCCTTCTTTAATTCTGTGTAAAATCAGGGATCACAAAGAAAAGGGCTAATTTTCAGAATACGGTAATTCTTTGAAAAATTTGGTAGAGGGTCAATAGATGATGATTTGTACCAAATATCAAAGCTCTAGGCCTTATGATTTGGGAGAAGAAGATTTTTAAAGGTTTTCTTCTTTTATTCTATGTAAAATCAGGGATCACAAAGAAAAGGGCTGATTTTCAGAATATGGTAATTCTTTGAAGTATTTTGGTAGAGGGTCAATTGATGATGATTTGTACAAAAAATCAAAGTTCTAGGCCTTATGATTTGGGAGAAGAAGATTTTTAAAGATTTCCTTCTTTATTTCTATGTAAAATGAGGGATCACAAAGAAAAGGGCTAATTTTCAGAATACAGTAATTTTTTGAAGTATTCGGTAGAGGGTCAATAGATGATGATGTATACTAAATATCAAAGCTCTAGGCCTTATGATTTGGGAGAAGAAGATTTTTGAAGATTTCCTTCTTTTATTCTATGTAAAATCAGGAATTGCGTAGAAGAGGGCTAATTTTCAGAATAAGGTAATTCTTTTAAGTATTATGGTAGATGGTCAATAGATGATGATTTGTACCAAATATCAAAGCTCTAGGCCTTATGGTTTGGGAGAAGAAGATTTTCAAAGATTTCCTTCTTTATTCTATGTAAAATCGGGGATCGCCCAGAAAAGGGCTAATTTTCACAATACGGTAAATCTTTGAAGTATTTTGGTAGATGGTCAATAGATGATGATTTGTACCAAATATCAAAGCTCTAGGCCTTATGGTATAAGAGAAGATTTTTAAAGATTTCCTTCTTTATTTCTATGTAAAATCTGGGATCGCCCAGAAAAGGGCTAATTTTCAGAATACAGTAAATCTTTGAAGTATTTTGGTAGAGGGTCAATAGATGATGATTTGCACCAAATATCTAAGCTCTAGATCTTATTGCTTTGGAGGTGAAGATTTTTTAAGTTTTTTGACTCTGTTGCCATGGCAATCAGAGTTCTTCATGGATTTCAATTCTTTGAAGTATTTTGAAAGAGCATGACCTAAGGATCATTTCTGTAAAGTTTTGTTGAAATTCCATGGTTAGTTTAGGAGGAGAAGATTTTTTTGTACTTGTGAACGGACAGACGGACGGACGATGACTGATCACAATAGCTCCCCCAGAGCACTTCGTGCTCAGGTGAGCTAAAAAAAATGCTATATCAGTGAAGTTTGAATCAAACCCGCCCAATGGTTGTCAAGAAATTGAGCGGACACAAAAAACCTACAGACAGACAGACCGACTGACCGACAAGCTGACTCCTATATACCCCCCAAAAATAGTTTTGAGGGGTATAATCATAACGTTAATGTTGGAAATTCAACGTTCATTTCTGGTCTATATGAATGATTTGATTGGTCTGATAATTTTTTTTGATTGACAAATATGATCTATCGATTCTATATATACATACATGGAATAGTTCTTCTAAAATCCTTTCTTCCTCTGGTCTAGCAATAATACGTAAATCATTGTTGGACAGAACAACCCTAGTATGTGTTGGGCCAGCTTGAGTATTCAAGGTATTGGTCAACTGCAGGACATCAGCAGCAGTGCTGGGACCCAGTAGCCTGAAATAAGGACATTATTAAAATTGTTACAGGCAGACAAAAGTATGATTATAATCTGCTTAAAATTCAAAGACAAAAATCTAAAATGAGCACAATTACGCAAAATAACGCACCAGTTCTTATACGGCATTTCGGTGAAAGGAGAAATAGATTAATATAAGTAATATTTTCCTATATAAATCATCTCACTTTACATCTTGAAATTCATTTATGCTATGGAAGTGGGTATAAACACATGCGTTTTTTTTGGGGGGGGGTCAGATCTTCCAAATAAATACATTTTTTTGTTTTTAAAAAGTCTAAATATTTCCAAAAGTTTCATGATTATTATCTCTATGTACAAAGGTTCTAGGGTACAAATGAAATTTGGGTAGTATGAAAGCTGTCAGATGGATTAAACTCTCCACCAATAAAGTGCTTATCACTAAAATTATAACATAAAATTGACAAGGAAACTACTTTGGATGGGACCCTTAACAGAAGACAGACAAAAACTGTGGTTTTATATATATATATATTTATATATTAGCCTTTGGGAAGAGAAGTTTTTCTTTAGTAATCTACAAATAACTCCATATATCTCAGTAAATAAGATTGTGTGAGAAAAAAGCAGATATTTTCTTAACACAAAGTCACAATATACACTGCCTTTTTGCAATAAGCCCCTTTTTCTGTGACACAGCCTAAAATGTCAAAAGAACAACAATATGCCAAAGGCAAGGTGAGTAGGAACATTGCAAAAATTTCACTGAAATTTGTCCATAAATGTAGGAGACGTGTTTACAAGAAATTGGATGGATGGATGGAGAGGAAGATACCAATATACAACCTTAGTAGTGTACAAAGAATTTGAAGTTTTTATGGTAGTAATACGGTAACAATTTCAATTCTTTTTTCAATTATCATTTCTACATACAAAGGTTCTAAAACAGACATAAAACCTTGGTCAATATAAGAAATATTACTATAGCTACAGAGAACGCCACATATCTCTATGAATAAGAATGTGGGAAGATGGTAGCAATTCATAAAACAAAAGTTAATGTGGTTGGCGCATGAAATGAATAACCCTAAGTTCACCCGATTTCCAGACACCCAAATCTTAGACTGGTCAAAATTCAAAGAAGCTGCAGGAGACATTTTTCAGTTGCTGAAATTTCAAAACTTTGTATTTTTTTGGTAGAAAACATTGCAGATAATCAGAGAAAATTCTGGCTCAGAAAATCATGTGCAAAAATATCTCATTTAGCAAATATAATGAGAAATTAATAAATTTGGGTGAGAAATTTTACCAAATACTTCTCTAAACCACATTTTGCTTTGAGATTTTTCCCTCATTAAGCCAATTTAAATGAGATTTCTGGTAGAAAAATGAGAGAATCTTTCAATATCTCACCCTAAAATGATCCCTGGATAATTAAGAAATTTTCTAAAAAAACAAGAGCCATGTTGGACATGGCCATCCCCCACCGCAAAAGTTTGATAGTAAACTGAAGCCAGTTAGATTGAAGCTTCTTGTGCACTGCATTTCTTCTCAATGAGTTCAATAACTATTATACTTTCAGAGATATGCTCAATGAGATCTATCCACCTATGAAGTTTCAAGTTGATAGCATTTATACTTTACGAGATATGCTCTGGACAAGCTTAATGACAGAATGATGGACAGCGACCATTACTGTATCCCCTTTGCCAAAACTGCGGGGGATAAAAAATCCACATCAGGATTGTATGTGATTGGGTTAACATCCCTTTCTATCATTATACAACAAGTTACCATATAAAGTCCAATCTGTGTACAGCAGCCAGTCAAGGGAGAGGGCCAAATTGGCTGCTGTTCACAGATTGGCTGCTGTTCACAGTATCCATAGGGCGGCCATTTTGCCATACAATATTTGGTTAGCTCATTAACAGAACACAAAACCTTAGACCACTCCAAATTCTAAGAAGTTCTCAGCTTCCATTTAAGTGTCTTTCAAAAAAAGGCAATTTGTACCATTTAAGATAGAAAATATTGTGACAGTCTGAAGTGAAAATATCTTGTTATAAGTAAAGTGTAAGAAGGTATGTAAAACTCACAAAATTTTAACGTTGTGGGCCAATTACGTTCATTTGGCCATGTGTGGTGCCCATAAACCATTTGTAAGACAAATCATCAATGTTCTCAAATGAGACATTCTTTTTGAAACGCTTTGAAGAAGGGTCACCATTTTCAAATTCCTCGAGAATTTCTCGTTTACGTTTAGCTACATTTTGAATCTGCGTACAGCCTACACCGAACTCACTAACAATAATTCTAGAAGAACGTCGAGATTCAAGCATGCAAACAACTTTCACGCGATCCACTAGAAAGAGGAACCTACGTTTAGAGAGCCACATTATAGCGAGAATTGAAAGCGACCCGAAGAAATCAGTTCGCTACATTTGTAAACAACCTGTAATGCTCAAGTTCATTTTATTTAAAAAAGACTCGACATCTCAAAAAAATTCCCTATCCTTTAATCAATAATCATCACTCAAATCGACCAAATAAATATTAATGGCTAATAACACGTCAATAAATCAACTACACGAGATTAAGTCGATAATTGGCTGTTTATATCTTGTACATTACGATTAGGCGACTTCGGCAGTTACTATAGTTGTGTTTATCGATTTTTTCGCACACGACTAATTAAGTCACCTGTTTTGTAAGATGACCGTTGTTTAGGTGCGATATACTGTTGACATTAGACCAATTAAGGTGACCGCTGGCCGCATTTCAGGAGATCACGCTATTCACAGTGCAATTAAAGAAGGAATTTGCACGGGGGGAACTCGAGTGGCCGCTGTCGGCAGATTGGCCGCTGTGCATAGTTGGCCGCTAACACAGATTTGACTGTAGACCCATTTCTACATGACAAAATTTTAGACTGGTCCAAATTGAAAGCAAGTGCAGACAACAATTTCAAGTTGGTGGAATTTAAAAAGACTGCCTTTTAGGGTAAAAAACATAGTTGATATTGAAGAATATGTTCATTTTCTACAGTGTTTAACAAAGATTTTTTCTTAGGGGAGCCAGTAAGTGACAGATTCTGGACTGATCCAAATTCAAAGAATTTGCAAACAATCTGTCCTGGATAAAATCAAATTTTCACATAGTTTTTGAAGACACTTTCCTTCAGGGGTTTACAAAAGAGGAACTGTGTTGGAATGGGCATCCACTGAAATTCTACATATTTCATTGAGAGGTATTAAAGAAGATAATATCGACGCTTATCATCTTTCTCAACAAAGGTTCTTGAAAAGAATCAGAACCTTGGTCAGTATAAGATATATTCCTATAGCTACATAGAACACCACATGTCTCAATGAATAAGATTGTGGGAAGAAAGTAGCAACCGCATATCTCAATGAATAAGCTTGTGGGAGGAAAAAGCATCACGTTGAGCAGATTAACCCTTTCCTGGTTAATCCCTGGTTTTTACGTCCCTGTGATTTTATAATGGAGAAAACATTGTTGAAAAAGAAGAAATTGCTTGTAACAAGCAATTTCTTCTTTTTCCACAATATTTTCTTCTCTACTTTCAAATAAAATCAACTTTAAATTTTTGTCTGCAAATCCTTTGAATTTGAGCGGGTTTAAAATTTTGCAAAACAGGAAAGGGTTAATTACTTAACCCATCATCAGACAATATAATTTAAGACCAGTCCAATTTGACAGATGCCTGTTCACAGCAATTTACAATGGGTGAAATCTATCTTAAAGCGAAAAGGGTTAATGAAGGTGAGGTAGCTTAACATAGTATTTCAACTGTAATGCTGTATATTTCACAGTAAACTTAGTTTCAATCCTTTTGACTTTTGTCCTGCCACTATTGTCTGAAAGAACTTGGATCAGATGAATAAAGCATTTTTCATTACAATATTTTCATGTAGTAAGTTTTGTTGTAAATTTTCTAATGATGAACATACAATTTACTTTTTGCATACACAGTATGTCGGACTATGTCCTTTTCATCAGTTTTTCATTTACCCATTATAGTAAAAATCAACTGCTCCTTTTCTAACAATGTTTTCCAAAGCTTTTCTTTCTTCCAAACTTAAACATGGGATTATGGATAAAGCATATATATTTACCTTTGTAAGATGACTGGTGGATTTGGTTGGCGAGGGAAGTTGACATGTAACATCTGGGTATTGGGGTTAAATCTGCAAGCTGTCCTCTGTCTACCACCTCTGGGACCTCGCACAATCGCTTGGGTATCTGGTTGCCTTGACAACAGTGGGTGAGTAATACTAACATTACTTGGAACAGGAGGGATATTGGGAGCTGAAAAGTAAATACATGCCACAATAAAGTCAAATGTTTAACCTGTATCCTACCTCAAATATTAACATTACAGTTAATAAAGCTACATTTAAGCCTTCAGAGCTAGGAAGTTAGATTTGCTAGATATTTACTCTTTCTAATTTTCAATCAAGATACTGCACTTTTTCTATCACCCTTTTTTCAGGGGGGGGGGGAAGGAGGCTTTTTGAAGAGAAAAGCTAAGGTTTAAAAAGTTCTAAATACTTGAATTTGTTGATTCAATCTTCCCTGAAAACCAGACTTACAAAATTGTGAAAAAACCTTTATTTTCATGTATGTTCCTTAATTGAATATGCTATCCTTACAGAAAGTGTAGGCAATTTTTGCCTCGACTTTACAGTTAGATATTGGTGCAAAAATCAGATTAATACCAAGTTAGTACTCTATAATAAGACTTGAGGGGTATACACAACTACTTTAACCCATTACCACACATTAATGCTGACACCCTGAAGACATACAATCATGGAAAAATTTGAGGGAAAAGGAGAAATTTCTCACAATGTTTTCTACCCCGTTTGACACTTATTTTCCAATTTCAGTGCAATTTGAAATATTTTCTGCATTTTATTTCATTTCAGACCAGTCTAAAATTTAATTCTTTGGTAATAGGTTAAGTGCTAATAAATTTCAAGGTACTTCCAACAGTTTTACCCCAACAACTGTATGTGATGTTATGCAAAAGGTGATCATCAAATGTTTGAACTAGAAATGCAGAGACACATATGCCACTGCAAATATTGCCTCTTGTCCGAAGTATGTGATGCAAGTAACCTAAAACTTAAGGATACAGGCTAAGTAAGGTTAAAAGTTTGACCTTTAACTGTGACTTGTAAATATAATAAAATTTGTCAATTGACTACCAAGCATACCTTTAACCTTTAGAGTAACAAAACGGATATTCTGCATGAATAATACTCAACTAATTATTTGACCATTGGCCGAGACCTTGATCCTACCAACACAATCAAACACACTTCTTGCATGATACTAGTACTCATCAAGGTAAACAACTTTGTGAAGTTAACATGAAATCCATTCATAAATGCAGATGATTTTGCCTTGTCAATTTTGTCACTTAACCTTCAGCTTTGATTCAGACATAACCAAAACAAACTTTTTTCATGAAACTATTAGTCATCAAGGGAAACAACTGTGTCAAGTCAATTTGAAATTCATTTTTGTAACTTGACGTTTAGCTATGACCTTCACTTTATCAATTTTTTTTTCATGATAAATTACTCATTTAGGGGAACAAATGTGCAATGTGAATTTGAAAAGTGTCTATAAATAATGGGGATTTCTCCAGACAAGATTAATTTTGTCATTTGGCCTTCATCTTTAATCTTACATATGCCATATCCAATCCAGTGATGATCATCCAAGGTTTTGGTAGCAAGAGGACAATATCCCCATGGCTTAACCATTTCCCCTTTTTTGAAATTTTAGACTTGTCTGAATTGAAAGTTGCAGATGAGACTAAAAATTGGATGCAATTTGAAATGAAACCATTTTATGTGGTAGAAAATACTATTACAAGCAATTTCTTCTTTTTCCACAATGTTTTCTCAAGTATAAAATCGCAGAAACGTAAAATCCCATGTTAGTACTGGAAAGGGTTATATAATATTGATGGGCTTTAGAACTAAGGAAATAGTGTCCCCATGGTCTTAAATTAAACAAGAGGCCCATTATGTCCTGTGACGCTCTCCTGATTATTAAGTTTTCCTTTAAAGAAATCCGATATTAAAGGAAGTTAATTGTTTAAAGAGAATGTATAGAACAAAAATAACAATTTGGACTTTGAGCAACAATTCTAAAGGCCCTTTTTCCCATGTGTCATGACGGATCCGCTCCATTTCAAAAAGGAAGTTTCCTTATGACCCTTCAATCATCCTGAGAAATTTTCAACAGAGTCCAATAATAACTGTGGACTTTATCACATAAACAGGATTGTTTTGAGACTCAACCAGGCCCCTTTTCCTGTGTTTTCTTATGAATCCATTTCAATTCTGAAAGGAACTTTCCTCAAGACCATACAATAGTCCTCTGTGAAATTTTAAAGACAATGTGGTAATATTTGTGAGCTTCAACAAGAATGTTTTGAATGATAATCTGTACGGCCCCTTTTTTCCTGTGTTTATAATGCCACATTTATTCCTTGCATTGATTGATTGATTGAATGGGGTTTAACACCACTTTTAACATTATTTCAATCATATCATGATGGCTGGAGCATCTAACAATCAATTCCTGGTAATTCTCACACCAGTACTACCACTACATCCTTTCCTGGCCTCCAGCTGCTATCCCACTAAGGTTTACAGCAAGGATATGTGCCGCCACTGGGGATCAAACCACTTTAGGAGAAGATTTTTAAGATTTACTAAATTACCCATTGTCAAATGCCATGGCAACCAGGTTTTTACGGAATGAAATTCTTTCAACAAATATTGTGGAACTTTACCCAAGGAACATCCCTGCAAAAATTCAGCTTGATTGGCCTACTAGTTTAGGAGGAGAAGATTCTTAAAGAAATTGTTGATGGACGGACAGGCAGACTGACGGACAGATGGACAACAGAAAATGACCAATCACAATAGCTCACCTCACACTTTGTGCTCAGGTGAGCTAAAAACTGTGGTCTCTAGTTTAATAGATTTTTTTTAATCAAATTTTCATAAGGCCCCTTTTCTCATGTTTTTTGACAGATCTGACCCAACTTCAAAATGAAAACTGTGGACTCTATAGAGTGTTAATGAGTACTTTTTAATTAGACTTTAATCAAGCCCCTTTTTCCATGTTTCTTGACATGATCGGATGCAATTTCAGTAGAAACTATTTTTATGATGGTACAATCATTCTGAGAAAGTTTGAAGAGAATCTGATGAAAACTGTGGACTGTAGAGCATTTACAAGGAAAAGCCAGACAGCTAAAGGATGGATGGACACTGAACGGGAAAACACCATGCTTTGGCCAGCAGAGCTAAGAACTAGGAACATTTTTTATTGTTCCATCTATTGGTGCAGTAAGGTAGCCTTGGCAGATCACTGCATTTCTGATCAAACTGCAAATTGATCTATATTTCCACTTTTAGAAATCGTCTTTTTCTCTCTACAGAGTATTATGGATTTGATTAGACATGCAAGTGAATAAAAGATTGTGAATCAATTTTAAGCCATTTAAGCCCTTCGTGATGTTGTTAGTACAGAACTATTAAGGCAAATAGTACCTGAAGCTTCATTAGCATTGTTATCATTATCCTGGTACGAGAAGGGCCTCACTTGACCCCCATCCAGGGCATTAAACACCACATGGGACTGGCTTGGCCCTGAAACATAGTGATATATTTAAACATCACAAATGGTTCAAGTTACAGGACTGAAACTTTTTACATTATTAGATGGCTGGTCATAAAATACGTATTTTATCAAATGTGTATCTACTAAGCAATATTATGTTTCCCTATGCAATTAACTGTTTTCAATGATGAGTTTGATAAATCTGTTATTACCAACTTCAAGATTCTTTTCATTATTGACAAAAAAGAATTTTTTTTTTTTTTGAAAAACATATGCTTTATGTAAAAATAACCAATTAAAAAGCATTTTTTAAAGCTAGCACTATATGCTAAATTTGAATTGTTCTTACACAGGTTGATTATTTGGAAAATGGAAGCAAAAATTGACAGGCAAAAAATAAATCTCAGTATTTTCCATTTGCATAAAATTAATCTAAACTTGCAAGATTTGTAAAGTTTCAGAACTGTATGCCTACCAACTAGTGGTTTATCATTCACCATAGATCATGAAAAGCATCAGTATTTCCAGTACATTAAACAAGAGCTCTCAAAAAGATTGAAATAAGAACAAACAATATGGGGTTTTTCATTGACCAAAAAAAATTATGAAATACCTCAAACCCCTCTTATATTCAGCTCTGTTGAGCTATAAATATGAAGAGAAAATTGGACAACAAGAGGGCCGTTTGCCCTGGGGCGCTCACTTGAGATAAAGGCTCTTTTTCTTTCAACAGTCTAATTTCATGATAAGGTTAGGATTATGAAACAAGTGGGCCACAATTACATATAAAGACTATGAACCTGGGGATCCAAAAGTCTAAATTACAAATTCCAAGGCTTTAGTGCTGATTTGAAAGAAGGAAAAAACTTTTTCCATGGGTTATTATTTCAGAAATAAGAAAGAAGTCTGTGAACTGATGCTTCATGCCTATGCCCCCCCCCCCGGTCTGCCCCTGGAAACCCTAGGATCATAATTTTAGCTTTTTTGTAAGAGATCAATATACTGATGCTTCATGCAAAATATCAAGGCTCTACGCCTTTTGGGTCAGGAGGAGAAGATTCTTAAAGATTATTTTGAAATTTCACTTTTGTTGCCATGGCAACCAGAATTTTAAGGGGGACCACCTTAGGAACATTTCTGCAAAATTTGGTACAAATCGGCCCTGTGAATTGGGAGGAGATGTCATTTAAAAAATGTCTTTATTTCTATATAAACCCCACCCCCCGTGGGCTCCGCCCCTTGGGACCCGAGGATCATGATTTTAGCTTTTTTGAAATAGGTCAATATACTGATGCTTCATGCAAAATATCAAGGCTCTATGCCTTCTGGGTCAGGAGGAGAAGATTTTTAAAGATTGTTTTAAAATTTCACTTTTGTTGCCATGGCAACCAGAGTTTTTAACGGATTTCAATTCTTTTAGCTATTGTTGAAGGGGACCACCTAAGGAACATTTCTGCCAAATTTGGTTCAAATCAGGCCCAGAGGATCATGATTTTAGCTATTTTGAAAGAGGTAAATATACTGATGCTTTATGCAAAATATCAAGGCTCTACGCCTTCTGGGTCAGGAGGAGAAGATTTTTAAAGATTATTTTAAAATTTCACTTTTGTTGCATGTCAACCCGAGTTTTTAACAGATTTCAATTCTTTTAGCTATTTTTGAAGGGGACCACCTAAGGAACATTTCTGCCAAATTTGGTTCAAATTGGCCCAGTGGTTTAGGAGGAGATGTCGTTTAAAGAAATTGTTGATGGACGACGGACGGACGCCGAACAAAAGGGGATCACAATAGCTCACTTGAGCACTACGTGCTCAGGTGAGCTAAAAACAGTTAGTTTGACAAAAAAAATGACAGTTGTACAAATGTTTCATTTCTCATTTATACTACCCTTTACCACTATACAAAATCCTTTCTTGTCTATCTTTTTTCCCTACAAAGGTAAACAATGCTTGAAAAGGAATAACAATTCCTTGTGCCAAATTAATATATCTAGACTATCTAATTATTTAATCTAGAACATTTAGTTGTCCAAAATCTGCTATCTCTGTCAGTTTAAACAAGCTGAAATAGTTATGCCAAGTACTTATTTGTTCATTTTCTTTCTTTTTTATTTTAAATTTGAATATGATTCTTCTTCAACCGATCCATCTCAAATTAACCCCTATACAATTGTAATAAAGAAAAAAATTGTTTGAAAAGGGAAAAATTGCTTATGATGCGCAAAATATTTTTTCATTATGTGTTCTACCCCATATGGCTCTTTATTTTTTGGTTTACACTTCCTTTGAATTTGCATCTTAAACCTCTTCAGTATGGACCAGTCAATTATCTTGTCATTGGAAATGTCTTGATTGATTGCACAGACTAGAAGTGTTTGTATAAGAAACAGATAGAGAGGGTTATTTTGTATTTTAGTTTTAACCAATTCCCAGACGACTAAATATTAGAATAGTCCAAATTGAAAGAAATTACAGACAACAATTCTAAATCTTTGTTTTTTGGGATAGAAAAGATTGTGAAGATAGTGAAGAAATTGCTTGTAATAAGCAATTTCTTCATTTTTCCCCAATGTTTTCTGAAGCTTTTTTCCATGAGGGCATCAAAAAGTGTCTATGTGGGAATTGCTTAAACCATTACTGCATAGTTAAATTTTAGACTAGAGTTATATGGAAAAATAAATAGCTTTTGAGACATTACTGTTGGCTTTAATACAAGCAATTTCTTCTTTTCTAAGAATATTTTTAAAACCTATCTTCCTAGCGAGCATCAATATACTGGATTGTTAATAATAAGTTAAATATCTCATCAATCCTGCCAATAACTTTTTTTGTGGTAACCGACTGAAATAGTCTTAATTTGAATTAAATGAGTACCCACCATATAGGGGTTTGTTAATCCTTGTCATGCTGAATCCAGAATAATTGTTTTGGTCGGTGGTTTAGACAATGATCAGCCTACACAAACACAGTCTGATCTTGACTACACCTCCTGTTTGTCCTTTTCAATGTGATATATTTTTTTTAATTAATTTTCGAAAGAACTTTTTAAAGCACAACTAGTTCTTCCAGTGTTTTCAGCCCTTTGATTTTAATGCAATTCTGCATGACAAGTGTTTAGAATAATTCAAGAATTATACTATCCCCTCTTATCTAGACTTTGTAATAATAGAATAAGTTTGGGACAAATACCTGAAGAGAATATTTCATCAGCGTGAATGACAAAATTGTCATTGAAAGGTCTGTTGTCTGGATAATCTTCATTGTCAGCCTCCATATCTGAACCCTGAAGGGGGAAATATTCAAGATTAGCTGTTTATCAAAAAACAAATTTTAGGCTAGTTCAAGTCAAGACAACAGCTCAAAGCGTGTTAAACAAGTACAAAATAGGGTAAAAAAAAACATTGTGCAAAAAGGAGAACTTTCTTATGACAAACAAGTTTTCCTCCTTCACAATATTGTTCTTCATTGCCAATTTTTAACCAGTCCATAGAAATATAGGATTGGATTTAGATTTTTAATTAACTCGTGCAAGATAACACTAGAGGCGCTTGAGCGCCTGATTTGCTCCACCGGCCTGAATTAACTTATCATTTCTGAGAAATTTGGTTGAAACCTTCCTGCAGATTGTAGCTTTTCACTGTTTACCATATATTGAAATAAGCCCAATCAATTAAAGCAATGTTAACAGTCAATCAATTCCTTTATAGAAATCTAATAAGGTGTCACTAAAGGATCATTCTGGTAAAATTTTGTTGAAATCAATCAAATTGTTTCTAAGAAGAAGATTTTCAAAGCTTTCAACATATATGGAAATAATTTCCCACCCATAAAAGCCATGTTGTCTGTCCTATCAAAATTCTTTGAAGGAATTTAATAAAAGGTCACCAAAGGATCAATCCACTGAAATTCAGTTGAAATCCATCCATTTGTATCTGAGAAGAAGATTTTCAAAGTTTTCTCCATATATGGAAATAGCCGCCCAGTAAAGCCATCTTTTTCATCCAATCTTAATTCTTTGAAGGAATCTGATAAAGTTTCACCCAATTATCATTCCTGTAAAATTTGGTTGAAATCCATCAATTGGTTTCTGAGAAGAGGATTTTTAAAGGTTTCAAGGAATCTGATAAAGGGTCACCCAAGGATCATTTCTGTGAAATTTGGTTGTATTCTGTTCAGTACTTTCTGAGGAGAAGTTTTTTTAAGTAAAGGTTTATGGACGGATGGACGCATCACGACGGACACAACGCCATGACAATAGCTTGCTGGCTATCAGCCAGTGGAGCTAAAAATGAATCATAACATGCTGCAGACAACAATGCATTGTTTGCAACCTAAATAAAAATAAATTATAGGATAGAAAATCTTGGGCAATATCACATACTATCTTGGTTTGGAAAGTATTTTAAAGAAATCTACAAGAATTTGTTTCCAGATTAATTTGATGTTGTCTGCTATTTGAATCATGCAGCTTATAAAGCCATACATGACTTCAGTAGGAGACCGTTGTTATTGCTACTGCCTACATACTCTGTAATATTGCATCACAGAGGGTCAAAATGAAGCAGCTTTGGATTATCAGGATATAATGGGAAACCTTTATGAAAATCATACATTAATCAGAGCTCCTGTTAATTTTTAGGGTAAAAGAGTGATCACTCCCTACTTTTGGCAGCAAGAGTGATTCACTCTCAGCCCAGAAGGTCTCATCCCTTTTAGGAGAGAACTAACAAAAAGAGCGAAAGTGAACTACTAATCAATTTTCATTTTCATTTCTTGCTCAGAGTTCTCCAATATCATCCACGGAAACTTGGCCTGCCATAATTTGAGGGTCTTTTCCAATAGGCTGATTAGATGTTTTCGCGTGCTTTGCTCGGCCGATTTAATGACTGAATCGAACAACCCTCGGATAAAACTTATTAGTATAGATTCTGCCGTATCTTCCCCACTTGGCTTAAAAAACTGAAACATTGCTCCACTGTCCGCTTCCAACATGATCTTACGTTTTCTTCCTGACATGGTAGATAACTTTGCATTGCAACAGACAGTGAATGCAAAAACAAAACAATTTTACTTTTTCTTGAAGGAAAAAATCCATCGCAATCCATTTTATCAAATCGTTGTCATAAAATAGACACTTCGTAAGATTTGCTAAATTTCGTTTCATTTTTTTTTTCTTTTCTATCCGCCAACGGTAGAGATTGGCAAAGGAAGATGAAGCATTCCAAAACGGTTGTAAACATCCAATGACAGAAAATTCAGAATATTTCCCTTTGACGATTAGAAAAAAAATTGAATGTAAGAAGATGAAATCGGTAATTTTCACTCGCCCTCTATTGTTAGAAATGCATTACTTGAAAATCCAGGAGGATGTTGAAGTGTTATCCACCATTTGAATCATGTAGCTTATAAAGCCATACATGACTTCAGTAGAAGACTATTATTATTGCTACTTCCTACATACTCTGTAATATTGTATCACAGAGGGTCAAAATAGAGCAGCTTTAGTTGTTTTCATCAACCCATTCCGCACAGTGACGCTTTTGGATGCCCCCCAAAAAAACGATTTGGAAAACATTGTGTTAAATGAAGAAATTGCTTGTATAAAGCAATTCATTATACACAATATTCTCTATCCAGAGAGTTTAAAAAATCTAACATTTCATAAAATTTAAATTGTTGTCTGCAACTCCTTTCAATTTGGACAAGTCTAAAATTTTGCTGTCTGGTAATGGATTAAGTACCTTTCAGTATCAACACATTCATTAACCCATGCTGTCAGAATCTGGTTTTTTAACTATCCCCCAACCATTCGAAATTTCCTTCTGTTACTTCTATCAATAAAAGCCGGTCTAAGATTTTATGGTAATGTTTTAAATTTGTGCATGTGCAAGCAGTCAAATATGAAAAAATTCTATGGATAGGACTAAATTTATTAATGAACAAGAGGGCCAAGATGGCCTGAGAATACTCGTGTGAGTTCCTTAATGAACAAAGCAACAGCAAATTGAAACTTAAAAACCACTCTAATCTGTGAATGGTCAAGCAATACACAAGACTTCTGAAAAATGTCTAGTTGGAATTAAGCCCCTTTTCCGTGTTTTTCATTGGATTTGTCCTATTTTCAATAGGATTCATCTTATGATCTAACAATCAACCCAACCAAGTTTCATCATGATTGGACCAAATTTTGGCCACTAGAGTGTAGACAGAGATTTGTATTACGAACCCTTTTACTGTATTTTCCAGTGAACTGTCCCATTTTCAATAGTGCTCATCCATATGACATAAAAATTATTCCAACAAAGCTTCATCCAGAATGAATCAAGATTGTTGCCCCTAGAGTGTAAATAAAGAAATTGGTATTTTCTCCCATGTTTTGTAATGAAATCTGTAATTTTGATAGAGTTTCATGTATTTTATGTACCCAACAATCATTTTGACCAAGTTTCATAAAGTTTGAGAATTTGTGGCCTTTAGAGTGTAAACAAAGAAATTGTTGACGGTGGGCGACAGTCAACACACTTACAACAGATATTCAAGGATAACAAAAGATTACCATGAGCATATTGTGCTCAGATTAGTAAAAGAGCCAACCCCCATCCTCAAACTTTTTTTTTACATGTTCCTCTTTTTCCACCTTTAATGTGTGTCCAATCTTGTGATTGACTTTGTGTATTCTAAACAAGTCTTGTATCTTGCTATCTGGTAATGGGTTACATACATTGAGAAACCAGAGATTATTTTAGCTCCCTCCATCTGCAGCCAGAATATTTCAAACATTTAAACAGACAGATTGCTGACCACACCCACTGACTCCGACAATAACTTGATATTATTATCATCTATTTTTTTTTAACAAATATGTAGCTAGACCCATGGAACAAAATAGTAAAATAGTTGGTTTGTGACCTAACCATCGTAGCAAAGCTTAGGTAAGCTGTAGTTACAATGTTTATTTTGAAAAAAAAAAAAAAAAAAAGCAACAATGCTTCACAGAAATGTTGGCTAATATCACACGTTCAAACTTCACTTCTGGTCTAAATGAATGATAGGACTGGTCAGGTTATTCTTTGATTGACAGCAGCAATTGGTCTATTGTCCCCTATTGGTTGTATTCTGCACCCTACCTCATCATCTTCCTCGTTATCTGCTTCCTGATCGTCGTCATCGTCATCATCATCATCGTCTTCATCATCATCACCGTCATCATCATTGTCATCATCGTCTGCGTCAGATGCACTGTCGGCTGTCTCATCGTCATCATGAAGCTGGTCTGTTATATCTGTAAATGTCGTCAATTAATCCATTCATTTAATTGAAAATGAATGATAGTGAGGTAAAGTGTTTAGCCGCATGATTATGTTAACCTAGTCAATTCCAAAAGGCTCAGATGATAACAAAGATGTTTAAAGACTTTCCAAGGTATTGCCTACAGTTTGAGTTTTTGGAAAAGCTTTACTTTTAAAATGTGTGGTGGTTGCGTGTTTTGGGTTTGGTTTGTTTTTTTTGGTACACTTTCCTGTACAGTAGAATAAAGATTAATTTTAGTAAACTTTCGTATTTTGCCTATTATCCAGAGTGCAAAATAATAATTCTATAAAACTACGAACAAATTGACTGCAAAGATATTAATATCATTATGCTTAATCCAATTGACATATATAACCTTAATTTAACCCATTCCCACTCAGTGACACTTTTGAATGCCCCAAGGAAAAAAGCTTTGGAAAACAATGTGGAAAATGAAGAAATTGCTTGTTACAAGCATTTTCTTCCTTTTCCACATTGTTTTCTACCCAAAATATTGAAATATCCAAAATTTCATAAACTTTAAATTGTCATCTGCAACTTCTTTCTATTTGGGCCAGTCTTAAATTTGGCTGAGTGGGAATGGGTTTAGATTAAACATATCAATGTTTTGGACAAGTTTCATGATTACAGCACTTATTTACATAAAGTGCATCAATTAAATCTGACAAGACAACAGGCACAGCTTACTCTGTGTATGATCAATTTCATCATCTTCCCCTTCCGAGATCAGCTGACTAATCATCTGTGAATCATGATGGTCATCTATCTCTCCCTCCTCTAGCTCCACCTCAACAAGAATATCATTATCTTCATTACCCATGTGGCTCTGATCCGTCTCCATAATGATATCACCAATCACTTGAGATTCAGGATCACGAACACTGTCTCTATTAATCAAACTGCCAATGACATTGTCTAGTTCTGTTTGATCATCTTGAGGTTCTATAGCACTTTCTTGATGAGTTTCCTCAAGCTCCTCATGTCCTTGATGACTTGTGTTCAATATCTCCTCTATTTGAACTTCATTTCCTTCAACCTGGGCTGGTTCTGCAGGAGTGGCACCTAGAATCAAAGTAGAATATTTGATGTAAAAAGCTTTAATCCATTCCCGTCTTTTATCACCCCTCAGTAAAATAGTTCAGGGAAATAATGTGGAAATGAAGAAATTGCTTGTAACAAGCAATTTTTCATTTTTCACATTGTTTTCTACCCAGAAAGATAAAGATTTTTTAGATTTCACGAACTTGAAATAGTACCTGCAACTTCTTTGAATTTTGACCAATCTAAATATTTTTTGTGTTGGAATGGGTTAACCTAATACTATTCAAATAAATTATAGACGTGTCAAAATTGAAAGCAGTTGTAGATGACAATTTTCAGTTGCTTCAATTTTTAAATCTTTTGTCAATTGGGCTAGAAAACCTTATTGGAAATGGAGACATTGCTTATTATATGCAAATTTTCAGGAAAGATTGTTTGAGAATTGGTTAAAGCACAAATTTCAAGATTGTTTAGGTTTCTCCATTGTGATACTAATTGTAATCCAGTGGGAAAGATAAAGTATTTTGCAAGATACAATGAATAAAAATATTGAGATTTCTAAAATAATCATGATCTAAAGAGGGCATCTCAGAACTCGAAAGGAAGGGATATTCTAAATTGCCTTCAATAGGATATTTCCTTCAATTAACAACTTTCTTCCAAGCAACAGTAATATAAGCCTTTTTTTCATATCAGACAGATTGCACAAACATAGAACTTAATTTATTTTCAATCCATTTCATAGGTTTTATGTACAGAAATGTAGACAGTGAACTAAATATAAATTGTATATGTGTTGTAGTATTATAAACCCATATCACATTTCATATGCATTTTATATATACCCTATTTTGTTTGAATGGAATGGTCACACTACTGTTTTTGTTTTTTCCTGAACAACTTTTGGGTTGCAGGCCCCAAAGATATTAATATTTCATTCCAAAGGGATACTCTGCCTTTATCTAAAACTCACTATGAACTACAAATGAAATTACTCACCCTGAGTATTTCCTGTGGAAGGTGTACTGTCTATA
Organism: Fragum fragum; assembly: GCA_946902895.1. Taxonomy (NCBI): domain Eukaryota; kingdom Metazoa; phylum Mollusca; class Bivalvia; order Cardiida; family Cardiidae; genus Fragum; species Fragum fragum. The sequence continues at coordinate 35,104,903 of OX336371.1, forward strand.
TCACCATCACCTTTCTGTTTTTGTTTGGCAGTCACATTCTGCACTGGTTGGTTTACACTCCTTGAGAGGGTCTCTAACGGTTTAAGTGCTGCATTTATTGTTGCTGCCATATATGGACTAGATAAATCAAGGCTGTAGGGAATTCTTGCCAAATCAGTCACCAATCCACGTTTAAGTAAATTTTTAACAATATTATTCATGATATTTTGCTGTCCTTTGAACACTTGATTTGGTAATTGACCTTGGCTAGGACAAGATTCTATCATTGTACTAATTATATTAGTCAAAGCATGAATCCTTGAATGTTTATCAGAACTTTCTGGTAATGAAAGTGCTCGCTGTAAGGCAGACTTGACTTCATTGACGAGGGAAAGCTGTGCCTCTGGAGAATGATTGCAGGTAGCGATACTAGCTATGAACACACGGGAAAGAGCAGGGCAGTCTCTGTCACCCAGATTTGAGTTTTGATGTAGTAAATGGTCCAAGACAAAGGCTAGCACAGAACAATCCTGCAAGAATAATAATTTTACATCAGGTTTATGATGTACTATGCAAAATAATTTACAATATTACCTAATGGAAGAGTGAAAAGAACATTATTATTTTTCTTTACATTATCATAATGTATACTATGATGTCATTTTAAGAATTATTTTTTATATGGTTTGTGAAATCAATAAATCTTCAGAATTCCATTGATCCATCACAAATATTAGGTCTTATGAACTGAACACCAAATTTATCCTCACAAAATACTAAAATTTATCAAACATGTTATCCAAAACAAGAAGTCCAAGATGGCCCTAGATCCCTCATCTGAATTTACATGCACTTAGCCAACTAATCAACTCAACATGATAACAATAAAGATACTTTCACAAAGTTACATGTAAATAAGGGCTTAACGATGTTACTGGCTGAACAGAAAGCTGATATTGCCACTAAGACCCTCTTTTACATCTCATGAGATGGAATATTACCATATTCAATGGGGATATATTGCAAGATAACACAGGCTTTTATAGCAAGTTTGAGAAAGACCTCAAACATTGTGACTTGTCGAGTGGTTGCAAGGAAATTGTCACAAAGACGTAAAATCCCGTGTTAGAACAGGAAAGGGTTAAATATTGCTCTTCCTCGTGATAATAAACACATTTTCTGAAAGGTTGTGAAAGATTGATTGTGACCTACACACTGATAACAAGGAAACTTCATTTAGGCCCCTTTTCCAAAGATTTTTGTAAGAGGTTCCCCATATTCAATAGGGACCTTCCTCATTCTATAGCAATGTTTTCTACCCTACTTGGACCTTAGTTTTTAATTCAACAAGAGCCATGTTGGACATGGCCATCCCCCGCTGTAAAAGCTTGATGGTAAACTGAAGCCATTTAGATTTAGACTTCTTGTGCACTGCATTTCTTCTTAATGAGTTCCATAATAGCTATTATACTTTCAGAGATATGCTCTGGACAAATCTAAGTCTTAAAAACAACAAAGGGCAATAACTCTAAAATTATGCAAGCAAGAGTTGAGGTTCTTGTGCACTGCACTTCTCCTCAACGAGATCTATCCACCTATGAAGTTTCAAGTTAATAGCTATTTTTCTTTCAGAGATATGCTCCAGAAAAAATCTTAGTCTTTAAAACAACAAAGGGCAATTACTCTAAAATTATGCAAGCAAAAGTAATGCTTCCTGTGCACTGCACTACTCCTCAATGAGATATATCCACCTATGAAGTTTCAAGTTGATAGCATTTATACTTTAGGAGATGTGCTCCGGACAAGCTTAGTGACGGAATGAAGGACAGAGACCATTACTAAATCCCCTTTGCCAAAAAAAGGGGATAAAAAGTACGAAATTGTCTGCAACTTATTTGAATTTGAACAAGTCCAATGTTTGTTATTAATAGTTTGAACTTTTTTCTTCAGAAATTAGGGATGGTAAAGAATATAATTTTCACTTATTAACCAATTCCCAGACAACAAAATTTTAGACTGGTTTAAATTGAAAGGAGTTGCAGACAACAATACAAAACTTATGTAATTTTAGCTTTTTCGGGTAAAAACATTGTGTAAAATGAAGAAATTGCTTGTAACAAGCAAATTCTTCATTTTTCACAATGTTTTCTAAAGCATTTTTCTCGGGGGGGGGGCGTCCAAAAGCATCATTGAGTGGGAATTGGTTAAATAATATAAACAATATATATAATTATTTGGAGATGATGTTTAAGGATTTTCTCTTTTAATCCTAGGTATAATGATGATCCCACAGTGTAGTGCTAATTTCCTGAATACGATAGTTCTTTGAATTATTTTGGTAGAGGGTCAATATACATCAATACATACCAAATATCAAAACGCTAGGCCTAATGGTTTAAGAGAAGAAGTTTTTCAAAGATATCATTCTTTATACTTATCTGAAATTTGTGATCCCACAGAAAATGGCTGCTTTTCAGAATATGGTAATTCTTTGAAGTATTTTGATAGACAGTCAATATCTAATCATATGTACCATATATCAAAGCCTTAGGCCTATTGGTTTGGTTGAAGATAACTTTAAAAGACTTCCTTCATTATTCCTTTGTAAAATCAGGGATCGCACAGAAAAGGGCTAATTTTCAGAGTACGGTAATTCTTTGCAATATTTTGGTAGAGGGTCAATAGCTGATATGTACCAAATATCAAAGCTCTAGGCCTTATGGTTTCAGGTAAGAAGATTTTCAAAGATTTCCTTCTTTATTCCTTTGAAAGTCAGAAAAGGGATTATTTTCAGAATACCATAATTCTTTGCAGTTTTTTAGTAGAGGGTCAATAGCTGGTGATACTTACCCTATATTAGAGCTCTATGCCTATTTGTTTAGGAGAAGACGACTTGAAAAGATTTTCTTCTTTATTCCTTTGTAAAATCAGGGATTGCAGAGAAAAGGGCTAATTTTCAGAAAACGGTAATTCTTTGAAGTATTTTGGTAGAGGTTCAAAAGATTATGATATGTACCAAATATCAAAGCTCTAGGCCTTATGGTTTGGGAGAAGAATATTTTCAAAGATTCCTTCTTTATTCCTTTGAAATATAAGGGATCACACAGAAAAGAGCTAATTTTCATCATATGATAATTCTTTGAAATATTTTGGTAGAGGATCAATAAGTGATGATATGTACCAAATATCAAAGCTCTAGGCCTGTTTCCTTGGGAGTAGACGACTTTAAAAGATTTTCTTCTTTATTCCATTGTAAAATAAGGGATCGCACAGAAAAGGCTAATTTTTAGAATACGGCAATTCTCTGAAGTATTTTGGTAGAAGTTCAAAAAAAGATGATGATATGTACCAAATAACAAAGCTCTTGGCCTAAATGTTTGGGAGAAGAAGATTTTCAAAGATTTCCTTCTTTATTCCTTTGCAAAATCAGGGAACACAGAGAAAAGAGTTAATTTTAAGAGTATCGTACTTCTTTGAAGTATTTTGGTAGAAGGTCAATAGGTGATGATATGTACCAAATATCAAAGCTCTAGGCCTTATGGTTTGGGAGGAGGAGGTTTTCAAAGATTTCCTTCTTTATTCCTTTGTAAAATCAGGAATTGCACAGAAAAGGGTTAATTTTAAGAGAACAGTAATTCTTTGAAGTATTTTGGTAAAGGGTCAATAGGTAATGATATGTACCAAATATCAAAGCTCTAGGCCTTATGATTTTTTTAATAATTGTTTACAGATGGACAGATGGACACCGGACAATTACCAATGACAATAGCTCACCTTCAGCATGTTGTGCTCAGGTGAGCTAAAAAACACTAATTAACTAAACAGCCATCCTTTCATTCCAGTAATCAGAACAACATGATAGCTGTTGCTGTTTGTTCCAAGAAGACTGCAAATCTAAGCAAAATTGAAATCTGTATTCATAGAAACATACAAGAGAGAAAAAGATCTTTGTTTTAAAATTTCATAAAAATTTGATTCTGCATCTCCTACACTTCTGTATTTCTGATTGACACTTACTTCTTGTACCAATTCAGATTGCCCAGCATGGTACATATACTGTGTAATAAGTTGAGTGCAGTTGGAGTAGTATTTGATCATTTCTGACAACATTCTCAGTATAGCTGATTTAGGTAGTAAAGGCCTTGTAGACTGTTTATCCTCTTTATTCTTTACATCCTTTGATGGAGTCTTTGTCTTATTGATATCCAGAAGAGAAGTTCCTGGGGTCTTTTTGAATATAAAAACAAAGAATTGAATCTCTTACAGTTTACTAAAACTGAAGTACTTATTAAACCATTACCATTCAATAATGCTTTTTGATGCCCCTGTAAAATAATACAAAGGAAAACGTTGTAGGAAAAGCAGAAATGGCTTGTAACAAGCCATTTTTCCTTTTCCTAAAATGTTTTCTATGATATTAAGTCAAAGTTTTCTAATTATACACATTTTGAAAGTTGTCTGCAACTTCTTTCAATTTGGCCGTATCCTAAATTTTGCTGTTTTGGAGTGGGTTAAATACCTACTCAGCATGTGGATGCAATCAGCTGGCTGCAGGTGCTGCACAGAGCAATGACAATTTAGGTGAAAAAGGGGCATAACTCTAACAAAAATGTTATAAATATCTCCCGATAGTATATCATAGTTTTTGATAGAGAACACATAACCCAAGTTTCAAGGTATATCTCTAATTACTACGAATACGATAGAGGTTAAAGTTGCCCTACACCAATGCCAACTATGCCAAGATGTCAACAACACCTAGACTTTTTGTTCCAGTGCAGCCTAGATAAAAAGAAGCTTATTCAGATTGCAAGATTACCAACCATGAGATTTTATAATCTGCTTTCTCCATTAATTTGATAATGACTTAATGCAAGGTAATGGCAATACCCTTTGAAACCATACTTGTGATTTGACAGAAAAAATCTATATGGTTGTCTAAAAAGGTTTTCATGTCCTATCATTTACTTCTTTCTTTCAAATATTGATATGATTCACTTTGAAGTAAGATGGTTGGTACAATATAATCGAGAAGTAATTAATGGAAAAATCTGTAACAAGCTATCTGATGAGACACATTTTCAGGTTATTAGAAAGTTTTAAATTTTCAGGAAATTAGAAAGTTTTAAATTTCTGTCTGTTACAATCTTTAAACAATCTTTCATTTATATCAGAGCTAAGTGTACTTATAATTCCTGATTATCACCAGAACTAAGCTAAACTCAAGCATGGATTGCCAAAAGCAATTTCAGTCTTTAGTTATTGATGCATGAAACTGTATGTTTAGGGTACTCATTGGAATTGTCACTTTGATACTCATGAGTCAAGACTGGAAAATTCCAAGAACATTTACTTTTCCTGCACAATGAGAATATATAGTCTAACATTAATTAGGACGACTGGACGAGTAGAATTTTCTAGCCCTAATGAGTACCCATAACATAGGTTTTTGATGAAGCTCTGCTTGTCCAAGGACTTTTTGTGACTAGAGACTCGTGGATCTGAACACCTTTAAACACTATCAACACATGACCTCAACCTTCACCATTTAGCCACAGAGCAGCTCTATAAATGCTCAACTGGATTTAAACTCAAAACTGATTAACCCATTACCAGATAACAAAATCTTAGACTGTCCCAAATTCAATGAAGTTGCAGACAATAATGTCATGTTGGTGGAATTAAAAGGTTTTTGTCTTTTTGGTGCTTGTGACAAGCAATTTCTTCATTGTGCACAATGTTTTCAAGACTTTTTCCTGAGGGTCTAAAATAGTAATGTTGTGTGGAAAAAGGTAAATGGACAGGACATATACACAGACCTGTTGGTCATCTTCCGGCTGTAATATTTCAGCTGTGCTGTTTTGTCTGATTATCTCCGACTGTCTCTCTGTCACTTCATTGACTGCCTCAGCTATGGCCTCAGCCAATGTTTGATTGCTTGTCCCATCAGAATTTGTGCCTGAACCTAGAATGAGAAACTTTCACTTAACCAATTTCAATACAATCCCGTTGTTTTTTTTCCCTTCTGATAATAGATTAAACACAATAACCACATGGAAAAGCATGGCATTCAGCTGCTTGGTGGTCAAAAAACAAAAATCAAAGGCCTGAATGGCCTCAAATGCAGTAAGGACTGTATATTAACAATTTGTATGATAGTTGAAGTCATTCTCTGATTTGTCTGTTAAGTTTTCCTTATTATGAAATCACATTTGAAGACTTCAATCTCTCCCCCCCCCCTAGAATCCGAACCATGTTTACTTGCCCATAACTGACTTGATCAACAGCTTAATTGTCGAATTCGGACAAAATATAGGAAGGATAGTTTAAGGAGCATCACCCTCTGATATTTCGAAAGATAACAACTGTAGTTACGAGATTTTAGCAGAAGCCAACAAAATTCAGCCTGCGGAGAATTATTAAATATTACCCTTACATTCCCCGTCTATCGGAATTGAATAATCTGTAAATTTCTACAGGTCTACAAATTGTGGCTCTCTTTCAGTCCGCACCAATACTTAAAAGTTAGAATTTTTTCCCGAGACATGATAGTTGTTGGACTTAATCTAGTTGAATTTAGCTTTACACAGACGTAAATATTTCCATCCTTGGACAAAAGGGATAAAATCTAAGTATCACGCATAGCGATGTCTCCTTGGAGACAGACGAGTTGTTGAACACCTGGGGTAACTGACGCGTTAAAAATGTCACGTGGATCGACCTTCTAACCCCTTTTGCAGTAAAGAACTTGGTCTAATTTCTTTACCATTGTAAAAATACGGTAACAATAAATCAATAAAGAACTCTATTTTACGAATCGGGAATTTACACCGGACAGATGCACATGTACAAAACTGGATTAAACTTTGTAGCTGGTAACTTTTAAAATCGTAAGAATGAAGGTTACAATAATCGAAAAAATCGGGAGACTGCAGAATGTCTAGTTTTCACTTTTGACTATGTCTAAGATTGACGAAATCGTTGAACACGGAGGCCTACCATACCCATTTTTTGTTAAATGAAATCCGTTATGATAGAACGTTCAGGCAGTCGATTAAATGATGTCAGAGACATAAATATACATTATTCTATGTCTCTGATGATATTAACTTTTGACATAACGACAAACCCAGAGGATTCCCTCTATTGAGTGGCCTGGAAGCAACATTGTTTAAGATGGTATAAATGGAAGTGTCTGTAGAGGTCGTGACCTTAATCACTGCGCAATTTCAGATATTCGGCATTTCGCAGTCATTCTTTATGAATGGGCTTACATTTTCAGATAGTATACTACAAGAAATTATGAACTAATTCATGAGCAAGGAAATAATTTTCAGGTAGTTGTCAGGTTCCTAGAAGCAAAGATCTAATTTGGGCGATTCCTAAATTACAGTCACTTTGTAGGGCCTTATGGACCAGCCCAAAATGTTGTCATCTGTTTATGGCTTCGGGTCGTAAGTGCCTACACAATGTAGATGCACTTACAATCTTTCAGCACTGGGTATTCAATTATTCCTACTCATTCAGTGAAAGAGGTAGAATTCAAACAAACCTTCATCTCCACTGTCAGGGTATTTCACAATAAGGGAGTCTAGAAGACCCTCTATCACATCTTTAATAGGAGACTGTAGTGTTGGGAGGGTGGTTTGTTTTGTTGAAAGACATTTAACAATCTGTGGTGCATTTGGTCCTGTGAAGCGGGACTCATCCTCATCTGAAATATAGATCACCAAGTCTATAGTTTTGTTCTGGTGGTATGCTTCATTGAAAGACATTTAACTATTTGAAGGGCAATATTGTTGAATATTGAAGAACCAACAGATGATTTGCATGTATAAGGAAATATGAAATCCTAAGACATCTGAATACATCATCATTATATAATGGTATCATGTTTTTTTTAGTCCTGGTTTGTTTAAATGGGTTCTAATGCCATTTTCAATAGCATTTCAATCATATTGCGGGGGCTGCAGCACCTAACCATGGGTTCCTGGTTTTTCGCACACCAGTACTACCTCATCTTTTCCGAGCCTCCAGCTGCTCTTCCAATTAAGGTTTAAGATTATCCATCCATTGGCAGTGGACATGTCAGAACGGATATGTACTGCAAATGGGCTATTTCAGTCTTTTCAGACATTTGAAGACAGACATACAAAGAATAGCAAAGCTAAAAGACATTAGTTAAGCAAAACTTTACATCATTCAAACCCTATGACTTGAATGCTGGAAATAGTATATTCTTTATCATATTAGAATTGTTATATTGTGGTATTTCTTACCTCTCTTAGACGGGGGTGGAAGTGCTATTCTTACTGAATCTTGGATAAGTTCTTTGAAAAGACTTGGATTTCTACAGGCTGCCGGGGTTAATACACGCAGTACGTAATGCATTTCTCGAGCACCAATACTGCGCTGAGATACACCATTGAAACTTGAGCCAGACCCAGTACATACGCTTCTTATGACCTGTAAAATTACACAATAACCAATTAAATCTAAGACAGTTCTCAACTGAAACTGGATTGAGAATACAATTGACATGAGGCAACCAATGAAATTTGCAGGCAAAGAGGTTGATTTAATTAGGGTTAAGGAAAAATACTAGTCATCAACATCTTCTCTTTTACCCAATAATTTTTTAAATCAAATCTACATCTCTTTCATGTAACAAAATGAGGTATTTGTCAAAATTGTCCAAAGGCAAGCAAACACTTGTTTTGTATATTAAGACATGTTCCTTGATGTTTTATTTAAAAAAAGAACTTGCCTTTTCCATACAATATCTCAATGAAGTTGGCTCCTCCAGTATATGTCTGAAGATCAGAGTAGTCAAAGACAAAAAACCCTGAAAAGCTGATGCTTGGGTTAGACCCAACAGAAGTCTTGGTCCGCCTAGTTCTGCAAACTGGACTGCATATTTATGTTCTCTTGTTAAACGTAGAATCAGTCTGAGTGCAGCATGAAGTGTGTCAGCTTCCACTGGAGCAGCTATCATACTAACTATTGAACTGTAATAGAAGGGAAGCAAAATAACATGTTGGTTTTTAACCACAATTGTTTAACTTGCTATCAGATGACAAAAATCTAGATCGGTCTAAATTAAGAGTTGCAGACAACAATTCAAAGTAAATTAAGAAACAAATGCAAGATAGGGTAGAAAAGAATGTTGGGGGAAAAAGGTTTTAACGAGCAATTTCTTCTTTTTCACACACTGTTTTCAGCAACTATCATTCTTAAGCACATAAAAAATTTAAAATATATATTTGTTACTTTGTGCCCTTTTATTCAATATACCTTCTTACCAAATGACAAAGGTTATAATAATTTTCCAGTCCTGCACATGCTATTTATGGTCAGAGTACTTCTAGTTGCAAAATAACTTTTCTTGTCATACCTTTGAATCGGTCTAATGGGATCAATGAATATTGCCTTCAGTTTATAAAAAAAAAACCAAACAATAATTGGAAAATAGTGATCTATAACCCATTCCAACACAGTGGAATTTTAGACCGGTCCAAATTGAAAGGAGCTGCAGATGACAGTTTCAAGTTGACGCAATATTAATTTTTTTCGCCTTTTTGGATAGAAAACATTGTGGATAATGAAGAAATTGCTTGATCCAAGCAATTTCTTCATTTTCCACAATGTTTTCCAAAGCTTTTTCGTTGAGGGGCGTAAAAAGGAGGGATTGAGTGGGAATGGGTTAAAGATGGGTGTATAATCAGATTGTGAAAATGACAACACAAATACCTATGATTAGTCCATTACCAAATGATCAACTATTTAAATGCACTGATGAAAAATAGGTTGGTAAAACATTTTTGGAAATGGAAAAATTGCTTATTGCTTGTACTTATAATTTTCTCCTTTATTTGGCTTAAAACTATCAATGCAAGTGAAATTGCATCTAAAATTTCTTCCAATTAAGATAAGTCTGAAAATGATTCAGAGCCTAACTATGACCTCTCATTTATACATTAGATTAATCAATAAGGCAGTTAACCTAATAATGTTAGAAATTTGTTCTGAAGTGAGGCCAGACACTATCACAGGCTCTTTCTGTTCTTCACTAGTAGACGGAGTGGACTGATCCGTGTCCATTTTACTATCAGGAGAGCTGGTAGGCTGGTCATTATTCTCCTCTTTCTTCTCATTGGACTGTTTGAATTCTGCAGGGGAGGGGCAGGTAAGCATTATAGGTCTCCTGTTTGATGTTTCTTCGTTGATCTGATAATTGAAAACAGATCAAATATAAATAAAAAACAAGCTAAACTTTCCAAGGATCAAGGCTAGTCTTATTTCCACAGCATCCATATTTCCAAATTTCACTCTTGGTAAAATCTTTGTTTCTTAAAAGGAAATTGTTTATAACAAGCAATTTCTTCTTTTCTCACAATGTTTTCTACCTCATATGCCTCTCGGTTTTCAATTTAAACTAACTTTGTTTTGTTGTCTGCAACCTCTTTCAATTTGGACCAATCTAAAATATTATTGTTCTGGAGTGGGTTAAAATTATTTCAAAGTGTCCACAAGTTAGTTAGGCCATACTTCTGTACATGTACACAGACCGTCTGACTTACAAGCCGAATTCTTTGTCAAAATAAGCCAGGATATAATTATGAGTTTAATTCAGACTAGACCTACCTGTACCATAGAGTTAAAGAAGACAGTATATCTCCGTCTTGCTGCAGAAAACCTAACACTTGTTTCCCCAGCCTGGTACGCATCATCAATCACCTTATTATTGCCAGAACTGTATTTACACCAGCGACCACTAGTATCATCAAACCACTTCCATGTATGACAGTTGGCCTGAAAAGATTTAACTTTTTACCAGATGGCAAAATTTTAGACTGGTCCAAATTGAAAGAAGTTACAGACTACAATTCAAAGTTTATGACATTTTAGGTATTTTTTTTTCAACTTTCTGGGTAGAAATCATTTGTGTAAACAGAAGAAATTACTTGTTCCAAACAATTTCTTCATTTTACACAATGTTTTCCAAATTGTTTTTGTGTGTGTGTGTGGGGGGGGTCATTCTGTGGGAATGGGTTAAATTGTGAAATTATAAAAGGTATTGTTGAAGGAGGGGCAAGTATATTATAAAGCTGAGATCTTCCACTTATCTTTGTCTAGAAATATATTCACCATCTGTTCATGAATTGATAAGTGTTACATGTAAATTGATGGATCACTGGCAAGGCCCATTGAAATTTAACAGCATTTGCAAAATTTATTTATTTCGAATGGCGTTATTTTCCAAAATTTTATTGATCTTATCGATGCAGGGAATAAAAAGTACAAGATTCTGGCACTTTTTGGAAATCTTTTCACTGACTTAAAACTGTAAAGCTGATCTTAAAAGAAGATAACTGAAAACAGCGCTTTGCTCATGATCTCATCACACTTATCACAGCTCACAATTATATGGAAGATGTGCTCTGGACAAGGCAAATTCAGTCATTTGACCTTGATCTTGGGGGTGGGTCCCAGAATCTTGCACTATGCACATATCATCAAATTGCACAAGCATGTAAATTTATTCTGAAACCCATCAATAAATATTAAAGATATGCTTCAGATCAGGTGAATTTGCTAATTTGACCTTGAACAGTGACCATGAAGGTAGGTCACTGAATCTTGCGCTCTGCATATTGACTCATAAAGTAACACGATTGTGCCAAATATTTTGGAAACACACACAAAGCACTTAGGAGACACAGAGCAGACAAGAAATGGGTGAGTGTCTGACAGAGGCTCTACATACAATCCCCTTCCAGCTTTGAGGAAGGGAATTGAAAATAGTTATTTGGTGACTTAACCCATAACCAGATGTAAAAATTTCAGACTGGTCCAATTGATAGGAGTTGCAGGCCATAATTTGATATTCACGAAATTTTATTTATTTTTTTTTTTCAACTTTCTGGGAAGAAAACATATTGCAAGAAATTTCATCATTTTCCAAAACATTGTCCCAATTGCTTTTCTTGAGGGGCATCAAAAAGTGTCATTGTGTGGGTATGGATTAAATGTCAAAAACTAGTTATGACATTTAAATCACATGACCAACAAAGTTCTCAACATAAATGTCAGAGCTCAATTTCATTTCTTGTTAGAATGAATGATTTGATTTGTCAAATGATTGTTGATTGATAGCCAGCATGTAAATTACTTGACTGATAAACTACAAAGAATCACCATGGATTATCTAAATGACTATGACTTCTCAAGATTCATCCATATTCTATCAATTAATGCAGAGGGTGTTCATAATGAGTTAACATAGTTCCCATTTAACCCATAACCAGATGATAAAAAAAAAATTGAACAGTCGAAAATCAAAGAATTTTCAGACAAAGATTTTTTAGCTAAAAATCTTTGTCTTTTGGGGTAGGAAACATCGTGGTAAATGAAGAAATAACTTTTTCTTGATGAACTTTAAACTACTTAGTTGTGCAGGGACAACATGTCGAGCCCACCAAATATTTGATGGGTCTGGCTTCAACCTCAGAGCTTTATTGAAATTTGTTTGAAACGGCACATCAACTCATGTCAGAAAATAACTGAGCAAAGTTATTTTGAAATCCATCCATACAAGCAAGATAAGCTCAATTTGAATGTTTGATCTTGAGCCATGACAGTGACATTAAACCTATCGCAAAATAGTGCCAAGTTATTCTGAAATCCATCCATAAATGTAGGAGATATGATTTGGACAATTTCAGAAGTGCTGTCACATGAACACAGACTTATGATTGTGACAACTATAGCGCAGTCACTGTAAGTTGTCTCAACAAAAAGCTGGATTGTTTAGGAATATGGTAGGTAAAGATGCTGTAATTAAAGTAACTTATTTCAAAGTTATCTTGAATTGGTCCAAGATGGAGAAAAACTTAGTAGTTGATATTGATAGTTTTAGGCTTCTTACCATTGTTTTTTCTGCTTCTGCTTTTCTTTTGGATATCACAGACACTTTTTCATATAAATCTAACAACAACAACAAAGGAGCAAGCCATCTGCAATTGAAAATAGGATCAACCATTATACTTTAGCTCATGAACCCAATCTGCTTATCTAAGAATAGCCAAAGATTTCATTTTATGCCTCCTAAAAAATATAATTGTTGTCTATCATAACTGAAATAAATGATCAATGTATGTGGCAAGTTTGAACATCATTGAAGCAAAGTTGAGAAAGAAATTTACGACATGAAATTATCAGTACTTTGCACCAAGTTGTATGTTACAATATTTTGCATATAGACAGTCTAGTTCAGCTACCCTCTAATATCAATTAGCTACCCTCTAATAACAATCAACTGTTTCCCTCTATCAACAATCAATTCAAAGGGAAATCATTCAACAAAGGAAAGGACATTGTTAAGTAATCTGATCAATCAATGATTTAAACAAGAGGGCTGTTGGCCCTGGGGCGCTCACCTGAGATAAAGGCTCTTTTTCTTTCAACAGTCTAATTTCATGTTAAGGTTAGGATTATGAAACAAGTGGGCCACAATTACATATAAAGACTATGAACCTGGGGATCCAAAAGTCTAAATTATAAATTCCAAGGCCTTAGTGCTGATTTGAAAGAAGGAAAAAACTTTTTCCATGGGTTATAATTTCAGAAATAAGAAAGAAGTCTGTGAACTGATGCTTCATGCCTATTAACCCCCCCCCCCCCCCCGGTCTGCCCCTGGAAACTCTAGGATCATGATTTTAGCTACGGATCAACGGATTTAAATTCTTTTAGCTAATTTTAAGGGGGACCACCTTAGCAACATTTCTGCAAAATTGGCCCTGTGAATTGGGAGGAGATGTCATTTAAAAAATCGTTCTTTATTTCTATCTAACCCCCCCCCCTTGGGGCTTCGCCCCTGGGGACCCGAGGATCATGATTTTAGTTATTTTGAAAGAGGTCAATATACTGATGCTTCATGCAAAATATCAAGGCTCTATGCCTTCTGGGTCAGGAGGAGAAGATTTTTAAAGACTATTTTGAAATTTCACTTTTGTTGCCATGGCAACCAGAGTTTTTAACGGATTTCAATTCTTTTAGCTTCTTTTGAAGGGGACCACCTAAGCAACATTTCTGCAAAATTTGGTTCAGATTGGCCCAGTGGTTTGAGACAAGATGTCATTTAAAAAATCGTTCTTTATTTCTATATAAACCCCACCCCCCTGGGGCTCCGCCCCTGGGGATCCGTCGATCATGATTTTAGCTATTTTGAAAGAGGTCAATATACTGATGCTTCATGCAAAATATCAAGGCTCTACACCTTCTGGGTCAGGAGAAGATTTTAAAGACTATTTTGAAATTTCACTTTTGTTGCCATGGCAACCAGAGTCTTTAACTGATTTCAATTCTTTTAGCTATTTTTGAAGGGGACCACCTAAGCAACATTTTTGCCAAATTTGGTTCAAATCGGCCCAGTGGTTTGAGACAAGATGTCTTTTAAAAAATCGTTCTTTATTTCTATATAAACCCCACCCCCCTGGGGCTCCACCCCTGGGGATCCCAGGATCATGATTTTAGCTATTTTGAAAGAGGTCAATATACTGATGCTTCATGCAAAATATCAAGGCTCTACACCTTCTGGGTCAGGAGGAGAAGATTTTTAAAGATTATTTTGAAATTTCACTTTTGTTGCCATGGCAACCAGAGTTTTTAACGGATTTCAATTCTTTTAGCTATTTTTGAAGGGGACCACCTAAGCAATATTGGTTCAGATTGGCCAAGTGGTTTAGGAGGAGATGTCGTTTAAAGAAATTGTTGACGGACGACGCACGACGGCCGGACAAATGGCGATCACATTAGCTCACTTGAGCACTACGTGCTCAGGTGAGCTAAAAAACACTAAACTTTTCTGCCTCTCATAATTTTCTTTGCGATGATCCTTTCCTTGTATTAGTGACATATCAACTATTTCACAAGTGTTTGGTTGAAATGCAATGTTAATCCTCCCATATTTTTTGCGTCTTTTTTTTTTCTTGCCATTTCCTGTTCTTTATTTTACATGACACTTACAATGACCTAACAATGTCACATTGCTTGAAGCGCAAAAATTGAGAAGTCAGGACATCCATTGTTCAAGTGGAATATCCTCAAATTGTTTGAAAAAAACTTAACCCTTTCCTGTTTTTTTGTTAATGTTGTTTTTAAATTTTAGACTGGTCCAAATTGAACAAGGTGCCAAATTGTCACAAGATACGCCCGTCACACTGCTTAATATTAACTGGGGGTTTGAATAGAACTGATGTTATTTTAAATGAATATTTTTTGTCAAACAAAGTATGAAAAACAACAAAGGGCAATAACTCAAAATATACACTAGGTAAAGTTATGGTTCTTGTACACAGCACTCCCACTTGGTGAGCTCTATCCATCCATGAAGTTTCATGATTCTAGCTATTATACTTTTAGAGATATACTCCGGACAAGATTCAAGTATGAAAAACAACAAAGGGCAATAACTCAAAATATACCCTAGGTAGAGTTATGGTTCTTGTACACTGCACTCCCAATTGGTGAGCTCTTTCCATCCATGAAATTTCATGATTCTAGCTATTATACTTTATTTAAGAGACAGACTCTATACAAGATTCAAGTATGATAAACAACAAAGGGCAATAACTCAAAAAATAGGCCAGGTAGAGTTATGGTTCTTGTGCACTGCACTCTCCCTTGGTGAGATCTATACACCCATGAAGTTTCATGATCCTAGCTATAATACTTTTAGAGATATACTCCGGACAAGATTCAAGAATGAAAACAACAAGGGCAATAACTCAAAAAATAGGCTAGGTAAAGTTATGGTTCTTGTACACTGCACTCCCACTTGGTGAGCTCTATCTATCCATGAAATTTCATGATTCTAGCTATTATACTTTTAGAGATATACTCCGGACAAGATTCAAGTATGAAAAACAACAAATGGCAATAACTCAAAATATACTCTAGGTAGAGTTATGGTTCTTGTACACTGCACTCCCAATTGGTGAGATCTATCCATCCAATAAATTTCATGATTCTAGCTACTATACTTTTAGAGATATACTCCATACAAGATTCAAGTATGAAAAACAACAAAGGGCAATAACTCAAAAAATAGGCCAGGTAGAGTTATTGTTCTTGTACACTGCACTCTCCCTTGGTGAGATCTATACACCCATGAAGTTTCATAATCCTAGCTATTATACTTTTAGAGATATACTCCGGACAAGATTCAAGTATGAAATACAACAAAGGGCAATAACTCAAAAAATAGGCCAGGTACAGTTATGGTTCTTGTACACTGCACTCCTACCTTATGAGCTCTATCCATCCATAAAATTTCATGATTCTAGCTATTATACTTTAAGAGATATACTTCGGACAAGATTCAAGTATGAAAAAAAACAAAGGGCAATAACTCAAAAAATAGGCCAGGTAGAGTTATGGCTCTTTGGCACTGCACTCCCCCTTGGTGAGATCTAAACACCCATGAAGTTTCATGATCCTAGCCATAATACTTTTAGAGATATACTCCGGACAAGATTCCAGTATGAAAAACAACAAAGGGCAATAACTCAAAATATACTCTAGGTAGAGTTATGGTTCTTGTGCATTGCACTCCCCCTTGGTGAGATCTATACACCCATAAAGTTTCATGATCCTAGCTATAATACTTTTAGAGATATACTCCGGACAAGATTCAAGTATGAAAAACAACAAAGGGCAATAACTAAAAAAATAGGCCAGGTAGAGTTATGGTTCTTGTGCACTGCACTCCGTATTGATGAGAAGAATATAACTGCCAAGTTTAAAGTCAATCAGACTAACGGTGACAGAGTTATGCTCCGGACAAAGAAGTGGACACCGCCGGACGCCCGGACGCCCGGACAACCGGACGACCGGACGCCCGGACACCCGGACGCCCGGACGCCCGGACGCCCGGACACCACGGGTGATCCCATAATACGTCCCGTCTTCAACGGGCGTATAAAAAGGTTGCAGACAGCATTGCAGATGCAATTTGAAATGGAATCATCCTGTGTGGTAGAAAACATTGTTTACAAAGAAGAAATTGCTTGTTCTCTAGTGTTAAATCAAAGAAATTCAAAATCCAGGGTTTGTACAGGAAAGAATCAAAGTCAATAGCTATATACCCATTGTATCTTTACCTGTGGTAGCTATGCAATTGATGGATCTCTGTTGTCATTCAAAAATCGACTTACCAATCAAAACAGTCATTTAGAACTGAATGTTGAAATCTGACGATAGTATAGATGTATGAGATATTTATTGCTTTGTCGACTTAAACATTGTAATGGAAACTTATTCAAGCTGAAATTTCAGTGTTAAGTCGCCAACCAACAATTTCTTATTCATTTTAGTCCCCAAGCATATATTTTGCAAGCTAACATTGTTTGATAACAGGCATGGCTAGTAATCCATCAATTGTTGAAATGATGCATACAGGCTTGTACATAAACCACTCATGTTACTCACATCCTTAAACCTTTTATATCAAGTTCTTATGATCTTTTACAATATGGGACTTACTTTGGAGTAGTGGCATTTTTTACAGCTAGAAGATAATCTTTGCCAGCAGACATGACCTGGACTAACAAATCTGTTAGGTTATTCGTCTCTACTGCTTCAGCACATGGAATCATTGTCTCCTAAAAATATGTAAAATTTCATTGCCTAATTATCTTTAGCTTTCAACATACCTGAAATAACTTAATTCTGAATCAAGAAACCACCGTCCAAAGATTATGACTTTTCCATCTCTCTCCTTTTAGAAAATTGTCTGAACTTTGACATTGAAATCAATGAAAGAGCTTTAATCCTGGCTACAGAAAGCTCTATAATCAGTTAAAAATTTATTTTGAGACAGGGCATTTAACTCTTACTCATATACTCACATTTAGAGTTACTTCCCTTGATAATTTTTGACAAGAGGACCATGATGGTTCTTAATCACTCCCCTGAGTATGATGGTTCATGGCAAAATAGCAATGCCCTCTGTCTAATTATTTTGGAGAAGATGTTTAAGGATTTGTCTTTTAATCCTAGGTATATTGATGATCCCACCACATAGCACTAATTTCCTGAATATGGTAATGCTTTGAAGTATAGACCCTCAATACATACCAAGTATAAAAGCTGTAAGCCTAATGGTTTAGAAGAAGATGGTTTTCAAAGATATCATTATTTATTCCTAACTAAACTTAGGGATTGCACAATAAAGGGCTATTTTTTAAGTAACTTGGTAGAGGGTCATTGGCTAATGATATGTACCAAGTATCAAAGCTCTAGGCTTTATGGTTTGGGAGAAGATTTTCAAAGATTTCCCTCTTTATTCCTTTGTAAAATCTGGGATCGCACATATACACATATTTAGAGTCACTTCCCTTCATAATTTTGAAAATGAATTTATAAGCCTGTGCATGACATTTCCAACCATTTCACATGTGCACAAATCTTAAACAAATTCATCAAACTATTCCAAAGATATTACAAAATGTAAGATTTTAATGCTACTGGGGCAAAGGCTTCATAAGTTTTTTCTCCAATAGTAGGGAGACCAAAATTTGTCTTGAATTTTTCATCATTATCAGTTATACCTATGTATCGTATTTACCACTTACCTCAAACAAAAGACTAAATAGATGTATTCTACTGGCGAATTTGGCTGCCTCTGTTTGGGATAGGTCATTGCTTGTTTCAGATGGATTGGATAAGGCAAGGATACTTTTGGACAATGTCTTCACCTGTAAACAAAATAGTTTTAGAACTCTAATAGGCTCAGTATTTCATTGAAAAACAATCAAAACCTTGTAATTTTATCATATCTAGGTGAAAACTTTTACAAGTACTGTATAACTACAAATTGACAATTTCATACAGTATTAAACCATATTTTCCTAATTAAGTCATGTTAAGAAGAGAATTTCATATCATAAAGCAATGTCTTCATTTCTGATTGCATTTCCTCATGATACTTAATTTGAATTTGAAAACACTTTGAAAGAAAACTACCTTTTCTTTTAATTTCAGAAAATCTTTAATACTGTGGTGTGTTAAAAAGCCAATTTGAACCTGTCCAAAATTTGAATATCTGTTAATACCTACCTCTTCTACTAAAGTTGTTAAGATCATGGTCTGCCATTTAACACCATTTCTCTGAGTGACCACATTTAACAAATCACACACCCTGTATACAGTCTCTGGTAAGGTATCAAGTAATGCAAGACAACCTGTGAAATAAGTGAATAATGTTAGGATATTTAAATGGCAAATATTTTTCTTTTCACACTTATAGCCAACTTTGAAGAAAAGCTCATGAAATGTCTTTTGTAACTATCAAGCAGATTTCAAGCTTTTTTATTCAAAATAAAATATTACATGTTGAACAATGAGTTATTTTTATCAAAATATACTGATAGATGAAAAGAGTTTAACCCTTGACCAAATAAACAAAACCTGGTTGACTGGGGGAAAATTATTTTTCCAACAAAATTTTGTGCTCTGACTGTCTAACAAGTCCACTTAAACCCTTGTCAAGTTGAACATCAAATATAACCGTTTTTGCCGATGTTGAAGATCAGCCAACACAAAAATGTGCCAGAGTTCTCTATTAGTTCTCTTCAGAACCTAAAAAAAGTCTTGTATTGTCTTACCAGGAAATAGCTCATCAGTGAAATTATCAAGAAGAGATTTATCAAGGGGACTTTCATCCACTTTTGATTCTTCTTTTGGCTCTTCCTCTGGCTTTTTGTCTTCTTCCTTCTGCAAATAGGGAACATCATCTTAAAATAGCAGTCCAACACATTGCATTGCTCAAGTTTAGTGAGTGCATTTTGATATTCCATGAGGCAGAGTGGAACATTTAGTTCCTCTATGCAGTAAAAAACGAAAACATTTTGTTGGATCACTATATTAACTTAGCATTCAATTGAAATTCTAACCCATTACCAGACAACAAAATATCAGACTGGTCCAAATTGTTCTAAACTCAAATGGAAACACATTTTCCAGATCAAATATGTTGGTTAAAAGTATTATAAATACATTTAATGATCAAGTAACCCTAATTTTAATCAATAAACACTCCAGTTTGCCTGTTACCGAGTTCCTGGGGGGTAGGGGTGTGTTGACTTTCAAAACTCTGAAATATGTTACAGGTTAAAAGAAAGACCATATATAACTTTCAGGTCACACCATATTAACCCATTACCAGACAACAAAATTTCAGATTAGTCAAAGAATTTGCAGACGATATTGCAAAGAACGCTATAACTGAAAAATGAGTGACTATAAAGGTAGAAAAAATAAGACTACTAAGGTAGATAACATAATGAAAAAGTATATATTGCTTGTGCCAAGCAATTTCTTCTTTTCCCACAAAGTTTTCCAAAAATACATTTCTTTCAGGGCAACAAAAAGTCAGATTGTATGGTAATGGGTTAGCGCACTGGCTGTAAGTATTAATTTACAACACTAACAGTTCATTTTGGTCAACTAATTAACCAACTACCACACAACAACCCATTTTTACACACTTAGAAAACAGTTGAGGTAAGCAACTTTTCCTGATGCCTATTCTAATATGCATTTATTTCTCATATTTAACTCGCCTCAATTTTTGTCTGATATTTTTTCAATTTGAACCAGTTTTGAACCAGTCTAAGAACTTTAACATCGGTGTAACCCTTTCCTGATTTACAAAATTTTAGACCTGTCCAAATTCAAAGGTCTTGCAGACGGAAATTTAAAGTGGATTTAATCTGAAAAATAACCATTCAGAAGGGTAGAAAATATTGTGGAAAAAGAAGAAATTGCTTGGCACAAGCAATTTCTTCTTTTTCTACAATGTTTTCTCAAGTATAAATTAACAGGGACATAAAAACCAGGGATTGTACAGGATAGGGTTAATAACCTAAGCATCTGCACAACAAAGATGTGGCTGTATAAAGATATTTTAATGTAAGATATGATCCACTAACCTCACTGTCTGTCATGTCTTGTCCCAGGGACATAGCTATTGCTTGTAACATCTGTTGATCTTCACTTAGATCCATATCTAGACCTGGCAAACCCTGTAAAAGCCATAGATCTTTTTGAATCATACTTTGATTATACTTTACCCAACTCTTGAGTTTGAATCTGTAATTATTCAAAGGGAAATGATAACTTTCAATAAACTGTGTCCAAAAAGGTAAGCAAATTACTTCAAATCAAAGGAAAAGTCAGGAACAGTAAATATGATAGGGTTTTGGAAATGTATCCTTATCTTATTACATACAAAAAAGACAGAGCATTTAAATCTATTTTATTTCCTAGGTAACACAAGGGGTTCGATTCCCGATGGCGGCGCTTATCCTTTCCAACTATTTGTCTCTCACCAATGGGTCGATAATAATTAGGTGCTCCAGCCGCCGCGATATGACTGAAAGATTGTTAAAAGTGGCGTAAAACCCCATTCAAACAAACAAACTAGGTAACACAAGTACCACACTGTGTGACCCTGAATGTCTTGATCTATCAATGTAACCAGTGGCACATCGTGAATTTGAACTGGTACTCTTAAAACCTCTCAGATTAACCCACAATCCCACTATTTTACACCCCTGAAAGAAAAAGCTTTGGAAAACATTGTCGAAAATGTGAGAAACTGCTTTCTATCTCAGAGGACAAACATATTTTCAAATTACAAGAACTTGAAAGAGCAGTTAGACCAGTCTAAAATCCAATTCTTTGATAATTGTTAAATGAAAAATTAACTTAAGCACTTCATAAAGAATCCATTTTCAAACAGTAACAGGTATAACTGCCATTGAGACATATGAAGGAAAATGGTGATGAAAATGAGAATTTCTTTTCCCTTTAAAAGGTTTATAAGCTATAAGCTGTTTTTTTATAGCTATACACATTCAATATTTATTTGCAACTTCTATCAAGTTGTACCAGTTTAAAAATCGATTGTCCGGCAAACAGTTAATCCATTATCACACTATCCTGAATTTTAATACCTTCAAATACCTTTGAAAGCACTGTAAGCTTAGAAATGTGTCACAGACATGGATGTCCCTGCTTAAGTACTTGACCTCAAGCTGTGACCTTGAACATTGAAGTATCCAACAGAACTTTAAGCCTGCCACAAGTACTCATCAAGGGACACAACTGTGACAAGTTATTTTGAAATTCATCAATAAATGTAAAAGATGTGCTCCAAACAAGAAATGGACACACACACTAACCAATCCACACCCACATACACGAACAGAAGTAACTCTATCCGCCAGCCACTTTTTCATGGTGGGGGTATAATAAAGGAACAAGAAATAGGTTGTCAAAGGCCAACATGTCAAGCCCCAAGTTGTACAGAGAATGTGGTGCACAGAATGTTTTTTTTTTAAACTGAGCCCTTGAACTTGGACTGTGCCAATGTGTTTTCAAATCCATAAATAAATGTAGAAGTAATGCTCTGGACAAGGTTGTTTCACCATCAACAGTGACCTTGACCTCATCAAGTAGAACAGTGCCACATTATTTTCAAATCCATCCATTAATGTAGAAGTTATGTTTCGGACAAGGTCAATTTTGTAGTTTTACCTTCAACTGTGACCTTGATCTTGGAGGTATCACAACAAATATTTGCATGACACTCCCACTCATCAAGAAGAACAACTGTGCCAAGTTATTTCAAAATCCAACCATAAATTAGAAGTTATGTTCTGGAAGAAAATCCAAATGGATTCACACACTAACGCACCAACACAATAACACCGAAAAAGAAATATTGTGACAACTATGTCTCGATGACCGCACACAGGCTCAACAAAAACAGCTGTTTATAAGCAATATCTTTTGTAACAAATAATTTCCCTCCTGTATTGCACTTACTTTTTAAATAAAAAAATATGTGAAATGTCACCTTCAAGTTCCTTCAAATAGGACCAGTATACAATTTTCTTACCTAACTTTTTTAAAGGTATTTTTCAACTTACCTGTACTGGTGGTCTAAAATCTGAGCCCCTAACTAAGAGAAAGTCTGTGGCCTCCTCTATAGACTGGCAGTGTGTTAAAGCCTCAATACATCTTGCTCTAGTAAAACCCATCTCCATCAGCTATGGGATATAAATCTAATTGAATGAATCTTGTTCAATACTCCTTTAACCATTCTTTCAGCAACATCCAAGTTCAATTATTCAAACAAAGTTTTCTGGGCATCACAAAAACTGGGTTTGGGCTTTTACATGTCTTTCCCAAACACATACCCATGTGACCAGCCACAAAACCTGACAACTTCCTTTAACCCTTTCCTGTTTTTGGAAATTTTAGACCAGTCCAAATTGAAAGAGGTTGCAGACGACAATGACAACTGGATGCAATTTGAAATGTAACCATCATATGTGGTAGAAAATATTGTGGAAAAAGGAGAAATTGCTTGTCACAAGCAATTTCTTCTTTTTCCTCAATGTTTTCTCAAGTATAAAATCACACGAACGTAAAATCCCGTATATGAACGGGAAAGGGTTAATACAACAAATATGCTCAGTCAAGCAGTAATAAATGATTTCCTTTGCCCCACTACATGAGCGACAACTGAAATTTGGCAAATCCCAAACAGCATATCATCAAAAGAATTCCCTTTCAGTTTAGCACTTTAATCTTTTACCCTATCTAACAAATTACACGGATTCCAGTTTAACCCATTCACACACAATCCTGTGTTTTTATGCTGCACAACAAAACAGCTCTGGAAAACTAAAGGAAAATGGAGAAATTCCTTGTCACAAGCAATTTATGCATGATGATTTCCATCGAAAAGACAAAGACTTTTAAAATTTCATCATCTATATAATACTGTGTGCAACCTCTTTCAAATTGGGATCAGTCAAAAATTTTGTTGTCTATTAACCCATTACCAGATGGCAAAATTTTCAAAATGGTCCAAATTGAAAGAAGTTGCAGGCGACAATTGAAAGTTTATCATATTCAAGACTTTAGACTTTTCCAACTCTCTGGGTAGAAACATTGTGTTGTTGCAAGCAATTTCTTCATTTTAACCATTATATTCCAAATTGTTTTTCTTGAGGGGTGTCAAAAAGCGTCATTGTGTGGGAATTGGTTAATGGATTACAACACCAAGGGTAAATTAACCTTGGTCAGCCCGAGTTGTCTGCACAGAATCATCATTTCTTTCATAATATGACACTTTTTTTTTCAACTTTATGGATGTCAACATAGCTAAATAAGAAAATGTTGGAAATGAAAAACACAGGCTCATTTGCTTTGTATGATGTTCCAACAATTGACCAATCACGCCTGTCAATCAAATAACCAGTTGGACAATGAAATTGTTCATTTAGACCAGAAATAAGTTTTAAAACTCTGACATTCTCCACCATTTGTTAAGCTTTTGGCTGGTTTGGCTATTGAAGCTATAGTTATCACCTTTAAGTCACATACCATGTTACATGCTACTAGCCATAAATTTTGCAAAATAACGCCGTTTAAATTTAAAGGGGGACTTCCTGTTAGAGTCAATGGGCGTTGCTAACACAGTGAGTGGGCAGGGCCAACAATTGGTCAATTACACACTTGTGCGAAGTAAAGAGTCTGCTAAGTCTGCTCAGTCTTCACTTGGGCTCTATACATATGTACTGACTCACAGTATTTGTAGACTGACAGTAAATATTCTAAATACACTGAGTTGCTATCCAGGCTGTTCAGCGTCTGTCTTTTTGTATGTGAGAAATTGACAGATTGCTTGCCAAACACACTGATCTATGAAACAAAGTTAAACTTTGACATTAATTGGTGTTACTTTAAAAAATCTATGGTCAGAACCGTGTAGCTCAAAAATAAAATTGTTGGTTGGCAACCTGTAGTCGTAACTACAGCTTATTCAAGCTGAAGTTATGATGTTGAAGTAGCCATACCATCAAAAATGCTTAACATGATTGTCGGAGTTCAAAGATCACTTCCGATACAAGTGAATGATTTGATTGGACAATCCTTTTTGATTTTAGATGTGATCGATCCATTGTCGTAGATTTAACACATATGCTCATTTTCAGTCAAAGACTTACCTGTTGTACATGGGCATCATTATGTTGTGATCTAGCACTGCTAGCTGCACCACCTGACACAGCACTGGCTAGAGTAGCTCCAACTGTAGAAGGTGCACTAGTACCTGAAGTACTCCCTCCCTCACTCTCACCTTCCTTCTTTGCAAGGTTCTCCTATTGTAAATATATTTTAAGATTATTATGGAGAATTCAGAAGATAACTTAGTAACTTCATAGTTTTGTTTTCATCTATCTATCAAGTTCTCTTGACAACCAAAGAGCAAACTTTAACAAATCTGACAAGAAACAAATAAAATCATTTTAGGTTTCATGTTTTCATGAAATCTAAGTATCAAAATCTCTTGTTACAAAAAGCAAACTTTCACAAATCTGACAAGAAAAGAATAAATAAATCTTTTTAGGTTTCATGTTTTCATGAAATCTATGTATCAAGTTCCTTTGATAACCAAAAAGCAAACTTCAACAAATCTGACAAGAAATGAATAAATCAATCATTTTGGTTTTCATGTTCTCATGAAATCTGTGTATCAAGTTCCTCTTGATAACCAAAGAGCAAACTTTCACAAATCTGACTAGAAATGAATAAATAAATCATTTTAGGTTTCATGTTTTCATGAAATCTGTGTATCAAGTTCTCTTGATAACCAAAAAGCAAACTTTCACAAATCTGACTAGAAATGAATAAATCAATCATTTTAACACTGTTACAGCATTTTCAGATAATTAATTGCAGTAAATTGATTTGTTAGTTCATGGCAACAGATTTGATACTTTAAATTTACCTCCGTATCTACCTTAAATTGATGAAATTCTTCAATACTTGAAACAATTAACAATCAGCAAAATATGTAACACTGTTTGTGTAATGACCTCATTACATTTTCAAACTAACAAAGGCAGTTACAAAACGCTTTTGCTCAATGACATAATCAATATTGCAATAGATTTCTTCCCATAAAATATAACAAGAGCTGACAGTTGACAGCAACACTCAACTATTCTATGTGCTGGATAGTAACAGCAATTCAATGTCAACATCAGGCATAGTACCTAAGTAATGAAAGAGATAAACAAGAGCTGGTCAGTCATGTGACAAATGCCCCCAAAGGACAGGGTCAAGCATGTGGCACTTTGATTTGTTTTGTTAACACAACCACATACATTTGTGATCTATACCTCTGGGTTTCTAATAAATGAAATTTCAATATATATAATAATTTCTATAAATACAGAATGAAATCGAGAAATGCATTATGGACAGATTTTTCTGAGGTCAAAAGTAGATCAAAGGTCAAGGTCATGTACAGAAGTCCACCCAATTAAGCATCTTTTGCGACACATCGTCTTATAGCGGTGAACATTTGTGCAAAGTTATATTGAAATCCACTTTTGCATGTAGAAGTTACAGAGCCCGATGGATGGACGGACTGACTGACAGACGGACAGTTTGATTACTATATGCCTCCCTTTGGGGGCATAAAAATCTTTAAAAAAAAATTTAAGTAAAAAATTTCCCATTTCAAAAAAGGTTAAAATTACACTAAAACTGACATCTGAGTAATGAATCTTTGCTTATAAGATGGTATGCTGGTCACAAAGAAATTTGAAAAGTTTCAAAGCAATAGAATTGGTAGAGAGTTATTATAGATATGTGACAGTTGTATTTAAGTTTAATCAAGAATTTCTATGTCCAAAAAGGTTAAAATTGATTTAAAATGGATACAAGAGTATTGAATCTGTGTCTGGAGGTTGATATTTTTGCCACAAAAGCTTGTGCAAAGTTTCAGAGCAATAGCTTTAGAAGAAAATAGGGCTGACTATCGGCTAAGAAAATCACTATCGCGATAGTTCTACTATCACAGTATTGATATCATGAGAAATCAATCGCGATATATCACAACACTATCAGTATATGTTACTTTGTTTATTTTCTATGTTTATCTGTATAGATAGCATAGTTTATAGGCAACTCTCTTTTCATCAATATTTTCGCCTTCCTTTACGAAGCCAAATTAGTCCCATAGTGGTCCCAAACATGGGCCTTTCCGCCTTTGTTTTTCACAATCTCAAAATTTGGAGCCATGCCAGACGACAGAAATACGTTAAACAAAATAACTCGATAAGTGTGCTCAAAATAAGTAATTAATTATCGTAATTAATTGAATATCATTTATGATTGTCTTATTTTCATTTTTTCGACAATTCTAGCACTGAGAATTCATAAAACATTGTAACAATTCTTAACATAACATGCTTTTGGATTTTTGAGGACCTTTTTTCTTCATAAATCGAAAATTAAAAATCAGTTCCTGAACAAATAAAGAGTACGGAAGAAACAAAAATCAAACGTGTCTATCACATGATAATAGAAAGTGAAAGTAGGATAAGTTACACATCTCTATCTTTCACTTTCTCTCTCTTTTTTAACCTAAGAGACTAAGAAAACATTGAATTTCTGTGTAAGTAAGCTTTGAATATTTACTATCGAAACTATCAATATCTGAACAAGCTATCCCAATAGTTATCAATGTCAGGGAATTGCAATCGATACATCGATATCATGACTGTCACTATCACAATACATCAACCTATTGATCTATCATTACACCCCTCGTAGAAAATGAGATATGACACTTGCACATAAATTTTAAGTAAAGCATTATGCCAACGCCCAGGTGACTGGAATAGCCCGCCTATTCTTTGAATAGTCAAGCTAAAACCTAGAAATGTGTCACAGAAACGGATGCTTGTCCCATGACCCTAAGCATTGATCTTGAAGTATTCAACAGAAATTTACACAATGCTAGTACTCATCAAGGGGACAACTGTGTACTTCTTTTGAAATCAATATTAATGCAGAAGATAAGCTCAAGACAAGAAAAGGACACACCCACCCACCAAAACACAAATTCACACATGGACAGAGGTAACTCAATATGTCCATTGCCACATGGCAGGGCATACAAAATTCAAAGAGCTATTCAACTCCTGCACAAGGTATGTTATAAACAATTCATTTAATTAGTGAGATAACTTGGACAAAAGTTGTACCTTTATTATTCCCTCTGCTTTGATAATGTGACAAAGAATGGCTAGAATAGACTCAGACATCCGACTGCCATACACTTTAAGTGGTTTCTTGTTCCACAGGATCATCACAGCATAGAAAGCATCCTAAAAGAAAGTTCATAAGAAAGGAGTGGATAATGAATATCTTTTTTGAGAGAGGAAATATGATAAAGGGTCACCAAAGATCATTTCTGTGGAATTTAGTTTAAATACAGCCTCCAAGAACAAGATTTTCTTATCAGGAAGGAATCACCGGATAAAGGATCACCAAAGGATCATTCCTGTAAAATTAACTAGACATCCATATGCTGGTCTTTAGGAAATTGATTGATTGATTGGGGTTTAACGCCACTCATAATAGTATTTCAGTCATATTGCAGCGGCTGGAGCACCTAACCATGGATTCATGGTATTTCTCTCTCCAGTATGACCAGTATATCCTTTCCGAGCTTCCAGCTGCTTATCCCACTTTGGTTTATAATTATCCACTCATTGGTGGAGACAAATGTCAGAAAGGATATTTGCAGTGGCCAGGGATTGAACCTGGGACCTGGATCCTAGGAGTCCTAAGTGCTACTAATGGGCTATGGCCTCAGGCTTTAGGGAGATGTTCAAAGTTTCTGTATACACAATATAAGAAAGTTAGCTCCACCTATTAAAGCCATGATTTTACCTATCCAAGTATAACCTCGTAAAATTTCATTGTAATCAATCAACCGGGAGACTTTACACCATATATGGAAATTGTCCCGGAGCAAAAATTCTTTGAACAAATCTGATAAAGGCAACTCAAAGATCATTCCAGGGAAATTTTGTTGAAATCCTAAAAAAAATATTTTTTCTAAGTTTTCCCCATACACTATATATGAAATTAGCCCCGCCCATAAAAGCCATGTTATTTATCCTATCAAATTCTTTGAAGGAATCTGATAAAGGCTCGCATTATGATCATTCCTGTGAAATTTCAAAAAAACTGTGCAGTATTTTCTGAGGTGAATATTCAATTGTAAAAGTTTAAGGATTGGACACAGGCATGCACAGACACATGCTTGACAGACACAACGCCATGGCAATAGCACGCTTGTTAAAATAACATTTTTTGCCATTTCTGCATTAACCTATTACCAGAATTTTAGCCTGGTCCAAACTGAAAGGTGCTGCAGACAACATTCTAAAGGTGAAATTATAGATTTTTTCCAACTTTCTGGGTAGAAAATGATGGTATTACTTGTTTCAAGCAACTTTTTCATTCTACTCAATGTTTTCCCTACTTTTTTTTTTTTTTTTTGTGGGACGTCAAAACACGTCATTGGAGGGAAAGGGTAGAAGAAATGGAATAAATCTTTGTTTTTTGTATAAGATGGATATATCCTTCATTTTGTGAACAAGAACACTATAATTAAATTGTTTAAACTGCCTCTGATAAAAATATAGCTTTTGTTCACTCAGACATATCTTATACTGAAACAATTTTTTCCCTCTAAAGAACAAAAGTGATGTCTATTATCATTTACATAGAATTCTGCTAATTATGAACAAGATGTGTTTGTGAAACACCATGCCCCCGAAACAGGAATTCTTTAGAAACAGGTGATTTTTATTGTTTTTTTGTCTTTGTTTTAGGGAAAAGGGTTAAAACTTTGACCTTGACCTTGATGAAATGACCTTCCCCAGTTGCGCCTTGTTGAGACATATCTACATACCAAATACTAGCAATGTAACTTAATTAGGAATGGAGTTATAGGAAAATGTTAAGTTGGCAGGTTAAGTTTTTGAGTAACTTTTTTGGAAAAAGGGTTAAAATTTTGACCTTGACCTTGATGAAACAACCTTCCCCAGTTGCACCTTGTTGAGACCTATCTACATACCAAATATTAGCATTGTAACTTAATTAGGGATGAAGTTATAGGAAAATGTTTAGTTGGCAGGTTAAGTTTAGCAGACAGACAGACGGACAGACAGACGGACACCGGTAAAACAATATGCCCCCGATCTATCGAAGCGGGGGCATAAAAAGAATATGTTTGAAGGGGTTTGAATATTGGCTATATCACAGAGAGAATATGTATCTCAGAGTCACCTTTTGCATTCTTATTAGGTACTGTACAGGATCAAAGTGCTGAAAGCCTGGTTGACTTGATTTGGTTGGTAGCTGGTGTGGAGATTCCATCACTGTTTTAGGATTCACCATTTTTTCTATCAGCATTAACCAGGCATCTAGGAGTTCTCCAGTACCACCTGAGAATATTAATGAGAAATTGTAAGAGACAATATTGGCACAAAATCAGGTTTTCAATGGCGTCATCTAAATCCATCAAGAATTATAGATTTTTTGGAATGGGGTTTAGCATTGCTTTAAACAGCAGTTCAGTTATATCGCGGCAGCGGGAGCAACTAACCATGGTTTCCTGGTATTTCTCACACCAATAATACCACTACATCCTTACTGAGCCTCCAGCTGCTCATCCCATTTTGGTTTATAATCATCTGTCCATTGGTAGGAGACAAATGTCAAAGAATATTTGCGGCGACCAAGGATTGAGCCGGGGCACCAAAATTAGGAGTCCGTCACTGATAATATGCGCTAGGTCAAAAAAAGACAAGCATTTAGAAAATTCCATCAAAATCAATTGAGAATTGTTAGATAAGTTGAGCACACAAGGTAAACCAAAGGCCAGGCCAGCTGAATGCCCACCCATCCCCTACATTCAACAATCTCTTAATCAGAATTTCATAGAGAAAACCTGGTTAAAAATGTCATTCATCGAAATGAATAAAAGAAATATTGTGAACGATCAAACTATTTATATATGTTGGCTGATCATATACTGCATCAACAAACAGGAATCTTCTAGGGTTTCATTGATCCCTTGATTACAATTAGCAATAGCTGAAGTCTCTGCTGCTAAGAAAAATTGTCATCTCTTCTTTTTCCAAAGTGTTTTCTATCCAGAAAGCTGATAAAATCCAAAATTGAAATTTAAACAGTATTTCAGTTTCATTGCAGCTACTATCACACCTAACCGTGGCTTTTCAAAATTTTGCATACTATGCAAGATCAAATACTGTTCACCAGCTCTTCATTCTCCTGATGCATTTATTATCATTTTACTAGTTGTTACTGACAAATGATGCATTTGCAAGGACTTTTGTCAAATGTCTGATAGACATACATAGTTTAATACTGAAAGCCTAGGGATTGACAGCACAGAATGTTACAAACCAATTTAAAGCTCATTAGTTAAAAGAGAAGAATTGTATGGGAAAAGAAGAAATATCATCTTACTTGGCAAATCGGGATCCTCAAGTCCAGCTGAAGGATTTATTTTCCCACCAATTGACAAAGCCCAAGAAAATGACCTGAAATAGAGTAAAATATAGGATTAGTAGATGATTGCAAAGAAAGGTAGGAAATAGGCAATAATTTTCGAGGATGCCATCAGTTCAGACCTTAATGCAAATTCTGGATTTAAAACAATCTGAGTTTTGTTACAAAAGAGTTTGTCCAGTTTTGTGCTTCCTGGATTTCAGCAGAACTAGGATGGGACTCTAAACAAGAAGGCCATTGACTCTAGTAACTCAAGAAAAAAAGGCTATTTTTCTTTCAACAGTCTAATCAAATGTTAACACAAGGGTTATAGATTAAGTGGGCTCGACCATACTTCATACATATATAGGCTCTGTACTTGGAGATCCAAGTCTTTATGACAAATTTCAAGGCTTTTGGACTTATATGAAATGCGGAGAAAACTCTTAACCCTTTCCTTTTTTGCAAAATTTTGGACCTGTCCAAATTCAAAGGTTTTGCAGACGATAATAAAAAGTGGATTTAACTTGAAATAATCATTCAGTGGGGAAGAAAATATTGTGGAAAAAGAAGAAATTGCTTGTTTCTTCTTTTTCCTCAATGTTTTCCCAAGTTTAAAACACAGGGACGTAAAATTCTGTGTTTGTACAGGAAAGGGGTAAATCTCTGGTTACTCCATAAATAATGATCTTAGAAATAATATGATCCATATATTTGCATTTTTCTGTAAATATTTCATATTTACAGAAAAATATGGATCATAAAAGAAAAAAGTGACAAGAGGTCCCAAATCCCTCACCTACTTCATCTGTGGTTATAAAAGATGCAACGAGCCCAATAATTGCAACCAGTTACGTGAAGATTGAGCCAAAACTCTGGCCTCTAGAATGTAACAAAGTATTTATCCCTTTTCTTATGTTTTCTTATAGAAACTTTCCATAACTAATAGGGTTGATACTTATGACCTAACAATTATTATGACAAAGTTTCATGAAGATTGAGCCTAAACTGTGTTCTCCAAGAGTGTAAAAAAAGAAATTGTCAATTAGGTCCCTTTTCCAATGTTTTCCATCAAAACCTTCCAATAATCAATAGGATTCATCCTTGGGACTAATAATCATTCTAACCAAGCTTCATGAAGATTGAGCCAAAATTTTGGTCTAGAGTGTGAACAAAAAAATTGTCATTAAGGCCCATTTTCTTGTGTTTTCCAATAGAACCTTCCCATAATCAATAGGGTTCATACATATTACCTAACAATTATTCTGGCCAAGTTTCAATAAGATTGAGCCAGAATTGTGGCCTCTTGAGTGTAAACAAGGTAATTGTCATTATAGCCCCTTTCCTCCTGTTTTTCCATGGAACTTTCTCATAATCAATAGGGTTCTCATGACTTAAAGATAATTCTGATGATTGAGCCAAAATTTTGGTCTCTAGAGTGTGAACAAAGAAATTGTCAAAAATAGGGCTGTAACGATACAGAAAGTGACGAATACAGATCACGATACAGGGTCATGAATATGAATATTTATTCATGAATACAACTTATTCCAGGAACAGACATATTTATCTGTATATTTCTTTGAGTGAAGAATGAAACAAACTTATGCCTATCTGTGATACAGACAGCTGTTTTAAGTTAACTATTTTATTATTTCTTCAACAGCAATCAAAGGTGTATGGCAGATTCAAGTCTATCAAAGGGTGAATCAAGATCCGTCGATGATTGAAGCTGGATCATTTCTGATTGCTTGCCCCTAAATAATGGACTTCACCTATTTGTACTTTAGATATGTATATTTTGAATTATGTTGTAAAATTCTATCTCTTACAAACTTACCAATTAATATGAAAATTTTTGCCACCAGAATTGATCACTTATAATGAAAAGACGAAATATTTAAAATTAGCCAACATTCAAGGAATATTGGACATGCAGCCATGGCTTACCTTTTATTTTTTTAAAGGGAGGTAATTTATACGTTGCATAATTGAAGACAATGGTCTTTGCTCGGAAAAATTATGTCATTCAATTTCTTCAAAATCTGCACTTAATGGTCAATAAGATAGAAAAATTAGGCCATAAATACTAGAATTTGAATTGAAAATCTTGATTTAAAAGGTTTAAGCTAAGACTGACTTAAAAAAAGATGGTTTTTGATTGTTAGTATTAACAGAGGTCTGACCATTGGCGGTCAAAGTCATGCGTCTATTGTCCAGTTAATCTATCATTCACTACCCAAAATGCCACTTGTAGACAACAAATAAATAGCTGTCACCAGTGAAATAGAAATTCTTTGATTTAGTATCTAGAATATGTATTCAGTTGCATCAGAGGCGCCCTCTGTCAATCGACTACGGGAGCCGCCTAGGCTTTAAGGATTTACACCTTTCTTCATAAATTTGATGAAACCGTCGTTATAGCTTGTGCATGTTGGATATCTATGACCTCTTGGATATTTTTTTGCACTTTGCATCCCGGAAAAATATTTCACATTTTGTATTCGCCAATATTCGGTTCTCAGACAGACGAATACGATACGTACTCGCCGGTAAAAAAATATTCGATTCACCGAAATTCAAGTGTATCGTTACAGCTCTAGTCAATAAGGCCCATTTTCTCGTGTTTTCCAATAGAACCTTCCCATAATCAATAGGGTTCATCCTTATGACCTTACAATCATTCTGGCAGTTTCACAAAGATTGAGACAAAATCAGCCTGTAGAGTTGAAACACTTTAATTGTTGACGCCCCTCTGCGCCCAGAAGACCCAGGGGTTATGATTTTAGCAATTTTGAAAGAGGTCAATAAACTGATGTTACATTCAAAATATCAAGGCTCTACCACTTATGGGTCAGGAGGAGAAGATTTCAAAAGATTTCAAAATTTCACCTTTGTTGCCATGGCAACAAGAGTTTTCAACAGATCACTTTGTGCTCAGGTGAGCTAAAAACAGGTTGTTCTTTATTCATTTTACTTTAACTCCTTTCTATTGACTAAAATAATGCAACCAAACTTAGCATAATGGAATTTCTGTAATGCTGGAGATATCCATTACTTTTCTCTCAAATATAATTCCTTCTCAAGAGGATATTCTCCTGTAAATTTCTTTGAGTAATAATATAACTCACTTAAACAAGGCTTCCATTCCACCAGAACTGACAAATTTCTGCAACATCAAATGGTAAGGTTGTTTTTTATCATCAAACAACAAGGGAGAAGCAAATCCCACAGAACATACCAGGAATGTCAACCTAAAATACATATGGAATAATACCTTATAGTTTTGATACGAAACCTTGTATTGGATTTGAGCTGCATAGGTAAATCAGTTCATTTCACAAGACAAACTATTGAAATATGCTAATTTTCTTTAGTGTCTGAAATCCAACACTATGTTTTGTATCATAGTATTCTATTTATCATATAGCAACAATTTTTCAATGACAGATGACGAAAGCTCAAGAAACTGGTCTATGATCAACATTTTTATCATCCAACTTTGTTGTCAGTCTGATGTCAATAACATCATCTAACTAATCAATCAGTTTAGTACATGCCTGATGTCTTGTTGTTTTTTCTGTAGAGTATGCTTAAGTTAATGTCCAATGAATTAATCTTTTAAGAAAAACTGGTAGGTACATAATAAATAAGGAATATTCACTGTAATGATGGTCTTACACTTTGTATTTGCTTTAGGCAGTACATGCCTGATGTCTTGTTGTTGTTTTCTGTAGAGTATGCTTATGTTAATGTGCAATGAATTAATCTTTTAAGAAAAACTGGTAGGTACATAATAAATAAGAAATTCACTGTAATGATGGTCTTACACTTTGTATTTGCTTTAGGCTTTGAGGTAAATTCCTATTTTTCATGTGACCAAAGGTCGAGTGGAGTATCAAATTTTCCTATGCAATGAGAAGCAGATACAAGATTTGCCCCATGAATTTGATTGACAATCAACACAATTTCTTTTTATCATATATTTTTTATCTAAAATAATGTTAATTTTCATTGTGATGCCATTTTAATTAGAGAATGATGTCATCACACACTTCCATATTTGGGACCTGATTGACAGTATGAGATACATTTTGCTTTCTCAGTTGTGTATTATTCGGTCAGTTTGCAGTGTATGTATTTAAATAAATATGTTTATGAAACATGACGCAAATGATCTGAACTTTTGTATTCTCCCTGCTTAGGTATATATTCATTTCACTAGACCTTCAGCCTGGGAAAATATCAAACATTCCTATCCCAAGAAGATCAAAAACTGTCAAATGGGAACTTCATTAACTTCCATTTATAATATACCTACATAAAATTCTGAAGATTTCAGGGAAAAGCAGACGATGATGCCAGTCTGAAAAAGTGTTTTCTACATGTTATGCTACAAACTCAATGCCTTTATCAATGAATAAATGGATGTCCCATCAACACCCAAATACTTATAAAATGAATATATATAGACTAAAGATAAACTCATCTACACTTAAGT
The DNA here is from genome assembly GCA_946902895.1 of Fragum fragum. NCBI lineage: Eukaryota > Metazoa > Mollusca > Bivalvia > Cardiida > Cardiidae > Fragum > Fragum fragum. The sequence continues at coordinate 35,140,844 of OX336371.1, forward strand.
AAATTAGAAAACTGATGACAAACCTGAGTTTAGGTACAGGCGAATATGGAGGAGGTTCCCATTTAAGACCTTCCGTCAGTAATTTTGTCAGGGCTTGAGCAACACTCTGTGCTCCTGGAGTTGGGACTACAGGCATTGTGGGTAACATGTGGCTTCCACGCTGTCTGACACGGGTACCCACTGTCAACTTTACTAGTAACCCAAACAGTTCAGCAAGGGCTCTACCAAGTCGAGAAGAAACTGATAACAGGGGCTTTAATTGCTTCATCTGTGCCTGTAATGCTGGGGAAAGTTTGGGTTTCTTGCCATCCTTATCAAGACCTGTTCCATCATCAGTGTCCATCGTTATTGGTGTATCTGAAGTCGTCAACGACTCCATAGCTTGACTTACACCATTACTACCCTTTTCAAGGGATGATCGTGAGATACAAATCTCCTCTTCCTTGAAATCATTTTCTGGTTTAAAATCTTTTGGTAATAGTTTTTCCATATCTGTTTTGCCAAAATCACAGCCAGGAGGTAAAATGTCATCACTACAAAGAGCTAAAAGCACAGTGCTTTCCCATACCAGTGATGTATAGAGTTTACTGAGTCCATCTAATACCTTTAGACCAAGTGCTGAACCCCAGTGATTAACAGATATGGACCTCATATCAGTCTGCAAATATAAACAACAGAAAACTAAAGGAATCACATATGAAAAGAAAAAATGCTGTCTTTTTTTCCCATATTTCACTACTTTCAGTTTCAGAAAATCTTTGTGACATTTATAAGCTTTCAATATACACCTCTGTTACAGGCAATTTAATTGAAGAGAGTTTTTAATCAAGGACTATTATTTTCAACAATGATCTTAACACTTGACTTAAACCTCATTTAATCAATGACAACCCTTGCACTTAATTTGATGGTCCTAGGCTAAAAAGCATATAAATAACACAGAAAATAATTAGGCCAAATACCAAATAGACTTACAAACAGGTAGATAAAGGTGAGCAATCATATCATCTTTTTTACTTGCATGATAGGATAAAGAGTTGCAGTCATTTAAACAAAAACAACCATATTTCATTTGAACACATATTAGAAGCTGATATATGGAAATCAGACAAATTTCGTGTCAATTTTAACACTAATAACAGTAAAAAAGAGTTTACCTGTCCCATTCTACATACATGTACAAACATCATTATGTATGCATGGGCTGAAGACAGGGCATGTAAAAGAGGAGTCGCATTTGGGGACAAGATTGCATCTGGCATGTGAGCAACATTTGCTAGTTCCCTTAATAACACTGACCCTCCTGGGGCCTCAAGGGGCTGATGTAGGGGCTCTAGGGTCTCTAAAACATCATTCATTTTTTTCAGTCCTTCTTCTAGTACATGCTGGTCCCTTAATAGGGTCTGAAAAGAAACATTATACATAAACATAGGTTTAAACTAGTAATACATCTGAGACACAGATGCCCCAGTATAATTGGTTTACATATGAATTTCAATTATGACCTTGAAACTGGGAGTTTCTAACACAACTTTATGTATGACACTAGTAATCCTCAAGGTAAATAACTCATCAATCAATGTGCAAGTCATGCTCCAGAGAAGAATTTGAAAGCAAAGAATAACACACAAACGCATCCACCTACACTCACTCACTCAAAGACAGAGGTAACTCAATATGCAAATGGCCATTTGATGGTAGGGACATAAGAATGAAAATTACACAACTGTAAGTGTTTTGCCTTTATTTTCCATTTTAATTCAAGTCAGAATCTTTTTAAAACATATCAGGATGAGATCAAAGGCCTGAATGGCCACATTTGCAGTCAGGACTGATTATTAACAATTGGAATGATAATTAAAGCCATTCTCTAATCAGTCTGTTAGGTTTACATTATTATGAAATCACATTTGAAGGTGTATTTTTTTCTTTAAAATGTTGATATTTTGACAAGAGAACTTGTTTATTACAAAGAACATGCTACAAATCTACAAATACAGACTCCTTGCACTTCCAATAAAGTTCCTTGACTTAAAGCATTGCAGCTGTGAAATCTTCACAAAATATATTTAAAAATAAATTTCACTTGATTAGTTCTTGCAACCGAGTGGCATGGGGATCCACTTGTATGATGTTATAGATTATTTTGCTGATCACATGATGTGACTTATTTGGAAATGTCATACACAGGCTCAAATCATCAAGTTTGATATTTACCAGTATAGCCTTACAGACACTAGCCACAGCTTGACAAGCTGGAGAGGCAGGAAAGTCAACAGGTAGATTGGGTAATCCAAGTATGTCCATTAGCTCTGGTAGACCCTTATGATTGACAAATTCACGACAATGATCATCGGTCGAATTGTTACTCAGGATTGCCTCCACAAACTTCATCTGGAAGTAAATAATTTGTGCTTTCACCATTTTTGCATTTTCTTTTTTTTTTCCCTTTAATTTCAGACTGGTCAAAATTGAATGAGGTTGTAGACAAATTGGAAATTGAAACAAAAACAAGATGTGTTTGTGAAACACTATGCCCCCGAAATAGGAATTCTTTAGAAACGGGTGATTTTTTTTTTTTTTTTTTTTTTAGGGAAAAGGGTAAATATTTTGACCTTGATGAAATGACCTTCCCAAGTTGAGACCTATCTACATACCAAATGTTAGCATTGTAACTTAATCTTGGTTGAAGTTATAGGAAAATGTTTAGTTGGCAGGTTAAGTTTTGCAGACAAACGGACGGACAGACAGACAGACGAACACCTGTAAAACAATATGCCCCCGATCGATATCGATGCGGGGGCATAAAAATAGAAAATGTTGTGGGCTAAGGAGAAATTCCTCATTATACAAGAAATTTCTTTTCTATAATGATTTCTCAAGTATGAAATCACAGAGACATAATTCACATGTTTGTAAAGGAAAGGGTTAAACAGTTTTATAATTCTATTCTAAACAATTTTCTATCCTTGGCATGAACAAGAGGGCCGTTGGCCCTTGGGTGCTCACCTGAGTTAAAGGCTCTTTTTCTTTCAACAGTCTAATTTCATGTTAAGGTTAGGATTATGATACATGTAGACAACACTTGCATATAATGACTATGTACCTGGGGATACAAAAGTCTATATTACAAATTCAAAAGATTAAGGGCTAATTTGAAAGAAGGAAAAGAACTTTTTCCTCCCTCTGGATCCATGGGTTATAATTCCAGAAATAAGAAAGAAGTCTGTGAACGGACGCTTCATGCCTTTAATCCCCCCCTCCCAGGGCTCAGCCCCTTAGGACCTGATGATCATGATTTTAGCTCTTTTGAAAGAGGTCAATATACTGATGCTTCATACAAAATATCAAGGCTCTATGCCTTCTGGGTCAGGAGGAGAAGATTTTTAAAGATTATTTTAAAATTTCACTTTTGTTTCCATGGCAACCAGAGTTTTCAACTGATTTCAATTCTTATAGCAATATTCAAAGGGGACCAACTTAGGAACATTTTTGCGAAATTTGGTTCAAATTGACCCAGTGGTTTGGGAGGAGATGTTGTTTAAAAATCGTTCTTTATTTCTACATATACCCCACCCCTCTGGGGGCTGGGACCCTGAGGACCTGCGTAATACAATTTTAACTTTTTCGAAAGAGGTCAATAATTATACTGATGCTTCATACAAAATATCAAGGCTCTACGCCTTCTGGGTCAGGAGGAGAAAATTTTTAAAGATTATTTTAAAATTTCACTTTAGTTGCCATGGTAGCTATTTCTAAAGGGGACCACCTAAGAAACATTTCTGCCGAATATGGTTCAAATTGGCCCAGTTGTTTTGGAGGAGAAAACAATTAAAGAAATTGTTGACGCGTTACGGATGACAGGTGGGTGCGGACGAAAGGTGATCACAATAGCTCACTTCTGCACTTCATGCTAAGGTGACCTAAAAAATATGGAAAGACAGACCCACATTGGAGCTAAAAAACTGTAGAAAAAGCTCATCAAAATTGTGAATATGGACAGACAGATGGAAAGCCAGGGCAATTTAAGTATACCCACACTTCTCATGGGGGGGGGGGTGTCCAACTTACCTCTACTGCCATTACCACTGTTTATCAAGAATTTCAATAAGTAAGAAATTAAGAAATGAAATCTGTGTACAAAACCTATTCAGCTTATCAATATAAAAATATCAATCCACTGATAATGTTTGGAATTTCTTTAGCAAACCCCCTTATTACATGGTCTGAAAATGCCAGGTAATTACACTTTTGCATTTGAAAGTATTTCTTATTTCCTCAAGATGAAAAGCTACATCTTTGATTATCAATAATTTTGAGAAATAATAAAAGGAAATCTGTGTTCAAAACATTTTCAATTGATGAATACCAAAATATCAATCCATTGATAAAAGTTCGGAAAATTTGTTTGGCAAAACCCATCATTACATGGTCTGAAAAGGCTAGTTAATTACACTTGTTTTCATATAGAAATGTTTCTTATTTCCTGAAGATGGAAAGCTTCATATGTGAATATAAACAATTTTTGAGAAGTAATAAGAGTACATCTGTGTTCAAAACATTTTCAATTCAGAGTTCTGCCAAGCTTTTGACCTTAGGGGGCCACTGGCCCATCTAAGCCAAAAATATGGGGCCACTTTTCCCAAACATGGGGCCACTATATCATTAGGTCGGATATATATATGATGTGAACACAATCAATGAGAAGAAATCTCAAGGGCTTTCTTCTCATTTAAAAGTAAACAATATATTGAATTACAGTTTTGAGTTGTTAATGATTTTTTTCTTGTGCTTAATACAAAGAGAACAAGTCATTGAGTTTTACTTGAATCATTAGATAGCCACGGAAAGTCCGAGATCCATTTATTTTGGGACTTTTTTTCTGGGATCAATTTGACTTTTTGCCTCCGGATTCTGATCGAGATTTGGCCGATTTTGAAATTCCGGGTTTGTTTGGCTAATCATCGGTGCAAGTTAGTGCTCTCTTTGGCTCACATTGGCCAAAGAAGCTTAAGATTGTTTTTATTTTTTTTCTGCCATCGCGGCAACACAAAACAGCGAGTTTATGAAAATTTACAGTGCACAGTAAACCAATCAGAGCAACCTTTTCAATCAATATTAACGCTCTGAATTACCAAGGGAGACCCCGGAAGTAACAAAAAACCCAAACATCCACTTATTCGTCCGAAGGTATCTTCCTACCTACAGCCCACGATATGTAATTTTAACGCACTGTTCGGCCCCCACAGATATATTTTTGGGGGGCCATCTGTAAATTTTCTGCGCCAATCCTGCAATGTTGCACCCTTGGCAAAAATCTGATCCATTGATAAAGTTTGGAAAATTTCTTCAGCAAAACCCCTTATTACATGGTCTGAAAATGCCAGGTAATTACACTTGTTTGCATTTAGACGTATTTCTTATTTATTGAAGATGAAAAGCTACATCTTTGATTATCAATAATTTCGAGAAACAATAAAGGGAAATCTGTGTTCAAAACATTTTCAATTGATCAATATCAAAATATCAATCCATTGATAAAAGTTTGGAAAATTTCTTTAGCAAAACCCCTTATTACATGGTCTGAAAAGGCCAGGTAATTACACTTGTTTGCATTTGGATGTATTTCTTATTTCCTCAAGATGAAAAGCTTCATCTTTGATTATAAACAATAATGAAAAGTATTCAAAGGAAATCTGTGTTCAAAACATTTTCAATTGATCAATATCAAAATATCAATCCATTGATAAAAGTTTGGAAAATTTCTTTAGCAAAACCCCTTATTACATGGTCTGAAAAGGCCAGATAATTACACTTGTTTGCATTTGGATGTATTTCTTACTTCCTGAAGATGAAAAGCTACATCGTTGATTAACAATAATTATGAGAAGTAATAAAAGCAAATCTATGTTCAAAACATTTTAATTGATCAATATCAAAATATCAATCCATTGATAAAAGTTTGGAAAATTTCTTTAGCAAAACCCCTTATTACATGGTCTGAAAAGGCCAGGTAATTACACTTGTTTGCATTTGGATGTATTTCTTATTTCCTCAAGATGAAAAGCTTCATCTTTGATTATAAAAAATAATGAGAAGTATTCAAAGGAAATCTGTGTTCAAAACATTTACAATTGATCAATATCAAAATATCAATCCATTGATTAAAGTTTGGAAAATTTCTTTAGCAAAACCCCTTATTACATGGTCTGAAAAGGCCAGGTAATTACACTTGTTTGCATTTGGATGTATTTCTTATTTCCTGAAGATGAAAAGCTTCATTTTTGATTTACAATAATTATGAAAAGTAATAAAAGAAAATCTATCTTCCAAACATTTTCAATTGATCAATATCAAAATTTTAATCCATTGATAAGGTCTGGAAAATTTACTTCCAAAATTCTTTCTTACACACAAAGGCCAAGTTATTAAACTTGTTTGCACTTACAGTACCTCATTTTTTTGAAAGATGAAAAGCATTTCAGTTGATGATTGTCAGTCATTGCTCTTTTTTCCAATTTTAAATGGGCTTTGAAATGATGTCTACAACAATCGTACGAGGTAGAAAATATTGTGGGCCATGAAAGAATCACTTACAGAGTAGGTCAATACTTCATTCAATGACCTAGTAATCAAACAAATTTGTTTTGTTTGAATGGGGTTTTAGGCCACTTTCAACAATCTTTCAGTTATATCATGGCGGCTGGAGCACCTAACAATGGAATCCTGGTATTTCTCACACCAGTACTACCATTACATCCTTTCCTAGCCTCCTAGCTGCTATCTCACATAGGTCTACCATTATCGACCCATTGGTGGGAGACAAATAGTCAAAAAGGATGAGTGCCGCCGTCTGGGATCGAACCCGGGACCTCTAGATTGACAGTCTTACATGCTACCAACTGCGCTATGATGGCGGCAGTAATCAAACAAAACAAGTAAAAGAAGCAACATTAAAACAAGAGGCCAAAAAGGGGTTGCATTGCTCCACTGGCCATTTTCATCTGACACGGCAAAGGGTGTTAAATTTTTAACCCATATGCACACAATCCTGCCTCTTTTACAACCCCCTAGAAAGTTTTGGAAAACAATGCAGGATATGGAGAAAAAACTTGTAGTAAGAAAATCTTTTGGAGTTACTTGCTGTCAAGTAATGAGCTAGGATGAAGTTTGTAAATAAGCATATCAAAGGCCAATGTCAATATAAAAGGCTGACTATAATGTCAGATGAACAATGAATCAGTTTGCTTTACCCTTTACTGTTTTTCAAAATTTAATACTTGTCCAAATTCACGAAAAAAGTAGTCAACATTTTATATAGGAACATATAGTGATTTATACTATACCATTCAATATCTTTTGTATGCTTGAATTCACTGGTAAAGCAATTATTAAAAATCAACTGATAAAAAAATATGACGCAGGATATCCTCATGTCACCACACATTTTCATTGCAGCATGTAATTTATGGGGACAATGCAGATCACTGATTACAACACTTAATTCCCTACAAAATCATTGTATTTCATTTATTACTTGTACGACAAGAAAACCATATGTAAATTGTAACTTGTCCTACTTCTGAGCTCACTTGCAATTACAAGCAAACAAGTGATATTTTCAACCACTGCTATGACACAAGCCCAGCTGGACTTTGTAACAAGGAGCTAAAATTCACTATCTTAAAATTGTTAACCACAGTCAGACTGAACAAGGTTGAGATAAGTCTTTTTTTTTTTCAATGGTTGTTCCACCTTACAATACTTTAGTACTAGTAATACAACCATTACTTGACTAACATTAATTGCCATGTGCTATGCTTATTCTCATAAAATTGACAGATTCCTGGCCAAGCACACTGACTTCAGATGGGAAGTTCAACTTAGATCATTAGCAATTTTAATTTGCAAATCCAAGGTCAGTAACATGTAACAAAAAAGAGGACCATTATAGTCCTAAATGGCTCACCTGAACATGATGGCTTATGGCTTTATGATATATACAAAGGTCTACTTATAACAGTTTTGGAGAAGATTTTATCCTTTAATCCTATAAAAATACAAGATCCCACAACATAGGGCTTATTTTCAGAGTTGTCTAATTCTTTAAAGTATTTTGGTAGAGGATAAATGAGCATTGATATATTTCAAATTTTCAAGGCTCTAGGACATATCATTTCCAAAAAGAAATTTTAAAACTTCCTTCTTTATTCCTTTAAAACCTGTGATCGCACTACATAGGGCTAATTTTCAAAGTCCTTCTTTATTCAGGGATCTCATGAACTAGGGCTAATTTCAGACTACAGTAATTCTTTGAAGAAGTTTATAGAGGATCAATAGGAGACAAACCATACCAAATATCAAGGCTCTAGGCTTTTGATTTCTGAGAGGATTTTCAAAGATTTCCTTCTTACAAAGGCGATTTTCAGGGTGCAGTAAGTCTTTGAAATTTTTTGTAGAGGGTCAACAGACAATGTTCATACCAAATATCAAAGCTCACAGCCTTATAATAACAGAGATTTTCACAGATTTCCTTTTTTATTCCTATAGTAAAATTAGGGTTGCACAGAAAAGGGTTAATTTTCAGGGTACAATAATTCTTGAAGTATTTTGGTACAGGGTCAATGGGTGATGAAACATACCAAATATCTAGGCTTTAGGCCTTATGATTTCTGAGAAGATGATTTTCAAAGATTTCCTTCCTTTTCCTATGAAAAATCAGGGATCACACAGAAAAAGGCAAATTTTTTAGGGTACAGCAATTCTTATATGTATTTTTGGTAGAGGTTATCAGGTGATGTTATACCAAATATCAAAGCTCTACGCCCAATGGTTTTGGAGGAGATGATTTTCAAAGATTTTCTTTGAACAAGATGTGTTTGTGAAACACTATGCCCCCGAAACACGAATTCTTTAGAAACTGGCAACTTTTATTGTTTTTTTTCTTTGTTTTAGGGAAAAGGATTAAAATTTTGACCTTGACCTTGATTAAATGACCTTCCCCAGTTGCGCCTTGTTAAGACCTATCTACATACCAAATATTAGCATTGTAACTTAATCAGGGTTGAAGTTACAGGAAAATGTTAAGTTGGCAGGTTAAGTTTTGCAGACAGACAGACAGACGGACACTGGTAAAACAATATGCCCGCATCAATCGATGTGGGGGCATAATAATAAGGGATTGCACAGAAAAGGGCTAATTTTCAGAGTATGTTAATTATTTGAAGTATTTTAGGAGAGGGTCATTAGGTGATGATATATGCCAAATATCAAAGCTCTAGGCCTAATGGTTTAGGAGGCGAAGGTTTTTTAGTAATTATTTACAGATGGACAGGTGGAAGCTGGACATTCATCAATCTAAAAAGCTCACCATGAGTATGTTGTGCTCAGGTGAGCTAAAAAATTAAATGGTTGTTTAGCATCCTTAGAAGCATAACTGAACAACTGAAGTTACACTGTTTAAGTTGCCAAACAAACAAAAATGATGAACAAGATATGTTGACAAATGTTCAAAGTTCACTTCCTTTCTAAATGTACAATTTGAATTTTGAATGCAGGTGGTGATCTGTAAATTCCTGGATGGTATGGCAAGTTACATTTTCTTGGTATGAAGGTATTAACCATGTAAATGTAAGAAATATTGTCTTCAGAAGTATTACAAAGAGATCAGTAACAAAGATCTGTTTGGTTTGACTTTGAATTCTACTGTAGCTACCTTTCTTATTACTTGATCCATAATCAAGTAATTACACAAGTTAGCAAAAAGTGAAAGCAAAAATACAACACTAGTTTAGTTACATTTAAGAATGCTAGTGTATAAGAATACTCACAACATTGAGCACATAGTCCATCAAAGGAATGGCCTGTTTATCTTGACTTGATTGTGAAGAGCTAGAACCTCTGAAAGATAAATCAAACACTGGTTTGCTCCTGTTACATTATACCTATAGCTTGTTGATAAAACAGAAAAAAAAGAAACTTGATACACTGAATGTCAGCTATGCAATACCCCCCCCCCTTCTGTACTTTACAACAAGGGATGTTAAGTAGTTCAACGTATAGTAGAATAACAGGATTCAGATTTGATAACGTTGACTTGATTGATTGTTTGGGGTTTAACATCACTTTAAATAGTATTTCAGTAATATTGAATCAGTGGATGGTGCACTTAACCATGGTTTCCAGTTAATTTTCACATTAGCGTAACTTTCTTTCCGAGCCACCAGCTGCTCATCCTACCTAGGCGCACTACTTAACGATTCCCCACTGTCAAGAGACAAATGATGCTTGCATGAAGGAATTACTTTCAAAAGAAAAGTTGGCCTAGCCTTGTTTCAACTCAGGATCCTTGGACTATAGGCATAGTGCACTACCAACTGTGCTATCTTGGGCATAGTATAGTATGCAACTGTTCATATCATTCTTAAACCAGAACCAACTATTATGTTTAAAGGCAAATATTCCATTTATCATATACCAATGAATATTGATGATTTAAGAATGATAATAAGTTAAGAGTAATGTCTGAAGATCAGAATTTTTCTCAATCTTATGTTTGTTGTAAAACTTGTTATTTCTTACAAGAAATCATTTTATAAAGAATTATATATAACTGTACTCAACCCCATCAGATATAATTTTTTTCAGTTGTGTCCCACTTTAATCATGTGCAATGTTTGTTTTCAAAATAATAAATCTCTGGGTATATAGTAAAGATTGACTGTACATACAAATTAACATCTGTTGACATCTGTGACTCTTGTTTGGTATCTGACTCCTGAGTTTCCTGGGGGGAGGTCCCAATTTCATCATCTTCTTCCTCCTCGTCTGACGATCCTCCATCTTGTGCCTGTGGGGACCTCAGGCTTACTACTGTATTAGATTTGGGCTGAGGCTTTTGACAGATGTACTTTTTGTCCCGGCCCATAAAGTTTACTTCTTGTAATAGCTGTAAGAAATGATGTTATACATGTTTATGCAATGCCAAAATACATTAACACAAATTTAAAACTCTTTTGAAAGACAATATATCACTATAATGTTTCTCAGGGAACTGTTAAAAACAATATACATAATCACTCTTATATTCAATATTTCGGCAAAAATTGCCTTTATTAAAAAACAAAAAGAAATCTTAACAAGAGGGCCGTTGGCCCTGGGGCGCTCACCTGAGATAAAGGCTCTTTTTCTTTCAACAGTCTTATTTCATGTTAAGGTTAGGATTATGAAACAAGTGGGCCACAATTTCATATAAAGACTATGAACCTGGGGATCAAAAAGTCTAAATTACAAATTCCAAGGCTTAAGTGCTGATTTGAAAGAAGGAAAGAACTTTTTCCATGGGTTATAATTTCAGAAATAAGAAAGAAGTCTGTGAACTGATGCTTCATGCCTATACGCCCCCCCCCTTGGGGCTCCGCCCCTGGGGACCCGAGGATCATGATTTTAGCTATTTTAAAAGAGGTCAAAATACTGATGCTTCATGCAAAATATCAAGGCTCTACGCCTTCTGGGTCAGGAGGAGAAGATTTTTAAAGATTATTTTAAAATTTCACTTTTGTTGCCATGGCAACCAGAGATTTTAACCGATTTCAATTCTTTTAGCTATTTTTAAAGGGGACCACCTAAGGAACATTTCTGCCAAATTTGTTTCAAATGGGCCCAGTGGTTTGGGAGGAGATGTCATTTAAAAAATCGTTCTTTATTTCCATATAAACCCCACCCCCCTGAGGCTCCGCCCCTGGGGACCCGAGGATCATGATTTTAGCTATTTTGAAAGAGGTCAACATACTGATGCTTCATGCAAAATATCAAGGCTCTTTGCCTTCTGGGTCAGGAGGAGAAGATTTTTAAAGATTTTTTTTAAAATTTCACTTTTGTTGCCATAGTAACCAGAGTTTTTAACCGATTTCAATTCTTTTAGCTATTTTTGAAGGGGACCACCTAAGGAACATTTCTGCCAAATTTGGTTCAAATTGGCCAAGTGGTTTGGGAGGAGATGTCATTTAAAAAATCGTTCTTTATTTCTATATAAACCCCACCCCCTTGAGGCTCCGCCCCTGGGGACCCAAGGATCATGATTTTAGCTATTTTGAAAGAGGTCAATATACTGATGCTTCATGCAAAATATCAAGGCTCTACGCCTTCTGGGTCAGGAGGAGAAGATTTTTAAAGATTTTTTAAAAATTTCACTTTTGTTGCCATGGCAACCAGAGTTTTCAACGGATTTCAATTCTTTTAGGTATTTTCGAAGGGGACCACCTAAGAAACATTTCTGCCAAATTTGGTTCAAATTGGCCCAGTGGTTTGGGAGGAGATGTCATTTAAAAAATCGTTCTTTATTTCTATATAAACCCCACCCCCCTGGGGCTCCGCCCCTGGGGCCCCGAGGATCATGATTTTAGCTATTTTGAAAGAGGTCAATATACTGATGCTTCATGCAAAATATCAAGGCTCTACGCCTTCTGGGTCAGGAGGAGAAGATTTTTAAAGATTTTTTTAAAATTTCACTTTTGTTGCCATGGCAACCAGAGTTTTTAACGGATTTCAATTCTTTTAGCTATTTTTTAAGGGGACCACCTAAGGAACATTTCTGCCAAATTTGGTTCAAATTGGCCCAGTGGTTTGGGAGGAGATGTTGTTTAAAGAAATTGTTGACGGACGACGCACGACGGACGACGGACGGACGCCGGACAAAAGGGGATCACAATAGCTCACTTGAGCACTACGTGCTCAGGTGAGCTAAAAACAGGAGTAAATGAAACAAAAATAACTCTACACTCGCACCACTGGTCCATACGTACTAACAACTTTTGCCAAATATTCATAAAATAGTCTCGTAACATACAAGAGTACTGTAAGAGTCAGAGAGAATGAAACAGGTCTTCAGAGAAACCCTATAGTGGCTTTTAGGCGAGATAAGAATCTCAGTGATACTCTAGTACATGGCAAAACCAACGGTATAGTACATAATTGCCGTGGTCGGTGTGCTACTAGTTATGTGTGCGATAGTGTTGGATAACCAAGTAATGGATACCAATTCAAGGATCATACAGTGTCCCAACTAACACTAGTTGTAAGAAAAGAATCATAAGCTATTATCTACAGGTGGTGTGAAAAGGTTGTTTGTGAAAGAATGAAGAAGCATCTTTGGGATGTCTGTTTGAAACATAAACCTTACAACCTTTATCTTGTATGATGATCTAAACATGACAATCTATTGGTGCTGATCAAAGAAAGGTAATTATTCATATGATATGGGGATTTTGGTGCAACTTGCATTTTCAAATGGAGTAACTTTTTCCTATGCTTGGCAAACATAATATATTATAGTTCACTTACTTTTATTATAGCTTTTGTAGCATCTGTCCTCAATGAAGGCTGATGTCTCATTAACTCATCCATAGCATTTCCTAAATTACTGGCAGTATCTCCTGAAATTTAAATTGATAGTCCATTAACATTCTTTCATCCATTGTCACACAATCCAAGTTTGACACATCCGCAATAAGGTTTACAAAAATATTATGAGCAATGGAGAAATTGCATATTGTAAGCAATTTATCCTTTGCTAATAATATTTTCAACCCTGCCTGATACAACTTTCACCGCTTGAGGCACATTAGATATTTTGTCTACAAAAACCTTAACTTGGACTATGCTTAAAGTTTGTTAATTCGCAAATAATAGGTTGAAATAAGCATTTTACAAGCAAAGTTAACCCATTACCTGGAGAAAGAATTATAGATTGATTCAAATTGAAAAAGGTTTCAGATGGTGCCTCAAAACATACATGTATTCAAATTTGAAAAGTGTCATATGTGGAAATCATTGTGACAAAATGAGAAAATGCTGGTAACAGCATTCTCTTCTTTTAACAAAATATTTTCCATGTTTTTAGAGGTTTTTTTTTTCTTAAGCATGTCAAGAAATGTGGAAATCATTGTGACAAAAGGAGAAAATGCTTGTAACAGCATTCTCTCCTTTTAACAAAATATTTTCGATGTTTTTAGAGGTATTTTTTTTTCTTAAGCATGTCAAGATAAAAGACCGTGTGTAAATCTCATTGTTCATACATATGAGTACTAACCAAATGGATCCGCACTTCTGCGTCTTCTCATAGCTGGTAGATAGTCTGGAGAGAGCAACACTTTAAACAAACGATCAAATGGACGACACTGCACAAAGGCTTCAAGTCCACGTGCATTAAGACACAACGCACTGAACACATTGGGTAATGATGCTAAAACTTCACGAGTAGCAGGTACCTACATAAGAAAGATTAAAATGTGTGTTTAAAAGCTCATACTTGGTACGTACAAGAATATCATTTAGTTAGTATTACAAGACTCAACTTTTTCAATACAATTTCATATAAACAACATAAACCAGTGTACTCAGGGGTGTGGAATTCCAATGCCCGGCTTGTCTGACATGGGCTTTTCTACTTGCAGACAAGTACATTTTTCAAGGCCACTTATCCAGGGACAAGTTAATATGAAGGCAAGTCTTTGATTGTTACAAAACAGATCTCACTGACCACTGGTTTATCATACAGTGGAAAGTTTTCATAATATTTATATTGAAGGATAGAAAATATTGTGGTCAATGAAGAAAAATGCTGGGTTCCAGCACTTTCTGCATTAACATTTTCTCAAAATGAATCTCTTCACATTTTGCAGACAAGATCATTTTAACATTGGGAAAGCAGAAATTCATGTCTCAAATGTCAAGGGAACTGTGGAAAGTCTGTTTCCACACCATTGGAGCTAAACATAGAGGAGGCTATTTGGATTTTAGATTTACATGTATATATCTAAATCAAATTGCCTTAAACCCATGTTGTTGTTACTCATAGAAATTGTCTCAACCAAAAATTCAAACAAGTAACCATACCATTGGGTTTTGTAAAGAACAAGATGTGTTTGTGAAACACAATACCCCCACAACAGGAGTTAACTATGAAAAGTGTTGTTGACTTGTGCATTATTTTAAAAGAGTATTTTAGTAAAAGCGACAAGGAAATTTTTTGACGTTTGACCTTGGTATGTGACCTTGAGCTTACCTCATGACCTTGACATGAAGAGATGGGTATTATAGAGATGTATCATCATGCAAAATATGAGCATTGTATCTTGAATAGGCTGTTAGTAATTGGCAATGCCAAGTTTTTTGGTTAAGTTTTGCAGACAGACAGACGGAAAGACTGAATGACGGACAGACGGAATACGGTAAAACAATATGCCCTGATCTTTCCATGCTGGGGCATAAAAATTATTCTAGAGTATCATTACCCCCTCCCATCTAGACCTCTATCAAAACTTAAAGCTTTTTTTTAAGATTTTCTTGCAGGAGAATACAGTCAAAACTGTGTTAGCGGTCACCTGAGAATAGCGGCCAATCTGTGTATAACGGCCATCCCAGGTCCGCCCGTGCAATTTGCTCTTTAAAATTACTGTGAATAGCGGTAATCTGCCGTATGTGGCCAGCGGTCACCTTTAATTGTCCAATTTGCACTTCATGTATATCCCTTTAAACGGTCACGCGACCCGACTAACTGCTGACAGGTGTCGTGTAAAAAATCAATAATGCGTCTGGCTAATCTTGTGCATAAACTTTTCAACACGTGAGATAAACATGAACACGCCACTTAAAGGTGTACTCTATTTACGCGTGTTTGGTTGAATGCAATAAGTGCCGAGTTATGTTGATTATAATAAATCGAACATAATGGATTTGATATGACGTCTAATTACGTATCCAGTATGTAAGTTTACCACACAGCAAAATTTTAGACTTGTCCAAATTCAAAGAAGTTGTAGTCGTTTTAACTTAATAATAATCGTCTTTTGCGGTAGAAATATTATGGATAGTGCTACTTCTTCATTTCCGACAATGTTTTCCAAAGCTTTATTTAGGGGCGTAAAAAAGCGGGATTGTGTGGGAATGGGTGCAGGTCTGGATCCGAATATTCTTTCCAGGCGGTTCATAGACATTATATACCAGTATTTAGAAAACATACGGTCGTAATAGAGTATCTAAAATATATTTTTCGGCGAACTTTCGAAGAAAATAAACTCAACGGAACGTCGGTCTCGATCATAAGTCGTTCGACGTTTTATCATACAACGAAATATCGTACACCCACCGTAATGAGCCGTAAATGTTTAACTCTAGACGAGCATGTCAATGTTCTTCAGTTTCTTGATCGCGGTCGGTCGTCGCTTCCGAGTTTGGGTTGTGCAAATTAAAACATGAATGGAAATACTTTATTAAGAATACATAAATATTGGTGTGTTTACTATTTTTTGTTAATTAAAAAAATCGTCTTTCTTAATTTGTGGCCATTCTCATAAGGAGACGCATCATTGTATCATGACTACCTTATGTCAACGGGGTTGTAACAACCCCCACCCCCCACCCCCCCAAAAAAACACAAAAAACACACACCTATAAAAACACCTGATCTGTGTTAAGCAGCCAACTGTCGTATGTGGCCAGTTTTGATCTGTCCCTTGGCTGGCTGCATACGACAGGTTCGACTGTACTCTATCTTTTTACATTGAAATACTAGCACTGATCCACTTTTGGCAGATCTGATCCATTTTAGATTTTGTTTCATAGAATTCCAGGATAGTCCATTTTCCCATGACAGGTCACAATACTTACATCTTTTATAAGAAGGGCATGTAAAACAACATTAGTTAAGCCATTGTCTTGTAATGATGAAAGCAAAGAGGGCTCTTGAAACACATATACAGTAACCACATCCGTAGCTGAAAAGATTCAAAAGTACAATATACATAGTTACAGATAGATATATCAATCTCGATTACAAAATTCATTGGTAACAGTGCTTCGCTAGTTATATAGAGGTCATATTCGAGCATCATCACCATGATGCATTAATGTTTAAGACACTACAGCCTAATTCTAGCTATCTGTAAGATTGCTACATGGGATTTACAACACAACCTGTCTAGCAGGGACACAAAACAATTAATTGACTGTTTGAGAGTGACTATATATGGCACAAACAAGCTAAATATGTTGGTGTAAGCTAAATAGGACTGTATCTTAAGATAAGTCTTTTTGCCACTAACTTAAATCAAGTCACTACTTAAAGTGTTTAACTACACTAAGAATTCAAGCAAATTTAGGAAGATCATGATTTGGGTCAAGTATTATGTTTATTTCATTATCTTGATTATGAATATTTAACATTAGCAAACCCAAGATTCTTTAATTCACTTAAAGATTAGAAAGCTGACAAGGCCCAATGCATCAGTATCACTTCAATATCCAACACATCATCAAACAAGATGACCATGATGGTCCTAAATTACTCCCCTTAGTATGGTGGTTCACAGCTTTATGATACATACAAAATAGCAAAGCTCTCTATTTATTTTTGAGAAGATGTTTAAGGGTTTTCTCTTTTAATCCTAGGTATATTGATGATCCCACCATATAGTGCTAATTTCCTGAATACAGTAATTCTTTGAAGTATTTTGTAAGAGGGTCAATAGACATCAATACATACCAAATATCAAAGCTCTAGGCCTAATGGTTTAGGAGAAGATTTTCAAAGATATCCTTTTTTAATCCAATCTAAAATAAGGGATCGCACAGAAAAGGGCTAATTTTCAGAAACGGAAATTCTTTGAAGTATTTTGGTAAAGGGTCAACAGCTGATTTGTACTATATATCAAAGCTCTAGGCCTTATCATTTGGGATAAGATGATTTACAAAGATATGAAGACTAAGATTTACTTCTTTATTCCTTTGTAAAATCACGGATCACACAGAAAAGAGATAATTTTCATAATATGGTAATTCTTTGTAGAATTTTGGTAGAGGGTCAATAGCCGACGATATGTAGCAAATATTAAAGCCCTAGCTCTTATGGTTTGAGAGAAGAATATTTTCAAAGATTTCCTTTTTTATTCCTTTGAAAAAGGGCTAATTTTCAGAATACAGTAATTCTTTGAAGTATTTTGGTAGAGGGTCAATAGGTGATGATACATACCAAATTTCAAAGCTTTAGGCCTAATGGTTTAGGAGAAGATGTCCTTTGTAAAATCAGGGATCACATAGAAAGGGCTAATTTTCAGAATAGGGTAAATTATTGAAGTATTTTGGTAGAGGGTCAATAGGTGATGATACATACCAAATATAAAAGCTCTAGGACTAATGATTTATGGGGAGAATATTTCCTTTGTAAAATCAGGGATCACATAGAAAAGGGCTAATTTTCATAATAGGGTAAATCTTTGAAGTGTTTTGGTAGAGGGTCAATAGGTGATGATACATACCAAATATAAAAGCTCTAGGCCTTATGGTTTGGGAGAAGATTTTCAAAAATTTTCTTTTTATTCCTCTGTAAAATCAGAGATCGCATAAGAAAAGGGCTAATTTTAAGAGTACTATAATTATTTGAAGTATTTTGGTAGAGGGTCATAAGGTGATGATACATACCAAATATCAAAGCTCTAGGCCTAATGGCTTAGGAGAAGATTTTCAAAGATTTCCTCTGTAAAATCAGGGATCGCACAGAAAAAGGCTAATTTTAAGAGTATAGTAATTATTTTTGTAGTAAGTATTTTGGTAGAGGGTCAATAGGTGATGATATGCACCAAATATCAAGCTCTAGGCCTTATGGTTTAGGAGGAAAATATTATTTAATAATTGTTTACTGACGGTCTGACAGACAGACAATTACCGATCACAATAGCTCATCTTCAGCACATTGTGCTTAGGTGAGCTAAAAATGTTACATTTTAAGTGGCTTAAGAAACACATTTGGAAAACATCTTGGGAGTATGGAGAAAATGCTGGTAAACTTTTTCTGACCATTTGGACATATTCACTTTTACTATCTGCCTATGGAGTATGGAAGTGCTTTGCTGATTTATAAAAGGATGATGCAAAGAATTCAATAAATATCATTATAAGAGCCAAAGCACATTTTAAGGTTTGTCTGTTTTAGTAGGGTTTAAAATCAGTTTCAACAATATTCCAATTATATCATGGTGATGTTCACATTTTTATGTGCTTTCAGGGTATTTTCACAGAGCACATTTTAAGGTTTGTCAGTTTAAGTAGGGTTTAAAATCAGTTTCAGTAATCTTTCAATTATATCATGGCGATGTTCACAATTTTACACGCTTTCAGGTTATTTGCAGTACTAGGCTTGAGCTCTATTTTGTCTTGCATACCTTCATGATCAATGGCACAGCCAAACATCACACATGTGGCCCGTGACCTGTGGTCTTGGACCTTTTTCAATCACAAATCCGTATACCAAACCATTGAGCCACTCAAAGATAAGTACATTTTTGTAGGATAGGAATAAGACAGACCAATAGACTTACCTAAAAGAAATAGTGAAGGTCCATAATACTCGGCGTTACTTATTATATGTTTTAAAGATTTCGGGAGAGATCCTTCCATCACTGTAAAAAAGGTAAGCATACAATACTTATTTTGGTTGTAACAGTTTCTAAATCGCATTTAATTTCTTTATACAAATACATAAATAAATTCCTATAGTTTAAATTATATTGTAATAGCCTAATAAAACATTATCTAGTCATTTAATATCAGTAAATTTTGTGATTTATTGATTGAATGGGGTTTAACGCCACTGTTAACAGTATTTCAGTCATATCACGGCAGCTAGAGCACCTTACAATGGACTCCTGGTATTTCTTACACCAGTACTACCACTACATCCTTTCCTAGCCTCCAGCTGCTATCCTACCTAGGTTTACGATTATCCACCCAATGGTGAGAGACAAATGTCAGAAAGGATAAGTCCCACTGCCAGGGATCAAACCCATGACATCCCATTATTGAAGATTAAGAGTCTGATGAGCTACTGACTGCGCTATGACAGCAGCTCAGAGTAAATTTTGTGTCTGCAATATTACTGAATGTGTGGCAAAGGTAGAACTTAGCATCCTGAATTAGCCTCTAGCTCAAAAAGATTCTAGTACACTGTTTAACCCAACCTGAAAAAATTTAAAGATTTCAAAAAAGATAATGCTTACTTCATTTCTTCATTACAAGATATAAAGTAATTGTTGGTTTTCAAGTGATGAAGGATAGATTGACCACAGTCTATCAGAGTAATACACATTTTAAAAATTGGAAATTTCTATGAGTATATTGTTCAACCCATTCCCACACAGTGACGCTTTTGGACGCCCCTCAAGAACATTCAGAAACATTGTGGAAAATGAAGCAATTGCTTGTAACAAGTAATTTCTTCATTATCTACAATGTGTTCTATCCAAAAAGACGAAGAATTTTACAATTCCATCAACTTAAAATTGTCGTCTGCAGCTTCTTTCAATTTCAAAAATGAGGAAATGGGTTAAGAGGATTGCTTACTATATTTGCAGACTTACAGTGTCTCATACTTTCTGTAAAAGATGGATCTGGAATTGCCTTCTTTAAAAAGTTCAACATGGATTTCATCAACGCGGCTCTTTGTGGAAAACACTGCTTGTCTGCAATCACAATCAAATTGATAAACACCTTTTTCATCTTTTCCTTGTTTATTTCATCCTTTGTGTTGATCCTAAAGTATTCTAGGCAGCACAGACAAAAACAAGACTGACAACAAAGGGATTAATTCCCCAAAAGCTCCATGTGACAGAAAAACATTTTGTCAAATGATATTTAGCTTTTTTTTTCAGTTATTTCAACAAAGAAAAACAACTCCAAGAAAACCAAATGGACCCTAACAAAAGAATATGTTTACATGTTGAGACTGAATGTAAATTTGAAATTCAAATCAAATTCATTCAATAGTTGAAGAGAAAATGAGCAGACAAGATCTTTAAACAAAGGGCCATAAGGCCTGAAATAAGAGCACCTAATTTGGATGCCAGCGCTAGGCTGTTCTCAGCCAGTCAGTTTTCAGGATATATCAGCTTGAATACTACACATTCCTCAATGTAACAACCTTTTACTGCTTCATTGCTTGTAAGTAATTTTTCACTCTGCATTGTATTGTTCAGACTGTGTCGAAACAATATTGCTTTCATAATGTACCAGCAATAACAGACACCAAAGTCACACATTCCGAGTAAACAAACTTGAGAAACCATTTTCAAGAAACAGAAAATGTCCTTTCTTCCCAAAAGCTGGTTTTTACACACACACACAAAAAATGCTTGGAAAAAAGTAAAAGGAGCATCACCCTCCGATATTTCGAAAGATAACAACTGTAGTTACGAGAATTTAGCAGAAACAGACAAAATTCAGTGTGCGGAGAATTATTTTTTCTACCCTTACCTTCCCGGTCTATCGGAATTGAATAATCCGTAAATTTCAACAGGTCTACAAATTGTGGTTCTCTTTCTGTCCGTGCAACATAAAAGCTAGAATTTTCACAGAGACATATTTCATTATTATTGATAGTTGTCGGAATTTATCTAATTGAAGTTAGCTTTACACCGACGTAAATATTTCCATCCCAAGACAAAAGTGATAAAATCTAAGTATCCCGCATAGCGACGTCTCCTTGGAGACAGACAAGTTGTTGAACACCTGCAGTAACTGACGTGTTGAGAAAATGTCACGTGGATCAACCTTTGAACCTCTTTCACAGTAATAGACTTGGTCTAATTTCTTTACCATTGTTAAAAATACGGTAACAATAAATCAACAAAGAACTCTATTCTACGAATCGGGATTTTACACCGAACAGATGCATATGTACAAAACTGGATTAAACTTTGTAGTAGGTAACTTTTAAAATCTTAAGAATGAAGGTTATAATAATCGAAAAAATCTGAGATGGCGGAATGTCTAGTTTCACTTTCAACTATGTCTAAGAACGACAAATCGTTGAACACCGAGGCCTACCAATACCCATTTTTTGTAAAATGAAATCCGAAATGATGGTAAGTTAAGGCAGTCGATTAAATGATGTCAAAGACATAAATATACATTATTCTATATCTCTGATGATGTTAACTTTCGACATAACGACAAACCCGGAGGATTCCCTCCATCGAGTGGCCTGGATGCAACACTGTTTAAGAAGGTATAAATAGAAGTACCTGTAGAGGTCGTGACCTTAATCACTATGCACATTCAGTGATTTGGCTTTTCGCGGTGATTCTTTATGAATGGGCTTACATTTTCAGATCGTATACTACAAGAAATTATGAATCGATTCACGAACAAGGAAAACTTTTTCAGGTCGTTGTCAGGTTCCTAGAAGCAAAGAGCAAATTCCGGTGATTCCTAGATTACAGTTAGTATCCTGACTGCAATAAAAATGAAGACATTGCTTGTTACAGGCAATTCCTTTATTTTCCACATTGTTTAATAATCAGGAAGATTTGTCATCTACAACTTCTTTGAATTTGGATAGGGTCTAGATATTTGTCATCTGGTAAGAAGCTATGATGAATAACTCGATCAAATCACTCACTAGTTTTAGCTGCAGAGTAATCTGGCAGTGGAGCTAGTTCAGGTTCAGTTACTCCTGCGGAGGTTGAGGGTTGTGGTCCTTCTGTCTTTGTTTCACTCCCTTGATCTCCCTCTGGGGCTGGAGATTTAACAGCACTTTCAGAGTTTGGACTTAAAGCTGTATCTGTTTCCATGGCCAAGGGTGGAGATTCTGGCTGGGAATCTATAGAGGTGTTCATTCTATTTGGACGAATTTCAAATGGCTGCTCATTTCTACATAGACCTACTTCATGCTGGAAAAAACAGAAGACACTTTATTGAGCTGCAAATAAGACAGAGCTGACAGTATATTTCTGGGTCTTTTTTCCCCTATTTAAATATCAGTTAATTTCTAGAATTTATGTCCTTAGAATTGTGTCAGCTGATGTTACCCTTCTACGTAAGAAAGCATCACTTTGTGGTTTTAGGTAATGGCATAATATGAGCACCACCATGCAAAATGGAACAATCAGGATCTTTGAAAAGTGTTGATCCAGTTAGATTAATCAGATGATCCTGTCCTGTTTCAAACTCAACATCTTTTTAAACGTTCTGAAAATGTATTACTTAATTACCTCTAATCTATTAATAAATGCAGTTAAACCTCCCTGTGTTTGAAATGCTGCCATATCTAAATTAGTTATCAGATCCACAACTCTTACAGCTCTTGTGGCAAACTGAAATACAGAAATTATCAATTTTAAATTTGAAATATATCATTCTAAGCTGGTGGCAGAAAGACATATCAATTACATAACAACTATCTCAAACTAAAAGAAATAGCAGACAGAATTTGGATTTTGTTGAGATTGAAAAATAATTGCTATAGAGGGTAGAAACATGAGAAAAGTAGAAATTGTAACAAAAAATATCTTCTTTTCCAACGATGATTTTCTAAGTTAAATTTCTTCTGCACATCAAATGCATATGTGCATGGTAATATGTTAAAAGCAGGGTTCCAAAAATTTTCTGCTTGCATAATTCAAGACTTTTCAAGACTTTTTCTGGACTTTTTCCAGGATATTTTCTAAAATTCAGGGTCTTTTTTCATTGACATTAAAAAAACCAAATACCTCAAAAGTTTCTATCAAAAACTAGTTATATCATGCATTTTTTACTCTTACGAAAACATGGTTGCTCCTTATTGTTGAGGAACAACAGTACCTGCAAACATTTGCTCTAGTATACAAAACACAACATTACATACTTAAATGTAAACAAGAGGGCTGTTGGCTCTAAAGCACTATCCCGAGTCATTGACTGCAGAAGTAAATCAAAGTGCTAGTGACCTAATTTCGCCAAAGTTCACCTGTTTGCAAAATCTTGTATCAGATATGAAAAGACTTTCAAAGATTCAGGATTTTTGAGCCTGAAAAGTAGCATATACATTGCAAGGAAGATTTGGTTAATGAACTAGATGGTTAATTAAAATAAAATAGGGTATTAGGTTGGTTGGGTCTTTTAAAGATTAAAGCTATGTTTATGTGAAAAAAATAGGGTGCGCCTGACACAGCCCAAATATGTCCCAAGGGTCAACACATGAACAACCTTTTAGAGATTCACTAGGAGATTCTGCAAACCAACATACATATCAATTCTTTAGGATTTCTCATTTTAGAGAAGATTTTTTCCTTCTCTGTTTCTATGTTAAAATAGAGTGCGGCTAGGTGGAGCCAAAACATAACACTCTCACTTAGAGATTCTAGATACCAAATATCAATACTTTAGGCATCTAGTTTAGAGAAGAATATTTAAAAGTTTTTTTTTCCCTTGTTTCTATGTTAAATAGGAGCCCTAATATGTCCAAAGGGGTATCATATGAACAAACATGATAGAGGGTGGATTTCAATTATTTGAACAATTTTGGCAGAGCTTCAACCAATGAACATCCCTGGTAAGTTTCATCAAAATAGTCTCTCTGGTTCAGGAGGAAGTTTGAGATGTCTAAAGAAATTGTTGACAGGTGCACGACGCATGACACCCTGAAACATTGGGCGATTACAATAGCTCACTTTGAGCACTTTGTGCTCAGGTGAGCTAAAAAGACAGAACAAGTTTTCAACTCTTTTTCAATTTTGTAAAAAACAACACTTGCAATTGTGCAAGAATTTGAAAGTTGTTTAATAGTATATCATTTGCACTATGACAGTTCAGAGACTCCTTCCAAATAAGTGCAGGCATAGGGAGTACAGAATAAGTAGCAATCAAAATAACTTTGGGTTTTCACAGATGCGGACTGAGGCCAAAAACTTCTGTAGCTTTGGGCTCTTGTAATGTCTGATACGAGTCCTAAGGACCCTTTGGGACTCAGTAGCAGTAAAGAATTGAAGACTGCTTTAACAATTATCTTTATTTTTCTCCCTGAAATTTAGGTCATGAAATAGTTAAATGCTTATAAAGATTACTTATAAAAATGCTGTAACATCAATATTTATACTTACAAAATAAAACATGTTTAAAGCTGAAGGTAACAGTAAGGTTTGACCCTAAAAATTTAGTCCTGTCCAATTTGAAGAAGTTGAAGATGACAACTAAAAGTGAGTGTAAATTTAACTTATAGAGTAGAAAATACTATGGGAAAAAATATATTGGTTGTTCAGGAAAGGGTTAAATCAAGGACTTCTTGACCTTAAGCAAGGATTATCATTAAACTGTTTGTTGAGTCCCTGGGACCCCACCTTAAAGCCCTGAACTCTGTCAAGAAAACCACAATCACATTGAACTATGGATCAACTTAATTGCTTCTAGAGGTGTAAATTGTCAATATTATGTTAATGATAATAAATTTCAATGTCAATTTACCTAGAATTCACATTTTCATTGAATTGAATCAGATACAATTTATTACTTTCTTATCCAAATTCAATGCATGTCCAGTTACTGGTACACTCAAGGTGTTGCTTTAGATTTTCTCTTTACGATTTGTTTTAAGTACTCCAATCATATATTTTGTTAAAATGGACAGCTACTTCCTATCCTATAAGAAAATTAAGTTCCATGCTTGTATATTTTGGAGTAAAAAATTCCAATTCCCCTTCTCTGCTCCAGTAATGCGACCATCATGACGTAATAAAACATCCCTGTGTAATTAACAATGTGTGATAAAACCTTGTGAAGGGGTTGAGTTGCTTGTCACCTGTTTGGAATGCAGACTTAATTGGGACCTGTGTCTTTCATCTATCTAGATTGAATTAAGTAATACCAAAAAATTTGTCTCATAATCTAATTGATTTGTATTTTTTCCCAAGTTTTCCTTTTTTTTTTTAAAGATGTCACAAAAATCAAGACGTTTTCCTGATCGGGAACCAGTTTCTTGAAATTCCCAGTAGCATAGGAACCCTGTAAAAGGTGAATGCAAAACTACCTAAAGTGTAAACATCTCTATCCTATGCCTTTTGTGGCCCATTACTTTTCAATAATCTCTATTAAATGATTGAATCTTTTATATAGAAATCAGAGAATTAGTTTCTTAATGAGAAATTACATTGATAGGGTCAAACTGAAAATGTTTCATTCACTTCCTCAAAGTACTTATTAAGACAGCTGCAGTCAAAGTAAAGTTGGTAGCATATTAGATTGCTCATTGAAGAAAATTCATAAGAATTGTCCATTTCAATCAATATGTGTCGATTAATTAGAATAATTCCTAGTTTACTCACTGTTATATGATCATGACCTTCCCCAAACCAGTTGATCACCTTCAATAAAGATTCCATCATACCACAGGAAACTAAAGCTTCTACACCTAATAAAGAAGGTAGGATACATGTATAACAACCAACCTTCAAAAAAAGAAATTGCTGACAACAATTGGTGTTGACATTGAAAATAACTCTATCTTTCAGCAATATTACTATCAATTTATTCATTGTCTACATTAATTTCCTAAACTTTTGCTGGCGAGGCAAAAAAAGTGTAATTGTGTGGTAATGGATCAATACATTTTAATATTTGTGCCTCTTTTCATTTAAATGTGGAAAAGATATTTATATAAATAGTAAATCATTAAATAAGAAACATAGTACAAATAAATTGAGAGCAATATTTTATTCCTTGTGTATGTTATGTTTAGGATACAACACAATACATACCATTTTCATAACTTGCTAGATGATATAGGAATGAAAATAGAGCTGTTGCATATGGCTGAGGGAATGGCTTTAATTCCGGATCTGAAGAATACAATTCAATACAATAACTCAGATAGCAATAGAACAAAATCTTAAATCATTGGATATTGAACATAGGATTACCAAATAAACACAAGGTTAAATCTTATGAACTTACAATTCACTCATTCCTACACAACAACGCCTTTTGTCACTCCCAAGAAAAAGAATTTGGAAAACAGTGGAAAATTAAGAAATTGACAATAAATTTCTTCAGATTCCACAATGTTTTTTATCCAGAAAGCTGAAAAAATCTAAAATTTCATAATATTCAAGTTGTTGCCTGCACCATCAATGAATTTGGTCCAATCTAAAATTTTGCAGTGTGGAAATGGGGTTAAAACACACTGCCCCTTATTGCAGTATCAAAGATGTAGTTTATCAGATTTATAGATACGTTGTCCAGTCGGCCCATGAACTATTTGCTTTTGTGCCAATCGCCATAAACTAAAAGTTCAATTTTTCTGATAGGCTAACACTTTAAAGAGACTAATGGTAACTCTTGTATCCATTGTGGTCATAAATTAAACAAGATGTTACCATACACATTAGAGACAGGCAATAAAATCTATCTGACACACCCTCTACAAATTGTTCATACCCATTCCTACCTCTAGTGGGACTCAAACCATCAACCATCTGATTCCAAGTGGAACAAACTCGCCACTTGACAAGCAATGCCATTTAATGTTCAATTCTCTGGAACATTTAATCAATTTCATTACCTGTCATATGATGTATACAGTTCCTGACTAGAAGAGGCAAAAAGCCATGGTAGGAGGATGCTCCTGTTGCATCAATTATATTGTTCAATCTGAAAAATGTACAATATTAATTAATTATTCAGATTACTTCATGAATTATCACAAAACTATTCAAGAAATTACCAAAAATGAACTAACACATATACCCTGCTTAAGTGCTTGTAGCATGGCCGTAGCTGTAACTTAAAACTTGGATGTATCAAAAAGAACTTCATGCATTGTCACTTATACACACCAACAAGCGCACACTAACCCATCCTAGCAAATCTCACATGGACAGATATAACTCTATATGCTCTTCACCATTTCATAGCAGGAGCACAAAATCACAATGTATTTGTTTAATTTAACACACTTTTGTTCATTTACATTAGCTCTTACAAATATAATTATTGCAAGATAAAAGCCAGTAATGAAAGCTTGCAAAAAGACTCAATGTCTTGATATTTGGCTTAAATTAATCCTATTTCATCCTTTTTTTCTAACAAATAGAAATAGAACTATGGTTTGTTTTACCAGTGAGATTCATGCACCTGCGCCACAAAGTAGTTTTTTGGGGGTATTGTTATTACCTTTAATTCTTTATTCAATGAATAAATCAATATTCTACTAAAACGAAAACAATCATGATTTCTTTAAAACTTTTGAAAATATTCTATTTGTAACTTTTTTATTTTTTTGTTTTGTTTTATCTAGCTGTCAAGAAAATATGACTCATTTCAGATCAGTTTCAAAAATACGTGGTTTAGAACTTGTATATTTCCCACTATATGTGATCTGACTGTATTTCTACACTTAGATACTTAGATAAATGTCAATAGAAGGACACTACTTACTTTGGATTTCTTTCTAGATGTATTATGGATGTAAGGGTTCTAAGGGCTGCACTCTTAATATCCTGTAATTAGTAAAATTATTTCAATGAACATGTCAAGGACTACTAGTAATTCATTGCACTGCAAATTTTAAAGACCAAAGTTGAATGGTATACTCCACCCTTCATATTTAAAAGAAAAGATCTATACTTATTGTCTATGTTTCATTACCTCTATTCTAAAACTTTTTTTAGCCAAGAAAGCTAGCCAACATTGAAAGCTTTGAAAACATTTGGTCAAAACTTACAGAGGTTGCAGATGACATCACAAAGTGAACTAGAGGTGCTTGAGCGTCTGTATCGCCTCACAGGCCTGATTGTACTGTTTAAGCAAATGGTGTTTTCAGGAATTCAATAAAAACCAAATCATATTCACTATATGGGGCAAATAAATCTTGTTGTTGAAATCTTTAATATTTCGAACATTTCATAGTTTTACAAAAGTCAATTAATTAACTTAGTCAGATGAAAAAGGTATGAATTTTTTTTAATTAAAAACTAGACATTGTCGCAAAGTGGACCAATACCCCCCCCAACAGTGCTTGTCCATATACAAGTGCTATCCGCGAAAGGGCCGTAACAAAAAATGGAAATCAGTAAAACATAAATGGACCATAACCAAAATAGAATATGCATGTCTGACTAAAACGGAGTATTTCTGTGAAATTTGAATCAAATCAGTCCAATGGGTGCTAAGAAATTGAGCGGACATGATTTTTCACCAAAGGGCCATAACTCCCACAAAAATCAATGGACCGTTACCAAAATGGAACATACACATCTCTGCATGATACTGATAATATCAGTGAAGTTTGAATCAAACCTGTCCAATGGTTGCCGAAAAAGCTAGGCAGACAGACCGACGGACTGACCGACAAGCTGACTCCTGTTTACCCCCCAAATATAGTTTTGGGGGGTATAAAAATCACTGTATACTTTATATGAACATAAGCCATGACAATAAAAGCTATGTTGTCAACCAATCAAAATCAATTGACGGAAACTGAAAAAGAGTCACCAGAGGATCATTCCAGAGAAATTGGTTGATATCAATAATCTGATCTTGAGAAAAACATTTTCAAAACTTTCACCATATATGGAAATTAAGCCCATCCATTTAAGCCAAGCTTTTCAACTGATCAAAATTCTTTGAGGGAATCTGATAAAGAGTCATCTGAGGATCATTCCTGTGAAATTTGGTTAAAATCCATTTGATGGTTTTAGAGAAGATTTTCAAAGCTTTCACCATATATGGACCAATTTAAGCCATGTTTATCATACAATCAAAATTTTTTGAAGGAATCTGATAAAATATCATCTAATGATAATTCCTGTTAATTTGGTTGAAATCCATCCACTCATTTCTGAGAAGATTTTTTAAGCTTTCACCATATATGGAAATTGGCCCCGCCCATTAAAGCCATAATTTTCATCCAAACTAAATTCTTTGAAGGAATCTGATAAAGGGTCACCCAATGATCATTCCTGTTAATTTGGTTGAAATCCATCCACTGAGAAGAAGATTTTTAAAGGTTCCACCATATATGTGAATTAGCCCTGCCCATTTAAGCCATGATTTTCATTTGATCAAAATTCTTTGAGAGAATCTGATAAAGGGTCACCCAAGGATCATTTCTGTGAATTCTGTTCAGTACTTTCTTAGGAGATTTTTAAGTAAAAGTTTACCAATGAACGGATGGACGCACCAGTGTTCCCACAAACTTCATAAAGTAAAATTCCCAAACTTTTTCCTGATTTTTCCCTGACTGAAATTCAAAATTCCCTGACCGAAAATGTCCGCGTTTCCCCGAGTGAAAAACAGCTCAGAAGGCAAGGGGAGCTTAAAAACCTTTCAGTTTCTTCCAATGTTTGTTTGCACTTTGCAAAGATATCCATGCCTTTTTTAGAAGAAACTTCCTTAGCCATTTGTTGGTTTTTTTTCCTTCACTTTCTTAAAAATTTCTACATCTGATTTGGAAATTCCCTGACCTTTGTCATATTCTAGAAGTTCCCTGACTAATTTCAAAATTCCCTGACTTTTCCCTGACCTTGAATATTTTCATTTTTTCCAGAGTTTTCCCTGTCCGTAGGAACCCTTCGCATGTGCGATGGACACAATGCCATGACAATAGCTCGCTGGCTTTCAGCCAGTGGAGCTAAAAACTGAACAACAGGACCAAGCTAGTCAACATTTAAAGTTTTTAATTAATTTGGTTTATGTTTGAATTTAAAAAATATTCTAAGTAGATGAAAAAGATGAATAAGGGAAAGACTGTCCTACTTTTGTATGCTTTATATAGACACTAAGTTATCGTATGCTTGCCCTTTAAAATGCTTGAAAATGCCATCAAAATACTAAACAACATGTTAGACTGGTCAAAAATAGAGATCATATATATCCAACATTCAGCTACCAAGATAAAGCAAGTAAATTGTTTTCAAAACAAGAGCCATGTCGGACATGAACATCCCCTGCCTTAAAAGCTTGATAGTAAACTGAAGCCAGTTAGATTTAGGCTTCTTGTGCACTGCATTTCTTCTCAATAAGTTCGATAATAGCTATTATACTTCCAGAGATATGCTCAGGACAAAATCTAAGTCTTTAAAACAACAAAGGGGAACAACTCCAAAATTATGCAAGCAAGAGTAGTGGTTCTTGTGCACTGCACTTCTCCTCAACAAGATCTATCCACCTATGATGGTTCAAGTTATTAGCTATCATACTTTCAGAGATATGCCCCGGACAAAATCTTAGTCTTTAAAACAACAAAGGGCAAAAACTCCAAAATTATGCAAGCAAGAGTTTTGGTTCTTGTGCACTGCACTTCTCCTCAATGAGATCTATACACCTATGAAGTTTCGAATTGATAGCAATTATACTTTCAGAGATATGCTCCGGACAAGTTTAGTGACGGAAGGACGGAATGACGGAAGGAGACCATTACTATATCCCCTTTGCCAAAACGGCGAAAGGATAATAATTATATCTGAAACATTGACCTATGTTATCCAAGCCTACAAGTCTCTTCTTTCAACATCTGTAACACTTATGTCAAGCTTTAGTAATCAAGGTCAAATAGACCTACAGGTCACCTTTAATCATGGCCAGAATTTGTGTCTAATGGTCTTGCCTCAAATTTCATCAGAAATATAGCAAAAGTTCAAGGGTAGATAATTGTTGAGCTCTTCACAGAGATGCCTTGAAAATCCAATATGCAATATTTCTTTTGTATAGAACATTTTGTGTAAATAACAGTCTTGTATCAAATCGCTTCTGTGAAACAGTGCTTTTCTCTCAATTTTATCCCTACTCCTTTGCTTCTACAAACACTTACCACGAGGTTATCATTTTTGAGCTCTACAATATCAACAAGTTCTTCTATAAATCCTGGATACAATAGGGAGTTGATGTTTTCTTGAATGGCATTGGAATAAACTGAAACAATAAACATAATATGTGATATTTTCTTTATGTGAAAACATCATTTATAAATAGCTCGTAATTTGTTGTTTTAAACTGTTTTGTAGAGCTTGTACACCAAACTATTGATAAATCATGATGTTGTGCCTGACTTCACTACTGAATCTTACAATTAAACAATAAGACTAAGAATGGCCTGTCCGTATGTACAGTCTGATCTTAGTCTACACCTCCTATTGGACTTTTAAATGAAGAGTTGTATAAAATAAATCAAGACATTACCAGATGACAAAATTTAGACTAGTCGAAATTGAAAGGAGTTTCTATCAACAACTCAAAGTTTAAATTGGCAAGTGTCATACAGGGCAGAAAACATGATAATTACAACAATGTTTTCAACAGCTATTTTCTTGAAAGCATTAAAACTCAGAATTGTGAGGAAATGGCTTAACAAAAGAAATATTGATACAGAAAAAATGACCCACAATAAGGACCTTTCAGTGCTTTCAACCCTTCAACAGGGTTTTTTTCAAGCGTGACAAGGTTTAACCCATTCCCACACAGCAAAATTCCAGACTGGTCTAAATTGAAAGAAGCTACAGACGTCAATTTCAAATTGATGGAATTTTAATTTTTTTCATCTTTTTGGATAGAAAACATTGTGAATAATGAAGAAATTGCTTGATACAAGCAATTTCTTCATTTTCCACAATGTTTTACAAAGCTTTTTTCTTGAGGGGCGTAAAAAGGAGGGATTAAGTGGGAATGGGTTAAGATGTAAGGTGCCAAATAAAGTCACTCTCAGTCTTACCTAAAATAGCTATGGATTGTAGACGAGCTTGAACACACTGTGCTCTTGATTCATATTTTGAAAACAGACTAGCCAGTCGTATATGTGTATATAACAATGTCTGAAACAAGAAAAATATAACATGTTACTAAATCATTTAAGATATGAAGAGAATTTTTTTCTAATCAATATTTGAAATGAAAAAACTTAATGCACTGTATGAAACTGCAAAGCGGTTTAATACTGAATTACTGATTAGGTCTTTTGTTTCTTACCTCAATAAAACAAAAATATTCTGTTCCTTTTATGTTATAACAATTTAACATAAAATAAACAAAAAGGAAATTGTTCTAGTTTTGGTCAGTTTTTTATTGAATTACTTTGTTTACCAGTGTACAAAAGTTATTTTCATTTTTTTTGTGGAGATATGAAACAACTTTTTCAGCAAATCAGAACAGAGAATTTTGATAGAGAAAACCATAATCAAATTATTTAACCCTTTCCAGTTTTATGAAATTTTAGACTTTTAAAAGAGGTTCCAGAAGACAATGAAAATGCATGCAATTTGAAATCTGACCATCCTATGTGGTAGAAAATATTGTGGGAAAAGGAGATATTGCTTGTTACAAGCAATTTTTCCTTTTTCTACAATGTTTTCTCAAGTATAAAATCACACTGACGTTAAATCCCGGGTTTGTCCAGGAAAGGGTTAAGCTTAATCATGACTTGACCTGTTCCATATTGTTCCAGAACTTTGATATGCAATGAAGACTTCAAGGAAACTGTTCAAATGGCAAATCTACATATTAGAGAGAACAACAACACTTGGTGTGTAATTGATTTGCACTGCAACTGTCATAGCACTTTCTGATGTCCGAAACATTCCAAACAGTATCACATGTGCATCTTGTGCTATCACCGAAAGTGTTTCAATATCCCCCATAGGCTTCAAGTCAGAGAAGAAAAACAATTCATCACTTGAAGTACAACTTTTTCAGACTTTACATCAAAGGGCCCTAACTCTGAGAAAAATTAAATGGACTGTAAACAAATTAGAATATGCATATCATTGCTATACTGAGTGTATGTGAAATTTGAATTCAGATTTCTCAATTGAATATCACTTGATAATTTCACTGAAAAGCCAGTCAAATCATCAAAGTGATAAAGTATCTTATTTTAGCCCCATTTCATTCATTTTGCCGTACTAAACATCATCTCAGCAGTACATCAAAAACACTTGCAATGTTGTCAGACTGCCATCTTATTTACCATGTCAGATCAACATGTCTTTACCTCAGTGAACAACAAAAGCTATATTTTCACTTAATGGAAGATAAATATATCTTGCAATGAAACAAACAGTTATCATCTAGTAATTACATTTTGATACAGTACCTGTTTTTCCTCCGGTATTTTATACTTTGTCACCAATTCTTCCATAATCTCTGTGGGCAGTTTTTTATATTGATCTACATTGTCGATGTGTATTGAAGTTATGATGTTTGAAACACCCTACAGAAATATAATTAAGACTATAAATTACACAATATCTCAATTGATCCAGCACAGACGTCAATCAATAATGATTGACCATTCAACTTATACATTATGACTTGAAGTGAACTTTGAACTCTGACATTGGTCAACATTTCTTGAGCTTTTTTGTTGGTTTCGTGACTTAAACATAATTCAAGCTGTAAGTACAATACTATTTTGTTGCATGTTATTGGCCATAAATTTGGTGGAACAACAACCACCGCTTAGTATCTTAGTCTTACTGCCTGACAGAGCTCAGTGAGTGTGTCTAGTGATCTGTCAATTTATTGATCATCTGCCAAAAGGAAATGAACATGTTTTTATTCTGAGTTCACAGATAAATTTGCACAAGAGGACATGATGGTCCTAATTTGCTCACCAAAGTTAAAATCTGAAAGACTAACAACAACCTAAATCAGTATAGCCTGGGTGGGGCAGAGATAGATCCCCAGGATCATAATTGTGACTTTCATTGACTGTAATGAACATGCATAATAGAAAATCTTTAGCCTAATGGTTGGTCTAGAAAGATTTCTAAAGATTTCTTATATTGTTTCTAGGAAAATTAGTGTGCCCCTGGCTAGCCTTAATGAGACCTCAAGGACATTTAGTGCTACAAGTAAAATATCAAACCTTCATACCTAATTATTGGAATGTATGTAAAAACAAGGTGCCAAATTGTCACAAGATATGCCTGTCACACTGCTTAATATAAACTGAGGGTTTGAATAGAACTGAGGTTATTTTGAATGAATATTTTTTGTCAAACAAAATATGAAAAACAACAAAGGACAATAACTCAAAATATACGCTAGGTAGAATTATGGCTCTTGTACATTGCACTCCCACTTGGTGAGCTCTATCCATCCATGAAATTTCATGATTCTAGCTATTATACTTTTAGAGATATACTCCGGACAAGATTCAAGTATGAAAAACAACAAAGAGCAATAACTGAAACAAGGTGCCAAATTGTCACAAGATACGCCCGTCACACTGCTTAATATTAACTGGGGGTTTGAATAGCACGGAGGTTATTTTGAATGAATTTATTTTGTCAAACAAAGTATGAAAAACAACAAAGGGCAATAACTCAAAAAATAGGCACGGTAGAGTTATGGTTCTTGAGCACTGCACTCCCCCTTGGTGAGATCTATACACCCATGAAATTTCATGATTCTAGCTATTATACTTTTAGAGATATACTCAGGACAAGATTCAAGTATGAAAAACAACAAAGGGCAAAACCTCAAAAAATAGGCTAGGTAGAGTTATGGTTCTTGTACACTGCACTCCCACTTGGTGAGCTCTATCCATCCATGAAGTTTCATGATTCTAGCTATTATACTTTTAGAGATATACTCCGGACAAGATTCAAGTATGAAAAACAACAAAGGGCAATAACTCAAAAAATAGGCAAGGAAGAGTTATGGTTCTTGTGCACTGCACTCCCCCTTGGTGAGATCTATACACCCATGAAGTTTCATGATCCTAGCTGTAATAATAAACTCCGGACAAGATTCAAGTATGAAAAACAACAAAGGGCAAAACCTCAAAAAATAGGCTAGGTAGAGTTATGGTTCTTGTACACTGCACTCCCACTTGGTGAGCTCTATCCATCCATGAAGTTTCATGATTCTAGCTATTATACTTTTAGAGATATACTCCGGACAAGATTCAAGTATGAAAAACAACAAAGGGCAATAACTCAAAAAATAGGCAAGGAAGAGTTATGGTTCTTGTGCACTGCACTCCCCCTTGGTGAGATCTATACACCCATGACTTTCATGATCCTAGCTGTAATAATAAACTCCGGACAAGATTCAAGTATGAAAAACAACAAAGGGCAAAACCTCAAAAAATAGGCTAGGTAGAGTTATGGTTCTTGTACACTGCACTCCCACTTGGTGAGCTCTATCCATCCATGAAGTTTCATGATTCTAGCTATTATACTTTTAGAGATATACTCCGGACAAGACTCAAGTATGAAAAACAACAAAGGGCAATAACTCCAAAAAATAGGCCAGGTAGAGTTATGGTTCTTGTGCACTGCACTCCCCCTTGGTGAGATCTATACACCCATGAAATTTCATGATCTTAGCTATAATACTTTTAGAATTATACTCCGGACAAGATTCAAGTATGAAAAACAACAAAGGGCAATAACTCCAAAAATAGACCAGGTAGACTTATGGTTCTTGTACACTGCACTCCCACTTGGTAAGCTCTATCCATCCATGAAATTTTATGATTCTAGCTATTATACTTTTAGAGATATACTCCGGACAAGATTCAAGTATGAAAAACAACAAAGGGCAATAACTCAAAAAATAGGCAAGGTATAGTTATGGTTATTGTACACTGCACTCTCGCTTGGTTAGCTCTATCCATCCATGAAATTTCATGATTCTAGCTATTATACTTTTAGAGATATACTCCAGACAAGATTCAAGTATGAAAAACAACAAAGGGCAAAACCTCAAAAAAAAAGGCCAGGTAGAGTTATGGTTCTTGTGCACTGCACTTCCCCTTGGTGAGATCTATACACCATTGAAGTTTCATGATCCTAGCTATAATACTTTTAGAGATATACTCCGGACAAGATTCAAGTATGAAAAACAACAAAGGGCAATAACTCAAAAAATAGGCAAGGTAGAGTTATGGTTCTTGTGCACTGCACTCCCCCTTGGTGAGATCTATACACCCATGAAGTTTCATGATCCTAACTATTATACTTTTAGAGATATTCTCCGGACAAGATTCAAGTATGAAAAACAACAAAGGGCAATAACTTCAAAAATTGGCCAGGTAGAGTTATGGTTCTTGTGCACTGCACTCCCCCTTGGTGAAATCTATACACCCATGAAGTTTCATGATCCTAGCTATTATACTTTAAGAGATATACTCTGGACAAGATTCAAGTATGAAAAACAACAAAGGGCAATAACTCAAAAAATAGGCAAGGTAGAGTTATGGTTCTTGTACACTGCACTCCCACTTGGTGAGCTCTATCCGTCGATGAAATTTCATGATCCTAGCTATTATACTTTAAGAGATATACTCCGGACAAGATTCAAGTATGAAAAACAAAAAGGGCAATAACTCAAAAAATAGGCTAGGTAGAGTTATGGTTATTGTGCACTGCACTCCCCCTTGGTGAGATCTATACACCCATGAAGTTTCATGATCCTAGCTAAAATACTTTAAGAGATATGCTCCGGACAAGATTCAAGTATGAAAAACAACAAAGGGCAATAACTCAAAAAATAGGCCAGGTAGAGTTATGGTTCTTGTGCACTGCACTCCCACTTGGTGAGATCTATACACCCATGAAGTTTCATGATTCTAGCTATTATACTTTTAGAATTATACTCCGGACAAGATTCAAGTATGAAAAACAACAAAGGGCAATAACTCAAAAAATAGGCCAGGTAGAGTTATGGTTCTTGTGCACTGCACTCCGTATTGATGAGAAGAATATAACTGCCAAGTTTAAAGTCAATTGGACTTAAGGTGACAGAGTTATGCTCCGGACAAAGAAGTGGACACCGCCGGACAACCGGACAACCGGACGCCTGGACGCCATGGGTGATCCCATAATACGTCCCGTCTTCGACGGGCGTATAAAAATAGGCCAGGTAGAGTTATGGTTATTGTGCACTGCACTCCCCCTTGGTGAGATCTATACACCCATGAAGTTTCATGATCCTAGCTAAAATACTTTTAGACATATGCTCTGGACAAGATTCAAGTATGAAAAACAACAAAGGGCAATAACTAAAAAAATAGGCCAGGTAGAGTTATGGTTATTGAGCACTGCACTCCGTATTGATGAGAAGAATATAACTGCCAAGTTTAGAGTCAATTGGACTTACGTTGACAGAGTTATTCTCCAGACAAAAAAGTGGACACCGCCTGGACAACCGGACACCTGGACGCCATGGGTGATCCCATAATACATCCCGTCTTCGATGGGCGTATAAAAAAGGTGTGCTCAGGTAGAGTTTAAATGGTAGCCAGTCAGCATTTTTTCAAAGACCTTTTATAGAGTGCCATTATGTGATGATAAATGCTAAATACTAATCCTCAATGCCATATTGTTTATGAGAAGAGAATTTTTAGTTTTCCTTTATTTGCATGTAAAATAGAGTGTGCCAAGGCAGAGCCCAAATGATACCAAAGGAGCATAGTTTTAACATCTTTTATGTATACTTAAGCATAATATCAAAACTCTATGCCTTATTGTTTTGCAAAAGATTTTAAACATACCCCTTCTTTATTTGTATGTAAAATAGGGTGTGCCCCGACAGAGTCAAAATAGGATCTCATTACTTTAAAATCTTTTATAGAGGGCAACTATGTGATGCCACAGGCAAACAAGAGTTGTCCACAGACAACATCGCTTGCCCTTTTGGTTGCTATTTAACATAGGGTTAAATCTAAAGGGTAGATAATGGAGTACCGGCTCATAAATCCATTTGGGTACAGGAGTATCTGTAAGAATCTTGGCTCTTTGTCTTAGATCATCCCAAAACAGCCCAGATTACTTTTAGTTGTTCCAAACACAAAAGAAAATGCTAGCAAGGCACTGTTTAGAATTCCGTTGGAGTAAAGGCCAGGGTTCTCCCCAGGCCCTTATGGCGTATCGGCCCCGATACACCTTCATTAATTTAGAGAGTTTGCCCATACGCCTTCAGATTGCCGATACGCTTATATTTGGTCACCGATACGGCTTAATTTCCAGCTGAAGAAAGGGTCAAGCAAACCATTAAAATTGGTTGCAGGAGCGCGGACATGACAGGCTCTTTATGTATAGTGTTGTATACCACATATTACATAACATCTCTATTGATAAGACCCCTACACTCTTACTAATTGGTGATTATCGTTTTTTTCTCGCGTTTCCCACTTGTACCTTGCTATCAGTCACCAAGCATGATGGGTACCAATATGTAAACAATGAATTCAAAATGACGATCGGTTTCGGAAAATTGTCACTTCGGCTGAGATTGGCCTAGTTAAAAGTAAAAGATGTGGTTATTTGATGTGACAACTATCAAATTAAAGCCATAGTGGTTTAAAATTTCATTTTTTAAAGGAAAGATTAATTGGGTCAGTTTATTTCATACATTGATCGCTGAAAACATACCCTTTTCGCGATCTTTTTTCCTTACGAGAATTTGCCAAAATAATAAAGACAGATTTGTATAGAAGCCATCCTAGTTATACTTAGCTCTTGTTTTCAACTCAGTTTAATAATTACACACATGTATCTTCTGGAAAAAGTCCATATATTTTTTATCCAACATGGTGGGTGTTATCTCAAACATTCGTACCCTGGTTTGTTCAACCCATTTTTTCAATAAATTTGTTTTAAAAGTTTGATGAAAAATATTATTATACTTTTAGTAATCATCTAACAATATCTCATCCTCTCATGTTTTTACCAAAAAAGAAATAATACCCCCATAAAATCAAAGTGCTGAAAGCACTTCAAGAAAAGAATGCCTTAGACCAATTAGGGATTTCTTTTTATAAAAAGTAAAGGAGTAATAATTATTTAGAACCAGGAAAAGAAAATTAACTCTATAATATTTGGAAAACAAAATCCTCTTTTGAAAATCAAAGTGCTGAAATCACTCAAAGAAGAGAAGAGTAAAGACACTTGTATTATAAAATTGATCAAGTTTCAAGTTATTATTTGAGAATTAAGGTTAAGATTGGACACTGCTGATATATTATACATTTTTTATTAACTTATAGAAATCAAATAGCTGAAAGTACTGTTAGAACAATAGTTATAGCGTCAGACAGTCAAAGGCTTCTGAATGGGCAAATAATGAGCATTTCAAATTTTACACAGAGAATCTAATGGAGCTCTTTAAGGTGCAAAATTTGAAAATGAAACCAGGTATTTCACACAGGAATCTTATAAATACATTTTTGAAATTACTGATAATAATTTCTATTTTTTTTATTTTTTTTTTTTCTGTTGAAGGGCATTTTTGTCAATCCAACATTCCATGCTTTTTTAAAGAGTCCTCAAGGATATGGTTTTTGGACAGACTTGATAAAATGGCAAAGCATGAAAAGCTAATCCTATCTAATAGACAAGCAGTTGACACTTTTTTTTACTCATTCCTTTGAGACTTTTGGGTATATTCTTTCATTATCTTTGCTTTTCACATCCTTTTTTTATTGGACAATTTAGTGCCCTTTCTAACAAATAGGATAGAGAGTTGAAATAAGCTGAGTAATGTCACAATTGGTTGGTATCAAAATAAGCCTCAGAGTAGATAAATCAACTTATAATAATTAAAAAGTTGAAGAATATTATTCAAGAATGAGTCTCAATAAAACAACAAGATGTCAATAATCAAGCTAAAAAGCACTTTTAATGACCTTTATTATGTATAGTCATACCAAGATGTTAACAGACAACACACCGCGCATTTGCCACTACGCCTTCAAAAATTTCTGGGGAGAACCCTGAAGGCAGTGTGGTCTACCAGTGTTTGGAACATGTACCAAAATAGGAGAACTGGGCAGCATTTCATTATTGTTGGTTTGGCAATTTAAATGTTGTAACTACAGCTTTTACAAGCTGTAGTTAAGACATTTAGGTTGCCAACCAACTATTTTACTTTTATTTATCTGTCACTAGCCATCATTTTTCAAAATAACACCATTTAGTACTTAAGTGGAACTTCCTGTCAGAGTCAGTGGGCAGGGCCAGCAATCTGTTAATTTTAAGATGATGGCGACATTGTTCCCTTAGTTAAATAACCTTCATGCCTGTTCATGAAATTTTAAACAATTTCACATGTGCACAGAGCAATCATTGAACAGCATGGACAGCCATACAGTGCATTTAGAATATTTGCTGAGCATCTAAAGAAACATAACCCTTATCATGCTGAATAAAAACCTTGTTCAAAACGGGCTGATGGCACTGTAGGTCTGGTTGTCTGTCAATATTTAGTATGGAAGTTGATCTTCTGGACAATCTGACTTCAAAAGAACAAACAGGTGGTTTAGGCTAAGATCATACTGCACATATGTGCAGGCTGATCTTTGTCTATGTCTCCAGCCAATGCAGGTATATTTTATGGGTTCAGCATGACAAGGGTTAAATGTCCTCTTCAATCAGCAGAATGCATAGTAACATCTCTGCGAATCCACAGACTGAGCTGAGGCTATACTTTGAACACTTATGTAATTATTGGAAATGTCATGCACAGGCTCACACAATACTTCATTCGAGGAATCTGACATGAAACAGTACCTTTTTAGAAGATTTTTCCTCTGTATTTTCATGATAGAACTCAAAATGGAGAGTTGTTGCACTGCTAGGGAACCCCTGTAATAACACATAATACTGTTAAACTTATGTTAATTTCTAAGTTACTTTAACTACTGTATCAATATCATAGATCAGGTGTTTGAAAAAGCATGATTGCTTCAAAATTCTTATTCATTTTCAAAATAAAAACAACATAGAAAATTTAGATGAACTGTTTTCATAGTAGTATCTCTTGAATGATCTAGGGTTGAATTTGGATTTGTTTGGTTTCAATGACTAGTTGCAAAAAGAGAACCATGATTGTCCTAAATGGCTCATCTGATTAATATGTTAATACAAGTACATGTACAAAATATGAATGCCTAAGGCCTTGTGTATCAGAAGACTTTTCAACATGCTATATTTAAGTGTTTTTCGATACTTTGAGCCTAAAGGGTGTGGCCGTTTTTTTTCCCAGGGGCATAATCTTTAATAACATACTACAAATTGTTCTACTTATGTTACATACCAGATATGAATACCTATTCTATATCATTTAGCAGAAGACTTTTGAACTTGCTCTAATAAGCATTTTTCCAAACTTTGGACCTCCATAGCAAGGCCATTTTTGACACAAGGGATATAATTTTTAAAATTTGGTAGAAATCTATGTGGTTATGCTATAAATGAAATATGAATAAATTACACCATACACATTGGGAGGAGCAGATATTCAAATATTCTCTCATTGAGTATTTTCCAAACTTTCGACCCCTGGGGCAGGGCTGTTTTATGACCCCAGGGGCATAATTCCAACAAACATGGAAGATAACTATTGGGTTATGCTACCCAGGAGCAGAGATGGTTTTTATCCTCAGAGCATATTTTCCTGTTACATAGTACGGAATTATTTATTCATGCTACATACCAAATATGAATGCCCTCCACCTTATATTTCAGAAGGAGAAGACTTTTGGAGTTGCTCTAATTGGGTGTTTTGCAAAATTTTGGACCTCTGGGGCAGTGCCATGATTTATCCCAGGGCTAAGATTTTAGCTAACATGGTAGAGAACCGTCTGGTTATGCTATATACCAAATATGTATGCCTTAGACTTTTTCAACAACCTCAAATTTTGCATTTTCCCAACTTTGGACCCCTTGTGCAGGAGGACAACTTTTAGTGATATAGTACAAAACCATCTAGTTATGCTACATACCAAATATGAATATCCTAGACCTTATAGTTTAAGATGAGAAGTCTTTTGAAATTGCTCTAATTAAGCATTTTTCCAAACTTCAGACCTCAGTGACAGGGTCTTTTTTGACCCCCAAGATTAGATATTTAAAAACATGGTAGAGGACCATATGATTAAGCTCTTCATAAAATATAAATTCCTTTGGTCTTGTAGTCTATGAAAAAAACAATAACAAAGATTTACTAAAATTTACCATTATCATATGCCGAAGTTACAAATGTTTTATACGGAATTAATTTCTTTTGACAATTTTTGAAGAGCTTCACCAAAGGAACATCCCTGCAAAGTTTCAGCTTGATTGGCCTACTGGTTTAGGAGGAGAAGATTAAATTTTAAAGATTAACTAAAGATTCCCATTTTCAAATGCCGCGGCAACCAGAGTTTTAGACGGAATTAAATTCTTTTAACAACTTTTGTAGAACTTCACCCAAGGAACATCCCTGCAAAGTTTCAACTTGATTGGCCTACTGGGTTAGGAGAATCTTTTCAAAGATTTACTAGAGAATCCCATTTTCAAATGCCATGGCAACCAATTTTTGACGGAATTAAATTCTTTTAAACAACTTTTGTAGAACTGCACCCAAGGAGCATCCCTGCAAAGTTTCAACTTGATTGGCCTATTGGATTAGGAGGAGAAGATATTTGAAGAAATTGTGGACGAACGGACAGACGGACGGATGGTTGAAGGACAATGACCGATCACAATAGCTCACCTTACACTTTGTGCTCAGGTGAGCTAAAAAGTATAACTTAATAAACAGGACCAAAACTTATCTTTATGCATATCAAAAATGGGAGGTTAATTTGAATTTATTAATTTCCATACAGCCTTGATCCATTGTTTGTTTGTTTGTTTGAATGGGGTTTTATGGCGCTTTCAACAATCTTTCAGTTATATGGCGGCGGCTGGAGCACCTACCAATGGAATCCTGGTATTTCTATCACCAGTACTACCATTACATCCTTTCCTAGCCTCCAGCTGCTATCCCACAGAGGTCTACGATTCCTTGATCCATTGGACAGACAGCAAAATATAAGAATGGTGTAAATAATTCAAACATTCAAGACAAAAGTGCATTATTGATCTTTTACATTAATGGCCTGT
The DNA here is from genome assembly GCA_946902895.1 of Fragum fragum. NCBI lineage: Eukaryota > Metazoa > Mollusca > Bivalvia > Cardiida > Cardiidae > Fragum > Fragum fragum. The sequence continues at coordinate 35,184,511 of OX336371.1, forward strand.
AGTCTATTTACCATCCTTAGCAGTTTACTGCTGTTTTTTCTAAGTATTATATCTGACAAGTATGAAGAAACTTACAGTTAAAGGTTGATTTTGACAGCATTCTGCCAGACCAAAACCATTATCTTTCCCACCCCAACTCTCAGCTAAGTGTGTCAGTCGTGTAACCAAGCCTTGTTTCTTGTCATTACTCAATCTTGTAATAAAGTTGGATCTTTTGCTGTAAAATAGATAAGTTATAATATATTATCATTTATATTTTAAAATATATCATAAGCATTTAGATAAATTTCAATGAAACTGCAGTGAAAAAGGATAACATTCAATGATGGTTCGTTGAATGGGGTTTAACACCACTTTTAATAGTATTTCAGTCATATTGCAGCAGCCGGGGTACCTAACAATGGATTCCTGGTATTTCTCACACCAGTACTACCACTATATCCTTTCCTAGCCTCCAGCTTAGGGGTTTAACGATAGATCGCTAGGTCATTGTATTGAGATAGTGACAGTCATGATATCGATGTATCGTTTGCAATTCCCTGACATCGATAACTACTACAAGTTTGTTCAAATATCAATAGTTTCAATAGTAAATATTCAAAGTTTATTTACACAGAAATTCAATGTATTCTTGGTCTCTTAGGCTAAAAAAAGAGAGAGAGAACAAGTTTTCTGTTTAACTTATCCTACTTACATTTTCTATTAACACCTGATAGGCCTGTTGATTCTTGTTTCTTCCATACTCCATTCTTGTTTAGGAATTGATTTTTAACTTTCGATTTACGAAATGAAAAGGTCCTCGAAAATCCAAAAGCACTTTTAATTAAGACTTGTTATAAATGCTTTAAGAACTCATTACGCTAGGATTTTAAAAAAAATAAAAATAAGACATAAATGATATTAGATTAATTATGATGGTTACTTTCTTACTTCGAGCACACTAATCAAGTTATTTTGTTTTAAGTATTATTGTCGTCTGACATGACGTCAAATTTCGAGATTAGAAACTGAAATTATGATTTCATAATCAGGTAAAATGATTACCTTTCATCTGTTTATGTAACCATAATCCTTGTTTCTCCTCAATTTGTAGAAAATCTATATTGATTAACATAAAAAGAGGCCCAGTGGGCCTTAACGGTCACCTGAGTAAAAGAGCATCAAGACAAGTGATTAAGGGTTTATTAGAAAAAGATTTTTTAAGAAGTACAAAAATTTACCCCTTTCTGCCCCCGACTGGGGCCCCTTTTACCCCAAGCCCCCCAACCTCTTTTCACAAACTGGAATTGGCATCCCCCAATGATGCTTCCGACCAAGTTTTGCTGAAATCCCCTCAGTAGTTCTTGAGAAGAAGATGAAAATGTTTAAAAGTTACCAAAAATGACCCCCATTTGGTCCCCATTTTAGGCCCCCCTGACCTCCAGCCTTTTAATTTTCACAAATCTGTATAATCAGTACCCAATGATGCTTTTCACCAAGTTAGTTTGAAATTGGCTTAGTATTTCATCAGAAGAAGATGAAAATGTGAATTTTTTAAAATGATGAACTTTGACCTCTAGGTGTGGCCCCATACATGACCCCAGGGGCATGAATTTCACAATTTATAATATACCTGTCCTAGTTGTCATGCACACAAAATATTTAAGCTCTGGCATTAACGGTTTATTAGAAGAAGTTTTTTAAAGAAATACCAAAAATTACCCCTTTTTGCCCCCTATTTGGGCCCCTTTGACCCCCAGAACCCCTATTTTCACAAACTTGAATTGGCATCCCCCAATGATGCTTTCTACCAAGTTTGGTTGAAATCCGCCCAGTAGTTCTTGAGAAGAAGATGAAATATTTAAAAGTTACCAAAAATTACCCCCTTTTGGTCCCCATTTTAGGCCCCCCTGACCCCCCAGCCTTTTAATTTTCACAAATCCGAATAACCATTACCAAATGATGCTTTTCACCAAGTTTGTTTGAAATTAGCTTTGTACATCATCAGAAGAGATGAAAATGTGATTTTTTTAAAATGATGAACTTTGACCTCTAGGTGTGGCCCCATACATGACCCCAGGGGCATGAATTTCACAATTTATAATATACCTGTCCTAGTTGTCATGCACACAAAATATTTAAGCTCTGGCATTAACGGTTTATTAGAAGAAGATTTTTAAAGAAGTACCAAAAATTACCCCTTTTTGCCCCCTATTTGGGCCCCTTTGACCCCCAGAACCCCTATTTTCACGAACTTGAATTGGCATCTCCCAATGATCCTTTCTACCAAGTTTGGTTGAAATCCACCCAGTAGTTCTTGAGAGGAAGATGAAATATTTAAAAGTTACCAAAAATTACCCCCTTTTGGTCCCCATTTTAGGGCCCCCTGACCCCCCAGCCTTTTAATTTTCACAAATCTGAATAACCATTACCAAATGATGCTTTTCACCAAGTTTATTTGAAATTGGCTTTGTACATCATCAGAAGAAGATGAAAATGTGAATTTTTTAAAATGATGAACTTTGACCTCTAGGTGTGGCCCCATACATGACCCCAGGGGCATGAATTTCACAATTTATAATATACCTGTCCTAGTTGTCATGCACACAAAATATTTAAGCTCTGGCATTAACGGTTTATTAGAAGAAGTTTTTTAAAGAAATACCAAAAATTACCCCTTTTTGCCCCCTATTTGGGCCCCTTTGACCCCCAGAACCCCTATTTTCACAAACTTGAATTGGCATCTCCCAATGATCCTTTCTACCAAGTTTGGTTGAAATCTGCCCAGTAGTTCTTGAGAAGAAGATGAAATATTTAAAAGTTACCAAAAATTTCCCCCTTTTGGTCCCCATTTTAGGGCCCCCTGACCCCCCAGCCTTTTAATTTTCACAAATCCGAACAACCATTACCAAATGATGCTTTTCACCAAGTTTGTTTGAAATTGGCTTTGTACATCATCAGAAGAGATGAAAATGTGATTTTTTTAAAATGATGAACTTTGACCTCTAGGTGTGGCCCCATACATGACCCCAGGGGCATGAATTTCACAATTTATAATATACCTGTCCTAGTTGTCATGCACACAAAATATTTAAGCTCTGGCATTAACGGTTTATTAGAAGAAGATTTTTAAAGAAGTACCAAAAATTACCCCTTTTTGCCGCCTATTGGGCCCCTATGACCTCCAGAACCCCTATTTTCACGAACTTGAATTGGCATCCCCCAATGATGCTTTCTACCAAATTTGGTTGAAATCCGCCCAGTAGTTCTTGAGAAGAAGATGAAATATTTAAAAGTTACCAAAAATTACCCCCTTTTGGTCCCCATTTTAGGGCCCCCTGACCCCCCAGCCTTTTAATTTTCACAAATCCGAATAACCATTACCAAATGATGCTTTTCACCAAGTTTGTTTGAAATTGGCTTTGTACATCATCAGAAGAGATGAAAATGTGATTTTTTTAAAATGATGAACTTTGACCTCTAGGTGTGGCCCCATACATGACCCCAGGGGCATGAATTTCACAATTTATAAAATACCTGTCCTAGTTGTCATGCACACAAAATATTTAAGCTCTGGCATTAACAGTTTATTAGAAGAAGATTTTTAAAGAAGTACCAAAAATTACCCCTTTTTGCCCCCTATTTGGGCCCCTTTGACCCCCAGAACCCCTTTTTTCACAAACTTGAATTGGCATCCCCCAATGATGCTTTCTACCAAGTTTGGTTGAAATCCACCCAGTAGTTCTTGAGAAGAAGATGAAATATTTAAAAGTTACCAAAAATTACCCCCTTTTGGTCCCCATTTTAGGGCCCCCTGACCCCCCAGCCTTTTAATTTTCACAAATCCAAATAACCATTACCAAATGATGCTTTTCACCAAGTTTGTTTGAAATTGGCTTTGTACATCATCAGAAGAGATGAAAATGTGAATTTTTTAAAATGATGAACTTTGACCTCTAGGTGTGGCCCAATACATGACCCCAGGGGCATGAATTTCACAATTTATAATATACCTGTCCTAGTTGTCATGCACACAAAATATTTAAGCTCTGGCATTAACGGTTTATTAGAAGAAGATTTTTAAAGAAGTACCAAAAATTACCCCTTTTTGCCCCCTATTTGGGCCCCTTTGACCTCCAGAACCCCTATTTTCACAAACTTGAATTGGCATCCCCCAATGATGCTTTCTACCAAGTTTGGTTGAAATCCGCCCAGTAGTTCTTGAGAAGAAGATGAAATATTCAAAAGTTACCAAAAATTACCCCCTTTTGGTCCCCATTTAAGGGCCCCCTGACCCCCCAGCCTTTTAATTTTCACAAATCCGAACAACCATTACCAAATGATGCTTTTCACCAAGTTTGTTTGAAATTGGCTTTGTACATCATCAGAAGAGATGAAAATGTGAATTTTTTAAAATGATGAACTTTGACCTCTAGGTGTGGCCCAATACATGACCCCAGGGGCATGAATTTCACAATTTATAATATACCTGTCCTAGTTGTCATGCACACAAAATATTTAAGCTCTGGCATTAACGGTTTATTAGAAGAAGATTTTTAAAGAAGTACCAAAAATTACCCCTTTTTGCCCCCTATTTGGGCCCCTTTGACCCCCAGAACCCCTATTTTCACAAACTTGAATTGGCATCCCCCAATGATGCTTTCTACCAAATTTGGTTGAAATCCGCCCAGTGGTTCTTGAGAAGAAGATGAAATATTTAAAAGTTACCAAAAATTACCCCCTTTTGGTCCCCATTTTAGGGCCCCCTGACCCCCCAGCCTTTTAATTTTCACAAATCCGAATAACCATTACCAAATGATGCTTTTCACCAAGTTTGTTTGAAATTGGCTTTGTACATCATCAGAAGAGATGAAAATGTGAATTTTTTAAAATGATGAACTTTGACCTCTAGGTGTGGCCCCATACATGACCCCAGGGGCATGAATTTCACAAATTATAATATACCTGTCCTAGTTGTCATGCACACAAAATATTTAAGCTCTGGCATTAACGGTTTATTAGAAGAAGAAGACCATGATGGTCCTAAATCGCTCCCCTGAGTATGATGGTTCATAGCTTTATGATATAAACAAAATAGCAAAGCCCTCTGTCTAATTATTTTGGAGAAGATGTTTAAGGATTTCTCTTTTAATCCTAGGTATAGTGATGATCCAGATGTTCCAACCATATAGCACTAATTTCCTGAATATGGTAATGCTTTGAAGTGTAGACATCAATACATACCAAGTATAAAAGCCCTAGGCCTAATGGTTTAGGAGAAGGTTTTCAAAGATATCATTATTTATTCCTAACTAAAATTAGGGATTGCACAGGAAAGGGCTAATTTTAAGAATATGGTATTTCTTTGAAGAAATTTGGATTAGGGTCAATGGCTGATATGTACCAAATATCAAAGCTCTAGGCCTTATGGTTTGGGTGAAAAAGATTTTTTGAAGATTTCCATATTCATTTCTTATAAAATCAGGGAGCGCATAGAAAGGGCTAATTTTCATAATACGGCAAATCAATGAAGTATTTTGGTAGAGGGTCAATAGATGATGATTTGTACCAAATATCAAAGATCTAGGCCTTATGGCTTGGGAAATGAAGATTTTTTAAGTTTTTTCACTCCGTTGCCATGGCTACCAGAGTTATTCATGGATTTCAATTCTTTGAAGTATTTTGAAAGAGCATGACCTAAAGATCATTTCTGAAGTTTTACTGAAATTCCATGGTTAGTTTAGGAGGAGGAGATTTTTTTTGTAATTGTAGACGGACGGACGTGAAGACGGTCGGACAGACAGACGGACGATGACTGATCACAATAGCTCCTCCAGATAACTTCATGCTCAGATGAGCTAAAAATAACTAAAAATTAGTCGTAGGAGAGTAACGCTTCTTATAATACAAGGTTTAAAACAACAAAGGGCAATAACTCAAACAATTGTCATGGCAGGGTAATGGATCTTGTACATGACATTTCTCCACATTGTGATCAATAAGTGTATAAAGTTTCGAGTTCCTAGCACTTATGGTTTAGGAGATATGCTCTGGACAAAATGTAAAGGTACACATTGTGATCTTTGAGTGCATTTCTACACATTTTGATCTATAAGTGCGTAAGGTTTCAAGTTCCTAGCACTTATGGTTTTGGAAATATGCACTGGACAAAAATTAAAGGTAAAAATAATAAAGGGCAATAACTCAAAAAATAGGCAAGCTAGAGTTACTGTTGATACTTCTCTACATTGTGATCTTTAAGTGTATAAAGTTTCAAGTTCCTAGCACTTATGGTTTAGGAGATATGCTCCGGACAAAAATGTAAAGGTATAAACAACAAAGGGCAATATCTAAAATAATAGGCAGGCTAGAGTTACTGTTCTTGAACATGGCACATTAAGATCTATAAGAGTATAAAGTTAAAAGTCTGTAGCACTTATGATTTAGGAAATATGCTCCAGTCAAAATGTAAAGGTAAAAATAAAAAAGGGCAATAACAATAAAATAGGCAAGCAAGAGTGATGGTTCTTAAACATGACATTTCTCCACATTGTGAACTATAATTGTATAAAGTTAAGTTCCTAGCACTTATGGTTTACCACTGGTAACCGATGGGGGGGCTAATAATGATTTCATCATTGAACTTCCAGGGCATGACATATATCTGCTGATGGGCTGAATATATTTCAAATCTGCTTATGGACGTGCATAGGCTTGAGGAAGTGAGATTTTCTAGCACCTGCCAGTAATATCAGAATTGCAGTTAAGAGGATTCCACTGGTATTATGCAAATCATGTTGCTTGATATCTCAACTAAACTACCTGATCAGCATTATATCAATTCAAATTATGAACAAAAACTAATGTTTGATGGAAAAATATTTTGATTTCACAGTCATTCCCTTATATGGGTATGTGTATATAGCTTACCTGAAAACATATAGCAGATTGAGCACCTCAAGGACTATTTTCATGTCACATGATTGTAAAAGTGATGTCAAATGTTCCATTGAGTTGTAAAGATGCCTGGAAAAACTGTGTTCTATCAATGTTGAAGTGAACCCTAGCACTTGTAACAATAGAGTCTTCAACTTAAAAAGATAAAGAAAGTAGTCATTTAATTAGGAAAAAATATCAACATTTACATATATAATGGAAATTAACTTTTTGTTTTTTCTTGGTTGTTTTTGTTGTATTCAAAAGTGGTCAATTTAAACATGATCATTAGAAATTAGTTGTCCTGAGACACCATGTCAAGCCCGCTGATTTGCACAGAGAATGTGATGCAAAGAATAATTCATTCTAAACCTTGACCTTGCACATATCACAACAAACATTTTGCATGACACTAGCACTCACCAAGAAAACAACTGTGCCAAGTTATTTTCAAATTCATCAGTAAATATAGTCATACTCTGGACAAGGTTGTTTCACCTTTAACAGTGACCTTGATCTTGCATGTACCATGACACTTGCACTCATCAAAAAGAGCAACTGTGCCACATTATTTCGAATCCATCCATAAATGTTGAAGTTATGCTGCTGACAAGGTCAGTTTTGTCATTTCACCTTCAGCATTGACCTTGACCTTAACACACAACAAAAGTTTTGCATGTCACTGGCTCTCACCAATAAGAAAAACTGTGCCAAGTTATTCTTAAATCCATCTATAATGTAGAGGGTATGTTCAAGACAATTTCAATTTTATTTGACCTTCAACTGTGACCATCACCTTTGATGTTTTGCTTGACATTTGCACCTATTAACCCTTTCCAACATAGCAAAATTTTCAACTGGTCCAAATTGAAAGAAGCAACAGGCTACATTTTCAAGTTGATTGAATTTTAATTTTTTTTTTTTTTTTCCATTTTTTTGGATAAAAACACTGTAATGTTTGTGACAAGCAATTTCTTCATTTTTCACAATGTTATCCAAACAGTTTTTCTTTTTGGGGCTTAAAAAAGAAGGACTGTGTGAGAATGGGCTAAGAACAACTGTGCCAAGTTATTTTAAATCTAACCATAAACTTAAAAGTTATGTTCTGGACAAGGTCAATTTTGGCCTTTGACGTTCAACTGTGACCTTGACTTGGAGGTATCAAAACGAACTTTTCGCATGACACTAGCTCTCATTAAAAAGAACAGTTGGGCCAAGTTATTTTCAAATCCATCTATAAATGTAGAAATTATGCTACGGACAAGGTCAACTTTGGCCTTTGACCTTCAACTGTGACCTTGATTTTAGAGGAATCAAAACGAACTTTTCGCATGACACTAGCTCTCATTAAGAAGAACACCTGTGCGAAGTTATTTTCAAGTCCATCAATAAATGTTTAAGATATGTTCTTGACAAGGTTAATTTTGACTTTCAACTGTTGTGACCTTGGATGTATCATAACAAACGCTTGGCATGACACTAGCACTCATTAAGGAGAACAACTGCAATAAGTTATTTTCAAATCCATCCATAAATGTGAAAGTTATGCTCTTGATAAGGTCAATTTTGACCTTGACCTTACCTGTGACCTAGGAAATATCAAAACAAACATTCACGTGACACTAGCATTCATCAAGAAGAACAATTGTGCTTAGTTATTTTCAAATCCATCCATAAATGTAGAAGTTGTGATTTGGAAAAGGTCAATTTTTGACCTTCACCTTTGACCTTAATTTTAGAGGTATCACAACAAGCGTTTGGCATGACACTAGCACTCATCAAGAAGAACAACTGTGCCAAGTTATTTTTAAATCCATCCTTAAATGTAGATGTCATACTCCAGAAAAAATCAGGACGGATGCACTCACTAAATCACTAACACACCACCAAAAACAAAATTGTGACAACTATGTATCGCTCACGCACACAAGCTCTACAAGAACCTGGCGATATCTGGCCATATCTGGCAAATAAATCTAGTCACTGAAATCTTTGAAATATTTCTAGAGAAGGTTTCTAAACTTTTCATTGTTTTAATAAAAGTCAAGTCAAATTATGTAGAATTCATTTACTAAATTTGTCCACAGGTGTACTTGGTTGTGGCCTGGAACGTTAACAATCAAGTGACTTCCAAACAAATGCTCCAAGATGGCTCAATGGTTTATTCAAAGAAGATTTTAAAGAATTATACCATGATTTCCTGAAATCTGCTGAGCCAGTCCCACAATGCCCACATATTTAGCCACTCAAAATTTCACAAACAAGTTTTGAGAAGAGTTACCAAAGCAATATTCCTGCAAATTTGGTGTAAGTCGACCATGTGGTTTAGGAGGTGAAGATCTTACAAAATTTTCCTAGGCCAGATAAGCCTCAACAGCCGACCCACACCTGTTTTTTTAAAAAAATCAAAATTTCTTGTAAAAGTTTTGAAAAGGGTCACTTTTGAAAAGGGTCACCAAAGCAACATTCCTGCAAAGTTCAATTTGGCCAAGAGATTTAAGAGAAGATTTTCAAGGCATTATGTCATTATTTTTCGTAAGTCTAGCAAGCTTTACTTGCCATGCCTCATCTTTTGGCAAATCAAATTCCACAAACAAGTTTGTGAAGGGACATCACAGGAACATTATTGTAAAGTTTAGTCTAAATTTGGCCAGTTGTTAAGAAGATTTTTTAAAAGAATCATTTCAAGATTTCTCTAAGTTTCATAAGCCATGCTCTACCATGACCAAGTGTTTTTTTTTGCAAATAAAAATTTTACCAACAAGTTTAGAGAAGGGTCACTGAAGGAATCTTCCTGCCAAGTTTGGTTGAAATTAGCCTAATGATTACAGTGGATTTTTAAAGAATTGTAGACACATTCGACTGATGATGCACAGGGTGATCGCAAAAGCTTTCCTTGTGCATGTTGTGCTCAGGTGAGATAAAAATAAAGATTAAAGAAATCATAGACAAAAGACTTGATAAATAGATAACACAGGTGTTGTTCAAATTCTGAAAATTTTCATGATCTCAAAATTTTGGGGTCATAGTTTGGATTCTTGCTCTTCCAACATTCTTTAATATTTGCCAATAGTCATCCACATACTTGTCATTTGTCTCTTAACAATGAACTAACTATAAGTAGCATGTGTAAGCAGGATTACTAGCTGCTGGCTTGGTTAAAATATTGTGCTTTTACTAGCATGAGAAATGACCAAAAGTTGCAATATAAGGTACAGCCTCAAACATTTAAAAGATAATGTTTGAAAATTCCATACAATCACGTAAGTAAGCTTGGAGGGCATGTTTGTATTAAACTCAGAGCATGATGGAAGACAGCAGACAACTACTACCTGATTGTAGAGAAGTTTGTATATACAGTTGGAACCAAGCAGAAGATGTAATATTTCAGAAGAATGACTAAATGGTTGAGCACTCTACCTCTTCATTTCCAGGTATGTCACAAGCAAGTGTCCATGCTTTGTCATTTTCTTTCTTACAGGCCCTCTCAAGAAACTCATCAAAAATGTCCAATACATCTGCCCAGTGGTAGAGTTCACACTAAAAATATAGGTAAAACAGTCATGAGAAAGGTCAACAAAGAGACATATAACGTAATGATTTCAATCAGCTGACCAATTTCTGTGTTTAAAAAAGCTTTGTTCTTGCAAGGTGGTTAAATTCAGACTAAAATCCTAGCTAGTTCTATGACATAATCAAAGCAGTTCAATCTGAATGATACACCAGAATCGATGCATAAGTAAAGAAAGAAAATACAGATACAGTTGAGTATTTGTTATGCCTAAAAATTCTAGCATGAATTGCAGACATTATATCCTAAATCCAGTTGCACAGTAGAACTTGTTTCCTAGACCAAACTTACATAACAAATGTTTCAAACCAAATAAAAGCATGTAATACACAAATTTCCTCGTTACAGCAACTTCTATGGTTTAACCTAGATAGTTGACTTTTTATTCCCAATAATTTCAGGATAAAAAGATACACTGCAACTCCATTATAGCAGTATCTGCTTCAGCACTAAATCCATTATAACATGGGGTCTGTGTGGCTCCAAAAATTATTTTTGGTTGGGGGGGGGGGGTAGACCATTTTTAGTAGCTGCCATGGTTGTTCTAGATATCACGTTAAAACTGGTTTAACCGCGTTTTTACCATCCAATTGAACAAGATGGGAACCATATAACTAGAGGCGCTTGAGCGCCCGATTCGCTCCAGCTGCCTGAATGTACTTATCATTCCTGAGAAAGTTTGTTGAAAACCATCCTGCACATTGTAGGTTTTCACTGTTTATCATAAATGGAAATAAGCCAAATCTGTTAAAGCAATGTTTACAGCCAAACAATTCATCTTTAGCAATCTTATGAGGGGTCACCAAAGGATCCTTCCAGTGAAATTTTGTTGAAATCAATCTAATTGTTTCTAAGAAGATTTCGAAGATTTAACCATATATGGAAATTAGCCCCAGCAAATTAAAGCCATGTTTTCTGTCCTATCAAAATTCTTTAAAGAAATCTAAAAAAGGATCACCAAAGGATCAATCCGGTGAAATTTGGCTGAAATCCATCCATTGATTTCTGAGAAAATTTTCGAAGTTTTCACAACATATGGAAATAAGCCCCCTGCCCATTAAAGCCATATTTTGCCTCAGATCTTAATTCATTGAAGGAATCTGATAAATGGTCACCGAATGAGCATTCCTGTAAAATTTGGTTGAAATCCATCAATTGGTTTCTTAGAAGAAGATTTTTTAAACATTTCACCATATATGGATATTAGCCCTGCCCATTAAAGCCATGTTTTTCATCTAATCTTTATTCTTTGAAGGAACCTGATAAAGGGTCACCATATGAGCATTCCTGTAACTATTGTTGAACTCCAGTGTTGTGCCCAGGTCAGAATTTTTGGGGGACACAGGTGTCCCCCTACCTAAATTTCAAGGGGGCATTGGGAAATTTTGGGGGACAAACTAATACAACTAATTCTTACCTGTTATTGATAAATAGTCTAATTTGAATAAAATTTTCTGTCCATGCTGGATTCTTTTGCAATAAAGTACACTATTTCCATAAGTTTTGTTATGGCTTCATCTTTTTCATTGAATGAGCGATCTATAGCAAGGGTCCCCTCACATTTCAAACGCAAAGCTAAAACTGCACGTAATTTTGTTGGGGTCCTTGAGCGCATATTGGTACACCAAGTGTCTGTAGCAAATGGTTTGGATAATTTTAGTTTCGTTTCCAAACAGGTCTCGCATTTCTGGCTGTCATCCGATTCTCGCCACTAAGGAAATTTTGACAACCAATTCATTTGGAAATTTCGTTCCTTCCGTTTTTTGTTTCTGAGGAAGAAGGAGATGACTGGGACATTTCGCTGTCTGCATCAGCAGATGTTGAAACGGCTGGATCGCAGCCGTCTCCGTTGATTTAACATTGTGTGCTACCTTTCCACATTTTCCTGACATAAAGTCAGTCAAGCGCATCTGTCGTTTAGCCATTTTTAATTTTAGTAACAATTCCGAGGCCGGTTCTCGTTAATTAATATTAAAATCGGCTTAATCAAGAGGCAAATTGTGGGTCACAGTCAAGTTTTTGTAGGTGCGCGACCGGTTCATAATATTTTACATCAAAATTTACAGAATCGAAAGGTAAATTCGGGTCACAGTCAAGTCTTTTAGGGTGCACCGTGTACGTGTAATAATTTTTCAATGCGTAAATTATACTATCATAACAAATGTAAACGCTGATAGAGCAGGACTTTTTTGTAGGCATTACGGAATATAAAAGATCGCGGAAATTTGAGCGCGCCCGAAATCCCGCGATGGCTTAGATTTTAGGGGACATCGGGAATAAATTTGCGGGAATCCCGCGATGCCGCGGCCTAGGCACAACACTGGAACTCCATCAATTGGTTTCTGAGAAGAAGATTAATAAAGGTTTCACCATATATTGAAATTAGCCTGCCCATTAAAGCCATGTTTTTCATCCAATCAAAATTATTTGAAGGAATCTGATAAAGGGACAGCATATGAGCATTCCTGTAAAATTTGGCTGAAATCCATTAATTGGTTTCTGAGAAGAAGATTTTTAAAGGTTTCACCATATATGGAAATTAGACCCACCTATGGAACTTAGACCCGTCCATTAAAGCCGATCAAATTTCTTTGAAGGAATCTGATAAAGGGTCACCCAAGGATCATTTCTATGAAATTTGGTTGAATTCTGTACAGTACTTTCTGAGGAGAACATTTTTAAAGGAAAAGTTTAAGGACGGACAGATGCACGCATGATGGACACAACGCCATGACAATAGCTTGCTGGCTTTCAGCCAGTGGAGCTAAAAATTGTTCATTTCCTGGAGTCAGGTAAGTATTGGCCAGGTAAATACTTCACATCTAAGAGGGGATGGTAGTGGTTATTAATGCCTTAGGTGATAGATAATCTTAAATCTATAAAGAATAGGCATGCACCTCGGCATCCTTCAGTTACTAACTGTGAAGATGATTCCATTAAAATATCACACTTGTTTCTCTGTCAGCATTCTAATTTTCTTCAGTCACCGCTACGACCTGCTCTGAAAGGATGGCTAGGCTAGGGTTAACATGAGCATGTGTGACTTCATGACATTAAGACAAATTGACTTGAACCCTCTTTTGATTTTACATCACTGCCTCTGAGTATCTGGAGCTCATTGAGGGTATTGACTCCAGAGCTCATAGAGGGTATTGGCTCTCTATTGCAACAAATCCAGATAAAATCGGTTGCAGTGTTATAGCATATTTACTCCATTTCTTCTACAGTTTCATTTTTTGAACCCTACATACAGCTTTATAACAGCATTGCAGTGTAGTCTGTTAGAACCTTTACAATGAAAACCTACCTTTCCAAATGTAGAATTTTTAAGGGCAGTCAGTTCAGATGATATTGTGTCAATTGTTGTGTTCTTCAGTCTTTCAATCAGAGGCTTACAATCTGCAGGCTGAAACAGAAGAAAATTCCGAAATCAAGATACAGGTAGTGACTGCTATTTCAAATATCAAACTTCAAAGATCTTCATTCAAATCCTAAGTTATGGGTACACTACTTTGTCTACCAGGGTTATGATGGTGTCATAAACAATTTGGAGTTTTTTTTCCCATAGGAAAGAACCAGCAACCATTCCCCTGAATTCAAATAAGAGGGCCATTGTCCCTAGAACATCTTGCTGGAGTCCATGATAATAGGCATCAACCCATTACCAGACAACAAAATTTTAGAAAAGTGAATTCATGGAAGTTGCAGACAACTCTTGCGGAATCATACATGTTTCTTGAATAATTTACAGTTTTTAACACTATCAAAACTACAAAATACAAGAGAAAAGACAGGGCACAGTTGTCTAAAGCTCCTATATCTTAGGCTAAGCCCCTGAATTTTCGAGTAAATGCTCATAACTGATCCCCATTAGATTTTAACAGTATTGGCCCTTAAGTTAAAATTGTCATTCTTTATTCATGCCAACACATTCTTTTGCTCTTTCTTTACTAATTACCAAATGACAAAAATTAAAACTTTTTCTTGGGATCCTAAAGATAAGGATTGTTCAAGAATGGGTTGAATGGTCCTTATATAAGTCACCACTCACCACATCTGTTGTAGACTTCTTTAGCTTACTTCTGTCAATCTTCATTTTGACTGTCACCTGAAATGAAAATATCAATTTTTACCTAATAACTTGGAATCGTGTTACCTTTCCAATGAAATTGGCCCATCTTTATTATATGAATATTGATCTATGTAGTGTAACTGATGTCTGAGCTGTCTTTTTTGCAGATTATTTGATTTGTTTGTTTGAATGGAGTTTCACACTGCTTTTAAAAAAAAATCAATTATATAGCGGCAGCTGACAATGGACTCCTGATATATCTTGCACCAGTACTACTATTATATCCTTTCCTAGCATCCAGCTGCAATCCCACTTAGGTTTACCATTACCCACTGATTGATAAGACAAATGTCTGAAAGGATGTGTGCCACCGTCCGGGATCAAACCCTCGACACCCCATAATTGAAGATCGGCAGATAAATTTGAATATGAAAAGTTATTTTACTTAACTATACCAGAACTTCAAAATGACAGACAACTGCTTCAAAATTATAAGCACCCTAGGACAAAGAAAGAAAAGTTTGTGGTTAACTAGTGGTGCCTGTATAGCTCCACAGGCATGAATGTACTAATTAAGCAAAAGTTTTTCATGAATTCAATATAAACTGAATGTAAGGAAAATAAATCCAAGACACTCAAATCTTTGAAATAGTTCTAGAGAAGCATTTCAAACTTTTCATAGTTTTAATCAAAGTCAAGTTAAATTATGTACAATTCATTTACTTGGTCAGATGAAAAGGTTATAACAAAATTTTCACTGTATACCATACATGGACATAAGCCACCACCATAATAGCCAAGCTTTTCAACCAAGCAAAATCAAATGAAGGAAACCGACAGTCATTTAAGGCTCATTCCTGTGAAATCTGGCTGAATCCATCAACAGTCCATTTTTAGTAAATACCACATATGGAAATAAGCCCTGGCCCTTTAAAGCCATATTTTTCATCCAATCAAAATTCTTTTTAATGATCTGATAACGGGTCACTAAACACTCAAACTGGTAAAACTTGGTTGAATTCCATCTAATGGTTTCTGAGAAAAAGAATTTTAAAGCTTTTGCCAAATATGGAAATTAGCCCCACCCATAAAAGCTATGTTTTTCATTCAATCAAGGGGAAACAAATTGTGATATTTTAATCGCATATTTTAATCTCATCATCTTAAGGTAAGTAGCTGAAAGACACTGAGGTGCGTGCCTTTCTCTATTTATTTAAAAAATATCAGTGACCTTCATCATCTCAATGTCAAATTGTTTGACCAAACAATCGAAATTGATTTTGTAAATTGTAACACTACGCGTGTCATCAATAAAACAAAGCAATTATCTCTGATCAAATGCATTAATTGCCACGACTGTCCGCTGTTAGATGTTAAAAACTTAGCTGGCTTTGGGTAATTATTGACTTTTACATGCAACCCTTTTTTTGAGTGGACGGAAGATGGGATGAAAAAATCTTGGTCCGATCAGCTTTAATGTCGTATCTTGGCATCAGCAACCAAAAATAGTTCCCCCCCCCCCCCAAAAAAAAATAATTTTGGGAGCCAAGCAGACCTGCATTATAATGGGGTCAGCGCTGTGCCAGATAGCCTTAGAAGAGTTGCAGTATAATCTGATAAAAAGTCACCATAGGATCATCCCTGTGAAATAAGATTATACAATTGACTAGTTTCAAAGAAAAAGATTTTCAAGGGTTTTCCATTTATGGAAATTGGCCCAGCCACTTAAATCCATTTTATAATCTGATCAAGGAATCTGATAAAGGGTCATCCAAGGATCATTACTGAAAAATTTTGTTGAAATCCGTTGAATAGTTTCTGAGTAGATTTTTTAAGGTTTCACCATATATGAAATAAGCACCCCCCATTTAATCCACGTTTTTCATCCACTCAAAATTCTTTGAAGGAATCTGATAAATGGTCACCAAAGGATCATTCCTGTAAAATGTGGTTGAAATCTCTTTAATAGTTTCTGAGAAGTAAATTTTTAAAGGTTTTACCATATATGGAATGCGCCCCGCCAATTAAAGCCATGTTTTTTTATCCGATCAAATTTCTTTGAAGGAATCTGATAATGGGTTACCTAAGAATCATTTCACAGAAATTTGCTTGAATTCCGTTCAGTACTTTCTGAGAAGATTTTGAAATAAAGGTTTACGGACGCACGAATGGGCAGATGAACACACACATGCATGACGGACAAAGCGCCATGACAATAGCTGGCCTTTGGCAATTCAGCTGAAGATCAAAGGACTGAAGGTCCTGAAAGTAGCCATGATCCAGATTGGATTATGATTTCATTATTTGCAATTATTGGGAAAGAATCTTGAATATCTGACCAACATTCTCAATCAGCCTACTTTCAGGGGAACTTTATCATGTTTATCTAGTCAGACTTGTTTAACACAAGGATCATAGATTTTTACATGTATAAATGTATATATATGTTTGTTATCCTATTCTGTTTTGCAAAACATTTTGTGAAAGGTTATCGAAAGTGAAATTTTATTGTTTCTGAGAATACAGAAAAAGTAATATTATTGAAACTCATATGGCCACAAAAATTGCATTTTAGGGAGGCTCTCTGTTTTCAAATTTGTTATCGTTGTTGGGCATGCAAAATGCTTTATTCAGAGGAATATTAGAATTAGATTTGTATCACACTTTCTTATCTAGAGCTTAGCAGTTGGACAAACCTACTTACAACACATCTGAATACACCCAGAACACACCCACATTGTGTGGAAAGTGATAAAACAAAAAAAATTAAAAATCCCTTTCCCATACATGTGATATCTCCCAATCTTGTCATATTTTCCCGATATTTCATTTGCCCTCACACTATTATTGACAAACTCTTGTAATCAAAACTTAACAATCTATTTAAGGTGCAATCAGTCATAGAGTATTATGGATTTTCTCGCTGGAATAATATACACCCTTTACTGTTTAGTAGTAAAGTTTGATAGTTTGACCCTAATTCACTTGCGAGACCACTTATAACAGTATTTCAGTCATATCGCGGCGGCTGGAAAACCTAACAATGGATTCCTGGTTTTTCACACACCAATACTACCACAGTATACTTTCCTAGCCTCCAGCTGCTATCCAACTTGGGTTTACGATTATCCACCCATTGACGAGAGACAAATGTCGGAAAAGATATGTCCCGCCGCCGGGGATCGAACCCATGACACCCAATGATTGAAGATTTGGAGTCTGACGCCCTACCGACTCCACTATGACGGCAGCCAACGCAATAAATTATTAAGATACCAAAGATTCATGTGCTAAATCACTGACTTTCATGTGATCTGGCTCAATAATATAATTTTGTATCCTAAACTTCTAACATCATTACTTTTGGTAGCGTCCATCAAAAATGCACTTTTGTTTTGAATTATTTGGTCCTTTGAACATATGAACATATGAATTCTATTCCTGACTTTACAGAAGACAAATACTCTATATATGAAGAATCAGTATGCTCCAACGATATCTGAAAATTTTCAGCTTCACTGAACCGCAGACACCATACCTCTGCTTTCAAAGACCCAGTATCCAACTTTATAATGAAAGCCACAAAAGAAGATTAAATGAGCCATCCGCTGATCAAATGATTCCTTGGGTTTAGAGGAATTAATATTTGTTATTAATGAAGGTAGTCAAAATAATTTGACGTCGGACATCGTAACTACAGCCTAAACGAAACATTACAATATTTTTTATGCTTTCATGATTCATTAACTTCTATGATTTGTGATTATGTTAATTAAAAAGGAGAAAGCCTCAGGGTTTGAAAATAACCACTCTGGGTTCTAAGGCTTTGCCTCATTTCATATAACAAACACACACACACAAAAATTTTCTTTCATACCAGAGTTTCCATTACCAGTTCCAATTTTATCTATTTAATTATACATACAATATAGGTTGAAATGTTCCAGTGCAGTCAAAACAATCTGGTTGCCTGGCTAAGAAGGGTTCTGCTGCAGCTTAGAATCATTGTGCTTAAAGGTCATTGGAGAAAAAGTAGCCTGCAGATTAAGTCCAAAATATTTATCGAGGAGAATTTCATGGCAAAGCCATGCTTGATTCAAACAAGTTAATCTATCAAAACTGTTTACTTACAATAAGGAGAAACTGTCAGGTTCAGCTATCAAGCTACTCAACAGAATGCATATAATTTAATTCATTAAATAATTCTGTTTGACATGTTATCGATTTTTCTCAGTTCACATGAACAATTTTATTCTAGAAGCAAAATTAGAAAAAGAAAATGGCGGAAACTGCGCATGGGCGTGAGAAAATTAAATCATGCAGGATGGTATCTATGTGAGGTTAATCGCAATCACATATTCGACATCAGCAATAGCCATGATGTTCTGAAATAACTGGTTTGATCTTTTCTTACTGAATTTACAAATTACCTAATCGATTTTTGTCGCATCATAGCTAGACGGCTGCCATGTTGAATCGCAGATCCCGGATGGACAATCGCTTAATCCCGACTATTCTATACGACTTATTGAATATGCATTTCTCGTAGACGCGCCTCCAAAAACAGTAAAGTGAAATCACTAAACGACGAAAAATAAAGAGAGTGGAGATAAATTACAATTCATTATTAGTGCGTTCTTAAAAATAATCTTGTTGCCCACATAATATTAGCTGCGATATCACATCCCCTTATTCTGAAGATCTGCTGGCGAGGCAGATTGTCAGAAAGGGGGCTACGGTATCGCAGCTTATAAATGTGTTTTTGCCTATCAATGTCAGACCTGATGATATTGGTCCAATACCTATTGCAACGAAAAAAGGCGGAAATCAATAAACAAAACTCAGATGACAAAAGGTGAAAATGTAACTTAAACAGCGAAAGGGGATGGGGGAGTGTATTTGATTTAGTATATGTTTTTGTTTTCGAGGTATCCAGATATAGTTTCCGCCTAATATTTGAATTCATTATCAAATGAGGTATACTACGATAATCAAACTCTTCGTTAGGACAAAAATCCTTTTTGTTGTTGTTCTTTTGCTTTCGCGTCGCGCCATTTTTTTCAGTATTTTTCAAGTTCTTGTTCACATGTCTACATTTTCTGTATTTATTTTGTCATTAGTTTGTATTATCGAATGATTCAAGAGCATGTTTGCCCCCCCCTAAATATTTAGACCCATTACATTAATAGGCTGTGTACTAGAATTGTGAATGTATGCATGTCCCAAATGAGGTCAATAATATATGATAATGCCCTTTATGGATAATAGCTCACCGTCACATTGGGACTCGTTTTAACGTCTCACCCGAAAAACAATTAGTTTGTTAGTATGGTCAGCTCGCGGATCGGAATCCGCGTCACTAAGCTGAAGTCGAATGCTGTACCAACTGAGTCAGATTATTTTACTAACTCCCATCTGTGTTCCAGATGGGTAGGCTGTACCTGAGCCCATAGGTTACCACGTGGCCCCGGAGTAAATGGTTCCCATATTTTTTCAGGCTTGGGAAGGCTCATCATCACGATACGAATCAGACTTGCTTGAAGTAAGTCACCATTCATAGATATATTATGATAATTCATATTTACTTTTCTGGTTAAGTCATACGTAGTAGAAAAGGATTGCGCTTGCCATATAATATCACTATATGCAGTGATTTAAAGTTCTGAACTCCACATTTGAACACATCACATTAGCATAGCAGTGTATGCATCAAGGAAAGTAAATCGCAGTGTAAATGCAGAGGGCTCAATACGAATTTCACGAAGACGCGCTGGGAAGTCTATCCTTTGGTGTTTTAAATGCTCTCATACCTGAAAAATCTCGGGATCAAACATTAATTGATCGAGCAGTTACGGTCTTTCTTAATATGACATTCGCAAACCGTTGACCTAGACGGTGAACTTTCAAACGAGATTCCATTCGCATCTGGCGTTCCACAGGGGGTTATACTGGGATATCTCTTCTTCTTACTATATATAAAAGGCCTACCTGGTATCATCAAGTCACAGGTAGGCCTAAGGCTTTTTGCTAATGGCAGGACAAAATATTTATCAGTGAGTAGTCTAAGGGATAGACATACAACTCAACCAGACTTGGATTCATTCCAGCATTAGGAAAGAACGTGGGACAGGGAGTTTAGTCCCTGTACGACATCACAGGGTACAAGAAACCTATCCAGTCTAGACACTATATCAACAGTCAAGAGTTATCTAGAACCCGTTGGTGCTGTGACGTGCCTGACTGGAATATCCACATAGATAACATTACTACCACTGCAAACAAAACATTTTTTTCAAAAGATACGTATCAATTTAAAATAAAGGAGTTAGAACAATAGAACAGGTTCAATATGCATTAGAACCCTTATACAGTTGAAAACATCCTGAATTTAGAAAATGTTCATAGTTCTCGGACTTTAACGACCATCCTCATTATGGTAGCCAATATATCGGCTCATAAAGAACTGACTTTCGGTAATACACTTAACACCTACTCCCTTTTGAGTAAGTTTAAAGTTTGTTTTCCGTGAAATAAGACAGATTGTAGAATCAGCTTGTTGTCATAATTTTGTGTGCGTGCATGTGTGTGTGGGGGGGGGTTAAATTTTGTTACTATCACAATCTTAAAAGAATACAATTTCATGTTGAAGGTAATGTTCAATTTTTTCCCAAACTTCAGATAAAACATGCAGGCTCAATAAAGAGACGAAGGTGGTCTTTACTAGTATCAGGTGTTATCATACACTTTGACGAAGATAAATAGGAGTAGATTCTACGTAACCTTTGCTACTTTGATTGCTGGTTGGACTGTAGATGTGTCAGTAGATATACAGATCGCCTCCATTGGGATTAGAACAAGCAACCATCAGATTACGAGTCGAGCGAGCAACGAGCCAGACGAATAAGACCGGATGAGTTTGATTGTCACCTCTCCCCTATCTTGAAATGCTTCAGAGTGCTTTGAAGACAGACAAGATTTTAAATCGAAAACAAGAATCAAATAGAAAAACGTCCTCTACTATCCATTACTCGTCTTTTAGAAACATATATTTTTTTGAAATTTATTACATTCTGAACATCCTTATATTTTCGCAGATGGTGAGGACTGAACCTTTGAAGAGAAATCGACTCTACACGATACTTCAAGAGCCATCCAATTTCTCTTTTTCTCCTAGCATCTTCTATGGTATGAAATACCCAGTGTTCAATTCGCCCTACTGACCTATCATGTGGCACATAAAGGGCTTATAATAAAACCATCGTATTGACGGATCGATGGTCTTGCCCACTGACTCCTCTGGTCACATTGACTCCAACAGAAAGTTCTGCGATATCAAACGGCGTTATGTTTTTAAAATTTATGTCCAGTAATCTGTAACAAAGAAGTAAAATTGTTAGGTTGCTACCTAAATTTCGCAATTCAGTTTGAATATGTTGTAGTTACGACGTTTAACTCACCAAACAACGGCCATATTTCACAAAAAATGTCGGCCAATGTTGGAGTTGGAAACGGAAATCTCACTTCCGTTTCAAATGAATAATTTGATTGGTCTGTTGATTCTTTGATTGACTATCGCGATTGGTCCATTGTCTATATTAAAGCATGTAGGATTATATGTTCTTTGAGGATCTGCAATATTCCCCCAACATTTTTTTTTAAATTTTAAAAGTCTTATATATGTTTTTTTTTTTTTTTTTTTATTTGTTGAGACTGGTAACAGATTATTCAAAAATACAATATTCGCGCGCCAACAAATGACCATCTTATGTATGCTCTTGTTGCCCATCTTATGTATGCTCTTGTGATTCCTTATACCATATCTAATTCAATTTATATAATTTCATTCATATCGTCACGCGAGATTAAATAGCCATAGAATCTAATTGATGGATCGCTTGCCCCGCCCACTGACTCTGCTGGTCACGCCCACTGACTCCAACAGGAAGGTCCAATTCGATATTAAACGGGGTTATTTTCCTAATTTTTAGCTCAGTAACTCGTACAAAAATGTAAATTGGGTGGTTAACAAATATTGGAGTTCAAAGTTCACTTCCTGTGAAAATGGATGATTTGATTGGTCTACGAGTTTTTGATTGTCAGCAGTTATCTTTTACTTGTAGAATCATCTAACCCATTATCAGATTAAAAAATTACAGATCATCTAAAGATCTATTTTTTATGTTTTTCAAGGGAAACCATTTAATGAAAAAGAAGAAATTGCTTGTAAAAAGCAATTCATATTTCTACGATGTTTTCGACAGTTTTTGTTATGTTTTTTCTAACTTATTTTAGTTCGATTGCAGCGAATGCTCTAAGCTTATAGAGGCCATGGCTCTCGAAACCCACAATCCAGATGATTTCACATCCCTTAAAGAGAGGCAGTGGCTAAACCCACTTCTACCAAATTCTACAGTTGGGTAATCTTGGGCTGGCTTTAAAGTGTTGCATATGAACACACCCCCGGGACGGTGGGACTCGACCCATGACCTTCAGATCATGAGTTAAGCATCTATACCCTTTCGCTACGGAGGCATTTTTTTCTTGAAGGTCGAAAAAAAATCTGGATAATATTGGAATGGATTAGAGTTAATCGACGACAGATTTTCGTAAAAACTTAACCCTTGTCATGCTGTATAAATTACCTTACTGAATTGCTGTCAAATCAAGGGGCTGATAGCACTGATAGAACTTGTTGTTCAAAAATCAATATTTCTTTTAGAAATCAACTTCATAAACAACTCTGGCAGGAAAAGTACAAGCAGGAGGTATAGACTAAGATCAGCCTGCACATAATTGCAGTCTGATCTTAGTCTACACCTCCTGCCAAAACCGGAATATTCCGGGTTCAGCATGACAAGGGTTAAGATGATTAAATTCTAATGAATATGATGACGCCTCTTCCATCATGAAAGCATTTTGAGTTTTGCCAATCATATATTCTTCTAATTTGCTTCATCTGAAATTAACATATACATATGTGATTATTATGCCCAACCATTGATGCAGGTGTAGATTTTAGCTCAAGTTTGAAGTCTTAGAAAGTTTCAATTGAATGCAAATATATTTTAAAAAACTCTGACCAATATACCGTAACCATTCGTCAGAATATTCTTTTTTTGCCACAGCCTATTGAGCCTGTGGGTACATTTTGGAAACGTCTCAATTACAACGATTACCCACACCATAGGGTTTGGAGTGGAAATAACTGATTTAGATTATCTTCACTCACTGTCATCTAGAGGTCTCGTTCAACCTGCACAGTTATTTCAGTCGGCGAGGGTTTGCGCTTGACTTATGATGGCAAATACTTTATGAGTTTGTCTGTAAATGACCAATCGCGATTGTCAGTCAACTAACCAGTCGACCAATGAAATTTTTCATTTACATCGGAAATGAGTTTTGAACTCTAACATTAAACGCCATTTTTGTTAACGTTTTTTGTTGTTGTTGGTTTTGCGACTTAAACGTCGTAGCTCTAGCCTTTTCAGACTGTAGTTAGGACAACCAACTATTCTAACTTTTGTTACATGTTATAGGTGCCCTAAATGTTGCAATATAACGCCGTTTGATATCAAAGCGCGATTGCCTGACGGAGTCAGTGGACATGGCAAATGGAGTAGATGGGCGGAGCCAGCGATTGGTCGTTCAGCATAATATATCAGCGATGAAACCAAGTCTTGAATGACCTGAGACACGACCTTTCGATTTTCTTAGACATTGTGCTGATTTTCTTATGACCAATCCGCATTGCACAACATGAAACCATCCCATGAAGTAATTCTGTCATTCAAAGAGATTTATAAGAGAAATCCGTGAATTGGTAGGCGACTTATGTGTTCTTAAAAGCTCCATGTGAAAGAAGACCCGAATTCAGTCTGTTTATTCTACACTTGATTAATTGACGGATCGCCGGTCACACCCACCCACTGACATTCAACACGGCAGTTCGACTGAGCAATAAACGACACTATTTTGTAAATACACAAAGCAAATCGTTGGTAAGCGACATATACTTCGTAATAAGCATTTGAGTCAAAACGACCGACATAAATAACGGTCTTCAAAGTCCATTTCTATTTTACGTGAATGATTTGGTTGGTGCATAGATTTTTTGATGGACTCCGTAGGCGTCCATCAGTGTTACCCAGTTTGGAAAATCCAGTAGGATGTTACTATGTTAGAAGAGAAATAGTGCCCAGTTAGGTTCGATTTATTATTTTTCAAAACCTGTCTCCCCCAAACAGCTGTACATTTTGAAAATGGCGTAATATGAGGATTCTATATAATTCTTAGAACAGATAAAGACTCCTTTTAAATATGAAAACACCTACCGATAACTAGACTGGTGAACCTGTCCCATCTGCGCTGCTCTCCGATATTGGCTTGTATCGTCAGATTAGCACAGGCTCGCCAGTCAAACCGATAACCCGCTTAGCGTAAATGCGGTTGACTGTCAAGCCTGTCCTAATCTGACGATACAATATCGGAGAGCAGCGTAGACGGGACAGGTTAACCAGTCTAAAAACCGGCTAGTAAAGAGTAGGACTTTTCTGTCCCAATATCGGAGAGCAGCGCAGATGGGACAGGTTCACCAGTCTTAGATGCGGTCACTGTTTCAACAAACGTCGAGTCTTTCAATTATATAGTGAGTAATTTGCCTTCTACTTAGAGAATTCAGCATACTAACTGTATACCGCGGGAGTGATAAGCTATACAGTAACATTTAATTAAAGATTTCATTATTTTGAATTAGCCTTTTCAATCCGATACTATACGACTAAATTTTGCACTAGTTACAGACGACAATTCAAGTCTCTTTGATATTGAAAACTTAAGCCCAGATAGGGCAGAAACATTGTGAAACAAGCTATTTTTCCATTTCTCACAATGTTTTCCTTAATGCAATTCTACAGGGGCGTAAAAGGCGCGATTGTGTGGGAATGGTTTAAGCTTCTACTAGATTACGGTAGGTTTTAAAGATATATAAAATCTCTAATTTGTTTCTTATTGGTAATAATTCTCAATGAATATTGCTAAGTTTCTTAAATGATATCATAATTATTTGTAAAATGTGTTT
This sequence comes from Fragum fragum, assembly GCA_946902895.1. Lineage (NCBI taxonomy): Eukaryota > Metazoa > Mollusca > Bivalvia > Cardiida > Cardiidae > Fragum > Fragum fragum. The sequence goes on from OX336371.1 coordinate 35,210,146, forward strand.
CCAAAAGAACAATCTCGGAAAAATAAAGAAAAGGTATTGATATCGAAGGCTAGTTAGACTGCGATCACCTGAATTTGGTTTAATGTGTTTTTCAGTAGTATTGCGGTAAAATTGCGTTTGGTAGCTGCACCTAACCATGACTGCCTGTCATTTTTCACCCTAGTAACATGTACAACTGCAACAATAAATTTGGGTCATTACATGTGTAGCTGCTCCGCCAACATTACTGGCAAATTACTTATCACATTTCCATCGGTGAAAGACATATGACGCGTGTGACAATGGTATTTTCCCCTAACTTGTGATCGTGCACAGGACTCTAGAAAAGAAACATGCTATATTAAATTCAACTATTGAACAAACTAGGCTAGGCGAGATGTTATGCTTAAAAAGATAATCTATATTGAAAATTGCCATTTTGTACACCAAAACGGGCACATAACTCTCCTATGCCAACACGGACGACCAACATCAGTACTTTCAGTGCTTTGATTTATATGACGGCTGCGATCTGTCAACTCTTGCGAGTTTGAAGACGTTTTCTTAGTCAAAGAAATTTCAGACTTGCCCAAAGACCGTTAACACTTTCTAAAATATGATAATTATATAATTCAATGGATTTTTATATTCAGATTAAATGATAAATCGTTGGTTTATACCCTTAGCCCTTTCCTGTTTTACAAAATTTTAGCCTTGTCCAATTAGAAAGAAGTTTCAGATGATGCTTTAAAGTGAGTATAATTCGAAACGTAACCAACCTATAGGGTAGACAAAATGCGAGAATGAAAAATAACTTGTAACAAGCAATTTTAGCTCTACTGGCCGAAGGCCACTAGAGCTATTGTGATGGCTTTTTCTCGTCCGACGTTAGCGCGTCCATGCGTCCGTGCGTTAATTTTTCCTTGTCAACACTCTAGAGTCCATAGTTTTCATCGGTTTTTCTTCAAGCTTTCTCAGGATGATAGTACCATCATATGGATCGTTACTTTCGAAATTAGGTATGATCCATCAAGAAACACGGGAAAAGGGGCCTAATTGAGATTTGATTAAAAAATCCCCGTTAACAGTCTAGAGTCCACAGTTTTCATCGGATTCTTTTCAAATTTTCACAGTATGTTTGTACCATCACCTTCCTTTAGAAATTGTGTATGATCCGTCAAGAAACATTGGAAAAGGGGCCTTATGAAAATTTAATTAAAAAAAACTTTAAAAAATCCTCGTTAATACTCTAGAGTCCACAGTTTCTATGGGATTTTCTTCAAACTTTCTCAGAATGATTGTTACATCATAAGGATCGTTCCTTTCGAAATTGGGTCAGATCCGTTTAGAATCATGGGAAAAGGTGCCTAATTAAGATTTCATTAAAAATCCTCGTTAACAATCTATAGTCCACAGTTTTCATCGGATTCTCTTCAAACTTTCACAGAATGATTGTACCATCACAATGACCCTTCCTTTAGAAATTGGGATTGATCCGTCAAGAAACATGGGAAAAGGGGCCTTATGAAAATTTTAATTAAAAGATCCTTTAAAAAATCCTCGTTAATACTCTGGAGTCCACAGTTTTCATCGGATTCTCTTCAAACTTTCTCAGAATGATTGTATCATCATAAGGATCGTTCCTTTCGAAATTGGGTCAGATCCCTCTAGAATCATTTGAAAAGGGGCCTAATTTAGATTTAATTAAAAAATCCTCGTTTACAGTCTAGAGTCCACAGTTTTCATCGGATCCTCTTCAAACTTTCAAAGAATGAGTGTAATATCATAAGGATCGTTCCTTTCGAAGGTGAGTCTGATCCGTTAAGAATCATGGGGAAAGGGGCCTAATTTAGATTTAATTAAAAATCCTCGTTTACAGTCTAGAGTCCACAGTTTTCATCGGAGTCTCTTCAAACTTTCAAAGAATGATTGTAACATCATAAGGATCGTTCCTTTCGAAGTGAGTCTGATCCGTTAAGAAACACGGGTAAAGGGGCCTTATGAAAATTTAATTAAAAAATCCTCGTTAACACTCTAGAGTCCACAGTTTTCACCCGGTTCTCTTCAAACTTTCACAGAATGATTGTACTGTCATAAGGATTGTTCCTTTCGAAATTGGGTAAGATCCGGCACCTTCACAGAATGATTGTACCATCATACGGATCGTCCTTTCAAATTGGGTCTGATCCATCAAGAGACATACGAAAAGGGGCCTTAGGAAAATTTGATTTAAAAAATCTTGATTACTGCCACAGATTTCATGGAGTTGTCTTCATACTCAAACAGAATAATTATACTTTTGTAACCATAGTTCCCTTTGGAATTCCTTCAGATCCATCAAGTAACATGGGAAAATGGGCTGTATGCAAATTTAATTTAAAAATCTCTGTTAACACAATGAAGCCTACAGCTTTGATCAGTTTTTTTTAAACTTTCACAAAATGATTGTAAGGTCATAACGATCATTCTTTTCATAACAGGGTTAGAACTGTCAAGAAACACGGGAAAAGGGGCCTTATGAAAAATTCATGTAAAAATCCTTGTTACCAAGTCCAGAGCTTTTCATCGGATTTTCTTCAAACATTCACAGAATAATTGTACAATAATAATGTTTCATTCATCTTTATTCATTCATCTTTATTTTCTCCAAGTTGAAGATTAGTACAATCATGCATTAGATACATAAAACAGCATATACATACATAGATACATATTTTACAGACATAGAAAACAACAATAAGCAAAGCTAAGTAACTAGCAGGGTGTAGTATAATGATTGTATTGGAGTGAATGATGTGTGAGAATGTGTATGCGTGCATGCATGTAAATGCGCGTGCGTGTGATCGTGCGCGCTCGTGTGTGTGTGGGGGAGAGAGAGAGAGAGAGAGAGAGAGAGAGAGAGAGAGAGAGAGAGAGAGAGAGAGAGAGAGAGAGAGAGAGAGAGGAGAGAGAGAGAGAGAGAGAGAGAGAGAGAGAGAGAGAGAGAGAGAAGATGCGCATCTAGGCCTTTTTTACCCCTCTTATTGCCTCTGAAACGCACGCCAAGATAAGGGATATAAATAGGTCTAAATTAAACTAGTATGCCCAAATTCAACACCGGTGAAGCCAGTTTCTTTGCAACTTTACCGAAACGAAATGAAAAAATGCAATTACTGGTTTGACTTTAAACGCAGTGACAATAGTTAAGAACCTTAGTTTCTAGATCTACTAAAACAGGTCCACACAGAGTTCAAAAATCTTATAACAATTAAATAAAACATACTACAATTATCATTTATGATGTTATACATTACAGGATTAACACCAAATATTGTGCATATATACTGCTCGGGTGACATCGACTGCAGTGTATTTGATATATCTAAACCACATGAGGATCTTATAATTTCTTTGAATTTATTTCTACATGTTTCTACAGCCTGGCATTGAGTCAGAATACGTTCGGTGATACTTACAAAAATATGTTCTTTACCACAACGTGAGCATGACGCTTCATTGTATGAAAGATACGCAATCAATTGCGCAACAGAAAAACATGCATATAATAATTTAGGATATTTAAGAGCAAAATTCCACAAGGGACTGGAAAAATATGTAGGTTGTATTTTACTATATACTGCGAATTTAGACGATGAGTTTTTAACTCCCAGTCCTTAACAAAATTACAAGTTAGAGCTTTGTTAACTATATTTTTACAGGCTAATTTACCAGGGGAAAATGCCTAGACTGGCAAAATCCTGCAAATAAGATGAGAGATTATACTTATCTTACAGTACATGTACATCGTAAATAAGCCACTGTTTGTTTTATTTGATTTCACCTGGTTGACTTCAAACTTTCACAGAATGATTGTACCATCATCTGGATCGTCCTTTCAAATTTAGTCTGATCCACCAAGAAACATACGAAAAGGGGCATCAGGAAAATTTAATTTAAAAAAATCCTAATTAATGCCTTAAAGTCCACAGATTTCATAGGGTTGTCTTCATACTCAAACATAACATAACATAACACATGTTAAGTATGTTAGGTTACTCAAACAGAATAATTACTTTTGTAAGTATAGTTCCCTTTGGAATTCCTTCAGGTCCATCAAGTAAATGGGAAAAGGGGCTATATGAAAATTTAATTTAAAAATCTCTGTTAACACAATGAGGCCTACAGCTTTGATCAGATTTTGTTAAAACTTTTATAGAATGATTTTAAGGTCATAACGATCATTCTTTTCATAACAGGGCTTGAACTGTCAAGAAACACGGGAAAAGGGGCCTTATGAAAATTTGATGTAGAAATCCTTGTTACCAAGTCCAGAGCTTTCATCGGATTTTTTTCAAACATGCACAGAATAATTGTACAATAATTATGATTGTTGATGTTGAAATTAGACCTGATAATGAAATATAATTTTAAAATCCTTGTACCACAATAAAGTCCACAGTTTTTCATTGGAATCTGTTTAAACTTTCACATAATGATTGTACCATCATGAGTATTTATTCTTTTCAAATTTGGCCTGATCTGTCTAGTTTCATGTGAAAAGGGGGCTTTTGAGAATTTTATCTATAATCCTTGTAACCAAATCCAGAATTTTCATTGGATTTTTTTCAAACCTTCACAGAATCATTGTACAATAATTACGATTGTTGATGCTGACAAGAGACCTGATCTTTCAAGTATCACAGGAAAAGGAGCCTAATGAAAATATTATTTTTAAATCTTTACACCAAGATAAAGTCAGCAGTTTTTTTCCATCATCACTTTCACAGAATGTTTGTACCATCATTAGGATTGTTTTTTTCCAAATTGGGCCTGATCTGTCTAGTATCATAGGAAAAGGGGCTGTATGAAAAATTATTACCAAATCCTCATTAATACAAGAATGTCCACACTCTTTTCAGAATCTCTTCGAAATTTAATAGAATGATTGTACCGTCATTCGGATTGTTCCTTTGTAAATTGGGTCTGATTGATTAAGTGACACAAGAAAAAGGGCCTTATGAAAATTTTATTACAAAAACATCATTATCACAATAAAGTCCTCAGTCTTTATCATTTTCTTCAAACTATCTATCATTAGGATTGTTCCTTTGTACATTTGGTCTGATTTGTTAAGTTTCAGGAGAAAAGGGGCATTGTCAAAATTTTATTACCAAAAATTCTTGACACAATTCAGTCCACTGTTTTCATTGATTCCATTTAACTTTTACAGAATGATTGTACCTCCATTAGAATTGTTCCTTTTGAAATTTGGTTTGTTCAGTAAAGTATCATGGGAAAAGGGGCCATATGCAGATTTCACTATAAACTCATTAACATAATAAATTAGACAGATTTAACAGATTGATTGTACCATCATTACAATTGTTGATTTTGACGGTGGATCTGATTATGGCAAGTGTCATATAAAAAGGGGCCTTATGAAAAACTTTCTTAAAAATTCTAGTTAACACAATGATGTCCCTTGATTTCACCGCATTCACTTCAAAATTTCACAGAATGACTGTACAAATACTTAAATAGTTCTTTTCAGAACTGGGTACAATCCATCTAGAATCATGTAAAAAGGGGCCATATGAATTTATATATATATATATTCTAGTAAACCTAATGAAGTCCCCATATTTCATGGGATTCACTTTAAACTTTCACAGAATGATAAAACCAACAGTAAAATATCACGGGAAAAGGGGCCTTATGAAAAATTGATTTCAATATCTTTGTTAACACAATAAAGTTAACAGTTTTACCGGACTCTCTTCAAAGATGCATGGAATAATTGTGGCATTGGAAACACAGGAAAAGGGGCCTTACAGATCATCATTCTAAACATTCTTGTGTATGTGATGAAGTTCACAGTCTTTATCAGATTGTCTTTTAAATTTCACAGGCCAATTGTAGGATTGTAAGGAAAGTTCCTTTTGGGGTGAAATTGATCCATCAGAAAACGCAGGAAAAAGGGCCTTATGGATTTTCATTCAAGACTATCCAGTTTATGTGAAAAAGTCCACAATTATTGTCAGATTCTGATGAAAATTTCACAGTCATGAGGTAACTTCATTTTGGAAATGGAGTGGATCAGTCATGAAACATGGGAAAGGGGGCATTGATTATTGTTTCTAAAAATAATAAAGGCGATAAAGTCCATTTTTTCCTTTACGCATTCTTCTTTAAGCAATTAACTTCCTTAAATATCAGATTTCTTTAGCGGAAAACTTGATAACCAGTAGAGCGTCTCAGGCCCTCATGGGCCTCTTGTTATTTTTCCCACGTTATTTCTCAAGTAGAAGATAACTAGGACGTAAAAACAACGGACTGCACAGGAAAGGGTTAACACAGTAACTGCAAGTTTGCCAAGCGATGTTAGGGCGTTTAGCGGCCAAATTATCAAAAAATGCTTGACAAAAATGCTAGAGATCGCCAATAGCCTTCCGTCTAATTGCTTGATTTCATTGGTTTATCGATTTTTATTGGCAAATGGTAGATAAAGTGAAGTAGAATATCCATTAGATAAAAAACACACAATTTGGACCTTTGTATGCATGTGCAGTCCGCACTGTTTCTCTAAGATCGACCTATTTCTGGCTCACCAGATGTCCCCATTTCATGTGACGGGGCAGATTTATAAGTGTAACGAAAAGACATAGCCTACCTAATAAATCGACACGTTTTATGTCTGAAAAATGGTAAAAGATTTATTAAAGATGCTACTTTATAAGATTTCTGTTTACCAGTTTTAGACACAGAAATGTCGCCAAACATGACAGATATAAGACCTGCCTGTTACTCATCCCAAACTTACCTAGCTGAAACGCCATGCTAAAAGGTGCGAAAAGTGTCTGCTGCAGGGATAGTGCCGCTAGATTAGGGTGGAAAATGTCCAAAACTTATTGATTTTTAATCAAAGAATTAGTGGACATCTTTTTCCTAAATACGTTTAGTTAATATTCTATTAACCAATTACCAGACGAGTTTTTTAAGACTTGTCCAAATTGAAGGGTGTTGCAGACGACAATTTGAAGAATGTGAAGTTCTAGATTTTTTGAAATTGAAGTTGTTTGACAACGATTTAATATATAATTATTGACTGTGTACAGTTTTATCAAATAAAAACCAAGTGACAAAAGATGAAATAATAATTATACTTAATATAGTAGTTTCTTAATTTCCTAACTTTCCTATTACTTCAACAACTTCACCTCAATTCTGTTTCGTAAAAACTAAGTCAAATTATAATTGACTTAAGTAAGGCAAGTCTTTTTTATAACATGTGGAGTAAAAGTTGTTATAAGCGACCACTCAAGGGACGGCCAAAACGTGGTCGCTGAAGAGAATGGTCGCAATTCTGTGACGTGATTATGATAGATCGATTTGATTGCATGCACAGATTATTGCACACTTTTCACTTTATTCTATGTTGTTCGAACTCTTATGAGTTCGAACAACATATGAACTGCATGGTTACGGTATTTTTCAAGCAAGTTCTCCAACTTTTCAAACGGTTAATAGGAAAGGGAATTTTAGTCATAGTCGCTTAATAAGAGTGGTCGCTTAATAAAGATAGTCGCTTAAGATATTCCAACACAATGGCACTTTTTGACCCCACCCCCTGAAAAAAGCTTTAGGAAGCATTGTGAAAATAAAGGAATTGCTTGTTACAAGCAATTTCTTGATTATCTACAATGATTTCTATCCCAAAAAGACAAAGATTTTTGAATTCGTTTAACTAAAAATTGTCGCCTGTAACGTTTATGTTTTTAGACCAGTCTAAAACTTTGTCGTCTGGTAATGAGTTAAGCAAGAAAGACTGTACCTTTTCTCTTTTTGGGGGTGGTGGGTAGTGTTAGATCCTTTAATTTTTTCGTTGAGGCTGTCGTGCTCTCAGTGTTATGTGCCAGCGTACCGTGGACTATCTCGTCATAAAATGTAGAGTCTTTATTCTGATCCTTTATATTAGCTAAATTCATGACAAAAATTGACCAACAATGGTTTCATACGATGTCTTTGTAATTTCTACCCACTCATGAGCCAGATTGATAGACTTTCTTTTGTTTTCACCTCCTTTACTAGACTCGATTACCCCATCTCCTTTTCAGATATAATTAGAAGGAAAAGCCAGGATGCTGTTTTTTTTGTGTGTGTGTGTGTGTGTGTGTGACTTGTTATATCACTCCTGATTAACATAGTTGCTTCATTCTTTTCTTATCGTTGTCATGCTTGGGCGATCTCTTCTGTTTAACAAAAACATTTTCTTCTATTTTTAATAGCCGAAATTGACGGATTACGATTTTAATTAAAGATTTGATTGACCAACCAAATCAATCATTTAGACCGAACTTTGAGCTCAATTATTCATGATAGCCTTTTTTGTTGTTTTGTCTACAGATATAGTCCAAGCTGTTCAAGTCGCAAGTCAACCATTTAACTTTTTGTTATATGTAACTGGCCATAAATTTTACAAACTAAAGCCGTTAAAAATATAGGTCGAATTACCTGTAGGAGATATGTGGGCATGGCTAGCTAGCCGTCAGTTATACGGTAATTCGCCCAGATAGTGATTTGAAACTGAAGCGATGTGTGACGTTTAAAATACTTTCACATATGCAGAAAGCTCCGACCCTTAGAAGCATGCATTGCTCCGCAGTGTATATATATAGACTAATCGCCGATCGACCGAAGAAATTTCAGCGAATGTAGACTCTGTGGATACGCAGACTGATCTAAATTTCAACCATTTCCTGTTTTGCAAAAAATTAGACCCGTCCAATTCAAAGGTTTTGCAGACGAAATTTTAAAATTGTTTTTGTTTGAAATATAGCCACTTAGCAGGGTAGAAAATATTGTGGAAAAAGAAGAAATTGCTCGTCACAAGCAATTTCTCTGATTTCCAAAATATTTTCTCAATTATAAAATCACATGGAAGTATAAACCAGGGATTAACCAGGAAAGGGTTAACTTGGCGTACATGTATAATTGTCGTAAATATCACGCACTTTCTTATTTTACGGATTGGTTCGATCCCCGGCGGCGGCACATATTCTTTCGACATTTGTCTCTCGCCAATGGGTGGATAATCGTAAACCTAAGTGGGATAGCAGCTGGAGGCTAGGAAAGAATGTAGTGGTAGTACTGGTGTGAGAAATACCGGCAATCCATTGTTAAGTGTTCAAGCCGCCGCGATATGACTGAAATACTGTTCAAAGTGGCGTTAAACCCCATTCAATCAAACTCATTTTACGGAACAAAATAGAAACCGTTCGAAAGAGAAGAAATCGGTCGATATTAGTTCGTTGATACTAATTTATTTTAGTTCGATTGCGACGGAAGCTTTAAGCTTATAGAATCGCTCTCGAAACCAACAATTCAGATGTTTTCACGTTCCGGAAAGACAGGCTGTGGCTTAACCCACTGCTACCCAATTCTACAGCTGAGTCGATTTTAAACGCTTGGTTTTCCCTTTTTCGTAAAACATGCAATGTATTGCTATTATTATACACTAGTAATGACTCTCAAAGAACAGTAGAGCTCCATATCGACGTTGCGATTCTCATTTCCTAATTGGAGAGTATATCGTCTTAACCACACAACAACAACAACAACAAGACTGGTTGAAATTCAAAGAAATTGCAGACGAGAATATTCAGTCGATAAATTCTGAAAAGATTCGTCTTTTGGAGAAGAAAACATCGTGGAAAATGAAGAAATTGCTTGTGACAAGCGATTTCTTCATTTTCCATTATGTTTTCACAAGCTTACCCCTAAAAGAGCGTCAAAGAGCGTCATTGTGTGGTAATGGGTTAAGAAAACGATTTAAGAATGTCCTTCACACACCCTCCGGAATCCAAAACTCTTAATATTTCAAGATTGGTTCACGATTCCGATATCACCGAGTTCGATCGAACGGTAAAAACCAGTCTAGTTAATGACGTTGCGATGTAAGAAAAAAAAGTAAAAAGCCTCTTACAAGACCATTAATCACCAACGCATTCTACATATACATTGAGCATACTAAATCCCAAGAAAAATTTGAATCTAGTATGAACTGACTGATCGCAACTGTCAATCAAAGAACTAATCGAGCAATCAAATTATTCGTTTAGGCAGGTTAACCAAATAATGAAGGCAGTATGGCATAATCCGGCTTAAAGATAGTCGGTAATATATCTATTGATTTAACCCAATCCCACACAATCCCTCCTTTTTACGCCTCTCAAGAAAAAAGCTTGGGAAAACATTGTGGGAAATGAAGAAATTGCTTGATACAAGCAATTTCTTCATTTCCCACAATGTTTTCCTTCCAAAAAGACAAAAGAATTGAAAATTCCATCAACTTGAAATTGTCGTCTGCAACTTCTTTCAATTTGGACAGGTCTAAAATTTCTCTGTGTTGGAATGGGTTAAAAAGCTAGTGTTTCTCGATAGTCCCCTTTCAGACACCAGCTCGGACACAACGACGAGATAAAATTAGCTTAAAACTGTCTTGTAGGCAGATTTGAAAACTTTGAAATTGGGTCACTTGTGGTAAAAGATAAGGTCACTTGACCAAATCTTTGTAAAACCTTGTTGGCATTCTATATGTCACATCAGATTGTTTATAATGTTGATTGTTTGTGTCGATTTGTAGTTATTGATTAAACAACGTCGTTGTTTAGATTACATCGACAAGTCCAGTCAAGAACAATAGTCAGCGTAAGGTCAATTTTCATATCTTAAGTTTATTATACCCCAGAAGGGGGTTATATAGGATTTAGGTCCGTCAAGTCACACAATAACTTATCCCGTCCGTCCCGTCCCACTTTTATTACAATGGCATTAACCAAAAAAGTGTATCTGCTACAACAATTAAACTTTGAATATAGCTTTTCGAAAACAAGTTCCATCAGCAGAAATAAATAAATAACTCTTCAAGTCATTTTAAGAATTATTTCCCTTGAGGAAAATTGTATGGAATGCCTACGGACAGCAGTTTGACCTTATCTAATATTGCAATTTGATGATATCGCTTTTCCTCCGTTTATCGGTATTATGTCCTATTTTACTAGTTCCAACATAACTGTTGACTCTTATCCCCAAAATGTTTATCTTTTCCCATTGCAGTTGAAGACGAAGCTGGCAGCGCAGTCAGAGGACGATCACGACGATATTGAGTCTTTGGACACAGATGCCCTTCCGCAGCGAAGGTCTTTGACAGAGTCTACGTCAACTCTCGACGACCCTGGTGAGTCTACCGGCCTCAATGCCAGGCCAAAGCGTTCGTCGTCCCGGTCTAGTGCGGAGGAGGAGAAGTTGCTAAGCGTCTTGGACGAGAGGGGCCGCCGGTCCATAGAACTACAGGAGAAACTACTCCAGATGGTCAAACCGGCGCCTGTCAGCGAACGGGCTACATTTGGAGATTGGGCGAAAGCAGTAATGGCTGACCTGGGTTCAAGTTTGTGAGGACAGTTCCAACACAAAAAGAGCCAGTTACTTTATATGTACTGAGAGCTTAACGACGAGGTTAAAACTCAACCGCACAGGAGATGTGAGCCAACCATCTAATCACAGGGTCAGTCTGGTCCGCAACATACAAAGCAGTTATCACAGTGTGCACAGTGGCAGCCTACGTCCAAGAACTGGCTAACAAACGAGGAAACCACGTCCGTATGGAACTACATGCAATTTCTTATAATTTCATCGGCGACTCTACGACTCTACGGCGTCCTTAGTACGAGTGTACTTCGTCTATTGCATTCTTATTGCGTCCGTACTATGATGCTGATGTGACTATGGCGACTCCACTGCGATCCCACGGCGATCTAACCAGGACTCAGCAAGAACGCAGAGATTCTGCGACTGTTTTGTGCATGTTCAAAATAGTCGCCGACGGTCTGCGACCTCGTGCGTCCTTGGGTTCCTCGCTGCTTCGACCTCGCTGCGTCCCTACTGGGTCCATGGCGACTGTGCTGCGTCCTGGGTCGTAGCAAAGTCGCAGTAAGGTCGCGAGGTAAGTGTGAGGGCAGCATAATAGAAGCCAATGAATTTCGGCCAAGCTTCACAGATATGATCCGGTGAAAAGCTTAAAAAAGGTCTTCTCCCAAACCAGTAGTCATAGAACGTTCAACATTTGCAGCAATGCTTTGTGGTACTCTGCCAAAACACTTCTAATTAGAAAGGGTCATTGTAATCCCAATGTTGAAGAGTCCTAGAATATTCATAGAAGTAAATAAGGAAATCATTGAAAATCTTCATATTAAAAAATAAAAAAGCACAGAATCTGCATGAAGCATCAATGTGTTATACTCTACCAAAAAACTTGAATTTTTATTCTTGGATAGACATAAGCCCTATGATGGGGTTTCTCGGAACTGACAAAGAAATAAAGATGGAAATATATTATAATCTTTTTCAAAAAAGCTATTAGGTTAAGTCTTTTTGAAAAATGAGAAAGAGGCTTGAAAGACAACAAAGCTGAGTTGGGCCTCAGTTTAACGACCGCCTTTGTATAGACTTCAAGAAAATCTCACATTTCTGGGAAAATGGTTGTTTGGACGGACATTTTGAATTTCCTAATGATGATTATTCAAATAATTATGATGATTAATTACATACCTTCCATATTCTTTACTTTATATCGTCGTTGGGGTGAAAAATGTCGTTACTACAGATTTATTTGTTGTAACGAAATTTCCACTCCTAACGACGATATATTGATTGCACACAGATATATTCGCACTTGACAGAAATAAAATCTATTGCAGAAATGGGGTATGTTTAGAGTTTCTTTTTACCATCAAAATCCGTTTGTATGTAGTAGATGGAATATTCCGATGTAGTTTTGATACAAAACATTGTATTGGATTCTCACCGCGAAGGAAAAGTTAATATTTGACGTGCACTCGACTTTCGGTCTTCAGAAATATCCAAGTTTTTCTTCGCGGCTCGAATCCCAAACGAGGTTTTGTATCACAGTCAAAGCATAGTATTTCTTATTTATAGTTTCCCGCAAAATTATTTCCGTTATCATGAAAAATCATTTCATGTAGTTTTTTGACGGGGAATAAACAGACATCCATTGTAGTTTGAAGACTAACTGTATGATAATCTGGAATAATCCGTTACTAGGACGTTTTGGTTACCCACTGAATTTTGGTTTGGTATAAGTGTCGGAAGGCATTGCATTCCAAACTCATTGATTGACTTGATTGGTAAATCTATATCTGATTGATACTTGCGATTTTTCACTTGGCGTATCACGCTGTTAATAAAAAAAATCAATCGGCCAATCAAATTATTCATTTAGACCGGATGTGAACTCTAAACTCCACATGATCCGATATTCAATTGAAGCATTTTTGTTGGTTTGGCGACATAAACGTAATCACTACAGCTAATCTAAGCTGTAGTTACGACGTTTAGGTCGTCAACAAACCATTTTACTTTTTTGTTACATGACCCTTGCCGTAGGTTTTGCGAAATACGCCATTTAATATTTAAGTGGAGGTGAGTGGCCGAGAACCTGTTCATTCTAAGTATTTTAGAATCAGGATACCTGATAGACTAGATGCCTGTCTCAATGATATTCTATACTAAGATATCATGATTTTTTTATTTGAAAAGTTTCTTTTCTTATTAGCTGATAACGCGCCGCTCTCCTGATCTTTATATGTTTCTGAAACATATAGGATGTAATTTAGAAAATAAATAACCAACGAAAAATGCTGTATTTTAGGTTCTCGTGGACAAACATACTCATCCACAGCCCGGTATCCAGAATAGATACATTAATTCTTTCCTCTTAACCCATTCCCACACAATCACGCTTTAAGACGCACCCATGAAAAAAATGGTTAGGAAAACATTGTGGAACTTGAAAATGATAGCTTGATACAAGCATTTTTTTCATTATCCACAATGATTAGACTCACAATTTCATGAACATAAACTTTTCGTCTACAACATCTTTGTATTTGGACTAGTCTAAAAATTTCGTTCAATGGTAATAGGTCAACTAGTTGTTACTAATGCTAGGTGTGGAGACAAGTTACCATGGACTTGTTTCCATCCATTTCTTTAACCCATTACCAGACTGCAAAATTTTAGACAGGTCCAAATTGAAAGAAGTTGCAGACGATAATTAAAAGTTAATGAAATTTTGGATTTTTTCAACTTTCTGGTAACAAGCAATATCTTCATTTTCCACATTGTTTTCCACAGCTTTTTCCTTGGGGCACTGAGTGGGAATGGGTTAACCAGATCTTAAATTTTCGAATTTCACAAATCATTTACTAGAATAACCCGTCCTATCCCTTTACTAAAAGCTGGTGGCTTTCAAAAATTTAATTTATGAAAAAAATGAGAAATAGAACGAAAATACATTATTAATGTAATGATTCCGTATGTTGTTTTTATCTGCAAAATGCCACAAATGATATAACTCATGATGCAAACACTCCCTGTTTGTATTCTTATGTGAAAAATGAAAATCCTCTCTGGTAACCGGTGAATGTTTTAATTCATAACATCAAGTACATATAAAGTGCATGTTACCCGCAATACAGACAGGCGGGAAAACACCCATCCTTTTCACCATTAATATCTTCTTTACAATCTCGCCTGGCAAAAGGCCTAAATGACCAAAGAGATAGCGTAATTTTCGTCCGTCTGTCTTGATATCACAATAAAGTGAAAGGATTTTTTGCTTCAAATTTTTACGGAATGATAGCATGCAATATAACGATAGTTCCATTCGAATTCGACGAATCGCGCTATCAAACGAAGAACTACTCGATTAAGCAGATCATTCATTTAGACCGGAAGTGAATTTTGAACTCCAAAATTGATCGTCATCTACATAAAGAAGTTTGCTAGTTTAGAGAATTAAATGATGTAGTTGCAGCTTATTCAACCAATATCCACACAATCCCGCATTTCTTGTTTGTTTGAATGGGGTCCTACGCCGCTGTCAACAATCTTTCAGTTACACCGCGGCGGCTGGAGCACCTAACAATGGATCCTGGTATTTCTCCCACCAGTTCTACCATTACATCCTTTCCTAGCCTCCTGCTGCTATCCCACATAGGTCTACGATTATCGACCCATTGGTGAGAGACAAATAGTCGGAAAGGATGAGTGCCGCCGTCGGGGAACGAACCCGGGACCTCTAGATTGACAGTCCGACGCGCTACCAACTGCGCTATGACGGCGGCTCCCGCATTTCTACGCGTCGAAAAATATACCCGTGGAAAACATTTTGAGAAAATAAGAAATTGCTTGTAACAAGCAATTTCTTCTTTTATCAAAATGTTTTCTACCTAATAGGGTATTTATCTTTCAGTTTGAACCAATATTGTTTTGTACACTGCAAACTCTTTTAATCAGGATCAGTCTAAAATTGTATCATGCTTGAGTGTTTTAAGCTGTAGATACGACGTTTAGGTCGCCAACCAACCATTTTAATTTTAGTTACATTTTGCTGGCTATAAACTTTCAAAATAACGCTGTATTAAATCGAAGAGGAACCTTCTCGTTGGAGATCAGTGGGCGTGGCCAGCGCTCTATCAATTGGAGAGCGCAGTCGGCAGCGCATCAGAATCCAAATCTTCAATCATGGGATATCATAGGTTCGATCCCCGGCGGCGGCAATTATCCTTTCCGACATTTGTCTCCCACCAATGGGTGGATAACCGTAAGCCTAAGTGGGATAGCAGCTTGAAGCTAGTAAAGGATTCAGTGGTAGAACTGGTATGAGAAATACCAGGAATCCATTGTTAGGTGCTTCAGCCGCCGCGATATGATTGAAATGCAGTTAAAAGTGGCGTTAAATCCCAATCAATCAATATCCATTGGATAAGTTAAAACAGGTTGTAAATGGAAATTAATACGAATTCGCGATAAATTCCAGTGTTTTCAATGGATGTTTTACAATATTACACAGCGTTTGTACTAACATAAAGGACCTTTCCTTGTGAATTTTGGTCATTCAACCGAGAATCAAGTAAACCTTCAATTTTGAATAAACTATCGTTTCTACATAAGCAACGCACAGGCCATAAGTAACAATCTGCACATTCGTTTAATTTCATGCGCTTACACTAGTATTAAACTAAAAATCCACATATAATCTCGGCTTGAAGTATGAGTGAATTCTTAATTGTCTACAAAAGAAGGTTTATAATCCGGACTCTGATGTTAAATGGGTACATCTGTTGGAAACAAGAACTTGCACGCACTATCACTTCCTACAACTACTACTAATACTAAACAACCTAAAACCCTGCCTAGTTGGTTGAACGGACAATAAATTGAAAATACCCATTCCCACACAATGATTTTTAGACCCATTTCCACACAATGAATTTTTAGACTGGTTCGAATTGAAAGAAGTTGTGCAGATGGCGTTTTCAAATGGCTGAAATTTTTAAAAATCTTTGTATCTCTTCGAAGAAAAGAATGTGCAAAATACAGAAATTGCTTGTAACAAGTAATTTTTGCATTTTCCACATTGTTTTTTAGAACTATTTGGGTGGCGTATAAAGAAGGGGTTGTGTGGGAATAGGTTAAATATAGGATATATTAAATATAGATACGGTTGTTCATTAATTGCTACACTTTTCTAGCTAGTAATTTTAAACGAGATTAAAACGAGACCTCGTAGAGTGTTTTCCATCAAATTTGGAATGTAATAATCAGTAAACTTATCCTATTTGATGTCTTATGCATATCATTTCTCTGTAAGCGCGCAAAAATAACCCAACGTTGTTTTCAATAAGAAGGGGTTGGAAAATTACACGTCGTTTAATTCTTATAGGTTATAATTAAAATTGTTGTCATTATAAACGTGATAACCCACTAGTGAGCTTATCAAATGTTACCAAACGGGTGTTTTTCACTCCTGTTTTTAACGTTATGGGATGATATATTCTGCAAAGTGAACTTTTTTGTGAAGGACTTTGAATCAACAAACGGGAAGGACCAAAACAATGTTAGTGAAATCATCGTACAGGTCTACTGTACCTCCAATATCATTTTTATTCAAGTACGAAGAGAAATTTTATAATAGCATGTAAAATCAAACTTTTTCGTCAACATTGGAAACTTACAAGATGACAAATGTCCTATCCAGGTCTGTTTGAGCATAACACATGACCTAACGATCAATGAAGAGAGCCAATCACAAGAAGAGGATATTAGGGGTACATTTTAGGCTTCACTCCTGTCATATTACTGTCAGATGAGTCTATCCTTCAAAAGTGCAGACCTAGATCTAGATCATTGACAATAAACGCTCATTGAACTTTATGTGACACCAATATCATCTAACACTCTCCCTGCTAATCAATCGCTATCTCAACTTATGTCAAAAAAACATGCTCACTCAAAACAGCGTTTTACACCTAGATTTTACTTCAGCTGAAATCTAAAATTTAATTTAAGTAAGAAATTAAAATACAGACTTAAATTGAGCCATAATTGATGAAAAACCTTATTAAATTTGTTACGTTATTTGACTAATATAATTCTGATTATAATTAATAAGATTACATTCAAATAAAAACAGATCTCATAGAACATGTTTATTTAAATATATAAAATGACTTCAACAATCATGTTTATCGTCATTACAGATTACTATTTTTTCTACAACAGTAAAAAGCCGTGAGATTTTATAACAAGTAATAGAACGGAAATCTCGTATTAAAGATATGGATTAAGACGGAGTGAAGCGAACCTACTAATGCGGAATTGACGGATCGCTGGTCCAGCCCACTGACTCCAACGGGAAGATCCACTTCGATTTTAAAAGGTGTATTTTCGCAAAATTAATGGCCAGTAGCGTGTATTAAAAAAGTAAATTGAGTGGTTGGCGGCCTATACGTCCTAACTATTGCTTGAATAAACTGTAGTTATAATGTTAAAATCGCTGAACCAACAAAATTGCTTCGCATAAATGTTTGCCAATCTCGGAGTTCAAAGATTAATTCCGGTCTAAATGAATGATTTAATTGGACGATTGGTGCTTTGAATGTCAGCTGCAATCTGTCAATTAGGCCAGGAAATCATGTAAAGGGATTTCCTTAACCCATTGCCAGATGGCAAAATTTTAGACTGGTCCAAATTGAAAGGCGCTGCAGAAAACAGTGAAAAATGAAGAAATTGCTTGTAACAATTCTTCATTTTACACTGTTTTTTCCTATTAGATTTTCTTGAGGGGCGTCCAAAAGCGACATTGTCTGGGAATGGGTTAACTGTAGAGATCGAAAGCTCTTCGGGGGACTACATCTCGGGCAAAAATGCTAGTCGCCGTATCCAGCTAAAGCAGTGAGTAGATCCCGGACATAGTCGATTTGTATCATTGTATTTACTGTATTGCAAATTTTCAGACCGGTCCAACTTCATTATCATTTAAATATCTTAACGGTCTGTATACAAGGGTATTTCACAGAATTGACGGATGATTGGTCAGGTCCTCTGAGTTGCAACGGCGTTATCTTGCAAAATTTGTTTCCAGAAACATGTTACAAACAAGTTAATCGGTTGGTTGACGAACTAAACGTTGTAATTATGTATAACTTGAATAAGTCGTGGTTGCGACATTTATGTTGCCAAACCAACCAAGACGGCGTGCTTAACATAAATACCGGCCAAAGTCAGCTGTTCAAAGTTCACTTCCGGTTTAAAGGAATGATTTTATTTTGTCAATAGATCGTTCGGTTGACAGCGGCACCTACCCGCGGATTCCTTGTATTTCTCACACAAGTACTACCACTACGTCCTATCCGAGCCTCCAGCTACTCATCCCACTTTGGTTTACGATTATCTACTCGTTGGTGGGAGACTTATGTCGGAAAGGATATTTGCTGCGACGGGGATCGAGCCCTGGACCTCATTACTGAGAGTCCGTAGCGCTACTTACCGCGCTATGGGTGGGGCCCCTGTATATTTTTCCATTTATATTCCATCAATCTGAAAGAACCAATTGAATGTCTGTCACAGTAATATTAAAAAGCTTTAAACTGGAATTGCCTTTGTAATAATTATGTTTAATACGTTATTACATCCCATTCGCTAAATATACAGTTAAATGCCGTTTTGCTACATTCAAATGTTCGATAAAACTATTCTTAACAAATAGAAAGTTCTTTTTTATTCTTCTAAACAACAGATCGTCTTTTGTTTCGAGATGGGTAGATAGATAGATGGATGGGTGGATGGATGGATTAATGAATGAATGAACGAATACAAGACTGATTGAATGAATGGATGGATGGATAGATTGGTGGATAAATGAATGAATAGAATGGTAGAAGGATGGGTGGATTGATGGAACGATGGACGGAAGAATGGATGGAAGGAAATACAATACACGGATAGATAAAGTTAGAGAAAGAGCGAGGGAGGGATGATTGGATGGATGCACTGACAGATAATGAGGAAAAAACTTCCTTGATATTTGCTAGTCCTGTACATATGCAACAACTTGCGGATTGTCGCTGTCGGAGAAAAAAAAAAGATCAACCAATCAAACCATTCATTTAGACCGGGAGCTTAGGTTGATTGATTGAACTAGGTTTAACGCCACTTTTAACAGTATTTCAGTCTGAAGCACCTAACGATGCATTCCTGGTATTTCTATCACCAGTACTAACACTACATCCTTTTTTAGCCTCCAGCTGCTATCCCACTTAGGTTTACGATTATCCACCAATTGGTGAGAGACAAAAGTCGGATAGGATATGTGCCGCCGCCGAGGTCGAACAGTTGGGATTAGAGATGTTTATCAAATATGTAATCAAGCAGGAGAATATGCGACTCCTTTCCAAAACACGTTTGGAAGGAAAAATGGATCTAGCACAGATCATTTACGTTTAGCTTCACACAAATAACCCAAGGGGAAAATGACCATTGTAGATTGCATGGAGAAACATTGCCAAAAAGCGAAAAGTGCCTATCCAACTCAATTGGACTGCGAAGACTTGTAATTTATAATTATATTTTCAGTAATAAAAAAACTAAAATGGGAATTATTTTGTCTTACACTCGTTTGAAAACCTAAACTTTAACCCGTATGTCAACTTGAATTGATTTAAGTGTATGTGACGCGCCCCTCCTGGGAAGCGCGAACAGGAAATCGACCTTGAAAAAAAAAAACTTCCTCTCTTTGAAAATCTATCTGGATCGTGAATGACAATTCTACCCAACATATTGGTTGTTTTAAGAGATGAAGAGAATATTTTTTGTTTTCATTGAGGTATGAACTGAAAAACCTAAGCACACTGTATGAATACGCGAAGCGTATTCATACATTGTGTGATTAGGTTTTTCGGTTCATACCTAGTTTAAACATATTTTATTGCCACCATTTTAACATGAAATATGTACATATTGTTTTACATTACATAATTGATCATGGCAAAAGGGTCTGGCCACAAGTTCGTACAACTTTGAAGACGGCCATCCCCTTTTCAATATTTACATAATATTGGGGTTTAAAATCGAAGCAGGACTTCCTGTCGGAGTCAGTGGGCGTAGCCAATGGGGTAAGTGGGAAGGGCAAGCGATTGGTCAATTGGTGGATCTCTTGCTACGCCCAAAACCTCCAACAGGAAGGTCGAGTTCGATATGAGACGGCGTTATTTGGAAAATGTTATTGTCATTAGCATGTAAATAAAAAAAAGAAGAATGGATGTTTGGCGACCTTAAAGTCGTCACCCCCCCCCCAACAAACCAAATTGTAGTTACTACGTTTAATTCCCAAACCAACAAAATACATGTCATAGATGAATTTTATTCATTTTTTCATTCAGTGAACTTTGAACTTCGACAATGACCGACATTAATGTGAAGCATTTGCTTGGTTTGGTGACGTACTTAATAAGACCTATAGGTCTCCATATTTCCTTTTCAATCACTAGCTATACTTCAATTGTTCCATAGAAAATGTTTCCCGGTACATGCGCCATCTATCATACCAGAAGAAATTGTAGGCCCAGTCTCTGCTAGTAGAACACTTAAATTCAAAGCTCGAGATTTAAGGTTCGAGTCTCAGGTAAGCCCAACTCACAAAGTAAAAGTCTTTGGAACGAGGTGTTAAACCGAGACCCCGTGTGACAGTGCTATACACTGAGCATATTAAGAACATTATAGATTACCTTTTTTCCCCTGAACAAATGAAACGGCAAAATTCCGTTCAAAATCGCCCGATTTGATAAAATATAGTTCAAAGTCAATTATGCGTCTTTTCGGGCGAGGCTCTTATGAAAAATGCTACGGTAGCAAAGATAGAAAAATACGATTTGGAGTGGTAAATTTGTAATTAGTGGGACTAAGACTCTTTAGCTCATTCCCACACAACAGATTTTTAGACTGGTCCAAATTGAAAGAAGATGCAGACGACAATTTCAAGTTGATGGAATTTTAAAATTGTTTGTCTTTTTGGATAGAAAACATTGTGGATAATGAAGAAATTGCTTGTTACAAGCAATTTCTTCATTTTCCACAATGTTTTACAAAGCGTTTTTCTTGAGGGGTGTAACTAGGAGGGATTGTGTGGAAATTGATTAAATGCATATATCAAGTTTCCCGGTGTCGGAGTAGGAGAACGCTATCGCTGTATAGTAGAAATATCGGCGAGGACAGACATCCCAAGAACAATTCAACGAAAACATACTTTGTGAACGTACAGTTATTAAATTTCTTATTTCTTTTATAAAGTGATCGATAATACTCAATCGGCTAAGAATAGTACCAAAGAGCCTAGTGTAAACAAAACATTTAATGGGACAAAGTTCACGTTACAGGAGAGACAATAATCAATAAATGGAGTTGTTGAGTCCCATGAGTTGACACTATCAACTCTGTCACACTAACAAAACTGTCACAGGTAAAGTTACACTAAATTTTAACGAGACAAGTAAATTTCTTCCAGAAAGAACAGTATTACTACGATCGCAGTCCAAAGCGTTGTTCAGGTTACAACAATGACTGAGCAAGGTGTATCCGACAAGTCCAAATGTTCGCGTGCTTAAATTGACAATTTCAGACCTGCGGGTGCTCTGGTTTCGGAAAAAATGCGATCCTAGCTCGGATCGGCACGGGGTAAGAACCGGGCGGGTTGGCGCTATAACTCCGAATCGCCCCAAACTTGTTGCGGATGCAGTCATTTGGGGTCCCTCCGCGCATGCGCAATTTCAGGGCCGCGGCTGCTCTGATTCCGGAAAAAGTGCGATCCTAGCTCGGGTAACATGCATATATAGGTAAAGAGCGTTAGAGCATGGTCGAAGGCTGGGTTTTGGTTTTGACCTTTATCCGGCGCTATAACTCCGACTCGCCCCAAACTTGGTTCGGAGGTATCCATTGGAGGTCCCTACGAGCATGCGCAATTTCAGACCCGCGGATGCTCTGGTTCCGGGAAAAATAGCGATCCTAGCTCGGATTGTCATTACCCAGAATGTCTCTTGTCCTATTTTGGATTTAACATCTATTCCAAGCATCAAATTTACTTAGAAATAACTGGTTCGAATAAAATTAAATTTGCTACTTCTGATAGTCACATTGCTTCTCGCATCTAATCAATTTTGGCGACAGTAGCCTTTCATCACGAGACCTACTGCAGCGCAGAAATATAAAGATTAAACAAGCTGCTTCTAATTAATATATACATGCCCCAAAACACTCGCAACCTAGATTAGAACTAGTTTGAATTATAAAATAGGCAAAAACACAAATAACAACTGGTTATAGAAATGGTTTTAGAATGATAAATCGACGGCCCCGCCAACTATCCTCATATAGTACCTTCGACTTAGGCACATAGACATTTCATAATGTATGGCCAGTAACATGTAGCAAAAAAGTAAATTGTTGATTGGCTCGTTGGTGGTTAGCGTCCTCGTAATAGGATGGTTGCGGATTCGAGTCCCACTCGAGGCGGGTGGTGTATTTGGGCAGGACAATTTACAGACAGAGCCCCGGCCCACCCAGCTGTAGAAGTGGGAAGCAATGGTTAGAATCAATTGTTTCTCTCTTTCCCTAGTGCGTATGGTAAAATATGGAATGAGTTAGGGCTACGATGGAAATAAGAGTTCGTCTCTTTATTGTGTTATCCTCGAGTAATAAAACAAACATCATAATTAACTACAATATGCACAAGCTCTAGTTACGACATTTAAGTCACAAAACCAACAAATTCGCTCAACGCGAATACCGGCCATTGTCGCAGCTCAAACTTTACATCCAGCTTAAATGAATGATTTGATTGTCGATCGATATTTTGATTTACAGCGGTCCATCAAATATTGTAATGGTGATAAAATTTTGACAATAAAGAAAACTCTTCTATCAATTAATTTCTTCTAGATCTTTATCAATTCCTAAAGCAATCTCTATTTCATCTATTTAGCATGTTTTCGAATACTCAATGGTTTTCACGACTCTGACATGTATATGTATAAAAGAAAATGGTGTGGTAGAGCCTCAGCTTCCCGATACAGAGGTCCTGAGTTCGATTCCCTGGGGCGGCTATTGATCTTGGTTCTGTCATTGGCCACCACTTTCGGCGCGAGTACTTGTGCATTTTCCAGGAAGCAGAATCGAGAGGGATTAATATAAGTTGGAAGGACTTGTTCCCCAATCGATGTAAAATAAATAGGTCTAAACCTAGAAGGTTTCTTTGACAACTTGAAATTGTTGCCTGTATCACATTTCAATTTGGACCAGTTGAAAATTGTGCCATGTGGTAATTAGTTAACTCATTACTAGATTGCAGAATTTCAGACTGGTCCAAATTGAAAGAGCTGCATACCACAATCTTAAGTTTATGAAATTTTACATTTTTCAACTTTTGGAAAACAATGTAAAAATGAAGGAATTGCTTCTCTAGGGGCGTCAAAAAGTGTTACTATGTGGGAATGGGTTCAAGGTTGATTAAAAGGCAAAGATTGGTGTCAACTCGCCCCCTTTTAGCCTGACAGGTACTATAAACTACAGAAAGGGCATGACCCCCTTTTGTTCATGTTATTCATGGCCCACTCCAGTAATAAAACAGGGTGATCGTACATGTCCAATTAACATAATTAAGAAGATTCAAGAATTGTCTAGAAATAATTTGTATGCAAGGCCATCAATGTTAATGAACCATTTGAACCCTTTCCCACTGACTGGTAAACATTGTTAGCAAATAAGAATATGCTGGTTACTCGTTTACTCTTCTACCCTTACATTTCTAGCGTGTTTATCCCACGTCAAGGACTTTCGTTGGGGGAATAAGCATGTAGTTTGACTTCGGTTGGTCTGTCCGCAGGTT
The DNA here is from genome assembly GCA_946902895.1 of Fragum fragum. Taxonomy (NCBI): domain Eukaryota; kingdom Metazoa; phylum Mollusca; class Bivalvia; order Cardiida; family Cardiidae; genus Fragum; species Fragum fragum. Next base: position 35,234,402 of record OX336371.1, read on the forward strand.
TTGATATCTTTGAAACCGATGAATAAAATCAATGCATCTTAAAATTCGAGCTTAATACGCCTGTCTGAGAACATTTGTTTTTCCCTCCTTTTTTTAAACGGCCATTTCATGGAAGAGGGAGTATTCAGATAAAACTATTATTTTCACGAATATTTCCAGTATTCTTGCACGGAATTTAATAAAACGTCTTATTCTTAACCCGTTTCCACACACTACCGTTTTTTCCATGCCGATTTAGAAGAAAGCTTGAGAAAACATTGTGGAAAATAAAAAAAAAAAAATGCGTGTTTGAAGCAATTCTTCATTTTCCATAATGTTTTCTACCCCAAAAGAGAAATAGTTTTAAGATTTCACCAACTAAAAGCTGTCGCCTGCTACATTTTTGAATTTGGACAATTCTAAAATTTTGCCGTCTGGAAGTGGATTGATTTGTTATTTTACATCTAGTATGCAACTTAAAAAAAAAACTGTCTCGTGAGCTAATAGTTTTATTATTCATTATATCTGATAGGTCTCTACATTCTGCGGGGAAGTTTATTGTTCCGGACAAGGTCTCCATCTAATTTGAGAATAAAGGGCAATACTAGATAACGGAGGTGCAGTATTTTATACTACCACTAATCCTTAATTCCATGTAGCGAGACTTAGAGAATTCGATATTTCCGTGTCTCAGTGCTCGAATAATGTAAGTATTAATGTAATGTACATCCACTTACAACATTCCCACAAAATTCCTCCTTTTTACGCCACTTGAAAAAAAAGTTTTAGAAAACATTGTAGAAAATGAAGAAATTACTTGTACCAATAAATTTCTTTATTGTCCAAAATGTTTTCTATCCGAAAAGAAGAGAAAAATTAAAATTCAATCAACTTGAATTATTTGTCTGCAGCTTCTTTCATTTTGGACCAGTCTAAAATGTTGTTGTATGGGAATGGATTAAAGAAGTGGCCGTAATGAGTCAAAGTAATACAACAATAATAAAGAGATTAAGAATAATAATAGTACTGATAATAATAAGTGATTTATGATCATTTGCAATAGGACCAACAGCCCTGGATTGAAATAAGCCTGTTGAATAATTTTGACATTACACAGAAAATGGGATACCCCTATCCTCGCGTCATTTTACAAACGATGTTATATCGTTCGCGGAGTATCATAAATACAAAGATTTTTTAATTGACTTAACGAAAAAGTTAATGTCTTCATTTTATAGATATTTCAATTAAAAAAAATGTCGTTATCTCATGAACACTCGTTGAATGTCCCTTCTTGGGGAAGGGTGTTTGGGATTTCTTTTGAATACAGTAGAACCTCGTTAATTCGAACGCCACTGGTTCGTAGGTATGGGTTCGTTCGTATACTTTACGCGGTCCCGATCTTTTTCCTTCTTTATCTTTGGTAGAAAATTCTGTCTAATTCGAACGTCAGTGGTTCGTAGTTCGTAGGCCATTTCCAGTACCGAAAGTATGATCATAGCACAAACTTCTATGGTTAATTCGTAGGTGTGATAAACATGTTGTCACATATCACCGCTTACCTTGATTTTCACACCTGCTGATCTATATGACAAATAATGTGATATCATATACCTTTACTTAAAAGGGGCTGTTTGGTTTGTATGGTGGGTAATTAATCGAATAAAGGTCCCTGTAATTTTCGCTGAAATTTACTTTTATTTGATGCACCCCAATTGGTATCAGTGTAATAGGTCATTAAGAAATTCTAACCATTTAATTTTCATTTGCTGATGCTGTCTTCACAATCGTCGGTCCTGAATTTTATGATCTGATGACAGAATACTCGGAGTGATCTGATCCAATGCCTTGCAAAGGGAAGTCACTCTGATGGAGGAAGAAATTTGAAACAAACACTTTTTTTAAGAAATGCCAAAATTAACACAAAGATAAAAGTATAAAAATACAAGATGGGTAATTTTTAAACTATGTTTTCCTCAATTTATATCTGTGGGCCTTTTTTAGAAAAAAATGACCAATTTAGACTCAATTCCTAAATGGGGACAGAACAAGACCGTATCCGATTCTGTGTATCTCAAACAGCCGACCACTTGCCCTCCGTTTTGTTCGTACTACGCTTAATTCGTATAAAATTCCTCGGTCCCTTACGCTACGAACTACCGAGGTTTTACTGTAATTATAGAGTTTATCCGAATTACAAGTAGTGAACGGCAGACTTGCTACTAAGCTAACCATCATTGTCGATGTTTTTTAACCCATTGACACCCAACAAAATTTTAGACTGCTCCAAATTCAAAGGAGATGCAGACCTCAGATATTAGTTGATGCGATTTGGGAAATCATCGTCTTTTATGGTAGAAAAAATTGTGAACATTAAAAAAATTGCTTGTTACAAGCAATTTCTTCATTTTCCACAATGTTTTCCACGACCTATTTTCTTCTGGGACGTCAAAAAAGTGTTATAGTGTGGTAATGGGTAAACAATTTACGTCTATCATTTGTCTACTAACCGCTAATTTTATTGGAAATATATAGGTATTAGAGCAACTAGACTGCGCTCTCGAGTCGAAACTGTCACATTTCAGCCTAGACTGAGCACCTATCATCGCTCTGCAAATGTCTGAAATCCGATAATGTATCCAGTCTAATACCAGAGCCTATATAAATGCGAATCAGCTGACTATTGGAACGGGAAGTGGGAAACCGCGGTTAGGGATAAATCGCAGGACGGATGACAGTAAAAATTACCTTTACTTGAATGAAGAAAGGTAAGAAATAGTTCTCTTTTTTTCAATTTATATTTTCTTCTTAACACACTTTAGAACTTAAATTCAATGCTTTTTACACAAAAATATCTTCTTCTGTTTGAAACAGAAACGACTGCGTGCTTTGATAAAAGTCCCCCTTAATATAATTAGACCGGTTCCATTGAGAGCTAGTTAACAAAATAGTATGAGGTCATTCATTTAAGTTGAAAGATTGCAATTTCTATTCTATTTTCTGTGTCATTTTGGTGGAAATATTTACAAATTTGAATAAAAGTTATGGTGGCATATTTCTGGAGCGAAATAGCAGATAGCCGTATCGAGATAATTTGAAAACGATAGCGGTCAATTAAAATTTGTCGGAAATTCTGTTTCGGTAGTGTATAATTTCATGATACAAATTTCGCGACATTTAATCGTTCTCTCGATGTTGTACGTTAAATTCAATAAATGACGTCCAGCTGTATTTGTCGCGATAAAAGATCAGAATTGGTGTGCGATCCAAACGCTGTAGATACAGCTTGAATAAGCTGTCTTTTCGACGTTGTGGTTATCTATAGATAATAGCTTTCATGATATCTATACATGAGAGGGAAAAAACATCATTTAGGAAAATTTCAATAGAAAAAGGTGGAGAATTAAAACAACAACAACAACAACTTAACAAAACTCCATTATAATCAAAACACAATTGTCAATTTTTAGACCGGTCCAAATAGGAAGATGATACAGAAGACATTATTATTAAGTTTGCTTTTTTTATTCAATTTTATTTTGTTTCTCTTTTAGGAATGTAGACAATGAATGAATTGCTCGTGACGCGCAAATGTCTTCACTATTTTTTTCCTAAGACTTTCATCAGGGACTTAACCCATTCCCACACAAGCCCTCCTTTTTTCTGCCCCTCAAGAAAAAAGCTGTGGAAATTATTATGGACATAGAAGAATTTGCTTGTTTTAAGCAATTTCTTTAATGTCCACAATGATTTCTACCCTAAAAGACAAAGAATTTTAGAATTTCATCAACCTTAAATTGTCGTCTGCATCTTCTTTCAATTTGGATCAGTCTAAAATTTTGTCATATGGGAAAGGGTTAAAAAGTAAGATTTCCAAGAATGGATAAATATTGATATGAACGTACAAAAAAGAAACATGATAACCGGGAAAAAATTACGCGTTGAAACGCATTATAACAGATTCAAGAATTCATTAAAAAATATGCATTAATTATTGTATAGAAACCGAACCTATCGTTCGTTCAAGACACAAAATAGTGTATTAAGCAATCGTTTTCTTAGCCAATACCAACACAATAACGCTTTTTGAAGCTCCCCCGAGAAAATAACTTTGGAAAATATTGTGGAAAATGAAGAAATTGCTTGTTACAAGCAATTTTTTCATTATCCACAATGTTTTCCTCCCCCTCCCCCAAATAACTCCACAATTTTTTTCAACTTTTCATCGACTTGAAATGGTCGTCTGCAATCTAAAATTTTGTCGACTGGTAATGGGTTAAGCGGCAAATGTTTGCAGCTACTTTTGTGGTCATAAAAAAAGTTCTACTGTAGTTATAGTGCTTTTGTTGAACGAGAGAAAGAATTCACACTTTGAATCAATAAATTGTTCTATAGGTCGAATATCATTGTTACCAAAACAAAAGTGTTTTTATTTTCAAGCTTTATCAGAACCAAAGAAACTCGGCATCTCCTTTTTACAAAAGAAATAATTTCAAACACGTCTACGAAGCAAAGTGTAGATTAAAAGTTTAGATAAATATAAAACTATTTTCCCTCAGAATAAAACAAAACACACAACATCAACATTGAATGTGAAAGAGAAAAACACTGCTTTTGTTTTCGTAAATACAGCGTATATCCATGTTTTCCGAAGGTCAAGTGTGTTAAAACAATCAAACACTTTTCACAAACACTAGAAGACGGGATAAGTTTATATTCGTTTTTCAACAATACCGATATCATCCGGAAAAAGAGAAATAAAGAAATATGAGGACGTTTAATGGCCCTTAACCCTTTCCTGTTTTTCAAAATATTAGACTGGTCCAATTTGAAAGAATCTACAGACGATAATTAAAAATGAGTGTAATGAAAAGTAACCAATCTACGTGGTAGAAAAAATGTGGGAAAAGAAGAAATTGCTTGTTACAAGCAGTTTCTTCTTTTCCTACAATGTTTTCTCAAGAACAAAAAACAGGGACGTAAAAACAAGGGATTGTACAGGAAAGGGTTAACTTACGTTAAAGACAATGTTGCGAAAAAGGGAGTTTTTTTTTAACAAAAGCGAGCATTTTTTTCATCTTGAACGCAGGACAAGAAATAACAGTATTTTTGCCATACTGTTTAACCTTTTCCTGTTTATACGCTTGATTTTACGTCCCCGTGTTTTTTAATACTTGAGAAAACATTGGGGAAAAAGAAGAAGTTGGTGCAAAACCTTTGAATTAGGACCAGTTTAAAATTTAAAAAAGATATCAACTTGTTATGGACCTATAGTTAAAAATTCCAGTCCAAGGTGGACGAAGGTTACTGTTCAATTTTATACGAACACTGTATTTTCAAAGGTTTTTTTTTTTTTTATTAAAATGTAGACCGACTAGATGATATTGTAGGTTAAAGAGGTCCTAGTAAAGCATAAATGTGGTAACAATCTCTTCACTCTATGTTTTTCTCCCTGTGACTTTAACCCTTTCGCATACGAAAAAAAAAAAAAAAAAAAAAAAAAAATAGACTCGTCCAATTTAAAACATTTTATAGACACTTAAAATGTTTTTGAACTAACCCGTCGAAATATGATAAGAAAACATATAAGAATTATAAAATCACAGGGCCGTAAAAAGCAGGGTTGAACAGGAAAGTGTTAAGTTTTATGGCTAGGTGGTTGACTTATAAAATTAGCAAGCACATTCTTCCTTTCACTGCGATATATTTCAGAATTTCACAGGATCGTATGAAACCGATATGTCTGGGGAAAGAACTACTAAAATCACTTTGTCTTTATTTTTAGAAATATATTTCACGAGTCTAATACTATTTGAGTCGGCTGTTTTAAGAACCCGAAAATGGACTATTTCAATCCATCACCAGATCAAAATATTTAGACTGGTCTAAATTGAGAGGAGTTGCAGACGACAACTTTAAGTTGATATTTTTTTGGTTAAACTTTCTACGTAGAAAACATAGTGTAAATCTAAGAAATTGCTAGTAACAAGCAATTTCTTCATTTTGCTCAATGTTTCTCAACTATTTATCTCAGGTAGATTCGTTTAGAGTTATTGTGTGGGAATGGGTTATAGATTATTCAAGCCTGATGCTTTCAAATTGTAAAAAATAACCGATAAAAGAGTTGACCTGTTATAAATTATCGTTTGAGACGATAAAAGCCATAATTATTTCGCAGGCTACTGACATTTACTAGGCTAGATTTCATTCATCTTTCTTTACCATAGGTCACTGTTCTTTGTCTAGATCTGCATGAAAGTACGACGGTTGCGAAAGTCGACACGATGGTGATTCTGGCGAATGTACGATCGACGATTAACGCAGTGCTCATCGCCTCGCGATCTTCTTAACGTTAGATAAGAGTAAAGAAAATGATAATTAATGTCTACCCTTTCCCGTTTTTGGAATCTTAGACTGGTCCAAATTCAAAGAGGTTGCAGATGACAATGAAAATTAGATGCAATTGAAATGAAACCATCCTATGTGGTAGAAAATATTACGGAAAAAGAAGACATTGCTTGTTACAGCCAGTTTATCCCTTTTCCCCACAATATTTTCTTAAATATAAAATCACGTCGACGTAAAAGACCGGCTTTGTACAGGAAAGGGTTAAGTGGAGACACTGTTACCTGTTGAGAAACGTTGCTCATTTTCTTGGGGCTATTTCAAGTAGATCTAAATCATCTTGAATACATTCCAGCTAGCATAATAAAAATTGCTCACAGCAAACAATGTTTTGCTACATTCCTCAAAACATTATACCAGCGTCGAATTTACCCTTTCCTGTTTTTCAAAATTTTAGACCTGTCCAAATTCAAAGGTTTTGCGGACCGCAATATTATGTAAGTATTATTTGAAAAATAATCATTCAGTAGGGTAGAAAATATTGTGAAAAAAGATGAAATTGCTTGTTACAAGCAATTTCTTCTTTTTCCACAATGATTTCTCAAGTATAATTTCACAGGGACGTCAAAACCAGGATTTAAAAAGGAAGGGTTAAGTATCAGCAACTACCTTGCTTAATCATTCAATTCTCGACTGTTAACAGTTCTAACGACAATTCGATAAGCTATTTCATAAGTAGGTTACTTTTGAATACTGCAGGTCTATGAAACCTGAAAAATACCTGCTATTTATAGAAGAATTGACTTTTAGTGAAAATAACTCTTTAATCAATTTTTTTTTTCGAAACGAAAAATGCTTGAGACTATTGGACCTTTTGTTAGAGAAATATAATATTATGCAAATACGTTCTTTATTTGAATTGGTAAATATCGGCCCTCGCCAGACTGCGAGAACTGTTCTTTGGCTAACCAAGCTTGATGTTTATCGTCTTGGAATTATCTGTAAATTTTACCCTATCATATGCTCTTTTTTAACCCTTTTCCAACATAATTCCGATTCCAAGAAAACAAGTGTTAAAAATCATTTTGATAAATGAAGAAATTGCTTGTTACAAGTATTTTCTAATTATTCACAATGGTTTTTCATCCCCAAAACACAAAGGTGTTTATATTCTATCAACTACAATTCGTCGTCAGGAACTTCTTTCAATTTTGACGAGTCCAAAATGTTATTCACTGGTGGTTCCATTAGCGTTACGAGCCAAACTTGTGACCCGTCAAGCAAAAAATGACCTCCTTGACCAACATCATTGTCGGAGTTCAAAGTTCAGACTTACTTTTTCATTGATAGCGGTGATCCAGGAATTCGGGATGGTATTTCGAAAATGGATGTTTGATTAGACAAAAAAAAAAAAAAAAAAACTCCAACAAAAAAAATCCAAAACAATACCAGCAACAACAAAAAACCCACGAAACAAATCCTCAAATTGTTTACATCGAAAATGTCCGACCCTTCCCTGCCTGCGCAACTCGCTCAGCCTGATTAGGATCGATACTTCCGCGGTAACAAGATCCCTTTATTCTTTGAGGATCACGTTCTTGAAAACCTATATTTTATGTGACCAGACATCGTAGGAATGGTGCAGGAGTACCGTAAGGCAATATACATCGCTTGATCTTATTTACATTTTTCACCGACCGACGAAGTTTTTTTGGTCAGATTTTTTAAGTCGAAAACGACAATTCTTGTTATTAACTTGCCAATAAATTTGCTCGGTCAATGCGTATGCTTTTAAACCCGTTGTCGCATAATTCGGCCTATTAACGCGCTGTAGAAAAATAATCTTTGAAGACATTTTGTATCAGTTTTTCGCAAAAATTAAAGTAGACAGGTTTCGTGCAGATAGAATGTTTTTGAACTGTTATCTCCCTAGAATATTTTTTATAAGCTGTGCACGTAATTTATCATTTTCTTGTGAACCTACCCGTTCCATGTGCCATAAGATTTATGATGGTAAAAGAGTCTAATGTTTCTGCACTATCCACTCGATATAATCCTTCGATTTCCATAAATAATGAATTCTCAATATTGGGTGTTACTTCACCCTTAGAACTAAAAACGATACTAAGAATGTACCAGCAACGCATCTTTAATCCTTGGTCGTATGAAAAAATGGTCGAAATTCAAAAAATTCCAGACGAAAATTTTTCAGGTGATGGAATTAAAAAATAACAACATTTGCCTATTTAGATAGAAAACATTGTGAAAAAAGAAGAAATTGCTTGTAACAAGCAATTTCTTCATTTCCCACAATATTTTCCGAAGCCTTTTTTCAAAGGGGCGTCAAAAAGAGATATTGTTTGGGAATATCTTAACAAAAGATCTTAGAATGCGTTTTTTCGGCTGATACTACTATTTAAACGACAACAACAACAATGGTGTTGCTACTTAAACATTACCACTGTTATTACTTGTTCTAGTCTGCTTCTTCTTTTAACTTCTTCTCAGAAAACAAATCAGAGGGGGGATTTATCTTTTTTCTCGTTTTTCAAAATTTTAGACGGGTGCAATTTGTTGCAGACAACAAGAAAAGTGAGTGCATTTTGAAACAAAGGCATCCTATGTAGTAGAAAATAGTGTGGAAAAAAAGAAATTGCTTGTTTCAAACAATATCATTTTCTTTCACAATATGTTCTTAAATATAAAATCACATGGACGTAACAACTAAGGATTGTACAGGAAAAGGTTAATTCAGACGCGGAATTTATAATATAATTGCCGTAATTTACATGGGTCTCCAAAACATTCTGCATGTGCTCGAAGTGCAGACAGTGAGCAGCCTGGACGACCACAGAGTGCGTTTAGTATGTTCACTGATTGTCTAAAGAAGCTTTAACCCTTTCCAACACAATCCATCCTTTTAACGCCCCTCAAAAAAGGCATTGGAAAACATGGTGGAAAATGAAGAAATTGCCTTTATCAAGCAATTTCTTCATTTTTTACCATGTTTTCTATCCCAAGGAACGAAAAAAAAAAAAAAAAAAAAAAAAAAAAAAAAATTTAATCAACTTTAAATTGCCGTCTGCAGCTTCTTTCAATTGGACCAGTCTAAAAAAATTTGTGTTGGAATGGGTTAAGCAGATACAGTGTATCTATCTACATAGCGTATAGTGAAGACTGACCAGACTGAGTCCAAATAGACCGGAGTCTTTACTTTTCGCACATTTATAGGAGTTGGAAATATCAAGCGAAAACTCATATATTGTTGGTACTCTTTTGAAAATTCACGTAGTAACTACACACAACATGCCTTTGATTTTGCTGATAATTTCTATAATCACGATATCTGGTCGTCGAACGTAGCCCATTTCCAGACGACAAAATGTTAAACTGATCAAAATTCAAAGAAGTTGTAGATGACGATTTTTATTCTTATTTGATGAAATCTTATATTGTCCCTTTAAGTTTGAAAACATTGTGGATAACTAAGAAACTGCATGTAGCTAGCAATTTCTACATTGTCCACTATGTTTTCTTTTTCTTTTTAAATCGAGGTTGTCAAAAAGCGTTATCGTGTGGGAATGGGTTAATTTTGTTTGTACAGATGAGAGCGGGAGCTTACCTATGACGGATGAATGAAATATTGGCTACATTGTCTATATTGGGTGTTAATTAATTACAAATCGCACCTGAATAAATCTATAGACTGCAGCAGTCATGTCTGGAACTGATGTAATATCGTTGTAAGTACTCTCATATTTTTATGGTACTTATCTTCTTTTTGTTTCATTTGCTTGACACTATACTGACCTTTCCATCAAAATGAAGTGAGAGATTGTCCAAAAATAAAGACATGGCGACTGGATTATACTCAATCTATAAATCGAGGGTTTGGAAAAATACTGTCCTAAGTGCGTATATTTATAGTCCACGCACGACATCCTTGCTCTAAGCCATCGAATTACCTAGTCGAGAAGTATCAATGAATGAATAAATAAGTAAATGAATAATTGAAGTTGATGAATAAATCATATCAAAAATCAAATCAAACTACTTTTCAAGAATAGAATCTGTGCGCATATAACATATAGAAATAGATAGACATTTTTCAAAGCTCTGTCGTTCAGCTTAAAACACAACTGTCTATCGTATATTCTATACCGTCTGTTTTCAAAGCGTGGGTTCATCAGAATCACCACAATAATGAATTCTTAGCCCTCTTTTTACGCCACTAAATAGCGTAGGAAAACAAAGTGGGAAGTGAAGAAATTGCTTGTAACATGATTTTTGTCCGAATTTCCTCAATGTCTTCTACCATAGAAGACAAAAATCTTTAAATGTTCACCTACATGAAATTATCGTTTGCAACTTCTTTTAGATTGAACCTACGGGAATTGGTTAAACCTAGAATATCTATAATGTTTTGATATTCAACGTCAAAATATTATGTCAATTTTGAGCTGTTGAAGTTGTTACAGAGCTGAGCTTACGCAAACTTCAAAAAGTTTATACTAACAACAATCCTACCATTGCTAAATAAAAATCTTTAAGACTTGAGCACATTGGCGGATCACCTCTACCAATCAAAAGTCAATCGGCCGCGGCGATCATGTAGTAGTATAGAACATTCTGAGGAAAGGAGATTGCTTTTTAATGAACAATGTCTCCTTTTCTCACTCTATCTATTTCTTTTTACATTATTTTATCCAAAGTTTCCGTGACTTTCGCCTTTCTCCACAATGTTTTCCGTGAACTTGTTCAAGAGGTGTGTCAAAACAATGGATCACGTGAAAAAAAGGCGCGGAAAATTTGTACTTCTGTCCTCTGTCCCTTCAACCACTTGCGTAGTCGAATCTACGAAAATAATCGGTTGCTCACGGTACCTTGATAAAGCGACGTCTTTCCATTCCAGCATCATGGGACGTCTTGGTGAAAATCTCGTATTTATAAATAATTCATTTCGCATTTCATTGGTTCTGTATTAGACTGAGAATCCAATGGAGTGGTACGTTATGAAAAGACCTTTGGCAAGGTTGTTATTGCAAAAAGTAAAAAGACATGTTATGGCGACTAAAACTGAAATAGCTTATAAGAATGACATTTATTCTAGTCTACGAATGCTTGATTAATAATTGTATTTAATCATTTCTACCACAGCATAACTATGAGGTGTAAACGGCTAGACTTCCGTGAGTCCGACGATGATAGAATTTGTGACGACGAGAACATTAAATTTATTATTAAAGCTGAAACTTGAGGTTCAGCATGAATTCTTTTGAATAGACTGTAGAATAGCGACATTCTATTGACTAACGTTGACCCCTACTACGTGCCGGATCTACGCGGTGCATTGGTATTATTGACGTATATGTCAATGCATTTAGTCAGATTGGAGAATTGATAGACTAACGTTTTTCGTCAAACTAAAGTTTACTCCCACCACGTGTAAGTCCTGCAGTGTTGATGTTGATTTCAACACCAAAGCATTCAAGCAGAATGATGATTATAGGTACATGAAGGCCGATGTGACGTGCCTTATAAAAAAGCGCTGTTTGTTTGTTTGAATGGGGTTTTACGCCGCTTTCAACAATCTTTCAGTTATATCGCGGCGGCTGGAGCACCTGACAATGGAATCCTGGTATTTCTCACACCAGTACTACCATTACATCCTTTCCTAGCCTCCTGCTGCTATCCTACATAGGTCTACGATTATCGACCCATTGGTGAGAGACAAATAGTCGGAAAGAATGAGTGCCGCCGTAAAATAGCGCTATACTAACGTAATTAAAGATTATCCTACAACGCACATCGTCGGCTCTACTTGCTGCAGTGGTAACGGTGATGTGATATACCAATGCGTGTAATTCAGACTATGTACTAAATATAGTCTACCGTTTGGGTCAAAATTCCACTTTATGTCGTCTGACCATAAACAACGTGTGAACGCGTAAACAATTCAGGTAAAACCACCTTCCTATTATGCGTGCACTTGTAATTTCACTTGAACGCTCAGTCTTTTAGCAAGCACGTCTAAATTTTGTGAGTGTAACTGTATTTTTTACGCTTCCACGCATTCATTTTAGCTAGTACGACCTAAAGTAGACTTTTGATCCTTTTAGTGCGCCATACTTGAAGACCAGAGTGACCTGTCTAATAAAATTGTCGATAGACAATCGTAATCCGATTAACTAATGGTGTATGTAACAGATCTACCCATCCTTTAATAATTAAATCCTCATTAGTTGAAAAACTAGGATGTCACCGTGTATGTCTGGAATCATGTTTACCTACCGATGATATTTGACAATAACTTTTGAATTCTGTACTATATATCTTTTTGACTTACTAAACTTACTAAGCTTTATTTTACATTGCCTTTGACATGTCCATTTTCAGTACAGAATTTTAAGAAAGTCAGGATGTATGAATTTATTTCCATATAACCGTTTTTATCTATTCGGCAATGCTCGTGCGATCTCCGAAGTCCCCTATCTAGATGTTGGTACGGAAACTGCCAAATTGTGACGGACGCGTTTTTATCCACTTGTCTTTAGAAATTGCGTATTGACGCTGAATCTATTTATAGATCGCGAAGCATTACGTCGGTGTGCGAGCAAATGTCGTAACTTCATGTTTATTTTGCTCGCACACCGACGATTACATGACAAGTTCTGGGGTCGCAGTCCGAAAAAAACAACACCCCCAACAACAACGTCAACAACAAAACACGATTATTTTATGCATTTCGTGTACAAGCAAAGGTCACGAGTATTATAATAATTTCTTTAGATTTCTCCCATTCTATGGCTAATTTTTTAAAAGAAGTACTGAACAAATTATTACATGTATAAGTAGTGGCAATTTAGGACGATTTTGTACCTCCTCTTAAAATTAAACATACTGCTTAATCTCTTTTTTTTTTTGAGGGTGGGGGAATTCCGCAGACACGTTGTTGAAAGATGTTTGGTTCTTTAATGAAATTGTGCAATGCGTTTTTTTTTTTTTGACAAAAACAAAAAACAAAAAACAAACAAACAAACAAAAAACCCTTAACAAACAAACAAACAAACAAAAAGCAAGTAAACAACAACAAAATAATACGCTATAACTATTGGATGAAAAAGCCAGTAAGTTCAGTATATATCATTCCTAGAACAAGCTTAATAAATGTTTTATGAGAAATACAAAGTGGAAATTAAAACGGAAAAGGTTTGGCTTTTTCATCCACTTCCTACCTTCCTATTCTTGGTAAATAGTACCAGTTTCTTTCAACAATTTCGGCATTTATGGAACGAAAGCAATCTTAACAATAAACAGAGCAGGCAAAACAAAACAAAACAAAACAAAGAACCAAACAAAAATATAGAAATGAACGTACCCACACACTCATCGACCAACCCTCTTGTTTTGATACCTTTTCCTTAAAATTACATCGACAATGTCTGATCTGTCCAGGGTCATAGACATATAACGAATCAAGTAAGAATAGACCAATATAGGACCGAGCTGGCAATCACAGTTGGCATCTCAAATTGACCAATCGCGGCTGTCAATCAAGTAATCGACCGCTTATTTAAGCTGTAGTTACGACGTTTGGATTGCCAGCTAACCATTCTACACTTTTGTTACATGTTACTGGCCATAAATTTTGCAAAATAATGATGTTAAAAATCGAAGCGGAACTTCCTGTTGGAGTTAATGGGCGGGGGCTAGGGAGTTAGGGGGCGGGGCCAGGGATTGGTATATTAAATTTGGATGGGGATATAATGACCATTTAATATTAAAAAACAAAACAAAACAAACAAACAAAACAACAACAACAACAACAAACAAACAAAAACAATTGACAAACGTTCAAAGTGAAAACTTTCAACCCTAGCCGGCTTTCGCTTTCCCATAGGCTACTTAGGGTCATCAATTTAAAATCCTTGTCTTAATCCTTAATAATCGGGTCAGAGTGATCAAAGACAATCTGTTCGTTGTAGTTGTTCTTGAAAACGATTTCCTAGACACTAATCTCTTGAACAAAGAGAATGTTTAATCATTGGAAATAAAAATAAAGTATGGTGTGTCTAGCACGCTGTCTAAAAGGCTTGTTTAAATGATTTAAAAGTAGGTGATTCAAATTTGTGACCCATTAAAAATTTAGACAGGAAAGATTTAAGACTGCTGCAAGTTAAAGATGTTTTAACATGTTAGATTCCAACATACATGGGAAAATGCACAAAAACTTTCTTTCAAAATTTTATCAATACTTATATGTATTTGTATTTGTATTTTATACGCCCCTTAAGAAAAAAAAGCTTTGAGAAACATTGTGGAAATAGAAGAAATTGCTTGTTTCAGGCAATTTCTTCAATGTCCACAATGTTTTCTACCCCAAAAGACAATGACTTTTAGAATATGACCAACCTTGAATTATCGTCTGCATTTTCTTTCAGTTTGGAACAGTCTAAAAAATTGTCAAGTGGAAATAGCTTAAAGTTATATAAATTGAGGACTGATCGTAACTGACCTCTGCTAAACAAGACTACGAATGTGCCAAGACTTTGCATAATGACCGGTGCACATAACAACTCATTACTACGTCTCAGAAATTTGAAGAAAATTGAAGAAACTAGTATCCGAAAGAGAAAAAAAAACCTTCTTATAATAATTTTACCTTCTTCCGCTTTATTTTCTACCTTAAACAATTCTCTAATGACCCGTTTTTTACGTCCCTTAAGAAAGAATCTCGTGGGAAAATGGGGCATATGTATGAATTTGTTGTAACAAGTCATTCTCCAAAGACTTCTAGAATTTCATCGACTAAATATTTTGTGCGGAAACTACTTGGCGTGCAAAAAATAGATAAATGAACGAATGAATAAATAAATAAAAATAGTTATAATAAAAACAAAATCAACAATGATTGATAATGTCTGTGGTTTAGTTTTTCTGTCTTACTACCAATAAAAAGATATCTACTAGAACAGACGTACGCGACTTTCGTTGTTGATTTATAGTAGGTCCCTGTACAACGGCTTACACGTTTGTTATGCCCTTCGCGAAAAGTTGCGACCTCGTTATTTCGCGCAATAGATAAATGGCATCACTGAGGGACCAAAATGTCGTAAATACAGCTGTTTTAAGACATTCCGGTCGGCTTCCGGCGATATATAGGTCAGGCGACATTGGTATGAAAACTGAATGTATAGTACAGTAGAAAGACCATTCTACCTAAAGAAAATAAAGAATAAGGTTCGATCATGGAAGGTCTGCTCCATCCCTGTAGTCTTTCCAGTGCCGATACTTTTTTTCCATTTTTGAGATTGACCTTTTACTTGTCTTGTCACAAATATACTGATCTTTTTCTCATTTCATTCAATCAGAGAATGACAAATTTGAAAAAGAAGATATGGAGATTTTTTTTGTCTTTTCACAATTACATTCTAAATCCTGAGTAAAGTGTATTTTTACCCTTGTCATGCGGAACCCGGACTGTCTACGTTTTGGCAGGAGGTATAGATCAAAGATAAGACTACACATAAGTGCAGTCTGATTTTTGTCTTTACCACAAAAAGAAATATTGACCCACAAAAAATGTATCAATTGCTGCCAGCCCTTTGATATTGGAACATTTCTGGGAACAATTGTTACTCAGTATGACAAGGGTCGACAGCTTATGAAATGTTGGAAGCTGCATACTTTGATATAGCCTTGACTTGCTCCTTGAAGTTTATCGCGATTATTCATGATATCAACTACAGGTGGGACTGATTAGAACTAGTGATTTCCTTTTAGACATTCTCTGTCGCCTCCACTGAAAGCTTAGATTCTCTCACCTTTAACCATCTGTAAATTGTCTATCATTGACTACGCAAATATAAACTGAGCTCATCGCGAGTCTATGAATAAATGTATTCACAGATTCAGAGTAATGAAAAGGTCAAAAGTTCATTAAACCATCGCGAAATTCGAGTTGTTGGAACATTTAGAACAATGTGTCAGAGAAGTAAGTCAGCCTTGACTGAAGGGTATTGTTACAAATGACCCGTCACTGTTGTAGGAATGGCATGTTTCTATGGTGCCTCAGTTGTATGGCGCACTAGATGGATCAAAAGTCCACTTTAAGTCGTGAATCCTTCACACAACGGGCTAACGCGTAAATAATAAAGATGGTTGTGGTTGTGGGTGTGTGTGTGCGGGGGTTGTGTGCGGGGGGGGGGGGGGATGTTAAAGGCGACCGCAATCAAAATCTTACCGTTTACGACTATATTCACGCGGGCGCGAACTGAATTATAAATGCACGCATTAAGTAAAGGTGCTTACCTTTTTAGTGTGCGGCCATCGAATGCACTTGTATCACTTATTCGTGCATAAGTTATTTTCTGATTACATGAATATACGTGGACTTTTGACACAAACGTTATACCATACAGATGAGCAGAAAATGAGACGTTTTATGCATAAACATTTTTGTAACCTATTTAATGACAGATATTTTTACTAATTAAAACCTTAACCCTTTACAAGACTTGTCCAAATTGACAGGAGCTGCAGACGACAATTCAAAGTTTGTGCAATGTTAGATTTTCAGATTTCTGGGTAAAAAATGTGGAAAATGAAGAAATTACTTGTTGCAAGCAATTTCTTCATTGTATACAATATTTTATAAATTTCTTACCTCAATGGGCGTCTAAAAGCGTCATTGTGTGGGAATTAGATGATACCAATGTTTATGGTGATTATTGACATCTGTTTACCATTTTGACATCTTTCTGTGATCGTTTTAAATGTTCACAGTTAACTTCAGGTCCCTCTATAGGGTTACTTATAACTACTAACGATATTTTTCTTGTTTCAGATGTTGAAAAATTAGTCAGTGGAGACATAAATATCTCTTTACGCGACCACGACCCCTTGCTTTTCTGTACTCGCCTATAACCCATTCTACCTTAAACAAACATGAAACAGTCAAAATAAGATACAAGGAAAAATATTCAAAGGAAAATTCCCAAGATTGCTTATTACAAGCTGATTGAATATCCGTCATTTTGAATGATAATGTAAATGGGGTTTGGTTTAATTTCAAGCAAATCTATTTATCTATTTCAAATGATTGTGCTCCTTTAAAACTAATTACCACACAACGATGCTTTTGACCCCCCCCCCCCCCCCCAAAAAAAAAACCCTCGTTGAAAAAATTGTGAAAAATTAAGAAATTTGATCTTTGAATTCGGACCAGACTAATATTTTGTTGTCTGGTAATGCGTTAAAAGAGGTCAGAATTAAACAACGAATAGAGACCTAGATTACTGATGATATTTTACTATGAATATTCGCGCTAGAGAGAAAAAATCTTTAAACAGTTCAGGGATACAAAATCTGCTGTTACATAAAACTGATTATTTGATTGACAGTCGCGATTGGTCAATTATTTAAAACAACCTGGATTACCTACTTAGAAAGTAGTATCACGTTCATCTTCAAATGATTAAAACCCATTCGAACACAGTGGAATTTTAGACCGGTCCAAATTGAAAGGAGCTGCAGACGACAATTTGAAGTTGATGGAATTTTAATTTTTTCGTCTTTTTGGGTAGAAAACATTGTGGATAATGAAGAAATTGCTTGATCCAAGCAATTTCTTCATTTCCACAATGTTTTCCAAAGCTTTTTCGTTGAAGGGCGTAAAAAGGAGGGCTTGTGTTGGAATGGGTTAATGTTTAGTTCCGTCTATTAATCGAGCGTCCTGATTGGTCGAAAAAAATTATTCATATTTTACACGAAGAAAATTTTAAGCGCAGCTATTCTGTGTGCTTGCGCACAAAATAGTTCCATAAAAATGTATCAAACTATGTAAAATTATTTCCCTTTTTCGATTGATGTCATTAAATAATAGGAAATGAAGAGAATGTTAGGCTTGAAACGAAAAGCCTCATCACACTCGTGTATGAATCCGCTTCGCGTATTCATACAGTGTATTTAATTTATTCTTTTAATCTCTTAAACATTGGTCTAAAAATTGATGGTAAAATTTCTTATCCACGTGTTAAAGAATTTCATCAGTTTTTACGCTTCTGTCGTATCAGAATTATTTGAAAAAAAAAATCCTGTCATCCTGTTTGCGCTATGGTAAGTAGTTTGTCAGTAAATCTAACGTATTCAGGGATATTTTTCCCGAACCATTTTTCTTTTTCAAAAGTCCTAATGGAATCTTTAAACCCTTTTAAACAGCCTTAATGACATTCCTTGTATCCAGTGCTCCACTAATTGAGGCCCCGCCCATTCACTCCTCTGGCCACTGACTCTGATACGAAGTTCCACTTCGATATTAAACTTTTTTTTTTATAAAATCTGCGGCCAATAACACGTAACAAAAAATAAAATGTTTGTTTGGCGACTTAAACGTGGTAATCACCGCTCAATAAACTATAGTAACGACGTTTATCTCGCCACACCAACTAAAATGATTCATCAAATCGTCGGGAAATGTTGTAGTTCAAAGTTCACTTCGGGTCTAAATGACTAATTTGATCGGTCAATTGATTTATTTTTATAACATATACGAGTTTTGAAGGGTGATAAACAATCAAGTGAATGAATATTTAGCTGCAAATATCATTTTATATCACTTCAAATGCGGTTTCAGGTGTAGATTTTCTACATTCACATGTTTAGTTCCTTTGTTAGACTTCGTAGATTTTCATGTGGACCAAGGTGATATGATTGAAATGGCTCTTCTCGATTTACAAAAAACTTTCGATACTTTCAACCATAATAATTTATTGATGAAACGTTGAGTTAACATCGGACGCCATAAGACGATTCCACTCTTCTCAGTTGAAGTGTTGTATGTTTACTCGAGTGAATGCCGTGTTAAGGTCTTGTTGGTTAACCCAAGGATCAATCTTGGGACCTCTTTTATTTTTAATTCATTTATTCTTGTTACTGGTAAAATGCATCTAGTATTGAGATAAGTGACCAATCGCGGCTGTCAATCAAGAAATCAATCGGCCAATCAAAGCATTCATATAGCCAGAAATTGAGCCTTGGCCACAATTTGTGTGAAACATTTTTGTTGGTTTTGCGACTTAAACTTCGTAACTACAGCTATTTCACATTAGAGTTAAGACGTTTATGTCACCAACCAACCTTTCAACTTTTTGTTAAATGCTCTTGGCCATTTATTTTGAAAACAAAAACAAATCACAAAAACAGCAACAATGACAAACAAAAAAAAAAAAAAAAAAAAAGCATTTAGCAAGGGAGCGGAAATTCCTGTTGGAGTTAATGGGTGGGGCCGGAGGAGTTTGCGGGACTAGCGATTGTTCAATTCTGTTTTAAGAACCGAAAGAGTAAGTGAAGACAGTTAATGGCTTATTGATAACAGATTCTTGCTACATCTAGGAAAAACAGAATTCATCCTCTTTAGTTGTAAACCTAAACTTAAAGCCCAAAATAACTTGAATATTTCTTTCAAATGGTATTTACATTTTAACTACAAGTACATTGAAGTACCTTGGAGCCTTTTTAGATCAACACCTTTCATGTTATGATATCACAAAATCCATTATTTTAAAGCAAATGCACGGTTGAAGTTCATGTTTCGAACGAATCACTTTTTTTAGTATTTTTTTATATTCGTAAACTTTTAGTAATGTCTGTAATTCAATGTCATTCTCATTATGTATGTTCCTTCAGTTGTCCAAGTTTAACCCAATACCGGAAAAGTAGACTTCATACTATTCAAAATGCTTCAATTAATTTTACATAACGTACGCTACGAATTTTCCTGGCTTCACACGTAACGTCGACGTTTTCCCGAGCTCTTATAAACGAAATTGATACAAACTGCATGTATATGTTTTCCACACGACTTCTCGCTAAATTTCGTGAGAATACTTTTTACGACTTGGTAATCGGCTGTATAAAAATTGAAATAATTCCGAATCGATGAAAATTTCAAAGTAACCCACGGCGTTTTTAAAATGTTTTATAATTTAATGTTTAGTTTTGTACATAAAAAACAGCTTTCTGATTCGCCGAAAAAAATATTCATACCACCATTAACAAATTTTGAGCACGCAGCTATTTTGTTTGCTTGCGCACGAAATAGTTCCATAAAAATGTATCAAAATATGTTAAAATATTTCCCCTTTTCGCTCTATGTCATTACGCTAAGAGGCCAGGAAGTTAGTATGTCGTGTATAAGGTACTGTCTGATCTTACTAGGCAAGGAAATACTTGTTAAATCGACGTTTTATTACAACGGGACATTTAATGCAGAACATTTTGGTAACTTATCAAACTACGCTTAAAGCCAAACAATCGAGTGTTCTAGGTCAAATTAAATTACGGAGAAAACGTATTTCTATAGTTTGTAAAAACTATTTGGTGAAAGATTGACCCTAGAATTAGGGACGCCTCGAATATAAGTGCGGGGACATTTTTGTAGACAATTTCAATATAATAATTGAGATACTTAATTCGATTTTTTGTTTCCTTGGTTTTGGAGGGCATTCTTCTTTTTTTTAATTTATTTTTTTTTATCGTCCAAGGAATTAGAATTACTTACAAATATTTTTTTATGTGTGAGACAGCTTTTTATAGAACTTCTTTTTGAGTATGAATACGAGTGTGCCAATCTTTGCAGATATAATTTAATTTTAACTTTTTAATGATGGAGATTATTGCCAAAGCCATTATTACCCTTTTTGGTGTAATGCGTATTTTGTTTGATTCCAAGATTTACCAAAAAATCCGGCTCTAATTATCCTGCGTTATGGACGATCTGCGTTGAAAGTAATGAAGGTTATGCGTGGATTTTGTATAGATTTAACGACTTAAACGTCGTAACCTCAGCTTATTCGACTAACCATTTCTTTTTTTTGTGTGATACTGGCCCTAATTTATGCAAAATAACGAGGTTTAATATCTTATTGGAACTTTCCGGACGTGACCATCGACCCGTTGATTGAGCTGGACTATGACTTTCATTACCTTTACACATGCGTGCCGAGTAAAGACTCAGATCAGCCTTTCACATACTATGATCACAGTATTCACAATGCACCCTACAGATATATCGTCGTTGTCGTTCTAAAACGTAGTAACTACAGCTTGAATCAAGCTGTAGTTACGACGTTTTAGAACGACAACGACGATAAACTGACTTGGAGCTTCTTTAAGAGATCAGCTAATATTCGAAACACCATTGGTTGTTGTCTAGGCGCATCAATGTGAAATGGTTGGAAATGTCGTGCATGGGTTCATTCTTTAATGTCTCTACAATTTTTTTTTAAATGGTGGCCACCAGACACCTATGTTACCCGTGTTCAGTGTTATCTGGCGTTTTATACTACAATCGGCAGATCGCTGACACCACCCTCTGAATTCCAACAGATATTAAACTTCTTTTTTTTGCTAAATTTAAGGCCAGGAAGTTAGGACAAAAAAGTAAAATGGTTTGTTGGCGACAAAAGAGTCGTAACTAAAGCCTGTATAAGCTGTAGTTACAAAGTTTAAGTCGCGAAACCAACAAAAATGCCATTTACAAATGTCGGCCAATATCGGAGATCAATTAAGTTAAAACAAAAAAGTAAAATAGTTTGTTGGCTGCGTAAGCGTCATAACAACAGCTTGAATAAGCTGTAGTAACAAGGTTTAAGTCACAAAACCAACAAAATTACCATTTAAAATATCGTCTAATATCGGAGTTCAAAGTTCACATCCTGTCTAAATGAATAACTTAACTGGTCGATTGGTTCTTTGATTGACAGATATGATCTGGTAATGCAAAATGGCGTTGTTCAGCATACGAACAAATGGACAAAAATGTATCCAGGATCGCAACTTTTCGCAGATTTCCCTATCCTTTTTTCAAAAACTAGAAGGTCCACTAACGAGATATTTTATTTCTGTCTTTTCAGTTCACTTTGAGGATGACCAAAGACACCAGCGAACTATTTCAGTGTTTTTTCGCTATCTGTTTACTTTTCGTACCGGCGGTTTTAGGAGGGTTAGAAAGAAGCTGTACCCACAGCACCCCCATCCGCGGCTTCCTCTGTGGAGACAGGCTATATGAATCTCTGTCGATAGTTTGCCGAATGTATGGAGGATTTAGTAACGGGGCGAAAAAGAAGAGCGATCCTCAAGTCCCAGGTTTGTAATTTCCTTTTCTGTACGTAAGTGTAAATAGTCGCTTGTCGAGCAAAAGGCCGTAACTACAGCTTTTACATAAAGCTGTAGTTACGACATTTTGCACGCAAACGACGATATATATCACCACTGATCCAATCTGATCAACCAGAATCCCTTGCTATGAGTCTGTCGATCTAATGTCTACAAACAAAACAGTAAACAAACGATAACGAGTAAGCGGTAAACATTTGAAATGTCGTTTGCATTATCAGAGTGGTAAGATATAAAAAACCCAACTCATTTTTAGACTAGATAATTGTATAAGAACAAAGACAAAAAATCTTTAAAACATCGCATGAATATTTGGAAATGATCTTAACCACTGCCATGCTGTATAAATTACCTTTCTGAATTGCCGTAAATCAAAGGGCTGAAAGCACTGATAGATCTTGTTGTTCAAAAATCAATACTTCTTTTAGAAATCAATTCGATAAACAACTCTGGCAGCAAAAGGACAAGCGGGAACTGTAGACCAAGATCAGACTGCACTTATGTGCAGTCTGATCTTGGTCTACACCTCCTGCCAAAACCGGAATATTCCGGGTTCAGCATTTCAAGGATTAATCATTGTATCATCACTACCCGAGAACAACGGTGCAACGAGAAGATTTCAGCATGGTATACATGTTCTTTTCCTATAAAATGTTCATGTATACACTGTAAGAGAATTGACCAATTAAT
Organism: Fragum fragum; assembly: GCA_946902895.1. NCBI lineage: Eukaryota > Metazoa > Mollusca > Bivalvia > Cardiida > Cardiidae > Fragum > Fragum fragum. Next base: position 35,257,592 of record OX336371.1, read on the forward strand.
AGATTTATTTTCAAGTTGTAGTGGTGACACATAAGAATTTAGTTTTATACCTAAACATATAAGGGAAAAAGTTTAATTTGACCATTCAGATTACTTTTTTCCAAACAAGATAAATATTTAGATTTCGAGATTAAAGTGCCTACGTGCTTTTGATCTGACACATGTTTGGCCTGGATATCACCTACCGACTACAAAGTGACAAATTTTGTTTCATTATTTTACAATTTTCTTCTCCTTTGTCATATACCCAAAGGCAAGTCCATTTGACTTCGATCCGTTTTTAAAAAATTCGCAGCTGTCGCTACTAAAAGGTTAACTTCGTTGTTTTCGATGCCAACAAGTATAATTTCTTATCTAAGATAATTATAGAAAGAGTATCACTATGGAAACAAAGCAATTTTGAAAAAGGTAGCACTTGTCGAAGTAGAGGATTTTTCTAAAGAAAAATTCAGTACTGACAGATGCTTATTATTCAGATGAAGTCATGTGATGATTTATGGTAGGAAAAATATAATCTTGGATATAATGAGGGATATTTATTACTTAACTGAAAGTCATTGATCAGACTTTCTTGTGTAGGTTAACCCTTCCCTAGTTTTTACGTTCCTGTGATTTAATGATTGAGAAAAATTGTGGAAAAAGAAGAAATTGCTTGTAACAAGCAATTTCTTCTTTTGCCACAATATTTTCTATCCTATTGAATGATTACATACCATATAAATAGGAGTTTAAATTGTTGTCTGAAAAACTTTTCAATTTGGACCAGTCTAAAATTAAAAAAAAACAGGAAAGGGTTAAGCATGTGTAAACTCCTTTGGCCACAAACCATGCCACACGTGTACAATAACTTCATGTCTAGTTTGCCTATTTACCCTATAATTAAATAAAAGTGACTTTTTCAACGTAAATGTAAACGGAAGTCGAAAAATCTCTCTTGTGACAAATACATTCAAATACTAGTACAGTCCATCTTTATTAGCAACGATCTCTATTAAGCGGCCACTTTTATCAAGCGACCATAAAAATATCCACTTAAAACATAAACTCTAATTAACTTAAAAAGTACCGCAATTAAATCCCGTGTTATTTAAACTCATTAAAACTGTGTCAATGAGACAATTATAATGAGTTCGAGCAATATAGGAGTGGTTGAGAATTCTGCAATATACTATTCTCTTCAATAGTGTGGACTCTTATAGTGCAAGTTTTACTCTATCTCTTTCTTGACCCTTTGAATCCATGGTACATCTACATTTCTACCATCTCAATGTATTCGAACTATAATCAAATGAGAAAAAACTAAAGAAACTCGTCCGTTTTTTCTAAAATAAATATTAATATTCAAACCAACACACCAAATATTCGGTTGGGAAAACCCGAATATCGTTGAAAAACACTAAAGGGAGTCAATAAACGATTCTAGCGACTGATTAAACATGGTTCTGGTTAAAGTGAGAGAATTCTATAAACAAATTAACCCTTTCCTGCTCAATCACCGGTTTTAACGTCCGTGTATTTCATACTTGAGGAAACATGGTGGAAAAACAAACAATTTCTATGTTTTTCACAATATTTTCTACCCAACCGAATAATTATTTTTTTTAAGATCAACTTAAATTTGTCGTCTGCAGAGCCTTTGATTTGGATCAGTCTAAAATTTTGTAAAACAGTAAAGAGTCAAAGACGACAGAAATTTTACATTTTCCCCATTTAAAATAGGTGACAAACGACAAGTAGGCCTAATATGTACAATAAGTAATATTATTCTAGTAATCAGAAAGACAACACAAATACAATGTCGTAAATAAAGAAGTATATACACATCTACTGGCATTTTAACCCAATCCCACACAAGAAAAATGTAGACTCGTCCAAATTCAAAGAAGTTGCAGACGACTATTTTAAGCTGTGAAAATTTTTAGCAACTCAGTTTTTTCGGGAAGAAAAGAAGTTTGAAAGTGAAAAAACTGCTGCAATATCGTCATTTTCAACCTGATTTTGCTAAAGCCTTTTCTCACGGGGCGTAAAAAAGAGGGATTGTGTGGGAATGGGTTAATCTTTTTCGAAATGCTGATAACCGAGCCCGGAAAGCTCAGTCGGGAAAGCGCCGTGCTCTCAATCCCTGGGTGGCGATTTCGAAACCCGGCTCCGCAAATATTCTTTCCGATATTCGACAAAGGTCATCGTGACGTATAATTTATCCCTCACTAATGGATCATTAACCCTTGTCATGATGAATAAAATCACCTTCAGAATTGCATTAAAATCAAAGGGCTGATAGTACTGGATGTAATTGTTGAGGGTTGATACTTCTTTTGAAAATTTATCTTATGAATAAAACTGGCTTTAAAAGGGACAAGCCGGATGTGTAGACTAAGATCAGACTGCACATATGTGCAGGCTGATCTTTGTCTATACTTCCTGATAAAATAGAAATATTCCAGGTTCAGCATGACAATGATAAATGAATACTGCGCCTATGTTGGGGCAGCTTGTGACTCTGATCGAATGTTTGTGGTTATATTGACTTAAAAACAACTCGAATCCATGGTATCCGCAATATAAGTGAGATATTGTTGAAAATAGTGTTAAACCCTACGGAATCAATGAACGTGACATGTTTGCAAAAAGTTTTTTCCTTCAGCGTATCCGATTGACAGTTCCACCAACTTCCTCCGCTAGCCACGCCCACTGACCAAGACAAAAAATTCCACTTCGAAATCAAATTACATTACATTACGACATTAAAATTTCTGGCCAGTAGCTGGTAACAAAAAAGGTAAAATTTGGTTGGCGCCCTGAACATCGTAACTACAGCTTGAGTAAGCTGTGGTTGCTACGTTTCGACCGCTAAATCAACAAAAAAGGCTTAACATAAATGTCTGCCGATGACGGAGTTCAAAGTTCTCATCCGGTCTTAATATATGTTTTGATTGGTCGATTGATATCCCTACCCAGTCAATTGCGAGACTGTGTAACAAGTGGTACGCCTTCTCCGTAACCCAGACGACAAATTTGTAAAGTGATCCAAATTGATAGAAGCTGCAGACGACTATTCTCAGCTGATGAAATTTTAACATTCTTTATCGTTTTTGGCAAAAAACATTGTGGATGTTGAAGACTTTTTTGGGAAAAACAATTTCTTCATTGTCAACAATGTTTTTTTAAATCTTTCTTTTACTAAAGGGGTGTCCAAAGCTTCATTGTGTGGGAATGGGTTAAAAGAAATCATACATTCAATTATGATTATGGAACTCTATAAGAACCAAAGGTGATACAAATTTAGACTGTTCAAATTGAAAGGAGCTGCATAAGGCAATTTTCAGTTGACATTATTTTGAAAACCTTTTGTTCTTTGAAAACATAGCGGTAAATAAAGGAATTCCAAATCACAAGCAATTTTTCATTTAACCCTTTCCTGGTTAATCCCTGGTTTTTACGTCCCTGTGATTTTGAAATTGAGAAAACATTGCGGAAAAAGAAGAAATTGCTTGTGACAAGCAATTTCTTCTTTCTCCACAATATTTTCCACCCTACTAAAGGGTTATTTTTCAAATATAATCAACTTTGAATTTTCGTCTGCAAAACCTTTGAATTTGGACAGGTCTAAAATTTTGCAAAACAGGAAAGGGTTAAGCACTATGTTTTCCAAACCTTCGTTTCGAGGGTCGTAAATGGCGGGATTGGTAGTTGATGTGTAAAAACAAAACATTTTAAACGATGTTTTTCGACAGGTTAATATCCTTTTCATCATATATATTAACCTATTACCAGACGACAAAATTTTAAATTGTTCAAAATTGAGAGGAGTTGAAGACGACAATTTGAAGTTTATGAAATTTTAGATTTTTTCAATTTTCTGGTTTGAAAACTTTGTGAAAATGAAGAAATTGTCTGGTTTAAGCAATTTCTTCATTTTACACGATGTTTTTCCAATTGCTTGGATTTTTGGGCGTCAAAAAGCGTCATCGTATTAGAATGGATTAAGACTACCACATCCTATGGAGAATATTTTGTCGGTCGCAAATCCTGATTTTTAAAAAAGAATTTTACTGAAATAGAATCGAGTATCCTTGTGGTAACATGACTCAACACAAATTTCCACCTACGTTAAGAAATTGTAGGTATTTTAGCAAAATTAGGGTCCGTAATGTCACGTTGGATCTAAATGGGGACTTAAATTAGTTTGATCTAGATTCCTCTTTAGAATTCATGGGGAGTGATTGTTAGCTGTCTATTTACTCTTGTCCTAGCTTAATTAAGACTTATACCGGTCATGTTAAAGGGGATCTTCTGGAAGGTGCTAATAGTGACGACCATGACCAGACTGAATTAATCTGATAATTAAATTTACCCTGTTTTTTTTTATTATTATTTAAACTTGTCCAAATTCAAAGGCGTAGCAGACGACATCATAAAGTAAGAACAAATAAAAAAACAACCCCCATATCATAGAGAATATTGTGGAAAAGAAGAAATTGCAAGTTTTATATATTTAGAAATATCATAGCTCAACTCATGGTTACTGAACATTTTTCTGACAATAGATAGGTGCCATTTTCTAATGCGTATACCCGCAACCCTTTATAAATAAAATAATTGCATTGCATTTTTCCAATATTCGCCGAATCTAGGTAATGCCAAATTTCGCCATCATTTCTAGTCGATTTTTACATCTCTAATGGTCGTTAAAACATTAGACTATTCGTTCACCGATTCTACTCATTTACGAATAATCTTGACTTCAAACGCGACAGACTGATGCAACCTTTCCAATAAATAGGATTACGATATAAATATGTCGGAAATAAACTGATGATTATTATATTGCTAAAGTTCAAAATGATAATATTGCGCTCGAATTACCGATAACGAAACAGAGGATCGAGCACAGCAGCAAAAATCTCGAGCCCGGTCAGACAGCATGACCTTTATTGGTTAACTGATCAATATATTAACTTCCAAACGAACAAAATTTGAGGCTTATCATAATTCGAAAAAAGAAAAAGGTTGTTTAAAAAAGTAGCCTATAAACATCTAAAATAATCCACCCTGAAGTTGAAAACTCCATAGGACAAGGATACACGCAAGACTTGACGATATTTTTCAAAATAAACCAGGCCATGGTCATGGAAACCGGGTACTACACAAACGATCTTGCTTAAGAGACAACCTCAATAAAGCGACCATCTTTATTGAGCGATCATAATCAAATATCCTTTCTACAAAACATACGTTGAGAAGTTGAAAAAATTGATAAAAAATACAATAACTAAACCCTGTTTTATTTGAACTCATTAAAATCGTCTCAATGAGACGATTCCTATGATTTCGAACAACATAAGATTGGAAAAGAATTCTGCAATATTTTTGTATAAAACCAAATTGATCTATCATAATCATATCACAAAATATGTATAAAGCGACCATTCTCTTCAGCAACCACTTTTTAGCCGACCCTCGAGTGGTAGCTTAATACAAGTCTTACTGTACCTTAAAGGCATGTTTATAAGTTTTTTCACATTTTCAGTTAAATAAATCAATTATTTCATTTCTACCCAGATATTAGTACTCTGCAATTCAAACTTTAACAGTTCAATCGTAGAGTCTACCGACTAAATTGGATGCTTTGACGAGACTGGGCGTGTCTTTAATGAAACGTCTCTAGAAAAAAGTGATTAACCCTTTCATACTAAATACCTCTTTTCTCAAAGCCCCCAGCCCTGCACGTCGATTTTCAAAGGTGCAAATTGTTAAAAGGAGAACATGACAAAGAGTTCTTGACATTTTGATGAAAAATGGAAAAACTTGCTGGAAAATCCATTTCCTATTAACCCTTGTAATCGGTTTCTAAACATGCTTTTTGAATCAAAGTACTGAAAATACCGGAAGCCCCAAATAGAGGACTTGTATTTCTTTGGAAAATTAATTTCACATATAAATACCGCTTTAGAGGTACAAGCAGGTGGTGTAGACTAAGATCTGATTGCACTTATGCGCGAGCTGATCTTTGTCTATACGTCAATCAAAAAACAGGAATATTCCGGGATCAGCATAATAAGAGTTAATGCTAAACCACATAACTTTGCGATTTATATTTTGCTTATTTTGATTTGCTCTAAATTCATCCTAAATGATAATGTCCAAGAGAGCGAAGTTCTTTACCCACTTCGAATGACGACCAACTGTTTAGTTAGAAATACCCGAAAGATTGTTTGATCCCGCTTGTCTCAATATTTTGTAGAGCAGAATCGTGACACAAGAGGAACTGAAAATCGTGGGTGCGAATCTATACCACGCCACTGGCCTCTCGGGTATGTCTTTAGACAATACACGTCAGAGCCCGGGTATATTACGAAAGATAAGTCTGAATACGAGAATGTCTCTGCGATTTGATAAAACAGACAAAACAAAACAAAAACATCAAAGCGGACCAAACACTATACAAAACACACTTTTACTGGTAGACCCATATATGAAGGTAGGTTAGTGGCAGTCTAAAATTTCTTTATTAAACTAATGATTGTTTGTACTCATTTGAATTACCTCGATGAGATGATCCTATTGAAATTCATAACATTTGATTAGACCAATTCCAACATAATTTTTAGACAGGTTAAATATGAACGAAGCTGCAGACGACAATTTCAAGTTATTGTAATTTTATTTATATATATTTTTTCGTCTTTTTGGATAGAAAACATTGAGGATTATGAAGAAATGCTTGATGCAAACAATTTCTTCCTTTTCACAATGTTTTCCATAGCTTTTTTTCTTTAGGGAAGTGAAAAAAGAGGTTTTTGAGGGAATATGTAAAGATAAAGTAAATGAACCAATTATCAGAAAATTTTAGACTGGTGCAAATTCAAAGATGTTGCAGACGGCATTTTTCATTTGATGATTTTTTTTGAAAAAAAAAAAAAAAACATTTCTGATAATGAATAATTTGCTCGTCACAAGCAGTTACTTTAATTTCTACAACGTTTCCAAAGCCTCCCTTATTCTTTGAGGTGCTAAAAATCATCATTGTGTTGGAAAGGGTTAAATTGTCATACCTCAAACCGAAGCTACCACCTCTAATTAAAGCAATGCTTGTTTAGCAGGTGTTACACCGTCGTTTGGCATGCAAAATGTCGTAACTACAGCTTTCTTCACCATGTTGTTACGACATTTTGCACGACAAATGACGATATAACAAAGCTGGTGTTTGTCATGAAAATCATATTTTTGCGTGATATGCCTAGTGGTAGATCAAACGTTCAAAGGCTGTATTACAATATATCGTAAATGTTACATTTAAAAGCTTCAGTTCAAGTGCTTTTGAAATAAAGTGATTAACCCATTCCCACTCAGTGACGCTTTTAGACGCCCCTAAGAAAGAAAGCTTTGGAAAATATTGTGGAAAATGAAGAAATTGCTTTTTACAAGCAATTTCTTCATTTTCCATAATGTTTTCTACCCAGAAAGTTGAAAAGTAAAAAAAATCATAAACTTTCAATTATTGTCTGCAACTTCTTTCAATTTGGACCAGTCTAAAATTTTGCCGTCTGGTAATGGGTTAAGTACACAAAAGCGAGAACTAGTAAATTCCTGTGTTGTGAACAGCTTAGTTTCGACAATACTGTCAAACATCTGTCAAATGGATTTGTAGATACATGAAAAATTCTACAGTATTCCCTGATCAAAATTTTGTCATATGAAACCTTTAGATAAGGCAATGACTTATAATTGGACGGAAAATTAGTTATATTACTAATGTTACAAATTATCATATATTTTTTTACGTTTATGATAATTCGATATAAATTCAAACTTTTGTGTAATTGTTTTAGTAAAGCAGCAACGTCCAAATTTACCCTAAAGAGACTCGGTTGCTTAGAAACTGTTATACCGTCATCGATGTTACTTCCTTTTTTACGCCTCTCAAGGGAAAAAAGCTTTGGAAATTATTGTAGACAATGCAAAAATTGCTTGCAACAAATAATTTTTTCCATGTCCACAGTGTTTTCTGCAATTCCTTAAATCTATCAAACTTTAAATTGTTGTCTACAACATCTTTAAAATAAGACCTGTCTAAAGTGATGTCGTCTGTTTATAGATAAAGGCTACACAAAGATAACTTAAAACGTTTTTCATTACAAATCGATAAAAAAGCTTAACCCATTACTGGAAGATAAAATTTTAGACGGGCTGAAATTGAAAGAAGTTGTGGACTACAATTCAAGAGCATCAGACTTGGAATAGAAAAGTCAGAAAGGTTAAAAAAAAACATTGTGAGAAAAGGATGAATTGCTTGTGACAAGCATATTTTTCCTTTACCCCCAATGTTTCCTAAAGCCAGACCTTTGCAATATTTGTTGCAGTTAAAAAAACTGAGTGGTAAAGGGCTAATGTCTGTTAATATGGCTCCGTGAACTGTGAGCGTTGCCATATCTAGTGTCAAATTTTGATGAAGATAAATATGACCGTATCTTCGGGAGTTCTCTGTTCTCAGCTTGCCCCGAATCATTATAGACACTGTTCTAAATAATAAATGTAACCATGACCTGTTATATACTGGTCATTCATGAACCATAATGATTGCGAGAGTTTGACCTACACTGACCGTCGGTCAATCAAACCTTTACCATACTTAAGAGATGAAGAGAATATTTTTGTTTTCATGGAGGTATGAACCGAAAAAACTAATCACACTTATGTATGAATACGCTACGAACCGATAATCACACTTGTGTATGAAAACGCTAAGCGGATTCATACAAAAGTGTGATTAGGTTTTTCGGTTCATACCTCCACGAAAACAAAAAACATTCTCTTCATTTCGCATCGAGCGAAAAAAACAAAAAACTTTACAAATTTTGATACCTTTTGTGTGGGACTATTTTGTGCGGAATCATACAAAATCGCTACGTTTTTTTCGACCAATCAGATCGCCCGTTTTTGATATACAAAACTAAAAATTAAACTATACGTCAGTGTGGGTGTACTTTCGTTTATTTATCGTCTCTAACGAAGCATTTGCTCAAATGAGCGACGTCCCAAGAAGACAATTATTATTTGTCACGAGGGTCATGGCAAAGATACAGGACGAAACTACCGAAAGCTCCGCCTGGTTCACCAATCTGCTCAATTAATAGCACCGTCACACGGGGTCTCGGTTTAACGTCTCAAGATAATTAGTTTGTTAGTTGGATCAGTCTAGGGCTCGAACCCATGATCTAGAGGTTTGAGGTCGAGCGCTCTACCAACTGAGTAAATCGGGCTGACAATACGTCACTATCGCAAACTATGGATAGGAATCACCTTTCAAATACTTACGATTTGGTTGATTTGACAACACGACAATACATCCTTCCTTGTTTTAGTTGATTCTTTTCATCTCGATTTCACTTATTTCGAGTGAATACTTGAGTCGAAGTGACAGTCTCGTTCCATTTTACATCCATGTAACGTCTTCTTAAGTAGAGAAACATGTTGGTAGTACTGAAAATAACTCAACATTATTAATCAAGTTCACCCCTTTAGCCTACTAAAATATACACTAAAATTGGGGATAGGGGATTATTTAGATTTTAGATTTAAACTTTACACCTACTCTAATTTGTCCGTATCCATTTTAATTGTCTCCGATGAGCACCCGTAACGCAAGGTTTTGTTAAAAATAATAATACTCTCTCTTAACTAACCTGGCCTCTGCAAATTTAATTGAGCTTGTGCGTGACATTTCCAATCATAACACATGTGCGCCAAGTTAAGACTCAGATCAGCCTGTGCATCTGCACAGACTGATCAGAGTCTTTACTCTGTAGATAGATACTGACCCAAAGCTTCTTTAAACAATCAGCGAATATTATAATTGTCCTGAGTGGCTGTCCAGGGTGTTCAATATATGCGAGTCACGCACCTGCAAAATTGTTGGAAATGTCAAGCACAGGCTCAATTATGTTTTTTCGTGTAACTTAACTTATTACCAGGCGAAAAATCTTAGACTGGTCCAAGTTCGAAGAAGTTGCAGATTACGTTTCAAAGGTGGGGCAATCTATATGGTAGAAGGAAATGTTGGTTATCCGTATATGTTCTACCTTCCCCTCAAGTTGGTCCACCGTTAATTTACTAGCGTGTAAAAATGTTATATTGAACAGAAATGGATTAACGCTAAGAAATCAGTTTCCCCAAACTTGTCTTATTTACAAGCCATAATAAACATTTAGAATCGAAGGCCCCTGTTAGACGTGACATATGCCTCGGTCAAGCAGGAACCTTGTTACGACGTATAGTGTCGCCAAACCAACAAAATGATTCACAAAGATGTCGGGCAACGTCGAATCCAAAGATCACTTTCGGTCTAAATGATTGATTTGATTGGGCTATCGATATTTTGATTGACATCGCGATCGGTAAATTGGAATCGTGTTTTATATGTCAATCTTTCTTATTTGATATATTCGTTGAACGCCGACAGAATCGCACTCAACATGATTTCAGTCATATCGCACCTACAAATGAATTCCTGGTATATCTCACACCAGTACCACCATGACATCCTAGCCTCCAGCTGCTATCCCATTTAGGTTTACGATTATCCACCAATGGGTTAGTGAAAATGTCGGAAAGGATATGTTTCGCCGCCGGAGATCGATCCCATGACACCCCACGGTTGAAGATTGGGAGTCTGATGCGCTACCAATGAAAAAATCCGTATTTGACATGTACTGAACTGATACGAATATGGTCTGTTTCCGTCTATTTCTCGGTAAAAAGAGTCGATATAACACCAGTGCCCTGAGATTCTTTCATCTTATATTTTCAAAATTCGTTTTTATATAATTGATAGAATGCTATGGTGTAGAAGTAATATACAAAACCTTGAATTGGAATATCGCCGAGAAGAAAATTTAATTTTTTTCGTGAAAAATCCAAATTTTCTTCGCGGGCCGAATCCATGACAAGGTTTTCGTATTACAACTATATATTTATTATTTAAGGACATACGCGTGTAAGTAAATTTGGCGACAGAATTTTTTCATGCTTTTGATTCTTTATTCATGTAAACACTTGAAGTAGAAATATTGAAAAAAAAAAAAAAAACTGGAGAGGGGATGGGTGTCAGCATATCTATTTTCAATATGTCAATATCAAGAGAAATTGCTCGGTCAGAATAAATAAAAGATACGCGTTTGCCCAGGAATTTCATTAAGTCGAATTAATCCTTAAAAAGTAAAAAACTGGTCGACAGACACGTGTTGAACTGAATCGTTTATGGTTTTACAAGTTTTTCACAACCATAACATGATAAATGGAATTCCTAATTCATTTCTATTGATGGATAGGTTCATTCTCAAATCACTGTTTGTCTGTATTGTCAAAGGTTAAATATGTCACCGTGATATTTGCATTGCACTCAGTCAGAAATAACCACAAGTTTTATCCCCTCGGATTACGTTCTCTCCTCGATAAAAGATGTCCTTTTTAATTGGTCATGATCTAATGACAATAAAATAGATTTAACTTATTAATTGTGTTTATTTATCGTCTTCCTGTCTATTTCTTAAACTGCGGACTGGGTTTCTGAAACACAGTAGATGTTTGTAGGTTGCTTTGTAAAAACCCAAAAGACGTAAGGATTGGCTGAAATGGGATCAATGTATATTTATCCCTCTATTTTTGTCTCCATCACATGTCTAGTTTCTAGGACGTTTTTTTTTTCTTTTTTGAAATAATTTAAGAGATGAAGAGAGTATTTTTTGTTTTCACAGAGGTATAAACCGAATAAACTAATCACACTGTATGAATTCGCGAAGCGGATTCATAGATAATTGTGGTTAGTTTTTCGGTTTATACCTCTGTGAAAACAAAAAAATACTCTCTTCATTTCATATAATTTTATAGCATCGAGCGAAAAAAAGCAAATACTTTAAAAATTTTGAAACTTTTTGTATGGAGCTATTTTCTGCGGAAGCATACAAAATGGCTGCGTGCTTAAATTTTGTTCGTGGGGGTATAAATAATTTTTTTCGACCTATCAACACGCCCGTTTTTGAAAGACAAAAAAATAAAGATCGAATTATGATAATAATGATACTATTATAATGCAAATTGGTTGATTAATTGGATTCAAGAGTTGTACGATCATAACACAGCTAAGTTTTGTTTTGATTTTAATTGAGTCCAAAACCTAAAATACGGGCTTGTTTGATATCTCACACTCGCTCTTCCTTTGCTAATTTGGGGGGGGGCGGAGGAAGAGGGGGTAGTTAAGGTCACATAAATATTTATTTCATTCAACTAGAACGCGAGAAATTTGATATATAGGAATGAAATATATGGTAACAATATATTTAAAAGCACACGCAGATGAAGTTTAAAAAATCCCGGCGTTGAAAAATGTACCATCAAAAATGAGCAAATCGTGACAAATCCCTCCTAAATGTATTGAAAGATATATGGCTTATGAATAAAAAAAAAAAAAAAAAAGAACGTTACACAACTGAAAGACTATATTTGGCTAGGTCAGTATGTCTCGTCTTTGTGTCTACATAATGAAGGACTAATATATAGTTCTCACGAAATGAGTAATGTATGAAAAGTACGTTAGAGAAATGCAAATTTCTGGTGTATCATGAACATATTCAGTCAATAATCTAGCAAAAAATATCCTGATAACCATTTTTTCTGAATCAGAATCTTTTTATTTTTCAATGAAAAATAACATTTGAATGTGGTAAAATAACTCTAAGGGAACAGATTTTTAAATACATGTGTACTACATGTATTTTCATGATTGTCATTCTCATTACAATTACAGTATATTCTCGTTTAAATGACACATCCTAGTATGGTCATATTTCTCTTTTTTTTCATATGAAATATAAATTAATGAGGATTTATCCGACATTGACATCGTCAACTATTTCGTTTTGATCTGTTGTAGACGAAAATGAGCATGAAATTCTTTTTTTTTTTCATGATATGGCCTGCGGTGCGAGAGATCATAGGCACTTGATTCAGGAATTTATAACAACTTACAAAATATCTATCTCTTTAATAAATACTAACAAGGTAGTGACATTTTTAAGGTAACGGATGTTTTGGCAAGCACCACTGGTTCCGTCATGGGAAATGTTTGACTAGTCGGATACGGAACCAGTGATGCCTGTAAATAAGTTATGTCAAAGAGTTTAACTTTGTAAATTTCTAGAATTTCTTAAGACCACGAGCTCGAACCAGTTATTCCAAATCGGCTTTAAATTCCCTTTCGCAAAAAAAATCACATGCTTAGATATTAGCGCTTATTTTCAAACGACTTTAGCTTGAACATGATCAATTGAAGGGAGTTGATTCCCTTTTTATTTCGGTTTAAATGGAATTTTTCCTTGAGCCTTTGTATATACCATACTAATTATATAGTAGGACAATCTGTGTTTGTCCTTCCTTTTGGGAAGCGAGACGCGCATGCGGAAAGATTGTCTCTAATCTTAGTAATAAATTTCGTAAACGACCACTGCTATTTAGGTTGTTTAACAGTTCTGGAAGTAATAGGCTACAGCCGTTGATATTTAACACCATTTGTTTCTATTATTTCGACAATATGAAAGTTCGCCTCATAATCCGCTAAAAAGCCGTCGATGATGAGCGACAAAAATGTCGTAAATTGTCAAACTCCACTCCGCATTTTAGCCTAGACCTGTTGTATCCTAAAGTAGTTCCGTTAAAATTTCTCCTTTTGGAACACCCTGTCAGTATTGAAAGACTGCGATCTGTCATTCTGTTCGGGTACGTACATTCGTTTGTCGACTTTGCATGTGTATGTGTTATATGTTAACTTGTGTAATGAGAACTATTTGTAGTTTTAAGTTACTGAAAATAAAAATGGCTATGTAAATTAACACATTACCGCAAAGCAAAATTTTAGACTGGTCAAAATTGAAATGAGTTGCGGACGACAATTTTGATCGAGTTTCAAAATTCTTCGTCTTGTAGGATAGAAAACATTGTGGAAAATGAAGAAATTGCATGTTACAAGCAATTTCTCCATTGTCCACAATCTTTTCCAAAGGTGTTTTCTTGAGGAGCGTAAAAAGGGGGAGTGTGTGGTTCCGCTATCAATTCAGTCGATAGGCCATTATGGGAATACTAACGATCCCATTCGATAAATTCCGATGTTTCTAAGTAGGCCATAAGGAATAACTCACATTAAACTAAGTTTATAGGGTGTTTGGTCGATGTAACACGCAGAAAGTGTATCTAACGTGACATTACTACATGTATTTGAAAAGCAGATGCTTTCCTTTATCACTTTTTTATGAAAATCTGTTCAAGAGCCTCTTTAACCAAGATTGCTTAGGGGTTCTTACGATATTGTGGTAGCCGACATAAGTTTGCCCATTCCCACATAATAAAACTTTAGACTAGTCGAAGTTCAAAGAAGCTGCAGACAACAATTTAAAGTTTATGAAATTTGGAATTTTTTCAACTTTCTTGGTAAAAAACATTGTGGAAAATGAAGAAATTGCCTGTAACCAGCGATTTCTTCATTTTCCACAATGTTTTCCAAAGCTTTTTTTCCCTTGGGGCGTCTAAAAGCGTCAATTAGTGGGAATGGGTTAAGCGAATAAGCCGATGCATCCTAGAGGCTAATGCTGAGCTATTGAGTGTTTCGACAGATAAGCCGTGTTTGATCTTCTTGCTACTACAACACTGATAACTCAAGTGGACAGCATGATATATCTTAAACCCGATTCTACCATTTTCGTGTAGTAGTTGGTGAATTACGTATTCTCTAGTCAAAATGGCATCCAGATTTGTCCCAAACCAAGATGGATCACATTTCCTGTATTTTTATGAAGCGAAGTGGTCACGATTCTTCGTAGTCGAATAGATAACTATAGAGATACATCTCGGAGATAAAACTGAGAATATATAAAGGTTAAATAGCGAGTCTGTCCTAAGTGTCTAAACATTGTAAAGATACTTAGAACAGTATTGCAATTAACCTTCGATATATTGTATTCAGTTCGAAAGAAAAGCCGAAAGCCCAGATAAAGATTATGTCAAATTATACTAAATGGTTGATTTCCTTGTTAGAATTATATCAGAAACCTTAAAACTTAACTTTATTAGAAAAGCGATTACAAGTTCATGGGTATTTCCCCAAGCACATGTCCATGAAGCTAATATAGGGAAGTTTTATGTGTTGACATAACAAGTAATTTCTACATTTCCTCAACATGTTCTATTAACAAAGACAAAGTTTTTTTTTTGAAATTCAACGCCTTTCCCCCAATTTCTACAAGTCTAAAATTTATTGTCTGATAATTTCTAGAGCGCAAATTCATATTAAATGTGATGAGAATTTAATAGTTTACGTCATGAAATGGTACAACTGTATTTATTCAGTGGAAGGATCGATTTTGGTTGATAATTCTTGTAAACCCATCTCGAGTGTCTTATCTAAAACAAAGTATCGATTGGTATGATGTACTAATGAACTGGATTACAGATCTAAAGATAGGATGTAATGCCTACTAATAGGGAAGGTAGTGCAAGATTGTCCTATATTCCTAAATTTATATATGCAAGTTCTCAATTTTTGTACTTATCCCGTAAAAAAACCAAAGGTTGATTTATTACGTATATGGATGTACAAGTTAATGTGAGTGATCGAATGTACCTGTGAAGACAAAATTGACTTTTGATCACTCACCGAACTTGTTCATCTATACCTGTAAGATTCTCCGGATCAACTTTTCTTGGCATTTTGAATGTCGTCTGTACAACAGAAATAAACATATCCTTTCTAGTTGATGGGTCGCCGCTGTCAATCAAACATCAATTAACCAGTTAAGCCATTCATTTTAGACCAGAAGTGAGATATTCATCTCCAAGATATTCATTACAGCTTACTTAAGTAGTAATATTTCGATTTTTAGGTCGACCATGACGATTTGCCTTTTTGTTACACGACCCCAGCCACATATTTTACAAACTTATGTTTTTTTTTCTATATAGCATATAAACTACATTTTCGGAGGTCAATAGGAGTGGCTAGCAACTAGTTGTATTAACGCTGCAAACTGTCTGCAGTAAAAATGTACGATAATTTACAACACGGTGTGCCTTGTCATACACTGCTGGTTCTTTCCTGCACTGCGCCCATGCGAAATTATTAACGAATTGCTTATATATGTAAATATTCAGAACAAGGGTGTAGCATGTCCTAGGGAAAAACGAAACAACAAAAACAAATAGTAAAAATAAGAAAACTAACAATCTTTAACAATATGTTTATTTTGTGATGTAGTTGAATTGGATGCGATTTGTCACTTTTTACCGGTATTTGTCCTAGGAGTGTAAGACTTTTTTGGGTCAATGTCAAACTCTTGTAAGGAAGCTCTCACAATATTTCAGACCATTTCCCTCATGGTTTTTTACACACTTGTAGTGTAAAGGTCCCGTATCTTCATGAAATCAAAGAAGAAGGGTTTCGGCCACGAGGAAAGCGTTATTTGTATTATACTTAAAAATAAAATGCCACTTGCTTTCAGATTATAAAATTGGCGACCGCGTTGTTCTCTATCGGTCTCTTTTTACCTATTCTCGTTGTATAGACTACAAGACTACATTTTTAACCAGTAATATTTGAGCATAGATGTAAATCGGTCTTCACCAGGTGTTTATCACCGTCGAATTATACTCAGGTTTACATGCATCATGTAATTTCTTTTTGGATAATGTAAACAACGTCACGGGTCGTTGGAATTGGAATCAAACGACTGTTGATTCACGCTGCACGTTAACTCTCATTATTACCGACTGTCGATAGATGCATGCAAATCATATCCGTGTAGCAGCGGTCGTTTAAGAGATTTGTTACTAAGATTAGAAACAATTTTTTTCGCACGCGCGTCTCGCTTCCCAAAATGTAAGACAAAGACTGTCCTACCACATGATTAGTACTATAGATATGGAAGTTCCATTTAAACCCCAATCAAAAAAGGAATCAGCCCACTTCTATGGATCATGTTCAAGCTAAACCGTGCTATTTTTTTAAACCCATTACCAGACAGTGAAATTTTAGATCCGTCCAATTTGGAATAAGTTGCAGACGAGAATTCCAAGTTGATAAGATTTTTTAAATCATAATCTTTTGGGTTAGAAAGCATTGTGGATAATGAAGAAATTGCTTGTAACAAGCAATTTCTTCATTTTCCACAATGTTTTCAACAGATTTTTTCTTGAGGGGCGTAAAAAGGAGGGGTAAAGTGGGAATGGGTTAAACATGTGTATTGTTTACCCTACCTTTTGTGATTTGTGTATTACGTTTAGAGCAACGCATATATTGCCTATACATCGTAAACGATCGCTAATACCCTTTTCTTTCTACGCACTTTGCACCTTTGATGCACGTGCTTGTCCTCGAATTTCGATATGTGCATCAGACAACCGCACCTATGTCAAATAGCAAATATACCCACCTCCTCGTTTTACTATCCAGCTATTTCATCTTTTTTTTATACGACCGACTATTTCATCCTGCATGATCCATTCTTTTTTGCTTGATATTATCGACCGAATGTCGATATAGATATGTGCGCGTTGTTTGTATTGGGATAGAAATAAGAAGTCGAATTGAACAAGGTTAGCTAATTTAGCATTAGATACAGGGGTGGGAGTTTCAATAAGTGAGCGAAAAGTTGCGGAAGGAATAGACCGTCAAACTCTACATTGCATAACTATGGCCTATCATCAATTAAAACTAAGGTCGAATGAGATCACTGAAGCGTAAATTTTTTAAGAGATGAAAAGAATATTTTTTGTTCTCATGGAGGTATGAACCGAACAAATTCATCACACTGTATGAAGACGCGAAGCGGATCTATACCTAAGTGTGATTAGGTTTTTCGGTTCATACCTCCTCGAAAACAAAAATATTCTCTTCATTTCTTATAATTTGATAGCTTCGAGCGAAAAAAAGCATTAACTGTACACATTTTAAAACTTTTTGTATAGGACTATTTTGTGCGGAAGCATACAAAATAGCTGCGTGCTCAAAATTTTGTTCATGAAGTTATGAATAATTTTTTTCGACCAATCAGAACGCCCGTATTTTGATAGACGAAACAAAAAATTGAATTATTAATACGTACCAACAATGTGACGTAACCGCATGCATATCGATCTAACCAGCGCATTAAACGTGTTGTATACATGTATATGAATTTAATCGCGCAGAAATAAGCGAGTGATATAGTTGAGAAAACTTCTCTTGCATAGCGGCTTATTCATGGTGTCGAGACTTTTTGGCTTTTCAAACCTCGTCGTATAATGTCAATGCCAACGAGAGGAGGTCGGTCGAACAAGATGGACTGTACTGAAATAATATCACAACTATCCTCCTTAAAATGCGTCTTTCAGTTCAAACAACTTTGTCTTTTTGTATTTTCAGCTCTAGCCGGTAAGAAACAGACGACAGACAGGGCCACAGATACTGGACAAAAATCATTATTTCAAACAAACACGCCACCTCTATCCTCATCAATGAAAACAAGACACGTGACCGGAAATTTCATCACTAGAAAAATGGCGGATAGCTTTTTAGAAAAACGAGACATTCATTGGCAAGGGATCACGTGTGAATGCTGTAATTTTAGGTGTCGAATGAGTGAATTACGTGAATATTGTAGTTATGGGCCTTCAGACCAAGATTCCGATTTTCTAAATATGTAGATTTTAGGTTAATTGTGCCATCCATTCTTTTTACCAAGGAGATCCTATTTCCGGCTAGATGGCTTATCCAATGATTATCGCCGTTTGTTTTCTTCAAAAACCTAGTAATGAATTGTAGTTAAGAGGTTTTTGAACTAACTAAAGTTAGATAGGCCCTATTCCATACTCACTTTAAGCTTTTCAGAAAATACTAATTATTTAACTAGGGACGTAGAAAAAGAACTACTATATTTTTACGAGATATCGGCCTAGTTGATAAATATAGCTGAAAACTTTTGGATTAAAAAAGGAATAAATTATTCTGATAGGCAGATCCGAACCTTGTTCTCCCGATTGGGTCTCAATGTCTAAAATTCTAACAAGATATTGTTTGGATACAATATGATGAGTTTGTCAACCCCTTGTCACACCACAAAATGTAAAAAAGATGCTGCAGGCGACGAGCTTAAGTTTCTTTTTAATTTGTCCTTTTGAGTGGAAAGATGAAATTGTAACAAGGAATTTCTTCTTTGCTCGAGATGGTTTTCTATTTTTTTCTAGATGATCGTGTAAAAGCAGGATTAAGTGAGAAAGGGTTAATTAGATTTTTGGTAACGACCACTCAAGATAGGGAGAAAAATGGGTATATATATTTCAGATGTTTGGTTCCCGTGTGTAACAGATGTAAGATTTTACGTTAGCATCTTTTCATTTTATAGATACTAAAACTGTTTTGTGCTCAAGCTTTGAAATGTGTCCTTCGACATACTAATCGAGGATTAATTTCTTCTTTTTATAAACACTTTTAAGCTTTGCAAAAAATCCATTTTCTTCTTCTTCTTATATGTTATAAAATACATAGGTAAAATTTGTCCCTGATTTTAGTTTTCGGTCTTTTCCTCTTGTATCTCAGTTAAATTTGCTCATATCTTTAAATAACATATTGTGAAAATATATCTTATGTGGATATGTACACATTTATCATTTTTCACGCAAACGGTACTATCGTTACACTCTTTGCATCAAGCCACTAACCCATTACTAGACGAAAAAAATAGGCTGATCCAAATTCTAATAATTTGCGTACAACAAATTTCTGTTGATGGAATTTTTGATTTTTTTTACTAATGCGGTAGAAAACATTCCTGAAAATGAAGAAATTGCTTGTAACAAGCAATTACGTCATTTTCCATAATGTTTTCCAAAACATTTATTTTCTTCGGGGCTTGAAAAAGCGTGATTGTGTGAGAATGGTTTAAACCATGCGATTAGCTGGTGCGGGTTTATGTATAAACAGCAATGAAAAGTAAAATCAAAGCTTCAGTTAAAGAAGCTATTTGGATTTTATATTTAGACATTTCAACAATACTTATACAAACCCTGTGTTGTTGGTGCTCATTCGAATCGTTCCTTTGCGAGATTTAATGAGTATCCACTATTTAGGGGTTTGTTAAAATATAATGATTTTAGACTGCCGCTTATAATACATCTTTGTTATAGACCTCTGTAGAATTTATTAATATTAGGGGAGGGGTCTATTTTTATGTTTGCAATGTCAGTCAAATCTGGTATAACAAATTGTATTTGTAAGGCCTTGCAGTCAATTCCTTTCATTTCTTTTCCCCCATATAATTACTTCTTTCAAACTAAAGAAGGCATAATCATAAAAGCTTACCTCACATTGAGGGGTGATAGTTGATCTCGGATTAAAATTAATAAGAATCTTCTGTTTAGCCCCTAATACCTAATACGTACAGTTAGACAAGATCTTCATAAACGGCAACTTAACAATACGGCCTTTGAATGACGGATCGACGCTGTCAATCCGAAAAACCGATTGACTTTTGAACTCCTACACTTGTGTTTAGCATTTTTGTTCCTAAGGCGTCTAAAACGTCGTAATTGCGGAAAGCTTTAATTACTACGTTTAGTTAGCGAGGCAAAGGTTTGCCTTTATATCCCTGATCACGTGTTCTGCAAAATAATGTCGTTTATTACTTTAGTCGAATTGTCCGTGTCGGAGGTCAACAGGCGTGACCAGCGATCCGTCAATTCCACCAGCACTGTGATAGCGTTATGATCTCGTACTTCACAATGCCTGTCATATTTATAGTATACTTGCTTCAAAAAGAAACGATACATGTGAAAAAAATCCATGTATAGATTGTAACATAATACAAATCATGAAAGTTTCCGATGCATTATCTTGAGATATTCATGTTTGTGCGTGTATTTCGCGTGGAGTTCAGTGAGGTTGCGATTTTCTAATTACTTTTCTTGAATTACACTGGCACAGAAAATTTTCGACCAGGATCACTTATTTATGTACTCTTCACTCTTTCCTTCATGATCTTAAGATATAATTTATAAAAAAAAGTTCCAGAGGAAAAGAAGAAATTGTTTCTAATACACATTTTCTTCCCTTTTCTAATAATTTCTATATGTAAAACGATTAATGTATTAATTATGATAAGCACTCGTCTGCGGCGGCCTCAGCGTATCGTTCACTTTTTTTTGAAACTAGTATACATGATAAACAAATGTGCCTGATATATTTTACATGTGTTTGGCTTCGCATGGTATCTTTGTTTAATTATATACTGGTATAACAGCTTCCTTTATCTGACATATGTGGTTGGAGATATTTGAATAAATCTAAACAACTCGACATAATATTAAGTCTCTTTCTTAAACATCTGACATGGTACTCTTTATAATAAGAGTTCGTTTTCCCAAATGTTTTACAAATTTAAAACAATAGTTTTAATTTCTGTAGAATAATAACCCATTACAACAAAATAACGCTTTGAGTGCCCACACAATCCCTCCTTTTTACGCTCTAAGAAAAAGCATTGGAAAACATCGTCGAACATGAAGAAATTACTTGTATCACACAATGTTTTTTTTCCAATAAAACTGAACAAGAGGGCCGTTGGCCCTGGAGCGCTCACCTGAGATAAAGGCTCTTTTTCTTTCAACAGTCTAATTTCATGCTAAGGTTAGGATTATGAAACAAGTGGGCCACAATTACATGTAAAGACTATGAACCTGGGGATCCAAAAGTCTAAATTACAAATTCCAAGGCTTTAGTGCTGATTTGAAAGAAGGAAAAAACCTTTTCCATGGGTTATAATTTCAGAAATAAGAAAGAAGTCTGTGAGATGCTTAATGCTTATACCCCCCCCTCCTGGCTCCGCCCACGGAGACCCGAGGATCATGATTTTAGCTATTTGTAAGAGATAAATAAACTGATGCTTCATGCAAAATATTAAGGCTCTACCCCTTTGGGTCAGGAGGAGAAGATTTTTAAAGATTATTTTAAAATTTCACTTTTGTTGCCATGGCAACCAGAGTTTTTAACGGATTTCAATTCTTTTAGCTATTTTTGACGGGGACCACCTAAGCAACATTTCTGCCAAATTTGGTTCAAATTGGCCCAGTGGTTTGGGAGGAGATGTCATTTAAAAAATCGTTCTTTATTTCTATATAAATCCCCCTCCCGCTAGGGCTCCGCCCCTGGGGACCCGAGGATCGTGATTTTAACTATTTTGAAGGAGGTCAATATACTGATGCTTCATGCAAAATATTAAGGCTCTACTCCTTTCTTGGTCAGGAGGAGAAGATTTTTAAAGATTATTTCAAAATTTCACTTTTGTTGCCATGGCAACCAGAGTTTTTAACGGATTTCAATTCTTTTAGCTATTTTTGACGGGGACCACCTAAGCAACATTACTGCCAAATTTGGATCAAATTGGCCGAGTGGTTTTGGAGGAGATGTCATTTAAAAAATCGTTCTTTATTTCTATATAAACCCAACCCCCCTAGAGCTCCGCCCCTGGGGACCCGAGGATCATGATTTTAGCTATTTTGTAAGAGATAAATAAACTGATGCTTTATGCAAAATATCAAGGCTCTACGCCTTCTGGGTCAGGAGGAGAAGATTTTTAAAGATTATTTTAAAATTTCACTTTTGTTGCCATGGCAACCAGAGTTTTTAACGGATTTCAATTCTTTTAGCTATTTTTAAAGGGGACCACCTAAGCAACATTTCTGCCAAATTTGGTTCAAATTGGCCCAGTGGTTTGGGAGGAGATGTCATATAAAAAATTGTTCTTCGTGCTCAGGTGAGCTAAAAAATAAATAATAAAAAAAAAAAATAATCAACTTGAATTTGTCGTCTGCAGCTTTTTTCTGTTTGGATTAGTCTAAAATTTTGTTGTGTTGGAAAGGATTAGAGTGGTAAATTTGAAGTACTGTGTACAGAGCAGCCTAAACTCTTATTTCAACATTTTCATTGAATATAAAACTTAACTTTACTTCAATTAATAAGGAATGTTAAGTTATAGTTTTGATACAAAACTTGTATTTGATTCGAGCCGCGTAGGAAAAAAGGTTGAGTGAAAATCAAATTTTCTTACGCGGCGAATACCCAATGCAAGGTTTTGTATCACTACTGCATCATAGTATTCCATTTATTATATACAAACGAATTTTGATTCAAGATATAAAAAGGAGCAAACAAACTTTGTTCTAAATCAACCTTTTTTAAACAAATATTATAACGCCATTTCTTTGCGTGACGTCATTTCATCGGGGAAAATGACGTCATCCTACTATATCGTATCAACTCAGGTCATGAAAGATACAAATTCGTTTTCTTTTGAGTCCGATTTTGTCCGTGTACAATGTATATCTATAAAAAGGAAATTCGGTAGGTATATAACAAAGCACATTATCCATGAAAATGGAATCTGCTGTATTTCATTCTGACGGATTTAGACCGACGACTATGTAGCCCTTGACAAGACCGATTGCTCTCACCTAATGCAGTCGAAATGATACTGTTGTATCGTTTAACCCTTTCCTGTTTTGCAAAATTTTAGACCCGCCCAAATTCAAAGGATTTGCAGACGAAAATTTCAAGTTGATTTTATTTGAAAAATAACAATTCAGTAGAGTAGAAAATATTGTGGAAAAGAAGAAATTGCTTGTAAAAAGCGATTTCTTCTTTTTCCACAATGTTTTCCCCATTATAAAATCACAGGGTCGTAAAAACCAGGGATTAACCTGGAAAGGGTTAAAAAGCGAGGCCACTTAAATGAATGACTGATAGACGTCCATTGGTTGTACCAGCAACACAGCAGAATATCGTGATTTATAGGTTTTTGTTCGTGAACAAGTGACATTTTATCTCCTGCGAAGTATGACTAAACATGTATATGTATAGATGTACAAGTATTAGTTAGGGATCAAAGGTCAATTTTGTCTATACAAGTCTATATGTATGCATTAAAGGTTAGATTAACCACAACATAAAAAATAATATCCGCGTTGAAGTGGATTCATGCCAGAGTGTGTATACAATCAACAAAACTTATAAACTGGTAGGGCCTATAGATGTACAAGTTATGGTGAGTGATCAAAGTTCTATTTTGTCTATACCTCAAAGACAAAATTGACCTTTGATCACTCTCTATAACTTGTACATCTATACTCGTTTCTTTTTAAATATAAACCATTTAACGTTGTTTTTTTGTAACTAATTCAATGAATGATTGACCAATCGCTTGCCCCGCCCACTTACTCCTTTGGTCCCGCCTTTTAACTCCGATAGGAAGTGCCGGTCCGATTTAAAACAGCGTTATTATTGACAAATTTATGTCCACTAGCATGTAACAAAAATTAGAATAGTTGTTTGGCGACGCTTAAGTCGCCAAACCAACAAAAATGCTTAACAAAAATGGTGGCATGTCGGAGTTCAGACTTCGATCCCGGACTAAATGAATGATTTGATTAGTCGAATGTTTTTTTTCTGATCGACAGCCGCGATTGGTCAGTTATCGACTAGGCAACTTCAGTGGTGATCGTTCAGATTTTATTTTCGGTTAAAAATTAACTTCATTTGTTTTGCATTTCAAATTATTTTAAAAGATCAAATTATTTTAAAAGATAAAATTATCGGGTGGATTAATTTTAACTGAATGAAAAGCTTTTCAGACTTTCGGGCAAAACAAACTTATTTCTTTCGATAATTCAAACAAATTGTGCCAAACCTCAGATATAGTTGATATTTGTCGATGATTAATCATTTCTCAACTTTGAAATTAATTCGTAACCTTTGTCATTCTGAATAATAAGGCCTCTATAGATTTATATTGAAATCAAAGGACTGAAAGCATTGGAAGCACCGATTATGGCGTAACATTTATTTTCGAAAATTATCTTAAAAAATAATCATAGCTAAAAGGAACATGTAGGTGATTAAGACTAAGATCAGACTGCACATATGCGCAGGAAGACCTTCGTCTATACGTCCTACCAGAGCAGAAATGTCCGGGGTTCAGCTTTAATTTCAGGCTGTCAATCATATAAACAATCGACCAACAAAGTCCTTTATTTGAACCTACTGGTTTAGGAGGAGAAGGTTTTTAAAGAAATTGTGGACGGAAGGACAGACGGTCGAACGGACAACGACCGATCACAATTGCTCACCTCGCACTTTGTGGTAGGGTGAGTTAAAACAAAGAAATAAACGAAGGAAAAATATTTCTCGTTACGAGACGTCAAAAAAAGGCGGTAAAGTACAACCTGAATGGAACCGGAATTCACCGGATGAATACGTTATCTGTTGATTGCACCGAAAATTGCCATACTTGTCGTTTCCACGACGTATCGATTACGTTATTGGCTTCCTCTAGAAATACAGCCGTTATCGACATTACCGCAAGACTACCGACCTCATCCGACAAATTTAGCCGTTTCGAAGTAAGGCACAGGGAATATATATTTAACCCATTCCCACACTGTAATGTTCTTTGATTATAACATTAATAACACAAAAAGTGTTTTAGACTACTTTTATATACAAGATGTACATTCTATATAATAATAGAATAACTCTAGTAACTCATTTGACTCATTCGCTATTCGTCTGCTGGTGATGGTATTTATATAGGTATCTATATTTAGAAATAGTCGTCTGCTTTTGGTAATACTATTCTTAGAAATATAATATTACATCTCCCTTCTTTTTAAAAATAAAATGTAAGCTTTAGTAAACTTTCGAATTTTCAGCACTGTATGTCAGTTTGGTCTGCGTTTGACTTTTGTGGGTCAGCTTATCTGGACAAAAATTCCTTGTCCGTGTGAACATTTTGTTATCAGGGAGTTTCCACATTGTTATAGGATCTTGTTAATGAAAAGTAATTATAAAGTAATACAAATCAAAAAGATAATACTGATATGAGACATATTTACACTATTACAGAAAAACTTTCACATGTGTCTGTTTAATGTACAGCTCTTTCCTTCATGTCCTTACTTTTGCCAGATTGGGTCACTCAGATACTTATTTGGTTTAACTGTCCTACCTGACTTTGTAATATATTCACCTGTAGGATGCTGGTTTGATTCTTCTTTATTAGGCAAATTTTCAGAAATTTGATCTTTTGAATTTTTGTCATCTGTATTAGCCAAATAATGTAAATTTTGATTTTGTGAATTAATTCCATTTTGATTTTTAGTTTTGTACAAAAATTTCCTGTTTCTCCTGTATATTCCACCATCGTCTGTCTGTACAATATATGATCTGTCTGAGTGTATGTCAATAATATTTCCTGGCTTCCATTGTTTATCAAATTGTACACGCACTTGATTCCCTATTTCTAAAGGATTTAGTGGTTTTGATAATCTGTCATAAAACTTTTTCTGGGTATTATGATTATCTTGAAGTTTACAGCGAACTTCGTTTAAATCAACAGCTTGTGGAACTAACAATGAGTTAGTTGTGGGTAGTGTCGTTCTCAATCTTCTATTCATCAATAATTGAGATGGAGAATAACCACATTTTAATGGAGTTGTTCTGTACTCAAGAATAGCTAAATTCTCGTCTTTTTTGCTATCCTTAGCCTTCTTAAACAAACGCTTTACTGTTTGCACAGTTTTTTCTACAAGACCATTACTTTGGCTATGCAATGGACTACTTGTCACATGTTCAAAATTCCAGTTTTTGGCGAAACTTTGAAAATTTTCACTCATAAAGTACATAGCATTGTCTGAAATAACCTTCTGTGGTATTCCAAAACGTGAAAATATCGATTTCAATTTTTTGATAATTGAAACACTTTTGTTGTCTGTCAACAAGTCTACTTCAAAATATCTGCTGAAGTAATCTACAGTTATCAAATAGTCATTATTGTCAAAAGTCATTAGGTCTATACCTATAACCTGCCACGGCAATTCTGGTATTTCATGAGATTTTAACGGTTGCTTTGTGTTTGAATGCCTATGCCTCAAACAAATGTTACATGTCAGTACATAGTCAGTGATATCTGCTGACATTTTCGGCCAAAACATAATATCTTTTGCACGGCTTATACATTTATCTATTCCCATATGACCAGTATGGAGAATTTCCAACATTTCTTTTCTCATTTGTCTAGGTATAACAATTTTCTCTCCGCGAAAAATAATATTGTCGTAAACCGAAATCTCATCCCTATGATTCCAAAATTCTATGATATTGGAAGGACAATCTGATCTTAATTCAGGCCATCCTTGCAAAGTAACCTGTATGAGAGTTTGACATTGAGGATCATTTTTCGTCATTGTTTTGACTTGTTCAAGTTTTTTGTCACTTATTTTTAAAGTTGACAAGACAGTATGAATATGTAACTCAATGTTCTCATATAAATCTGGTGATGTATCATGGAGATATTTTCTAGATAAGAGATCTCCGACAGGAATTTCTTTTCCTGGAACATACTTAACATCAAGATCATATTTTTGCAATTCAAGTAGCATTCTTTGTAATCTCGGTGTAGCATTACACAATGATTTTTTCATAATTGAGCTTAAGGGTTTGTGGTCAGACTCTACAGTAACTGTTTTACCATATATATACTGGTGAAAACGCCTACACGAAAATAAGATTGCAAGCATCTCTTTTTCTATCTGTGCATAATTTGATTCTGCAGAAGTAAGACTTTTTGAAGCATAAACGACAGGTTTGCCCTTTTGTAAAAGTACACTTCCTAGTCCATTTTGTGATGCATCGCATTGGATTGTGATCGGCTCATTTTGATCAAAGTATGCAAGTACAGGGGCAGAGCACAGAATAGATTTGACCTGTTGAAATGCTTTTTCTTGTGGTTCATTCCATTCGAATTCTATTTCTTTCTTTAAAAGAAGTCGTAATGGTGCAGTAACCGACGCAAGATTTGACGCAAATTTGGTCATGTATGTAACCATACCTAAATACGTCTCAAGTTCTGCTCTATTCTTCGGCGCTTCCATTTCCGAAATAGCAGAAATTTTCTTCGGGTCAGGTTTAATACCTTGTGCCGATAATATATGTCCAAAGTACGATACTTGCGTTGTGCCTATGACACATTTTTCAGGATTGAACCTTACGCCTGTTTGTCTAGCGCGTTTCAGTACATTTTTCAGATTTTCGTCATGTTCGTCTTTGGTCTTTCCCCAAATTACAAGATCATCCACGATGCCTGTAACACCAGGCAGTCCTTCAAAAGCTTGATCGAGCTTTTGCTGAAATATGTCCTGTGAGCAATTTAAACCAAACGGTAACCTTTTGAATTTCCAACGTCCAAATGGCGTATTAAATGTAGTATAGTCAGATGAAAATTCGTCTAACTGCACACTCCAGTACCCACTTGTCGCATCCAGTACTGAGAAATATTTAGCATTTGCTAATTGAGTCGTAACTTCTTCAAAAGTTCTCATGGGGTAATGTGGTCTACATATTGCATCGTTTAGAGCTTTTGGATCTAAACATATTCTCAATTGTTTTGTTTTGCTTTTTTCAACAATAACAATATTGTTACACCAAGACGTAGGTTTTAACACCTTTTCAATTATGTCATGTCTTTCCATTCGCTCCAGTTCAGTTTTTAGTCTGTCTTTCAGAGCAATTGGTACCCGTCTAGGTGGGTTGATTACAGGAATACAATTGGGTTTCAAATGTAGACTTACTTTTCCATCCATTAAACCAATACCTGCAAAAACATCTTTAAACTCTTTGACAACATGTGCCTTTTGTTCTGTCTGGTCAGAGGAATAATGACTATCGACTGCGTATACCAGCTTAATCAAATTAAGATCCAATGATGTTTTCATAGAAATCAACGGCTTTGACTTTGTGTCTACTATGTAGAACAAAATATCAGATAAATGTTTGTCTTTATATGTAACTGGCAATTTTATCATACCTTTAACATTCAAAGGATTTCCTGTATATGATGACAAAGTACCTTTTGGCAATTCTAAAGGATGCTTTATCTTTAAAGATCTGAATTGGTTCTCATTTATTATGTTGACTTGACTTCCAGTATCAATTTTGAATGTTATTGGAATTTTATTGTTACCAACCAAAATTTTGGCAAAAGCTTGGTCATGATCAGAAAAAGATGTACTCACCATATTCACGTTGAAGTCAGTGTCATCATCATCAACTTCATTACTTCATTCACTTTTTTAGTTCTACACATTTTGATGAAATGGTCTAATTTCCCACACTTTCGACAAGTTTGACCTTTTGCAGGACACTGCTTATTATAATGCTTATATCCACATCGAGAACAAATATCAGAGTTCGATTGTCGTTTGTTATGAACATCCGATCGTTTGTTTCCCGGTTCTGGTCGTACGTGGCCCTTGGGTCGTTTGTAGCCCGATACTCCAATTTGTTTTTGTTTTGGGTTATTTTGTTTAGCCCCGACAGCATGAACGTCCTCCTTTACCATCTCTTGCATTTGTTTCTCGGCGTACTCGAAATTTTGACAAATTTGAATAGCCATCGCCAAAGTCAAGGTATCCCCTTTTTCGATCAATTTCTCTCTTATTCGTTTTGAGTTAGTTCCGAAAACAATTCTATCTCGTATCATCTCATCGGAATCATGGAAATTACAGTCCCGAGCTTTTAGCTTTAGCCTTGTCACGTATGAATCAATTGTTTCATCTTTTTGACTCTCATGGTAGAACTGATATCGAGCAAATATAGGGTTGAGGGTTGGTCTAACATAATTCCGAAATCTGGTGTAAAACGTATCTAGTTTTTTCCCGTCTTCGTCTGAAATATCCGTCCAGGTATGTCGAATATCTCGGCCTTTATCCCCAAGCCAGAGAAGTAAATACGAGACATGTTCACTTTCCTCCTTTTCACTCAAAGGTCCAGAGAAAACTAGTTCACAATGTCGAACAAATTTTTCAAACTGTTCTGGTAGATTACTGTCTTCCCAGTTCATAGAAGGTGGCTGAATTCCTTCCATTCTACCTCACTGTAGGTGATGGTATATCAAATGGTTAATCCAAGTAAAATCACTTTCTTCTTCTATCCCACTTCTGACACCATGTAATGTTCTTTGATTATAACATTAATAACACAAAAAGTGTTTTAGACTACTTTTATATACAAGATGTACATTCTATATAATAATAGAATAACTCTAGTAACTCATTTGACTCATTCGCTATTCGTCTGCTGGTGATGGTATTTATATAGGTATCTATATTTAGAAATAGTCGTCTGCTTTTGGTAATACTATTCTTAGAAATATAATATTACACACACAATCCCTCCTTTTTACGCCCCACAAGAAAAGAGCTTTGGAAAACATTTTGGAAAATGAAGAAATTGCTTTTATCAAGCAATTTCTTCATTATCCACAATGTTTTCTATCCTAAAAGACAAAAGCATTTAAGCTTCCATCAGCTTGAAATTGTCGTCTGCAGCTTCTTTCAGTTTGATCTGGACTAAAATTTCACCGTACGGGAATGGGTTGAATTAAATTTATAATGAATTGAGTAGATTTAACACGAAGCCGCGAAAGTGCCATTCATTACTATTGGAAAAGTAGATTATTCTCCTATATCAAATTTTCATGAAAATCTGTCCAAGAGTCGCTAATTTCCAAGGCGTTAAACGTCGCAGATTTTAGCCTGTCGTCACATCAAGGTTATTTCATATAAAGTACGCAGAAAAGAAGAGATCGGTTAGGAATTATTTTGACAAGCATTTAACCTATTCCCACACACGAACGCTTATTTTGGCGCCCTAGCCAAAAAAAGCTTCTGAGAACATTGTGGGGAAAAAAATAAGAAATTGCTTGTTATAAGATACAACCCAATCAGCATGATATGAACAAACTTGGTAGACAGCCACTAGAGTATACTAGAAAACCAAATATCAAACCACTCTGCATTCTGGTTTCAGAGAGCAAGATTTTTAAAGATATCCTTTTTTGTTTGAAGCGCAAGGACAGAGACAGCTACTGTATGATGAAACATATTACAAATATGATCACTCTCTGCTTTCTAGTTAAAGAGAATAAGATTTTGATAAAAATTCTAGATGATGTTACATACTAAACATCAAAGTCCTCTGCATTCTGGTTTCAGTGAGGATGGTTGTTTAAAAGGCCATTGCACGATTATGAAAGAAAAGTTTTGGCTCTCAGTTTTCAAATTTCCATCTTTAATTCTTTCAGACGTTTGTTAGAAGGCGATTAAGCTGATTTTGTAATAAAATTTACTGTTCCTAACTTAAACAAAGAGAGAAAAGAAGCAATAATTTTACGAGTTACGACACGCCAAAAATATCTGCGAAATACAACTCAAATGGAACTGGAATTCATCGGGTAAATACGTCATCTGTCAATTGCACCGAAATTTACCTGATTTGCGGTTTCCCTGACGTATCAATTACGTTACTTCCGCTAGCAATACAGTCAATATCGATATCAACTGAAGACTAACGACCTCTTCCGATAAATCCCGACGTGACAAAGTAGGACAAAAGTATATCACATTTAATTAAATTTGTAGACAATTAAGTAGATTTAACTCGAAGAAAGAATATTTGTTTTGAAGATAATACTAATAACTATTGGAAAAGTAGATAATTTTAATATATCAAATTTTCGCGAAATTCTGTTCAAGAGCCTTTTCAAGATTTCATTATTTTCTCATGTGATATCACAACAGCAACAAAATTTAAAAGTTGATTTCAATTATTAGAATAACTTTGGAAGAGTATCAAATAAAAAACACCCCTGCCAAGTTTCATCTAGTTTGGTCCTATAGTTTGAGAGGAAACCATGTTAAAAGAAATTGTTGACTGACACACAACTCTGACGACGCCCGATTTCTGGCAATTACAGTAGCGAAGGTGAACTAAAAACAAACAAATCTTATGTTTGTAAGGCACCTTTTTCTCCCTGAAAGACAAGTCCCCATTCTCCCCTGACAGATATATACAGTCTCCTCTTTTTTTTTTATAAATATCAAACAAAAATGTGTAGAGTTTCTCCATATCGTAAAACTGGGCAAAATATGGATGCATTTTGATAAAATATAACCAAATCATCATTTTTCATTCTAAGTTTTCTTTTACTTTTTTTATAAGAAATATATTTAAATACTTAAAAAATTATCATTTACAAAGGCATCTAACAATTTTCAGATTTTATAGTACATGTAAATTTACACAAATAACAATTACTTAAAAAGTTTAAAAGGTCTAAAATTCTTCATCATATTTTTCTGACAATATCCCTTTATAATTGACAGATCACTGGCCCTGCCCACTGCCTCTGCTGTCCACACCTTATGACTGCGACAGAAAGTTCCAGTTCAATATTAAATAGCAATATTTTGCTATATTTATGCCCAGTAGCACGCAAAAAAATTAACAAAACAAGAGGGCCAGAATGGCCCTAAAATCGCTCACCTGACTAATGTAAGATGATTCGAAATTTTGCCAACACTTCTGAAAAGGGTCACCCAAGGAATATCCATTTATGTTTAGTTGAAATTGGCCCAATGGTTACTGAGGAGATGTTGAAAAATTTCAAAGTAAAAAAACTGCCACGCTCTGTCACTCCCATATTTGGGCGTAAATCAAAATTCTGCAAACACCTTTTGAATAAGGTCACCAAAGGAACATTCATGCCAAGTTTTGTTGAAATTGGCCCAATGATTACTGAGGAGAAGATATCTTAAGATTTCTAAATAAAAAACTGCCCAACCCTGCCAAGCCCATATTTTGGGCGTAAATCAAATTTCACAAACAACTTTTGCATTCATGCCAAGTTTGGTTGAAATTGGCCCAATGCTTACTGAGGAGAAGATATTTAAAGATTTCTAAATAAAGAAACAGCCAGGCCCTTATTTGGGCGTCAATCAAATTTCCTTAACACTATTTGAAAAGGGTCACCCAAGGAACATTCATGCTAAGTTTGGTTGAAATTGGCCCAATGGTTACTGAGGAGAAGATGTTTAAAGATTTCTAAGTCAAAAACTGCCCAACCCTTCCACGCCCTTATTTGGGCATCAATCAAAATTCTAGAACAACTTTTGAAAAGGGTCACCCAAGGAAAATTCAAACCAAATTTGGTTGAAATTGGCCCAATGGTTACTGAGGAGAAGATTTCAAAGTCAAAAACTGCCACGCCCTGCCACGCTTATATTTGTGGGTCAATCAAATTTCCACGAACAACTTTTGAAAAGGGTCACCCAAGGAACAGTCATGCCAAGTTTGGTTGAAATTGGCCCAATGGTTCCTGAGGAGAGGATGTTTAAAGATTTCAAAGTCAAAAACTGCCACGCCCTGCCACACCCATATTTGGGCATAAATCACAATTCCACTTACAACTTTTGAAAAGGGTCACCCAAGGAACACTCATGCCAAGTTTGGTTGAAATTGGCCCAATGGTTCCTGAGGAGAGGATGTTTAAAGATTTCATGGTTCCTGAGGAGAGGATGTTTAAAGATTTCAAAGTCAAAAACTGCCACGCCCTGCCACACCCATATTTGGGCATAAATCAAAATTTCTAGAACAACTTTTGAAAAGGGTCAACCAAAGGAACATTCATACCAAATTTGGTTGAAATTGGCCCAATGGTTACTGAGGAGAAGATGTTTAAAGATTTCAAAGTCAAAAACTGCCACGCCCTGCCACGCCCATATTTGGGGGTCAATCAAAAATCGGCGAACAACTTTTGAGAAGGGTCACCCAAGGAACATTCCTACCAAGTTTGGTTGAATTCCGCCCAGTGGTTACCGAGGAGAAGATGTTAAAAGAATTGTTGACGCCTTCTGACGCACGACGTACAAAAGGTGACACCAAAAGCTCACCTTGAGCACGTTGTGCTCAGGTGAGCTAAAAATGGTTGGTTTGCAAACTAAACATCATTACTAAAGCTGGAATGAGCTTTAGTTACAATGGTTAAGTCGCAAATACAAAAAATGTCGACCAAGGTCAGAGTTCAAAGTTAACTTCTGATCTAAATGAATTATTGGATTGGTACATTTCTTCAATTGGTAGCTTCAATTGGTCAATTCATGAAATTACAGAACAAACAAAATTACTTTTTGAGAGAAACTTGTGCATTTAAATAAACCAATTAAAAAATGACGAAATTCTAGAGTGGTCAAAAGAAGAGACTAATGTCTTGGAAGAATTATTGTCTTCGTCCTCAGCGACAGCATATGACTTGGTTAAAGTTTTTATATCTATTTTATATCTAGCGCTAGAGGGCAAATATTTTACACATGCACTCCTTAGGATAGATACCTTAACCATATGACCTTGTAATCTTGACCTTTAACCCATTATAAGAAACTTTAACAAAAAACATTTTCTATCTTGGTCATTTTTCATGTAAGGGAGCTCGTATTTTTCACATGCATTCATCAGGAAATGGGCTTTCATTTGAGATAATGACCTTGAACCTGTTATCTTGTCTTTTAACTTGCTTTAGAAAATTTAACAAAAAACTATTACTTTTTCTTTCTTGGTCATTTTCCATCTTAGGATCCCCATATTTCCCACATGCATTCTTCAGGAGATAGGCTTTCATTTCAGACAATTACGTTGACCATGTGACAGTGACCCTTTATAAAAACTAAACCCAAAACTTTAACTTTACATATATTGGTCTTTTTCATCCTAGGGTGCCAATATTTCAAACATGCAACCATCAGGGAGTGAGACAATGGCCTTGACTCTGTGTCCATTTACCCTTTACCTTCAACCCTGTTGAAGAAAGTACCCAGGATGAGCTACTTTGTGCACTGACAACTTTTGTTTTCTCCTAGGTGTGAAATGGGTACCCTGCTAATCCTTAATTACAACCTCAAAATTTGCATGATCTAATTCAAGGTTTAAGCCCAGTGAAAAGGTCAAGCAACTCAATACCTCAAAAATGGCCATCCGAATTTCATGAATAGTGCGATACTACTTGGGTATGAATGAAACAACAATTTGATATTTGATGAAATGATAATAAATAAGGCTAAATTAATTCTGTGTTAACTTTGACTGAAAAATTTTAAATGGTTGATGATTGCTTTTAGAAATTACAATCTTTAATTATGATTTGTGGTTGTCACAACATTTGACTCTGGTGGAGAAAGCAATGGTAAATTCATAGTTCCATTTGCAGACAGAACACTTTTAAGGAAAGTACTAGATGGTTGTCCCAGGACAACTTCTGTCAAGCCCACGAAGTTTTGACCATCAACTTGACCTTGACCATCAATTTTAGTGTTTGACCTTGAGCTTTGACCTTGAACTTGAAGCTATCCAAAACTTTCTTTCAAATGGCACATCTACTCATGATGGAGAATAGTTGTGCCAATTTATTTTGAAATCTATCCATAATTGTAGGAGAAATGCTCTTGACAATTTTCGTGTTTGACCTTGAGCTTAGACCTTGACATTAGAACTATCCCAAAAATTCTTCCAAATGGCACATCTACTCATGATGGAGAATAATCATCAATAATTTTCAGGTAGAAAACATTGTGGGAAATGAAGAAATTGCTTCTAAATAGTACTTTTTTCATTGTTTGCAATGTTTCCAGAGAATTATAAGGGGAAGGGGGGCTTGCATGAAAAAGCATCACTATGTAGAAAAG
Source organism: Fragum fragum (assembly GCA_946902895.1). Taxonomy (NCBI): domain Eukaryota; kingdom Metazoa; phylum Mollusca; class Bivalvia; order Cardiida; family Cardiidae; genus Fragum; species Fragum fragum. The sequence continues at coordinate 35,293,232 of OX336371.1, forward strand.
GGTTTAAAAACACCCTACTAATATGACCACTTTAAAAAAAATACAGAGAGTGGTCGTGATAGAGGGGTTTTCTTGTTTTTTAAAAATGGTAAAACTTCACAAATTATCTAATGATACCTTATATTATTTCCCATACTCTTCTAGAAATAAAGTAGAAGTAACTAATATGTGATTTTTAAAAGAAAAGTCATGTTACTTTATTCACAATTCATTACAAGACAAATAAATTAGGTCCATGATTGTCCTATATCCCTAACCTGAGTAACAATATCAAACAGTGACATGGCAACCTAAATAATTGTGTAGTTGTGCCTGGGTGGAGCCAAATAACACAACTTTTGTAGACTGTAATGTAACATAACATAGAAGAAAGATTTCAAACTTTGATTCTTTATAATATATTTTCAATCTTTGTGTTTCAATGGCCATAAGTTTTTGACAAAAATCAATTCTTTTAGAAAAAATTCACCCAAGAAACACCCCGAAATACAGTTTAACCTGGTCTTCCGGTCACCTCCATTCAGCATGCACCTGTCTTTAACAGCCAGTTAAATGTCCCCTGATCATTTTTAAATTACATTTTACATGTATTCAACAAGCACCTTTCAAACGCAGTCAACTGTTGTCAAAATCATATCACAATCTTTGAAATAATATGAGTTTGCAGCTTGCAGGTCTAGGGCAATTTTCATGGATATGTTATTCTCTTGACTCAGCATTGTTTTAGGATTATCTATTCAAGTCTCAAAATCAGCTAAACATGCACACGCATCACCAATTAACAGGTGTTTTGCAGATAACTATATTTTCATCAAATTGCTTGTTTTTGCTAAAAATACTGCTTTTGATTAGAAATTTAAACTCAATACATTTGAGATTCAAACTTAAACAATAAAAATTGATCGAGTATGATAAATGAAATTGCTGTTCTCAGAAAGAAACCTAATATTGTTTTAAACAAAAACATACTGACAGAGTAAGGTTGGTTTACAATTTCACCCAAGGAACAATTCTGTCCAAATTCTAATTGATAATTGATTAGATAGTAGTGTTTTTACATGATGATCAAAATGAACGAATGGACTGACCCTTAACTGACCTGCCTATATCATGTCAATTTTTGATCTTGCAAATAATAACTATGACCGTTTGATATCTTTATTGAGTTATTTTATCAGACATGAACTTTCATATATTTGCCATGATGACATGTCAACTAAGCTTTTCAATTTCAATGGACAATTTTATAGACTTCATGAACCGTGAAAATTTAGACCTACGAGTATTCTTACCAAAACTTAACTAAATGTTTGAATGAGCTATTTCTTGTATATCATTTACCAGGAATATGAACAATTTAAATCCACCCAATCTTCTTTTTATACAAACATCCAGCCACCACAGGGATTGTACAGGAAAGGGTTAAGCAAGTGATTTGGTAAATCTCTTGACTGCTTGCTTAGGACAAGTTCGACTGCAGTTTCAGCCTTATTGGCATCGTGGTTTAGTTGAAGATTTAAAAAAAAATCATGGACAAACAGACAGTCGATGGACATTGTGCTCAGGTGAGCTACAAATGTTTTAACAGGAAAAAATTAAACTAAGTCCACATTTCAAATTGCATTTCAACTGAAAAAATCTGTCAAAATGGGTAGAAAAAGTGAGAAAAGGAGAAATTGTCTTTTTCAATAACTTTTCTAAAGCCATTTTACCTAATTGCATAAAATCAAAGATTGTGAGGTAATTAGTTAAGCCTCTTACCAAATGATTCCATACTTAGATGCAGGGACAACTTTGTGGAACAGGCTAAAATGCTTGTAACAAACTATTTCTCCCTTTCTCACAATATTTTCTCTCCTCACCTATTTAACACAAATTTTCATTTTAAATACACTTTGAAAATATTGTCGATTCTTATTTCAATTTGGACCAGTAAAAGTTTATGTCATCTTGTAATTGGTGGAACAATAAATCATAAAGAAAATGTCACTTTTATGTACTTGATGCATTTACTGTTTTAGTGCCCTAAACCTCTGTTGCAAATATCTATTTAACCCATTACCAGTTGGCAAAATTTTATATTGGTCAAAATTGACAGGAGTTGCGGACGACAATTAAGTATAAGAAAATTTGAACTTTTTCAACATTCTGGGTGGAAAAATTTCTGGCTGTAAGCAGTTTCTTCCTTTTCCACAATTTTTTCTCAATTGTTTTTCTAGAGAGGTGTCAAAAAATGTCTTTGTTTGAATTGGTTAATCTTTATTTTCTATGATTGCTAGAATTAGGATCTAAACATTTGAATTCAACTTGTCATTTATCTATGATCATCTATGATGTCTTGTATTGCTATGTGACCTTGACCTTTGTGTCCCTGACCTTTGACTTCTATAACTGTTATGTCTATCCCTACTATGAGATCTATGTCGATCATCATAATCATAGTCACTATATGCATCTCTCTCATCGTAATATTCACGTTTTCTACGAGATTGTGTCCCTGAGGAATTTGACCTCCGCCTAGAAGCACTATTTGATCTTTCACGTTCACGAGAGCTCTCTCTGTGTTTAGATATGTAATCAGGTTCAGACCACGCTCCTGCACTTCTTGCAGGGGAATGGCCCCGTGACCTTTCTCTAGTTCTTGTACTGCGTGTACTTCTGTTTGAATTATCATCATTTTGATGTGACCTACTTCGATGTCTATCTGCTCTAGCTGAGCGTCTTATATTTTCCTCATTCAATGCTGCTCTATCACTCCTGCTTTTATTTGACCGATTAAATCCACGATTTGATTCTTCACGACTTTTTCTATCAGCTTGACGGGTTTCTTTCCACCTCCTTTCCTGCATTCGAAGATCTTCTTCTTGCTGCTCCTTTCTTCGTTTCTCACGCTCTAAACCCTTTTTCATTGCATTAAATTCATTTCTTACATCCTTGACAAGAATTGGTTTCAACACATTATCTGTATTGTCACCAGTATCACTATCAAAACTTTTGGTGTCTATAGAGTAACACTTGGGGGCTTTTTCCGATATAGAGGGTTTAGTTCTGAATGCTGGATAACTTAGCTGAGATGTATCTTTTGTAAAATGTGTACTATGTGTACTGTGTGTACTGTGAAAACTATGTTTACTGCTGTGAACGCTATCAGTATCTGGAACAGCTGAAAAAACATCATCAATTGTGATATTTTACAATAGAAAGCATCATCCCTTCAGTATAGACTAAGAAGGGTCATTCTACCTACAAGTAATGCTCTTTGCAAATTCAAACTCTTAAAAAGCTTTTTTGATTCTATCTCTTTTACTTTATGAAATACTGAATGGTCCTTACCATTACTTGTTTAAAGTATTGCAATTCAGAATAGTACTACTTTTATTAATCCTTCCCTGTTTCTTGAAATTTTAAACTAGTTCAAATTGAAAGAAGTTGCATACAACAACAACAAAAAAAATTGGATGTAATTTGAAATGAAACCATCCTATGTGGAAGAAATATTGTGGAAAAAGGATAAATTGCTTGTTACAAGCAATTTATTCTTTTTCATAATGATTTCTTCAGAATAAAATTGCAGCAATGCAGTCTCTGGTTTGCACAAGAAAGGGTTAATAGATCCAGTGTGAGCGTAAATGTCTCTTTTCAACTTTCAATTCACTTTTGTTTTTTGCTCAACTTGTTTTTCAACTGTTACTGCAGACATAAAAATTTTAGACTGGCCAAAAATGAAAGGAATTGCATTGCATTGGGTTAATGACTAACTAAACCCATTCCCAATGACGCTTTTTGACGCCCCCCCCCCCCCCCCCCCAAAGAAAACTATTCAGAAAACATTGTGCAAAAAGAAGTGTTGCTAGTAACAAGCATTTTCTTCATTGTACACTAAGTTTTCAACCCAGAAAATTGAAACAAGAGGGCCAGAATGGCCCTAAAATCGCTCACCTGCCTAATGTAAGATGATTCGAAATTTTGCCAACACTTTTGAAAAGGAATATCCATTTAAGTTTAGTTGAAATTGGCCCAATGGTTACTGAGGAGATGTTCAAAGTAAAAAAACTGCCCCACCCTGCCACGCCCATATTTGGGCATGAATCAAAATTCTGCAAACACCTTTTGAATAAGGTCACCAAAGGAACATTCATGCCAAGTTTTGTTGAAATTGGCCCAATGATTACTGAGGAGAAGATATTATAAGATTTCTAAATAAAAAACTGCCCTACCCTGCCACGCACATATTTGGACGTCAATCAAATTTCACAAACAATTTTGAAAAAGGTTCACCCAAGGAACATTCATGCCAAGTTTGGTTGAAATTGGCCCAATGCTTACTGAGGAGAAGATATTTAAACATTTCTAAATAAAGAAACAGCCACACCCATATTTGGGCGTCAATCAAATTTCCTAAACACAATTTGAAAAGGGTCACCCAAGGAACATTCATGCCAAGTTTGGTTGAAATTGGCCCAATGGTTACTGAGGATAGGATGTTTAAAGATTTCTAAGTCAAAAACTGCCACGCCCATATTTGGGCATAAATCAAAATTTTGCAAACAACTTTTAAAAGGGTAACCCAAGGAACACTCATACCAAATTTGGTTGAAATTGGCCCAATAGTTACTGAGGAGAAGATGTTTAAAGATTTCAAAGTCAAAAACTGCCACGCCCTGCCATGCCCATATTTGGGGGTCAATCAAAAATCCACGAACAAATTTTGAAAAGGGTCACCCAAGGAACATTCCTACAAAGTTTGGTTGAAATTGGCCCTATGGTTACTGAGGAGTAGATGTTTGAAGATTTCAAAGTCAAAAACTGCCACGCCCTGCCACACCCATATTTGGGCATAAATCAAAATTCCACGAACAACTTTTGAAAAGGGTCACCCAAGGAACATTCATACCAAATTTGGTTGAAATTGGCCCAATGGTTACTGAGGAGAAGATGTTTAAAGATTTCAAAGACAAAAACTGCCACGCCCTGCCACGCCCATATTTATAGGTCAATCAAATTTCTGCAAACAAGTTTTGAAAAGAGTCACCCAAGGAACATTCATGCAAAGTTTGGTTGAAATTGGCCCAAAGTTACTGAGTAGAAGATGTTTAAAGATTTCAAAGTCAAAAACTGCCACGCCCTGTCACGCCCATATTTGGGCATAAATCAAAATTTTGCGAACAACTTTTAAAAAGAGTCACCCAAGGAACATTCATGCCAAATTTGGTTGAAATTGGCCCAATGGTTACTGAGGAGAAGATGTTTAAGGATTTCAAAGTCAAAAACGGCCACGCCCTGCCACGTCCATTTTTGGGCATAAATCAAAATTTTGCGAACAATTTTTAAAAAGGGTCACCTAAGGAACATTCATGCCAAGTTTGGTTGAAATTGGCCCTATGGTTACGGAGGATAAGATGTTTAAAGATTTCTAAGTCAAAAACTGCCACGCCCTGCCATGCCCATATTTGGGCATAAATCAAAAATCCACGAACAACTTTTGAAAAGGGTCACCCAAGGAACATTCCTACAAAGTTTGGTTGAAATTGACCCAATGGTTACTGAGGAGAAGATGTTTTAAGATTTCAAAGTCAAAAACTGCCACGCCCTGCCACGCCCATATTTTGGGGTCAATCAAAAATCCACGAACAACTTTTGAGAAGGGTCACCCAAGGATCATTCCTACCAAGTTTGGTTGAATTCCGCCCAGTGGTTACTGAGGAGAAGATGTTTAAAGAATTGTTGACACCTTCCGACGCACGACGCACAATGCACGATGGACAAAAGGTGATACCAAAAGCTCACCTTGAGCATGTTGTGCTCAGGTGAGCTAAAAATCATAAGATTTAAGCATAAACACTGACCTTAGATTTAACAAATAATATTGTGCTTGTTTCGTACTCAGCTAGGTTATTACTTGAAAATTTAAAGGAATTTCAGTAAAATTAGCTGAAGGGTTTCTATAACTACATCCATAGCAGAGAACTAAGGTCCAGTTTGAATGTTGGAACTGCCACATTAACTCTTTGATGGTTGGTAGTAATTCTTCTTAACTATTACTTACATGGTCCAAACAAGATTGACCTTGATCTAGTCAGTTCCAATTCCTTTTCTTCTCTCTTTCTTCGGTATATAAATAAGGCATACAGAACGATAGCAATGAGGACTGCTAGAACTAAAACACAGGCTATAACAATACCAACAATCATGCCAATGCTCATTCCAGTATCTTCTCCGATATTGACATCTTCACCACCAATATCTGGTCCTGAAATACAAGTTTTATATCTACTCTTGATCTGCTTGTTTGAATAGGGTTACTTCACTTTCAGTCATATTGAGGCAGCTGGAGCACATAAACATGGATTCCTGGTATTCCTCATACCAGTACTACCACTACATCCTATCCGAGCCTCCAGCTGATAATCACACTAAACAAGATAAGAGTTGAGATATCATATTAAAAATGTTTTATTTCAGAGTCCAAAATACACTGAACATAAAGTTATAAGGCATTAAGACCCCTTTCATGACTTCATGAGTTAACATTTTCTAGGGCTTTTGATAAACAAAATTTTGTAAAATTTACAGAAATTTAGAAAATGCATAAAAGGGATATTAACGAAAATTAAATTTTTTACATTCCATCCTCTTTTTCCTGACTGTGAATCATATCCAAAAACTGAGAAAAATATGTGCCCACAATACAGCCTCCTAGCAGGCCAACACAAGTATAACATTTTTTATAAAGGCTCTAATGTATGAAAATCAAGGCCTTTTAGTGTAAAATAGGAAAAAAATAAAGAGTTAATAAAGGCTATTTTTGTCATGATTATTAATCCCACTGTCATACCAGGGTCATTTTTTGCTGTTAAATACTGTTTGAATTGGGCAATACAATACATACCTTATTAAACATGTATACCTATTTTCGGTTTAACTACACATAAAATCAAAGGCCTGAACGGCCTCAAATGCAGTCAGGACTGTATATCAACAATTTGTATGATAGTTGAAGTCATCCTCTGATTTGTCTGTTAGGTTTTCCTTTTTATGTAATAAATCTTCCTCCACCCCGACAGAGTCCCAACCATGTTTTTTCGCCCATAATTGACTTGATCAACAGCGTAATTGTCGAATTCAGACAAAATATACAAAGGAGAGTTTAAGGAGCATCACCCTCCCATATTTCAAAAGATACCAACTGTAGTTACGAAATTTTAGCAGCAACCGACAAAATTCAGCATGCGGAGAATTATTAAATTTTACCCACACCTTCCCGGTCTTTCTGATGAATAATCCGTAAATTTCTACAGGTCTACAAATTGTGGTTCTCTTTCGGTCCGCACCAATATTTAAAAGCTAGAATTTTCACTTGAGACATGTTTTATTATTATTGATAGTTTTTGTAATTAATCTAATTGAATTTAGCTTTACACCGACATAAATATTTCAAGGCAAAAGGGATAAATTCTAAGTATCCCGCATAGCAACGTCTCCTTGGAGACCGACGAGTTCTTGAACACCTGGGGTAACTGGCGCGTTGAGAAAATGTCACATGGATCGACCTTAGAACCTCTTTTGCGGTAATGGTCTTACTTATTTACCATTGTTAAAAATATGGTAACAATAAATCAACAAATAACTCTATTTTACAAATCGGGAATTACACCGAACAGATGCACTAACAAAACTTGATTAAACTTTATGGCTGGTAACTTTTAAAAGCATAAGAATGAAGGTTATAATAATAAAAAAAATCCGAGACGGTGGAATGTCTAGTTTCACTTTCGACTATGTCTAAGATCTACGAATCGTTGAACACCAAGGGCTACCATACCCATTTTTTGTTAAATGAAATCCGTAATGATGGTAAGTTCATGCAGTTGATTGAAGGATGTGAGAGACATAAATATACATTATTCTATGTCTCTTATGATGTTAACTTTTGACATAACGACAAGCCCTGAGGATTCCCTCTATCGAGTGGCCTGGATGCAACACACTGTTTAAGATGGTATAAAGAGAAGTACCTGTAGAGGCCGTGACCTTAATCACTGGGCACATTCAGAGATTCAGCTTTTCACTGTCATTATTTATGAATGGGCTTACATTTTCAGATAGTATACTACAAGAAATTAAGAATCAATTCACAAGCAAGGAAAAAATTTTCAGGTTGTTGTCAGGTTCCCAGAAGCAAAGAGCGTATTTGGGCGGTTCCTAGATTACAGTCAGTATCCTGACTGCAATAAAAAGGGAAATGCAGAACAAAACTCCATTACTTGCTTTGAACTAGTACGACAACCAGTCCGAGCAAATATAAAGGTTTTGAGTGAGAATTACAGACTATTTTGGCATCTTAACCCATTCCAACTCAATCCCTCCTTTTTACGCCCCTCAAGGAAAAACTTTGGAAAACATTGTGGATAATGAAGAAATTGCTTGATACAAGCAATTTCTTCATTATCCACAATGTTTTCTATCCAAAAAGATGAAAAAATTCAAAATTCCATCAACTTGAAATTGTCGTCTGCAGCTTCTTTCAATTTGGACCAGTCTAAAATTTTGCTGTGTTGGAATGGGTTAAAAGGTTTTCTTGAGAAATGTTATATTTAAAGGTTTGCTCTGAAATTAAAGGTTTCAAAGGATTCACTAGGAGGGCTGACAATACAAAACGGAGTGATATATGAAAATAAACATTCTATCGGTAACTTGAACACTCTAAAAGCAACAGGAAAATGCTTTATTTCATCAGAGTCCAAAATACCTAACTTGAAATATGAAGTAAATAATATCTTAAACTTTTGATCACCAACATATTTATGAAATTTCAAGGAATTTCATAATTCACAAAGGAGATGTCCATGAAAATTCAAATTTGATATTAAGTCCGCCTTTTTCAATGACAAGGTCTCATAACCACAAACTGAAAAATAAATGTCGGTTGAATATCACAAGGAGTTCACATATGAAGTTTCATCCAATTTGGCCCAATGGTATTGGAGAAATCACTCCCACCAGACAGAATGATGGACTGATGGATGTACAGAAAATGCATTAACTATATGATCTAGGGCCAGGGAGCATAATGACAATCCTTATTGTACTCTTATAACAGGTTTACGTTGTTCAGCAAAGAGTTCAACCAATTAGCACATAAATCCTGCATTTAGATGACACTGTAGAATTAAGAAAACATTATCAGAAAAAGAGATATTCTTTTTCTAACTCTTTCTACCCTGTGCTGAATTTATTTTTCAATATAAAATACTTTTAAAAACTCATCTTAAACCTCTTTAAATCAGGACCACTCTAAACATTTGTTATGCTGAACCTAGAACATTCATGTCCTGGCAGGATATAAAGATCAACCTCCACAAAATGTGAGAACTGATCTTCCACCTGTTTGTCCCATTTTGCAAAAGTTGTTTATAGAATTGATTTTCGAAAGAAATATTAACCCACAATCACAGCTTCCAAGGCTTTCTGTCGTTTGATTTTAATGAAGTTCTGAAAAAGGATTTTATTCAGCATGATAAGGGTTAAGTGTAAAAATGGAGAAAGAAAGTCACCACAGAAAAGAAGAAAAGATAAAAAGTATTACCTGATCTTGTAGCCAATCTAATGTAAAACTTGTAGCCTGTACTTGTTGAATCTGGCTTCTCCAGTCTTAGAGCAATCTCTGAGTTAAATGTTTGGATACTTTGTCCTGGTGGAGACTCACAACCAAAGGAATACTGCAATACAGATGCTTACAACATCAGATAAGAACAATCTATTACTTAACCCATTACCACACGGAAAGAATTTAGACTGGTCCAAATTGAAAGAAGTTGCAGATGACAATTTAAAGTTTATGGAATTTTGAATATTTTCATCTTTTTGGATAGAGATATTGTGGATAATGAAGAAATTGCTTGCTTGTGACGAGCAATTTCTTCATTTTCCACAACGTTTTCCAAAGTTTTTTTCCTTGAGGGCGTCTTAAAGCAGCTTTGAGTGGGAATGGGTTAGTAACATGCACAATCTCTTTTATTCTGATGCTTGAAGAAAAAGTGTCTAAGGCAAAAGTTGTTATAAAGGACAAATTGCTATGAAAAGCAACTTCTGTTTTCTCACAATATTCTTCAGAAAAACAAGCTTTGGAAAGCATTTTAGAAAATAAAGAAATTACTTGTTTCAAATATTTTTTTATCCAAAAAGACAAACATTTCTAAATTTTCTTGGCAGAATTTTCATCTGGATTTTCTTTGAAATTGGACCAGCCCAATATGTTGTGGTCTGTTAAAGGGTCTTTGTCATTAAACCATATCAAAATCAGGCATAGGTTTCAACATTTTTCTTTTCTGTTCATCTCAATTCATTCAAATGCAGTTTGAGTCCCACAAAAGCTGTAAATTTTTCTTCTATGCATTCACTTTAATTCTAATAACCTGGATGGATCTATTATATTTAGGAAAATAGTGTAAGAAAACAAGAAGTTATTACTCACTAGAACAAATTCAAAGATCTATTCCTGACACCGGTTTTTAAACTAAAGAATTTTTATTTAGACATGAAATAAGCAATTTATTTGTACAATTTTCAATAGTTTATAAGGTATACCATTGAATAAATGAGGGATAAAACCCTGTCTTGACCCTTAGATATGTCTTCCAAGGGGGTAAAAATGACTCTCTTAGGAGAAATTTCTAAGGGTCAAAACAGGATATTTTCAGATCTTTAAGGTTTATGCTTCAAACACAAGCCCTGAATCGTTGTCCTTTTTATTATTATAGATCAAAAAGTTGTTGACTTGTCAGATGTTAACTAAATAATCATTCAATATTTTATACAAACATTTTCTTTCATGAGCATTTATCTTAGATATGCCTACCAATTTACAGCATTACTGTTTGCTCAACACCAATTCTGGTGCTCAAGTCAATCAGACTTAGTTCTCTGCAGATTGAGAACAGTTGAAAGGTTGAGGCACCGATGTCAATCAAATAACCAGTCAACCAATGCAATCATTCAATGAGACAGGAAATGAGTTTTGATCTCCGACCTTGGATGCCATTCTTGTTAACCTTTTTTGTTGGTTTGTTGACTTAAACGTCATAACTACAGCTTTTTTAAGCTGTAGTTACAACGTTTAGGTCACCAACCAACTATTATTGTGTGGTAATGTGTTGAATCAGAATTTCCAGGCTATGAGCTTAAAAATAATAGTTTAACCCTTGTCATGCTGAATTAAAATCCTCTAAAGAAAGGCATTCAAATCAAAGCAGACACTCCTGGAGGAATTAATTGATGGTCAATATTCCTTTTGAAAATTAACTTTTCGAAACAACTCTGGCTTAAAAGAGACAACCAGGAGGTGTAGACCAAGATCAGTGTGCACTTACGTGCTGATCTTTGTCTATACCTCCTGTTAAAACAGGAATATTCCGGGTTCAACATGACAAGGCATAAAAGAATTAATTTACCCTTGGTGTGTTCAAAAACATGTCACCATCATATAATCGTATGAAGATTTGACACTCTCGAAAAATTAAATCTCTGATGAACAACTTGAATGGTTCTCCATTTGTTGAGTAAAACTTCAAGGTACATTTATCGCGAACACCTGCAAATAACCGTAAGTCCAAAATATAACATGTTTCAAGTAAATCTTACGCAATCCCCCTTTTTATGCTACACATGACAAAAACATTATGGAAAATGAAGATATTACTTGTTCAAGTAGTTCATCCACAATGTTTTCTACCCAAAAAGACCCAGATCTTTAAAATTCCATCAACTTGAAATTGCCATCTTCAACATCTTTCAATTTGGACTAGTCTTTTTTTTGTTGCTGTTGTATAGGAATAGGTTGATAAAGATGTAATAGTTAAAATTAAGAAATTCATCCAGTCACCTAAACCAAAGATTGTTTTAAATTATCAAAATAAAAAGAACCAGAGCTATCACAAAACGACATGATACCCTCCAGTGTCTAGTCATAAGAATAGTTCTTATTAGCAAAATGCTGTATAGTCTAGTAAGAAAGAGTTGATATAAAGATTAAACATAGGGTACCATCCAGGCATATGTGATGTGCAAAAATTTGGCAAAGATTCATAATTCCAAGTTGAAAAGCTGTTAAGTTAAGGGCTAGTTAAATGTCTAATTTCCGTCACCACCCAGTGACGCTGGCAGGAACTTCTGGAAGTCCTGCTTCAATATTTCATGGTGTTATTTTGCAAAATTTATGGCAAGTAACATTCAACAACGAGGTATGTTTGGGAAACACAATGCCCCTGCCAAACAAGAGGGTTTTTTTTCTTTGACCTTGGTATGTGACCTTGACCTTATCACATGACCTTGACACAAGGAGATGCATATAATGGAGATGTATCATCATGCCAAATATAAGCATTGTATCTTGAAAAGGCTGGTAGTAACTGGCAATTATAAGTGTTTTGGTTAAGTTTTGCAGACAGACAGACCGACAGACAACCATATAAAATATTCAATGCGGGTCATAAAAAACTTGAATGGTTGGTTGGCAACCTAAATGATGTAACTGCAGCTCGAATAAATGGCCAAACCAACTAAAATGCTTCTCAAAAATGTCGGCATTTGTCCGAGTTCAAATTTCACTTCTGGTCAAAATTAATGATTTGATTGGCAGTTGTATTTTTTGATTGACAACTGCAATAGTTCAATTGTTTACATACTCTGTTGTCAGACTTTTTCAGAGGCATAGACAAGTGTTATCAAGGGTTCGCGCTGCCAATCGCCATTGTCGCCAAGTGCGACAAAAATAAAATTTTGGCGCAGGTTTTTTTCATTTGGCGAAAGTTCGTGGCGCCAAAAAAAAAGAAAAGAAAAGTTTTTGTTATACATACTTTTACTTTGACTAATCTCCGGAAATCAAGTCCGAGGGCCAAGTGTGTCTTATTGCTCAAGAGCTTGTATATCGGGTCAATTATGTCATCGAGTCTGACACAAGACTAACACATCACCAAATTTAATTACAGTTCTGATTGACAGCCAATCAGATGAATAAAATGCGCTCATTGGTCGGCGAGTCGTATTGATTTTGTGTTGTGGGCGTGACTTAGTATTATGGGTGAGCCGATGAAAATTCTTAGTTGACGTCTATCACATAATCGATCAGAGGACCTCATTTATCACGCATAAATAGGCTTTCTATAAGAAAAATGTAATTAAACTGGCCACCATTTGCCTTTTCCTGATGAATACAATTGTTGAATTCGGGCATATTTTCGTATATTTCTGCTGACAGTTTCAATCAGTTTCTAATCTCGGCACCACTACCGCGATTCCTTGCTAGAACACTGAAATATCATTAATGGGTCATTTGAAGGATATTCTGATGAACTGTTGATAGAAACAGTGGTAGTTTGTCAAAATTTGACAGAAATTTCAAAAGTTATACTGTCCCAAAGCCAGACGAACCATTTCTTTTTTTGTTCATTTGTACCCAAGAATGTTCAACCTTACACCGATTTTTTAAACTACAGAAGTCTACATTATTTTATTATTAAATCATTTCACTAGGTTTATTACTGTTTCCTTCTCTCTTTTTTTCACTAAAGTCTCGATTTTCTAATCAAAGTACTGAGAGCACTGATTTAAGATGAGTAAAAATCAGTGTAGGTGTATGACTTAGCTACATTCATTAAAGACAAAACAACAAACGAGTGGCCACATTAAAAACCTGTTTTATATGCACATTATCTATTTAACAGCATATAAGCTAAGAAAATAACAGTGCAGTTAAGAAATGCTCGAGCTTGGCCCTAACTCCTCAACTTGGCCCCAACTTTTTCAATTTGGCCCCAATTTTTTTAATTTGGCAAAAGTGATGGCGACAACTTTTTTCAAGCCAGAGCTTACCCTGGTTATCCAAACAATTCTCTCCCTTTGATTATCAGCAATAGATGACTACAGTTTTTATGTTCTTAGTGACATGGGTATAAAGTAAATGCACAAAATTGTTTTTTGAAAAAGTGGGCTTGACCTTTGATATAAGTGAACTTAACCCTTTCCTGCTTTTCATAATTTTGGACCTGTCCAATTTATAAAAAGTTTCAGATGACAACTAAAAGAGGATTCAATATGAAAAGTAACCAAACATGGTAGAAAATATTGTGGAAAAAGAAGAAATTGCTTGTTACAAGCAATTTCTTCTTTTCCCACAATGTTTTCTCAGGTATAAAATCAAAGGGACGTAAAACACAGTGATTGTACAGGAAAGGGTTAAAGCTACAGGGCAGCTTAGATGATCATGGTCAACGCTGATGTAAATTTTAAGTTTCAAAGTCCTTCATCAAAAAGTAACCTTCTTTCAACAATTAATGAGAATTTAAGAAAAAAGTTAAAATTCTTAACAGAAATGTCATCAAAATTCAATACAGGTTATCATGGATATGAATATTTGGTGTAAATACAGTAGAATCCTGTTAATTGGAACACAAATTTATTTACACTTTCTTTGCAATCAACCAGAAAGTGGTATTTAAATGAGCTATTTGTTTTTTTAAATCTAATTTTTGTCCTTTACCAATGTCTTCATTTTCCACATTATTTTCCAGAGCTTATTCCCTTAAGGGCGTTTAAAGGCGTCACTGAGTGGGAATGGGTTAAAATTGCATGTGTACAATATTTCATTTCATAGACATTATGTGTGAATTTCAGAGCAGTACCTCCAATACAGTTTGAGAAAGTTCTGGGAAAAATTGTGTCTATAGACAGATGGACAAGTGATTCCAGTATAACCCCTCCACTTTGTTGTGGGGTGGTATAATAACTTTCAGTTTAACTATTACCGTTAAACAAAATTTTAGACTAGTCTGAACTGTAAGAAGTTACAGACAACAATCTAAAGTTATTTTCTCTTTAAGGTTAGAAAACATTGTGTCCACAATATTTTCAAAAGCGTTTTGCTTGAGGGGCACCAGAAAGGGTCATTGTGTGGGAATGGGTTAACTCTTTCAATTTATTTTGATCTTATGCCTTCTTCAGAAATGAACTTTTGCCCCATGTATGTTTATTCTTGTTACATTTTACATAAATTCGCCTTGATTCCAATTTTAACAACTACATATGTACTAACTATAAGCTAGATTTAGACATACATATATGCCGGTAATCTATATTCTTTTGTAATTTCTCTTTTTCCTCACAATATTGTCTTTGCATAAGTGATTTTCATTTCTAAACTTCAATTTATTTTGATCAGCCAATTGCAACCTTTTCGATTTTTGATCTGACTAAAAAATCATTTGCAAGTAATGGATAACTTCACTTTAGATTACATAAAACATTTTTGACAGCTATATATCCATTTTTAACAATATTGTCTAAGATATATTACCTCTACCATCTTGTGGTGGTTCTGCATATATGTTGTACACATCATTGGGGTTTACTGGGATGGGTAAAACTCTGGTACATACAGCTGTATTCTCCATATCCGCTGGAAGAAAAAATCATAAATTGTCTTTTCAACTGTACCACAAATCTGTTCCTTGTGTTTTTGTCTGCACCAGTAAATGCTTGGAAAATTGATCTAGACATTGACAAATGACTTCGAGCTAAATAAAATCTCTCACTGCAAGAAGTATTTATTTTTCTTATCACTTCTACAACAATTACCCCTATCAATTCCAATGGTAAATCCTGTGTAAAGGTTCTGGCCCCAGTTACAAAGATTTTTTTGGCAAAGAATTGTCAAATATTTACACATAAACTTACTTTTTTTTTATTGAATTGGACTTTACACCGGTTTAAACAATCTTTATCCCATCCCCAGAAGGCAAAATTTCACACTGATCCAAATTGAACCGAATTGCAGTTAATAATTAAAAGTTTATGAAATATTAAGATTTTTCAATTTTATGGGTAGAAAAACATTGTTATATGAAGAAATTTCTAGTTGAAAGCAGTTGTTAATTTTACACAATGTTTCTCCAATTGTCTTTCTCGAAGGGCGCCAAAAAGCATTATTGTGTGGAAATGGGTTAATTTCAGTTATTTCATGACAAAATTCACTAATTCATTTGCTTCCAGGATATTACCAGTAATATGTTATGCTGAAAATGCCTTGCAGAAGAACATGTCCAGGTGACCAATGGCACTGATGAGATTTGAATCCATAACCCTTGACTCCTCTCAGATTTCAAGTATGCAACACTTACCACTGAACTATACAGAACCCTAAAAATTTTTGCATTTACATAACCTTCAAATAAGAAGATGTCAAAAACTAATAATTTAATTGCTAGTTTCGTCTATCAAAAATGAGCGTTTTGATTGAAAAATTAATTCATACCTCCATGAACAAAATTTTGAGCACACAGCCATTTTGTATGCTTGCGCACAAAATAGTTCCATACAAATGAATTTCAGTTCATCTCTAAATTGATCTCAAAATCATATTAACCCTTCTCATGCTGAACCCGGAATATTTCGGTTTAAGCAGGAGGTGTAAGCTTAGATCAGACTGCACTTATGTGCAGGCTGATCTTAGTCTACGCCTCCTGCTTGTACTTTTCCTATCAGGGTTGTTGATGACGTTGATTTCTTTAAGAAATTTAATTTTTGAACAAGGGAATTTATACAGCGTGACAAGGGTTAAAAGTCTCATTACAAAAGGTTAAAGTGACTTATGGATACACTTCAAATTTCAGAGTTGAGGTTTCGTATTACATTTTCCTTTTGCAAAAAAACTCCAATACATATATAGAGACTGTATAGACACTTACACATCAACATCCATTTAACCCATTACCAGATGGCAAAATTTTAGACTGGTCAAAATTGAAAGGAGTTGCAGACGACAAATTCAAGTTCATGAAATTCTAGATTATTTCAACTTTCTGGATAGAAAACATTGTGAAAAATGAAGAAATTGGTTGTTACAAGCAATTCCTATGTTTCACACAATGTTTTCTCCATTGTTTTCCTCAAAAGCATCAATGTGTTGGAAAAAAAACCCCAAAACAAGCAGACCATGATCACTCACCTTAGAATGAGGGATCAAGACTTTATGGTATATACAAGTTATCAAGGCTCTATGTCTGATTATTTTGGAGAAAAGGATTTATTTTAAAGATTTTCTCCTCTTATCCTAGGTATATCAAAGAATAGTCACACATAATATAAGGCAGAGTATGGAAATTCTCTAAAGTATTTGGTAGAGGCTCAATAGGTTTTCAACATACCAAATATTTAATCTCTATCACCTTATCCTTCTTAAATTATTCCAATGTAAAAATCAGGGATCACACAGGAAAGGGCTAATTAGAACAGTAATTCTTTGAATTACTTTTATAGAGGGTCAATAGGTGATGATAAATACCCAATATCAAATCTCTAGGCCTTACAGTTTAGAAGGAAAAAATTTCTAATAATTGTTTACGGACTGATAGATGGACAGAGGCACATTTATCAATCACAATAGCTCACCTTCAGCACATTGTGCTCAGATGAGCTATAGATTTAACAACAGCACCACCTACGGGTGCCTGCGCTCAGCTGTTGGTTGCTGGATAGTGGACAAAATGCATCTAGAGTTATCCCCCTTGATATTATAGGTTCCTCTTTTGATATTGAACAAGTGTGCCAAGTTTCAAGTGAATGCCTTTAGTATAACCAGAGATATCACAAAATGTCGAAGTTTTCGCACGGCGACTACGACAATGACGACATCAAGGTTATAGCAATACCTCGTGTTTTCTCCGAAAACAGCCGAGCTAAAAAGTCAAATTTCATCAACAAGAATTATTGTCTGCAATTTCAAACTGAATTTGGACCAGTCTAAAAAATTGTCATTTGGTAATAGGTTAATATAGGTAATTATAAATCATAGGATGATGGTATTATAAGCATGCTTTGTAATAAATATTTGACTCATTTTGGTTCTGAATCTAAAAGACCTGCATAATGTTAACCCCTGCCATGCTGAACCAGGAATATTCCAGATTTGGTAGGAGCTTTAGATAAAGATAAGCCTGCACATAAGTGTAGTCTGATCTTTGTCTACACCACCTGTTTGTCTTTTTCATACCAGAGTTTTTTATGAAATTGAATTTCATTAGAATATTGATGATTGAACAATAAGTACTACAAGTGATTTCATCCCTTTGATTTTGATGCCATTCCAAAATGGATTTATTCAGCATGACAAGGGTTAAATCATGACTGAAAATCAAATATACAAAAATATACTCTTGGTCAGTTCTCAGTAGTATTGTTTATCTCTTACAATCATGTAATACTGATTCATCAGTGGACAACAAAGAAATAGCCCACACAATAACACTTTTTGACGTCCCCAAGAGAAAATATTTTTGAAAACATTGTGGAAAATGAAGAATGTTGTCTGGTAATGGGTTAATAGGTTGAAAACATTGCATGTGATTTGCTTACCATCAAATTGGTTACAATTCAAACATATGAAATGCAGTGCAAATTGTGCCAATGAAATATTTTGCTCTTACGATTTATTACCATTTTTCTCATGTTTTAGGACATTACAAAACATGCATAGACAGGGCCTTTTCTGGGTTGATTTTTTTTCTTTTGGCTTCATTAACGTCGAATTGAAAAAACCTGAGCCAAAATCTACCTCCAAGGAGCCATTTTTTTTTGTTTACCCATCAATAGATGACAAAGTTTAAACCCTTTCCTGTTTTTCAAAGTTTAAGACTGGTCCAATTTGGAAGAAGTTGCAAACGATAAGTGATAGTTGGTGCAATTTGAAAAGTAACCAACGTACAGGTTAGACTAGATGGTTGTCCCAGGACAACTGCTGTCGAGCCCACAAAGTTTGGTAGGTATCATGTTCCAGATAAGCACAATTTGACCTTGAGCTTTGACCTTGAACTTGAAGCTATCCAAAAAATTCTTTCAAATTGCACATCTACTCATGTTTGAGAACAATTCTGCCAAGTTATTTTGAAATCCATCCATAATTGTAGGAGTAATTGTCAGGACAAGCACAATTTTAGTGTTTGACCTTGAGCTGTGACCTTTAACTTAAAACTATCCAAAAAGTTCTTTCAAATGGCACATCTACTCATGATGGAGAATAATTGTTCCAAGTTATTTTGAAATCCATCCATAAATGTAGGAGTAATTGTCTGGACAAATTCGGACAGACAGACTGACTAACTAACACACTAAAGCACATACACTGACTTGACAAAAAATTGTGGGAAAAGAAGAAATCGCTTGTTACAAACAATTTCTTCTTTTCCAACATTGTTTTCTCAAGCATAAAATCACAGGGACGTAAAAACAAGGGATTGTATCAGAAAAGGTTAATCTGGCCCAAATTCAAATAAGTTACTAATGATATTTTAAAAAAATCTCTATTAGGTAGAAAAAGTATTGATTTCTTCATTTTCCACAGTCTTTTTCAAAGCTTAGTGTGTGTGTGTGGTTTCAGTGTTGGCTCGAAAAGCGTCATTGTGTGGAAATGGGTTAAAAATCTTCAGTATTAAAATATTACCATTGTAGGTACTTCCATATGATGAATATATTCCTGCTAACAGAAGTAGGAAAACTTTATATGATGGCTCAAATGACATCTTTTCTCTTTTTGTTGACACCTTCTATACACCAATACAACTAGTCAATTGCATTCATTGATACTTGTACCTGGATTGGAAAAATACTAAAATAAGAAAAACATTTGTAATATTTGACAGATTGATGATTGGATAATGAATATAGATTAAAATACAAATTAAAAGGGCGAAAAAGCCCTAAATCGCTCACATGAGAATTGTTTAATAATTCCTCAAATTCTTAAATCCTCAGCCCTGCTATGCCCCCATCTTTTGCAACTCACAAGTTTTGAAAAGGGCACCCAAGAAACATTGCAGTCGAGTCTTGTCCAAAACAACCCAGCCGTTTAGGAGGAGCGTTTTTAAAAAATTTATTTCATGATAAGCCTACCCTGCACAAATCAAAAATTTTGAAAAGGGTCAAAGAAAATATTCTTGCCAAGTTTGTTGGAAATTGGCCACGTGGTTAAGGAGGACAAGAATTTTCAAACAGTTAATTCATGATTTCATTATGTCTGATAGTCTCTGCTCTGCCACAACTCTTTTTTGTTTGCAAATCAAAATTTCTCAAACAAGTTTTGAGAAGGGTAACCCAAGGAACAATCCTGCCAATTTGGGCCATATTAACTACATGTTTAGGAGAAGAAGATGTTAAATGAAAATGTTGACAACAGGCAACGCATAACAGACAACTAAAACTGGGTGATCCTAGCTATATTTCTTTGGCATGTAAAAATGCTGGTTTGTTGTTAATGGGTTATACTTGCTGACTATTTTGCTGGTTTTGTTGTACATGCTTATTTCTTCTTTTAACAGTATGTTTCTTTTCATATTCTAAATTTCATTCCTTTCTTTATCTTGGCAGCAGCCTCAGGAAGGAGATGATTCCAGCCCCTTGTGGTGGTTCAGCCAAAGAAGGAGCTTTTTCAACATCTTTTGTGGCAGTGGGGAATGCTAAAGATATGTGTATGACTATGCCTGTTATTTCTATTTTGATTTCTTGAGGTATCTTATACTTTCAGTTTATTTCCTCTATTCTTTTTTTCAATTTATACAGCAAACATAATCTAGAGCCTTTTCTTTATTGTGGTGAAAGGTAGTATATATTTTCCAAAAGATTGAATTCTCCACCACAGACAGGAGAGAATTTCTAAGAATGGCATTTGTCTGACAGTCCAGGGCTTGTCTTAGTGTTTGAAATTGTTGAATCATTAACCCCATGACCATGAAATTCTTGCGGTCAAAACTGATTTTATGGGGGTTAATACAACAAATATAACATTTAATGAACATAAATTTGATGGTTTAAATGCCAACAGACCTTTGCTTGCAAGTACACAGTTACCTTAGTCTGTATAGAACATAGGATACATGATCATTGAAAATTTGGGCATGAAAAACTCACTTTTGACCCTTAGAAATTCCTCTCAAAGGGTTCAAAATGACAAAATTGGAAGAAATTTCTATGGGT
Organism: Fragum fragum; assembly: GCA_946902895.1. Taxonomy (NCBI): domain Eukaryota; kingdom Metazoa; phylum Mollusca; class Bivalvia; order Cardiida; family Cardiidae; genus Fragum; species Fragum fragum. The sequence continues at coordinate 35,314,250 of OX336371.1, forward strand.
CAAAATAGGATTTTTTTCAAATTTTTGAGGGTCATAACCAGACATGCCATTCGTCCCAGATTATGCAGGACAGTACCAGATTTTTGAAGTCTGTCCCTGTCTCCTGCATTTTTTAAAACTGTCCAGAGAATTCAATAAAAGAAATCCATAAATATTTGATGGCAACTTTCCCGTAAAGGGTGTTTGTTAGGTAAAGTTATAGTTTAAATGCCAAAAATGACGTAATGATAGATTATTGGTTGCGTCCAACACCCACCAATCACCAGTTTGACAAACACTTTCACACCTTTAATGATATTAGACAATCAACGGTGCCCACATAGAGTGTAACAGTTCCAGGGGAGGTAATTTGCCATGATACGCAAATTTGGGAACTTTCAGTAAGTCAAGTGAGAATTTGGAATTATATATAGACAAGGCCGGCCAATTTAGGGTTGAGGATCCTTTTCTCTGAATGGATAGGCTTTGTCTACGAGCTTGGAACGTTACAGGAGTCCTTATATGGCTTCTGACTGACTCATGTAAATATTGTCTACTTTATCAAAACGTGATGCTGCTTTCTCTTATAGCTAAAATTGCGGGGATAATTTACTGTAATACATATATATGCCATTTCTATACTTGCTAGATTACCTTATATTGGCAAATATAAGTTATTCTCTTTTTGGTAGTCGATCATTTGTTCTGCTCATACACAGTCATTTGGATATCAAAATTAAAGCTTAGTTCAGTTGTAGTTACGGTAATTCTTAGTTCCAGCAGTGATTTGTTGTTTATTCTTCGAACATGGGAGATTCCCAGGGGTGGATGCTCAGGTCTTTTGGATTCAATTTAGTCCTCATGTACTTCTTTTTTTTATTTTCTTCTAAATTAACTCATCACAATCATGCGTTTAAATGCCATTGAAACCAGGCTTTGAAAGTACATTAGAAAAAAAAACACCAAAAAACCTACGATGTTAATAAATGTTTACACAAATTCTTCTCCGAGAAATAGTGCAACACATAGGCGACCCTCTTGAACCTCGTCGGTCTCTTTGATGTATGTCACGACCCTATGTTCCCATATGGTAGAATGGACAGGCCCTACATTTAGTGATGTCAGCTGTTTTTCCCATCAACAGATGCTCATGTTGAAGAAAACCTCTATGACTGTGACCTTTTTTTTTAAGTTAAAACCACCAATACTAAGAAAAAGAACTTTGGATAAGTAGTTTATGATGAAGTAAGTTAAAATTATAATTAAATCCACCTAAGCTCTTTACCTTCAAAACATTTTCAATTTGTGGGCTGAAATGCTAGAAAACTTATTTGTGTGTGAGCATCTGTGTATGTGTGCGGCTGTGCGCACATGTATGGAAGTGTTTTTTTTTGTTGTTGTTATTTTGGCGGGGTACTCGGGGGCGTCCCAGTAAAATATTGTAAATCCCAGAAACTCTAGTGTCCCAGAATTCTAATGTCCTAGAATTGGCTGAAAAATTATGGCATGTCTGGTCATTACCCTGGTCAACAAGTCAAACATGAGCCCTTCAGTCTGTACTTGGTCATTCCATATGAGCCTATGTTAGGATTTTCACTTGTGTGTTTTGACAGGTCAATCTACAGATACCTACTTTATGGTAGATGCCATGACATTACTACATTTCATACATGTTACATGAGAAGCTACTACATGACAAAAATAATCAACCATTTTACTTTTGAACAATATATCGTACTTCAACCTGTTTTCGATACATACCTGAATTCAAGACCCTGATCTTTGAGCATGTGCACTGTGACCTGGCTGTCACTGTTTACATTTCATCAATTGGTTGATAATGAAATCTTCTCTTACCCAAAATTTTACAAAATGCATCAAAAACAAAATAGCAATTGCTCATCTTTTATTTCTGGACTTTTTATGGACTTTTTTTAAACGGATTCACAGAAATCGTGAAAAATACTAAAAAAGGACCTAAAAAGAAAACTTGTTAGCTGAGAAGAGGACAGGCATATTTGATTGTTTTAAAAAATTCACATTACAGAGCTGAGCAGGTCTTGTCCCATGTATACTCTTTTACCAGAAAATAATAAAGGGTCACGAAAATAGGTCAATTTTACAAACAGTGACCTTTTTCACCCTGTGTGAGAACGCTTTTGTATTCTAGAGCTCTTTTGATCAAAATCGGCAAATATAAGATTTTTGGAGACAGAAAAGGGTAGAATTCAAGGTTTATGTCTGATTTTGTAGGTCCATCGCTTTATTTTGCAACTAATTACTCCCATCCGTTAGAGTATTGAAAACTAGTTAAACCACGATACAATTTAGCTAAACCACAATGTCAGAAAGAGGGTAAGTATAAAAAGCTGACTGCTGACAGCTGACTGCTGACCAGATGACTGGCTGACCATTGGGTATAAAAAGCTGACCAGTAAATTGCTGACCACTTATTTCACCACTTATTTTAACTCCTTCACCCACCCTTTATGCTCTATTATTTTATGTATAATATTTTGACACAAGAAGTAATGGTACAATTATGTTCAATGAGACCTGAAGTTTATAGGTTGTTTCAAGGAAATTTTTAAATCTTGATTTTTTTGGGGGAAAAGTAGTTTTTGTAAAGTAAAAGCATTTTAGAAAGAAAGTAAAAGAATTTATAGAAATATTCTAGCAACTTAATATAAACCTTTGATTTTTTTGTTGTTGTTATTCTTAATATATCCTTTTTTCTTTGTTTGAAATGACATTTGAATACTTCTTTATTCAACTTTTCCAAATCTGTTGTTCATTAACTTTGATATACATGCACATGGTATGAATAATCAATTTATTGTTTTTAAACCTTTTCCTTAAAACAAGTTATCTATGTACAAATTCAAATTTTAGCCATTCATATTCATTATCAATTCAGACAACAAATTTTGAAGAGTGGTCCAAAATGCAAGATGCTGCATAGATTATACTAAAAACATGAATAAAAAACAAGTACAAGTACCAAATAGAGTTGAAAACATTGTATGAAAAGGGGAAAATGGTAGTTATAATAATTTCCCTTTTTCCATAATTGTTATCTATGGTAATGTGTAGTAATAGGTTAGCTGATAACCAAATGTTCCTCTATTGATATATATTGTCAAAGTACAATTATAAGAAACATTGTATACAAAGGAGAAATTGTTTCTAACAGTTTCTCCTTTTCTCACAATGTTTTTAACCTTAAATGGCTGACTTAACTTGCTGACCAAATAATCTGCTGACCAGATTCGCTGACAAATGTAAAATAGCTGACCAGATTTTGCTGACTGAATAACATGCTGACCTAATTTGCTGACCAGACTCGATTATGAATTAATATGCTGACCGAATTTGCTGACCAGTGTTAAATTGCTGACCAGACTAAATACAAAATATCAGTTGACAAAAGTTGCTGAGCAATAAAAATCACTTACTAGACTTGATTATCAGCCCTGCTGATCTAATGATATGCTGACCAAATTAGCTGACCAGAATTGCTAACCAAAATTGCTGACTATTAAAATTGGCTGACTAAGCTTGTTGACCAAACAATCTGCTGACCAGATTCACTGACAAATGTAAAAAAGCTGACCAGACTTTGCTGACTAGATAATATGCTGACCAAATTTGATGACCAATACAAATTGCTGACCAGACTCAACTATAAATTAATATACTGACTGAATTTGCTGACCAGTGTTAAATTGCTGACCAGATTAGCTACAAAATATCAGTTGACAAAATTTGCTGAGCAATGAAAATCACTAACTAGACTCGATTATCAGCTCTGCTGACTTAATGATATGCTGACAAAACTAGCTGACTAGAATTGCTGACCAAATTTGTTGACCAATAAAAATGGCTGACTCAACTTGCTGACCAAACAATCTGCTGACCAGAATCACTGACAAATGTAAAATAGCTGACCAGACTTTGCTGACTAAATGACATGCTAACCTAATTTGCTGACCAATACAAATGGCTGACTGGACTCAATTATGAATTAATAAGCTGACTGAATTTGCTGACCAGTGTTAAAATTGCTGACCAGACTAGCTACAAAATATCAGTTGACAAAATTTGCTGAGCAATGAAAATCACTAACTAGACTTGATAACCAAATGCTGACCAATGGAAAAAAGCTGACCAGACCTTTCTGACTAAATGATATGCTGACCAAACTTGCTGAGCAATTAAATTGCTAACTAAGACTTGCTGAACAATAAATCTGTTGACCAAATTTGCTGACCAATGAAATTTCTGACCTGACTTCCTGACCAAAAAGATTGCAAACAAGGTTTGCTGACTGTTGTAAAATAGCTGACCAGCCCTGCTGACCTTTTAATATGCTGAACAAATAAACTGACCAGACTTGCTGAACCAACAAAATTTGCTGACTAGACTTGTTGACCAAATTTAATGACAAATTAAAGTTGCTAACTAGCCATGCTGATCATCAAAAATTTCTGACAAAATAATATGCTAACAAGATTTGCTGACCAATGTAAATTGGCTGACCAGACTTTTTCCAGTACAAATTGCTGACCAGACTTGATGATGAAATAATTTGCGATGACCAATGTAAAACTGCTGACCAGACTTGCTGACCAAATATTTGATGATCAATGAAAATTGCTGACTGGACTTTCTCGACAATCATTCTGATGACCAATGAAATTTCTGACCTCCCTTGCTGACCAAAAAACATGGTAACAAGGTTTGCTGACCAATGTAAAATAGCTGACCAGTCCTGCTGACCTAATAATATGCTGAACAATCAACTGACCAGACTTGCTGACTGAATTTGTTGACCAATAAAAAATTGCTGACAAAATATCTGGTGACAAAATTTGCTGACCAATGAACATTTCTGACCAAACTTTCAGACCAAATATTTTGGTGATTAACTAAATTTCTGACCTGAATTGCTGACCAGTTGACAAATGATCTGCTTACCAAATTTGCTGACCAGAGTAAAACGGCTGACCCCACTCATTAACCCAATCCCACACTGACGCTTTCGGACGCCCCTCTGTAAAAATGATTCGAAAAACATTGTCTAAAATGAAGAAATTGCTTGTAACAAGCAATTTCTTCATTTTACACAATGTTTTCTATCAAGAAAGTTGAACAATCTATATTTTCATAAACTTTGTTGGCTGCAACTTCTTTCAATTTAGACTGGTCTAAAATTTTACTGTGTGGGAACGGATTAACCCATTCACACACAATGCCGCCGTTCGACGCCCCTCTAGAAAAACAATTTGAAAAACATTGTGGAAAATTAAGAAATTACTTGCAGCAACCAATTGCTTCATTTTCCAAAATGTTTTCTACCCTAAAAATAATCAATTAATCTGCTAACCAGAGTTAATGAAGAAAACTACAGACAAGACTTGCTGACAGATTATTTCCTATCAAAATTATCTTGATTACCTCTTTTGTCTTATTTGTTGAACAATTCAGAACAGTTACCTTACCCAAAATTTATTTTTCCAATATCCAAATTAGAGAAAGAATATTCATGCATTATCCATTCAAATTGTTTTTCATTCATTTTTCATTTTATATTTGACTCCAAACATGACTGATGCAATTTATCAGAATCAAAAGACAATATAGATATAGCATAATTCAAGTTAGCAAAACTTATGGTCAACTGGCAATTAACATCTCTTGTCCAATCAAAAAGATGTGCTGTATGACATGTTTATTCTCTAGGTAAGTCAAGAATCAATGAAAGGTTAATGACATCATACTTAATCTGGTGAAAATGTGTATGGGGGCCTGCCCTTGGCATTCAAATGTGTACAAACTGATATGACGCCACTGTGATTTAATAAATGCATTACTAGAAAACAGTTTTAAGACTGGTCCTGAAAGATCACTACTTTATCAGTACAATTTATGGATAGAAGTAACATTGTAAAACAAGGTACAAATATTTTTTCCTTCATTTTCTAAAGACTAATTTTCTTCATTGAGTCCAAATATGGGATTAAGACATAAGCAATGATACTACATTGTTGTACCAAACAACCAGTCAAAGCCCCCCCCCCTCTCTGTCTTTCTCCCCCTTCTCTCTCCCTCCCTTTCTCTCTCTTAAATTAGCACAGGTACAATTAACAACCAAAAAAAAAAAAAAAAGAAAGAAAATAATTAGTCAAAAAAACAGAGTTATGAAATTATAAGCTATTTCAACCATTCCCTCACAATCATGATTTTTGGTGTGCCTCAAGAAATACAAATGTACAATATTGGGAATACATTGTTTAAAATGAAGACATACTTGCAATAAGCAATTTGTTCATTTTTCACATTGTTCTCTACCTAGAGATTGATAAAATTTAGAATTTCATAAGCATAAATTGTCATCTGCAATATGGACCAATCTACAAGATTTCTGTCTGGTAATGGGTAAATTAGGAAAAGAGCATTGCATGCTATTTGTTCTTTAGAGTGAAGGGACTTGTCAATCAAATCCAATAAGCCAATCAGAGTGCACTTTGAGCGATGTTACAATATTATTGGTCAGTTATGTCATTGGAGCCGACACCTTCAAGCTAGAAATAAACACCATTCCCTGATTATCAGAAAACCCTTCGCACTAAAAATGTACAGTGATATGAACGTCCTTTCCCATTCTATTAACCCATTCCCACACAAGAATATTTTAGACTGATCCAAATTCAAGGAAGATGCAGACAACAATTTTAAGGTGATGAAATTCTAAAATTGTTTGTCTTTTTGGGTAGAAACATTGTGGACATTGAAGAAATTGCTTGAAGCAAGCAATTTCTTCTATGTCCACAATGTTTTCCAAGGCTTTTTTGTTGAGGATGGTAAAAAGGAGGGCTTGTGTGGAAGTGGGTTAATGTCTGAATTTGAAGAATATAATGAATGACCTTATGACATTCATATGTACCTGTACTCACAATAATTTGCTGAACAATGGACATTTCTTAATGTGATTATTTCCCCTCCCTTTTTTATAACTTTTTTTTGTAGAAAAATACTGTTTTAGATTAGATAAAAGTATATAATTTTTTCACAATGGAATAATTTTTAACAAATATTTATAACAATTTTTGCATAGAGATATACTCCTGGTTTGGTATAAAAGTGATCTAGACATTCTTTCTCATAAAAGCACTGAGTTCTCAATGCTTCTATAAATGTCAAGTTTGGAAAAGGCACAGTAATGGGAGTAGGCCTACGTGAATTATGTTTTTTTTTATAACCCATTCCCAAACGAAGATATTTTGGACCTGTCCAAATTCATAGAATTTGCAGACGACAAATTTAAGTTGATGAAATCTTCAAAATCTTTGTCTATTAGGGTAGAAAACAAGCAATTTCTTCTTTCTCCACAATGTTTTCCAAAGCTTTCAGGGGCGACTAAAAGCGTCATTGTGTGGGAATGGGTTGAATATGTGTTTTCATGTGAAAGAAAACTTCTCAAACTCTTACTTGATTTCTTTTTTTCTAAAATTCTGAAGAATGAATTCAAGGAAAATATTGGGGCTAAAGAAGAAAATTATTTGTTACAAATATATATTCCTTTTCTTTCAATGTTACTCAAATGATTCAACTAACTTAAAGATAAAAATCTTTATTTTCTTTTTGTGTCTACCTCTAATTCTTTTCTAATTTTGTTCCTGTGACTTCATCTTTATGTCTCTATTTCTAATTATATTAACATGTCCACTCAACCACATAAACACATTCCTGCCTTTATGCCTTTTTAGGTCTCTCAAGACAATAGTTTGGGAAAAGAATGTGGAAAATGAAGAAATCACTTTATTTTCTTCATTTTTCACATTGTGTTCTACATTGTATTCTACCCAAAAAGATTTTTTAGATGTCACTAGCTTCATATTGTTGTCTTCAACTTCTTCAACCAGTCTAAACATTGTTCCTGTGGGAATGAGTAAATATTATTTACGAAGAAATCCAAGAGGCATACATTTTGAAATCATAAATTTCAGTTATCTCCTTATACCCATTTCGAGCTGCCAGCATAGAACAGTTGGTAGCGCGTCAGACTTCTAATCTTCAATCACAGAATGTCATGGGTTCGATCCCCGGCAGCGGGACATTTTTTCAGACATTTGTCTCTCACTAATAATCTTAAACCTAAGTGGGAAAGCAGCTGAAGGCTAGGAAAGGATGTAGTGGTAGTACTGATGTAAGAAATACCAGGAATCCGTTGTTAGGTGCTCCAGCCTACGCAATATGACTGAAATACTGTTTAAAGCGGTGTTAAACCCCATTCAATCAATCAATCAATATTCCCATTTCGACAAAAATGTTTAGACTGGTCCAAGTTGAAAGAAGTTAGTGACAATATTTTCAGGTGATAGTGTTTTAATAACATTGGTCTTTTGTGATATAAAACATTGTGAAAAAATGAAGAAATTGCTTTTCACAATCAATTTCTTCATTATCAACAATTTTTTCTCAATAGTTTTTGCTGTTTGGGAATGGGTTAATTCTCTCCTATTCAATCCCTGTTTTTTTACGTCCCTTTAATTCAAGAATTCAAGACTTAAAAAGCAAGTTGTAGAATAAATGGTTGCATGATCTTTCTCAACATTTAAATTTACACTGAATTGTTGAAATAGGAGATAATGCAACATTCTGGAATAAACCTAAGTAGCAGGTTTTTTGTTGTTTTTTTTTGAAAGAGATGCAAATTTGCAGCTTCTAGACACATTGAGGTGAAAGGAAAAAAACTAGCAGCAAATACTTTTTTTCCTTTTCATTATTTTCGGTCCCAGGATAAACAAGTTTCAATTTTTTCCTTATCATTTTGACTTATTTACAAATCGAAATATTTTTTCTTATTCACTAAGAGAAAAGATGAACTATTGAGATAAAAGCTTGAAAATCAGACCAATCATCATTTCTCTTTTATACTCAATTTTATCTGCCCCAAGAAAATCAAGTCTCAGAATCATTTTTGGAGTTTAACCCTTTCCTGGTTTTTGAAATTTTAGACTGGTCCAAATCGAAAGTGGATGCAGATGACAATGAAAATTGGATGCAATTCCAAATAAAACCATCCTATGTGGTAGAAAACACTGTGGGAAAAGTAGAAATTGCTTATTATAAGCAATTTCTCCTTTTTCCACAATGTTTTCTCAAGAATAAAATCACAGTGATGTAAAATCCCGGGTTTATCCAGGAAAGGGTTAATATACCAATTTTTTTGGGTTTGTACAATCTTATTTTTTGTGATTTGAAATAGGTTATTAAAACCATCACCATATTGGTAGTTATAATGAAAAGATAGAAATGGCAATAAACCAGGTTTTCAATGGCTTTATCAAAGTCTATCAAGTAGCGTAGGACTAGTTATGCAAACAAGAATTTAGACAATTAGTCTTGTTTTTTGCATGATAAAAAATGGAACAACAAAACCCTGATAATACATTTATTTGCTAGCATGCAATTTTTTATCATTACAAGTTGTAATAGTAGTTTTGCAAACAAGAATTTGGACATGGGGTAGCATTAAATCACAAAATGCTGATAACATGTACTAGATCATATGATGACAAATATTTAGTGAAAATTTCATTGAAACCCCTCAATAATTGTAGAAGGAGTTAGGCAGCCAAAAATTAGACATTTAGCATGATGCACCATTTATTAAAATTAAATACAAACAAACAACATTTATTAAAAATTTACTCAGATTTTCAATCAAAGTGTCACCTGTATAAAAACAAAGGTGCAGCTATTGCATAATATTGACCAATATTGAACATGATCAGCACTAGAATACACAAGATGTTTACCCCCCTGGTGTGATATAAAGATAGGCAATTAGCTTATCAGTGGGAGTCAAACACACAACATTCCTTATCCCTTTACTGTTTTTCTAAATATTAGACCTGTCCAAATTCAAAGGTTTTGCAAAGGACAATTTAAAGTCGATTTTGTTTGAAAAACAATCAATTAGTAGGGTAGAAAATATTGTGGAAAAAGAAAAAATTGCTTGTAAGAAGCAATTTCTTCTTTTCCACAATGTTTTATCTAGTATAAAACCACAGGGATGCAAAAAACAGGGATTGAATTGGAAAGGATTAAACAAGGTCTTTGAAGTCAGCTAGATTTGCAAGCTATTCTAAGAATATTATTCAGCAAATGTGATAAATTGTGGTCATCAAGATTTGTCAAAAAATATGAGAAAAAAAATGCTGTTAGAAAGATCTGTTAGCAATTTTAAAAAATGTGTTCAGCAAAGAATGAAAAAATGTGGTCAGCATGATTGGTATGCAATGTAAGATTGACTGTAAGATAGATCATGGGAATTGTTGTTCAGCCTTACTCATTCCCTCACAAAGATGCTATTTGACCCCCCCCCCCAAGAAAAACAATTTAGAAAACATTGTGTAAAATGAAGAAGTTGTGTAAATGTTTTATTCATGTACCAGCAGAACATGTTTTTTTTTTTTTTTTTTAATGTTTCAAAGGTTGCTGGTTTGATTTTTTTTGGAAATCATTTTCATTATATTCCTATATTGATAATCATGAAATTTTATAAGGAAATTGCTTAATGACTAGAATGAAAATGATAGAAAATGCAAAGCCTTCAAATTATAGATATTCTGTTTCTTCTCCAATTCTAAAAGAATGTCAAGATTAAAAAAAATATAGTTTAAAAAAATGAAAACATGAATGAACACAATGCATATGTATTAAAAGCTGTTTTGTTAGTACATACATGTAATAATGGTGACAACAAATTGTAATCAAATGAGGAAGCAACTAATCATCTTAATAGGCTACCATGATTGAATAGGTAATATTTTTTTCTTGGTCAAGAAACTGATTAGCAGCTATAAATCCTTCAACATGTTCATAGTATTTTTGAATAAGTATTCCTATTTTCTTTTAAATTGTTATTTCTGAATTTAATACCATTTCCATTTATGATTCATAAATGTATACAAGTTAATATAATAAAAAAAAAAAAAATAAATATAACTAATGGTAATGTGAAGATTATCATATTTTCTTTAAAACATTTAATTTTTTCTTCATAATTTGAATATTTTTTCATACTTTTTGTCTGTTGGAAAAGAGGTTTTTCATCTTTTTAAGCAGGATTAATGGTGGGCTAAGGAGCTTAAATAAGTGGTGAAATAAGTGGTCAGCAAAATACTGGTCAGCTTTTTATACCTAATTGGTCAGCTGGTCAGCAGTCAGCAGTCAGCTGGTCAGCAGTGAGTTGGTCAGCTTTTTATACCTACCCTCAGAAAGATTATACTTCTGGTAAACAGTAAATCATTACTATTATTGGATGCCATTTCTGTTGGCTAAACCGGCACAGAGATCAAAGGAATGAGTTGCAGTGCCAATCACGATTGAATGTTTTGATAACCGCACTGCGAGACGCAAGGTATGAATTCAAAACACAATGTGTCGCAATTCCGATATTTTATGACGAGGAAAAAATCGAAGCCAATTCAAAGTTGTGAAGTAAAATAAAGTCCAAATTTGAGCCTTAAACAGCTTGATTCTTCGTGTTACCTGTGTCAACATTTTCACCTGTAATTTCCGTAAACAATAATGGCGACACCTGCATAATTTTCACATCAGTTACTTCCCTTTGAACCGGGGACTTCCATTGACGTTAACGGGAAACCGCGAACCTACCAAGTGCGGGAAATATTCGGATATTTTCGTGCATTCACAGCTTCTTTGTGCTTCCAAGATACTCCGGCAGACAAAACCATCAAACCAATTGTCGTCAGACCGAGCCCCCCCCTCCCGTAACGATGCTATTCTGAAGTACGTTAAAGAACCAGACGGATTTTAAGTAGTTTCGCCCTGCTGCCCCGTCTCCCGTAAAAGGGCTGTCAATCAAAGAATCAATCGACAAATCTAATAATTCATTTAGACCGGAGGCGAATTTTGAACTCCGACAAAGGCAAACATTTATGTGAATTTTTTCTTCGTTTGTATGGCGACTTAAACGTCGTAACTACAGCTTATTCAAGCTAAAGTTACGACGTTCATGTTGCCAACCAATCATTTTACTTTTAGGTACATATTACTTGTCGTAAGTTTTGCAACGCCTTTCAATATCGAATTTGAAATTCCCCACGGTCCGAGTCAGTGGGCGCGGCCAATAGAGTCGGTGGATGAGGATAGCGATCCGTCAATTTATTCGCCTTGTGTGTGTTTGGGAGGCGTCGCTTATTTGAGAAATTGCTTTAATGGAAATGATAATTCATAAGTAATACCGGCACGCCCCAAAAAATCCTTTGGAGCATCTTGCTTTTTATCCAGAACTACAACCATTAATCATTAACGCACGCCGGAGCCAAAAGTAGCATGATCATTATATCCAAGAACTCAAGTTACATTGATCGATTGTATGGGTTTACCGCCACTTTTAACTGTATTTCAGTCATATCGCGGCGACTGGAGCACCGTTAACCATGGATTCCTGGTTTTTCTTACACCAGCACTATCACCCATCCTTTCCGAGCCTCCCATGAGCTCGGATAACGATCCAACATAGCCGGATTTAAGAATACACAACAAATGGTCGGAGACAATGTCGGAAAGGACAGGGTCGAGCCCGGGACCCAAAGACTAGGAGTCCTGCACGCTACCACTGCGCTATTGCCACGACTCAACTCAAGTTACAAACGTTGAATAATGACAATAAGAAGAAAAACTTATAAAACTTTCTCTTCCTGAACTTGATTTTCGCCATGGAAATACCCTCTATTTAGGGTGTGGCTCCGATTCTAGTTATGACTTAAAAAGACCAGTCCGGAAAAATAACATTCGAGCCAAACGTATAATAGTGATACGTATCATGCTCAGATCGGAATATTGTCAACTATTGTTAAATCTGAACAGAACTAATTTTTAGGAAGAAACAAATATTGCTATTCAGTGGTGTGTCAAACGGTAACCCGGCTCTACTGGCTACTCATTGTTGAAACTTTTCGATTACTTTAATTTTTACTTTGTATTATTATACTTTGCATGGGCCAGAAAATTAAAAACACTGATATATCGCACTGATTGTGTGGTCCATTGGAAGAACCAAGGTCGATAGTCGCCCCCGCAGGGAATCGAACTCGGAACCTCTAGAAAGGGAAGCCGATGCAACCTCTTGACCACCGTTGGACACCACATTGGACGTATGTCGACCAAGAGGACCCTTTTCGCCATACCGGATCACTGTCATTTGGATCGGTTCTCGCATGCCAAGAAAAGTAAGTACCAAAAGTCCACTTTAAGAAACTGCAGCCAAAAGATCCTATCTAGCTATTTGTCCGTTAACATCTCATTAAAAGTCGGCAGCGAATAGCTAGATGCCTTCTCGAAATAATTGATTCAATTTTAATTACCTGCAGGGTCGTAAACGGGCCGTTAACCGAAGTCTGGTTCTAAGTCAGGTATGTAGCACTTTCGACTAAGATAATTTCTCTACCATAACCCATCTCAATCCAGGTCTAGCGCGATAAACATTATTATAATGATTGTTACAATATTTGCCTTATTATTACTATTATTATTAGGTCATTTTGATTATCGATGTGGTCTGTAACTAAGCTCAAACAAAAAATTTGATAGAGACAGACAGATAGGGATTAGAACTGAGACGAGTTTATTATCAGACTGCACTAATTATGAACCTAATTGACCTCTGCTGAATATGACATATCTTAAATATTTGTCTCATAGGGCTGTCGGGTGGTCCTTTTCTACAGAACTGTCACAAGAAGTTTTAAATCTGGCCACCCTGCACATTCTGTGTCAATCGTAAGATTTCTTGTGAAATCTTCAAACCAAGGTTGGTTGCCGGACTATTTTCACCAAAATACTCATTTGAAAGCTATTGAAATGGTCTACTATACTTCTACTAAAAAGTTCAGAGTTCGTAACATTTTGTCGAATTAAATCAGGGAGACATAAAAATAATAGGACAAAAATGACCAAAGAACTTTTGATACGCAATACACACGCAATCAAAGATGAATTTCATAATCTATCTATTTATGATACATATTCAAATATCCGGAAAAAACCCGACCCCCTAAAAGAAATATTTCATTAGAACTAGTTCAATGAATGCATTAACTTATTCCTATGCTTAGAATTGATTTAAAGATCAATTTAGTGAAGAATACATAAAAGAAGTTTTCATACTGAGGACAAATATAGTACAAGATGGATATTTTTATAGGTTAAGGTGAAATGTGAGTTGCTCAAGTTGATAGTTAATGATGAAAAGCTTCATTTGTTATAAATAATAACGACAGTCCTTCTGTTTCGTCGTTTGGCAACCAAAACCTCGTATCCACAGCTTGATCATTGATCGCCCAACGACGATATATGAAGTGTTGAAAGCAAAGAAATCACGATTGGGCCCGTGTATACAATAGACGAGATATATCTTCTATTATAATATCTATCTTAACCATCATACCAAAGAAGTTTTTTTATTCAAATGTAGTTCTGTAGGAATACACAGGTTTAAGATAGAAAATCTAGGGCCATTAGGTTTTGCAAACAATTCTCTTGAGATTCTTCATCCCTCGTGCTAAAAACAAGTAAGTGTCGTAAGTCTGGTACCTGCTTATATAACCCACCATCTTGTCGTACAAAGGGCAGCGAACGTTCTACTTATCTATATTAGAGAAAAAGGTGATCTCGATATCCCTTCACTCGTAAGGATGATAATCCACGGACAATAGTTTTATTGACCGTTCAGTGGGGCATCGAATATCAGCTCTAATTTCCTAAATCAATTTGTCGTATATAGTTTATGTGAGTCTGCGCGTTGCCTTTCCACCCATTTCCCATGAACGCCAAATAAAGGCTCAGATAATCATGTGCATCCACACCGTCATCCTCATTTGTGAAGGGATATCGAGATCATCTTTTCCTCTAATATTTTAGATATCTTTTAGAAAAGTAGAACATTCGACGCTATTGGTACGATAAGATGCCGCACCGTCTGACCAGAGCCCTCACTAATCGCTTTGTAGATAGCTAATGATTTAAGTTCCTTTAGAAAACCAGCAGTTTTATTCAAGTTACTCAACATTACATCATGGGCCACGAAGAAACTATCTTGTACCATGGGGTGAATTGAGGGCAAGTTTGTATAAATGAACATAGAAAATTCATTTACAGCTACTTTCTTCGGGAAATTTCTAGTTGGAAGTGACTGATATGAAAATAGCCGAACTATTTTAAAAGAAAGACATTTCCCGCTTTTTTAATACGATTCAATATACAAGGGTCGTTTAATGAGAAATAGCCAGAAAACAGGGATTGGTCATAGATGAACAAAGAAATTTCATTTACAATTACTTTCTTCGTGAAATTTCTGGTTGGAAGTGACTGGTATGAAAATAGCCGAAATATTTTCTTTGAACGAGCACACTTTAAAAAAAAATTTCCGATTTTTTTTTTTCTTTTCCTTTTTTTTATATTAATATTTTTAATGGGATTCAATAACAAAGGTAAATTAATGAGAAATTGCCAGAAAACATAGATTGGTCTATTTTATAAATCAGTTTTTGAGAAAATGCATTTAGTTTTCGTCATGTTGGTCAAAGAGGATATGTGCTAGCTACAAACTAGCCTGTCTTCCAGACTGTCAGTAAGTGCTTAGGTTTGAAAGTAACTAAGATACATCAATCATGCAAATACATTTCATTCCTTTAAATTACCCTATTACGTCTCACAAACTGATCAGCAAAACAGAAAAAGATAACAGCTAGAGAAAAGAAACTTTTCAACTAAAATATAAGTATCAGTGAGACGGGGAGCGGGTCTAGCTACAATCCTTCATCATCATTTCTATGTATTGACTTTTCCCAAAATAAATGCTAACACTTTCTTATAAATCCTTTGTTGTCACTTCCATTTGATAAATCACTTAAGATGGTAAGACAAAGTATTGTAATTGTCATTTTATTTAAATTTATTACGCTTTGTTATGTATTACATGTTATTATACTAATTTGTACAGTTGTTTGTCTGCAGATCAATTCTAAAGTGTTAAGAACGCAATAAAGGTGGAACAAATGTGGAACACTTAAATCCGATTTGCCATGAAAACCCAATGCGCCATCTTTGACGACCCGGCTAAAAAGATTGCAATTTGCTGATTATGTACATCTATTACATGTGCAAACAGAGATATTTTTGTAGAACTTATGGAAAGAAAACAACAAAAGAAACATGTTACTCTTCACTATCCAAGTTATTCGTTCCCACGAGAGAGAGAGAGAGAGAGAGAGAGGAGAGAGAGAGAGAGAGAGAGAGAGAGAGAGAGAGAGAGAGAGAGAGAGAGAGAGAGAGAGAGAGAGAGTATTTTGTGACATTTATTTAAGTGGTATGTTGTATTTCTATAAAGAATATATAATTCAATGGCAAGTATCTTGATTTTTCTGTTAAGACAGATAAACATACAGATAGACAGACTAAAAAGGTTAATATATTAGAGAAAACGAGAATATTTAGTTTTGCGATCAAGGAATGTTACCATAGAAACTCATCTTGGACTGGCACTTTACACTGATATACACAAAAATAATGACCATTAATCACCAATTTTCCAGGCAGCTGGAAGTTGGAGCATTCACAGAGAATGACTGGGGTATGGGGATATAGTGGAACCTAGACAAAATGTGTTTGGGTTTCAAGCTCTTATTTCAGTCATGAACAAGTACGACACATATTGTGAATTTTGCGATATTGCGAATGTATCATTCATAAATATAGTACTTCAAACTTTAACCATCCGGGGTGCAATTCTTTTACTAAATAGTTTTCATCCTACCTTTGAAAGATGAGGGGACATATAATAAATCAGGGTTAAAGAAGACAACCATCAGCCGTCATAGTTCGCTCAGTCTGATCAGATCGTTAACTTTCGCAACTACTTTTCTCCCGTGACGATTCAGACATCTCTATATTTTCTTATAATGAAGTCCAAATGTAAAATGAGTTCGTGAGGTTAAACAACAACAACAGCAATTAAAGAAAACACGGCGAAAGTTAAATGTTTTCACCTCCGGTCAGTCTGCGCAGGGAGACCATACACGAAACTTCAAATTCGTCGTGAGTCCTGAGATCCGCCGCCGGCAAATTTATGCTGGTTTGGTGAATTTTGAAGACAAAAATGGATAATCTCGCAAACAGTTTCCATCGCATTAAGAGGTACTGTGCGGAGTGAGCAGGCTTACCAGGATCTAGACTTCTCCCTATCGCCTAATTACAATTGTAGATTGGTTATTCTACCTTGATATACACTCAATTTTGAAAAACCACCTATGTGGATGGTTTGTGCTGGATCCGATCTATTTTTCTAACCGTCTGTCAGTCTCTCTCACTGTGTCTCAGAGCAGCTGTAGTTAAATTGTTAAGTTGGCTGAAGAGGATATATGCTAGTTACGATTTTAACTTGGTCAAAGAGGATACATGCTAGTTAAAATGCAGATCAAACAGATTCAAGGACATCCATGCGGAAAAAGTTATGCTTTTACATGGTTAGGAAAAAATGTGTAAATATCTCCAATAGTTTGGTAAACAAAGAATGCTACCATAGAGCCCCGTTACCATGGAAACACCTCTAAGACTGTCCCATTGCACTGGCATACGCTAAACTAATGAGTGTCTGACCATTAAATACCCATTTTCTGGGCACCTGGAAATTGGGGCAATGTACATTGATAATCAAACTGAGTAAAATTTGAAAAAAATGTGTTTCGTTTTCACGCTCTTATGTATATCATGAACGAGTATAACATAAATTACTTCCAATCATAACAACCCGGTTAGTATAAAGTCTAATAACTTTTAGTTTGGCCCGAATATTTAATGCCTATTTGCCGTTCAGCATATTTCATGTTGTATTTCAAAGTTTTTGAATTCAAAATTAAACTTGTAGATACTTTTTTTTATCTAATGGGATTAGAAGTTAAAAATATGAAGCATTTTTCAAATTATACCTTTCGAGCCATAATGTCACCGGGGCTTTAAAAGATTTGGGGACGAAAAAAAGCATGGATAAAAAGACAATTATTTTTCTTAGATAAAACTTACACTGCTTCGAAAATTTCCCGCTGCATCTAGGATCGAACCAGAACAAAGTTTGGTCGTCCTCAAACGATTAATATTATAAGTTTATTTCTTTGCTTTCTCTCTCTCTCTCTCTCTCCCCCTCTCTCTCTCTCTCTCCCTCTCTCTCTCTCTCTCTCTCTCGCTCTCTCTCTCTCTCTCTATCTATCTATCTATCTATCTATCTCTGATTTGGAAGTGAGTTTCCCTACGATAGTTCAAAGCTTTATTAAGCCCCGTCACAAACACATACTCTCAGCCTGCTCTCTCTTACACCATATCCACTTCTTCTTTTTTGACCACGTCCATAGGGCAGTGTTAGCGCGTATGACTCCTAGTCAAGGGGTCCCGAGTTCGATCCCTGGTCGCGGCGAATATCCTTTCCTACATTGGTCTCCCACCAATGGTTGATTGATCGTAAACCTAAATGGGATGATCAGCTGGAGGCTCAGAAAGGATTTAGTATTAGTACTGGTGTAAGAAATATCAGGAATCTATGGTTAGGTGCTTCAGCCGCCTCGACATGGCTCAAATACTATCAAAATTGGCGTTAAATCCCCCCCCCAACAATAATAATAAATTTCTCTGAGGCATTTCATCTCTCATGGCCGATATTCATCATTAAATGATTGGACGATTACACCGAAGGTATACAATCGGAAATTGTTGGAAGTAGTTTTTTAATTCAAAGGATTTTAGTTTGAGATTAAAATAAGAACGCGAAATGAACGACTTTCGCTAAGCAACATGCATTAGAACTATCTCTGCACTCTGTGCAAACAAAACCAGATGCTTTAGACATTAGAATTTAATGATCGTACAAACATACATCACTATCAAAATGACAGTCGTATTTGAGTTACCATGGGAACCAACTATGCTGTCCGAAATAACTAGGTTCCTTCTCGATTCTTTCTCAATATTTAACATCTTCGAGTGTTCGCCTGTCTTAGTCGACATATCGAGGTGGTTATTCTTACATGATATATTCATGTACTGCCTACAACTTCTTTCAATGACATCTGGTAAAGGGTTTAAAGAGGCATGGAAAACCAATTCAGTACAAGGAGGGTTGTAAAGTGACGGACCACGTCTGACAATCAAATATGGATTACCGATAAAATCGTCCATTTATGCCGGGTGTGAACTTTGCTTTTTTGTTGGTTTGACGACCTAAACGTTTTAACTACAGTACATTCAACCCGCAGATACGACTTTAAGATCTTCATCCAAAATGTTGCCTGTTCATAATTCATGTCCAAGACAACATATCTTACAAAGTAACGCACTTAAAATAACATTCCTTGCATTATGACTACGATTTAAATTATATGTAGGCCCTACATGTTCACAAACCATTATTCTTTAGCTGTTATCTCTCTGTTTTGTCTTATTTTGTCAATTCGCTCATCTACCCAACTGCGAAGACAATCAAACAATATTGATATCAGTTAAAAGTAAGGTGATTTTGAATCACAATTAGGGAGTAGATATACATATATAGCTTGCCCGTGAACTATAACTAGGCCTCGAAACCTTCCACAAGCCTATCATAATTGTTTCCTTTTCAAAATTGAATGT
The DNA here is from genome assembly GCA_946902895.1 of Fragum fragum. Lineage (NCBI taxonomy): Eukaryota > Metazoa > Mollusca > Bivalvia > Cardiida > Cardiidae > Fragum > Fragum fragum. The sequence goes on from OX336371.1 coordinate 35,333,942, forward strand.
ATATCAAGGTAGAATGCCCTTTCTATGACTGAAATATTGAAAAGAGAAAAGTCTGCACTATGGTCAGCCTGCGTACCTAGAATAGTAGGTTAGAAAACGAACGAAACTGACATATCGGGACTTCGCCCTTTAAACGTCGTCCATGGTCACACTGCGCGGGCTTTCCGGCATCAAAAATTTATATTTTTTACCAAGTTTTTCCACCTACCTGACTATGCAGACTATGCTTTCAGTTTGGATTGCATTTCCTCTTTCACGTGCGCAAGACTAAACTTTTTTCTTCTTATTATTATTATCTTTATTTTCAAAATAGAATAAATAAAGTGCAAAGTGTTCAGTTGTCCCGTAATTCAGATAATATGGAGAAATGTGAATCGTTCCGGAAACAAGAGGCCCATGAGGGCCTGAGACACTCTACTGATTATCAAGTTTCCGTTAAAGAAATCTGATATTTAAGGAAGTTAATTGCTCAAAGAAGAATGCATAAAGAAAAAAAGGGGGCTTTATCCCCTTTATCATTTTAAGCAACAATCCTCAAGGCCCCTTTCCCCATATTTCATGACGGATCCACTCCATTTCCAAAAGAAAGTTACCTTATGACCCTACAATCATTCTGTGAATATTTCATCAGAATCTGACAATAATTGTGGACTTTATCACATAAACAGGATTGTTTTGAATGAAAATCAATAAGGCCACTTTTCCTGTGTTTTCTGATGGATCAATTTCATTCCAAAAGGAACTTTCCTTACAACCCGACATTTGTCCTGTGAAATTTAAAAGACAATTTGATAATGATTGTGATCTTCATCAAATACACAAGAATGTTTTGAATGATAATCTGTAAGGCCCCTTTTCCTGTGTTTCGAATGCCACAATTATTCCATGCATCTTTGAAGAGAATCCAATAAAACTGTTGACTTTATTGTGTTAACAAAGATATTAAATTCAAGTTCTCATAAGGCCCCTTTTCCCGTGATATTTTACTGTTGGTTTTATCATTCTATGAAAGTTAAAAGTGAATCCGATGAAATATTGGGAATTCATTATGTTTACTAGAATATTTAAAAAAAATCATATGTCCCCTTTTTATATTATACTTGATGGATTGTAACCAGTTCTGAAAAGAACCATCTAAGTATTTGTACAATCATTCTGTGAAATTTTGAAGTGAATCCGGTGAAATCAAGGGACATCATTCTGTTAACCAGAATATTTAAGAGAGTTTTTCATAAGGCCACTTTTTATGTGACCCTTGCTATAGTCAGATCCACTGTCAAAATCAACAATTGGAATGATGGTACAATCAATCTGTTTAATCTGTGGAATTTATTGTGTTAATGAGTTTATAGTGAAATCTTAAGAGGGCCCCTTTTCTCATGATACTTTACAGAACAAACCAAATTTCAAAAGGAACAATTCTAATGAAGGTAGAATCATTCTTTAAAAGTTAAAGAGAATCAATATAAACAGCGGACTGAATTGTGTCAAGATTTTTTGTAACAAAATTTTCATAAGGCCCCCTTTTCCGTGAAACTTAAAAAATCAGACCCAATGTACAAAGGAACAATCCTTATGATAGTTTGAAGAAAATGATAAAGACTGAGGACTTTATTGTAATAATGATGTTTTGTAATAAAATTTTTATAAGGTCCCTTTTCTTGTGTCACTTAACCAATCAGACCTAATTTAAAAAGGAACAATCCAAATGATGGTACAATCATTCTATTAAAGTTCTAAGAGATTCTGATAAAGACTGAGGGCATTGTTGTGTTTATGAGGATTTGGTAATAATTTTTCATACAGCCCCTTTTCCTATGATACTAGACAGATCAGGCCCAATTTAGAAATAAACAATCCTTATGATGGTAAAAACTTTCTGTGAAAGTTTGAACAGAATCTGATGAAAAACTGCAGACTTTTTTTTGGTGTCAAATTTTTAAAATAAAATTTTCTCTAAGGCTCCTTTTCCTGTGATACTTGAAGGATCAGGTCTCATGTCAGCATCAACAATCGTGATTATTGTACAATGATTCTGTGAAGGTTTGAATAAAATCCAATGAAAGCTCTGGACTTGGTTACAAGGATTATAGATAAAATTCTCTAAAGGCCCCTTTTCCCATGATACTAGACCGATCACGCATAATTTGAAAAGAAAGAATCCTCTTGATGGAATAATCATTCTGTGAAAGTTTGATGAAAACTGTTGACTTTATTGTGGTACAATGATTTTAAAATTAAATTTCATAATGCTACTTTTCTTGTGATACTTGACGGATCAGGTCTAATGCAAATATCAACAATCATTATTATTGTACAATTATTCTGTGAATGTTTGAAGAAAATCCGATGAAAGCTATGGACTTGGTAACAAGGATTTGTAAATGAAATTTTCATAAGGCCCTTTTTCCTGTGCTTCTTGACAGTTCAAACCCTGTTATAAAAAGAATGATAGTTATGACCTTCCAATCATTCTGTGAAAGTTTCAACAAAATCTGATCAAAGCTGTGAGCTTTTTGTGTTAACAGGGTTTTATTAATTGAATTTTCATATAGCCCCTTTTCCCATGTTACTTGATGGATCTGAACCAATTCCAAAGGGAACTCTTCTTACAAAAGTATAATTATTCTGTTTGAGTATAAAGACAACCCCATCTCATCTGTGGACTTACAAGCATTAATTAAGATTTTTTTAATTGAATTTTCCTAAGGCCCCTTTTCTAAATGGATCAGACCCAATTTGAAAGGAACAATCCTTATGATTGTACAATCATTATGTGAAAGTTTGAAGTCAATCAGGTGAAATCTAGGGCCATTACGTGTTAACTAAGATTTTTTTTATTAAATTTTCATAGGGCCCCTTTTCCCATGAAACTTGATTGATCAAACCTACTTCCGAAAGGAACAATCAGTTTAATGTAATAATCATTCTGGGAATGTCTGAAGAGAATTTGTTGAAAACTATAGACTCTATTGTGTTAACGAGGAATTTTCAATCCAGTTTTTATTGGGCCCCTTTTTCCCGTGGTCCTTGACTGATCATACCGAATTTTGAAAGGAACAATTCTTATGATGGTACAATCATTCTGTGAAAGTTTGAAGTCAATCAGATGAAAACTATTGACTCTAGAGTGTTAACAAAGATCTTTGAATTAAATTTTAATAAGGCCCCTTTTCCTATGTTTCTTGAGGAATCATATCCGATTCCAAAAGGTACACTCCCTATGATGGTACAATCATTCTGTGAAAGTTTGAAGAGAATCCGTTGAAAATTGTTGGCTCTAGATTATTTATGAGAATTTTTTATTAAACATTTCATAAGGCCCCCTTTTCCTGTGTTTCTTGAAGGATCATACCAAATTTCGAAAGGAATAATCCTTATGATAGTACAATCATTCTGTGAAAGTTTGAAGGGAATCCGCTGAAAACTATTGACTCAAGAGTGTTAAAGAGTATTTCTTAAAAGATTTTTCGAATAATTTTCATAAGGCCCCTTTTCCAGTGTTTCCTGGTGGATCTGACCAAATTCCCAAAGGAACAATCCTTATGATGGTACAATCATTCTGTGAAAGTTTAAATACAATCTGATGAAAACTGTGGACTCTAGAGTGTTAACAAGAATTTTTTAATTAAATTTTCATAAGGCCCTTTTCCCCTGTTTCATGACAGATCAGACCCATTTTCGAAAGGAACGATCCTTATGATTGTACAATCATTCTGAGAAAGTTTGAAGAGAATCCGATGAAACCTGTGGACTTTATCGCGTAAACAAGGAAAAGTTTAACGGACGGACACACGGACGCCGGACGGGAAAAAGCCATCGCTATAGCTCTAGTGGCCTTCGGCCAGTAGAGCTAAAAAAAGATACAAGAAATAAGTTGCTAAATGTTCCGATCTGATCATACTGTGCCAACTATAAAGGTTGACCGTGGTCGAATCTTTGTTCTTTTTTCAGATTCTATGTTGATCGCTAATCCTACCTCTATTTAAGATCTGGATCTCGGAGCTTATGCAGCCCATTTCACCTCCAATGAGTTCTTTTCGTTATGCACAAGTAAACAGTTACTTTTTTGTCAAGGAGGATATGATATTGTCAGAATGCGACCAAAATATAGTAAACACAGGTTGACATTTTGGTTGCACAACTGCGATATTTGATACACTTTTTACTAGATTCAATCAGAATTAATAAGATCCATCCTTACTATAAATAAACCAAGACCAAAAAGTATGAACTACAACTTGAATTTGACTATTTGAGTGTTACGGGACACCAGTTAATTAGCAACTCACACTTCTCCATCTCCTTTGGGACTCATTTTTAACATCCTATTAAGTAAAGTCACTATTTACACAGAACTTTCAAATTGTCAAATAGCCCGCCGTGTACAATTACAAACAATTATCAATTTACCATTTAGTATAAATAAATATTTTACATTCTTATTTATTCATATTCCTCATGAATTTCAGACGATATGTTTTACTTTTATTACCATTTTTATTTTACGTTGGCTCAAAATCGGTGATTAAGCCATTGGCATTTTTTTTGATAGAAAAAAACTCGTTTTTATCTAACATTCATTCCATATCCATTTGATGGGCTGATGAAACCACGTAACTATAGCTGAGCAGAAATTGGATAAGAATTTAACCTATTATTTTACATCGAGTGGGAAACAAGCTTTTCAAGCCTCGATTCTGCTTCCTGGAGAAACAGCAGTACCCGCACCATTTATGTGGGCAAATAACAGACTTAATGTCGACAGATGCTCAAAGAATCGAACTCTGGACCTTTTGATCGTGAAGCCAATACTTTACCTCTTAACCAAGCGTTAAAATTCCCCTTAGTTAATACGTTTCGGAGGCTCGTTGACCGTTGATTTAATAAATAATTCCCCTTTTTTCTGATCATGTTTATGTTTTATCATTAGTCCGATTTTGAAAAAAAGTATGTTAAGTAATGTCGGCATACATATTCCAATCATTAGCTAAAAAATAATTCTGATAAAAAAAAAAGAAAAAAAATGTGATTTATGATGTCGCTAATTATTTTGTAAAACAGTCAATTGAAGTTCTACGAGGCTTAATTCACTCCCACACGATCCCGCCTTTTTACACCCGTGAAAAATTAAATTCAGGAAAAATGTGAAAAGGAGAATTTGCTGTAATAAGGCGATTTCTCCTTCTTTCACAATATTTGTACGGTGTTTATCCCCTTCTTTGCAGCTCCAAAACAATTTGAATTTACATATGTTGCTTCTTTCAATTTATATATATCAGTCCAAACTTTTGTCGTCTGGTAATTGGTTAATCCGGGTCATAATTGTTTGAGAATTACAGATGAAAACGGAATCATCCATCGATTAAAACTACAGAGGGCTTATTTCTATCCCTTTATTGAGGTGGTCGTCTACTGACCGTTAATTAAAAATTAATGTGTGTCTGGTTTATTTCACATTGACTGGCCGCTGCAAGAAAGGTGTATCGATAACGCAGAGTCCGTTAGCCAATGCAAAGTTAAAGTGGAGGAGATTTCTCCGCATGAATCGGTGATGGGCCTCAGGATTGTACAATTTAATTTCATGATTGGTCTTTAATTTGTATTATTGAGTACCGGTGGGGCGACAAAACCTTCTTGGCAATTTTGTTTCTTCTTAATCGTAGTGAGTTTTAAGATAAAACGAGTTAATGTAGGAAACAATGAGGCTTTCAGGATTGAGGCCATTCAAAGTCACCATCGGCTTCATAAGTCGTTTGATATAGTTACCTTCGTTTTTCTGTACGATTTTTCTCTATACATTTTGTGCACATGATTTTTGCGTAAAAATAAGTTTTAAATAGAGACTATAGAGTTAAAATTGCAATGTTTTCTATGTGTATGATCATCGCAAGAGTTTTTGTACAGTCACTTGTGTACATCAAATAACATGCGAAAAGGGGCTATACGAAAATTCAATTTAAAATTCTCGTTAACACAATAAAGCCCACAGCTTTGATCGAATTTTGTTGAAATTGTAAGGTTAGACGGATCATTCTTTTCGAATGGGGTCTGAACTGTCAAGAAACACGGGAAAGGGGACATTATGAAAATTTCATTTCTCTTCAAAGTTAAACTCATTACCGGACGGACAATTTTTTACCCGTGTAAATTGACCAAAATTGCAGACGACAATTTATAGCTTAATAAATTTTGGATTAACTTCACTCTTGGGGTAGAAAACAGTGTGGATAATGAGAAAAGCCTTATTTGTCTTAGGGCGTCTAAAAGCGTCATTGGGTGGGAATCGGTTAATAGAATGATTTACCAGCATTTGCATTGTTCATATGTAAATTTGGTGTGGTCTGTTAAATTTCACGAGAAAAGGGGCCCTATGGAAACTTTATTACAAAAACGTCGTTCTCAGTCTTTATCATTTTCTTCAAACTTTAAGAATGATTGAACTATCATTATGATTGTTCCTTTGTAAATTGGGTCTGGTTTGTTAAGTTTCACGGGAAAAGGGGCCTTATCAAAATTCTTGACACAATTCAGTCCACTTTTTTAAGTGATTCTCTTAAAATGTTTAGAGAATGATTCGGGCTTCATTAGAATTGTTCATTTTGAAATTTGTTTTTTTTTTCCGTAAAGTATGGCGGGAAAAGGGGGCCATATGAAAATTTCACTATAAAATTCTGATTAACACAATAATGTCCACAGATTACACAGATTGATTGTACCGTCACTACGATTGTTGATTTTGACAGTGGGTCTGGTCCATCAAGTAACACAGGAAAAGGGGCCTTATGAAAAACTTATTTAAATATTCTAGTTAACACAATGATGACTCTAGATTTCACCGGATTCTCTTCAAACTTCAGAATTGGGTACAATCCATCAAGTATCATGTAAAAAGGGACCCCATGAAAATTTTATTTAAATATTCTAATTACCATAATGAAGTCCCCATATTTCATAGGATTCACTTTAAACTTTCACAGAATGATTAAACCATCGTTAGGATGGACCTTTTTGAAATGGATCTGACCAGTCGAGAAAATGGACCTCACGGAAATTCTATTACAAAATAAATCTATAGTTTTCATCGAATTCTCTTCAAACATCCACAAAATTATTGTATAATCGTAAGAATTGATCCTTTTTTTAAAATGTGTAGGGTCATGTATCAAGGGGCCTTATGAGAAAATGATTGAATATCCTCGTTAACACAATCACAACAAAATCTACAGTTCTTATCGGATTCTATTTAAAGATGCATGGAATAATTGTGGAATTGTAAAACAAAGGAAATGATGCATTACAGATTATCATTCGAAACATTCTTGTTTATGTGATGAAGTTCACAATTAACATAAGATTATCTTTAAAATTTCACAGGACGATTGTAGGGTTGTAAGGAAAGTTCTTTTCGGAAATGAAGTGGATCCATCAGAAAACACAGGAAAAGGGGCCTTATGGATTTTCACTCAAACAATACTGTTTACGTGATAAAGCCCACAATTATTATCGGATTCCGTTGAAAATTTCACAGGATTGTTGTAGAGTCATAAGGAAACTTCCTTTTGAAAGTGGGGTGGATTCGTCATGAAACAAGAGAAAAGAGGCCTTAAAATGATAAAGGGATAAAGTCCAATTTGTTATTTTCATTTCATGCACTCTATTTGAAGCAATTAAATTCCTTACATATCAGATTATTTTAACGGAAAACTCGATAGCCAGTAGAGCGTCCCATGCCCTCACGGGCCTCTAGTTCTGTTTTAAATTCCGCCCGAATAAGAATTTTGTAAATTCTGGCATACAAATGGAGGAAATGTTAATATCATGATAATGGTACAGTCTGGTAATTATAACTTTAAGTTTTTGTGGAGATGGATTAAGATTTTTCTTCGAAAAGTGTAACAAAATACACGTTGAGCTTTTTCGTGTCTAAGAATATTTACTTTTTGAAGTTACACCGTGTTTTACGAATTCAACACTCAATCAAATGAAAGGTATACAAAGCGTGATGCAAATTCCGAACCCCATGATATAAAATCCTTAAATTAGACAAACAGCATGATGCAAATTTCGTAAAGCTATTTGCCTTACCTTTGTAATGTTTCTTGCAAGATATATTACGTGAAGGCTGAGGATTATTGTATTTTCATTATATTATAACCGAGTTGTCTGAAATTGTTAATCTTAAGACAGAAGCTTGTTTCCTTGAGCTATCATCTTCGGATTGTTTTCGTAGTTGTTCATAATCAACATCTGTGTACTAAATTTCAATTTCATTGTACATTGTATTTAAGTCATTTCAAAATATCTAAAGATTTGAACCAAATTTCTCATGTCGAATTTCTGAAATGTATTTAACTAGCATAGCTCTTCCAGAGAATAATTATGAAAAAGTGAAACAGGGGTCTTAAATAACTCTGTAGAGATTGCGTCATTTGTCTCTCGGCACAAATGGGCGAGTGATGTGTAACTTGTCTAAATGCTGGTGGCTCATACCGAGTATTGAGGCTGTACTGTCGTTAAAATAGCTACCAGACAAGAGATGGGTTCACCTCTGTTTATAAAGATTCGTAGCGCGGCCCCTGAAAATATTGGTAGTTTATGACAATCCAAACATGTCTAGGCTTTATTATCTATAGGAAAATCAACTCGCTCAGTCACGTCTTAGAGTTCTCGACAGCTAGAAGAGAGAAGAAAAATAAAAACAAATATAATTTCATTCAAGGCATGATTTTGTGTCACGTCTTAATGGAATTTGTAACAATCTATATTTCATTTTTACGGAATTTGTATCATTCAATCAAATAATTAAAAGAAAGGCCCGGGGAAAAAACCTTTTCGTGGATGCGATGCGGTTTAATGCGGTATACATGTACTTCCGTCTCTCATTAGATTTGCATGTAAACCGGGCGTTGATTTATCACAAAGTTACCCCAAAAGGTCTAGTATTCTTTTAATGATGTCATATTAACAAAATAAATACTTTAGATGATATTTCATCGTTTTTGAATGCCTAGACACAACGTAAACACCGCCGTCATAGCGCAGTTGGTAGCGCGTCGGACTGTCAATCTAGAGGTCCCGGGTTCGATCCCCGACGGCGGCACTCATCCTTTCCGACTATTTGTCTCTCACCAATGGGTCGATAATCGTAGACCTATGTGAGATTGCAGCTGGAGGCTAGGAAGGGATGTAATGGTAGTACTGGTGTGGAAAATACCAGGATTCCATTGTTAGGTGCTCCAGCCGCCGAAATATAACTGCAAGATTGTTGAAAGCTGCGTAAAACCCCCATTCAAACATCAAACACAACGTAAACCTTCGGGGGACGGAATAAAAAAAAAGGAGCCCTGGTAAGAATGTGACCGTATATAAAATTATACGTATATCTTTAATCGAAGCTAAAATGTACATGATTTATAAATATATATGGTCAAACGAGCGACCTGCACGCGAATCACTGTTAGCCCGACAGTCACATTAGTGGCGCACGTTTCTCACCGACCCAACGATTTTCAGACAGGCCTACAGATAACAATATCATGCGTATGACAGTTGGCTGAAGACCGTCATCACGGTGACCAACTAAGATTTCAAGATAATAATTTGTGAAAGAAAGCCTTTCTAAAGCAGCAAAACTAATAACAGTTAGTTGTTCTGTCGAGCATTTCTCTCGCCTACGATCTCCAAGGTCGTTTTAGACTACAATCTGTGTCCACTGCGTGCCACGTTGATGAAAGTCGTTAATTAAAGAAAGGGCATAGTTTTAGAGTAGAACATGAGCTAGTCGGATTGTCATATTGATCTACTGTTGTAAGATAAATTCATATTAATATACTGACGGGGGAAAAAGTTTAGCAATTTCGTACGTTACAGCCAATTTCTCCGGTGTCTAGCTTTGGATTCAAACCATATATTTTCACACATCGATCTTTTATGTGTTAGCCACAGTATTTGAAAAAAAAAAAAAAAAAAATCAGATGATTTCAATGTCATATGTATTTGTTGTACAGCGTCAAACATGGTAGGGGTAGGGAAGTAAAAGTAACACAAAGATTTAATATCTTGTGTGTCCACCGTTTGCGCCAATAACGGCATCACATCGCCTTCTCATGCTGGAAATGAGCCTACGATTAATGGCCATAGGGATACGACCCCATTCCTGAGTCTCTCATTCAAGACAAATCCAAAATATTCAGGACACTGAGCTGCCTACTATAGTCAAGAGAGAAAGAGAGAGAGAGAGAGATAGAGAAAGAGAGAGAAAGAAAAAAAGAGAGTGAGAGAGAGAGAGAGAGAGAGAGAGAGAGAGAGAGAGAGAGAGAGAGAGAGAGAGGGGGGGGGGAACATTCATTATGAAAGTAAAGATATATATATTTTTTCAAAATATTCACTTTAGTACATTTTGGACTGGTCAAATATTCGTGTTAAGTTAGGAATCTGAATTTCAACATGTCTCTCCTGTAGAAAAGGATTCCTTCAAAAACTTTTCTGTATTCATTTGTACTTTTTTGCTTTTAATGTTAGTTATAAAAATTGTTTTGTATGGTGTCTCAGAAATCTTGTTTAGCGGAATTTTTCATCTAGACGAAAAGAACGCATGCTTGGTGTCGTGATCTAGTAGATGAATAAAAATCTAAGGTAATTTAAGGTCTTATGTTTTCTGTATTAGTCGACGAGATAATGTTAGAATATCAAAAAAATATCCAATTTCAAATGAAATTTCTTAAACGAAATTGAGGCAAATCGGGGAACACTTTGGTCTGAAAGAGGGGAATCACTCGTGTTGGCTTCTTTGCCAAACTTCACCCAGTTTTCGGACCATGATGTAATTTGTCTGGATTCCGATTGGTGTAATAAACATTTCGAGGTTCCGATTGGCTAAAAATTGCACACCCTCTTAATTAGAATGTGAAGGTCATTCAAGTATGGCGACTGTCTTGGGGAAGACAGGATGTGTTTTTCGCTGTAGATCTTTATACATGAATGGAATCTTTAAAAATAATCATGGAATTAAAATCAATCAACCCCACAGATGTCTTAGAATACAGGTATTTTAATTTTTTTTATATGTTTTCTAACTATCGTGTGAAACGCGAACTCAAATGTCATTGACATTTCTTTCCAAAATCAGCTGACTAAAACTGAATTTAGCGATCGATTTATAAATGCATTGACTTAAGAGATGTAGGCCTATTCAGTTTCCTTAAAAAGGACTGTATTGCGACAATAATTCGTTTGTATCATCTGACGCGTATCGTCGTCAGTTCGTAAACGAAAGTGACCACTTTTAAAAGATAAAAACAATAACAATACAACATCCCTTTGTCCCAAGCCATGGCCTAGAAAGAAAGAAGACTAATGACTGACCCATATTATTTTCATCATATTCCATACAATTTTAGTTCAGTAATTTGAAGTCAAATCAACAGAAACTTTGTCTTCTTCTTTTCATGCAAATGCTAATTAGTTCTTTTGTAAATTGAAATATTTGTCAAAGTAGGAGAAGGATTATCAGTGAGTTTTACCTTTGACACACTCAGTCAAGATTGAAAGACGTTTCATGCAGTGTCAGAATGATTTCCTAAGGTTAACATGCCTATATCATCCAACATTGTCATGAAGTGGGTGATGATGCAATAATTGCACCAGCACATTACCAAGTTTGAGATTTTTAAAAAACCTATTGGTCTAATAGTGTTCCCTGGAATTTTTGAACTTAGCCAATTTTTGTTGACTTATAATTTACCATTAGAGTAACAAAACATCATAGATACAGTCAGATATAGTTTGAATGCGTACATTTCTAGAAATTCTAGCTGTGATAATTTGGTAGTCCACCAGCGGATGTATATACATGCTGGGCTAGTAAACCAGGGTTCGACAAAATATCCAAGCTATTTGTCTAAGGGAGTCATTTTGATCCCTAAAACTTCGGTGATGCTAATCATTCGCTATCGAAAACTATATAACTATATAGTCTCTTACATATCTTTATGGGAGATCAATAATTTTAGTGAATAACTGTAAACAAGAAAGTGTTGATTGATACTTAAAATTTCAAACTGGTACATATGATTTTCTTGTTTATGTCCTCTTGACTCCAAGTATTTCATGTCGAACCCACAAATCAGATGACAAAATTTTAGACTGGTCTGAATTCAAAGTCCAGGAGTTTGCTTAACAAATTAGGATATTTGAATAGAAGATAAGTAACATTAGAATTCTGAAATGGGGTTTCAACATAAATTTTACAGGTGTCAGATATTTGTCAATTACAATCGTTGGTGCATGTCTAGTCACTGGACAGTGTTAATTACCAATCAAGATTGATGTTATCCATGATGGGGAAGTATATTAACTTAATCAATTTACTAATTTCCTATAATTTGGCACACTTATGATGACCCTTGACAAATGGCTGAAAATTTTCTAGAGACAATATGACGCACAGTGATGATTTTTCGAGCATCAAAATTCACCCTTTTTAAATTTCTGCGCATCAAAACCTGAGGCCTCAGGTCAAGCAAAAACCCTGATATGTATAATCAGCAATACTGCATAGAAAACTCTGAAAAATTGAAACTTCTGTGACAATGAATATGCTTTATGAACAACATGAAAACAGTGTTTGTCAGACATGCTTGACATGATGACTTGGATAAAGAATTAAGGTAAAATTTAGACTAGTCCAAATTCAAAGAAGTTGCAGACCACAATTTTAAGTTGATGAAATCTTTTGAATCTTATTTTGTTTGGGGTAGAAAACATAGTTGATAATGAAACAAGCAATTTATTCATTTTCAACAATGTTTTTCACACTTTTAATATTTCATTTCATTTATTCAGCAAATCAGCACTAGCAGTGCTTTTGGCAAATAACAATATAAATGTGGCATATAGCATATAACATACATAAATACAAATCACATACAAGATCAAATATTCGTAATTAAGATTATTTTAATGCAATCAATTCAAACTTAATATCATGTAAGCAAATTGTTATGTAGTTTGTTATTGCGTAATTTAAATGCATCCCTCAGGTATTTGGCTGTGTTTAGAATTGATGTCGACGAAATAGAGGTCAATATTTTAATAAAAACATTCATATTCGGCCATTTTATTTTTTTCAAATACTTATTACGAATTTCCTGGTACACAGGACAACAAAGTAAAAAATGATATTCAGATTCTACTAGCTTTTGATTACATAACTTACACAATCTCATTTCCCGTGCAATATTGTAATATCTACCTGTTTCGATTTCCAGTCTGTGTGAGGATAATCTAAATTTACTCATTGTTATTCTTAAACTATCATTTTGAATTATCTCGAGATATTTTTCAAAACAAAACTTTACTTTAATACGTTTATAATAATCTAGTTTTGGTGAGTTGTCGATTGCAAAGTTCCAGTTTTGGATGTATTGGTCTCTTAATCATTGCTTTAATAAAGGGAAATAATTAATTCGAGGGTCGAAATTATCAATTAAATATCCGAAACCAAGATTGTTTATTAAACTTTTCATGTGAGAAATCCACGATTTATCATTTTCAAGTAAACATTGTTCGTTGTATATTTTATGTATTTGTGAGTCTGGGTTCATCATAATTTTTAGCCAAAATTTGAGTGAGCGTTCTTTGCAAATGAGAGAGAGGGGAAATCTACCCAATTCGCCGTAGACAGCCTCATTTGGGGTAGATTTATTGACGCCCAATATTTTTTTACAAAATCGCAAATGCAGTCTATCAACATCTTTCATGTCATATATTCCCCATACCTCAGAATTGTATAAAAGAATAGGCACTACCAACGTATCAAAAATTGAAAGTTTTGTGTTTAGATCTAGTTTCAAACGAGTAAATAATGAGAGGATGGTATTAATTTTTTATAGGCCTGAAGAGCCTGTTCGTATAGTACAGTTACTGATTTTTTCATTGAACCATTATATGTAAAAGTAACACCTAAATATCTAAAATGGTCAACAATTTCAAGTTTTACATTATCAATATACCATTCAAAATTAATACGGCTTTTGCGATTTTCAAAAATGCAAATTTTCGTTTTATTTACATTGATCTTTAGACCCCATTTATTTGAATACTGAGATATAGCGTCTAGCTGTGATTGCAAGCTTTTTGGGTCGGTTGTAAATAGAACGATGTCGTCTGCAAAAAGTAGCATATACATAGATAAAAGGTTTAGATCATTATCGTTCAAACTGTTAAAATCAAGTTCATTGCTTATATCATTGATAAAAAGAATAAATAATATGGGTGAAAGGGGCTCGCCTTGCTTCAACCCCACGGTAACATCGAAAAACTCAGTGAATCTCATTGAAGGACTGATCTTTATACATGACTTGACGTTATTATATACTGATTTTATAATATTCAGCATTTTAGAGCTTATGCCTAACTGCATTAGCTTTATCCACAGGGCATTTCGAACCACAGAATCGAAAGCCATTTGGTAATCAATAAAAGCACAGTATAGTTTTGATTTCAAATTAAGTATATTTTGGATAATTGAATGTAACAGGTATTGAAAGGCATTTAGATGTGGGAATGGGTTAAAAATTATACTTTGTTAATACTTTGGATTTATTATTGTCTTTGCATTGTCTAGAAGTTGCTGGATTTCAATGAAGTTTGTTGACTTGGGGTATCAGATCTAAGGGTATAGATGGAATTTATTGTCAAATTATCATTTACCAATGACCACTGCATAGACCAATATAATTTATATTATTAAATATTTGGATTATTTCAGATTAATATCAGATTGTTTCTTTCATTAAATAGACTTTAATGAAATTTAACAGTATTTCAGTCATATATTACAGATGGCACATCTAACCATGGCTTCTGGTCATTTCTCACACCTGAGTAGAATCCCAAACATTCAATCTGAACCAACTGCTTATCAAGCGTAGGAGCACCACATGTCTGATAAATTACACACATATGCTAGCAATGGCTTTTATTAAATCAGTTATCTTTGTTGCTCTGCTAAATCAGTTATTTTTGTTGCTCTGCTAAATCAGTTATTTTTGTTGCTCTGCTTGGTTCAAACTGATGACCCGAAGATTTAGAGCACAATGTGTTACTGAGCTAACCTTGCTTTGTTTAATATCAGATTTATATAAAATACATGTACATGTACAATACTGCGCTCTGTTTTGGATGCCTTTCCTCAACAAAATCTATCTTTTTCTTCTGAAGTTTAAATCAGTCTTGTGATTGGTTTAAAAACATGGCTTTTATTTGGGGAGAAGTGACTTCAAGGGTTATGTCCATATTTGGTATACAGTGAAATTTTCTTTAACCCTTTCCTGTCTTGTAAATTGTAGACCTGTCTGAATTCAAAGGTTTTGCAGACCACAATTAAAAGTGGATTCAGGGTAGAAAATATTGTGTAAAAAAGAAGAAATTGCTTGTTACAAGCAGTTTCTTTATTTCTACAATGTTTTCTCAACAGTAAAATCATAGGGACGTAAAAACCAAGAATTGAACAAGAAAGGGTTAATAACTTTTCACCTAGGATAGTAAATGAGTTTAATTTAACCTGACTTAACCCATTCCCACACAAGCCCTCCTTTTTACGCCCCTCAAGAAAAAAGCTTTGGAAAACATTGCAATTTCTTCATTATCCACAATGTTTTCTTTCCAAAAAGACAAAGAAAATTTAAATTCCACCAACTTGAAGGTATCGTCTGCAGCTTCTTTCAATTTGGACCAGTCTAAAATTTTGTTGAGTTGGAATGGGTTAACTGTTGTAAACAGTGAAAACACTGAAATGCTTCTCCGGAACTATTTTAAAGATTTTTGTGAGTAGATTTATATGCAAGATATCCCAAAGACAATTCAGTTTTAATTGAATTCCTGAAAAAAAACAACATTTGCTTAATTAATCAGTACATTCAGGCTTGTGGAGTGTTACAGGCACTAAATTGCCTCAATTTTCAACATATTTTCAACTGTATTTGACAAATACATTATGTACTTTGGACACTAAAATGTCATATTTAAGCTCTATCAGTTAAGACTAGTACAAAATTTTGTTGTCTGTTAAAGGGTTATACACCCAATGAGAGAAAGAGAGTTCTTTTAAAAGTAAATTCTAATTCTCTCAATGTTTTACCATATATATCACTTGTTTGATAAGAAACACACTTTTAATTGTAATCTACACGGTTCTTCAATGGAGAAATTGTTCGTTGCAAATAATTTCTTCATTTCTGCATTTCTGCAATGATTTCTACCCCAAAAGACAAAGATTTCATGTACTAAGTTTGTTTTGCCTGGTAATAAATTAATTGATTTATATACATTATTTTTTTTTATATCTTTGAATACAGTTTAAAACAGCAGAAATTAATTCTTTGCATCAGATTCACTTTAAATCCTTAGACACATGCTTGAGGAAAATCTACTAGTGTAGAGTCAAACAAGTCATGCATAGAATTCCTTCCATGGATAGATTGTACAGAGAAATCTGATGTTTATCTGTGCTAATGAATATTTTCCTAATTTTATCAAACAAATGTTTTCTAATATACTCCAAGATGTAATAAATAGATCAGTCAGCTTTAACCCATTATTGAGCGGCAAAATTTTAGACTGGTCCAATTGAAAAAAATGCAGACGACAATTTAAAATTATGAAATTTTAGATTTTTTTCAACTTTCTGGGCTGAAAACATTGTGTAGAATAAAGAAATTTCTTGTTACAAGCAGTTGCATCATCTTACACAATGTTTTCATATATTTTTTAATTGAGGTGTGTCCAAAAGCGTCATTGTGAGGAAATGGGTTACAAATTTTACTTATTTACAAGGACAATTTCAATGCATTTAACTATTAGCCCCTCCAGGAGGAAGCTTTTCAAAACATTGTGGAAATGCTGAAATTACTTGTTACAAGCAATTTCTTCAATGTGCACAATGTTTTCAACTGCAATTGACAAAGGTATTAAATTTCATGAGCTAAAATTATTGTCTCCAGATTCTTTGAATTTAGAACAGTCTAATAATTCTGTTGTCTGGTAATGGTTTAAGTAATTTACATTGCAAGTTGAAATGCTTTTTTTGCAGAAAGGAGAAAAGGTGAACTTTGGATTCTTATTTGACATTGATGGAGTCATAGTACGGGGAAAGCGTTTACTTCCATCAGCAAGTGATGCATTTAAGCTTCTTGTTGATGAGCGAGGGAAATTCAAGTATCCAGTACTCTTTGTGACAAATGCAGGGAACACACTGAGGCAGAACAAAGCAAAGGCCTTGTCAGAATGGCTAGATATAGAGGTGGGTTCTATTTAACCCTTTCGTGTTTTTTGAAATTTTAGACTGGTCCAAATTGAAAGAGGATGCAGACTACAATAAAAATCGGATTCAATATGAAATGAAATCAATAGAAAAAAATGTGGAAAAAGAAGAAATTGCTTGTTACAAGCAATTTCTTCTTTTTCCACAATGTTTTCTCAAGTATAAAATTACAACACCGTAAAATCCCGTGTTTGTACAGGAAAGGGTTTAATTGAGAAATCATGCAATATTATTAATTGCACATTGCATTTTCTTTGTTTTCCACAATATTTTCTACCTCAAAAGACATAAGAAAATTAATAGTCATCAACTATAAATTGTCATTCGGAACATCTTTCAACTTGGACCAGTCTAGAATTTTGTGGTCTACTAATGGGTTAATACAAAATGTAATTCTGGCATAGAAAAGGTCTAGACTGTTTCTGTATACAGGTCAAATCTGCTTGTGGAGAGGCCTTTTGTATTAAAACCATCATGGTTTTAGTAATGGTAATGAATTCAATTTCCTAAAATCATTCATTAAAATTCTTGTCATTAAAATCTAGTTTGGTGTCTTTTATTGTTATAGATCAGTCAGTCAACTGTATCAATCTTGGTTCTGTCATTGGCCCACACTTTTGGCGCGAGTACTGGTGCATTTTCCAGGAAGCAGAATCTAGAGGGATTTATCTAAGTTGGAAGAACTTGTTTCCCAATCGATGTAAAATAGATAGGTTTATACCTAAATCAGTCAACTAATAGTTGCCAGTATTTTCCTCTTAACCCTTGTCATCCTGAGCCCAGAATATTCCTGCATTGGTAGGAGGTATAGACAGAGATAAGCCTGCGCTTATGTGCAGGCTGATCTTTGTCTATACCACCTGTTTGTCCCTTTTGAGCTAGAGCTATTTATACTATAAAATTTCAAAATATATATTTTCCTTCAATTGATCCTCCAGTGCTTTCAGCCATATGATTTTAATTCAGTTCTGCAGATGGTTTATAATTCACCATGACAAGAGTTAAGCAGGTAAATACTTTTTTTTCTGCTGGTAAATACAAGCAGTGGCATTTACAGCCCAGCTCTTGTCCAAACGATAAAAGAAGAAATCACAAATTTTGTTGATTTGTTTCTATAAATCTTATGTACAGTAGGCAAGACTGATTTGTACAATTTTCAATGACATATAACATGTTAAAACTCTTGAAAGATATGAAATAAATAACTAAGTGTGCAAATATTAATATCTAGATAATCATTAAAATGTTATCTGAAATCTAGTAGGCCTTTAAAAGCATGAAAGCATTAAAATTTGATTCTGAAATATATCCTTCATGTATCACTCTTATCATTAGATGATGCGTTACATTTTATGCATAACAAATCTCTTACTGAAATATTTAAACCACCCTTGGAACAACAAGACAAATTCTCTGAAGACTTCTAACCTGAAACCGGTCAGGATGTCTAATCAGCCAGAGAGCAGGTCTCCTGCTACCCTCCTGCAGTCAATTTCCTTGCATTTGTCTAACTCACCAGGGGTAGAGGAGGCCAGCATTCTCACCACGCAATGGCAGAATCCAACACAGATTTGAAGCACATCTTCTATCAGCTCCAATTTGATAGGGATCAACGGTTCAGGATGAGAAAAGAACACCTGAAGTCAATTTCCCTCATAACTGATTCAATAAGCTATAATTACAGTTTGGTTGGTCACCACAATCAGGCCTGTAGAAAGCATTTTAAGATTGATGGCTAACTTGGAATATTCAAGAAGGGGGGTCCTAGGCTAGGCTTAAACTAAGGAATTGGAAGATTTTCTAAGTGGGACAGGTGTTTGTCAGTACAATAAATTGCAGCCCCTACTGTGCATACAGGCATAACAATGCAACAACAAATTTGGATACAAATTGAAAATGTTTTATAAATTTTTGTCACTCTGATTTCAGATTGTAGCAGACCAAGTAGTGATGTCACACAGTCCCTTACGAATGTTCAAACAGTTTCATGACAAACATATACTAGTGTCGGGACAAGGTCCAGTGATGGAAATAGCCAAGGGACTTGGATTTACAAATATTACAACTGTAGATGATGTACGGCATGCTTTCCCTCATCTAGATACAGTGGATCATAATCGCAGGAAACCAGCTGTGAGTAATTAACCAATTACCTGACAACAAATTTTAGACCAGTCTAAGCTCACTTCAATTCAACCTCAATCCATCAATTTAGGTTCCCAAAATATAAATGTAGAAATCACTGTGAGAAAAGAAGCAATTGCCCGTTACAAACAATTCTATCTTTCCTCAAAATGCTTATTGTCAACACTCCTATCTTGCATTTACTTCTTAATTTGCACAAACTTTTCTGCTGCTGTGCTTTCAGTTTAAACTAGTCTTTCAATAGGTTAAAGAAGGTTGCAGTGACATAAAGGTGCATTCAAATTTAAAAATAAGTGTCTCATAGGCTGGAAAACAGAAATAGCAAGAATTGCTCATTGCAAATAGTTTCTCCTTCTTCAGAATGATTTCTTTAACATGATTTCTAGAGTTCATAAAAATTTGGGATTGGGTGGTAAAGGGTTGAAATCATAACCAGGATGGCAGTTAAATCAAAGGCTTAAAGCCTTGAAGCAAAGTCATGGAGCAATATTCTTTTTGAAAATTAATCTCATGAAAACCACTGGCTTGAAAGGGACAAACAGGCCGTGTAGACTAGTCAATAAGATCAGACTCTGACTGCACATATTTGCAGGATTCTGGGTTCAGCATGACAAAGGATAATTTTTTATGACTTGTATATTTTCTTCATTATTTGGTACACCAAAGACCAGCAATGCCTGGATCCTGTGTGAAGTGTTTTGTGTGACTCTCATAAATGACCAATTGCTGGCCCAGCCCACTGACTCCCTAGGCCCAGCCTATTAACTCTGACAGGAAGTTCCCTTCAATTTTTAACAGTGTTATTTTGCAAAATTTATGGCCAATAACATGTAACAAATCAAAGTACTGAAAGGACTGTAAGCTAGCAAAGCATAGTTCCTTTAAGTAATCCTCTTTGTGAAAAATTATCATGATAAATAAACTAAGTTAAAGTAACCCAAGAGATAACCCATCACAACGAAATCTTAGACTGGACAAATTGTAATAATTTGCAGATGAAAATTTTAAGTTGGTGGTATTCGGTAGAAAACATTGTGGAAATTGAAGAAATTGCTTGTTACAAGCAATTTCTTCATTGTCCACAATGTTTTCCAAAGCTGTTTTCTAAAGCAGAATTGAGTGGGAAAGGGTTAGATAGCATGCTTTTGAAACAGTTCATCCAAAATTTGAGTAGAGTTTGTAATATTCCTAAAATACACTAGAACTACTTTTTATGGTGTAGGCATTCAATGGATTTTAGGGGTTAAGCCTCCAGTGGCAGTTTGCACTTGTTGAACTTTGAGAAAACCTCAGAATTTTGTCTGTTAACTTAAGCTATCAAAGCTAAAGGTTTGCTAGCTAAAAAGTAAAGTGGTTGTTTTTTTACCTAAACATTGTAACTACAGCTTGAATAAGCTGTAGTCACAATGTTTTAGTTGCCAAACCAACAGTAAATATTAATAATAAGTGGTGGCCAATGTCGGAGTTGATAAGCTCAGGTTGGGCTGAATAAATTATTTGATTGGTCAGTTTATTCCTCGATTGACAGTCGCGATTGGAATCAATATTTCTTTTCCTTTTCTATTTTATCCACAGCCATGTGCATTTGAGCAGTACTTTCCTAGAATACAGGGTGAGTTAGAATTTTTTTTCAAATTAACTCTTTACCAAACAGTCCATCCCTTTTGCATACAATTTCTGACTTATTTTTCTGTGATATTATTATTGAGAAAACATTGTGGAAAAAAAGAATCGCTTGTAAATTATCAAGACCAATGAAAGCCTAATTTGTGATTACCAGATTAAGTACATGTTTGGAAAAAAAATCTTGTTTCCCCAAATTAGTTGGCTTGTAAATTTTGTATATAGTATTTATCATATGATCCCTTAAGAAATTCTTCAAATAACTGTCTTTAGATCAACACAAACCGAGTGCCTTTGTACCAAATTTTAGATGTGGAGAAGGAAGAAAGACTTAGAAAAAAATCTACTATTAACCCTTGTCATGCTGAATAAAATCCTTCTTCAAAATTACTTTACTATCAAAGTACTGAAAGCTCTGATAGGCCTTAACATTAAGGGTCAATGCTTTTGTTTATTAATTCTACCGAGAAGTTCTGTCTTAAAATGTTAAACAGGTGGTGTAGCCTAAGATCAGACTGCACATATAACAATATATTGGTAGCCCTCTGATCATAAACTTGTTGCTGAATTCAAGTTCATATCTCTTCTAACCAATTTTTCATCTGTTTCAGGTGTGATATTATTTGGTGAACCAGTCCGGTGGGAGACCAACTTACAGCTTATTATAGATGTGTTGTTGACTGATGGCAGACCCAATGCTGCCCCTAGACAGATCCCTTATCCCCATTTACCAGTATTAGGGTGCAATATGGACCTTTTGTGGATGTCAGAGGCACCAATGCCAAGGTAATGAAAAGCAGACATTTCCAAACAACAAATTTTAGACTGGTCCAAATGTAAAGAAGTTGCAGACTTCAATTTTTAGTCAATGAAATGTTTTCATCTTTTGAGGTCAATAACATTGTAGAAAATGAAGAAATTGCTTGTAACACATTATCCACAATTTTTCCACAGATATTTGCATTGAAGACATCAAAAGGTGTTATAATGAGGGAATAGCTAATGACATTCTCAAGTTCATATTTCTCAGTGAAACTCCAAATTGATTCTTATTTTTGAAAATTTCTTATGATACCAATCATGCCTGTGAATCAAAGCATCAATCGACCAATCAATTAACGGAATCGAACTTTGAACTCAACCATTTGCTGACATTGATGTGAAGCATTTTTCTACACTATATATTACTGGCGATAAATGTTGCAAAATTACCCTGTAAAATATTGAAGTGGAACTTCCTGTCAGAGTTATTGGGTGTTGCTTTTTGGGGTCAGTGGGCAGGGCTAGAGATCAGTCAATTCTAATCAGTACCCACAACATAGGGTTTTATGAGGGATAGTTTAAAGAACAGTGTATTAGATCTGATATTAAAGTATCTCTTTCTGAACATTATTCCACCTGTTTAGCCTAATATTCATAAAACAAGTATGGATATTTTAAATTGTGACCCACCATAATTTAAGGTTTGTTTACAGGAATTTATGACATCAGTAATGATGTTGTAAATTTTGCTAGTCATTCAAACAACCTGCTCTGTCACGGAGATGAATGAAAATCGTCCGTAAAATTCAGTTATCAGTTCCTGTTCATATAACAGTCAATGCTGAAGATTGGTGAACATTTCCAATGAAGAATGGGGTCCCTTTATCTATAAATGTAAACAAACATGAGTTGAAACTGAAAAGAAAAACAATAAATTCTCTTTCCAGAGAACTTCACTCATACTCTCCTTTTGAGTATTGATATTAAAAAGGATTTTGTTTCCTTTAGTGACCAAATGAACGATAGATCATTCAAACTGTTTTCATTCCCTGGAGGGAAGATATGGCTTTAACCCATTCCCATATAAAAAAATTGACAGGTCGCAATTCAAAGGTTTTAATATTGCAATTTAAAGTCAATTTTATTTAAAAAACTAATCAAGCAATTTCTTTTTATCCACAATATTTTCTCAAGAGAAATACAACTGGGATGTAAAGAACCAGGGTTTTAACTGGAAAGTGATAAGACTAATCCTTTGTTGTAGAATTGCAGATTTTTCATAGTGAATATTAGGCCTGGTGCTTTCAAAAATATTTTTGCTTGCTGTATTGTCTTACAGTGGTACATCATAGTTAACCCATTCCAACTCAAGCCCTCCTTTTTACGCCCCACAAGAAAAAAACATTGGAAAACATTGTGGACAATGAAGAAATTGCTTGTAACAAGCAATTTCTTCATTATCCACAATGTTTTCTATCCAAAAGACAAAAAAAATTGAAATTCCATCAACTTAAAAGTGTCGTCTGCAGCTTCTTTCAATTTGGACCAGTCTAAAATTTTCTTGTGTTGGTATGGGTTAATCAAACTGTCACTACTAGATCAAAATTAGAATTATTGTAAAAATTGTAAAAAGTGATAAAGATGGAACTCTTTAACCCATTGCCAGATGACAAAATTTTTTACTAGTCCAATTTCAGAGAAGTTGCAGATGACGATTTTGAGATGATAGAATACAAAAGAAAAACTGTTTTGGTTTTTTTTTTTGTAAGAAAACTAAATAGAAATTGAAGACATTGCTTGTTACAAGCAATGTCTTCATTTTCCATCAAGTTTTCCAAAGCCCTTTTCCTTAGGGGTGTCAAAAAGTAGGAATGTGTGGGAATGGGTTAAAAAATATTTCAAACTTTGTACAGCCTAGAGCTATCATACTCAGACCAGCATGGTCCTCTGTTTGAATTTGAAACAGATTGAAAATTTGCCATCAGTTAATGGGGTAAATTAACACTATTTTATAATTTGGGAAGTTTCTTTACTCCTTCATCAAAAGATCAGAAGAATTTTGTTGTACCTTTGTCTTTATGTATGCCTGTGCCTGTCTGACATAAACTTAACTTTCAAATCCTGTATTTTGTACTTGCTACAAAAGTCTTTTAACCCATTCCCACACAACAAAACTTTAGACTGTTCCGAATTGAAAGGATTAGCAGACGTAAATTGAAAGTACAAGTATATGAAATTTTAGATTTTTTCAACTTTATGAATTGAAAACAATGTGTAAAATGAAGAAATTGCTAGTTACAAGCAATTTCTTCATTTTACACAATGTTTTCCCAATCTTTTTCTTGAGGGGCGTCAAAAAGCGTCACTGTCTGGGAATGGGTTAACCCAGTAATGACTCAATCTATTATTTGTTGTGTCCTTGGTCGTGAGGTAGAGCATTGGCTTCCCAATCAAGAGGTCCCGAATTTGATTCCCAGGGGTTGCTATCAAACTTGGTTCTGTCATTGGCCCTCATAATTGGTTTAAGAACTGGTGTATTCTCCAGAAAGCAGAATCCAGGGGGAAGATCTTGTTTCGAAATTAATGTAAAATAAATATGTTTAAGGCTGAATCTAGTATTTAGATATGGAAAAGAAAAATTATTGAAAAATATTACGAGAAAAGGAAGATTGCTTGTGAGTAGCAAATTCTCTTTTTAGCTCCACTGGCTACCAAATTTCACAGGAATGATAACCAGATGACTGTTTGTCAGATTTCTTCATATAATTTTGATTGGTTGAAAGGCATTGCTATGACATTGGGGTGTTATGAACATATATGATATACAGTGAAAATTTTACAGAATGTTTTTTACATAACTTGACTCCTTGGTAAAATAATGAAAATTTTGAAATGGTTCTCTAGAACTGTTTCAAAGACTTCAATGAATAATTTTCATTTTCCTTATATTCAGTTTATTTTGAATTCATTAAAAAATCTGATTAATCAGTACATTCAGGCCTGTGGAGCGATACAGGAATCAAGCGCCTCTTAGTTCTTTCAATGTTTTACAATATGTGGCTCTTATTTTCTATTTCAATACTATTTTCAATACAATTGTCATCTGCAATTTTTGTCAAATTTGACTTGTCTAAAAAATTCTGGTAACTGTTAGGCTAAATGTTCATATTTTGAATGAAATCTACTGATATCAATGTTGAAGACATTTTACAAACTCAAGGCTATCTTTCAAGGACATATCTTTGCTATAATTGGGGTATTTGTATTCAAAAACATTTCTGATTGATTTCAAAAATATTGATTTATTTATTTATAAGGATCATTAGAAGTTAAAGCCTCACATGAACTTTCAAATTCATCCATGTTATTCATCCGGTCTCTATAATTATTATTGTTGTTAATATCAGCTTATTCTACTTTAGATATAGAATTTTCTCTGTTTTTTAAGGTTTTTATTTTTTTTACACAAGCAAACTATTTTTATACCCCACAAGAAATAAATTGGATAAAACACTGTAACATGGGCACTGGATCATGTCAATTGTCTTTTTGATTTTGAAAATTGACAAATTTGCACTAGAGTAAAAGTGTTGTGACAGGGAAAATAAAAAGAAAATAAAGATAGCAATGAAATTACAACCGTGAAATGATCTATCTTCCCATATCAAATATGGTTTGAATCTGTCTGGCTTACTTTTGGAAACCTAATAGTGCCTCCTATTTATTATGAAACTTTTGTACATGTACCTTAAAGTTATTAAAGGACTTATTAGAAAAGTTTGTCTTGTTAATAGTTCAACATTTAGACAGTCAAAGTTCTTCAAATCCATGTCAAAAAAAAAAAAGGATGTTGAAATAACCAGCTGAATGAATACTTCAGTCGGTTAATACTTTATGACAAGCAGTTTGAACAAAAAATACTAGAAATTGAGATTTTTTTGAATTATTATTCTTTCATACTATTTATTCCTAGCACCAGTTGAGTACAAACATTTTGATAATAGATATGTAGTTTTTATGGGCTTGCTCCAGAAGAAACAAAAACAACTTGTAAGTGGGTGCTTGTCACTTTAGGGTGCTATTTGAAACAGGGTTAAATATTAAAGGCACATGTTCAAGGCAATCCCCAAATGAATTCATGTATGGATTGTAGTGATCCTAGATTGAAAATAAACAAAGATATATACAGTTAAAGTTTTGGGTTAAAGCTTGTATAACATGTTAAAGGTGATTTATTTTTCGACAATGACCTTGACCATGTGACCTAAATCCTTTACCCTTATAAAACTTGAACCCAACACTTTAACTTTTTATATCTTTCTCATTTGTCATATATTTATATTAGGGTGCACATATGTCACACAAGCATTTATACAGGGATGACATTAACTCTTTGAACATGTGCACTTAACATTTAACCTTTTCCTGTTCTGCAAGATTTAAGACCTGTTCAAATTCAAAGGGTTTGCAGACAAAAATTTAAAGTGGGCTTAACTTGAAAAATAACCATTTAGTAGGGTAGAAAAAATTGTGGAAAATGAAAAAATTGCTTGTTACAAGGTATTTCTTCTTTTTTTTTGACAAAGTTTTCTCAATTATAAAGTCGTAGGGACAGAAAAAACAGGGATTGAACTGAAAGGATTAACCCTGTTTCAAAAAGCACCTGAAAGGGCGAGCTATGTTGTCTGCAGAAAACTCTTGTTTTCAATTTTTTTGTCACTGCATCAAAAAGTGACACTACTTGGTAATGTGTTAAACCAAACATCCTGAAATAGGTAAGTTTGACTACAATTCGAACCACCAACCATATAGAATTACTAAAGGTTGAAAGCTATTTGTGTTACATGTAGTTAACTTGAAAAATGAGTTACAATAAAATATGGAAAAAAGAAATTGAGGGCAAAATGATTGACAAAATTGTTGAAACCCCATTCACCCATATAACAATCCTTGCATGACAATGTTATTTTCAAGGTCACACTTAAATTTTGAGTGAAATGATGCATGAATAGAGAGAATTTCGTGTTATCTAACAAACCCTTGTATCTGCACATTGATCTCTTTCAAAATTGCCTAAATCATTACCCTCAGGTCCCCAGACTACAGGGCTAATTTCAATCAAATTTGGATGGAATGTGCCTAAGGTGCTTCCCCCCCCCCTTTAAAAATTCTTGAAAGCATAGAAATCTTAAAATTTTCTGGTTGCCATAGCAACAAAAGCAAAAATTGAAGATTATCTTTAGAAATAATTTTTCACCCAGAAGGCTTAGAGCGTTTATCTCATTTGAGGACCTCGGGGCCAATGGCCTTCCCTCTTATGGTTTTATATAGTACATGTACTATGTTCAACCCCTTGTTTTTACGTCCCTGTGATTTTGTACTTGAGAAAACACACACAATGATGCTGTTGGACGCCCCTCACAAAAAATGCTTTGGAAAATATGGCGGAAAAGAAGAAAGTACTTGTTACAAGCAATTTCTTCATCATTCAGATTGTTTTCTTATCCAAAATACAAAGATTTCTAAAATTTCATCACTTACCCCATTCCCACACAATGAAGCTTTTAAATGCCTCTCAACATGGAAGCTTTGGAAAACATCGTGAAAAATGAAGAAATTGCTTGTTACAATTTCTTCATTATCCACTTTTTTCTGCCCTAAAAGATAAAGATTTTAATGAGTCTACTTAAAATTGTTGTCTGCAACTTCTTACAATTTGGACTAGTCTATAATTTTGTCAAGAGGTAATGGGTTAAAAACTATAGTCTGTAACTCTTCAAACTTGGGCCAGTCTAAAATTTTGTCTTCTGGTAATAGATTAATGAAATCTAAAACCTGTTGACAAATCTTTGAAAATAAAAAGTCCTGTGTTTTTATGAAGATTGGAAAGTTAAAAGCACAGAGAAAAAAAAAAGATGTGTTCACAAGCAATTCTTCTCTTTTTTGACTTGGCTGTTTTCAGAGAAAACCCGAGGAATTGTGATAGCCTGGGTGTCGTCCTTGTTGTTGTTATGTGAAAAATTTGAGATTTTGTGATATCTCTGGTTCTACTGAAGGCATTTACTTGAAACTCGGCACACATGTTCACTATAAAAAGAGGAACCTATACTATCAAGGGGATAACTCTATATGCATTTTGTACAAATTATGCCCCTTTTTCGAATTAGATATTTTATCCACTACCCAGCACCCAACAGCTGAGCAAAGGTACCCGTAGGCGGTGCTCTTGTTTATTCGAACGCTTGATAGATATTTTCGATTATAACATTCTTCGAATTGTTGTTATCAACATAATTCAGTTTGAACCGGTCTAAAATTGTATGGTCTTGTAATGTATTAACCCATAACCACAAAATAAACATTTTAGTCTTTTTTAGACTAGTCCAAATGCAAAGAAATTGCAGATGACAATTTTAAATTGATGAAATCTTTAAAATCTTTTCCTTTTTGATAGAAAACATTATGGAAACTTCTTCATTTTTCACAGTATTTCCAAAGCTTTATATTTAGGAGGCCTTTAACTCATTGCAACACAAAGAAAATTAAGGCTGGCTCATAACAGATGACAATCTTCAGTCCATGAATTTTGAAAGTTTTTGTCTTTTGTGGTAAAAAACATTGTTGATAATGAAGAAATTGCTTGTATCAAGCAATTGCTTCATCTTCCACAATGTTATCCAAAGGGGCATAAAAAGGCAGGATTGTCTTTGAATGGGTTAAAAGTGTTACTGTGTGGGAATGGGTTAAATTTGTTTCTAGATCCTTTCCATCTCCATGCTCTAGCATAAGTCTTCATTTCAATTCAAATCAATATCAGTGGCTTCCAAATTTCTACTTCAGTGCTGTTAATTACATTTCCTAGAACTCCCATTTTCCTTTGTAATTGATTTGTATAGTTTTCAAGCACTTGAATAACCTAATATTATACAGACAAGTCAAATGTTTTGTATGATAAAGAAATGAAGCTATAGAAAATATTGTGGAAAAGGGAAATGCTGCCTACTAGCATTGCCTTTTCTACCCAGATAATTTACAGCCCTTAAAAATGTCTTTTGCAACCTTTTAATGCAAACAAAAATTCTATTTGATGGTCAAATAGGAGTCAGTTTGTTGGTTGAATGGTGACAGCCCATTGGTGGTCTGTATCTTTTTTTTGTCTGCTCATTATGTCACCAACTTTTGAATACTAGAATATTTGACTGAAACTTCATTAATAGACTAAGTTTCAAGTTCAGATGAAAGGCTTTGCATAACATTGTTGTAAGTGCTTATATAAATATATGCACTTATGACAATGTTGCCCTCAGCCCTCAAGATGTGCATATTATATTTTTGGTTACAATCAATCAATTTTTAGCTCCAATAGCTGAAAGCCAGAGGGCTTTTGTCATGGTGTGGTGTCCATGGTGCCTGTGTCTGTTCATCTGGTTGGTTGTCTGCCTGTCCATCTATCCGTAAGACTTTCCTTTTAAAATCTCATCCTCAGAAAGAAATTTCACAGATATAATCCTTGGGTGGCCCTCTATCAGATTCCTTCAAGAATTTTGATCTGATGTATAAAATGACTTTAATGGCTGGGGTTAATTTCCATATATGGTGAAGGCTTTGAAATCTTCTCAGAAACCAGTGGATGGATTTCAACAAAATTTCACAGAAATGATCCATGGATGAACATGTATTGGATTCCTTCAAAGAATTTTGATCGGATGAAAAACATGGTTTTGATGGTGGGGCTAATTTCCTTATATGGTAAAAGCTTTGATAATCTTCTTTTCAGAAACCAGTGGATAGATTTCAACCAAATTTCACAGAATATGATCCTTGGGTAAACATTTATGAAGATTCCCTCTCAGAAATTTGATCGGTTAAAAGCATGGCTTAAATGGGCTGGGTTAATTTCCATATATAGTGAAAGCTTTGAAAATCTTCATCTCAGAACCTAGTTGGTGGATTTCAACTAAATTTTTACAGAAATGGTCCTTGGATGAACATTTCTTGGATTCCTTCAAAAAATTTTGATTGATTTAGAAACATGGCTTTAATGAGTGGGGCTAAATTCCATATATGGTTAAAGCTTCAAATTTCTTTACCTCAGAATCTAGTTAATGGATTTCAACCAAATTTTGCGGGATTGATCCTTAGGTGACCCTTTATTAGATTATGAAAATGAATTTTGATTGGATGAAAAATAAAGCTTTAATTGGCAGGGCTAATTTCTGTATGGTATATCCAGAAACCTGATGATGGATTTCAACCAAATTCACAGAAATGATCCTCAGATGACTGTTTGCCAGATTCCTTGGTATGATTTTGATTGGTTGAGAACAGGGCTATTATGGTTGTGGCTTATGTCCTATTATGGTATACAGTGAAAACTTTGAAGTTAAGTTAATAACTTTTCATCTGATCTTGTAAATGAATTTTACATAACTTGACTTGACTTTTTGAAAAACAATGAAAAGTTTGAAATGCTTCTCTAGAATTTATTTCAAAGATTTCAGTGCCTTAGATATATTTTCCTTTTATTCAGTTTATATTGAATTCTTGAAAAATATTGCTTAATTGGTACAGTCATGCCTGTGGAGCAATACAGGCTCTGAAGCGCCACTAGTTTAAAGATTTGAGGCCCTTTGTTGGAAAGTCTTGCCTACAGATTTCCTCATGAAGTATTAACCCATTCCCACACAGCAAAATTTTAGACCGGTCCAAATTGAAAGGAGCTGCAGATGACAATTTCAAATTGATGGAATTTCAAATTTTTTCGTCTTTTTGGATAGAAAACATTGTGGATAATGAAGAAATTGCTTGATACAAGCAATTTCTTCATTTTCCACAATGTTTTCCAATGCTTTTTTCTTGAGGGGCGTAAAAAGGAGGGATTGAGTTGGAATGGGTTAAATATTGTATTGAATAATAATAAGTTTAAAAGCCATTTTTGAAGTTGTTTTCTTTATTTTCAACTTATACTCATGAAGTATTGGAATTATTTGATTCAAACTCCACAGATAGACTCGTTATCAGGAGATGTGCTTATTCTGTATTTGTGCATTTGTTTAACTTTTCACAAAGTTATTGTCCTTTAACTAACTGAGTACTAAACAATCATGCACTTAAAAAATAAAGTTGTAGAAAACATTGGGAGAAAAGGAGAAACTGCTTGTAACAAGCTATTTCTTCATTACTCACATTATTTTACCCTATCTGCCACCTAATTTTTAATTTGCGAAAGGTTTAATTGTCATCTCCAATTTCTTTCAAATGGACCAATTCAAAAACTTGTCATTTTGGAATGGATTATCTTTTTGTTTATTCCTCATTTCTTATCAAGTACTGGATAGATTTGATTCAAACGTCAAAGACTGACTTAGTATCCAGCAGAAATGTGATTTTTGTTTCAGTTCATTGTTTTTATCACAGAGTCCAGAGCAAAATTCTAATTGTCCGCCCGTCCTGCACAATATTTTCCTTCTTTGTCAATTTATGTAGGGCGAGTGGAATTTTGAAGGATTTGAATACAGAAATTAATGCAAGACAGTATGTTCTCATTTTGCAGGAAGTGTAAAAAATTTAGGAATTTTCCAGCCCTGCGAGCTATTTAACCTCAAAACAGACTCAATGTCATATTTTGTTGATTGTCCATAAGTTTTTTCTTAGAGCAAAAGAAGCCTTTGATAAAAATTCATTTTCTCATCAGGGATGTTATGATTGTATTATAGTTATTCAACCTACTTAACCCATTCCCTAACAATCCCCTTTTTTTACTCCCCTCAAGAAAAAAGCTTTTGGAAACATTGTGGAAAATGAAGAAATTGCTTGCATGAAGCATTTTCTTCATTATCCACAATGTTTTCTTTCCAAAAAGACAAAACAATTTAAAATTCCATCAAATTGAAATTGTCGTCTGCAACTTCTTTCATTTTGGACAGGTAAAAAATTTCTCTGTGTGGGAATGGGTTAAGTTTATCAATGAACATGAATGAAAACCTGTTTTAGACAAGTCCAAATTTCATATTCAATGTCCTTCCACTGACTTTTGAAAAGATAAAAAAAGTGAAAATTTATACATGAACTTCTCTTTTCCTCAATAGGAGTAATTCATGAAATTAATTGTCTATAGAAATATTAGTTCTCTGTAAGAACTTCCAGTCCTTACAGTCCTTTGATTTAAATGTATCTTTTTGATTTTATTCAGCATGGCAAGGGTCAATTTGAGGCTAGTATTCTAGGAATTCATCTTATCAACAAACAAGAATAAGGAACAGCCCTGGGTGTTCTGGATGACAAAAACCCATACCATTTCAATGATGCTTTTTAACGCCCCTCAGGAAAAAGCAATCAAGAAAACATTGTGTAAAATGAAGAAAAAGTTGAAAAAATATAAAATTTCATAAACTTTAAGTTGTCATCTGCAACTCCTATCAATTTTTCTGTTTGGTAATGGGTTAAAAAAATGGTACTTGCTTTATGAAAAGCATATTTGAAGAAAGAATTGTTAGCTTAAGAGTTTTGTCATCCTGCATGAAATGATAGATACATGGTTGAGTGTTTTCTCAAATGTTTTACATTACCAGACAGCAAAATTTTAGAATGCTCCAAATTGAAAAGAGTAGTTGACAATTGAAATGGCCCTGGAATTGGAAAATAAGTGATAGGGTAGAGAACATATGTGAGAAATATTACAAGCAATTTTCTCTTTTCCCACAAAGTTTTTAATTATCATATTTCACCAGGGAGTCAGAAAGCATCATTGTGTGGTAATGGGTTAATTCCTTGCATTTTCCAGAAACAATACTTCAGCTATTCAAAATATTTGAAGACTTAGATGCTTCAATAATGAATAATCGACTGAAAATATTGGCTATATATGTATCTTATTGAAAATCTTTTGGAAAAACAATAACAGGGAGTGGGAGTTAAAAGAGGCTTGCAGATTTTTGAAAGACTGATTTTGGTATTAAGTTCATTACCCGATCATAAAAATTTAGACTGGTCAAAACTGAAAGAAGTTGCAGAAGACAATTTTGAGTTGGTGCAATTTAGAATTTTCTTGAGGTGCATAAAAAAGTGGGATTATGTGGGAATTCATACATGTATTATCTATCTACAAAAATCCATTGCAAGATAGCAAAATTTTCAACTGACCCAAATTCAAAGAGGATGCAAGAAAAAGCGAAAGTGCATTGAAAATGAAAAATGAGTGTCAAATAGGATAGAATGCATTGTGAAACAAGAAGAAAATACTTTGGACCAGCATTTTCTCACATTTCAAAAATATTTCCCATATCTAATTTTTTGTATGCAGTAAAATGCTGGATGAGCAAAAATATGTAAGTGGGTTAATCATTTCCTATACAATCCCTGGTTTTATTGTTTCTTTGATATTATACTTGAGAAATCATTGTGGAAAAAGAAGAAATTGCTTGTAACAAGCAATTTCTTTTTTCTCCACAATATTTTCTATCATATAGGATGGCTATTTTTTTAATTATACGTACTTTATAACGTGGGCTGTTACCCCTTTGAATTAAGTCTGAGATTTTAGAAACAGTAAAGTGTTAAAGTAATATTCCTTGAACACTAGTTAATGATTGACTGTCAATTTCAATAAAAAGGTCATGTGGTAGAATGGCATTTTACAAAACTTTTTTTTACCCTACATATATTACATCTGAAAACTTTTTGATACTGAATATTCAATGAGGTGATGAACAAAGCACTTATTCATTATATAGATATCTTTTTCATACATCAGTAAATTTCTACTGAAATAGATTATTACTTTTAAGTATTTCAGTAAAAGCAAATCTTTACCCATTCCTTTATATTAACCTAATCTATTCAACAAAAATTCAAAGAAGTTTTGTATTTGGTGAAATTTGAAACTCTTTTCATCTTAGGGTAGAAAACATGATGGATGATGAAGAAATTTCTTGTAACAAGCAATTTCTTCATTTTCAACTATCCTCACAAGGTTTTTTCTTGAATGGCACAAATAATGGGAATGGGTTATTTAATCATCAAAATAATTTTTTTCAGTATTTTCACTCACTGGATAAGATTTTTTTATACTTATTAGCAGGCAATGATAGCTTAGACCTAAAATATTAGTGTCTGTAGCCAGTTAGCCTATAACCCAGGCTGTCAATAAGTGTGAGATTGAAAATAACTAAGGTACACCAATCATGCAAATACATTTAATTTTTTGAGATTACCTCCCTTATGTCTCATTTACTGAAGATAGCAGCTAGAGAGGCTAAAAATGTACATATCTAGCTGATCGATATCAGTGAGACTGGGAGCAAATCTAGTAACCAGTTTATTTAGATGATGGTTTTGAATTTGATAGGGTTGGGGTAGAGAACCTTGATTTTAAGAAAATTATTTGACTTTGGGGTAATGCCTTTTAAAAGCATTTTTGTTTTACATATTTTCATTCAATTATTTCTTTTGCAAGGCTTAAACTAATTCCAAAGAGACAAAATTTAAGACTTGTACGATTTTGAAAGAAGTTGCAGACAACAAAAAACAGTGGGTTTAAATGTAAAAATAGTGGTCATAATATGGTAGAAAACATTGTTACAAGCAATTTTAGCTCAACTGGCTGAAAGCCAGCAAGCTATTGTCATGGCGTTGTGTCCTTTCGTAAGGTCCTCCACCTGTCCATCCGTAAACTTTTACTTTAAAAATCTTTTCCTCAGAAAGTGCTGAACAGAATTCAACCAAATTTCACAGAAATGATCCTTTGGTGACCCTTTATCAGATTCCTTCAAAGAATTTTGATCGGAAATCAATTGATGGATATCAACCAAATTTTACAGGAATGATCATTGGGTGACCCTTTATCAGATTCCTTCAAAGAACATTGTTCCGATGAAAAACATGGCTTTAATGGACGGGGCTAATTTCAATATATGGTGAAACCTTCAAATATCTTCTTCCCGGAAAGATTGGATGGTTTTCAACCAAATTTCTGTGGAATGATCCCTAGGTGACCCCTTTTAAGATTGCTAAAATGAGAATTGATTGGCTTAAATGGATAGGGCTTATTTCCATATATGGCATACAGCGATTACAACCGATTATATAAGTTCCCAACAAACAGAACAACCCTATAGTGACTCTTTGTCAGATCCCTTAATAAAATATGGCTCAGATGATAACTATGGCTTTTATTCGTGGACTTGTCTCCATATATGGTATATACTGAAATTTTGAAAATCTTACTCTTGCAAACTGCAGGATGGGTTTCAACCTACTTTCTCATGAATGATAAGTAAATTCAGGCAGGTCGAGCGAATCAGGCACTCAAGCGCCTCGAGTTTGTTTTCAATAGCTGATTTATCTTGATGTGTAAAAAAATAGGGTATTTAATTTGTAAAGTAATGGATTAAGTCATGTTCATTAATTTGAAATAGATTATTATAATGTATTCAAAGTCATATTGTGTCAAATCATTGGTCAAACTTATACATGATATAATTGAAAATGAAATATTTTGGTATTAACCCATTCCCACACAATAATGCTCTTTGACGCCCCTCAATAAAACACTAAACCATTTGGGAAAACATTGTGTAAAATGAAAAAATTACTTGCAACAAGCAATTTCTTCATTTTTACAATGTTTTCTGCCCAGAAAGTTGAAAAATCTAAAACTTAAAAAACTTTATAATGTCGTCTGTATCCTTCAATTTAACCCATTCCCACTCAGTGACACTTTCAGACGCCCATAAGAAAAAAAGCTTCGAAAAACATTGTGGAAAATGAAGAAATTGCTTGTTACAAGCAATTTTTTCATTTTACGCAATGTTTTCCCAAATGATGGAGTAGATGCATATATGTTTAATAAGCGATGATATACTATGTACACTTTTAACCCATACTACTCATTCCCTTATTTTGATGCAGAAAAACTAGTTGAAAAAAATCATTGTTACAAGCAATTTCTCCTTTTGTCATACTGTTTTCTCTATGCAAAACTAAATATTTAATCACTTTTTACACCCCTTGACTTTATCATCTGAGAGCCTTTTTTTATATCAGACCAATCTAAAATTTGTTGGCTGGTAATTGGCTAATCAATGTTTTCTTCTACCCCTACTATTTACTTTCCACATCCAAAGTTCAACTCACAGAGTAGGCATAATAGTACAATGAACTGGTTTATCTTCCAGGAAGCAAAATCAAGAGAGATTAATCTTAACTCTTGTCTTGCTGAATCAAATATAGACCTGCAACTATTACTTTCATTGCTTCAGCCCTTTGATTTTCTTACTGTTTTGAAATCGATTTTATTCAGCAAGAGAAGGGTCAATTGAAAGAAATAGTTTCCCAAATGATGTAATATAGACAGTAACCTTGAAGTTTTGAGCTGCAAAAGCTCCTGATTACTAGTTGATAAAGTTTAAAGGATCAACTTTAATAAAGATTGCACAAAGTAATTTTCAAAAGCCAAAACCAAGTTCAAAGTTTCAACTGAAGATAAGACAATTCTTTGTGATTTTTGCCCACTCCCACACAATCCAGCTGTTTTATGTCCCCTGATAAAAAGCTTTGGAAAAAAATTTACAAGCAATTTCTTCATTATCCAAAGTGCTTTCTACCCCAAAAGACAAATATCTTTAAAATTTCACCAAACAAAA
Organism: Fragum fragum; assembly: GCA_946902895.1. Lineage (NCBI taxonomy): Eukaryota > Metazoa > Mollusca > Bivalvia > Cardiida > Cardiidae > Fragum > Fragum fragum. Next base: position 35,370,440 of record OX336371.1, read on the forward strand.
ATTGTCATCTGTAATTTCTTTGACCTGTCTAAATTTTTGTCATGTGGTCATGGGCTAACTAGCCCAGTAAAACAATGGAAAAGAAGAATCTGCCTGTATCAAACATGCTACTTTTTTCACAATGTTTCCCTAGTATGACTTGTCATGATTGTGAAAGCAATCTATGATTGTTTGGCTAAATTCTCTAGATTATGACAGTATCTTTATATTTATTTAATTTTCAACACACTTTTGAACACAAATACCCCCTCTCCACCCATAGAAAGATTGGCCCCAACTTTTCATAGGAAGAGAATACTGGATCAACTTATCATTGCACCAGTCCATTTACTTGCTATGACAGAATAGATTTAGTAAATTAATTTCATGATTTCTTTGTTCCACTAAATCAATCCCCGTAAACCATTACCAGACCACTAATTTTAGACTGGTCCAACCAAAATAGTTTGCATTAGACATTTCAAATTGCATTCAAATTGAAATCAAAGAACTATAGTGGAAGTAATTATTGTTTTCCCACAACGTTTTCTATAATATTTGGCACTTATTTTTCAATTGTAGTACAATTTGAAATGTCATTTGCAACTTCTTTCAATTATGACCAGTCTCAAATTTTGTGGTCTGGTAATGGGTAAAGTTTTTTAAAGTGTGTCAAAATGTATGATTTATTTCTGGACCTGCTGACTGAACCTTGTCTTTTTATATATTCTCAGGTTTGGACACGGCTGTTTCTTACATGCACTGGAAAGTCTCTATCAGGTTAGTCACTATAATATTCTGTGGAAAGTAACCCACTAGATCTCATTCCAATATCAATCTCTTGATGACTGTTGTGAGTTTTCCCCTTCTTAACCCATATTCACACAATTCAGCTTTTTAGACCCCCAAAGAAGAATTCTTGGAAATCATATTGGAAAATAAAGAAATTGCTTATTAAAAGCAATTTCTTCATTATCCACAATGTTTTCTACCTGGAATGAAAAGTATTATTAAAATTTTATCAACATAAAGTAGTCATTTGCAACATCTTTGAATTTGAACCAGTTTTAAATTCTGTTGTCTGGTAATGGTTTGAAAGCATTCTAGATATTCTCAGTTCAATCAGACTTATTAAGCTGTAAAGCAATCTGCTACATTTTCCAATTTTACACTTCAAACCAATAGGGGATCAGTAGGTATGAGGACAATGTCTATTTCAGAGTTAACTTTACAAAGTCCAAAATTTAGATTTGAACCAATGGGCCCCTACCGATTTATGGAGTTCTCCCGAAAATTGCCCTTTAATTAACTCTCTTGATTCTATTGGGTAGTTCCGGTTTAAATTTCAACAAAGAATATATAAGGGCTGAGAATAAAAGTGTCTGTTTTGGAGAGAATTTATTATTTTTTCGGTATTTCACACATAAGAATATTGAGTACTTTTGTAATACTTGTAGATTATGAAACTGTTTTGGCAGTTTTTATTTACATTGACACGTTATAATCATCTTCCCGTCCGAGTGTCATCCAGTTTTCATATTCTACTTCTCATTTTCGAAACAAAATTAGCAAAGGTGTCCTTCATGGTGAATTGTTGCTTTTATTTCCTTGGCTTGAGAATATCTATTGAAACATGCAAACAGACAAAACAACAACGGAGGAAACAAAAGTATTGCGATAAAAGGAGTATTTTCACAAGGAATTTCTCCAAATCTGAGCGACCCGTTATTTTCTATACAAATGGATTTTAATATTTCGTCTGTATCCTAATTCGTTCTGAGTTTTTTTTATCTACAAATGTTTAAATGGTAAGTTAATCTTAAGAATTATCGATGTCCGTCCATAAACTCCTGTTTTATTCAAAGTAACTGGCACATTTTGAATCGGTATCTTTGATTACGCAATAGTCCATGGGTGGTATCCGGATATATCTCATAACGATCGGCTATTTGCTTTGATTTTCACACGACTGCACAGATGTCCTTCTTTTGACTAATAAATAAAGGGAGTCGGTTGACTTATATTATTTGGAATTTATCTAGTTCTAAAGATTGATTAATGTTTTATCTTTTTGTCCATATATTATATACAAAATGATGTGGTTGGGTCCCTAAGTAAGAATCAGATATTTTCCAGAATTTGATACAGAGGAATGTTGAGTACTCTTTAAATACTCTTAGAATATGGAATTGTTGTAGTAGTTTATATTAACGTTGACACGATATAATCGTTTTTCTCTCCCGACCTAGGAACCAATTTCATTCTCGTCCAGTTTTCATCTTTTACTTCTCATTTTCGAAAAAAAAAATAGCAAAGGCGTCCTTTGTAGGAAACCATTCTTTAACTTGAAAAGACTTATGTAAACAAGGAAACTACACAACAACAACCAAGAATAACAATATTGCGATAAAGAGTACTTTTTATGCCGACTTTCTCCACATCTGACACATGGCTATTAAAATTTCGTTGGTATCCTCCTTCGTTCTGAGATTTTTTTCTGTAAAGGGTTGAATGGTAAATCAAATTTAAAAGCTAATGATGTCCTCTCATAAACTGCTGATTTAATCCAAGTAACTTACACGCTTCTGATCGGTATGTCTGATTGCGTAATAGACCACGGGTGGTATTTTGGATATACACTGGATATATCTCATAATGATCGGTTATTTGCTTTTGATTTTCACCCGATATCCCCTTATTTCAAGTAACAAAGGAAGTCGTTTGCTATTCCCTCTTATTCTAAGAAATTTACGAGTTTGTACATTTTGAATAGGATTATAAATGCAAGAGGTAAAGGAAATCGCTTTTTTACAACAAAAAGATTTGAAAATTTAGTATATGTAAATTGTATCATATATGTCATTGCATGATATATCTCAATATAGTAATAAGAATTTGGTATCAACTAAATGGATTAAAACGTTCAAAAAGATTGTCTTAGTTTGATCTTTGTAACACTTCTTATCTCTTTTATATTTCCACTTTTTTATTTCTCACTTTTTCTCAAATACTTGAATACATCAAATGATATATAAAACAATAAATTAAAAAAAACACAATTCAGCAGGGTAGAAATACTGTGGAAAAGGAAAAAAATTTAACAAGCATATTCTTTTTCTACAATACATTCTCAATTTGAAAGCCACAGGGACGTATAAACCAGGGTTAACCAGGATAAATTTTATATGAAAAATATAAATTTGTGCACACATCTAATATCAGATGCTAAAGCTTGTGCAGGTTGATTGAATTAAATTGGTTTCCCATTCCCACACAATGACGCTTTTAGGCGCCCCTTAAAAAAAATAATTGGGAAAACATTGTAAAAAATTGACAAAATTGCTTGTAACAAGTAATTTCTTCATTTTATAAATTCATAAAGTTAAAGTTGTCATGTGCAACTCCCTTAAATTTGGCACAGTCTAATATTTTGCACTCCGGTTATCGGTTATACACCACTTTCAACATTAAATCAGTTACTAAGCATAACTGACATTTCATCTGAGCCACCAGCTGCTCACCCTACTTTGACCTTATCTTTTGCCGATTGGTAAGAAATTAATGATATATCTAACTTGCAATTGGTAAGAAACGAATGATATATCTTGGGAGGACCTACAGAGGCAACAATCATTTCCACAAGCCTCCAGACACTTTACAAAGCTTGTTGAGGATCATGCAGTGAAATTCTGATTAAATTTATTCATATTCATCAATGAAAAGGGTATTTTGCAAATGCCCATGGTCATGAAATGAAGACATATGGAGAGCTTCTTTGTAACAGTTCCCGTTTGATAAATGACAGATATCTTATAAATTCAAAGCCCCGCTTGACATGTGAAACCATTTTCTAGAAAAGGAAATAACGGAATGTATTTCTGTGAGTATCATTGTATCAATTTCGATCAAAAAAGCTCTTTTAGTGGTAATTAATACGTATATCCGGAATTAGGGTATATCCGAAAAAAATACTTTCATACCGGCTCTTTTTCGATTATAAACACGTAAAAAGTCACTCAGCTTTAGAAATTAAGCTCAGCTGTTAAATAAAGTAGTTTCTAGATCATCTAGGGTTTCAACATTGATGACACATAGTGAGAGCTGGCAACAAGCTCTTTATGTTTTCGATACCGATATCATCGATTTTTTCACCGGAACTACCCAAAGATTTAAGGGAGGTCACTCTAATACTAAAACTAAGCGGAGTAACTCTGGATATCGGTAGGGGCCCATTAAAGTACATACAATTGACAAATTTGAAAAAAATAGTTTGATGGATTTGTTTGTATTCTAAAGATAAGGAAAGACAAACAATGTAAAAGCTTGAAACCATCTTGTTAGCTCACCTGAGTATAAAGTGCTCAAGGTGAGCTGTTGTGATCACCGGATTTTCGCTGGCAAAATATATATTTTATAACAAACTGTTTCCATGCATGGACTCAATTTTTAATTTTGCAAATCAAACTTTTACATACATGTATTTAGTGTTTGTTACACCAAATGAGGTTTCTCATCAATTTTTGGTCTCATTAGTTATAAAGTGACAAAGTCCAAGATAAAATTTATTATGAAAAAAAGTCAAGTCCTTTGATAGGGCTATAGATCTACAATATATTAATATAAATTGAGTAGTCACAAGTCAGTTTTAAACTTGGCTATTTTTGGAGAAAATATAAGTGATCGCTATTATACTTTCAAGGGAGGTAACTTTAGTTTAATCTTTTTTCTGAGTTAATTCTGATTTAGTATGCATTATCCAATAGTTAAGGGTCAGGCCCCTGTGGGGATGCACTTGGCTTGATACCAGTATAAAAATAATTCAACTTTGATCACTCACTTAATCATAAGGGTCTATATCAGTAACAATGCACAGGTAAGGGTGATTAGTTGGCAATTTGTCTAGATATTGCCGAGATTATATTATTTATCAATTTTAATTACAGCTTGCTCCTTTTTTTTTCAGTTCAAATATGAAATGTAACTATACAATGAATATTTTGTTTCAGAAAATCTCTGGGTATGAATTGAAATACACTGCCCTTGTTGGTAAACCAAGTGAGCTGACATACCATCATGCAGACCACTTATTGGATGACCAGGCTAAAAGTATGGGACTGGATGGGATCAAGACTATTTATTGTATAGGGTAGGTCAGATGAGCAGTTTTATTGAGCAGTGAGAAGAATTCAGAATGTCACTTTATTGTATGAACTTTTCTACATTGAAATTGTTAGCCTGACCATATTTCCTACAAATGTAGATGGAATAAATTTAATTAACCCATTGCTAGACAACACAATTTAAGATTGGTCCAATATGAAAGAAATTACAGACGTCAATTCAAATTTATTGAAATTTTAAAAGAAAGTTGTTTATGAGGACTGAAAACTTTGTAGAAAATCATCATTTTCATATTGTTTTCCAAAGTTTTTTCTTGATGGTAGTTAAAAGGTGGGATTGTGTGGGAATGAGTTATCATTTTCCAGTTCAGATAGATATACAACTTGAAACCCTTGTCGTGTAAGTCAAAGGTCAAGGTCAAATTTAGAAGCTCTATTTTTTATCCATTTCAAATTTCCTACATTTAAAGATTGGTCTTGCAAATTAGCAAGATTGTTTTTCATCCTGAGCAGAATTGTCTTTAGGTAAAACATCAAGGTTACACTCTAAGGTCAAGGCTGTTCTCATAATTGGATCACTATATACCCAACTTTTGAAGGAGAATGAAGATGTAGTCTATACATTATCTTGTAGTACTACTGGTTTAATTCGACTATTTCTCAGAATAATTTGAATTTAGTTGTGTCTCCAACAAGTTATTTATATTTAGGTACTGAACTAAAAACCTAAGCACACTTCTGTATGAATGCGATTCTGGGCTTCAGTCTGATAAGGCTTCTAAATATCAACAAAAATCTTTTCACAACTTAAGTAGAATAAAGATGAAACAGAAATTTTTCAGTCCTGAAAGCATTTATGAAATTACTTTCAGATTATAAGGACATTGAAAAAAAGATTTTTTACTTTCAGTGATAATCCAGAGTCAGACATATATGGAGCCAATCTCTATGACCGATATTTACAGAAACATTTAGCCACAAGAAAAGTTGTGAAAAAAGCTGTGGCACAGAATATTGGATCTCAAGTTGTAGAGGTAGAAGACTCAGACTCAGAACTTGAAAGTGATTTTGACGAAGTAAAGCGTTACAGGGATACATCAATGTACGCTCACAGCTGTCAATCTATTCTTGTGTGTACGGGTGTTTATTCCTCATCACGGGATTATGTGACATACGGAAGGGCAAGACTGTCAAATCACAATCATCGGGACTTTGTGTTAGATCCTCAACTTACACAACCAAGATATGTGACTCAAAATGTATTTGAGGCAGTGAAACTAGTGTTTGAAAAAGAAAATATACAAATTGCATCAAGTTGATACATGATTAATACATAGGTACTTTATTGTTGTATTGTTAAAATATCATATCAAACACCTTTTAAAAATGGTTATTTATAATATTTAATGTCTGCATTAAGGTTGTACATTGAAATAGAGGTCTAATGTTAAGGTTAACCCTTTCCTGTTTTGCAAAATTTCATACCTGTCCAAATTCAAAGGTTTTGCAGTCGAAAATTTAAAGTGGATTTTAGTTGAAAAATAACCATTCAGTAGGGTAGAAAATATTGTGGAAAAAGAAGAATTTGCTTGTAACAAGCAATTTCTTCTTTTTCCACAATGTTTTCTTAGGTACAAAAACACAGGGACATAAAAACCAGTGATTGAATAGGAAAGGGTTAACATACATGTATTTTTCCTTATCAATGCTCCCTCGGTAGTAATGTTTTTCACTTCTGCAGGTATTATTTTGAAAGGTTATCCTTTAATTTGAGGATTATTCTCTCTAAACAATCATTTTGTCAATTGTTTAGAGGAACATATCCTCAAGAAAATCAAGACTGAAATATTCATTTGACATAATTGTTGCTGTGAAATTAGAAACAAAATAAGAGCTGGCTATCTGTGTTTTGCATTGATCCGAGGAGTATTTGTTGAGAGAAATATTTCTGAAACAGTCAGTTATAGCAACATTTTACTGTACATGTTTTAACTTTGAGGACCATTTTTAGATTTTTATTTGTTACATTTATCACTGTTTTTAAAAGACCTTAATCCATTTTATTCCTCAGTAGTAAGAATTTCTCCTACTATAGTGAGAGGTCCAGCATAGGTCGATGGTTCTGGTGATGGTTAGGACTGTGGACTTGCTGAGAGAAATCAAAGGTTGCTGGTTCGAATATGAGCTAAGCCTCTGGTCATGTTGGTATGTCATTGTGCAAAGCATTTCAGAAATAAAGCAAGATTTTGATTCAAGTTGAACAGATATTATATGCACCATGTGGACATCAAAAGAAATGTGATAGACGGTTTTGACAGGGATAAAATTCATTTATCTGGAATAGTCACATTGGGATGATTTACTGTCACAATAGGACGTGAGGGTTAGCCATCAGATACTGGACTGATCAGTTGGAATTTCAAAGCAGCATTAAATTACATACACGCGGGGTTGACACTAACTTTGCTCAATGGGACCCCACGGGAATCCTTTGTTATTACTTCAGGGTTCCCTCTAGATAATCAGGGATCCCCCCCTTGATATGCATTAACTCATTCACATGCAATCATGTCCTTCTAAGCCAAGCTTGAAAAAAAAACCTTGGAAAACATTGTTGAAAATGAAGAAATAGCTTGTTACAAGCAATTTCTTCTTTATCCACAATGTTTTCCACAAAAATAAGCAAACAAAAAATCAGGAGCATTAGTTGATACATAAAGATCTGTTGTACTTGAGAAATATTTAAGGATCCTGATGGAAACCCTAGCCTGAGATAGCTGGGGTCGCTTCCAATTTTCAGAGATCGCGGGATCCCGGGACACTGTTAGTGTCGACCCCTGATACACACTATCTTACTCCAGTGACTACTACTTGTTAAATTATATCTTTACTAGTATAAGCATCTAGTCATTTTGGAAATTTCCTATTTCCTTCTACAAATAGCTATTAACATTTTTAACCCATTCCAAAATGACAAAATTTTGACTGGTTCAAATTGAAAGAGGTTGCAGACAACTATACAAAGTTTGTTTAAATTGAAAAATAAGGGCCATATGATGTTAACAAAAACATTTTGAGAAAAGAAGAAATTGCTTTCAACTCCTTATTTTCTAACAGTTGCAGTCAACATTTTCAAGTTGAGAATGTTCTAAATATTACCGTCTTTCTCAGTGGAAAATGATGTGAAAAATGAATGAACTACAAGCAATGTCTTCTTTTCACATTGTTTTCCCACACTGTTTTCAAAAGGGTTCTAAAAAAGGTTGTCTGGGAATTGGTTAAACCATTCCCCCACAGTGATGCTTTTAGGACGCCCTTCAAGAAAAACAATTCGGAAAACATTGTGTAAAATGAAGAAATTGCTTGTAACAAGCAATTTCTTCATTTTACATAATGTTTTCTACCAAGAAAGTAGAAAAAACCCTAACATTTCATTAACTTTAAATTGTCGTCTGCAATTCCTTTCAATTTGGACTGGTCTACAATTTCAAGGAGTGGTAATGGGTAAAGTAATAATAATTCACACATTGCTTGCCACACCCACTGGCTTTGGACAGGAAGTCTGACAGAGATGTGAAATAGTGTTATTTTGCAAAATTTAAAGCCAATAATATGTGTCAAAAAATAATCATGGTTGGGTGGAAATTTTAAACTATGTAAGTACTGCTTAGATAAGTTAACTTCTGGTTTCAATGAAGGATTTGATTGGTGTATTGATGTTTTGATTGACAGCAATGACCTGTCAATACCTCCTCTATCAATAGCTCTGTCTCTGTTTTCTTGACCCTTATGTTTTAATTTACTATCCTCAATTACTCTTGTTATTGATATTGCACTTGTTATATTTTTACTTTTATCTCATGATAAATATTATCAATACACATACTAGTACCAAGGCTGGTATAGTAAATTGCACAGATGTTGTTGCCTGTTTTTTTATTAGCTCACGTGAGCACGAAGTGCTTTGGATGAGCTATTGTGATTGATCATAATCTGGCATCCAGCCATCCATCTTCCTGTTTGTTCTCAATTACATTTTTTTTCTCCTCCTGAACTTATCACAGTATTTCAACCAAACTTTACTGAAATGATCCTTAGGTCATACTCTTCCAAAATGCTTCAAAGAATTGAAAGCCACGAAGAACCCTGGTTTCCATGGCAGCCAAGTGGAAAACTTAAAAATCTTCTCCAAAACCAGATGGCTTAGAGCCTTGATGTTTTGTATGAATCGATCTATTGACCATCTACTAAAGTACTTTAAAGATTAACCGTTCTATGAAAATTAGCCTTATTGTACAATGGAATTAAGAAAGAAATCTTTTAAAATCTTCTTCTCTGAAACCTTAAAGGATAGAGTTTTGATATTTAACCACCCCCTGAAAATTCTCCCTACCTCTTTTTTTCTGTACAGACCTTGCTCTAAATACCAAATGTGAATCCCATCCAACTGCTGGTTTAAATGACAAGAATTTTTCAGAGTTCTAGGCCTTACTGTTTCAGGGAACAGAAGATTTTTTAAATTTTTACTTATATTAGCCCTATGTAAAACATTAGACCCCCGATGATAGGCCAATTCTGAAAAGGTTTAAAAAGTTCCATATACCACATTTCATATAATCTGTATTATAGACTATGTTCCTTTGCACATGTTTTTAGCTCACCTGAGCACAAAGTGCGAGGTGAGCTATTGTGATCAGTCGTTGTCCGTCGTCCGTCCGTCCACAATTTCTTTAAAAATCTTCCCCTCCTAAACCAGTAGGCCAATCAAGCTGAAACTTTGCAGGGATGTTCCTTGGGTGGAATTCTTCAAAAGTTGTTAAAAGAATTTAATTCCATCAAAAACTCTGGTTGCTGCGGCATATGAAAATGGGAATCTTTAGTAATTCTTTAAATATCTTTAAAAATCTTCTCCTCCTAAACCAGTAGGCCAATCAAGCTGAAACTTTGCAGGGATGTTCCTTGGGTGAAGCTCTTCAAAAGTTGTTAATAGAATTTAATTTTGTCAAAAACTCTGGTTGCCGCAGCATATGAAAATGGGAATCTATAATAATTCTTTAAATATCTTTAAAAATCTTCTTCTCCTAAACCAGTAGGCCAATCAAGCTGAAACTTTGCCTGGATGTTAATGGGGTGAAGCTCTTCAAATGTTGTAAAAAGAATTTAATTTCTTCAAAAACTCTGGTTGCCGCGGCATATGAAAATGGGAATCTTTAGTAATTCTTTAAATATCTTTAAAAATCTTCTCCTCCCAAACCAGTTGGCCAATCAAGCTGAAACTTTGCAGGGTTGTTCCGTCGGTAAAGTTCTTTGAAAGTTGTAAAAAGAATTTAATTTCCTCAAAAACTCTGGTTGTCACGGCATTTGAAAATGGGAATCTTTAGTAATTCTTTAAATATCCTTAAAAATCTTCTTCTCCTAAACCAGTTGGCCAATCAAGCTGAAACTTTGCAGGGATGTTCATTGGGTGAGCTCTTCAAAAGTTGTTAAAAGAATTTAATTCCATCAAAAACTCTGGTTGCCGCGGCATTTGAAAATGGAAATCTTTAGTTATTCTTTAAATACCTGAAAAAATTTTCTCCTCCTAAACCAGTAGGCCAATGAAGCTGAAACTTTGCCTGGATGTTCCTTGGATGAAGCTCTTCAAAAGTTGTTAAAAGAATTTCTTTCCATGAAAAACTTTGGTTGCCGCGGCATATGAAAATTGGAAATTTTAGTAAATCTTTGATGTTATTTTTTTCATAGACTACAAGGCCAAAGGCCTTTATATTTTGTAAAGAGCTTCATCATATGGTTCTCTATCAAGTTTTTAAACATTTAATCTCTTGGGTCAAAAATGGCCCCGCCCCTGAGGTCCGAAGTTTGGAAAAATTCTCAATAAAAGTAATTTCAAAAGGCTTCTCCTCTTAAACTATAAGGTCTAGGATATTCATATTTGGTATGTAGCAAAACTAGATGGTTTTGTACTATATCACAAAAAAGTTTTCATCCAAGGGTCAAAAACGGTCCAGACTAGGGTTCCAAAAATTTGGAAAAACGCAAAATTTGAGTATGTTGAAAAAAATTCTTCATTTTAAGGCGGAGGGCATTTATATTTTGAGTGTAGCATAGCCTTGCTGTTATCTATCAATTTTGATTAAATTATGCCTGTAGGTAAAAAAACACCCCTTCCCTGGGTGTCCAAAGTTTGTAAAAATGCTCAATTAGACCATGTTCAACAGTTTTCTCCTCCTAATCTACAAAGTCTAAGGTATTCATATTTGATTTATAGCATAACCAGATGGTTCTCTACTATGTTAGCTAAAATCTTAGCCCTGGGATAAAACATGGCACCGCCCCAGAGACCCCAAATTTTGGAAAACACCCAATTAGAGCAACTTCAAAAGTCTTCTCCTTCTGAAATATAAATGAAGGGCATTCATATTTGGTATGTAGCATGACTAAATAATTTTGTACTATGTTACAGGAAAAAATGCTCTTAGGATAAAAAATGTCTCTGCTCCTTGGATTGAGAATTGCATAAATCGCATTGAAAGGATTCTTCTTAAGTAGAAATGGAGAAATTGCTTGCTTTCTCACAATGCTTTTTTAAACCTTTTTCCCTGAGGGTGACAAAATATCTGGGATAGCTTGGTAATCGATTAAACTATGAAGCCAAAGGCATTCATTTTCATTTTAAAGCATTACTGGATTGTTTTGTACAAAGCCCAAAATCTTATATTTGTTTTATTTATTTTGCTCAAGTTGTGTCTTTTTTATACAAAAAAGTACTATAATTTCCAGATGCCACAGGTGAGTGATTTTTTTGCAATGGTCAGTCTATTTTTTTTTATCCAGTAATGAATTAAAATGTACACTGAAGGTAATTAGTGATCAAGGGTTGGTGTTAAAAATTTCTTGCATCATGTTACATAGGAAATATGTTTTCCTGTAGAAATACAGAAACTGCAATACATGGAATTACCTTTCTTGTCATATGTCAGCCTCTTTTTTAATGCAAGTCAGACAAACACTTTCTCTTTTTTTAAAATTTGCCGATTCACTTAAGTCCTCTGTAGTCAGGGCTTCTATAAACCTTTTGGAACCACTCCTAAGGTAGTTTTTGTTGGCTAAAACCCCCACAGAATAGTCCAAAATTCATGTAGATTTTCTCAGTAACAACCAAGTGCTGGATTGATGCACCATGATCTAAAAAGATGACGGTAAATTGGGTAGAAAACATTGTGCCAAATGAAGAACAGCTTGTAAAAAGCAGATTTTCCTTTACTCATGATATTTTCTTGGCAAAGCAAAAATGCAGAATGTTTAGAATGATTGGAAGGTTGATTGATTTTTAAATTAACACACAAAAGCTATATTTTCATGAGCGTGAAAGCTGACAATTTGCCTTTTCATCATTTTACAACTGTAGACAAAATCCCATTTGCAATTTTGTTAGGCTGGGCATTACACCCTTTTGGTGGACAAAAGCCCCTTTCTCAAATATATCATAGACAATATCTAGATAAATTTCTGGGTTTCCAGACTACCGGTAGTTAGTCATAGACAATATCTAGATAAACTTCTGGGTTTCCAGACTACCGGTAGTTAGAAATCTATTCAAAGCAAACCAGGCCTGTCATGTCCATTGTTATGCTTCCCGAAGGAAGAACACATAGCTGCCCCTTTTGTCTGTCCGTCCATCATTCCATCCCTCCGGAGTGATTTCTCCATAACCCTTGGACCAAATCAAATGAAACTTTTCATGTGAACTCCCAATGATATAATGCAGATGTCCTTTTCCCGGTTTTCGGATTTGAGGCCTCATCACAGAAAAAGGGGACTTTGGGTTAAAAAATTGTTTTTCTCAAATTTCTCCTAATCTAATGGTCAGAATTTCATGAAATTTCATATTAGAGTAGCAAATCAGATACTCTTGACCATATGCTATTTGAAATTTGCAGAAATAAAATGCGTCATGGAAAAAGGGAGCTTAATGTTTGTTAGCTTTACATTCGCTCTCCATTTCTCTGCAACAAACTTAAATTGGCCATAACTTTTGATAAGAGATATAGCCGACATATTTCACATGTGCAATGTTTATGACAAAACCTTTCTGTTGGTACTAAGGTCTAGGTCAGTTGTTATGGTAAAGATCATTTCTCAAGGTCAAAATTTCAAAAGAATTTAACTTTTGCATTGTTCATTAGTTTACAATGGTAAGTAATATAGCCTTCATATTCTATATCTGCAAGATACTAAGTTCAAGGTCATTGGCTAAAGTAAAGGTCATTTCTCAAGGTTAAAATTTTGAAAAATTGAACTTTAACATTGCCCATAATTTTAAAATGGTAAGTGATACAGTCTTCATATTTCAAATGTTTATTACACGTGACAAGACTTTTCAGCAGATACCAAAATCAAGGTCATTGGTCAAGGTCAAATTGTCAAGGTCATTAATTTTCAAATATACCTCCTTTACCAGTAACAATTGATTTAGTATAGCTGATCTTTAGGAACTTTGAAGCAGTAAAACCCTAAATATGATCAGCACACATTAGATGCAATCATATTTTACATGCCTCAAAACATGTCCCAGTCTACCCATGACAATCCCCACGGTGGCTGTATTATGAAATAGAAGGAGTTGGGCAAACAAAATAATGTAATTAAAATCAATTTTGCCATGTCGTTTTCATTAACTTTTTGTCCTAAGGAAAAATGTAATTACAAGGTGTAACTATAATAATATTAATGGAATTGTGTGAGAAAAGGAGGCAGTTTCTTTTACTTAATCGATTAATGTTAAAATTAAAGATTTTTTTAAATTTTCTGTTAAATAACCATTTTCCTTTGATGATTTATACTTTTTTGATCATGACCAATATTTTTTTAACAATTTGACTTGGCATTTATTCATTTTTTTTATATATATATAATAGGCTTTGAATGACAACTGTGCCAACGACAACTAGACATTGTCGCAAAGCAGACTAATACCCCACAACAGCGCTTGTCCATATACAAGTGCTATCTGCAAAAGGGCCATTACAAAAAATGAACTTTTTTGATTAAAGGGCCATAAATCCATAAAAAATCAATGGAACATAACCAAAACTGGATATGCACATGTCTGACTTATACTCCTATATACCCCCTTAACAAAGTTAAGGGGGGTATAACAACAATGATGCCAAGAGTACGATATTATCTCAATTTTTTACAACAAGAGGACCATGATGGTCCTATATCGCTCCACTGAGTATGATGGCTTAAGGCTTTATGACATATACAAAATATCAAAGCCCTATCAATTAATTTTATAGAGGAAGACTTTCTCCTTTAAACCCAGGTATATTGAAGATATATTGAAGATGGTTCTAAACAAGAGGGCCAGAATGGCCCTAAAATCGCTCACCTGACTAATGTAAGATGATTCAAAATTTTGCCAACACTTTTGAAAAGGGTCACCCAAGGAATATTCATGCCAAGTTTTGTTGAAATTGGCCCAATGCTTACTTAGGAGATGTGTAAAAATTTCAAAGTAAAAAAACTGCCCTGCCCTGCCACGCCTATATTTGGGCCTAAATCAAAATTCTGCAAACACCTTTTGAATAGGGTCACCAAAGGAACATTCAGGCCAAGTTTGGTTGAAATTGGCCAAATGATTACTGAGGAGAAGATATTTGAAATGTTTTAAATAAAAAACTGCCTCAACCTGCCACGCCCATATTTGGGCATCAATCAAATTCCACAAACAACTTTTGAAAAAGGTTCACCCAAGGAACATTCATGCCAAGTTTTGTTGAAATTGGCCCAATGCTTACTGAGGAGAAGATATTTAAAGATTTCTAAATAAAAAAACTGCCATGCCCATGTTTGGGCGTCAATCAAATTTCCTAAATACGATTTGAAAAGGGTCACCAAAGGAGCATTCATGCCAAGTTTGGTTGAAATTGGCCAAATGGTTACTGAGGAGAAGATGTTTAAAGATTTCAAAGTCAAAAACTGCCCCATCCTTCCAGGCCCTTAATTTGGCATCAATCAAAATTCTAGAACAACTTTTGAAAAGGGTCACTCAAGGAACATTCATTCTAAATTTGGTTGAAATTGACCCAATAGTTACTGAGGAGAAGATGTTTAAAGATTTCAAAGTAAAAAACTGCCACGCCCATATTTGGGCATCAATCAAATTCCACTAACAACTTTTGAAAAAGGTCACCCAAGGAACATTCATGCCAAGTTTTGTTGAAATTGGCCCAATGCTTACTTAGGAGAAGCTATTTAAAGATTTCTAAATAAAAAAACTGCCATGTCCATGTTTGGGCATCAATCAAATTTCCTAAAGAAGATGAGAAGATGTTTAAAGATTTCAAAGTCAAAAACTGCCCCACCCTTACAAGCCCTTAATTTGGCATCAATCAAAATTCTAGAACAACTTTTGAAAAGGGTCACTCAAGGAACATTCAAAATACCAAATTTGGTTGAAATTGGCCCAATAGTTACTGAGGAGAAGATGTTTAAAGATTTCAAAGTAAAAAACTGCCACGCCCATATTTGGGCGTGAAACAAAATTCTGCGAACAACTTTTGAAAAGGGTCACCAAAGGAACATTCATGCCAAGTTTGGTTGAAATTGATCCAATGCTTACTGAGGAGAAGATATTTAAAGATTTCAAAGTCAAAAAAGTGCCCAACCCTGCCACAACCATATTTTTGGGTCAATCAAAATTCCGCATACAACTTTTGAAAAGGGTCACCCAAGGAGCATTCATGCAAGGTTTGGTTGAAACTGACCCAATGCTTAATTAGGAGAAGATGTTTAAAGATTTCAAAGTTAAAAAAACTGCCACGCCCATGTTTGGGGGTCAATCAAATTTCCTAAACATGATTTGAAAAGGGTCACCCAAGGTGCATTCATGCCAAGTTTGGTTGAAAGTGGCCCAATGGTTCCTGAGGAGAAAATGTTTAAAGATTTCAAAGACAAAAACTGCCACGCCCTGCAACGCCCATATTTGTGGGTCAATCAAAATTCCGCGAACAACTTTTGAAAAGGATCACCCAAGGAACATTCATTCCAAGTTTGGTTACAATTTGCCCAATGGTTACTGAGGAGAAGTTGTTTAAAGATTTCTAAGTCAAAAACTGCCACGCCCTGCCATGCCCATATTTGGGCATGAATCAAAATTCCGCGATCAACTTTTGAAAAGGGTCACCCAAGGAACATTCATGCCAAGTTTTGTTGAAATTGGCCCAATGGTTACTGAGGAGAAGTTGTTTAAAGATTTCTAAGTCAAAAACTGCCACGCCCTGCCACGCCCATATTTGGGCATAAATCAAAATTTCACGAACAACTTTTGAAAAGGCTCACCCAAGGAACATTCATACCAAATTTGGTTGAAATTGGCCCAATGGTTACTGAGGAGAAGATGTTTAAAGATTTCAAAGTCAAGAACTGCCACGCCCTGCCAGGCCCATATTTGGGGGTCAATCAAAAATCTGCGAACAACTTTTAGAAGGGTCACCCAAGGAACATTCCTACCAAGTTTGGTTGAATTCCGCCCAGTGGTTACTGAGGAGAAGATGTTTAAAGAATTGTTGACGACTTCTGACGCACGACGGACAAAAGGTGATACCATAAGCTCACCTTGAGCACGTTGTGCTCAGGTGAGCTAAAAAGGTTGTGTGGGAATTGGTTAAGTAATGATAATAATAGACATATTACTGGCCAAGCCTACTGACCTTGGACAGGAACTTCAAACAAGATATGAAATTGTATTAATTTGCAGAATTTATAGTCAGTAATATATACAAAACAAGAGGACCATGATGAACCTAAATAGCTCCCCTGAGTATGATGGATCAAGGCTTTATGATATATACAAAATATCAAAACCTAACACTTAATTATTTTGGAGAAGATGTTTTAAAGATTTTCTCCTTTAATCCTAGGTTGTTTAAGATCCTACCATTTAGAGCTAATTTCCAGAGTATGGTAATTCTTTGAAGTATTTTGAAGAGGGTCAATAGAGATTGATACATTAAAGCTCTAGGCCTTATAAAGATTTCAAAGAATTCCTTCTTTATTTCTATGTAAAAACAGGAATCACAAAGAAAATGGCTAATTTTCAAAATACAGTACAGTAATTTCTTTAAAGTATTTTGGTAGAGGGTCAATGGATGATGATTTATATCAAAGCTCTAAGTCTTATTGTTTGGGAGAAGATTTTCAAAGATTCCTTTTATTTCTGTGTAAAAACAAGGATCACACAGAAAATGGCTTATTTTCAACATACAGTAATTCTTTGAAGTATTTTAGTATAGGGTCAACATTTGAATATTTATACCAAATTTCAAGGCTCTAGGCCTTATGGTTTGGGGAGAACAGATTTTAAAAAATTTCTCTTCTTCATTTCTATGTTAAATCAGGTATCGCATAGAAAAGGGCTAATTTTCAAGAACACAATCATTCTTTGAAGTAATTAAGTAAGCAGTCAACAGATGATGATTTTATACCACATTAAATGCTCTAGGCTTTATGGTTTTGGAGAAGATTTTCAAAGATTTCCTTTTTTATTTCTACGTTAAAACAGGGATCACACAGAACACTGCTTATTTTCAAGATACAGTATTTCTTTGAAGTATTTTAGTATAGGGTCAACATTTGATTATTTATACCAAATTTCAAGGTTCTAGGCCTTATGGTTTAGGGAGAATAGATTTTGAAAAAATTCTCTTCTTCATTTCTATGTTAAATCAGGTATCGCATAGAAAAGGGCTAATTTTCAAGAACACAATCATTCTTTGAAGTAATTTAGTAAACAGTCAACAGATGATGATTTTATACCACATTAAAGGCTCTAGGCTTTATGGTTATGGAGAAGATTTTCAAAGATTTCCTTTTTTATTTCTATGTTAAAACAGGGATCACACAGAACACTGCTTATTTTTAAGATACACTATTTCTTTGAAGTATTTTAATAAAGGGTCAACATTTGATTATTTATACCAAATTTCAAGTCTCTAGGCCTTATGGTTTGGGGAGAATAGATTTTAAAAAAATTCTCTTCTTCATTTCTATGTTAAATCAGGTATTGCATAGAAAAGGGCTAATTTTCAAGAACTAAATAATTCTTTGAAGTAATTTAGTAAACGGTCAACAGATGATGATTTTATACCACATTAAAGGCTCTAGTCTTTATGGTTTTGGAGAAGATTTTTCAAAGATTTCCTTTTTTATTTCTATGTAAAAACAGGGATCACACAGAAATTGATGGATTTTCCCAACTATTTTATGTACACCGTGTTATCTTTCCCTCTCTCTCTCTCTCTCTCTCTTTCTTTCTCTCTTTCTTTCTCTGTCTCTCTCTAAGCACATATTTGGCAAAAACAAGTGACATCGATACTCCCTCACATTGCTTTTTGTTTCATATATTACCCAATGTTGTACTTGTATATGTACCTTGGAGAATTAAAGATTATGTTATGTTATGTTATGTTAGAAAACAGCTTATTTTCAAGATACAGTAATTCTTTGAAGTATTTAAGTAAAGGGTCATCATTTGATTATTTCTACAAAATTTTAAGGCTCTAGGCCTTATGGTTTGGGAAGAGAGGATTTTCAAAGATTTCCTTCTTCATTTCTATGTAATATCAGGGGCTGCACAGAAAAGGGCTAATTTTGAGAGTAGAGTAACCCTTTGGAGTATTTTGGAAGACGGTCTATAGATGATGATTTATACACAATATCAAAGCTCTATGTCTTATGGCTTGGGAGAAGAAGATTTTTTTAAGTTATTTCACTCAGTAGCCATGGCAACTTAAGTACTTCATGGATTTCAATTCAATGAAGTATTTTGAAAGAGAATGACCTAAGGATTATTTCTGCGAAGTTTGGTTGAAATTCCATGGTTAGTTCTGAGAAGATTTTTTTGTAATTGTGAAAAGACAGACAGACAGATTGATGGACAAACAGACACCAGACGATGGCCAATCACAATAGCTCACCCAGAGCACTTGGTGCTCAGGAGAGCTTAAAATAGCTATGCCAAAATTTGGTAGATACAAGATTACTGATTCACAAAGTCATGCCACTATTTAGTTGGACAATTTTTTTATTATCAAAAATAAATGATTAGATATACAATGTATGGTATGATATATACACTATGTAATTTATTTAACCGTTCACTGTATTTCAAAAACTTAAACTTGTCCAAATTTAAAGGTGCAGCAGAGAAAATTATAAAAGAGTATGATTGTTTCAAAAAGTAGTCATCCTACATTATAGAAAATATAGTGGAATAAAAAAAGAAATTGCTTGTTACAAGCAATTTTATCTTTTTCCACAAAGTTTTCTCAAGTACAATATCACAGTGACTTAAAACCAGGGATTGTACAGGAAAGGGTAAACATACAGCAGAATTCACTCAAAACAATACTTGAGGAGCAAATAATTAAGTACATATACATTTATATGTTACTTGTCATGCAAAAAGGGACCATCCAGTATTCAAAAACAAATATTTGAAAAAGTGATCAAATCTAGTGCAGGTCAATCAGAGTTGGTAGCTCAAAACTAGAGGATGCTAGATGTATACTTGGCAGAAGTTTTTTAGGCCAACATCAACCATATAGGGTCATAGAGAAGAATTTTTGAATATTTCATTCATTCTACCCTTTTTTGCCATGGCAACCAGAGTTAAGGGGAGATTTCAATTATTTGAACATTTTTTTAAAAGAGCCTCACCAAAGAAATATTCCTGCCAAGTTTCATCAAGATTGGCCTACTGAATCAGAAGAAGATGTTTAAAGAAACTGATGACAGATGCACAACAACCCTAGATTTCTCTAGACAAGGTGCGATAACAATAGCTCACTTTGAGCAGTTTGTGCTCAGGTAAGCTAAAATAAAGAACAAAAGGGACTGTAAGGTTAATTTGTAGTAAGCACTATATAAAGGGATTATTTGTATTTTACTGTTCAAAGAACATTTTCTAACATTCAGAAATATTTAACATTAGCATGCTAAGAACTAGACGAGAGATATTACTGAATTCTGTATATATTCAACCCTTTTCTGTTTTGCAAATTTTAGACAGGTTCAAATTCAAAAGTTTCGCAGACGAAAATTCTATGTGGATATAATTAGAAAAAATAACCATTCAGTAGGGTAGAAAATATTGTATAAAACGAAGAAATTGCTTGTCACAAGCAATTTTTTTCTTTTTCTTCAATGTTTTCTCAATTATAAAAACACAGAACGTAAAAAACAGGATTGAACAGGAAAGGGCTAACAGACTCAATTCTGAATAAATAAGGCAGGTATTGTATAACAAGAGATGGTTACTATTTTGACTTTTTCAATGTTTGGCAAATTCAAAAAATTTGCAAATTTTTGCAAGCATATTTTACCATTTATCACTTTCCTTTATAATCTATCATTGTTAGTTTGCAAAGTTTACCAATGCATTTTATTTGAAATAAGATATCTACAAAACTTTTGAATCGCAGATATATTCACATATAAAGTTAAAGCCCTGACACATCAAGACCTTGTAATAATTTGACTGTGAATACTGTGTAAACAAATTCCATAGACAGGTGCAAAATCTTTAATCCATTCCCACACAGTCATGATTTCTGACACCACTTAAGAAAAAAGCTTTGTAACAAGCAATTTTTTCATTATCCAAAATGTTTTCTACCAAAAATACAAGGCTTTTTGAATTCCATCACCTGAAAATTGTCATTTGCAACTTATATAATACCAGTGTGTAGGCCTTAGTATTACCTTTTTTGCTTGACCTATTACCAGACAATAAACTTTTAGAGTCGTCCAAATTGAAAAAGAGCAGTAGACAAAAATTATAAGTTGATACAAATTTACATTTTTTCAAATTTCTGGTTTTTTCAAACATTGTGTTTTTTATTCAAATTGTTTTTCTTGAGGGGCATCAAAAAGCGTCATTGTAATGGAATTGGTTAAGCATAAGGAATTTAATTTTTGGAATATTGCATTAATTTATTCCTGTTAAAGCATAATTTTTATAGGTAACATTTAAACTAGAGGACCATGATGGTCCTAAATCGCTCCCCTGAGTATGATGGTTCATGGCTTTATGATATTAACAAAATAGCAAAGCTCTCTGTCTAATTATTTTGGAGAAGATGTTTAAGGACTTCTCTTTTAATCCTAGGTACATGTATATTGATGATCCCACAATATAGCACTAATTTCCTGATTATGGTAATGCTTTGAAGTATAGACATCAATACATACCAAGTATAAAAGCTCTAGGCCTAATGGTTTAGGAGAAGAAGGTTTTCAAAGATATTATTCATTCCTAACTAAAGTAAGGGATTGCACTGAAAAGGGCTAATTTTTTTAAGTGATTTGGTAGAGGGTCAATGGCTGATGATATGTACCAAATTTAAAAGCTCCAGGCTTTATGGTTTGGGAGAAGAAGAGTTTAAAAGATTTCCTTCTTTATTCCTTTGTAAAATTAGGGATTGCACAGAAAGGGCTAATTTTCAGAGTACGATAATTCTTTGAGGTATTTGGTAGAGAGTCAATAGATGATGATTTGTACCAAATATCAAGGTCTGGGCCTTATGGTTTGGGAGAAGAAGATTTTTAAAGTTTTCCTTCTTTTATTCTATGCAAAAATCAGGGATCACCCAGAAAAGGGCTAATTTTCTGAATACTGTAAATCTTTGAAGTATTTTTGTAGAGGGTCAATAGATGAGAATTTGTACCAAATATCAAAGCTTTAGGCCTAATGATTTGGGATAAGAAGAATTTTTTAAGATTTCCTTCTTTTATTCTATGTAAAATCAGGGATCGCCCAGAAAAGGGCTTATTTTCAGAATACAGTAATTCTTTGAAGTATTTTGGTACAGGGTCAATTGATGATGATTTGTACCACATGTCAAAGCTCTAGGCCTTATGGTTTGGGAGAAGAAGATTTTAAAAGATTTCCGTCTTTTATTCTATGTAAAGTCAGGAATGGCCCAGAAAAGGGCTAACTTTCATAATACAGTAATTCTTTGAAGTATTTTGGTAGAGGGTCAATAGGTGATAATGTATACAAAATAACAAAGCTCTAGGCCTTATGGTTTGGGAGAAGAAGATTTGAAAAGATTTCCTTCTTTATTTCTATGTAAAATCAGAGATTGCCCTGAGAAGGGCTAATTTTCATAAGACGGTAATTCTTTGAAGTATTTTGGTAGTGGATCAGAGGATGATGATGTATACCAAATATCAAAGCTTTAGGCCTTATGGTTTGGGACAAGAAGATTTTTAAAGATTTCCTTCTTCATTTCTATGTAAAATCAGGGATCGCCCAGAAAAGGGCTAATTTTCAGAATACAGTAATTCTTTGAAGTATCTTGGTAGAGGGTCACTAGATGATGATTTGTACCAAATATCAAAGCTCTAGGCCTTATGGGTTGGGAGGAGAAGATTTTTTAATTTTTTTTCACTCCGTTGCCATGGCAACCAGAGTTCTTCATGGATTTCAATTCTTTGAAGTATTTTGAAAAAGCATGACCTAAGGATCATTTATGTGAAGTTTTGTTGAAATTTCAGTGTTAGTTTAGTAGGGAAGAATTTTTTGTTATTGTGAATGGACGGATGGACGGACTGATAGACGGATGGACGGACGGACAGATGGTGACCGATCACAATAGCTCCCCCAGAGCACTTCGCGCTCAGGTGAGCTAAAAAGTTCCACAGAGACAGATAATGCTCTGATGATAAGCTATTGTCACTGAAGTGATAGCATTCATCAACAGTTACTGAGGTAAAAAAACCATGAGATACTGTACTGAAGAATTAATTTTCATTCTATAATACTCAAAACATAATATAAGTAAGATAACAATAAAGTGTGAGGGATATGCAACATGTAGCTTGAAAAAAACAAACGCTAACCTCTGATTATAATTCCATTGCATTAAACCTCTCCACACCTAGTTATATTTACACTTTAAATAATTCATTTCCATTATGATTTTTGAGGTGCACGATCAACAAGATTTTCGAACTGTGATTTCTTTACATTAGACAAAGTGACTTAAGTTTTTGACCAAATGTGACCGAATATCAAACTTGTGACTGAGATTTAATGGAGACAAACATTCTGGCCAAATATCAAGACATTTGAGCCAATTATGAGGGCTCTAGAAAACGCACAAGATTTTTCTAAAATTTGACCTAGAGACCTAGTTTTGAGATATTATGACAGGAAACCATTCTAACAAAATATCAAGTCATTTGACAAAAAAATGTGTACTGTGCAAACAAAGTAATTCTAAAATTTGACCTAGTGACCTAGTTTTTGGTCAAAGGTGACCTTTATTCAAGTTAGCCAAGATATCAATGAAGACAATAATTCGAACAAATTTTGAAGATATCTTAGCCCAAACTGTCCTCTAGAGTGCAAAAAAGGTGTTAAAATGAGATGCACATCCCACGACAGACATGGCATGATCACAAAAGTTCACCTTGGGTAAGTTGTGCCAGGACTTTCTAATTACGCATAGCACTTTCAACTGTCATTTATCTCTCATGTTCACAAAAAAGCTAGAATATTGCTTTCACCAATAACTTTCTTGTGTTAACCACTTTCAACAAAATCTTTCATCTTAAAATCCTTTGCAATCCATGCAAAAAAGAAATTGCATTTCCAGACCAAATCTGAAGTCTTCCTTGGTCTAGCTCTGTCTCTCAGACTAGATATAATATCTGTTTTGTCATAACCCAAGCATCTCTTTTATTTGTCCTTCTTCTGATTGTAGCTCTTCACTAGCATATTTAGATAACAGTTCTTTCTTCTTTCTATCCAACAAAGCTTCCTCAATCTACAATTACAAAATAATAGTGTTAATCCATTACCAAACAGCAAAATTTTAGACTGGCCGAAATTGAAAGATTTTGCACACAACAATTTAAAGTTTATAAAATTTTGGATTTTTTCAATTATGTGGGTAGAAAACATTGTAGAAAATGAAGAAATTGCTTGTAACAAGCAATTTCTTCATTTTTCCACCATGTTTTCCAAAGCTTTTTTCCTTGGAGGCGTCTAAAAGCGTCACTGAGTGGGAATGGGTTAAAATGACAGATTACAGTCAGTGAAGATTTAGAACATATGATCTGTTACCTAAGAAAACATGCATAATGACAAATATTTAATTGTTTTTCAAATTTTAGAAAAAAAAACCCTATATTTCTGATTCATGAATATGAAAAAACTAGAGGGCCAAGATGGCCTTGAATCACATATCTGAGAATTATTGCATGATTTCTCTTTAGTCTGTATACAGTTTATTTAATATAAAATGTATGGACATAGCCATAACAAATATATATTACAAAGAGTAAGAGGATATTACAAATAATTATTCACTTTAAGTTGAATTCTAAGAAAAGTTCTTAAATACAAATGACTATGTTGATACCCTAATTACAAGGCTAGCACAAAAAAGTCTGATACCACACCCACATTTCTTACACAAATCAAGATCTCTTAAACCAGTTTTGAAAAAAAGTTAGCCAAATGATCATTTCATCTAAGTTTGGTAAAAATTGGCCAAGTGGTTCAGGAGTAAAAGATTTTTTTAAACGGCCTTTTTAAGAGGCCTTTGAGCACCTATATCGCTCCACAGGCCTGATTGAACTGATTAAGCAAATGGTGTTTTAAGATTTTAATATAAACCAAAACATATTCACCATGAGTGGAAATAAATCTTGTCAATGAAATCTTTTGATATTTCAAATATTTCATTGTTTAACAAAAGTCGATTCATCTACCGAGTCTGCTGACAAATTATTGGTAATTCAAAAAAAAAAAAACAACAAAAAAATTCAAACAAAAAACCGCTGTATACCCAGGGCTCTGCAGAGTGGGCGTCTCAGGCGAAGAAGTCGCCTGGTTTTATAAAACTTTGCCCGAGTTGCTGATCAAAGGGAAGTTGAAGTCGCCTGGAAAATACGAGAAGTCACCTAGTTATGATAGGGGATCATTGCATTTGCCTAGAGGCTATCAAATCAGGGGACAGTAAATCAATTATAAAACTGCTGATTGGAAGCCCTTTGATGGTGAATCAAACGTGTATCGATAGACGACATGCTCATTTTATTTGCACCTCAGCTGACTGGATGGTTGAAAGCCCTTATAAACTGCCGGAATTTAGGAACTTTTTGATATCAAACCCTTTTCCTTATGAAGATTCAATTATTTTAGTGGCACATTATGTTTATCTTATCAATATACAAGATTTGTTGTCCTTTCAAGCGGCGAGAATAATGGCGGGTTTTATTACGAACATCATGTAAAAAATCTTGAGGATAAAAACTGATTTGTCCGTAAAACTAAAAAGAAAAAAAAAAAAAAAAAATGAAATGAAATCCTTGGACTCTAGCTACTTTGATTTAACAAATATAGAAAAACCAAGACAAACGTTCTACAGCTTCTACATTTTTTTCATAAGTAACATTGTTGGGATTTTATCCAGAAATTAAACTTCACTTATCTTATTTTGGTAATTAATCCATTCAAAGACATATAATCCAAAGCACTAGAACAAATGGTTCTGTGTTAACATAGTTTCAAATTTAAACCTTCTCTACACACTCTGTGATTTATGTAACATTACTCAGCGGTGATTTTTAATACCCTTTACTTACAATAACTGCAACTCAGTCAAAATGAACTCTTTTTAAATCTATTATTTAAAAGCTTTTTATCCATTTATTGTTACATACAGGTTAAGTTGACAGATTTTAACCCATTACCATACAATCCCGCTTTTTTGATTTTTGAAGAATTTAAAAGGAAAACTTGTGAGAAAAAGTTTGCAGCAAGCAATTTCTCCTTTTCCCACAATATTTTTACCATATCTATTACTTATTTTCTGTTTTGAGTATATTCTGATTTGAAATATGGTTTTCAACTTTTTTTTCAATTTGGACCAGTCTGGAAATTTTGTCTTCTAGTAATGAGTTAAATAAAATAGTGATGTTTTCTTATTTTCTGCCTCAAATTAAACTCTGATCATTTAAGTAAGTTCAGACCACATAAACTCTCTTTTCAAATTATTGATTATTATAACATTTATAATTGATATTATAATACCATTTATATATAAGATATTCAAGAAAACTATTTCAGAATCAGATTCCTATATTCTCGAACCAAAGAAAGAAGACAAAAAATTTTGTTCACAGGAATAAGATCTTTGTAATAAGGACTAAAAGAAAGGATGAGAAATACTTTAGAATTAACTGCATACTATATAAAGCAAAATATGCAGCTACTTGTAAAGCTTTTTTTTTTTTATTTTCCTATAGAAATAAGGAATACAGACAAAAAATTGCTTTTTAAAATGATCAACTTCTCCTGAAAGTCTCACCACTTCTCCCTATTTTGAAAAACTTCTCCCAATTCTCAGACTAGGGAGAAGTCACTTCTGAATACCATATATTGACATAAACCACAATACTAAAAGTTATCTTTTAAATCAATCGTAATTTATTGATGGAATCTGAAAAGAGTCACAAGAAGATCCTTCCAGTGAAATTTAGTTGAAATCCATTGACTTGTTTCTGAGAAAAAGATTTTAAATTTTCACCATATATTGAAATAAGCCCCAGGTGTTAAAGTCATGCTTTTCATCCAATCAAAATTCTTTGAAGGAATCTAATAAATGATTATCTGAGGATCATTCCTGTGAAATTTGGTTGAATCCATTCACTGGTTTTTAAGTAGAAGAATTAGCCCTACCCATTAAAGCAATGCTTTTCAATTGATCAAAATTCTTTGAAGAAATCTGATAAAGGGTCACTGAATGATCATTCTGTAAAATTTGGTTGAAATCCTTCCATTTGTTACTGAGAAGAAGACTTTAAAGCTTTCACCATATATGGAAATTTTTCGTGCCCATTAAAACAATGATTTTATCCTATCAAAACTCTTTGAAGGAATCTGATAAAGGGTCACTCAAGGATCATTCCTGTAAAGTTTGGTTGAAATCTAAGAAGAAGATTTTTAAAGGTTTCATCAAACTGGGAATAAGCCCTCTCATTAAAGCCATCTTTTCATCCAATCAAAATTCTTTGAAGGAATCTGATAAAGGATCGCCAAGGGGATCTTTCTTGAAAGATTTGGTTGAAATCCATCTACTGGTTTCCAAGAAGAAGATTTTTAAAGCTTTCACCATACATGGAAATTAGCCCTACCCATTACAGCAATGCTTTTCAATTGATCAAAATTCTTTGAAGAAATCTGATAAAGGGTCACTGAATGATCATTCTGTAAAATTTGATTGAAATCCTTCCATTTGTTACTGAGAAGAAGACTTTAAAGGTTTCACCATCTATGGAAATTTTCCGTGCCCATTAAAGTCATCCAATCAAAATTCTTTGCAGGTATCTGATAAAGGGTCACACAAGGATCATTTCTGTGACATTTGGTTGAAATCTGTTCAGTTCTTTCTTTTGAGAAGATTTTTAAAGTAAAATTTCTTGATGCACAGATGGAGGCACAATGGACAAAAGCCATTACAACAGCTTGCTGGCTTTCAGCCAGTGGAGCTAAATATAATTTCTAGATTTCTCCATTTCAGATAAGCCTGTCCTGCCATGCCCAAAACTTTTCACAAATCAAAATTTTACGAACATATTTAAAAAAAATATCACCCAAGGAATATTCCTGGCATGTTTGGTCCAAATTAGCAGAGTGGTTTAGGAGAAGAAGATTTTCAAAAAAATATTTCATGATCAAAATTATTTCATTATCTCTCAAAATCATTTTCCACAAAATTTCATGAACACATTTTGAAAAGAGTCACAAAGGCATCATTCCTGCAAATTTTGGTTCAAATGGTCCATAAGTTTAGCAGAAGAAGACTTTAAAGCATTATCCCATGATTTCTTTGTGTCTGATAAACTCTGCCCTACCACACCCTCATTTTTTCACAAATAAGAAGGATCATTCCTACCAAGTTTTGTCCAAATTAGCCCAGTGTTTTGGGAAGAGAAGATTTAAAGGAAAATTTCATGATTTCTGAAAGTCTTTAAGCCCAGCCCTGCGATTCCAAAATTTTTTCATAAATCAAAATTATAAGTTTCGATTAGAGTCACCAAAACAACATCCTTGCCGAATTTGGTCCTGATTAGACAAATTGTTTAGGAGGTGAAAATTTTCAAAGATTTATCTAATGATTTCTCAGAAGCCCAGCCCTGCCACCCCCTTTTTTTAAAATCATAAAACTTGATGAACACTTTTTGAAAAGGGTCACGTAAGGAACCTTTTTGCCAAGTATAGTGCCATTTGACCAAGTGGCTTAGGAGGAGATGATTTTTACAGAATCATTTCATAATTCTTCTGAGTCTGAAAAGCCCCTCCTGCCACTCCAATGCCAACTTTTTTTCAGATTTCAAATTTCCATGAACAAGTTTTGTAAAGGGTCACTTAAGTAATATTCTATCCAAGTTTGGTCCAAACTTGCCATGTGGCTAAAAGCTCCCCTGTAGCACATAGTGCTAAGGTCAGCTAAATAGTCATATCTTAAAAACTGACAAAGTTAATGAAGACGAAAATTTCTTGTGGATGAATTTTTGAATCAGTATTTAGTGGTAGCAAATATTTTGGATGACAAAAAAGAAATATATAGCTTCAGATATTGCTCTGTTGTAAGTACACCAGGCCATGGTAAAAATGGCCTTAGTAAGCAGAGCCTAAAATGTTAATTAAGCAAATATTATTATCAACATTAATTATCTAAATAAATTCATTACCTCTTTCTGTGATGGCACATCAACATGGGCAATATAATGAACATTGTCTACTGTATTTTCTTCTTTTTCCTCTTCTGTCTCCATTTCATCATCCTATAAAAAAAAGCAAAATCACTTTAACAGATCTCTAAACCCATTCCCACATAACGACCCTTTTTGATGCCCCTTAGAATAAAATCTTTGGAAAATTTTTAGGAAATGAAGAAATTGCTTTAACAATCAATTTCTTCATTATCAACAATGATTCTTCCCAAAAAGACAGAGATTTTGGAAATTTTATAAACATAAACTAAATTTGTCTTCTGCAACTTTTTTCGAAAGAAAGTTCAAGTGTCATTTGGACATTTTCACACAAACAAATAAGAATAGTCTCCAAACAATGATTTATTCTAGTGGCATGTCTCTATCAGCTTTAACATATTCCCAGATTACAAAATTTTAGACAGGTCCAAATTTAAAGAAGTTGCATATGACAAATTTTAAGTACATGAAATCTTTAAAATCTTTGTCAATTTGGGTTGAAAATATTGTCAACAATGAAGATATTGCTTGTAATAATTAATTTCTTCATTTTTCACAACGTTTTCAAAAGCCTTTTCTTTGGGGGAGGGGTGTGTCAAATAGTGTCAATGTGTGGGAATGGATTGAAATACATTCTATTGACCTTTGCCTAAACCTTTAATGCTAACATGCTACTCAGGTATAGATTACAAGATGTTTTCATGTTTTTGCATTAAAAGAAAAAAACAAAACAAAAAAAACTTATTGATACACTTTGCTTAACCCATTACAAGATGACAAAACTTTAAATTGATCCAAATTGAAAGCAGTTGCAGACAACAATTTTAAGCGGGTAGAATGTTAAAAATCACAGTTCTTCAGGAAGAAAACAATGTGGAAAATCAAAACAATCTTTATTTTCCACAATGTTTTTAAAAGCGTTTTTCTGGAGAGGGTAAATGAGAAGAATTGTTAGGGAAAGGGTTAACCCATTCCCACACAACAAAATTTTAGACTGGTACAGATTGAAAGAAGTTGCAGACGACAATTCCAAGCTGATGTAATTTTAAACTTTTTTGTCTTTTGGGGTAGAAAACATTGAGGATAATGAAGAAATTGCTTGATACAAGCAATTTCTTCATTTTCCACAATGTTTTGCAAAGCTCTTTAATTAAGGGGGCGTAAAAAGGAGGGCATGAGTGGGAATGGGTAAAATGTCTGTAAAATGTAAAGATATGATTTTTAGCTAGATATTTTCAATATATTACAAGAACTTGTTGCTGTTTTCAGAGAAAACCCAAAAGTGTTGCTATTGTCAGGTTGTTAGCAGTGCCTGCCTCGTCTTTGTCAAAACGTCTGCAATTTTGTAAATATCTCTGGTATTACAGAACGCATTCACATTCATTCAGAATATATGTTTGATGTCAAAAGAGCAATCTTTACAAATCCTGCCCTCTTTAGACTAAAAAGTTTTACCCACTATCAAGCACTTCAACAGAGAGTTTGCATTTGCATATGGTGCTCTTATCTTAACTCTTGATATGCTTCATCTAGAATATCCCAGTTTTGGCAAGAGGTATAGACAAGGACCAGACTAAATAAAGTTAAGCTACATAAAATTGGCCACATACTTAATCACAGTTTATCTGGACAAGCTTTAGACCTTAATTTTGTTCTTGGCCTGATCCCTTAGATATTTAATGAATAACAAGAGGCCCATAGGGCCTTATCCATCACCTGAGTCCAAAGAGCACAAAAACTGATTAAAGGTCACCAGATAATGCTACAAATATCAAAGTCCTATGCCTTTCTTTTTGGGCCTTTCTTTTTGGGAGAAGAAGTTTCAACTATATAAGACCTATGTAAAACTTGTGACATCCAGGGATGGGCTAATTCTGATCCTTGAGCAATAATTTATACAATCTTAACCCTTGTCATGCTGTATAAATTGCCTTACTGAATTGCTATAAAATCAAAGGGCTGAAAGCTCTAAAAGACCTTTTTGCTAAAAAATCAATATTTCTTTAAGAAATAAATTTCATAAACAACTCTGGCAGGAAAATTACAAGCAGGAGATGTAGACCAAGGTCAGACTGCACTTATGTGCAGGCTGATCTTGGTCTACATCTCCTGTCAAACCTGGAATATACCGGGCTCAGCATGACAAGGGTTAATAGAGGTTCACCAGATGATGTTACATACCAATTATCAAAGCCCAAGGCCCTTCCATTTGGGAGAAGAAGATTTTTGGAAATTTTTCACTATATAAGCCTATGTTAAAAATCTTGATAGAGTTCTACCAGATGATACTATGTACTTAATATTAGAGCTGTAGGTCGTTTGGTTTGGTAGAAAAAAATTCAAAGTTGTCACTTTTTAAACTTTTTATGAACCCCATATTTAAACCTTTGCCCCTCCATCCCCCTAGCAAGGCTATTTCTTGATAGATTATATTTTTTCTTGTAAAATCTTTATAGTCCTTGGCCTAAAGACTCTCAATACCAAATGTGAATTCAACCCAAGTGAGCCAGTTCATGACAAGAATATGTTTTAAAGGCATACCCTTTTTTGCCCTTTATGGGCCCCCAGGGTAGATAACTCCATGATGTGTACAAATCTAAAGTGCCTTCCTATGGGGATACTTCCTGCCAAGTTTGGTTGAAATCCATTCAAGGGTTCTTTAGAAGAAGTTGAAAATATAAAAAGTTAACGCATGACGCACCATGCTTGACGAAACACGATCACAATAGGTCACCATGACCTTTGGTCAGGTGACCTTAAAATGTATGTTTGTACAACTACATTAACTATAGCTGAGCAAGTGTGTCCAGTTTGATGAAAATCAGTTAGTGTTAGAGATAACTTCAAGAAATGACAAGGGTAAAAGACAGAGAGATGGATTAACAACCACTGATGACGCTACCCAAAATAATTTGATAGAAATACACTATTGGATAGAAAATATTAAGAGCATCAATTGTGACCTGTCATGCAAAATGAAATTATCTGTGGCCATAATGGTTGGCCTGTGCTGGATCCAATCTCTTTTTCAAACATTTTATGTCAAAATTCTTGGGTGGTCCTTATTCCTTTCACTATTTCCTTGTCTGCAACTTTTCAAAAAAAATCGAAAATTGTTATCTGGAAAATTGGTTTATGGACAGTTACTTAGGAAACTTGTTCATCAATTTGGAACTACAAACAACATGTGTTAGACAAACATGCCCCTGCAACAGCCATTTTTTTCAAAGAAATGTGACCTTCATAACAGTCCTTGTTGGATGACCTTACAACCAGCTGATAACTATAAATGCAGGAAACCTATGTCTCGTATATGAACCAAGTATCTTGAAAGGTGTTTGAGTAACAGCAAAATATCAAGTTTTTTGGTCCAGGTGACCTTCATTAGAGACCTTGATCTTATTGGTTGACCCAGTCCTTAGAAGCAAAATGATGCCAATCAATGCAAGGAACCTATGTCTTAAATAATCATAAAGGTGTTTGAATAACAGCACAATTTTTGGGTTGACCATCATTAGTGACCCGACCTTGAGAGATGACATTTTCCTTACAACCAACTGATATCAGTCAAGGTAAGGAACCCATGTCTCAAATATGACCCACAAATCTTGAATTTTTTTTAAATAACAGCAAATTTTAAGCTCTTGCTTCAAGCTGACCATAAGTGACCTTGATGGATGACATTGACAACACAAGAAACAGATGCCTATCAATGAAAGGCACCATTATCCCAAATATGAGTCACGCATCTTCAATGGTGTTTGAATAAGTGCAAAATGTTTTTCCATTAATTGTCAGCTCGCAGACAGAAGGACAGACAGACAGGTGGACACAAGTAAAACAATGTCCCCCCCAAGGACAAGGCAAGCGCTAAAAATACCTCTTGAGAGTAAATTTCTTCTTCGGTCTTGTTTTCCTCTTCTTCTTCATTAGGTATTTCACCTCTTGCTATCTTCTCTTGTCTCTCTTTCCATTCTCGCACTTTCTCTGCAATAGCTAAAAGACAAAATGCGCATAAATAAATGGGATTTAGAATCACTTCACCCTATTTATACACAACCCTTTGTTTTGATACTCTAAAATATATACCTGAGGAATAGATTTTGAGTGAAAAAGAAACGATTCTAACCGACATTTCCTCCTTTTTCCAAGTATTTTCTACTGGTTTTGCAACATTTGTGTTCTTTTTATATTTCGACTGGTCCAAAAAGACATCTTGTAAAAGTTTATAAAGTTTTGACTTGTATCTTTATCCTTTTTGCATACCAGTCAAACCCCAATATCTGGTCTAATGAATCAGCTGCTCACCCAACATGGACAAACATATAAAAGCATATTTCTGTCACAAGAAAACAGAGAGCAGGGTCATGATGATTGAAAACTATCATGATAAATCAAAGCTTCCTGGAACTTTCAACTTGATGAGAAAACAATGACACATCTACCTGCTATCATGATTTGGAGAACAAGATTTCCAAAACATACTCCAAATACTGTATGCCAGCCAATGAAATCCATTTGTTCATCTTATCAAAATTTCATGAAGACATCTGGTTAAGGGTCACCACAGAGTCATTCCTGATAACCAAGCCAATATTTCAAAGTTTTTGGTGAATGTCAAATATGAAAAATCATCCTTCCCATAAAATGATGTTTTTCTTTGGATCAAAAATATCTGGAAACAATCTAGTAAAGAATCACCCAGAGAATTTTGTTGAAATTTGGCCAAAAGTATCTGAGAACATTTGAAAAGTTTTCACAATGCACCATATATGGAAAATAGTCCTGCTCATAAAGCCATTATATTCATCTGACCAAATTTTCATGAAATTTCGTGAAGGGTCAGCAACAGATCATATTTTTTGTTAAAAATCCAGTATTCAATTTCTAAGAAGAAAATGTTCACTAAATACCATTTATGGAAAGCCCCTCCCATAAAAGTAATGGTTTTCATGTCTACAAAAGTTTTCATGATATCTGATAAAGGGTATTAATCAAATTATGAAATCAAGCAAAGAGTTTCTGTGAATAATACTTTAAAAGTTTTCACTGTACTCCAAATATGGATTTGTTTGTTTGAATGGGGTTTTACGCCACTTTCAACAATCTTACAGTTATATCGCGGCGGCTGGAGCACCTAACAATGGATTCCTGGTATTCCTCACACCAGTACCGCCATCACATCCTTCCCTAGCCTCCAGCTGCTATCCCACATAGGTCTACGATTATCAACCCATTGGTGGGAGACAAATAGTCGGAAAGGATGAGTGCCGCCGTCAGGGATCGAACCCGGTCCAAATATGGAAATTAGCCCAGTCCATAAAAGGCATGTTTCTATCAAATCATACTCTCTTGTGCGAATATAATAAGGAGTCACCTAAGGATAACTCCCTTGAAATTTGATAGAAATTCATCCAGTTATTTCTGAAGAAAAGATTTCTAAAGACTAGAGGACAAATATGGTCCTACATAACTCACCTGAGTCAACTGCTAGTAAACTACTTTTTTGTACTTAAAAAAGATGCAACTAGAGCCAAATAAATATAACAAATATATGAATTTGGGCATATTGCAATACCATTGAGTAATGCTACATAACAAGTATGAAAACCTTAGCATATAATGATAATCCATTACCAAACAATCCCCCATTTTACAGCCCTCAAGAAAAATAGGTTAGCAATTTCTCACAATGTTTTCTACCCTAAAAGCTACATAAAAATTTAAATCCTATTTGAATGCTGTCTGCAACTTCTTTCAATTTGGAACAGGCTTAAATTTTTGAAGCTGGTAATGGGTTAAGAGGAGACAAATAGTCTTATTGAACTATTTCCAGATTTGGACTTCTTGCAGAGCTATTTTTTACCCAATTGGTATAATTCTGGCAACCTTGGTAGATAACTTTTTGGATATACTATATACAACATATGGACACCTTATACATTGTTAGGGGAAGATATTTCAACATACTCTAATAGACTAAGCATTTTTCATAACTTTGCCTTGGGAAGTGCGATTTTTAGCTCCACTAGCTGAAAGCCAGAGAGCTATTGTCATGGCATGTTGTCTGTCGTGCATGCATACATCCTTCAAGTCATCCATCCGTCTGTAAACTTTTCTTCTGAAAATCTGCTCCTTAGAAAGTACAGAACAGACTTCAACCAAATTTCACAGAAATGATCCTTGGGTGACCCTCTATCAGATTCCTTCAAAAATTTTGATTGGATGAAAAACATGGCTTTAATTGGCGGAGCTAATTTCCATATACAGTGAAAACTTTGAAAATCTTCTCAGAAACCAGAAGATTGATTTCAACCAAATTTCTAAGAAATGATCCTTGGGTGACCCTCTGTCAGATTCCTTCAAAGAATTATGATTGGATGAAAAACATAGCTTTAATAGGTGTGGCTAATTTCCATATATGGTAAAAGCGTTGAAAATCTTCTTTGTAGAACCTAAAGGATGAATTTAAATCAAATTTCACAGAAATGATCCTATGGCAAACCTCTATCAGATTTCTTCAAAGAACTTTGTTTGGATGAAAAACCTGGCCTTCATGGGCAGGCTAATTTCCACTGCCGTAAAAGCTTTGAAAATCTTCTTCTTAGAACCAAGTGGATGGATTTCAATCAAATTTCACAGAAATGATCCAATGGTGAACCTCTATCAGATTCCTTCAAAGAATTTTGATTGATGAAAAACATTGCCTAAATGGGCGGGGCTAATTTCCATATATGGTAAAAGTGATGAAAATCTTCTTTGTAGAACCTAAAGGATGGATTTAAATCAAATTTCACAGAAATTATCCTATGGCAAATCTCTATCAGATATCTTCAAAGAATTTTGTTTGGATGAAAAACCTGGCCTTCATGGGCGGGCTTATTTCCATTGCGGTGAAACCTTTGAAAATCTTCTCCTTAGACCCAAGTGGATGGATTTTAATCAAATTTCACAGAAATGATCCTTTGGTGAACCTCTATCAGATTCCTTCAAAGAATTATGATTGGATGAAAAACATAGCTTTAATAGGTGGGGCTAATTTCCATATAAGGTAAAAGTGATGAAAATCTTCTTTGTAGAACCTAAAGGATGGATTTAAATCAAATTTCACAGAAATTATCCTATGGCAAATCTCTATCAGATTTCTTCAAAGAATTTTGTTTGGATGAAAAACATTGCCTTCATGGCGGGGATAATTTCCATTGCGGTAAAAGCTTTGAAAATCTACTTCTTAGAACCAAGTGGATGGATTTTAATCAAATTTCAGAGAAATGATCCAATGGTGAACCTCTATCATATTCCTTCAAAGAATTTTGATTGATGAAAACATGGCTTTAATGGGTGGAGCAAATATCCATATATGGTAAAAGCTTTGAAATTCTTCTTCTCAGAAATCAGTCAATGGATTACAACCAAATTAGACTGGATTGATTATTGGTTGACCTTTTTCCAGACTTAAAAAAGAATTTCACTTTAATTGGCAGGGCTAATTTACGTATATGGTATATACTGAAAACTTTGTAAATTTCTCAGAAACCTGTTGATGGATTTCTACCAAATGATTCTCAGATGACTGCTTTTCAGATTCCTTCCTTTAATATTGATTGGTTAAAAAACATGGCTATTACGGTGGTGGGTTATGTCCATATATGGTTTACAGTGAAAATTTTAAATAATGAATTTTACATATTTTTTGTAAAAACAATGAAAAGTTTGAAATGGTTCTCTAGAGCTATTTAACCCATTCCAACACAGTGGAATTTTAGACCGGTCCAAATTGAAAGGAGCTGCAGACGACAATTTCAAGTTGATGGAATTTTAAATTTTTTCATCTTTTTGGATAGAAAACATTGTGGATAATGAAGAAATTGCTTGATCCAAGCAATTTCTTCATTTTCCACAATGTTTTCCAAAGCTTTTTTCTTGAGGGGCGTAAAAAGGAGGGCTTAAGTGGGAATGGGTTAAAGGAATTTAATGACTTAGATCTATTTTCCTTATATTCAGTTTATATCGAATTCATGCAAAAGTTGCTTAATCAGTACATTCATGCCTGTTGAGCCACACAGGCACTCAAGCTCCTCTATTTAAGTTGGTTTGGTGACTTAAATAATATAACTACACTTTTTTCAAGCTGTAGTTGTGACAGAGCCAACCAACCATTTTAAGGTTTTGTAAAAAGCTACTGAACATAAATTTTGCAAAATAACACTGTTTGCTATCTTAGTGAAACTTCCTGTTGGTGGTTGATCATCAATTGCTAGCCGCAACAACTTCAAATGTCACTCTGACAGTACAGTTTGTCTAAGATATCGAATGATCCAGGATTGGTTTATTATAATAAAACCTTTAACCCATTGCTTGACTATAAATTTAAGATTGGTCTGAATTTTCAGACATTAATTCTTAGTTGATAAAATTTGAAAAATATTTGACTTTTTGAGTAGAAAACACTGTGGCTAATGAAGAAATTGCTTGAAAAAAGTAATTTCTTCATTAGCCACATTTTCATCCAAAGCCTTTTCCTGAGAAGCATTAAAAGCTTCATTATTATGAGACTGCCTCAATGGATGAGTGGTAAAGGTGCTTGGCTTGTGATCTAAAGGTCTCAGGTTTATGCCAACCATCACTGGAGTAATAGCCAGCCCTTGTCTTCCCAGCTGTAAAATTGGGTAGCAGTGGGTTTAAACCACTGCATCTCTTTCAGGGGCATGAAAATACCGGGGTTGTGAGTGTTTGAGAGCAACTCTATAAGCTAAAAGCTTTTATCACAATCAAACAAAAATAAATTAGTATAAACTAAGCTTCATTATGTGGTAATCAGTTAAATCAGTTGTGAATAACCTAAATATTCTAACTAAACTTTGAATAGGCCTTTATTACAACCAATTTGTTGTCAATGAGGAAATGTTTTTGCATAAGTTGCGTAGATAAACATATTTAGTCTTGAAGAAGATGCCAATAACAGTATTGATTCATCTGTGGATTCTCTATCACCTTTTTTCTCTGCTTCCTGCTCCAGGGGAATCAAAATACCATCATCGTCATCACGATAGCCGTAGTAATCAGCATCAATATCCTTCATTAACTCCGCTCGTGTCTTTCTAGGAGCAGGAGGGGCTGGAATCAAATAATTGATGATGTTTGCTCTTATCTTTTAATTATTTCCAAATTATTTTCCAAAACATTTTTTTGATTTACTTTTTGACGACGTACAATGACTTACAGACATTCAACCTTCACAAAAGCTTAGGCGAGCAAAGCAAATACACTAGGGAAAATCTTTTGCTTCATACGCTGCTATGTTAAAAGCTTAGAGAGCTAGATTTATATTTCCAGCAAAAACTGAATCTCATAACCATCTTTTCAAAGAGTCATTGATTCAGGGGTTTTAAAAAAATAATTTCATTCTTTAAGAAGGAATATTTGAATGCTACACATATTTAATTTCCCAATAATTTTAACCTTTGCCATGTTGAATCTTGAATATTCCTGCTTTGGCAGGAGGCATGGACAAAGATCAGCCTGCACATATGTGCAATCTGATCTCAATCTACATCGCCTGTTTGTCCTTTTGAAGTCAGAATTGTCCCTTAGATCAATTTCCAAACTAAATACTGACCCTTACAACCAGACCTTCAGTGCCATTAGCCTTTGGATTTTAATATATTTTTGAAAAAGGATTTTACTCAGCATGACAAGGATTAATCATTCAAAATAATGGCTGTTTTTGTTTTCTAATAATCTGTTTATTTTGACTAATCTCAAATAAAAATCAGTTCAGTGTAATCAGTTTGATTTATTACCATCAATGTATCTAAAATTTGGTGATTGTTTGTTTTCATTTCCATTAAAATGTTTAGGAAGTTTATTTCTTCAACATTATTGTGATATTTTTTTCTGTTCAAACTAACAAGTAAAAAGGTTGATTTATTTTAGTCAATGTATCTAACATTACTTAACCCATTCCAACTCAATCCCTCCTTTTTACGCCCCTCAAGAAAAAAGCTTCGGAAAACATTGTGGATAATGAAGAAATTGCTTGTATCAAGCAATTTCTTCATTATCCACAATGTTTTCTATCCCAAAAAACAAATGACTTTACACAAGAAACAAAAGTAAGTTTAAATGACACTTTACACAAGACACAAAAGTATGTCAAGCTGTACAATATATCCTTCCCCTTATGACCCAGGAATATTCCTGCAAAGCTGTGTAGCATAGACAAAAATGCAGCCTGATCTTTGCTAACACTACCTGCTTGTCAAACAGAAACATGGTTGACAACAGAATTTTAGAATCCAAATTGAAGCAAGTTATAAAGACATTTAAAAGAACTTTTGAGTTGAAAAATTAGTGCCTAACAGGATGGAAATACTGGGAACAGGAAAAATTGCCCGTTACATTTCATCTTTTGCCACATTGTCTTTCTTATTTAACTTTCTTCAGTAAAACTGCAAGATTTTGTGATAATGGATTAATTCCTGAACTAATAAAAAATCTCTTAAGAATAAAAAAATAATTACAATAATAGATTACAGAAGATACTCACGTTCCTGCTCAAATAATTCTCGAACCCCTGGTAAGTCTTTAGCAGCTCCAAAGTACCTTCAAATAGCATGAACATGAATACTTGATAAGTGTTTTTTGTCTAGTTCTAAAATTAGAGAATCATTCTATCCAGCAGGGTAATACATGTATGTATTAAATATCCCTGTCATTTAATCAATGGAAAGATAATACTGGAATATTTGCTCATGATATTATGTAAAGAACACAAAGATAGACGTAGATTTTGTTTAAAAACTTCTTAAATTCTGTAGTAGTTTTGCATTTATTAGAATAATTTATCAACCCATTACCAAATAACAAAATTTTAGACTGTTCTTAATTGGAAGAACTTTATAGAAACAAGAGGACAATGATGGTCCTAAATCACTACCCTGAGTATGATGGTTCATGGCTTTATGATACAAACAAAATAGCAAAGCCCTCTTTCTAATTATTTTGGAGAAGATGTTTAAGGATTTCTCTTTTAATCCTAGGTATATTGATGATCCCACCAAATAGCACTAATTTCCTGAATATGGTAATGCTTTGAAGTATAGACATCAATACATACCAAGTATAAAAGCTCTAGGCCTAATGGTTTAGGAGAAGAAGGTTTTCAAAGATATCATTATTCATTCCTAACTAAAATCAGGGATCGCACAGAAAAGGGCTAATTTTCAGAATATGGTAACTCTTTGAAGTATTTTGGTTGAGGGTCAATAGGTGATGATATATACCAAATATAAAAGCTCTAGGCCTTATAGTTTGGGAGAAGAAAATTTTCAAAGATTTCCTTCTTTATTCCTTTGTAAAATCAGAGATAGCACAGAAAAGGGCTAATTTTCAGAATACAGTAATTCTTTGAAGTATTTCAGTAAAGGGTCAATAGATGATGATATGTACCAAATATCAAAGCTCTAGGTCTTATGGTTTGGGAGGAGAAGTTTTTTAATAATTGTTTACGGATGGATGGACAGACAGACGCTGTGCAATTACTAATCACAATAGCTCACCTTGAGCACATTGTGCTCAGGTGAGCTAAAAATTCAAGTTGATAGAAATGCCAATTTTTCTGACTTTTTGGGTAGAAAACATTGTAGATCAAAGGCCTGGATGGCCTCAATTGCAGTCAGGACTGTATTTTAACAGTTAGTACAATAATTGAAGTCATTCTCTGATTTATCTGTTAAGTTTTCCTTATTATGAAATCACATCTGAAGACTTGTATCTTTTCTCCAAAATATTTTAAATGCCATTTAGACCATTTGCTTAAAACTTTGCAGCTGTGAAATCTCTACC
The DNA here is from genome assembly GCA_946902895.1 of Fragum fragum. NCBI lineage: Eukaryota > Metazoa > Mollusca > Bivalvia > Cardiida > Cardiidae > Fragum > Fragum fragum. Next base: position 35,411,182 of record OX336371.1, read on the forward strand.
TATTGTTTATTTGTAGAAAAAGAATTCCTGTGGTTAAGTTCTTGAAACCAATAGCCTGTTTATCAGCACAAGGATCAAATCTACAACTTTGAAGGTAAAAGTCAAGTGCGCTAACCATTTGAGCCAAAAGGACTTACTCAAATGGGGATCTACTTGTATGATCGAGTATGAAAAACATAATTGTAAACATATTCTGTAATCAAGATTGAGTTGAACCTGAATAATAATTAATGTGTTGACAAAGACAATTTTTGTGAAATATGTCACAAATAACAAGAATTGACTATATCTAGCCTACTAATGCCTAAATATATACTATTACAATTCTTGGATTTTGATTCACCTCATTATATGGTTAAATAAAGCTCATGATGGCAGCTTAGACTTTATCCAATCAGACATAGGAAAATATTTACCTTTACCTAGCGTTTTCACTCATTTACATTTCTCAAAGGGGAAACTTTGACTAAAGTGCCTACCATTATTGAAAACAAGAGCTGGTCACAGTCATGTGACAAATGCCCCCAAAGAACAGGATCAAGCATGTGGCACTTTGATTTGTTTTGTAAACACAACCACATGCATTTGTGATCTATACGTCTGGGTTTTTAATAAATGAAATTTTAATACATATAATAATTTCTATAAATACAGAATGAAATCGAGAAATGCTTTATGGGCTGATTTTTCTAAGGTCAAAAGTAGGTCAAAGTTCAAGGTCACTGGGTCAAGGTCATGTAAAGTGGTCCACCCAATTAAGCATCTGTCCAAATATGGAAGCAATCCATTGAAGAATAAGAGAGTAAATACAATTTAACCATTCACGACGCAATTTAATCATTCTGGATGCCCCTTTGACCCAAGATTGTGACCTTGACCTATGAGATAGGACCCTGTTTTTTTCGCAACAAGTCGTCTGAAGGTGGTGAACATTTGTATGAAAGAAATTTGTACCTGCATGCATGATTATAGAAGTTACATAGCAGACACAACAAAAAGTGCCGATTTTTTACCTTTGACCCCAGATTGTGACCTTGACCTTTGAGATAGGAATCTGGGTCCTTTTTGAAACACCTTGTCTGAAGATGGTGAACATTTGTATGAAAGAAATTTGTACCTGCGTGCATGATTATAGAAGTTACAGAGCAGACACCGCAAAAAAGTGCTGATTTTTTACCTTTGACCCCAGATTGTGACCTTGACCTTTGAGATAGGAACCTGGGTCTTTTTGGAGACATGTCGTCTGAAGATTTTTAACATTTGTATGAAAGAAATTTGTACCTGCGTGCATGATTATAGAAGTTATAGAGTGGACATGGCAAAAAGTCCCCATTTTTTACCTTTGACCCCAGATAGTGACCTTGACCTTTGAGATAGGAACCTGGGTCTTTTTCGATACCCTTTGACTAATAGTGGTGAACATTTGTGCAAAGTTATATTGAAATCAACTATTGCATGTAAAAGTTACAGAGCACACACAAAAGCAGGACGAATGGACAGACGGACTGACTGACAGATTGAAAGATGGACAGTTCGATTAATATATGCCTCCCGTTGGGTGCATAAAAATGACATTTAAAGCTGCTTGATTGTAGCTGGTTTGCTACTCATACCAGCACTTGATTTGTTGATTTCTCTGAAAGTCACAGAGCTACAGACAATTGTTTGGCAGCTCATACTTGGCTAGCTGATGTTCCTTTGACAGGGCTCCCCCTGGGAAATTTTATTCTTGCACCAATGAAATCGCCTATGGCAAAAATTTGGGGCCACTTGGTGCCAATTGGAGACATAAGTGGAGCCAGTATGAAAAAGATTAATAAAAGGAATCTACTATATTTAAATCAAATAACCTGTTATGTATATATATTATGTTGAATAAATTATTAATTATCTAACTATTTTGAATTTTAAAAATGTTTAGAAAATGACAATTCTGGATGAAACCAGGAAGAAACTGTCTGTATCTAGCAATTTCTTCATTATCCACAATGTTTTATACCCAAACAACGAAATAAGTCAAAATTCCATCAACTTGAAATTGTCATCATCATCTTCTTCCAAATTAAACCAATCTAAAATTTTGTTGTGTGGGAATGGGTTAAAAGGTGCAAAATGAGATAATTGTCATTTGAAAATAAAATGCCAAGAACATCTCTATGCTGGACGACAGGTCAAATTTTTGGTAACCCACAGTACTTTGATTACTGATGTCCCCAGTACTTTGATTACTAATGTCCGATATTTCATAATTCTTGGAAATTCACTTGGCTTTGTTACTTAAATCATCAATGGATAAGCAAATGTTGTCTTTGCTTTTTACTTGGCACTCTAATGAATCTCATAAAGTGATCGAGGAATAAAGATCGTCAATTTTTTAGCCCAAGGGATGTGACTCTCCGCCATCTTGGTTTACATGATGGTTACCGACGGGGTGCTGGGAAAACCCCATTAACTAGAGTGTTGGAATCAATAAGGTCAGCGATGCGTAACTAATCTGTCTTGATTGACATGGATATGCTATGTATATTGATGGTCGTGTGTCTCACAAAAAAAAAACCGGATGTGTGAATGATAAAGTTTCGCCTCTATAATCGTTTCAATTGACTAAACATCCCTTCCCCTTATTTTGAAAGTTGTCACCAGTAAAATCGCTTTTTGCGTTCATTTTTTCATGAATGGTATTTCTTTTTCTAATAGTACTACAAGAAATCATGAACCAATTCACGGGCAAGGATAAGTTTTTTTCATGTCAGGTTTCTAGAAGCAACAAGCAAATTCTGCTGATTTCTAGATTATAGTTAGTATACTGTCTACAATAATAATAAAGAAATTGCTTGTACTTGCTTCTTGGGGACGTCAAAGAAATTGACAAGACCTACTTGTAACCCCTGTTTCCAGGCACCTCTTTTCCCTCGTGATCCAACATTTTTGGTCCAACTTTCTGTAACAAAAATGGATTAACCCATTTCTAAACAATCCCACAATTTGAACCTTTAAAGAAAGTAAATGATGGAGAACCTTGTATGAAAAGGGAGAAATGCTTGTTTCAAGCAATTTCTTATTTTTCAATTATGATTTTACCTTATATGGTTTTCAATTCAAAATAAACAGACACTTTACATTGTTGTTCACAGCTTCAGTAACCATTACCACACATTGATGTTTTCTGACGTCCTCAAGAAATATAATCAAAGACTCCTATGTGGAAAAAGGAGAAATTGCCTGTAACAATCAATTTCTCCTTTTCTCACAATATTTTCCAATCTATTTGGTACTTATTCTCAATTCAAGTGCAATTAATGGTAACTTCTTTCATTTTTTACTAGTCTAAATTACTGTTTTACAGGAGTAGTGTATGCAAGTGTCTGAAGCTGGTCTGAGTGATACGTGGTAGAGGATGGAAAAATGTAAATTAAACAAGATGGTTGTCCCAGGACAACTGCTGTCCAGCGGGCAACATTTTGTAGGTATCATGCTCCAGATAAGCACAATTTCAGTGTTTGACCTTGAGCTTTAACCTTGAACTTGAAGCTTTCCAAAAAATTACTAACTAACGCACATACACAGACTTGTTATAGTGACAACTATGTCTGGCTCACTGCAAGCGGGCGCGACAAAAAGCAGCACTATTCTTACAAAGATACGGCCTTTGATAGTATAGCTCTTTTGACAGTTTAACATATATTTTTAACCTCAACTGAATGCTTTTAGTATTACCAGAGGTAAATGTCAATTAATAATGTAGATGGCAACATACAGGTTTTGAAAATACCTTGTATTTTCTTTAATGAAAGCCAAGATTAAAATGGAAAAACAATAAAACAAACAATGTATCTTGTAAAGTTTTTGAAAAAGAGCAAGATATTAAGATTTGAGTTAAATCTATTGCTTGCAGGCAGGCAGATAGATAGATGGACGGGACATCAGTAAAACATAGGTAAAACAGAATGCCCCTATTTTATCAATGCCAGGGCATAAAAAATACTTCAAGCAGGTGTTGGATACTGTGACCATGGTCTCTAATAACCATGACATAAAAGCATTAAAAGTGAAAGAAAAGATTTGTAAAATGAGATGAGAGGGTTCATGATATAAAGGCTAAACAAAACCAAATTCACAGTCAATGCAACTGCTCTCATGAAGATGTACACATATGTGAAAGGAAAATTGGATCATAGATTCAAACAGTATTTTGATCTAGATCTTTTTGGTAGGAACCTAATTCATTGTCAACACGACTCCTCTAATAAGATGTATCTCCATATTAACCCATGTCATGCTGAATTGAAATCCTATACAGAATTGCTTTAATATCAAAGGGTTGACAGCACTAGAAGGTCTAAATGAATTTCTTTTGAAAAATGACTATTTAAACAACTCTAGCTGAAGGGGGATAAGCAGGAGGTGTAGACCAAGATCAGACTGCAATTAAGTGCAGTCTGATCTTTGTCTATACCTCCTGCCCAAACCAGAATATTCCCGGTTCAGCATGACAAGGGTAAATATAACGTGAAAATTGGATCACAGGGTCAAAAGATATAGGCAAGATGGATATTTGACCTTTGACCCTCTACTGAGACCTTGACTTTTGAGGATGGAACCTGATTCAAAATCAGTGTATTTGCTCTAATGATGTTTGTTTGTTTGAATAGGGTTTAACACAACTTTAAACAGTATTTTAGTCATATTGCAGTGGCTGGATCACATAACCATGGATTCTTGGTATTTCACATACCAGTACTATAACAACATCCTTCTTGAGCCTCCAGCTGCTCTTTCCACTTAGAATTACGATTGTCCACCCATTGATGGGAGACAAATGTCAGAAAGGATAATTCCATGACCTGGGAATAACCCAGGTTCCCTTGATTAGGAGTCAGACGTGCTACCAATTGCGCTATGACAAAGAAAGGTGTAATATATTATGAAAATTAGACATTGGGTTCAAGACATACAGGCAAATAAAAAATTTACCTTGACTCTATGCTGTGACTTTGGTGTGTAGCGGTCAGAGTCTGATTCATATGCTGCCTTTGCAATTGCTCTCATTCCCACACAATGATGCTCCCCCCCCGAAAGTTTTGCAATAATAATGGAACTAGCAATTTCTTCATTGTACACAGCTTTTTTTTCCCAGAGTTGAAAAAAATCTAAAATTTCATAAACTTTATATTATAACTTAACTCCTTGGATCAGTCTAAAATTTTGCCATCTGGTAATGAGTAAAGAAGGACAAGACTTACATTAATCTACTTCAAATCTGATTGACACTATCTTCAAATTTTTTGCCTCGTAACCAACAAAATTTAAGTCTAGTTGAAATTGACAGATGATGGAAACAACAATTCAAAGTGCATTTTCATTGAAAAGTAGTGCTGTGTTTACCAGGAGAAAACATTTTGAGAATAGGAGAACTGAATCATTTTGGGCAATGTTTCAAAGGCTATTTATCTTAATAAAGATTTCAAGCTCACCCTATAATCTGGTCCTCCAAGGTCTTTGATTCTGTCCTCCCAGTGCCCCTTTTCTCGCAAAAGTTTGTTGATTTCATCATTGAGGTCCCTCAATTTGTACTCTCCAAGTCCAGCTGAAATGACAAGGAATTCATTTCAACTCCACCAAGTAACATAAAATTAAAACAGAGCTTCAGATAATACTGAGTGATGACTATCAAAGCCTTTTCTTTTATAAAACACTATGTTAGAATTAGCATCATCTAAACCCTTTCCCATACAATGACACTTTCTGACGCTTCTCAAAACAAACTTCGGAAAACATTGTGGAATAAAGAAACTGCTTTATACAAGCAATTTCTTCATTATCCACAATGTTTTCACCCTCAAGGGACAAAGATATTGAAAATGTTACCAACTAAAATATGTCGTCTACGGTTTCTTTGAATTTGGACCAGTGTAAAATTTTGTTGTATGATAATGGATTAATGAGGAAATTGACATATTACTGCTGTTATCAAAATATCAATTGTCCAATCAAATTACAGTTTGTTTGATGGTGCGGACCCTATATTTTGCTGACTAATGTCTTGTGATTCCTTTGTCAAAATGCCTTTTCGAAGGTCAGTGGCAAGCGATATGTCAATTCCACATCAGAACTAAAGATATTAGGTTTGATCTTAGAACATTTGGAAATCATTATTACACCATCCATCTGGTGCTCCAGGTATAATATGAAAGTTAATACGAGTGACTAATTGAAAATGTCAATTTAGCCTTTCCTGTTTTATGAACTTTTAGATTTGTCCAATTTTTAAGATGTTGAAGACAACATTGAACATTGAGTGCAATTTAAAATTAAACTATGCTATGTGCTAGAAGATAATGTGAGAAAAGAAGAAATCACTAGTTACAAACAATTTCCTAATTTTTCACAATACATTGTATTTTCTTGAGTATGAAAGCGTGAACGTATTTCAGTCATGTTGCGGAAGCTGGATTTGTTTTGTTTGTTTGAATGGGGTTTTACGCCGCTTTTAACAATCTTTCAGTTATATCGCGGCGGCTGGAGCACCTAACAATGGAATCCTGGTATTTCTCACACCAGTACTACCATTACATCCTTTCCTAGCCTCCAGCTGCTATCCCACATAGGTTTACGATTATCGACCCATTGGTGAGAGACAAATAGTCGGAAAGGATGAGTGCCGCCATTGGGGATTGAACCCGGGACCTCTAGATTGACAGTCCGACACGCTACCAACTGAGCTATGACGGCGGCTGCGGAAGCTGGAGCACCTAACCATGGATTCCTGGTATTTCCCACACTAGTAATACCACTACATCCTTTCTGAGCCTCAAGTTGCCCATCCCATTTAGATTTACAAAGAATATTTGTCACGGCTCGACATTGACCCTTGGATGACATGCTTGAAAGTCCAACGCCCCATTAACTGTGCTATGGCTGAGGCCATCAGAGATGATACAAATGACAACTGTCAAATCTGATTGGAAATTGAAAAAAATGTCATTCTCTCATAAACCTTATGGTTTATCTTTGATTTGACCTTTCAAATGAGTGCCAACAACAGAGCTTGGAAGGAGAATATGAGGAAGAATATATTTTAAATATCATCATCACTCCTTCTCAACTTGAACAAAAAGATTTTCCAAGGATGAATTCCTTACCATTTTGAATTTGTGCCACCTTTTTAGAGACCTCACCAATAATTTGTCGTCTGAACTTTTCTGCCTTCTTTAAGTCGTCACAGTCAGTGGCAAGGTATGGACGTCTTTCCTGAACTCAAAAGAAAATTTCATGAAAACAAAACATCAATACCCTAACAAAACAATAAAATTTTTGGCCATTATTCCATTCTTATTGTAAACTTTACCAATAAGCTGCAGAGTTTTGTCTAAAAACTTGTATAAGCTTAAGAAATTGACAGATTGCCTCAATTAGTCAGACAATTGACATATTGCTAGCTCAGCTGACTTACTCTGTTGGCCCAAACTACTGACTCTGACAGGCAGTTCCGCTTTGGTATTTAAGGGCGTTTGCCAAAACCATGGCAAATACCATGCAACAAAAAAGTAGAATGGTTGGTTGGCGATATAAAGGTCATAACTACAGCTTATCTTTATTTAGCTGTAGTTACGACGTTTAACATGAGAGCATTTGATAATAATTACATTGGTCCATTGATTTTTTTTTGATTGACAGCCGACATTGATATTGATTTAAATTTCAAATCATTCTTTCAAACCTTGTCAGAGCTTAGTGGGCGTTGCCAGTAATCTGTTGTAAGTGCTGGTGTTTCTGTAATTACTTTAATGATCAATGAAAATGTGTAAAAGCTATACAGCTGACTGTTAATGGTTGCAAGTTCAATTCTTGGCTTTTACAAAAATGAGTATATCCTTTGGCAAGATATTTGAGAGCATTCAGCCAAGCACTAGTGACACATCCAGAATTTTAATAAGAAATCTTTTGCATGTTATAACCTACAGTGTCAAAGAAGCCTTTAAGTTAAACAAAAGACTAACAAATGTTTTTCAGCTTGAAAAATTATTGCATTTACCCATTCCCATACAATAACGCTTTTTGGCGCACCCAAAGAAAAACAAGAGCACCACCCACAGGTGCCAACGCTAGGCTGCAGGTGCTGGATAATGCAAGAATTCTTAGTCGAAAAAAGGACATAACTCTTACAAAAATGTTTTTAGAGTTATCCCCCTTGATAGTCTAGATAGCTCTTGTGATGGTCAATACACATGCCAAGTTTCATGAGGATATCTTCAATAACAACAGAAGTATCACCAAGGTAAAAGTTTGTCACGCCAACACCAACGCCGATGCACATGACCCCAAGGTGATGACAATACCTCGGGTTTTCTCTGAAACAGCCGAGCTAAAAAGCAGAAAACATTATGTAAAATGAAGAAATTTATTGAACCAATCAACTCTTTCATTTTGCATAATTTTTTCAAACCAGAAATTTGAAAGAATCCAAAATTTCATGACTTTTCAACTTGGACCAGTCTAAAAGTTTTGTCATCTGATAAAAGGTGAAGAAACATACCACTTCTTTAACATCATCCAAATGAGCAGCCCTCCATCTGGCTAAGGTCGTCCTGCAATGTCAAGTAATCACAATTCAGCCTGCATCACAGAAAAGCTCTAGAAACCAGGGAGTGATAAAAAAAACCTCAGATCTTTGTTCTCAACCCTTTTTAGAACAAATTCAGTGTATTCCAAACATAGAGTTTACCCATCACCACCCAATGATGCTCTCTGACACCACTTGAAAAAAACAAGAGGGCCAGAATGGCCCTAAAATTGCTCACCTGACTAATGTAAGATGATTCAAAATTGAAATTGGCCAAATGGTTACTGAGGAGAAGATGTTTAAAGATTTCAAAGTCAAAAACTGCCCTACCCTTCCAAGCCCTTATTTGGTAGTCAATCAAAATTCTAGAACAACTTTTGAAAAGGGTCACTCAAGGATTATTCATACCAAATTTGGTTGAAATTGGCCCAATAGTTACTGAGGAGAAGATGTTTAAAGATTTCAAAGTCAAAAACTGCCATGCCCATATTTGGGCGTGAAACCAATTTCTGCAAACAACTTTTGAAAAGGGTCACCCAAAGAACATTCATGCCAAGTTTGGTTGAAATTGATCCAATGCTTACTGAGGAGAAGATGTTTAAAGATTTCAAAGTCAAAAAAGTGCCTGACCCTGCCACGCCCATATTTGGGCATTAATCAAAATTCCAGGAACAACTTTTGAAAAGGGTCATCAAAGGAACATTCATGCAAAGTTTGGTAGAAATTGACCCAACTGTTACTGAGGAGAAGATGTTTAAAGATTTCAAAAAACTGCCACGCCCATATTTGGGCATAAATCAAAATTCTGTGAACAACTTTTGAAAAGGGTCACCCAAGGAACATTCATACCAAATTTGGTTGTAATTGGCTCAATAGTTACTGAGGAGAAGATGTTTAAAGATTTCAAAGTCAAAAACTGCCACGCCCATATTTGGGCGTGAAACGAAATTCTACGAACAACTTTTGAAAAGGGTCACCCAAGGAACATTCATACCAAGTTTGGTTGAATTTGGCCCAATGGTTCCTGAATTGAAGATGTTTAAAGATTTCAAAGTCAAAAACTGCCACGCCTGGCCACGCCCATACTTGGGCATAAATCAAAATTCTGCGAACAACTTTTAAAAAGGGTCACCCAAGGAACATTCATGCCAAGTTTGGATGAAATTGGCCCAATGGTTACTGAGGAGAAGATGTTTAAAGATTTCTAAGTCAAAAACTGCCATGCCCTGCCATGCCCATATTTGGGCATAAATCAAAATTCCACGAACAACTTTTGAAAAGGGTCACCCAAGGAACATTCATGCCAAGTTTGGTTGAAATTGGCCCAATGGTTACTGAGGAGAAGATGTTTAAAGATTTCTAAGTCAAAAACTGCCACGCCCTGCCACGCCCATATTTGGGCATAAAACAAAATTCCACAAACAACTTTTGAAAAGGGTCACCCAAGGAACATTCATGCCAAATTTGGTTGAAATTGGCCCAATGGTTACTGAGGAGAAGATGTTTAAAGATTTCTAAGTCAAAAACTGCCACGCCCTGCCACGCCCATATTTGGGGGTCAAACAAAAATCCGCAAACAACTTTTGAGAAGGGTCACCCAAGGAACATTCCTACCAAGTTTGGTTGAATTCCGCCCAGTGGTTACTGAGGAGAAGATGTTTAAAGAATTGTTGACGACTCCCGACGCACGACGGACAAAAGGTGATACCAAAAGCTCACCTTGAGCACGTTGTGCTCAGGTGAGCTAAAAATATGGAAAACATTGCAGAAAATGAAGAAGTTGCTCACAACAAGCAATTTCTTCATTTTCCACAATGATTTCTACTAAGAAAATTGAAAAAATCTAAAATTTAATAATTTCAAATTGCCGTTTGCAACTTCTTTTAATTTAGACCATTCTTAAATTTTGTTATCTGAGAATGGGTTAACATATAAGGGAACACTTTATCAGTTACCAATAGACACTAATTGGTTCAAACACAGTCACCAAAGACATATATGCTTTATATTGTTGAACTAGAGACTTTTTCTAAACAATTAAAAAACATTCAAATTCTCAATACCCTGTAACATCCAAAATAAGAGAACATGTGAAAACAAATACATGTATGCTCAAACATGAGGGCATTGATAATATTTTTCTTTCTCAATTATACATTTGATAGCTATCAATTTTCAACAGAAACATTTCAAGTTGCAAAAACCTTCAGCTTTACTACTTTACACTGGCATATTAAAGGTACTTACATAGCCTTTTCACTGTTCCTTGCCTGTAATGAAAAAACAAAATTGAGTGAGAATATGATAGATAACATTCCATGATTATAATTGGTAAAGTAAATGTATTCACCAAGATTTATCAACTTGCAGATCTCTAGTATAACCACTGACCTCCAACATAAGGTAGCTTGACTGACGTATCATGATATCAGTTTCCAAAATATGGTCAGAGACATAAAATAAATTGTTGGTGGGCAACCTCATTCCTTATTTCACAAAATATTTTCTAACAAAGGACAATAATCATTAACCCATTCCCAAACGGCAAAGTTTTAGACTTGTCCAAATTGAAAGTAGTTGCAGATGACAATTATAAAGTTGATGAAATTTTGGAATTTTTCAACTTTCTGGTTAGAAGGCATTGTGGAAAATGAAGAAATTGCTTGTTTTAAGCAATATCTTCATTTTCCACAATGTTTTCTAAAGCTTGTTTCCCTGGGGGGGGGGGCATCTAAAAGCGTCACTGAGTGGAAATGGGTAAAGAGTCATCCCGTAAAACCTACCATCAGCTATTTCTTTGAATTCTGACCAGTTTAAAATTCTGTACGTAATCAATGAGTAGAGAATGAATTATATAAGTATAATTGTAAGATAGGTAATTCTTTTAGAAAAGAAAAGAATGCTTGCAGCAAGTAATTTCTCCTGTTACCATAATATTTTGATTGTTTTCCCAAACAGTTTTCACATACCACTTATTAAAACTACCACACTCATTAAAGCCCTTTTTTTCTTTCAAAGGAATCTGCTATTGGCACAATATCATTGAAATTCATTTCATAGTTTCTGTGAGGAAAAGGTTTTAAAGAAAAACCTTACAGACACACACAACAATGTCTATAGCCAAATGGCCTTTATGTTCTCATTAAAATTTAGAAGTTAGTGAACTGTTTCTTCCAAATCCCATGTCTGTCTTGTTAGACATTGGCTTTTCTACTTGTAGACAAGTACATGTTTCAAGGTCACTTGCCCAGGGATACTAAATACTAGCTCAAACCTTAGAATGGTACAAAATAGATCTCAAAAATGATTATCCTAAAGCTAATATGGAAGGGTTGAGAATATTGTTGTTAATGAAGAAAATGTCGGCTTCCAGCATTTTCTCCATTAACAACAATGTTTTCTCAAAATTATCAAAACACCTTTTTGTAGACAAGTCCAAACTCATTCTGGACAAGTAGAAAAATCACCCCTTACTTGTCTGGAGACAAGTGGAGAAAATTGGTATATTCACATCCCTACCTTATGCCAAGTTTACTTAACTCATATAGAAGATATTGATTAAAAATATTGCAAAATGGGGGCAGATAACATCAAAGGGTATACCACTTTCAACCAAGTCTGCCCACTCACCTAATAATTGTGAATAGCACGTGAATAGCACAATATAGACCATGTCTAAAGCTATACAGAGCTTCTCAAAAGAGATATGTGCAATAAGTGGAGTTCTTACTAGTTTTTCATAAAGTTTACACACAAGTAAGGTCACCCTCTCACTATAATCAAACTTCAATAATGTGTCACAGGTGAAAGACCTAATTAGATAAGCTCACATAACGAAGATCAAAAAGTAAAAGTTTTAATGCTTATGTATCGAGAAAACCTAATAAGTAACTACCTACCTACCTGTTGTCTACCTGTTGTCTGCTGGGGAACTTAATAACCCCTATCGGGTTTTCATCCCCTTCTAATCCTTCTTGGTTTCCGTTCTCTGGTTCCGGTGGAGCTAGTATACATTTGAAGTGTCAAAACGCTTGTACAGCCACAATTTATCGAGTTTGTTCTTGAATTGGTCAACTTTTTTGGATGTTACAATATCTTCCGGTAAGTTATTCCATGCATTAATAGTTCGAATGAAGAAAGAGTTTAAACGCAGTAACTTCTTTGCACGGGGCTTGTTCAGTTTTAAACAGTATCCCCTAACATGGTCAGATTCAGCAAAAGTAAAAAAGGATGTAAGGTCTGCATTGTCTATGTGGTGAATAATTTTAAACACTTGAATAAGGTCAAATCTCTGTCGGCGGTAATCCAGTGTTGGCAGGTTTAACTCCTTCAGACGCTCTGAATAAGATAATCCTCTCAGCCCTGGTACCAGACGAGTTGCTCTACGTTGTACATTTTCAATGATTTGCTTACATTTTTTCGTCGCAGGGTATGCAACTAGGTTTCCATAATCTAAATTTGATCTTACTAATGATTTGTACAGAGTCAAGAAAAGATGGTTGTCAATGAACTTAAATTTCCTTTTAATGAGTCCAATAAGTCTATTTGCCTTATTTGCTACATTGCTGATGTGTTGCTCAAAACACAGGTTGTCATTAAAAGTTACACCAAGATCCTTTTCTGAGGTCTCAATCTGCAGAATGTGCTCTTGCCCATTTTTATCCCTGATGATGTAACTAGGCTCAAAATTTCTTCTGCCAAATGTTACTGCTTTGCACTTTTTAATATTAAAGTTCAGAAGCCAGTTTTCACTCCACTTGCATAAATTTTCAACATCTTTCTGCAGGTCTTTTTGATCACTTTCTGATGAAATAGCTTTATACACCTTACAATCATCTGCAAAAGGGTGACAAGTACTCTGTACACTGTCTGGCAAGTCGTTTACGAATAAAATAAAAAGGACTGGGCCAAGAATAGAGCCCTTTGGTATTCCTGAAATGACATCACTCCAACCTGAAGGGCTACCGTTGACTACTACACGCTGTTGTCTTTTGCTAAGAAAACTGGTAAACCATTTTAGAAGACTTCCAGTAATACCAAAGGATTCTAGCTTATGAATCAATCTTTTATGAGGGACACTATCAAATGCCTTACTGAAGTCCAAGTAAATGGTATCAACTTGTAGGTCATTGTCAACTGCAGTTGTCATATCCTCCAAAACAGAGAGAAGTTGTAAAATTGTACTGCGGTTTTGCCTAAAACCATATTGACAGTCAGATAGAAGATTGTGAGCATCCAAATGTTCCATGACACATTCACGTATTTGTTTTTCAAGTAGTTTGCATATTACTGAGGTTAAAGATACTGGGCGATAGTTTCCAGGATCACTTTTCTGGCCCTTCTTGAAAATGCAGGTAATGTTTGCCTTCCTCCAATCACATGGAACTACTCCTGAATCAAGAGATTTTTGAAATAGTATACTTAGCGGTGTATAAATCTGTAAGGCACACTCTTTCAGAAAATTTGGGTGACAGTTATCAGGTCCACATGCTTTGGAACTATTTAGGGACTTAATAGAGTTTAATACTTTTTCTGGTTTTATAGTACATGTATTTAATAACTCATCTTCAGAAATTTTCCTAATGATAGATGGTGGCTGAAAGTTTCCTTCTTTAGTAAACACAGATGTGAAGAAATTGTTTAATAATTCTGCTTTATCATTATTTTCAGTTACAATGTTTCCATCTTTGTCTAACAAGTCCCCTATTCCACATTTGCTTTTTGTCTCGTCTCTAACATAGCTCCAGAATGACTTGGAACTCTTCTGTGAACTTTCAGCAACACCTCTTTGGAATTTTTTCTTTGTATATTTTACAGCTTTGTTAGTACTATTTCGTATTTTACAGTAATCCTCATAATCCTTGTAGCTATGACTAAAAGTAAAGCGTTTCCAAGCGCGATATTTCTTTTTAACTTTTCGTAAACAATAGTAGTCCATCCACTTCGGTTTGAAGGGCTTTGAATTACTGGCTTTATCCGGAATATAGTTCTCAATACAAAAGTTGATGTGTGAAAGAATAAACTTCCATGTATTTTCTGTATCAAGGTCTTTCAATGAAAATTTCCAATCAATGCTGTCCAAATATTGCCTAATCTTTTCATAATCACCCTTATAAAAGTTTGGCCTTTTCTGGTTTTTATCTTCTTTTACTGTATCACAAATGATATCAAATATTAACCCAATATGATCACTACTTCCAAGTCTATCTCCATATCTAATGTTTTCTATTATATTGTCATTGTCAGAAAATATCAAATCAAGGCAACTAGGATTTTGTCCATTTCTGTATCGAGTATTACCTGACACATGCTGGTGAAAATAACAATCACGAACACATTCCAGAAATTTGAAGGATACATGGTTCTCAGATTTCGTCGTTGTCCAGGTACTCCAGTCTATGTCTGGGTAGTTGAAGTCACCAATAATTACTGTATTTTTGTAACTCATATTTGAAACATTTGTAATTAAGTCCCGTAGATTCAGCTCATTTTCAGGATTACTATTAGGTGATTTATACACAGCACCTAGCAATAAATTTTCCCCTGATGTAAGACGTATTACTATCCAAACCGATTCATCAAAATGATTTGTGTGAGAAAATGAACAATAATCTGCTGGAATACAGTCTTTTACGTCAATAACAACCCCTCTAGCACTATCTTTGGTTCTGCTGATGAATTGTATAAAGCCTTTCAACTTATATTCATTTGGGTCAATGTTCATGGGGTTTGTACTTTTAGGAAAAATTTCTGTGACTGCAACAATGTCAGGGTTTAGAATACTGATAATAACTTCCAGTTCCTCCAATTTATTTAATAAGCAGTCTGCATTAGTGTAGTAGACTTTGATATTTGAATTTTTAGGGTCATATTGTAATTCAGAAATATATGACTGGCAAAAACTTGATGTAGAAACATCCAACTGTGAACTGTTTAAACTTGAAAAAGAACTGTTAACATATTTACATGTTGACTGATCTGAGAATTCAGACGGATTATCGAAAAGAGGGCCGACCCCGCCCTCTATCTGGCAGCGGCTCGGTCAATCTTTCGCGGCTCCTCTCCAGTATGCTCTCTGACCCTGGTTCCACCCTAGAACCTGGACTAGCCCTGACCTCAGAGTAATTATGATCCTTGCTTGAGGTACCAGGTTTGGAAACAATAATTTTACCTCGTCTAATTTGTAAATCTTGCTCCCCATTTAGCATGCGCCTACACCTCTCTTCCCTCAACTTGAATGCAGCATCCCTTTTCTTGGCAGTTAGATCTGGGGTAAAATACACTTTTGAGTAATCTGCATGATTTCTTAAACTTTTGACTGAGTTGAGTAAGAGTCTCTTATTCTCAAAATTTTCAATCGAAAATCTAATGGGCCTGGGTTTGGTTCGATTTCCTACAGCTTTCCCTAGCCGAAAAACATTGTCTATGTATATATCAAGATTCAGCACATCATTTACAATAGTTTTAACCCTTCTTTCATCATCTCTTTTAATGTCTGCTGGGTTTGTACTTCTGCTTTCAGGCAGCTCATTTATCACTATGTTTAATTTTCTCAATTCTTTCTCGTGCTCCTCTTCTTTCTCTTCTCTCAACCAATAGACTTTTACTGGTTTAAACAGCACAGTCATCAATGTTGTGATAAAAGGTGTTTGTTTGTAAGCAAGGGACATTTAATTCCTTGTGAACAATAGGAGAAAATCCTAGGCAATACCAATACACTGATATGTGAAGAGTAGCAAAGTGTCATCACCACCTTGCAGTGGATTGATTTGATGACAAAAACAGAAATGGGTCTAGCTTATTCATCTTAGAGATTGGAGTGAAAAAACGTTAAGGCATTTATATAAATAAAGATAACCAGTCCTAGACTGACGAAAGTTTTATTCGCATAGAAAACGAAGAAAAATATGCGCGAATACTAATGACAGATTAAATAATACATCATTCACATGAGCCAAGTATGCATTAAGCAAATCAATAACTAATAGGAGGTTGTTTGCATTCTTGTCAACATTACCATTTTAATTTGCTGTCGACTTTCGGCTGAAAATCAAGAAAATATTCTCTGGAATGTTGTTGTTGTCGTATCTTTTTAGAGTCTAGAACCTTGGTCACTAAAATAGACTAAAAGTTGCGGTGGCCAGTGGCAGTCTGCAGTTTAAAAATAAGGGGGAAATGGGTAAGGTAGTCCGATGACATTTTAAAGATTTAACTCTATAAATGGGGAAATGCTTTGAAATTAATTATTTTTAAGTGCAATATTTATCACGTAATATTTTTTACTACGCGAAATGGACAGGCATACGTAGCCTGGCCGGAAAAGTTTGAAATTATTGACATGACTTGACCTTTATGCAATGAATGAATTAGCTGGGAATAAATTTTATCTCGACGAAGGTCGGGCATTCACGGTTCATTTCGCCAATAGCCGGAGAAGTTAAATGTACACTTTTGTTTCAACCTAAATCCTCAACAGATAAGTGGTCGAGTGGTATAGTAGGCAGTCAACACGGGTTAGAAAAGCTTGTCAGAAAGGAGAAATATCGGTTCGCAAGCAATATAACCGACCTCGACATCTAGTGGCAACACGACCAATGTCCACCCTACCGAGTTACAGATGCCTACTTCTGTCACATCTTGCATTTCTAAATGATGCAGCTTGAAAAGAAGAAAACGCGTGTTGTCATCCATCTTTTCCTTTCTAAAGATATTTTCGAATACTGATTCTTTCTCTTCACCTGTGTTTAAATTATCACTGTCTACATGTTTTGATATCTCTTTAAATATCTTAGAGGCATTTTCAATAGATGGACAAATTAGACTTGAACTATAATGGATAACGGACACTTTTGTTTTAATGCATGATTTAACCAATTACCAAATGACAAAATTTTAGACTGTCCCAACCTGAATTGAAAGGAGTTGCAGACGGCAATTTAAAATTTATGAAATTTTAGATTATATTCAACTTTCTGGGTAGAAAATATTTGGAAAATGAAAAAAATTGCTAGGTTCAAGCAATTTCTTCATTTTCCACATTGTCAAGCTTTCCGTTTTTGTTTGTTTGTTTGTTTGTTTTTTTGTTTTTTTTTTTGTCTTTGAGGCGTCAAAAAGAGTCATTATGTGAGAATGGGTTGATTAATGGACAGATTTGATAATTTTCTATTCCGGCCGTAGCTACAATCTAACATTTTTTGCCTTCTTTTATCAATTTCAAGACAAAATGTACTTTCATACGTTGTCATCTATCTCCGAAAAATGCACTGGAAGATATGCTATTTTTAGCACATTATCTCACTTATTGTCTACAAATTGAACTACATGTAGTTTCATAAAGAATGCAATGACCACCCCTATTGCGTTAGAATATCTTAAGCCAGCATGCCTGAAATGATGCATGTTACGCAACTGAGTTGGGGATGAGATCACTCCCAAACTCGCTACCCCTAAGAAAACAACAACAACAACAAACACACACACACACACATAAAAAAAAGAGTAAGATGGATTCTATATTTTTTAGGAAGGAAATGGGGCATTTTTTACGGTGGACACATAGAAGAAACAGACGTAATGTGGTAGAGAAAATGTTCACAGTCAGGGAAATACTATACATCTAGGTCATAAAAGGACGCGAAATTTAGAAACTGAAAAGAAATTTCAAAATAGGTCAGGAACTATAGGAAGAAATCAAGGAATAGCCCAGGCCTACGGCTGTCTGTGATCGGTCGGAATTTTGATTCCTCTTCTCATTGCAATCCTGTAGTGTCGGGATTAGGCATGTCCCCTTGTGTATAATACATACTCCCTTAACATTAAGAATCGGTTGAATACGGGTACGAGTTCCTGGTCACCAGTACCAACTGGAAACATTATGCATTATGCCAAGGAAGCCAGATGCGAGGTTTCAACTCTGGCCACTTGTCACCGAGAACCGTGATTGACGGTAAACTTGACTTGAAGCTCGCTATTTGAGAGACCTCTGCGGCAACGAAAGACCAGAAAGCAACCACAGCCTAATATCGATTGACCTATGGGTATTGGGCCTGACAGATATCTCCTAGAGCTACGTTACGCCCCTGCCAAGTCACTTTAACAAGCATTTGAGTTGATATAGAAAGTTAAACGCCATGATCACAACTTCTTTAAGCTGTAGTACGTTATAAAGATTGCATACCAACGACTTGCATTTTGTTTTATGTCCACGACGATGTATCGTCGACTGGTGTGCAAAACATCGTAACTGCAGCTTTATTCAAGAGCTGTAGTTACGGCATTTTTCATGCCTAGCGGGGTATTTTACAAAATAATTTCGTTTACAATCGAAGTCAAACTACCATATCAGAAATCAATGGGTGGACCAGGCGATACGTCGGTTGGCCAAATGAGTTCCGAAAGGAACGGTACGTCACGGAGATAAACGACGGATGCGGTTTCGTCGATCAGATTCTCATGAGTTTGGTATTCAAAAAGGTTTCTAGGAAGCCCTGAAGGGCAATCTTAACTTTTTAGTTTTGTCTTTTAACTATTGACTTTTTGACTTTTGAGTTTGATTTGCTGGGCGCGCTTTTCTTATTACTCTCAAAACAAGATGGCCGACAGGAACGACATTTCTGATGAAGTAAGTATTCCTCAATTTTAGACCTTTCCCTGTAAGTATTCCTGTTTTATACACACAGACTCAATGATGAGAAACGTCGCCTGATGTAAAAACGCCTAAAACTATCATCTAAACACATTTTAATGCCAGAATATCTCCTGGAATAAAAGTTGATTATACCATTTATGTTATAGGAGGGAAACAAAACTTGAAAACTATCGACACAAGAAAATTATCATTATTATAATACTCAGACTCTCTGAAGTAAACATTTTTGTTATTTTGAAGCATTTTACTAAACTTTTCTGCTCGCTTTGCTCGCAATCAATTGAAATATATATTTTATGCAGAGCGGGCTATTTATAATGTTTTTAGGACTAATTTATATCAAATGATAGGTTTTAGAAGGTGCGCCCCCTCTTAGCTGAATTTGCGCCCCTCTTACCAGAATTCATTGATCCGCGCCTCGGCTTAATCACATTAAATCGCACTTCAATTACTTTGAAAGTTAAGGCGTACTTCAGACCCAGTCCCCAAAATTAGGAAGACTCGAGACTCAGAGGGAGGGGGTGGCACCCTCAGTGTTTATAGATCAAATAGTTAGTGATATAAAATTGGCAACTCATGTGTTTTTCATTTAAAAACATGTTTTATTTTTCAGAGGTCCTGAAATCTCGACAGAAAATAAAAAGGCTCTTGTTTTGGACTACTTTATATCTGACGCTCTTTGGATCTGTAGTATGCGTAATACCAACATACTTACCGAATGTATCTTTGAAGGATGGATCAGCTCTTGAGTATTTCAGCCTTGGCTTCAAGTACAAGGACATACTTGGATTCCTATTGTTAAAACACAAAATTTTATTGTCTATGCGACAGTTGAAGAATATTTTAAAGAAACTAAAGCTGAAAAGGCGTGACATGCATACTTTTACACTACTCTATACGGTTGTTGATATTATCAAGAAAGAGCTGCAAACTCATAGAGAAACTGTTGGATACAGAAGTATATGGCATCGGCTTAAGGTTAATTATAATATGAAAGTAAAGCGAAATGATGTAATGTTAATTTTGAGGCATTTGGACCCTGGTGGTACTCAACTGAGAAAACCCCATCTGTATACTGTGCCAAAGGACCCAACTATATTTGGCATGTCGATGGATATGACACATTAAAACCATTTGGTTTTTGCGTTCATGGGACAATTGATGGGTTTAGCAGGAGACTTATTTGGCTCAAGATTTCAGATACTAACAATAACCCGAAACTTATTTCAAAATATTTTTCTCGATGCACTAGAAAATCTCGGGAAAACATCTCGTATTATTCGTTGTGATGCGGGAACTGAAAATTCAGATATCTGGCTTTTACAACAACTATTTAGACACGAAAGCACGGATTCATTTTCAAAACACAGGAGTGTCATAATTGGTAAAAGCACATCAAATCAGAGGATTGAACGTTGGTGGTGTTCTTTACGACAACAGGGTCTGCAATGGTGGATTAATTTCTTTAAAGATTTGCGTGATTCCGGTGCATACGATGAACTTGACGATGTCCATTGTGCAAATTTAAAATTCTGTTTCATGGGTCTTATTCAAACACATCTTGACCGAATAGCACAATACTGGAATACTCATATGATAAGACGTCAGCGCAGGACTGAGCTAAATCATGGAAAACCTGATGTCATGTTTTTTTCTACCAGAAACATTTAGTACAAACTACAAAGGATTACGGTACACATGTTAATAAAAAGGACGTAGTATGTTGTAAAAATATGTTTTCAATTCAGAAGAGCAAAAATGCGAAATTTCATGAGCTGGCACTTCTTTTGAAACCTGAACTTGAAATACCAAACAATGCTGAACGTACCTTAAGTCTATTTCTTGAGCTAAATGAATTGATAAGGATTGCCGAAGAGCAATTATGAATAACATCGAAACAAACTAATATGATGAAATAATTATCTACAATTTAATTGCATAAATTGGGTACCAAATGTTTGGATCGCTATCAAGTGCGGTGTTAAAGACAATAAATTCACGCTTGACTGCACAATAATCTGTCCAAAATATTCAAAACTGACTTAAAATAAAATGGCTGTTTTGATGGCCAGTTATCTATATGATCAAGTATTGCGAAAATAATCAAAAACTTTTCTTACAAATGTAATCCAAATTAAAATGATAAGTAAAGGCTAATTTGTAATGTTTTCTCCTCAATATCTGATGTTTTGTTTTGGCCTATCTAATTTTACAACAAAAATATTGACTCGGCAATACAATGGTTAGTGGTTCATTAATTTACTACAATCTTTTTGAAGCAACAAAGTTTCGTGATTCACGTGCTAAACATTACCCCTGAATGTCCTTTGATCCTAAATATCCTTTTTAAAGACATTGCCATCCACGTGCTTTCCAGTGAGTAATAATTTGAATTGATTTCGTAGAGATTACCATGTCGTGCATGTCAAGGACAAAAGTTTCTATCGAACAAATACTTCACAGATGAAATAGTTGACTAGTAATCTTATTCATTTTCACGTGGTATATTAGCTTAATAATCTTAAATCCTATGACATTTAATCTGTATTGTCATAGGTCTATATACGGGTTTGAACATCGGTAGCATAACCTTTAAATAACCAAAGTTGAATTTGTGTACAAAAAATAAGATTTCTTAAAGCCTTTTTGTTTGTAATGTCAATTGTCTTCTACTTCATACATGTAAATAGTCAAAAGTCGGTAGAAGATTGTAGACGAGACCAGTGACTAACTGCAACAGTAATCCCTTCTACATCGACGTCGTCATTTTGACTTTCTCGCGTCCACTGGTACTCTAGTGATTTCCCTATGGATGTTACAACAGTAAATAGATTCTTGGACGAGTATTGGCAAATTCATCCAAAAATCCATTTACTGTTGTAACAGACATAGGGAAATCGTCGAAACAAAATGAAAGTCAAAAGACAAAAGTCAAAAGACAAAAGTCAAAAGACAAAAGTCAAAAGACAAAAGTCAAAAGTCAAAATACAAAATTCATAACTCAGAAGTCAAAAGTCAAAACTCACAGCTACATTTAAGTACTTATACTCGTACAAAAATCTATTAACTGTTGTAACCTCCATAGGGAAATTCTTAACAATAGCTGTCACGATAAGATGACGCAAGACCCCAGTGGTGCTACCTAAATCAGAAAATTTTACATTTTGACCTTAAAGGTCAAGGTCATATAGAGGTCAATGTCAGCTACAAATAGGTCAGTGTAAAGCCCTTGTCCAAAGGGACATTGTATCTAAATATGAACCAGTATAAACAAAGTTATGACCAAGGTTCAGTTTTGAGACAGACTGACGGACGGAAAGACAGACGAACCAAAAACAAAACGCCCCGGTCTATCGATCTGGGGGCATAAAAAGGCAACACTTTTATTATGCCCATGATTTTATCTTAATTGTTTGCACACAGTAAGGGAAAGCTTACAATTTAAAGGTGCCAGTGTGATCTCTTATCAGACAGCTAAAACCTGTAAATATCTTATCAGTTTACTATATATGTTGCGCCCGATCTTGAGAATATGCCCTTTCTTAAGAACGGGCAGACACATTTTGCCCATTCTTAAGAATGATTGCCCATTCTTAAGAATGGTCAATAAAGTTTGTATCTGTTATCGAACGCATTTTTTTTATCAATATCGATCAATATATAAATGAATCGACTAACCAGTCGTCAATCAATTGATGGATTAACCAATCAATAAATAAATGGTATATTTAACCGCGCGGATTGACATACACAAAGCGAAAAGCTTTTACTTCTTCAGAACAAATTTTTGTCGCATTTTGCTATCAAATTCGGAGCAGCTCGCACCCCGAGATAAATAAACAGGTTTAATTTAAACTTTTAACAAATTTCTATTCCAAACTGGATTCTAAATACTTGAAATTGTCAAGATTTATGAACTTGAGATAAATGACGCAAGGTATCATATGATCCGTCAGATCGTACCTGAACTATTTCGTACCGTTTATGTTGGTTGGACGTATTGTACCTATCGCTAGATTTGTACTCACTGTTATATACTTTAATCCTTTCCTTGAGTGTTCAATCCCAGAATTTTACGTTCCTGTGATTTTATACCTGACGAAACATTGTGGGAAAAGAACAAATTGTTTGTAACAAGTTATTTCTCCTTTTTGCTACAATAATTTCTACCCAGTATGACGATTGCTTTTAAATTGCACTCTCTTTTATTTGTCATCTGCAACTTCTTAGAATTTGGACAGGTCTAAAATTTTGGAAAAAAAACAAGAAAGTGTTAAGGGCTATTATGCAAGGAATGGTTATAATTCTAGAACTGTGGCCTATTACTTTTTAAACCATTCCCACACAATGACGCTTCTAAACGCCCCTCAATATAAAAGCTTTGAAAACATTGTGGATAATGAAGAAATTGCTTGTTACAAGCAGTTTCTTCATTATCCACAATGTTTTCTACCCCAAAAGACAAAGATTTTAAAAAAATCATCAACTTAAAATTGTCGTTTGCAACTTCTATGAATATAGACTGGTCTAAAATTTTATCGAGTGGTAATGGGTTAATGTAGTGATATTATCCTTTTGCACCACATAGGGATTTAAACTAGCATTTGATTAAGCCATTGCCCGGCGGCAGGGTATAATGCCTGTGTGGGTCCAACCTGGTCCAAATATTGACTCGGGTTCTACAGTTAAGGAAATTATTGAATTGACAAGGCCTTGGAGGTAGAGTGTAATGTCTGCGTAGGTCCACCCGAGTCATCCCGTGGACCCGGGTTCTGTAGTTAAGGAAAAATATGAAATTGACAAGATGAATGAATTTGAAAAGTCTTTTGAATGATTGAGAAAAGAATGGTAATGGTTTGATAGAGTGTTTTGAAAGTTTAGAACAGTTTGTATTTAATTCAAAATCAGTTGTTGTTTTTTTTTTAGTATCAGGTACCACAGCCACACGCCGTCCCTCTTTAAGAACTCGACTGAGATGATCGCTTCCACCAAGGCTGGCATGTTAAAAAAAACTTTCAGATGTTTAAAACATGAAAAAATAACACCTATTAAAACTGTATTTCAATAAGTCACAGTCACTTAAGTTTTGTCTGGACCGAATATAACAGCACATATTCATTGAACTGACTTTCCTTTGCACTTTATTTGCTGAGCTGACAATCAAGCCACCTTTTATAGTATGACAGTCATATCGTGGAGGCTGGAGCACCTACCCCTAACTGCCCCCCCCCTCCCCAGTTGCTCATTAGACTTAGGTTTACGGTTATCTACCCATTTGCGCGAGGCAAATGTCTGAAAGGATTTTCGTCCCAGCCGGGATTGAACTCGGAACCTCGCAACTGAGAATGGTATGTGCCACTAACTTCGCTCTGGCCGCAGTGCCCAAAAGTTATATTGTAATAGGCAATATACATGGCAATGTGTTACAATATTTTCAATAGTCTTTATTTAACGCATCAAAATGTGGAGTTGAGTGGGAATAGGTTCAAAAGCACATGCCGATTAAAATGGTTTGTACAATCGAGTTAGGTCAGTTTGTAACACACTGTTTACTAAATTCACAGGTTGTGAGATCTAACCCCAGCTAAGCTATAACTCTTTCTGACTTTTGACAAAAGTCATTGTGACATTGTCCTTTCTGTATCTTCCCCAAATATAAAACATATGTGATTATAAGTAGTTCCCCTAAGCAGATGAGCATTTGTTAGCTCATATTGAATGTCACGGTTTTACTGTTGAGAAGAATGACAAGAATCCATGGTTATGTGACCAGTTGCTGCATAATAACTGAATAAGTGTTGAAATGGACATTAAGTGAGATACAATCAATCCAAATGAAACGTATTTAAATCTATGCAACAAGGAATTAAAACTACATGCTTTTGCCCATCATTATAAATTGTACAGTTGTATGGAAATACAGATTTGCTCTACTTTTCTGCGGGCAAGTAAGACATTTTACTTTTTCAGAATTTAAACAAACTTGTCTCATAAAGGTGAAGAGACAGAGAAAGAGTTGTAGTTAATGAAGAAAATGCTATTTTCTTCACTTACATCAATGTTTTACACCCTTCACTATAAAATCGTCATAATTTCCCAAATTGGCAATACATGTATATAACAAGTTTTCTTTCACCCATTACCAGATGGAAAAAATTTAGACTGGCCGAATTGAAAGGAGTTACAGAAAACAATATAAAGTTTATGAAATTTTAGTTTTTTTTGACTTACTGGGTAGAAAATATTGTTGAAAATGAAGAAATTGCTTGTTGCAAGCAATTTCTTCATTTTCAACAATATTTTCCAATTGTTTTTCTTGAGGGGTTTCAAAAAGCGTTACTGTATGGGAATGGGTTGAGATCTGTTTTGTACCATTCCAAGATATGTGGTGACGAAGAACAATTTGTCAAAGGGTTCCTGCATTGCAAAATGGTAAGGTCTGCATACTTGTAATCAGCAAGAAGTCGAGGATTATGGCTGTTAATCCCAGCTGCACCACCGTTCATGTGAGTTTGTCCTTGGGCAAGACATTTCAGGGCTCAAGCCTAGCACTAGTGGTATGCGCGCCAAATCAAACTCAAAAGTCAAAACTCAAAAGTACAAAGTCATTAGTAAGAAGTCAAAAATAAAAAGTCAAAATTGCCCTTCGGGGCTTCCATAAGTATTCAGCAAGTACCTTTGTATAACTAATGACAGTATGTAGGCCGATCTTTGTATAGAATAATAACCTGATATCCCATTTAAAGCCCAGATTTCATTACATTTTCACAACCCTCGATGCACATACGGTAGAAACGCATATCTTCATTATAAAGAGTACATGGTACTTTTCTATGATGTGAATGAACTTACTAGGCATTTCGCGAAGGTTTAAGTGTGATTGTTCGAATATTGTAAAAAAAATTGTCGGTTTTAGAGGTTGGGTAAATATCATATTTGCAAGATAAACGCAGATTTAAGTGGTTTATCAAAGGTCTGTTTACACAGATTTTCAACATGATTGGACTTAAGTTAGTAAGTTTGATATGTGTTCTGTTGGTTGCAGTTTCTGACTGTCAAACGTACGTAAACACGACACTTGGAACTATAAATGGGAGACTGGTTAACTTTTCAAGACGAGGTGCCAATTTTACTGTGAAAACATTCCTTGGTATACCATATGCGAAACCTCCCACTGGTCACAGGAGGTTTAAAAAGACAGAATTATTGACACATATGCAAGATCCACTAGATGCCACGGCATTCGGACCAGCATGCATGCAGACCAAGTCACCAATAAAAAGTCGCGTGTTCAACAACATGTCTGAAGATTGTTTATTTCTGAATATTTACGTGCCAATTACCAACCTCGTTGAATTCAATGGATTAACCGTGATGGTATGGTTGCATGGTGGTGGGTTTATGTATGAAGCGGCAGAAATTTACAGAGGTGAAGTATTATCAGCTTTAAATGACGTGATAGTAGTGACGTTAAATTACAGACTTGGTGTTTTTGGTTTTCTAAATCTCGGGATTCAAGATGGTCGTGGTAATCTTGGTCTGTGGGATCAGCATGTAGCCTTACAATGGATCAATAAACACATAGGATCGTTTGGTGGTGATAACAGTAGAGTTACTCTATTCGGAGAATCTGCGGGTGGTCAAAGCGTCATGTACCAATCATTGTTTGCCGGGAATAGAGGACTGTTTCAAAGATTTGTGGCAGAAAGTGGTAATATTCCCGTGTTTCCTAACTCTAATTTAGCTTTTAGGTCCAATTCTAAGCCTCAAATGGAATATCTGTCCACGAATCTCGGCTGTAACCAAAGACTTCAGAGAGACATCGTTGAGTGCCTACAGTCGTTAAACACCCAAACAATCATAGACAAGTTACACAATCTTACAACGGACGTCCTCAATCAAAGAGAGTTGATATTTGCGCCAACTATTGACGGGGAGATGATTAAAACTGATCCCTCCAATTTGAGGAGCATTCAAAACCAACAGAATTTAGATGATTTTAAGTTCTATAGGTCATTAGACATGCTGACAGGATTTAACAACAGAGAAGGTGCGCTGTTTGCTTTATTGTTATTGCCGAATCCTGAGCAGTTCCAGCCAACTAATGAGGACTTTCTAAAGGTCTATGTTCCCATGGGGTTGTCTTTTGCTTCTATAGAACACACACCTGAAATTGCTGATTTAATTGGATATGAATATACAAATTGGAATAGTAACGGAAACGAAGTCCATTTAGTCCAGAAAGAATTCCTCAACTTCTACCTAGATATCATGTATGCAGTTGGAACCCTTTCTTATGCCCACCTTCATAACGGTATAACAGGCACTGGCTCTACTTACGTTTATAGATTTAATGCCTCGCCGAGTAACCACGTGGTGCCGCTACCTAGCTGGACACAAGGGGCTAATCATGGCGACGAACTTCCGTTTGTTTTCGGGTTTAGTTCAGGTATGAAAACAATATTCACAGGAAACTACACCCAACCTCAAGAATGGGAAGTGAATCTGTCAAATGCGATAATGACCTTTTGGACAAACTTCGCAAAGTCAGGGTACGTATTCAGACTTCAGTTAACTTTAAATTGGTTTACTTTTCCACCAGAATTTGTCCTTCGTTATAAGCTATTTCTGTCTCACAAAGCTTCGCAAATTAGAACAACTCCGGTCGTTAAAGCAAGAGATTATACAGAATAGAGTGAATCAATCGTTTAGTGGACCCGGCTACTTTACAAGAATTTAATGCAATTTCGTGTCAGGCTTATTACCGGTTTAACTAGATCCGGGATTAAAGTAGATTGCATAATGAGTCTTGAACTCTTGTCTAGCTGATCTTATCCTGCGTTCATGTTGACAAAACCTCGCAAACATTTGAAAAATGTTACCCCGCCGTACACGTGCACTTTTGTGGGAAGCGGATTTCAAGAGGAAAATGCTCGATAAATTTTGTCATCCTGATAGCCTCCCTGCTTAAAGCATTATCTATGGGCGTGGCTAGCGATTGATGAATTGTCAAATCAAGATGTAGATCTTCAAATGTTCAACATTTACAAACTCAAATACTTCATGCCATTACAATACTTTACATCTGATTGGATCAACATGAAATATCTGAATTCTTAGCTTTGTCTATCAAAAACGATCTCTCCGATTGGCCGAAAAAAATATTATAATTCCACGAACAAAATTTTGAGCACGCAGATATTTTTATGCTTCCACGCAATAATAGTTCTATGAAAAAATGTATCAAAATTTGTAAAATATTTGCCATTTTCTCTTAATGTCATTAAATTTATAAAAATAAATTGGGTATTTTTTGTTTACATGGAGGTATGAATCGAAAAAAAAAATGAAAAAAATCAAACTTATAGATATATGAATAAGGTTTTTTTTTTTCATACCTCTATTTAAAACAAAACAAAAACTCTGTTCATCTTTTAAGTTAATTATTAAAATGCGTCTACAATGAAATGTGCAGTGCAATCGTCTCTTGACAAATTGAACTTTTTAGAAATACAGTAAAATTCCGTCTCAAGTTATAAAAGTTTCCTCTATGCAGTCATTTCCTAACTCGTTTCCATATCATTCTTATCTGCTGCCTAACATTATAAGATTATAGGATAAGGGACAAGGGTTTACATTTTTAAATTGATTATTAAATTGCGTCTACAATGAAATGTGCAGTGCAATCGTCTCGTGACAAATTGAACATTTTAGAAATACAGTAAAATTCCGTCTCAAGTTATAAAAGAGTTTCCTCTATGCAGTCATTTCCTTAATTGTGTCCATATCATTCTTATCTGCTGCCTAACATTATAAGATTATAGGATAAGGGGCAAAAAGTTTACTTAACAGATGAAGAGAATAATTTTTGTTTCGTGGAGGTATGAACCGAAAAAAGTAATCACACTGTATGAATACGCGAAGCGGATTCATACAGTGTGTGATTAGGTCTTTCGGTTCATACCTCCATGAAAACAAAAGTATTCTCTTCATTTCTTTAATATAATAGTATCGAGCGAAAAGAAGAAAAAAAAAAAAGCTCTACAAAGTTTGATACCTTTCTGTATGGGAATATTTTGTGCGGAAACATACAAAATCGCCGCGTGCTAAAAATTTTGTTATTGGAGTTATGAATAATTTTTTCGACCAATTAGAACGCTCGTTTTTGATAGACGAAACTAAAACTTAAATGATATTTTTATGTTAATTATCTGAAAACTATAAAGCAAGCTGAGAACAAAACCAGCAAACTTTGGTATTTCCTTAAATATATTTCGTAACTTTAGTTACTGCAGAGGATTAAACCCTTTCCCACACGATCCGCTCTTTGACACCCCTCAAGAAAAAAGGTTTGGAAATCATTCTTCAGTATCCACAATACATTCTACCCCAAGAGATAAAGATGTTAAAATTGCATTTACTTTAAAATTGGCGTCTGCAACTTCTTTGATTTTGGAACAGTCTAGTATTTTGTGGTCTGGCAACGGGGTAAAAGAGATGAAATATGATACAGGTCGGGGTATATTCCGGTACCTGTCTCTCATTAAGATTCGCTGGTTGTTTTTTGAGTTCACTTGACGATACATATAAAAACACATCCCGTTAAATAGTTTGAAACGTCTGATAAATGTTGGTAAGAATATTCGTTGTTTTAAGCATTAATCCATTCCCACATTGGAAAACATTGCGGAAAATGAAGAAATTGCTTGTATCAAGGAATTTCTTCATTATCCACAATGTTTTCTATCCAAAAAGACAAAAATAAATGAATAAATAACAAAATGAAATAAAATTCCATCGACTTGAAATTGTCGTCTGCAGCTTCTTTCAATCTGAACCAGTCTAAAATCTTATCGTGTAAGATTGGGTTAAGTATTTCGTGTTAAATTTGATAAAAAAAAATAAATAAAAGAGATATTCGATACATTCTACTTGAAAACGAATCCATTTAGTTTTTTCATTGTCGACCAACGACATCAAAATACGGTATCAAAGACCGAATTTTTTCAGACTTTTTTGGGTTTAAAGTGATTATCGAGACAGGACAAGGACTGCTGCTGAAGTTGGAGTATTTTCATGTTAACTGTTTCGTTAGGTATGATCAGAGCGTTTGTGATTACGTTGTTTCCATCGTACGTCTACTCTTCCGTTTGTCTATAAATTTCTCAGTAATTTGGTGCCTTTGTTTAGGACCGAATTCAACAGTAATATTATTCAAGGATTTCTCCTTTGAATCTCACCGAAAGAATTTTATACCACGCAGAACTGTGTGTGCCGTAGCAGATAACGTAAAAAGAACTTCAAAAATCTTTCGAATCTCTTTTCGGTGACATGGTATTTTTTTTTATGTGGCGCGTCCGGTCTTCACATATTGGTTGGTACAGCCTGGTAAAAAAGGATTTATTTAGCTTATATAAAACTTGAATCAAGTTGTATTTCAATCGACGAATTGCGGCTTTCGATTATTCCATTCCTACACAATTCTTCCTTTTTGTTACCCTCAAGAAAAAGCTTTGGAAAACATTGTGGAAAATGAAGAAATTGCTTGCATCAAGCATTTTCTTCAGAATCCACAACCTTTTCTCTCCGAAAAGCATAAAAATACATCTACTAGAAATTGTCGTCTGCAGCTTTTTCAATTTGGACCAGTCTTAAATTTTGTTGTGTGGGGATGCGTTTAGGAATCAATCGATCATTTCAAACCATTTGTTTTGACCGGAAGTGAACTTTGGACTCCGACATTTAGATGAAGCAATTTCATTGGTTTTGCGACTAAAAGTCGTAACTACATTCTATTCAAACTGCAGTTACCAGTCACAATCCAACCACCTATTGTGAACAAACAAAAACAAAAAACGTATAAAGTTGATCCAAAGTAGAGTAAATGGGGCAGAAACAAACTTTCTTTACTTTGAAGAACTTTTTACAAATGAACGAAAAAGCATATATTTATATGTAGAAGGATGCCCATAGGAATTCGCACATTAGTTGATTGGGTGGGGTTTAACGCCACTTTAAACAGTATTCAAATAACATCGCGGCGGCTGGAGCACTTAACCATGGATTCCTGGTATTTCTTACATCAGTATTACAACAACTTCCTTTTCGAGCCTCGAGCTGTTCATCACTCTTAGGTTTACGAGTATCCACTAATTGGCGGCCAAAATGCGTAGATAATCTGAGTGAGTACAGTTTAAAAAAAGTTGTGTTCTAACCCATTCCCACACAATCCCGCTTTTTTACTTGCCTTCAGAAAATGGCTTCAAACGAGGTTAAAGTAACCCAGAATTTAACCCATTACAACATGACACATTCTTCGTCTTGTTCAAATTGAAAGAAGTGCAGACGACAAATTCAAGTTGGTGGTATTTAAAATTCGTGCCCTTGTACGGTAGAAAACATATTGAACATTGAAGAAGTTGCTTGTTACAAGCAATTTCTTAATTGTCCACATTGTTGTCTAAAGGTTTTTTGATTGAATTGCTTAAAAAGCGTAAATGAGTGGGAATGGGTTGAATAGTATGTTTTTGAAAGAGTTCTCTTCAATTTGAATAGAGTTTGAGAATTCCTGAATTAAATTAAGAACTTCTTTATATGGCGTAGACATTCGAGTAATTTAGCGGTTAAGCCTCAAGTGGCAGTTGCACTCGTTGAACTTTGAGATGACCTCAAAATTTTGTCTGATAACCTAAGCTATCAAAGCTGACGCTTTGCCAGCTAAAAAATTTAATACATTCTTATTATCGAGATATTCAAACGAGAAGGCGATAACCAATACCCCTTTTTAGCAATGCTCAATACATCTCATTTTGACCCATCAAGTAAAGTTTTTCTGGAAATCAATGATAAAGTAAATCTTGTAATTGATAATTTTGTTTTTTGTAGCATAAGTACTGAGTTTTTTCTAAAGGAGATAAACGAAAAAATAGTTTCGAACGAACGAGAAGACAAATTTCTAAATGATTATTTTGTCCCCAAATAGGCTAGCTTGTACTTCTAACACAGCTGCACGTGACATTCTTGCTTGACTGTCATGGCTAACCAACCGTTGATATATACAGTAACTTCGTCTAACTTCGTTTTAATACTGTAACTATAGAATAAGTAATATTTTTTTGGATTAAAACAAACACCCTATTTTTTCTTAACAATATGATCTGATTATACATGATCAATAATGTCCAATATATTATATACCTCCTTTCTTTCTGTCCATTCATCAATTTTGATAATTTTGCCAAATTCAGAACACTCACACGAAAGTATAGTACATCAAGCGCCGGCTTTCAATGAGTCATATCTCGCCTTCGTCCTTCTTGCCTCAGTCGGGCGTATTAATACTCGCATTCGTGTAATACGGTTAGATCTACTTTCCAAGTGGCAAAATATTATAATTAGTTAGATGTTCGATAAAGTATGTTGATCATCTGTCATCAATCGTACGGTGAGTTTGAAAGTAACGGGTTTTCAAAAGGACATTTAGCGGTATTTCTTTAAATTTTTGATTGCAGTGATCCGAACAAACCAGAACCAGTAATTACGGTCTGGTCCCAATACGACACAAATGGACAGAGATATATTGAGTTAGAACAGAATATGACCACTGAATCCATCCAACAGTATTTACTGAGTGACAAGCTCAACTTCTGGCTGAATGTTTATCCTGAAGTACTGAAGATGTTTAATGACCATGACGGGAAGTGTGGTGTTTGAAATGATGCATATACGTGTACCATATAACTGACTTTATGTGCGAGAGATGCTTTGTGGTTCAATGAAAACTAGTACCACAATATCCTGCAGTGTACATGTATTTGCGTGTTGTAAATCTGCCGATTTGATTTTAGAACACTATCAAATCACACATCATGTGCAATTCTGCTACCTTATCATTTTGAAGAAAACATCGTAGTAAAAGGAGAAATTGCTTATATCACGTAAAGATTTTCTATCTTTTCAACAACTATTTCAATTTTCAATCCGTTACCAGACGGCAAATATAAGACTGATCCAAATTCAAAGAAGTTGCAGATGACAATTCTAAGTTGATGAGTCTTTTTTTAAAAAAACAACAACTTTGTTTTACAGGCTAGAAGAACTTGTGGAAAATGAAGGAATCATTTTCAACGATGTTTTCCAAAGCCCTCAATCGGTAGCGTAAAAAGTTGGATTGTGTGGTAATGTGTCAGATAGCCCTTTTACTCTGTACTTAGAGACGTCTGATAAAGATTTTTCCAATACTGTTCTATGTGTCTATACAATGTACAGTATCTCGATTAACCCTCGAATAGATCTGTCTGTAAAAAGACGGGTTCGATTTCAAAATGCGTACTCTCAATGCGGTGTTCTCGATTCGGCCAAAATCATTTGGTCTTGGAGTCAAACCTCATTTAGTCTAAAAAATCAATTTCCATAAATTCTCATTTCGTCTAAAGTATATTTTTCTTGGGGTTATTTAAGTAAATAAGTCAATACGTTTTTATTATGGTAACATGTGTAACAACCAAATACTGTCCTGCAAAATATACATATAAAAAAACGTCTGTTTTGACGGATCATTGGTAAATTGACTGTGTAGATATTTTTTGAGTGCAAAAGACAAGGAAGTTTTCAAAAATGTTTGTAAATAAATGTATCACTATATGCTGCCAAACTATACGGATTGAATAAAATCACGCGTGATGTCCAGACAAATTACATGGCTGATACCATTTTTTTCTAATAAAGGACGACAATTCAGCGACTTGTCTTCACTAGGGCTGAGGCTGGTTAGGGCGGACAACCGAACGTTAACGACTATCAAGCATCATTGTCTCCGATAATCCAACCCAACACGCTCATCTAGAGGTATACCCCTAAAAATTAGGGGGAAAATGTTTTACCAAAATAAAACATAAAACACCGATAGACTAATAACTGCTGCACCCTGAAGACTAAATTGTACCCGAACATAAGGTATGTAGACATCAGAGAAACAGTTTGGAAACCTCGTTAAAACTCCAACCTTTCAGTGTTTCTCACCAATAGAGGTCTAACCAAGGAATATTCCTACCCCAAATCATCCATATCCATAAAGTGGTTTCAAGAAGATCATTTTATTTTCACCATATTGTACGGAATTTTGCCGACTCGACTGTCAAAAACACAGATGATATTGGCCGATCAAATTCTCGGAAAAGCCTCGTCGAGGAAGCACCAAGGCCCATTCCTGTGAATTTTGGTAAAAATTCGCATGATAGTTTCAGGGAACGAGATTTTAGGAACGCACTCACGACTTACCGCCACGACAAAAGCCGTGCTTGACTCTCGTCCAGTGTGTCTAACTAGGGTAATTTGCTACCCTATATGTTACATACACGTGTACTTTTAATATCTTTATACTTTTAATTGACCAATCGCAGTGTTCCGCCAAAGAATGCATTGACTAATCAAACCATTCATTTTGACCGGAAAGTGAAATTTGATTGATTAAATGGGGTTTAATGCAACTTTCAACAGTATTTCAGTCGTATCGCGTGGTATTTTTTCACACCAGTGCTACCACTTCATCTTTTCCTAACCTCCAGCTGCTGTCCCACTTAGGTTTACGATAATCGACCGTTTGGTGAAAGAAAAATGTCGAAAAGGATCCGCCGCCGGGGATCGAACCAATGACATCCCACGATTGAAGATTGAGAATCTGATTCTCTTCTGACTGCGCTACGATGGCGGCAAGTGAAATTAGAACTCCGACATTGGCCATTTTTGTGAAAATTTTTAGCTGTTTTGCGACATGTTGTAACTACAGCTTATTCAAGTTGAAGTTACGATCTCTAAATCGACAAACAACCATTTCCTTTCTTTTGATACATGTTGTTTGCCATTTAAAAAGAAAATAACACCGTTAAATATCGAATCGACACTTACTGTCTTGGCCAATGGGCGGGAGCAGCAGGGTCAGTAGGCGGGCTCAGCGATCGACCAACTGTCTTTTTTATTCTTTCAGCATGTTGACTTCTCTAGAATTCGTTAACTGGTAATAGGCCCGCGTTTTTTTTTATCCCGACTATGGATTTTTATGTCTACTGAAGGACAGGGGTGAAGAAGAAACCGTTGCTCCTCTTTCTTTATTACGACAAGAGCAGCGATGCCTAAAAATTCGAAGCGCTAGAATCCAGCCAAATCTCATTATATCATGTACTCATTACACTAGCCACTGGAATATATCGGCGGGCATTCTCGGTACGTTTTTCGATCCGGTCGTCCGTCTGAGTACAAAATACTTTTGTCATCATTAGTCGAACATCAACAGATTTGCAGTCTTAAGACTGACTTCTAACCAGAATGCTGAAATTTCCTAAGATGCAGGTTTGATTGTTAAACTCCCCCCTGGTTCTATTGATCGCAGACATTCCCCCAAGAAAAAGGGTTGAATTGTCCCGATGTCACCATCACAGTTTTGTAGCCACTTACCAACATATTCACGGAATATTGACTATGTACTGAAATATTGTAAGACGGAGTTCTGACTTGGTTGAAAGTGTTCATATTGGAAGAATAGTGGAAAACAATCCTCAATATATCGTGACTTATCAAGGTCGAAATAAAGTGATGTTTGGTAATACATTTCATCCTACGGATCTATAGTATACTTTTTTAAATACATAACTCAATTAAAATCACCGAACAAGATATATAATAGACTTAACTATTGTCATTTGAAATACATGTATGTAAGTATAGATTGTTGCAATGCATTTGCTTCTCTGTGCATCAAGTATAGCAAAATGCAATTGAAAAGTTGCTGTTGACAAAAGTTCGATAAATCGTATGGAAAAGTGATGGTTAAAACAAAAGATAAGCAAATCGTAGGTAAAGTATGGTAAAGTTATCCTTAGTGACAACAGATCGGTAAATCGTCGTATGGTAAAGTTATGATTTGATGACGATACTTGATCTTATCGGCAGTCTACCTTCCATTTACTTGAAAAATATCGTAACTAAAGCTTGATTAAAGCTGAAGTTACGAGGTTTTAACTAAAACGACACATTGTTTCTGGTATAAATTTATAGGTAGATTTATATAAACGGCTTTCTCCACAGTGCATACGTACGCTAGAGAGATGGGATCTCTAAAGGAAATCTGTGAAGGGATTCAAGTGGATCCTTTACCAAGAAAGAGGGAACGAGACGACTCTGTGCCACACGCTCCAGTTCGAACACCAAACTTATCACCTGAGGAAGAAACGGTGAGTTTAAGAAATTAGAATTTGTTACCTATTTTTACTCCTAATAAATATCGAATAAACGCATGAAAGTACTTTCTAAACTCTGGCATGCATGAATAATTTCTATATTTGAGGGAATTTCTAGAGTGACTAATAATTTTTGTAACTGCAATTCTTCGTAAAAAGTGCCTTAATTAACTTGGTAACAAAAGAAAGGTCTCCCGAGAAGGAAAAGAAAATCCCGCTCTACCATTAATAATTAGCTATTGCCAAAGTTTTAATATTGCATATACTTGATTTTGAGCTGAGTAATGTTACTTATCTTGAAACTACCTTAAACTTATTACTCATATATGGAAATGAGAAAGCCCAACCAGATGTGATTAAATATGTAGACAATAGCTTATACTTTTATTTGGATATCGTCGTTGGGCGTGAAAGTGTCGAATCTACAGCTTCATTCAATCTGTAGTTACGACATTTTGCACTCCCAACGACGATATAAATTTGTCTATGATAGGTACATATAATATCACGGTTGGGCATGACCTTGAATTTAGTTTGTAAAATAATTACTTTCACGTTAGGGAAAGTGAGTTTAGAATATAAAGCTGATACAGTATTTTAAGATAAAAAATGCACATGATTGGTCTTGAAAAGAAATTATGAACTTGACGGATCAAAAATCTTTACCAAAACAAAGATAATTCCGCAAGAAATCCGCAAAAATGAAACCCCCTTCACTTACTATTGAAAGAGTAATGGCCAATATCAGTTTTTGCGTGTGTAGACAAATGGACTAACGAAAAGACTCATACACACACACACACACACACACACACACACACACACACACACCAACAAACCCCAGGAAACAGAGGGACTAGACACATATAGTCAATCACACACACACACACACACACACACACACACACACACACACACACACACACACACACACACACACACAAATGGTGCATACAAATGAGAGATAATGCTTAAGACATTTTTTTTTATTTTAGAAACATTTTATAGAATGAGTACTCTGCAATACAGTAATGTTCAAACACACATTCCAATACAATGCCCTTCTTTTTCAGATCCTCAAGAAGACCACCGAGAAAGCATGTTTAAAATCTGTTAATTTGTAATTGTCTGAATTTTGCAATCTGGTAACGGGATAAGAAGTACTGGTTATCTTACCATTTTGATATTTGTGCAAAAAAGGCCGCGATGCGATTGGCAGCGAAGTAGACTACAAATTCATGGGATCACAGATTCGATCCCCAGCTTTGCAGGCACACTTTCCAACATAGCGATTTGTCTCTCACCAATTGTTGAATAACTCTAAGTTGGTGGCTCGGATAGCATGTTTTGGTAGTACTGATGTGACAAATACCAGGAACTCACGAATAGTTGCTCGAGCCACCATACCGAGGCTTAACCCATTCCTAAACGACAAAATTCTAGACTGTTCCAAATTGAAAGCGATATCAGATGACAAAACGAGTTTACATTGAAAAAAAAATCGCAACACTAGAAACATTGTGAGAAAAGATTAAATTGATATAGAAATATAACCATTATTTCTTACAATGGTTTCCGTACCAATATTTCGTCTGCAACAAAAATACAGGATTGCGTTATAATGGGTTAAATTATATCAAAAGAACGTAAAATCTAATCCAACGCATCCTTATGTAACGTGTGCCTAATATTCCCTTTTAAAATGACGAGTCAAATATTTGTTTTTATTCCGACGTAGGCTCATAATACATACTAATCTAAACTTTAGATAACCTTTGCGTTTGTCTGGAATTGAGTTTTTTGACCGATAATAGAGGTAACAGATTCACAAGATTTTGTCAATTTAATGTAAACCCTGTTAAAGCGGCCCTTGAACAGATTTTTATAGGAAATTATCTGCTTTTCCAATAGTTATTAATGTCTTTAACCTTGAATCAGTTTCAATTGGTAAGTCCCGGTCTGATTTTAGTTTCTTTTGGGTTCATTTTCCCCTTTTTAAAAATGATGGCATAGGTGTCAGGCAGATGCGCACAGAAACCTATTTAACGGTCGATTGGGAAATTGCATTTCACTCAGAAGGATTTTTTTTATTGAAAATGCTTGTGCTAAAAAATGTTCACCCCCGCCGAGAGAGGTTTGCGATCAGGATGTACCACAGGAAGGTTTACGATCACTTTGTCCAACAAAAAGGATAACGATCACTGCGTCCCGCTGAGCGGTTTACGGTCACTCTGTCCCACAGAGAAGTTTTACGATCACTTCGTTCCACTGAACGGTTTACGATCAGTATATTTCCCGCACTATGTCTCACAAAGGGTTTGCGATCACTTCGTCCCACAGAACGGTTTACGATCAGTATTGCCCACACCATGTCTCACAAAGGGTTTACGATCACTTCGTCCCACAGAAGGGTTTACGACCAGTATTACCCACACTATGTCTCACAAAGGTTTTACGATCACTTCCTTCCACAGAACGGTTTACCATCAGTATTTCCCACACTACATTCTACCAAAGGTATACGATCACTATACCTCATAAAAAGATTAACGATTACTATGGTCCTCAAAGAGATTTAAGTTCACCATGTTTCACAAAAAGGTCTAGTATCACTTTTCATGTTTATCATTTTTATCGTTTTGCTGAACAAAGAGGTCTACGATCACTATGTTCCACAGAAGCTTTACGATCACTATGACCCACAAAATTTTTTACGATCAATATGGATTTTTACGATTAGTGTGCTTCTCTGAGAGATTTTACGGTTACCGTTTTCTCTGTAATTACAGTTAGCCTTAAGAAATGCATTACGCTATTTCCCGCCCACTGTCCATGAAATACTTGCACCGGAGTTTGCTGACGAACTTCGAAACTACGGCCACATTTACATGTACAGATTCCGCCCAACCATCGAAATGAGGTGAGTGTAGTTCACAGGCTGATCGGAGATTTGTTTCCTGGGCGTGGAGTTCGATAGAATCAAGTTCCTCAAAATCGAACAACTACGTATTTAGTATTGGTGGCTCGCTGGTCACGTTGCCTGCACTCCACAGTTCCGGATTTTGAACGACCATAACCCTTTCCTGTTTGTCAAAATTTTGGACTTGTCCAATTTGAAAGAAATTACAGACGACAACTAAAAGTGAAAGCAATTTAAAAAAAACATCAACCAACATGGTAGAAAATATTGTGGGAAAAGAAGAAAATGCTTATTATAAGCAATTTCTTCTTTTTCCACAATGTTTTCTCAAGTACAAAATCACAGGATGGTAAAAACAGGGTTTGGACAGGAAAGAGTTAAACATTTCAAAATATATGCCAGGGGACATAAAACAAAAGCAAATCGTTTGTTGAAGACCTTAACGTCTTAACGAATAGTTGCCTGACACCAATGTCTAAGATTAACTTATCGCTTTCAGTCTTAATGAAAGATTTAGATTGGCATTTATTTGATTGGAAGCAATCGACGATTCGTCAATTTGCGTCCATGTTCTAGAGTATTGACCACTCGCGGCCATAAATCAAAGAATCAATCGACCAATCAAATCAGTCATTCAGACCAGAAGTGAACTTAGAGAACCGGCCTTGACCGACATTTATTTGAAGGGTTGGTGATTTAGACGTTGTAAGCACTGCTTATTCAAGTTGTACTTACGACGTTTAGGTCCTCAAAACAAACTATTTTACTTTTTTGTTACAAACTCTACAAAATAAACCGTTTAATATCAAAGTGGAACTTCCCTTCGGAGTCGGTAGGCATGGCAAGTATTGTCAATCGGCGGGGTCAAAGATGGTCGCCGGATTATTTCTTGTACTTCGTAACTACCATAGATCTCAAATATGCAATCGCTATTAGCCAACCTTTAGTTTCCCTTGTAACTATTTGCGTATTAACCCATTACCAGACGACAAAATTGTCAAATTCAAAGATGTTGCAGGCGACAATTGTAAAAGACTCCCCCGTTTTCACAAAACACTTTTTACGCTATTCGAATTAACCTATCAGAATTCGAACGTGCAGCCCTGGTGTTATACTATTTTACTCGTTTCGAGTCTGATGTTATATACAGGGCTTATCCAGTCGACGAATACCCAGTTGTATGCAGTCAGGCTGCCGCTCTGATGCACATGATTATGAACAATCTGGACCCGAGGGTGGCACAGTTTCCACACGAACTTGTGACCTACGGTGGAAATGGACAAGTTTTCTCCAACTGGGCCCAGGTAAAACCTTTGCTAGGTATGTTATACCAATAGGGATTCTTTTCTACAGGAAATCACCGTGTCTCTTATGTATGGCTATTATTGGTATACTTAATTCCTTCAAATTTGCAAAAAAGATACGTCATATTTTTTCTTTTAATAAAATTCGATTTAATCAATTTCCTGCGATCACATACAATGATAATGTCTTTATTTCTTGAACTTGTTCAACCCATTACCCGACGACAAAATCTTAGACTGGTCCAAATTAAAAGAAGTTTCAGACGATAATTTCAAGCTAATGACATCTTATCTTTTTTGTCTATTGGGGTTGAAAAATGCGGAAAATGAAGAATTTGTTTGTTAAAAACAATTTCTTCATTGTCCTTAATGTTTATTGATAGGCGACAGACAGCTTCATTATGAGGCAATGTGTGGTAAAAGAAGCTTACAGGTAAGTATGAAGGATATTATCTATAAATCTTCTGGAAGAAGCATTTAGTGAAATGAAGAGATCGATTGTTAACAAGAAATCTCCTCTCTGTCAACACTGTTTTTTAACCAAAATATCTAGTGAGTCTTGTCGAAAGCTGGATTGAAGGATGATTGACATATCGATGACCACGCCCACTTACCTCCGACACGGTAGTCCGACTGAGGTAATAAACGAGATTATTTAGTAAGTATGTGGTATATGTAACGGGTAGAAAATAAAAAGCAAATCGTAAAAATTCAGCCCGGAATTGTAATTTAAACTCCAACATTTTCCGCAATTTTCGTTGACCTTTATATTGGTTCGGCGACTTAAACGTCGTAACTACAGCTTGTTCAAGCTGTAGTTACGATGTTTAGGTCGCCAACCAACCAATCTTTTTTTTGTTACATGTTACTGGCCATAAACATTGCTAAATAACGCCGTAAAAATCGAAGAGGGACTTCCTGTTGGAGTCAACGGGGTTGGCGACCTTAATATCGTGCATAAATAAGCTATAATTACGGCTTTTCAGTCGCAAAATCAACAGAAAATGTCGAAAATAAATGTCGTAGTTCAAAGTTCGCTTCCAGTCTTAATAAATAGTTTATTGGTCAACCACATTTTGATTGATAGTGGCTAAATGTTTTTCTGTACAATACGGCAGAGATAATTTCTATTACATCCGTTTGCAGTTTTTACTGGTAATGAAGTACCTGTCTGAGATGACAGAGGACCAAACACTAGTGATGTATTCTGGTCATCCCATGGGTTTGTTCCCGAGTACACCAGAATCTCCACGTGCTATTATAACCAATGGAATGGTAAAATAACCCTATTCTTCCTCATATACAGATAATCCTGCTTCGATAGAGAAAAGGACAAGGATCAAACTAGATGGACATTCAGTCTGATCTCTGCCTTTACGAGTCATTTTTCATCTTCCCCTCATCTTATCGACATGTAGTACTTTGTAAACTTCGCGAAATCCCCTTGTCATTGAAAGAGATCGAAGTACACAAATTTACAATTGACTGCAAAGCAGATCATTAACCCATTACCACAAAATGTTGCTTTCTGACGCCCTGATAAAATACAATCATGAAAAACGTCGTGGATAAGGAGAAGTTGCTTATAACAAGCAATTTCTTCTTTTCTCACAATATTTTCTATCCCTCTTTGCACTTAATTTCGAATTGAAATGTCGTCTGTAACTTCTTTCAATTTGGACCAGTCTAAATAAAAAATCGTCATCTGTGTTAGTTAAATGAAGTGACCCTAAATCAAAAAAGCAATATCCATTTATTCTTATACTTGCGGTCCCGGAAGAATCCACCTGTTCCTTTAGTATTCCGTTTGTTTAAACTAGTTAAAAATTCCTTCGCTGAATTCGAATACGTCTTTAGCGATGTTTGTTTTCCTTTGGTGAATTTAGCTAGAAATTAATTGTTCTTTATATATTTGTGCTTTTTCCATTTTCAGGTAATACCGAATTATTCATCTCGAGAAATGTATGAGAAAATGTTTGCTCTAGGAGTAACGATGTAAATATATTTATTTTCAAACAATTATCCAATTATCTAAAAAGGATATTTATTTTAAAGAAATACCATTATAAATACTTCAACTTGTTGGCATGCATTCAGGGAAAATGTTCATTTCCAAAAGCTTATGGGAATGATATTAAACAAATAGATATTCTCGAGCTACAATTCTCGAGCTACAGTTCTATTGAAAGTTTTATTAACTTCAATAGAAATATTTGTTACCCAGGTATTCGAATGGTGCATCACCAACTTTATACAAAAGGGTTTGTTACTACAATACAAAAAAGTGGGATTCTTGCTCAATTGTCTAAGCTGTACCATTTCGTGGATGTTTTGTTTAACCAAATCCCACCTGATTAGATTTTAGACTAGTCTAAGTTCAAAGAAGT
The DNA here is from genome assembly GCA_946902895.1 of Fragum fragum. Taxonomy (NCBI): domain Eukaryota; kingdom Metazoa; phylum Mollusca; class Bivalvia; order Cardiida; family Cardiidae; genus Fragum; species Fragum fragum. The sequence continues at coordinate 35,454,238 of OX336371.1, forward strand.
TGCAGACGACGATTCAAAGTTGATAAAATCTTTAAAATCTTGGTCTATTGAGGTAGAAAACATTGTCGATAATGACGAAATTGCTTGTGACAAGCAATTTCTTCATTTTCTACAATGTTTTCCAAAACTTTTATATTGTGAGGCGTTTAAAAACGTCACTGTGTCGGAATGGGTTAAACGGATTGATCAAGTGATAATTCTATTTAAGGTATGGTCAGATGACTGCTGGAAGCTATTGCTACATTGGCCCACAGGGTATTGTACACGGAACCACGGTAAATAAAAACAGCTTCCATTTAATAAAGAGCTGCACTTTCAAAAATCTAATATAAGAATCATTTTAAGTAAATGATTGATCGATTGATTGTTTTATTGATTTATGGGGTTTCACGCCACTTTCAATAGTTTTTCAGTTATATCGCGGCGGCTGGTGCACCTAACCATAGCTTCCTGTCGTGTCTCATACCGATCCAACGACATATTTCGATTAACCACTAGCTTCCCATCTCACTTGGGCGTAGTGATTGTTATTCGTTCATCTTAATTGACGGATCGCGAATGGCAAAGAAGGAATCAATGGGCTTCTCAAATTATTCATTTAGATCGGAAGTGAACTTTGAACTCCAACATAGGCCTACATTTATTCGAAACCTTTTTCTTGGTTTAGAGACTTAAACGTCGTAATTATAGCTTAGTTGAGCTGTAGTTACGACGTTTAGTTCGCCAACCAACAATATGACCTGTTTTTTACACGTTACCGGCCATAAGTTTGGCAAAAATAACGGATTTAGTATCGAAGTCGAATTTCCTGTGGGCGGGGCCAGCAGTTAAGTGTTGATATTGATGATTATTTAGAAACAAAAGTGAAGTCCATGGCCTAGTGGTAGGACAAGGGACTCGGGATCGGAGGGACCCGGGTTCGAATCCCGCTCAGGTCATGAAAATTTTTCTGAGCAAAATATTAACTCCACGTTGCTCTCCACCCAGTTGTTTAAATGGGTACATGTGAGGGTTACAAGCCAATGTGCTGTAGCTAGCCGTAGGCGCCGTGTGTTAACAGCCGACTTGTAACTCTATGATCGTGGGGTTAAGTTGTAAAGTCGGTAGAGCACGCATGAGATTTAACAACCAATAGTGAGAATTAATCTACACCGGATAACTTTTATACACTAATAAAGGAGCCGCGTTCTCACTTTGCAATTTTTCTGTAAAGTTCAGTAAGGTAGGAAGCGGAGATTGTATTTTGAAAATCCCATGATAATCATTTTTTTTTATTACTTCATTTGCAATATTTATTGGTTCGAATTCTAAGACTCAAAAATTCATCTCTATACGAACAGTTTTTTTTCCAATGAAAGTTTTGATGCCCCTTTTGGTTCATTTGAATTAAAATGGTATACTACTGCAAGCCCGAAAGTGTTGTACATGTATCTGCCTTTAATTTGGTGGAACAAAATTGACGGCACACATGTCGTAAGAGGCACAAATTACTAGTAACTTGTTATAAAACATTAATTGAGATTGGAAGTTCGAGCAAATTCTCAATTAAGCACAAAGAAGAATTTATAAACTCGAGCCCCGACGTTTTTTTTCAGCTCACAATACTGAATGCTGGAAGGAAAAAGTTGAATTCAAGTAATCTTGCTGGAAAGGTATATATACTATTCGGTTCTAAATGAGTTAAAGAATCCTGCAACTTTCATTTGCAACGAAATTTATTTGTATATCTAATAATGAAATTTAGTTGGTTCCGTCCAATAGGAAGGAAACAACCGAGAGAAGTTCTATTTACAAGAATGCCATATTCGGATGCTTTGCACTCCGGTGTGGTACCCGATCGAAGGTTAATCGGGTGGAGTAATTCAAATATGATGTAAAGATTTCTCTTTTGGTATTGGTCTTACATTACGCGCTTCGAGTTTATGTTTGAAGCAATACATATTATTTGCGAATACACGTACATGACAACGAGCTGTAAGTTTATGTTTGTAGTAATACATACTATTTGCGAATAAACGTACATGACAACGAGTTGTAAGTTTATGTTTATAGTAATACATACTATTTGAGAATATACGTACATGACAACGAGCTGTTAGTTTATGTTTGCAGTAATACATATTTTTTTGCGAATACACGTGCATGACAACGAGCTGTAAGTTTATCATTGCAGTAATACATATTATTTGCGAATACACGTACATGACAATGAGCTGTAAGTTTATGTTTGTAGTAATACATACTATTTGCGAATACACGTACATAACAACGAGTTGTAAGTTTATGTTTGTAGTAATACATAATATTTGCGAATATACGTACATGACAACGAGCTGTAAGTTTATGTTTGCAGTAATACATATTATTGCGAATACACGTGCATGACAACGAGCTGTAAGTTTATGTTTGTAGTAATACATAATATTTGCGAATATACGTACATGACAACGAGCTGTAAGTTCATGATTGCAGTAATACATATCGTTTGCGAATACACGTGCATGACAACGAGCTGTAAGTATATGTTTGCAGTAATACATATAATTTGCGAATACACTTGCATGACAACAGCAAAAATGTATAGCAATACCTCGGGGGTTATCTGAAAAACGCCTAGATGAAAATAGTAATGTCAGATTTACCACAAGGAAAAAAATGTAAATCTATCAATAACAATTTCGAACTTATTTTTACCAAAATGTTATTCCGAATATAATGGCAGAAGTAAGTTAAATCTCCAAATACTTGATAGATCATTTGATAAGGTTTTTCCTTCTGGAAAATTTACAAACATCGCACGTACATCTTATTCAAGCTGTAGTTACAACGTTTATGTCTTTAACCAAACATTTATTCCTTTATCTCATAATACTGGCCATAACTTTTGCAAAAACCCACTGTTTAACAGTCCAACTTCCTGTAGTAGGTCAGTGGGCGTGGCTAGCGATCTGTCAATTTTCCAGATTTGTTGATATGTAACTTTCAGGTATTTGTGACCTCTGGTTTAGGGGGTATGAGTGGAGCCCAGGCCAAGGCAGCAGTCATTTGTGGTTGTGTTGGAGTAATAGCAGAGGTAAATATAAAAGAACTAAGAACAGTAAAGTAGACATTACTTCCGTCGTCGTTATTTAAATCACCAACTGGGAAAGACATTTTTGATATGGCTATACGATTGTGATCCTATAAGGGCCAAGTGTGTAATGAACTAGTTATTATTACTCACACTGTTTATAGGTATTTGGGGTTAGTAGATTTGTTGGTCTGTAGCCTTTTTTTTTGTCCGCCCATTTTCTCATAAACTACTTGACGGATACAATTCAAAATTAAAACAACTACTCCGTTTCCAGCAAAGATGTCTATATTATTTTTCGGAATTATATTGTTTAAAAATCTTGTCCGCTACAACTAAATTATGCTTCGAATAAGATTTCACATGTACACTCAGTGTCAAGCAAAGATATACATATTTCATTTTTCTTAGGACCCATTTACATTTGTACTTACCTTGCTGTTATTGCCCTTTGTTGAAAAGTCTAAAAGAAGGGGAAAAACAACCAAAAAAACACACACAACTGTAGTTCATTGTTTTTTCCCTGTGACAAAGAGGTATTATCACTGTCAGACATAGTCTAGTTCTAATTGTTACCAGTTAATCCGAAATTACACACCTTATATTTCATGATTTAAAATTAAAAGATGACACAATTGAACATATTAACTGACATTCATATGGTACTGCTGAAGATTTTATGGCAGAGTTAAAAATCTTCTATTGTGTAGATATAAGGTAAACGCACGATTTGGAGTGCTGGAGTTAGCAAAAAGCTCTTTAACTGTCTTTAAAACATTTAGTCTGCACTGTCATGTCATGCTGTATGATCATCGACGATTTTTTATCACGTATTTAGCAACCGATTTCATGGGATAGAAGCTGTCATTGAAGCTCTACATATAGTTACCAAAAGGCAAAATTATGTTGGTCAAAGATGAGGAGAAAATACAGACGAAAATTCAAAGTGAAGGTGATTTTACGAAAAATGATCGGACAGGTCAGAAAAAATAGCCACAAAAATCTGTTTACTAAACATAGTTTTAAAGAGTCGCTAAACAAGTGGCCATGAACGATTTAAGATAGGCATAGGAATCTTGTTGTTATCAGAATCCCTAGTTTGTTGAATTAAAAAGCTCACATATTGTGCAATACTTTAGTAAAACGATATACGTTTTTAGTATAAAGGTTTAGTAGTAATTTCATTTGTCCCATATTTTCATTATCTGCCGTGGTAAGAGACCAAACCGCAAGTCACCGTGTTTAAAGAGGATATAGGTTGTATAACATTATTACGACAAAGTGATTCTCAGGACGTGCAGGGTTTGAAACGTGTTTTATCGTTTTTTACGTTAAGGTGAGCGGCGAGGCCTTAAACAAGAGATACCAACAGGGCTGGCTCTCCGAAAAGACAAGTGACCTCGAAGAATGCATAAGAATGATCAGAAGAGCGAGAAACCAGAAAATTGCAACAAGCATTGGTTACCATGGTAACGTTGTAGATCTATGGTAAGAACAATTTATTTGCTGCCAAATGAACGGAATACTTAAGACCAGCGATACGTTCAGCTAAATCAACCATATTTCAGAACGTCAAGTATGGAGAATCCTTTTTAAAGAGTGTGTGTTAGAAATAAAGTGAAAAACATCATTAAACATCATTATAAGGTTTAGTGCTTGTATCATCATCATTTTCACTGTATTGTCATAATTGATATTATCATAATTGATATTATTATTATTATTTTTATCGTTATTACTTTTGAAACATTTCTACGCATCAATCGGATGATGTCAGATAATTTAATCGTTGTAGCCACCAAAAATCGTATTTACAGCTTATTTATGTAGCATTTAGCATGTTTAGGTCACTCATCGACATTATATTCTTCATGAAAATGAAAAATGGGCGTAGGGAGACGCTTCTTCAACCTTTTCCTGTTTTTCAAACTTTAGTCTCGTCCAAATTGTAAGACGTTGCAGATGGCAATTAAAATTGAGTTCAATTTCAAAAGTAACCAACCTACCGGGTAGAAAATATTGTTAGAAAAGAAGAAATTGCTTGTTACAAGCAATTTCTTCTTTCCCACAATGTTTTCCTAAAGTACAAAATCACGAGGACGTACAAACCAGGGATTATGCTGGAAAGGGTAAGAAATACTGAGACATAATGTTCTCTTTATATCACCTGTGCAGGGAAAGATTCGTCCATGAGTACAACACAACAGGGGATCTGCTAGTAGACCTTGCTTCGGACCAGACATCATGTCATAACCCATACCTTGGGGGTTATTATCCCGTCCAGGTAAACATCACCGACTCTTTCCCGGGATTAGTGGGACACTTCAGGACTAAACAATGGCTACTCTATTTCTACTGTAAATGTTAAATTTCTACGATAACTTTTGCCTTTAGTAATATTCTACACGGAAACACTTGACAATTGGTGATTTACTGTCGAAACTTGTCCGATGTAGAATACAAGTCATACATCATACCTTGTGGCTTATTATTCCGTTCAGGTGAATACTTATTCATTTTCCGTAAACTACTAACGTTATATTAGTGACTGGGTCTAAAAAAGACTACGTTATTTCAGCTACCATGTTGAATTTTAGCACGATTTCACGCTTCTTAGTAAAACGCACACCTCAGTGGTTATAATCCCATACATATAAAGAATGTGGATTCAACATAATAAACGGTTCGCGGCTGTCAATCGAAGAATCAATCGACCTATGAAAATAGTCATTGAGATAGTAAGTGAACTTTGAACTCCAACATTGGCCGAAAATTATGTGAAACATTTTCGATGGTTCTGCGACTTAAACGTCGTAACTACAGCTCAATCAAGCTGTAATTAAAACATTTAGGTTGTCAACCAACAATTATTCAATTGGCAACATGATTCTGGCCATAAATTTTGCAAAATAACGCCTTAACCCTTTCCTGTACAATCCCTGGGTTTTACGTCCCTGTGATTTTACACTTGAGAAAACATTGTGGGAAAAGAAGAAATTGCTTGTGACAAGCAATTTCGTCTTTTCTCACAATATTTTCTACCCTGTAGGTTGGTTTCTTTATATAATGCACCATCTTTTAGTTGTCATCTACAACTTCTTTCAAATTGGACAGGTCCAAAATTTTGAAAAACAGGAAAGGGTTAAACTTCCTGTTGGAGGCAGTGGGCGTTGCCAGCGGAGTCAGTGGGCGGGGCCAGTGATCCGTCATTTATAGACTGTATACTATATATTTCCCAATAGAAAAAAAACTTATTGTTACGGAACAGGTAGTTCGTTTGAATGTAAATTTCTTAAACTTTCTAAAGAAAAGTCCGGCTAACAGGCATTGAGATAAACAGAAGTCAACTGCATCACTTACCCTATAATACAGACAAGGTCAAGGTTGAAGAAGTGGTAGCTGACATTTCGATATGGGTGTCAAATGGAAGCTTTGAAACTGGGCATAGTTAAAAAAAATGTATGTAACAAGTACTATAAGGCTACAAACTACGAAAAGACAAATTGCAACAATGTTTTCTTCCTAAATAATATCATGAAAGGGAAAACTTTGACTAATTTTAAGTGATGGGCTTATTCAGGGGAAATAAAACTAGACCGGCCCCTTTTGCTGGATTAAGTAATTATATCAATATTTCAGCTGTCATATGAAGAGTCATTGGCCATGATGCATGGGGATCCAATCAGATATAAAAACTTGGTACAAGAAAGGTATACAACGATTAATATTTTCAATGTATTGTATAAGGTAAACAGAGTTTTGAAGGCTTAACTTCACTAACAAGAAACTTTTCTTTCCAGCCGTACATATAGATGTGAACTTGGACATGGAAAAAATGCTGCTAAAGGAAAGAAGTTTTTTTTCAATTATAACAAATGTTCAGCTAAATCATGGAAATACAAAGTTCAATCAACTTGACGGTTTTCTTCCTACTAGTAACAATTTCGAGTAAATTCTTGTGAAATCTACAATCATTAAATGAAGTATAGCGTCGATAGACGCGCAAAATGTCGTAACTACTGCTTTGTTCAAGCTGCAGTTACGACATTTTGCACGCCCATCGACGATAGGGTTGATAATTTAGACATATACATGATGTATGGAGAACAAGTTGCAGAAGCTAGTAGGAGCAATTCCAGCAAAATCCCTCCTTTTACACCAATCAAGAAAATAGTGCTGGAAAGCAATGTAGACATGGCTTGTTACAAGCAATTTCTGCATTTCCACATTATCTTCTACCCAGAGAGACAAAGATTTTTAATAAGTTCAACAATTTGGAATTGTCGTCTGCAACTTCTTTCAATTTGGACCACTCTAAAATATATCTTTGTGTGGGAACGTGCTAACTGGTACTGATGAACTTGTTCTATTCAAAGTTTACGACGACAAGTGGTTGCGATCAACAGATTGGCGGACAAAGGAATGTATTTTTGGGATTATGGAAATGCTTTCTTGCTTGAAGCCTCAAGAGCTGGTAGGTCATTTCATTATTGATTGCTTCAAGCAATACTTTGATCCCGAAATATTCATGTTTTGACAACAGCTTGAACAGGTGTATGGATTGAGATCAGCCTGCACATACGTGGAGTCTGATCTTAGTTTACACTATCTGCTTTGTCTTTTAGTGTTGAGAAAATATTTGAATACAAAGTCGATATAGATTTGATAAAAGTTTGAAATTATGTCAAGAAAGGATTTACATTCAGCTGGACAAGGGTTAAGAAACGGCTACGCGCTTTTCAGTAATTTCAAGACTTTATTATCCCAGTATAATAATTGTTATATATCTTAGTTAAGTTTAGTTAATATCTAAAGTATCTAATCAAAGTATTGTTCATATGTATATGCACTATGATATAACTGATTCGATTGTAACCCCTGTTTACATTTTTCTCCAGGAGCAGATGTAGGACAAAACACACTGCTTCATGGAACCTTTTTTCGTTATCCTAGTTATGTTCAAGAAATCATGGGGGACATATTCTCTCTTGGATTTGGACCGTTCCGGTAATTTCTCATAGTTTATCAACACATTCACACACAATGAGCCTTTTTGACAACCCTCAAGAAAGACAATTGGGAAAACATTGTGTAAAATGAAGAAAGTGCCTGTTACAAGCAATTTCTTCATTTCAGAATGGTTTCAACCAAGAAAGTTGAAAAAAAAAAAAATCTAAAATTTCAGAAACTTTAAATTTTCGTCTGCAATTCCTTTCAATTTGGACTTGTCTAAAATTTTGTTATCTGGTAATGGGTTAGAGTCAAATTATTTAAAGTCAACGTTAGTTCTGGTACTTAACCCATTCCAACTCAAGCCCTCCTTTTTACGCCCCGCAATTAAAGAGCTTTGGAAAACATTGTGGAAAATGAAGAAATTGCTTGTATCAAGCAATTTCTTCATTATCCACAATGTTTTCTACCCCAAAAGACGAAAAAAATTAAAATTACATCAACATTAAAATTGTTGTCTGCAGCTCCTTTCAATTTGGACTGGTCTAAAATTTTGTTGTGTGGGAATGGGTTAAAGTATCCGAGTCATCAACAATGTCGAATGCTTACCATATCCTAGATATATTGTCTAACAGGTCATGGAATCTGCCAAATTTATTCAAACTACGACAAAAAATGAAAATGTTTTAATGTTCGAGGTTTAACATGGGCAAAATAGAAATATCATAAGGACTTCTACTGATAAACCCCAGCTAATAGCCATTTTTTATGAACCTGAAAAAATAAATTATCACCAAAAAGTTAAGCTTATTTTTCGTTGAATATTGTTTTAAAAACAAACAACATCTAAATAAGATGTAGAAAAAATTGTAGAATAAGGATAAATTGCTTGTTACAAATAATTTCTTCTGTTTCCACAATATTTTTTCAAAATCAAATGGACGTGAAATCCAAAAAAATTACAGGAATTGGTTAATGAACATGAAAAAAATAAATGACCGCTAAAGAGTTAAGCTTATTATGCGTTGATTATTGTTTTAAAAACAAACAGCATCTAGAATATTTGAATTTGAAAGACGATATAAAAGGGGTGTGAATTGATGATGATTAGTTATAACTTCATTTTGATTAAGTTTACATTGATATTGGTTTATAGATGGCAATATCTCCTTTTACCACAAAGAATTCATTGATAAGATATTATGTTTAAGGGTTTCAAACGGTTGGGATTGTGTGGTCAGGGGTAAATTTGTACTTATTATCACAGATGGGTTTGCACTAGTTGTGACTCGGTTGACCTTGACACTACTGATGAAATCGCAGTGACAGTTCTAGAGGACATCATTAATGAAGGAGGTAATTCAAACATGTTTTCTTAAAAGATGTATATAATGATTTTTTTAATGTTGTTACGCAAAACATATTTTCAATGCTTTACGGTGAATTATCGAGATTTCTCGGTGGATAATAAATTCACAACTTCACCCAAAATTAGTGAAATTGTCAAATTGATAAACTTGTTGTTTTGGTATATTCAGCCGTGCATTTATTCATATCGCACTACAGACCGTTATCTCATTGGGACCGAGATTACGATGAAAGCATCAGTTTGCTATGCAATTCAGGTGCTAACTGACTGGCTTTGACAGATTTGGTCTCTCAATTTAATTTAAGAAATAGAATAACCGTTTATTACTCATGCAAGATCGTTATATCTGTCACTGGGCGAGTAAGAAAATCTATATTCAAACTCGTGGTTTCGCTTTTGTTGTTCACTCATTGAAAGATAAATCGATCTTACAATGAAAGAAAAAAGTATTCTTTATATATGTTTTCTTCATACCGTTTGTCATGTTATTTAAGAGATGAAGAGAATATTTTTTGTTTTCACGGAGGTACATCCATGAAAACAAAAATTTTATCTTCATTTGTTATAATTTAATATAATCGAGCTTAAAAAGGCAAAAACATTACAAATTTGATACCTTTTGGTATGGGACTATTTTGTGCGGAAACATACAAAATCGCTGCGAGCTCAAAATTTGGTCATGGAGTTATGAATAATTTTTTCGACCAATCAGAACGCTCGTTTTTGATAGACGAAACTAAACATTAAATTATAAAGATTTGATCGATATTTATATCATTTTAAATAGTATTGCACGAATAAAGAATGTTTAGTATTAAATGCTTTATCGAATTAAGCAAAATTTTGAAGAAAATGCTGAGTTTTAGACTATGAATTGTCATTTGATGGATTTTCAATCTTCATTTTTCCAGTTAAAGAGAATGTTAAACAGCAATACAATGACAATATTCGATGGATTAAAGAAGCCTCAAAAAATAAAATGGTAAGTTTTCATCACTATTTTAATCATGTTTAAAAATCTTAATGTACTACCCAGCCCTTATTTGCAATGTATCTAATTGACTATTATCAAAATCCAGGCAAAATTCAGATTTTTTTTTTCAAAATATTTCTCTTACACAATGCTTTACAACCATTCTATGAAGATTTCAGCGTGAAATACTCCCTAGGAATAACCTAACGGCGATAGTATGTGTTCGACAACTAAGCCGTCGTCATAGCCCAGTTGGTAGCGCGTCGGACTGTCAATCTAGAGGTCCCGGGTTCGATCCCCGACGGCGGAACTCATCCTTTCTGACTATTTGTCTCTCACCAATGGATCGATAATCGTAGACCTATGTGGGATAGCACCTGGAGGCTAGAAAAGGATGTAATGGTAGTACTGGTGTGAGAAATACCAGGATTCCATTGTTAGGTGCTCCAGCCACCGCGATATAACTGAAAGTGGCGTAAAACCCAATTCAAACAAATAAACAAACAAACAAGTGTTCGACTACTTAAAGCTATAAAGATTTTAAGACGTCGCGAAGGACCTATCACTAGACCATTCTATCGTGTAGAAACCCGCGCCTGTAACGGTAACATAGGAGTGGTCGTAGTGTACTTCTCAAGGACTGAACAACAAGTATTAGGAATTATATCTCCAACACCAAGCAATGTGGGCGATCTCTGAACTGTGGATTGTAGATCTTGGTTATTAGACCGAGGGTTACCCTATCTTTTTAGAATTTCATGTCTTGAAAGTAGTAATTCTACAAATAAAACATACAGATTTTTTTCAACACCCATTTCTGTTTATTTTACGATCTTCTTAGGATATCCCTATCAGATTAACCTCGTTCGTTCAATCCTAGGTCAAACAAAAATATGAATAAATAAATGATAACTGATCTGAGTTATAAGCAGTTACAACCGACGTTTCGTATCGCATTAAAATTAGATAAGAAATATACAATATACAAATGATTTTAATAACCCCTTTCAATATTTATGTTCTAAAATCAAAACAAGAACAAGTGAATTTTTAGCAACCTACCTTTGTACAGGCGGGGATGACGAAATTTGTACTCTATTCATATCAGACTGACAACCAATACATTTAGCTAACGCTTTGTATCGCTCCGACTGATTGATAATTACTGGAAACAGCATCAACTTTGTGCAGTTTAAGTTGCAGCAGTTTATTTTTTTATATTAATGGATTCAGTTCCCCTTGCTTGACTTACGTTTAATTAGTTTTTTTCTATACAAACATAGTTTATGGTGAGGAATATCGTGTTTAAACGAACAACATTGCTTGTTACAGGATTGAAAACAAGTTGTAAACTTATGGCTATTTGAAAGGGTATTTAAATTTCCAATTTTAAATCATAGGTGGTTGGCTCTCAAGCAAGAATTTTATACTCGGACGATAAAGGAAGAGTTGCTATAGCTATAGCTTTTAACAAAGCCATTGCGGATGGTCAAATCAAGGTAAGTTTGAAACGATGCTTATACAACGAAGAAAATTTTTTTTCCCCTGTACCACTGACTAGTACTTCTCACCCATTCCACAAAAATAGTAGAGGCGTTACAAATTTAACGTTTAAATGTGAGACCCATGGTGTGACGTTGTAGTTATAAGTGGAATTCGCTGTTCCCTTTTTCTACGTTGCCTTAATCGATAGATATTAAGAAAGACATTTAATGGTCGATCGATTTTCAAAGCTTTACACATATATACAAAATATTTCTACATGTAATTTAAATGAAAGGACTAAACCTTACTTTGTCATGTTTAACAAGTGGCCTTGAATGGGTCATGGATAACATTTGTATCAAGTTTCATAGTCATAGGTTGAGCAAGGAAACTAGTTTCAATTAAAATTCTATTGCGACTATGACGTTTGACCTACGTGACCCGAAATCAAAAGAGCCCCGCCTTGGATCATTGGCAACAATATTATGAAGTTTAATGGTTTGTAGTTCAGATGTTCTAGACTTAGAACAGGGAAACGAAGAAGTCTATGGACGGACGGATAGACAGACAGACATGATGAAACCAATGTGTCCGCCGTTTACTTCGTGGTAGGGGTATGATTAAAATTATTATGATTACAACAGGGTAGTATTGTAATCAGCCGTGACCACCATGATGTTAGCGGTACTGACAGCCCTTACAGAGAAACGTCCAACATTTATGACGGATCAGCATTTTGTGCTGGTAAGTGGTCTTACTCATGCCAAAGAATATAGATCATCAATCAGTATAAATACAAATCTTGTAAAGAAAAATACTCTTTCCTCTCTTGATTGACCGATCGTAGCTGTCAATCAAGGAACCAATTGACCAATCAAATCATTTATTCAGCCCGGAATTCAGATTTGAACTCTAACATTGTCCACTATTGGTGTGAAACTCTTTTGTTGGTTTAGCGACTTGAAAGTCGTAACTACAGCCTATTGAAGCTTTAGTTACGACCTTTAGGTCGCCATCATACCATTTCATTTGTTATTACATGCTACAATATTGCCGAATAACCCCGTTTAAATTCTAAGCGGAAATTGCTGTCGGAGTCAATGGGCGGGCCCAACGGAGTCAAAGATGGGTCAATTATACACTTAGTACCCGACAGCTTCCCAATAGCGTGTTTGTGTGTGTGTGTGTGTGTGCGCGTGGTTTTTTCTTTGTTTGTTTTTTGCTTTTCATATTAAGATGGAAATAGCATGGTCGATTCTGTTCCTAAACAGATACAAAACACTTTTATATGTGTGCTTAGCTTGTTCCATCACTCAAAAATGGCGAATCGGAGAAATCAGTAAAAAATAGACACGGTCAGGTAGATAAGATCCTGTCACCAAGCTTAGATTTTAAATATGTTATTAGCATAAAGAAGAAGACGATACATTTTGCAGAAAAGTTGTCAATGGCAATACTTCGACCCTGTTAGACGTGCACAGTAACCGTAGTCTGACAAGGATTGGCTCTTTTCGCACCTTCATATCTTTCTCGTCTGATTTACAAATTTGAATCATTTTGCAGATATGGCTGTTCAGATTCGTTTAGAGGTGCCACATGGGTTGCTCTGATTTACAAATTTGAATCGTTTTACAGATATGGCTGTTCAGAATGCTATTGATGATTCGTTTAGAGGTGTCACATAGGTTGCTCTAATTTATAAATTTGAATCGTTATACAATATACAGATATGACTGTTCAGAATGCTATTGGTGATTCGTTTAGAGGTGCCACATGGGTTGCTCTGATTTATGAATCGTTTTACAGATATGGCTGTTCAGAATTCTATGGCGATTCGTTTAGAGGTGCCACATGGGTTGCTCTGATTTGTGAATTTGAATCGTTTACAGATATGGCTGTTCAGAATGCTATGGGCGATTCGTTTAGATGTGCCACATGGGTTGCTCTGATTTATGAATTTGAATCATTTCAAGGTATGGCTGTTCAGAATACTATTGGTGATTCGTTTATGGGTGCACATGGGTTGCTCTGTTTTATAAATTTGAATCGTTTTACAGATATGGCCGATCAGAATGCTATTGTTGATTCGTTTAGAGGTGTCACATGTGTTGCTCTGATTTATGAATCGTTTTACAGATATAGCTGTTCAGAATTCTATGGCGATTCGTTTAGAGGTGCCACATGGGTTGCTCTAATTTGTGAATTTGAATCGTTTACAGATATGGCTGTTCAGAATGCTATGGGCGATTCGTTTAGATGTGCCACATGGGTTGCTCTGATTTATGAATTTGAATCATTAACAGGTATGGCTGTTCAGAATACTATTGGTGATTCGTTTAGGGGTACCACATGGGTTGCTCTGTTTTATAAATTTTAATCGTTTTACAGATATGGCTGATCAGAATGCTATTGTTGATTAAGAGGTGTCACATAGGTTGCTCTGATTTATGAATTTGAATCGTTTTACAGATATGGCTGTTCAGAATGCTATCGGTGATTCGTTTAGAGGTGCCACATGGGTTGCTCTACATAACGGGGGAGGTGTTGGATGGTAAGTAAATGTGAATAATGGATTATTGAATTTGTGCGTTCATAATCTTATTTTAGTTTCGTCTATCAAGATTTAAGCGTTTTGATTGGTTGAACTTAATTTTCATACCTCCGTGAACAAAACTCTTAGTCAGCAACTATTTTGTATGCTTTCGCACAAAATAAATCAATGAAATTTTACGCAAAACTAGTAAAACATTTACTTTTTTAATGGCATTAAATTATAAGAAATGAAGAAAATAGAAGTTTTTTTTTTCGTTCATTGCGGTAATAAACCTAAAAATTAATCACACTAATGTATGAATCCGTTTTATATTCATACCTCAATAAAGGCGAAAACTTTCTCTTCATTTCTGAAATGAATAATGAATTTTGAATTGAGTAAGATTGAATTTGTGCGATATAACACTTGTTTTTCATTATTTGAGTCTGTGAAAAGCTAAATGTTAAGTAATGAAAATAAAATTCTCGAAATAGAAAATGTCTGCATATTCATGCTCTTTGAATCATTTTGTAAATGTTATAACTCATTCTCAATGTTTTTGAACTGAGCGTAAAACAGAACAGCATTGAACTTTGGGATGCATGCTATATGAACATTATTTTCAAAGAGTGCATAATTTCATTTTGAATTTACATATTTGATTGGATTCTAAAGTACATAGTCTTAATCCATTAACACACGGCATTTTTTAGACTGGTCTATTTTGAAAGAATTTGCAAACGATAATTTTAGTTAATGAAATTTAAAAAAAAATGTTTTTCAAACAAAGCGGATAATGAAGAAATTATTTGTAAATACAATTTCTTCGTTTACCACATTTTTTCAAAGTTTTTTCTTCGAAGCATCCAAAAGTGTCATTGTGAAGGAATGGATTAATAACTGATGCCATAACAATTTATGATATAATTTTTCATCAACAGGGGTGAAGTGATGAACGGGGGATTTGGGCTTGTTTTAGATGGCTCGAATGTAAGTTGGTATAGATATTTCCATTTAGATTATTGATAGGAGATGTTAAGGCGGTTATTGAATTTATTTAACAATTAATGACCTGGATATGCTTTAACTAACTCGGACTTTTTAATCCAGTGTAAAAATTCTATCAGACAAATGATTATAACAATGAAATAATATCATCAAGTAATGTTGCTTGTGCAGTGTTTGAACTTGGGCGATTTTTCAGTTGATTTAACTTTAATGGTCTATCATATCACACACTATTAGATTTAATTTGAGCTTCCAATAAATGATAGATCGTGGTCCCTCCCACGGACTCCGCTGACCACGCCCTCTGACTCCAGAGGAAATTTCACCTACATATTAAACGGCGTTTATTTGGAGAATTTATGGCCAGTTAAATGCAACAAAAAAGTAAAATGGTTGGTTGGGGACTTAAACGCCGTATCTACAGCTTGAATGAGCTGCAGTTACGACGTTTAAGTCGCCAAACCAACAAAAATGCCTCACATAAATATCGGCCAATGTAGGAGTTCAAAGTCTTCTTCCTGTCTAAATGATTTATTTAATCATTGGTCGTTTGATTCTTTGATCGACAACTACGACACTTTCACATGCGCGCCAAGTTAAGATTCGGACCAGTCAGTGCATTATCAGAGACAATTTCAAGGATTATACAAAAGATAAACTTTTTCTTACGTTTAGCCTATATCACTATATCCTACATTTTGACGCACTGAAGAACTACCGCTTAAAAAATTGAGAAAATGAAATAAATTTTATGATAAGCTTATTTTCCCTTTACTGGCTATATTTTCAACCCCAATTCGCTTTTATTTTTTTTTCAAATTGTTGCGATATGATTTGTTATTTGTAATTTCTTTCAAATTGTACCGGTCTAAAATTTGGTCGTCTGGTTATCTGTTCAGATCGATAGAAATCTTACACTTAATAAAAATCAATTTTCAGGAAGCTGGAGAAAGAGCAAAGAGAATGCTATCATGGGATGTGTCAAACGGGGTAAATATTCTAGCCCAACCTTTAATGCAACAGTGTGAACACACACACACCCACACACACACACAATTCGAGTTTATATGTACTTTACATGAGCAAAAGAAATCGTCGTTGGGCGAGCAAAATTTCGCAAACACAGCCTTATTCAACTATATTTACGACATTTTGCTCGCCCAACGTCGAAAATCTTTTGTTACTTTTCATCACATTTAGCCCTCCAATCTCGTGCATATGGATAAATAGAGAGGAAACAAATTGGGAGATGGGGTATTCCTGATATCATTGGCTTTTCCCTTTTCCCACATTGATTGCTGTTTGATGAGAAATGTGTCCATTTTAACTACGTTTGGAAATAAAATTTTGGTAATCAATATGGCATACGAATAAAATTCTCTGATCAAAGCTTCTTTCTTTTCCATTGTGTTTTCTTTTAGTTGAAAATTCCATTTTGCTCCTTTTCACTTAATTGTTTATAATTGAAAAGCCTTAGAATCTGTCATGTTATAATCTGTGCAAAAGAAATAACATTTTTTCGTTGTTCGTTGTAGTATCAATATTGGAATCGTACAGAGCCACTTTAGAACATGATTAACGAGTCTATTCTATGAGAAATTTGGTGTAGTATTTATCATATCCTGAAATAGAGTACAATGATTAACCTTGAATAAATTAGGCGACAAATCACATACTATGCTAACTATTATAATGGCGTGTAATTCTTAGTATAAAACATTTATTTTTTTATATAATCTTGCAACCGATTACACGCCATAGATAACGTGATGATGGAGAATAACAAATGCCCTATCTTTTAAATACTTAACCCATTTATTATACCACACAATGACGCTTTTTTGGCGCCCCGAAGAAATATGATCATGGAGAACTATGTATGAAACGGAGATATTGCTTCTTACAAGCAATTTCTCCTTTTTCTCAAATGTTTTCTACCTTATTTAGTACATATTTCTAATTCAGGTGCAATTTAAATAGTCGTCTGCAACTTTTTTTTTCAATTTGGACTGGTCTAAAATTTTGTCGACCACTAATAGGGTTAAAGACGTGGATAAAAGTGCATGTATATCAGAGCCTGTGCCAAGTAAAGACAAAGATCAGTTTGTCTTGCCGCACAGTCTGATCAGAGTCTTCACTTTGCACTCTACAGATAGATACTAACTCAAACTGGAATCCTTGTATTTCTCACACCAGTTCTACCATTACATCCCTTCCTAGCCTCCAGATGCTATCCCACATAGGTCTACGATTATCAACCCATTGGTGAGAGACAAATAGTCGGAAAGGGTGAGTGCCGCCGTCGGGGATCGAACCCGGGACCTCTAGATTGACAGTCCGACGCGCTACCAACTGCGCTATGACGGCGGCTCCAGTCGTGATTGCGATGTTTTGATTACCCACCCACATATTACCGAAATAACTCCGAAAAAGCCGAATTCGCTATCAGAATCGATACTTCAGTACCCTCCTTTGCACCATCTCAACCCTTATCTTGCTGTATAAATTACCTTACAGAATTGCTGTGGAATCAAAGGTCGAAAGCACTGATAGAACTTGTTGTTCAAAAATCAATATTGTTTTAGAAATCAACTTCATAAGCAACTCTGGCAGGAAAAAAGTACAAGCAGGAGGTATAGAATAAGATCAGCCTGCACATAAGTGCAGTCTGATCTTTGTCTACACCTCCTGCCGAAACCGGAATATTCCGGGTTCAGCATGACCAGGGTTAAGAGCGTATCCATCCCTCGAAAAGTTTAAAATATTACCATAGTTAACTATTTTCAACGGAAGTATTTGATCTACAGTCTGATGATTCAGGTTATTGTGTGTAATGACCTTAATTGTAACTGGACGAAATAAAAGATATGTCCTTTACTGATCTGTTCTGTTGATCAGAAGTGTAAGTCACGCTGGGGAGGTCTGTGACAAGCTTTAGGTAGTAGATGTCCCAACAATACCTGCACAAATAATAAGTTTAAAAAAAATGCCCCAACTTTATCCATTTTCCGTCCAATCCCTGATTTTTACTATCCTGTGATATCATTCTAGGAACTTGAACATTTTAGAAAAAGAAGAAATTTCTTGTAACAATCAGTTTCTGTCATATGGGCTGGTAACATTTTTTGTTATTCTACTTACTTTATAATGTCGTCTGCCAACCTTTGAATAAGGACAAGAAAAACAGTAAACGTTTTTTGAAAAGCTGAGTTGTAATACATCATTTTAAATGGCGTAAAGTGGTTTACAAATTTTTCAATTGGGGATAATTTTCTACGCAGATTTTACTCCCAAAACTGACCTATTTGTTTACTTAAATTTGAAGGTTGCACGTCGATGTTGGGCCGGTAACAACAAAGCCAAAGAGACAATATGCCAAATAATGGAAGATAATCCAAAAATGAAAGTCACGGTGCCAAATGAAGTTGAAGATGATGCATTACTAGATCGAGCCTTGAAAAACTGATATTATTAAAACGAGTTTTTAAAAACGATATGTAGACATTAAATGATAATATCTAATATTATATGGAGTTTCGGTTGTTGCTTTTCATATGTATAATGCCAAAAAAGGCGCGATCAATTTACCAATCGCGGCTGTCGATTAAAGAATCAATCCACCAATCAAATTACTCCTATAGACCGGAAGTAAACCTTGAACTCTTACATTGGTCGACATTAATGTGAAACTTATTTGTTTGTTTTGCGACTTAAACCTTTCCCGTTCAAACACGGGATTTTACGTTTCTGTGATTTTATACTTGAGAAAACATTGTGGAAAAAGAAGAAATTACTTGAAACTAGCAATTTCTCCTTTTTCCACAATATTTTCTACCACATGGGATGATGTCATTTCAAATGTCACCCTGTTTTCATTGTCGTCTGCAACCTCTTTGAATTTGGACTAGTACAAATTTCCTAAAACGGGAAAGGGTTAATACGTCACAACTATAGCTTATTCAAGCCATAGTTACGACGCTCAGGTCGCTAATCATCCATTTTACATATTTTGTGACATGTTACTGGCCATGATTTTTTGTAAAATAACGCCAATCGATGTCAATGGGGATTTCCTGTAGGAGTCAGTGGGCGGGATAGCGATCTGCCAATGATCAAAAATTGGATATTTTGGAAATGGTATGTAAATGTATGATGTTTAGAGTTAAGTATATTCCGAATTGTTCTGTTAAAGATAAAGTGTTTCTTTGACAAAAAATTTGACCCATTTAATTTCGGCAGTATTGAACTGAGGCGTATTTATCTAAAAATTCAGGCGGCGTCGGGTATGAACGTAATTTCTGTAGCGTTTCCATGACGTTGCAAGAGCCACTGCCCTGAGTACAAGGGAACGTATACGCTACGGCGTGTTGAGCCGTAAGCCCGGCCGAGCCGGATACGTTGCCTCCGCAAGTTCGTAAACTCAGCACCACGATTTTCTTTTTCTTTTCTTTTTTCTGTTCGGCGTGCATTCGGCGATCACCAATGCAAAGCTTTATTAACATGACGGTTAGCTGTTCTTTCTTCTTTAATTATTTCTCAAAAACAATATCAAACCAAGAACTCCACGAAGATGCCACACACCATCTCTCTGTCCGCTTCAGTCTCTTGCTTACCATTGGTCCTTGCGAACATAGTCCTGTGGTCATTAGTCTTTGGGTAATGTTATTATTTCCTTGTGGGAAAATGCTACAAATTATCTATCTATCGATCTTTGTATACTGTCTTACACCCTCGCGTACATTTTTATACAGCGTTGCACTGTCGATGTTGGTTAGAAGAAAAGGAGATAAAAAAGTAAAATAGTGCAGACAGTTAAAGGATGAAAGGGTTCAAACAGGTGAAGAAGAAATCTACAAGAAGATTTGAAAAAAAATATCTAGATTTAGATCATGGCTTGATGTATTGCAGTTAACTAACTGCAGCCTTGAATGAATCAAGATATTTCAAGCAGACGATACTTTCTGGTACTGCGACAAGTCCGTGAAATAATTTTGAAAAAGACGCATAGGCGTACATGAGCACACCTCTGTCCCAAAACCCTCTTTCCAATCTTCAAGCATGGCCGCAGCACTGGACCTGTAATCATAGTCGTTTAGGGCCTATCGCGCTGCACGACCTTTTCGAGTTAGGCTATTTTTTCACATGTGAAAGGGTCCCAGACCGAGGAGGAATACCCAAGTTGTGGTCGTACTAGTGTGTTGTAGAGTCTCTCTTACCTTTTGGCTTTTCGTTTTGATATTTCTACGAATGTACCTCTAGTTACGGTTAGCAATACTTGTTATTCTGTCGATTTTGGAGTTCCAGGATAGTCCACTGGATATATACCCCCCCCCCCCCCCGCAAGTACCTGGCACCTGTGTCAGCCTCCATGACCTGTCCGTGTAGCGAATATACTGTACTGTATATTGTATACTCAATTCATTGGAAGCTGTCACACGCACCACTTGGCACTTGGAGGGGGTGAACTCTTTCTGTGTCAGCCCGATCGATAAGCTCAGATGGTAGACTACTTGATTTTAAACGTCAAGATCAATGGTAAGGGATCTAGACTGACAATAACAACTAATAATCTAATGATGAGACGTGAAACCGAGGCTCCGTGTGCCGGTGCTATCCATCGACCCGTTGTCTGTGCATGTCATATTCTCCGAAGATTGTCCTGTCTTCGGGACAGTATCACTTATCCAGATTGGGATTAATCTTACTACGTCGTACGTATAACTCCATATCATATAGCCAAAAAGTAGCAAGTGGGTAATTGCAATAAAACCTACAATAGTGGAGAAATCAAACTTAACTGTCGCCCAAAATTAATTAGAAAAATAATTATTTTTAATTGCGAAAGTACTCATGTCTTACTTGTGCTCCAATAAGAGACATCAAAAACTCGAAGCGTGCGTTTCATGGCCGCTGACATTTTGAATGAAGTTCCACGGAATCGGCCGAGTTGTCACGAATGACATTACCCAGAAGGCTCAAATTAGATAGGTCAGTACTTGGAAAATGCCACCTATCGGAAGATAACGTCCATCGACCAATATTGAAAGAATCAGGTGGAGCTCTCAGCAGTTTCGTCCTGTATCATTGCACTATCCACTGTAAAAAACTATTCGTCTTCTGGGGGCGTCGCTAATATGGACATGTGCTACGGTCGGGACGATAAATAAACGGAAAACACACACCCACCGGTCCCCCCCCCCCCTGTCTTCCTTCACCGACAGCCTATCAAGGTCAGTCTGTCGGAGTTGTTTATTGGCATTAGTGCCACCAATAATCAACTGTATACTGCGGTATCATCTGCGGAATTGTCTCACTTTTGACGATAGTTCCACAGGGAGTCATTGATGTATACGAGGGATAGCCGTGATCGGCCCTATCCGGACTGACCATTGAATAGTCCAGAGGTCACTGTCACCGATCCTGATTCCTAGCCATCGCCCAATACAACAGTATGTGACCGGTTTCCAAGAAAAGCCCGTATCCATGACAGCATTTTTCCTCTGATCTCGGGCTTGTGGAGCTTCCTTTTTTTTAATGATTAACATTGTCAAAGTCTAACAGTATGAGATCAGTCATCTTTTTCCTCACCCGCATTCCTGGCAAGATCCCCAAACAACATGGTGAGCTGCGTTTTACGACCGTGTTTCTCTGAAACCAATTACATGTACAACGTGATGTTTCGTTTGGTTCCCCCT
This sequence comes from Fragum fragum, assembly GCA_946902895.1. Classification (NCBI taxonomy): domain Eukaryota; kingdom Metazoa; phylum Mollusca; class Bivalvia; order Cardiida; family Cardiidae; genus Fragum; species Fragum fragum. The sequence goes on from OX336371.1 coordinate 35,476,321, forward strand.
TTTCCATTACCTGAGAAGAACCCAAGTGATGCCTAGACTAGCCTAGCCTCTTCCGTTTTTGAAGCAGTCAAATGGACTAGAGAAGCCTCTCCCGCATGGCTATCAAAAAGGGTTACTTTAGCGCAGAAAAAAGATAATGATAAACAGGGTAGGTATAAAAAGTAAACACCGAAGAGAAGGACTATTAGCAAGGTAAGTTAAGTACTTCTGGTTGCCATATTTGCCAACTATGATCAAACTCCGCTCCGCATTTCAGCCTAGACCCGTTGTACCCCAATATTTCTCCTTTTGGGATGATGTTTTCGAGTATTGGCGAGAGCATTCCTGTTCTACGCAATCGCAGACCACTGCTGCTCTGTGTGCTAGTGGATTCCTGTTGGGGTTATTTGCTGATAGTGATGTGGTTTGAACTGGACCTCCACCTAGACTGGTAACACTGTCGACTTTAATGAAGTCGGTCGACGGCGGTACCGGTCTAGACCTCCACCCACCCCTGCGTTAGGCCGTCCCGAATTGGGGAAATTTCGTTGGTTGTTGCGTTCTTGAATGTAAATTTGACGAAAAGCTCATCCTTGATAGTATCATTTTCCTATCATGAATTTCAAGGCATATTAACTCTCTTTAAGACGAACTCAGGTTCCGATCCAAACATAATTTGTGAAAAGAGCTAAACACTGCCAAAACTGACACCTTTACTCTATTTTTAATTATTGAAAATCATACAGGAGTGTAACCTGGTGGAGCTGGAAACAAAATACCAAAGACTAATTTTACGATACGAGAGGTTTATCGACACCGTTTACAAATGCAAAAAGAAAAATGTATGTTGACGAAATGAAGCTCACTGAGAATGTTACTCGTAGTTTCCGTGTTGCTAAGATTTTTCGGGAAAATGCGGATAAGATCACAAGTATAGACTTTTCTTCGAATGGCGAGACACTTATATCGAGCAGTGATGACGATTCAATCGTGATATACGACTGCCAAAATGGAACGTAAGTTTGCTGTAGATTCCGCGTCAGTTGACAAGATCACGGATACCCCAAGATCACTGTCAATCCTTTTTATTCGATGGCTATTTTAACATTTTACAATGTTAAGATTAAATGAAAACAGAACTACATATTTATCATTTAATTGTAAAAGAGAACATTAACAATTTTAATCCGGCCCGCGTACAATTCGACCCCAGTGAAAAAAGATTGTAGGAAAGAAAGTAACAGGAAAAAAATTACCGGGAAAAAAAGTATCAGGAAAAAAAGTAACACTTCCATAATTTGATATATCTGATGTTGTTCATGGTTCATGAAATATAAGAGTAAAAATATTATTCATTACCAATTGGTTTAAATGTGATGATTAGTATGTGATAGTAATTAAACATAAGTGGATTTAAAACACTTTCAAATGGATATAAAGTGCTTTCGTCATCTTTCCAATGCCTGAATACACACTTACTTATGTAAAGGCGTCTGTTTTAAGATGACCTAATGCGTCTCAAGCCATTGAGGAGTTAATATTCAATTTATTTATTATTTATTTTGAAAGATAATTCTACCTTAGTCATGTTAGTAAGCAAAAATACAATAGTACTTAAATGTATGCTTAATCTTTTCCTATAGTAATGATTAGGATAACATTGTGGCAAAAGGAGATCAACTGATATTTAAATGATTAATGAATTTGATATTGTGTGTAAAAGATTTAAAATAAATATTTTCACTAGATTTGTAGGGTAGACTACATGAAGTTTCTAAATGTCAAACAATCCATTCAGAAAGTCAAAATACTTGTCAAAGTTATTTATTCCATCATAGAACATGAATTATAAATAACAAATCATTTCTGTTAAGAATTTCACATTTTTTAATTAATATCAAGTTCTGGTTCAAAGACATGTTTTTTTATTTTTATGTTTTATTCCATCACATAGAACATTAAAGATACAAAACGAATCATTTCTGTAAAAAAAAAACATGTCTTATAATATGAATTTCTGAATCAAAGACATGTTTTTAGCTAACCTGAGCATGAAGTGATCTGGGAGAGCTATTGTGATCGGTCATTGTCCGTCGTCTGTCCATCCGTCTGTCCGTCCGTCCGTTTACAACTACAAAAAAATCTTCTCCTCTTAAACTAACCATGGAATTTCTACAAAACTTCACAGAAATGATCCTTAGGTCATGCTCTTTCAAAATACTTCAAAGAATTAAAATCCATGAAGAACTCTGGTTGCCATGGCAACAGAGTTAAAAAACTTAAAAATTCTTCTCCTCCCAAGCGGTAAGGCCTAGACCTTAGATATTTGGTACAAATCATCATCTTTTGACCCTCTACCAAAATACTTCAAAGATTTACTGTATTATGAAAATTGGCCCTTTTCAGGGCGATCCCTGATTTTACATAGAAATAAAGAAGGAAATCTTTAAAAATCTTCTCCTCCAAAGCCATAAGGCCTAGAGCTTTGATATTTATATACATCATCATCTATTGACCCTCTACCAAAATTCTGAAAATTGGCCTTTTTCGGGTGATCCCTGATTATACATAGAAATAAAGAAGGAAATCTCTAAAAATCTTCTTCTCCCAAGCCATAAGGCCAAGAGCTTTGATAATTGGTATACATCATCATCTATTGACCCTCTACCAAAATACTTCAAAGAATTACCGTAATCTGAAAATTAGCCCTTTTCTTTGTGATCTCTGATTTAACATAGAATAAAGGAAGGAAGGAAATCTTTAAAAATCTTCTCCTCCCGAGCAGTAAAGCCTAGAGCTTAGATATTTGGTACAAATCATCATCTATTGATCTTCTTCCAAAATACTCCAAAGATTTACCATATTATGGAAATTAGCCCTTTTCTTTGTGATCCCTGATTTTACATAGAAATAAAGAAGGAAATCTTTAAAAATCTTCTTCTCCCAAACCAAAAGGCCTAGAGCTTTGATATTTGGCATACATCATCATCTATTGACCCTCTACCAAAATACTTCAAAGAATTACCGTAATCTGAAAATGAGCCCTTTTCTTTGTGATCTCTGATTTTACATAGAATAAAAGAAGGAAATCTTTAAAAATCTTCTCCTCCAAAGCCATGAGGCCTAGAGCTTTGATATTTGGTATACATCATCATCTATTGACCCTCTACCAAAATACTTCAAACAATTACCGTATTCTGAGAATTAGCCCTTTTCGTTGTGATCCCTAATTTTACATAGAAATAAAGATAGAAATCTTGAAAAATCTTCTTCTCCCAAACCATAAGGCCTAGAGCTTTGATATTTGGTATACATCATCATCTATTGACCCTCTACCAAAATACTTCAAAGAATTACCGTAATCTGAAAATGAGCCCTTTTTTTTGTGATCCCTGATTTTACATAGAAATAAAGATGGAAATCTTAAAACATCTTCTTGAAACCATTTGACCTAGAGCTTTGATATTTGATACAAATCATCATTTAATTACCCTCTACCAAAATACTTCAAACAGTTATCGTATTCTGAAAATTAGCCCTTTTCTTTGTGATCCCTGTTTTTAAATAGATATAATGAAGGAAATCTTTTAAAATCTTCTTCTCGCAAAACATACGGCCTAGAGCTTTGAAATTTGGTACATATATCATCTATTGACCCTCTACCAAAATACTACAAAGAATCATCATACTCTGAAAAATAGCGATCCCTGATTTTACAAAGAAATTAAGAAGGATCTTTGAAAATCTTCTCCGAAACCATAAAGCCTAGAGCTTTGATATTTGGTACATATCATCAGCCATTGACCCTCTACCAAATTACTTAAAAAAAAAATTAGCCCTTTTCTGTGTAATCCCTAATTTTAAAGCCATGAACCATCATACTCAGGGGAGCGATTTAGGACCATCATGGTCCTCTTGTTTTATGTTTTATTCCATCACCTAGAACAATAAAGATACATAACAAATCATTTCTGTAAAAAAAATAACCGATACATGTCCTTTATTCAGAATAAGATATTAATTAAAAAATGTTACTTTCTTTCCTGTTAATTTTTTCCTAGCTGAAACAGTTACTTTTTTCTGTTACTTTTTTTCCTGTTACTCTCTTTCTGATAACTGTGATCAATGCTATCCTTAAATTCAATGATGCACACCTACTAGATCCAGTCAAATTACATATCTATTTGATATATAATATAGAGAATCAATCAATATCTTATCTTCTTTAACAGTGTTTCTGTCAAGATCAATTTTTTGAGGGTCCTTTGTGACTCCCTGTCTTCATTTCTAGTGGTCATTTAGAATGTTAGAGGGTCAATTTTGTAAATGACTAAATCAAACCTTTAAGTATTTTTTCTGAAAGAGTTACATTATGATTTATCTAGGGAGAAAATGATCAAATTCAAATTACTTGGAATAAAAGAAATAAACAAACACAATAATTTACTCACAAAGCAAAGGCTTGGACTTTCATTAGATTAGGGGACAGCAAAAAAATCTGCTAGTCTTTTTTTTTTGCTTTTTATACGCCCGTCGAAGACGGGACGTATTATGGGATCACCCGTGACGTCCGGGCGTCCGGTTGTCCGGGCGGTGTCCACTTCTTTGTCCGGAGCATAACTCTGTCACCGAAAGTCTGATTGACTTTAAACTTGGCAGATATATTCTTCTCATCAATACGGAGTGTAGTGCGCAATAACCATAACTCTACCTGGCTTATTTTTTGAGTTATTGCCCTTTGTTGTTTTTCATACTTGAATCTTGTCCGGAGTATATCTCTGAAAGTATTATAGCTAGGATCATGAAACTTCATGGGTGTATAGATCTCACCAAGGGGGAGTGCAGTGCACAAGAACCATAACTCTACCTGGCCTATTTTTTGAGTTATTGCCCTTTGTTGTTTTTCATACTTGAATCTTGTCCGGAGTATATCTCTAAAAGTATTATAGCTAGGATCATGAAACTTCATGGGTGTATAGATCTGACCAAGGGGGAGTGCAGTGCACAAGAACCATAACTCTACCTGGCTTATTTTTTGAGTTATTGCCCTTTATTGTTTATCATACTTGAATCTTGTCCGGAGTATATTTCTAAAAGTAAAATAGCTAGGATCATGAAATTTCATGGATGGATAGAGATCACCAAGTGGGAGTGCAGTGTACAAAAACTATAACTCTACCTAGCCTATTTTTTGAGTTATTGCCCTTTGTTGTTTTTCATACTTTAATCTTGTCCGGAGTATATCTTTAAAAGTATACTAGCTAGAACCATGAAATTTCATGGATGGATAGAGCTTACCAAGTGGGAGTGCAGTGTACAAGAACCATAATTCTACCTAGCCTATTTTTTGAGTTATTGCCCTTTGTTGTTTTTCATACTTGAATCTTGTCCGGAGTATATCTCTAAAAGTATAATAGCTAGAATCATGAATCTTCATTGATGGATAGAGCTCACCAAGTGGAAGTGCAGTGTACAAGAGCCATAACTCTACCAAGCCTATTTTTTGAGTTATTGCCCTTTGTTGTTTTTCATACTTGAATCTTGTCCGGAGTATATCTCTAAAAGTATCATAGCTAGGATCATGAAACTCCATAGGTGAATAGATCTCACGAAGGGGGAGTGCAGTGCACAAAAACCATAACTCTACCTGGCTTATTTTTTGAGTTATTGCCCTTTGTTGTTTTACATACTTGAATCTTGTCCGGAGTATATCTCTTAAAGTATAATAGCTAGAATCATGAAATTTCATGGATGGATAGAGCTCACCAAGTGAGAGTGCAGTGTACAAGAACTATAACTCTACCTAGCCTATTTTTTGAGTTATTGCCCTTTGTTGTTTTTCATACTTGAATCTTGTCCGGAGTATATCTCTAAAAGTATTATAGCTAGGATCATGAAACTTCACGGGTGTATAGATCTCACCAAGGGGGAGTGCAGTGCACAAGAACCATAAATCTACCAAGCCTATTTTTTGAGTTATTGCCCTTTGTTGTTTTTCATACTTGAATCTTGTCCAGAGTATATCTCTAAAAGTATAATAGCTAGAATCATGAAATTTCATGGATGGATAGAGCTCACCAAATGCAGTGCAGTGCACAAGAACCATAACTCTACCTAGCCTATTTTTTGAGTTTTTGCCCTTTGTTGTTTTTCATACTTGAAATTTGTCCTGAGTATATCTCTTAAAGTATTATAGCTAGAATCATGAATCTTCATGGATGGATAGAGCTCACCAAATGGGAGTGCAGTGTACAAGAACCATAACTCTACCTAGCGTTTTTTTTGAGTTATTGCCCTTTGTTGTTTTTCATACTTTGTTTGACAAAAAAAATTCATTCAAAATAACCTCAGTTCTATTCAAACCCCCAGTTTATATTAAGCAGTGTGACGGGCGTATCTTGTGACAATTTGGCACCTTGTTTGTTTTGGTTTGTCTGCCATAATCACTTCATTTCATAGTGTCCAGATTGCCCAGACAAAAATGTATAGTCAGAGGATTACATGTAGAATGAAAAGTATTGATGGCGCAGTTTCAACGTTAAATTGAACTTTACTTGAATTGTATTTCATGATGATTCATTGCTTCGATTAAAATGAGAAAAGAAAAAATAATGATAATAATATAAATAATATAATCTAAAAAAAAAATGTTTTCCAGGCGTTTCCACATATAATTATTTGGAAGCCAGGCAATAAACCACCCGTATGAATATAACAACAACAGCGGGGTTGACAGGTTTCCGCAATACTGAATTTAAGCTGTTCCCTTACAGTAGAATGAACTTTTTTTGTAAAGTTGAGCTCAAAGATCATTCAATGTTGTCAATACATCTTCAAAAATGTGTATGTCAAAGTTAATTCAGGTTGTGTCACAAAAAAACGCACTTGGTGAATTTTGTTGCGTTGCCAACAATTTATTTGCGGCATAAACACGCTTTGGCGGAAACACTGCTTTAATATGAATAATTGGTCAACATAAGTAAAGTCTATTTTTATCAAAGATCATGTCTTGAAAAAAATTACCCAAATGTTGCCATGAAGGGAATAACCGAGGTGAATTGTTAGATGATTATTGAAAAGTAAATCTATTCCATATGTAGAAATGTTTCTGTTAAAAGATTGAAGAACCATTTTTTTGCCTTTGGGAGGAATAGAAGTATCTCAAGCATTGTTAAGAAGGGTGAATAACATTTGTCATGAACTAAAGACCAGTATCACTGATGTCAATTCCTTCAAGGTACTTGAACATATCATCTCCAGACATTTTACACAAACACCTTCAACGAATTGAATTTCTTCAGGTGTGCCACAGTTACATCTTTACATTTGATTTCCATCTTAACCCATTCCCACTCAATCCCTCCTTTTTACGCCCCTCAACGAAAAGGCTTTGGAAAACATTGAGGAAAATGAAGAAATTGCTTGTATCAAGCAATTTCTTCATTATCCACAATGTTTTCTATCGAAAAAGATGAAAAAGTTTAAAATTCCATCAACTTGAAATTGTCGTCTGCAGCTTCTTTCAATTTGGACCAGTCTAAAATTTTGCTGTGTGGGAATAGGTTAATTTAACCTATTAATAACGCAAATCTACTTTTAGGCTTCCAATTCTTTTGGTCTTCATACAAACTTCCAGACTTTTAAAGGACACCTGGATGAAAATTATGTCATCTAACATAAGGTTAACATTATTTTTTATTTTCAGACCTAAAAGAACTTTGAACAGTAAAAAATATGGAGTAGATTTAATTAGATACACACATGCAGTAAACACAGCATTACACAGTTCCACAAAAGTTGATGGTAAGAGTGACTACAGATATATTTTGAATGAGATTTTATATTTTCCTGTACATAATCAATAGCTTTTGTGGCATTATGAAATTTAACCCATTTTTCACACAATCTAGGCTTTTTACACCCCTTTAGGAAAGGTCTTTGGAAAACATCTTCGCTAATGAAGAAATTGCCTGTCACAAGCGATTTCTTCATTGTCCACAATGTTTTCTGCCCTAAAGACAAAGATGTTTTAGATTCCATTAGATGAAAATTGTCATCTGCAACTTCTTTCAATTTAGACAAGTCCAAAAGCAAACACTTCCAAATGTGTTTTTTTTTTAGGAAATAATTTAAGCTTTTTTGTAATGAGTTAGCCCATTGCTGAACAAATCAGCATTTTTATGGTCTGAGGAGATAGCTTGAAAAAAGAACATTTTGGGAAGAGGAGAAATTGCTTGTGAGTAGCAATATCTTCCTGTCTCACAATGTTTTCTACACAATCTGACAGTCTTTTAAAAAATTTAGTGATTCCAAGCTCAGCCATTTTCAGATAAAACCCAAGGTATGTCAGTAGCCCTGATATCATCTATGTCATCGTCAAGTGATCTGCAAAGAATTAGTCTTCAAAGCAATGGGAAAAAAATGTCCCCAATGGTCTTAAAAAATGGGGGCATTTTACAAAATCAATGGATCACAATAATAGTCTGGCTACCAGAGCATTGATACCAAGGGGGCATTGTCCCCATGATTTTTAAAAACATGGGACATTGATGTTTCTTTAGGGGCAATGGTGCAAAAATTAAACTTGACAGATCACTGATTATCATTTGAAATCTTTGACATGTTGTAATATTTGCAACTTCTTTTGATTTGGACCAGTTTAAAGTTTTGTCCTCTTGACATAGGTTAACCCATTCCCACTCAATGATACTTTAAGAAGCCCCCAAGAAAAAAAAGTTTTGGAAAACATTGTTGAAAATGGAGAAATTGCTTGTAACAAGTAATGTCTTCATTATCCACAATGTTTCCATCCGAAAGGTACAAAAGTTTAAAAATTCATAAGCTTGAAACTGCAACTCCTTTCAATTTGGACCAGTCTAAAATTCTGCCGTCTGATGTTGTAAAACTGTAATTATAACATGCAAAAGGCATCCAAATACAAACTGGAGAAACTTAATCCATAAGCAATAAGAAAATTAAATGCCTCTGTTAATATGTATTACAAATGAATTAAGATGTGCATCCAAGGTCAAAGAGGACATGACATGCTTATTCTAAGTTTATCAAGATGCACATTATTGTCTAAAGGTGTATCATTCAATAGAGAGTTTTTGCAAATTAGATAGAAGTTACAATTACAGTCAGGATTAAATGAAATTCTCAAGATTTTCAGCACCTGCCCTTCAATTTCTTTCAAAGTCTTTATAGCTGCTATTCAATACTTTTATTTGACAGGCAATCAGAAAATGTTTAACCGTATAAAATAATGAAACAATTCTTTTATCTATTTTCCAGTTGTTGTTAGATCTTTTATATTACTTAACCCTTTCCTGTATAATCACTGGTTTTTACACACCCATGTTCTTATACTTGGGAAAACATTGTGAAAAAAGAAATTACTTTTAACAAGCAATTTCTTCTTTTTCCACAATATTTTCTACCCTACTGAACAATTACTTTTAAAACAAATTCAACTTTGAATTGTCGTCTGCAAAACCCTTGAATTTGGACCAGTCTAAGATTTCAAAAAACAGGAAAGGGTTAATGAGGGTTTATATGGCAGGATAAAGTCATCAAATTAACATCACTTTTTGAAGTTTCCAATTCCTGGAAAGAATCTTTTATTGGTTGATGTAATGGGCTGATTTCCATTTATGATATTTGGTGAAAACATGGAAAATGTTCCTCTCAAATTCATACTGCTTGACTGAGAATATTTGTTGCTTTAAAGAAATTTGCTTCTCTTTGATTAAATTGCAAAAAAGGTGATTCTTTCTAAAATGAGTTTCCTCCTGTCTTAAAGAAAACTAAATTACATGTTTGTATCTGTATCGCAAGGAGATTCAGACCTGTGGAGGGTTTCAGGCACTCAAGAGCCACTAGTTGATGTTAAGGGTGCTCTCAATGAAAAACATCAGCAGCAAATAAATGAGATGGTAATAAGTAAAACATATACGAAAGAAAGACAGGGTAAATTATCAAATTTATATCAAACAATTATGAAATTTTATCTCCATGTTACCAAAACATAAACCCATTTCCTCACAATGGCTCTTTTTGTATCCCCTCAAGCAAAACAATTGAGAAAACCTTGTGTAAAATGAAGAAATTACTTGCAACAAGCAATTTCTTCATTTTACTCAATGTTTTCTACTCATAAAGTTGAAAAAAATTGAAATTGCATAAACTTAAAATGTCATCTGAAACTCCTTTCAATTTTGACCAGTCTAAAATTTGTTACGTGGTAATGGGTTAATTGGATTTGCTCTTTGAGATAACAGTTTTCCAAATTTCATGAAACAACTTTTGAATTGTGCTGTAATTGAAAACACTTATAATGTAATGAACATTTTATTCATAAATCAATTCTTTCATTTTCAGATACTATCAGATACCTATCTTTACATGACAACAAATACATCCGATACTTCCCTGGTCATGCAAAAAAGTAAGTAAATTTTTATCCCGTTCTTTGATAACAAATTGTTAGACTGTTCTTAACCCATTCCCACTCAATCCCTCCTTTTTACACCCCTCAATGAAAAGGCTTTGGAAAACATTGTGGAAAATGAAGAAATTGCTTGGATCAAGCAATTTCTTCATTATCCACAATGTTTTCTATCCAAAAGACAAAAAATTTAAAATTCAATCAACTTGAAATTGTCGTCTGCAGCTCCTTTCAATTTGGACCAGTCTAAAATTCCACTGTGTTGGAATGGGTTAAAGAAAAAGAAGTTCTAAAAATTGCATAGAACTTTAACAAATACAAAATGTAGCAGTCAGAATAATCTGTTCTTTAAAAATGATTTCTCATTTTCCATCATTGTGTTCCTTCTATATCCATGCTGCAAGTACACTTGATACACTTGGGAAAGAATTAACCCATTACTAACAAAATTCCAGTGAATAAGTAAGATCAGTTAAACTTAGATGTGATAAAGAAACATAAAACAGACAACTGAACAGACAGGTGTTCACCTTTTCCTGAACAATCACTTGTTTTTAGAGTCCACAGTTTTCATCAGTTCAATTCAAACTTTCACAGAATGATTGTTCCAACATAAGGATTGTTCCTTTCAAAATTGGGTATGCTCTGTCAAGTAACATGGGAAAAGGGGCTTTATTAGAAATTCCATTAAAAATCCGCGTTAACACTCTAGAGTCCACAGTTTTCATTGGATTCTCTTCAAACTTTCTCAGAATGATTGTACCATCATAAGGATCGTTCCTTTCAAAATTTGTTCAGATCCGCCAAGAAACACGGGAAAAGGGGCCTGATGAAAATTAAATTAAAAAATCCTCATTAACACTCTAGAGTCCACAGTTTTCATCAGATTCAATTCAGACTTTCACAGAATGATTGTACCAACATAAGGATTGTTCCTTTCAAAATTGGGTATGATCCCTCAAGAAACATGGGAAAAGGGGCTTTATGAAAATTTAATTAAAAATTCCATTAAAAATCACAAAATTATTTTACCAACATAAGGATTGTCCTTTCAAAATTGAGTATGATCCATCGAGAAATATAGGAAAAGGGGCCTTAGGAAAATTCAATTTAAAAAATCTTAATTAATGCTTTTAAGTCCACAGATTTCATGGGGTTGTCCTTCTACTCAAACAGAATAAATATACTTTTGTAAGTATAGTTCCCTTTGGAATTGGTTCAGATCCATCAAGTAACATGAGAAAAGGGGCTATATGATAATTCAATTAAAAAATCCCTGTTAACACAATGAAGCCCACAGCTTTGATCAGATTTTGTTGAAACTTTCACAGAATGATTGTAAGGTCATAACGATCATTCTTTTCATAACAGGGTTTGAACTGTCAAGAAACACGGGAAAAGGGGCCTTATGAAAATTTCACAGGATGATTTTAGGGTCATAAGGTAACTTCCTTTTGGAAATTGAGTGGATCCGTCATGAAACACAGGAAAAGTGGCATTGAGGATTAATTCTAAAAATAATAAAGGGGATAAAGTCCAATTCTTTTCCTTTATGCATTCTTCTTTAAGTAATTAGCTTCCTTAAATATCAGATTTCTTTAATGGAAAACTTGATAACCAGTAGAGCATCTTAGGCCCTCATGGGCCTCCTGTTTAGATTTGAATTGTCATGTACAATCTTGAATTTCAACCAGTCTAAAATTTTGCCAGCTGTTAATTGGTTTAAGGTTGAAAGTGCTTTTACAATGTATAGATTCTAGAACCTTTTGTACATGGAATCAAATGGTATCTTAATGACAGAAGTTCTAATTACTTATTCTTTTTATTTCAGAGTAGTATGTTTATGTATGTCACCTGTGAATGACTCATTTCTCTCAGGATCTTTAGACAAAACAATCAGATTATGGGACTTGAGATCACAAAATTGTCAGGTAAGAAAAAACATGGTAATATGCTCAGGGGCCATCTGAGAACCCTATTAACCCTTTCCTGTTTTTCAAAATTTTAGACTTGTCCAAACTCAAAGAAGTTGCAGACAATAATTAAAAGTGAGTGGAATTTGAAAAGTTACCAACCTACAGGGTCAAAAATATTGTGTGAAAAGAAGAAATTGCTTGTTACAAGCAATTTCTTCTTTTCCCATAATATTTTCTCAAGTATAAAAACCAAGGGACGTAAAATCCAGGGATTAACCAGGAAAGGGTTAAACAGATTTGTTAAGGACGGAAAATAGCCAAATCTAGAAAAAAGAATAAGGATGAATATTTTGAAAAATTATTCTATGTTAAGGTAGAGTGATATAAATGATTACTTTCTAAATTTAATTATACTATAAGATTATTTTTCTAATGCGAAATTGTATTTGTTATAAAAATCTTACTAGCTACTAGCTGTGATTATAATGCAACCTCTGTTGAATTGATATGAGGTCATTTTTTACTTGATGCAGAAAGTTAAAGTCACAGAGATTCAGATAGAAGGCGTAATTTGAATTTTAGATTTAATATTTCACCAATACTGCCATTAACCCTATGTTTTAGATACTCATTTAACCCATTCCAACACAGCAAAATTTTAGACTGGTCCAAATTCAAAGAAGCTGCAGACGACAATTTCAAATTGATGGAATTTTGAATTTTTTCGTCTTTTTGGAAAGAAAACATTGTGGATAATGAAGAAATTGCTTGATACAAGCAATTTCTTCATTTCCCACCATGTTTTCCAAACTTTTTTCTCGAGGGGCGTAAAAAGGAGGGATTGAGTTGGAATTGGTTAAATTGTCTCATTGAGACAATTCAAATGAGTACTTACAATAATAGGCTTTTGTTGAGAAATAAGGATTTTAGAGTGATGTTACTACCTCTTATCTCTGATTAGTCACAATTTTTTCAAAAGATCCAGTTCATCAAATAATTTTTTTTCTTCAAAATTACCATAATCGTTATAAGCTATAACACTGTATCTTCAAAAACTACAATACCTCTCCAGTTTAAACTTATCACATAAGATTCTTTGTTCTGAAGGAAGTGCTCAAACTTTGAAGCTTAAACTTGTAACAAAGTAGGTTTGTTTGGAAAACCATCCAGCAAGTAAACCATTTACCATTTCAGGGTATGATGCATTTACCTGGCAGACCCGTAGCCACCTTTGATCCTGAAGGGTTGATATTTGCTGCCGGAATTAACTCTGAATGTGTAAAACTGTATGATCTCAGGTCCTTTGATAGGGTATGGATGTTTATGGTGCTTTTTACTTCAAATAAAAAAACATAAGAAAGCATTGTGGAAAAATGAAAAAGTTGACTGAAATAATCTAAAGGACAGAAGTGCAATAGTGATGGCTTTTCCCTGTCCAATTTCCGTCCATCAAGCCATCTGTCCGTCTGATAAATTTAACTTGTTAACACTCTAGGGACCACAGTTTTCATCCCATTCTCTGCAAACTTTGTCAGAATGATTATACTATCATAAGGATCATTCCTTTCGAAATGGAAGCAATCCATCGAGAAACATGAGAAAGGGGCTTAATCAAAATTTAATTAATTATCTTCTTTAACTCTCTAGAGTTAACAGTTTTCATCAGATTCTCTTCAAAATATCTCAGAATGATTGTATTATGATCTGGACAGTTCCTTTCCAAATCGGGTCAGATCCATCAAGAAACACAGGAAAAGGGGACCCTATGAAAATTTGATTGAAAAAACTATCAAAAATCCTTCTTAACACTCTAGAGTCCGTAGTTTTCTTTTGATTCATTTCAAACTTTCACAGGATGATTGTACTATCATAAGGATTGTTCCTTTCAAAAATAGTTTTGATTCATCAACATGGTAAAGGGGTCTTATGAATATTAAATTGAAAAATCTATAAAATCATTGTTAACTCTCTAGAGTCCATAGCTATCATCAGTTTCTCTTCAAACTTTCTCAGAATGATTGTACTATCATGAGGGTAGTTCATGTTGAAAATTAGTCAGATCTTTCAAGTATCAAGGGAAAAGGGGCCTTAAGAAAGTTTGATTAAAAAACCTCGTTAACACTCTAGAGTCCACAGTTTTCTTCAGATTCTCTTCAGACTTTCATTCGATTATTGTACCATCATAAGGTTTGTTCCTTTCGAAATTGGGTCTGATCAGTCAAGAATCATGGGAAAAGGGGCCTCATGAAAAGTTAATGAAAGATCCTCATTAACACAATAATGTCCCCAGATATTACAGGATTCATTACAAACTTTCATATAATGATTGTACCATCATAAGGATTGTGCCTTTCGAAATCAGGTCTGATCTATCAAGAATCACTGGAAAAGGGGCTGTATGAAAATTTTATTAAAAATTGTATAGTTAATGCAATAAATTCCACAGATTTCTCAGATTGTCCTCATACTCTCTCAGAATTATTTATCTATTGGAAGGATAGTTCCTTTCGAAATCGGATCTGATCCATCAAGTTACATGGGAAAAAGGGCTGTATGAAAATTTAATCAAAAAATCTTTATTTATGCAATAAATCCCACAGCTTTTATCAGATTTTCACAGAATGAATTTAAGATTAATAGAATCATTCCTTTAAAAATGGGGTCTGGACTGTAAAGAAACAAGGGAATAGGGGCCTTGTTAGAATATATAAAAATCCTTGTTACTACATCCAGAGCTTTCATTGGATTTTCTTCTAACTTTGACCGAATGATTGCACAATGATAACAATCGTTATCACAATAAAAGGTGCCTTATGAAAATTTAATTTCAAAATTCTTGTACCACAATAAAGTCAACAATTTTCATCAGATTCTCTTCAATTGTTCACAGAATGATTGTACCATCATTAGGATTGTTCCTTTGAAATTTTGTCTGATCATTCAAGTGTCACGTAAAAAGGGGCATTACAATAATTTCATTAAAAAAATCCTTGTTAACAATTGATTCTACAGCTTTAAGCTATACTTGCCAAAGGCCACTAGAGCTATTGCCATGGCTTTTTCCCGTTCGTTCGTCTGTCAATGTCCATCTGTTAAACTTTTCCTTGATAACACTTTAGAGTCCAATGTTTTCATCAGATTCCTTCAAACTTTTACAGAATCATTGTGGGATCATGAGGATCGTTCCTTTCAAAATTGGGTCAGATCAGTCAAGAAACATGGGAAAAGGGGCCTAATTAAAATTTAAATAGAAAATCCTCATTAACATTCTAGAGTCCACATTTTTCATCTGATTCTCTTCAATCTTTCACAGAATGATTGTATCATCATAATGATCGTTCCTTTCGAAATCGGGTATGATCCGTCTAGAAACACAGGAAAAGGGGACTTTGGAAAATTTAATTTAAAAATCCTCGTTAACAATCTAGAGTCCACAGTTTTCCTTGGATTCTCTTCAAACTTTCTCAGAATGATTGCACCATCATAAGGATCGTTCCATTTGAAATTGGGTAAAATCAATCAAGAAACATGGGAAAAGGTGCCTTGATAGAATTTAATTATAAGATCCTTGTTAACACTCTAGAGTCCACAGTTTTCATTGGATTCTCTTCAAACTTTCACACAATGATTTTACTATCATAAGGATTGTTCCTTTTGAAATAGGGTATGATCTGTCATGAAACATGGGAAAAGGGGCCTTATTAAAATATAATTAAAAGTCCATTAAAAGTCCACGTTAACACTCTAGAGTCCACAGTTTTCATTGTATTCTCTTCAAACATTCTCAGAATGATTGTACCATCATAAGGATCATTCCATTTGAAATAGGGTAAGATCAGTCAAGAATCATGGGAAAAGGGGCCTTATGTAAATTTAATTTAAAAATCCTCCTTAACACTGTAAAGTCCAAAGTTTCATTTGATTCCCTTCTAACTTTCTCAGAATGATTGTACCATCATAAGGATTGTTCCTTTCGAACTTGGGTCAGATCTGTCAAGAAACAAAGGAAAAGGGGCCTAATGGAAATTTTATTTGTTTTGTTTGAATGGTGTTTTACACCGCTTACAACAATCTTTCAGTTATATCACGGCGGCTGGAGCACCTAACAATGGAATCCTGGTATTTCTGACACCAGTACTACCATTACATCCCTTCCTAGCCTCCAGCTGCTATCTCACATAGGTCTATGATTATTGACCCATTGGTGAGAGACAAATAGTCTGAAAGGATGTGTGCCGCCGTCGGGGATCGAACCTGGGACCTCTAGATTGACAGTCCGGCGCGCTACCAACTGCGCTATGATGGCGGCTGAAAATTTAATTAAATGCTCTAGAGTCCACAGTTTTCATCAGATTCTATTCAAACTTTCACAGAATGATTGTACCATTATAAGGATTTTTCCTTTTGGAATCCGATATAATCCATCAAGTACACCGGAAATGGGGCCTTATGAAAATTTAATGGAAAAATCTATAAAGAAATCCTTGTTAACAGTCTAGACTCCACAGTTTTCATTGTATTCTCCTTCAAACTTTTACAGAATGATTACCATCATAAGGATTGTTCCTTTCGAAATTGGGTATGATACATCAAGAAACACAGGAAAAGGGGACTTTGGAAAATTTAATTTAAAAATCCTCGTTAACACTCTAGAGTCCACAGTTTTCATCGGATTCTCTTCAAACTTTCTCAGAATGATTGTACCATCATAAGGATTGTTCCATTTGAAATAGGGTATGATCCGTCGTGAAACATGGGAAAAGGGGCCTTATTGAAATTTAATTAAAAAATCCTTGTCAACACTCTAGAGTCTACAGTTTTCACCAGATTCTCTTCAAACTTTCACAGAATGATTGTACCATCATAAGGATTGTACCTTATAAAATTTGGTATGATCAGTCACTGGAAAACGGGGCCTTATGAAAATTTGATTTAAAAATCCTCGTAAACACAATAGAGCAAACAGTTTTCATCAGATTCGCTTCAAACATTCACAGAATGATTATTACATTAAATGGATTGTTCCTTTCAGGAGTGGGTTTGATCCATCAAGTTTCATGGGAAAAGGAGCCTTATGAAAATTTTATAAAAAATCTTAGTTAACAGATCATGGCCCTAGATTTCACCTGATCGACTTCAAACTTTCACAAAATGATTTTACCAATATAAGGATTGTCCTTTCAAAATTGGGTCTGATCCATCGAGAAACATAGGAAAAGGGGCCTAAGGAAAATTAAAGTAAATAAATCTTAATTTATGCTTTTAAGTCCACAGATTTCATGGGGTTGTCTTTATACTCAAACAGAATAATTATACTTTCTTAAGTATAGTTCCCTTTGGAATTGGTTCAGATCCATCAAGTTAAATGGAAAAAGGGGCTATATGAAAATTTGATTAAAAAATCCCTGTTAACACAATGAAGCCCACAGCTTTGATCAGATTTTGTTGAAACTTTCACAGAATGATTGGAAGGTCATAACGATCATTCTTTTCATACCAGGGTTTGAACTGTCAAGAACCACGGGAAAAGGGGCCTTATGAAAATTTCATTTATAAATCCTTGTTACCAAGACAAGAGCTTTCATTGGATTTTCTTCAAACATTCACTGAATAATTGTACAATAATAATGATTGTTGATGTTGCCATTAGACCTGATCCGTTAAGTATCACAGAAAAAGGAGCATTATGAAATTTAATTTTAAAATCCTTGTTCCACAATAAAGTCAACAGTTTTCATCAGATTTCACAGACTGATTGTTCCATCATGAGAATTCTTTCTTTTCAAATTAGGCCTGATCTGTCTAGTATCATGGGAAAAGGGGCCTTTTGAGAATTTTATCTCTAATCCTTGTAGCCAAGTCCAGAGCTTTCATTGGATTTTCTTCAAACCTACACAGAATCATTGTACAATAATTAGGATTGTTGATGCTGACATGAGACCTAATCCTTCAAGTATCACAGGAAAAGGAGCCTTATGAAAATTTTATTTTAAAATCTTTACACCAAGATAAAGTCTGCAGTTTACATCGGATTCTGTTCAAACTTTCACAGAGTGTTTGTACCATCATTAGGATTGTTTCTTTCCAAATTGGGCCTGATCTGTCTAGTATCATATGAAAAGGAGCTGTATGAAAAATTATTACCAAATCTTCATTAACACAAGAATGTCCTCAGAATTTATCAGAATATCTTCAAACTTTAATAGAATGATTGTACCATCATTTGGATTGTTCCTTTGTAAATTACGTCTGATTGGTTAAGTGACAGAAGAAAAGGGGCATTATGAAAATTTTATTACAAAAACATCATTATCACATTAAAGTTCTCAGTCGTTATAATTTTCTTCAAACTGTCTATCATAAGGATTGTTCCTTTGTACATTGGGTCTGATTTGTTAAGTTTCATGAGAAAAGGAGCCTTATGAAAATTTGATTACCAAAAATTCTTGACACAATTCAGTCCACTGTTTTCATTGATTCTCTTTAACTTTTAAAGAATGATTGTACCTTCATTGGTATTGTCCCTTTTGAAATTTAGTTTGTTATGTAAAGTATCATGGGAAAAGGGGCCCTATTGTTATGTAAAGTATCATGGGAAAAGGGGCCCTTTGAAGATTTCACTATAAACTCATTAACTCATTTTCATGAGAAAAGGAGCCTTATGAAAATTTGATTACCAAAAATTCTTGACACAATTCAGTCCACTGTTTTCATTGATTCTCTTTAACTGTTAAAGAATGATTGTACCTTCATTAGTATTGTCCCTTTTGAAATTTAGTTTGTTATGTAAAGTATCAAGGGAAAAGGGGCCCTATTGTTATGTAAAGTTTCATGGGAAAAGGGGCCCTATGAAGATTTCACTATAAACTCATTAACACAATAAATTCCACAGATTACACAGATTGATTGTACCATCATTACAATTGTTGAATTTGACAGTGGGTCTGATTATGGCAAGTATCACATAAAAAGGGGCCTTATGAAAAACTTTTTTTAATATTCTTGTTTACATAATGATTTCCCTAGATTTCACCGGATTCGCTTCAAAATTTCACAGAATGATTGTACATTAGGTACATTCCCTCAAGTATCATGTAAAAAGGGGCCTTATGATTTTTTTTAAATTATTCTAGTTAACATAAAGAAGTCCCCATATTTCATCAGATTCAATTGAAATTTTGACAGCATGATTAAACCAACAATAAAATGTCATGGGAAAAAAGGTTTTATGAGAACTTGATTGAAATATCTTCCTTAACACAATACAGTCCATGATTTTTAGTTCCACTGACTGAAAGCTAGCGAGCTATTGTCATGGCGTTGTGTCTGTCATGCATCTGTCCATGCTACCGTCCATCCGTGCTACCATCTGTCCAACCGTAAACTTTTACTTAAAAAATCTTCTCCCCAGAAAGAACTGAAACGAATTCAACAAAATTTCACTGAAATGATCCTTTGGTGACCCTTTATCAGATTCCTTCAAAGAATTTTGATCGGATGAAAAACGTGGCTTTAATGGGTGTGCTAATTTCTATATATTGTGAAACTTTTAAAATCTTCTTCTCACAAAACAATAAATGGATTTCAACCAAATTTTACAGGAATGATCCTTGGGTGACCCTTTATTAGATTTCTTCAAAGAATTTAGATCGGATGAAAAACACGGCTTAAAAGGGCATGGCTAATTTCCATGTATGGTGAAACCTTTAAAAATCATCTTCTCAGAAACCAACAGATGGATTTCAACCAAATTTTACAGGAATGATCATTAGGTGACCCTTTATCTGATTCATTCAAAGAATTTTGATCGGATGAAAAACATGCCTTCAATATGCGTAGCCAATTTCCATATAAATGTATAGCCAAAGCTTTGAAAATCTACTTCTGAGAAACTGATGGATGAATTTCAACCAAATTTTACAGGAAAGATCCTTGGATGACCCTTTATCACACTCCTTTGAAGAATTTTTATCAGATGAAAAACATGGCTTTAATGGGTGTGGCTTATTTACATATATGGCGAAATCTTTAAAAATCATCTTCTCAGAAACCAATGCATGGATTTCAACCAAATCTTATAATTGGGTGACCCTTTATCAGATTCCTTCAAAGAATTGAGATCAGATGAAAACATGTCTTTAATGGGTGTAGCTTATTTCCATATATGGTGAAGTCTTTAAAAATCTTCTTGTAAAAAACGATGGATGGATTTCAACCAAATTTGACTGGATCGATCCTTGGATGACCCTTTATCAGATTCCTTCAAAGAGTTTTGATAGGGCAGAAAACATGGCTTTAATAGGTGGAGCAAATTTACATATATGATGAAAGCTTTGAAAATCTTCTCAGAAACTATTCAATGGATTTCAACCAAATTTCACTGGAATGATACTTTGGTGATCCCTTATTCAATTGCTAAATAGAGATTATTAGCTGTAAACATAGCTTTAATGGATTTTGATAATTCCCATATATGGTAAACAGTGAAAACCTTCAATCTTCTCAGATTACAAATGACTATAAGTCTTCAACAAATTTCACAAATTGAACCTTTGGTGACTCTGTGTCAGATTCCTGCTTTGAATATGGCTCAGATGAAAATTATGGCATTTATAGGGGGGTTATGTCCATATATGGTATATAGTAAAATTTTGAAAATCTTATTCTTGCAAACTGCAGGATGGTTTTCAACCAAATTTCAGGCCAGTGGAGAGAATCAGGCGCCTCTAGTTATCAGATTCTCTTAAAAGATGCAAGGAATAATTGTGGCATTGGAAACACAGGAAAAGGAGCCTGACAGATTATCATTCAAAACACCTTGTTTATGTGATAAAGTTAACAATTATTATCAGATTGTCTTTGAAATTTCACAGGACTATTGTATGATCGTAAGGAAAGTTCCTTTCAGAAATGAAATGAATCCATAAGAAAACAAAGGGAAAAGAGGCCTTATGGATTTTCACTCAAAACAATCCTGTTTAGATGATAAAGTCCGTAATTAATATCAGATTCACAGTACAAATTTCACAGTAAGGTTGTAGGGTCAAAAGGAAACTTCCCTTTGGAAATGGAGTGGATCCATCATGAAACATGGGAATAATAGAGGGTTAAAGTTCTATTTGTTATTTTCATTTCATGCATTCTTCTTTAAGTAATTAACTTCCTTAAATATCAGATTTCTTTAACGGAAAACTTGGTAAACAGTAGAGCATCTTAAGGAGCCGCCTTCACATCGCAGTCGGAAATACGTCAGACTCATATTCTTCAATCATAGAATGTCATGGGTTCAATCCCAAGCAGCGGCACATATTCTTTCCGATGTTTGTGCCTCACCAATGGGTGAATAATCCTTAAACTAAGTGGGATGGCAGCTGGAGGCTAGGAAAGGATGTATTGGTAGTACTGATGTGAGAAATACATGTACCAGGAATCCATTGCTAGGTGCCCCAGCTGCCGCAATATGACTGAAATACTGTTAAAAGCGGTGTTAAATCCCATTCAATCAATCAGAGGGTCTCAGGCCCTCATTGGCCTCTTGTTTAGATTCCATCAACTTGAAGTTGTCGTCTGCAACTTTTTTCAATTTTGACCTGTCTAAAATTTTGTTGTGAAGGAATGGTTAAGAGGTTTTGCTTTTTAAATCAAGCTAGGATTGTTGCTCAAAATAATAAAGGGGATAAAGTTCAATGTTATTTTCATTTTATGCATTTTTCTTTATGCAATTAACTTCCTTTAATATCAGATTTCTTTAATGGAAAACTTGATAACCAATAGAGCGTCTCAGGAGCCGCCTTCATAGTGCAGTCAGTAGTGCGTCAGACTCATATTCTTCAATCATAGAATGTCATGGGTTCAATCCCCAGCATCCGCACATATTCTTTCCGTCATTTGTCCCTCACCAATGGGTGAATTATCCTAAACCTAAGTGGGATAGCAGCTGGAGGCTAGGAAAGGATGTATTGGTAGTACTGGTGTGAGAAATACATACGGTTTTGACTTTTTGAATCAAGCAAGGTCATAGTCATCAAACCATGAAAAAAAATACTGTCTCAGTGAAATTAATGGTCACAAACAATCTTGTTTTCATTTACAGTGCTATTTTAAAGCATTTGCATTGCTTTTGTTTTAACCTTAACTCGTATTTATTCATGATTTTTTCTAAAAATTTCTTGTAATGAATGACGAAAGAAAACATAACCTTATAACCACTTAGAATTTTTTATCATAAATATTTGTCAGATCATTGATGGCTTTAAGTGTTCAGCTCTAATCTTGAGATAAATTTCCTTACCTTTTCTTTGGCTGATTAGGGACCATTTGCCACTTTTAAACTCCCTCAAGACAAAGAGTGTGACTGGACCGGAATGAAATTCAGCCCTGATGGTCGACTTATTGTTGTATCAACAAATGGGCAAGTGATACGATTGATAGATGCCTTCCAGGGTACACCCCTACAAACTTTTGTGGTAAGTGGAATACTTAATGTTGCCTCAACTTACCTCAAGTAAGTGTTGAAATTGAAGTAAAATCCTTCTCCAGGTATGTAGATGCACTTCAAAATGTATGGGAAAACCCATTCTCTCATAAAAACTTTTTCTGACACTCCAGAGAAAAACCTTTTGAAAAACATTGAGGAAAATGAAGAAATTGCCTGATACATTTTTGGTTGGAGCCTTTCTCTTACATATTGCTTGTGCTGCTCTGAAATTCACACATAGTCTTAGTTTAGATACAAAATTATGCATGTGCAGTTTTCATGATCCTGCAATAATAGATTCTCAAATTATCTCAGTTTGAACTTGTAAATTGTACCATATTATTATTGTTTGGAGTATTATTCCGAAAGTATTGCATTCTATGAACTCAAATTTATTCACAATGCTCCTGTTAATATGAAATCTGGTATGTGCAATATTCATGAGTCTACTGTCAGTTATAGAATAATCTCTCCTTGAACTTTGAAATATTCACAAATTACTCACTGATTACTCTTGGACAGAATTGTACAGAATGATTTAGACTTGATGAGAATGATCTGATCTTGTTTTTCTCCTATGATATAGGTGACAATGTTATATTTACCCATTCACACATAGTTCCCCTTTCTACACCAGTCAAGTTACACCATATTAAAAAATACTAGAAACCATTATGGAAAAGGAAGAAATTGCTTGTTACAAGCAATTTCTTTATTATCAACAATGTTTTCTACAAAAATGACAAAGATTTTTTTACAGTATCCTCAACTGAAATTGTCATTTGCAACTTCTTTGAATTCAGACCAGTCTTAAATTCAGTTGTCTGGTAATGGGTTAAGCTTTTGCATTAAATTGCTGTCAATTTATGGAACACAGATATTGAGCAGCCTAGACATCCACAAACTGTATGTAGAATGTTGTAAAAAATACTTTGATTTAGCTAACAGCAGAATAGTAAAGTAGTAAAGACTCAGATTAGATGAATTAGCTGATCTGAATCTTTATTTTGCCAACATGTGAACACACATTCTCAGTTATTAATTATTATACTTATTTGACTACAATTCTTTTCATGTTTTCATGGTTCATATTTTCCTTAATAAATGTCAACTTTTCACGTAGTGTTCCCCTTTCTATTTAGGGTCATTGCAATACCAAAGGGATTCCATTAGAAGTGTCATTTAGTCCAGATTCTCAATTTGTATTCTGTGGTAAGTTTGCCAATGCTTCATGATTCATCTTTACAAAATTCTACTGTTCCAAGTTGAAAAAAGTTGGACACCTTTTGAAGGTGCCTTAACCAAAAGAAAAGTTTCTAAAGGTATCAAACTATAGGGGAAAAGGGAAAAAAATGCTAAAGAAATTTCTGCTTATCCTAACAAGATTATGCCAAGACAAGTCACCGATGAGTTGTGAAAACAACAATTTAGAATTGTCCTTAATAAGAGTCAAATGAGTTTAGGAAGAAATTGAATTTAATTTCCTGCCACAATACTTCCATCACCATTTGGCATTTTCTAGTATTTTTAAAGTTCTTGATTAATATTAGTTTGAAATTACTGAATTAATTTAATGATTTCCCACAATCATCCATTCCCTATACTCCTCCAATGAGTTCTGTTAGAACACATATTTGCCTCTTTGTTGTTGTGTGCTGGTCATTTTAGCTCTACAGGCCAAGGTCAGAGGACTTAACAACAATTGTGTATTTTCCCTCCAGAGTCCTTGTTAACACTCTTTCTGCTACTGCTGTGGCCATTAAGTCTACAATTATTACTGGATTCCCTTGAAACTTTCCCAGGATAATTGTAGGGTCGTCATGGAAAGTCCCTTCCAAAAATAAAGTTGATGCGTCATAAAACAAAGGTATAGAGGCCATAAAGATTTTCACTCAAATTAGTCGCATTTACATTAAAAGTCCACAAATATTTTCAGATTGCCTTGAAACATTCACAAGATGGTTGTAAGGTCAAAAGGAAGGTTCCTATAGGAAATGGAGTGGATTCATCAGAAACACTTGAGAAGGGGTCTTGTGGATTTTCACTCAAAGCATTCTTGTTCACAATTATTAACAGTTCTCTTTTAAAAAATTCACAGGTTGATTGTAGGGCCAAAAGGAAGGTTCCTTTAGGAAATGGAGTTGATCTGTGTAAAATAAGGGGGAAAAGGACCTTATGGATTTTCACCCAAATTATTCTCATTTTTTCTCCATCATAAGGTCCTACTCACAGCAAATATTCATATTTGTCTCCAAATAATTGTTAGATAATGGTGGAATGGTGGGTAAACCTAAGTGGGATGAATAGCTGGAGGCTTGGAAAGATTATAGTGGTTGTGCTGGTGTGAGATATACCAGGAATCCGTAGTTAAGTGCTCCAGCCGCTGTGATATGACTGAAATATTGTTAACAATGGCATTAAACTCCATTCAATCAATCAATTCCTGTTTATGGCATGTAGTCCACAAAAATTATCAGATTGCCTTGAAACTTTACTTGAAACTTTCACAGGATGATTGTAGGGTCATCAGGAAGGTTCCATTTTTGAAATGGAGTAGATCCATTTGAAAACACTTTAAAAGGGGCCTTCTGGATTTTCACACAATTTATTCTCATTTACTCGATCTAGTTCACAAAACCATTTAATCCTGTTTGAACTTTTAGAAGATGATTATAGAGTAATAAAGGAATTTCCTCCTTAAAATGGAGTGAATCTGTCATAAAACACAGAGTGCCTTAAGGATTGTTGCTTAAAATATTATAGAGGATAAAGTCCAATCCCTTATTTTCATTTTATAAAGCCTTTTTTTGCAATTTAGTTCCTTAAATGTTATATTTAATTTATGGAAAATTCGATAGCATACAGAGCCTTTCAGGCCCTCATGGACTTCTTGTTCAAAAAGATCATTTAGACACCTAAATGGGGTATAATTGTGAACCAACAGCCTGTTTAGTTTCATTTATCAATAACTTGTTACATTTGTTTTCCTATACAGGGTCAACAGATGGAAGGGTCCATTGTTGGAATACAGAAACTGGAGCTAAAGTTGCCACAATGAGCTGTGATCACCCTGGGCCTGTCCAATGTGTGGGGTTTAATCCCAAATATATGATGCTTGCTTCAGCTTGTACAAATATGGTATGTATAAAAAATGATAAAAACTTACCCAATTCTGGGCTTTTATTGACTACTGTAATTAGTGACAAGCACCCTGATTACATATTCTAAAATAAACATAATTAACATAGATAATCTTCATCAATTATTCTATGAAATACTGAATTTATCATATATGAGTCCATGCGTGACATTTCCAACAATTACACAAGTGCACCAAGTAAAGACTCAGATCAGCCTGTGCATCCGCACAGTCTGATCAGAGTCTTCACTCTGCGCTCTGTAGATAGGTACTGACCTAAAGCTTCTTTAAACAATCAGCGAATGTTTTAATTGCCCCGAATGACTGTCCAGGGTGCTCTGTGTGTGCGAGTCACGCACATGCGAAATTGTTGGAAATGTCACGCACAGGCTCACATACTATCTTTAGATAGAAAAAAAGAGGGTTTTACCCACTGTATAGACCTCAGCTATGGTCCAGTTGGTGGTGCATCAGACTCTCAATCATGAGGTCCAGGGTTCGATCCTGGTTTTCGTAAAAATATCCTTCCCAACATTTGTCTCCCACCAATGGGTGGATAGTTGAAACCTAAGTGGGAAGAGTAGACGGAGTCTTGGAAAGGATGTAGTGGTAGTACTGGTATGAGAAAAAACAGGAATCCATGGTTAGGTGCTCCAGTAGCTGCGATATGACTGAAATACTGTTAAAAGTTGCTTTAAACTTCATTTAAACAAATTAACGTATGTTTACTGTTTCAGTGTAAACTAATTATATCTTCCCAATGTACAGGAGGCATTTGATTTGAGTAGCACCTTCTGTCTACCTGGTTTTTTGACAAAATCTCTGAAACTATTGGTGATATAATTTAACACCCCTCTTCGAGCACCAGTTCATATTCAAAGGTAATAATTGAACCTGCACTGAATTGTTAGGACAATTTGTCTATAATCATTCTGCAGTTTTTGATGTAATTCCCACACACTTGTTCAGTGTTTGTACTACATGCAAGGAGCAAATATTATTTCACATATTCCATAGTTCAACTTTACGTTTTAGGTCAAAGGTCAAGATTGGACAAACTTAATTTGTGTTTTTGATAAAACTTCACATTATTGTTCAGTATCAGCTTTAGCTGTGCAAGAAACAAAATTGATTTCATTACATCAAAGGTCAAGTTAACTGTTCAAGGTCAGAGTTTTAAATTCAACCTGCATTTTCATGTTAGGAATATATCTCTGAAACTACAAGGCAGATTTTTCTATGTTCAAGATAAGAATGCTAACCATTCACCACTAAATTTTCTATCAAAACTTAACCAAAACACTTCTTGAACTTTTCATTCTCTGCTGTTCCTTTCAAAATACAAGGATCATGTTTGGTATTACACTAATAGCCCTCTAAAATACAAAATGGATTCCATTTGGGCCATGACTGGACCTATTTGGTGCACACTTTTCACATTTCCTTGTCAAAATCTGTGGAAACAAATTAACAAATAATACTTGTATACCAATCCATCTTTTAATAAACTAAAGTCTGTTACCCATTCCCACACAATGATGCTTTTGGAAAACAGCTGGAAAAACATGGTGTCGAAATAATTGCTTGCTACAATTTCATATACTTAAAGAGTTGTTGTCTGAGACTCCTTTCGGTTTGGACCAGTCTAAACTTTTGCTGTGTTGTAATATGTTAAAATCTGTCTCCATGAAAAATAGCCTATTTCCTTTAGTCTATTGCTAAAATTTGTATTTTGATCCTTGACTTGATTTGTTCTTACTTTTTTGCTAATCAACCCCACCACCCCACCCCGGGTTCAAATACTGTTTTAACCTTGGACCCCTTAAATACAAAACTAGATTTGAACACTATTCCATGATGTGTGTCTGGTGAGGGTCAGATGATGAAGGTCAAGGTAAAACATTGTAAACCTTATCTCTAAAATATTTGTCATAACTTGACTGAAAATCTTAACATTTCCATTTTTCTTCTACAATATTCAGCATACAATTTTTAGGTACCAGTCATTGATGTGCATCAAACAAGAGCCATATGAAAAGTCAAGGTCAAAACTACTATCAGTATATTTCATATCAAAACTTAATCAAACAAACTTGATTTCTGTTCACTTCTGGCCTATTCAAAATAAACCTGTTCAAATTTTGCATGAAGACATCTCCCTTCAACATGCGTCTGCCAATTTTAAGATCGTCTGAAACAGTCAAGGCTATCTATCAAGGTCATACTAATGAAATATTTTCTGTTTTTGGGGATAAATGTTTTTTACTGAAATAAAAAGACCCTTTCTAAATACATTTAAACATAGAAGATCTACCTAATCATAGCTAAACTGCCTTTGGAAAAATTGATAAAGATGAAAGATAATTGTTTTTAGTCAAATTAATTTCAAGAATCTGGCATCATTGATATGCTTGGCAGAGTTTGGCCATGACTTAGTAATTCTGATAATACTAAAAGAAATTAAAAAAAAGTTTATGATCAAAATAACAATCTATACTTTTGATTCATTATAATAAGAATGTGGTGTTTTCTTGTGAGACAATATCTGCATGTCTTTCTGTTGTATATTTTCAGGCATTTTGGTTGCCAAATATGGATGAATGATGATATCATAAGTGTATGTAGATGAGAATTTATTGTGTGTAGAATTACAATGACATGCAGCCTGCTGCCTGTTCAGACTTACAAAGCAAGGAAGTGTGGAGAAGACAAACTTCATATTTTGTCAAAATTTCAACCACAAACATCTTGATTGATTAATCAAGAGCAGGGATCTATAAGACTGGAGCTTTAGATTTAACCAATTACCAGACCACGAAACCCTACACAAGTTGTTGGCGACAATTTTTTTCTGATGAATTTCAAATTATTTCAGTGTCTAAGGGAGGAACACATTGTGTGATATGATTAAATTTCTTGTTACAAGCAAATTCTTGTTAGAAGAGATTTCTTCTTATACCAGAATGATTCAACAGCTTATTTGTTGAGGGTTCTAAAAAAGTGGAGGTTGTGAGAATGGATAAAACAAATTACTATAAGTTGACTGAATGAAACATTGAAAATAAATCCTGAAGCTATTGTTCATTTGAGAAAGGATAGGGAATGCTGATGGAATTAAGATTTTATATTTCTATATGTTCATAAATACAGATAGTTAGACATGTCTTTTGACAGATTTTGCAAGTCAATGTGTTCAATATTGTGTGTTTACATAACCATTTTTTTCTCTTAGTTGTGATTACCAGTCTGTCCATCTGTCTTTAAACAATTAAAAAGATCTTCTCCCAAACTTGAAAAAAGGTTTCACCAAACTTTCACAAATAACATCCTTATGTCATTGGTCTTCAAAATTAATTTAAAGAACAAAATACCATGAAGAAACCATGGTTGCCATGGCACTTTCAAATTTTAAATTAGTATTGCCTTAAAATCGTCAATAAAAACATTTGAAATTAACACTAAGGTAGAAATTAGATCTATGTTGGTAAATACTAGATTTTACAGAGAATAAAAAGCCTTCAGAAATATACACACCCCACCTTCAGAAATATACACACACCCTGCAAACTAAAGGGATAATAGAGCTATCTTACTCAGGTGAGCACTATGGGACTACAGTGATCCTCTTTTTTCATTGAATATACAAATTATAGATAGAACAAAGCATTTGGAAACATATTCAATTATAGAGAAAAAAATATGGAATTTGCATATTATAACTGGTATTAACAATCCACCCCCCTTGCAATATCTATTGTGATCAATTTCATGACTTATGAGATATAGATCAAAGGAAAACATAATGGACAACGAAGATATTGTTGATCACAAGCAGTTTTTTTCTATTTCAACAATGCCTTTACACTAAAAGATACTTCATTTAGAATTTGCAGTTACTTGTTGTATGCTGTTTCTCATTACATGTATATCGAAGGGGATGGAGTTTTGTTGTTTGACAATGGAAGGAGTGCTGGCCACGCCCTCTTTACTCCGATATGAGCCTATGCGTGACATTTCCAATCATTTCGTATTAGCGTGACTTGCACACATTGAGCACCCTGGACAGCCATTCGGGAAAATTAGAACATTTGCTTAAAGAAGCTTTGGGTCAGTATCTGTCTACAGAGCGCAAAGTGAAGACTCCGATCAGACTGTGCGGATGCACAGCCTGATCTGAGTCTTTACTTGACGCACATGTGTAATGGTTGGAAATGTCACGCATGCGCTCATATATCAGAATAATTGAGGTATCAAATGACTATATTTTTGTAAAGAATATGGCCAGAGATATACAAACGAAAAGCAGATATGGTGGCTGACCTAAATGTTGTAAACTACAGCTTGAATAAGCTGTTGTTACAGCGTCTATGTCTTCCACAAACGCAAAAGTTTGAAACATGTTCGTGTTCAAAGTTCACTTCCAGTCTACATGAATGATTTGATGGTCATTTTTTTGACAGCTGCAATCTGTAGATTTGTTTAGGTGATCAACTTATTAAAATCATCATTTCAACACCAGAGTTAGTGCATACATGTACTTATAAATATATTTTGGTATCATCATAATATCTATAAGTCCCTAAGTCATTCTGGCATAAACCTACTTTATACGTCCTTAAGAAATTTTCACCTTTTCCTGCAATATTTTCTACCCAGAAAGACAAAGATTTTAACACGTTACCATGAAGAAAATTTTTAGACTGGTCAAAATGGAAAGGAGTTGCAGATTACAATCTAAAATGGTGATTTTTTTTTTAAAAAAAATCTACTTTCTTGGTAGAAAAAAATTGTAGAAAATGAAGAAATTGCTTGTTGTTAGAAATTTCTGCATTTTCCACAATGTTTTTGCATTTTTTTTTTCTTGTTTGGCGTTAAACACCTTCATTATGTTGAAATGGATTAAAAATTTATTATCTTCAAAATTTATCTGCAACTTCTTTGAATTTGGTCCAGTCTAAAGTTTTGTCGTCTAGCAACGTGTTAAAACTAAGTTTGCACTAAACTCTCCTAAAATGCGGATCTTTGGCAGACGCAGACCTCGAGATATATTCAGCAGTCAAATATGTTTTCATGTATTCATATATCGTTTATTGAGACATTACAGATTCGGTACATATATGTATCATTGATATACCATAACATTTCTCTCACTTTTCACCAAAAAAAAAAATATGTCATTAAAAAAAAAAAATAAATAAGATGCATTTTTATCAGGATTGATACGATATCTGACTTTTATCTCTCGTACCAATAACACCATGACACATTATTAACCCTTTCCTGAAATTTTAGACTTGTCCAATTTGAAAAAGCTACAGGTGACAATTGAAAGTGAATACAATCTGAAAGGTAACCATCCTACACGGTAGAAAATATTGTGGGAAAAGAAGAAATTGCTTGTTACAAGCAATTTCTTCTTTTCCCACAATGTTTTCTAAAGTATAAAATCATAGGGACGTAAAACCAAGGGACTAGTGTCGTCCATGTTTCATACTATTGTCAGATGGGAACTTCCGCGTACACGACACTTACAACTAGTAGAGTAAGACATGAGTTAGTGTCGGCCCCATTAGATAAATTTGTAAATCGCTCGTTATCAAAGCTCGAGATCGCAGATTGACTCAACCAACTTAGGTCTGTCGGACTCGTATAGCACCGTCTCAATGTAATTAGATCTTGAAACAAAACCTTCTGAATTACAATTACGCATTTCAAACATCAATGTACATGTATATCGGACGAGTACAGAGCATCGAAGTACACATGTATTTAAAATGATGCTTTCATAACATTGAAAATCTTCCTTGAATTAACAGTTATGATTTATTGTTGCCTATATGAGCGATCTCGCTTGATATCGAATAGTTGATCAATGCTGAAATATAGTTGGGAAATGTGATTAGCCCCGTCGAGATATTTATGTGATCCGGGGAGCAATTTAAAGACTTATTCTAAGGATAGCTAATTTTGTAGAGCGCCGGCCCTAAGTTGGAACCCAATACCTAGACGTTTCCAGCTGAGTACTCTACAAAATGAACTATTGAACGCTAAGGAGCAACCAAGTGTACCGTATAAGGATGCTTGCAATACCCATAAATGCTGTTATAGTGGAAGTGGCCGGTTAAGCAAATCTGAACAAAATTATCGGTAAATATGTACGACCGAAACTTCGCAACTACAGCTACATTAAGCTAGAGTTATAAAGTTTTAGCCACCCACTGACGCAATGTTCCTTATACAGTTACTCCAATACATTTTTATGATCAAGGAAACATTATTATTAAACAAACTGATTGAAACAAGATTCAAAATATCCCCAGATTTTACACAAGTTGATAACCAATACAGCTTATCAATTATAACACGTCGCTCGAAAAGGGCTTTCTTTGAATATCGTTAAACAGACATTTTCGATTTCTGATCCAGCTCAGGTCAAAGTTGCCATTTTCAGGTCAGGGTGATTAAACCTTGCCATGCTAAGCACAAGAGCTACAGACCAGGATCAGTCTGCACATATTAGTGTACACAACTTGTTTGAAGTTGTTAGTCAGTGTTATTAAAAGAATTAAGGAAATGAATTGTGGCCAATAATTACCTTTCAGTTTTTTTTTTCAGCCCAATCATCTTGATTCAATTCTGAAAAAAAACAACACATTTTTTCAAGCCCGACAATGACTTTTGCACGATTGAAAAAAGTAAACTATTCTTTAAAAATGAAATTAAAAATAGAAATTTGGTACGATTCGGTCGGAATGCTACGGTGTCGCGAACAATCCTGCATAAAAAATCTTTAATCATTCTTAATATTTTTCGCTGAAAGGAATATTTCAGATAAAAAAATGAAAGGTTAGGTAGAACTACAATTTAAATCAATAAAGTCTGTAAGAAGTGGAAAATTAACGATTACTTGCAAGCCCCCTTATCTCCTACAAGGCAGATCGACTGAATTATCAAACGTCGTAATTTTGTAAATTAAATTACCACCGGTTACAACAACAAAGTGCGAGTAGTTGACTAAGAAATCTTAGCTTTAAAACTATAGCTTGAATAAGCCGTACTTTTGATTTTTAAGTCGTTAAACGAAAAGAAAGTAGGCTGGTCGTAAATATCAGAGGTCACCATTCACTTCCGGTTTAAATAAATATTTGGTTGGTCATTACATGCTTCATTTATGATATTGAGCAGCCTTCGCATGGTCGATGCTTTATTCACTTCTAGATTAGCTCCTTTTCGCGTGACGAGTAGAATGCAGATTCTCGTATGGATACTGACAATTGAACGTACGTGTACCTATAGGTTATTATCAATGTGTCAGATAAACTTTCTTGATCTCAATATTTGTTCAAATTACAAATCAAAAACCTTATCAACATTGTCAGGTGAAACAAATACATGCATAAACACACAAAAACAAGACTTGAATACCGATAGAACGAAAAACGGATATAATTTACCTATAATCGGACGACAAAAATTTAATACGGTCAAAATTCAAAGAAGTTGACAATTTAAAAATCTGTTTTCGAGTAGAAAAACATGGGAATGGAAGAAATGGCTTCAAACAAACAGATTTGTTTCTGTCTATGCCTTTCAAATTGTTTTTCTTGTTGGTTGTAAAATTCAGGATTCTGTTGTAAATGGTGAATGATGCACTGAAAATTCTCTGTAATTCACTCAAAAACTTTAGGCCTATAGGTCTGTCATGTCTGATAAACGCATCCCCACACAGTGACGCTTTTGGACGCCCCTTGAGAAAAAAAAACATAGTTAAGAATGAAGAAATTGCTTGTGACAAGCAATTTCTCTATTTCACACAACGTATTCTATCTGAAAAAAAAAGATCATAAATTGTCCTCTGCAACTCCTTTGGATTTGGACCAGTCTAAAATGTTGCCGTCTGGTAATAGGTGAAAGCTATATCCGCCAGAGCTTACATCTTTTCCGATACTTATAGAGATGCGCTCAGCAACGTTTCTCATCCAAATTTGAGCATCCATGGGTACATTTTGAAAATAGGTGGGGTTGCGTTCGTTTAATTGTAATGAAAAACGAAATTACATTTGAAAATGTGGGGATTTGTACTCTGGCAATGACATTGAACATGTGTGGCGTTCCATTCTAATCACCACATTGTAAGTCGTTTGTCTCTCACCAATGGGTCGATAATCGTAGACCTATGTGGGATAGCAGCTGGAGGCTAGGATGTAATGGTAGTACTGGTGTGAGAAATGCCAGTATTCCATTGTTAGGTGCTCCAGCCGCCGCGATATAACTGAAAGATTGTTGAAAGCGGCGTAAAACCCCATTCAAACAAAATTAATGACTATTCCGGAATGACCATTTGAGCATTCAATTTTCACAGTATAGTACAATCGGGAATAAAGATTTGACTACAAATGCTATTCCATCAAAATTTCACATGTTGAAGACTCATTTTAAAACTAATTTATAAAACAATTCAATGAGTATTTTTGCATCGATTGTAATGTAACTCAGACCACATTATTTATGACTAAAGATCAACGGATTTTTATAAAGTTTTGCGAAATTCTACATTTTCGACACAGTCAGTTGCGTTATTAGATTTTCTAAAAAAAAACAAAAAAACATAAAAATGATAAAAAAGAGAGAAAAAAAAAAACTATTTGGAAATTTTTACAGCAATTAGAAGAAGCTCTCTTTTGGGCAATTCCCCTATTTGTCTGTGTTACAGCTTCTACCCTACAAAACATAATGTTTTTGGTTTTTAAGATGTATTAAAATATCAATATGTCAAAGTGTTTCGCCGGATGAAGTCGCTTTCGGGTATGATTACAATAAAAATGAGTTGCTAATCGCTTTGAAACGCGCAGTTTTGAAACTTGGCAGTCCCAATAACTTATGATAGGCGGCCGGACATGAGCGGGGGAAGCTTGCGAGAGAGGACGAGAAAATGGGGAGAGAGGATTCTAGTGCAGGGGATTGCGATTTTATCGGGAGGGAATAGGGATAAGCGTGAAGGGGTAGAGCGGTGAACTCGAGGGAGGAGGACCTCCACGAAAGCCGTAAAGTTGTGAACTTGTCAGAAGCGAAAGAGTCAGAGGAAATAGATACATATTTTATCTTAATTTTCGATATATATCAATTATCTGTTGCACTGGTCTACCGAAGGACAGTATCATATTTGATAATGGTGTCAATCGGTCATGTTGATATACAGACCATATTATTGGCGAATGTTGATTATAAATCCGGTTTATACTACTGATGGCATCGCAATGGATGTACATCTATATTGTTTTAAAACTGTTGTTTGGAGTTCAGGTAGGCGTTTGCTAGTTTTCTCTATGTTTATGGAAATGCATCGTTCATCACGAATTATTGAAGCATATTAAACCCTGTTAGTCTTAACATATTCCCATGACGCATTTTTGCGCACAAATAAAAAAGCTTGAGAAAACATTTTCTCATTATCCACTATATCTTTTTACCTCGAAAGACAAAAATATATATATCAAAATTTCATCTACTGAAAAGTGTAGTCTGCAATATCATTAAACTCGAAGCAGTCTAAAATTTTGTCGTCTAGTAATGGTTTAACCCATTCCAACACAGCAAAATTTTAGACTGGTCGAAATTGAAAGAAGCTGCAGACGACAATTTTAAGTTTATGGAATTTTGAATTTTTTCGTCTTTTTGGATAGAAAACATTGTGGATAATGAAGAAATTGCTTGATACAATTTGTGGATAATGAAGAAATTGCTTGCTTGTATCAAGCAATTTCTTCATTATCCACAATGTTTTCCAAAGTTTTTTCTTTAGGGGCGTAAAAAGGAGGGATTGAGTTGGAATGGGTTAAGGAGTTTTAAGCTGAACAAGTAAATAATAAACTTTTGCATTATAACTAATGAAAAAAATTTGTCTACTGATGTATCACATTAAAAGCTAGTAATTTTTCAATATCTAACTAGAAATATAATTTCAATATATCAGGTTTTTGTATTACAAGATCTCTTACATGAAATAACAAAATTGGTCTTCGGTCAGGTTAATCTTTTCTATTTGTGCCAATGATTGTTTTAAAGTTTATTTTTAATTACAGATTTTCTCGTTTTCTCATAACGTTTTCGGCAGTAGACATACAGTATGTGATCAAACAACATGTCCCCAGTCTAGAGTGTGTGTCCCTGACTCTAGTGGGCAAGGTTACAAATGTCAATGTTACGCGGGGTTTAGGCCTACTGGGAATAACTGTACGGACTACGATGAGTGTTCATCGCGTACAAATCTCTGTCACAATGGTACATGCCAAAACACTGCTGGTTCTTTTAAATGCATGTGTAATGACGGTTATTCTGGTCCTCGGTGTACTGACGACATTGACGAATGCAATAGTAGTCCCTGTTTAAATAATAATACCTGTGTTAATACTCCGGGCTCATACCACTGTAGTTGTTACGTTGGATACATTCCACCCGACTGTCGTGATAGAGACGAGTGTGCGATAGTGGGTCTTTGTACAAATGGAACCTGTATTAATACGCTGGGATCATTTCGATGTAACTGCCACGCTGGATTTGCCGGTACTCATTGCAGACAACGCGATCCTTGCGCCACCTCTCCTTGTCAAAACGGGGGATCCTGCACTTCTAGTGAAGATGGACTGAATTACACTTGTAAATGTTTTGTAGGTTACAATAGCTCAAATAACTGTCTCGATATAAACGAATGTAACTTGTCTTCAAACTTATGTCTTCATGGCCAGTGTAAAAACACGCCAGGGTCATATAAATGTGTATGCTCGAGCGGGTACACTGGCTCTCATTGTCGGGATAAAGTCGATCCCTGCCAGTCGTCTCCGTGTTTGTTCAATGGAACTTGCATTTCTCAGCCGAACGGTCATACTTGCGATTGTTTTGAAGGTTACAACAACAGTGCTAACTGTGACGATATAGACGAGTGTGGTCTAGACCAGGCTATCTGTCACCATGGATTCTGTATCAATCTAGAAGGATCATTTCAATGTTACTGTAATAAAGGTTTTGAAGGACCGCGGTGTAATAATGACACAGACGAGTGCCAGTCTAACCCTTGTAATAATGGGATATGTAAAAACAATCCGGGATCGTTTAGGTGTGAATGTAATCAAGGTTATTTTGGAGATCGTTGTAAACAGGAAGTTGACCACTGTAATTACCGGCCTTGTATATATGGATATTGTTCGAATAATCCCACCTCATATACGTGTGAGTGTATGGAGGGTTTTACTGGACCAGATTGTGAAGAGGAGATTGTCCCGACATTTCCGTCTAAAACACTTTCGAGAATAACCAACTCGACCCTTTCATCATCCGCAGCGTCAAAACAGCCAAGTTCTAATTTACCAATGTCTCTTACAACCACTTCTTCTACGCAACGTTCCCAAAGACGATCTATATCGACAACAAAGTCTACACATTTTCCAACAAAGCAGCCACCAACAACAGACACTTCCGTTTCTTTCCCATCTTCACCAAACCAAACAAAAATAACCACACCATTTTCAACTGAAGCCACCACTCTACCGACTCGTAGTTATTCATCGCAGTCGATATCAAAAGGTACTAAACCGGCGTTCAAACCAACAGTGACTAACCCATCACCCACAAGTTCTGCAACAGAGCCAAGCACTTATTCTTCACACCCAAACTCCAAATTTTCGCAATCACCTTTTACAAAATCATCCAAAGCCTCTTTGTCAACCGGGACAACACACACAATAAGTTCTTATCAGCGAACGTCACAACCGTCACCTTCAACATCACCAAATACGATATCTACACAAAGAAGCCACACGCCGATTGGTAGTAAATCGTCCGGCCACATGTCACAACCGTCTACTTCAACATCACTTAATACTATATCTACACAAAGAAGCAAAAGGCCGTTTGGTAGTAAATCGTCTGGCCACAAGTCACAACCGTCACCTTCAACATCACCATTCGCGATATCTACACAAAGAAGCCATACACCGTTGGGTAGTAAATCGTCTGGCCAAATGGAACAGGTACTACGATATTTTTGAAGAAGGCGCGACTTCTATTCAGAAAAGTAACTTTTATTATCTTTTCATCTAAAAGGAAATGATCTTGGTACCAATTAGAATTGGCCAAGTCGATTCCAGTGAGCACCTCGAACATAGAGTTTTATCCCATTCCGACGCACCCCCCCCCCCCAAGAGAACAGCTTTTGTTTAAAAATAAAATGTGGTAGATGACGAAATTGCTTATTACAAGCAATTTCTTCACTATCCACAACATTTTGTACCCCTGTAGGCAAAAATAGTTAAAAACCCATCAGCTAGAAATTGTCGTCTGCAACATCTTTGAATTTGGAAAAGTTAAAGAAATGTGTCGTCTGATAAAGGGTTACAATAGAAATAACGGATTGAGACTGCTAATAACCCTCTAATCGACAGTTTCGAGTGACCACTAGATTTTAAGAGCATTGTTGGTCAAATCTAGATGAAGCTTAGCAAGACTGATTCCCATTCCAACTCAATCCCTCCTTTTACGCCCCTCAATAAAACAGCTGTAGAAAACATTGTGGAAAATAAAGAAATTGCTTGTTACAAGCAATTTCTTCATTATCCACAATATTTTCTTCCCCAAAAGACAAAGATTTTCAAAATTTCAACAACTTAGAATTGTCGTCTGCAACTTCTTCAAATTTGGACCAGTCTAAAATGTTGTTGTGTGGGAATGGGTCAATGTCATTAGGATGAAGCCTAGGAGAGGTTTTACTGGAAAACACAGAAGAAGATGGGCAAGTATGACAATTTCTCCATTGACACAATCTTTGACCAATTTTTCACGAAACTTCGTCGGAATAACTGTAGAAAATAATTTGATTTAATTCTATTTTGATTGATTGATTGATTGATTGAATTGGGTTTTAACGCCGCTTTTAACAGTATTTCAGTCATATCGCGGCGGCTGGAGCACCTAACAATGGATTCCTGGTATTACTCACACCAGTACTACCATTACATCCTTTCCTAGCCCCCATTGGTGAAAGACAAAAAATATTTAAAACAACAGGGTTCAGATACGCAACACAGGGAATGATGCCTTCATAAAAATTTCTTTTACACCGTTGGTGCCACATTTTTTGCCCAATTCTTGACGAGAATTGGTCAGAATAACTGCTAATACGTTAAAATTAACCCTATTTAAACCGAGAGGGTTCTTCGGAAATCATACAAAAGGAACATTGGTTTCCCAGTCTTGATTAAACTGGATTTGGTGGTTTATAGGGTCATAACAATTAACCATTTTGAAAGTGGGAAAATAAGAAATTTATGAAGTTTCAGTTTCACGTTTCCTTGTTTATCCGAGAATTAAGGTGAACCTTCTAGTCTCGAGTATCTTGTTTTTAATAGCCTATGTTTACAATCCCCCCTCCCCCCAAAAAAACCCATTCACACACACAAACACACACACACACAAATAAATTTTAAAAATGATATAAAAACAACAACAAACAAAAAAAAAAAAAAAAAAAAAAACCAGATGGCACATTCTAACCCCGTAGCATTTCGATTCATTTTTATTTGAGATCAATGTACTGGTGTTACCTTCAAAGCTAAATGTTGTATAAAAGACTTGGATCGCGGTTTACTACAGGATCGTATTCGTTAACGATTTATAGCTAAAGTTGATTCTTAATTATATTAATTACAGTCTTGGATCGCGGTTTTCTACAGGATCGTACTCGTTATCTATTTATAGTAAAGTTAAAACTTAATTATATTCATTGCAGGCTTGGATCGCATGTCATTTTAGGACCGTATTCGTTATCGATTGCTAAAGTTAAATGTTGATTACATTCCTTAAAGACTTGGATCGCGGTCGCTACATGATCTTATTTACTTTTGAGTTATCATTGAAGTTAAATTTTGATTATAATCATTATAGACTTGGATCGCGGTCAAGACATGATCTTATTCACTTTTGAGTTATCATTGAAGTTAAATCATTACAGACTTTAATAGCAGGTCAATGCACGATCTTACCTGTCATTAAATTAACATTAAAGTTTTATCTTTAATGTATTCATTACAGAAATGGATCGCTGTCAACACTGGATTCTATTGATTATTGATTTACCATTAAAGTTAAATCATGATTACAATCGCTTCAGAGTTGGATCGCGGTTCACTACTTGATTGACCATAATTGATTTACCACTGAAGTCAAAGCTTGAATGCATATGTTACAGACTTGGATAATTAAAGTTAAATCTTGATTATTTTTATAAAAAAAACTTTGATCTCGGGTCAATACTGGCTCGCGCTCACTGTTGATTTGTCGTTAAAGTTAATTCTTAATTACATTCATTACAGTCTTGGATCGCAGGGCACTACTGGATCATACTCATTGCTGTTGGTATTGTTGTCGTTGTGATTATAGGAGCAACTGTCTTACTATTTAGAAAGTAAGTCCGTTTTTTTTTTTTTTTTTTTTTTTTTTTTGTTTTTGTTTTTATAAATATATGTTATGTTGGGAGTCCTCCCCTCCGTTTTGATATCTGTTTGTCGGCAATATAATCAATCTGTCTAAGACACACTACACACTGTGAATGCGCAAGTGCTTTGGGAATAGTTTTTCGTAGGAGGAATTTTCATAGTAAAAACGATAGATATCGATCGTCGCTCTCAGACAAGAATTATATTCATGAGTAAAATCATTCATTTTGATGGGAAGTGAATTTTGACCTCCTATATTTATGTTAACCTTATTTGTTTGTTGTAGTTATAACTTTTAGGTCGCAATCCAACTATATGCATTTCGTTTGATATTCCTGTCCATAAATTATATGCAAAAAAAAAACCGTATCATTTGATGACTCTGTCGAACTATCTAACTGAGGTCAGTAGGTAAGGCCAGTAAATCATCAATAAGGGAACGATCTAGAATGGTTAAGTCGTCCTAAAAAAGACTCGAGACATTTTCTCCAGGAGATTGAGTTCTAAAAAATGAAAGATACGTACAAAAAGGACTTTATCTTGTATTCCTTTGGGCTTTCAGCTTTTGTTGAATATTGTATATCAAGCTATATTCATTACTGCCATTTTAGGCTTTCATTTCCGATACGTCGTGTATTAAGGAAACATTGTGGAAAGAGAAGGAATAGCTTTTTATCCTGCATTTGATTTTTAGCTCACCTGAGCTCGAAGTGTTCATTGTGAAGTATTTTGATCACCTTTTGTCCCTCGTCCGACGTGCGTCGTTCTTCGTGTTTCAACATCTTTTTTACCCCCCCCCCCCCGCCCCATAAAAAACAACAACAACACTAGGCCGAAATATTTCTTAGGTGGTCCCCTAAGATATTGCTAAAATAATTAAATCCGTTTAAAACTCTGGTTGCCATGACAAAAAAAAGTGAAATCTTTGAAAGTTATCTCCTCCTGGCCCAGGATGCGCATGGTCTTGATGTTTGTATGAAGCGTCAGTACGAAGACCTCTTTCAGAAATGCTAAAATCATTACCCTCGGGTTCCCAGGGGCGGAGCTCCAGGATGCGTGGGGCTTATATAGAAATAAAGAGGGATTTTTTCTAAAAAAATGACGCCTCTGCCAAAACGACCTGGCTAATTTCAACCAAATTTGGCAGCAATGATCCCTATGTGTTTCCCTTTGAAAATTGCTAAAATAATAATAATAATAAAAAAATCAAATCCGTTTGAAATTATGTTTGCCATGACAACAAAATAGATATTAAACAAGATCTTTAAAAATACTTGTTCATGGCTCAGCAGGCGTAGATCCTTGATATTTTGCATGAAGAATCAGTACAATGACCTATTTCAGAAATGCTAAAATCACTATCCTCGTGTCCCTGGAGGGTGTGTGCTTATATAGAAATAAAGAAGGATTTTTCAAACACATCTCTTCCTAAATCACTTGGCCTATTTCAAACAAATTTGGCAGGCATGTTACTTAGAAGACCCCCTTTAAAAATGCTAAAATAATTTGAATCTAGTTGAACTCGCGATGCCATGCCTACAAGAGTGTAAATTTAGAAGGAAAAAT
Source organism: Fragum fragum (assembly GCA_946902895.1). Lineage (NCBI taxonomy): Eukaryota > Metazoa > Mollusca > Bivalvia > Cardiida > Cardiidae > Fragum > Fragum fragum. Next base: position 35,518,331 of record OX336371.1, read on the forward strand.
CATCTCCCGACCCAGAAGGTGTAGAGCCTTGATATATTGCACGAAGCATCAGTACTTTGACCTCTTTCAAAATTGCTCAAATCATAAGGTTGTCTCCTTTTAGAAATCAGTGAAAGATTTTAATCCTTATGAAAGTATCAGTTGTCATGGGGACATAGGTTGACTGAGTTCAACTTTAAAGGAGAATTTCTCCAGACCCAGTTAGTATTTAGCCTTAAAGAAAAAGAGCCTTATCGCATGTGAGTGCCAGGGACACTTGGCCTCTTGTTCTATATATGCTTTTGGAGAGCAAATAGCTACTCGGATGCAAATTGACGCGGGACAAACATTTTTTGAGCTTCTCTCAGAAAATAGTTAGGGGGAAAGGAAGAAATTAAGACGAATATTCTCTCGATTCAAGTTTGCTTGTTCGTCCGATATTTTTTTTTAAATGAAAAAAGCCTTAAAACAAAAAAGAAAACGATGTAGTAATTTCCCTTGACTAATGTTCAATAAATTAATAGAAAATCAGGTTCACTTAACTGTGCATTTTTACTGCTGTTATGTTTTTGCTAAAGATAGATTTGTACATGGTAGTATATTCTAAAACTCATTACATTTCCATAACGCTTTTTTTCGCCCCCCCCCCCCCCGAAAATCTTTGGAAAACACCATGGAAAATGTTACAAGCAATTTCTTTATTATACACAATGTTTTCTGCCTAATAGTAATAATAATGATAAATAAATTCATCAACTTAAAATCTTCGTCTGAAACATCTTTGAAACCGGGTCAGTACAAAGTTGACAGGGTTACTGCCCCTAGATCTATCGATAAGGTAATAAAGTGTAACTTTATTAACAACTTATTACCTGATTACAAAAGCTTAGATTGATTCCAATTAAAGTAGATTTTTTGAAGTTGATATAATTTTGAATCTTACACTTGGAAAGAAAAATGTATGGGCAAGGAAGTTACTGTTGTTGTTTTTTGTAAGCAGATTCTACATTTTCCACTATGTTTTCCAGAGCCTTTTTCTTCAGGAGGATGGTATGAGAAAAAGGTTTAGCAGTATAGTCTTTGAAGTACTATTTTAACTTTCACGCAGAGTTATAAAAATAGTTTCAGTGCAAATGCTGACAGTAGGTTCATGAAATTTTTTAAACTCCCTTTTTCTAAGTAGAAAAACTCTCGAAATCCTTATGAAACGCTGTATATAATCAAAGGAAAAACAAGTGATACACTTCTTCAGACAACTTGAAAGAATAACAATCAAATTCTGAAGAAAACTTGAAAGTATAACAATTGAATATGCTCTCCAAAAGTACTTTCAGTACTTTGATTTAACATGAGGTTATTAGTTTTCCATTTTGTATGAACTCTGAAATGATGTCTCTTATTATCTTATTATCATTATTTTCAATTCGTTCTTTTCGTAAACTGTGCAATCAGTTAATTTTGTTTCGAAAGCAGAGTTTCGAGTCTCTCTTGTCACACACAGCTACTGTGTCTCTTTACTTGATTAATCATTCAAAGTTCAATTGTTTCGTTCTTTTCTTCGTTTGTTCTTGTAATGATGTATCAAATTCTTAATTAATTCAGGTCTTTTTTCATTGGTTAATTAATCTATTCCTACATACGATTTTTTTCATTCATGAACATTAATAATAATTCACTTCAGAAGAAAATACATCAGGTTTTGGAACGAGAAGAATATTGACAAAGAATATAATGAATCAGACCAGTTACAAATACAACCTACAGGGTAAGTAGCATGGGCGACAAAAATATCGTAAATTCACATGGAATGAAGGTCGGTAATAGCAAAACGACCCAATCTTCCTACAGTTCTCTATTGTCTTCTACTACTTTGCTATTCTAGTACGTTGACGATACTTTCATAGATAGCCACTTTCAAAAATCATTTTCCGATTTTATTCATAAGGCGGAAAGTTTTACTGATGGCTATGTTGGTATGTATACAGATTTGCTTAAAAGGGCAATCCCATAATCCCTTGTTTTGTTGATTGATAGAATAGGTTAACAGTATTTCAGTCATATCTCGGCGACTGGAGCACCTAACAATGGATTCCTGTTATTTCTCACATCGGTACTACCATTAAATCCCTTCCTAACCTTCAGCTGCTATCCCACGATTATCCACACTTTGGTGAGAGACAAATGTCGAAAAGGATATGGGCCGCCGCCGGGGATCGAACCCATGACATACCATGATTAAAGATTGGGAGTCTGGTGCGCTACGGACTGCGCTGAAACAGACTTAAATTTGTTAAGCCATCAAGAAAACTGACCGAGAAAGCAAATTGGAAAATGAAAAATCTTGTTTCGAGCAATTTATTCACTCCCCTGAATGTTTTATACACCTAAAGAAAATCATTTCTAATTTTAATCGACTTGAAATCATCGTCTGCAACCTCTTAATTTTTTTTACCAGCCTCAACTTTGTTTTCTGGTAACAGTTAAAGAAGACAATAGATCAGTAAGTTTATGTTCTTTAGCGAGAGTGTCGACAACTTCATGTCTTTTGGAGTAAAGGGTTTACTGACCACCCAACATTGATACAATATCGATCTGGCTCATTGACCGAGTGGTTAGCGTGCTTGATTCTTAATCGAATGGTTGCGGCGCGGATAGTTTATTTAAACAGGACACTTTACAGACAGAACCCCAGTCCACCCAGTTGTAAATGTGGGAAGCAGTGGTTAGAATCCATTGCGTCTCTCTGTAGTGCGCATTGGATGACAGTGCTTTGAAAAAATTTTAAAATTCCATGGATATGCTTTATTAGACACTATTGTTTGCACTATGGGGCTTCCCACACAGTGACGCTTTTAAACGCCCCTCAATAAACTAGCTTTGGAAAACATTGTGGAAAATGAAGAAATTTCTTGTCATTATCCACAAAGTTTTCTATCCCAATGTAACGAAAAAAATCAAAACCTCATAAGCTTTGAATTGTCGTCTGCAACTCCTTTCAATTTGGACCAGTCTAAAATTTTGCCATCTGGTGATGGGTTAAGGTTTTATCGTTGTGTCAGGAATTTTGTCCTATGGCTTCCTAGTTGGTGTTGCAAAAAGAAGAAATTGCCTTTTCAAAAAATGTTTTCTTCTAAAAAAAAAGTAAATAAATAAAAAAATCCATATTTACTTTACTCATTTTGAAAGCTTGTCTTTATTTCTTTACTATTCAAACTCAATAGCAAATCATTTGAATACTTCTATTTCCGGGGTTGAAGGTCCGAATGTCCTCCACTGGGTATCTTCGAATATGTTAACGAATTTATTCTATTTTTTTTTCAGACATGAAAACCCTATATACGGCCGAGTAGAAAGTATAGAATTCCAAGGGATCAAAGACATCGACTTATACGGAACCGATACTTAGCCCCACACTGGCTCTCATAACACGTTTACATGTACATTAATTATATAAATTTCCTATTCAAAGTATCGAGGTCATCGGGGTTTAATTCCTAATTTTACAGTGGTTCATACAACACGCATGATTGAATAAGATCAGCATGATTAATATCAGAATAAGAATCAGCATTTTTTTCTCTTCCCACATACGTTTGGCACCATGTTGTTATATACATGTTAAAATCAACGTTTTTTTTTTTTTATATTTGCGAATTATAATTATTATTTGTTGTTGTTTTGTTGTCATTTTCTTTTCTTTCGTTTTACTGGACAACTGAACAATAAATCCAGTTTAAAGCCTTATTTTTTTGTTTTTTTTTATAATCTATTCCAACAGCATTTAATCAGTATTGACAATATCGGTTTCACTTTCAGTGATATATTTTTCAAAGTACCTTGAACTGCTGAAAACTGAGCTTTTGCTCTTCTTATACATGTAATTCTTCTGCTTAAATATACCGTTCACGAACGATTTAGCATTACCATTTTAATTTGAATGTGACAGTCTTGCATCTTTTGTTTGCTAAAATCATCGCTTGAATACTGGATTTTTATCTATTCATTTTATACAGAAACTCTGAAGTGACATTCCAGACTTCGTTTTAATTATGCAAATTTGCCAAATTATTATGAAAATATATATTATTAATCACGAAATAGTCTACAAAGCAATTATCGCGTGCGATTTCGTAAATACAAAGTGTTATGTTTGAATACTTAGATAAATCACTCACATATTAATATTTAATAAGTGTGTTTCTTGTGAGAAAGCTATACTGAAATCTAAGAATAACGTATCATTTTTAATGCAATATTTCCACGAAAATTTGAAAAATTGTACTGATCGGACAATGCCTTATATTCGCCGGTTAATTGATACAAAGATAGTTATAGCCATGTCTTGACCTTTATGCAATTAATAAATTAGCATGAATAAATTTGATCTCGACGAAAGTCGTAAGTTTACGAGGTATTTCGTCCCTACCCGGAGAAATTCAATGTACATTTTAAAATCAAATGTTCATATGTTAACCTAGTTCCTCAATAGATAATTGGTCGGTCGGTATAGTACGCAAAGGCTTGAAACAGTGAACAGAGTTTCGAAACTGCCAAGAAACTATAATTGAATGCTTATTTCAACGTTTTTTTTTTTTTTTTTTTTTTTTCTTCTTTTTTTTTAAAATCAAATGCGTGTTAGAGAAAGTGCATCTGTACGATTCCACACTACAGTATCTGTGAGCGGATAAACAGTTACAATAATATCATTCAGTGACCATCGTCATATCTTCCAATATCCGATGAAGCGAATTTGGAGAATAATGGTACAGTATCAAGAATACGTGAAGAAACGAAAGATGAAGATGTTTTATTGAAAGTACCGAGAACCAATAAGCCTGTTATTCTCTGACGTTTTGAAGTAAAATGATTGAAAAGTAGACAAATAAAGTCAAACATAAATAGAAAATGTCTCTCTCGCCTCGAACACCCGACTTTGAGTGCAATGGGACTTCGATTTATCACATTCGCAGACATTTTGGTATATAAATAAGTGCATTTAACAAATATTTAAATTTTATTTTCGACTAGCGGAATAAAACGAGAAATACCGATAACAAAAAGTCAAGTACGTAATATGCAAAATGATGTCACGGTCCTTCAGGTCAATAAAATCTTACTATATCATTACTCCTGTACTCACTCACCCATGACTCGGCTCAACTGTATATATCACTCGTTCTTTAGCAGGACATTTCACGAGATTAATGTGGCGAATAATGTGGCTAATCTTAAACCGTACACGCTGGCATTACTCAAATATCGTGAAGACTTTCGACAGGTCAAGCAAAGCTTTCAACTTTACCTATGGCTAAAGGCTACATTCATATGAGGAACGCCATAGCATCTTTGACAGACGCATCGATTCCAATATACTGGTTTAATGCGTAGCCGTACTGGAAAAGGCGCACTGTTCGAGCTGTAGGCAGCATAGCAAGCCGAATGGAATGTCATGTCGCAGATCAGACTTCACCGATCGTCATGAAATAAGATGCACGTGCCATTGGTGTCTTGACTGCGTTGTCCAATAGAAAGGGGTCTGCACTATTTACTGTGACTGAATTCCTATGGTTGATTATGATTTCCGACTTTTCATTTCGAGGGTTGACATCTTTGTTCACGTGATCGTTTTGGAGGAGGCGCCCTGCCCAAGCTGTAGGTAGCATAGCTGGCAGAATGAACGTCATCAGAATGTCATCAGATGCATGAGTCTTAAGTGCGTTGTCCATTAGAAAAGCATTTGCGATATTTGACTGATTCTTAAGGTGAATAACGATCTACAAATGTTTATTTTCGTGAACTGGCGTCTGTTTCGCTTATCACGCTTGATTGCGTTTGTAGACGGAAACATTTTTTTCGCAAAAGATTTCTTGATAAAGCATTTGATATAAGTATTCATCAAAACTCTATGTCATTGAGAATTGTACACCTTAAAATCTCTACGATACGTTATTTTTGAGTATTAGTGTATGTAGTTTCCAAGACGTACAAAATTCACACCATTTCTTTGATAAATATATTACAACGAATAAAAAGCAATGTAAATTCCGGATGAGACAGAAAATACAAAATAATTTAATAATGATAGTATAAGATGAAATATTAAAATCGGGAAAATGAAACCGACCAAAGGCCTAGCATTAAAAAAGTGCAAATGAAGTTTTTAATGATCGGCTCGACCATTTATATAGAAAACCCAAGGTATTGCTGTAGATTTTTCGTCTTTATTGCCGGTGTCAGGTGATCTTTTAAAAGATTTCCTTTTTTAGTTAGCAAAGCGACAGACAAAATTTTGAGGTCTTCTCAGAGTTCAATGAGTGTAAACTGCCACTGGAGGCTTTACCACTTAATCCATTTAATGTCTACGCCATAAAAAGTAGTTCATATGTTTTTCATGAATATTGTAAACTCTGCCTGCATCTCAAATAAACAGCTTGCGTAAACATTGTGGACAATGAAGAAATTGCTTGTAACAAGCAATTTCTTCATTGTTCACAATGTTTTCTACCTACATGGCAAAACTTTTCTAAATTCCACCAACTTGAAATTGTAGTCTGCAACTTCTATCAATTTGAACCAGTCTACGATGTAGTGGATTACTTAACAAAACCATGCTTTGCTTGCTTACAGTACTTTCATTACCTTGATCATAAGAAGCGAACAATCAATCGAAAGACTAAAAAGAATACTTAGCTATTTAATATTTGTTTGTTTCAGTGTAAGATAGATTAATCTTTCATTGAGTAGGCCTAAATGTAACATAAACCGTATTTTAACAAGCGGTAGAGCTATGGGTGAAAATAAGGCTTTAGTTAATCATGAAATGAGCGATGATTTATCTTACACGAAAACAAACGATTACCCTATTTCTTTAATGCATTAAAGTATTAAGAATATGATTTTCAAATATAAAATATCTCAAAGCGCTCCATGACGACCTAGGTTCTGGTGAGATAACGTTCAGTTGTGCGAAATATTCGATCTTTCAGTACAGTGATTTTATCATTTTCATCATTTCACTGGTTTTCTGTAATATTATCAAGTGATACTTTATCGAGAAACCTCGCTAGTTCACCGGAAAGCATTAAAGAAATTTGCGCAACTTCGTCAGCGATAGAACACGAACAAGAAAAATTAAAATGTTCGCCTGCATATGACATTTCTAATCGACGGATCACAGCTAACAATAGAAAAATCGATTGACCAATCAAAGCATTCATTTACACCAGGGACGAACTTTGAACTCCTACATTCATGTAAAGCATTTTGTTGGTTTAGCGATTTAAACGAGGTAACTGCAACTTATTCAAGCTTCATTTACGACGATTAGGTCGCAAACCAACGAATTTCCCTTTTATTTCATGTACCTGGCCAAGTCCTTTACAAAGTTGCGTCGTTTAATACCTCAGTCGAACTGACATGTCGGCCAGTAAGCGAGGTCAGCGATCCGTTAAATAATTCATATGTTGGGGAAGTGCAAACTTTGACCATGCTCCAAGTGCAATTAATATACTCGCTAATCGTTCAAAGAAACCTAATAACTACACAGCACAAGGTGAAGACTAGTCACAATGTACGGGTAATCAGACAGAGCTGAGTCTTTATTTGCGCAAATTTAGCCGATATCATATACGTGTGCTTATGTACGAACCATAACTTTGAGCTGATTTATTGGGGGATGCTGTTGCTGTTGTATTTCAACTTCAAATTCTGTTTTGCCATGTAGAATTCAAAGCCGCGAAAGAAATAAATTTACATTCCTTTGTATGGAGGAACATTTTTAAATGGCAAGAAGTGGTGTTTTTACGAGAAACATCACTACACATTGAAATATTCATGGGCGAAATGTTAGAGTTTTCAGACAGCATGCATGTAATGACGTGAATTTCGGCGTGATTTTTTTTCACACTTTCTTTCTCTATGAAGTATCACTAGCCCGATGTTCAAGAGAAGTTAAAAAATTGTTTCACATGCTGTATGTAAATGGCCTCGGTAGAATTCTGTGTGAGTTTGGAATGTCTGTTGGTCCTTCGTCGTCCATGGAATCTTCTCTTTTATTCATCTTATCTATAAATTTCATCATAATGCATTCGTTTTCCTTATAAAGAATATGGTAAAAGGCATTCAGAGACGAGTTGTGCTAACTAATGGTGATAGTCATAAAATGCCTTCGGTCTTATAATCTTTTCATTTTAGATCATCTTGATCGTTCAGCGTTACCTCGATCCTGGCCTGTCAAGTAGAAGTTTACATGTAAATTAAAACCATTTTAGTGAGAAACCAAACGAGCAACTCTAGATTATAACACTGGTCTTAGCAATAATGACTTTGAAATCAAAATGAATCATGTGGTGAAATGCATGCAGCTTTGTAAACAACAACAACAACAACAACAACAACAACGTTTCATGAACGTGTGTTCGCTTACAAAGGACACAATCGTAAACTATTGCCAGAAGTTCTCATTTCTTAGCAAAGCTTCTATTTGGAAAACAACATCATCTTAACTCTAAGCCTGAAACAATTAACGTTCAGTGTTCGCTTAAGTCATTATAGCAAAATAACAAAATAATGAGACCTCAACGCTGTAAAATAGGGTTTGGTTTAGTATTACGAAGAAAGATTAATCGTTCTCACTAACATAATTATGGATATTTCTTTAAGTCGAAGAATAATTGAAGTACAGAGTTTCCTAGTCTAATTGATTGATTGAATGGGGTTTAACGCTAGTTTTAGCAGTATTTCAGTCATATCGCGGCTGAAGCACATAACAATGGATTCCTAGTATTTCTCACACCAGTTCTACCACTACATCCTTTTCTAGCCACTAATCCAATGTCTACGCCAGTAAAACATCATTGATTTCATCTGGGTCTACACGGTTGTTGTGCAAAAATTAATTGATGTATATACAATGTTTCTCGACCGATAGTCCTAAATATAAAATAATCCTTTCTCGACGATGTTCGTTGGCTGTCTAGGCTAGACAGGATAAGGGGTTTGTCTTGTAGAAGATTGTCGATGTTTTGGAATTAATTTAATACAAATCGCAAAAAAACAAAAACAAGGTCTTGTTGGGTCTCCGCTTCGATTTCACTTTCTTTAAGTCATCCAGATTTCTTTAAGCAATCCTAACTGTACTGAATAAACTACTAATGGTAAAGTCATGAGAATGAGCTCTTCACGAGTGTAATATATATAGTTTTAGTGAATTTTTTGTTTAGATAGTAAAGTACACCCAATCCCAAATAAGAATACATAGTTGAATCAAAAGTTACAGCATTACGATTGGAGAGGGTCTTGGGCAACAAACAACCTAACAGAGATCTGGGTAAAACTATAAATTGATGTTATCTTAATCCATTCCCACACAACAAAACTTTAGACTGGTCCAAATTGAATGCAGCTGCAGAAGACAGTTTCAAGTTGATAGAATTTTAAATTATTTCGTCTTTTTGGATAGAAAACATTGTGGAAAATGAAGAAATTGCTTGTAACGAACAATTTCTTCATTTTCAACAATGTTTTCCAAAGTTTTTTTCTTGAGAGGTATAGAAAGAGAGCTTGTGTGGGAATGGGTTAAAACTGGCCACTGGGCTAAGTGTGTTTCGATGTAGACAGGCTTCTTATACTATTCCGAAGAATGATTCCCGCAGTTTGTGATATACGTATTGTCCGTTATCCAGGAAAATCTGCCTAAATGGCATCACTTCGAATGTTTCAATGACGTCACATATCAGTACGCACCTCATGAAAAAACTTTTAGAAAACATTGCGGAAAGTGAAGAAATTGGTTATTACAAGCAATTTCGTCATTATCCACAATGTTTTCTACCTCAAAATGCAAATTATAAAAAAGCATTACCTGAAAAATGTTGTACCTTTTTGGACCAGCCTAAAACTTTGTCATCTGATAATGGGTTAATATATAGTTGTAACTTTTTCAGTGTTTCTGTTATGTCACTGCGAAATTCACTTCGTTTACTACTGTGTATCACAATTACTAGCCCGAGACTCTGAATGTATTGACAGAATTCGCCCACGTGACCAATACTGTAGCCCGAAACAGAACCCGCAACCCTCCACTTCTCTTGGATTACGAGTCTGTCCCTAAAACAAAGACAGACATGGATTTTTTGGAATATTGCCGTACTAGTTTGATAATTGTTTAATCTTTTCCTTTAAAATGATAAAGTTTTTACCCAACTTTACCTGTTTCAAATACCGTGACTTTGTAAGAGGGCCAATTTCGATATATTTCTGTTGCTAGCTTTTTTTAACCATTTAATCCGCTGACTGACGTTGGGTTTTAGATAATGCCGAATTCGAGCCTATTCCGCTTTTTATCTCTAACTACACTAGTTAAAGTGACAAATTCATGAAATTACTTTAATAGGCCCGTCTGATATTGACCTATGTCGCCATGGTGACCCCAGAATCCTTACTGTTACAAATCATGAATCCATCCCAATAATTCGTATCGGTCTCTCTTTCCGGTTATATTTATAATCAATAAAGTATCACGAATGAAAATTTCTTTAAAACATACACACAAAAATCAAAGTTATGGCATTTGCTCGGGAACCAATCTGATTAAAATCAGATCCACCATAATACACTATTGCTACGTCCCGGCGTAACGGAGAGATAGCGTAGTGGTTTCGTAGAGATGATTTTAATGAGATTGCTCGGGAATTTAACCAATACTGATATTCAATACATAATAAACTTGATGATATTAGAACCTCAGATATGGGGAATTAGGACTTGGCCAGGATGTGTTTTCGATGACATTCTTTCCCGGTTAACATGTACCGTAAATAAAGTTGAGGACTTGAGTGCATGGAAGAGTAGTACCATTCCTGCGTCTTATTTAAAACGATAATTTGATAGGCCTATGGCCCATTCCGAAATTATGTTGAAAGAGTTATTGCGCTTGAATACTCTCCCACGTGGTGAAACTACAAAACGGTCCCAATTCTACTTCCGGGTAGCAAATTTAGATAAAAGAAATGGCAGATAATAAGGCATTTATTAAATCGACTCAGAAAAACGAGTTTATTGTTCCGTATACTTTAATTATCGACGGAAAATAGTCGATGGCCAATCTATCATGACAGACAATGGACACGGCACCATCACTAAAGCTCGTCGCTAAAAAAAATCGAGTTTCAAACTCTAGTTCGGATAAGAGTAACCACTGTTTATAGGGACAAAGAGTATATATAATGAATAAAATATGTACAAAAAGATCTCCTCTTAGTCTCTGAAAAGGATTATAAAGTAAATAAGGCCTTAGTAATGATTGGTTCCATGTCTTTAACCTATTACCGAATAACGCAATTTTAGACTGGTCAAAATTAATGTTACAGACAACATTTTCAGATATAATATAGGTGAACTTCAAAAATGGTCCTTGGAAATACTTTCCTTTATATTGCATATAAATCTGCGTTTGAAGTTCACATTTCATTTCTGTACACCATACCTGTTTTGAATAACAAATCTTTTGCTTTCTTCGAAAAATAAAGAAATATAGTAATTTATGTGTTGAAATCCTTTGAAATGCGCATGTAAGTAAAAAATTCAAAATGTTTCCTCAGATCAAACACATTTCATTAGAGGTAAGATGCAATCACACACAAAGGTGAACGAACCTTTGTAAGATACCAAATAAGAGCTGTTAGTAAACAGCAAAACTAGATTCAACTCCAATGATTGCCTGGGTAATAAATCCTTGCTTTCCCTTTACAAAACAATATAACTGATCCAAATTGAAAGAAGTTACAAATAACAACTTTAAGTTGATAGAATTGTATCAAGCAATTTCTCCATTTTCTACAATGTTTTCCAAAGTTGTTTCCTTTAGGGGCGTAAATAAGCGGAAGCTAGTTAACACATTCCCACATAACAAAAGCAGGATGGTGAGGGAATGGGTTAACCCATTCTCAGACAACAAAATATTGATATGCTGGTCCCAATTCAAAGGAGATGCAGGTGACAAGTTTAAGCTGATTAAATTAAATAATTCTTCATTTATGGCAGAAAACATTATGGACAATGAAGGAATTGCTCCAACCTTGTAACAATTTCTTCATTATCCAAAATGTCTCCAAATCGCTTTTCTTGAATGGTGTCAAAAGGCAGCAATTTTGTGGGAATTGGTTTACCCATTTCCTCCTTGTCTCTTTTTTTCTCTACACACTAGAGAACATAAACTGTCGAAAACATAATGAGAAAAGGAGAAGTTACTTGTAACAAGGAATTCCTTTTCATCCCCGAAATTAATCGCCTTCTGCAACTTTCATTTAAGACCAGTCTAAGATTATGCCTGGTAAGCGGTTAAAAGGTTGACTTACATTGTAAGGCCCATTATAAATGAGCGAATGTTCGAAACAAATCTTAAGTCATTGCAGAGATGAAGAAATTATTGCACATTAAACTTGAACAAAATGTTGTCAAAGTCTAATGATGACTTTCTTTTGAATACCCCTTTAAATAATATACATCTTGTTTTTTCTTTAAAATTGTTTCAAAATTTATGAGCACAAAGTTATTCCAGAGAAATTTATAACATAATCCATCAAAGTAAACGAAAAGAAATGAGAGATAAAATTTAGACCTTTGTCAAAATAAGTTATCTTCGATAAAAGAGAAAAAAATGTATAAATACGGTTTTGATGGAAATATTTTTGAAAATATTCTACTTCTCATTCAAGTTTCCAAAATAAGTTAAACGAAACTGAAACAAGAAAATATCAAAGGGTTTGCAAGGATTATTTACCAAGAAAACTTAAATACGGCAGATGTGACAAAGAGATGACTTCTTATGATCAAAGTAAAGTACACACATGACATGCTGATAGGACACACGACAATGCTTCACAATGATGTATATTGGTTTTAATTTGCAACCCCTTAACAATTTCCTATTCAATCCCTGTTTTTTACGTCCCTGTGTTTTTACGTTCTTCCCTTCTTCCTTTTCAACAATATTTTCTATCCTACTGAATGATTATTTTTAAGATAAAATTGAATTCTCGTCTGCAAGGCCTTTGATTTTTAGACGGGTCTAAAATTTGGCAAAACAGTAACATATTTATAGGTTAATCTATTTCAAGTACGTGTATTTGATGATGCTGGACATATTTTTACATGTTAATATGATGATAATAATCCTGTTTAAGATAGGAGAGTTTTTTGGTTTTTTTTTCTACAGTATAATTCTTTATCCATTCCTTTTTCTATGTTATAGATAAATATGACTTATGTTAAGGAAAAGATCTTGAGGAAAATGGCTGGTAAAAAATTAAATTATCTTTCCACATAAGACTTCATTCTAATATAACTTTGACATAATATGCATCTGTCAAGGTAATTTTTAATGCAATATTGGTTGAAACACATAATTTGAAATAAAAGTGTCGGTCTAAAAACACCTTAGTTTTCAGTTTTCTTTTTGAATTACTGGCACGCAAGTATTTTTTCAAATAGCAAATTTAAAAGTTGAAAAGTCGATGTTTTCGTCTGGTAGAAAGCCGTCATCCTCCGTGGTTCACGGAATTCTATAAAATTTGCTACCCGTACAAAGAGAAATCACTCTAACGACTTTGGGTCAAAGGGAAGTAAACGGTCATACACGTGAAACTCTCAAAATTCCAAAATAGACAAAGCCATCTGTAGTTACTTAGAGCTTCTTAATAAAATGCGTTTACAAACGCATTCATTTCCCCCCGTTTAATCAGTTTTGTTCACAGTGGTTTCAGTATTATTATTATCTTTGGCGTGTCTACCTAATATTTAGACTGTGCGATTCTTTTTACTTTTTATTGATTTTTTTTCAGAGAATGAACATCTAATACTGAAACAGACGATTATATCCTCTATTTGAATGATTAATCAAACGCGTAAGCATAGTTATTATTGCAGTTTCTTTCGATCAGACTCCGACATTTATAAGCATGTTTGGCGTTTTAAGCGTCGCAACTTCAACTAATCATGTCAGGCTAAAGTATACCGGTGTTTGGTCGCCAACCAACCATTTTATTTCTGTAACATGTTACTGACCTCAGCATCTGCATAATAATACCACTTAACACATTCCCACACAATGACACTTTTAAACACCCCTCAATATGAAAGCTTTGAAAATATTGTTACAAATAAAAAAAAAACTTGTTATAATCAATTTCTTCATTTTCTACACTGTTTTTGTAACCCAAGAAAACATATAGGCTATTTTAAAGATTTCATCTACTTGGCAACCCAAGACGGACAACAGGAGCTCGAATGTTAAGTGTTAACAGCTGTTCTAAGACAAAATAGCCCCCTTCTACTTTTCCCATAGTTATTGATAACTGCAAGCAATTCGTGTGAAGATTCCTGTCTGTTTATCATATTGTAAAATTTTGAAATAATTTTCCAAATTATATTTAGTTATTTTCATTGAGATTCGCACTATTTGGCGCGGAAAATCTTTAACCGATTCACTCAGTTCTTTAATCGGATGTAAAAGAGTAACTCTAACTGGATGGTAAACAGCGGTTGACGCCAGCACTGAACTCCGCAAGATAACATATCAACCATGCTGTGCGCTAAGCAGTTTGTACGGCGATTTTCAACTTCGCAGGTATATTTAGGTCATTCTCCATATCTATAAATCCTATTTAATGACACTCATGATAACGCCGATCTCGAGCGATTTTGGTTCGAATTCCCAGGTTGGCAAATATTCTTTCAAAGTACCGATGGTATTGACGTTTGACAGACCACTATTTTGTGTGATATTTCTATCTACTTCTACTAGAACTGCTATTACCACTGGATTATTTTATAACAATACACAAACTGACTTTTTTCAAATTTGTGCAATGTCATCAGTCCTGTCACAAACAATATGTTAAAACTGGACTTCTTTTCCCACAATGTTTATCCTCGCTATACTTAAACAATTTGATCCTGGCATTGTTTGATATGCTCTTTGTAGACCATTAGTTTAACTTAGCCCTGCACATTTTTATTTTTTAATAAATAGATGCAGCATTTGGTACACAGCTGTTACATCTTGGATTTCATCTGCATACATGTATATTGCATCATTCGTCTCATTGCCCAACAAAACTTAACCCTTCTCAAGCTGAACCGGAATATTCCTGTATTGACAGGAGGTATAGACCAAGATCAGCCTGCACCCAAATGCAGTATGAGCTTACTCTACACCACCTGCTTGTCCCTTTTTAAGCCACAGTTATTTATAAGATGAATTTCCCCAAAATAGATGCTTCCGGTGGCTTCAGCCCTTTGATCTTATTGAAACATTTTAGAGGATTAATAATCAGTGTGACATGGGTTAAGACTGGTCTATATTCTAAAGAGTTTCAGACAGGTATTCTTACTGTGACCGAATTAAAAAACAATTGATAATTAGGGCAGAAAACATTTTGAGAAAATAAGAAGTTTCATGTTACCACCAACTTTCCATTTCCTGAATATTTTTCTTTGGAGAATGTGTGGAAATTGGTTTATTTACAAAAGACTCTTAACCCATTTTCACAGAATGACGCCTTTGAACGTCCCTCAAGGAAAACATTTTGGAAAACAGTGTGTGAAATGAAGAAATTGCTTGTAACGAGCATTTTTTTCCATTAAACACAATGTTTTCTGCTAAGAAAGTTGAAAAAATCTAAAATTGTCATCTGTAACTCCTTTCAATTTAGACCAGTCTAAAATTTAACTGTCTAGTAATGGGTTAATAGTTACATGTATATTAAGTGTCCAATATTTAACCCATAACGACTCTGCCATGCATTGATGATGTAATGGATTTAAAAATAGCTTTTGAAGTGAGATGTTTGCTTTTAACAGGCAATTTCTGTTATCAATGTCTTCTCTGCCAGTTGTTGCTCTTTTTTTTCTGTTAGCCCATTACCAAATAATGGACTACTCTAATACTTTGTCATCTGACAATTTCATTGATTATCCTTTACTCTCTCCTATACAATTACATGTTTCCTAATCTGCTTGTTATGAGTGACTGTTCTGTTCTCACAACGTTTTTCTCGATTGTATTTCTTCAGGGCATCAGAGAGCATCATTATGTTGTCATGGATTAAAACTCATCATTAATACTTATCAGTCTAAGTGTAAAACTTCAAGATGTTGTTTTACTACATCAACAAAGGAAAGTCTGCAAAACTTCACATAACCATGTTAAATTTATATGTTTATCCTCTCATTGATGTCTTTGTTTGATTTTATTGTCACATGTAAAACTCTGTACATATTTTAGAGGGAAGACTGGGTAATCCCAACTGTGCTGTCTTGTTAGATAAAGTCTTTATCATTATTATTATTATTATTATTATTATTATTATACTGAGACAGGGTTTATTTACAAAAGCTATGTTGAAAAAAGGACAATTTTTCCTGTGAACAATGTTTAATTGAGGATTTCAAAAGTTTGGGTGGTTTTGGTGCAAAATCTACACAATGTTGAGAAATGTTTTATATTTCATGCCTTTTTTTTTTTTATAGATAATAGATCTTCAAAATATGGGGGATTTTTGAAAAAATGGGAGAATCCCCCTTGCCTAGAATAAAGACTTGTGAACAAGCAGTTATTTCATTTTCCATGATATTCTATATACTATTTTGATTATATTTACATTCACTTTCATAATGAAGTTTGCAAGTTCTTTTAGTTTAGACCAGTCAACTGTACAGATTGACTGGTTGTGGTGTAACATATTTTTATTTTGAAAACAATGCCAAATGAAATGTTATCACTTATACAAGTGACATTCAGTTTTAAAAGGGGAGGAGCCTAACCTCTTTTTGGCCAACCAAATTCAAGGTTTGTTTAAAGATTTATCTCATTTTGTTTACAAACAATCAAAAGCATTATAACACTTTGAAAGTTACATTCCAAAGGTATGTAAGCTCTTTTATTAAAATAATGACTTAATATTTAAGAACAGGAAGTATAGAAAATTAAATCAAGCTTTTTGCTGAAAATATTTAACATGCATACCCTTCAGTGAGTTTTTTCCAATATTTCACCCTTATCATGCTAAAGCTGGATTATTTTTGCTTTAGCAGAAGGTGTGGACTAAGATCAGCCTGCACATGTGTGCAGTCTAATTGTAGTCTACACAACCTACTTATTATTTTCAGGCTGCCGTCATAGCGCAGTTGGTAGCACTTCGGACTGTCAATCTAGAGGTCCCAGGTTCAATCCCCGACAGCGGCACTCATCCTTTCCGACTATATGTCTCTCACCAATGGGTTGATAATCATAGACCTATGTGGGATAGCAGCTGGAGGCTAGGAAAGGATGTTGTGGTAGTATTGGTGTGAGAAATTCCAGGATTCCATTGTTAGGTGCTCCAGTCGCTGCGATATAACTGAAAGATTGTTGAAAGCGGCGTAAAACCCCATTCAAACAAACAAACAAACAAATATTATTTTCAGCCAATATTTCCAACCCTTTGTTTTTTGCCCACCTGAGCATGAAGAAAGGAATTTTGATCACCTGTTGTCCGTCTTGGGTTGCCAATTTTAAAATGACATCTCCTCCCAAACCACTGGGCCAATTTCAACCAAATTTTAACCAAATTTAGCTGAAATGCTCCTGAGGCAGTGCCCTTAAAAATTGCTGAAAGAATTGAAATCCATTTAAAATTCTGGTTGCCATGGCAACAAAACGAAATTTTGAAAATATATTTAAAAAATATCTCTTCCTGACCAAGAAGGCGCAGAACCTTGATATTTTGCATGAAGCCTAAGTATATTAAACTCTTCAGAATTGCTAAAATCGTTACCCTCTAGTTCCCAGGGGCAGAGCTCCAGGGGGATGGGGCTTATATAAATAAAAAAAGAATTAATTATATGACATCTCGGACATAACCATAAATCTTTTGAAAGCTCAACAAGAGTAAATTTGAAAAAAAGAAAAACCATCTCCCTCTGACCTGGAAGTTGTAAAATATTGATATCTTGCATCGAATAAAGAAGGCAACTCTTCCAAAATAATGTGGCAAATTTCAATCAAATTTGGCTGAAATTTCCCTTAGGCTACCCCCCTTTGATTATTACTATAAGATTTGAAATCTGTTGAGAGCATTGGTTGCAATGGAAACATAAGTTTATTTTAGTTAATTTTTAAAGGAGGTCTTCTCCAGATCCAGTCAGTATTAGGCCTTGAAAAAGAGCCTTATCTCAGGTAAGTGCCAGAGCCACTGGCTCTCTTGTTTTTGGTATTCAGAACTAGTATTTACTTTAGCATCACAATGTTAATATGTGTATTTTCTGCCTCAAGCTCAGCCTGTTATCATATTCTTAAATCATAGATTAGTCAAAAGTAAAAGACACAATATATAACAAAGTTGATGTACATTGAAACAAAGGTTTATGTAATGTTATGGGATGTTTCGGAAAAACTTAAAAAAGAGAACTTCATTTAGTTATAACATATTTAGATGACGTTTTTACTAGAAAATACAAGTGATCTGCAAAAGTTTTGGAAGTAAGGGCACAATGTCCTGAAGGTCTAAAAGAAGTGGAGAGATTTTATAAAATTGATAGATCACACTAACAATCTAGCTACAAGGACTTTAGAACCGTGGGGACAGTATCTCTATAAACTTAAAAATCTTTGGACATTTAGGATTTTTTTAGACAATGGCGCAAAAACGTAGCCTTGGCAGATGACGGAAATACACATGCAAGACTGGTAAAAAGCTCAATGTTGTCTGGGAAAGCCAAGGGGACTGATGAAGGTTATCGTTTTTAAAAAACCTCAAACATTTGTCTTAATTTCTGAAGAGATCTACACATGAATAATCATAGCTTGAATCATTGTTACTAAGTTGAAGGTCATGCCAGAAGGTCCAAATTTCAAAATCACTCTAATTCAGAATTGCAGTTGCAGTTATATTTGTCTAGTAATTTGTTCACATCTTGCAAAGTATTCTAAAAGTCATTGATAACTTGTTATTATTTTGTTAACATTTTCAAGAAGATAAAATGGAGGCTAAGGGTTCCCTATATGATTAGTTCCTTGTTCACAGGTAAGAAGATCAACAAACATTTTGGGGAAAAGCATTACATAATTGACCTCAAAAAAGTTAATCCTGTTCCTGTACAAGGGGTCAACCTTTTCTTATTTTTTGTAATTTACAAGTAGTATGCTCTTTTCCCCTTGACTTAAACACTTTCCCAAAAAGTGACCCTTTTTGATGCCCGTCAAGAAAAACAATTGGAAAACATTGTGGAAAATGAAAAAATGCTTGGAACAACCAATTTCTTCATTTTCCACAATGCTTTCTACCCATGAAGTTGAATAAAAATCTAAAATTTCATGAGCTTGAAATAATTGCCTACAACTTCTTTCATTATGGACCAATCTAAGATTTTTTTGTCTGGTAAAGGGTTACACCCTCTCACCCCCCCCCCCCCCCACACACACAATATCTTGAAATTATTACAACATTGTTGGCTTTTTTCAAGCTTAACTTCCTTCTTTTTTGAATGCAGTTTCTTTCAAGTTTGACCAATTATAGATTTAGTCATCTTATTGATACTCTTTACAATATTTGAATTGTCCATTGTACATAGCTCCTCCCCTATGGTGAAGGTTAGATCTTAAAGATTTCACCTGACATTGAGGTCATCTTGTGGTCAGTACATATCTGGCACTAGTATATTGTTAGGGAGATTTTTTTAATTGTAAAAAAAAAACTTTTGTAAGTAAATGAAAAATGTTGATTGTTTGCAGGATACTGTTGAGATTTGTTAGCAGGATACTGTTCAGATTTGAAGCATACATAATGATACCAAGGATTATTCAGCTAATGTAATACAATTTTATTAAGAAAAATGATGAATAGTTGGAATTTTTTTTGTATGTAATAAGTGCTCAATATCAAACTCATATAAATATGTGTAAATGTCAACCCATTTCCACACAAACTCGCTTTTATACGCCTTCAAGAAAAGTTCTTTGGAAAAAATTATGGCAATTTCTTCATTATCCATAACTTTTTCTACCCTAAAAGACAAAGTTTTTAAAATTCCAACAACTTAAAATAAAAATCATTTTCATTTGTCCATCCAACAAAATTTTACCCTTGTCAACATTGAAAGGGGTTACAGTTAACAAAAAGAAGCTTGTTAAAATTTAAAAAATAATTACTATATCAGCCACAGGTAGAAAACATTATGAGAAAAGAAGAAAGTGTTGTAACAAGCAATTTCTTCTTTTTATATGCCCAAAGGGCGGTATAATGTTATTGCCCAGGTTGTCTATCCATCTGTCTTTCTGTCTATCTGTCCATTTGCAAATTCTGTGTTCACAACAGTTACTCATTTCTTTGTTCACAACTCCTCCCACAGTATCAATGTGAACAAACTGAATATTGCTATCATATATCTCTATGAGGTCTTGTTGTGCGTAAGACCTTTGAAATTCAAATCACTCTAGTTGTTCTTGAATCATCTGCCCTTGAATTAAAACAAAAAAATCACTATACATTTGTATTTCATGTGTGCATGACTCCTCCTACAGTATCAATTGGAACGAACTGAAACTTGCTACAATGTATCTCTATGATGTCTTGTTGTGAATAAGACCTTATAAATTCAAATCAGTCTAGTCATTCTTGAATTATTAGCCCTTGAATTGAAAGCAAAAATCATTATATTTCTTTTGTATGCAGCTCCTCCTACAGTATCTATGGGAAAGAACTTAAACTTGCTGCAATGTAACTCTTTGATGTATAGTTAAGCATAAATCTCTAGAATTTGAATCACATGTGTGCATGACTCCTCCTACAGTATCAATGGGAACAAACTGAAACTTGCTACAACGAATCTCTATGATATCTTGTTGTGCATAAGATCTTTGAAATTAAATTAGTCTAGTTTATTTTTAATTATCTGCCCTTGAATTGAAAAAAAAAATGACTATATTTCATGTGTGTGCAACTCCTCCTACAGTATCAATTGGAACAAACTTAAACCTGCTACAATGTATCTCTGTGATGTCTAGTTGTGTGTAAAATCTCTGGAATTTGAATAACTCCAGTCTTTCTTGAATTGTCTGCCCTAAAAATGAAATAAATCACCATATTTCTTGTGAGCCTAACTCCCTCTACGGTTTCAATCAAAAGAAGTTGTAAATATGCCTGATGAATCTGCATAGTCTCTTTTTGTGCATCAAACCTTTAGAATTAAGATAACTCCAGTTCTTCTTTAATTATCTGCCCTTGCATTGGAAAAATGCCTAATTTCTAGTGAAAGCAACTTTTCAAATGGTTATAACTTGTACCTGGTGTTGATTGAAAATGATTAAAATTTACTACAATGATTCTCCATAATGTGTACTTTTGCTTGAGATCTTTAACGTTTGTCTTTCCAGTATTGCATCCTCTTTGTTTTGGGAATTGCTTAACTCTTTCCTGTACAAACACGGGATTTTACGTTGCTGTTATTTTACAATTTCTTCTTTTTCCAGAATGTTTTCTACTCTATTGAATGGCTATTATTCAAATTAAATCCAATTTACAATATTGTCTGCAAAACCTTTTAAATTTTGACAGGTCTAAAATGTCCAAAAACGGGAAAGGGTTAATATTTTTTGTTTTTTGAGTACAATGTGAACCATAGTGCTCTTAATACAAACAGCGTTTAACAGTGACAAATCTTAGTTTTGAAATAGGTCAAAAATTATTATATTGTAAGGTAGGATAATCATTATAGATACAAAAGATATTACAAAAGTGAAAGTTCCAACCCTGCTCAGCCTGTACAATTTGCAAAGTCTCACTAGGTTGAAATTTTTTACACTTTCCAGATTTTCTTCTTGTAAGGCCATTCACAAATGTATTCTATCGGGTTATTGGTATTTTGTTGATATTAATTTTAATCTTATCTGTCAAAGCCAGTTTTCAAGGTCAGTTTCATCATAAAAACTTATGGTAAAATATCATATTCTACTGACAAGTCCCTTTGGGTATATATGCCTGCTCCACGAAAATTTGTTTCACAACGCTTTCCATAGCTAAATCTTTTCAGTGTGAAAAATGGGGGATGGTGTGGGAATCAGTAAATCCAATCTCTCACAATCTCTGATGCCCTTGAAAAGTTTGGAAAAAACATTGTTGATAATGAAGAAATTGCTTGTTACAAGCAATTTCTTCAATTTCAACAATGTTTTCTATCCAAAATGAAAACTGATTTTAGTTTTTATCAATTTTACTGAAAATTTTTGTCTGCAACTTCTTTGTATTTGGACCAGTCTAAAATTTTTCATCTGGTGATGGCTTAACCAATTTTTCCTGTTTCTCAAATATTCTGTTCAATAATTTCTTTGAGGGGTGAAAACGAAAGGGGTGTTTAGGAAGGTTTCCTAGGGAACTTACTGAAAAAACATTGTAAGTGCCTATTGATAACAGTTTCGTACTAACTATTGTCTGGTTAGATATCGTGGACTAAATTCACACAGTACAAAAGTCTAGCCTGAGAACAATAATCACTATTGTCATGTCAGTGTGCTTATTTAACCCATTACCACATGACAAAATATTAGACTGGTTCCAAATTGGAAGAAGTTGCAGATGACAATTTCAAGTTGGTGGAATGTAGAACGTCTTTCCCTTTAGGGTAGAAAACATTGTAGACATTGAAGAAAAGCAATTATCACGATATCCACAATGTTTTCTAAAGCTTTTCTCTAGAGGTGTGTGAAAAGTGGTATTGTGTGGGGATGAATTAATACAAACATACCACATTATCTATGATAATTTATTTGACACAAGTAAACATAAAATAAAGACCAAGAGGGTCAAGATAAAGGACAGGCTGATTTCAAGGTTAAACCCTTATTCATGTTTTGCATAGTGCAAGGGAGGAAATTGTTGATTGTTTGAGTTCATAGATTTGCTTTCATCCATAATCCTACTTTTTAGAAAGTTTACATTGTATGATTTTAATGGAACTCTGCCTTCTCTATTCACCCCATTTTGCTAATCTATAGAGAAGTGCAAGCCTTCATGTATATTGTTCCATTAAGCTGAAAGAGACAGGGTGCAAGCCTGCTGAAACAGATTAATTTCTTATTACTTCTAAGATATTGAGGGTGCTAAATTTTTCTTTAAAGTACCATAAGGTGAAAATAATTCTGCGTCTGGAAAGGCAAAGGGCATCTGACAACTGCACTATGACTACAGCTGCAGGACCACCATTGAAATCTTCTGATTTACAAAAATGAGATCAATTGATAATAAAGCCTTAACTTGGTGGTCAGACTAGTGAAAAAAATACTTAATTCTTTATCATACGACAAAATTTTAGACTGGTCCAAACTCAAATGAGCTGCATACGATGATTTAAAACTGATAAAATGTTCAATTTTTTCAACTTTCTGGGTCGAAAATGAAAAAATTGCTTAGCTCAAGCAATTTTTTCATTATACAGATAGTTTTCCTTATTATATTTCTTGGGTGGCATCCAAAAGCTTCATAGGGTTATTTACAGTCCTGTTCAGTTAGATAGAATGCCAAATTTTTGTACAGAATGCCATTAAAAAAAAGAGACTGATAAGTTTGACCTTGATGATGTCCTTGGAATTTTGAAGGTTGCTTTTTCTTAGGCTTGTAAAATTGTTATAACAGTACATGTACATTAAAAACTTCATGTAACAGTATTTTTCTGAGTCAAAATGTAGCCCTTCACAAAAATTTAATAAACTTTTTCAATGTCCAAAAAATTACAGAAATAATTTAAACTGAACTCAAATTAAATGTCATGTGTTCAGGAGCATGAAAAACATTTTTACTATATATTTCTGGTGCAATAGTAATAAATGTATAACCAAGACTAATAAATCTTTCAGTGCATTAAATGATATTACAATACTCCTGGTAAACCTGTTTCACTATAATGTATCCTCTTAAATCATTCGATTGCATATAGGCTATCAATCAAAAAAATTGTTGTTACAACTGAGAAAACACCAATACTGGTATGTACATGTACAAATGTTGATTGTATGTAAGGTTAACTCTTTCTCATCCCTCACTTCCTCAATCTTGACAAGAACAAAATAAGTAAAAAAAACCCCAAAAACTAGAGAGCTATCTAGCGACAATGGCAAACCAAGTATTTGACCTTGAGCTGTGACCTTGACCTCGTAGCTATATGAAAGTTTTATCAAGCTGAATTTGAATGTTTGACCATAAGTTGTGACCTTAACCTTAGAGCTGTCTAAAAAATTGTTTCAATCGGCACATCTACTCACATTGGAGAACAATTGTGCCAAGTTACTTTGAAATTCACATACAAATGTAGGAGGTATTCTCTAGGTAAGCTAAATTTGAATGTTTGAGCCATAATATTGGCGCTAATCTAAAAATTTGTTTCAGATGACACCACTTTTTGTAGTGGAGAACAATCGTGCCAAGTTATTTTGAAATCCATAGATAAATTGAGGAGATATGCTCTTGAAAATTTAGAAAGACTGATGCACTAACACACTATTACAAATACATTGACTTGTTTAAGTGATGATAATGTCTTTAACACTGCAAGCAAGGGCAACAGAAACAGAGAATAACAATTTCACAAAACAATAGCTGAAAATCTCAAGTGGACACCATTGTAAAGAAAGTAGTTGCTTATCAAAAGAAGATAATCTTTTAGTATTGGTATAATCTGAAATGGCGCCGCCGTCGTAGTGCAGTTGGTAGTGCGTCAGACGGTCAATCTAGAGGTCCCGGGTTCGATCCCCGATGGTGGCACTCATCCTTTCCGACCATTTGTCTCTCACTAATGGGTCGGTAATCATAGACCTCTGTGGGATATCAGCAGGAGGCTAGGAAAGGATGTAATGGTAGTACTGGTGTGAGAAATACCAGGATTCCATTGTTAGGTGCTCCAGCCGCTGAGATATAACTGAAAGATTGTTGAAAGCGGTGTAAAACCCCAAACAAACAAACAAATAATCTGTAATCTTATGGAGGGAGCAAAGCAACTGACAAAATAAATGTCTTTATTACAGAGATTTCCAATTTATATCAAACTTTCAGATTATTTTGATTGCCAGCATGTATGATTTCTTATATAAGATATTGCTCACAACAGACTTATATAAGATACTGCTCACAAGAGACTTTTGACCGAAATTAGGTCACTGGCTTTTTGATTACTTCTGACTCAGCTGAGCGCTTTAGGGCCATTGGCCCTCTTGTTTCAATCAGTAGAAATTGTGTTTTTCATCCAAGTTTTCAATGGTTGTAATTTAGGGTACCTAAACAAATGTTCTTTAAGTATCGGCATAAGACACAATATGTATTATTTTAACCCATTCCCACTCAGTGATGCTTTTAGACGCCCCCAAGAAAAAGAGCTTTGAAAAAAATTGTGGCAAATGAAGAAACCACTTGTTACAAGCAATTTCTTCATTTTCCTCAATGTTTTCTCTGCAAAAAAACCCAAACTGAAAATTGTCGTCTGCAACTTCCTTCAATTTGGGCCAGTCTAAAATTTTGCCGTCTGGTAACGGGTTAAATAACATGCTGATTTCCTCGCGTCAAATTGTTCTCCATGTGTAAAAGTATTTGAGTTGAGATGAATGATGAAGGAAGGATCTACTATCCTAACATTTACAAAAAAAAGGCTGTGTGGTTCCGTAAAGATGTGTTAGATGCCTGAATTTAGGTCTTTTAACCCATTATCACACAATGCCGCTTTTAAACGCCCTGAGGAAATATGGTTCTGAAAAACCTTGTGGGGAAAGGAGAAACTGCTTGTAACGAGCAATTTTTCCCTCTCTCACAACACATGTTTTCTATTTATAGCACAATTTGAAATGTTGCCTGAACTTCTTTCAATTTGGACCAGTCTAATTTTTTGTCATTTGGTAATTGGTTAACCCCTTTAACTGTAAACCAGCTCTATGATGTGAATATGATATATGCAACTTGGTTAACTATTAGCCTAATAACAAAGTCCCAAAATAATGGGACTGCAATAAATTTTATGAACATGAATTTGATGTCCTATGTATGATTTTTCTGATAAATTTTGAAATTTATAGATTAGAAATATTTTAAACAACATATAACATAATGTATAAAATGAAGTACCAGTTATTACAAAGATTATAACATCACTTTTACCGTTACAAAAAGCAATTTCTCTTAAGATTGAGGTTGGTTGCATAGTAATTACACAGTGTATCAATGGTCCATGTAATATACAAAATAATCAACTAATTTATGTCACTCATCGGCAGTAAGAATGTGACCACTTTCTATCAACCTGTCTTAACCCATTACCACATAACAAAATTTTAGACTAGTCCAAATTCAAAGATATTGCAGACAACAATTTCCAGTAGGTGAAATTTGAAATATAATTGCCCTTTAGGTACAATTATTTTGGACATTTAAGAATTTGCTTATCACAAGCAATTTTCTTGTTGACAATAATGTTTTCTCAAGCATTTTTCTTGAGGTTGGCTTTTAAAAGCATTATTGTTTGGGAATGGGTAGACTCGCTCCCAGTCTCACTGATATTTATATTTTAGTTGAAAGTTTCTTTTCTATAGCTCTTTCTCTGTTTTGCTGTCAGTTTGTGAGATATAAGGGAGGTAATTTCAAGGAATGAAACATACTTGCATGATTGATCTATCTTACTAACTGTCAGCCTGGGAGACAGGCTAGGGAATGGATTAAACAAAGGATTTTAACCCTTGTCATGCTATATAAAATCCCTTATGGAATTGCATTAAAATCAAAGGAATGAAAGTACTGATATTACTTGTTGTTCAATAGTCAACATTTATAATAGTCAATATTTATATTGAAAATCAATTTCATAACTTCTCTGGTAGGAAAATTACAAGCAGGAGGTGTAGACCAAGATCAGACTGCACTTATGTGCAGACTGATCTTAGTCTAGACCTCCTGCGCAAACCTGAATATTTTGGGTTCAGCATGACAAGGGTTAAAACGATTAATATTTTTTGGCCTGCTATCTATTCGAAAGTGAATCAGTTTGCCTCCTGATATCAGGTATTGATGTTATTAGTTCATATATTTGTAGCCGCTAAGCAGGATGAAGATTGCTGTGATTGGCCAGAGCTTGTTCGGTGCGGATGTTTACCGGCTCTTACAAAAAGATGGACACAAGATTGTAGGGGTATTCACAGTTCCAGATGTCAATGGCAAACCAGACCCTCTGGGTTAGTACATTTGTCACACTGAATAAACTTCTCTTTGAGGTTCAAAATGGAAACATAAATACCATTATTTACTTATTTTTTAGATAGTGTAACCCATTCCAACACGATCCCACTTTTTTTAAATCCTCAAAATAGAGTTTTAGAAAACAATGTGGAAAACGATTGAAATAATTGCTTGTTACAAGCTAGACGGAAAGTGATATTAGGAAAAATTATATCAAATGAAGTTGTTGTCTGTAGCTTCTTTTGATTTGCACAAGTATGAAATTTTGTCTGAATATGGGTTGAGTTTTTTAAATATGAAATCGGTATTGATCAAGCTGCTCAGTGTACATATTTTATTGTAGCCCCTTTCAATTTGCACTTGTCTAAAATTTTGTCACCTTGTAATTGGTTAATCAGTACTTGATTAGATCTCTTTTTTAAACTTTCTTTGTTCATAAAACTCATGGCCTCTTTTCATAGTGACAACTCACATATCATATACCTAAACTTGTTTTTGTTTCCAGCTGTTGCAGCAGAGCATGACGGTATCCCAGTGTTTAAATACAAGCGATGGCAGGTGAAGAAACAAGCTATCCCAGCAATCTTGGAGGAGTACAAGTCTTGCGGAGCTGAACTCAACGTTTTACCATTCTGTTCTCAATTTATACCAATGGACGTGATCACTTTCCCAAAACACGAGTCTATCATTTATCATCCTTCCTTATTACCACTACATCGTGGAGCTTCCGCAATTAACTGGTTAGTTAGGAGAATGCCTTATTTTTGTACAAAATTATTCTCTTGATTAAATTGTTTTATTACCAAGTATTCTTTACCCCTTAAAAGTAAAAAAATTCAGTCTGGTCTAAATTGAAAGAGGTTGCAGACAACAATAAAAATTGGTTTTGAAACTGAAAAATAAAAAGCCTTTGGAGTTTAAAACATTGTGAGAAAAGGGGAAATTGATTGTCCCTTCGGAGAAAAGAAGAAATAGTTTATCGTAAGCAAATTTTCCTTTTCTGACAACGTTTTCTAAAGCTTTCTTTCATACAGAATGGTTTTCATCCTGTGACCTAGCATCATAGAAGGAAAAGGATTTTCAGCTCACATCAATCTTTCAAAAATCTTGTTTTTGTGAATAGTTGTGTCTTGTTTATATTTACAGGACATTAATGCAAGGTGACAAGGTTGGGGGATTCTCAATCTTCTGGGCGGATGATGGTTTAGATACAGGACCTGTTTTGTTACAGAGACGGACCTATGTGGATCATAATGATACAGTGGACTCCATCTATAACAGATTCTTGTTTCCAGAAGGTGTCAAAGCTATGGTAAATATGAGCTTGAGCTTTTAAGCTTTTATGTACCGGTATGTGGGAAAAAGAGCCATTTCAAACCTCCGTATAATTAGCACAACAAAAGAACCTTTTCTGCCTGGATATCATAACTTTGAATTAATATATCTCTAGATTGAAAATTTAAGACAAATTCCATCAAATAAGATTCACTTTTCAGCAGTCTTTAACCCATTCCCACACAACAAAATTTTAGACTGGTCCAAATTGAAAGAAGTTGCAGATGAAAATTTCAAGCAAATTGAATTTTAAAATTTTTTTTGACTTTTTGACAATTTGAGGTTCCTAAGCTGCATTTACATTGTAGACACTTTATAGACTACACAGTTTTTAGCTCTACTGGCCCAAGGCCACTAGAGCTATTGTGATTGCTTTTTCCCGTCTGGTGTCCGTCCGTGCATCCATCCGTATGTGCGTCGTCCGACCGTTAAACTTTTCCTTGTTAACACTCTAGAGTCCACAGTTATCATCGGATTCCCTTCAAACTTTCACAGAATGATTGAACCATCATAAGGATCATTCCTTTCGAAATTGGGTCAGATCCGTCAGATCCGTCAAGAAACATGGGAAAAGGGGCCTAATTAGAATTTAATTAGAAAAATCCTCGTTAACACTCTAGAGTCCACAGTTTTCACCGGATTCTCTTCAAACTTTCACAGAATGATTGTACCATTATGAGGAACCTTCCTTTCGAAATTGATTATGATCCGTCAAGAAACATGAGGAAAGAGGCCTTATAAAAATTTGATTAAAAATTGCATTAAAAATCCTCGTTAACACTCTAGAGTCCACAGTTTTCATCAGATTCTCTTCAAACTTTCTCAGAATGATTGTACCATCATAAGGATAGTTTCTTTTAAAAATGGGTATGATCTGTCAAGAAACACAGGAAAAGGGGCCTTATGAAAATTTATTTCAAAAATCCTCGTTAACACTCTAGAGTCCACAGTTTTCATCAGATTGTATTCAAACTTTCACAGAATGATTGTACAATCATAAGGATTGTTCCTTTCGGAATTGGGTCTGATCCATCACAAATGATAATCTGTAAGGCCCCTTTTCCTGTGTTTCAAATGCCACAATTTATCCATGCATCTTTAAAGAGAATCTTATAAAACTGTTGACTTTATTGTATTAACAAAGATATTAAAATCAAGTTCTCATAAGGCCCCTTTTCCCATGATATTTTACTGTTGGTTTTATCATTCTGTGAAAGTTAAAATTGAATCCGGTGAAATCTAGGGACATCATTGTGTTAACCAGAATATCTAAGAAAGTTTTTCATAAGGCCCCTTATTATGTGACACTTGCCATAATGAGATCCACTGTCAAAATCAGCAATTGTAATGATGGTACAATCAATCTGTGTAATCTGTGGAATTTATTGTGTTAATGAGTTTTTATAGGGCCCCTTTTCCCATGATACTTTACAGAACAAACCAAATTTCAAAAGAAGCAATTCTAATGAAGTTACAATCATTCTATAAATGTTAAAGAGAATCGATGAAAACAGTGGACTGCATTGTGTCAAGAATTTTAGTAATAAAATTTTCATAAGGCCCCTTTTCCCTTGAAACTTAACAAATCAGACCCAATGTACAAAGGAACAATCCTAAGGATAGTTTAAAGAAAATGATAAAGACTGAGGACTTTATTGTGATAATGATTTTTTGTAATAAAATTTTCATAAGGTCCCTTTTCTCGTGTCACTTAACCGATCAGACCAAATTTACAAAGGAACAATCCAAATGATAGTACAATCATTCTATTAAAGTTTGAAGAGATTCTGATAAAGACTGAGGACATACTTATGTTAATGAGGATTTGGTAAAAAATATGGGAAAAGAGGCCTGATTAACATTTATTTAAAAAATCTTGATTAACACTCTAGAGCCCACAGTTTTCATCTGATTGACTTAAACTTTCACAGAATGATTGTACTATCATAAGGATTGTTCCTTTCGGAATTGGTTTAGATCCATCATGAAACACAGGAAAAGGGGCCTTATGAAAATTTAATGGATAAATCTTTTAAGAAATCCTCGTTCACACTCTGGAGTCAACAGTTTTCATCGGATTCTCTTCAAACTTTCACAGGATGATTGTACTATCATAAGAATTGTTCCTTTAAAATTGGATATGATCCGTCAAGAAACAAAGGAAAAGGGGCCTTATGAAAATTTAAATAAAAAATCCTCATTAATAATCTAGAGTCCACAGTTTTCATCGGATTCTCTTCAAACTTTCACATAATGATTGTACCATCATAAGGATTGTTCCTTTCGGAATAGGATAAGATCAGTCAAGAAACGTGGGAAAAGGGGCTGTATTGAAATTTAATTCAAAGATCTTTGTTAACACTCTAGAGTCCACAGTTTCATCTGATTGACTTCAAACTTTCACAGAATGATTGTACCATTGTTCCTTTCGGAAGTACGTTTGATCCATCAAGTTTCATGGGAAAAGGGGCCCTATGAAAATTTAATAAAAAAATCTTAGTTAACACGTAATGGCCCTAGATTTCACCTGATCGACATCAAACTTTCACATAATGATTGTACCATCATAAGGATTGTTCCTTTCAAATTGGGTCTGATCCATTGAGAAACATAGGAAAAGGGGCCTTTGGAAAATTCAATTAAAAAAAATCTTAATTAATGCTTGTAAGTCCACAGATTTCATGGGGTTGTCTTTATACTCAAACAGAATAATTATACTTTTGTAAGTAGAGTTCTCTTTGGAATTGGTTCAGATCCAACAATTAACATGGGAAAAGGGGCCATATGAAACTTCAATTAATAAAACCTGTTAGTACAATGAAGGCCACAGCTTTGATCAGATTTTGTTGAAACTTTCACAGAATGATTGGAAGGTTATAACTGTCGTTTTTTTCATAACAGGGTTTGAACTGTGAAGAAACACAGGAAAATTTTATTTATAAATCCTTGTTACCAAGTCCAGAGCTTTCATAGGATTTTCTTCAAACATTCACAGAATAATTGTACAATAATAATGATTGTTGATGTTTGCATTAGACCGGATCCGTCAAGTATCACAGGATAAGGAGCATTATGAAATCTAATTTTAAAATCCTTGTACCACAATAAAGTCAACAGTTTTCATTAGATTCTGTTTAAACTTTCACAGAATAATTTTTCCATCATGAGGATTCTCTCTTTTCAAATTAGGCGTGATCTGATAGTATCATGGTATCATGGGAAAATGGGCCTTTTGAGAATTTTATCTGTAATCCTTGTAACTAAGTCCAGAGTTTTCATTGGATTTTCTTCAAACCTTCACAGAATCATTGTACAATAATCAGGATTGTTGATGCTGACATGAGACCTGATCCTTCAAGTATCACAGGAAAAGGAGCCTTATGAAAATTTTATTTTTTAAAAAACTTTACACCAGGATAAAGTCTGCAGTTTTCATCGGATTCTGTTCAAACTTTCATAGAATGTTTGTACTATCATTAGGATTGTTTCTTTCCAAATTGGTCCTGATCTGTCTAGTGTCATAGGAAAAGGGGCTGTATGAAAAATTATTACCAAATCCTCATAAACACAAGAATGTCCTCAGTCTTTGTCATAATCTCTTCAAACTTTGTTTCAAGCAATATCTCCTATTCTGACATTGTTATTTATACCCATTGTGCATCAGTGTGTTATTTTATGTGATTGTGTTGTTTTATGTGACTGCGTAATCCCGCTTTTTTATGCACAACAAGATCAAAGCTTAGGAAAATGAAGAAATTGCTTGACTGATCTAAGATACACTGTGCTTCCCTAACCCATTCTACACAATCACACTTTATGCACCTCAAGAAAAAACTTAGGAAAACCTTGTGGAAAATGGAGAAATTGTCAGGAATTGTCACAAGCAATTTCTTCATTCCCCACAATATTTTCTACCCTAAAAGATATATATATATATTTAAAGCTTTACCAACTAAAAATTTGCTGTCTGAAATTATTTTGAATTGGACCGGTCTAAATTTTTGTTTTGTGGAAATGAGTTAATCAAGGGACATTTAAACTGGTCCAAAATGAAACTACTTGCAGACGACAAATTAGTATCATATGGGGTAGAAAACATGAAAAAAAAGGGAAAAGTATTTGTCACAAGCTATTTCTACTTTTTCCAAGATATATTCTGTACTTTCATTTCTTAACCAATTACCAGACAGATAGATTTAGATTTCTCCAATCGAAAGAAGTTGCAGACGGCAATTTAAAGTTTATGAAATTTAAGATTTTTTCAACTTTCTGGGTACAATACATTGTGGAAAATGAAGAAATTGCTTGTAACAAGCAATTTCTTCATTTTCCACAATTTTTTCCACAGCTTTTTCCTTGAGAGCGTCTAAAAGCATCATTGAGTGGAAATGGGTTAAGTACATCAAAATGGAGGATTATGTGGTGATAGGTTTAGTTTCATTACAGGGTGAAGCTGTAAGATTGATAGATACTGGAATGGCCCCTAAAATGACCCAACCAGAAGAAGGGGCTACTTATGATCCTTTGCTGAAAAAGTCAAATGTACAGGTAATTCAAGTTAGTTGTTTCATTGCATAACTTACGGGCATATATGTTTTTAACCATCCAAACACAATGATGCTTTTTGACGCCCATCTAGAAAACAACAGAGAAAACATGTAAAAATAAGAAATTGCTTTAAACAAGCAATTTCTTTTTTTCCCACAATTTTTACTATGGGGAAAGTGGAAAAAAAACCTAAAATTTCATAAACTTTAAATTGTCATCTGCAACTTCTTTCAATTTGTACCTGACTACAGTTTTGTTGTGTGTGAATGGGTTAAATGATTGAAAGGTCAAGGAAATCAAAGGTCAAAAGTCACAATTGAACTCTAGTTGAAAACTGTTTCCATGTTACAATTTAAGAACCATTTGACCTACAACATTTAAACTTCATACAATTGTTGCAAATGACCCAAGGAAGTGCCCTGTTGTTTTTTAAGGTCACATAGGTCAAAGGTCAAGGTTACTATGAATTTCTTGGCTAATGTGGGTCAAAGGTCAACTGTGGGGTATGAGACCACTTTGCGACAATTCTAGTTTTGTATTGATGTGTGTGTCTAATTGTTGGGTTGCTGGCTCTGCTCACTGAGCTCTTACAGGAAGTTCCATTTTGATATCAAACAATGCTATTTTGCTATATTAACAGTTTGCAGCATGAATCAGAAAAGTAATATAGTTGGTTGGCCTCCTAAATGTCATAACTACAGCTTGAGTAAGCTGTAGTTCGATATTTAAGTTGCCAAACAAACAAAAGTATTTCACATTAATGACGGCCAATGTTCAAAGTTCACTTTTGGTCTAATTGAATCATTTGATTGGTCAATTGGTTCTTCGATTTACGATCTGTCAATTAAAATAGGCTGTAAAACTTTTGCTGTCTAACTTAAATTTAATCTGATGGATTAAGGATATACTCTCATTATCAATAACTATTGGCTACAACTCTTGACTACTATAAGGATAAACTTTGGGTGACAATTAGAACATTTTCTTGGTTTAATGAAGATTCTATAGTCTGTCTGGAACTTTTGTACACCTGTCTAAAAAATCCATGTCACACTTCAACAATGAATCCAATGAATAACAGGTAATCTAGATATTCTTCAATTCTTAGCTTGATATTATCTTGAAGTTCTTAGATGAGCTGTGTGGTGACTTGCCAATTTTTTCAACACTTTTGAATTTTAGCAGTATGAATTTGAGTATTAAATTCAAGTGAATTCTTCAGCATCTCTACTAAATTGTAATTGATCCTGAGACATTTTTAGGCATTCTAAACTTTTTTGGGGGGCTCATTATTAAGTACAATCACCACAAATCTACTGAAGCTGACTAAAATCTATTAATTATTGGATATTAGATTCTCGTACTTCTGTGTCATCCTTTCATACACTACCTGGCTTTTACATTCCTGTGATATCATACTTTAGAAAACATGTAACAACCAATTTCTTTTTTTCCACAATGTTTTCTGCCAAATAGGATGGTTACTTTTTGATTCGTACTTGATTTTTAATGTTATCTGCTACCAAATTGAATTTAAACAAGTCTAAAACTTGAAAAAACAGTAAAGAGTCAGACTTCCTTTAATTTCTTTCACATTTTCAGATAAACTGGGACCAGTCTGCTGAAGCAGTTCATAATTTCATACGAGGTTGTGATAAGGTCCCAGGAGCATGGGGGAAAATAAATGGTGAGGTACGTTCAATTTTGTTTTAACATAAAATCTTATCTGATCATGTTAAGACCAAATTCAGTTCACATTGTGTTCTACCAGATATGTAATATCTGTACCATACTATATATGCTATGTAATATTTCCAATCATTCTAATATTCAGTAAATTTTGATTGAGTAACCATTCTCGTAAGAAACTATTTGTAAGGAGAGACCATGACAAGACAACCCTTTTCAGACACATAAAACTATAAGCAAGACAAAGTATCGCATAAAAATCTCAACCAAACAGCATGGTTTTAGTATTAATTGGAATAGAGTTACCTATACCATTCTAGTGAGTACCTACAGTATGGGGATATTTTAAGAATTTTGATTTAACTGTTTGTGAATGATCTTTCAGGGTTTGAAGCTGTCTCTTGTTACATTAAATGAGGAAAAAATCATGATTTTTTCACCCATTTCATTTTAATGTTTTCTTATTCAAACAGCCAATAACCTTTTATGGATCACGGCTATGGGATAGGTTGGAACCAAGAGGTAACAAAGTTGAGGTGGAAGGGGCATCAAAACCAGCCATAGTTCATAAAAATGGAATGATCCTGTATGGTAATGATGGAAAAATGGTAATGAATTTACGATTGATTACTGATTCATTTTTTTACTTTAATGACCAAACACCAAACGATGCTGGACTGTTTTACCATTGTAGGCTGTCATTCAGGCTGCCTGTCTGCAAAACTTAACCAAACACTTAACATTTACAATTACTTTATGCCTTTTCAAGATACAATGCTCATTAGTAAGATTATGGATCTGAATAATTTGCATCTACTGATACCAAGGTAGATGCCATGTGACAAGGTCAAAGTCAACTATCAACGTCACATTTCTGAAAAAAAGGTTGTTACAGGGCATGGTTTTTTGACAAACTCATCTTGTTATATCTCTAAAAACAATGTTTTTCGAACTAATCTGAAACAAACCAGTCTTTTATTGAGTCGTTTTATTTGCAATCTTGTGTGGTAGACTCAACAAGTTTTGATTTAATAGTGTTGAAGCTCTATAAATAATTATGACTTAGAAAAGTTGTTTGAGATGCTTATCAAAAACGTCAGGGCTCCAAGAATAAGGGCTAAACTGAATACAATTTTTTTTCCCCAAAGGAGTGTATCGAAATGCAGGAGAGTTACATTCAGTGGTATTTTCTTTAGGTTTTTATAGCTCCCCTGAGCACAACGTCCTCAAGGGGAGCAATTCGGATCAGTTAATGTCCGTCTGTGGGATGTATCTCATCTATATTTTCTTTTAAACGTCTTCTCCTCATAAACCATGTGGCCAATTGCAACTAAATTTTTCAGGAATGTTCCTTAGGAGAGACCCTTTTCAAAACTTTTCATGAAATTTTGATTCGCAAAAGTATGTGGGTGGTAGGTAAAGCTTATCAGATGATAAATTCTCAGGTGAGTGATTTAGGGCCGTTTTGGCCCTCTTACTTCTAGCTCCCCCTGAGTACAAAGTGTTGAAGGTTAGCTATTGTGATCGGTAAATGTCTGGTGTCCGTCTGTCTGTCCATCTGTCTGTCCGTAAACAATTATTAAAAAATCTTCTCCTCCTAAACCATAAGGCCTAGAGCTCTGATATTTGGTACATGTCATCACCTATTGACCCTCTACCAAAATACCTCAAAGAATTACTGTACTCCAAAAAAAAGCTCTTTTCTAGGTGATCCCTGATTTTACAAAGGAAATCTTTGAAAATCTTCTCCTCTTAAACCATAAGGCCAACAGCTTTGATATTTGGTATGTATCATCACCTTTTGACCCTCTTCCAAAATACTCATAGAACTATCGTATTCTTTAAATAAGCCCTTTTCTAGGCAATCCCTGATTTTAAAAAGGAATAAAGAATGAAATCTTTGAAAAACTTCATCTTTCAAACCATTAAGCCAACAGCTTTGATCTTTGGTATGTATCATCATCATTGACCCTCTACCAAAATGCTTCAAAGAATTCCTGTATTTTTCAAATTAGCTGTTTTCTGTGCAATCCCTGATTTTACAAGGAATAAAGAAGGAAATCTTTGGAAATCTTCTTCTCCCAAAGGATAAGGCCTAGAGGTTTAATATTTTGAATGTATCATCACCTATTGACCCTCTACCAAAATGCCTCTAAGAATTACTGTACTCTGAAAATTAGCCCTTTTTGTGTGCAGTCCCTGTTTTTACAAAGATATAAAGAAGGAAATATTTGAAAATCTTTTCCTCCTAAACCATTTGGCCGAGAGCTTTGATATCTGGTACACCTATTGACCCTCTACCAAAGTACCTCAAAGAATATCTGTATTCTTAAAATTAGCCCTTTTCTGTGCAATTTCTGATTAATGAAATGAATAAACAAGGAATTCTTATAGAATCTTTTCTCCCAAAAGAAAAGGCCTATGGCTTTGTTATTTGGTACATATCATTACCTATTCACCCTCAACCAAAAAACTCAAAGAATTATTGTACTCTGAAAATTAGCCCTTTTGTGTGCAATCCCTGATTTTACAAAGGAATAAAGAAGGTTATCGTTGAAAATCTTCTCCCCCTAAACCATTAGGCCTAGAGCTTTGATATTTGGTTTATATTGATGTCTATTGACCCTCTATCAAAATACTTCAAAGAATTACTGTATTCAGGAATTTAGAGCTATATTGTGGGACATCAATATACCTAGGATTAAAAGAGAAAATCCTTAAAAACATCTTCTCCAAAATAATTAGATAGAGGGCTTTGCTATTTTGAATATATCATAATGCCATGAACCATCATACTCGGGGGAGCGATTTAGGAACATAATGGTCCTCTTGTTGTTGTGTTTTAAATATATCTGTGATATATACATTTACCTCAAATAATGATTATTTGGTTTGTTGAATTTGCTTATTCATTTCCTCTTGTATAAAATTGCTTTTATACTTGTTTTGATGAATTTAAAAACTTTTGAACAATTCTTAGAATGAGATCTGCAAAACTTCATGCAATAATGAAAAAAACATTGAAAATATTGTATTTTTCAAGGTAATCTTATAGGTCACGGTCAATTGTCAAATCATATCCTCAAAACTGGCCTGTACTCAAAACTACAGTATTAATGTTTCTTAAACACTTGCAGAATTCTTTAGTTCATAAAGTATCTTACTATATTATAAATCATTTCTGTTTACCTCCCACAATATCTTTCAGGTCAATGTGAGTCAAGTACAGCTTGCCAGTGGTAAAATGATCAACGCTAACAAATTTGGTAAAGAAGATTCTCATGAGAGTAAGTTAGAGCTTACGCCAGAGGAGACAAACATGATCAAATCATTACGACTTGTATGGCATGGAATACTCAATACAGATATTGAAATTACAACAGATTTCTTTAAATCTGGTGCAGGGTCAATGGATGTGGTCAGGTGAGATTTGAAGGGATTATCTTCAAGAGACTAATGTTTTACTTTGATAAAAATTGAACATTTTCTTATATTGATTTGACTTTAATATATTTCATCATTGGCAGAATTCAGTATATTCCTATTGTGATAGAAGGCATAGATATCATTATGTGCAGTCTGACACTGGTTTACAACACCTGTCCTATTTAACCCATTACCAGATGTTAAAAATTTAGACTGGTTAAGATAGAAATAAGTTGTAAATGACAATTTAAAGGATTTTGGATTTTTTTACCTTTGGGGTAGAAGACATTAGGGCTAATGAAGAAGCAATTTTTTCGTTTTTCACAATATGTTCCAAAATGTTATTTCTTTGTGGCATCTAAAAGTTTCATTGAGTGGTAATGGGTTAAACCAGATTTTAGAGATTAATTTTCAAATGTTGACCCACTATTCATCCCTTTGATTTTAATGCGCTGAAAATACTTCAATAATCATGAAAAGAGACAATTAACTTTCCTCAGTAAAAGGAGAAAATAGTGAATATTAATGGACATTCTTTTTGGCTAGAAAACACATTTGAAAAAGTGTGTAAATGTAAACGGTGTCATACAATTTTCCCTTTTCCCTCAATATCTTTTTTAAAATGTTAGCTAAGTGTTAAAAAAATGGTGGCTGTAAATTCATCTATTAATGTAGCATGTTTTTAACCCAATGTAACATGTTTTTAACCCATTACCAGATGGCAAAATTTTAGATTAGTCCAAATTCAGAGGAGTTGCAGACAACAATTTAAATTTTCTTGAATTTTAGTTTTTTTCAACTTTTCTGGTAAAAAACATGTTGGAAATCGAAGATATTTTTTGGTTCAAGCCATTTCTTCATTTTTCCTAATTGTTTCCCAATAATTTTTCTTGAGGGGCTTGAAAAAGCGTCACAGTGCAGAATGGTTAGGACTGCTAAGTGTTTAGTATAAAACAAACTGTTTGGTTGAAATGCTACAAAAGCTTGTTGAAACAATATGTACAATTAATTTTTAATAAACCCTTAATTTCAGACTTGTTGAAGAAGTGAAGGAGAAATGTAATGGGATTTCATTAGAGAATGATGATGTATATATGAATACTGTATTTGAAGATTTCTGTAACTGTGTTATAAAAAGAGGGCGGGGCATAGAAGATAAAGAACCTTTTGTATTTGATGC
Source organism: Fragum fragum (assembly GCA_946902895.1). Taxonomy (NCBI): domain Eukaryota; kingdom Metazoa; phylum Mollusca; class Bivalvia; order Cardiida; family Cardiidae; genus Fragum; species Fragum fragum. Next base: position 35,557,730 of record OX336371.1, read on the forward strand.
TGTAAGTATTTCATTTATTCAGTGAGCTGTTGTTCATTTAACCCTTTACCAGACCACAAAATTTTAGACTGGTCCAAATTAAACAAAGTTGCAGATGATAATTTAAAGTTTATGAAAGTTTAGATATTTTCAACTTTCTTGGAGGAAAACAATTTGGAAAATGAATTAATTGCTATATGAAAGAAATTTTGTCATTTATCACAAGATTTTCCAAATAGTTTTTCTTAAGGGGTATCAAAAAGGATCATTGAGTGGGAATGGGTTAATATGTTATTTGAAGACAGAATCTTAATTAAGTACAAATTAAGAAAAGCTGAAGATATCTCAGTAAATTGAAAAAAAACCCAAACATTTTAGAGCAGAAAACATGCCAATTATCAACCATTTCTCATTTTCTAGCAATGGCATCTTAAGTATCAGTCTTCAGGATTTGTGAAACCAGGGAAATATAGTAACTACTTAATCCATTGCAACACTATCATAACATTCAGTGTTTCCCTATAAACAGTGGGTATCCATTACAATCATATAGAATAAAATAAACAAAAAATGTTGAAATATCCTTCATATAAGGAATGAAAAAAAAACTTCTATCATTTGTTTATCATTATCCAATAAGCTTCTACTGAACTCAACTGGAAAAGGAAGGATTAAATATCATATATCCATTCTTTTTAGATATAGTTGTCAAAATAACAAGTTGCTGTATGTGCATTTGTGTGTAAGTGTGTTGGAATTTGTCAAAAGCATATCTCCTACATTAATGGATGGATTTTAAAATAACTTGGCACAACTGTTCTCCATCTTCCAGATTACCCCTTTCCTGGTTAATGCCTGTTTTTTTTGTCCCTGTTTTTTTTATATTTGAGAAAATATTGTGGAAAAAGAAGAAATTGCTTGTCACAAGCAATTTCTTCTTTTTCCACAATATTTTTACCCTACTGAATGATTAAGGTTTAATGAATTAGTTCAAGGTTACTGATCAATGTGAAATATTTGTTGGGCTCAATATGTTGCCCAAGGACAATTTTCTAGCTTGTACAAATATCAGAAGTAGAGTGATGAAATGTAATGACTTTATATTATGCTCTGTTGTGTTCAGAGAAAACCAGAGGTATCTTTAAATTTTGTGGTACATTTGAAATCTTTGGTCCAATTCTCACATACTTGTACATCTTTTGATATTCCTTCTTTAAAGGTCAAGGTCAAATTTTGATCTTGCCAACATTTTTTGGTTCCGTGGTAAGATTCTTATATTTTTACACACTTGTTTATATTGATTACAGCATATGTGCTGCATTTGATTCAGGCCCTTCTCTTATGATCAAGGTCATACCTGAAGGTCAATGTAAAATATTGACCTAGCCAGTATCTCTTTATCACATGGGGAGATTCTCATAAAATTTAACATACTTGTACACCCTAATGAGAGTGAAAGTGCTAGGCTTGATTAAGGCACCTACTCTAAAGGTCTAGGCAACACCCAAAGGTCAAATGTCAAATTTTTACGCTACCTACATCTCTTGATCTTTTGGTCCGTTTCTCAAAATATGCACTTGTACACCTTGATATGAGCAAGTGCACTGAGGTTGATGCAGGATTATCTGCCAAAGGTCAAGGTAACAGAAGAGTAAAATCAAGATTTTGAATTACTGATTCTATGGCCTGATTCTTGCTTCCCTTTCCAGCACTTACAGATGATTGTAAGCATCCCTATGTAGTGCTCTTGTTTTCTTTGTGATCTCAAATGCATTTCTACAAAGCAATAGTTTCAATATCTTTTTCTTGCAGGTTACGATGAACAAAAACAATATGGATCTCACTATTCCTCATCAAGCATTTATAGATAACGAATTTGTTGATGCATCCAACGGTCAAACATTTAAAACAATCAACCCGGCTAATGAAGAGGTAAAACTAAATTTTATTTGTCATAGTCTCAAAAGTATGTACTAAGGGCTTCCACTGGACAGTTAATGTGTTTTGGCAAAAAAACTCACATTTGGCAATTTTTATGCCCCCGCATTGATAAGATTAGGGGCAGATTTTTTTACCAGTGTCAGTCTGTCCGTCTGTCTGTCCATCTGTCTGTCTGTCTGCAAAACTTAACCTGCCAACTAAACATTTTCCTATAACAACAACCCTGATTAAGTTACAATGCTAATATTTGGTATGTAGATAGGTCTCAACAAGGCGCAACTGGTCATTTCATCAAGGTGAAGGTCAAAATTTTAACCCTTTTCCCTAAAACAAAGAAAAAAAACCAATAAAAATCACCCATTTCTAAAGAATTCCTGTTTTGGGGGCACAGTGTTTCACAAACACATCTTGTTAGTTGATGAAATTTGAAATTCTTTATCTTTTTGGATAGAAGACATGGTGGATAATGAAGATGTTGTGTGCAATATCTTCTTTTTCCACAATGTTTCCTTAATTTATTTCGGAGATTAAAAAACTTGGATAGAATGGAAATTGATTCACTCATTACCGACAACAAAATTTTAGACTGGTCCAAATTGAAAGAAGCTGCAGATAATACTTCTAAGTTGATATAATTTTGAAAAATTCTTTGTCGTTCAGGGTAGAAAATATTATCGACAATGAAGGAATTACTTGTTACAAGCAATTTCTTTATTAACCATAACGTTATCCAAAACCTTTTTCTGGAGGGGCTTAACAACCAAGGATTGCTTGGGAAGGGGTCAGAAATGAACATTACCAATTCTCTATCAAGTCAGTCATGTGCATATCCTATTTTGGTTATGGTCCATTTATTTTTGACTGATTTATGGCCCTTTAATTAAGCAGTCCATTTTTGTTACGGCCCTTTGGCGGATAGCACTTGTATATGGACAAGCGCTGTTGGGGGGTATAAGTCTGCTTTGCGACAATGTCTAGTTTGGGTTTAAGTTTTGTAGACAGTCATGAAATTGGTTCATTCATCTATATACTTTTACAGGAAATATGTGAGGTGGCCAAAGCAACAGTTGAAGATGTAGACAGAGCTGTGGAAGCAGCTAAGGTAATTTTAAATGTTTTTACATAATTCTTGAGCCATTCTGAAAGATGAACACTTGATCTCAGATTACTTCTACATTAACCCATTACTAGACAGCAAAATTTTAGACTGGTCTAAATTCAAAGAGGTTCAGAAGACATCAAATTGAGAATATTGAATAATGTAGAAATTACATATAACAAATAATTTCTTTATTTTCCACAAAGTTTTTCTAAGATTTTTAGGTCACCTGACCGAATGGTCATGGTGACCTATTGCAATCATCGTTTGTCCGTTGTCATGCGTCGTCCGTCGTGCATCATCCTTCGTCCGTAAACTTTTAAACATTTTCATCTTCTTCTCAAGAACTACTGGGCGGATTTCAACCAAACTTGGTAGAAAGCATCATTTGGGGATGCCAATTCAAGTTTGTGAAAATAGGGGTTCTGGGGGTCATAGGGGCCCCAATAGAGGGCAAAAAGGGGTTATTTTTGGTTCTTCTTTAAAAATCTTCTTCTAATAAACCGTTAATGCCAGAGCTTAAATATTTTGTGTGCATGACTACTAGGACAGGTATATTATAAATTGTAAATTCATGCCCCTGGGGTCATGTATGGGGCCACACCCAGGGGTCAAAGTTCATCATGTTAAAAAATTCACATTTTCATCTTCTTCTGATGAAGTACAAAGCCAATTTCAAACTAACTTGGTGAAAAGCATCATTTGGTAATGGTTATTCGGATTTGTGAAAATTAAAAGGCTGGGGGGGTCAGGGGGCCCTAAAATGGGGACCAAAAGGGGGTCATTTTTGGTAACTTTTAAATATTTCATCTTCTTCTCAAGAACTACTGGGGGGATTTCAACCAAACTTGGTAGAAAGCATCATTGGGGGATGCCAATTCAAGTTTGTGAAAATAGGGGTTCTGGGGGTCAAAGGGGCCCAAATAGGGGAAAAAAGGGATAATTTTTGGTACTTCTTTAAAAATCTTCTTCTAATAAAATGTTAATGCCAGAGCTTAAATATTCTGTGTGCATGACAACTAGGACAGGTTTATTATAAATTGTGAAATTCATGTCCCTGGGGTCATGTATGGGGCCACACCCAGGGGTCAAAGTTCATCATGTTAAAAAATTCACATTTTCATCTTCTTCTGATGAAGTACAAAGCCAATTTCAAACTAACTTGGTGAAAAGCATCATTTGGTAATGGTTATTCGGATTTGTGAAAATTAAAAGGCTGGGGGGGTAAGGGGGCCCTAAAATGGGGACCAAAAGGGGGTCATTTTTGGTAACTTTTAAATATTTCATCTTCTTCTCAAGAACTACTGGGGGGATTTCAACCAAACTTTGTAGAAAGCATCATTGGGGGATGCCAATTCAAGTTTGTGAAAATAGGGGTTCTGGGGGTCAAAGGGGCCCAAATAGGGGAAAAAAGGGATAATTTTTGGTACTTCTTTAAAAATCTTCTTCTAATAAACCGTTAATGCCAGAGCTTAAATATTCTGTGTGCATGACAACTAGGACAGGTATATTATAAATTGTGAAATTCATGTCCCTGGGGTCATGTATGGGGCCACACCCAGAGGTCAAAGTTCATCATGTTAAAAAATTCACATTTTCATCTTCTTCTGATGAAGTACAAAGCCAATTTCAAACTAATTTGGTGAAAAGCATCATTGGGTACTGATTATACAGATTTGTGAAAATTAAAATGCTGGAGGTCAGGGGGGCCTAAAATGGGGACCAAAAGGGGGTCATTTTTGGTAACTTTTAAACATTTTCATCTTCTTCTCAAGAACTACTAAAGGGATTTCAACCAAACTTGATCGGAAGCATCATTGGGGGATGCAAATTCCAGTTTGTGAAAAGAGGTTGGGGGGGGCTTTGGGTAAAAGGGGCCCCAGTCGGGGGCAGAAAGGGGTAAATTTTGTACTTCTTAAAAAATCTTTTTCTAATCAACCCTAAATCACTTGTCTTGATGCTCTTTTACTCAGGTGACCGTTAAGGCCCACTGGGCCTCTTGTTACTTATGCTAAAGTCAGGATTGGGTGGTAATGGGTTAATAAGCAATGGTTCAGCCTTCTTATACATGCCCTTACTTTGTAATCGTCATTTTATGAAGGAGGACAAGTTTTAGGAGTGCTGTATTCAATCTGTAAGTCAAAATTTGCAAGTTCTTGAATTAACCCTTTCCTGTTTAAACCCTGGTTTTTACGTCCCTGTGATTTTATACTTGAGAAAACATTTTTGCAAAAGAAGAATTTGCTTGTAACAATCAATTTCTTTTTTTTCCACAATATTTTCTACCCTACTCAACGATTATTTTTTGAATTAGTTCTACCTTTTATTGTTGTCTGTAAAACCTTAGTATCTAGGGCTTATTAAAATTGCAGCCTTGTGAATGCAACTCCTCCTAAGTTTCTGGCTGGATCTTTTTGAAACTTGGTCAATATTATCAACTTGATTGGTAGATGTGCATGAAGTAAGGATTTTATGGTTCATAAATTTTTCCCTCACTTATGCCTCCTTAAAACTTAGTATCTAGGGCTTATCGAAATTGCAGCCTTGTGAACGCAACTCCTCCTAAGTTTCTGGCTGGACCTAAATGAAACTTTGTGGATGTTATCATCTTAATTGGAAGATGTGCATGAAGTAAGGATTTTATGGTTCATTAATTTTTCCCTCAGTTATGTCCCCTTAAAACTTAGTATCTTGGGCTTATTGAAATTGCAGCCTTATGAACGCAACTCCTCTTAAGTTTCTGGCTGGATCTTTTTGAAACTTTGTGGATGTTATCACCTTAATTGGTAGCTGTGCATGAAGTAAGGATTTTATAGTTCATTTATTTTTTCCCTTACTTATGCCCCCTTAAAACTTAGTATCTGGTGCCTATTGAAATTGCAGCCTTATGAAAGTTTCCTGCTGGATCTAAATGAAACTTGGTGGATGTTATCACTTTGATTGGTAGATGTTCATGAAGTAAGGATTCAATGGTTCATTAATTTTTCCCTGACTTATGCCCCCTTAAAACTTAGTATCTGGGGCTTATCGAAATTGCAGCCTTGTGAACACAACTCCTCCTTTGTCTTGATTTAAATGAAACTTGGTCAATGTCATCACCATAATTTGTAGGTGTACATGGATCAAGGATTTTATGGTTCATTGATATTTGCAAGAGTTATGCCCCTTGACACTTAGTCTATAGGCCCATTCAATCAATTAATCATTACAAATAGTTTGAACTTGACAATTTAAAAGGTAGTCTGCAAATGTTTTGAATTTAGTTCTGTCAAAATAAGTAGTGTCTACAAGTATTTTCGTGAAACAGCAGCAAAGTGGCGCCGTATATTGTGACTATGGCACTCTTGTTGCTTGATTAATTTTACATATTAAAAATAAAAGAATGTAATAATATAATAGGCAGTATTATATATTTGCAGAAGTATAAACAAACTTTTTGAATGTATTACAATGCAAACATGTGCACTTATGGCATGTTTTGACTAATTGTAACCTCAATTGGAATAATAACAACTTTGTGAAAGATTGGTAGCTTTGACCACTTTTTATTAGCTTGGCTGTTTTTGGAGAAAACCTGAGGTTTTCACGTCTGTGTTGGCATTGGTGTTGCAGTTGGTGGTGGCATGACAAACTTTAACCTTGGTCATATCTCTGTTGTTATTGAAGATATCCTCATGAAACTTGTAATGTGTATTGACCATCACAAGAGCTATCTAGACTATCAAGGGGAATAACTGTAAAAGTGTTTTTGTAAGAGTTATGCCCCTTTTTCGACTTAGAATTTTTGCATTATCCAGCACCTGCAGCCGAGTGTTGGCACAGGTGGGCGGTGCTCTTGTGTACAATGTCTTGTTCTCCATGTTTGATCATTTCAGGAAAGTTGTGGTAGGGAAGAGCTAAATTTTATGAAATGTTTTTGGCCTTCTGTTGACAAGTCTAAAAACTAATATTTCAATATTTCTAGGCTGCATTTGAAGAGGGCCCATGGGGTAAGATGAATGCTAGAGATCGAGGGAAACTTATGTACAGGTAATGTTTAATGCTTCTCTTTTACTTTTGGTACAATAGGCATGACTGCATGGGGATCTACACCCTAGCAAGTAGCAATAGATTTCCCCAAGAACAAGCAAGGTAAGACTAACCTTTGTGAGGATGAATGAAATCTTTCTCTATAACTGCATTAAAACCAAAGGGCTGAAAATACTTGAATAATTGGTTTTGGTCAATGTTTTTTTGAAACCAATTTTATAGATACCTCTAATTGAAAGAAACACATATGTGGTGTAGACAAAGATCACATATGTGCAGGCTGATCTTTGTCTATGACTCCTGCCAAAAAAGAATTTAACTGGTTTAGTTTGATGAGGGTTCAAACAAAGATACACTCTGTTGGTGATAATTAGAAACCTTTGAGAACTAATTGTAACAGAATTATTCTTTTGTGTTGTCACAGAGCCAGATTTCATGATGTTATTTAACATGATATGTTCATAATGTTAGAAACATGTGGTGAGTCAGAGGGGATTTTATTTACTAACATTAAAACTTCTATAAAAGGAAGCCTATTGTTATTTTATGTAAGGACACTAGGGTGTAAGAATTGTGACTCAAGTAGTTTTTTTAGGTCACCTGACCTAAGGTCATGGTGACCTATTGTTATCTTGTTTTGTCTGTTGTCGTGCGCTGTGTGTCATGTGTTAACTTTTTACATTTTCAACTTCTTCTTAAGAACCCTTGGACGGGTTTCAAACAAATTTGGCAGGAAGCATATTATGGGAAGGTGCTTCAGATTTGTACACATCATGGAGTTATCTCCCCTTGGGGCCTCATAAGGGGCCAAAAAGGGTACATCTTTAAAGATCTTCTTGTCATGAACCAGCTATAAGATTGGATTCTCATTTGGTATTAAGAGTATTTAGGGCAAGGACTATCAAGTTTGTACGCAGGGGGGGTGGGGGTGGGGGGGTGCATACGCTTACATATTGACGACTTTGAAAATCTTCTTCTACCAAACCAAAAGTTCTACAGGTCTGATATTTAGTATGTGGCATCATCTAGTGGACCTCTATTAATATTGTATTAATAATAACCCCAGGGTCAAAATTAGCCCATTCCTGGACGTCACAAGTTTAACATAGGTTGATATAGTGAAAATTTCAAAAATCTTCTTCTCTAAAACTGGAAGGCCTAGAGCATTGATATTTGGTTTACAGCATCATCTGGTGGATTTCTATCAAGATTGTATAAATCATGGCTCCTGGACTCACAAGTTTAACATAGGCTAATATAGTGAAAATTTTAAAAATGTTCTTCTCCAAAACAAGAGGGTCTAGAGCTTAGATATTTGGTATGCAGCAGCATCTGGTGGACCTCTATCAAGATTGTATGAATTATGACACTAGAGTCAAAATTAGCCCATCCCCTGACATCACAAGTTTGACAAGGGCTTATATAGTGAAAATTTTAAAAATCTTCTTCTCCAAAACAGGAAGGCCTAGACCTTTGATATTTGTTATGTAGCATCATCTGGTGGACCTCTTTAACACTGATAAGCTATTGCCCGAGCAGCAAAATTAGCCCATTCCTGGACGTCACAAGTTAACATAGGCTTATATCGTGATAAAATCAAAGGGCTATAGGCACAGCAGGTCTTTGTTTGTTAAGGAATTGATCTTATGGACAATTCTTGCTTACTGAGGACACACAGGTGGTGTAGACAAAGATCAGACTGTACATATGCCTCCTACCAAAGCCAAAATATTCCAGGATCAGCATGACAAGAGTTAACATTGGCTTATTTAGTGACAACTTTGAAAAATCTTCTTCTCTCAAACAGATAGGCCTAGAGCATTGATATTTTGTTTACAGCATCATCTGATTGACCTCTATCAAGATTGTACAAATTATTGCCCCAGGGTCTTAATAAGCCTATTCCTGGACATCACAAGTTTATTATAGGCTTATATGGTGAACACCTTAAAAGTCTTATTCTCTCAAACAGATAGGCCTAGAGCTTTGATATTTGGAATGTAGCATCATCTTGTGGACCTCTATCAGTATTGTACAAATTATGGCCCCAATTATTTAGATTTATTTTCCTTATATTCTGTTCATTTTGAATTCATAAAAAAATTGCTCAATCAGTACATTCATGCCTGTGGAGGGATACAGGCGCTCAAGCGCCTCTAGTGTATTAATTATGCCACTTTTTTATTGCACTCAGGATACTGACTGTAATCTGGGATTTTGGACGAATTGGTTATTTGCTTCTAGGAACTTGACAACAATGTGAAAAACTTATCCTTACCCACGAATTGATTCATGATTTCTTGTAGTACAATTTTAAATCATGAATTGATTCATGATTTTTTATCGTACAATTAGAAAATGTAAGCCCATTCATGAAAAAATGACCACAAAAAGCTGAATTTATGATGAGCTCTGTGATTAAGGTCATGCCCGCAACTGGTACTTATATTTTTTATATAACCAATATCCTAGACTGGTATCGCGATGCCTACTAGATTCTGAACAATATCGGCCAATCTACGCTTAAGGGTTCACTATTATTCCCTATCGAAAAAAGTCATGAACCTGACACATGCATGGTTCCTAGTCTTTCAGATTCCGACAATCAATTTATGCATGAACCGGGTCGAAAGATTCCCAAACAAAATATTAAGAAAGTAATGGCTTCCAAACTTGCTTGAATTCCAAGGTGAAAACTCTACTCTGACTCAAACTCAAACTCAAAACTCTTCACAGACAAATCAGAGAATGACTTCAATTATCATACAAATTGTTATTATACAGTCCTGGTTGCCTTTGAGGCCATTCAGGCCTTTGATTTACTTTTCATTCACTCTCTAGTATCTGACAGCCATAGATGATGCTCTAATAGAATTGATGGATTGCTGGCCATGCCAACTGACCTCCAACAGGAAGTTTCACTTAGAAACTAAATTCAATATTTTGCAAAGAGTATGGCTAGTAACATATTATAAAAATGTCAAATAGTTGGTTGGCCACCTATACTTCTTAACTGCAGCTCATTCAAGCTGTAGTTACAATATTTAACTGTTTCCTGTTTTGTAAAACTTTAGACCTGTAGATCTGTCCAAAATCAAAGGTTTTGCTGACAAAAAATTAAAGTGGATTTAATTTCAAAAATAACTACATTTGTATTTAGAAGGGTAGAAATTTTCACGTAGTAAAGGATCACCCATGGCATCTGGGTGGCGGGCGTCCAGTTCTTTGTACGGTGCATTACTCTGGAATCTTATGTCTGATTGACTTGAAAGTTGGCAGTTATATTCATTGCATGATAAATAGTGCAGAGCATTAGAACCGTAACTCCACTGTTCTTATTTGACTTGTTTCTCTTTCTTGTTTTTTAGACATTAATTTTGTCCATAGCATATCATTCAGAATATTATAGGTATGATCATGACACTGATTGTGTGGATAGATCTCATAAAGGAGAAGTGCAATGCACAAGTACCATAACTGTACCATACTTATTTTTGAATCTTTGCCTTTTGATGTTTTTCAGACAATATATTTGTCCAGATTGTGTCTCTGAAAGTTTAATAGGTATGATCATGAAACTTCATGATCATATACTAAAGAACCATAACTCTAACTTTTGAATGATTGCCTTTTGTTGTTTCTCAGCCTTTTGTTTAAATCCCTTCCCTAGTTCACATCAAGCAGTGTAACAGATGTATCTTGTGACAATTTGACAACTATTTCTACAATGTTTTTATTTATTTAAAATAACAGGGACATAAAAACTCAGTGATTGAACAGGAGAGGGTTAAGTTTCTAAACCATCAAAAATGCTTCACATGAATATGAGTTTTGGCCAATGCCAGAATTCAAAGTTCACTTCTAGTCTAAATGAATTATTTTATTGGTTGATTGATTCTTTGATGGACAATAGTGATCTATTGATTACTAATATTTACTCATGTTTCTCTCACCTTTCCCAGATTAGCAGATCTAATGGATGAATGTAAAGAAGAACTAGCTACTATAGAAAGTTTGGACTCTGGTGCTGTTTATACACTTGCTTTAAAAACCCATGTAGGAATGTCTATCGATACATTTAGATACTTTGCCGGTTGGTGTGATAAAATACAGGTAGGTACAAGAATGGGTTACTGGAGAAAGTCTTGACTCTGATGCAGTATATACTCCCTTGCTTTAAAGAAAACATGTTGGAATGTCCTTTGATACATTTAGACACTTTGATGGTTGGTGTGATACATTATAGGTGAAGGACTAGATTTAAACAATGACAGCTTAATAATATCATCTTTGGATGTATGAAAAATATCAGAGTCTGTATTCATTGCATTCATAGACTGTAGGATCACCTTAAACTAAAAAGGATCTTCTAATACTTATCTATAGAGCAAAAGAATAGGTTTGATCTTGGTACTCAATGGAATTGTATTGTATTGTAGAGGCAATTTTATTGAGTAAATAAAACATAGTGTCTAAGTGAGACGTTTTGTCAATCTCACTTGTTGTGAGCAAGATATGAGTGTTACAACCAAGGTTTGATGTATGTGTGTAAGACTATATCTTCTACAACTTTGCATGAACTCCACAACTTGGCTTATTGGTCTACATCATATTGAGGGTTAATTGCAAGACTGTTCTAAGTGTCTACATGTTGTATAGACACCTAGAACAGTACGACAATTTATCCTTACATTATGTAGATAAGCAGTGTGAAACATTAGTTCAGATGGGTCAAAGTTTTGTCTGGACCATACCACCCCCCCCCATTTTAGCTCCTACATTGATAGATTTCAATTTATGCTCAAATGTTCTCCTGTATGAGTAGATGTCAATTGAATTGATTGGTCAGGTAGGTCCATGATCAAGGTCACAGTTGAAGATCTATCTTTTGTCTGGACTGTGATTCTTATATTGATGGACAGATATTAGCACAACTTCGCTGAAGTGTATATTACTGCTCTATGAAGCATTTGCTTGGATAGTTCAAAGTTAACTTTGACCTTCTATCTTTAAGCATTAGACTTTTGGAAAAGTGATATCTTCTTGTGCTAAATGCTTTTAGTTTCTTGGAAAATTTCTCTAAAAGAAAATACATATACTATTGCAAAAATTTGAATTGCAAGAGCATAAAGTGCTCAAAGTGATATTTTCTGATCAAGTTGTGTCCAGCTTCTATTGTCCGTTGTCTGTTGTCCTTTGTTGTGTGTCAACATCTTGTGTGCACTCTAGAGGCCACAATTTTAGCTCAAACGACTTGAAACATTGTCAGAATGTAAACCTAGGTCACTAGGTCAAATCTTAGAAAACCTTGTGTGTACTCTAGAGGTTCTATTTCTGCCTCCCTGGCCTTGATATTTGGTCAGAATGTTTGTCATCATAATATCTCAGTCAATATTGTTAAAGTAAGTCACTAGTTCAGATTTAAGAAAAACCTAGGGTGCTCTCTATATGTCACTTTTTTGCCTCAAATCGCTTGATATTTGGTCAGAATTATTATCGTCACATTATACTGGTCAAGTTTGATATTTGATTCATGTGGGGTCAAAAAGAAGGTCACTAGGTCAAACCTCAGAAATAAATTGTGTACACTTTAGGAGTCACATGTATTCCTCAAATAGTTTTGATATTTGGTCAGAATGTTTGTCTTTATAATATGTCATTAGGTCAAATTCTAAATACTTTGTATGGACTTTAGAAGCTATTTTTTGTCAAATACTTTGATAATTGGTCAAAATGTTTGCCTCTTATGTAGGAGCTGCAGCCATTGTGCTACTGGTAGTGCATCAGACTCTTAATCAAGGGGCACAGGCTCAATTCCAGGCTGCTGCGAATATCCATTCAGACATTTGTCTCTCACCAATAGGTGGATAATCATAAGCCTCAGTGGGATAGCAGCTGGAGGCTTGGAAAGGGTGTAGTGGTAGTACTGGTGTGAGAAATATCAGGAATTCATTGTCCGGTGATCCAGCCGCCATGATATGACTGAAATACTGTTAAAAGTGACGTAAACCCCATTCAATCAATCCCTGGTTTTTATGTCCCTGTGATTTTATTATTGAGAAAACATAGAAAAAGAAGAGATTGCCTGTAACAATTATCATGATATACACAATACAGAATTTTGATATGGTCTCACCTTGGATAGTAAATTAGGTCTCTTCTTTGGCCATTTGTTTTTACTGACTCAGGTGAGGGCTTCAGGGCCAATGGTTCTCTTGTATCTTTTTAATTGTTTTGTATTCAGTGAACATTCTCTTTGAATTTGGACCAGGCTAATGTTTTCACATAAAGTTCTGTATACACTAACTAGTCTAAATCAAGGTTTAATCCATTACCACTCAATCCCACATTATGCACTGAAGAAATATGACCTAGGAAAGCATTGTGGAAACAGAAGAAATGCTGGTTACCAGCATTTTCCTCTTTTCCCTAATTTTTTTCTACCCAATTTGATATAGATTTAAAAGATTTAGCCACATTTAAAATGTCACATGAACTTGTTTTAATTTGGAATAGTCTTTAACCAGAGATCTAATTTGCCAATACATGTTATGTCCCCCATTTAGGAATTGATCCTCAATTGGTTATTTTTTCTAAACAAGACACACAGATATTAACTGAGGAAAACATATATAAAATTTTACTCATCTTCTATTTTTATGCTTTTATCTCTGTTAAATTTTGGACCACACAAAGTATACAAACGAACATATACCTATAAACCAGTGATGTTCGTTTTAACGAGGTTCTACTGTACCACAAAAATTTTTTGTAATTTCAGGGTAAAACTATTCCTATCAACCATGCTCAACCTAACAGAAACCTTACATTTACAAAAAGAGAACCTATTGGGTATGTTGAGCTCATTCAAGCTAGGGTGTGTAAAATATACACTATTTGTGCACAATTACTTTTTTTAACATCTTATGCTTCTGAAATTGATGTGAGAAAGAAGAAAAGTATTGTAATTCTGATAATTAAGAAGATAAGATTGAAAAAGGTTGCCTTAGTCATTGTTCAAATAACCAAAATTGATCTAATCCATTCCTGCACAATCCAGCTTTTTATGACTTCAAGAAAAAAGTTTTGGAAAGCATGTTTGAAAATAAAGAAATTGGCTTTAAATAAAGCTCTTTCTTCATTTCCCATAACTTTTTATAACCTAAGAGACAGATTTTGAAAATTTCATTAACTTGAAATATCTTCTGAAACTTCTTTTAATTTTGATTAGTCCGAAATTGTTTCATTTGGTAATGGATTAATAATTACCTATCTTAAGCTAAATGTGTTTAGTTGCTGTCAGATTTTGTTGCCTGCTAATGGGCTAAATGTTCTCATTACAGTGTATGTGGTATAGTTGTACCATGGAACTACCCACTCATGATGTTAGCATGGAAAATGGCAGCTTGTTTGGCTGCTGGAAATACTGTAGTATTAAAACCTGCTCAGGTGAGTTGTGTAACTGAAACTATATGACACTTAGATGTTGGGTGCTGAATAGAGGATAAAATTCCTAAGTGAAAATGGACATCATTTGTTAACAAGAGCACCACCTACAGGTGCCTGATATCTGGCTATTAGGAGCTAGATAGTGAATTTAAAAATCTAATTTTTAAAAAGAGCATAATTCTTACAAAAGCGCATTTAAAGGTACCACTTTAAGTAATTTAGGTAAGAAAAACTCTGCAGACTTTATATTTGCTTGATACATTATCTACAACGTTTTTAACCAGGTTTCCTAATAGAGAAGTCTGGTTATTAGATTGCTGAATGTCGACAGCAGACTAGCATTTGGTTGGCTGGGTGGGCGTACATATTACCTTGTGTTCACAACTACTCCTACTGATCTGAACAGATTTTGATGAAAATTTGACCAAATGTTTGTCTTCATGTGACCTAGCACATATTATCAGTGTGTTGAGATTCAATACTGCTTCATTCAAAAAGGAGATCATTGTCAAAATTCTAGTGTGCACAACTGCTCCCACAAAGATTTTAACAAATTTTAATTTTAATTTAATGTTTGCCGTATGTTTGTCTTCATGTGACCTAGCAAATATTATCAGTATTTTGAGGTTAAATTCTTTGTCATGCATAAAGAAGGCTTGCAGTCAAATCTCTTGTGTGGCCAACTACTCCCAGAATTCTTAACTGATTTTGATAAAACTTTCACCAAATATTTGTTTTCATGTTACCTAGCACAAATTATTAGTGTGTTGTTTTTTTTTTGTTTTTTTTTTTATGTAATTCTGCATCAGGCAAAAAGGAGACATTTCGTCAAAATTCTTGTCTAGCTACTCCTACACTGTTTAAAGGATTTTGAAGAACCTGTCAAAAACATGTTTTTTTGACAATTTTTATCTCTTGTTCTTCTGTCTTTTCTTTGGTGAAAAGTGGGATAAAGTTGCTGTATAGATAATCAAAGTATGATAAATTTTACAATTTAAGGTTACTCCCCTAACAGCCCTAAAGTTTGCAGAGTTAGCTGTAAAGGCTGGTTTTCCACCCGGTGTTATCAACATATTACCAGGACCTGGATCTTCTATAGGGCAAGCTATGTCAGAACATCCAGAAATCAGAAAGATTGGATTTACAGGCTCAACTCCTATTGGCAAAACTATTATGGAAAGGTAATTAAAAAATTACTGGTGTCGATAAAGAAATTTATAGACACATTAAGCCATTCCCACACAATCCCTGCTTTTTAACTCCCACAAGAAAAAAAGCTGTTGAAAACATTGTGGAAAATGAAGAAATTGCTTGTATCAAGCAATTTCTTCATCATCCACAATGTTTTCTATCCAAAAGAAGAAAAAAAATAGAGTTACATCAACTTGAAATTGTTGTCTACAGCTTCTATCAATTTGAAACAGTGTAAAATTTGTTGTGTGGGAATGGATGAAGTTACCAATTTGAGGTGCCATATTTGTCAGCAAAGCTTGCCTTATACTTATTTATCAGTGGACTGCCAAAATGTATTTTCTTATTATACCCCCTAAAATTATGTTTGGGGGGTTTATAGGAGTCAGCTTTACAGTCTATAGCTTTTTCGTGTACGTTCAATTTCTCGGCAACTTTAGGACAGATTTTATTCAAACTTCACTGATATAATCAGTATCAAGCAGATATGTGCAAACCTTATTTTGGTTTTGGTCCATTGATTTTTGACGGAGTTGTGGCCCTTTGGTGAAAATATGTCCGCTCAATTTCTCAGCAACCATCAGACAGATTTGATTCTAATTTCATATATAGATTTGGTGTAAGTCAGACATGTGCATATCCTAGTTTGGTTATGGTCCATTCATTTTTGACTGATTTATAGCGCTTTCATCCATTTTTAGGTCACCTGACCGAATGGTCATGGTGACCTATTGCAATCATCGTTTGTCCGTCGTTGTCTGTCGTGCGTCGTTTGTCGTCCGTCGTCCGTTAACTTTTAAACATTTTCATCTTCTTCTCAAGAACTACTGGGCGGATTTCAACCAAACTTGGTAGAAAGCATCATTGGGGGATGCCAATTCAAGTTTGTGAAAATAGGGGTTCCAGGGGTCAAAGGGGCCCAAATCGGGGGAAAAAAGGGGTAATTTTTGGTACATCTTTAAAAATCTTCTTCTAATAAACCGTTAATTCCAGAGCTTAAATATTTTGTGTGCATGACAACTAGGACAGGTATATTATAAATTGTGAAATTCATGCCCCTGGGGTCATGTATGGGGCCACACCCAGAGGTCAAAGTTCATCATGTTAAAAATTTCACATTTTCATCTTCTTCTGATGAAGTACAAAGCCAATTTCAAACAAACTTGGTGAAAAGCATCATTTGGTAATGGTTATTCTGATTTGTGAAAATTAAAAGGCTGGGGGGTCAGGGGGCCCTAAAATGGGGACCAAAAGGGGGTAATTTTTGGTAACTTTTAAATATTTCATCTTCTTCTCAAGAACTACTGGGGGAGGGGGATTTCAACCAAACTTGGTAGAAAGCATCATTGGGGGATGCCAATTCAAGTTTGTGAAAATAGGGGTTCCAGGGGTCAAAGGGGCCCAAATAGGGGGCAAAAAGGGGTAATTTTTGGTACTTCTTTAAAAATCTTCTTCTAATAAACCGTTAATGTCAGAGCTTTAATATTCTGTGTGCATGACAACTAGGACAGGTATATTATAAATTGTGAAATTCTTGTCCCTGGGGTCATGTTTGGGGCCACACCCAGAGGTCAAAGTTCATCATGTTAAAAAATTCATATTTTCATCTTCTTCTGATGAAGTACTAAGCCAATTTCAAACTAACTTGGTGAAAAGCATCATTGGGTACTGATTATACAGATTTTTGAAAATTAAAAGGCTGGAGGTCAGGGGGGCCTAAAATGGGGACCAAAAGGGGGTCATTTTTGGTAACTTTTAAACATTTTCATCTTCTTCTCAAGAACTACTGAGGGGATTTCAACAAAACTTGGTCGGAAGCATCATTGGGGGATGCCGATTCCAGTTTGTGAAAAGAGGTTGGGGGGCTTGGGGTAAAAGGGGCCCCAGTCGGGGGCAGAAAGGGGTAAATTTTTGTACTTCTTAAAAAATCTTTTTCCAATAAACCCTAAATCACTTGTCCGTTGATCGTTAAGGCCCACTGGGCCTCTTGTTTGTTATGGCCGTTTGGCAGATAGCACTTGTATATAGACAAGTGCTGTTTAGTGGTATTAGTCTGCTTTGCGACAATTTCTAGTTTTCATAAAACCCTTAACATTGCCAATTACTACCAGTCTATTCAAGATATAATGCTCATATTTGGCATGATGATACATCTCCATAATACGCATCTCCTCATGTTAAGGTCAAGGTCATGTGATAAGGTCAAGGTCACATACCAAGATCAAAAGTTTAGGCGGGGGCATCGGGATTCACAAACACATCTTGTTTGGGGCTAGAGTCATTTTGAAAAATCAAATCATTCATTTAGACTGGAAATGAGCTTTGAACACCACTATTATGTTTGTCATTTTTTTTGGTTTTGCTACCAAAATGAGGTAAATACAGCTTATTCAAGCTGCAAGTAAGATATTTAGGTCACCAGCCAACAATTTTCTGTTTACTTTCTGCCATGACCATAAATCTCCTAAACTAACAGAGTTTGATATCTGAGTCAAACTAACCTGTTGGAGGTCTGTTGGGTTTTTTGTAAGAGATATGTCAATTATGTGGCCTAGGTAATGAATGACCAACAACCTAATGTTGTCTGGTATCTCAGACAAAATATCTTGTGGGAGTACTGTTTAACCCATTCCCACATGATAAAATCTTAGACCAGCCCTTTGTCTTTGTCTTTTGGGGGTAGAAAACATTGCGGATAATGAAGAAATTGCTTATAAAAAGCAATTTCTTTATTTTCCACAATGTTTTTCAAGGCTTTTATATTGAGGGGCATTTAAAAGTGTTATTGTGTGAGAATGGGTTAAAGATGGAGTAGCTAGGTGATCAGTTAGATTTGAAGTACATTTTAAATAAAAATTAACCTCAAATTACAAGTTTGAATTTGCTTGATTAAACCCCTTACCAGAAAACAAAAATTAAGACCTAGTGAAATTGACATGGGATTTAGATTATGTTTTTAAAACAAATCTATAACTTAATTGAAAATAGTTAAAATAGATGTAAATGCAATTTCTTTTCGCAGAAGCTTTAGAGATATAATCTCTCAGATTTTGTAATAATTGATTGTAAATAAGTTACCTGTAATTGTTGTTAATGTTTATTTTTCACTAAACTAGCTACAGACCTACAGATCCAGACATATATTACACATTATTGTGTTGTCTATGAAAAGATCTAGAAATTATAATTATTTAACCCATTACCAAACGAAAAAATTTAGACTGGTCCAATTTGAAAGGAGCAGCAGACAACAATTTAAACTTCATGACATTTTAAATTTTTCATCTTTCTTGATACGAAACATTGAATAAAATGAAGAAATTGCCTGTTGAAAGCAAATGCCTAACCCATTCCAACTCAACAAAATTTTAGACTGATCCAAACTGAAAGAAACTGCAAAATTTAATTTCAAGTTGCTGGAATTTTAAATTTGTTTGTCTATTGGGATAGAAAACATGGTGAAAATGAAGAAATTGCTTTATACAAGCAATATCTTCATTTTCCACCATGTTTTCCAAAGCTTTTTTCTTGAGGGGTGTAAAAAGGAGGGATTTTGCGGGAATTGGTTAAACACTCCTGCTAGCTTCTGAAACTTGTTCTCCATACATCATGTTTATGTCTAAATTATCAACCCTATCGTCGAGAGGCATAAAAAGGAGGGATTATGTTGGAATGGGTTAATTTTCCAGAATGTTTTCCCAATTGTTTTTCTTGAGGGGCTTTCAAAAGGCAGACGTGCCTTAATTTCTTCAATCATTTCCCGGACAATGGACTAAAATTTCTGGGATTTACCACAATTTTCTGGGACGCACCTGCCATAATAACAACAACAACAAAATTCCGTACACACGCTCCCACACGAACAAATTTATCCATTTCAGCACTTCACCCTTCCAGTGGAAAAAAACTAAATTAAAGAGCTTAAGTGGATTTAATAATTATAGTTGTAACTTACATTTTCATTATCTACTTATAGTAAGGTCTTTTTCAAGATTGGTGGTTTACCTTTAACAGAAAAGATCTCAGTCTTAGAGATTTTCTTTCAACACGCACGTCTGTTGATGTAAAAACGCAGCTGACATCACAAAAATGTTGGGCCTGTCCATTCTTCTATACAGGAGCGCAGGGTCATGATGTCATCATTGAGACCGACGAGACAGACTCGAGATGGTCGCCCACGTGTTGTACTATTTTCCCAGAGTAGAATTTGTGCACAAAACTCGGTCATTTATCAATTGTAGACTATTTGCAATTTATAGTTCAGAACTCTATTCTGGATTCATTTTCCATCCATGAAGTAAGATATGCCTTTGCATTGTCTCTTTATTCAATCTAATTGATAGAACTAACTATAGATTTAAAGCAGTCTTTTTTATTTCTTTGCTATTTTAGATCAAATTATCTGAGTTCTACCAATTTCCACTGATTATAATTATGAATTCTATCGGTTTCGTAACTTAGTGTGAATGAAAAACAATAAGAAAATGACAAACATGTAGGTTTTATTTTGTTTGAAATGCGTGTTTGTGATAATATACTTATTTTCAACAAATACCCAGAAATAGAAGTATATGAGGACTAAAGTGCATCCAAAAAATATGAGCATCCATCCCCTTGAATCTCCCGTGTTCAAAGAAAAATCAAAGTACTGAAAGTACTGTAAGCTAGCAAAGCATGGTTGAATTTAGAAAATATTTCCCTTGTTGGGTAGAAAACATTGTGGATACTGAAGAAATTGCTTGTTACAAGCAATTTCTTCATTCTCCACAATGTTTTCCAAAGTTTTTTTTATACGCCCGTCGAAGACAGGACGTATTATGGGATCACCCGTGGTGTCCGGGCGTCCGGCCGTCCGGGCGTCCGGTTGTCCGGCGGTGTCCACTTCTTTGTCCGGAGCATAACTCTTTCACCGTAAGTCAGATTGACTTTAAACTTGGCAGTTATATTCTTCTCATCAATACGGAGTGCAGTGCTCAATAACCATAACTCTACCTAGCCTATTTTTTGAGTTATTGCCCTTTGTTGTTTTTCATACTTGAATCTTGTCCGGAGTATATCTCTAAAAGTATTATAGCTAGGATCATGAAACTTCATGGGTGTATAGATCTCACCAAGGGGGAGTGCAGTGCACAAGAACCATAACTCTACCTATCCTATTTTTTGAGTTATTGCCCTTTGTTGTTTTTATTACTTGAATCATGTCCGGAGTATATCTCTAAAAGTATTATAGCTAGGATCATGAAACTTCATGGGTGTATAGATCTCACCAAGGGGGAGTGCAGTGCACAATAACCATAACTCTACCTAGCCTATTTTTTGAGTTATTGCCCTTTGTTGTTTTTCATACTTGAATCTTGTCCGGAGTATATCTCTAAAAGTATTATAGCTAGGATCATGAAACTTCATGGGTGTATAGATCTAACCAAGGGGGAGTGCAGTGCACAAGAACCATAACTCTACCTGGCCTATTTTTTGAGTTATTGCCCTTTGTTGTTTTCCATACTTGTATCTTGTCCGGAGTATATCTCTAAAAGTATAATAGCTAGAATCATGAAACTTCATAGATGGATAGAGCTCACCAAGTGGGAGTGCAGTGTACAATAACCATAACTCTACCTAGCCTATTTTTTGAGTTATTGCCCTTTGTTGTTTTTCATACTTGAATCTTGTCTGGAGTATATCTCTAAAATTATAATAGCTAGAATCATGAAACTTCATGGATGTATAGATCTCACCAAGGGGGAGTGCAGTGCACAAGAACCAGAACTCTACCTAGCCTATTTTTTGAATTTTTGCCCTTTGTTGTTTTTCATACTTGAATCTTGTCCGGAGTATATCTCTAAAAGTATTATAGCTAGGATCATGAAACTTCATAGGTGTATAGATCTCACCAAGGGGGAGTGCAGTGCACAGGAACCATAACTCTACCTAGCCTATTTTTTGAGTTATTGCCCTTTGTTGTTTTTCATACTTGAATCTTGTCCGGAGTATATCTCTAAAAGTATAATAGCTAGAATCATGAAACTTCATAGATGGATAGAGCTCACCAAGTGGGAGTGCAGTGTACAAGAACCATAACTCAACCTAGCGTATATTTTGAGTTATTGCCCTTTGTTGTTTTTCATACTTTGTTTGACAAAAAAATCTATTCAAAATAACCTCAGTTCTATTCAAACCCCCAGTTAATATTAAGCAGTTTGACGGGCGTATCTTGTGACAGTTTGGCACCTTGTCTTTAGATGCTTAAAAAGCGGAATCGGGTGGGAATGGGTTAAATAGAATGCTACTGACAGAGTTCTCTACAATTTGAATAGAGTTTGCAATATTCCTGAAATATAAAGAACTATTTTTTATGGCGTAGGCATTCCAAAGATTTGGTGGTTAAGCCTCCAGTGACAGTTTGCACTCGTTGAACTTTGAGACGACCTCAAAATTTTGTCTGTTAACTTAAGCTATCAAAGCTGACGCTTTGCTAACTAAAAAATGAATCACTGCTGCACCTAAGGATCACTGTAACTACAACTGAACTAAGTTTTAATTACGGTATTTTGGTATCCAAACGGCGGTGTATGAGCTGAACAAATAATCGACAACCAAAAAGAGAATAACATATATTCGCCGATGTAAGGTAATCTGGCTAGTGCAAAAATGGTTGATATAAGTAAAATGGTAAATAATCGCCACATCGTTTGGTATAAGAGAAAGCGGTATCGCATTTGGTAAATGCAGATGATATTTACCACATGAGTCAGTAATAAGCCTGATAAGGACTGCGCGTGGGTCACCGTTGATTGACTAATATCAGTAAAGGTGTTAAAGTCGTCAAATTAGTGATTGTTGTGTGTTAGATGCAACCAATAATCAATAATTACGTCGTTTATGGCATTTATACCATAACTTTACATAACCAACACCCTTTACGGGAATTTTATCGCTGAAAAGGTTTGGATTTCTTTTCTCAAACTCCTGGGACATCTTTAAAGTACTCGGGACGCCAGGACAGACTTAAAAAATCCGGTACTGTCCAGCATAATCCGGGAAGAATGGCATGTCTGCAAAAGGCGTCATTGTGTAGGAATCGGTCAACCAAAAGGTCCTAATGTGCTATATCTTGAGTTTTTTCTATGTTGCAGTTGTGCTAAAGTAAATGTGAAGAAGGTTGGATTAGAGTTGGGTGGAAAGTCTCCATTGATAATCTTCAGTGACTGTGATCTTGATAAAGCTGTCAGAATGGTAAGTCACTAGAACTCTCTAACCCTTTAACCCTTTACTGTTTTTCAAAATTTTGGACTTGACCATATTCAAAGGGGTAGCAGACAACATTATAAAGTGAGTACAATTAAAAAAGTAACCACCCTATATGACAGAAAATATTGGGGGAAAAGAAGAAATTGTTTGTGATATTTTTCTTTTTCCACAATGTATTCTCAAGGATGATATCAAAGGGACGTAAAAATTAAGGATAGTATGGTAAAGGGTTAAACTTGCCAGAACAAAGTGTGATCATTCATAGTTTTTTTTCCTGTATCCCTTTTCCTTTTAAGCACTTATTTTCAGTAACTTGAGATATGATGAAAGAAATATTGTGGAAAGAACACAGTACTTTTTATATGTTTTCTATCCTCGAAAATGCCTACTGATCAAACTTCAATTTGAATTGTTATTAGCAATTAATTCTGAAAATACAGACTGGAATTGATATAAAGTATCAAAACTTAAAAAGAACTTGATATAGAATTAATTAGGATTTGAAGAATTATTAGTCCCCCACTGGTTATCGATTGGGGACCATAGGTTTGCTTGATTCCATCCGTCCATCTGTCCATCCATCACACTTTTGTCCAGACCATGTCTCCTAAACCATAATTGCTGGCAACTTAAAACTTTATACACTTATAGATCACAATGAGGAGAAGTGTCATGAACAAAAATCATTATTCTGCCATGCCCATTTTTGAGCTATTGCCCATTGTTGATTCTATCTTTACATTTTTGTCTGGAACATATGTCCTAAACCATAAGTGCTAGCAACTTCAAGCTTTGGACACTTACAGATCACAATGAGGAGAAGTGTAATGCCCAAGAACCGTTACACCATTATCCCCTTTTCTGAGTAATTGCCCTTGTTGTTTTTACTGTCACATTTTCGTCCTGAACATATCTCCTTAACATTAAGTGCCAGCAATTTCAAACTAAATACACTTATAGATCACAATGTGGAGAAGTGCCGTAAACAAGACCCTTTACTCTGCTATGCCCATTTTCTGAGTTATTGCCCTTTGTTGTTTTTACCTTTACATTTTTGTCAGGAACATATCTCCTAAACCATAAGTGCTAGCAACTTCAAAATAAATACACTCAAAGATCACAATGTAAAGAAGTGTCCTGAATAAAAACCATTATTTTGCCATGCCTTATTTCTAAGTTATTGCCCTTTTTTGTTTTTACCCTTACATTTTTGTCTTGACCATATCTGCTAAACCATAAGTGCTATCAACTTCAAACTTTAGACACTTATAGATCATAATGTTGAGAATTGTCTTGTTCAAAAACTGTTACTCTGCCAAACCCAATTTTTGAGTTATTGACCATGTAGGTTTTATTTTTTGTACACTTTTCAAGCCCGGTTTGAAATGCGTGTTTGTGATAATATACTTATTTTCAACAAATACCCAGAAATAGAAGTACAGTCGAACCTGTGTTAAGCAAGCGGTCAAGGGATTTGCCAAAATTGCTTGCTTAAGACAGGTGCTTGCTTAATACAGGTCGGCCTATCAAGGTGGTGGCCGGATATTTTTATAACAAAAAGATTGGGTGGCTAGAAAGTATTCATTTTCATGGTAAATAAATAACAAGAAAACAGCTCATTCAAACATATTTTTTTAAATTTTGGTAAGAATACTGGTTGGCCTATATTCTCATTAAGTGGATTAGATTATCAATAGAAATTAAAAAGGTTCAAAGGTTCAAATCGGGTTAAATCACTCGAACGGTCGTGATTATTTTTTGCAAAGATCGAACAATTGACATAACATCGGCCTATGAGGATCAGTCTTCTCGATATTTTTTATTATTGCGTAAAACACTATATTTCAATTTAATTCCAATAGGAATCTAGTCAGAATTAGTCTTTGGGCGAGTTTGTTTACTCATTTCTCACCTCTAAAACTTCAAACAAACTCTGTACGAAAACGAAAATACATTACTTTCCGAGAACAGTAATTTCGATCGTCATACTCGATTAATCTTTCTTGATAAAGTTTTAATATCAATTGCATAAAATTCAACCACTGAATAAGAGCAATATAACAAAACTAGGCATTTGATGACTTTGTAGTTGTCTACAAAACACCTGTTAATTGGCGACGAGTGTGAATGTTTATCTGTTTTTGACACTTGAATAGATAATCCGAAAACAATAATGCGCCGCGATAATTACATGTCCGTGAAAATTGCCATCGGCCCGAAATTGACCGTAAACTCAGGTTACTTCAAAGAATGGGACACGATTTTGACGACCGTTGACCGCGTTTTAAAGGTGCTTGTTGAATACAGGTAAAATTTAGTGTAAATAACATCGGGGGGACATTGAACTGGCCGTTTAAGACAGGTGCACGCTGAATGGAGGTGACCGGATGACCAGGTTTGACTGTATATGAGGACTAAAGTGCATCCAAAAAACATGAGCATCCATCCCCTTGAATCTCCCGTGTTCAAAGAAAAAAAAATGAATCACTGCTGCACCTAAGGATCACCGTAACTACAACTGAACTAAGTTTTAATTACGGTATTTTGGTATCCAAACGGCGGTGTATGAGCTGAACAAATAATCGACAACCAAAAAGAGAATAACATATATTCGCCGATGTAAGGTAATCTGGCTAGTGCAAAAATGGTTGATACACCCAATTTTTGAGTTATTGACCTTTGTTATTTTCACCTCTTATTGTCTTCTCAATCTTGTCTACCTTTATATGTCCAAGTTTGGTTAACCCTTTACGAAATGGCAAAAGATTTAGACTAGACTAATTGATAGCTGGTGCAGTCAAATGTTATTATATAAAGAATAGTGAACATTAAAAAACAAAAATATTGAAGAAAATGTCAATTATCAGCATTTTCTTTCTTTCTCTTAATGTTATCCTAAGCTTACTCTTTGAGACGTCAAAACCAGGTCTTGTTTTGGATTAAAAGATTGACTGTAAAAAAACTTTTTTAAATCCATTGGGTGACTCCTGTATTGCAATACGACATCCACTTGTTTTGATTACTTTCTGGACGAATATCTTTAAGGTCTGTTTTTCTTCTATGTCTGTTTTAGATACAGTCTTTCCGATACAATCCCTTGTTTTTACGTCCTTGTGATTTTATACTACAGGAAATAGTGCAAAAAAAGAAGAAATTGCTTGTAAAAAACAATGTATTCTTTTCTCACACTATTTTCTTCCACATGAAATGGTTTCACTGCAAATTGCACTTGATTTTCCTTATCTTCTGCAATGTCTTTCAAATTTTACAGTTTAGTAGTTTTAAAAAACAGGAAAGGGTTTTAATCAAAACATTCAGTTTGTTTGGAGTTTTAAACGTGAGAAATGAATAAAAAAAACTTGCTCAAGGACAACTTCTATATGGATTCTTTTTGGTAATTGATTGAAAAATAATGTTTTCCATTTTAAGTTGAAATTGAACCTTTATTGACCAGTATTATGCAAATTTTATAACAACTGTTTGATTTTTTCATTTATTAATTTAATCAGAGGTTAGTACTTTTTATACGCCCGTCGAAGACAGGACTTTTATGGGATCACCCGTGGTGTCCGAGCGTCCGGGCGTCCGGTCATCCGGCCGTCCGGTTGTCCGGCGGTGTCCGCTTCTTTTTCCGGAGCATAACTCTGTCACCATAAGTCCGATTGACTTTAAACTTAGCAGTTAGATTCTTCTCATCAATACGGAGTGCAGTGCTTAATAACCATAACTCTACCTGGCCTATTTTTTGAGTTATTGCCCTTTGTTGTTTTTCATACTTGAATCTTGTCTGGAGTATATCTCTAAAAGTATTATAGCTAGGATCATGATACTTCATGGGTGTATAGATCTCACCAAGGGGGAGTTGAGTGCACAAGAACCATAACTCTACCTGGCCTATTTTTTTAGTTATTGTCCTTTGTTGTTTTTCATACATGAATCTTGTCCGGAGTATATCTCTAAAAGTATAATAGCTAGAATCATGAAATTACATGGATGGATAGAGCTTACCAAGGGGGAGTGCAGTGTACAAGAACCATAACTCTACCTAGCCAATTTTTTGAGTTATTGCCCTTTGTTGTTTTTCATACTTGAATCTTGTCCGGAGTATATCTCTAAAAGTATAATAGCTAGAATCATGAAATTTCATGGATGGATAGATCTCACCAAGTGGGAGTGCAGTGTACAAGAACCATAACTCAACCTGGCCTATTTTTTGAGTTATTGCCCTTTGTTGTTTTTTATACTTTAATCTTGTCCAAAGTATATCTCTAAAAGTATAATAGCTAGAATCATGAAATTACATGGATGGATAGAGCTCACCAAGTGGGAGTGCAGTGTACAAGAACCATAACTCTACCTAGCCAATTTTTTGAGTTATTGCCCTTTGTTGTTTTTCATACTTGAATCTTGTCCGGAGTATATCTCTAAAAGTAAAATAGCTAGAAACATGAAACTTCATGGATGGATAGATCTCACCTCACCAGGGGGGGGGGGTGTGCAGTGTACAAGAACCATAACTCAACCTAGCGTATAATTTGAGTTTTTGTCCTTTGTTGTTTTCCATACTTTGTTTGAGAAAAAATATTCATTCAAAATAACCTCAGTTCTATTCAAACCTCCAGTTAATATTAAGCAGTGTGACGGGCGTATCTTGTGACAATTTGGCACCTTGTTTAATTTGAGCTTCTAAATATATTTGCTATGATGTTCTGTATACTACCCTTTTGAATTGTGATGGGTAACTTTATTGATTTCATGAACAACATATAGACCTATATATCTTTTACCAAAACTTAAAGAAAAAATGAAGCAAGCAATTTGGCAAATCCCTTTAGAGCTTGCTTAACACATGTTTGACTGTATATTCATTTTTATGCCCCCCCCCCTCCCCTTCCTTGAAAGATTCCGGGGCAAATTGTTTAAATGTTGTTAGTCCATCTGTCTAAAACTTAACCAAAATCTTGAAAATTACTTTAAGCCTATTCAAGATACAATGCTCATATTCTGCAAAACTTAACCAAGAAACTTAACATTTACAATACCTTCAACCCTAGTCAAGATACAAGGCTCATATTTGACATTATTATAGATCTTAACGATAAACATTTTCAGATACCATTGCCAATGTCACAAGACAAGGTCAAGGTCATTTGTAGAGAATGAAATTCTGCAAAACTGAGCCAAAACATGTAACCTTTTTAAGCCAAAACATGCAACCTTTTTAATTCCTTCAACCCTAATTAAGATACAATGCTCATATTTGGCACGGTAATAGATCTCATCAATACAAATCTATACATCGATACATGTACTAAGTTCAAGGTTATGTGACAAGGTCACTTATGAAGGTCACATTTCTGAAAAAAGGCTGTTATGGGGGTATGGTGTTTCACAAACGCATCTTGTATTTGTATGTAGATGATAAATAGCAGGAAAGGATCTGAAACTTTTTGCATATTGTTTCAGGGTTGTAGTTCAGTATTTTTCAACAAGGGAGAGAATTGTATAGCTGCAGGCAGATTATTTGTAGAAGATTCAATACATGATGAATATGTGAAAAGAGTGGTAAGTCTTATACTCCAGTTATAACAGCATGATGTATAGTTAAGATTGTAGCTTGTACAGCAATTTGGTTTAGAACCCCAATTCTAAAAAGAAAAAAAAAGTTCAGAGTGAAATTAATTATATTCTTAACTCTTTCCAGTTTGTCAAAATTTTAGACTAGTCCATGTTGAAAGAAGTTGCAGATGACAATAAAAAGTGGGTGTAATTTAAAAAATAACCAACCTATAGGTTAGAAAAAAGTGTGGGGAAAAAAAAAGAAATTGCTTGTTCTTTTTCCACAATGTTTTATCATGTATAGAATCATGGGGACATCAAATTACGGGATTGTGCAGGAAAGGGTTAAAGCTTCTATTTGAGAAAAAAATAAGGAAAAATAGCATTCTAGAATTATTAATTCTCAGTGAGACCCTATGCTGTAGGTATTCAATCAATGGATCACTAGCCCTGCCCATGACTCCGCTTGCCATGCTCACAGACTCTGACAGGAAGGTTGACTATCAAGTGACATTTTTTTGTAAAATCTTTGGCCAGTAATATGTAACAAAAAAGTACAATAGATGTTTGGCAACCTAAACGTATACCTACAGCTTAATCAAACTGCAGTTAAGACATTTTAGTCATCAAACCAACAAAAATGTTGGCATATCTCCGAGTTCAAAGTTCACTTCTGGTCTGAATTACTGATTTGATTGGTTGATTAAATCTCTGATTGACAGCCTTGATCCATCAATTGAATCACCTGACGGATTACCCACAACGCCGTGCTTGTGTAAGCTTGGTTGAAATAAATCTAGAATCTAAAACACGGCTCTATCTGTAACTCAGGAACTATGACAAGTGTCTATCCTGGGGTTAACCCATTATCAGATTGCAAAATTTTAGATTGGTCCAAATTGAAAGGAGATAGAGACAACAATTTAAAGTTTATAAAGTTATATATTGTTTAAAATTTCTGAGTAGAAATCATTATGGAAATGAAGAAATTGCTTGTTGCAAGCAATTTCTTCATTGTACACAATCTTATCCCAATTGTTTTTCTTCTTGAGGGGTCAAATGCCTCACTGTATGGTCTTGGGTTAAGTTTGAATATAGTGAAGATTTCTTCCCTTTTTAAAGTTTTCGATCTCTTTTATCCTTTATGTCCCTCTAGAAAAGAGCATAGGAAAACATTGTGGAAAATGAAGAAATTGCTTGTGGCAAGCAATTACTTCATTTTCCACATTGTTTTCTACCCAGAAAATTGAAAAATCTAAAATTCCATAAACTACAACTACTTTTAATTTGGACCACCCAGAATTTTGTCGACTGGTAATGGGTTAAATTTTAGCATAGATTTAGAATGTTTTCAATCTCTTTTATGGGTTAAGTATTGGTGTCAAACTATTTACCAAAATAAGGCTATTGGGTTTAATTTTCATCCCTCTCGAAGCAATTTGTTTAAATCAAAAGAGTTTTTACTGCTCAAGCCTGAGTAAATCTAACTAGGAACTTCCAGTGAAAGGAATAGTGAATTTAAGTACTGAAGAATGAAAACGTTTGTCCTGAATCGGATGGAAGTTTTGTAATTAGACATTTGCACTCCTTAAGCTTTTGAAAACATCTCGGATAATTAAGAAACTACTTGTTCCAAACAATTTCTTTATAATGCCCAATGTACAGCTTAAACTTGTCGTCTGCAACTTCCTTCTATTTGACCAGTCTAAATTTTGTTGTCTGGTAATGGGTCAATCAATTTATGAATTAATCACATTTATCTATTCAGGTAGAGGAGATCAAGAAGATGAAGATCGGAGATCCACTGGATAGATCCACTGATCATGGTCCACAGAATCACAGAGCTCATTTACTCAAACTTGTAGAGTTTTGTGAAATTGGTGTGAAAGAAGGTGCTACACTGGTGTATGGAGGAAAACAAGTAGATAGACCAGGTAGGGCCGATCTTGTAGAGTTTTGTAAGAAAGATGTGAAAAAGGTTTTACTTTAGCATTTGGAGGAAAGAAAGTTGATAGACAAGGTAGGGACCGATCTTGTAATATTTTTTTGGAAAGGTGTGAAAGAATGCTTCTCTGGTTTGTGGTGGAAAACAAGTGAGTTCAATCTGGTAGAGATTATTGTTGTAGAGTGTTTTGAAATTGGTGCATTAACATGCTCTTCTGTTTTTAAAATGTTATTAAGAAAAACAAGTAGATTAATTAGAGAGTCAGACCTGTAGACTTTTGTGAGATCAGTTTGAAAAAAGATGAAACTGGTATATGGAGGAAAAGTAGATCTCCCATCTAAATTGGTTGGATTTTGTGAAATACAATGAATGTGAAAAAATCACCACACTGGTATATGTAGAAAAACTAGTAAAAAGACATTTTTAAGGAATAACTTGTAGGATTTGGTGAAATTAATATAAACCAAGGTACTTATCAGATGAGTCAAGGAGTTAATTGATTAGATATATCTAGGAACACTTGTAGGTGATCTTTTTAGATTGTTGAGAAATTTATGTTTATGAGAACACTAGTAGATTGACCTGCAGTTTTGGCAGGAGACATAGACAGAGAACACCCTGAAAATATGTGCAGTCTGATCTTATTCTAGACCTGTTTCAGTTCTTTATAGAGTTTTTCTTTCAAAAAGAAATATTGACCCTTAACTTCAAATCTTCATCACCCCAATCTTGAATGCTTCCTATGGTCCTGAGAAATCATGATGAATTTAGCAAATTGCTATAAAGAGATATTTAATTTTTAAATGGTTTATATCAAAATCTTGATTAATGTTCTACAAACCAGACTTAATGCTTCCACTAGTATAAAGAAACTTTCATATCATTTCATAGGTTTGTTTATGGAGCCAACAGTATTCACTGATGTAGAAGATGGAACAATGATGTCTATAGAAGAATCATTCGGGCCTATCATGATAATATCTAGATTTATGGATAAGTATGTTATCTTTCACTTATAGAGTTTTTGTGTTTAGTTTTGTTTGTTACCCATTACAAGATAACAACATTTGGACTGGTCCAAATTGAAAGAAGTTGGAGATTACATTTTTTTCAAAATTTAAAGAAAAAATTGTCTTTGGGTAGAAAACGTCTATTGGGTTTTTAAAACATAATGGGCACTAGAAGTTTTAGCAGTCTTATTTGGTGACTTAAAATGTTTAAAAGAAGAGGATATATGATTCTTAATTTTATACTGGTCCAAATTGAAAGCAGTTGCAGACGACAATTCAAATGTATGAAATTTTTGGTTTCTTCAACTTTCTGGTAAGAAAACATTGTGGAAAATGAAGAAATTGCTTGTAACAAGAAATTTCTTCATTTTCCACATTGTTTTCCAAAACTTTTTTTCTTGGGGGCGTCTAAAGGCGTCACTGAGTGGGAATGGGTTAATAGAGATTTGCATTTTATTGTTAGACTATATATGTGACTTCTCATTAGTAATGTACTTCATAGTGCAAGCAAGTTTTGAATTGATGGATCTCTGGCTATGCCCACTGAACTCTAGCAGGAACTACAAATTACATATTAAATGGTATTAATGCTGTAGTTAAAACATTCATGTCTCCATACCAACAAAACTGCTTCACACAAGTGTCGCCCAATGTTATAGTTTGACGTTCGTTTCTTGTCTAAATGTATGATTTAGTTGGTCAATCTGTCTTTTGTATGACAGTCGTAAATCCGTCAGTTGTTCAAATTTGAGAGTGCAAAGGATGTCTGATCAGGTGAGAACTGGAGGTTACGGTTCATGCACTTTTTCCATCTGTATAATTAATGTTAGATACCATTTGGTACTTATGTATTGTATAGAATTTTTATCTTTAACCCATTCCCACACAATAACACCTTCTGACACCCCTCAAATAAAAATAATTGAGAAAACATGGTGTAAAGTGAAGAAATTGCTTGTAACAAGCAATTTCTTCATTTTACACCATGTTTTCTACTTAGTTACTTGAAAAAGTCTAAAATTTTGTGAACTTTAAAATGTTATCTGCAACCCCTTTCAATTGGGACCAGTCTAAAAGTTTGCTGTTTGGTAATGGGTTAAGTAATAGAGAGCTCATTTTGAATCCAGGCTACTGATGCTGAAAACAAAACTATATCTATTGATGAAACATTTAGACTTGTAATTATTTATGTATGGCTAGCCCCACCCACTGAGTTCCAACAGGAAGTTTGACTTGGTATTAACTGGCATTATCCACTAAAATTTATGGTCATTTTCATGTAACAAAAAATAAATTATTGATTGGTGACATTGCCATCCTAACTACAGCCAACGATGTTTAAGTTGCAAAACCAACAAAAGAGCTTCTTATCAATGTTGTCCAATATTGGAATTAAAAGTTCACTTAAGGTGCATTTTTGGTAGGTCTTTGTGTCTCAATGAGATTTTTTAAATGTACTAGATTTTGAAAATTTTGTTAATTCAATTATTTGAAAAATTGATATGTGTACTTGATATGAATAAAGCAAAGCTAGCATACTGTCACCTATATAAGCTTTTCAAAGGAAACTGTATTGAGTCGTTTTACCCACTCCTACAGGATTAAATTTTAGACCAGTCCAAATTCAAAGAATAAAGGGCAACTTCAAAATCTTATTATTCACAGGAATTCAAGTGCATTTATTGATGTAAAGAAACTTCAAAAATCCTATTGTCAAAGTCTGTAAATCTAGAGCATTATATAACGTAACAAAGTGAATTTGTACTATGTTTAGAAATGGCCCTTACCCAGATGACAAAACTTTTGAAAAATTCTCAGAGAATCTTTAAAATAAATCAAATGGCCCCTGGTCCCTCTTTATATTTCCATCCATTCAGACCTTTAACATTTGAGTGGTTAAGGGCCATGTGCCCTCTTGTTTTAATATATACCTTGATGATATCAAATTATAAGGAATGTGGAGAATAGTTTAACACTTCCTTGTGAATCGGCTGTATGGTTTCACATGTAGTAATTAGGACTTATAATTTTGAACCTTGATGAAAACAAAAAAATTCTAGTAGTTACTCAACTAAACCCATTCCCACACAATGACGCTTTTAAACACCCTCAAGAAATATGCTTTGGAAAACATTGTGGAAAATGAAGAAACTGCTTGTTTCAAACCATTTCTTCATTATCCACAATGTTTTCTTACCCAAAATACAAAGATTTTCAAACTTTCACCAACTTCTTTCAATTTGGGCAAGTCTAAAACTTTACTGTGTGGTAATGGGTTAAGACCATATTTTATCTTACCTTTAGTGACGTTGAAGGTGTATTAAGACGAGCCAACGCCACAGAGTATGGACTGGCCTCCGGTGTTTTTACAAATGATGTTAACAAAGCCATGCATGTAGCTGATAGGTTGAAGGCTGGGACTGTGTTCATTAATACTTACAACAAAACTGATGTCGCCTCACCTTTTGGCGGATTTAAACAGTCTGGATTCGGTAAAGATTTGGGTAAGTTTAAATATACTCTTGATATTTTGCATGAAGCATCAGTATATTGACCTCTTTCAAAATAGCTAAAACCATGATTCTTGGGTCCCAAGGGGCAGAACCCCAGGGGGTGAGGTTTATATAGAAATAAAGAACTGTTTTTAAACGACATCTCCTCCCAAACAACTATGCAAATTTGAATAAAATTTGGCAGAAATGTTCCTTATGGGGTCCCCTTTAAAAATAGCTAAAAGAATTGAAATCATTTCAAAACATTGGTTGCCATGGCAACAAAAATGAAATTTTATAATAATCTTTAAAAATCTTCCCCTCTTGACCCAGAAGACCTAGAGCCTTGATATTTTTCATGAAGTATTAGTATATTGACCTCTTTCAAAATATCCCGACAGCGGCACTCATCCTTTCTGACTAATTGTCTCTCACCAATGGGTCCATAATCGTAGACCTATGTGGGATAGCAGCTGGAGGCTAGGAAAGGATGTAATGGTAGTACTGGTGTGAGAAATACCAGGATTCCATTGTTAGGTGCTCCAGTCACCGCGATATTACTGAAAGATTATTGAAAGCGGCGTAAAACCCCATTCAAACAAAACAAAACAATCTTTCAAAATAGCTAAAATCATGATCCTCAGGGGATTATATGCATGAAGCATCAGTTCACTGACTTGTTTCTTAATTCTCAAAATATAACCCATGAATCCAGAGGGAGGAAAAAGTTTTCTCCTTTCAAATTTGCTCTTAAGCCTTGGAATTTGTAATTTAGACATTTGAATCCCCAGGTACAGAGCCTATAATGTATAAAGTATTGCCAACTTGTATCATAATCCTAACCTTTACATGAAACGAGACTGTTGAAAGAAAAAGAGCCTTTATCTCAGGTGAGTGCCCAAGGCCAACGGTCCTCTTGTTATTAAACTGCACACACTTGTTCATTATCACCACTCGTTGTGCATGATGCTTCTTTTTAGCTCACCTAAGCACAACATGATCATTTTGAGCCTTTCTGATTATTAAGTTTCTGTCGTGCAGTTTCAATAATTAATGTGTTTACACTCTAGTGTCAACGGTTTTGGCTTAATCTTCATGAAACTTGGTCAGAATAATTGTAAGGTCATTAGGGTGAACCCTTAATGACAATATCTATACACTCTAGAGGTGCAAGGTTTGGTTTAATTTTCATGAAACTTGTCATACAATGCAATTCAATTTTTATAGCCCCAGTTGCATTTTTTTCATCAGCAGATGATTCAGGCTACCAGTTAAAGACCACAAGGGTCCTCTTACTTCAGAATGGCTGGGGGGTGGGGTTAATTGGCTGCCAATCAGCTCTGTAAATTGACATTCTCTTGTCCATACTAAAGCTTGGTATCCTTTTGACAGATTTTTACTTTTGACAGATTTTTATGAAACTTCACACTCTTTTTCAGTATCACCTGTAGTCATGAATGACATTTTCTTTTATCAAAATGGCTGCCATTTTGAAAATGGCCATCATTTTACTCTGTTTTTGACTTTTTGTCTTTTAGACAAATGTTTGGTTACCTTTGGACTGATTATGACAAAAATTCACACACTTGTTCAATATCTGATCTAGTTGAGGATGACACTTTTCCTTTTAGCTCACCTGAGCAAAAAATGCTTAAAGTGTTTGTCTGATCATGAGGAAGAACCCTGTTGATTATACTGCCATTTTAATGCTGATTGTGGTGCCATTCTGACGCATATCAAGGGAAAGGGACCTTGTCAGCAATTACCTTGTTACCCCTCTAGAGGTCAAGATGTTTGCTCAATCTTTCTCAAACTTGCTAAAATGTTTCTCTGGTCATCAGGAAGAACCTTATTTTTTTTTTTTTTTTTTTTTTTTTTTTTTTTTTAGTGAAAAGCATATTCTTATTTCACAATAATGTTTACCAAGTTCAAAAGTTCAAAAATATTTTAATGGCATATAAACAACTTGTTTTTTGCCAATACATATAAATTATTAATTAACAGTACAGCATGTGGACAAGAGAATAGTTATTTAGTCAGGAAAACTAGTGATAATAATCTTCAAGACTTCAATTCATTTATACCTTAGACAACAAATATTTTAGAATATCCATATAGTAAATTCTGTAGACATAAATTTATATAATTAAAACAAGTTAAAATGTGGATAGAACACACTCTTTGACCAGTTTATTATTATTATTTTTTACATTTAAATTATCAAATTTTTATTTAATTGGCGAGTGTTGGCTTTCTTTTGAATGCTTAGTCAAATAAAGTTAAAATATGAAAATTATACAATATGACAATGTGATTATCCTGTCTTAACTTATCAATTGGCCATGATTGAGAAAAAGTTTTTATTCGTATATTAATTCAGCTGAGTTCTGCCTCCTAGACACTGTAGTTCTTGGCAAATAAGAGTAATAGATGAGTGTATCAAAAAGGTGTAATGTTTAGAAAGAAGAAATACATTGGATAATGCAGTTCTTCCTCCTAAATACTACACTTGATACTTTTGCTGACAGGAATTCAAATTTTCAGTTCAAAATTTAAACCACACTATAGAGAACATCTTTACAATCCATAATGATAAGATTTGTTTCGCTTAAGCAAAAAAGAAAGTTCATACATATTTTGATTGAATGGAATACTTGCACATTGATTCTAAATTACTGATAATGCAATGATAATGTAACACATGCAATTGTTTGTTTTATATAAGAGACACATTTTTTTTTTTTTTTTTTTTTTTTTTTTAAATATCACCATAGTTTGAGTATTATAATGGGAGAAAGGCAATAGATCACCCTAAAGTATTCAGTAGTATGATCCACAACCTTGCCTCCTAGTATATACATAATGAAGCACTGTAAGCCTATTACTTTCTTAACCCTGCATGTTTTTTTCTCGTAAGTCGTTTGCATGGTATATAAATTTGCTAAGATTGAGAATGGTTCTTTTTGACGTAGATTTCAACAAAAGTTTAAATTTAGTAAGTGATGGCCAAGTTGTAAAATATTTTGGTAGATAAGTCACTCTCAGATTGCGATAAAGCGGGCATATTAGAAGGAAATGGAACTCACTTTCCACTTGATTACCCTTACAAACCAAACATTTTCTCTCTTCTCTAGGAATATTTCGGTGTCTTCCAACCTCAATAAGAAGTTTATGAGAAGAACAACGAAATCTACATAGAGCGTTTCTGTATTTTGGTTCCTTAATAAAATCTAGATAATCTTCAAATGCAAAATTCTGTTTAAACATTCTGTACGTTTCTAGCTTTGAAGAGTCATGAATGTTGTTATAAAAATCACTTACATATTGATCATAAATCCTTTGTATTATATATACAATGTTAATTTCAGAAGTATCAATTACGTTTCTCAAATACGAGAAACCCAATTTATCAAAAAGTGTGAAAAGATTCTGACTCCATTCATTTACATGATTACCATTTCCATCTTTCATGCTAAAGATTTTGAATATTAATGAGTTACCTGATTTGCAAATTTTGTGCCAGTATTTAACAATGGCTATATTTCTTAATACATAAAGGGGAAATCTACCCAATTCTCCATAAATACAACAGTTTTGTGTTTTACTACTGACTTTCAATAACTGTTTCATAAACTTCAAATGTACTAATTCACAGTCATGTGCTCTATGAAAACCCCAGGTCTCAGAGGCATAAGATAATATAGGTAATACCATAGCATCAAATAGTCTGGCTTTCTCTCTATTGCTTAAAGGTACCTTTTCAAATAAAATATTTAGACTATATAAAGCTTTCATAGCCTTTGAAGCCAAATCTTTTTGTGCAACATAAAACCTACCATTAGATGCTACTGTGCATCCAAGGTAGGTAAAATGTTTCACAATTGATAATTTTTCATCGTTATATCTGATATCAATATCTTTTTTGCGATTACTTTTCTGACAAACCATAACTACAGTTTTGTCAATATTAACTTTAATTCCCCATTGCCTTGAATATTCACTAAGTTTATTTAATAGGCACTGCAGACCCTCTTTGGAATATGAAAATAATACAGTATCATCAGCAAAAAATAGTAGAAATAATTTCAAATCTTCAAGTGTAAAGCAGTCAAATGCATCAGATAACATAAATCCATACATATCATTGATAAACAAAATGAACAGAAGAGGAGACAGGGGCTCGCCTTGCTTCACACCCATCTTGATGTTAAAAAAATCACTATTTTGACCATTTACTCTGACACATGACTTAATGTTATGATACATAGCAGACAGCATTTTCACCATTTTTGTGGATGCTCCACAATGTAAAAGTTTATTCCAAATTGCATTATGATTGATCGTGTCGAAAGCTTTTTGGAAATCGACAAAAGCACAGTAAAGTTTTTTCTTTTCTACATTTATTACTTTGTTTATGATTGAGGAAAGGATAAAGATACTGTCAACAGTACCCTTCCCCTTCCTAAATCCAAACTGAAACTCGTTTATAACTTGGTACTTCTCAGACCAATCTCTCAATCTGTTATCTAGTAAGCAGGAAAAGATTTTGGAGAAAACACTTGTTAAAGTTATCCCCCTATAATTATTAATATCATTGATGTCGCCCTTTTTGGGTATAGGTATAATCATACCTTTTGTCCATTCATTTGGATATATACATTTGCTATACATGAAATTGAAAAGTTTACAAAGTAAGGGTGCAATATTTTCTGCTATTTCTTTAAAAAATTCTGGAAGCAGTAAGTCTATGCCAGCACTTTTCCCTGATTTTAGCAATTGAATACATTTTAAAACTTCATTTACTGTGAAATCTTTATCAAGATCGTCATTTTGCGAATTTATTTCCAAGGATTGATCCGTATCATTGTACAAATGATCTGGATCAAACTCATTTGAAAATAAATTTTGAAAATATTCAAAAAAATCTTTGCAATCATGTGGGATCTGGGTATTGTTATTTGATTTAAGTTTCTTAATTTCCCTCCAAAATTTTTGTGGGTCATTGTTTGCAAGGAAAGAAAAACGTTTTTGTTTGGAAATTCTGTAGCTATGTTTAGCTTTTTTCTTAACATTATTATATATACGCTTCTTTTTATTGAGTATAGTGACATTCTAACAAGTATCAATGGATAAGAAACCTTATTGACAATACCCTTGTTATCAATCTTTTGTTGTGCTCAGTCTTTCGCAAAATTGCTGAAATTGTATGTCTGGGTCATGAGGAAGAACCCAATTGAATGAATAAGGTGATTTTCTTACCTATATCAAGGGAAAAGGGATCTTGTTGACCATTACCTTATTACCACTCTAGAGGTCTTGATTTTGTCAAACTCGCTGGATTTTTTTTTTTTTTTTTTTTTGGTTGTAAGGAAGATCTGTTTTTATTATCATAACATTCTTTCTCTTATCAAGGGAAATAGGCTCTTATTGACAATGACATTCCCTGTGGAGTAAAAGATCGAGTTAGTGGCAATTTTCTGCTCACCTAATCACAATCTTTTACATTTATATCCATTGACATTGTAAAAACAATCCCTTATTATCAAATTTGACTTGAGCTTTAGAAAGTAAGTTCGGGTGAGCCGTCTAGGGCCATTATGGCTTGTTTTCTAAATGGGTGCGTTTTTACCACTTAGATTAATATTTTCTTGTCAGGGTAGCTTGTTAACCATCGGACAGATTTTTGTGAAACTTAAAAAAACTTGTTCAATATCAACTGTAGTTGTGCATGAATCTTCTCTTTTTCAAAATTGTTGCCATTTTACCCCGTAAATTGACATTTTCTTGACTGGATGATTGTAGCCTTTGGACCGCATGTAATGACACTTTATACACTTGTTCAGTATCACTTCCTGTGCGTGACACCTTTCTTTCCTCAAAATGGCCTGTTTACAAAATGGACGCCATTTTACTCAATCAACAGATATTTTGCTGTTCTGATGAATTCTCGATAACCATAGAACTGATTTGCATGAATCTTTACAAACTTGTTCAGTATTACCTGTAGTTATACTTGAATCTATTTTGTTTTCAAAATGATACAGCTTTCAAGATGGCCTCAATTTTACTTCGTAAATCAACATTTCTTTGTCTGGACAAATGCTCAGTAACCATGCATTGGACCAATTTTGATGAAAAGTCACACACTTGTTCAGTATTACCTCTTGTTGTGTATGACTCCTTTCTTTTCTCAGAATGTCTAAGGTTTTCAAAATATCTGCCATTTTATTCTTTCATTTGACATTTTCATGTCAGGACAATGCTGAGTAACCATTGGACTCACACATTTGTTTGACTTCACCTTTAGTTGAGCACAAATGGCCACCATTTTACTGTGTAAATCCATATCATCTAGTTCAGAAGAATGTTCAGGGACCATTTGACCAATAAATATGAAATTTCACACACTTGTAAAGTTTCATCTGTTGTCTCTTTTTTTTTCAAATTGGCCAGCAGTTTCAAAATGACTGCAATTTTCCAATGAAAATAACTTTCAAAATTATTCTATGTTGATATGGTCACATTTCTAGAAAAAAAATGTTACTGGGGCATTGTGTCTTACAAACACTTCTTGTATTGTATGCACTAAACTCAAAGTTACACTCAATATTACTGATATTATAGAATTTTGCATTTTTATACACCCGTTGAAAAACAGGAAGTATTATGGGATCACCGGTGGTGTCGGGTGGGCGGGCGGTGTGCACTTTTTGTCCAGAGCTTATCTTTAAAAGTAAATAAGCTATGATCATGAAACTGAATGGGTAGATAGTTCTCATCAAGGGGAAGTGATGTGCTCAAGAACCATAAGTCTACCTGGCTAATTTTTTGAGTTATTTCCTTTTGTTGTTTTTCATACTTGGATCTTGTCCAGAGCATATCTCTGAAAGTATATTAGCTATGATCTTGAAACTTAATAGGTAGATAGATCTCATAAAGGAGAAGTGCAGTGTACAAGAACTATAACTCTTCCTAGCTTATTCTGAGAGTTATTGCCCTTTGTTGTTTATCAGACTTTGTTCATACTTGGATTTTGTCTTGATTATATCTCTGAAAGTGTAATAGCTATGATCAAAAAAACTTCATGAGTGGGTTGATATCACCAAGGGGAAGTGCAGGTCACAAGAACCATAACTCTACCTGGCTTATTTTTTTAATTAATTTTGTTTTTTTCCACATTTGATTTTGTTTAAAATCTCTTATAGTGTGACAGCCTATGGTTTTCATAACCTCATGATAACAAGAAAAACACCAGAACCATTAGTTATCATTGTGAATTGTTACCCTTTCCCCAGTCAACAACCAGAAGTGTTACGGGCGTATTTTGTGACAATTTGCCACCTTGTTTTTACCATACTGTCATAACCTCATAAGTTGCTGAATTATCTCCCCATGAACATGTTAAAATCAGAAAATTAAAGGTCAGAATTAAACTCTGTTTGAAAGTTCTATCAGTGCTTTTACAAAGCCATCTGACCTAGAACCTTGAAAGGATATACAACTTTTGCCTATGGGCATTTAGATTTTTTATCAAACATGTCAAATGTCAAGACCACAAATTGTGTTGGAAACTATTCGCCTATCTGAAACCACTTCCACTGTGACAAATGTATTGGGGATATTTGCAAGCTTTGTGATAGTACTAGATGATACGCAGTTAATGCTATCAGTGGCTCTGGTTTCAATTGTAAATCATGGATTTTATGAGTAAGGTTTATTGGTATGTACAGTATGAAATGAATCCTTTGAGAATTATCCACTTAAAATCCTGATAGTGGATTTAATCAAAATGATCCTTGGGTAGCCCCTAGGCCTCTATT
This sequence comes from Fragum fragum, assembly GCA_946902895.1. Lineage (NCBI taxonomy): Eukaryota > Metazoa > Mollusca > Bivalvia > Cardiida > Cardiidae > Fragum > Fragum fragum. Next base: position 35,599,492 of record OX336371.1, read on the forward strand.
TCTCCAAAAAGGTTAGTTCATTCAAAAACATTGCTTTCATTGGCAGGTGTTTCTACTGTAGTTGGTTTACTTTGGTGATTTATTTAACACATTCCCCAACAATGATCCTTTTTGACGCCCCTCAAGAAAAGCAATTTGGAAAACATTGCGTAATATTTTTTTTAACATTTTACACAATGTTTTCTATCCAGAAAGTTGAAAAAATAAAAAACTTTGAATTGCCGTCTGCAACTACTTTCAATTTTGACCAGTCTGAAATTTTGCAGTCTGGTAATGGGTTAAGTCTATTTTTCTGTTACAACAATTGACAGATTGCTAGCCACACTCTCTGCCTCCAGCTGGAAGTTGGACTTTAATATTGAAATTTGCTACTTTGCAATGTTTAAGGTCAGTAAAGTATAACAAAAAATAAAATAGCTGGTTGGTGACCTAAACATTAGCTGTAATTACATTGTCTCAAGTCACCAAACCCAAAAAATTTCTACACATAAATGTTAGAGTTTAAATCTATAAATTGATTTGCCTGTTGATTTTTTGATTGACAGCCTTGATCTGTCAGTTCCAGATAATGGAATAATTACAGACACTTAACCCTTTCCTGTTTTGTAAAATTTTAGACCTGTCTATATTCATAGTTTTTGCAGAAAAGAATTTAAAGTGAATTTAATTTGAAAAATAACCTTTCAATATGGTAGTAAATATTGTGAAAAAAGAAGCAATGTTACAAGTGATTTATTCATTTTAGCTCACCTGAGCACATAGTGCTAAAGTGAGCTATTGTGATCCCCTTTTGTCCGGCCGTCCTGCGTCGTCCGTCAACAATTTCTTTAAACCACATCTCCTCCCAAACCACTGGGCCAATTTGAACCAAATTTAGCAGAAATGATCCTTAGGTGGTCCCCTTCAAAAATACCTAAAAGAATTGAAATCCATTAAAAACTCTGGTTGCCATGGCAACAAAAGTGAAATTTTAAAATAATCTTTAAAAATCTTCTCCTCCTGACCCAGAAGGCGTAAAGCCTTGATATTTTGCATGAAGCATCAGTATATTGACCTCTTACAAAATAGCTAAAATCATGCTCCATGGGTCCCCGGGGCGGAGCCCCAGGGGAGTGGGGCTTATATAGAAATAAAGAACGATTTTGTAAATGACATCTCCTCCCAAACCACTGGGCCTATTTGAACCAAATTTGGCAGAAATGTTCCTTAGGTGGTCCCCCTTAAAATTAGGTGAAAGAGTTGAAATCCGTTTAAAACTCTAGTTGCCATGGCAACAAAAGTGAAATTTCAAAATAATCTTTTAGAATCTTCACCTCCTGACCCAGAAGGCTTAGAGCCTTGATATTTTGCATGAAGCATCAGTATAATGAACCATTTCAAAATAGCTAAAATCATGATCCTTGGGTCCCCAGTGGCGGAGCCCCAGGGGGATGGGGTTTATATAGAAATAAAGAACGATTTTTTAAATGACATCTCCTCCCAAACCACTGGGCTGATTTGAACCAAATTTGGCAGAAATGTTCCTTAGGTGGTCCCCTTCAAAAATACCTAAAAGAATTGAAATCAGTTAAAAACTCTGGTTGCCATGTCAACAAAAGTGAAATTTTAAAATTATCTTTAAAAATCTTCTCTTCCTGACCCAGAAGGCTTAGAGCCTTGATATTTTGCATGAAGCATCAGTATAATGAACCATTTCAAAATAGCTAAAATCATGATCCTCGGGTCCCCAGGGGCGGAGCCCCAGGGGGGTGGGGTTTAAATAGAAATAAAGAACCATTTTTTAAATGACATCTCCTCCCAAACAACTGGGCCTATTTGAACCAAATTTTGCAGAAATGTTCCTTAGGTGGTCCCCCTTAAAATTAGGTAAAAGAATTGAAATCCGTTTAAAACTCTGGTTGCCATGGCAACAAAAGTGAAATTTTAAAATAATCTTTAAAAATCTTCTCTTCCTGACCCAGAAGGCTTAGAGCCTTGATATTTTGCACAAAGCATCAGTATAATGAACCATTTCAAAATAGCTAAAATCATGATCCTCGGGTCCCCAGGGGCGGAGCCCCAGGGGGATGGGGTTTATATAGAAATAAAGAACGATTTTTTAAATGACATCTCCTCCCAAACAACTGGGCCTATTTGAACCAAATTTTGCAGAAATGTTCCTTAGGTTGTCCCCTTCAAAAATACCTAAAAGAATTGAAATCCGTTAAAAACTCTGGTTGCCATGGCAACAAAAGTGAAATTTTAAAATAATCTTTAAAAATCTTCTCCTCCTGACCCAGAAGGCGTAGAGCCTTGATATTTTGCATGAAGCATCAGTATATTGATCTCTTACAAAATAGCTAAAATCATCCTCGGGTCTCCAGGGGCAAACCGATGGGGGGTATAGGCATGAAGCATCAGTTCACAGACTTCTTTCTTATATCTGAAATTATAACCCATGGAAAAAGTTTTTTCCTTCTTTCAAATCAGCACTAAGGCCTTGGAATTTGTAATTTAGACTTTCGGATCCCCAGGTTCATAGTCTTTATATGTAATTGTGGCCCACTTGTTTCATAATCCTAACCTTAACATGAAATTAGACTGTTGAAAGAAAAAGAGCCTTTATCTCAGGTGAGCGCCCCAGGGCCAACGGCCCTCTTGTTCTATAATGTTTTCTAAATTATAAAATCACAGGAACGTAAAACCAGGGATGGAACAAGAAAGGGTTAAGGAACTCAATTTTAAACCATCACCAGACATGATATTTCTAGACATGTTGAAATTCAAAATAACTGCAGATAGATTCAACTGGGAATTGTAAAATTGAGAGAGAAAACAAAAGACATTTGGGCTGAAATAATTTTGAGAAAGGAGAAGCACAAATAACTTCTACTTCTAAAAAAGTATTCAGTGGAACTGAATAGAAATTTGACTATAGTTATGAGTTAAGGGACTGTGTTTATAGCAGAATTTGTCACAGGAACCAGAAATTAATTTTCCATTTATCTGGATTTATTCTTGCTTGTCTCTGATTTAATGAAATACTATCTTTTTCTTGTCCCAATATTGATATAAATGAGAGAATTAAGTCACATTAAGGCAGTATCTAAGTATGGGTAACCTTTCTGGTTTCCTTACCTTTTATCCCCCACCAAAATAACAAATAATTTGGAATTTAACTCCATAGGCACAGATGATTTGTTTAACCCATTGCCACAAAATGCCACCTTATACCCTCAAGATGAAGCTTTGGAAAACATTGTGGAGAATAAAGAAATTGCTTGTCCACAGTGTTTTCTACCAGTAACATCAAATGAATCTCAAATGACATGAACATGTAAATTGTCGTCTGCAACTTCTTTTAATTTGGAATTTTGAGAATAAGTTATGGCAAAGAGAACATTGTTGATACAAGAGGAGCTAATCCTTTCCTGACATTTTTTCTACTTTATGTGAAACTGGCTTTTCAAATTATAACCAAAACAATTTATGTTCTGCAAGCCCCTTCAAATCTGCACAATCTAAAAATGTTATTGTTATGTGACAGAATTAGCCATTACCCCCCAACTGTGTACAATAGTATTAGAGGGCTATTCTGCAGGCAGAGAATTCATATCAATGGTCATAGGGGCCACTAATCCTCCTTCAAGATAACAATACATGTATTTTGAACTGGTCCAAATTCAAGAAGGTTGCAGACAACATTTGGCCAAATCAGTCAAATCTGTTAAAATAGTGGTGCAAATAGTGAGCCAAAAGGAGAAAATGCTGGTTTCTGCTGTTTTCTTCTTATCACACACTACTTTTTATAACAATATTTCCACAGTGCCATGAAACAAAGGATTGTGATAACCCAATACCAGACAACAAATTTTCAGACTAATCAAAATTAAAAGAAGTTGAAAATGACAATTTTTGTTTCTGTTTTAGCTTCTCAATGGCTGAAAGCCAACGAGCTATTGTCATGGTGTTGTGTCCGTTGAATTTCAATCAGATTTAATGCATGGCTTAAATGGGTGGGGCTAATTTCCATATATTGTGAAATTTTTGAATAGCTTTTTCTTAGAAACCAGTTGATAGATTTCAACAAAATTTCACTGGAATGATACTGTGGTGACTCTTTTTCAGATTCCTTCAATTAATTTTGATTGGTCCAAATCATAGCCTGAAAACAACACTTACTTAATCTGTACTGTCATGCCTGTGGAGCAATACAGGCACTCAAGCGCTTCTAGTTTGTAAATTGAAAAATATTTTATTATATTTGGTAGAAAGATTTTGAGATGAGGATAAATTGATTTGTATACACTCTAGCAGCCACTAATTTGGTTCATTCTCATGAAACTTTGTTCAGATGGTTATTAGGTCATAAAGATTAATCTTTTTGAAATTAGGAAGGTTTTATAGGAAAACAGGAAAAGAGACATTTATAACAATATCTGTGTTTACTCACTAGGGGCCACAATTTTGTCTCTATCTTGATGAAATTTGGTCAGAATGATTGTAAGAAAATAGCTGTGAATGCTTTTGAAAATTTGACTGTGCTATTGGAAAAAAATGGAAAAGTGATCTTAATGACAAATTGATCAATATAAACAAGCTTGTTTCTTGACAATAAGATATGCTCAGAAGTTTCATTTTCATACTTCTTTGTTCCGTTATGAACTACGGTGAGCTATCTAAGGCCATCTTGGCAAACTTGTTTAGATACTGAGTAAAGTAAGCTTATGAAGTCATTATGAAATTTTATTAGGTCACCTGACTGAAGGTAATGGTGATGTATTTGGATTGTGTTTTGTCTGTTGTCGTGCATCGGGCATTGACTTTTCATGTTTTTGACTTCTTCTTAAGAACCCCTGGACAGATTTCAACCAAAGTTCACAGGAAACATCCTCATGGGAAGGGGCTTCAGATTTGTACATATCATGGAGTTATCTTCCCTAGGGACCTCATAAGGGTGCACAAGCTTACATAGTGACAACTCTGAAAATCTTTCTTTATCAAACAAAAAGATCTGCAGCTCTGATATTTGATATATAGCATCATCTGGTGGATTTCTATCAAGATTGTAGAAATTATGGCCCCAGAGACAATAGTCCCATTCCTGGACGTCACAGGTTGAACATAGTCTTCTCCCAAACATGAGGGCCTAGAACTTTGATATTTGTTCTACAGCATCATCTGGTGGACCTTTATCAGGTTTGTAAAAGTCATGTACCCAGGGTCAAAATTTGCCCATTCCAAGACATCACAAGTTTAACGTAGGCTTGTTTAGTGAAAACTTTTTAAAAAAAATCTTCTCCAAAACAAAAAGGCCTAAAGCTTTGATATTTTTTATGTAGCATAATCTGGTGGAATTGATCTGTTTTTGTGCTCTTTGGACTATGGGCCTCTTGTTTCAATTGCAAGGCATTTTAATCTAGTATACTTTAGAGGACTTACAATAATTTTGTAAAACAATCATTAACCAATTCCCACACAATGACACTTTTTGACGCCCCTCAAGAAAAAAGCTTTAAAAAAAAGTGGAAAATGAAGAAATTGCTACAAAAAAGCAATTTCTTCATTTTCCACAATTTTTCTATAAAGAATGTTGGAAAAAAATTCTAAAATTTCATAAGTTTAAATTGTCGTCTGCAACTTCTTTCAGATTGGACCAGTCTAAAATTTTGTTGTGTGGTAATAGATTAATCTTTTTGAATATTTGTCCTCTCGAATAAAATCACGCATGTAGTATAGGCAAAGATCAAGACTGCATGTACATGACAAGGTCAGTAGGACTATGGGTGAGAAAAGTAGGATGAAATTTCTGTTTTTGAAAATGTTTTCTTTGTCAACAACATTTTGATAGAATACAAACTACATATTTATCATACATAGAATTATATTTTGTTTTAATTTTTTCAGGAGAAGAAGCCCTAAATGAATATCTACAGACAAAGTCAGTAACCTTGGAATACAATCCTCAGTTTTAAATAATCTAAAGGTATTGTATGCTTAAATTCTATCAACTAACTAAATTGGAACTCTTTCATCTTGCTAGGGTATTTACCCTGTAAGAAGACTAATGAAATCAAATTTGGGTACAAAAATGGGCTTTTGGTAATCACACTGTCCATTTGTGAGTACTCTCCCTTGAGAAAATGTAGGTATAACCCATTACCACTCAATTCCCCTTATTATGCCCCCTCAAGATAAGAAGCTTTGGCAAACATTGTGGACTTTCAGAAAATTGCTTGTATTAAGAAATTCCTTCATTTTCCACAATCATTTCCTCCTTGTAAGACAAAAAAGTAATTAATTAACTTGAAATTGAAGTCTGTATCTTCCTTGAATTTTGACCATTCTAAGATTTTGTTATTTGGTAAAGAGGAGAAAGCACTAAAAATAGAATGATCTAGTTTAATCTTTGAATTTTATCAGTGGGAGTAACAGAAAAGATTAATTTTCATTTTTCATACAAATAAGTAATGTAAAACTTAAACTTCCCAATTCTCTTGACCTTTTACTTTTATCCAAGTGTTTTTCATAGGACATATTTTCAAGATTGTGGGCATAAAGAATAGCCTGTTACTTCATGGGTATTTTTTTGAAATATGAACATTTGGTACCATAACCATTTCTAACCAGTCATCTGATACCATTACAATGGTAATTTCATACCATATATTGGTCTTTCTGTAACTTGTGTTGGTCATTTCATACATTGTTGTGGTCATTTTTGAATAATACAAATAATCAGATTAAGCATTGATTGCAGAAGGGATCTGACATCTCTTTATATCGATAGACTTGGCATATGTTGTTCTACAGGAACTTTAATATTGGTCACAACTTTTGATTGTAAGTGATAGAGTCTTCATATTTCTCATTGTGTGTTGCTTGTAACAAGAACTTCCTGTTGGTATAAATTTTATGGTCATCAGTCTAAGTCAAGCTCATATTTTAACATTGAATTTATAAAAATAAAATGTAATAAAAATAAAACCTTTAACATTGGTCTTACTTTAGATTGTAAAAAGATAGAGCATTCATATTTCTCATGTATCTTTATAAGTCCTTTCTTTGGGTAAACATTTCAAGGTCGTCATTCAAAGCATAGGTCATTTTTCAAGGGCATGTATATCCAAGATAAAAATGCAGTTTAGTTGGCATATGAATACACCTTGCTTTGATTCCCTATGTTTAGCTCACCAGAGCATGTAGTACAAGGTGAGCTATTGAGATTGGGCACCCTATTTGTATAGAAAAAAAGAGGGAAATATTGATAAAAAATCTTCTCTTGACAAACCATAAGGCTAAGAGGTTTGATATTTTGCATGAAGCAACCTCTGCTGGTCCTCTACAAAAGTTGTTGCAATAATGCCCCAGGAAGGTCATTTGGGCTCTCCCTGCATACATTAAAAGAAGGAAATATAGAATATACCTTCTGATAAACCATTAGGCTTAGAGGTTTGATATTTTGAATGGGGCATCCCCTGATTACATGGTGGTCCTCTACAAAAGTTATTAAAATAATGCCCCAGGGGTGTCATATGGGCTCTGCCTGGGAACACCCTTTTTGAATAGAAGCAAAGCAGGAAATATTGAAGAATCATCTCCTGACAAACCATTAGGCGTAGAGGTTTGGTATTTTGCATGATGCATCCCCCAGTTATCCTCAACAAAGGTTGTTAGAATAATGCCCCTCAAATGTCATTGGTCTGTAAAAATTGTTTGAGTAATCTTCCTGATGTTTAATTATTGCCCTACCCAGGCACATCCTATTTTCATTTGGCTCTCTTTGTCACTAAAACATTTTAAAAATTACACATGTAAATAGAATGTGATCAGAAATATACGAAATACTACTTAATGAAGTTATTGGATGGTATATCCATTTAGGACTTGATGTGATTGGAAGTGTTTTTGTCAAATTTATCTTTATTTGTACCGTTGACACAAGCTTGTTTTCATGGGTCAGTCCACATTCTTTAGTTGAAACCACAATCACTAAGCTTACCTATTTCTAATCATGGGCAATTACCAGATGATGATGAGCTAATTGTCTTCTAATTAGTGATGTTAGTTCATAACAAACACTGAGCATAGCAATTTAGTGCTGTTGATTTTTATTACAACCTTTTAATCCAATTTCTGATGACAAAATTTTTGACTAGTCCAAATTGAAAGAAGTTGCAGACAATATTTCAAAGTCAATCAAAAATAGCAAATAAGTTCTGTGTAAAGTAAATAACACAATCATTTTCTCTTTTCCCACAAAGTTTTTGATGACTTTATTTCTTCAGGGCGTCAAAAATTGGGATTGAGTGATAATGGGTTAAGAGTTTTCTCAGATATAATACAATTATGCATGTGGAAAAACAAAGTTATCGTGCAAAGTTCAAATCACAAATCCAGTGTTCTTTTTATTACTTGGAAACAAGAAGATATGGCTAAAATATCTTATGGTATGAAATGATCCATGCTATATCACAAAATAACAAAAGCAACAAACAAAAAAATTGTTTGAAATGGGCATGGTACAAAATGGTGATATTATTCCTTTTTTGTTTTGTTTTTTCAGATGTGATTTTCCTTTTCCATGTACATACAAGCAGAAACCACCAGAATTACTACAGAGAGTATGGTGCTGAAAGACAATCACTGAAAACATTGAAATACAGAGATCTTGATTCCCTATGTAGTGGGTTACAGTTAACCCATTACCTTGCTTTCTCCTCTTTTTTTATGCCTTTCAAGAAAAAGCCTTGGAAAACATTGTGGAGAATGAAGAATTGCTTGTTTCATTATCTACATTGCTTTCCCACAAAAAAAGTCAATAAAACTTTATAAACTTAAAATTAACGTCTGCAATTTCTCTGAATTTGGACCAGTCTAAAATTTTGCCGTGTGGGAATTCTAAAATTGACTATAAATCTACTGCTATTTATTGAGCTCTATAAGAGTATTGATGATGTAGTATTCTTAGTGGTCATACCTAAACAATACACACCAACTTTTTTTACTTTTTGTAAAATTAACCCATTCCTAGATGGCAAAATTTTAGACTGGTCCTAACTGAAAGGAGTTGCAGACAACAATTGAGGGTTTATGAAATTTAAGATTATTTCAACTTTCTGGGGAGGAAACATTGTGGAAAAAGAAAAAAAATGCTTGTTACAAGCAATTTCCACATTTTACCCAACGTTTTCCTGATTGTTTTTCTAGAGGAGCATAAAAAAGTGTCATTGTGAGAGAATGGATTAACCCTTTCCTGTTTTTCAAAATTTTAGTCTCCTGCAATTTGAAAGAAGTTGCAGACGACAATTAAAATTGAGTGCAATTTGAAAAGAAAGCAATTTATGTGGTAGAAAATATTGTGGGAAAAGGAGAAATTGCTTGTTACAAGCAATTTCATCTTTCCCAACAATGTTTTCTCAGGTTTAAAATCACAGAGATGTTTAAACCAGGGATTGTACAGGAAAGGGTTAATGTAGCTTTGGGAAACATTGAGTACATCGAAATGTAGGATTGTGTAGTATTAGGTTAAAGTAGTGTATTTCAATTGTAGTTGATTTGTGATGTGTAAAATATCATGTGATATGTGTTACATGTTACCAACATTAAACCATTACCAGACGGCAAAATTTTAGACTGTTCGAAATTGAAAGGAGTTGCAGATGACAATTTTAGTTGATGAAATTTTAGATTTTTTCAGCTTTCTGAAGGGAAAATATTGTGTAAAATGAAGAAATTGCTTGTTACAAGCAATTTCTTCATTTTACACAATATTTTCCAAAATGTTTTTCTTAAGGTATGTCCGAAAGCGTCACTGTGTGGGAATAGGTTCAACAGAATTTTGTTGTGATTACCTAGTGATCTTGTTATTAGTGATCTTGTTAAAACCTATTCCCACATAATATGTTTTTAGGTCCTGAAGAATATTTATGAAAAAGAATTTCTACTTTTTCACAACATTTTATTCCTTGAATGATTAGCACCCATCATGCTAAACTCACTTTAAATTGACTTCTACAACTTCTTTGAATATGGAATAGTCTAAAATTTTGTGTTCAGGTAATATGTTAATGGTTCCCCGGAGCACTACAGAAAAATAGAATTCAGAATATGAGAGTGCCGCTTTCTAGATGATAATAATTACTTGGGAAATCTTCTAGAGCGATTATATGGGGTGTATGTAGCCCACCTTGGAAACAAAATGCCAGTTGATTAGCTTTCAAAATCATTATATGGCTGTCCTTCAATTTGTTTTCATCAACTATTTCAGTATTTAGTAACCATAGTGTTGATTATCAAACTTTTGTAGAACTTTTATTTGTTTGTAAAAATAAGTCTTTAAGATTATAAGAGTACCCTGATATGAAAACAAAGCCTTTGTAATTGATAAATTGCTGGCTTTTGCCCATTGAATGTGTTGACTCCGACAGGAAGTTTCATTTAGGTTTTAAATAGCATTATTTTGAAAAATATACGGCCAGTAGCATGTAACAAAAAAAGAAAAATTGGTTGGTTTGGCGACTTAAACGTCGTTACGAAGTTTAAGTTCCCAAGCCAACAAAAATGTTGTGGAATTTTGGAGTTCAAATTTCGTTTCCAGTCAAAATAAATGATTTGATCGTCCATTTCTTTTTGGTCAATTCTTTCATGTGCAGTAGTCAATAAATTATCCAAAATTTAAGACCTGTCTAAATTCAAAGGTTTTGCAGACGCAAATTTAAAGTTGAATTTTTTAAAAAAAATAACCATTTAGTAGGGTAGAAAAAATTGTGAAAAAGAAGAAATTGCTTGATACAAGCAATTTCTTCTTTTTCCACAATGTTTTCTCAATTACGAAATCACAGGGACGTAAAATACAGGGATTAACCAGGAAAGGGTTAAACTGACAACTGTATTGTAGATGTTCTAACTCAGGTGAGACATATATGTTTGCTTTCTTTGACTTCTTGCCACTTCTTTTGCCTCCCGCCATGAAATGACAAAGCGCATACAGAGTTACCTTTGTTCTTATGTCACTGGGCACATCTGTGCCTGGATGCATAGGTGAACTGCTGTTAACCCATTACCAGATGGCAAAATTTTAGACTGGTTCAAATTCAAAGGATCTGCAGACGACTATTTAAAGGTGATGAAATTTTAGATTTTTACAACTTTCTGGGTAGAAAAAATTGTGGAAAGTGAAGAAATTGTTTGTCACAAGCAATTTCTTCATTTTTCCCAATGTTTTCCCAATTGTTTTTCTTGAGGGGTGTCCAAAAGCATCTCTGTGTGGGAATCGGTTAAAGGTATTCCCATTCATGTCCAGAGCATAACTTTTACATTTATGGATGGCTTTCAAAATAACACGGCATGGTTATTCCACTACACAAATACTAGTGCCATGCAAAAAGTTTGGATACATTAAAGGTCAAACTCACTGGTGCAGGTCGGAACATCTTTATTTATGACTTGATTTCGAAATAACTTTGCTTTGCTTTTTATTCGTATCTGGTTATGCTCAATTTCAAGACCCAGTGGAATATATGGTGACAAAAATGACCTTGTCTTAAGCATTTCTTCTATACATTTTGTTAGATTTCTACTAGATTTTAATAGATTTGCCCCCTTAATGAATACTAGTGTCATGCAAAAGTTTGTCTGGATATGCTTGACCCATTCCCACACAATGGAGCTTTTGTATGCCTCAAATAAAATCAATTTGGAAAAACAATTGTGTAAAAAGAAGAACTTGCTTGAAAAAAGAAGTTGAAAAAATCTGAATTTTAATGAACTTGAAATTATCGTAAGCAACTTCTTTCAATTTTGACCGTTCTGAAATTTTGTCATCTGGTAATGGGTTGATGTCAAGGTCACAATGGTGAGTCAAGTGAAAAATGGCTTTTTTTATATATATATATATATATGGATAGATTTCAATGTGAATTTTAGAAGTTATTGTCAGTAGTAAAGAGATGTACCACTAAAAGTATCAGCTGAGAAAGGTTTAAGGTCAAAATGACAATTTTAGGTAAAATTTTTATCAAGACCATGACTACTACACTTGTGGACATTTATCAAAGTAAATTTGTAGATTTATTTTCAATCATGATCAGAGGTGACCATTTGAATATTGGTTCAAATAGGTCGAAGGACAAGGTTGGGCTTGAGGTCAAGGGTTCTTGGAAAACCATTTTATTTTCCAACTGATTACCAGTCATGCTAATTGTCTGTTGTATGACAGTCAAGGTCAATGGCACAGTTTTAACTCCTAACCAGATGGCATTTTAGACCAGTCCAAATTGTAAGCATTTGCAGACGACAATTGAAAGTTTATGAAATTTTAGATGTTTTCAGCTTTCAAGGTTGAAAACAAAGTGGAAAATGAAGAAATTGCTTGAAATAAGCAATTTCTTCATTTTCCGCAATGTTTTTTGCAATTGCTTTTCTAAGGGGTGTGAAAAAGCGCCACTGTATGGGAACTGGTTAAGACAGTTTTTGTTAGGGCATCCATATTTGTGACATAGTTTTAAATTTAAATTGATGCAGAGTTTATAATGCAGATTAGTCCATACCCATTTTACAATCTCTAACTCATTTATTATAGTTCTCAAGTTATTGATATTATTATGTTATGCTAAAATGATTTTGACTTCAGCTTAATCCTTTTCCATATAGTCACTCCTTTTTGTCCCTGTGATAAATTTATATCACAAAATATTGTGGTAAAGAAAGAAATCGCCTGCAACAAGCAGTTTGTCCTGTTTCCACAGTGCTTTCTACACTTTTGGCACTTTTTCCAAATTCAAATCTTATAGAAATGTCATATTTAACTTCTTTGAATTTGGACAAATGTAAAATTTTGTTATCTGGTAATAGGTTAAGCTGCTTTGTCTTTCACATAGAGATTTAATCTGGAGGTAGTTGTTGTATTTTAGATTTGTCATATTGTCAGATTGTCATTGTTCACCATTTGACCCAAAAGCAGTCCATAAATTATGTTGCCTATTGCCATGAAGATGACCTTTTATATTTTGGTGACATGGGTCAAAGGTCAAGGACTTTGATGACCTTTGAATACACAAATGATTAGTAGTGTACCTAAGCTTAATGAGCTGCTGTTTTGATGGTTTAAAGTGGGGTTGTACTGGTGTGAAATATGGTTATGGACTAGCTACCACAATAATATTTAACAAATTACCAGATGGAAAAAAATTAGACTGGTACAAATTGAAAGGTTCGATCCCCGACGGCGGCACTCATCCTTTCCGACTATTTGTCTCTCACCAATGGGTCGATAATCGTAGACCTATGTGGGATAGCAGCTGGAGGCTAGGAAAGGATGTAATGGTAGTACTGGTGTAAGAAATACCAGGAATCCATTGTTAGGTGCTCCAGCCGCCGCAATATAACTGAAAGATTGTTGAAAGCGGCGTAAAACCCCATTCAAATTCAAACAAATTGAAAGAAGTTGGACAAAGGACAATTTAAAGTTTATGAAATTTTAGATTTGTTCATCTTTCTAGATAGAAAACATTGTGGATAATGAAGGAATTGCTTGTAAAATCAATTTCTTCATTTTACACAATGTTTTCCAAACCAGTTTTTGTTCATGGACGTCAATGTCATTGTGTGGGAATGGGTAAATTCAGAAGTGATTATTGTATTATCCTATAATCTAATGAGTCATGGTTAAAGTGTTAAGAACAAGACTTTGTCAAACACATATATGATATCTCATTGATACTATAACTTTTAACCTTGTCATGCTGAACCAGGAATAATCAGTTATGGCAGGAAGTAGAGACAAAGATAAGGCTGCACATAAGTGCAGTTTGATCATTATCTATACTACCTGTTTGTGTCTTTGAAGCCAAAAGTATTTATGAAATTAATTTTCAAAAGAAATATTGACCCATAAAAAGGACATTCAGTGTTTTCAGTCCTTTTATTTTGATACATTTTTGGGAACAATTTTTCAGCATGACAAGAGTTGAAATTAAGGTCTTTAGCTCACCTGAGCACAACGTGCTCAAGATGAGTTTTTGGTATCAACTTTTGTCCATCGTGTGTTGTGCGTCGGAAGGCGTCAACAATTCTTTAAACATCTTCTCCTCAGTAACCATTGGGAGGATTTGAACCAAACTTGGTAGGAATGTTCCTTGGATGACCCTTCTCAAAAGTTGTTCGCTGCATTTTGATTGACCCCCAAATATGGGCATGGCAGGGCGTGGCAGTTTTTGACTTTGAAATCTTTAAACATCTTCTTCTCAGTAACCATTGTGCCAATTTCAACCAAATTTGGTATGAATGTTCCTTGGGTGACCCTTTTTGAAAGTTGTTCGCAGAATTTTGCTTGACGCCCATATATGAGCGACAGGGTGGGGCAGTTTTTGACTTTGAAATCTTTAAACATCTTCTCCTCAGTAACCACTGGGCAGATTTGAACCAAACTTGGTAGAAATGTTCCTTGGATGACCCTTCTCAAAAGTTGTTTGCGGATTTTGATTGACCCACAAATATGGGCATGGCAGGGCGCGGCAGTTTTTGACTTTGAAGTCTTCAAACATCTTCTCCTCAGTAACCATTGTGCCAATTTCAACCAAATTTGGTATGAATATTCCTTGGGTGACCCTTTTTAAAATTTGGTTGCAGAATTTTGATTAATGCCAATATATGGGCGTGACAGGGTGGGGCAGTTTTTGACTTTCAAATCTTTAAACATCTTCTCCTCAGTAACCATTGGCCAAATTTCAACCAAACTTGGCATGAATGTTCCTTTGGTGACCCTTCTCAAAATTTGGTTGCAGAATTTTGATTAATGCCAATATATGGGCGTGACAGGGTGGGGCAGTTTTTGACTTTGAAATCTTTAAACATCTTCTCCTCAGTAACCACTGGGAGGATTTGAACCTAACTTGGTAGGAATGTTCCTTGGATGACCCTTCTCAAAAGTTGTTTGCGGATTTTTGATTGACCCCCAAATATAGGCGTGGCAGGGCGTGGCAGTTTTTGACTTTGAAATCTTTAAACATCTTCTCCTCATTAATCATTGTGCCAAGTTCAAACAAATTTGGTATGAATGTTCCTTGAGTGACCCTTTTTAAAGTTGTTCCCGGAATTTTGATTGACGCCCAAATATGGGCGTGGCAGTTTTTGACTTTGAAATCTTCAAACATCTTCTCCTCAGTAACCATTGGCCAAATTTCAACCAAACTTCGCATGAATGTTCCTAGGGTGACCCTTTTCAAAAGTTGTTTGCAAAATTTTGATTTATGCCCATATATGGGCGTGGCAGGGCTTGGCAGTTTTTGACTTTGAAATCTTTAAACATCTCCTCAGTAACTATTTGACCAATTTCAACCAAACTTGGCAGATATGTTCCATGGGTGACCCTTTTCAAAAGTTGTTTGTGGTATTATGATAGATGCCCAAATAAGGGCGTGGCAGGGTGGGGCAGTTTTTGACTTTGAAATCTTTAAGCATCGTCTCCTCAGTAACAATTGGGCCAATTTCAACCAAACTTGGCATGAATGTTCCTTGGGTGACCCTTTTCAAATTATGTTTGGGAAATTTGATTGACGCCCAAATAAGGGCGTGGCCGTTTTTAATTTAGGAATCTTTAAATATCTTCTCCTCTGTAATCATTGGGCCAATTTCAACAAAACTTGGCATGAATGTTCCTTGGGTGACCCTTTTCAAAAGTTGTTCATGAAATTTGATTGACGCCCAAATATGGGTGTGGCAGGTTTGGGAAGTTGTTTACTTTGAAATCTTTAAACATCCTCTTCTCAGTAATTATTGGGCCAATTTCAACAAAACTTGGCATGAATGTTCCTTTGGTGACCCTATTCAAAAGGTGTTTGCAGAATTTTGATTGACGCCCAAATATGGGCGTGGCAGGGGGGATCAGTTTTTTGACTTTGAAATTTTTAAACATCTCCTCAGTAACCATTGGGCCAATTTCAACTAAACTTAAATGAATTCCTTGGTTGACCCTTTTCAAAAAATGTTGGCAAAATTTTGAATCATCTTATATTAGTCAGGTGAGCGACTTAGGGCCATTCTGGTCTTGTTTAAATAGAAATGAAAATAATAACAAAAAAGCACCTATAAAAGAAGATGGAAATGGCAACATCATTTTTACCATAGTTTTCATAAAATGACAAGGTGTAAGTATATTATCAATTACCTTTGTGTAACATTGCAGTAAAATTCCATCTCCATGTGGATATATTGTTTTCTTTGGCAAGTCATATTTTGTCTCAGTGAATTGTGTATAATTTTTAACTTTTTAGGTCACCTGACCAAAGGTCATGGTGCCCTATTGCGATTGTGTTTTGTCTGTCATCATGTGTCGTGCATGAACTTTTTACATTTTCACCTTAAGAACCCTTGGATGGATTTCAACCAAACTTGGCAGGAAGCATCCTTATGGGAAGGCTCCTTGGAAGGGGGGGGGGGGCAAAGCTTACATAGTGACAACTTTGAAAGTCTTTTTCTACCAATCCAAAAGACCTGCAGCTCTGATATTTGATATGTGGCATCATCTAGTGGATCTCCATCAATATGGTATGAATTATAACCCAACTGTCAAAAGTAGCCCGTTACCCGACGTCACAAGTTTAACATAGGCTTATATAGTGAAAATTTCGAAAATCTTCTTCTCCCAAACTAGAGGGCCTAGAGCTTTTATATTTGGTATGTAGCATCGTCTGGTGAATTTCTATCAAGGCTGTATAAATCATAGCCCCAGAGACAGAATTAGCCCATTCCCGGACGTCAGAAGTTTTACGAAGGGCTTATATAGTGAAATTTCTGAAAATCTTCTTCTCCCAAACAGGAGGGCCTAGAACTTTGATATTTGGTATACACCATCATCTGTTGAACCATTATCAAGATAGTACAAATTATTGCCTCAGGATTAAGATTGGCCCATTGCCAGATGTATATAGTGAAAACTTTAAAAATCCTTCTCTCAAACAGATAGGTCTTGAGCTTTGATATTTGGTATGTAGCGTCATCTGGTGTATCTCTCAGTGCTCTCAATAAGGACCAATTTCAGGAATTTTTAAAATTCCAAGTTTTAATTTCAGGAAGTTTTCACAAAATCAAGGATTTTTTTTATGCACGACCATCCCCCCCCCAAAAAAAATGAAATGAAAAAGATACATAAAGCCTACTTTCTTTTCCTTCCTTTACTTATAATGTAGTACCTAAATTTCATGTCCCATTGAGTGGAACTAGAGCAAACAATGTGGTAAAAGAAGTGTTTCTTGCATAAATTTCCCCTTTTCCCACAAAATTCCCGGCCTTTAAACTCTATTATTTTCCAAATTTTGGTGGACACATTTGGTAATTGTTATTTAAAAATCTCTCAGGATTTGAAATGTTCTGATTTGTATAATGTTGGAAAATAGACTGTTTTTGGGTACGAAAAAATCGAGGCTGTCTATGGTCACACCATAGATATCCAAGTACATACACCATGAATAACACTTACGTAAATAAAAGTAACAGCAGGGGAAAATTTGGTAAACTACAAAAAGAAATGAAACTAATAGCAGAGTTGCATCTTTTGAGAATTTCCCTTTTTCGTTTCTACTAGTTGATGTTTATAAACAACACGCGTGACGTCATTCAAAAGGGACCGAACTCTAGCGAGATCAATTGATGTTTCTAGGACGGACGTCATGTCAAGTTACGAAATAGAACCCCCGCCTCATAGACGTATTTAGAATGCAAATTTGACGCCCCTTATGTATTTGCCGCAAACTTGAAGACAGGGCATGACATTTCATGTGAATTCCGGCCCTGAACTTAGGTTACATAAATTTGACTGAACGGCGATATCTGACTAAATTTAGTCCAATTTCCACTGGCCTGCTTGATCTTTGCCCGTAACGTTATTAATCGAGTGACTTCTAATGAAATGGTCCAAGATGCTGCGACGGCTCGGTACCGAACCGGCTATAATCGAGTACGCTCTATGAAAATTTCCATCTACATCGGTCGTCATGGAGACATTTCGGTAAACACCTTGTAGATTCAATCTTACCCGAGGGTATGGCCAAAATATACATTCTTTTGTTTGTCAAACCCTTTATGTTTTAAATTCAGAAAACGTCCAAGTAATGAATTAAGGACGTTTTCCTAAAATCTCGGACGTTAATTTACGTTTTTTCTGATTTTCTGTACGTAATATACGTCGACGTCGACGTCAGCTTATTGAGAGCACTGATCTCTATCAATATTGTATGAATTATGGCCCTAGGGTCATGATTAGCCCATTCCTGGACATCACTAATTTTACATAGGGCTTAAATAGTGATATTTTAAATCTCTTCTTCTCCCAAACAGGAAGTCCTAGAGCTTCAATATTTTGTATGTAGCATCACCTGGTGGACCTTCATCAAGATTGTTTAAATTATGGCCCCAGGGTCAAAATAAGCCCGTTCCAAGATGTCCCAAGTTTAACATAGGCTTGTTTAGTGAAAACTTTTAAAAATCTTCTTCTCCCAAACTAAAAGGCTTAGAGCTTTGATATTTAGTATGTAGCATAATCTGGTGGACCTTTATTTGCTTTTGTGCTCTTTGGACTCAGGTGACCTATAACGCCCTATGGACCTCTCGTTATCGTAATGCTATTAATATTTGTGATTATTTGTGACAGGGTTACTTACATGTATTATCATGTTTGTTCAGTGTTAGGCATCATAACTATACTCAAGCAATATTATGTTCTTGTTGTGCTTATGTCTTATTAACAAAAGATTTTATTTCATTATTTTAGTTGATGCATTGGTTATTGCTTTATTGGTTATTGCTTGCATATTTATTTGATGTCTTAACTCAACTGATGTGCTTTGATTCTGCACATACTTTGATTTGGTTTTGCTTTTTAAGCACTGTTTGCTTTTGTTAATTGCCATGAAAAATTGTTAGCTATCTATGTTCAAGCATAGAAACTAGAAATAGTTGCTTGATATCTATTTGTAAATTTAGAAATTCTTGTTGATTTACAAAGAACATATTATCTTGTGGTGAAGTGTCTGTTTTCTGATTTTTCTTTTCAATTCTTTAAACTAAGAGAAAGTGGATAAGGTTTGGTGCTGAAAAACTCGATTCTGTCTCATTCACATTGATTTGTTTTTAACAAGTTAACCTAGATGAAGGTTAACCCATTACCAGGCGACAGATTTTAGATTGATTCAATTTGAAAGAAGTTGTAGGCAACATTTTAAATTGGGCTGAATTTGGAAAATAAGTTCCAAATAAGGTAGAGAGTGTGAGAAATGGAGAATTTACTTGTTAAAAGCAATTTCTCCATTTTACCACAAAGTTTTCTATAACTATATTTCTCTAGAGCATCATAAAGTGTCATTGTATGGTAATGGGCTAATAGTTTGATTATTACTACATATTTTCTGTGAGTATCTTCTTTTTTTTCTTCAGCTTTTTTGAAATAAAAAGACCACAGTTGGTATTCTCATCAACTGTTGTGATTAATGTAGGCATAGCTGTGGACAGTGACATTACATGTACAAATTTTAACATTGGTCACACTTCTGTCAGCATTGAAGATATTTGCTGGAAACTTGGCATCTATGTGCACTATCACAATAACTATTAATAGTAAGTACTGAAATATAAGTACATGTACTTTGTTGTATTTTTCCCCCTTTAGTTCTGGAGTTTTATCTTTATCCAGCACCTGCAGCTCAGAATGAAATCCCCATCCAGTGATCTTGCTAGCTCTTTTTGTTAAGACTAAGACTGCTTTTTGGGTGGCTTTTTATCTGTCCATAAGAGTGTCTGTCTATCATAATAAACCTTGTAATGGTGAATAACATCCTTGTTCAGAATTACATTACCCCTTGTCATGCTGAATAATATCCAGAATTGCATTAAAATCTAAGTACTGAAGGCACTGTAGGTCTGGTTGTCAGGGTTGATATTAAGTTTGGAAAGTGATCCTGTGGACAACTCTAGCTTAAAGAGGACATACAGGTAGGCTTAAATCAGACTGCACATATGTGCAGGCTGACCTTTATCTATACCTCCTGCCAAAGCAGGATATATTCCAGGCTCAGCATGACAAGAGTTAAAATCAAAGGCCTGAAACCAGTCTGGGTAAATATTTCTTTTTTATTATTATTAAATCTATGAACATCTCAGTTTTAAAACAGATGTTTTAGACTAGGATCAGATTTCACATGTGTGCAAGCCAAATAAAGTCTATACCTCCTGCCAACAAGGCTTAACACATTACCACACAAAATTTTAGACTGGTCTAAATTGAAAGAAGTTGCAGATGACAATTTTGATTTGATGGAATTTTAATTTCTACCATCTCTTTGGATAGAAAACATTGTGGATAATGAAGAAATTGCTTGATGCAAATTGCTTGATGCAAGCAATTTCTTCCATTTCCACAATGTTTTCTAAAGCTTTTATCTTAAGGGGCATAAAAGGGGGGGGGGATTATTTTAGAATAGGTTAACACATTACCAAAATTTAGACTTGCCTAACTTAATGGAACAAATATGTAATATATCTATCAGAAAGGACTGAAAACATTGTAAGAAAAGATAAATCCTGAATACCTGGTCAGAATTGACAGATGAGATGGTGCAGACAAAAGAAAAGCCAGTGTTCATTGGCAGATTGGACAACAAGAATGGAGTCTAGAGAAACTGGTTGTTACAAACAACCTTCCTTTTCCACAAATGTTTAAAAAAAATTCCACCGAGTCATAAAATTTTGATTTTATTTTTGAAGAGAGATTCATGTATAAAATTACTTTTATTCATGGTTTGTCATGCAAAAAGAGACCATGAAGAAATTTCATAAAAACAAATTTTGAAAGAGAGATCGCTTTGAATAGAACATGTCAATAAAGGTTTGTTGGTAACTCATTCCTAAACAATCCCGTCTTTTTATGCCCGTCAAAAAAATAGCTTTGAAAAACGTTTTGGATTATAAAGAAATTGCTTGTAACAAGCAATTCTCCTAATTGTCCACAATGTTTTCTACTCTTTAAGGAAAATATTTTCAAATTCATCAAACTGTCCTGTGCAACATCTTTGACCCATTATGAGAAAACAATAATTTAGACAGGTCCAAATTCAAAGATGTTGCAGACGTCAAATTTTAGTCTATGAAATTTTTGTTGTTTCTACTTTTGGGTAGAAAACATTGTGGATAAAGAAGGAATGGCTTGTAACAAGCATTTTTTTCATTTTCTGTAATATTTTGCAAAGCTTTTTGTCTTGAAGTGTCAATGTGTTGGTTAAAAGCAATTTCTTCATCTTCTTTGATATTGTCCAAAGCTTTTTGTCTTGAAATGTCAATGCATGGGTTAAATTTGGACCAGTCTAAACTTTTGATGTGTGGGAATGGGTTAATCATGAAATCTGCAAAGAAGAAAAAGTTTCAGCCTTGGTAAGCCTGCACAGTCTGTACTTTCTGACCATACTTTGTACTTTTCCCATATTTGGATGGACCTATTTTGTGTGACCTGACACAAAGTGAAAGGCACAAGAAAGAAATAAACATCAATACATGTCCCATGATAGTTATACATTACCATTAACAAAATACATTTATCGTCGGAGAAAGACATGGGAGGCAAATACAAAATGTTTTGGCATATTGCATTTATTTCTGATAGAAATATGGGGAAATATTCCCTCTTTATGTCTCTGTGGACATCAGACCAATGTTACGTCAATTGAGTTACGTTTTTTTGTGTGTATGGGTTTTTTCTTTCCTTTAATTAGAATAGTAGATAGATAACAATAAAGGTTAAACCATTGCCTCACAATCCCTTGTTTTGATCTCCCACCCTCAAATAATTTCATTTATCATTTCATCACATTGTTAGTTTTCTTTTTAAAGGGATTAACCCATTCTGCCTAAATGATACTTTAAGGCACCTCAGGAAAAAAATGCTTAGCAAACATTCTGAAAAAAGAAGAATTGTTAAAGCATACTGCATGTGTACATATAGCCACTTTCAAAGATACCTTTTTGTTTCCTTTGGTTTGTTAAAACATTGGTTTTGATAACTCAATTATTTTCCATCATTGATTCTATATGTATTATTTCAAAGAATTGTTCGAGACTATTTGTCCTTTTCCCAGGTGCCCACTCATAAAGCCATCCGGATTTTTTTGAGTCCATTAGTCTTTTTCCAGGTGCACATTCACAATACTATCCAGATTTGTATGTGCCCATTCCCTCAAGGGGGATAACTCAATACATTTCAGCATAAATTATGCTGATATTTGGTCTTATATTCTTTTTTCATTCGGTCCCGGGTTCGATCCCCGACGGCGGCACTCATCCTTTCCGACTATTTGTCATCCACCAATGGGTTGATAATCGTAGACCTATGTGGGATAGCAGCTGGAGGCTAGGAAAGGATGTGATGGCGGTACTGGTGTGAGAAATACCAGGAATCCATTGTTAAGTGCTCCAGCTGCCGCGATATAACTGAAAGATTGTTGAAAGCGGCGTAAAGTCCCATACAAACAAACAAACTTTTTTCATTCAGCCCCTACAGGCATCTGAAAAATGGGGGTCCAAATTCAAAGAAGGAGAGGGTCAGGGAAAACCCTGGTCTTATATTCTTTTTTCATTCAGCCCCTACAGGCACCACTTTCCACTGTATATGGTACTCTTGCTTCTTACTCACTGTTTTATTTTGTTTTTGATTTACTTTTTATCTCTTATACACATTATACTTTGTAATTTGCACAGTCTCAGATGCTCAGTTAACCCTTTCTTGTACAAACTCGGGATTGTATGTTTGCTGTGATTTAATACTTGAGAAAACATTGTGGAAAAAGAAGAAATTGCTTGTAACAAGCAATTTCTCCTTTTCCCACATTTTTTTTTTTACCACACAAGATGGTTTCATTTAAAATTGCATCCAATTTTTATTGTCGTCTGCAAACTCTTTCAATTAGAACCATTCTAAAATTTCGAAAAACGGGAAAGGGTTAAGTGGATTATATCACACAAAGGAGTATTAGAATTTACGAATTTTATTTGTTAATGAATAGGTGTTTATTTTGTTGCTTTATGTACAGACTGTGTGTAGAACTATATAATTTTTTCTCTGTACTCAAAATTTGGTTTTATCTTTTACTGTATACAGTCAGATACTTTAGTGCCTGAAAATATTCACTAGTGAATCAAGATAAAATTAGATCTCAGTATCACTGTAACGGTCATTCTGGCATTCTTGGGGAGTTTAACAGCATGGGGGCAATAGAACTATTTTGACCGACCATTAGATCAACAATCCTGATAACAGGAAGTCACACATTTGGGCTTATCAGTGTTACAAGTCATATTTATTCTGTTGATTTTATGTTTCTCCAAGCAGACAGATTTTCCATTTCAACCACACTTTTACTGTATCAAGTGATTTTGGACTATTGAATGTATATTTTTTAAAAAGGTTACACCCTGATTTAATGATATGTCATGTAAAATACAGAGGTGCATGTAAGGTACCTGCCTTGGTTTTAAGTCTTAACCCATTCCAACCCAATCCCTCCTTTTTACGCCCCTCAACGAAAAAGCTTTTGAAAACATTGTGGAAAATGAAGAAATTGCTTGGATCAAGCAATTTCTTCATTATCCACAATGTTTTCTATCCAAAAAGACGAAAAAATTAAATTCCATCAACTTGAAATTGTCGTCTGCAGCTCCTTTCAATTTGGACCGGTCTAAAATTCCACTGTGTTGGAATGGGTTAATAGCCAGCCCATAATTCCTACTTATATGCTTACATTTACCCATCTTATGAAAGGTTTGAAACCATATTGAAAAGTATTTGTGAAGATAATACTTATATTTATTTTCCAGAGGGATTACCTTCATTACACATGGTCATTCTACTTTACTGTACAATGAGTTTGTGTGTTTGCATTGACTAAACTTGACAAGTAAAGACTCTCTTTGATCCAACTGCTTGTTGTAATCTTAAGATGGTTCTTTTAAGTATAATTCATTCATATTAAATTTGTTCTTATCTATGTCCTGTATTGTGGGGTAAATAGTAAGTACTTTATTTTAGTTTGTTACCAGACGGCAACATCTTAGACCGGTCCAAATTAAAAGGAGCTGCAATTAAACGACAATTTAAGATTTGTGAAATTGTAGTGTTTTTTTTTTCAAATTTATGGGTATGAAATGGATAGAATGCTTGCAACAAGCGATTCCTGCATTTTACACAATGTTTTCCAAATTGCTCCTCTTCATGTGCGTCAAAAAGCGTCATTGTGTGGGAATGGGTTAAACAATTATATCTTTAGTATGTCTCAATGTCATTAAAAATTAAGTAAATCTCATTATGCAACATCTTTTGGTAAAACATGGGTTTAATAAACCCTACTCTTCAGAAATTTTAAGGCTCTCTTCCTAACAAGAGACCCATCAGGGCCTGAGGCACTCTACTGACCATCAAGTTTTCCCTTAAAGTAACATAAAATTTAATAGCTAATAGCTTAAAGAAGAATGCATAAAATGAAAATAACTAATTGGACTTTATCCCCTTTATTATATTGAGCAACAATCAATATGGCCCCCTTTCCTTTGTTTTCTTATAGACCTATTCTATTTCCAAAAGGAACTTTCTTTACGACCCTACAACTGGTCTGTGAAATTTTAAAGACAATCGGGTGATAATTGTGGACTTCATCGCATACATTTTAAAGATTGTTTTGAATGATAATCTATAAGGCCCCTCTTCAAGTGTTTCCAGTACCACAATTATTCCTTGCATCTTTGAAGAGAATCAGAATAAAACTGTGAACATTATTATGTTATAAGGGTATTTCAATCAAGTTCTCATAAGGCCCCTTTTCCCGTGATACTTTATCAACCTTACCCATTTAAAAATCAATTCTTAGGATTATAAAATCATTCTCTGAAAGTTGGAAGAAAATTCGATGAAAACTGTGGACTTTGTGGTGTAAAAAAAAGATTTTATAGTGAAATTTCCATGAAGTCTCTTGTCCCATGATTTTGATTCTTGATTGATCAGACCAAATTTCTAAAAAAGCTATCCTAATGTTTAAAGTAAATCCGATGGAATATGGGAATTCATTGGGTTAACTTGTTGACAAATCCTAAAACAGGAAGTGGGTAAGGTGCGGACCTAAATTTGGTAAGCGCATTTGAGAACCCCTGGATGAACCGCTTCATCAAGTTTCAAGTCGATGCTGTCAACAGTTGCTTGAAAATATAATCATCAACCAACACTTCAAACTTTGTATATTTGATGAAAATAGCCCATATTCTAGCCTCTTAGTTTCTCTAAAGTATCATGGCATCATTTTCCACAACTAATTTTTGATGGGCGTAAACAGGAGGAATTGTGTGGGAATGGGTTAACTCCTTTCTTACTTTAACCTCATTTCTTTATCATGATAACGTTTGACAAAGAAGATTATTGAACAAAACAATACTTTGCTAGCTTACAGTACTTTCAGTACTTTGATTTACTATAAAGTAATGCTGGCTGTATAATTCGAAAGCTTTAGTCTTCGGTTAAGGAGATTTTCTTTTAAATTATGAATCTCCATATAAAAGAAATCTGGGATCTTGCAACAAATGATTTATATGTTGATCTAAGCATAAACATTTAAAGTATTTTCTTACAGTACCAACAGGGCATAAACTGAAATCTCCTGGCCTCATGGTATAGGAAGATTATTCAAAAATTCCTTTCTTCTTCAATTCGAGACCCAACAACATAGGTTTTTATAAGTTAATAAAGAAAGTTATATACCATAGGGAAATGCCACAAGCAAAATTTGGAAGCTCTACAGGCTTCATGGTTTCTGAGGAAAAGATTTTTATAATACGCCCTTCTTTTTCTCTATGTAAAATCTGTGATCCCACAACACACTGGGCTTACGTTGGTCGAAGACTGATAGTTTATAGTATTTTATAAAAATACCATAACTTGATAAGGCGATGCTACTTACAAAATTTGAAAGCCAAATTCCTTATGGAATGTAAGGAGAATATTTACTAAGATTTGTCCGTTTATCTCTCAACGGCGGCGGCACAAATTCTTTCCGACATTTGTCTCTCACCAATGGGTGGATAATCGTAAACCTAAAGGGAGGGCAGCTGGAGGCTAGGAAAGGATGTAGTAGTAGTACTGGTGTGAGAAACACCAGGAATCCATTGTTAGGTGCTCCAGCTTTCGCAACATTACTGGAATACTGTTAAAAGCGACGATAAACCCCATTCAATAAATCAATCAATCATCTCTGTAAAAAAAGGGTTCCCGTAGCATAAGGCTTGTGATGACCTCACCCAATCGATTTGAACTATTTTGGTAGCTGAAGTACCTCACGTAAATGCTGCATTCAAAATTTGACAGATCTATGCCCTATGTGTGGAAGAAAAATAATTCCAAAATTGTTTCTTTTAGTTGGCATAGCAACCAATGTTCTTCATGGTTTTGAATTATTTTGGGTATTTGAATGATCATGGCCTAAGTATCAATTCTGTGAACGCATAATACGCACACCCTAAACAACAGCCTGTTTGAAATCGAGAACAGAGGCAGGTTACAATTTAAAGTGTGTCTAAATTGACTGGAAATCAAATTGAAATACTATTAAATATCATTGTAAATGGAAAATTTCACCAATTATTATCGAGGGCTGCAAGACCCAGTGATTGAATACAGCTAGGGTTAACAATTTGTAGTAAAAGTATTTTAGGCTTGTATACAATTAAAAAAAGGACCATGAGGGCCCTAAATCGCTCCCCTGAGTATGATTGCTCAAGGCTTTATGATATGTACAAAAGATCAAAGCCCTCTGCCTATTCATTTTGGGGAAGAAGATTTCCTCCTTTAATAATAAGTATATTGAATATCCCGCCAAATAGCACTAATTTCCAGAGTATGGTATTCTTTGAAGTAATTTGATGAAGGGTCAATAGGCATTAATACATACCAAATATCAAAGCCCTATGCATTATGGTTTAGATGAAGAAGATTTTCAAAGATATGTTCCTTTCTAAGATCAGGAATTGCACAGAACAAGGCTATTTTCAGAATACGGCAATTTTATGAAGTAGTTTGGTGAAGGATCAATAGGTATTGATATATGCCCAATTTTAAAGCTCTGGGCCTTATGGTTTGGGAGAAGAAGATTTTCTTTTTATGTAAAAGCAGGGATCACATAAAAATGGGTTCACTTTTAAGATACGATTATTCTATGAAGACTTTTGGTAGCGGTTCAAAGGGTTTTGATATAGACTAGATAATACGCATCTAGGCCTTAAAGCCTTGTAGAAGAAAATTTTCAAAGATGTCCTTGTTTATTCATATGTAAAAACAGGATCATTTAGAAAAGGGCTAATTTTCAGAATAAGTTAATTCTTCCAAGTAATTCGGTAGAAGGTCAAGATGATGATTTTTACCAAGTATCAATGCTTTGGCCTTATGGTTTGAGAGAAAAAGACTTTCAAAGACTTCCTTCTTCATTTCTATGTGTTTTAGGGAATGCACAGAAATGGGCTAAATCAGGGGTGTGGAATTCCCATGCCCGACTTGTCCGACATGGGCTTTTCTACTTGCAGACAAGTACATTTTTCGAGGCTACTTGTCTGTGGACAAGTAACGGACAAGTAAATATCAGGGCAAATCTTGGAATGGCACTAAATAGATAGAAGAGATTTATGAGCATAATGTTTGTATCTAAGGCTAGAAAATATTGTTTTTAATGAAGAAAATGCTGAGGTCCATCATTTTCTTCTTTAAAAATAATATTTCCTCAAAATTTATGTGTTCTTCATCTTTTTACGGGTAAGTACATTTTGATCCTGGACAAGTTGAAAATCACATTTTATTTGTCCATGGACAAGTAGAGAAAATCTGTATTTCCACATCCCTGGCTAAATTTAAAGATACGGTTATTCTATAAAGTATTTTGATAGAGGGCCAAAAGATGAAGATTTATACCAAATATCAAAGCTTTTGGCCTCATGGCTGGGAGAAAAAGGTTTTCAAAGATTTCCTGTAAAATCAGGGATCGCAAAGAAAAGGGCTTATTTTCAAGATACGGTTATTCTTTGAGGAGGGATCAAAAGATAATGATTTATACCAAATATCTAACCTTTAGGCCTTATGCTTTTCGAGAAAAGGGTTTTCAAAGAGTTCTTTTTTTATTTTTATGTAAAATCAGTGATTGCAAAGAAAAGGGCTAATTTTCAAGATACGTTAATTCTTTGAAGTATTTAAAGAGAGAGGTCAATAGACAATGATTTCTAGCAAATATCAAAGCTCTTGGCCTTATGGCTTGGGAGGAGAAGACTTTTTAAGTTTTTTCACTTGGTTTCCATAGCAACCGACAGTTTTACACGGATATCAATTTTTTGAGGTATTTTGAAAGAGTATGACCTAAGGATCATTTCTGTGAGATTTAGTTAAAATTCCATGATAGTTTAGGAGTAGAAGAATTTTTTTAAATTATGAACGGACATACAGACAGACTGATGCCGGACGATGACCGATCACAATAGCTCACAAAGAACACATTTTGTGCTCAGGTGAGCTAAAACTACCAAATACAGCATTTTAAAAAGCTTTCAAATTGAAAAATGTCATTTATGTAAGAATCATTGTTTACAAATGAGAAATTGCTTCTTTTTCAAATCTACTTTTTTAAGCTCATATTCTTAAGTTTGTCAAAAGGGCAAATTTTGTGATAATGATTTAATATGGAATTGCTGATATGTACAGAGTGAATGTTTCATTTAGAATGTAGTTAGGCTGATAAAAGCCTCTCATGATCGAGAATTGGATTTATCACCATTACAAAGTTTATACTCAAGTTACTCAAATTACATCCTGGGCTTATCAGTAAACATACCAATCTGAGGTCCTGGGGTGATTTGAGGGTCAGTTTGCATATTTAACTGACCACAGAAAATTCATTTACAGTTACTTTCTCCAGGAAATTTCTGGCTGGAAGTCACTTAAGTGTAGGACTGTATACTTTGTTTTACTTTGAAAATAAGAGATACGAGTTTTATAAATATGTACTGTATCTTATTAATTTTGTTTTTGATTCAGATCCATCTGACTAAATAGTGGGTCAAGTCAAAGTTCCTTTGTCCGGGATTATTTTGCAAAGGTTTTCTAAATAATATAATTTTAATGCTTTTCTGCTCAATGCCTGGTTTTTATTTTCCTGTATTTTATACTTGAGAAAACATTGTGAAAAAAGAAGAAATTGCTTATAAAAGGAAATTTCTTCATTTTTCCACAATATTTTCTACCAAACTGAATGATTATTTTTCAGTTGAAATTTACTTTAGATTGTTGTCTGCTAATCCTTTGAATTTGGACAGGTCTAAAAACAGTAAACATCTAAAGGTTAAGTTTTGGAGAACATTTAACTTTCATAAACCAGTTACCAGGTGACAAAATTTTAGACTGGTCCAAATTGAAATAAGTTGCAGACATTATTTTAAATTGCCCTAAGATCGGAAAATAAGTGCCAGGTATGAAAGAAAAAGTTGTAAGAAATGGAGAGATTGCTTGTTACAAGCAATTTCTCTTTTGTCTGAAGTATTTTCCATGATTGTACATCTTCAGAGCATCATAAAGTGTCATTGTATGGTAATGGATTAAACCTGGCTATACAATTCTAATTTGTAAAAAACTATTTATCATTACAGGAAACGGAAAAATGTAACCCATAAATGAAAAGGGACCTCCTAGGTAGGGCAAAAATATCTACTCTAGTCAGACTGCATACCCTATCTACCTGGGAGACATCAGATAGAGATTGGATAGTGATTCAAGTGCTTTACTGAGAATATTTCTTATATAAAAGAAAGTTGCCTTGCCAAAATGCATTAAAAAAATGTGTAATCCTTTCTGAAATGAGTTGGCTATTTTGTTTAAGAAAACTGAATTACCAATATAATAAGTAGTTTAGGCTGTTTGAGGGAATCAGACTCTCTAGGGCTTGTAGTATTTTTACTATTTGAGTTTCAAAATTTATAATTTTATGGGACTGCCTTTATAAACAAGTAAAACTTGCACAAATGGTTTGGAAACTTAACAACTAAATAAATGGGCTGCAAATTGAATGTTGTAACCAACATTTGAAAGAGCAATTAAATAATTAACTAATTGTCTGAAGGATACAAAACATGAGAAAGGAGAAATATCTCTGTTTTTCGTAATGTTTTCCTTCATATAATCCTGAGGGGCTAAAAGGCTGGGATTTTGTCATAATGGTAATTGAGTCAATTCATATCTTAAAAAAGTTGTAGACTTTTACAACACATTAACAAGATAAGGACAGGAATTGAGCTTCCACACCAAAGTTTTCTCCACTTTTGATAATTAGAT
Source organism: Fragum fragum (assembly GCA_946902895.1). Classification (NCBI taxonomy): domain Eukaryota; kingdom Metazoa; phylum Mollusca; class Bivalvia; order Cardiida; family Cardiidae; genus Fragum; species Fragum fragum. The sequence continues at coordinate 35,629,853 of OX336371.1, forward strand.
ACTTAGTGTTCCATTTACATTCATTTAGATTTTGTGTATGCAACTTTTATGAACTTGCACTTGTCAGTAATTCTGACCTTCCACTTAACCTATTACCAGACTGCAAAATTTTAGACTGGTCCAAATCGAAAGGAGTTTCAGATGATGATTTATGAAATTTTACATTTTTTTAACTGTCTAGGTAGAAAATATCATGTGAAAGGAAGAAATTGCTTGTTACAAGCAATTTCTTCATTTCTCACAATGTTTTCCAAATTGTTGTTTTTTTTTATGGGTGGCAAAAAAATCACTGTGTGGGAATGGGTTAAAAAATCTTGCAGCATGACTCTTTAAATACAAAGTGTGCATTAAATACAAGTTATATGATCTGTTATATCATATTTTTTTTATTGAATTTGGATTAGGGTAAAGTAGAATAGATACACATTCACCATCATCAAAAATCATTCAATATTGCTGCATTATTATGTTTTGTCTATGTTTTGTCTATCTGAATTGATTGATCACAACTGTCAATTAAAATACTGATTGTCAAATCATTAAATTATACTTTATTTGCAATGTTTAACTTCCACTCTTATTTTGAATAATTTTGTTGGTAGGCAACCTTTACATCATAGCTACAGCTTATTCAACCAGTAGTTACAATGTTAAACTTACCAACCAAAGTTTTTGAGGAATGCCTTTGATCAGATACGGCAAATAAGTGTCAATTGGGAACTTCTAAAAGCTGCTTTATCTGAGTTTAGAGGGTGTGTCTAGGGAACCCTCAGTTGATTGGTTGCTAGCTTTGCCCATTGAACCCAGACAAGGCAGTTTGACTGAGGTTATAAAGGACATAATTTTGTAAAATATAATATAGGGACATAGTCACACACGCAGAAAGTGTTGTTGGCAACCTAAACATCACAACTTTAGCTTGAATAAGCTGTTTTTACTGTGAACTAGTCACCAACCAACAAAAGTTTGACATTTGTGTTGGATGTCAATATTCAATTAAGATCTGAATGAATGATATGATTGGTCGATCAGCTTTGATTGACAGTGTAGATCCATCAATTATGTTTGATTTTTAAAGTTTTTGCTTTTATCTGCTACTGTAAATGCCATGCCATGGCTTTGAAAATAATGTACATTGTCCAGGGAATGGCTTAAACAAACTGTTTCTACATTTGAAATAACAATAACTGCAAACCATGTGTAGAAATAAGAAAATTATTCACTAGATATGTTAATTATGTAGACGTGAAAATTGTTAACTGTTTGCTTGCTTCTGTGAATGCAATTTTCATGGGTAAATTCTAGGGCAGCACTAACATGTGTCCAGCATTTTTTGAAAAAATAAAAGCTTACCAATATGTGTTGTTGTTTGATACATGATTACCTCTAGCCAGAAATACTGTTGACTCTTAACCCATTACCAGACAACAAAATTTTAGACCAGCCACAATTCAAAGACGTTGCAGCTAATAACATTTTCTTGGTGAAATTTGCTTGTAACAAGCAATTTGTTCATTTTCTGCGATGTTTTCATATTTTTTTCTTTGGGGCGTCTAAGAGTGTCATTGTGTAGAAATGGATTAAAATGTAGTTAAAATACCAGCTGTTGACAACAAGATAATTTAGTTCTTCAATGTAAAAGAATTGGATGTTTTACGGGACAAAATAACCATTGGTAGATTGCGAAATAAATCAAAAAATCAATTATTCATTTAGGCCGGAGGCGAACTCTGAACTCCCGACAGTTTTGTTGATTTGAATTCGTTGTTTTGGCGACCTAGTATTATTCAAGCTTTAGTTACGACGTTCAAGTCCTCAACCATGTACTCTTTTATTTATTATTATTATCATTATTATTTGTAATAAACTGATATATTTAATAAGGCCGTTTAATATCGGAATGGAGCATCCAGTCGGAGTCAGAGGGCGCGACCAACGTGGTTCGTGATCTTTGCCAGCGATCCGTCATTGGATCTTCGGTTGAGTTTTTGTAGTATTTGTTGGTTGCAAATTTGTACTGTTCATACATTTAGTAACGTTATTACTAAATGTATTCTCTTGAAACTTTGCCATTACCAATTGCATTTTTGTACGAAATGTATCCCTATTCGACGAATACAAATTTTATTTTTTTATACAAAAATCAGGAAACATGCATCCAAGCTCAATATGCGACATCGTGGTTTATGACGAGATCACGTTTTCCAATTCATAAAAAAACAAAACATTCGCATCCCCGACCTCGCAAAAATGCTAACCTTTATTGTGCGATACATACGCCATTCTGTTTTGGATCTGGGGGTTATAACGTTGTTTATTATTATTATTTTCTTTATTCATTTTATCATTTCCCAAGTGTCGGATGTTCTCCTTTTAAACGACTGTAGTGAGTGATAAGGGCCTGTTATTTATAGTTGGGTTTTTTTTGCATCTGAAATCAAAATAACTCTTTCGCTGATTCTACGAATTAATTCAAAGCATAATGATTAGTCGATTTCGTCGATTGATGGCCCATACTACAAAGAGCAATAGTTACCTTTTAATTATAAATTAAATGCATTGTCCAATCAGAGAGCAGTATTTTTTTTTTAAAGATACAACTTCAGGTGGTTAATATCTATATAAACTTATGTATTATTTCCCACACGTGAATGTCGTAGTTCTCTCTGCCGAGTCATATTATAAGCAATTCGTCTCAGGAACCTTCTACGGAGGCTTGTCTTGCAACCTGCTATTTAATAATAATAGTAAAAGACAAATACATGTCTTTTAAAGCGGCTCTTGCACAGATTATGGAAGAAAGTTTTTGCTCTTAATTCAAAATCTCTTTCTGTTATGTTTCAGACAATTGCAAGAAGGGGATTAATATGATTTTGTAATCAAAATGACTGTTCATAACGTTAATCAAAGTACAAAATTGCCTTATTTGTGAATTCCATGACGTCACAATTACGTCATTGGCTTCCGCTAGCAAGTCAATCATTATCGTCAAACTACCTCGTCCAATGAATTACGATGTCTAAAAGTAGGGCATAGGAAAATAAACATTAAATTGAAGCGAATTTAGTAGATATAACACGAAGAAAGGATATCTATTATAATTTAATTTCTAGTTTCGTCTATCAAAAACGAGCGTTCTGATTGGTCGAAAAAAAATATTCATAACTCCATGAACAAAATTTTGAGCACGCATTAATTTTGTATGCTTCCGCACAAAATAGTCCCATACAAAAAGGTATCAAAATTTGTAAAGCTTCGCGTATTCATACAGTGTGATTAGGTTTTTCGGTTCATACCTCCATGAAAACAAAAAATATTCTCTTCATCTCTTAAATGAACATGACAAGACTAACTATCTGAAAAGCAGTTACCTTTGCAATTTAAAATTTTCACGAAATTCTGTTTAAGAGCCAATTTAATGGTATATTGAAATAAAGTGGAAACTTTGAAAATCTTCTTCTCAGAATCCAGTAAGTAGGTTTGGATCAAAATGCTCCAGAATGATTGCTTTTGACTACTTATCCGATTCCTCTATAGAAATTAGCTGGGTTAAAGAACATGGTTTTTATGGGCGGGCTAATGTCTGTATATAGTGTTAATTTTGGAAAATCATTTCTCAGAGACTTGCGGATGGTTTTCAATCTGATTTCACGATTACCGTTCATGAGATTTTTTGGAGGGATTTTATTAGTTTTAGTAATGATTTTTTCGATTTGTTAAACTTTAGGTAGGAATCACAAAGCGATGCAAGGGAAATAATTGATATTGCTGTGAATATTTATTGCATAAAAGAAATTTGCCTTCCATAAAGAAAGTTTAACAAAAGGTTTATTTAAATGAGTTGCCTTCTATGTTAAAGGAAACTTGCATATAAGAAATTTGCCTCCCTTAAAGAAAGTTCAATAAAAGATTTATTTAGATGCGTTGCCTTCTTTGTTAAAGGAAACTAAATGACTTGCATGATAAGTAAATTCAGGTCGGTGGTGCTAATTAGACGCTCAAGTGCCTCTAGTCTATCCCATACTTGCTTCTTGGATTCTCTTCTTCTCTGTTTTTCTTTTCCGCTTCAAAATGTTATGAAACCTTCATCATATCAAGTGTTTCCAGTGTAAACCTTCGTACTTCAGATAATTGACGGAATGCTGGCCCCGTCCACTGACTCCGTGATCCAACAAACAGCCTGAAAAAGCTGTACCTACGACGTTTTCGTCACAAAACCAACAAAACTGCTTCATTTAAATGTTTGTCTATGCAGGAGTTCAAAGTTCACTTCCTATCCAAATGGATGTTCTGATAGGTCGGTTTATTGATTGATAATCGGTCACAATAGGTTAATTCACTAGAAGATGTGAAGACCACTAGACCATGTTAAAATCGAACATTGTAAAGGGTAAAGTTTGAAGGTAGTTTTATACCTTTCAATTTTCTTTTTTGTTCGGATATACGTCTATTTTTGGATACTTGTGTTTATTTCCCATTTTACACACATTTTATTGCTGATATGATATATACTCCAGGATGTAAGTATTTTTTGACATATTTTTCGTTTTATTTATTGACAGCAAAATGGCTTTAGCCTTGAATTGAATAGTTCAAATAAGTACACAAATACGAATAGGAATGATGTAGATGGAAAATAGACACGTGCGTCATCGAGTTTGTTTTCCTCATATACCAGGGCACGAGATTTTCTGACTTTGACCATCCATACTTTTTGCCCCCTTATATGTGTCTCAAAACCTCAACTTTAGTCAAAGGTTCTGTTACATTTGTGATATTTCTACCTTTCTTTTCCTTCGGTTAAGTTTTAGATTTTTACACTTTGCAAGTGTTTTAATGTTGTCAGGATAAGTTTTGTAAAAAACTCTTTGGATTTCACAAAATATGTAGATATTTATTTTAGATATTTAACAAAAGTAATTGTTATAATAAAAATCTTAGACATGACTAAGTTGATATAGTAGAAACACATCTGGTTTCTTCATGTCATGCCAGTATATACTTTGTTTGAAATGAAAACGACGGTAAGGTGTTACAGCCACAACATATTACTTTAAAGGTGTTACTTAGTGTGCCAAATGCAAAAGCCTAAAAAGATTTAGGTATCGGTCACAAATATCCTACGATTCGGCTAATGAGGGTTCAAGTGTAGCCTGTTTTGAAAATGAGTTTCTTAACCCATCATTCCTGCACAAAAAATGTGCTGTTCCTCATTGAAAGAAGTTGCAGACGACAATTTAAAGTAAGTGAAATTTAAAAAAAAACTTTGGCTTTTTTTAGCAGAATTCATTGTCACCTCTACTCTCTGAATGGTTTTCCCAAGGACACGCCTATGTTACCGGTGACGCGGTCGGGACTTAAACCCGCATCCTCAACTCAACGGAACATAAACAGGGAAATAATTCATTGACTAAAACGTTACAAAGTTTACTATCAGTAACAAAAGCATTAGTGAACTACTGATAATTTAAATGACGTTTTTATACTTAAACTCATTCCCACATATTTGTCTCCCACCAATGGGTCGATAATCGTAGACCTATGTGGGATAGCAGCTGGAGGATAGGAAGGGGTTTGATGGCGGTACTGGTGTGAGAAATACCAGGAATCCATTGTTAGGTGCTTCAGCCGCCGCGATATAACTGAAAGATTGTTGAAGGCGGCGTAAAACCCAATTCAAACAAACAAAACATTCCCACATAATCCCCCATGGAAAGAAGCTTTCGAAGACATTGTTAAAAATTAAGAAACTGCTATAATAAATTGTAAGACGCTGTGTTAAGTTATTAGTTAAATTTGAGTGGACCAAATCTTCATTTGCAGATTAAGTCATTGTCTTAAGTAATCTGAATTGATTATTATATTTGAAAAAAAATGTATTGGTTTCATAAAAGATTCAAGCTTAATGGGTATAATATATAATGGTGAACCAAAACAGGAAGAGTGACTGAAGCCTCGGAATGGATGTAGTGTTAGCACACTAAAAATTAATGGTTAGGTGCTCTTGCCGCCAGGATATGACTGAAATACTGTTGAAAGCTGCGTTAAACCCCATTCAATTAAATAATATTCAACACTTATTATTAAGAACCCACGAGTCTTATGTTGGTAGCGGGTTAGTAGAAAGGTATATCTATTATAGATACAGTTTGGTCGTTAAAATCTACATTTTTGTTAAATCAAAAAGGCGCTAACGTCTTTTTTATTTTGTATTCAATGAGAAGTCTTTAGAAAGAATCGAATCGATATACCCTCTACTCTTCTCGATCAAAGTTTAGTAAAAGGTGAAGTCCTTATCCCAGGTGAGGTCTCAAGTGCAAATACCCATCATGCTGTTCCAGCTGTAAGCAGCAATTACGACATATAAGTCACTAAAACAATAAAATTGCTTCACAAGAATTTCGGCATGTCACAAAAAAAGAGTAGAGTAGATGGTTTTGCGACATAAACATCGTAACTACAGCTGAAATAGCTGTAGTTACGACTTTTAAGTTGACAAATCAAAAGGGAGGTTAAATAATGCCTCCCAATGTAGGAGTTCAAAACATATTTCTAGTCTAAGCGAATGAATACATTGTTCGACTGTTTTTTTTTTATTGACAGTCGTGATTGGTCTATTACTGTTAAGCAACTGAAATATGTTTCCACAAAGGGGTGAAATCATGTGTTTTTGTACTGGCTTTTTTTCATTTTTCATCGTTGATTGGAAAGACCAGAAAGAGTTAAATTCAAACTAGGAAAAAAAAGTCATATGCATAACAAGTTGTCGTATAAACATGGCGACAATTATATATCTTGTGTAACAGCTGTTACTAGAAAATACGAAAAGAGAATGTGAGAAAGTGTCGGATTTTAGTTTTTGTCAGAAACGTAAGTTAGATTATTTGTTTTATAAAAGTGCTTCACGGCAACTTCAATGTGGCCCTCCGGATGTTCAAAAGAACGACTACTTTTGACCAATCAATTAATAGAGCTCTGCCCCAACAGCTCATTTGGAAAAGTACTTAAAACCCCAAGTTCGATCCCCGGGCTGACTAAACTAACAAACTAATTATCTTTTAGATGAAACGTTAATCCTACGAAGTTTAGTGCTTGCAACCGTTTAATCGCTAAACCTGTGTGACTGTACTATCCATCGAGTACGTCAAAGAATCAATGGAGGCTCTCAGCAGTTCCGTCATATATCCTTACACTATCCCCCTTAGCAGTTGGCCATCTTCTGAGGGCGTCGCTCATATGGGGGGGGTGCTACTTTAGTGACGATAAATAAACGGAAACACACACACATAGATATATATACACATGTAAAAGTGAACCGTTAAAGTTAACCTATCTCCCCCACCATTCTCTTGTCACGGGGAAAAATGTATACTGGGCAAGACAATACCAAGAATGTATAACCCTTGTTATACTACACAATCCTATATCTTTACGTGCTAAGAATATTTCATATTTAGTGCACGCTGTGAGGAAATAGAAAAACTACTTTTTACAAGTCTTTATTATTTTCTTACAATGGCTTATACCCTGTCTCTCTCCTTTTTTTCTTTAAATTTACATAAATTTTGAATTATCGCTTGTATAACTTGTTTGAGTTTTGGCTAGTCTAAAAGATGTCGTATGAAAATGGTATGAACCATTATTGCCCCTATCTCAGTGACGTGAAAATGTCTGTTCTTCGTGTTCGTGAGCGAATATATAAGCTTCAAGCTCTCGTGCCTATTGCAGTAAGAATCAAATGGCACCGTCTCTGAAGTGCGCATAGTATCGACCTTGGTATAACTGTGAGGAATAACAACCGGGCTAGCGTCGAAAGTTTTATGTCTGATTATTGAATTGTGATTTAAAAATTTGCAGGATCCAAATACAATAACTCTTGCTTGAGCGACCATCTCTTTGAAACGATTTTTTTTTTTTTTTCTATCAAGCGATCAGAATCAACATTCCCTTTCCAAATCGCATAATCAAAATTGTAAGAAGTTTAAGGATTTGCTAAAAATATACCATAACTAAATCCTTTGTTATTTGAACTCATTCTACTATTCTAATGAGTTCGAACAACTTAGGATTAGGTGAGAAATCAGCACTAATTCGTGTATGCCAGCCAATCGATCTATCATAATCATGTCACCAAAACGTATCAAACGATCTTTCTATTCAGTGACCACTTTTTGTCGTCCCTTGAATTCAAATTTTACTATATTTGTGCCAAAATTGTCCATTTTTTCTAGACGGGTGAAAATTGCGGGCAAATCAAATAAAAAAAGAGAGCCATCTGTAGTCAATCAGGGCAAGCATTTCAAAAACAAATACATGGAGTATAAAATGGCCACCAGATATCGAGCAAACTTAAAAAGCGGTGCGCGAATTCTGAACAGGTTTAGTACTTTCGCACTATTGAGAGTATTCTTTTACACGTGACAGATCATAAATCTACACTTTCATGGTTTTATTACAACGATTGTCTCAGTTCAACTTAAAGTGCACTTTTACATCTACTGTACTAGTAATAATCTACTGCTTATTGAAATTGAACGTTAGAAAAATTACTTTAGGATGTCCACATGTTTCTGGAATAAAACGTATTAACACACACGCACCTCTCTCTCTCTCTCTCTCTCTCTCTCTCTCTCTCTCTCTCTCTCTCTCTCTCTCTCTCTCTCTCTCTCTCTCTCTCTCTCTCTCTCTCTCTCTCTCTCTCTCTCCCTCCCCCTCTCTTTCTCTGTCTCTTTGTCACCCTCTCTCTCCCGACATCTCTCCCCTCTGTAAATATCCCCCTCTTTCTTTCTCTCTCTCTCCCGACATCTATCCATCTATCTATCTATCTATCTATCTATCTATCTATCTATCTATCTATCTATCTATCTATCTATCTATCTATCTATCTATCTATCTATCTATCTATCTAGCTATCTATCTCCCTTTTATCTATCTAATCTATCTATGTATCTATCTATCTTTTTAATTCATTAAGTTTATTGTTTGTATGTGTTGTTTCTTTTTACTATTGAATTGAACCAAACAAGGCACATACATACCGTAATGAAGACATAATCAAACCTGAATTGAAAAAATAATCTAAAAATAGATATTTGCTTATGGCTATTGGCAGTGGTAGTTGGCTGGATGAACAGTTAATATCTTCTGGAATTAAAACGTTTTAGAAAAGGGGGAGGGGAGATTTTGTTCCCTTTTTTAAGTAAAAATAAAAAGGTTTCTGAAAACAACCGTAGGAAAATGCTTGATCAAGTAGGATATGGTTTGCACAGAACACAGCCTGTAAAATAGTTCGTAAAGTGGCATTTTATGGGATATATTTTATGGTCACAGTTATTTTGTGTCACGTGATATTGATTGCTCGTGCATTATTTATGGACCCGGTAGTATGTGCCAGAATCAATTTTAAAGCTGCCATCAGCAAACATATGGTCCCCAGGGCCCCCGCTACGTCAATGATGAAAGCGTAAAATATATTTCCACATGCAACATGTATCTCAATTATCGCGATTTTCTGATTAGGATTCACTGGGAGAAGATTTTATAGACAATGAAAGTATTTCAATTCTGAAATCAGTCATCATTCGAAGACACGCTCCTTTACAAACTTTTCATGAGAATAGAAGGACCCTAGTTTGACCCGTAAAACGGAATTCTGACCCTTAAAACGTTGGAAATATCCTATTTCGACCATTAGAATATCTCATGGGTCATTTTGACCCCCTTTAGAGAAATTTGTAACTGTCAAGACAGGTTTTTTGTTCCCTCATTTATTCAACGATGTATCTTGTGTACTATGGAATATAGCTTTGGTCGGAATCGGCGATTGAATAGTGAAGACCGTGGCAGTTTATTAAGTCACATTTTGAATCGCTTCACCTTTTTCAAATGATTGCGTTGTAAGAAATGCGTTTAATAAATATGATTCTTTACATAAAATACAAAATAAAGACTAGTTCCATGTCAATAGATCAAGCATATATACAAACAAGCAAGAACATAATTTACTATATGCTCTTCTATGAACTATAATTTCTCAATGCTTTGAAATAAACTTATTTGCAAGTTTAACGCTCGGGAAAGAGGTAAACGAGGTGAAATATCCAGTCATACCTATTAATTGGATTAACTTATTGTGATAATCTTGTCATTTAAAGTGCTTTAGCTTTCAAATAGATTGACCATGAAATTTTGAGTATTTCAAGAATGAGGTGAAAAAGCGTCAACAATTACAATAAAACGAATAATATCGAGTTTTAAAGGTATTCTTTAGATTATAAGAGTTCAATGGAAGTAACTGGCCAAGCGGAGTAACTCGGTAGGGACCTGTTCTTTACAAGAAAAAATCTGTTGGTACTTAAACCTTCAAATTTCTACTCATGATTTCCTCTTCAAAATCCGTTTTGACCCCTAGAATTTCTTGGTCGTTGAGTCCTTTGTTTTTGTTTGTTTGAATGGTGTATTTCAGTCATATCGCGGCGGCTGGAGCACCTAACCATGGATTCCTGGTATTTCTCACACCAGTACTACCACAACATCCTTTCTGAGCCTACAGCTAATCATCACACTCTTTCACACTTTCTCTTTCTCTATCCATCTATCTCTGAACCTCAGGGACCCCAAATCCTCGTAAACCTAGCATATTAGACTTGTTGTTTTGACATTATGGGAGCCCGCCAAGAAAGTGTGCCAAGTAAGCATTCTGTTCATCACTGTTTCCGCACAGTTTGTTAACATATGACAAGACTACAAGACTATAAAATTCTAGACTGGTCCAAATTGAACGAAGTTGCAGAAGATAATCTAAAGTTATTGATTTTTTTTTAATTGCTTCTGGAAGTGGAAAGCATTTTTGAAAATGAAGAATTACTCATTACAAGCAAGTAAAATGAAGTTTGCCTAACTTTTAGTGATTATAATGGATGCGTATGGATCAGATTGAAGGATCTCTTCTATCACTCAAATGTCCAATCAAATAAATCATTTATACCGGAAGTGAAAAGTTGATCTCCAACATTAGTTTGAACTATTTATATTTGTTTGCGACTAAATCGTCTTCAATACAGCCTATTGATGCTGTAGTTACATGCGAGGTTTAGGTCGCCAACCAACAACTCACTTTTTGATTAACCTTTTTCTTTTTAATCCCTGGCTCTTAGATTTTATAATTGAGAAAATGTTGTTGAGAAAGAAGATATTGATTTTAACAAACAATCTTTTCTTTTTGTATAACATTTTGTGACCTTCTGACTTTCTTTGTTGTTGTTGATGTTGTGTTGGTTTTTTTTTTTTTTTTTTGTGTTTTCCCCCCCTAATTATATCAACTTTAAACTTTCGTCTGCAAAACCTTTAAATTTTTACTGGTCTAAAATTTTACAAAACAGGAAAGAGTTATGTCCCTGATCCTACACTATAACGTTGTGCAGGATACTGGTAGCACTTCAGGCAAACGTTTGAGTCGAAACTGTTTGTAACCTAAGGGGTTAAAAGTATATTGCGTAACGTATATGCAAACTTTGATACCACAACCAACCTATCTTGTAGGAGGTCAATGAGTTAGGCTTGTAAATTCGAGGCTCGTTAGCCACACCTACTGGCCTCCGATAAGACAGGTTGACTGAGATATTAAATCTTTGCATCATTTATGGTTAGGCACGTGAAATAAACATACTACCTTTTATACCAATCCAATGACTGGATTTTCAAGCCAATATAGGAATTTGATTTGATTTGATTTGAATTGGATTAAATATATGTGTCTCGTCAAAGGAAAAGGGGGTTTCTGAAGACTGAAGAAAGTATCAACCCTAGACAAAATACGTATACTGCACGGGTTGGATTAGGGAGAGAGAAACTTTCGATATTTAAAGGTTTATCTCGTAGAAAGAATCTTTATTTAGGTTTACATGTATACTCTTTTTTGGATCACTGCTCCTAATAGAGCTGTGCTGCATCTCTGTCTCTATCTCCCCTCTTCCCCTCGCTCTTTCAATCTCTTTCTCTATCCATCTATCTTTATCTCTTTTCATCTCATTGCCCCCTCTCTCTATCTCTCTTTCTCTAAATCTCTCCTCTCTCTCTCTCATTCTCTCTCTACCTCACTCTCTCTACCCCTCTCCCACTCTTTTTCTCTTTCTCCTTCTTCTATCTGTTTTCACAATATGTTGGTTTCATATTAACCCCCCCCTTCTCTCTCTCCCTCCCCCTCCCTCTCTCTCCCATTTATTTGTTTACGTAACACATGGTGGGTCTCTTTTCGCCTGACGGGTCCCATTTATTAAGTATTTATGGGTAAAATAATATTGCATGTCCTCAGGGAGATATTGTATATTGAATCATAATTAAGGGATGAATGCTTAATATAATAATAGACTGTTACTTAATGAGAGATGTTAAACCCAATACCAAACGGCAAAATTTTAGACTGGGCCAAATTGAAAGGAGTCGCAGACAATTTAAATTCATAAAATATTAGATTTTCCAACTTTCTGGGGTAAAAAAACAACAACACACACACAAAAAAAAAAAAAAAACATTGTGGAAAATGAAGAAAATGTTTTCACAGTCGGTGGTAAACCTTGGTTAATTGGGCATATACAGTTTGTGTGTAGTCAGACTGGCTCTGTCAGTCGATAAACAGTAAGTCGTCTTTTGATCTATGAACATCTTCCTAGTTAAATGGGGGGGGGGGGAGTTTTGGGTCTCGTCCGTATTGTTCATTTTCTTGTCAGTTTTGTTAATTTCCTTCGCATTATTGTTCAAAGTATATGAGAAACAATATTTTCGCTTATTTATCATCTTTTCCGAAGCATTAGACGATACGAGCGACGTCCTCAGTAGAAAGTTTATTGTTTTGGGAGATAGTGCGAGACTTCTGGGAGCTTCGCCTGGTTCTTTAACCCTTGTCATGCTGTATAAATTACCTTACTGAATTGCTGTCAAATCAAAGGGCTGAAAGCACTGATAGCAGTTGTTGTTCAAGAATTAATAGTTCTTTATGAACTCAACTTCATAATCACATCTGATAGGAAAAGTACAAGCAGGAGGTGTAGACTAAGATCAGCCTGCACATAAGTGCAGTCTGATCTTAGTCTACACCTCCTGCCAAAACCGGAATATTCCGTGTTCAGCATGACAAGGGTTAACATGAAAATATTATTTTACCGTCGGTTTAACCCTTTACTATATCAAAAAAATAAAGACCTGGCGAAATTCAACGGTTTTGTATAGACGACACTTTAAAGTCTATCTTATTTGAAAAATAATTAAACCTTAGGGTAGAAAATATTGTGGGAAAAGAAAAAAATGCATGTTACAAGGAATTTCTTCTTTTTCCACAATGTTTTCTCAAGTATAAACAAACACAGGAACGTAAAAACGGGAATTGCACAGGACATGGTTAGCGTGCTTAACACAGCTTACTTTGCTAGTTGGCTCAGCCTGGATCTCGGACTGGCTATCGAGAGGTTTTAAGTCAAGTGCTCTACTAACTATGCTATTTTTCAAAGCCACACACGGTATTCTACATATTAGCCCAGTACCATACCATAAAAGAATAGCCTGGTCTAAATTCAAAAGTTTTGCAGAGGGCAATTTTAAAGTTGGTGAAATTCTAAAAGTCGTTGTCTTTTCGGAGTTGTAAACATTGTGGAAAATGAAGAAATTCCTTCATGATGTTTTCCAAAGTTTTTTTTTCTTCAACTTTCTCTTCCAAAACCAAACACACTGTACATATTAGCCCAGTACCATATGAAAGTTTTTCCAAAGATTTTCTCTTTTGGGCCGTCTAAATCGGGATTGTGTGGAAATGGGTTAACCAACACAATTACTACCGATTACTTTCCAATATGCCGTAATTGACATCTTGATAGCCGGAGCATATTTTGTTCAGAACGACATGAAGTAAAATGTTTCAGCGTGATTAGTCGGTTAATTATCTCCTAGTTAATAAAGATCGATGGCTGGAGGACCGGCTAAACCTATGAATAATTGATCCGCTTTTCTTCCATCTATAGAATGCAGCTCCGCCGTTTTTGTCCTTACCTCAATACAAATCACTTTAATTAGATTGTACTCCGTTGATTCGGAATTATGTATTTTTGGAGTGTACGTACAAATACTATAATACCGAAGAGATTTTCCAAAACCTACGCTTCATCCAATCAAATAACATGTTATAAGAACGATAAGATTTTCGTTTAAATGGGTCTTCGTTTAAATAGTAAACAAGCTTGTTGTTTTTGTTGTACTTTTATCTCGACCATCACGTAAATATGTTATATACTATAGCTATTTAATTCAGGCTTCACGGCAAGCTGCACATAAACTGTACTTCCTTTATATGGAACATGCTGCGCGTAGCAAATGCAAAGTTTTATGAGCGCTATATTAGTGTATGTATATCTATTTAATGAAATATCTACATACATTGAATATAGAAGCTCCCACCATATCTTTCGATATCATACCAGTACATTATTTGTAATTTTATCCAAGAAAAGGGAGAAAAGCTAATTGAACAAGTTATTCCGTTGAACTAAAGTTCCCGCCGAAAGGGAAATTTTCCAGAAAGTAGTCCATTTAATGTTTTTCCCAGATTTGAGATCTTTTGAAATTTTCCACCTATTCAACATACCCCTATTCAAATATATTACCTTGATAAGTGGTATTGAACATGGAGCTTTTTGTTTTAACCCATTCCCACACAATGGCGCTTTTTGAGGCCCCTCGAGAAAAATGTTTTGGAAAACATTTTGGAAAAAGAAGACATTGCTTTTTACAAGAAATCTCTTCATTTTCAACAATGCCTTACAACTCAGAATACAACGATTTTTAAGAACCCATTACTAAAAAATTGTCGTCTGCAACTTCTCTCAATTTGGGCCAGTCTAAAATTGTGTCGTCTGCTAACGGGTTAAATGCCAATCATATTGTAATAGCCATAAATTGTACTCACTTAAATCTATTCGTCAATATAGGAGTTATAGTTCAGATATGCTCAATTTCTGTTCGTTTTAAAATTTGACCTCGCAATGTGAAATTTCACAATGCGAGGTCAAATTTTAAAACGAACAGAAATTAAGAATCTTTGTATCAGATTGCACACTCGCTTATTATAGAGAAAAATGTTCCACCTTATCTAGCCAATTCCCACACAATCCCCCTTTTTACGAATGAAAAAGCTTTGGAAAACATTGTTGAAAATGATGAAATTGTTTGTATCAAGCAATTTCTCCATTTTTAGCTGAACTGGCCGAAGGCCACTAGAGCTATTGCGATGGCTTTTTACCGTCCGGCGTCCGTGCGTCCGTCCGTCCGTCAGCCAATCCGTCGTCCGTCCGTTAAACTTTTCCTTGTTAACACTCTAGAGTCCACGGTTTTCATCGGATTCCCTTCAAACTTTAACAGAATGATTGCACCATCATAAGGATCGTTCCTTTCGAAATTGCGTCAGATCCGTCAAGAATCATGGAAAAGGGGACTAATCAAATTTGATTAAAAAATCCTAGTTAATACTTTAGGGCCAACAATTTTCAAAGGATTCTCTTCAAACTTTCACAGAATGATTGTACCATCCTGAGGATTGTTCCTTTCGAAATTGGGTATGATCCGTCTAAAAACATGGGAAAAGGGGCTTATGAAAATTTGATTAAAAATTCCATTTAATCCTCGTTAACACTCTAGAGTCCACAGTTTTCATCAGATTCTCTTCAAACTTTCATAGAATGATTGTACCACCAAAAGGCTCGTTCCTGTCGAAAATTGGGTATGATCCGTCTAAAACATGGGAAAAGGGGCTTATGAAAATTTGATTAAAAATTCTATCAAAAATCCTCGTTAACACTCTAGAGTCCACAGTTTTCATCAGATTCTCTTCAAACTTTCATAGAATGATTGTACCACCAAAAGGCTCGTTCCTGTCGAAAATTGGTATGATCCGTCTAAAAACATGGGAAAAGGGGCTTATGAAAATTTGATTAAAAATTCCATTAAAAATCCTCGTTAACACTCTAGAGTCCACAGTTTTCATCAGATTCTCTTCAAACCTTCATAGAAAGATTGTACCACCAAAAGGCTCGTTCCAGTCGAAAATTGGTATGATCCGTCAAAAAACCCGGAAAAGGGGCCTTATGAAAATTTATTTAAAAAATCCTAGTTAACACTCTAGAGTCCACAGTTTTCATCAGATTCTCTTCAAACATTCACAGAATGATTGTACCATCATAAGGATTGTTCCTTTCGAAAATGGGTATGATCCGTCAAGAAACACAGGAAAAAGGGCCCTTACTAAAATTTGATTTAAAAATCCTAGTTAATAATTTAGAGCCAACAATTTTCAACGGATTCTCTTCAAACTTTCACAGAATGATTGTACCATCCTGAGGATTGTTCCTTTCGGAATCGGATATAATCCCTCAAGAAACATAGGAAAAGGGGCCATATTAAAATTTAATTCAAAGATCTTTGTTAACACACTAGACTCCACAGTTTTCATCTGTTTGACTTCAAACTACAAACACAGATGAGATGGGGTTGTCTTTATACTCAAACAGAAAAATTATACTTTTGTAAGAAGAGTTCCCTTTGGAATTGGTTCAGATCCATCAAGTAACATGGAAAAAGGGGCTATATGATTATATATAATTCAAATAATAAAACCCTGTAAACACAATGAAGCCCACAGCTTTGATAAGATTTTGTTGAAACTTTCGCAGAATAACTGGAAGGTCATAACTATCATTCTTTTCATAACAGGGTTTGAACTGTCAAGAAACACAGGAAAAGGGGCCTTATGAAAATTTCATTTATAAATCCTTGTTACCAAGTCCAGAGCTTTAATCGGATTTTCTTCAAACATTCACAGAATTATTGTACAATAATAATGATTGTTGATGTTTGCATTAGACCTGATTCGTCAAGTATCGCAGGAAAAGGAGCATTATGAAATTTAATTTTAAAATCCTTGTACCACAATAAAGTCAACAGTTTTCATTAGATTCTGTTTAAACTTTCACAGAATGATTATTCCATCATGAGGATTCTTTCTTTTCAAATTAGGCGTGATCTGTTTTGTATCATGAGAAAAAGGGCCTTTTGAGAATTTCATCTATAATCCTTGTAACCAAGTCCAGAGCTTTCATTGGATTTTCTTCAAACCTTCACAGAATCATTGTACAATAATCACGATTGTTGATGCTGACATGAGAGCTGATCCTTCAAGTATAACAGGAAAAGGAGTCTTATGATTTTTTTTTTTTTTTTTTTTTTTTTAATTTTTACACCAAGATAAAGTCTGCAGTTTTCAGCAGATTTCACAGAATGTTTGCACCATCATAAGGATTGTTTCTTTGCAAAATTGGGCCTGATTTGTCTAGTATCATAGAAAAAGGGGCAGTATGAAAAATTATTACCAAATCCTCATAAACACAACAATGTCCTCAGTCTTTATCAGAATCTCTTCAAACTTTAATAGAATGATTGTACAATCATTTGGATTGTTCCTTTGTAAATTAGGTCTGATTGGTTAAGTGACACAAGAAAAGGGACCATATAAAAATTTTATTACAAAACATCATTATTTCAATAAAGTCCCCAGTCTTTATCATTTTTTTCAGACTATCATTAGGATTGTTCCTTTGTACATTGGGTCTGATTCTTAAGTTTCACGGAAAAAGGGGCCTTATGAAAATTTTGTTACAAAAATTCTTGACACAATTCAGTCCACTGCTTTCATTGATTCTCTTTAACTTTTAAAGAATGATTGTACCGTCATTCGAATTGATCCTTTTGAAATTTGGTTTGTTCTGTAAAGTATCATGAGAAAAGGGGCCCTATGAAGATTTCACTATAAACTCATTAATTCAATAAATTCCACAGATTACACAGACTGATTGTACCATCATTCCAATAGTTGATTTTGACAGTGGATCTGATTATGGCAAGTGTCACATAAAAAGGGGCCTTATGAAAAACTTTCTTAAATATTCTGGTTAACACAATGGTGTCCCTTGATTTCACCGGATTGACTTAATTATTTCACAGAATTATTGTACAATTACTTAAATGGTTCTTTCCAGAACTAGGTACAATCCATCAAGTATCATGTAAAAAGGGGCCATATGATTTTTTTTTAATTATTCTAGTAAACATAATGAAGTCCCAATATTTCATCGGATTCACTTTTAACTTTCACAGAATGATAAAACCAACAGTAAAATATCACGGGAAAAGGGGCCTTATGAGAACTTGATTTTAATGTCTTTGTTAACACAATAAAGTCAACAGTTTTATCGGATTTTCTTCAAAGATGCATGGAATAATTGTGGCATTCGAAACACAGGAAAAGGGGACTTACAGATTATCATTCAATACATTCTTGTGATGAAGATCACAATCATTATCAAATTGTCTTTTAAATTTCACAGGACAATTGTAGGGTTGTAAGAAAAGTTCCTTTTGGAATGAAATTGATCCATCAGAAAACTCAGGAAAAGGGGCCTTATTGATTTTCATTCAAAACAATCCTGTTTATGTGATAAAATCCACAATTATTGTCAGATTCTGGTGGAAATTTCACAGAATGATTGTAGGGTCATAAGGTAACTTTCTTTTGGAAATGGAGTGGATCCGTCATGAAACACGGGAAAAGGGGCCTTGAGGATTGTTGCTTAAAATAATAAAGGGGATAAAGCCCTTTTTTATGCATTCTTCTTTCAGTAATTAACTTCCTTAGATATCAGATTTCCTTAACGGAAAATTTGATAACCAGTAGAGCGTCTCAGGCCCTCATGGGCCTCTTGTTCACTATGTTTTGTATCCAAAAAGAAGAAAAAAATTTAATTTCCGTCTGCAGCGTCTTTCAATTAGGACCAGTCTAAGATTTTGCTGTTTGGGAATGGGTTAAGAGCAGGCTAGTGCTTTCCATTCCAATTTACATCGAGATAAAGCATATAAGTTTTGGAATAACCTGCTGCGATATCGGAGCTACGAGGAAAGCAGTAGTTAGTCGCCCCTAATACAGGCTACGGTACTATTCTGGAAAAATGCCCGGGACCCCACGGTGCATTTGATCTTGTCGCGTTGCCTTGACCGATAGAATTATACCTCCACCCACTATGAAAATTAGTTGCATGGTCACTTCCCCGGAAAAGTTATTTGTGATAAAAGACCACCACGCCT
Organism: Fragum fragum; assembly: GCA_946902895.1. NCBI lineage: Eukaryota > Metazoa > Mollusca > Bivalvia > Cardiida > Cardiidae > Fragum > Fragum fragum. The sequence continues at coordinate 35,649,029 of OX336371.1, forward strand.
TTTCCTTCAACTCATACATGTATGTGTATAGTTTCATAATTCATGGGGTTTGGTTATTTAGATGCTGAATACTATGGAAATCAAGCCCCCCGCCGTCATAGCGCAGTTGGTAGCGCGTCGGACTTTCAAACTCGAGGTCCCGGGTTCGATTCCCGACGGCGGCACTCATTCTTTCCGACTACTTGTCTCTCACCAATGGGTCAATAATCGTAGACCTATGTGGGATAGCAGCTGGAGGCTAGGAAAGGATGTAATGGTAGTACTGGTGTAAGAAATACCAGGATTCCATTGTTAGTTGCTCCAGCCGCCGCGATATAACTGAAAGATTGTTGAAAGCGGCGTAAAACCCCATTCAAACAAAACTATGGTAATCAAAGTACTGAAAGTACTGTAAGCTAGCAAAGCATGAATTTGTTAAAGTAATCTTCTTTGCCAAAGGTTATGACAATAAATAAACGAGGTTAAAGTAACCAAGGAGTTATCCCATTCCCACACAATCACCCCTTTTTACGCCCCCAAGAAAATAATGTGGAAAATGAAGAAATTGCTTGTTACAAGCAATTTCTTCATTTTACGCATTGTTTTCTACATAAAGAGATACAATTGTATATATTTTAGAATTTTCAACAATTTGAAATTTTTGTCTGCAACTTCTTTCAAGACTCTGAGTCATTTTAACACGATGTGCTCAAGTGAATAAAAATACCCACGAGATGAACTTGCATAATAAGAACTACTTTTTGCTAGCTAATAAAAGATTTGGTTTTTACTCTATAGTTTATAAACGGTGTCATTTAGCCACATTGGTAAAATTTATACATAGCATGTAGCAACATTCCTCTATTGGAGATCAAAGTGTATGAAGTTATCTGATCCTTAGAGATGGTTTTCCTATTTTACGGTCAATGATGCTTTACAGGGCTAAATTAGTGTCGACCGGTTGACAATATCTGGATAGCGTCGACCTGGGAAATTACAAATTTCTGCATGCTCTTTGAGCTTGCAAATTTGTTTATATCTTCATAGTTCATTCACTCAACCAGTTAGGTTTTCGACCCAAATCATGTCGAGGATGTTCTACAAAAACCTTCCAATTACAGCTTATGATAAGCTGAAGCTGTAGTTACGAGGTTTCGGTAGAATATCGACGATGTGTTTTTTTAACGACGCTTACACTCTTTTCTTTCAATGCGCCTATTTAGTTATTTCGGGTGGTTTGAATAGCTTCGAACGCTTAAATATAGGACAAGCAATTTTTTTAACGTTGACCATTTTATAAATAAACTCTTATTTATTCATAAAAACTTCATTAAACAAATATTGTTATTAGCCCCACTGGCTTAAAGCTAGCAGGCTATTGTCATGATGTTGTCATGAACCGTCCATCCTTAGACTTCTGCTTTAAAAATATTTCTACAGAAAATTCTGTGTATATTTCAACCAAGTTTAACAGGAGCGATCCTTGTATGACCCTTTATCAGATTACCTCAAAGAATTTTGATCGGTGAAAAAATATGGCTTTTATGGCCGAGGCTCATTTCCATATATGGTACATATTAAAACTTCGAAAAGGCTCTTCAGAGAAAAGTAGTGGATGGATTTCAATCAAAATTCAAAGGAATGATCCTTCGGTGACCCCTTATAAGATTCATTTAAATGTACGACATATAGTAAACTTTGAATCTTTAAATAGAAACTGGGAGTGTGAGTTCAACCAAAATACGTTGGGTTGATCTTTTGGAGAACCTTTACAAGAATTCGTGAAAATTTTAATAGGTTTGATGATAATTTTCGGAGGCTTTTGCTAATTTTAGGTAGAGGTGAAATAGTGATGCAATGGAAAAATTGATATTGCTATGCTGAGAATATTTGTTGCACAGATGAAAGTTGCCTCCCTTTAAGTAAATTGCAAGTAAAATAATTCTTTATAAAATTCAGTTCCTGCAGTTTTGAAGAAAACTACATTAGCTGTATCGTGTAAGGATATTCAGGCCGGCGGAGCGATTCAGTCGTTCAAGCGCCTCTAGTTCATTGAAAAAAAAAAAGATTGCGAAGGGCTTTGCCATTTTTCCTATTAACGGGTCAGTGCTCTATATTGATAGTTCACATGGGTTAAATTAGAGTCTAGTGCTTGACAATGTCTGGAAAATGTCGGGAAAGGAATTAGCTAGTCTATATGCACTTTGAAAGAGAAACAAAGGACACAGATCAATTGAAGAATCGTCACGGGTCCATAAAAACAGAGGTGTACCTAATTGTAAATTGGTCCTTCCACTTTACAGTGGAAACTTTTGTCCTTGTTCAGAGTTGATATGACTTTCATTCGCTATTTACTTTTTTAGCGTTTTTTTTTTAGGAAAAAAAAGGTATTTCAAATCGATCAAACGGAAACAAGTTTTCTCGCATTTCCGCTCATGTCCACGCATGCTCATAAACTTGAAGTGAAAATCTATGTGATCGCCTCCATCTTGTTTCACCGCTGACGAAGATAATAACTTACTTGCTGAAGGTCAACAGCCTCCTTTTAGTCATGTATATTCATGAAAATGTTTAAAACTTTGACTTAATATATCCATAGTAAATTGTCTAATGAGTTGTCAAAATGAGAGAAATAATTTCCTTGCGTTTCAAGATAGAATCCGGGTCAGTAGTAAGTGGAGTTAGCGAATACGTGTAAACTGACTGTTCGTGTTTTGACCTGGCAGGGCCGAGCACATACACAGAATATGTAACAAGTTACAGCGATTAAAGCGCCTATTTAACCCCATCGCAAAAAAACAAAAACAAAAAAACTTCAACCTCAAATTCGACTATATATTTGAAACGGACATGTAGTATTTCAATTGTAGTAATATTATGCTCAACGAAAAAAAGTTTGAATTTTATCTTTGATTTCTTTACCTTTTGTCATTTAACCTTTTATCACAACACCACTAATTATCACGCATTGATGAAAAAATATTAAAAAAACGTCGTGATTAAATAAAAGATAATACAGCAGGTGGTCATGATTGATTAAATATGTTTAAACCCAACTTTTAATAGTATTTCAGTTATATCGGGGCGTTTGTAGCTCCTAACCATGGATCCCTGGTAGTTCACAAACCATTACTACCACTACATCCTTATCGAACCTCCAGCTGCCACTCCTACTTAGGTGTACGATTTACATACTCATATTGATGATACATGCTGGCATTATTGAGCGCGATTACTAACAAGCCAGCAAAACCGCTCTCTTGACTGTCAGTCCTTTGATTAAAATTTGTGAAAATTATACCATAGTTTACGTTTAAAGAATAGAAAAAGTATTAATATATTTATACAGATTGTACTCTTTGTCTGCATTTGACAGGCAGCCCAAACCCCCAGCAGTGCAAAAAATAAGTAAGATACTGGTGGTTCCACTCCACTCAGCAGTATAGTCTAGAAAATAGTTCTGTTAAAATTCCATGGGTATCCTTTTGATATAGCGTTTTCGAGTCTAGGCGATAGTTAAAATGCTAAAACCGTATTCTGCTCAATGCAAGACCGCTACTGCACTGTATCCATGTGCACTAAAGGATTTTCGCTGTTTGTTGTTTGAAAGATCACCCCCCCCCTTATCAAGCCATATCGAATTTGGGAAATCACGATGGTTGTAGAGTTTAAACTAAATTTGTCGAAAAATTTATTCCTAATGGTATCATTGTCCTAGCATGAATTTGAGGGCTAAAAACTGGTTTCAAGATGAACCTAGTACGGAATTTGTGAACTGAACTATACTATGTATAACTTGACCATTTTTTAAACCAGTGTAAAACGGACAGGAGTGTGGCCTGATAAGGACCAATGGAAAGAAAATCCATGACTGATCCTCATTGAACTTAAAAAATCAGAATACAACAGACGACGCATTTGGAACATTCCACAGACTCCCCGGGTTATCTCCTAACGTCGGAGAGAAATTATTTGGAAAAACCACCAATTACACGCGGAGTCACACAGTGTTGCTCCTTAACCGGTTTCAGTAAAAAAAAATCATATCAAATAGTTCAAATTCAAAATTTGTTTCTTTAATTGAACTACTCTGAAGTTCTAAATCTGATCTAGCTAAATGAATGATTATAAAGATACCAAATTAATATCGAGGCTTAAACTGCGAAACTGTTCTAAGAGTCTATACATTGGTAGACACTTAGAACAGTATGGCAATTAACTCTCGATATATACGGTCCATCGATACACCTTCGATGCAATCTATGCAGGTTCAATACAAGTGGTGGTTTTTAGCTAGCAAAGCGTCAGCTTTGATAGCTTAAGTTAACAGACAAAATTTGAAGTCGTCTCAAAGTTCAACGAGTGCAAACTGTCACTGGAGGCTTAACCACCTAATCCGTGAAATGCCTACGCCATAAAAAGTAGTTCTTATGTATTTCAATCATCTACTAGGTATTTTTAGCTCACTTGTGCACATCGTGTCCACAATGACTCTGATCAGAGTATTCTCAAGGTTGCAGACGACAATTCAAATTGTTGTAAATTCTTAAATATTTATATCTCTAGGTAGAAAACAATGTGGTAAATGAAGAAATTGCTTGCAACAAGCAATTTCTTCATTTTCCACATTGTTTTCCACAACTATTCTTTACCATGATAATGTCTGACAAAGTAAATTACTGAATAAACAATGCATTGCTAGCTTACAGTAATTTCAGTACTTTGATCTTTATTGTTATTATGCGGATAAAATTTGTAAATTAATACATGTCAACTTGATTCGTCTCCCAGTTGATGTTTGATAGTTATCGACAGCACAAATTTAAGCCTAAGCCAGCATTAAAATAGATTTTTCCGCCCCTACAAACATTGTACTTTTTTATTATCGATACCAACGGCTTTTCTGTCCGGGTTATTTCCCAGTCTGATGAAAAACAGCTGCTTAATCGTTATATCCCTGCCAACCTATAATCAGTAATTATATATAACATTAGGTCATTTTTTGTGGATTACCAGGCCGCTGACCGGTTGTTCAATAACTGTCGTAAACAAGTTTAAAGAATATCGTCAATGTGTAAATTGCCATTCTAAAGTATAACTTTGTAAATAAAATATACTGAGGGAAAAAAATTTAGCAATTTCGTACGTTACAGCCAATTTCTCCGGTGTCTAGCTTTGGATTCAAACCATATTTACACACATCGATCTTTTATGTGTTAGCCACAATATTTAAAAAAATCAGATGATTTCAAGGTCATACGTGTTTGTTGTACAGCGTCAAACATGGTAGGGGTAGTAAAAGTAACACAAAGATTCAATATCTTGTGTGTCCACCGTTTGCGCCAATAACGGCATCACAGCGTCTTCTCATGCTGGAAATGAGCCTACGTTTAATGGCCATAGGGATACGTTCCAGGTCTCTAACGTTATTAACGTCATTCCTGTCTCTTACTCTCCTACCCAGATGGACCCAAAGGTGTTCGATCGGAGACAGATCCGGTGATTTGGCGGGCCAATCCAACACATCAACATTATTAGTCTGTAAAAGGTCCAACGTGTGCCGAGCGACATGTGGGCGGGCATTATTTTGCTGAAAAATGGTAGCAAGCCCTTGATGCAAGAACGGTAATACCACTGGCTGGACAATTTCGGTGCAGTATCGAACGGCATTTAAGTTTCCCTGAATAGCTACCAAGTCAGTCTTGCCACGGTATGATATACACCGTTTGCGCCAATAACGGCATCACAGCGTCTTCTCATGCTGGAAATGAGCCTACGTTTAATGGCCATAGGGATACGTTCCTGGTCTCTAACGTTATTAACGTCATTCCTGTCTCTTACTCTCCTACCCAGATGGACCCAAAGGTGTTCGATCGGAGACAGATCCGGTGATTTGGCGGGCCAATCCAACACATCAACATTATTAGTCTGTAAAAGGTCCAACGTGTGCCGAGCGACATGTGGGCGGGCATTATTTTGCTGAAAAATGGTAGCAAGCCCTTGATGCAAGAACGGCAATACCACTGGCTGGACAATTTCGGTGCAGTATCGAACGGCATTTAAGTTTCCCTGAATAGCTACCAAGTCAGTCTTGCCACGGTATGATATACACCGTTTGCGCCAATAACGGCATCACAGCGTCTTCTCATGCTGGAAATGAGCCTACGTTTAATGGCCATAGGGATACGTTCCTGGTCTCTAACGTTATTAACGTCATTCCTGTCTCTTACTCTCCTACCCAGATGGACCCAAAGGTGTTCGATCGGAGACAGATCCGGTGATTTGGCGGGCCAATCCAACACATCAACATTATTAGTCTGTAAAAGGTCCAACGTGTGCCGAGCGACATGTGGGCGGGCATTATTTTGCTGAAAAATGGTAGCAAGCCCTTGATGCAAGAACGGCAATACCACTGGCTGGACAATTTCGGTGCAGTATCGAACGGCATTTAAGTTTCCCTGAATAGCTACCAAGTCAGTCTTGCCACGGTATGATATACACCGTTTGCGCCAATAACGACATCACAGCGTCTTCTCATGCTGGAAATGAGCCTACGTTTAATGGCCATAGGGATACGTTCCAGGTCTCTAACGTTATTAACGTCATTCCTGTCTCTTACTCTCCTACCCAGATGGACCCAAAGGTGTTCGATCGGAGACAGATCCGGTGATTTGGCGGGCCAATCCAACACATCAACATTATTAGTCTGTAAAAGGTCCAACGTGTGCCGAGCGACATGTAGGCGGGCATTATTTTGCTGAAAAATGGTAGCAAGCCCTTGATGCAACAACGGCAATACCACTGGCTGGACAATTTCGGTGCAGTATCAACGGCATTTAAGTTTCCCTGAATAGCTACCAAGTCAGTCTTGCCACGGTATGATATACTACCCCAGACCATGACGCTGCCGCCTCCAAAACGGTCATGTTGAATGACGTTGGCGGGATCCATCCGTTCGTCATCACGCCTCCAAACACACACCCTGCCATCCGCGAACATCAAATTAAAACGGGATTTGTCTGAGAATAGGACCTGATTCCACATTCGTCTTGGCCATCGACCGTGTAACCTTGTCCAATTCAATCTTGCATGTCTGTGTGCACGTGTCAAAGGAATGACAACGTAAGGTCGACGTGCGCGTAAACGTGCCGAACGAAGTCTGTTTCTTACAGTACGAGGACAGACCCGAGTTCCCGTTGCATTTCGGACCAAACCTGCTATACGAGTGCTATTGAGGAAGCCATTACGCCGTGAACACGTCACGATGTAATTGTCCTCACGTTGGGTAGTCTTACGTGGCCTGCCTGAACGTGGCCTGTCTTTGACGGTGCTTAATTGACGATACTTTGGTCTAAGTCTTGAAATGGAACTTTGGCTCACGCCAAAATGTTGAGCCACCTCTTTTACCATCATACCACCAGCCAGCATACCGATGGCTACGTTCCATTGGTCTAAGTTAAGCCCTGTGCGACGTCCCATTTGAATTTTTTTTTTTTTTTTTTTTTTTGTTTTAATGAGTTATCTTGTCATTGATGCTAACCAATAAACTGGGATAGATATTGTGGATATAGACTTCACGTACATGTGGAAGCACGTGCATAAACTGTTTCAGCAAAATTGCGTCAGACAGCCTTTAGAAGCGAGGAAAACGTGCTCTTAATGCATAATTAGTAAGTAAGCTTTTAAAAATTGCAAACGAGACTGATTTTATAAGGTTTATACATTTACGTCGAAAAATAATGTAGGTCGAAAAAATTGCTAAACTTTTTTCCCTCAGTATATATACAAATCAGAGGTAAATACTGGTACAACTTTCTAAATCAAATGCATACATATTGAAGGCACTGACTGCTATGACTTTGAGGATAAAATACATATTTGTCACAGGGACAGACTGATATAAATTTGTGAATAAATACATATTTGTCACAGGGACAGACTGATATAACTTTGTGAATTAAATGCATATTTGTCACAGGGACAGACTGATATAACTTTGTGAATAAAATACATATTTGTCACAGAGACAGACTGATATAACTTTGTGAATAAAATACATATTTGTCACAGGGACAGACTGATATAACTTTGTGGATAAAATACTTATTTGTCACAGGGACAGACTTATATAACTTTGTGAATAAAATACATATTTGTCACAGGGACAGACTGATATAACTTTGTGCATAAAATACATATTTGTCACAAGGACAGACTGATATAACTTTGTGAATAAAAGACATATTTCTCACAGGGACAGACTGATATAACTTTGTGAATAAAATACATATTTGTCACAGGGACAGACTGATATAACTTTGTGAATAAAAGACATATTTCTCACAGGGACAGACTGATAAAACTTTGTGGATAAAATACATATTTGTCACAGGGACAGACTGATATAACTTTGTGAATAAAATACATATTTGTCACAAGGACAGACTGATATAACTTAGTGAATAAAATACATATTTCTCACAGGGACAGACTGATATAACTTTGTGAATAAAATACATATTTGTCACAGGGACAGACTGATATAGCTTTGTGAATAAAAGACTTATTTCTCACAGGGACAGACTGATAAAACTTTGTGGATAAAATACATATTTTTCACAGGGACAGACTGATATAACTTTGTGAATAAAATACATATTTCTCACAGGGACAGACTGATATAACTTTGCGAATAAAATACATATTTGTCACAGGGACAGACTGATATAACTTTGTGAATAAAATATATATTTGTCACAGGGACAGACTGATATAACTTTGTGAATAAAAAACATATTTGTCACAGGGACATACTGATATAACTTAGTGAATAAAATACATATTTGTCACAGGGACAGACTTATATAACTTTGTGAATAAAATATATATTTGTCACAGGGACAGACTGATATAACTTTGTGAATAAAATTTAAACGTGTCAGATGAGCAGCCTGGTATAACTTTTGTAAATAAAATACAGACATGTCACGTGGACAGTATGATCCTGGATTATTTAGAATGAGACATAGTGATTGAAATATCTATATCCGTTTAAATTGATTGATCGAATGGGGTTTAATGCCAATTTTAATAGTATTTCAGTCATAACGCGGCGGCTGGAGCACCTAACAATGGATATCGGTATTTCTCACACCAGCACTTCCACTACATCCTTTCCTAGCCTCAAGCTGATATCCCAATTAGGTTTACGGTGAGAGACCTATTTCGGTTTAAACGCACATATATAACGTCGGTGTTATTATAAAATATCGTAACGGCAGCTCTAACCAAGCTGTATTTAGGAAGTTTTAGAATGATACCGACGATATGTTACCTGTCCAGTAAAGGGGGCCTAATGGAAACTACTTAGATAAATATTTTAAAAGGAGATTAAAAGAAACCAATTATTTAGTATGTACAATGATCATTTAGATTAAGAAAATTTGTTAAATCGTTAAGTGTCGATTTAGAAGGGGGCCAATGCAGTCCAGGCAGTTTGATCAGGATCGATATTTTATGCATTCCTACAAAATGTCCTTTTTTGTAATATGGTTCACATATCTTTACACGTAACTTCTATTGAGTTTTTATATCAATATACTAATAATTTATTTTTTAGTTTCGTCTATCAAAATCGGACGTTCTGATTGGTTGAAAAAAAAATCATATCTCCATGAACCAATTTTTGAGCACGCATCCATTTTGTATGCTTCCGCACAATATATTTCCATAAAAAAGTATCAAAATTCGTAAAGTTTTTTTTGCTTTTTTCGATCGATGCTATTACATTATAAGAAATAAAAAATATTCTCTCCATCTCTTTTACGTGATTGCATTTTTCGTTCTAGTTGAGAGCAATTTAAAACTTGTTTTATGAGAGTCCAACATTTGGTCTAATTTTTTGTAATCGAAATATTGTCTGTTCATAACCTGTCGGTGGATCCTATTTCAAAAAGAATATAGACCATAATTTGAAAGCGTTTAATTTGAAAAAGTGAATCTAAAATAGAATTAAAACATAATGGGTATGCGAGAAATTGCTTATCATTGGAAATGTTTCATTTCCTCAAAAAATATTGCAAGTAAACTATCGTTTAATTTGCGAATTGTATGCAAATGGGTTTGAACTTCAAATCGCTATCATGTCCATTTATACTAGAGTGCATTTGACATATCAAGTGGCTTGGAGAATAAGCCATTTTAATATCAGACCCATCATAAGCGAAGGAATATTGAAAATTAAAGATGTGTCAGCCCCCACCCACCCCCTCCCTGATCGCCCTTCTTACTCCGCCTATGAAATGTTTAAAATACCGACTCGTAGTGAAACAAAACAGAGAATGTTGGGACTAAATATCTGAACTCCCCGTGTCAGCTGTTGAAAGTTTAATGTATTGGGTGCTACAATTATATTGGACTTATTCATTGGTTGACTGTTACATTGAATGTATCATTTTCTGGGTTTAGTAATCAAACAGTGACTCTATTTACCTTGGATGTTGTGTTTTCGGTGAGTATTTTATATACCTTATAGTATCCATTTACTCTACAATCACTGGTTTTTACGTCCTTGTGATTTTATACTGTAGAAAAAATTGTTGAAAAGAAGGAATTGCTTGTAACAAGCAATTTCTTCTTTTTCCACAATATTTTCTACCCTACTGAATGGTTATTTTTCAAATTAAATCCAATTTAAATTGTCGTCTGCAAAACCTTTGAAATAGGACAGGTCTAAAAAAAACAGGTTCTGTCATTGGCCCACACTTTCGGTGCGAGTAATGGTGCATTTTCCAGGAATCAGGAAAGGGTTAAAAAAAAATAAAATAATAAAGATTAAATAGTATTTCAGATCGGCTCAGCTCCGAAGAAGCTAAGTCTGTTCTATTGTTTTTTTTGAAAATGAAGTATGACAAAAAGAAAATTTTACTTTGGAAAATCGTTCAAAAGCGAAAAGTTTCAGCTTAAGTCTGCATGCGCGATTCGCACGGTCTTATCAGGGCTAATATTTAAAAAAGCACTTGTGAGATGGTCCTATTTACCTGACAAGTTAACCCTTTCCCGTTTTTTGAAATTTTAGACTGGTCCAAATTCAAAGGTTTTGCAGACGACAATTCAAAATTGAATTTATTTTAAAAATAATCTTTCAGTAGGGTAGAAAATATTGTGGAAAAGAAGAAATTGCTTGTTACAAGCAATTTCTTCTTTTTCCACAATGTTTTCCCAAGTATAAAAACACAGGGACGTAAAAACCAGTGATTATACAGGAAAGGGTTAAGACCTGACTGGTCGCGACTGTCAATCTAAGAATCAATCAAATCATTTATTTAGAACGGAAGTGAGCTTGAACTTTGAACTCCAACATTGACCGGCATTTATGTTAAGCATTTTTTTGTTTTTGCGACTTAAACGCCCTAACTACAGGTAGTCAAAGCTATAGTTACGACGTTTAAGTCACCAACCAACCATTTTACATTTTTGTTACATGTTGCTGACCGTGATTTTGCTAAGAGAGGTGGCTATCGATCCGTCAATTTATTATATCTTAAGGTATTATTATGGGGAGTGATCGTAACTCGTCATATATGTTTACCACAAAGACCAATTTTAACGTTGTCTGGTGTCCGTGGTCGAGAGATAGAGCGTCGGCTTCTCGATCAAAAGGTCCTTAGTTCGATTCCCTGGAGTGGCTATCGATCTTGGTTCTGTCATTGGCCCACACTTTCGGCTCGAGTAATGGTGCATTTTCCAGGAATCAGAATAGAGAGTGCTTAATCTAAGTTGGAAGAACTCGTTTCCAAATCGATGTTAAATAAACAGGTTTTAACAAACGTTAAGGGAGATAAATCTTTTTGTACGAAATATGCCCCTTTTTTCTAATGCGATCTTGTATGTTGTTATTTTTGTTTGAACCATAGTTCTCATATCAATTTATCATCGATGCTGACATATAACATTATATAAACTACCTCAACTATTTTCGATAACAAATAGGAGTGCACCTAGAACTTAGAAATATTTCCAGGTTTAACGTCAAAGTTAAAAGGTCAATTGTTTTAGGGTCCGACACAAGCCGTCACAAACATTCTAGTTTTATCTGTATTCACCGGAGGCCAGCCAGGTTATTTTCACAGTCCTTTGTCCGCCATGCGTTTCCCCATCTGTTCATTGTTTTGGTCGGGCCTCCGTCAGCCTGTTGACATATTCCATAAGCATTTTTTTACAGATACTAATGGATTGATACCAAAGGAAATATCCTAGGAACACCATATCTCAGATTCCTTCATCATTGAATTTGTATAATTATTGCGAGAATGTTTTTAGGTGAACCTAACTCAGATTAATTCAAGAAATTGTGAGCATGTGATATACATGGTTTAAAGTTAAGACATTTTTATCTCCAAAAGCATGTATTAGATTTGTATAATGTTTTAGCGGGAATGATCCTTGGTCTACAGAAATTTTGTTTGGATTATAAACATGGTTTGTATCATCTTCGCCTCCTAGCGCTTTATGAAACATAAGAAAATCTAAAATCGTCTTCTATGATAGCAATATTGTTAGAGCGTCCTCCGTTTATCCGTCACCCAGCCTCTCCGCGTGATTTAACCTTTTTCTGTACAATCCGTTGTTTTTATGTCCCTGTGAATTTGTGATTGAGGAAATACCGTAGAAAAAGAAGAAATTGCTTTTAACAAGCAATTTCTTCTTTTTCCTCAATTTTTTCTACTCTAATGAATGGTTATTTTCAAATTAAATTTTCGTCTGCAAAACCTTTGAATTCGGACAGGTTTTGCAAAACAGGAAAGGGTTAACCAAGAACTTAGCATTTGTACTTTCTTCTGAACTGTCCAAAATACAGGATTCATATTTTGTGTGTGGATACCTCTCAATGACAGTCATTTAGAAAGGGCCAAATGTCTAGGATCAGGATCATAATTCTCTAAAATTCTTATAAAAGCTTAAACCCAAAAGTTAACAGTCTATATTCTTTTGCAAAAGGTTTACATTTGGTATGTAGGTATTTGACAATGATTGATCTCTATGGAGAGTTCTGTATTCAAGGTCAAGGATAAAGTCTTAACCCCTTTCCATTAGATAACTATTAAAACTTAATAAAAAATACAAACATATCGCTTCGTTTTACCCTGTTAAGATAAAATGACCATATTTGACACGTTGATTGCTCTCATCATTATGCATCTGCTATTACCAAAGTTAAGGTCATCTGAAATATTCATTTCAAATTGGTGACAATTATCCCTTATATGAGCGGTGCTAAAATCCACGAAGTAATGTTAAACAATATCCTTTCCATGGAACTGTTCATTTGATATGATTATACCCTTAGATGGTCCGCTCTTAGATTCCCTAAAACGTATTCCATGATAAATTGACCTTTATTGATGGGGCTTATAAACATCATTTGATCGGTAACAAAACCTGACTTTTAGCCTGAGATTGCGTAAGCAATCTGGGGCTAAAGTTACAATGCTAAAAATTCAAACCTATGCAGAGTTTAATGTGAAAACATAATGTAAAAACATCTATCGCAATCAATGTGATCTTCTGTCGCTTGAAAAGTAGATTGGATTTGACCATAAATTAATACGCCCGATTGAGGCGAGAAGGACGAAGGCGAGATATGGCGTATCTCGACGTACAGAACATTCGTTTGAGTGTTCTGAATTTGGCAAAATTATCAAAACTTAACGAGTGAATGGAAAGAAAGAAAGGAGATATTTAATGCATTGGAAATTATCAGACATATATAATCATATCATATTGTTTAGAAAAATAAGGTGTTTGTTTCATACCAAAATAATATTACTTATTCTACTTATTCTGTCCATATATTTTTACCTCCGAATTCTACCCAAAGGATGCAACGTCTACATACCGCTTATGAGAGGTGTACATAATCATGTTAACCTGGTCTCTCGCTCTCTTTATCTGGAGATTATAAAGCGCATGTTTGTTTGTTTGAATTGGGTTTTACGCCGCTTTCAACAATCTTTCAGTTATATCGCGGCGGCTGGAGCACCTAACAATGGAATCCTGGTATTTCTAACACCAGTACTACCATTACATCCTTTCCTAGCCTCCAGCTGCTATCCCACATAGGTCTACGATTATCGACCCATTGGTGAGAGACAGGAAAGGATGAGTGCCGCCGTCGGGGATCGAACCCAGGACCTCTAAATTGACAGTCCGCTACCAACTGCGCAATGACGGCGGCGCATATTTACATTACGAAATTGGTCTGTGTGGTAGAATACTCACATCGCACGAAAGAGCCTCCTAGTCCGAACCTGGCTACCCATCTCTCTCACTCTCTAGCTCTCTCTCGCTAGCCCAACTGGCTGTAAGCCAACGAGCATTTGTCATGATGTGGTTTCCGTCGTCCGTCCGTCCGTCCGTCCGTCGACTTTTACTTTAAAAATCATCTTATCAGAAAGTACTGAACATAATTCAACCTAACTCAACCAAAATACACAGGAAGAATCCTTGAGTGGCCATTATAAGATCCATTCAAAGCATTTTGATCGGGTGAAAAATATGTAACGATATATACATGTAAATATATCGTTACAATACCTCAACGGGATGAAAATTATTGCGGGCAGGTTGTGACCCCTAACGCATAAATTGGCAGATCTGCGCATAATCGACAGTAGATTTGGGTAGAAAGTATCACCTCCGATATTCAGACCATCAAACTCTTTCTGACCATATTATATATCTCCTGTATACATATCTCAAGCTTTCAGTGCTTTCAGCGCTTTGATTTAAACTGCTAGTTTGATTCCGTTGATTTTTCACAGGAATACTCATTGTATAAACCTATCCCGGATTCCTTTTGGAGAAATGTTGATTCAATGGTAGGTGTGGCCTTCAAGGCTTTTAATTGGTCAGTCGAAAGTACCTGTCGGGTGATACGCGCCCTCTTGCGCCTCAAGTTATTATCATTCTAATTATGGGTAGTAGTAGTATATTACTCGTTCACACAATCACACTTTTGACGCCTCTCAGGAAAAAAGCTTTTGAAAGAAATGTGAAAAATGAACACATTGCTTGTGACAAGCACTTTCTTTATTATCCGACATGTTTTCTGCCCCAAAAGACACAGATCTTTAAATATCACAAACTAAAAACGGTCGTCTGCTACTTGTGTCAATAAAGACCAAATAAATTTTTTATCATCTAGCAATAGCTTAATATTCATTATTACAGATTAGCCTGAACTTGACAATTCCAACATCTGTGTTAAATGTAGACACAGAGCAATCTTGACAGTCATAATGTGCATTTAGATTATTTCCTGATAGTCTCGAAAATAAAACTTTAAGCCTCTACAGTGCACAGATTTTGATCAGACGGTGTAGATGCACAGACTGATCTGACTGAGCCTAATCTTTACTTAAATCAATTGTTGCTTATATCACACAAAGGCTCAAGTGTCATTTTAATTAATATAACGTCGGTGCGCGAGCAAAATGTCGTAACTACAACTTTATCAAAGCTGTAGTTACGACATTTTGCACGCTGACCGACGATAAGTGATATTAGGTAACTACTATTAACCTATCTGTTTTTAAAAGGATTTGGGTCCTATATTATTCCGTTCTTCTTTCAACAAAAATCTCTATAAGTAATAGTACATTTCACTTTGTTTCAAATAACAGCACAGATTACACTGAAAGTCGCGACGGGACCTTCAATTTCTCTGTCTTTATTGGAATACCACCTGCGTTTTTATTGCGTTAAGTGGACTGGCTGTGACAATTTCGAATTATTTATAAGTCATTTGTCTGTTACTGTTTCTTTTAATGGTCAGTCACACGATCACTTTGAATCTCTACCTCTTTTGCCATTAACAGAAGTGAAGCTTGAGGGAGTCATTTCGAATCGATATGTAAATTTTGTTTTAAGTCTATCATATTTCATAGCATGGGTACCTTTTTAGAAGGAAAACGCAATTGCATCTTTAATTGACTTATTTACGATATTTTGTTTATGCGCTGGAGTCTTGCCACCTTTGACAAAAAGTATTCGATGAAAAAAAAATAAAAAAAAACCCCAAACAAACAAAAAACAAAATTTTGAATCTGTCCTTCGTACATGATATTGTAGTACAAGAGTAAATGACCATCTTACAATCAAGAAGAGTTTAGACCTTTCTACAATTCATATCAGCTTAGCCATATTCAGATTTTTGACAACTATTCTTTCGGTATATGTACACTTAGATTTTATTTTCTGAGCTATTTCTTGTGTTTTCTACATTAGGGACGCCGTTGTATAGACTTATCTTATTAAGAAGAAGATTTTTGTCATAGATTTAGTTAAGTTGCAATTATGCTGCCCGCAAACATTTACTGTCAAGGTTTGGGCATCCAAGTGAGGAACCATTGTTCATTTTTAAACTGACCAATAACTACTCATATTCATAACAAAATAAGGTAATCTTATCTACTCTTTCAATATATTTCTTTCCAACATATTAACCTATTATGTTTAAAAGAGACAAAGATATGGCACAAGAACTTAGCAGGTGGCATATGGTCGATCAGCGATCAAAATATCGAAGTTATATATCGTCGTCGTCGTTCTAAAACGACGTAACTACAGCTTGAATCAAGCTGTAGTTACGACGTTTTAGAACGACAACGACGTTATAACTGTGTAGTTAAGGCGCCTTTGTAAACGATATCTAGCTTTATCTAAATGTACAACTGGTGAATTTTATTATAAACGCATCACCAGAAAAAAAGACATAAATTTTCTTTTGGGGTATAATGTTTTCCTAAATCTCGTTTCTTGAGAGCGTCAAAATCGGATAAGTGTGGGAATGGGTTAATCAATTTGAAGATTAATTTTCATGTAAAACCGTACGCGTATTATCTTCTATATTCTGTCCGAAGGGGGGAGTAAATAGCCACCGGTTCGTCTGTCCGTCCGTCATTCCGTCCGTCCGTCCGCCTCGATATCGCCACAACCTTTGGGCCAAATTTGATGAAACTTCACATGTGAATTCCTCATGATATTGCGCCGACTACTTTTTCCCGGTTATTGAATAGCTCCTAGGTCAAGGTCACAGTTCAAGGTAAAACATAAAGATTGACCTTGTCCAGAGCATAGATCTTGTAATAAAGGATGGATTTCAAAATAACTCGGCGCAGTTGTTCTCTACAATAAGTAGATGTATCATTTGAAAAAAAAATCAGGTAGCTCCACGGGTACGGCTCAAGGTCAAATATGAAAATTAAGCATGTCTAGAGCATTGATCCTAAAATTATGGATGCATTTCGAAATATTTTGCAAAATTGTTCTCTACAATGAGTAAATATTCCATTTGAAAAAAAGATAGCCCCAAGGTCAAGGTCCCGCCTCAAGATCAAACGTTAAAGATGCGCATACACCTAAAATGAATAGATTTCGAATTAACTTTGCACAATTGTAGACGTGCCATTTGAGACATATTTTCAGATAGCTCCGAGGTCAAGATGAATGTCACAGCTGAAGGCTGTACGTTTAAATTAAGCATGTCTGCATTAGGGCAAGCATATATCCGCATCTTCGTCTGTTGGCCCGCCCGAACCCTTCACCCCGTCTATTTTATACTTTTTGTGACAGGGCTATATTCGGGGAACGTAATCCGTCTCTGATGGCCCTTCTTTTAAGGACCATAGGGACATTGTACCCTTGCATCCTGAATTATGGTAGTTCACTGTCTAGATGTGAACATAAGCATCAACAAAACAAACATTTGCTATCTTAATTCGGATTGTGCCACTATAAAACATAGATTCAAATTATATTACAAGTATTTACAAAGTGTAATCCGAATTGCTCCAAATTAAGAGTTTCAATCGAGCACTATAGTTTCGTCGTCAGGCGGACAAAATGTCGTTAATAAAGCTTGAATAAAGCTGTATTTACGATATTTTGCTCGCCCAACGACGATTTGTCACTTTACAGCAATCTTATTACCGATACTACGGTCATTTAACCCATTCCCAGACAGCAAGATTTTAGACTGGTCCAAATTGAAAGGAGTTGCAGACGGCAATTCAAAATTTAAGAAATTTTAGATTTTTTAAGCTTTCTGGATAGAAAACATTGTGTTAATTGAAGAAATCGCTTGAAACAAGCGATTTCTTCATTTTACACAATGTTTTCCCAATTGTTTTTCTTGGGGGTGTCCAAAAGCGTCATTGTGTGGGAATGGGTTAATCAGAGGAAAAGATGCGCGGAAGAGCAAATGTTGACATTTTCGCCAATTAATTTTTTTTCAAAAGGACTCGTTCGTTTTCAATTTCCATTCATTTAAGTGCGATATATATAGAAATATAGTGGTTCTAATCGGTTACCATGGAAACATAAATCTCTCGAGACATTTTAAAACACTTCGTCTGCAGATATGACATTCTTTTTTCATTTGACGATTTTAAATTGGAAAATTGTTTTGAAATGAGACATTTATGTCATTTTACGCAAGTTATGCCTCACGCACATTTTCTATATCAGAAGTTAGTGCTAACGTTTTCACAATTATTTAATTTTACTCTCTGTCCGAGTTTTTGGCTCATATGTTTTTCGAAATAAAAATATAGGTACTAAACCACTCGTACAGGGAAATTCAATATCAGCGTCCATTTTTCTCGTAATCCTTGCTTCTATGTCTACAAAAAGACGAGTCGAAATATTAAAGGTGTGTAAGATATGTCCCCATTCATTTGCACATCTTGCGAAGAAGAACCCTAATTTTAGGAACCTATTTTAAGTCCCAAAATTTTTTACCGTTGTTATGTCACAGTTTAACCTAAAATCGGAGGTCAAAATTGTAGACTAGTCAGAATTGAAAATCTTTTCAGACGACAATTTGAAATTTATGGAATTTTAGATTTTCCAACTTTCTGAGTAGAAAACATTGTGTAAAGTCAAGAAATTAGTTGTTGCAAGCAATTTCTTCATTTTGCACTATGTTTTCACAATCGTTTTTCTTGAATGGCGTCAAAAAGCGTATTTTTGTTGGAGTGGGTTAAAATATCTCCCAATGATGCTAAAAGGCCAATAAGCACATTTTTACTAGATCCCTGTCCAGCCATTTTTTTACCTGAGATCTTGGTAAGGCCAACAATATGTTACCAATATTTATTACCTTTGACATTGTTTCACATCTAAATATAATCATAGTTTATATAGCTATTTCATAAATGGCTGAAACAAAGAAGATAACTAAATCAATGTGCGAAAAAAAGACACCTTTCGAGTCATCATAAAATGGTGTTGGTGGTTGATAGAAATTGATGGATGGCGGATGTCATTCAAAGTATCAATCGACCAACCAAATTTGTAGTTACGACATTTACGTCGCCAACCAACCATTTTAGTTTTGTTGTTACATGTCACTGATCATGAATTTTGCAGAAGAACGTCATTTAATATCTTAGAACTTCATACTTCTTGCTAAAAGAGAACCATTTATAAAAATGAGTTCCAAACACTTAAACAAGACAGTTGATCTTTGATCCAATCGGAGCTGGCTCATCAAAATAAGAAGTGTTCAAGATTAACCCGTGTCATGCTAACCTCGGAATAATCCTATTTGGGCAGAAGGTATTGATACAGCCTGTGCAGTCTGATCTTAGTCTACACCATCTGCATGCCCATTTTCAAGCCACCGGAGATTTTGGTGTTTTGATGCAATTCTAAACTAAACTTGATTATATTCAGCATGACTATTCTATTAGTCAAAATTGCAGCCTGGCGTCTGACACCAATGAATAGTTCTATTGTTTAAATTTTCCTAAACGCACAAATTTGATATTTCATCAGTTCGAAAATAGGTATCCAAGGACCCTTTCTACTAGAGTTTACCAATACAAAATTTTCCTATAAATGGGAAAGAAGCTTGACTCTTTTTAAGCCGACAACCGATCGCAATTATCAACCAAAACATAGACTGACCAATCAAGTCTTTCATTTGGACCTTAGGTGAAGTTCGAACTCCTAAATGTAAGTTCAATTTTGTTATTGGGTGACTTTAGCCTCGTAATTATAGCTTTTTGAAACTTGACTTACGTCGCTTAGAACATTGATCAACATGTGCGGTCTGTTGGGTTTTCTAGCTTACATATTCGGCAGAATATTTAAAACAAACCACCTTAACTGAGGTCAATGGGCGGGGCTAGAGATCCATCAATTGATCTTGATTCTACAAATAAAATTTCCTATCTATAGAATTGGTCAAAGTTCGATCATAGACTTGTCATTAATCGTCACAGGCCTCAGGTGAGGTTTAGGCAACGATCATAAATGGTCGAACTAGGGGATCTATTTAGGTACACAAAGTAGAGTGGGAAATCAAAGGAACGTTCATAATTGACGGATCGCGATCTCAATCAAATAATCAATCGACTTATAAAACCATACATTTTGACCGGAAGTGAAGTTTGACCTCCAACATTGGCGGATATTTATGTAAAGCGTTATTTTTGCCTTCGCGACTTAAACGTCGTAACTCAACTTATTCCAGCTGTAGTTACGAGATTTAAGTCACAAACCACCCATTTTACCTTTTGTTACATGTTACTGTTCATATTTTTTTTTTATATATATATAAATGACGGCGTTTAATATCAAATTGGATCTTTTAGTAGGCGAGGCCAGCGATCCGTCAATTGAAATATAGCTTGTGCGATAAGAAGTGGCGCGGGCTGATTTTAACCCTTTCCTGGTTTTCAAAATTTTAGACCTGCCCAAATTAAAAGGTTTTGCAGACAACAATTTGTAGTCAAAATTATTGGAAAAATAATCATTCAGTAGGGTAGAAAATATTGTAGAAAAAGAAGAAATTGCTTGTTACAAGCAATTTCTTCTTTTTTCACAATATTTTCTCAAGTTTAAAAACAAAGGGAATTAAAAACCAGGCATTGAACAGGAAAGGTTTAAAAGAAGTATTATTGGGTCCTCGCGACTCTATATAACATTAGACTCACTGCGACTTTTAAACGAATTATATAGCGATAATAGAACGAAGACCCAAAAACCATTTTTTAACTGTTATTTACTACTAAATAACTATAAATAGAAATAGGGATGCTAAATACCTAATGAAACTTCATTTCAATTTCTTGTTAAGTTGCTGCTTACGTCTTAATTTACTTTTTCTGAAAATTGATGCCTAACATAGCATCCTATTAATATATTTCTATGACGCTATTTATATGTCTCATTCAGTGTGTAATCATGCACGAAACTATAGATTGAAGAAGGTATCGTCGCTGGGCGAGAAAAATCTCATAATATATCTTTGGTCAAGCTGTATTTACGACATTTTGTTCGTCCAATTACGATTTATTAACCACAATACTATATAGTATTCATGAAGGGTCAATGATTCATACAAATACATGGAGAATGTCTGGATTCCGGAACTGTACCTCTCTCGACCAAAGATTGTGAAGGTTCGGTTTATCAATTGCTTCTATCTTTCAGTTGTTGTTTTTGATGCGTAACCATTCAATTCATTCCACAGAATTTTGCTTTTTAACACATTCCTACTAGATTCCGTTTTACGTCCCTCAAGAAAAAGCTTAAAAATTCGCGGACAATGAAGAAATTGCTTGTAATAAGCAATTTCTTCATTGTCTACATTTTTGTTCTACTCAAAAAGGGCAAAGTTTTTTTTTGTTTTTAGCTCTACTGGCCGAAGGCCACTAGAGCTATAGCGATGGCTTATTCCCGTCCGGCGTCCGTGCGTCCGTGCGTCCGTCCGTGCGTCCGTCCGTCCGTCCGTCGTCCGTCCGTTAAACTTTTCCTCGTTTACGCGATAAAGTCCACAGTTTTCATCGGATTCTCTTCAAACTTTCACAGAATGATTGTACCAACATAAGGATCGTTCCTTTCGAAAATGGGTCAGATCCGTCAAGAAACACGGGAAAAGGGGCCTAATTAAAACTTAATTAAAAAATCTTCGTTTATGCGATAAAGTCCACAGTTTTCATCGGATTCTCTTCAAACTTTCACAGAATGATTGTACCATCATAAGGATCATTCCTTTCGAAAATGGGTGTGATCCGTCAAGAAACACGGGAAAAGGGGCCTTATGAAAATTCATTAAAAATTCAATTAAAAATCCTCGGTTACGCGATAGAGTCCACAGTTTTCATCGGATTCTCTTCAAACTTTCTCAGAATGATTGTACCAACATAAGGATCGTTCCTTTCGAAAATGGGTCTGATCCGTCAAGAAACACGGGAAAAGGGGCCTTATGAAAATTTAATTAAAAAATCCTTGTTAACGAGATAGAGTCCACAGTTTCCATTGGATTCTCTTTAAACTTTCACAGAATGATTGTACCAACATAAGGATCGTTCCTTTAGAAATTTGGTTTGATCCGTCAAGAAACACGGGAAAAGGGGCCTTATGAAAATTTAATTAAAAATTTAAATTAAAATCCTCGTTTACGCGATAGAGTCCACAGTTTTCATTGGATTCTCTTCAAACTTTCTCAGAATGATTGTACCAACATAAGGATCGTTCCTTTCGAAAATGGGTCTGATCCGTCAAGAAACACGGGAAAAGGGGCCTTTTGAAAATTCAATTAAAAATTCAATCAAAAATCCTCGTTTACGCGATAGAGTCCACAGTTTTCATCGGATTCTCTTCAAACTTTCTCAGAATGATTGTACCAACATAAGGATCGTTCCTTTCGAAAATGGGTCTGATCCGTCAAGAAAAACGGGAAAAGGGGCCTTATGAAAATTTAATTAAAAAATCCTCGTTTTCGAGATAGAGTCCACAGTTTCCATTAGATTCTCTTCAAACTTTCACAGAATGATTGTACCAACATAACGATCGTTCCTTTCGAAATTTGGTATGATCCGTCAAGAAACACGGGAAAAGGGGCCTTATGAAAATTTTATTTCAAATTCAATTAAAAATCCTCGTTTACGCGATAGAGTCCACAGTTTTCATTGGATTCACTTCAAACTTTCACAGAATGATTGTACCAACATAAGGATCGTTCCTTTCGAAATTGGGTATGATCTGTCAAGAAACATGGGAAAAGGGGCCTTATGAAAATTCAATAAAAAACTCCATTAAAAATCCTCGTTTACGCGATAGAGTCCACAGTTTTCTTCGGATTCTCTTCAAATTTTCTCAGAATGATTGTACAAACATAAGGATCGTTCTTTTCGAAAATGGGTCTTATCTGTCATGAAACAGGGGAAAAAGGGCCTTATGAAAATTTTATTAAAGAATTCTTGTTACCACTCTGGAGTCAATAGTTTTCATCGGATTCCCTTCAAACCTTCACAGAATGATTGTACTATCATAAGGATTATTCCTTTGAAATTTGGTATGATCATTCAAGAAACACAGGAAAAAGGGGCCTTATGAAATGTTTAATAAAAAATTCTCATTAATAATCTAGAGCCAACAATTTACAACGGATTCTCTTCAAACTTTCACAGAATGATTGTACCATCATAAGGATTGTACCTTTTGGAATCGGATATGATTCCTCAAGAAACATGGGAAAAGGGGCCTTATTAAAATTTAGTTCAAAGATCTTTGTTAACACTCTAGAGTCCACAGTTTTCATCTGATTGACTTCAAACTTTCACAGAATGATTGTACCATCACAAGAATTGTTCCTTTCAAAATTTGGTATGATCAGTCAAGGACCACGGGAAAAAGGGACCCGATTAAAACTGGATTGAAAAAGTCCTCGTAAACACAATAGAGTCCATAGTTTTCAACAAATTCTCTTCAAACATTCCCAGAATGATTATTACATTAAATGGATTGTTCCTTTCGGAAGTAGAATTGATCCATCAAGTTTCATGGGAAAAGGGGCCCTATGAAAATTTAATAAACAAAATCTTAGTTAACATGTAATGGCCATAGATTTCACCTGATTGACTTCAAACTTTCACATAATGATTGTACCATCATAAGGATCGTTCCTTTCAAATTGGGTCTGATCCATTGAGAAACATAGGAAAAGGGGCCTTAGGAAAATTCAATTAAAAAAATCTTAATTAATGCTTGTAAGTCCACAGATGAGATGGGGTTGTCTTTATACTCAAACAGAATAATTATACTTTTGTAAGAAGAGTTCCCTTTGGAATTGGTTCAGATCCATCAAGTAACATGGCGAAAGGGGCTATATGAAAATTCTTTTAAAAAAATCCTGTTAACACAATAAAGCCCACAGCTTTGATCAGATTTTGTTGAAACTTTCACAGAATGATTGGAAGGTCATAACTATCATTCTTTTCATAACAGGGTTTGAACTGTCAAGAAGCACAGGAAAAGGGGCCTTATGAAAATTTCATTTATAAATCCTTGTTACCAAGTCCAGAGCTTTCACAGAATGTTTGTACCATCATAATGATTGTTTCTTTCCAAATTGGGCCTGATCTGTCTAGTATCATAGGAAAAGGGGCTGTATGAAAAAGTATTACCAAATCCTCATAAACACAACAATGCCCTCAGTCTTTATCAGAATCTCTTCAAACTTTGATAGAATGATTGTACCATCATTTGGATTATTCCTTTGTAAATTAGGTCTGATTGGTTAAGTGACACAAGAAAAGGGACCTTATGAAAATTTTATTACAAAACATCATTATTACAATAAAGTCCTCAGTCTTTATCATTTTCTTCAAACTATCATTAGGATTGTTCCTTTGTACATTGGGTCTGATTTGTTAAGTTTCACAGAAAAAGGGGCCTTATGAAAATTTAGTTACAAAAATTCTTGACACAATTCAGTCCACTGTTTTCATTGATTCTCTTTAACTTTTAAAGAATGATTCTACCTTCATTAGAATTGTTCCTTTTGAAATTTGGTTTGTTCTGTAAAGTATCATGAGAAAAGGGGCCCTATGAATATTTCACTATAAACTCATTAACACAATAAATTCCACAGATTAAACAGATTGATTGTACCATCATTCCAATTGTTGATTTTGACAGTGGATCTGACTATAGCAAGGGTCACATAAAAAGGGGCCTTATGAAAAACTTTTTTAAATATTCTGGTTAACACAATGATGTCCCTTGATTTCACCGGATTCACTTCAAAATTTCACAGAATGATTGTACAAATACTTAGATGGTTCTTTTCAGAACTGGGTACAATCCATCAAGTATCATGTAAAAAGGGGACATATGATTTTTTTTTAAATATTCTAGTAAACATAATGAATTTCCAATATTTCATCGGATTCAATTTTAACTTTCATAGAATGATAAAACCAACAGTAAAATATCACGGGAAAAGGGCCCTATGAGAACTTGAATTTAATATCTTTGTTAACACAATAAAGTCAACAGTTTTATTGGATTCTCTTCAAAGATGCATGGAATAATTGTGGCATTTGAAACACAGGAAAAGGGGCCTTACAGATTATCATTCAAAACATTTTTGTGTATGTGATGAAGATCACAATCATTATCAAGTTGTCTTTTAAATTTCACAGGACAATTGTCGGGTTGTAAGGAAAGTTCCTTTTGGAATGAAATTGATCCATCAGAAAACACAGGAAAAGCGGCCTTATTGATTTTCATTCAAAACAATCCTGTTTATGTGATTAAGTCCACAATTATTGTCAGATTCTGATGAAATATTCACAGAATGATTGTAGGGTCATACGGTAACTTTCTTTTGGAAATGGAGTGGATCCGTCATGAAACATGGGAAAAGGGGCCTTGAGGATTGTTGCTTAAAATGATAAAGGGGATAAAGCCCCTTTTTTTCTTTATGCATTCTTCTTTGAGCAATTAACTTCCTTAAATATCAGATTTTTTTAACGGAAAACTTGATAACCAGTAGAGCGTCTCAGGCCCTCATGGGCCTCTTGTTTTGTTTTATTTCAACAACTTCAAGTAGCCGTCTGAAACATCTTTCAATTTGGACTAGTCTAAAATTTTGCTGTGTGGTAATAGGTTACAAAAGGAACCCGCTTTACCACTTTGCACTTTTACCAGAAAATGGGTTCAATCGACCAATAGCTAGCCCCTCCCACTGACTCCTTTGGCCCCGTCTTTGGACTCCAACAGGATGTGCCGCTTCGATTTTTAACGGCTTTATGTTGCAAACTTTATGGCCAGTGGCATGTAACAAAAAAGTAAAATTGTTGGTTCGCAACCTTAACGTCGTAACTACAGCTTGACTTAGTTGAAAGTACGACGTTTAATTCGCCAAACGAACAAAATAGGTCAATAAAAATGGCGGCCAATGTCGGAGTTGAAAGCATCAGGTCCGGGCTGAATAAATGATTCGATTGGTCGATTGATTTCCTTGATTGACAGTCGCGATTGGTCATTTGAGAAGCGCTCTACATTGTTTCATCATCCGGAACGCAGCAGTACTCTAACATAGGATCAACAAAAGCGGAGGTTTGGGGGTGGTGGTGGGCATTTTGCTATCTTGTCGACCCTGAACGCAGGTCAATTCCTTCAATAAGTCAATCGTGGGTAAAGATTTTGGGCTCGTCTACCTCATCCATATTCATGGCGTTATTCGTGAAGATTGCCTCTTATAACTTAATTAGTAGATATTACCAGCTAAACACCTTCCCTTGGGACTTTTAGTCTCTACATAGCACGGGAATGTTATGAACGAAATGAATATTAATAGACCGTGCTGTTACATCATTTTACCCTTCTTTACACAGAGAGGAAATTTGTTTCTACGGCATCGATGGCTTTTACCAGATAGCACAAAATTAGACTTGTTCAACTTGAAATAGGTTGCAAACCGTGTTTTAGAATAAGAAAAGATATAGCAGAGAGGAGAAAGCAGTGTGAGCTTATGAGGAAATGCTTGTTACAATAAATTCCTCATTTTACCACGATGTTTACCTTTTAATAAAACCCAAGGAGCTTCAAAAATGTATTTTGGTTAAGGAATGATATTTCTGAGAAACTATGAGAGAGAGTCGATTTTCAAAGAAAAAGAAAACGTAACAAGCAATTTCTTCTTTTCCCGCAATATTTTAATCATTTAGAATTGTTGCTTTTTGATAATCGTTTGAAATCCCTTTGGATTTGACCATTATAATTTGAAAAGCAGGACAAGGATAAACAATGAAGATAATATTTGGGTTTTTGTTGTTGTTTTGTTTTGATTTATGTTATGTTTGGTTTTATCTTCATTGAGGTTTGAACCTAAAAACCTAATCACACTGTATGAATTCGCTAGAAACTGATCGAGTTTTGATTAGATACATTTGGTTAAATGATCAGCATGTTTAATTCTTTAGAAGAATTTAAATTGTGAAAAGTTTAATCGAACAAATAAAGAAAACATTTCCGAAGATTAAATGGGATTATTTGGGCCAAATAGGAAATACTTTTCGAATCAGTTTAGACTTATAAAGTCCATTAGAAATGTTCAAGGGTCTTTTGATTTTGACTGTTTAACCCTTTCATGTTTTTCAAAATTTTAGACCTACCTACAGTGTATAAAATATTGAGGGAAAAGAAGAAATTGCTTGTCACAAGCAATTTCTTCTTTTCCTACATTTTTTTCTCAAGTATAAAATCATAGGGAAGTAAAACCCGGGGATTGTACAGAAAAGGGTTAAAGGGATCTTTTAACCTCTCAAAATAATAAATTGTTTTTGTTTTCTCTATTTGGAATTTACGGATAGATGGTCTCGCCAACCAAGCCCTGGCAAGCAGTTCCACATAGATATTCAACGGCAGGTTTTTCTCACAATTTATGGCCAAAAACATGGATTGATTGATTGAATGGGGTTTAACGCCTCTTTTAACAGTATTTCAGTCATATCGCTGCAGCTGAAGCACCTATCGACGATTATCAACCCTTTG
The DNA here is from genome assembly GCA_946902895.1 of Fragum fragum. Taxonomy (NCBI): domain Eukaryota; kingdom Metazoa; phylum Mollusca; class Bivalvia; order Cardiida; family Cardiidae; genus Fragum; species Fragum fragum. The sequence continues at coordinate 35,676,863 of OX336371.1, forward strand.
GTGAGAGACAAATGTCGGAAAGGATATGTGCCGCCGCCGGGGATCGAACCAATGACATCCCATGTCCGGTAACATGGAACAAAGAATTAAAATGGTTAGTTGGTGACCCTAATGTCGTAAATACAACTTTAATAGTAGCCAGCAAAAATGGTTCGCATGAATGTCGACAAATGTTTGAGTTCAAAGTTGATTCCGGTCTAGATAAATGATTTGATTGGTTGATTGTTTCTTTAATCGGCAATCGCGATCAGTAAATTGATCATATGTGTGACATTTCATTTTCTATTTCAATAAGTCTATATTTTATCGTTCTGTAGCAAAACATTCTCGTTTTTCTCTCTGCTTAGGTCTGGTTACAAACGAGATCATTGGAAGAAAGTGTTAGGCTGTGAATGACGACGTTAAAAGCTCGTGTCAGCGGCTGTAAGCGGAGACAGGCATGGCTGAGGGATTTGTGGGAAATCCCAATTAGTCGCTAATTCGGAACGACAACATACCGGGGAAACAGACAATTTCTCTGGAAATTGTTAGAAAAAGGCTAGTCGTTCCATTTTGGTGATTGGAATTTAATAAGGATAAAGTAATCTAAACATGGAAAGCGCACCGGAAAGGTCGGGAGGATATCGGGAGCATCCGGTAGTCGACGAGGTCTCCGGTATTGAAAGACCAGGGGGGATTGTTCTAGGGTCAGATCCGAGTCCACTTGACGTTGAAGAGAAAGTGTCTTTCTGGAATTTATTCAAAAAGCATAAAATGTCGGTGCTTGTAGATTGCCTGGTGTTTGGAATATTTGGTATGGGCGTGGCTTTTCTAGGCCCCACCCTATTTGATCTTGGATGTCAAACGAAATCCGATTTAAAACAAATGAACTGGGTGTTTTTCGTACAACTTTTGATGACGATGATCGGATCCATTACAGCGGGATTCCTGGCTGGAAGGTAAGTTCAATGACTTTATTTTGTGCCATTCATCCAAGTATGGTATCGTTTAAATTTAGACGTTTTTACGATGTATTTTAGCTATCATCCAAGTACGTGATTATTATGTGCTCTGAATAAGCATAGAAATTTGTGCAAATATTGATAGTCATTATACTGGAATCAGCCTGGTCGATCTGTCGGTTGCCTGGTCGGTCGGTATGTCCCCGCAACCTTGTCCTGTCACAATCACGTAATATTTGGTATTTGGAAATACGGATGTGCAGGAAGCAAAGTTTGGGAAAACTCCATAGACATTAACAGGTAATTGTCCCTTATTTTACTTAAAAAATCGTGTCTGGACAACTCCTCCTATTTTTTCAGTCCGATTCGCTTGATATATGACAGTTGTCTTCACTAAGAGTAGAAAATATACAGGCCGTTTTTTGTTCATTTATCAAATTTCTATCAAAAATAAATGAGCTATTGACCCAGGTCTGAGGGCTATTTTGAGGAACTGGAGAAAAGTACCTCTGAAAAATACTGTTTTAAAAAAGAAGAAAATGTTTGTAACATTTTTTTCCTTTCGCAAAATTTATGCTAAAGATATATATTTTGTTATTGATGACGTTACTATCGGTCATGGCGTCACCAATCTCTATAAGTCATCAGTTCTATCATTAACCCTTTCCTGTTCAAACCCGGCATTTTGCGTCGCTGTGATTTTATATTTGTAAAAACATTGTGGAAAAAGGAGAAATTCCTTGTAACAAGCAATTTCTCCTTTTCCCACAATATTTTTCTACCACATAGGATAGTTTCGTTTCAAAGTGCATTCAATTGTAATTGTTGTCTTCAACTTCTTTCAATTTGGATCAGTCTAAAGTTAAAAAAAAAAACAGAAAAAGGGTTAATATCAAACATGTTAAACGTATAATGATAATTATAATGACAATAATATCTTTATTTAGAGAAGGTTACTAATTAAGTCATCATTACACGTATTCAAATAATGGCATGGTGGTTAACTTATTTACAAAAAGGCTTTCGAGAAACAACAAGCATTAACAACAGAAAGTGACAACACAGCCACACACAAACACATGCGCGCTAATTACGTTAAATGCCTGCGTATTTGAACTTTTGAACTTTAATTCCATCACTGGAACAATGGGGACCGAGTAAAAAACTATTTCCGGTAATGTCAAAAGGTCAGACTTACTGGTCTGAAACTACCTTTGATTATTTCTTTTAACTACTTTCAAATTGCCTCTTTCTAACAATTTTGGTGTGACATAACTTATGACGCTGTTTGTTTCGCTTGTCAATTTGTTACCTTCCGTTGACTTTGGGTCATATGCTAATGAAGTCACGCTGTGTTGACAACCGAATTTCGTGATATTTAAAAATAAACAAGAGCTCCGCTGAACTAAAGCCTCTTTAAGCCTATCAGATTACCGCGAAGACATTATCTTAATAAAATGTAAGTGTTAAGCGCCCGTTCCAGCGTATTATTGGCAATTGGCTAAATTTTTCTTATCTGGGTATCAGAAACACTGAAACCTTCCTTTAAGGGATTGATACAGTCACACACAATCCTGCTTTTTACGCCCCTAAATAAAAATTTAGGAAATCAATATGGAAAACATTGACAAGCAATTTCTGCATTTTCACATCGTTTCTACCAAGAAAAATAGAGATATTTGAAACATGATATCAACATCGTTTCATCAGTACTGGAAATGAGACATCTATAATACTCTGGCATTTGTTTTGCTTTATTTTGTTTTTCATGCAGTTGGGTTATTTTCTGTAATTTTCGATAGTTTCCGCAAATTGCCTAATCACAGTAATTTCCTTTTTGTTGTCTATATAGTCTGTTGTTCAGATAGGATCCAGTAAGAACTCTAAATTTGTGATCTCCTTCGACGAAGAAAAATATTTCAAATGAGCATTTCTCCTTTTTAATAAATATTTCAGCAAATCATCATATCATGGATCGGAAAAATGTCATTAAAGGGACAAAAGAATTTCTTTTTTGTTCTTGTTTTTAAATCTCTTTCTCAAAATTCAGTTTCATTGGAACAGAATAAAACATAAAATATGTTCATGTCGGCATATTTGTAACAATTATGGATTCGTTCAATAATATTTATGAGCTATAACGTGAAAGGTTTTAACCTATTTCTACACAGCGGTGCTTTTTGGCGCCCATCAAGAAACTTGCTTTGGAAATCATTGTGGAAATGAAGAATTTGCTTATCATAAGCATTTTCTTCATTATCCATGATGTTTTCTAACCTGAGATACAAATATTTTTATAATTCCATAAACTTGAAAGTGTTGTTTGCAACTTCTTTCAATTTAGACCAGTCTAAAATTTTGTTGTTTGGAATAGGTAAGACGGTCAAAATAATCGGAACAGAACATAAAAGAGCCTATCTTCATATCATCGATGTCGTTCTAAAACGTCGTAACTACAGCTTGACTCAAGCTGTAGTTACGACGTTTTAAAATGACAACGACGATATACCCCAAAGTCTTGTACTAAAGAATAACATATACAATGTACAAAATAATATAAGAGACACTGTCTGACATTTCAAATAATTGGATCGTCTCTATCAAAGATCGATTAACTAATTAAGTAAGTCATTTACATCGGAAGAAAACGTACAACTCCAATCATTTATCTCACATGCATTTTTTTTTTTTTTTTTTTGGAAACTTATTAAACATTGTAAATTTTGCTCATTCAGGCTGTAGCTACGACGTTTAGGTTGCTAACTACGAAATAATTCTTTTATTACATGTTATTGTAATTAAGTCTTTCAAAATAACGCCGCTTAATATTTTCCCGTCCAATCCTGTGTTTTAATAATTGAGAAGTCGTTATAGGAAAAGAACAGATTGCTTGTAAAAAAGCATTTTTTTTTCTACAATATTTTCTCCCTAATAAATGGTTCTTTATCAAATTGAACCCACCTCAAATTTTCATTTGCAAATCCTTTGAATTTGGACAAGTCTAAAATTTTGAGAAACAGGAAAGGATTAAAATCTAAGTTGAAATTCCTGTAAGTGGTCAGTGGGCGTGTTCAGCGACCTGTCAATCATACAAGAACCTACAGTGTAGGTATTGAGCAGTCTGGGATTGAATGTAGAATATTAACCCTTGTCATGCTGAACCCGGAATATTCCGTTTTTGGCAGAAGATGTAGACCAAGATCAGACTGCACACAAGTGCAGTCTGATCTTGGTCTACACCTCCTGCTTGTAATTTTCCTGTCAGAGTTGTTATGAAATTGATTTGTAAAAGAAAGATTGATTTTTGAACAAGTTCTATCAGTGCTTTCAGCCCTTTGATTTTACAGCAATACAGTATGGTAATTTATACAGCATGACAAGGGTTAACTGGTCGGCGCAAAAATATTTTAGTCAGAAGATAAATACAGAGCGTTAAGTTAAGCCTCTGTTCACTGTTGTGAACAGTTCAGACCAAAAGTCAACTTTAAGTCGCGTGAGCATCAGAGCGCGTGTATGCGTTCATGATACAGGTAAAACCGATGAATTTGAGGATGCGCGCAATAACGCATGCAATTTCAACATATGAGCACACACTCGGTAAAAGTAAGAATCTTCATGCTTTGAGTGCAATTGTAGTAGTGCGCGCACAATTTATGCTCCTGATCGCTGTATGTTTGATTGCGCACAGTTAAATTTTGTGAGTAAGCTTGTATATTTTACGCTCGTACGCTTTTATTTAAGCGTGGACGACCTAAAGTGGACTTTGACTCATTTAGTGCGTCATAGACAAGGTTGTGCGAACCACTTGGCACACAAGTAAAATTGTTGGAAATGTCAGAGTTAGCCAAATTAATTGTCAATGCAAAGTTCAATAGAGAAAGAATGTAGACATTTTCCTTTGGGTCAAACAGAAGCTAATTATTAGCAAAAAGGGGTAAATCATTATGTTAGCTCCTCAGGCTGAAAGCGGGCGCACGTCATTCCGTCCGTTCGTCAACTCTTACTTTACAAAACTTCTTCCTGGAAAGGACCTTACAAAGTCAAATAAAAACATTACAGAAATGATCCGGGGTACATATATCAAAAATGATTCACAGGAATTATCTTTTTATGACCCTTTTTCAGATTTTTCTATAGAATTTTGATCGGTGTAATAATGGGGGGGGGGGTATTTCAGGTAAAAAACATATAGTGATGTAAAAAGAAATAATTGATACTACTTAAATAAAAATGTTTGTTTCTTAAAAGAAACTTTTAACTTTTAACTAACCCCCCCCCCCCCCTTCAAAAAAAAAAAAAAAAAAAAAAAGATTAATTCTTCTAAAATATGTTGACTTCTTTGTTAAAGAATTATGCATTACCTGTATCATAAGGAAATTCGGGCCGATAGAGTGGTTCAATCGCCGAAACTCCTCTAGTTTGAAAAGATATTCTTAAAAAGATATTTGCAGGTATATAAAAAACAACTCCTAATGTAAAGAAAATAATATCGGAAGCCTGACATATTGCAGCGGAAAGTGAGAATTGTTTACTCACGTGACGGAAAGATTGATCAAGTTCCAGACAGTATGTAATTGATCAGCACAGACAAAGATTGGTTCTCTTTTTTCTTGTAAAACATGAACGCTCTGTCCTTAATATAATGTAACTCAATCTAAAACCGGAAATTATCCGGACTGCCTTCAACAGTATACCGGAAGCGCCGCCATGTAATACATTTGGATTTATTTTCATACCGTCATTGTACTCTCTGGAATCAGATGAATGGCGCCATTGTTTCACTGAGAAAACAAACAGACACACAGAGAAATTCAAGACCGAATGTATCCACCGATAGCAAGACAGGAATAGACGTTATTACAGTGACTTTAGTATAGTTATACAGGTTTCACGGCCATTTCTGTCTCAGCTTTGATTTTCAGGGAATGGATATCTTGGAGTAGCGGAACACTATTTTAGTTAGAACAGCTTTCTCAGTTCATTTCAGTTGTCTATTCAAAATCAAATGTCAATATGTTGTCATTGCCTGACTCATGTATTATGAATGTAATTAATGTGTTCTGTGAAAGTTTCACTGTTTATTCCATACCATGTGTGCGAAGTTCAATACAATGAAATGGCATTCAAAGTTGAAGATGGGAACTCTCAAGGAAGATTATAACTTAATCTACTTTGCAGAAAACGGTTTAAATGATAACAACGATGTTACCTTGTTTTACCTTATTTAATCTTTGAAGTAAGCTGCCTATAGTTTTTCTCTATCCAAATTTTATAGCCCTATGTGGTAGGTAGGAAAAATTAACGAGAATGGCTATACCTTCCGTTTCTCGAATGGCGTAATTTGGCTTCATTAATTGTTAATCAATTCCCACACAATCCAGCTATTTACCCCCTTTCCCCCCCCCAACAAAGGATTTGGAAACCGTTGTTGAAAATGAAGAGATTACTCGCACGAGCAATTTCATTATCCATAGTATTTTCTACCCCAAATACATTTTTTTCAAATTTCACCGACTTTAAATTGTCGTCTGCAACTTCTAACAATTTGGGCCAGTTTTAAATTTTCTCGTGTGATAATAGGTTAATTGATTATTGTGTCCTAAGGAGACTGCTGTTTAATTATCATTATCATCATCATTATTATTACATTACTTCTATAATCATCAAGCCACGAGGTAGCATAGCCTTTTCATCGTCTGCGTCGTTGTCGTTCAAAACCTTTGGAATTCGGTAATTTTTCAGGTATACTGATCGCATCCATTTTCTGTATTAAAAGAGAAAACTGGACAATCAAGGGAGCTAACTCTAAATACATTATTGTAGTAATTATTATCCTTCTTCGGCTTAGATTTTTATCAACTTTTGATAATGAATAAGTTATACTTTAAAATGGGGATAAGATAGAGAGATAGACAGACAGATGCAAAAATGCGTACGCGTTTTCGTTTCCTTTTCTCTCTCTTCCTCTTCCCCGTTCTCTCTCCCTCCCTCTCCCTCTTTCTCTCTCTCTCTCTCTCTCCCTCTCTCTCTCTCTCTCTCATTCTCTCTCTCAAATTGTTTATTTGTTGATATGAAAGTTATGTTTAAGGTGCTGCTGTTTTTATTGAAGAAATGTCGATGTCACGTGTTCATTGTTATTTCAGCTTAATGAAATTGACATTTTGAACCGTTATATATTATGTATTTTTCTTACATGGCCTGTTTCACGCAGCATGGTATTCAATTACAGTTTAACCATTACCAGGCTTCATAACCTTAGTCTAGATGCTTAATTACCTTTTTGGACGGAGTTACAGACGATACTTTTGCGTAGCCGTTTTTAAAAGAGAGAGAGAGAGACAGGCGGACAGACAAAGTGAAAGAGAGAGACAGACAGCGAGACAAACAGATGGGGAAAAGGGAAGAGGGAGACAGAGAGATAGACATGCACAGACAAACAGAGAGAAAGGTTATACGAGACCAACATATTGGATATTGTTCATATACCATATTTATATCTATATCGAGGATTAATCGCGATACTCCTATAAGTTTGGTTTAGATGTACTTATTTAAATCTGGTAGAAACTTGACTTAGCTTTCTCGGAGTCCATTTAATCAGATTTAATGAGAATATTGATCCTGTCGTTGATAATATCTAATTGATAATGACATCAATTAATTTAATGTAATGAGATATTGTTCTACATTGAGTTATAGAAGTGAAACTTATCATGCTAAATGGTACATTGTGTCGTCTATACAAAGAATGTTTTTTTTGTTTTATTTGTTTTATCCAGTTATAAAACTTATCATAACAATGGTTCTGTATTTATCTATAACCAAACGACAAAATTTTAGACTAGTCCAAATTGGAAAAAAACTGATAGAAATTCAAATATATCTATCATTCAGGGTAGAAAGTAATGTGGAAAATGAAGAAACTAGTTGTTACGAGCAATTTCTTCATTTTCCACATTGTTTTTTTAAACTATTTTCTTGAGACGCGTAAAAAAGTTGGATTGTGTGGGAATTGGTTAAACGGCTTCACACAACGTAATAAGATTTTTTCCTTGATTATCCCCATTTCCTTATCGTGTGAGTATGTACATTTCTTCAGCAAACTTTTATTTTTAATTGCCACACACTGAGTATCCGACAGGCATTTCAAATTAGTTATCAAACGGTTTTATTTTGCAAAATTGATGGTCAGTATCATGGGACAAGGTTCGATCCCCGGCGGCGGCACATATTCTTTCCGACAATTGTCTCTCACCAATAGATGGATAATCGTAAACCTAAATGGGATAGCAGCTGGAGGCTAGGAAAGGATGTAGTGGTAGTACTGGTAATACTAGGAATCCATTGTTAGGTGCTTCAGCCGCCGCGATATCACTGAAATACTGTTAAAAACGGCGTTAAATCCCATTCAATCAATCAATCAATCAATCATTGGGCAAAAAGGAAAAATATAAGGCTGTAGGTACGACGGTCAAGTCGGCAAACATACAAAATTATATAACATAGATGTTCACTTCTGGTCTAAGTTAATGATTATATTAGTTAATCCTTTCCTATTCAATGCCTGGTTTTTACGTCCCTGTGATTTTATACTTTAGAAAATATTGAGAAAAAAGAAGAAATTGCTTGTGACAAGCAATTTCTTCTTTACCCTCTATGTTTTTTACCACATAGGACAGTTACATTTCACATTGCATCCAATTTTCATTATCGTCGTCTGTAACCTCTTTCAATTTGACCAGTCTAACATTTTGAAAAACGGAAAATGGTTAAACTTTTTTTTTTTTTAAAGACAGCAACGTTCCGTCAATTCATACCAGGACATGTTAGATCATAGTCTCAAATCGCTCGACTACAAATTAGCAACTGAAACAAAAGAATACTCGTCTTCTTTTAACAGTCCTCCGTAAAATATTGCATAAAAAATGAAACATCCCTGGTCAAGGACGAAAAAGAAATTGTTATCTATACAAAAAGGTATGTGCCAATATTTTTGTTCTAGATACTTACAACTAGTAAATACAGAAATTTGAATTTTAATTAAGATGTAAAACGGCGAAAGAGATACTAAGATGAATAATAAAGATCAATGTTCATCCGTAGATTCTTTAATTTTTACCCGTCCAAAGAAAATGGGACCATCTAACAGAGAAGATCTTTCAATTGTGACAAGCAACTATCTAAAAAAGATTCGAACTATACCGGGACAATCACAGTTTTCTTAAAAAAAATATATGTCATTTAACCCTTTTCCACATAAATTAAACGGATAAATACGCTCGGATTTCAAGTACAATCTGGACATTTCGTATGCATGCGTGTGGCCAAGGCATTATACAAGTCAATTTCTTCCAGCCAATTCTCTTTATCGCTCGTTCAAGAAAAGCGATAATTATCCGTATCAAATGAAATGAATAATTCCACCCACTGCAACGGTTAGATATGACAAAACATCGATATAATAACCTTGTAGGCGACAGGAACAGACCTCGTATTAATTCTCGATTATGTTCAAAGATATTACATAACATCCCTTTCCCCATGAAAAAACGGATATTTAGCTAAATCCCACACAATCCCACGTCTTGAACCATTTAAGAAATGGCTCTAGAAAATATTGTGACAAAGGGAAGAATTTCTTCTGGACAAACAATTTCTGCTTAATTGTGACAAAAGGAAGAATTTCTTCTGGACAAACAATTTCTGCTTTTCTCAGACTGTTTTCTATATTAATTTGGTTTTTATTTTCTTAATGTTAACCCACTTCGAATATCTCTTCAACTGCATCTCCAATTTGGATCGGTCTTAAATTTTGATGTCAGGAAATGGGTAAACGCTAATCTATCTAAATCTTGGGAAAAGTAAATAGTATACTGACAAAGTTGCATGTGCAGATTGATCTTCGTCTATTCTTCCTAACGGTGCTGGAATAAATGACGCATCTCTAGCCTCCTTTCGCAGTGACCCCCTATAAGTCCAATCGACTGACATACCAAACGACAATCCCGGTCCGTGAATTTAGGACCAGTATTTAAACTCATTACCAAGCGGGAAAATGTTAGACTGGTACAAATTGAAAGGAACTGTAGATAACAAATCAAAATGTGTGTAATTTTTTATTCTTCAAATTTCTAGGTAGAAAACGCTGGGTAAAATGAAGAAATTGCCTGTCGGTTCATATTTTAAAAGGCCGCCGTCATGGCGTAGTCGGTAGCTCGTCAGACTCCTCATCTTCAATCATGGGAAGTCATGGGTTCGATTCCCGGCGGCGGCACGTATCCTTTCCGACTTTGTCTCTCACCAATGGGTGGATAATCGTAAACCTAAGTGGGATAGCAGCTGGAGGCTAGGAAAGGATGTAGTGGTAGTACTGGTGTGAGAAATACCAGGAATCCATTGCTAGGTGCTCTAGCCACCGCGATATGACTGAAATACTGTTACAAGTGGTGTTTCACCCCATTCAATCAATCATATTCTAAAAACAAAATGTCGGTTCATCGGGGAGGAAAAGTGTCTAGAGTACGGTACCGATACTCCAATGTTGCAAATGACATGTCACTTAATTAAGTTACCATTGTATTTGCTGGTGAACGTTGATTAAAAACACACTGGGATACAAATTGAACTACTTCAAAAACACTTGTGAATTCATTCAACGTTATATAATTTATACCGCTCTTGTGTGATGAAGTACCGCTTAAAAACTATTTCTGGTCGTTTTACAATGCTTTAAGCAATTTTACAAATTTAATCTTTAATGGAAAGAATTTGCTGATTGGCGCCTCCTTTTTTAGCTCACCTGAGCACGAAGAGCTCAGGGTGAGCCATTGTGATTGGTCATCGTCATGCGTCCGTCCGTCTATTAGCTCACAATCACAAAAAATCTTCTGCTAAACTAACCATGGAATTTCAACCAAAGTACACAAAACCCACCCTTCTCTTTCAAAACACTTCAAACATTTGAAATCCATGAAGAACTTTGGTTGCCATGGCAACTAAAAGTCTTCTCTCCCAAACAATAGGGCCTAGAGCTTTACATTTTGGAATAAATCATCATCTATTTACCTTCCTACCAAAATACTTCAAAAAATTACCATACTCTGAATTTTAGCCCTTTTCTGAGCGATCACTGATTTTACAAAGGAATAGAGATTGAAATCTTTAAAAACCTTCTTCTCCGAAACCAAAAGGTCTAGAGCTTTGATATTTGTTATGAGTCATCATCTATTGACCCTCTACCAAAGCACTTGAAGAAATTACCGTACTCTGAAAATGAGCCCTTTCTGTGTGATCCCTGATTTACATAGGAATAAAGAAGGAAATCTTTGAAAATCTTACTCTTCCAAACCATAATGCTTAGAGCTTTAATATTTGATATATTTCATAACCTATTGAGATTTTCTATAAATACTTCAGAGAACTGTCGTACATTGAAAATTAGCTCTTTTCTATACAATCCTTGATTTTAGATGGGGATATATAAGGATGTCTTTGAAAATCCTAAACCATTAGGCGAAGAGCTTTGATACTTGGTATGTATCGGAGCCTATTGACCCTCAACCAAAACTCTTCTAAGATTTGCCTTACTCTGGAAATTCGCGTTTTATTGTTAAATCTTCAATAAACCTTTGATATTTGGTATATATCATAAAGCCTTGGGTCATCATAACCAGTTGAGCTATATAGGACCATAATGGTCCTCTTGTTTGTACTAGTATTATATTGGGAGCACTGGCATATTATCTTAAGTATCCGTACCCAACTAGACTAGCTGCAAGAGTAGTTCCTACAATGTATTTGATCAACAAGTAATTATAACAACTTCACATTTACTCCAAGAACATTTTGCATCAGTACTCGCGTTCTATTAGCTACTGATTGAAAAAGACCTTTAGACGATCAGCGAATATTCTCAAACCATTCCCCCATGATCCCCTTTATCTATTGTTACGGCGTTGTGTCCAACATGCGTGCGTCCGTGCGTGCGTCCATGCTTCCTTCCGTCCGTAAACCTTCACTGTAAAAATCTCATCAGAAAGTACTTTACAGAATTCAACCCTATTTCAAAGAAATGATCCTTGGGTAACCCTTAATCAGATTCCTTAATAAGAAATAAAGAAGGAACAATTTTGAAATCTTTTTCTCCAAAACTATAAGGCCTAGATCTTTGATATTTGATATATATATTATCTAATGACCCTCTACCAAAATACTTCAAAAGATTTACCGTACTTTGAAAAAAGCCCTAACTGTGCTTTTCTGTGCTATCCCTGATTTTACATATAAATAAATAAGGAAATCTTTTAAAAGTTTCTTCTCCCTATCAATAATGCCTAGAGCTTTTATATTTTGTATAAATCATCATCCATTGACCCTTAACCAATATACTTCAAAGAATTACCGCACTCTGAAAATTAACCCTTTTTTGTGCAATCCCGTATTTACTTTTAATAAAAAAGAATATCTTTGAAAATCTGCTCCTCCTAAACCATTAGAGTGTTCATATTTGACATGTATCAAGGCCTATTGACCCTGTACCAAAATACTTCGAAGAATTATCGTAATCTGAAATTTAGCGCTATATTGTTGGATCAAATAAATTCCTTGGATTAAAGGAGAAAATTCTTCAAAATCTTCTTTTCCAAAACAATTAGGAATACAGCTTTTATATTTTGTAGATATCATAAAGCCTTGAGCCATCATACTCAGGGGAGCGATATAGGACCATCATGGTCCTCATGCTTGTTAGAAATATATCCCCTTTTCGATTTTTTGATACACAATCCATCCAAGCGTTAGGCAGCATTAAATGATTTTGTTATACATTGTGTTTCAGCAATTGAAAGAGAAAAAAGATGTTGTATGCATCATTTGAACTGTTGTCTGCAGATAACCCCATTCAAGACCAATGCTAAGTTTTGTTTAAATGGTTAACTCATCGCCAAATAAGAAAGTTTTAGACTAGTCCAATTTGAAAGACGTTGTGGAGTTAGTGAAATTCAAAATTGTTATCTAGAAAAAGCTTCTCCTCCCAAACCATGAGGCCTAGAGCTTTGATATTTGGTATAAATCATCATCTATTGACCCTCTACCAAATACTTCAAAGAAATTCCGTAACTTGAAAATTAGCCCTTTTCTGTGTGGTCCCTGGTTTTAAATAGAAATAAAGAAGGAACTCTGTAAAAATCTTCCTCTCCCAAACAATTAGGTTTAGAGCTTTGATATTTGGTATAAATCATCATCTATTTACGTTCCTACCAAAATACTTCAAAGAATCACTGTATCTTGACTAAGAGCCCATTTCCTTGCGATCCCTGATTTTACAAAGAAATAAAGAAGGAATTTTTCTTCTACCAAACCATGAGGCCAAGAGCTTTGTTATTTAGTATAAATTAATATCTATTGACCCTTTACCAAATTCTTCGAAGAATTACCGTAGTCTGAAAATAAGCCCTTTTTTGTGTGATCTCTGATTTACATACGAATAAAGAAGGATATCTTTGAAAATCTTCTTCTTTCAAACTATACGGTCTAGCTTTAATATTTTGTATGTATCGATATCTATTGACCCTCTACCAAAATACTTCAAATAAATACCATAACCTGAAAATTAGCTCTTTTCTGTACAATCCTTGATTTGATATAGGGATATAGAAGGATATCTTTGAAAATCTTCTCCGAAACCATAAATCCTAAAGCTTTTATTATTTGTATATATCATTGTCTATTGGCCCTCTTCCAAAATACTTCAAAGAATAACCGTATTCTGAAAATTAGCCCGTTTCTATGTGATCCCTGATTTGCATATGAATAACGAAGGAAGTCTTTGCAACTCTTCTTCTCCTAAACCATTAGGCATAGAGCTTTGATATTTGGTGTGCGTCAAAACTTATTGATACTTAACCAAAATACTTTGTATAATTACTGTATTCGGAAAATAAGCCATTATCTGTGCAATCCAAGATTTAAGAAGGGAATAAAGAAGGATATCTTTGAAAATCTTCTCATTCTAAATCATTAGGCCTAGAGCTTTGATATTTGGTATAAATCATCATCTATTTACCCTGTTCCAAAATACTTCAAAGAATTACCATACTCTGGAAATTAGCACTAAAGGTAGGATCTTCAATATACCTGAGATAAAAGGAGGAAATCTTTTTAAAAAAATCTTCTCCAAACAATTTGATATTTTTTGTATCATAAAGCCTTGAGCCATAATACTCAGGGGAGCGACATAGGACCATCATGGTCCTCTTGTTTAATTATAACTATTATTATTCGTGATTGCATGATCAAAATTATCCCTATTTCGTAAGCACAAAGCAATATTTGAATATATCGTGAACTCGAGTATGACGTGCGTGCTTGCAAAAATAAGCACTTTCTGCACATTGTTATTTATTGTATAGGAGCCGTTCTTTTATTCTCGCATTCAACCCATAAAGGGCATATAATAATTAACGAGATTCTATTCGTTATCTGTCCCTATGAGAATTTAAAAGAAGTTTGAACAAGTATTAGATCTGTTATTCTAGAGAGACGGAAAGAAGGAGTTAAAAAGGCGTATGTAATCTACAGTGAAGCGCAAAGAATCGATTAATAATTGATAATGTAACACGAATACCCATGACGATATCGATTGGGAGGTAATGTCGAGCAGTTTGTTGTAACAATACTCGTAAGATTTCCTTGTCATGATAAAGGAAGACATTTCTGTAAATCTGGCGACCTTTTTACCCTTAGCCCAATACCACACAACATCATTTTAATCAAAATTGAAAGATGTTGCAGACCGGATATTTTCAAGTAGATAATTTTTGACAAATCTTTGCCTCATAGAGTAGAAAACATTGTGGGAAATGAAGCAACTGCTTATTAAAAGCGATTTCTTCATTTTTCACAATGTTTTCCTGAGCTTTTTTCTTGGGGGTGTCAAAAGCGTAAATGTTTCGGAAGAGATTAACGGTTTGCCAGACTTCGAAATAAGAGATACGTCCAACTGAAATCGGTTACAGACAACTCTCACTAATTGCATTTTAAGCCTGTAAATAAGTGCAAGAAAATGAAACATGTACTGTCTTAATCCCTCAGTGTTTGCCTATATATCATATTGTGGTACCACGAAAAGTTATGTTTGGAAAAGGGAAAATAGTTTTAACTCGTTACCAGACGTCAAAATTTTGAACGGTGGCTATATACAAGTTTTGCTGTATATGTAATTAGAAGAAGTTTGAAAGCAACCTCTATTTCTAGAGCTCTTTAACCCATTCCCACATAATCCTACTTTTTAAATCCCTATAGGAAAGTAGCTTTATAAATCAAAGTGGAAATGAAGAAATTACTGGGTAAATGCACTTTCTTAATTTTTAACAATGTCTTCTGACTCAAAAGACAAAGATGTTATTTTCTTATTTAAATTTCATTTTAAAAAAATTCAACTTGTGTAAATTTGGACAAGTCTTAAATGTTATCTTCTGTTAATGGGTTAATCGGCAATTTTGAATAAGGTATAGGGTTAACTTCTCAGTTAGTGACATAAAATACTTTTTATGGAAACTCTAATCATAAAATCGCCTCCTTGGAATTAAAAATTGTAAATTTTCTGAACAACCAAACATCATAAAATGTATGTCTGGCTGTTCCATATCCGGGTGAAATTAACAACATCACTCTTCATAACATTTTGAAACAGTGCAGATAACATTTCTTCAAATTTAGAGGTTTTATTCAAATAAATTGCTCAATGTGCACAGTGCACCAAAAGAAGCTTAGCAAATAAATAACAAAACAAAAACTAACGTGATAATAAAGGTAGCATGATACAATATAATGATGAACAAAAATCGTGTTAAAAGCGAAATAGAAAGAAGGAAAGTGAGAAAGAAAGCGAGGGATAGGGAGAGAGAACAAGTATTATTGATTTTTAGGACTGTCAAAAGTTTTAAGCCTTTTCAAGCCACATTCATCTTATCTCATTACACTGTCCTCATGCTTTGCAGGTGATCCTGCAGGTCAGCGCGTTGACACGAGGTGTGTCGCTGTATCAATACAGTTTCGGATTAACCATACACTGTGATATTGTCTAAAACTCACTATATATGCTTATTCGATAACTTTTACTGACAATGTTTTTTATGTTATCAAATTCTAAGAAGTGAAAATATTTTTGTGAAACTAAAAATCGCAATCGGAAGTCTTTATAAATACTCTTCTCGGCTTTATTTAGCATGTCTATGCTATCAAATTCTAAGGAACGGAAATATTTTTTGTGAAACTACAAACCTAATCGGATGTCTTTATGAATCCTCATTTCGGCTTTATTTAGCATGTTTTCATACGTCTTTGAAAACAGCAAAGTATCCTTTCATCTCTCAATTGACAGATCGTGACTTGTCAAGCAAAAAATCGATCAGCCAATCAAATTAATCATTATACCGGAATCGAACTTTGAACTCCAACATTGGTCGCCATTCTGTGAACCATCTCAGTACGTTTGACGATTTTAAAGTCGTAACTACAGCTTATTCAAGCGGAAGTTACGACTTTCAGGACGCCAGCAAACCAGTTTACCTTTTTCTTATGAATATTGCGAAATAACGCTGTTTGATATCGAAGTAGAACTTTCTTTTGGAGTTCAGAGGGTGGGACAGTGATCTGTCAGTTTAAACTGACTCTAATCGAGAAGCGCAAATGTTTTTATCTTGGTAAAGGTAAAACAGTTTAAACTGACTCTAATAGAGAAGCGCACATATTTTTATCTTGGTAAAGGTAAAACAGTTTAAACTGACTCTAATCGAGAAGCGCACATATTTTTATCTTGGTAAAGGTAAAACAGTTTAAACTGACTCTAATCGAGAGGCGCACATATTTTTATCTTGGTAAAGGTAAAACAGTTAAAACTAACTCTCATCGAGAAGCGCGCGTATTTTTATCTTGGTAAAGGTAAAACAGTTAAAACTAACTCTCATCGAGAAGCGCGCGTATTTTTATCTTGGTAAAGGTAAAATGCAGTGCAGCAGCGATCGATGTAATCATTTCCCAATTAATTAAAATGGTCTTTGAAAGGTGTTTCATTATTTCAACCTTTTCAATCCTAGAACCTTGGAGCTCTTACCTTAAGAAGCATCATGAATGCAAAAGAAAGTTTGACATTGTTTTTTCTTTGTCGCTCAATGTTTTCTGATAATAAGGAATTTAACAGAAACCTGTGCCAAGGTTTTGATTTCGTCTGATTCTCCATTGAATTTTGAACCAGTCTAGACTATTTATTTTTTGTCTGTTAATGGGTAAAATGTCGTCTGCTGTAGAGATTTGTGTGTGGTTCGAATGGGCTAGGATTATCAATGTCAGAATTGATTAAAACTGTGTAAAATATTTCGGACTGTAATGGAAAGAAACCCACTAAAACCGGAATTTCTTGAATATTTCCCTACATATTCATACAGAATTACTCCAACACGATAGTAGACAGATTTAAACACAAAACCAAGTCCGGTAGGAAAATGTCATGGGTTCGATCCCCGGCGGTGGCACATCCTCACCAATGGGTGGATAATCTAAACCTATGTTGGACAGCATCTGGAGGCTAGGAAAGGATGTAGTGGTAGTACTGGTGTGAGAAATATCAGAAATCCATCATTAGGTGAAAAAGTCGCAAAGATATGACTGAAATGGTGTTAAAATGGCATTATCCCCCATTCTATCAATCAACCGGTAGGAAAAGCAGGTTTTGAGGCATGATACTATCACACTGCTATTTGTCTAAAGTTATACACTTCCAGGTACACAGCATGAAATGTTATTTTTAAAGCTGTTTTATAGGCAGTATTAAAACCGCTTTAGCTCCATTTGCCGGGGACAAAAGGGCTTTGTCTTTGGTCAAACCCAGAATAGAAGCTTGTCAAATTATGTATTTTGCTTTTTTTTATTTCAACAAGCAATTTACTCATTTCTCACAAAATTTCGAATTATTTTAGTTCTTGAGGATGTCAAAAAGCGTCATTGAGTGATAATGGGTTGAGTCTGAATCTTATGAGCACCTAATGATCACTGAACAGACTGTAAGGATGTGTAGGCTGTTCGGAATCTATACTTTGCACACATGTTAACATGTTGGAAATGTCAGACACACGCGCTCATTTGTTACAATGATTAGTTGACCAGTCGCTGACCCCGCCCACTTACTTCGTTGGCCCTGCCCATTGACTCCAACAGTCCCTCTTCGACTTGAAACAGCATTATATTGCAACATTTATTGCTAGTAGCATGAAAAAAGTAATATAGTTGGGTTGCGCCTTAATCGTCGTAACTACTGATTGAATAAGCTGCAGTAACGACGTTTAGCCGCCAAACAAACAAAAATGTCAACGAAAATGGCGGCTTATGTCGGAGTTAAAATTCATTTCTTGGCTAAATGAATGAATTCATTGGTCGACTGGTTATTTTGATTGACAGACGCGATTGATCAGTTATTTTTGTAACTTTGCAAATCTGGGAAGATTTATTTTTTTGTGAAAAAGTGTGATTTACTGAATGTTTTTAAGAAAATCAAAACAATGATTCTTTGGTAAAGTTTTTATCCATTTATTTTAAGAATTTTTGGTTCCGATAAATATCATGGACTTGGCGGGACTAATTCCCATACCTGGTTTATAAATGAAACATTGGTATTTTCTTCTTTGAAACAATGTTGGATTTCAACAAAATTTCACTGGAATTACCCTGGATGGCTCTTTTCCGGTTCCTTGAAGATACTTTGATCAGCTGAAAAACATGGCTTGAATTGTTTGGGATCATTTTCATGTATGATATATATGAAAAACCTTTTCTCAATAGCTACTAGATTGATTTAAAGATAATGATCAATGGATTTCATAAATAGTTTTTATGTCCTAGAAATATAACGTGGCTATTTTTTATATATTTTTTTTTTCTTCATCCATATAAAAAAGTTCTATGTTGTATAAGACTTTGGTGGAGGGATTTGGTTTCTCGCTCTATAATGCACATTTTTATACGTTTTAAGATAGTAATAATGCTAAAATGAACTGAAGAAATTGTTCTAGTATTTATAAATATGTCTTTAAGAATTCCATACGCGTTTTAGTAAGGTCGTTTGCACGTATCAGAAATATGATTTTGATGAGTATATTACCAACCATCACGACAGCCCTAATACTCCTGGGTATAATAATGTTATTGAAATTACGTCTGGATAGGTCTATTATATACTTTGGATATAAACCTTCTCTACTTTATGGCTACTTAGTGTTGTTAGAGATAAAATACGATAATCTTAAAGGTTTATCCCATCATAAGTCGACTGGATGATAGACTGATCCAAACTGGTGGAATTCGCAGAAGATATTGAAAAAATTGATTAAATTTGAAAAAAGTGCCAAATAAGGTAGAAAAAAATATGAGTGAAAGAGACATTGATTGTAACAAGCAATTTATCATTTTCTCACAGTGTTTTGTATAAGCTCATTGCTTCGGGACGACAAAAAATGGGGTTGTATGGTAATGGGTTATTTTATTTTATATTTACAACTTTTTATTCTTACTCATAATTGAAACTGTGTAAAAAATCTGCATTTAAGTTTAACCCATTCCCACACAGTCCCTCCTTTTTACGCCCCCCAAAAAACACTTTTGATAACATTGTGGTAAATGGAGAAATTACTTGTATCAACCAATTTCTTCATTATCCACTATGTTTTCTTTCAAAACTGACGAAAAAAAGAAGGTAAATGTCCATCAACTTTAAATTGTCGTCTGCAGCTTCTTTCATTTTGGACCAGTCTATAATTGCGTGGGAATGGGTAACGCATGTTCCAGACACCTCATTTCCCCTTTGTTTGTGATAAGACCACAACATAAGAATACTCAACAGAAGATGACATGTGCCTTGTCTGCAAAAAAAAAACCCTCTTAAAATCACATTTTTGGTGGCTGTGTTGTTCTATCCATTCAGAGTGTACTCGCTTTTTAACCATCATTATTTGAGCTTATGATCAGCTCAGTTATTAGAACACTCAACTTCAAACCGCGCGATTGCAGGTTCGATCCTCGGGCTGACCAAATTAACAAAGTAATCGTCTTCCTAGTGAGACATTAAACCGAGGGCCTGTTTGACCATGCTATCCATGGAGCTCGTTTATTAACCAAGTGGGGCTGCTAGTATCCTTGCACTATCCGCCGTTATAACTAACCGCCTTCTTTTGGTGTATATTATATATATAAATCAAGGAAATCTAAAACAAATCTTCTCTGAAAATTCACATTTGGTTTGAATAATTTTAGCAAGATCTGCACTTTTACTGGCTCTCTCTCCTCAATGATTTTGATCGGACGATAGACATGAATTTTAGGGATGGGTTTAACTGTTTATCTATAGAAAACATTACTTTTATGCACATTCTTATAAGAACAATATAACAAATATTTTTGGAAACTTAAAATAGCCTGATATATCGTCGTTGAATAAAGCTGCAGTTAAGACAATTAGCACACCCAACGCCGATATAAAATGTTCTGTTATCAAACAGAACCTGGACTGGTGACAAAACATTTTAGAATAACAAACGTATTCCTTTCTTACTGACAAATTTGAAAAAAAGACACTACCATAAAATTTTACAAAGTTACAATTGTTTTTATATATTAATCAATCACCAGAGGACAGTATTTTAGACTGGTCCAAATCTCACGAGATTGCTGGCGACAATTTGAGATAAGGTGTAACTTGGACTATATAATAATAGCCGAGTTTATATTTTGGGTCCTGTATGTTTGAATTTCATGAAATCTGGTAGATATACTCACTATCACTGATCAGTGATTTATTTATCTATCTTATTTATTGATTTTCAAAATAAATCCTCTTCGTCGACATATAAGGTAATATTTCAGGTTTATATCTTGGACTCCTTATTTTCGAATTTCATCAGATATAATGGACATGTTCAAGATAACTAACTACATAATTTGACTTTTTACTTAACTTAATATCTAACTCTATTTGTACTGCTGAAATATAAGAATTTAGTTGGGTCTACATATTCTAATCCTAAAAGATATCAGAGACGGTCACCGTAACAAATAGATCTCGTTTTTTTAGTTGGACCAAGAGGAAAGCAATGACAGGGTGACGAAAATCAGACACATAAAAATCTAAAATCGTAATCTCTAAAAGAACCCTCATTTGGTTGTGGACATTTTTCATACTTCATAGAAAGACCTTTATATGTCAATTTAAATAGTAATACTTGAGATAGGTAGATTTTCTTCTTAACCTTTGTTATGTTGAATCCGGAATATATTAGTACGAGCTCCATCGACAAAAGATCAGCCTTCACATATGCGCAGTCTGATCTTTTTGATCTCCTGCTTGTCCCTTTAGAGTCAGAATTGTTTTTAAGATAAATTTTCAAAATAATATTAAACAAGAATAATGCTTTCTATGCTTTTAGCCCTTTGATTTTCGTGTAATTTTCAAGAGGATTTAAATAATAGAGGATTTCAATAGAATTTAAACAAAAACGATGAAGAAAAGACTGCACCAGACCTAATTTTTCCCAGCAGACACCTTATGCTAATAGTAAGATTTGAAAAGATAAAAAACAACAACTATATAAAAAACTCGGGTAATTATACCTGGCTAATCTATACAATGATATCAAATTGACCCGTCCACTGACCTTCGACAAAAAAGTTCGACTTATACAGAAAGCAACGTTATTTTGAAATATTTATGGTCTGTGGCATGTAACAAATGTGGCTGGTTTGCGATAAAACGTCGAAATTACAGCTAGGTTAAGCTGTTGATTGTTGAAAATCGAATTTGACTTCCGGTCTAAATGAATGATTCGATTGATCGATCGATATTTGGTTGATAATGACAATCCGTCAATTAGACGAATATGGTCGTATATTCGAACAAATTTACTTATCTATGGAGTTGTCATCGAGCACGTTTTTCTGAGTATCACACAATATGTATCTTAAGTTATTATGCTGAAGAGAAATGCCTTCCTGAAATATGACACAGAATAGCATCACATTTAACGAATATCATCGCAAATCAAATTGGCCACTGGAATATTGCCTTCTGTATGTGGGTAAAGCAGAACACATCTTATTTGGGTACAGAAATAATTCATTATTATGAGAGAAGCATTGGGTCGTTTGGCTACAAAACAACGTAAGTTCAGCTTCACGAACTTAACATACGATATTATAGAAGTCCCTCGGTAATAAACACTTTCCACAAAGTCTTCTGAGGGTCATAAAATTATCAAAATATGTCTGGTGTTCGTCCAAACCATTGATCCGGTCCCTGAGTATAACATTCTAACGGGATTATTGCTGAAAATACAGACCTATATAAAATGCTGCATCAGACAACCGGGAAACTGCAAATACTGCTTTTCATGGAACTACCGCAAATTAACCCATTCCCACACAATAACGCTTTTTGACTCCCTTGAAGAATGAAAACATTACAGAAAATGAAGAGATTGCTTACAGCAAGCAATTTCTTCATTATCAACAATTCTAATCACCCAAAACGACTAAGATTTTCTTTTTCAAAGTTAATTAAAGAAAACTTGGCGTCAGCATATTGTTTGAGTTTGGACCAGTCTAAAGTTATATCGTCTGGTAATGGGTTATGGGTCAGTCAGAAGGGGGACATTGCAATAACAGTTTAACCTATCACCAGTCGACGAAAATCTTGACTGGTCTAAAGTGAAAGATGACAAGTCATATATATTCGTGAAAATTAAAATAATTACCAAACAGTGGAGAAAAATATTGTGATAAAAGAAGTAACTAATTTCAATAAGCAATTTCTCATTTTCTCACAGTGGTTTGTACAACTATATCTTTATGTCGTAAAAAGCTGAGTTGTGCCATAAAGACCTGTTCGGTTTGTTCTGTATAAGACTCTATGCCCATAAATGTCTTTATTATGTATTCGGCTTAACTTGGGTCTGTAAGAAAATCAAAATGAATTCAGAGTTAAATTGGGAGTCTTCAGGTCGATGAAGAGGTTTCTTTGATATGTAATTGCAGATAAGTAAAGAGCCACGGTTGCCCTATCAAAGCCATTTAAATTTTACTATGCGTAAAATCACTTGCGGATTCGGTTTTATTTTAACCCAAAATTGCGAAAATTCTAATCTCGAAAATATTACAATCAGGATAGACCTACGTTCCAGACAAAGCCTTTTTCTCGTTAAAATATTTCAGATGTGACCTACGGCCCGGGAGTGAAATTAACCAGTTGAATATTTGATATTACACAGGTTTAATTACTATGCAAATGAATTCGAAGCATACGGTAACATTTTTTTGTTACCGCAAAAAGTACGCCATGACGCATATACACATATCGAGGAATATTATACATCGATGAATTCTATTCTTCTTTAATGGTCTTATTGCAAAAATGTAGCTCATATCATAAAAAGATTGTCAAATTCGCGTTCGTTTAACGCCGAATTTATTAAACTCGTCGTCTAAAGCAGATAAACATCTCGTTTTTATATGTTTATAGATGACGAGTTCAATGATTCCGGTATTCCATGACCACCCATAAAGTACTATCTTTACACAATACACTTCCAACAACGGTGGTCCGCATTACCATTAGGGACCACTGCTATTACCTCAATCACACACAGACCCTCCAAATATATGATTTGATATAAACATCGTGAAAAGTAAAGAAATTGTCTGTAACAAGCGATTTATCCATTTCCCTCTATATTTTCTTTATTTCATGAACTTATGATTCATATTTTTTTTAATTTGCAGCAGTCTAAAATGTTTATGTCAGGTAATAAGTTAATATCTAACAGACCTATTCAATACGGATTAGCTTGCCGATTAAATCTGAGTGAACAATGTCGACTTTGTTCAGCCTGTGCCATCCGTGCAGATACCCAGGATATATTCTTGTCGCAATTCCTTGGTTGAACCTTTCCGCGAAACAGGTCTAATTCAAATCTGTCTAGAGGGACGGAAATTCGATCGTTTTTCGCCATTCCTTGTTTCGGAAAGTTAATCCGATTTGAAGACGAGAAAACTCGGATAACAATGTGTCATGAAAGGCGAGGATATTGTCTTTTCAACTAATTTCATTTGCAAGATTCCACTGTCGTGTTTCACTTAATTTGATAAATGTTGCTTTACGAGGTTTCGTATTTTTTATTGGCTGGGTTACGTAGGTCCGAATTACATAACTTCTAAAAGAACTTTTTTGTTGGGTTTGAACTGAAATGCGTTGTTAATTTATCATGAAATGAAATAATATATTTCTTTATTACCCATGCTGCTGCTGCAGATAGCTGCTGTCAGTGAAAAGGTCGATTGACTAATCAGATCATTCATAAAGACAGGAAGTGAATGATGAACTCCGAGATTTAATGCAAAATTTTAGACCCTGCCAAATTCAAAGGTTTTGAAGACGAAAATGTTAAGTTGATTTTAATTGAAAAATAACCATTTAGTGGTAGAAAATATTGTGGAATAAGAAGAAATTGCTTGTCACAAGCAATTTCTTCTTTTTCCACAACGTTTTCTCAATTATAAAATCACATTGACGTAAAAACCAGGGATTAACCAGGAAAGGGTTAAACGCCGTAACTATAGCTTATTCAAGGTGTAGGTCACCGAGCATGGTTTGCTGCTTGTTTTATGTTCATCAAACTAACCCCGGTTTGATATATCAGTCCAACTGCTTTGTTGGGGGTCAACGTGCATGGCCAGCGATTCGTTCATCTTACGCTGTGAAACCAAAATAAAAAAGTTGTTATAATGAAATATGAAATATAAATGATACCCGTTATGCATAAAGGGACCTTCTGAGAATCTCCAAAAGTATATACCTTGATCAGAGTGAGCAGACAGGCCCGGAGATATTCATTCTTGGTAGATTTTACTAAATGTAGGATAGGAATTTTAGCTAGTCATATAGTTTTAGGTGTCTCTTGTTTACCCTTGTCATGCTGAACCCTGAATATTCCGGTTTAGGCACACTGTAAAAAAAGTGTGTTAAGTTACACCAAAAAAGGTTGACAGCAACACCATTATTCGTGTAACATTTCTTTACACCAAAGTAAGTGTGAATTCGCACTTTCTGAGAATAGTTACCTCAACTTTGGTGTTAAATAACACGAACAAAAGTGTATAATAAGCAATGGACATTTGGTGTTACTTTACTCTTTTAATGGTGAAACTTCAAACTATTTTGGGTGTAAACTTTCCCTTTACACTAATTTACACTAGTTTACACTATTAGTGTAACTATACGCTAAATTCGGAGAAAATTTACTCTTTCAGTGGTGAAACTTCACACCATTTTGGGTGTAAACTTTCCATAAACACTAGTTTACCATAATTTTCACTATTCAGAGGAACTTTACTCTTTCAGGGGTGTAACCTCAATCCATTTTGGGTGTAAACTTTCCCTTTACGCTAGTTTACAATAGTTTACACTATCAATGTAACAATACGCTAAATTCAGAGATACCTTACTCTTACAATAGTGAAACTTTACACCATTTTGGGTGTAAACTCTCCCTACACACTAGCTTACAATAGTTTACACTATACAGAGGAACTCTACTCTTCCTTAGGTGAAACCTTAATCCATATTTGGTGTAAACAATCTTTTCGCAATAGTATACACCGCAAGTGCTACCTAACGCTAAATTCAGAGAAACTTTACTCTTTCAATGTTGAAACTTCAAACCATTTTGAGTGTTTACTTTCCTTTTACACTAGTTAACAACTGTTTACTCCATAAGTGTTACTATAGGCATAATTCATAGAGACTTTACTCTTTAATTGGTGGAACTTCGCTCCATTTTGGGTGTAAATTTTCTTTTTAAACTAGATCGCAATGGTCTTCACCATTAGTGTATATATACGCTATGTTCAGGGAAACTTATGGGTGCCCTGTGTTACTGAGGTTGCTAGAGTCACTTCCGGTGAAGATTGCTGCGCTTATTACCGTGAATGCATCCGTATGAGATTTTGGTGCATTTTGGAGACACGGGAGATTCTACTGCAGTCGTTTAGGCAGTACAGATAGCGCTAAGGTAAATAAACGTCATTTCACTGTTCATATCCACAATATAGACATGCAGTGTGGCTTTTGTTGAAAGGAAGTTATAAAGATGTTGATTATATCAGTCACGTTTCCATAAAGCATTGAAGTGACACTATTTTCTTTATTAGTTGTGGGATAGATGGTTGTCCGTCTACGTCTCATATAACCACATTGTTTAGCAATGTGTGGATCTGATTTTGAAAACGAATAACTATCAATTTGAGTGTAAATAAATGTCGAGGGTTTTTCGTGTTCCAAATCTTCTAGTCTATGAGTCTACCAGTCTAATAGTATAATTTTGATTTCGGCGCCATGTTGTGTTTTCGGTGAGCAAAACCGATCGAGTTTGAAGATCCCTTCAATCGAATGCTGTGCAAAGGGTAATGATGGCTCACATAATTCAGTCTTAATATGCTCTAAGTTTAGGGCCTGCTACATGCATCCATATCTAGTTATTGAAAGTGTTTAGCCTTTGTCGGTTTACTAAAATTATTGGGTGGAGTGAATCCGGGTCCATTCGCCCTAAAACACGTTCGCCCTAATTCCAGTTCGCCCAGGGTCCGTTCGCCCTGTTTTTCAATTACATTATAGCTTTCCACAATAAAAAAATTCTCGTAAACATTTATTTTTTCCTTTATGAGATGTTTAGGTTATTTAAGGTAGTTTTTTCAACTCATATTCAGACAAAATTTCAGACTGATCTAAAGTTGTAGTGAACTTGACTAGATTCCTAGAACTTAATAAGGTTAAAAGAAATATATTCGAAACGGAGGTGGTTGTATCAAATTCAAGATTCCAAATTATGTTTTCTTGAATTAAGTTATTACAAGTTGACAATCATGTTTTAATTTTATTGCCACAATTATAGGTTAAATAATATTAGAAGATTGATTTTGATAAAGATAGAATAATTATTTGACACGATCAATTTGTTATAAAAATTTATCAAATCACAAAAAGTATCATTTAGAAGTTACCTTTTATCAAAACGATGAATAAATATACAATACACAACCCCGTCCTAAACGTTCAAAGAAAGATTATGGGTAAAAGTGTGGGAATTGAAGTAAAAATGTTAAATTAAATTAACCCATTACCAGACGACAAAATTCTTTATGCGTCTCAATAAAAAGGCTTTGGAGATGACAATTGAAAGTTATAAATCCCAAATGCGTTTTAGGACAAAATTGCTTGCCACAAATTGGAATTTTTTAACACCCCCCCCCCCTAAAAAAATTCACGAAATTTAGATCATTGAAACACATTCAGACTTTTTACAACACAATCTCAGTTGAATCAGAAAGTTTTTAAAAGTATTGTCGACATTATATAACAAAATACCTATAACCGTAGAAAGCATTGTGAGTAAAGGAGAATATATTACCCACACGTTTGAATGGGCTATAATTCACGATTCACACTTTTTTATGCCCCCGGTGAAGATGAAAGTAGACGAAAACATTAGTGAAAATGACAAGCTGATTTTTATTAATCCTTTTTTCATTTTCAAACGACGTTACAACAAAACTAGAAATACACACAAAATCATACTCATTTAAAAAAGAGGGCGAACATAAAAAATAGGGCGAACGGACCCACTTTTGGGGCGAACGGACCCAGGGCGAACAGACCCGGGGCGAAAGTATATTTAGGGCGAACGGACCCGATGGAGTTATCACCTTTCTGTTCTTATAGATATTTTTGGCCTTGACTTTTGATTCTTAGGGTAGACATGCATCTAGTTTAGTGCTTAATTCAATAACATAGGCCCACAAGTAATTTAATGCTTAAAGTTTGGTTTGTCGAGGAATAGTACAGTGATATTGAAGTTTAGAGTCGCAGATATTGTGGATTCTGGTTGTTCAGCACATGTTGTGCTGGTTGAACAATGGCTTCACTTTCTATATTAAAATACAAGTTTGGTAGATAATCGATTTACCACTAAATTCATAATTCTATTTGCAAATTTTTGACCTAATGAAGTCGTCAGATTATGATGTCAAGCATGATGGGGCAATTCAGTCCGTATCTTATTTTACAAACTGTCTGTCATTTAAATACAGCCACATGCATACTTCTGCAATTTCCATGGGTAAAGCTAACTTTTTGTGTTACTTAAATAGAATTTGAAGCAATTTGCTTGTTGTTGTTTGGATAAACATTTCGTCTTGTTCTAGTCTTCGTGTTGGTTGCATCATAGTAGTGAATATTCACTTGTTTACTGTCACGTTGCAAACAATTTACCCTGTGTTGTCCCTATGCTGTGGGTACTTGATTTAGAGGTTATACAAGATAGTTCGAGATATGGATATTTTCTAAGGAATTTTTGTATTTGTATTTCAGTTGGCATGGGAAAACAGTATCTAATCATTTTATCACGTTGAGTGCCATTACAGTAAGAAACCTGCACCTAAAGCACTTCAGAGTTGAAATCCTATAAAGATGTGAACAAGGCTGCACCAATAAAAGAAGATTCATATTTATTGAAGACATAGGTACCACAGCTAGAGATCGTGTGAGGAGTGGACTGATAAGGGTGAACAACTATTAAATGAACATGTGCAGCACTTCAGACAGAAATTGATAAATTTGAGAGAGAATATTG
This sequence comes from Fragum fragum, assembly GCA_946902895.1. NCBI lineage: Eukaryota > Metazoa > Mollusca > Bivalvia > Cardiida > Cardiidae > Fragum > Fragum fragum. Next base: position 35,705,526 of record OX336371.1, read on the forward strand.
ATAGATAGTTGATATCATGTACCTTTTAAGAGAGAAAGAAAATGACTTATGAAAGGAGGAATCCTTTAATGCATAATGTTATTTGGAAAAGATTGATTTGGTTTTAGAAAAGAAAGACAACGAGTCACCAAAGGGTTCAGATGCTTCCAGAGTGTCTGTGATATCAACAATACTAGCTAGCTGGGGAGATTGAACTTCTTGATGATCAAAAGAACATTGCCTCTATAGAGGCAGAAGTAGAAGAACTCGAATGGTCACTCTAAAGATCTAAGATAAATCTACAGTGTAAACTGAATTTGACAGTTCTACCTTTGACTTTCGTTGAGAAAACAGAATGTTTCATAAATTTATTACCTAAAGTTGATGATTAACTGATTGGTGTTCCTTTAACCCTTTCCTGTTTTTCAAAATTTTATACTGGTCCTATTTGAAAGGAGTTGCAGACGACAATTAAAAGTGGGTGCAATTTGAAAAGAAACCAACCTACTGGTTAGAAAGTATTGTGGTAAAAGAAGAAATTGCTTGTTACAAGCAATTTCTTCTTTTTCAATAATGTTTTCTCAAGTATTAAATCAAAGAGACGTAAAAACAAGAGATTGTACAGGAAAGGGTTAAGGGCAGAACCCGATAAATTTGTGTTGTCAGAAACAAGTGTAAACAAGCAACCTGACCAAGTCAAATTCATTTAATCTACTCCCACATAGTGGTGCTTTAGGACACCCCTCAATATAAAAAAAATAGGGAAAACATTGTGTAAAACTAACAAATTGCTTGTTACAAGCAATCTCTTCATTTTCCATAATGTTTTCTACCTAGAAAGTTAAAAAGAATCTAATATTTCATAATCTTTAAAATGTCATCTGCAACTCTTTTCAATTTGGACCAGTCTAAAACTTTGCTGTCTGGTAATGGGTTGAGAAAGAGCTACTTCTTAATAGATTAGTTGAGTTTGATGATATTCCATAATTTTTACACTCTTTAGAGCAACTTTCCTGAGTGTTGTTACTGGGCTATGTTTGCAGCTTGGAAAGAAATTAACCTTTTGATTAAATATTTTGGGACTATTTCAAGTTAACCCTTTCCTGTTCAATCCCTGGTTGTTACTTCCCTGTAAATTCATAATTAAGAAAAAATTGTAGAAAAAAAAGAATATGCTTGTAACAACCAATTTCTTCTTTTTCCACAATATTTTCTACCCTTTGAATTTGGACAAGTCTAAAATTTTGCAAAACAGGTAAGGTTTAACAAGCCTTGACTACACACAGCTTCAATGCAAATTTTCCCGGAAGAAGTTTAGCAAAAATTTGGGATAGGTTGGAAGATAATTTTTGAGCCCCTGAAGTTGTGCATCATTCCTTAACTAAAAGAGTAGAAAATTTTCCTAGTAAGGTTAGGATTTGAAAAAACTCTTTGACTTGGCCCATGTTGAGAGTTAGAAAGAGGACCCAAAGTTTGCCCCCTTCTTGCTTATTACGACTCATTGTCTGGTATCAAATTGCCATACAAAGTTCAAGAAAAATGGACAAATTCTGCATGTAGTTTTAAGAAGCAATTTAGTGTTGCATTTATGTTCACAATTTCATTTAATCATCACTTTTGCACTCATCAGAAGAGCTGGTTTTGACGTCTTTTTTATAAAAAAATCTTGGGAAAACATTGAGGCAAAAGAGAAGAATGCTGACAACCTGCATTTTCTCCTTTTTATATCCCGCCGTTTCGGCGAAGGGGATAATAGTAATGCTCTCTGTCCGTTATTCTGTCACTAAGCCTGTCCAGAGCATATCTCCTAAAATATAAATGCAGTGCACAAGAACCACAACTCTTGCTTGCATTATTTTGGAGTTATTGCCCTTTGTTATTTTTTGTCCCGTGCATATCTCTGAAAGTATAATAGCTATCAACTTGAAACTTCATAGGTGGATAGATCTCATGGAGGAGAAGTGCAGTGCACAAGAACCACAACTCTTGCTTGCATAATTTTGGAGTTATTGCCCTTTGTTGTTTGAAAGACTTAGATTTTGTCTGGGGCATATCTCCTAAAGTATAAATGCTTTCAACTTGAAACTTTATAGGTTGATAGATCTCATTGAGGAGAAGTGCAGAGTACAAGAATCACAACTCAGTTTACTATCAAGCTTTTACAGCAGGGGATGGCCATGTCTGACATGGCTCTTGTCCCTCTATATATTCTGTGATATAAAACAAATCCAATCTTTATCAAACCCTTTTTAGCTAGCAAAGCGACAGCTTTGATAGCTTAAGTTAACAAACGAAATTTGAGGTCGTCTCAAAGTTCAACGAGTGCAAACTGCCATTGGAGGCTTAACCACTAAATCTGTTAAATGCATACGCCATTAAAATTAGTTCTTATGTATTTCAGGAATATTGCAAACTCTATTCAAACTGTAGTGAAGTCTGTCAAAAGCACGCTATTTAACCCATTCCCAATCAATTCCACTTATGGAAAAAGGCTTTGGAAAACATTGTGAACAATGAAGAAATTGCCTGTACAAGCAATTTCTTCAATGTCCACAATGTTTTCTACCCAACAATGGAAAGTTTTCTAAATTCAACCATGCTTTGCTAGCTTACAATACTTTCAGTACTTTGATTTCTCATCTTCAGACACTTTCAAATTGAAACATTCTAAATTTAAACCTTTTCCATGCAATAAAATATTACACGTCTTCAATTTCAAACTTGCTGCAATAAAACAAAATTCACCATATTGAAAATTAAACTTGTGTACAAAATGGTAGAAAGGGAAAGAATTGCTGGTTATTGGCATTTTCCTCCAAGTTTCGAAAGCATTTTCTGCTTGGGATATCAAAACCAGTCATTGCTTTCCATAGTGTTGATAATAATCTTTTTTTATTTATTGTTGTCTCAATCTTCTCTATTTTCAAATTTGGATAATCCCTTCCCAAATACAAAGAATTAGACTAGGCAGAATTCGAAAATGCTGCAGACGACAAAATGGATGTTATTAAATTTACAAATAATGAAAATTGAAGTTCAGAAAATATTGGATAAAAAGGAGAAAATGTTAATTATTGGCATTTTCTTCATTTTTCTAAATGTTTTCCAAAGCTTACTATAAGGGACGTCAAATTCAGGTCTTGCTTGGGGAAAAGTTTAGGAATAAAAAATACTTTTTCTAATCCGGTGGTGGACTCCTGTATTGCATCGCAATGTAACATCCACTTGTAAATACTGAAATGTGTAAGAAATTGAATTGCCTTGGCAGTTAAATAATAAAGAATCATACTGTTTCTTACTGTCAATTAGATATTTCACAAAATTTCTCTATGGCTCAGAGTGAAACATTTGTAACTGTCTATATGTTTATAGGCAGATACAACATTTTCACTCTGAGCTATTGACTTGAGCTCATACCTTCACAATGAGCAAGTCTAAATAGATCAGGGGTATATAAATTCTTGTCCTATCTGTTCATCTAAAAGATAACTATGATAAATCTTTTAGATTTTAAATAAAATTAAAAGGTTGATTATAGTTATTCAATGTTAAGTACTAACATTTGGTAAAACCCATTTGTTGATACCAAACTTAGGCCATCAGACAAGGTCATGATCATTTCTCAGGGTCATCTCTATCAAAATAGAATTCTTCAACACCTGCCATAATTTTAGCCCTACTGACCGAAGGTCAGAAGAGCTATATCAATGGCGTTGTTCCCGTCCATCTATCCATAAAAAACTCGTTTACGTGATGAAGCCCACAAATATAATCAGAATTCCTTGCAACTTTCCAAGGATGATTTTAGGATCATAAGGAAGGTTTCTTTTGAAAATTGGGCTAGTTTTTGGAAAACACTGGAAACAGAGCCTTACGGATTTTTTACTCAAAATATTCTTTCTCGTTAATGTGATAAGTCGACAAATATTATCAGATTTCCTTGAAACTTTCACAGGATGATTGTAGGGTCATAAGGAAGGTTCCTCTCAAAAATGGGGTACATCCGTGAAAAGGGGCTTTATGGATTTTTACTCAAAATATTCTTGTGTATGCAATAGTGCACAGTTATCTCAGGTTTATCAAGCAATTTCTTCATTTATCACAATATTTTCTTAAGTGTAAAATTGCATGTACGTAAAAACCAGTGATTATACAGGAAAGAGTTAAGAAACTCATCTTTTATGTTACTGCACTTAGATTTTTTTTTTGAAAGAGATACTATCACAATTTTCCAGGAAAGACAAAAGATTTCTTATTCCCCAACCAGTTACTGGTTGGGGGACTATAGATTTGCTGGATTGAGTCCAACTGCCCGTCGGTCACACTTTTGTCTGGATCATGTCTCCCAAACCATAAGTGCTAGCAGCTTCAAACTAGATACACTTATAGATTACAATGTGGAGAAGTGTCATGTACAAGAACCGTTACTTTATCCTGCTCATTTTTTCAAGTTATTGTCCTTTGTTGTTTTAACCTGTACATTTCTTTTTGAACATATCCCCTAAACCATAAGTGCTAGTAACTTCAAAGTTTGCCATGCCCTTTTTTGAGTTGTTGTCCTTTGATATGTCTAATTTTACATTTTCAACATATAACAACCATGATAAGTGGATGTGCCTGGAACATCATTAAGTTTGACAATTTCATTTGATCATTACTTGTGCGCTTTTACACTCATCTTCTTTGTTTATTGTCTTTTCTATCTTTGCCTACGTTTATATCTCCAAATTTGGTTAACCCTTTCCTAGACTGCAAAACTTTAGACTAGGCCAAATTTAAAGCTGCTGCTGTTGACAAAATGAATTTTATTTAATAATGAAATAATGAACATAATAGATGCTAATATTTGCCATGTAGATACCGGTAGGTCTCAACAAGGTGCAACTGGGGAAGGTCATTTCATCAAGGTCAAGCTCAAAATTTTAACCCTTTTCCATTAAAGAAAAAACCCATAAAAATCACCCATTTCTAAAGAATTCCTGTTTTGGGGGCATGGTGTTTCACAAACACATCTTGTTCTTCTTCAAAACTTCCTGAGTAGTCAATTGTAGACCACTCAAATCAATAATGATTTATGAAGAAATAAGAAAAGGAAAAAGTTCTCAGTCACCAAAGTTTTTGTTTCAGACTTTTCTAAAAAAAAGCTGTATGCATACATAGTGGGTCTAAAACAACCCATAAATTGTCAATACTATTGACAATAATAATATGTAGTAGTAGATCAATTTTCAATAACAGCAATAAATGATCAATACTAGTGTCAATCCTGTAGACTGACAATATTATTGACCCTGTATTGGTGATCAATACTCTGATTCAATGTATATTGGCATTTGTTAACACATTAATATGCAATATTTAAAGTCCATGATATACCATAACTTAATATGGATAGCATATGTTAAATTTCTTTTCAATTGATTATTATAGTGGTAGAGTATGATAAATCACAATCAGAAAAAAATGTCTGCAAGTACATGTGTCCCTCTTTGATTCCTGAACTGAAATAGGGCACAAATATTGACAAAGGAAATCATGCTTCCAGAGATTCAAATTTGATAGTTGTGTGAAACTTGTTTTTATAAGAAATATATTTTATATTAATTCAATATTACTGTCAATAATACTCTAGCGTATGGACAATATACTTTAATAACTGAAATTAGTTATTTCAATTACCATGTGTAGACAAATGTTCTTGGATGCTTACTTGGGCAGTTTGGTCATTGTTTAATAAATGTTAATCTTTTCATATGTTTTGATTTTATTATCTTTGCTGATTTATATTCTCAATTATTTAGACTTCACCCCATTACCAGGTAACAGAATTTAAGAATGGTCAAAATTCAAACGAGTTGTGGACGACAATGTATAGTTGATGAGATTTTTAAAAATCTGTCTTTCAGGTTAGAAACCATTTTGGACATATGTTGGAACAAACATTTTGTCATTGTCCAGAATGTTTTCTGACCTCTTTCTTCGTGGGTGTCATAAAGCCGGACTGGGTTGAAAGAAAAATTGATAAAGATTTATTGGCCAAACCATGGGTTCCTGTCAGGTTTAACTTCCATAAATCTGCAGTCCATAACAAGTCCCTTTCCTCTGTCTTTAAGTGTTACGTAACACTAATTATGGCGTTAACAAAGTCTCATAGTGATGAAAAGATACACCAATATTGGTGGCAACTCTGCTGCCACCATTAATGGTGTAACATTTACTTCTGCCTATATGTGTTAAACAACACTAATTATGGTGTTATGAACTTATACCATGGTGTAAAGTTACACCAATATTGGTGGCAACTCTGCTGCCACCAATGTTGGTGTAACGTTTTTCTCTGTCCGTCGGTGTCAAGTAACATTTATTATGGTGTTAATGAACTCTTACAATGGTGTAAAGGTACATCAATATTGGTGGCAACTCTGCTGCCACCAATATTGGTGTAACGTTTTTCTCTGTCCGTCGGTGCTAAGTAACGCTTACAAAAGTGTATAGCTACACCAATATTGGTGGCAACTTTGCTGCCACCAATATTGGTGTAATGTTTTTTTCTGTCCGTCGGTGTTAAGTAACTCTTACAATGGTGTAAATTTACACCAATATTGGTGGCAACTCTGCTGCCACCAATATTGGTGTAATGTTTTTTACTGTTTGGCAGTGTTACTTTACACCTAACACAGATATATCGTACACTATTTTTAGTGTGACTTTTCCCGTTTTAAAACAGGTTTTAAATTACACCATTATTGGTGGCAGCAAAGTTGCCACCAATATTGGTGTAAAGTGCCGAATTATTTTTTACAGTGCAGGAGGTATAGACAAAGATCAGCCTGCACCTCCTGCTTGTACTTTTCCTACCAGAGTTGTTTATGAAAATTGATTTTCAAAAAAGTATTGATTATTGAACAACAAGTACTATCGGTGCTTTCAGCCCTTTGATTTTAATGCAATTTCTTAAGGTTTTTATACAGAATGACAAGGGTTAACCTCTGTCTGGTCCTTTCTCTTTTTCGAAATACTTGTTTTGGTGAAAACCTGGGAAGTCAGAGTTCGCATGACCGTTGATCCCGGTTCGCTCAATCGGTAATGCGGAGTGCTCTCAATTCCTAGGTCGTTAGATCGAACCTTGGCCCGACCAAATTTCTATAAACATTTCTTCATTTCTCTCAATGTTTTCTATCCGAAAAGATAGAGAATTTCAAAATTTCATCAACTTAAAATTGTATTTTACAACTTCTTTCAATAGTGACAGTCTAATTTTTTCTCTTTTTTTTAAAGGGTAAAAAGCGTGCATACAGCCCAATCAAAGTAAGACCATCTGTCGCACCATGCTTTCCCAGTTGAAACGCGGAATGTTACCATATAAATTAATGCATATACGATTTTCTCGCAGCACATAGCCATACCTGTCATAAATATAGACCTTATATCAAAATATGGCAGAACCATACGAACACAGACGGTCAAACACAATCCTTTTTACGACCTCATGAAAAGGGTTCTGGAATACAATGTTGAAAATGCAGAAATTGCTTGTAACAAGCAATTTCTGCATTTTCCACATTGTTTTCTACCCAGACAGATAAAGATTTAAAAAAATTCAACAACGTGAAAATGTCGTCTGTAAGTTCTTTCAATTTGGATAGGTCTAAATTTCACTGTGTGGGCACGGGTTAAACTGGTATAGCGTGGCGGACGCGATATCTTAAAGAAGTCGAGGGTACGGGTTCGAACCCTGACCGCGCACTGGTCATATGTGTTTGTCCTTAAGTAAGATATTCAGAGTCCTAACCTAGTACTTGTGATACCCGAGAAGGACATGAACTAATGAAATTGGTCGTCATAATGTAGCTGATAGATTGTTCTACTCCACATGAAAACCCATTCGTTTAATCTGTAATGGCACGAGCTCTCAATTTTCAACATTGAATGAAAAAACCGGTCGCACAAAAAGGAACTCTCTGGAAAGTGCAATATTTTTTTTTTACCAAGCTCGGATGAACAGACTGCGAAGACAGATATTTCGCGTCAAATAAAAAGTGACCAATCGCTGGTCCTGTCCACTTACTTCCTTAGTCCCCCTCATTGACTCCGACAGGAAGTTCCACTTTGATTTTAAACGGCATTACTTTGCGAAAATTATGCAACAAAATTTAGAATGGTTGATTAGCGACCTAAATAATGTAACTACAGCTTGAATAAGCTGCAGGTACGGCGTTTAACCCATTCCAACACAGTGGAATTTTAGACTGGTCCAAATTGCAGGGAGCTGCAGACGACCATTTCAAGTTGATGGAATTTTAAATTTTTTCGTCTTTTCGGATAGAAAACATTGTGGATAATGAAGAAATTGCTTGATCCATGTAACATTTATGGTCAGTAACATGAAAAAAAAAACCAACGTAAAATCGTTTGTTCGCGCCTTAAACGTTGTAACTACAGCTTATTCAAGCTGTAGTTACGACGTTTAAGTCGCTAAACAAACTTAAATGCTTCTCAAATATGTCTGCAAATGTCGGTTTTCAAATTTGAATTTCGTTCAATTTGAATGATTTGACTGGTCGATTGATTCTTTGATTGACAGCTGCAATTTGTCAGTTGCATCGCCTCGCAAGGTTATTAAGTAACGTAGTGGATGTGATAGCAGTTGTAGTTGTCACGAAAAATGATGTTTTGTTATTGTCGTTGTTGTTTCAATGGGCTAATACATCTGAAAAATTAGAACTCGTGTGATATAGGGGAAGAAACATTGTGAGAAAAGGATAAAGTATTTTTTACAAGAAAGATTTCCCTTTCAAGGCTGATTTTCTCGTATGAGTTGAAATTCGGAATATTGTGGTAATGGGTAAGAGTTATTATGATTAGATAAACCTTTGATTTATTTGGCGAACTTGTATCCTGATTCCAATTATTTTAAATCACTGAATGGCCTAACCCCCCCCCCCCCACACACACACGTGATCCCTATCTTTTTTATCGTTTCAGGATCGTTCCTGCCCATATTCTATTATGTATTGGAATGACGGGATTACCTATCACGATGTTTCTGATCCCAGCCTGCTCCGTGCTCTGGCAACTGCTCATTAATCTCATGTTTATGGGATGGTTTATGGGATGCGTAGACTGCGTAGCTAACCTGCGTATGATCCTTCGATTTGGAACCAACGTTACGCCATTCTTACAGGTATGTGGTATACATATCGTCTGTAAAATTCTAAAACCTCGTAACTCGACATTCATTAAAAACGATATCCTTGAATGATATTAACCCAAAACTCGACGTATCATTCATGCAAGGGCTGTTATAGTCCCCGCACTTTTATCGTCGATTTTTATTATTTAAGCAATTACCATACGACAAAATGTTAGACAGGTCTTAATCGAAAGAATATGCAGACGACAAATTAAAGTTTATGAAATTTTAATTTTTTCAAACTTTCTGGGTAGGAAAAATTGTGGAAACTTGTTAAATAATTGCTTGTAGCAAGCAATTTCTTCATTTATCACATTTCCCCCCAATTTTTTTTCTTGGGTGGCGTCAAAAAGCGTCAGGGAAAAGTGCGTAGGAATGGCTTAATTCATAATGCCATCATTATGAACCCCATAATCTGTTTATTTATGTCGTAAAGTATCTCAGACAATGTGTCTTGTCGGAGTGTTATGTAGTGATCACTCTCTTGCTTTTAACACGCAAATTCTCCTTCTTAAAAATATTTTCTACCTTGTTTTTTATATTTATTTTCCAATTTAGTGTACTTTGATATGTCGTATGAAACTTCTTTGAATTTGATGCAGTCTCAAAGTCTGTCGTCTGGTAATGGATTAAGAAGAAGAATGAATGTGCTTTGTGTGTCAAAAACGATGAAGTTGAAAAAAAATCCAGATTAGTCCCTAATGATACAGATTTACTGGTTAGAGCTATAGAAATTTGAAAACTTGATAAATGAACAGAATGTTGTGTTTTTATTTAAGAGATGAAAAGAATATTTTGTTTTCATGGAGGTATGAACCGGAAAACCTAATCACACTGTATGAATAGGCGAAGCGGATTCAAACATTGTGTGATTAGGGTTTTCGGTTCATACCACCATGAAAACAAAAAAAAAATTATCTTAATTTTCATAATTTAATAGCATCGAGCGAAAATAACAAAAGCTTTACAAATTTTGGTACCTTTTGGTATGGGTCTACTTTGTGCGGAAGCATACAAAATCGCTGCGTGCTCAAAAATTTGTCCATGGAGTTATGAATAATATTTTTCGACCAATCAGAACGCCCGATTTTGATAGACGGAACTCAAAATTAAATTATTGAGATATGAACACAAACACAGAACCTCACTAATGCATGAATGAAAACAAAAAAAATTATCCTGTTCATTTCTTATAATTGAATGACAAAGCAAATATTTACTACTTTTTAGAAGAATTGTATGGATCTATTTTGAACGCAAGCATACAATGTAGGTGCGTCCTCAAAACTTGGTTCGTGGAAGTATAAAAACAAAATTTCAGTCTATCAAAACACTTGAATCTTGATATACCAAACTAAAATTGAATTATTCTAAAGTAATTTATATATTCATATTTTATCTTCCTACTTTTGCGAATAGCTGCATCAGAAAATGGTATAGAAGGTTCTCGTTTGTCTTGACAATTCCTTTCTTCACACAGGCGATGCATTTCTTTTACGGTCTGGGAGCGTTTGTGAGTCCCATGATAGCGTCACCGTTTCTACTGAACATTGACTGCTCCCCCTTTATAGATGGTTACACAGCCGTGCCTGCCAAGGAAAGCACGAATAACGAGACCATAACTATATCTCCACAACCACAAGTTGTCAACAGAGCCACACATCTCTCTCATTCAAAAGAAGCCTTCTTTATCCTAGGGGCCATACAAGTAGGTATCTGTTGCCGTTGATTGTTTGATGGTTTGTTTGTTTGTTTGGTTGGTTGGTTGGTTGTTTTGTGCAATGATCAAGGTTACGTCTAAAGGAGAACGAAAAGTGGCCGCTAATGGGGAAATTTTCATGAACACAATACGGATCCATTTGATTGCTAATTTGAATTATTTCCTATTTGTCACTAAATCATTTTTTGGTTGAACTCATTAGAGCAGTCTCGGTCGCAATGAGACGATTCTATTGATTATAAACAATGTATGATTTAACTAAGGGTTCGCTGCCCCCCTCTCTCCTCTCTCTCTCTCTCTCTCTCTCTCTCTCTCTCCCTCTCTCTCTCTCTCTCTCTCCCTCTCTTTCTTCCTCTCTCTCTCTATCTTTCTCTCTCTCCCTCTCTCTCTCTCCCTCTCTCTAATTCCGCTTGTCGAGCACACTGACTCCGACAGGAAGTTCCATTTTGATATTAAAAGTCGTTATTTTGCACAAAATTTATTGTAAGTAACATGTTACAATAAAGCAAAACAGTTGGTTAGCGACATAAACGTCGTAACTACAGCTAGTATAAATTGTAGTTGCGACGTTTAAGTCGCTAAACCAACAAAAATACTTCACATAAGTAACGATCAATGTTGGAGTTCAAAGTTCACTTCTGGATTCAATAAATCATTTGATTGATCGATTGATACTTTGATTGTCAGCCGCGATTGATCAATTAAGATAAGTTTAAAAAAAAAAAGTATTTATAGAACTTTTGATTTTAAAATGGGAAATTAAATGAAGTCGCTTTAATCCTTCCCCGTTCAAATACGGGACTTTACGTTCCTGTGATATTATACTCGAGAAAACATTGTGGAAAAAGAAGAAATTGCTTGTAACAAGCAATTTCTTCTTTTTCAACAATATTTTCTACCACATAGGATGGTTTCATTTCAAATAGCATCCAGTTTTCATTGTCGTCTGCAACCTCTTTTAATTTGGACCAGTCTAATTTCCAAAAACGGGAAAGGGTGAAAAGGCTATTGTTTAGTAGAGGTGGTTGCTCGTATATAATTCCGAATCAGAGTCAGCCCTAACGGCCAAACCACCTTGTTCCAAGAAAAGGCAGGGGTTTCTCTGTAAACTGGCAGATCTAATTATGTTTCCAGAGTTAGAAGACAGATCCTATTTTCTCAACCCCGAGGCTCATAACCAAATCACTGTAATTCAACAACGGTATAATTGTTGATGAAAATTATGAAAGCAAATAATCGTTCACTACTTACAAACCATGAAAATACTTTCGAACGATAAACGATATTTGCCATTTTTACAAGTTTTCTTATTTTGGTCTTATTACTATAATCACGAAGGCCATTACCATTGTAGTTTATTTTTAGCTCACCTGAGCACAAAGTGCGAGGTGAGCTATTGTGATCGGTCGTTGTCCGTCGTCCGTCCGTCCGTCTGTCCGTCTGTCCGTCTGTCCGTCTGTCCGTCCGTCCACAATTTCTTTAAAAATCTTCTCCTCCTAAACCAGAAGGCCAATCAAGCTGAAACTTTGCAGGGATGTTCCTTGGGTGAAGTTCTACAAAAGTTGTTAAAAGAATTTAATTCCGTCAAAAACTCTGGCTGCCGCGGCATGTGAAAATGGGAATCTTTAGTAAATCTGTAAAAATCTTTAAAAATCTTCTCCTCCTAAACCAGTAGGCCAATCAAGCTGAAACTTTGCAGGGATGTTCCTTGGGTGAAGTTCTACAAAAGTTGTTAAAAGAATTTAATTCCGTCAAAAACTCTGGCTGCCGCGGCATGTGAAAATGGGAATCTTTAGTAAATCTGTAAAAATCTTTAAAAATCTTCTCCTCCTAAACCAGTAGGCCAATCAAGCTGAAACTTTGCAGGCATGTTCCTTAGGTAAAGTTCTACAAAAGTTGTTAAAAGAATTTAATTCCGTCAAAAACTCTTGTAACCACGGCATGTGAAAACGGGAATCTTAAGTAAATCTGTTAAAATCTTTAAAAATCTTCTCCTCCTAAACCAGTAGGCCAATCAAGCTGAAAATTTGCAGGGATGTTCCTTGGTTGAAGCTCTTCAAAAGTTGTTTAAAGAATTTTATTCTGTAAAAAACTCTTGAAACTGTGGCATGTGAAAATGGGGATTTTAGAAAATCTATGTTGTCTTTTTTCTCACAGACTACAAGGCCAAAGGCATTTATATTTTATATAGAGCTTAATCATATGGTTCTCTACCAAGTTTTTAAATATTTAATCTCTGGGGTCTAAAATGGCCCCGCCGTAGAGGTCCGAAGTTTGGAAAAATGCTTACTTAGAGCAATTTCAAAAGACTTCTCCTCTTAAACTATAAGGTCTAGGATATTCATATTTGGTATTGAGCATAACTAGATGGTTTTGTACTAAATCACAAAAAGTTGTCTTTCTCAGGTCAAAAACGGCCCTGCACTAGGGGTCAAAAATTGGGAAAAATGCAAAATTTCAGTATGTTAAAAAAAAGTCTTCATTTTAAAGAGGAGGGCATTTACATTTTGTGTGTAGCATAGCCTGGCTGTTATCTATCAGTTTTGATCAAATTATGCCTGTAGGTTAATAAACACCCTTTCCCTGGGTGTCCAAAGTTTGTAAAAAAGCTCCATTAGACCATGTTCAATAGTCTTTTCCTCCCAATCTACAAAGTCTAAGGCATTCATATTTTGTATATAGCATAACCAGATGGTTCTCTACCATGTTAGCTAAAATGTTAGCCCTGGGATAAAACATGGCACTGCCCCAGAGGTAAAATTTTTTTGAAAACGCTCAATTAGAGCAACATCAAAAGTCTTCTCCTTCTGAAATATAAGGTGAAGGGCATACATATTTGGTATGTAGCATGACTAAATAATTTTGTACAATATAACAGGAAAATATGCTCTTAGGATAAAAATGTCTCTGCTCCTGGGTTGAAAATAGCATTGAAAGAACTCTTCTTAAATATTGGCTCTAGAGCATTTACATTAAAAACAAAGGATAACATTATTGTTCTCTACCATGTTTATATCCTTTGGACAAACATGGCCCATCCCAAGGCATCCAAAGATAGGAAAACGCTCAATAAGAGCATGTTCAAATATCTTCCACTCCTCATGTATAAGTTGTAATGCATTCATATTTTGATGTATAGTACATCCAGATTGTTCTCTACCAAGGTTGCTAAAATTACACCCATTGAAGTTGCAGACAGTAATTAGAGTTTGATTGAAATCTAAATACAAAGAATTTCAGGTAGAAAACACTGTGAGAAATGGATAAATTGCTTGTCACTCCCTTTCTCACGATGTATTTTTCAAACCTATTTTCCCTGAGGGTGACAAATTCTGGGATAGTTTGGTAATGGGTTAAACTATAAAGCCAAAGGCATTCATTATTATTGTAAAACATTACTGGATTGTTTTGTACAAAGCCCAAAATCTTATATATCTTTTATAAGTTGTGCCTTTTTTATACTAAAAAGTACTGTAATTTGGAGATGCCTCAGGTGAGCGATTTAGGACCATCATGGTCCTCTTGTTATTTATTTATTATTATTGTTTTTATTATAACCAGCTCTGCGTTAAAAAAGTTCCTATGAATATTATCTGACATCTAACCGTCTCAGCCGGAATGTAATGCTGTCATTTCTTTGGTTATCTATATTTTGATTATAAATCTTGAATAGAAATGCTACTTGACGCGTGAGAATGATACGTTAGTTGGTTTACAAAGCTAAATTACTTTGTGTTATAACAAGAATAAGTGATTGATGATGACTATTTGAAGCCCCAGGTCAAAGGCTCCTAGTGTCCCTTGACACGTATTATAGGTTTGTACTATAGTGCTTTGTAATAACCACAAAAGGTTTCCAAATATAGACACATATAGAAAATTAGTTGTTAATAAAAAACAAGAAGTTCATGGGCCATTATTATCATTTTTTTCAATGACTTTGATAAACTTCTGAATGTTGCTGCCCTGGTGCCCTTTAATGGTCGATTGTATTCTTTTCTTTTGGTCAGAATATTTTATGATGTTTTCCATTTTCTATCTTATTCTCGGTTCAAGACAAACTAGGCCCATTTGAAAATGTCAAGACACACGTTATATAGATGTGCTGATATACCGGCTTCTCTTGTTGCAATATGATGCAACATAGTCAACGCCGAGTCTGTCAGTCAAAGAATATTTCGATCAATTAAACCGTTCATTTGGAACGGAAATGGACTTTGAACTCCAACACTGGCCGATATTTATGTGAAGCATTCCGTTGGTTTGGCGACTTAAACGCCGTAACTACAGCTTAATCAAGCTGTAGTTACGACGTTTAGGTCGCCAACCAACCATTTTACTTTTTTACATGTTACTGATCAATTTTATGTAAAAAACGCCGTTTAATTTCAAAGAGGAACTGCCTATCGGAGCTTATTCGGCGGACTTGAAGAAGTCAGAAACTTACAATTCCTAAAAAGGTAAGCCGTAACTCACCAGATGGAGAACATATCTTCCGACTATGATATTCGCTGTCTATACGGTCTGTAGTTTTTATCCATGTACCGATCAATTTAGTACTTCTTCTGATCAAAGCAATGGAAGAAACAGGGAAGATCAAACGAAACAAAGTCACTCTTTTTACTTTGTAGCAAGAGTATGATTGAGTTCAACGCATTGCATGCATGCGATAGATTCTAGGAAAAACGAGACACCATTGGGGGCAATGATGAAATAAGACTTGTCCCAAAAGATCAGATGTTTAAATATGCCAAAAAGACAAAAATATTCGAGTATCAAAAAGGATAAAAATATTCTATAAGAAAAAGTTTTCTTTTCATAGCATAAAAAAGCTAATACTTTTTTGGGGGGGAAAGAAGTTAATAGAAAATGTTTTTATTATCATGAAAGGTTTAGAATGTTTTCAAGCATATAAAAGGATGAAAATATTCTTTAAGAAAACGATTTACTTTCGTAAAAAAGGAAGTTTGTAGTATCAATATCATTATTATTAAATGTTTAGTATGTTTTACAAAAGTTGTTTGTTTTCTTCTTTCAGTTTGTGATTATGTTCATCGTGTACTTAGTGATAGCTTTAGAACGTAAATGGGGCATATTATATAGCCCTACAACCACTCCGACGGGACTGCACAGCAGCCTATCGTTTACAGGTCAGTAAAGCTTTAAACATTAAATCGGGAACATATATATTCTCTTACAAAAACAGTGACGCGCCTCACCACAGTCTAACATTTACAGGTCAATAAAGCTTTAAAACAGGAATCAGGTACATATATACAGGTCGGTAAAGCTTTAAATTATGAATAAGGTACATATAAACTCTTACAAACGCAATGACGGAGCTCCACTGCAGTCCAACGATTACAGGTCAGTAAAGCTTTAAACATTCAGTCGGGAACATATATATTCTCTTACAAAAACAGTGACGTTTACGGGTCAATAAAGCTTTAAAACAGGAACCAGGTACATATATACAGGTCTCTAAAGCTTTAAATTACGAATTAGGTACATATATACTCTTACAAACACAATTACAGGGCTTCACTGCAGTCCATCGATTACAGGTCAGTAAAGCTTTAAACATTAAGTCGGGTACATATATATTCTCTTACAAAAACAGTGACGCGACTGCACCAAAGTCTGTCATGTACAAAGCTTTAAAACAGGAATCGGGTACATATATACAGGCAATTAAAACTTTAAAACATGAATCAGGTACATATATACAGGCCAGTAAAGCTTTAAAACATGAAATATGTACATATATACAGATCAGTAAAGCTTTCAGAAGGAATCATGTATATATACAGGTAGGTAAAGCTGTAAAACATGAATGAGGTACATATATACAGGTAAGTAACAGTAAAGTAAAGCTTTAAGACATGAATAAGGTACACACACACACACACACACATACATACGTGTGTGTGTGTGTGTGTGTGAGTGTGTATATGTCAATAAAGCTTTGAAACAGGAATCAGGTACATTTACACAGGTCAGTAAAGCTTTAAAACATGAATAAGGTACATATATATAGGTCAGTAAAACTTTTAAACGTGAATAAGGTACAAATATAGGTCAGTAAAGCTTTAAAACATGAATAAGGTATATATATATATATATATATATATATATATATATATATATATATATATATATATATATATAGGTCAGTAGAGCTTTAAAATAGGAATCAGGTACATATATATAGGTCAGCAAAGCTTTGAAACATGAATGAGGTACATATATATAGGTCAGTAAATCTTTAAAACATGAATCAGGTACATATATAGGTCAGTAAAGCTTTAAAACATGAATCAGGTACATATAAACCCTTCAAAACACATCGACAGGACTGCACAGCACTATATTGTTTATAGAATATTAAATAGTCTGTCTTATGTAGGTAAGAAGAGCCTTTAAACATTAATTGTTTACATATAAGATCTTAAAATCATACCGAATGAGTCACACAGAGTTCTAACTTTTACATGTAAGCAGTGATTTAGAACATGGATTGAGTACATACATAGCCTTATAACCTCACCGATTTGGATACACAGTTGTCTATCTTTTAGAGGTTAGTATAACATTGAAAGTAAATTGAATACATTATACGCATTTTTTATTACACATACTGGGCTGTGCAGTTACTAGTCTATCATTGTACATTAAATGTAAAATGGATACACTAAACGCGACTGGTATTACACATATCGCACTTCACAGAAGTCTTACTTTTAAAGATAAGTGTATCGTTGAACATCAATTGGGTACGCTATACGCGACTGTAACTACACTTACCATGCTGTACAGTAGTCTATCTTTTAAAAGTAAGTATAACGTTGAATTAAATAGGATAACAATATGAGACTACATATGCTGTACAGTACTCTATCTTTGAGGGGTTAGTTTATCATTAAACGGAAATTAGGTATACTATATAAGACTGTTGCTAAACATACCAGGCCATACAGTAGTCTATCTTTTACAGGTTAGTAAAATTGGGTTTAAAATATGAAACTGTTACTACACATACCAGGCTAGACAATAGTCTATCTTTGAGAGGTAAGTATATCGTTTAAGGTAAATTTAGTTTCCTATATGAGAATGTTACTACACATACCAGGCGACACAGAAGTCCATCTTTGAGAGGTTAGTATATCGTTAAACTAAACTTGGGTCTACTATATGACATTAAAGCTACACATATCGTGTTGCACAGCTCACTATCCTTGAAAGGTTGGTTTAATGTGAATAATAAATCGGTATACTAAATGAGACTGTAAGTGCGCATACCGGGCTACACAGTAATCTATATTTAATGATAAGTATAAATCTTGAAAATACACGGGACATATCACAATGCATATACATACAACCACTTGGATCGGGCTGTGTAGTTGTCTATCATTTCCTGAGCTGATATGGCGTAAAAATATAAATGGGAGGTAATACGTTGTCCTACTACATCAAAACAATATCATTCATAAGTTAGTAAATAACGTTAGCACGTAGTGGGAATATATAATCAAGTTGTACTAACAAACAAACCGGGCTACACAGCAGTTTATCATTTACATGTTGGTTGAACTATAGAAATTACTTCTGTAGCTGCGAAATGCTGGTCGATCACCGACATTATACGAAGTAACGAAAACACTGAATCGAAATATAAGTGGGTATTCGTACTTGTACATATTTTGTTTACAGAAAAAGACGTTGGCCCTGGGAAATTCATCAGACGTGGGGCGGGGTTTTGTTGTTTTGACGGCGATGTCTTTGGTAATTGATTTTTACAGATTTAGATGTCTACTTTTTTCAGAGGATGCCGAGCGTTTTAGAGAGTACTCTGGATCAAGCGCATTGGCTCGTTGTCTGGGTTGTGGTACCAAAGAAATTGTCATTATAACTGGCCTTACGTCGGCCTCACTTTTTATCTATGACGGTGTTCAGGTTAGTGAACGATTCTGGATATTTCATTGATTGATATTCAATTTTAAACTTTACATATCAAAGGAGGATAAAAATCGGTTGTTCTTCAAAAGCATGCATTAAATTAACCCTTGTCATGCTGAACCCGGAATATTCTGGTTTGGGCAGTAGGTATAGACTAAGATCAGCCTACACAAATGTGTAGTTTGATCTTAGTCTACACCTCCTGTCTGTCTCTTTCAACCAAGAGTTGTTTATAAAATCAATTTTCAAAATAAATTTTGACCCTTTACTAGTGCACCCAGTTCTTTCAGGCCTTTGATCTTAATGCAAATTCTGATAAGGCTTTTATTCAGTATGAAAGAGTTAAGATTAAAAATTTCAGTTTTCACCTCAACATAGAGCTGGGATCTACTAATGTCAAGTTGATATTATGACGTTATGTAGGAACCTATCCCCTTTTGAAAAGGACAAAAGATATTAGCGAGACTAATTTCATTTCAAATTTCAACTTTATCGATATATTTGAGGTTTCTCTTTTCGTTTCATTTTTTAGTTCGACTATCCGAAGAATATCGGAGCTATTCCAGTCACCCGGGCATCGGCGTTCACGTACTGCTTTGGTTAGGGTTTTTCGCGCAAGGCTCATATCTCTATTTCTACTAATGCAAAGATTCATTACTCTGACATTTATTTTAGTGGAATTATGGCCCCTTCTTCGACTTAAATATTTGGTTAAACTTTTACGTGCTATTGCTCTGAAATTTTTGACATGGTCTTATGATCATCATATCATCCCTAAGGCAAAGATTCGCCACTTTGGCATTCATTTTAGTAGAGTTTTAACCCTTTTCGAGTTAGAAATTCTTGGTTACAGTGTTAATTGCAACTACAATATCTCCGTGTCATCTCTATTACTGTTATTACTACTTTGAAAATTTGCATCATGACACCAATTCTAGTGGAATTTTTACCCTTTTTGTCCACCTTTCTGTCGTTCGAAAACATAATCGTTCTTATATATACCCCCCCCCCAAAAAAAAAAAATTTTTTTAAAGAATATGTGTTTTCCTATGGGATATTTTGGTTTTCGTTTAAGAAATGAAGAGAACATATTTTTTTTGTTTACATTAGAGATTGAATCTTAAAAATTAAAAGATTGTATGAATATGCGAAGAGGTTCCTACATTAGTGGGATTGAGTTTATAGGTTCATACTTCAATGGAAACAATCAAAGTACTGAAAAGTACTGTAAGCTAGCAAAGCATTTTTTATTCAGTAATCTTCTTTGTCATGATAAAGAACCGAGCTTAAAGCATCCAAGGAGTTAACCCATTTTCCACACAATACCTGTTTTTTACACCGCTCAAGAAAATAGTTGTTGAAAACAATGTGGAAAATGAAGAAATTGCTTGTTACAAGCATTTTCTTCATTTACCATTTTGTTTTCTACCTAGAGATAAATATTTCAGAATTTTCAACTATTTGACATTGTCGTCTGCAACCTCTTTTAAGACCCCGGTCACAGTCAAAAAAGTGAGCTAAAAATACCTTGCACCTTGCATGCAGAGTTTACAATATTTCTGAAATACACAAGAACTACTTTTTATGGCGTAGGCATTTGGCGGATTTAGTGGTTAAGCCTCCAGTGGCAGTTTGTACTCGCTGAACTTTGAGACGACCTCAAAATTTTGTCTGTTAACTTTAGCTAGCAAAGCTACCGCTTTGCTAGCTAAAAAAACATCTTCATTTCTTATAAGTCAATGCAATAAACCAAACCAAAACAAATATTTTGCTGTTTTTTTAGTAAAAATTGTATAGACCAACTTTGTGTGCAATCAAACAAAATAGTTGTGTGATCAATATTTTGTTTATGGAAGGGTGGCAAAAAAATCAGCCATTCAAAATTTTGTTATCTTGATAGATAGATGAAACTAAAACTAAATTATTCAGGTAGAAGCAAATTTCATGGGAGTAACCCTATTCTGCCCATACTTGGTTTGCAGTCAGACGGATGAGAAGATAATTATATATGTTAGATTTGCATATTTAACACTCGTGGAAAATATATAAGGTGTTGAACTAAGCTGAAAAAGCTAAGATTAAAATTACTAATTTTGTATGTAACATGATTTTCATCATCTAATCTTGAGATTTGATGAAAAAGAAACTTGTAGTAAATGCGAGAAGTATCGTGAGAACTACGAAGACTTACCTGGGTGGAAACTTTTATCATTGGGTTGATTTTCTAAATTAATGTAATTTCACCGCTTTATACCTGAATTGTTATTTTAGATATCAACCCTAGCTCACCTTTATTAGATCCCATTTCATTTTCAAGAAACTGCTTAACTTAAATCGCAGACAGGCCCTTTTGTCCCCGAACAACACATATTAAATTAAAAAGAGTTTGGTAAGAGCTCTCATTTCTAAACAAATGTATTGTAAGGTAAATACTCTCTATTGAATCTGAATTTTTGTCACAAGTGGGACGTTTCGACCCTGAATAGTAAAACTGCGCAGTTCGGAATTAAAAGAGTCAAGTGCAAGTTTTTTTCAATTTGTACTAGTCTAGAATATTGTCGTCTGGGTTAAGTGCGCGAATGACTGAACATGCCAGACTTTGAAAATTGCAAGGGGCTAACAAGATCAAACTCTTCCTCTCTCTGCACTTATGGATCCGTGTGTTGAAATCAACTCCGGTTGGGCCAACAATCTGTTTGACAACTGACAAAAATGATTGCTAAATGTGACATGTGTCTCTCCCCAATGGTCAAATAAAAAGCATTGTACGTGAGATAAACAGCTGGTGGCTCGAATATTTTTGAAATGGTGTGAGAATCGATAGGAAGCTATGGTCAGGTACACCAGCTGCCGCGATATAACTTTTGAGAGTGGTGTTAGACACCATGGATAATAAATCAATAGCACGTGATGTGTAAGAATTATCTATTATATTGTATTTTTGAGTGCTACCTTTACGCTTGACGTGGAAACTGTTTGAACTCAGTCGATCGTGCTAAAATGTTGTAATAGAACACAATATTAGGAAAATAAATAGAACAGTTTGTCTTTGTTGGGATCAAATATTTGTGAATTAATAACAATATTGTCACCAGGGATTAAACGGTCATGAGGTTTTCGATTACGACCTTGATTTCTCACTAAAAGTGTTATTGGCATCCGGAAAAAGGCCGTGCAAATCTATTTGAGTCTTTGCGTAGCATTTCAAACAAATACTTATGTGTCCAAATTAAAAAACAGATCTGCCTATGTATTCTCACAGTTTGATCAGAGTCTTTACTTTGCTCTCTAAAATTAGCAACTAGATTAAAGATACTATGGACGAGCATGTAACTTCTGATTCCCCATCTTTGTTAAAATGATAACAGACGATTAATTTTCGATTGGTTAAAAAAGGAAAGGGTAAGTAGAATAAAACTTGAAAGATTCCACCTTGTTATCATAAGACAAAACAATATTTCAATGGTCTATTCTGACCTATATTTGATGAAATTTCCATTGATTGCGAAAACCGCTTGTTGTTTGGAAAAATCGTTTTTTTTTTTTTTTTTTTGGGGGGGGGGGTGGGGGGGGTGTTCTGGAAGAAGGAAAAGTTGTTCTCAAAGACCTCCGGGAAAACAAAAAAACAACGAGATAATGTAAGAACAATAAAAACACATTCAGTGTTGAGATTAAATGTTTGAAAATTAATGAAAACAGTGTCACTGGGGAACCACTTGTCTAATCTTCACAAGTTCAATTTGTCTCTCGTCCTAGAAAACTAATTCCCAAGAAAAAAAGAAAGAAAAAAACCTAACATGGAAGAGGGAATTCGAAGGATTCTTTTATCTTATCTTTTTCTTTCACAACTACTCTAGCACTTCAATTCTATAAATCTGACATTTTCTTTTCAACGCACGTTTAGTTCATTTCTGCGCACGTGAGAAATATTGGCTTGTCTAAAATGACAGTATTTTATGGGCCGCAGTAGATCGTTTGACTATCAAAAACTATATCACAACTTGACTAAAATGACAATTCTCTTTTCTCGCATTATTTTCTAGCGTCGCCAGGGTTTTCTTTTGTGAGCAAGTTTTCTTTCTTTTTTTTTTTTTTTTTTTTTTTAAATCCTTAACCCTTTCTCGCTCAAAGACGCATTCAGACGCCACTATGAAAAAAAGGCTTACGGAAAACATTTTGGTAAATGAAGAAATTGATTGGAATAAACAATTTCTTCATTTTTCACAATGTTTTCTACCTAGAAAATTGAAAAAATCCAAAATTTCATAATTGTCGTCTGCAATTCTTTTCAATTTTGACCAGTCTAAAATTTTATTGTTTGGAATGGGTTTAGCAAGGCTGCGTTGAGTCAGTACTTGTAAATTCGAGGATTTTAGGTTATGATATAGAAAATAATTATTTATTACATTGTAAGATCGATTTATCTTTCATTGAGCGAACAACAAACGATTGGCGGAGCCACGAGTGAAAATATTCTGTAGTTGTTTAAGAAATGAAAGATGAATTGATCTTACACTAAAACAAACAATTGTTCTTTTTACATAATGCAAAATTTATCTATTTTTTATTTCGTCTATCAAGATACAAGCATTTTGATTGGATGATATTTTTCATACTCCCACGAACAAAATTTCGAGCACGAAACTATTTTGTATGCTTGAGCACAAAGTAGATCCATAATTCTTTTCTCAAAACTAGTAAATGTTTGGTTTGTATTACTTCATGGCATTAATTCTTAACATTGTATTTGTTTATATGACCCTAACAGTGTATGAATCCGCGAATTAAGTGTGATTAAATTCTTGCGTTCCCCAAAGAAAACAACAACAACAAAAAAACCTCCTCATAAATGCGTCATTTTGATCGTGAAGTACATGACAACCTGATGACGTCACTGTTGTTTTTTATTTCGCATAGAAGATGTTCAGGGGCGCGCAATGACCGAAAGTAAGGCTAAATCTACCAAAAGAGCGGGTATCATTTCAATAAGTTAACTTTTTTTTCGGTGAAATTCTCGAGTGAAAATCTATTGTGAAATAACCATGCTCGGAAAAGACTAAAGAAACTCGTTTTATTCAACCCGATCAATTGTATCTAGAATTCATTTCTTTATACGTGAATTTACGTTATAACATGATAACAACGATCCAGTCTCGGTTCGGGTCCTTTCAATGAAAGAATATGACAATAAACGAAAATATGACCCTCCCCACACACAAAAAGAGACCTCTGGAATTGCGACAAGTATTGATGGGTCAGGCTGCGCACGCTGACCAGAATCGAAACTTTTCTCTCGTGTTTTCTTACTAAAGAAATCAGTGTCGTTGCTTTATTTTCGAGAAAACAAACAAGTGACAATAACGCCCGAGGTATGTTCCCAAAGTTTACGGGAATGGCCGAGTGTGTTCCGATTTTCATAGTACTTGAGCAATCGCTCCGGTTGCCAATCTCATACTCAGTCGCCCTATGAAACCATTCATTTAGACTGGAATTTAACTTTGAACTCCAACATTGGCCGCCCTTTATGTAAAGCATTTTAATTGGTTTGGCGACTTGGAGTAAGTGGGCGAGGCCAGCGATTGGTCAATTGACAGATCCCTAGCCACGCCTACTCACTTCCGTCTTGACAGTGTAAACAATATTATTTTGTATAAAAAAATGGTCGGGGGATACACAAAAGCAAATCGCTAGCTAGAGACCTAACCGCGGAAACAGCAGCTTTTGATATGTTACGACGTTCAGGTTGCCAACCAGCAGAGATGCCTAAGTCTTTCCTGTTCAACCCCTGGATTTTAAAAAAAGAGAAAATGTTGTAGATAAAGAAGAAGTTGCTTGTAACAAGCAATTTCTTCTTTTCCTACAATATTTTCTACCCTACTGACTGGTTATTTTTCAATTTAAATCCACTCTCAGTTGTCGTCTACAAAACCTTTGAATTTGGACAGGTCTGAAATTTTGCAAAACAGTAAAGGGTAAACATGAAGAGGTTCAACATTCACTTCCGTTGTAAATAAATGATTTGACTGGTAAATCGATTTTTGGCTGAGAGAGGAGATCCAAACGCTTTCTTTTTTCAAAGCATTAGTCATTGTTAAGTGTTGCGTTGCTAAAGTCCGGTTTGGCCAAAATTTGTTTCATTTTTCGCCTAGACAATGAAAGCTGAAAGCTTAATACAAGTGATTGCTAAACAGATTTTGTTGGTCAATTCACGTGTAGAATCGACGGGTCGCTGCAGTCGAAAAGAAAACAAAAAAACAAACAAAAACGATTGACCAATAAAACCATATTTACAGGCGAAAGTGAATTGTGAACTCTTACATTTATATCAAGCATTTTTGTTTATTTCGAGGGGTAAGAGCAAAAACATAGTATGGGTCTATACATTGTATAGACCCATACTATGTTTTTGCTCTTACCCGTAGATTTGGTGACTTAAGTTGTTTGTATAGTGACTTTAGTGCCGTAATTACAGCTTATTCAACATTTGGGTCCTCAACTAACGGTTTATCTCGTTTTTTACCCCTTCACCACACATTTTGCGAACTAGGTCGTTTGAAATCAATGTGGAATCCTGTTGGTCGTCGGTGGGCCTGGCTAGATATCTGAGAGTTGACTCTGGCTGCTCTTTTATTTCAGTCTTCGTATGCAGGCTACATTTATTCGTATGCAGAGAAAAATGTGGAGAACCTTGACAGACGAGAGGGGGCAGTGTTGAACTCTTGTTTCTGGGTAAGAAGATAACGTTTATAGGCAACAAACCTTCTAACGTAATCTATTCCCACAAGATCCCGATCTTTGACGCTCCCCATGAAAAAAAAAACACTTGGGAAAACGTTGTCAAAATGAAGAAATTGCTTGCATAAAGCAATTTCTTCATTATCCACCATGTTTTCTACCCAAAAGATAAAGATTTTTGAAATATCATAACTAAAAATATGTCGTCTGCAACTTCTTTCAATTTGGACCAGTCTAAATTTATGTTGTCTAGTAATAGATTAAACCTTATTCGTGTTGTAGTGATGATATTTTGTGCCCCCCCCCCCCCCAAAAAAAAGAAAAAAAAATACAACCACCCCTCGGACTCTAGTATGTCTTGGTTACTGATATGCCAGAAGGTTCTGTGTTTATAGAAGCATGGAATGTAAAGTCCACAAGACACGCAATCTCTAGTATTGATGACGTGTGTTTTGTAGATACGGTTACACTCCTGCCTAATTTGGACTAATTAAAAATAGAGTGAAAATGGCTGAATTTTGATGTGCACAGCACCTCTCAAAAGTTTCGTTGGAGCATTTGTTATAGTTTGGCTTGTATCATTGGACGTTAATTTCATAGAATGGAATATGATATCATTAGCACCAAATCTTCAACTAAACCTCGCTGAACTAATATACTGTAGAAATGCTCTAGGCTTGACTGGCCTTATCCGCTAGTCTAGACAAGTCCCTGCCTCTAACAACATAGTTCTACGTTAAAACCATTCCAACGCTTGCACATAGTACATCAGTGGTCTATCATTACACCCATATAAACTGTATGTCACTGTCTTTATCTATAATATACAAACATCAAAAGCAATGTAGCCCCTTAGATTCTAGGGTACAACGGGTTTTAGGAGTCACCATTCAACGCGTTTAAGGAGTCACTCTACAACGGGTTTTAGAATTCACCCCACTGAACAACGGGTGTTAGGAGTCACCCTACTGTTCAAAGGGTTTTTGGAGTCAACTTACAACGGGTGTTAGGAGTCAGCCTACTTTACAACGGGTTATAGAAGTCACCGTAAAACGGATTTTAGGAGTCACCGTACATCGGGTTTTGGGAGTTAACCTACTGTACAACGGGTTTTAGAAGTGAACGTATATCGGGTTTTAGGAGTCACCATACAACGGTTTAGGGAGTCAACCTACTGTAAAAACGGGTTTTAGGAGTCACCGTACAACGGGTTTTAAGAGTTAACCTACTGTACAACGGGTTTTATGAGCCACCTTACAACGGGTTTTAGAAGTCAGCCTACTGTACAACGGGTTAAAGGAGTCAGCCTACTGTACAACGGGTTTTAGGAGTCACTCCACAACGGGTTTTAGGAGTCACTCCACAACGGGTTTTAGGAGTCACCGTACAACTGGTTTTAGGAGTCAGCCTACTGTACAACGGGTTATAGAAGTCACCGTAAAACGGATTTTAGGAGTCACCGTACAACGGATTTAAGGAGTCAACCTACTGTACAACGGATTTTATGAGCCACCGTACAACGGATTTTAGGAGTCACCGTACAACGGGTTTTAGGAGTCACCGTACAGCGGGTTTTAGGAGTCAGCCAACTGTACAACGGGTTATAGAAGTCATCGTAAAACGGATTTTAGGAGTCACCGTACATCGGGTTAGGGAGTTAACCTACTGTACAACCGTTTTTAGAAGTCAACGTACAACGGGTTTTAGGAGTCACCGTACAACGGGTTTGGGAGTCAACCTACTGTAAAAACGGGTTTTAGGAGTCACCGTACAATGGGTTTTAGGAGTCAACCTACTGTACAACGGGTTTTATGAGCCACCGTACAACGGGTTTTATGAGCCACCGTACAACGGGTTTTAGGAGTCACCGTACAACGGATTTTTTCGGAGTCAACCTACTTTACAACGGGTTATTGAAACCACCGTACAACGGGTTTTAGGAGTCACCGTACAACGGGTTTGGGAGTCAACCTACTGTACAACGGGTTTTAGGAGTCACCGTACAACGCGCTTCAGGAGTCTCCGTACAACGGGTGTTGGAGTCAACCTACTTTAGGAGCCATCCCA
Organism: Fragum fragum; assembly: GCA_946902895.1. Classification (NCBI taxonomy): domain Eukaryota; kingdom Metazoa; phylum Mollusca; class Bivalvia; order Cardiida; family Cardiidae; genus Fragum; species Fragum fragum. The sequence goes on from OX336371.1 coordinate 35,733,179, forward strand.
CTGTACAGAGGTTTTAAGGAGTCACCCCACTGTAGTTTCACCATATCAGGATCACAGAATAGAACAAGTCACATCGTTACATGAACGTTATTCTTTTTCTTGCAAAGCATCGACACAAACTGCAAGTGTATGGAATTTTATTAAAAGCGTTTTATGTTCACCGTATAAAGAATGATTACGTTTACTACAATGACAATCACTATTTGTAAAATAAAATATCTATCATTCTAAGTTGGACTTTATTTCACGTGAAATTCATGTATGTTGTGTCTATAATAAAACCTGGGGATGAGAATGGAAACGATGAGCCCGGTAAAATACAAGATATAACCTATCATATGGCTAGTAGAATTGGTATCAAAGGGGATGTGCACTATTACTAAGTCAGACTTTTGGATGGTCTTGTGACTATAGATCGCAGCGAAAACTCCGAGCACTTCATTACATTGTTGTGTACAGTTTCAGCATAACCAGTCTATTACCAGGCGACACAATTTTAGACTGGTTCAAATTCAAAGAAATTGCAGATGATAAGTTATAGTTAATGATATTGTAAAAAAACTTTGTCTTATAAGGAAGAAAATATTGTCGATAGAGAAGAAACCACTTGGGACAAGCAATTTCTTCATTATCAACAATGTTATCTAAAGCCTTTTATCTTAAGGAGCGTCAAAAAGTGGGATTGTGTGAGAATGGGTCAATGATTTACCTTCTTCCTTTCAGTGTTATTATTTATACATATGCTATTATTGTAATAACTGTTTTCTGTCCGCAGTCAAGTTTCCGGCCCTTGCTACTCAAAGTTGTGAATACAGAAATTTCCCATTCAAAAAGGGGGATAACTATCTTACGAATTCTTACATACTCGTATATTGTAAAATAAGTTTCCTTTTCGTGCATTTTCTTTTCGAATTCCTTTTGAATTCTCTCTATTTTCCTATATTCAAATATCATATTTTTTTTATAAATTTGAAATTACGCAATGTTTTATTCTCTTTTTTTTAAGATCAAGGTCTGCGCAATTACTTTTATCTTACAATATTCTGTTACACAGTATAATACCCAATCCATCTTCTCTACATTCTCTAAATAATCATTATTCGTGTTCCTGTTTTTGTTTTGCACACAGAAGCAGGATTAAAACAAACGACTAAATTCGGAACTCTGTAATAAATTCGGATTTCTAGCCTTGCGTAGGATCAAATCAAATAAATCCGATGAAAGAATTCAGACAATGCAATAACAGGACTTAAGTTAGTTAAACCTACATCTGTAAAGCTATGGAAATCCTAATTTAATGACATTTTCACAACCCGAGAGAATTTATGCATTTTATCGGTATTGCAAAATACCCTTCCAACACCTGAACACAGAAGAACCGACGAGAAATGTGACGAGAAAAGGGACATCCGGCAAAACTGCGCAAAACAAATAATTGAATAAATCAAAGAAAGGTCTGTTCTAGCAGAGGTCAATTAGACATTGTTATTCGAGAATAAACCTAAAGTAAGGTATAATGGCCATTCAAGATTCGGAAAATCAGCCAATAAAGAAAATGTCTGATTCGAATTAGTCTGAATAGAGTTAGTACTATCATCATTTCCCAGACAGCTGTTTATCGCTTAACGGGTCAAAAATATTCGACGGTCACACCCCTAATGGCTTTGATAAACTTTTATAATCAGTTGAAGTTTACAAAGCCATATAACTTTTGGCGAGGAGCATCAACTTGCGTAAGAAGAAAGAAACTCGGGCGGAAATTTGCGCGATACTCATATTTGTGGAAGGCCTAATCGATACACCATCGCTTGTCAGTAAATAAACATCCAGTCTAAGGCTGCAATCTTCAGTTCTGTCGTTTAAGAGAAAATGTTGTTGTTGGTGCGCAGCAACACCGTCGTAATTTATGTTGTAGATTGAGAAGGTTTGTTTCGCCAACCGTTAACTGTTTGTCTCATCGTCTCCGACCACATGCTCTCCGACACACTACCATGTCGTCAGATATCTCATACAAGTAATCTTATTGGAATGCATTTTATTTACCGTGATGTAATAAGCAGATGTTCAAAGCGGCGCTAAACCACATACAAACAATCAAAAGAAAAGAAAGTGTGTTTTGCTTTAAAAAAAAGAATCAAACTTGTATAGTTGATATCTTTTAACCAACTCCCACACAATCACGATTTTTGATGCCTCTTAGAAAAGTAGCATCAGAAAACATTGTGAAAAAATGAAGTAATTGCTTGTTATAAGCAATTCTTCATTATCCACAATGTTTTCCACCAAAAAAAAGGCAAATGAAATTAAATTTCATCAACTAAAACCTGCCGTCAGCAACATCTTTGAAGTTGGACCAGTCTAAAAGATTAACAAACCCACCTTTTGCACAAATACATAAAGTGAATTTACAATGAGATTCTAGCTATATTGCTGTTTCATTTTTGTAACAGATAAAAGAGAATAACCATTTATCTTCTAACGGATTCTAACCCGATTATTTGTCGCTTTTATTAGATTCGTTCTGCTTCTACATAATTCATCGAATTGTCTTGGAAATGGGAAATTTGAAGAATTCATATAATTTCTTTTCCTGACGTCTTTCCTCGGAGAAATTTTGATTTACTTCCGCAGAATGAGTTACCACCTCATTTTATTTCGAAGTTGTATCAACTTACCGTACTATGTAAATAATGTGGTAAAAGGAGAAACTATTCGCTATAGACATTGTCCTTTTAAACCCTTTCAATCCTAAAGGCTAATTTTTGAGCTCAAGATGAACCGTTGTGTTTGCCAAACATCTGTCTGTTTTCTCTTCACCCTCCAAGTCAGTGGGGGAATCTTAAAGAAACTTGGCAGAGTTGTTCTTTGGATAAAATTCTACCGCCAATTTAATTTGGCCGTTATATCTAAATGCCTCTTTGCGTGTGACAATCAATGTCTCCATTTACCACAATATTTTTACTCGTTTATTTCTTCATCGCATCAAATCGCGAGCTTTTGTAGTAATGAGTTAGTATATTTCAGGGTACACTATATTTCCTCACTTATTTCAGGGTCCATTCGCACTGGGACGTCTACTAGCGGTATTACTATCAACCAAATTCTCAGCCGCTTTCATGCTGGCATGTAATATTGTAAGTTTTCATCACGTTTTAGTTCTAACAGTTTCGGGTGCGTGTAAAGTGAAGACGATAAGTACGGGCATCTACACAATGTATTTACAATGTTTGTGAAAGTCAAACGAAACTTAGGGCTATCTATAGAGCGCATAGTGAATATACATCGGCGCATATGCAATTATTGAAAATTTCACGAGAAGGAACGATTTATTTATTTCATTTTAATATTGTTTTCGTGTGATGTCAAGAAAAATAACGAACCATTATTCTAATACCACCGATTGGCTTGTTGGCCATTCATACCTCCCTTTATATAGTTAAATAAAAACTTATTAGGCCAATTTCAACTAAACTATTCAGTAATATTCATTGTGTATACCTATTCATAGTTTATACCTTTTGTAAAACTTTGTGAAGTTTCAATAGGCGATAGGCATGAGCTTGGAAGCTTCATTTATTTCAAAATAAATTTCTAAATCCACTTGGTCAGCAAAATTCATGTTAGCGATTTAGGATCATTCTTACCCTCTTGTTTAATAAAAGTTGATTCGTTGTAGCATTGTTATTTTCATGTTTTAAAAAGTAAATTCGCTTATCTAGTACAGTTTTGTTTTCTTGTGGTTTATTGAAATTAACCTACATCTATGTTTTTATTCTAGAGTGGCTCAGCGTTTGCCTTGCTGTTGACGTTACTATGGCAATCAAGTCGCACCGTTATCTATTTTGGTACAATCACACTCGGTATCTTCCTGTCAAGTATGTCTCCTACAGCCATGGCTCTCACCGAACAGTTTTTACATGTCAATGGTAAGTGTTTATTTCCTGCATTTTTTGTTAGCTCACTTTAGCAAGAAGTGCGAGTTGAGCTATTGTGATCGGTCATTGTCCTGTCGTCTGTTAATAATCTTTTAACTATAAATAAGTTGTCCGGGGACAACAAGTCGATCTCACCGATTTGTGCAGAGAATGTGGTGCACAGATTTTTTTTCATACTGTGACATTGACCTTGGACATATCACAACAACCGTTTCGAAAGACACTAGCTCTAATCAAGAAGTACCTGCCCGACTAACTTCTTCTCTATAAAACCGATAAGCCAACCAAGTTATTTTTATGCCCCAGCATCGATAAGATCGGGGGCATATTGTTTTACCGGTGTCCTTCTGTCTGTCTGACCGTCTGTCTTCAAAACTTAACCTGCCAACTAAACATTTTCCTACAACTTCAACCCTGATTAAGTTACAATACTAGTACTTGGTATGTAGATAGGTCTCAACAAGGCGCAACCGGGGAAGGTCATTTCATCAAGATCAAGATTTTAACTCTTTTCCCTAAAACAAAGAAAAAAACCAATTAAAATCACCCGTTTCTAAAGCATTCCTGTTTCTGGGGCATAGTGTTTCACAAACACATCTTGTTTTGCAGACAAGTTCTCTAAAAAAGTTCAATTCAATTCTGATTGTCAAAGAGCCGAAACAACTATGGGGCAATGTTTTAACAACATTTATAGAGGGCCACAAGGTGATGCATGATGCAAAATATCTAATCGCTAGTCCTACTACTTTTATAAAGATTTCCTTCTTTGTTTCTATATTCAATAGAAAGGCAAACATTTCTATTATGGCTTTATCCAGACACGTCTTTCTTTTTTTATATACTCCACTATGTCACTGCTCGTGATAGTTGTATTTCAGGTCAGCAATGTAGGACCATCATGATCCTCTTGTTTACTCCCTTATTGTCTTTCTTAACTCAATGAGAATCGAGTACATTTTTAACCAGAAACATAACAAGAGCTTTGTCCAAAGGACACAGATGCCCCCACCGGTAGCTTTGATGATAACAAAGGGCAATAACTCCAAAATTATGCAAGCAAGAGTTGTGGTTCTTGTGCACTGCACTTCTCATCAAAGAAGTCTATCCACCAATGAAGTTTCAAGTTGATAGCTAATATACTTTCAGAGATATGCCAAAAACAAAATGTAGGTCTTTGAAATAACAAAGGGCAATAACTCCAAAATTATGCAAGGAAGAGTTGTGGTTCTTGTGCACTTTACTTCTCCTCAAAGAGGTCTATCCACCTGTGAAGTTTCAAGTAAGTAGCTATTATACTTTGAGAATTATGCCCCAGACAAAATACAAGTCTTTAAAACAACAAATGGCAATAACTCCAAAATTATGCAAGAAAGAATTGTGGTTCTTGTGCACTGTACTTCTCCTCAATAAGGTCTATCCACCTGTGAAGTTTCCAGTTGATAGCTGTTTTACTTTCAGAGATATGCCCCAGACAAAATGTAAGCTTTTAATAACAATGGGCAATAACTCCAAAATTATGCAAGCAAGAGTTGTGGTTCTGGTGCACTGCACTTCTCCTCAATGATGTCTATCCATCTGTGAAGTTTCAAGTTGATAGCTATTATACTTGTAGATATATGCCCCAGACAAAATGTTAGTCTTTAAAATAAGAAAGGGAAATAACTCCAGAATTATGCAAGAGTTGTGGTTCTTGTGCACTGCACTTTTCCTCAATAAGGTCTATCCATCTATTAAGTTTCAAGTCGATAGCTATTATACTTTCAGAGATATGCCCGGACAATTTCGGGACGGACGGAAAGACGGAAGTACGGACGGACGGACATAGTCAAATCTATATGCCTCCCCCCCCCCCCCCCACACACACACCCATTAAGTGGTGGGGGCATAAAAAGTTTGCGTTGTCTATAATTACCAAATGTATTCTATTTGCATAAATATCCAATATGTTGCGTCAGTAAAAGTTGTCGAGTGCGTTCGGCTCAGCTTCATTTTCAGTCACCGTTAGCTTAGTGGAAAAACATCATAAGTGTCTATACTTTGTACAGTTACTTTCCAACTTATGATGTTTTTGCACTCAGCTAACGACATGTCCTTTTATTGTCGGAGAAAAATTGATAACATCATACATGTATGCAAACATGTCAAGTATGTAACCTTTTATTCCAGCTCCGATAACATCATGTATGGTTGTGTTCGCTGCTCTCGGGGAGACTATATGTCCCGTTATAGTGGGAAATGTGAGTAGATGGTACTTCCTATCCCCACACAATCTCACCTTTTATCACCATAAAAAATGAAGAAACTTCTTGATGCTCTTTATAAGCCACAATGTTTTCTACCCAGATATACAAAGATTTTTTAAAATTTTATCGACCTGGCATCATCGTCTGCTGCTTATTTGAATTTGGACGAGTCTAATTTTTTGTCAAGTAGTTAAGTCTAATATGATAGATGTATCTTCAGTTTTGCATGTTATATGATAATTGTGCTGCTTTAAATACAATAAATGACACAATAATTTAAGTTTTGTCTATTTAGATTCAAGTGTTTTGATTGGCTGATTATTTCATACTTCTATGAACAAAATTTTGAGCCTTACTTGCACCGAAAGAAGATCGATACAATTTACTCAAAACAAGTAATATAATTATTATGTTTTCCTTGGTGGCTTTAAATTATGAAGTATGAAAAGTGAAGAAAATATTTTTTTAATTGTTTTATGAACCTATAAACTTAATTATACTGATATGTGGATCCGCTTCGCATATTCATATAGTGTGATTATGTTTAAGGTTCATACTTAAAATGAAAACGAAAAAAATCACTTAATTTCATAAATAAATACATGAAGATGAATAAAAAACAATACAGCGCATAGTCTTGAAAATTTGAGTCTTTTGGATTTTTGTTATCCAGTGAAGACAATGCCCTCTCTTTAAACGGGTACATTTTTTTAATTAATAAATTGGTGTTTCGGTGTAATTAAGGCTAAAATGTTTTAATACCATAAGTTTTTCATTTGAATTTTTCATAGAATGATTTCCCTTTCATTTGAATTTTTGACCAAATGTCTAATGGTTTCGATTTATTTTAATTTCAGCTATTTGTGAGTGCGGGCCCAGTCAGTTTTCTAGCGTTTTGTTTCACCATTATCTGTATAGCGGTTATCATATACGCCATTCTTTTATTCCTTGGCAGAGACACTACAAAATATAGAGGTTTGTATTTATGTTTCACTTTAGTAATTATAGATGCTACAACTGCATGCTTTTATCAACTTCAAACCTCGAGATTCCAGGTTCGTTCCCCTGGTTGACCTAAGAAATTAATTGTTTTTCGGATAAGCCTTTGAACCGAGGAGTGGATAATCGTTAGCCAAAGTGGGATAGCAGCTGGAGTTAAGGAAAGGATATAGTGGTAGTACTGGTGTGAGAAATACTAGGAATCCATTGTTAGGTCCTCCAGCCGCCGCGATATGACTGAAATACTGTTAACCCATTCCAACACAAGCCCTCCTTTTTGCGCCCCTCAAGAAAAAGCCTTTGAAAACATTGTGGACATAGAAGAAATTGCTTGTTTCAAGCAATTTCTTCTATGTCCATAATATTTTCTACCCTAAAGGAAAAAGAATTTTTAGAATTTCAACAACTTAAAATTGTTGTCTGCATCTTCTTTCAATTTGGACCTGTCTAAAATTTTCTTGTGTGGGAATGGGTTAAAAGTGGAGATAAACCCGATTCAATCAATCAATTGGACTGAGGTTTTATGTGACGTGCACATTTAAAACTAGACAGAACTGTCTTTATTTCGTCCGTATCCTTGCAATATCCTCTTTAACTGACTGTATTTCGGGCGTTTCTCATATGGGCAAATTCTACGATATCGACGACAAATAAACGAAACACTGCGACACTATCGTTAATTTCTTCCCAAACACTCATTTCATTCAAAACTCACTAATTCCATTCTTTTACAAATCATAATTACTTTTGTCAATTTCCTATTCTAAAAAGTACCTATATAATTTCAGAAAACACCGGTTCATCGTTCATATTCTTATCTAAACCTCCACAACGGTTTGGAGAAAACATGGAAATTAACTCAACATCAGTCAAGTATTACTCAAATCAGTCCGAGGACCAACCGACAGATACCACCTACCAGTCTACAGACGGAACAGCCAATGGATATACTGGAAATTTAAAATGAGCCAATAGATATAGAACTAGCTTTAAAGCTCGTCAGTAAAATTAAGATTGACCAGCAGACTTTAAGTACTCGAAACATACATTTTAATTTGAGAAATGCAAGCATTTACTTTTCCGAATTCCAGTCGAATTATTGTAGGAAGGGAGAAATTGATTGTTAGTATTTTTCCATCACTTTCTCCTTTTCCCATTTTTTTAAACCGCGTGTACTCCAGGGTCGTAAATATTCAGATAGTCTAGGAAGGATCAAGGTCTAAACCAAGCGATTTCGTGTGCTGTATAGCTAAAATATATTGGTTGAGTTGTGTTACCCATTAATTTAAGACTGGTCCATATTTAACTAATGACCAAATAATGACGCTTTAACCCTTTCCTGTACAAACCCGGGATTTTACGTCAGTGTGATTTTATACTTGAGAAAACATTGTGGAAAAAGGTGAAATTGCTTGTAACAAGCGATTTCACCTTTTTCCACAATATTTTCTACTACATAGGATGGTCTGATTTCAAATTGCATGCATTTTTCATTGTCGTCTGCAACCTCTTTCGAATTGGACCAATCTAAAGTTTCATAAAACAGGAAAGGGTTAAGACGCCCCCAAGAAACAAATAGGAAAACTTTGTACAAATGGGAAAACTTTGTCTTCATTTTCTACAATGTTTTCGACCCAGACATTTGAAAAAGTCCACATTTCATTAACTATAAATTTTCGTCTGTAACTCCTTTCAATTTGGACCATCTAAAATTTTGCCATCTGGTAGTGGGTTAACCTGGTAGAAGATATACTACATATAGAATGTGTCAAATTGATAAATGATTGCCTCATTTAGTAGAAAAACATTGCGAAATAAGAAGAAAGTGATTATGACAAACGATTTCTTCTTTTACAACGATCTTTTCAAAATGTTATTTTCAACATTGGTCAAAATTCGGTGTTTGTGCGATAATAAAATAAAAACGTTTTATCAAAGTGTGCAACATTTCCAATGAAAATGTCATCGACATGGTCTGTTTCATTTATTTGTTGTTCATAGCAGTCAGAAGGCCTAAATTGCTTCAAAATGAATTCGTCATGTGCATTGTGGTTACTTTAACCCATTCCCAAACGACAAAGTTTTAGACTGGTCCAAATTGTAAAAGGTTACAGAAGTTGGTGTAAATTGAAAAAGGACTATTTCAGGTAGAAAACATTGTGAGAAAAGGAGAAATTGCGCTGGCCTCCAACAGGAAATTAGATTTAGATATTGAACGGATTAATTTTGCAAAAAAAAAAAAATGATCAGTTACATTTAACAAAAAAGTAAAGTGATTGGTTGCGGACCTAAAAGTCATAAAATCTGTAGTTAGGAAGTTTAAGTCGCCAGACCAACAAAAATGCATCTGATAAATCTCGACCAATGTTGAAATTTTAACTACACTTCCGGATTGGTAATTTTATTTTTGATTGACTACCACAATCCGTTGATTAGCCTACAGATGTTTGCCAAGTAAACATACTGATAACCCTGTGCATCCTAAAATTCTGGCCAATGTCTTCACTATGAGCTATGTAGACGGAAACTGACTCAAATCGCCCTTCTACGATCGGCTAATATTCAAATTATACCGTTTCGGAAGTCAAGAACAGACAAAGTGTTAACCCATTCCCACACGATGACGCAATTTTATTCCCCCACCCCAAGAAAAAACCTTAGGAAAACAATGTGTAAAATGAAGAAATTTCATGTTACAAGCAATTCCTTCTTTATCCACAATGTTTGCTACCCCTAAAAACTGAAATTGCAGTCTACAAATTCTTTCAAATTGGGTCTGTCTAAAATTTTGTCAGTGGAAATGTGTTGGAAAAAAATGAGAAAACGATGTGTTATCAAAGGTATGTAAGTAAAAAACTAAGTAAAATGTAAAATGTTTTCTAAGCAGTAACAAAATCAGCAGTGTTTGAAGATGTGGTGCAACAAAAGGTACTATCAAACTTATCGGACCTTTGTTAAAGGACTTGAAATAGCATAAAAAAAATAAAACTAATAGCTAATTTAAAGGTCCGAAAAGTTTGATAGTACCTTTTGTTACACCACATCTACAAACACTGTTAAAAGTATTATTTTTCAAGAATGTTTTTAGCGAATTTAAATACTACAACTCACAGGAATTTATTATGTATATGCTTTAAACGGTAATCATTCAGTCATGGAATTTCTATGAATATTAAAACTGTCTCAATAAAATTGTTATATAATAATACACGTCAGTTATATACCATATATTTACCTTTGTTTTGCTGAGTAAAATATCTTTTTAGAATTACATCAAAATAAAAGGACTGGAAGCATTGTAAGGCTCTAATTGTGGGTCAATATTTCTTTTGGCAACTGATTTAATGAACGAATTTAGGTTGAAAGGGACTAGTAGGTGGTGTATATGAAGATCAGACTGCACACACGTGCAGTCTGATCTTTGTATATACCTCCTGCCAAAACAGGAATATTCTGGGTTCAGCATGACAAGGGTTAAAGAAAAATGATATTTTCTTGTTTCCTTTTTATTTATAGTTTTTATTTAATAGACTCTTAACATATACGAGCAATGAATTTACGCAATGCGTATCTCAATTTCTTAGATTTAGGTTTTATAAGTGCACAAACGTCACAGGAAAAGGGAAGTCGTGTGTTAGCCCTTTACAGCCTGTGTATATTGCAAAAAAAATCTGGACTTTAAAAAATTGGTCGATTTCCTAAATGTAGAATGGTCATTCTATTTTAACAGGGCTTGTGTTGGACTCTTAATTTGACCATCACAAAATTGAAAATAACCCGTTTTGACTCTCAGAAATTTTTCTCAAGGGTGTCAAAACGACCCCTTGAGAGAAACTTCTTGGGGTCGAAATTAGAAAATGTCATCCCTTATATTTTCAGTGATGTACCTAAAGTATAATTGAAAGTTGTATAAATTATTTGCTTTGTCATATTTTCATTAGAGAATGTAGAATCAAATCAACACATACTAGTACAAGAAAAGAAAATTGATGTTTGATTTGCTCCCATATTTGTTTCAAAATCGGCTATGACCCTAGAATTTCATGGACAAGTAGTCAGTAACTCCCCTAATTCAAAGGCTAGCACAAGCCCTACTCACTATACATTCATTTTGGAATGCCAACAATGATTGGCCTGTGATGGATCTGATCTGTTTTCTAGATATTTATCGTTTACATTTATTTCTGTGAAAGAGATTTTTTTTTAAATTCATATATATTAATATTTTGATTTTGTTTTATAGTATTGTTTCTTTTTGTTGAAAATACTTGGAAATTCAATAAAAGCAAAAAATAGAAAGAAAAAAAAAACATGTATTCTATTGTATTTTGATAATTTCTTAGTAGAAAATTATACAATTACTTAATAAAATCCTTGTTTTCCTTTAGCCCATTCCCACACAATGAAACTTTTAAACGCCCCTCAATATGAAAGCTTTGAAAAACTTTGTGGAGAATGAAGAAATTGCTTGTTACAAGCAATTTCTTCATTATTCACAATGCTTTCTTCCAAAAAAGACAAAGAATTTGAAGATTTCATTAACTTGAAATTGTCGTCAGCAACTTCTTTGAATTTCGACCAGCCTATAATTTTATTGTGTGGGAATGGGTTAATATACAAATGTGCAATATTAAGTTTGAATGGGTAATAAATAAATCATTTATGTGATTATGCGGTTATATCAAATTAATTCTAGATTCTGTTGCTGAGTTTAAACCCACTACCAGATGACAAAACTTTAGACCAATCCAAATTGAAAGAAGTTGCGCTTAAATATGAAAATAAGTGTCAAATATGGTAGAAAACATCGTGAGAAAAGGAGAAATTGTTTGTAACATGCAATTTCTCCTTTTTCAAAATTTTTTCATTGATTGTTTCATGGCGTATGAAAGCATCATTGTGTGGTAATGGGTTAATGTTGTTGGTTGTCCACTAAAGCAAACTATACTGCAGCTTAAATAAGCTGTAGTTGCGAGTCTTTGAACACACATTGGCAATTTGTACTTTGCATGCACGGATGATGTGTAGATGATTTTTAAGTAGCCTATTTATAAACTAAATTTTCAGAAATCATATTTTGTTTCCTTATAGATGTATTGTTATATTTTGCTTACTTTGTTATGTTAGTTGTTGTCCAATGTCAAAGCAAAGAGTTATAAAAATAAATATTTCATTAATATATATATTCATGTATATGTTTTATTCTCCCGTCATATGGAAAGTATTTATTTAAAGTTTTGAGAGGGAATCTAAGTTGTTTTCAAATTTCTCTGTGTAAAATTTGAGAACTAACAACATAGTGTTTTTGGTCTACTCCGAACAACTCAGGTAGAGTGCCATTAAGTGATTCTGGATGCAAAATTTAAAATCTCTTTGCCTTTTGATTTGGAAGGAGAAAAATTTTCCAAGACATCTTTCTTTAATCCTATGTAATTTCTGGAATCCCACAATAAAGGGCCTTTAGTCACCCTAGAGTAGGAATTTGAAGCATTATGAAGAGTATCTGCAGGTGATTTCACTTTTGTAGCCACACTTTTTCAAACAGATTCCATTTATTTAACCCTTTCCTGTTTTGCAAAATTTTAGACCCGTCCAAATTCAAAGGTTTGGCAGACAAAAGTTTAAAGTAGAAAAATAACCATTCAGTAGGGTAGAAAATATTGTGGAAAAAGAAGAAATTGCTTGTTACAAGCAATTTCATCTTTTTCCACAATGTTTTCTCAATTATAAAATCACAGGGACGTAAAAACCAGGGATTAACCAGGAAAGGGTTAAGCACTTTTTCAAAAGGAGTCACCTAAGGAACATTCCTACCAAGTAAGGTTGAAATGGCCTTATAGTTTGGTAGTTGTTGTTGTTTTAAAAATCCATCTTTAATTCTATATAGTACCAACTCAAACCAATGACCTCGAGTTCTTTAAGTTATTCTTTACGGGAGCCACCTAAGGAACATTCACGTCAAATCTGATTGATACTGGCTCTGTAGAGAAATTTCATCTTTATTTCTTTACAGGCCTCATCCCCCTGGGCTTCCACCCCTGTGGACTGGAGGATAATCGTTTAGCAATTTTGAAAAGGCTCAAAGTACTAAGTAAAATTTCAAGGCTTTCAGGAATTAATTTTAGCTCGACTGTTTTCGGAGAAAACCATAGGTATTGCTAAAGCCTTTGTGTCGTCGTCGTTGTTGTCGTCGTCGTGCAAAAACTTTGACATTTTGTGATATCTCTGGTTCCACTAAAGACATTCACTTGAAACTTGGCACACGTGTTCACTTTCAAAAAAAACAACCTATACTATCAAGGGGGATAACTCTAGATGCATTTTGCCATTGCAACCAGATTTTTGTAGGATTTCCATTCTTTTTGCATTCTTCTTAGGAACATTCAAAGGCCCAGTTTTTAGGAGTTGTGATCTTGAAAAACCTTATTATATAGGCCCCATATCTTCTAGGGACCTTGCGGTAATGATTTTAGCAATTTTGATGTCAATGTATTGACGCTTCATACAATATACTAAGGCTCTATGCCTTCTAGTTTAGGAAAAACTGATTTTCAAGATCTTCTTGAAATTTCAGTTTTGTTGCCATGGAACTAGAGTCTTAAAAGGATTTTAATTCTTTGGGCAAATTTTAAAGGTGGCATCCTAAGGGACTCTGAACACTCTTTCCATACTTGGTTGAAAATGGCCCAGTGGTTTGGGAGTAGATGTCATTTAAAGACATGTTTGCCAGAAGGTATAGACAAAGATCAGACTGCACATATGACGAATGATGCATGACAGAATGTGATCACAATAGCTCAACTTGAGCAATTTATGCTCAGCTGAGGTAAAAAAACATAGCTAAACTTAAAAATTCACTGGAATATTATTCTTCAACAAACCTCAGAGGTAAAATGTAAATTCAAAGATCTAACAAAAACATATCTTCCAATATATAGATAGAAGAAGTAAAATGGTAGCTAAAGTTGACACTAGTTATCTTGAAATCAAAAATCTCCAATTTACTGATAATGAAGAAATTTCTTGATAAAAGGAATTTCTTCATTATTATCACTGTTTTTCAAAGCATTTATCATAAGCAGCGTAAAAAAGGCAGGACTTTGGAAATGGGTTAAAAAATCAATGCTATTTATTGGGTTCTATTACTTATTTATCATAGCAGCTACGGAGAACCACACATAACATCGGGAGATTTTCTTTCTGACATCAACATATGATTATGTGTTCATGCACATTCCATCATACCAAACTTAAGTAACAAACTCACAAGCAGAAGTATGAATCTAAATATGTTTTCTTATTTGATTGGTATATTAAGGGCTACCCATAAAAAAACATACTACATCTAACCCTTGTCATGTTGAACCCTGAACAGAAGTCTTGATAAGAGGGGTAAAAGCATTCTAAAATCCTTCTTTCTGAACTTAAGCCTATAATGTCGGTACATATTTGAATCATCTCACTAAGACAATTCAAATGAGTACATACAACATAGGGTTTATGGCAGTTTGGTTATATTCAAATCTTAAATACCAATTACGCCCTTCTATCTGCAGCTCTGCCAGAGTGTTCCTGTTTTGTCAGAAGGTGTAGACAAAGATCAGACAGCACATATGTGCAGTCTGATCTTTGTCTACACCACATGCTTGTCTCCTTTATGCCACAATTAATTATGTATTAAATTTTTAAATTTATTATCAACCAACAATTAGGGCATCTAATGTTGTCAGCCCTTTGAATTTAATGCAATTCTGTACAGGATATTATTCAGCATAACAGCTTGGAACCCTTGGATTGGAAACAAATAACTGTTTAGTAGATCTACAATCAACATGAACAATCATGTAACCATGATGGAAATGATGACCCTTGAAAATATCAATTCAAGAAAACAAGTACAAATAGAGTTGAAAAGATGCCTAGAATTGTGAAATTTACATTTTTATGAGTAGGAAAAGATGACTTTGTTCATTTTACTGAATTCTGACTGGTTGATGTAACTTGTATTGTATGTATCTTACTACACATGTATTAGTTTCCAAAGTTTAGAATTTCTGCACCTTTAATTCTTCTGTAAACAAATTATATACCAGAAGGCTGTTTGAAATGCAAATATTTCCATATGATTATTTAACCCTTTCCTAAACAAACCCGTGATTTTACGTCACTGTGATTTATACTTGAGAAAACATTGTGGAACAAGGTGTCAAATTGTCACAAGATACGCCCGTCACACTGCTTAATATTAACTGGGGGTTTGAATAGAACTGAGGTTATTTTGAATGATTTTTTTTGTCAAACAAAGTATGGAAAACAACAAAGGGCAATAACTCAAAATATATGCTAGGTAGAGTTTTGGTTCTTGTACACTGCACTCCCAATTAGTAAGATCTATCCATCCATGAAGTTTCATGATTCTAGCTATAATACTTTTAGAGATATACTCCGGACAAGATTCAAGTATGAAAAACAACAAAGGGCAATAACTCAAAAAATAGGCCAGGTAGAGTTATGGTTCTTGTACACTGCACTTCCACTTGGTGAGCTCTTTCCATCCATGAAATTACATGATTCTAGCTATTATACTTTTAGATATATACTCCGGACAAGATTCAAGTATGAAAAACAACAAAGGACAATAACTCAAAAAATAGGCCAGGTAGAGTTATGGTTCTTGTGCACTGCACTCCCCCTTGGTAAGATCTATACACCCATGAAGTTTCATGATCCTAGCTATAATACTTTTAGAGATATACTCCAGGAATTTCAAGTATGAAAAACAACAAAGGGCAATAACTCAAAAAAAAAGGCTGGGTAGAGTTATGGTTCTTGTACATGGCACTCCAACTTGGTAAGCTCTATCCATCCATGAAATTTCATGGTTCTAGCTATTATAATTTTAGAGATATACTCCGGACAAGATTCAAGTATGAAAAACAACAAAGGGCAATAACTCAAAAAATAGGCCAGGTAGAGTTATGGTTCTTGTACAATGCACTCCCACTTGGTGAGCTCTATCCAGCCATGATATTTCATGATTCTAGCTATAATACTTTTAGAGATATACTCCGGACAAGATTCAAGTATGAAAAACAACAAAGGGCAATAACTCAAAAAATAGGCTAGGTAGAGTTATGGTTCTTGGACACTGCACTCCCACTTGGTGAGCTCTATCCATCTATATAATTTCATGATTCTAGCTATAATACTTTTAGAGATATACTCCGGACAAGATTCATGTATGAAAAACAACAAAGGGCAATAACTCAAAAATTAGGCCAGGTAGAGTTATGGTTCTTGTGCACTGCACTCCCCCTTGGTGAGATCTATACACCCATGAAGTTTCATGATCCTAGCTATAATACTTTTAGAGATATACTCCGGACAAGATTCAAGTATGATAAACAACAAAGGGCAATAACTAAAAAAATAGGCCAGGTAGAGTTATAGTTCTTGTACACTGCACTCCCCCTTGGTGAGATCTATACACCCTTGAAGTTTCATGATCCTAGCTATAATACTTTTAGAGATATACTCCGGACAAGATTCAAGTATATAAAACAACAAAGGGCAATAACTCAAAAAATAGGTCAGGTAGAGTTATGGTTCTTGTGCACTGCACTCCCCCTTGGTGAGATCTATACACCCATGAAGTTTCATGATCCTAGCTATAATACTTTTAGAGATATACTCCGGATAAGATTCATGTATGAGAACAACAAAGGGCAATAACTCAAAAATTAGGCCAGGTAGAGTTATGGTTCTTGTGCACTGCACTCCCCCTTGGTGAGATCTATACACCCATGAAGTTTCATGATCCTACTTATAATACTTTTAGAGATATACTCCGGACAAGATTCATGTATGAAAAACAACAAAGGGCAATAACTCAAAAAATAGGCCAGGTAGAGTTATGGTTCTTGTGCACTGCACACCCCCTTGGTGAGATCTTTACACCCATGAAGTTTCATGATCCTAGCTATAATACTTTTAGAGATATACTCCGGACAAGATTCAAGTATGAAAAACAACAAAGGGCAATAACTCAAAAAATAGGCCAGGTAGAGTAATGGTTATTGCGCACTGCACTCCATATTGATGAGAAGAATATAACTGCCAAGTTTAAAGTCAATCGGACTTACGGTGACAGAGTTATGCTCCGGACAAAGAAGTGGACACCGCCCGGACGCCCGGACACCCGGACATCACGGGTGATCCCATAATACGTCCCGTCTTCGACGGGCGTATAAAAAGGAGAAATTGCTTGTAACAAGCAATTTCTCCTTTTCCCACAATATTTTCTAGCACATAGGATGGTCAGATTTCAAATTGTATGCATTTTTCATTGTCGTCTGCAACCCCTTTCAAATTGGACCAGTCTAAAATTCCATAAAACAGGAAAGGGTTAAAGACTGTATTTACCAAAAACTGATTTTATCCAAAAATGGATTTCACTGGGATATGTCTAATTACAACTACAATTCTGACTAATGAAATGAAGAATCATGATTTTAGTTGAAAAGATATCTTGCTTGTACCAGAATAAGTAAAAGTTCTCATCTTGTACCCATTACCACATGATAAACACTCAAATTGAAAGAAGTTGAAGATGAAAATTTTTGGTTTGTGAAATTTTCAAATTGTTTACCTTGTAGGCGAGAAAACATTGTAGATTATGAAGTAATTGCTAATTTCAAGCAATTTCTTCATTTTCCACAATGTTTTCAAAAGCCTTTTTCATGAGAGGTATAAAAGAGCAGAATTGTGATAATGGATTAAAACGAAGACAATCTGGTATACAATGAAGATAATTATGCTGGTAGATGTTCTATAAACCATTTGTACGCATTTACAAATGCATCTGCCTCCGAGTCCACCTTGACTATAGGATGGCCGTTGTCCGGATAAGCTATAAATCTGAAAATGGAAGAAAACTAATTTTACACCAATCATGTCCAAATATTTCTTAACCCATTGCCACACAATCCCTCTTCTTGACAGCCCACACTAAAAAGATTCAGGAAAACAATGTGGAAAATGTAGAAGTTGCTTGTTACAAGCAAATTGTGCATTTTCCACATTATTTTCTATCAAGAAAGTCAGAGAGATATTTGAAATAATACAACTTCAAATTGTTGTCTTCATCTTCTTTTACTTTGGACAAGTCTTAAATTTTGTCGTCTGGTAATATTCTAAATGGTTTTACAAAAAGAGACTAATGATCAATTTTATACATTATGTCAGGACGAGGAGGTCAAATTAAATCCATCTGAACACAACCCTGTATTTTTACGATCCTTAAAAAGAAAAGCAATTACTTCATTTTTACAATGCTTTCTTCTCTGGAAAACAAAAATTTATAAAATTCTATCAACATTACACTGTTGTCTTAAACTTCTTTGAATTTGGGCAAGTCGTATTTATTTTTGTAATCTTTTTAAAAGTTAAACCATTCCCAAACAATGCTGCTTTTTACGCCTCTGAAAAAAAAAAAGGTTCAGAAAATATTGTCGAAGATGAAAAAATTGCTTTTAACAAGCAATTTCTTCAATGTCCACAATGTTTTTACCCTAAAAGGAAAATATTTCTAAAATAAAATCTACCTGTACTTGAATTGTAGACTGCAACTTCTTTCAATTTGAACCAATATAAAATTTTGTCATCTGCTCATAGGTTAATCCCTCAGGAGAACTAGATGGTTGCCCAGGCCAACTGCTGTCGAGCCAGTAACATTTTGTAGGTATCATGCTCAAGACAAGCACAATTTTAGTGTTTGACTTTGAGCTTTGACCTTGAACTTGAAGCTATCCAAAAAATTCTTTCAAATGGTACATCTACTCATAATGGAAAAAAATTGTGCCAATTTTTTTTTAAATCCATCAATAATTGTAGGAGAAATGTTCTTGACAATCACAATTTAGTGTTTGTCCTTGAGTAGTGACCTTGAAATTAGAACTATCCCAAAAATTCTTTCAAATGGCACATCTACTTATGATGGAGAATAATTGTGCCAATTTCTTTTGAAATCCATCCATAAATGTAGGAGTAATTGTCCGGATAAATTTGGACAGAAGGACTAACAGATTAACGCACATACACTGGCTTGTCATAGTGACAACTATGTCTAGCTCACCACTAGCAGGCTCGACAAAAATGACACTGAAACAGAAGTTGTGGTAGCCTAAACGATACATAATTAGACATCTAAAGAAAAGTTGACAGTACATCTTACAACATTTTTTCTTTTTTTTTTATTTTATTTTAGTCTATTTGGAAACAGGTTCATGGAGGATACACCAGTATTTACACTGATTGTATCGGCCAATAAGAAAACAAAGATCGATCACGATTCCTGAGAATCAAATTCAGGACCTCTTGAATGATGTATCACAGGAAATATTTTATCCCAACCATGTTTAGTGCCCGCATCACTCCAAAGGCCTGAATTTACTGATCAACACATTCCAACTCCCAGTTTTCATTAACCTTGAGAAAAAAGCATTCTTGATCATTGTTGATATTTTTTCTTACCCTAAAGACATTTTTTTTTTCAAATTTCTTTAAACTAAAACTTGTAGTGTGAAATTTCTTTCAATTTGGACCAGTCTGAAAGTTTGTCATTTGGTAATGGATAAAAGGGGAACAATAAGAGTTTTAAAAACCAAAAGGAAGAAAATTGTTTTAAAAAAACTTAAGTTTAGAAAAGTTTAAATAAGAAAAGTAACAGATATGCAACAAAGTTAGTCTAGCAGCATCTCCCTTTAATTAATCTGATGAAATGAGACCTATAAAGCCCATTTCAGCAAATCAAATTTTCATCAAAAAGTCTAATTAAAGCTCGTTCAAGTAAAAATTCACATGCAGTTTGGCAGATGTACACTCCATACTTTCTGAGGAAAATATCTTCAATTTTCACAATATACCATATATGAAAATTAGCCCAGCCCATTAAGTAATTGTTTTTCATCCATTAAATATTTCTTAGAGGCATCTGATAAAAGGGTTACAATAGGATAATTTCTGTAAAATTTGATTTGATTCCATCTAGTATTAGCTCAGATTTTAACCCTTTCCTGTACAATCCCTTGTTTTCACGTCCCTGTGAATTTATACTTGAGAAAATATTGTGGGAAAAGAAGAAATTGCTTGTGACAAGCAATTTCTTCTTTTCCCACAATATTTTCTAACCAGTAGATTTGTCACGGGAAAGGGTTAAAAGGAAAAGTTTACTGATAGATGCACACAAAATCATGACAATAGCCAGCTGGCCCTAAGCCATAATGATGTATGAAGAATAAGGCCACACATAGAGCTAGTTCATCTGAAAGTTGCTTTCAAAAA
The DNA here is from genome assembly GCA_946902895.1 of Fragum fragum. Lineage (NCBI taxonomy): Eukaryota > Metazoa > Mollusca > Bivalvia > Cardiida > Cardiidae > Fragum > Fragum fragum. Next base: position 35,753,697 of record OX336371.1, read on the forward strand.
TCCATAAACATGTAACTGATAACTTTATATAATCGATTCCCAAACTTTTTGATGCCCTGAAAACAAAATGCTTCTGACAACATTGATGAGAATCTAGAAATTGATTGCCACAAGCAATTTCTTTAACTATCCGTAATGTTTTATATAAAAAAAGACAATGATTTTTGAAGTTTTGACAACTTAAAATTGTCGTCTGTAATTCCTTTGAATTTGAACTGATCTAAAATTTTGCCATGTGGGACATCTTTTTTCATTCACAAAGGGATATATACCCCAATCAGTATTGTGTCACTCAAGAAGCATAGTTGACCTTTGACCTACCTGACCCAAATTAAGTTACTTCCTTGGATCACTGGCAACAATGATATGAAGTATCATGTTTGTAGGTCAATTAGTTCTAGAGTTAGTGTATGGAACCAAAAATGTCTACGGATGGAGAAACAGTCATGGTTAAACCAATATACCCCCTTTTACAGTAAAACCTCGGTAGTTCGTAGCGCAAGGGACCGGGGAAATTTATACGAATTAAGCGTAGTACGAACCAAACGGAGGGAAAGAGGTCGGCTGTTTGAGATACACGGAATCTAACATGGTCTTGTTCTGTCTCCCATTTAGGAATTGATTCTAAATTGGTTATTTTTTCTACACAAGACCTGCAGATATTAATTGAGGAATACATTTTTATGTTTTTATTTCTTTGTTAATTTTTGGCATTTTTTTAAACACAGTGTTTGTATCAAATGGTAGACTCCATCTGAGTGATTTCCCTTTACAATACATTGGATCAAATCACTCTGAGTATTCTATTATCAAATCATAAAAAGGAGGACTGACGATTGTGAAGAAAGTAACCGCAGAATAAAATTAAGTGCTAGAATTTCTAAGTGAGCAATAACACCGATACTAATGGGGGTGCGTCAATTTAAAGTAAATTTTTGGCGATAATTACGGGAATCTTTATTCGATGAATTATCCCACTTACAAACCAAACAGCCCCTTTTAACTAAAGGTACATGATAACACATAATTGTCATTTAGATCAGCAGGTGTGAAAATCGTGGTAAGTGGTGATTGGAGATAATTAGTTTATCACACCTACGAATTAAACATAGGAGTTTGTGCTATAATCATACTTTCGGGACTTGAAATGGCTTACGAACTACGAACCACTGACGTTCGAATTAGACAGAACTTTCTAACAAAGATAAAAAAGGAAAAAGATCGGGACCGCGTAAAGTATACGAACGAACACATACCTACGAACCAGTGACGTTCGAATTAACGAGGTTCTACTGTACTTCATAGATGGGAGAAATAATAATGGTGGGGTAGGGTCACAAGGGAGTGAACTCACCTGACAGTTTTGTTTCTAGCCTTCAATGCTTTATATAACTGATAACTTTGTTTAACAGGACATCTTTTATCATCCATACCAATCAATAACATGACTGGGCAGGTGATCTGAAGGAAAAACTTAGTACCAAAACTTTGGAAACCAAATTCCCGTACATGTGTATCAAAGACTCGTATATATTTGTCATAAATATCTCTATGCTTAATCACAGTTTTCTATTACCTAACAATCTTTGATTTGCTGAAGAAAATTAGCAATGGAAAACATGGTAAGAAAACGAGAAATTGCAATTTCATCATTTCCCACAATATTTACTATCCAGAAAGTTGGAAAAATTATATTTCATAAAAATCAAATTGTTGTCTGCAACTCCTGTAACAATCTGTGATTTTGTCATTTAGTTTCCAATGTTGTAGTGTTGTGACGCATGCAACACAGCCTACCTTACTGGCTTGTTTCTCGCTTTTAATGCTTTGTACAGCTCATTGCCTTGTTTTATTGGGACCCTTTTATCATCGAGTCCAATCATTATCATCACAGGACAGGAAATCTATCAGGGAAATCAATGAAAATATTTGAAAACATAGTCTAAAACCTGCCGATGATAAACAAATGGAAAATGTGTCAGGTCAAACTGCAGTGTATGAAAGTAATAGCAAGCTTTGGTCAATGGAAATCCTATAGTCCATAACCTATTTCCAGAGGACAAAAGGTTGGACTCATTTAAAGTGAAAAGATTTGCCAACAACAATTTAACTTCATGAAATTCTATTTTTTTATTTCCAGGGAAATGATGGAAATGAAGAAATTGCTTGATACAAGTAATTTCTTAATTTTCAACAACAATGTTTTCTCTAGCTTTTTTTGACGGGTGTTAAAACGTTGGACTGTTTATCATTGGGTTAATTTTCTATTTGTCGTACCTCTTACCAATTTTATTGCTTTATACTGGCTTAGTCTTTAGATAAAATGAAGTTACAGTACATATATGTATTGAATAGAAAAACTTAACAAGACTAAGTATTGACTGAAATTCAGTACAAAAAAGTTTGACCTTCATCTATGATTTTGACATTGGACCTGGCTGAACAAATGTTTCAGAATTCATCTTCCTTGTGAAGGAAAAAAATGCAACAAATTATTTGAAACACATCCATAATTGTTCAAGTTGACACTATCTGAGAGAGAGGTAGGCAACAGCAGAGGTCAATTAGAGACGCTTGATTTGATTAACCCGTTACTAGACAGCAAAATTTTAGACTAGCCCAAATTGAAAGAAGTTGCGGACGACAATTTAAAGTGAATGAAATTTTGGATTTTTTCAACTTTCTGAGTAGAAAACATTGTGGAAAATGAAGAAATTGCTTGTTACAAGCAATTTCTTCATTTTCCACAATGTTTTCCAAAGCTTTTGTCCATAGGGGCGTTTAAAGGCGTCACTGAGTGGGAATGAGTTAACTAAGATATCCTAGAATGAACAATCTAAAGTTAGGAATTCAACAAAGCAAACTGTTTTGATCCTGGTCAGCCTGCTCAGTCAGTTCACTCTGGCTTGCAACAATACTTTTCCCTTTTCCATTAGGATCCTTTTTCTCTGACTGATCACACATGGATTTCAAACAAAGCCTTTGCTTTGCAATACCAGATCATACCCTGTGTTTTTTGCCTTAAACTCTCACAAAATCCTTCTTTTAACATCCCTCAAGAAATTTCTTTTTAATTCACAATATTTTTCACCCAAATAGATTTTAAACCTTTCCTGTTCAATCTCTGTTTTTTTTTATGTCCATGTGTTTTAATATTTGAAGAAACATTGTAGGAAAAGAAGACATTACTCAGAACAAGCTATTTCTTCTTTTTCTATAATATTTTCTACCCTACTCATTGGTTTTTGTTTTTTGGTTGTTTTATTTATCGAGTAAAATTGACTTTTAAACTGTTGTATGCAAAACTTTTGAATGTGGAAAGGTCTAAAAATTTTAAATACAGTAGAGTTAATTGTTAATTTATCAACCAATAAATGTTGTCTGCCACCTCTTTGAATTTGTATAGAATGAATACAGTTTACACAAGATCGCACCATTAAAGATCAAGTGTCAAAAATTTTGAAAAGTTATATCTACCTGATCAACATATTGTAAAGGAGAAGATTTCCACATTTGCTCACAAGCTTTGCTATCAGGCAAGGATTTGAAGTCAAACTCACAACCAGCTTCTATAAAAGCCCTGAAAATACAAATGAAAAATAGACAAAATTGAAAACTGAACAATTTTTAATTGATGGATTTTAACCCATTACCACTCAGCAAAATTTTAGACGGGAATATTGCAGATGACAATTTAAAGTAAACTACATTTTAGATTTTTTCACCTTTCTGGGTCAAAACATTGTGTAAAATGATGAAATTGCTTGTTACAAGCAGTTTCTTCATTTTACACAATGTTTTCCAGTTGTTTTTCTTGAGGGGTGTCCAAAAGTGTCATTGTGTTGGAATGGGTTAATAATCTTGACCTTTTTGGGTAGAAAACATTGTGGATTACAAAGAAATTGCTTGTAACATTATCCACCATGTTTCACAAAGTTTATTCCTGAAGAGTGTGAAAAAAAAATTGTGTGGGAATGGGTTAAGCCTATATACTGAGCAGCCTGGTCTTCCACAAAGCACAAAGTGCATGAAAAATATTTGCCGATTGTCTAATTGATCTAAACCATTACCAAGTTGATAGACATTCAAGTGGTCATGCTACATTAAAATGATAAATGGTCTTGGATCTATGGTTATTGACAAATTTTATGAAGTTGCTAAAACTAATTGTTTTACCATGGTGACAACTCCAAGGTGGCCCAAGAGGCAGCACTTGAAAGTCTTAGTAGGCATTCATCTAGGAAAGCACCATTACAAATATGAAGTCCATTTTTCAAGGCTTCTTTGTTTCAGAGATTTTTAAAGATTGAAGAAAAAAACAACAATTGCCATGGCAAAACAGAATTTGTTTAACCCATTCCCACTTTTTGACGCCCCTTAAGAAATTAAACTGAGAAAACATTTTGTAAATTAAAGAATTGCTCGAACAAGCAATGTCTTCAATTTAAACAATGTTTTCTACCCAGAAAGATGAGAAAATTTAAAAATTTAGTTTACTTTAAAATGTCATCTGCAATACTCCAGTCTAAAAATTTGTTTAACCCATTCCCACACAATGACACTTTTTGATGCCCCCTAAGAAATTAAACAGAGAAAGCATTTTGTAAATTAAAGAAATTGCTTGCAACAAGCAATTTCTTCAATTTACTCAATGTTTTCTATCTAGAAAGATGAGAAAATTTAAAATTTCATAACCTATAAATTTTTGTCTACAACTCCTTTCAATTTGGTCCAGTCTAAAAATCATGCTTCTAAGTTGCCCATGCATAGCAAAAAAACAGGACACCATTCTAACAACTATTGTGGAGGGTCAGAAAGTGGAGCCTCATGAAAATAAAAACTGCTATGCTTTTTTCTGAAGAGTTTTCTTATTTGTTTCTAAATCAAATAGTTTCAATGTTTCTGTTGCTATGGAAACCAGGATTTTTAATGGAATTTAATTCTTTTCACAACTTTGATAGAGCTTCATACACGAAATATTCCTGTCCAGTTTCGGCCTGTTAGCTGAAAGATTTAGAAATTTTTAAAGAAATTACGGACAGACAATGGATGGGCAGTGAATATTCACAATAGCTCTCCTTGAGTACTTCTTACTCTCTTGAACTAAAATCAAATGGGATCATTGCATAGGTAAATGTCTTAATTCTGCTGTACTACAACAATGCCCAATAAAAGCTGAACGCAGTTTCTGGCACAATACTTTTCATAATATGATTAACATATTTAGTGACATATTCAATAAAATTTGTCTTGACCCAGGCAACATTTTTATACACTAGTCCGAATGAAAAGGAGTTGCAGAAAATTCAAATTTTATGAAATTTCACCAACTTTCTGGGTGGAAAATATTGTGGAAAATGAAGAAACTACTTGCTACAAGCATTTTTTTCATTTTACACGACATTTTTCCAATTGTTTTCCTGGGTGTGCCAAAAAGCCTCATTGTGTGGGAATGGGTTAACTTAGAGAGTCAGAACACTCTTATCAGCAGTTGAAATTTTAGACTGGTTCAAATTGAAGGAGGTTGAAGACAACTTGATTGTCAAAACAAAAAGTCATGCAGTAATTGGAAAAGAGTTAACATACCAATCAGGAATGTCTGTTGATCCAGTCATAGCTGTGGAAAAACATGAGTTTTTAACCCTTGTCATGCTGAACCCAGAATATTCCTGTTTTGACATGAGGTATAGACTATGATCAGCCTGCATATATGTGCAAGCTGATTTTAGTCTTTACCACTTGTTTTATATTTTGAAGCCAAAATTATATTTGAAATTATGAAAAGATTGAAATATTGACCAAAAGTTTGGGCATTTCAGTGTTTTCAGCCTTTTGACTTTGATGCAATTCTACACAAGGACTTTATTCAACATGACAAAGGTTAATGTAAGTAATGTCATATTATAAGATCTATTAAGAAGTATAAATATTTTTCTCATACTTAAATACAGTTGTCTATTCAAAAATCTTTAACATTTCATGCTTTTTTTCACTTAACACATTACCAGACGACAAAAATTTTAGACTGGTCCAAATTGAAAGGAATTACAAATGACAATTTAAAGTATATGAAATTTAAGATTTTTTCAACTTTCTGGGTAGAAAACATTGTGTAAAATGAAAAAAATGCAAGCATTTTCTTTATTTTACACAATGTTTTCACAACTGTTTTTTATTAAGGGGCACTAAAAAGCGTCACAGTGTGGAAATGGGTTAAAATAAATTTAACATTTTTTCCAAACAAAACCAACATTGTCACAATATATGCTGTCACACAGCTGTATTTCAACTACAGTCAAACCTGTCGTATGCAGCCAGCGAAGGGACAGATCAAAACTGGCCAGATACAACAGTTGGCTGCTTAACACAGATCAATTTTTTTTTGGGGGGGGGGGGGGGTACAACCCCGTTGACATAGGGGTAGTCATGATACAATGATATGTCTTCTTCCAAGAATGGCCATATAAAATGTACAAAATTAAAAGACGAATGTTTTAATTAACGAAAATAGTAAATACACCAATATTTATGTATTCTTAAAAAGCGTTTCCATTCTTTTTTTAATTTGCACATCCTGGACTTGGAAGCGATGACTGACCGAGATCAAGAAACTGAAGAAAATTGACTTGTTCTTCTAGAGTTAAACATTTACGGGGCATTACTGTCGGTGTACGATAATTCATTGCATGATAAAACGTCAAACGACTAATGATCAAGACTGATGTTCCGTTGAATTTTATTTCCTTCTAAATTTCGCTGAAAAATACTTTTTTCGATATTCTATTACGACCGTATGTTTCCTAAATACCGGTATTTAATGTCTATGAACCGCTTGGAAAGAATATTCCGATCAAGCCCCGCACCCATTCCAATGCAATCCTGCTTTTTTACGCCCCTAAAAAAGCTATGGAAAACATTGTCGGAAATGAAGATGTAGCATTATACAAAAAATTTCTAACGCAAAAGACGATTATTGTTAAATTAAAACGTCTACAACTTCTTTGAATTTGGAGTAGTCTAAAGTTTTGCTGTGTGGTAAACTTACTAACTGGATACGTAAGTAGACTTCATATCAATTCCATCAAATTTGATTAATTATAATCAACATAACTTGGCACTTATTGAATTCAACCAAACACACGTTGATAGAGTACACCTTTAAGTGGCGTGTTCATGTTAGTCTCACATGTTTAAAGGTTATGCACAAGATTAGCCAGACGCATTATTGATTTTTTTACAAGACACCTGTCAGCAGTTAGTCGGGTCGCTTGACCGTTTAAAGGGATATACATGAAGTGCAAATTGGACAATTAAAGGTGACCGCTGGCCACATAAGACAGATTACCGCTATTCACATTAATTTTAAAGAGCAAATTGCACAGGCGGACCTGGGATGGCCGTTATAGGCAGATTGGCCGCTATGCTCAGGTAACCGCTAACAGTTTTGACTGTATATAGAGATATTACAGTAAAAGTCCAGATGAAGCAGAAATTGACGAATCCCTTGTCCCACCCAACAACTCCGCTGGCAATATCCACAGACTCTGACAGAAAGGTCCACTTCCATATTCAGTGAGATTATTTTGCTTAATACATGTATATGGCCAGTAATGTGCAACAAAAAAGTAAAATGTCTGGTTGATGACCTAAATGTTGTAACTACAGCTTCAATAAGTTGCAGTTATGATGTTTAAGTTGCCAAACTAACAAAAATGCTTCACATAAATGTTGGAGTTCAGAATTCACTTCTGGTTTAATTGAACAATATCTTTGGTCAATTGATTCAAAGATAGACAATCCCCAAATTTGATGACAAATGAAAAGGTTATGAAGTACATTTGTAATTACACAGAAGTTCTGTGTTGCTTGAACCTCATAAGTCCCTTTTTCCAGTGAAAAATACATTTTGTCTTAAATTTTCCCCTAACAATTCCATAAATGGAATAAATTTTTGTTTCTACTCTTTTCTTACTTCAAAGGTGTTGCAGGTGACGAATTTTGAAAAAATAGTAAAAATCGTTGTCTTTTTAGGTAGAAAACAATTTTAATAATGAAGAAAATACTTGTTTAAAAAAATCTTCACTTTTCTCAAACATTTCCAAAGATTTTTCTATAGGGACATCAAATTGATTGATTGAATTTTAACTTTTAACAGTAATTTAGTCATATCGCAGCAGCTGGAGCATCTAACAATTGATTCAGGGTATTTCTCAAACCAGTACTATCAATACATCCTTTTCTAGCCTCTAGCTGCTATCCCACTTAGTTTAACGATTATTCATCCATTGGTGAGAGACAAATGTCTGAAAGGATATGTGCCGTGGCCGGGGATAGATCCCATGACATCCCAAGTTTGAAAATTGGGAGTCTGATGCGCTACCGACTGCGCTATGGCAGCTGAGGGACATCAAAAAGTGGAACTGGGAGTGAATAGGTTGAAATATGACATATTTAATCTCAAATAACTTACTAGTAATATTGATCACTGGATTTCTGCATAAAGCTGCCTTGTAAAAAGCCTGGAATTAAATGGTGTAAAATAGAGCTCTTTATAATGGTAAGTTATGGTTATCAAAGTGTATCACTTCTCCAAACCTATCTTAACCCTTTACTGTTTAATATCTTTTTTACATCCCTTTGTTTAAAACCCCAAAACATTGTGGAAAAAGGAGAAATTGCTTGTAACAAGCAATTTCTTTTTTTTCCACAATATTTTCTTCCCTACCTAATAATTATTTTTTAAATAAATTAGACTTTGAATTGTCGTCTGCAAAATTTTTGAATTTGGACCAGTCTAAAATTAAAAAAACAACAAAAAGAAACAGGAAAGTGTTAGATGTTGTTTTAGACAGCTCACTGGCCAGGCCCAATAACCAATTCCTACTCAATCCATCTTTTTGACATCCCAACAGAAAATAGCTTGGGAAAACATTGCAGAAAATGAAGACATTCCTTGTAACAAGCAATTTCTTCATTATCCACATTACTTTCTACCCCAAAAGACAAAGATTTTTAAAATTTCATAACCTCTAAATTGTTATCCGCAGTTTCTTTCAATTTGGACCAGTCTAAAAATTTTACCTTTGTGAATGGGATAACTTCCAACAGGAAATTTAAGTTAGGTATTCAATGGAGTTATTTTGCAAAACAGCCACATGTAACAAAAAATAAAACTTCTAACAAAGATGACCCACAAGAGCAGCATGAATTGATTGATTGCTGGCCACGCCCATAAACCCCAGACATGGCAGTTCAACTGAGGTAACAAACGATACTATTTTGTAAAATATTGGGTTAGAGATGGGAAAATTGTTGATTGGCATCCTAAACATCCTAAAATTTTGTAATTTTGTTGTCATAAATATTGTAACCACAGCTATTCAAACTGTAGTTACAACATTTATGGTTTATGTCAACAGAATTACAAAATTTCTTTGCATAAATGTCCCAGTTAAAATTTCACTTCGAGTCTTAAGTAATAATTGAATTAGTCAATTGATTGGATTGAGAGCCCAATATACAATTACATGTTAAGAGTGTGACAAATTTAACCGTTTTTTTTTTTTTTTACATCTATGTGATTTTAAACTTGAGAAAACATTGTAGGAAAATAAGAAATTGCCAGTAACAACCAATTTCTTCTTTTCCCACAATATTCTACCCTGTTAGATGGTTACTTTTCAAATTGCATTTTTGTTTTTAATTGTCTTCTGCTACTTCTCTGAGTATGGACATGTCTAAAATTCTGAAAAAACAGGAAAGGGTTGGTCTTTGTTAAAATGATGTTATAGATCATATCAGAATAAAATCATTGTGGGAATGGATTGACTTCTTTTGACAAGGATTTTTGTTCTAAACTTATTGTTAAAAAGTCAATCAAAAAGGTTAAATCATTCTAGAATTTGATACAAAACTTTTCACAAACTGAAGAAGTGGAAGTGTACTGTTGAATTTTCTTCAAACAAAATCTACTATTGATGCCTGTTAAGGCATACTACGGAAAAACAAGATATTGTTATGATAGATAGAGAATAAAACAATTATCCCATTCCCAACCAATTACACTTTTTGAAGCTCCAAAGAAAAGAAATTATGAAAAACATTATAGAAAATGAAGAAATAGTTTGTGACAAGCAATCTCTTCATTATCAACAATGTTTTCTACCCTAATGGCAACATTTTTTTCCCCCCAAAATTTTATCAAGTAAAATTTATTGTCTGCAATGTCTTTGAAATTGACCAGTTTAATATTTTGTCGTAAGGTAATGGGTTAAACTTACTGGATATTGTCCTACTAGATGACACGTAAGAAATCCTCCGTGAGATCCACCGGACACACAAATACGACTTTTATCATAGCCTTCTTTCTCGATCACTTCCTCTGCAGCAGACTGTTTAAAATACAGATCATTGATTTATACTAATTAAAATTGGATCAGAATTACTTTAACCAAAACCCAGACCAGAATAATTTAGACTGAGAGTTGCACATGACAATTTCAAGTTCAGAGAATTTTGAGTAACTCATTCTTTTTGGGAAGAAAACAAGTGTGAAAAAGAAAAAGAATGCTTGTAACAAGCATTTTCTTCATTTTTGACCTTGTTTTCCTAAAGCCTTCTCTTAACTGGTGTAAAAAAGAGGGATTGTGTGGGAATGGGTTAAATATCAAGTTTATTCCCTATTGGGGATTTAGGCATCAGAACATTTGCTGTGGTTCTGACATTGAGATCATATGTCACATGAAGAGAAGTTATTACAGGTTGGATTTAGAACTTTGAGCATGCCAAAGAAATGTGTCCTTGAATTTTGAGTAGATCAAAATACTTCATGCTTCATGTACATCAAGATCCAACAATTGTTAGAAATAACATCAAAACCAACAAAACAGTTTCAGAGTTTTTTTCTTCAGACAAGAGTATCAGGTTTCAAATTTGCACTTTGACCAAGTACAATGATCTTGGAATCTAAGCAGATGAAAATTTTTTTCTCTCTCTTAAATTACTCAGGCTAAAGCTTGACAACATTATATCAATATGAGCAAAATAGTTTCATAGATTTAGATTTGAATTTACATTTAAGAAATGCATTGAAATTAAAGGGCTAGTGGCCATAGAGAAATTTTTGTTGGTCAGTATTTTTTACAAATATCAATTTTGTAAACATGTCTGGCTTGAAAGAGACGAGAAAGTGGTGTAGACTAAGATCTTTGTCTATACCTCCTACCAAAACAGTAATATTCTATGCTCGGCATGATAGGGGTTGAATAAATATATGAATTAAACATTAAAATTGTGCATAGAACACCATTAAGAATTTAAGAATAGGTCAGAATTCCACTTTGAAAAGCTTTATAGTACAGAAAACAAAATAAATTTCAGAATTAATTTTTGTAGGCAACAGTCAATTTTCAAACAAAGTTCAATTTGACCTTGACCTATGTGACCCCAAAACAATAGGGCACTGCCTTGAGTCATTGGCAAAAATTGTATGAAGTTTAAAGGTTGTAGATCAATTGGTTCTTGAGTAAGCACATAGAAACAGTTTTTTAAATCAAAGTTCAACTTTGACCTTGACCTTTGATTTGTTTGCTTGAATGTAGTTTAATACTGCTTTTAACAATTTATCAGTCATATTGCAGTGACTGCAGCACCTAACAATGGATTCCTGGTATATTTGCACCAGTACCACCATTACATACTTTCCTAGCCTCCAGCTTCTATCCCACTTAGGTTTACAATTGTTTACCTATTGGTGAGTGACAATTGTCGGAAAGAATATGTGCCGCCGTCAGGGATCAAACCCATGACGCCCCATGATTGAAGATTAGGAATCTGATTTGCTACCAATTAAGCCATGATGGCAGTGACTTGACCTTAGACCTATGTGACCCCAAAACAATAGGGCACTTCCTTAGGTCATTGGCAACAATGGTATGAAGTTTCAAGGTTGTAGGTAAATTGATTCTTGAGTTAAAGCACAAAAAATTGAAAAAGTCTATGGACAGACAGACAGACAGACTTTGTTTAGATTATATAATGATGTTTGTAATCCTGCTTCTTTAATTCATTACCACACAATTGACACTTTTTTACACCCACCAAGAAAAACAGTTGGGAAAGCATTGTGTAAAAGGAAGAAATTGCTTGCTTCAAGCTTTATTTCTTCATGATACACAATTTATCTACCTAGAAAGTTGAGAAAAAAATCTTAAGCTTTAAATTGTTCCAAGCATCTTCTTTGGACCAGTATAGAATTTCTTTATCTGGTAATGGGTTAAATACACATGTAAAATTATATATGTGGTTTATATTTGAAGTTGTGGTAATATTGGATATCAGATTATGTTCATTTTTTGTACCTTTACATTCTAATTTGTCATTCTAAAATTGATACAATCTTAACACATGTCAACAAATATTATATCCTATAAATACATAGGGAATATTGTGGTAAAATAGAGATACAACATCTTAAATCATTGCTTTGAGCTGCAGTGGATAGTTACGATTGAGGTCAAGTGGAATATCAAATATTCCTCAACAGCAAGAAGCAAATTCATAATGTTGTAATGACGTCATCTTAGACTGCTTTATATGAAACTGTATATGAACTCTACAGATTTTCTTCTGACTTGTTTGATTTGTCAGTGTGGAATGTACATATTTTACTAGAAATATTTGTAGGTATATAATACATGGAATACCTGAACATCTTTAACATCCTGGTCACCCACATTTCCTGGTAAGGACCAAATAGAATCCATTCCGTACCCAGCTGATCCACGATAATTCACTGTAATACAACAATCATAAAATTAACAAGGGTCAAACTTAAGAACTTGCAGTCTTAGTTGCAAATGAAAGCCTTTCCTAAGATTAGTAAACATGTCAAATATGATTGCCTTATGTGAAGGAAATACAGTAAAACCTTGGTAGTTCCTAGCGCAAGGCACCGAGGAAATTTATTCTAACTAAGTGTAGTATGAATAAAAAGGAGGACAAGTGATGGGTTGCTTAAGATACTTGGAACTAGAAACGGTCTTGTTCTGTCCTCCCTATTTAGGAATTAAATCTAAATCGGTATTTTTTTAAGAAGACCCGCATTAATTGAGGAAAATATTAATTAAAAAATACTCATCTTGTATTTTTATGATTTCATCTCAATGTTAAACACAGTGCTTGTATCATATTTCTACGTACATCAGAGTGATTCCTCTTTGTAATGCATTGGATTAAATCACTCAGAGTATTCTATTAGAAAAACATGAAATTAGGGGTCGACGATTTTGACATTAGCAACTGCAGATTAAAACAAGAGCACCGCCTACAGGTGTCTATACTCAGCTTTTGGGTGCTGGATAGTGGATAAAATACATCTAGAGTTATCCCCCTTGATAGTATAGGTAACTCTTTTGATAGCGAACAGATGTGCCATATTTCAAGTGAATGCCTTTAGTAGAACCAGAGATATCACAAAATGTCAAAGTTTTTGCGAACAACAACGATGATAACAACGACGACACCAAGGCTACCTCTGCTTATGACTGTAACAATTATACATAGTTATATTAATCAATCTATAATTGAAGGGGCTACGCTCTGACATGCTTAATTTTAAAGTTCGACCTTGAGCTGTGACCTTGATCACGGAACTAAAAGAATCAATTTTTCAATGGCACTTCTGCTCATGTAAGAGAGCAATTATGTAAAGCTATTTTGCAATCCATCCATAGTTGAAGGATCTATGCTCTGGGAATGCTAAATTTCATTTCTGACATTGAGCTGTGACCTTGACCTTGGAGACATCTGAACATTTGTTTCAAATTGCAATCATACTGATGAAAGAGTACAATTTTGTAAAGTTATTTTTAATTCCATCCATAATTTAAGAAGCTATACTCTGGACACTGTTATTTTCAACATTTGACTAAGAGCTGTGACCTTCACCTTTGAGCTATCCAATTTCTCCCCCCAAATGGCACATCTTCTCATGATTGAGAGCAAATGTGCCAAGTTATATTTGAAATCCTTTTATTATTGAAGGAGCTATGCTCTGAACATGCTTGATTTTAACTTTCAACCTTTGGATGTGAACTTGATTTTGGAGCTATCTGAAAACAAGAGGCCCAGTGGGCCTTAACGGTCACCTGAGTAAAAGAGCATCAAGACAAGTGATTTTGTTTGAAAGAATTAGAAAAAGGTCCACCAAAGGAACATTCATGTGAAATTTGATTAGAATCTACCCAGTAGTTTTAAAGAATTTTGCAATCAAAATTTCCGTTAGAAATTAATTTTGCTTCTATAGCAACCAGAGTTCATGGAACAAAATTATTTTTAGCAGTTTGGAAGAGGATTGTGCAAGGAACACCCCTGTTAAGTTTGGTTAAAAATTGGCCCAGTATTTTTCAAGATAGAGTTGTTTAAAGAAAAGTTTACGCATGCACAGATGCACAACGGACACAGGACCATGACAATAGCCCCGCTGGCCTTTGGTTAGTGTAGCTGAAAATGTGGACTTTATTGTGTAAACAAGAGAAATATCCATGTGATGATACTACATATGAAATATCAAAGCTCCATCATCTTCAGAGTGAGTTTCAAATGATGGCATACTTTTGAGCCCTGTACCATAATTTATGCTTTTCACCAAGTTAGTTTGAAATTGGCTTAGTACTTCATCAGAAGAAGATGAAAATGTGAATTTGACCTCTGGGTGTGGCCCAATACATGACCCCAGGGACATGAATTTCATAATTTATAATATACCTGTCCTAGTTGTATTGCACACAGAATATTTTAGCTCTGGCATTAACGGTTTATTAGAAGAAGATTTTTAAAGAAGTACCAAAAATTACCCCTTTTTGCCCCCGATTGGGGCCCCTATGACCCCCAGAACCCCTATTTTCACAAACTTGAATTGGCATCCCCCAATGATGCTTTCTACCAACTTTGGTTGAAATCCGCCCAGTAGTTCTTGAGAAGAAGATGAAAATGTTTAATAGTTAATGGACGACGGATGACGCACGACGACGGACAAACGAAAATTGCAATGGGTCACCATGACTATTCGGTCAGGTGACCTAAAAAATTCAGTGGCACATCTACTCATGAAAGAGAACAATCATGTTATTTCAAAATCAATTCATCATTGAAGGAGCTATGCTCTCAAAAAACTTAAACCTTGTCATGTAGAACCCGGAATATTACACTTATAGCAAAAGGTATAGACAAAGAACAGACTGAACATAAGTCTTAGTCTACATCTTCAGTCTGTCCTTTTGAACTCCAAAACCAGAATTGTTTATGAAATTAACTTTCAAAGAAGTATTGACAACTGATCAACAAGTACTATCAGTGCTTTCAGCCCTTTGATTTTTTGTACAATTCTGAAAAGGATTTACTCAGCATGACAGTGGTTAATATTCATATTCGACCTTGAACTGTGAGTTTGGCCTTTGAGCCATCAAAAAACCATGAACAAGGTGGCAAATTTTGTTACACGATAAGCCCTTCACACTGCTGGATGTTGACTGGGTAAGGGGATTAAAATTCAAGGCTAAATTCAAGAAAGAGTAACAATTCACAATGATAACCTATGGTTTTGGTGATTTTTCTTGTTAACATGAGGTTTTGAAAACCATAGGCTGTTACACTACAAGATTTGAAAAAATGATATGTTCCTTTATGATATCTATCCACCTATAAAGTTTCATGATGATAGCTGTTATACTTTCAGAGATATGCTCCAGACAAAATCTAAGTATGAAAAACAACAAAAGGGAATAACTCAAAAAAAGACAAAGAAGAGTTATGGTTCTTGTACACTGCATTTCCCCTTGATGAAATCTATCCACTAAGAATGTTTCATGAGCATAGCTATTATACTTCAGAGATATTCTCAAGACAAAATCCAAGTACATACAAACAAGAGGGCCATTGGCCCTGGGGCACTCACCTGAGATAAATACTCCTTTGCTTTCAACAGTCTAATTTCATGTTAAGGTTAGGATTATGATACAAGTGGGCCATACTTTTTACATAAGTCTAAATTACAAATTCCAAGGCTAAAGGGCAAATTTGAAAGAAGGAGAAAACTTTTTCCTCCCTCTGGATCCATGGATTATAATTTCAGAAAAGTCAATGAACTGACACTTCATGCATATAACCTCACCCACCCCCCTACCCTGGGGCTCCGCCCCTGGGGACCAGAGAATCATGATTCTAGCTATTTTGTAAGATGTCAATATATGGATGCTTCATGCAAAATTTAAAGGCTCTATGCCTTCTGGGTCAGGAGAAGAAGATTTTTAAAGATTATTTTAAAATTTCATTTTTGTTGCTATGGCATCCTGAGTTTTTAATAGATTTCAATTCTATTAGCTATTTTGAAATTTTGTTCAAATTGGCCCAGTGGTTTGGAATGAGATTTATTTTAAAGAAATTGTTGACGGACAACGGACGGACATTGGACAAAAGGTGATCACAATACCTAACTTGTGCTCAGGTGAGCTAAATTAAAAAACCTGATATGTAGCTAGGTAGGCATAGATATTTGGTACAAGAGCTTCGCAGAGCGGGGTATATACGCCCAAAGGGGCTTGTCAGTAACCTTGCTTTGTCAGTTATGTTAGCTTGAATGAAAGCTAATGCATTTTATCAATAGAAAGATCTTGTAACCTGAATAATATTGTATACACTTGAGAAACATGACAGCTTTCAAAACCATTGTTAAATTTAAAACCATTGCCATGAAATGTGTAGGATAAGATGTGCATACAAGAAGGGCAGATAATTCAAGATAACTAAAAAATGACTGGAAAGATTTGAATTTCGAATGTCTTATGAATAACTAGACATCATAGGGAGTAACTGTGCAAAGTTTCAGCTCTTTCCCATTGATAGTTTAGGAGGAGTTGCGCACACAAATTGCTAACAGATGGACAGATGGACAGACAGACTGACAGACAGACTGAAATCATAGAGATACATTGTGGCCAGTTACTGTTAAATTCTATGTAAAGTGTTGGAGTTTTGTACAAAATTAAATGTAAATTGAAGCTATTTTGTTAAGTCAAGGGCAGATAATTCAGGAACAACTTGACATTTCAAACAAATTCTAGTCCTAAGGACAAGTAGACATCACACAAAGTCATTGTAGCAAGTTTCAGTTCATTCCCATTCAGAATGTTGGAGAAATTGTGCTCAAAAGAAATACAGTGATTTTCATTCAATAGAAGGGCAAATAATTCAAGATAACTCAAGAACAACTGGAGTGATTCGAAATTCGAAGGTCTTATGAACAACTAGACATCATAGGGAGTAACTGTGCAAAGTTTGAGCTCATTCCCATTGATAGTTTAGGGGGAGTTGCGCACACAATAAATTGCTAACGGGCAGACTGACGCACAGACATACAGACGGACAAATGGACAGACGGATGGACAAACAGACGGACCGTGGCCATAACATAATAAGGCCCTTCGGGCGTATAAAAAGGTTTTTCGTTAGGTTTTGCACACAAACGAACAGAACATGGTAAAACAACATGCACCAAATCTTTTAATATTGGACATAAGAATTCTGTACCATACTAACTTACCCATTAGTACAGAGAATCCCAGCTCACAAAGAAAAGCTACATACAGCGAAAAATCTGTCGTGAACAATGAATGTGGACCACCTAGGGATAAATATATCATTTAAGTATCAAAACAAAGTTATATCAAACCTTGCCATGCTGAACCCGAAATATTCCTGTTTTGGCAAGAGGTATAGAAGATAGAGTTGTTAAAATAATCAATTTTCAAAAGAAATATTGACCCTCATTAAGACCTTGCAGGGTTATTAGTCCTTTGATCTTAATTGATTGATTGAATGGGGTTTAAATTCACTTTTAACAGTGTTTCAGTCATATCGCGACAGCTGGAGCACCTAACAATGGATTCCTGGAATTTCTCACACCAGTACTACCACTACATCCTTTCCTAGCCTCCAGCTGCTATCCCACTTAGGTTAACGATTATCAACCCTATGATGAGAGATAAATGTAGGAAAGGATATGTGCCACCATCGGGATCAAACCCATGACATCCCATGATTGAAGATTTAGAGTCTGACGCACAACCGACTGCGCTATGACGGCAGCACCTTTGATTTCAAGGCAATTCTGTATGGGTTTATAATTCAGCATTACAAAGGTTAATTGCAGGGTGTAATATATTCTTTGTCATTCATTATTTATCTATATATTGATATATACCATCATGTATCACTTAAGTTCAGTTTTTCACTTGGAACTCTTTGCTTTATCAGTAAACGTTTTTGGGTCTCTAAAGGAGACATGGAACCAGCATCTCTATATGGTATCAAAAATCTATTCCATAGACACCAATTAAGGCAGAAGTGCTAGATTTCAAAGCTTTATCTTTAGTAAAGAATTTCAAAAATTATTTGTTAATACATACAGCCTACTACTACATGAATTCAACTTACAAGAACCTTCATAAAGTATAACTACCCATTACCCACTAATCTATGCATTTTGCTGAGCTGAGGTAAAATAAAAACACTCATTATGGGGTGCTTCATGCTCAGTTGGTAGGTGATTGATTGAAGTCACATAGTGCCTGATTCATGCAATAATTTAGAGGTATCCTCCGTGAATGTATAGGCTTTTGACAAGACAACTATAAAAGGCAAATATTCTGATGAAATGAAAAGTCATTTGAGCCATTTCAAATCACATGAGGCCTCTAGAATGCATACAGAGGTTTCTTGAGATTTCGTTGAGTGACCTTGATTTTTACCCAATATGACCCAGTATCAAAATTGATCACCATTTCATTGAGACATTCCTCTACCCCAAATTTTAGGATAAACAAGAGCCATGCCGGACATTGCCATCCCTTGCCATAAAAGCTTGATAGTAAACTCAAGCCAGTTAGATTTAGGCTTCTTGTGCAATGCATTTCTTTTCAATGAGTTCAATAATAGCTATTATACTTTCAGAGATATGCTCTGGACAAAATCTAAGTCTTAAAAACAACAAAGGGCAATAACTCCAAAATTATGCAAGTAAGAGTTGTGGGTCTTGTTATCCTAAATGAGATCTATCCACATATGAAGTTTCAAGTTGACAGCATTTATACTTTAGGAGATATGCTCTGGACAAGTTTAGTGACGGAATGATGGACGGAGACCATTACTTTACCCAGATTTGACCTAGTGACCCAGTATTTGACTCCTTGCCCAATATCAAACTTGACCAAGATTTGATAGAAAACACACTCTGATCAAATATTTAGACATTTGAGCTAAAAATTTAGCCTGGGTAGTGCACAGAAAGCTTGATGGACAATCCATATTGCATGAAGAACACAGCTATATACCAAAAGGTTACCTTGAGCAAATTGTGCTCAGTAGAACGATAAAGAATCATTGCAAAAGGAAAAATGGCTTGTTTCTACCTTACTTGATACTATTTTTCAATTCAAATACACTATAAATGTTTGCTTCAACATCTTTAAATTTGGACCATTCTAAATTATTGACTTTGGTTATGGATAATCACAATTTAATTGAAAAAGTAGAAGTCATGATCAATGTTTCACCTACCATGCGGAAAAACAAGAAAGTTTGTTTTGTCCCCTTTGTTGGTTGAAGTTTTGTGCACAAGTATACTCTCATAGTCAAGGGAGGCTGAAATTAAAACAAGAGGACCATGCTGATAATATATTGCTCATCAGAATCTCTCTGATCCCAGGAACATCATCAAACCCATTCCCATACAATGATGCTTTTTGACGCCCCATGAAACAAGAGCTGTCACAGGACAGCAACGCTCGTCTATTCTGAGTGCTGGATACTAACAGCAATTCAATGTCAAATGAGTCATAATACCTAAGTAGTAATAGAGATAAACAAGATGTGTTTGTTAAACACAAAGCCCCCGCAACAGGACTAAAGGTTTGACCTTGGTATGTGACCTTGACATTGACATGAGGAGATTTATCATCATGCCAAATATGAGCATTGTATCTTGAATAGGCTGGTAGTACTTGGCAATTTTAAGTTTTTTTGTTATGTTTTGCAAACAGGTAGACAGACAGACAGACTGACAACAGTAAACAGTTAACAAATAATTTGAAGACAGAAACAAGATGTGTTTGTGAAACACTATGCCCCCGAAACAGGAATTCTTTAGATACTGGCAATTTTTATTGATTTTTTTCTTTGTTTTAGGGAAAAGCGTTAAAATTTTTACTTTGACCTTGATGAAATGACCTTCCCCAGTTGTGCCTTGTTGAGACCTATCCACTTACAAAATATTAGCATTGTAACAAAATCAGGGTTGAAATTATAGGAAAATGTTTAGTTGGCAGGTTAAGTTTTGCAGACAGACGGACAGACAGACAAATAGACGGACACCGGTAAAACAATATGCCCTGATCTAATTGATGCAGGGGCATATAAAGGGTTGAAACTTCACTTTTATAAATGTAATTGAAATATATCTAAGTCAGAAAAATAGCTAAATTTCCAGGTGTTCAACAACTCGTCGTTCTCCAAGGAGACGTCGCTATGCAAGATACTTAGATTTTATCCCTTTTGTCTAAGGATGGAAATATTTACAGTGATATAGCATGATAACTCCACTTCTTCCGCTGTTTCATTTCTTGGACCCAACCAACAGCGTTATAGTGGAGCTGCAGTGTAATTAATTAAAAGTGGGAGAGGAGAGGAACGAGGCTATTTGGGATGGATCTAACAAAACTACATATTTGGTACGAGTACAAGTGTATTTTCTAAGAAGCATAATTAAAAGAAATTAATCTAAGTTGGACTAGAGGCGCTTGAGCGCCTGATTTGCTCCAATGGCCTGAATTTGCTTATCATTCATAAAAAATGTGGTTGAAAACCATCCAGCAAGTTGGTTTAAATGCATCAATTGATTTCTGAGAAGATTTTTGAAGGTTTCACCATATATGGAAATTAGCCCAGCCTATTTAAGCCTTGTTTTTCATCCGATCAAAATTCTTTGAAGGAATCTGATAAAAGGTCACCTTATGATCATGCCTGTAAATTTTGGATGAAATCTATCAATAGTTTTCTGAGAAGAAGATTTTTGAAGGTTTCACCATATATGGAAATTAGCCGTGCCTACTACATCAGGCCAAAATTCTTTGAAGGAATCTGATGAAGGATCACCCAAGGATCATTTCTGTGAAATTTGGTTAAATTCTGTTGAGCACTTTCTTAGGAGAAGATTTTTGAAGTAAAAGTTTATGGACGGACACACACGCAAACACGACGGACACAAAGCCATGACAATAGCTTGCTGGCTTTCAGCCAGAGGAGCTAAAAACCGGTTTCCCAACTAAGAATAGGTTTAAAACCCCAATTGTATGAGAAACAAAGCAATATTTACCATATTTTGGATTTACTCTATCTGTTGTTGGTTTATGTTTTATAATTTTCCATGATATGTTTTCTAGAATGACTGGTTTCTCTTCTAGACAGAACCATTCTATATCTTTCTCTTTCCCATTAGGAGGTAGTTTGCCAACAACCTGAAATGATATTCAGCCTAAATGCATGACCACAAGACAAAAATGCATTTAGAGTTAACCCATTCCAACTCAACAAAATTTTAGACTGGTCCAAATTGAAAGAAGCTGAAGACAATATTTTCAAGTTGGTGGAATTTAAATTTTCTTTGTCTTTTGGATAGAATCATTGTGGATAATGAAGAAATTGCTTGATACAAGCAATTTCTTCATTTTCCACAATGTTTTCCAAAGCTTTTTTCTTGAGGGGTGTAAAAAGGAGGGCTTTAGTGGGAATGGGTTAACCCCCTTGTTGTTCCAACACATATGGGGATAAGACAATGACCTGGCTATAGCAATACCTTGGGTTTTCGACGAAAAAAGCCAAACTAAAAATTAATTTTGATCAGAAAAGAGAAAACACAGTTACCAGCATTTTTTTCTTTTCAAACCATGTTTTCCAGAATAATTTTCCGTTAAAGAAACAAAATGGATCAATATGTGGTATATATTCCTTAAAAGAACCAAAATGGATCAATATGTTGTAATAAGTTTGTCATGAAGAAAATGTTAATTTGCACCCATCATTTTGAACTTGAACTTGATGTTAACCCTTTCCTGTTTTGCAAAATATTAGACCCGCCCAAATTCAAAGGTTTTGCAGACGAAAATTTAAAGTTGATCTTATTTGAAAAATGACCATTTACTTGGGTAGAAAATATTGTGGAAAAAGAAGAAATTGCTTGTTACAAGCAATTTCTTCTTTTTCCACAATGTTTTCTCAATTATAAATTCACAGAGATGTAAAAACCAGGAATTAACCAGGAAAGGGTTAAATTCATTCCTGATCTATCCTGCTTTATAAGACCTGTGAATAATAATAATAAAAAAAACTTCTATACACTATGGAAAATCAAGAAACTGCTTGCAAAATGCAGGTTCTTCATTTCCCACAATATTTTATACCAAGGATAACAAAAGATTTTTAAAATTTCCTCAACTTTAAATTGTCTTCTGTACTGTCTTTTAAACCAGTATTTAGGCCTTATTGACTCAGTTTGTAGATCACTTTACTTCAAATCTAGAGATCCCAGGTTTGAACACCCGATGGATCCAATTACCCAACAAATTGTCTTTTGGATGAAACTAAACAGTGGTCCTTTATCACAGAGCTATACTCCGAAAAACTAAGAACCAGGTTGGGCTCCCGGTGGTTTTGTGTATATTTGGTTTATCCTTTGCAACAACTAACTGTCTTCTTGTGGCATCACTCATATTGGGTAACAGTAGAAACAATAGATAAATGAAAATAGGAAGACTATACTCTAATGGAAATAAGATTGAATATAAAGGTTAACCAACTTCCACACAATCCAACCTTATGACACCCTCCCTACCCCCCCCCCCCCTCCCCTCCTGAAAAAAAGATTTGACAAACATTGTGGAAAAAGAAAAAAAAAGTGTTTTTTTTCTTCATTATTCACAATGTTTTTGCACCCAAAAAGACAAAGATTTTAACAAATTTCATCAACAAATGCAGCTTTTTCAATCAATCTAAATTTTTGAGGTCTGGTAATTGGTTAACCCAATCCAAAACAACAAAAATGTAGATGTAAATGTTCCAAATTGGAAGAAGTTGCAGATGACAATTCTAGTCTTTTTGGGTAGAAAAAATTGTACATAATGAAACAAGAGCACCGCCTACAGGTGCCTATGCTCAGCTGTCGAGGGCTGGATAGTGGACAAATGCATCTAGAGTTATCCCCCTTGATAGTATAGGTTGCTCTTTTGAAAGTGAACAAGTATGCCAAGTTTCAAGTGAATGCACTAGTAGAACCAGAGATATCACAAAATGTCAAAGTTTTTGCACCTACACATGGTGGTTTGGTGCTGGATAGTGGACAAATGCATCTAGAGTTATCCCCCTTGATAGTATAGGCTAATATTTTGATAGTGAACAAGTGTACTTAGCTTCAAGTGAATGCCTTTAGTAGAACCAGAGATATCACAAAATGTCAAAGTTTTCACACGACGACAACACCAAGGCTAATGCAATAACGAAAAAAGTCAAGCTAAAAAATGGTTATTACAAGCAATTTCTTCAATTTCTGCAATGATTTCCATTTCTTTATGAGAGGCGTAAAAAGGTAGGATTGTGAGGTAATTGGTTAGAGCAACTATATACCTACCAGGTAATGAGGTCTGTTTGGTGAGGCACATTCAGCAACTATCATGTCATCTTTAATGCTTAAAAATCTAATGTCACCTCCGCAATCTAAAAACACCAAGTGCTATGTGTTAACCCTTGTCATGCTGAACCCGGAATATTCCGGTTTTGGCTGCAGGTGTAGACCAAGATCAGCCTGCACTTAAGTGCAGTCTGATCTTGGTCTATACCTTCTGCTTGTAATTTTCTTGCCAGATTTGTTTATGAAATTGATTTCTAAAAGAAATACTGATTTTTGAACCACAAGTTCTTTCAGTGCTTTCATCCCTTTGATTTTACAGCAATTCAGTAAAGGTAATTTATACAGCATGACAAGGGTTAATATAAAAAGTGTTAAGGCCTAGTTGTTTGGATGTCAATGACAATTTAGGCATGAATATAAAAAAAGTTTTCATAAATGGTAAACAAAAAGATGCTGTTTTTTTGTTTTTGTTTTCAAAAATTTCTTCACGAATTCCTGCACAACAAAATTTTACACTGGTCAAATTCAAAGAAGTAGATGATGACAATTCCAAGTTAATTGATTAATTGGCTCTGGTTTAATGCCTTAATGAGTCATATCATGGCCCCTGGAGCACCTAACCATGGATTCCTGGTGTATCTCACACCAGTACTAACACATCCTTTGCGAGCCTCTTGCTGCTCATCCAACGAGGTTTATGACCATCCTGCCATTGGTGGGAGACAAATGTCGGAAAAGATATTCACTGGGACTTGCGATCAAACCAAGGATCCCTTGACTTGGAGAGGATCCAATGTGCTAAAACTAAAAACTAAAACCGCAGTAAATTTCAAGTTAATAAAATTTCAAAAATCTTTGTCTCACTGGGTAGAAAACATCATGGAAAATGAATATATTACTTTTGTTTTTAACCCTTTTACGTACAATTCCTGATTTTTATGTTCCTAGGATATAATCCTAATAAAAAGCATTGTGGAAAAAGATGATTTTTTTCAATTTTCTGGGTAGAAAACATTGCGTAAAATTGCTTACAACAAGCATTTTCTACCTTTTCCACAGCATTTTTCTTTCCAGTGACATGAAAATCCAAATCTGCTACTCCTTTCAATTTGGTCATCTGGTATTTGGATAATTGATGTTTGCTATTCTCATTAAAAAAGATATGGTTCCAATAATTTGACATTATGAGCCTGTAGTTAGGTATAAATCATCTGAGATCTGACTTCCAAACCAGATTGAAAGGAGAAACATTAAAGAAAACAGCTAACTTTTAAAGAGAAAGTAGAATTTATCACAGAAAGCAGTGGCTAATTCATGGTATATGGTAAATTAATATCAAAACAAGATGTGTTTGTGAAACACTATGCCCCCAAAACAGGAATTCTTTAGAAACGGGTGATTTTTATTGTTTTTGTTTTTTTGTTTTAAGGGTTAAAATTTTGACCTTGACCTTGATGAAATGACCTTCCCCAGTTGCGCCTTGTTGAGACCAATCTACATACCAAATATTAGCATTGTAACTTAATCAGGGTTGAAGTTATAGGAAAATGTTTAGTTGGCAGGTTAAGTTTTGCAGACAGATAGACGGACAGACAGACAGACTGACGCCGGTAAAACAATATGCCCCTGATCTAATCGATGGGGGCATAAAATTCTCTGTAATACATGTTTTTATTGTTTAATGTTTGTATGTACAGTAGGATTTTTTACTGTAATTTCCCTTTCAGAGTAGGACTTATACTAGTACCAGAAGGCAGCCTAGTTATCTCCCTTGTTTCTGTGTCGATCACTACTGCAGTAATGTTACGTTTCCATGCCGTATTTACAATAACCCTTTTTCCATCCTCAGTCCAGCATCTATCAGGCAAGGCGATACAGTATATTCCTAGGAAATCATCACCTGCACAATAAATTGTGAATCAATGAAAATGCCTGTGGTTGAAGTTTGTAAACCTGAGAACCCCAAGGACAGAAGCATTAACATTTTCACCTGTAGGTAAAAATACAAAATGTATGTTTTAACCATTGTCTTTTGAAGAGGGAAAAATGAGCAACATCATTTCAAATCTAAATACAGATTATTAATTATACTTCAAGCACGGTCAACTTTATCAAGTTTCCAAATCTAGTCTTGATGTATGAACTAGTAATCGAGTTTTCACTTGAGCTTAATAAAAGTTTCCAGGGGAAAATCTTACTTATGATGTGGAACAACAATAACTGTTTGAGATCCATTCAAAAAAGAGGGAGTTATGTTTGTACAAGCTCAAACTTATTTATTTTTTTTACCTTCACATATGAACTTGAAGTTCAACCTTTCTCAGACTGAAACTCAAATCGCAGACCTCCTTATGATGGAAGACTCCAAAAGCACCAGTTATGCTCTAGTTTAGATCATTTTGTGCTGGTTTTCAATATTTAACCTTGACATGTTACTTTGAAAGAAATATTAATGCAAAAGGTATGATCTGGACAAACCTTGCCCATATGTAAGAAGAGTAAAAGGACATGTACACAAGGGACTAAACAGCCTCAGGAATTATTCAGAATGTAATATCCTCAACTTAATGCCAATAGCTTTCATTATGACTCTATCACCAGTATATCAACTACTTCAACCATTTCTTGTAAATTTTGTTGCTATCCTGACAATGAACTGCTTTTCTCTATCCATCTATGACACGATTTAGGTAGACAAAATACATTTTCTCTTTTAAAATCTTGTTTTCAACTACATAAAAACATTAATTCCTATTTTCTATGAAAATTGAAAATGAACTTGCTCCTGTAATAAACAAGAGGGCCGTTGGCCCTGGGGCGCTAACCTGAGATAAAGGCTCTTTTTCTTTAGACAGTCTAATTTCATGTTAAGGTTAGGATTATGGGCCACACTTACATATAAAGACTGTGAACTTGGGGATCCAAAAGTCTAAATTACAAATTCCAAGGCTTTAGTGCTGATTTGAAAGAAGGAAAAAACTTTTTCCTCCCTCTGGATCCATGGTTTATAATTTCAGAAATAAAGAATTCTGTGAACTGATGCTTCATGCCTATGACCGCCTCCGGCCCCGCCCCTTGAGACCTGAGGATCATGATTTAAGCTATTTTGTGAGAGATCAATATACTGATACTTCATGCAAAATATTGTAGCGCGCTAGTGGTCAAATTACCCGGTGTATTTAGCCTTGGGGCAACAATTCAGGATTATTGGGAGACAACACCAAGGTTACAACAATGGGGAAGGCGCGGGAATTGGACTCCACGGATTTAAATAAGCGCAAAGATCTAACTCAAAATTAAATTAAATCAGGATGATCAATTTACGAAGTAACAACCGAAATATAATTCAATCATTCATATTTATTCAACTTCTTTTACGGCATAGCAATGATTAATAACAAATTATACTTTAAATTTCCTAACAGCTCAGGAAAATAAATCAATTCAGTGATTGTGGTAACAAGAGAAATTAAGCGTTGCTGCTATTAATAGATCAACCCTAATACATCTAAATATTAACCGCGGGTGGCAGTGATCTCAGGTAAAATTTAAATCAGTTTACAATTTTAGGCTAATGAGTGACAGAAATAATCAGAATTCCAAAATTAACTCAAAGTCGAAAAATTCCTTTAAATCACCGGAATAGGCGAAACAAAAGCTGTTCGATAATTCCTACTTGATTTTATAAAACCAAAATAACAATTTACATAAGTTTCCGAACTCAAATAAAACGTTTTCCAAAGATTGAAAATGAAATTTAAAGAGAAACTAAATGTAAGTTCTACCAAAGAAAATTTCGAGTGGAGTCCTTTAACTGACCAAGACATGAGCTTTTATACGCAACGGCTTCCGACAACAAAAACCCTGTCGGAAATTCCAACATCCGCTAGGATGTAGGAATCCCACAAGCTTGTTTATTTTGGAAGCTGCTGCACGCGCTCCGACTAAGATTCGAGACGACGTAAAACTCATAAATCGGTGCCAAATCGGCTGTTTAACACTCCGATAAATTAAAGAATACTTAAATATGGCCATAATTACCTAAGATTAATAGTAGAAAGGGGTTTGTTTATAATTTCGAAACTGGCGCTCAATATAGATTCAAGGCCAAAAGGTCAACATTGGATGACGTCATCAGGATGACTACTTCATGCAGTGCAGTCCAAACAAATATGGCTACCTTTAACAAGTGACAGCTGATAAAAAATACATTTAATTTGAAATAAATACACGTTACAGAGTGCTTTAAACATACTGAGGTGAGTTGGTAACGAGTACTCGATCAATCAATAATACTGCAAGTTGATGACAAATGAAATAGACCGACATGAATAGGTTAAAAATGGAATGCTATGCGGGTCAAAACTAGTAAACAATACTCGAAGGACCGGCTCGTTACATCACCCCCTCCTAAAAATGCCGAAGTTCCATCTGGCATAAAGATAGCTCTCTGTATTGCTTCTAGCGCAGAAATGTTGAACATGTGAGATCACTGACTAAAGGGTTAAAAGTTAAGTGAACATGGATAACAAGTTTATGCTGAAAGCCTAGATTCAAATATGAAACTTAAAATGTATAGCTGTTAGTAATGTCACACTGGTCAAGATGGAAACTATGTAATGGGGCGTTAAATGTTCAATAAATGATATAAGTGTCCAAGCCAAACACAATAATGAAGCAATGAAATCACAACAATAGATGCAAAAATGAAAGAAACACATGCTTGGCACTTAACAAATGTTCTAATATACATAATCATCGTCTGTTTCGTCTGTCGTCCCTACTGTTTCGTCTTGAGTCCTTCCTTTGTACTCGTCGCATATCTTCTCTGCTTCTGGACCACCTTTGCTCTCCCCTGTCTCCACGTGACTTGTTCTCCCTCCTGTCCTCTACCCTCGGTCTCTTTTCTTCTCTCCTCTGCCTGTCTCTATCATCCTTCTCATCTCTGTCTCTTCTATTGTCTTTTCCTTCCTGCTTGTCCTCCTTTTTTCTCTTACCCTCAGCTCCTCTATCCTTGTCGTCTCCTCTGCTTTGTATATCCTGTTCCTTCACTTTCTTGTGTATTTCTTCCTGTTTGTGTTTGTCTGTCGTGGTCTCTGTAAGCCTCAGCTTCTCTTTCGTCCCCTCGTCCTTCTCTTCCTTCTCTTTCAGCTGTCTAGCAAGGGCCGTCACCGCTCCTGCTAGCGTCAAAAGAGATTCCTCCATGGAACGCAGTGCAGCCGTGTTCCTTTTAAGCTGTTCCCTTACCCCTGGACTTCGTTGTCTGGTGTCTTCATCATCGGAGCTAGTCTCTGAATCTGTGTCATCAGGAAATGGTACTTTCATCCTTTTCCTTGGTGCATATTCCCCATTGGCTCTTCTTTTTGGTGTTCTGCTAGGGGACAGGGTCTGGTCTTCCTTTGGTAATAACTGGGGCAGTATTCTTTCCTCTGTCCCCTCATCCGTCCCTTCGGTCAAGTCCCTAACAGCCTCTTCCTCTTCTCCACTGTCACTGGTTTCTTCCTCCTCCATCTGAACCTCTTTCACGACCTCAGCTACTTTATCCCCCTTACACTCTTGCTCCTGAATACTCTGACTTTCTTCCACCTGCACGCTCTTTAATACCTCATTGCCTTCTTCTTGCGTCTTCCCTTTTCCAGACTCTTCCCCAATCTCTTTCCTCTCTGTGTTCAAGGCTCCTGTCTCCTCCAGCAACTGCTTCAGGTGTTCCGGGCTAATCATGGTCTTGAGCTGAGCCAGAATGGGGGACACTGCGGCCTTCATCTGCTCCTGACTGAGTGACACCACAGTAGGATCCTTAGGGCACTGGCTACTTCTATCACTCTTCACCTGGCTTGTCGTTGGCAGATCCATGGCCAGAAATTCCCTTAATTCCCCCTCCCCTCCTGGAAATGTTGAGTTGAAGGCCTGACTCAGGGGGTCTTCACTGGCTATCTGTCTCTGTACTATCAGCCCTCTCCAATGATCAAAGGAATCCTCTTTACTTAGAGCCACATAGTCCTTGTCTCCCATCTTGTACGGATTCGCGTTGGTCCGAAGACAGTCCTTGTCAGCTGGATCGACCCCGTTCTGCTGGGCAATGAGTGCATGTCGACGGTATAGTCTCACATGATCCCTCAGCTCATCCTCCTCCTTACAGCGAAACTGGCAAAGGGAGCAGAAGTGGGGAACCTCATCTCTCCGCAAGTGGTCCCTCATAATGTGCGCCTCTACCCTTGACTTCACTTCTATGTACTCCTTCCCTTCCCGGTGAAGGCACCGCAAACACTGGTAAGCCCTTCCTCTCTTTCTGGCTGCCCTGTCCATCTCCCCATCACTTCTCACCACAGACTTCTGGCTGTTTTCCATTTTGTATTACTTGAGTTTCCTGATAAGTAGAAATTTGATACCCTGGTAAGAAAATAACTTAGATCGAGAAAATGGACCACTGCCAACTTAAACTTGACCTTGACTCTATGACTTGCTTCTAGACAATGACTTGCAAAATTACGACTTCGCTTTTGTTCGCTTAAGTACATAAAATCAGATATAAAAAACTATTTGCTTAATTCGCTTAATTTTCTGATGAGCTTCACCAAATTGAATATCTGTAAATATCGCATTTCTGTAGGTACGCTGTATCGCAGAACAAATTGGTCTCATACCAATTTTACTGAACGGAACTTTTCTGCTTAAAACCTAAGCGCTCGGCTCCAACCACTCTAAGCTGGCAGTCTTAAGCCTCTCACACCTATGTGAAATCAAGCTGCCCCGGCCTAGAACCCTACTTGAGCCCCACTTCACTTCTGTGTTTAAGCGGTAAAACTTCCCGAACTCCTCCACGGCATATCTGAAGTTGAATTACCTCCGATATCTTTGGCACCTGCTCATCGTCACTCCTACCCAATTGATTCCAAATTCGACCTAAAGATACAAAAAATTTAACAAATAACAGAAAACATTGTGGCAAAAAGATAAATATTTGCACCATTTTCGCTGCTTAGTTCGGTAGTTTATCTCTGGCTTTCTTTATCCAGCCTGGAAAACTTTGGCTTTGGCATAGCTTGAGCTTGTCATGATGCGCTACTCGCTCATCCCCAGATTTATTCAGCTGTAAAAGAAAATTGATGTCTGTTATTTTCTTCTTTACCAAAAATGGGCTTTCATACAAATCCTCTAGCTTGTGGGAAACTCCAACTTTTCTAGTTTCGTGTAAGTACCAAACAACATCGCCGGCTTTGTATCCGTGGTGCGCCACTTTAACATCATAAACCTGCTTCCTACGTTCCGCTTTGGCTTTAAGATACTTCCTCGCAAGGTCATGTGCACATTGCATCCTTGACCGCAGCTTATTCACATAGTCCCCATAGTTTGGTACTCCTGCCTCCAACTTAAACTCCTTTGAATTTCCAAAAATCAGGTCGTAAGGCATTCTTATTTCCCTGCCAAGTGTCATCATGTTCGGTGTCAAGGTCGTAGACTCATTCGGTGTCGCTCGGTACGCGCCAGCTATGCATCCAAGGTACAAATCCCAGTCTGTCTGTTCACCGCATAAGTATGCTCTTATCATGCTCAGTAGCGTCCGATTGAACCGCTCGCATTGGCCATTACACTTTGGGTTTCGAGCTGATGTCCTTGACTTTCGCACGTCCAGCAGCCTGCAGAGTTGTCGAAACACTTCGCTCTCGAACGTCCGTCCTTGGTCACTATGAATGGTTATCGGACATCCCCAGCGAGCGATGAAATTGTTAACGATCTGCCTGGCGCACTCTTCAGCAGTCTGATCCTTCACTGGGAGAACTTCAACATACTTGCTAAAAATGTCTGTGAGAACAAGTATGTATCGATGACCCCGAGGCGTTAAAGGTAATGGACCCTGGTAGTCTACAGCTAACACATCCCATGGTGCACCTGTACTTATGTTTCCAAGAGGAGCTTTTGGGGCCTTTGCTGGCTTCTTGTTCACTGCACAGACAGAGCATCCCCGGATGTAGGTTTGTATGTCTTCCTTCATTGCGTACCAATAGAAGCTTCTCATCACTTTGGCTTTGGTCTTCTTTACACCCATGTGCCCCGCTAAAATGCTGTCATGTGCTTGGCGGATAACCTTTTCTTGCAATGTTCTTGGAAGAAGAAATTGACAGAACTGGTCGGATTCATTCTTCCTTGAAAAATTCTTAAAGAGGAGGCCATCTTCAAGTTCAAGTGAGTCCCATAGTAGCCAATAATGTCTTGCTGCTGGGCTATGAGTCTGCATTGTTTTCCAGTCAGGTCTGGTTTGGTTGGTAACGCTCTGGTAGATACACGTGATATCAGGATCATTCTGCTGCTCCTTCTTCAGGTCTTCACGACTCAGTCCGCCTTCCCACATCCAGTTATCTGTGGCTCTTTGCTCTCTTCTTTGTGACGGCGGAGTGGGTTTGTTTGGGTGGGAGGGCACTGGGTCCGTCGTTGCTTCACCTGCCGTTGACCGAGCCTTTTCTGTTGCTTCATCACTGATCTGGTTTAGTGCATGCTGCTCAGTTTGGGTTGGGTTTGGGTCTATCTTGTCCAGTAGTTGGTTGATTGGTTGATGCATGACTTTAAAACCCTGTGTTGTAGGTAGTCCAGACATGTCTGTGCCCTCTGGTTTTGCCGGTATCAGCTGTGGTTGGTTGTTTTGCCCTTTGAGTTGACATTTTGATGTTGGTACCTGCAGTTCCTTTGGTTGTTGGTTTACTTTTTGTTCAACTTGGATGGTAGGTTCTTCGCCTTGGATCGGGCAGCCTGGAAATAGTTCACGCTTGAATCTTCCTCCAAGAACCATATTTTCTGCACGTCTCTTACACTTTTTGCATGGTCCGCATTTGAGTGGCTCCGACATATCTTCGTCTGGACAGGCACAATCTTTCGGGTTGTCGCAGCGAGACAAGGCATCACAGTGGCCTTGCTTTTGACCTTGTCGGTATTGGATGGAGAAGTTATATTGGGCTAAAATCTCTATCCATCTTGCTATTTTGCTCCTGGGCTCCTTTAGGCTGAACAACCACACCAAGGCTTGATGGTCGGTCCTCACCAAAAATTTGCGGCCTAGTAAATACTGTCTGAAGTATTCTATAAATTATCTAACAGCTAGTAGCTCTTTTTCTGTAATGCAATAGTTTCTTTCTGCTTTATTCATGGCTCTGCTTGCGTATGCGATCACTTTTTCCTCGCCAGCTTGCACCTGAAGTAGAACTGCTCCTATCGCAAAATCGGATGAATCTGTATCAAGGATGGATTCACCTCCTTCGTTAAGCGGATAACTCATGGGCTCGTAAGTGAGGTCTTCAGGCTGTCAAAGGCATTGTCACAGTCTACAGTCCATTCAAATGTCTTTCCTTTCTTGGTAAGTTCTACCATTGGTTTTGCAACTTTTGCAAAATTTTTAACAAATCTTCGAAAGTATGAGCACAGAACGACAAAGCGCTTCACTTCTTTTGCTGACTTCGGTCTTGGCCACTCTACAATCTTGGCTATGTTGACCGGACTTGGTCTGACTCCTTCAGCCGAAACAACATGACCCAAAAATGTGACTTCAGTCTGCATCATTTCGCATTTTTCTGGCCTAAGTTTAAGACCGGCTTCCCGAAGGCGTTCAAGTACTTGCTCTACTCGATGTAAATGCTCTTCCACGTCCTTTGCGAAGACTATGATGTCATCAATGTAGATTATACATGTTTCCCATTGAAGGCCTTGAAGTGCTAGTTCCATAGTGCGCTGGAAAGTGCTTGCTGAGTTGTTTAGACCAAATGGCATTCTGGTCATCTCAAATTGGCCAAATTTACAGGCAAATGCCGTTTTTGGTATATCTTCTTCTTTAATAGGGATTTGGAAGTAACCGCTTGTCAGGTCGAAGGTACTGAAGAGAGTCGATCCTGACACTGCATCGAGACAGTCTTGTATTCTAGGCAAAGGGAATGCATCAGGAGTGACAAGATTGTTGATCCTTCTATAGACAATACAGGGTCTTATACTACCCGATTTCTTCTTAACTAAAACAATTGGTGATGACCAAGGGGAGGTACTTTTCCTTGCTACTTTCTGTTCTAACAGCTTGTCAACTGCTTTTCTTTCTTCATCTGCGTATGCCAGTGGTACGCGTCTGGGTCTCTGCTTTATTGGAGCCGCATCTCCTGTATCGATAGAGTGTTCTGTCAGATGAGTACATCCGAGGTCCCATTTGTCTCTTGAAAATGTATCTTGGTATCTGATGAGAAGGTCTGCAATGTCCTTCTTGTTTGGCTCATCTAGGTTCTTACCGGCTCTCTGAAGTAGGTCCTGCAGGTGTTGTGGAACTTCGTCTTGGTTGCTTTTTCCTGTTTCTTGAAGTTTGGTACACCAGTACTTTCATTTCTTTGAATTTGAATTCTTCAAACACTTGTATTTTCGTCCGTCTCATCCCGTGCTTCGCTCTTTGCTAATAATGTGGGTTGTTCCTGAATGGGCTCCGCTTGTCCCACCACTGCATCCTGCTTGATTGACACCGGCTGTGTGAACGGGTTGAGCAGTCTGATCTTGCAGGTTGCATTGTCTCTGTTGTTGACCAGTGATGCAGCCATGTAAAGGGAGTATGCTGCCTTAAAATTCTCTGTCGGTTCAATCAGGAACTCGCTAGTCACCAAAGCTTCATCTTCTTTTTTGCGTTCAACAAACACATCTATTATAGCCTCGCTTTTACCTGGGACTGTAAAGTCATCTGCAGCGGTCACTTTTCTGCTTGTTTCTAAGGAACTCATGTTGATACAGGGGACTTCTTTTCCTCTGAGGCGAATCACTCCCTTACTCATGATAATATCTGCTGGGCCAGACCTGTCATTTTGTAGGATGTCCATCCCTAGCAATCCATCATTTTCTATTTCAGCAACTATGATCTGCTTATTTAGTGTTATCGGACCAAGTCTGATTTCAAAGTTCCCTTTTCCCACTTCTTCTATTCTTGTACCGTTTGCGCTAACCAGGTAGGATTATTTTCTAAGGTTTGGTCTGTCACTTCTTCTGATTTTCTCATAATTATATTCTTTTCGATATCACAGTTTTAGTTGCCCCAGTGTCTGTCGTGAAAAGCAGTGGTATCCCTTCCACCTGGCCTTTAACATACAGACTGTTGTTTGCTGGTCTCTTTAGCTGGACTGTGTCTGCTTCCTCAGGTTTGTTTTGGTCTGTGCACTCTTTACGGGCCTCACCTCGACCTACAGGCTCGGCCTCAGGTAGATTAAAGGATTCTTTTCTTGCTGATTACTGAAATCTATTTTGTTGTCATTGTTGTTGTTTCTTTTTGGACAGTCTCTGATGAAGTGTCCTTCACTGCCACAGTGGAAGCATTTTCCAGTGTTGTCCCTCTTTGTATTTCCTCTCGAGTCAACTAGTTGATTCAGTTTCGCCAGAACTTCTAAAAGTACTGCGTTTGTTTGGTCCTTGGGTTTGTTCAAGGAACCCGAATTTGTTTCTGCTTTCCCTCGGGTATGTGATTTGTTGTTGTCTCTGAGCGCCCTTGCTTCCATGACATCACTGTATTGATCTTCTTCAGTCTCAGACGCCTCACCACATGAGTCAACTTCATAAGTCTGCCTTGTAAACTTCTTCATCTTTCTTTCGTTATATGGATCTTTGTCTCTGTTTCTGCGCATCTGAAAGAAATGAACAACATGAAAAACAGCTTCATCAATTGTCGCTGGGTCTTTATGGAACTCAACCTCGAATCGTGCATCACTGTCTTTCAGGCCATCCAGGAATCTGCGCACTAGGTCTTCTTGTCGAACTTCAGTGCTGCGGTTACGGTAAGCTCTGGCGTGTTGGACTATAGATGCATTGGCTAGTTGGTCTGTCTCCAGCTGCCTGGTCTGTTTCTACTTGTGTGTCGTTGTCTTGGATGGCTGGTCTCTGCTGTTCTGTATAATCTTGTTCTCTCTGTTCATGGCTAATCTGTAATTCTGTATCTTGTTGTTCTGTTCTGCCCAGGCTGGTCTGTGATTCCGTTGCATTCCTTTTCTTTCCCATTTCAGACGCAGGGTCGTATCACTGGATTCACCGTACAAATATGTTGGGAATCCCACTTCTGACACCAGAGAAGGGTAGGCTGTAGCACGCTAGTGGTCAAATTACCCGGTGTATTTAGCCTGGGGGCAACAATTCAGGATTATTGGGAGACGACACCAAGGTTACAACAATGGGGAAGGCGCGGGAATTGGACTCCATGGATTTAAATAAGCGCAAAGATCTAACTCAAAATTAAATTAAATCAGGATGATCAATTTACGAAGTAACAACCGAAATATAATTCAATCATTCATATTTATTCAACTTCTTTTACGGCATAGCAATGATTAATAACAAATTATACTTTAAATTTCCTAACAGCTCAGGAAAATAAATCAATTCAGTGAAACATTGTGGTAACAAGAGAAATTAAGCGTTGCTGCTATTAATAGATCAACCCTAATACATCTAAATATTAACCGCGGGTGGCAGTGATCTCAGGTAAAATTTAAATCAGTTTACAATTTTAGGCTAATGAGTGACAGAAATAATCAGAATTCCAAAATTAACTCAAAGTCGAAAAATTCCTTTAAATCACCGGAATAGGCGAAACAAAAGCTGTAAGATAATTCCTACTTGATTTTATAAAACCAAAATAACAATTTACATAAGTTTCCGAACTCAAATAAAACGTTTTCCAAAGATTGAAAATGAAATTTAAAGAGAAACTAAATGTAAGTTCTACCAAAAGAAAATTTCGAGTGGAGTCCTTTAACTGACCAAGACATGAGCTTTTATACGCAACGGCTTCCGACAACAAAAACCCTGTCGGAAATTCCAACATCCGCTAGGATGTAGGAATCCCACAAGCTTGTTTATGTTGGAAGCTGCTGCACGCGCTCCGACTAAGATTCGAGACGACGTAAATCGCATAAATCGGTGCCAAATCGGCTGTTTAACACTCCGATAAATTAAAGAATACTTAAATATGGCCATAATTACCTAAGATTAATAGTAGAAAGGGGTTTGTTTATAATTTCGAAACTGGCGCTCGATAAAGATTCAAGGCCAAAAGGTCAACATTGGATGACGTCATCAGGATGACTACGTCATGCAGTGCAGTCCAAACAAATATGGCTACCTTTAACAAGTGACAGCTGATAAAAAATACATTTAATTTGAAATAAATACACGTTACAGAGTGCTTTAAACATACT
This sequence comes from Fragum fragum, assembly GCA_946902895.1. NCBI lineage: Eukaryota > Metazoa > Mollusca > Bivalvia > Cardiida > Cardiidae > Fragum > Fragum fragum. The sequence goes on from OX336371.1 coordinate 35,790,624, forward strand.
GAGGTGAGTTGGTAACGAGTACTCGATCAATCAATAATACTGCAAGCTGATGACAAATGAAATAGACCGACATGAATAGGTTAAAAATGGAATGCTATGCGGGTCAAAACTAGTAAACAATACTCGAAGGACCGGCTCGTTACAATATCAAGGCTCTACACCTTCTGGGTCAGGAGGAGAAGATTCTTAAAGATTATTTTAACATTTCACTTTTGTTGCCATGGCAACCAGAGTTTTAACGGATTTAAATTCTTTTCGCTGTTTTTGAAGGGGACAACTTAAGGAACATTTCTGCAAAATTTAGTTCAAATTGGCCCAGTGGTTAGGGAGGAGATGTTGTTTAAAGAATTTGTCGACCAACGACGCATGACGCACGCCGGACGGATGCCAGACAAAAGGTGATCACAATAGCTCACTTGAGCTTTTCTTGCTCAGGTGAGCTAAAAATCATTCTATAACATTTTTGTAGCAGAGAAAAATAGATGACCTCTGTGGTGAGGAGGGTTTGAAATCCGAATCAGATTTGAAACTGTTGCAATCCAAATCAGAGCATTGCTTTTCACTGTTAACCTATTCCCACACAGAAAATTTTAGACCAGTTTTTATTCAAAGAAGTTGCAGATGACTATTTTAAGTTGATAAACCCTTAAAATCTTTTCACTTTAGGGGTAGAAAATACTAAGGATAATAAAGAAATTGCTTGTAACAAGCAATTTCTTCATTTTTCACAATGTTTTCTTAAGCTTATGAATTGAAGGGTGTTCAAAAGTGCTACTGAGTGGGAATGGGTTTATAAAATTTTCTATGTAAAAGCTGTAACAAACACACTCACCATTTACTGATTGTATTTCTTCTGTGACGATAGTTGTTATACCACTATTCAAGTTATACTGCAATAAAAAATAAACAAACAAAATCAGCTTTTTATCACATTTACCCTTTAACCCAATACTATTCAATAATGCCATTGGACACATCTATATAATAAACTGAATTATTCTATTATTTTTTGAAGTTGCGGATAATACCAAGTTGATAGAATTTTAAAATCTTTGGGACAGAAAACATTGTAGATAATGTAGAAATTACTAATTACAAGCAATTTCTTCAATGTTTTCCAAAGCCTATTTTTGAGGTGCTTCAAAAGGCATTATTGTGTGGTAATGGGTAAAGAGAATAAAAGAAAAATGTGAACTGTAGTTGCGAACAATCTAAACTTTGACCTTGATCTTCTACCTGTTGATCACATCCTTTACTCATCAAGTGCTCACCTGAGTCGATCAAATCAAAGCCCTAGTGACCTAGTTTTGGCCAAACTCACCTGTTAAGAAAATCTTGTTTAAGAAATCAGAAACAAAAAGACGTTTTTACAAAGTTACAGGTTTTTTGTGCCAGAAAAGGAGCATGTACATCGAAGGCAGATTTGGTTTAATGAACTAGATTGTGAATATAAAACAAGCATTCTGAAGTATTGCATGGCAGTACCAAGTCCCCTTCCTGCATTAAAGATATCCCTACATTGGTATCTTTTTTTGGTTGTAAAGGGATTACTACCCCTCCAAAATATTACAGTTGTATCAGATTTTATGAGCAATTCTTAAACACATACACATAAACATAAAAAATAGGGGTCTCTTTTTGTTGTTGCCAAATAACAATGTTCAATATAACTCTTTCAATTAATTTTCGGCTAATGTCTTCTTCAGAATTGACAGTATATATCAACACTATGTAACATCCATTTTCAAAGACATCAACATTCAAAATGGCTAACTTGAGTTCAAAAATAACAATAATAATCAAGCAATGTACATCCAACATCAAGACATTACTCTCATTTCCCCGTACTTAAATGACATCAAAGTTTTAGTGTATATTTCTCACAATGAAATGGAAATTTATAAGATAGAGAGAGAGAGAAAAAAAAGACAAATAAAATCACAACCCTATAAAAACTATAGTTGTGACTTTATGCCCATCAAAGCCTACTGTGAATACATGTATTGTTGAAAATGGAAACAAACAATATGACAACTGTCCTGGTAATTTTCTGAGTCCATCATCTGTATCTTGCTAAAATATCAATGGACCTGAGAAACTCCAACTTTTTCTGTAACTCATTGATGGGGACTCTCATACTAAAAATCAGCTTTATATCTAAAAGGGTTAAAAAAAATAAATTCTGTAAAACTGAAATTTTTCTAAGTCAAGCATCTGTATCTTCCTCAAAAATCAATGGACCAGAACCCAACTCAAACTTGTTCTGTTACTCATTGACGCAGACCCACATACCAAAAATCAAGTTAAAATCTCCAAGGGTTAAGAAAAAATTCCTGGTAATTTTCTAAGTCCAGCATCAGTATCTTCCACAAAAATCAATGGACCAGTACCCAACTCAAACTTGTTCAGTAACTCATTGACGCAGACTCTTATACAAAAAATCAGCTCAATATCTTCCAGGGTTAAGAAAAAAGTATGGAAAACTGAAATGTCCGGACTAACAGACGGATGGACAGACAACCTATAGTCCCCTCAGTTTTTGCTGGTAGGGGACTCATAAAATAGGGTGTGGCGTTTGTTGAGTTTTTAAGATTTGCTACCATGTTTCTATGTAAAAGGTTCACTAGGAGGTTTTACTTACCAAATATCAATGCTCTAGGCTATTCCATTTCATAGAAAATTTTTTTTCTTCTTTGTTTCTATGTTAAAATTGGGAGCGGCTGGGCGGAGCCCAATCATAACCCAAAGAATATTGCATAAACAAAATCTGTACAAATTGACTTGGAGATTCTAGATATCAAATATCAATACTCTAGGCTTTCTGGTCTCAGAGAAGATTTTTAAAGTTTTCTTTCTTTGTTTATAATTTAAAATAGAATGAGCCAGGCAAAGCCCATATATGACCCAAGGGACATCATATGAACATATGAACATACACGATAGAGGTCCCCTATGAGTTGCTGCAAACCAAAAATCAATGGTCTAGAGAAAATTCTTAAAGTTTTCATTCTTTGTTTCAATGTAAAATGGAATATGCCCAGGCAGAGCCCAAATATGACCCAAGGGCCATTTGAACAAACTTGATAGTGATCCCCTAAGAGGTGCTGCATACAAAAAAAGCTATTGGTCGTCTGGTTTCAGAGAACAATATTTTTAAAGTTTTCCTTCTATGTTTCGAAGAGCCAAAATATGACCCAACTGGCATCATTTGAACAAACTTGATAAATGTTCCGTCGGTGCTGCATACCAAATATAAAAGCTCTCAATTTTGGTATCAGAGTAGAAGATTTTCAAAGTTTTCCTTTTTTGTTTCAAAGTGAAATGGGGTGCGCTCAGAGCCCAAATATGACGCAAGGGCCATCATTTGAACAAACTTGATAGAGGTTCCCTGATAAGTGCTGCATACCAGATATCAATGCTCTTGGCCCACTAGTTTCAGAAAAGATTTTTAAAGATGTTCTTATTTTCTCCTTTTTTGTTCCCATGGCAACCAGAGTTAAGGGGGGATTTCAATTATTTGAACATTTTTGAAAGAGCTTCACCAAGGGAACATCCCTGCCAAGTTTCATCAAGATTGGCTCAGGAGGAGAAGATATTCAAGGACATTGTTGACGACATACGACGACACCAATGACAACATCGGATGCCAGAGATAGAGCGATCATAATAGCTCACCTTGAGCACTTCATGGTAAGGTGAGCTAACAAGAGCACCGCCTACACCCGGCTGTTGGGTGCTGGATAGTGGACAAAATGCATCTAGGATTTATCCCCCTTGATAGTATTGGTTTTTCTTTTGATAGTGAACAAGTGTGCCAAGTTTCAAATGAATGCCTTTAGTAGAACCAGAGATATCACAAAAAAATAAGTTTTGCAAGATGACAACAACAACAGCCATACCCAGGCTATCGCAATACATCTGTTTTTTTCTCCAAATATAACCGAGCTAAAAATATAAGATGATAAATATTCTCTGTTGACAGACCATATGCTAAATTCACAATCTGACCTTGTGACCTTGACCATTATCTGAGTCAGCTCACAAGCTATAGGGTTTCTCGTCTCACCAAGGGCTACCCATATACAAAATTTGTAAAAGATTCAATGTAAAATTTGACCTGTGGAGAGGCCAAAAGAGTGTGATAGGTAGATGGACAAACAAAAGGCCAACCTCATAGTGATATACAACACTACAAGATAAAGAGGCTATTCAACATTTTGCATCTCTTTCATCCAAAACACACAATACATGTACTTTACATAAGAATCTCTACAGTACCTTGAGCAAACGGCTACACTGCATATGAGGTCCACCAATATTCATATCCAGAAAAACGAAACAACTCTTGTCTGGTGACATCACTGGACATTTTGAGGCTCTATCAGACGGGGTAATGGGTGCTGCAAAACCATAACTCTTGTAACAACACTAATATCAAAGCTTTTCTTACCATGGAGGCAAATGATGCTGCATTCCAAGTCAATAACTCTTTGAAACAACCCACAATATAAAAGCTTTGTAATACACTGTGGAAAATGAAAAAATTGTTTGATACAAACAATTTCACAATTACCCACAATGTTTTCTACAACAATGGACTACGACTTTTAAAGTGTTAACAATTAAAAGGTGCCTTCAGCAACTTCTTTGACTTCGAACCAATCTAAAATTTTGATGTTTTATAATGGTTTAGAGTTTGAATTACATGATAATAATAGCTGAGGTCATATATTAGGTCCTGAATAAACGCATTACCTGATGACAAAATTTTGTACTGGTCCGAATAGAAAGAGATGGCAGTCATTTCAAAGTGTGATGTTTTTAAAAATTATTAACATTTATTGTATAAAACATTGAGGAAATCGAAAAATCGTTTAAAAAACAAGCATTATCTCTGTTACATTATGTTTTCCTTTAAATACTAAATTTAGGGTGTCAATATGGTAATTTTGTGGTAACAGGTAAGGCATTTGTAACTTAATGATTGCTCTAGGGTTTGAGCAAAAATCCCTATTTAAGTGAAATCTGGGCTACTTTTTAACAAAAAGTTGAGGTATTCTCTCCAACCTTGTGTTGTGTTGGCATTCTTTGCAAACTTTAACCTTGGTAATATCTTTCTTATCATTAAATATATTCATCTGAAACTTGGAATGTTTGTCCACAATCAAAATATCAAGCCATACTACCAATGGACATGATCTTTTTTATATTTCTTTAAAAATTATGCCTCTTTATCAGCTCATATTTCCACTATTAAGCACCTGTAGCCAAGTATGGCATCTGCATGTGGTACTTTTGTTTAGTCTGACGGCAACATGAAATATGTACAGCAGCCCTATCAGGTGGTATGATCGTTGTTGCAATACACATTTCTTGACCCCTTATGAGACAAAAAAATATTTAGACTGGCTAAACTGAAACAAGTTGCAATCAAAATTTCAAAGTACTTTTACATTAATAAAAAGGGACATATTGCGTAGAAATAATTTTGAGAAAAATTGTTTGTCACAAGCAAATTTCTCCTATTCTCACAACTTTTTTAAGTTGAACTTCTATAACAAGCAATACATTCATTTGTAACTTCGTTTTCTACTTAGAAGGACAAATATTTTCAAAATTTTATCAACTTAAATTGTATTCTGCACTTTACTTCAATTTGGACCAGTCTTATATTTTGTTGAGGTAATGTAATAACATACTAAAGAATCTACTGATGGTTAGAATTGGTGATCAATTCAATCATTTTGTTAGATTCCAGGAAGTAATATGCACTTTTCTTCCAGCAGCTATGAGTTTAACTCATAGTTTTTTAACTTTGCCAAATGAAGGAGGTTGCAGACAACAATTGAGGATTGTTGCTTTTAGTCCACAAAATTTACAAATTCTATATCTTTTAGTGTAGAAAGAATTGTGGACTGAAGAAATTGATTATAGCAACAAATTTATTGAGTACATGTATTTAGAATGTTTTCAAAGTTTTTTCTTGAGGGGCATTAAAAAGAGAGATCACGTAAAAATAGCTTAATTCCTTTGTCTGACTAGGGTTTCGCCCAATCCCACACAATACTGCATTTTATGCCCATGAAGAAAACATTTTGGAAAACATTGTGGAAAATGAAAAAAATCCTTCTTTATACACAAGGTTTTCTTCCTTGATACACAAAGAATTTTCAAAAATTCATTGACTACAAGTTGTCATCTGCAACTTCTTTGAATTTAGACCAGTAGAGTAATTTGTTATTTGGGAATGGGTTCAAGCCATTATGAACAAGTAATATCACAATATATAGTCATGTGCCTTCTAGATATCCCAAGCACTAGGCTTGGGCTCTGAGTTGTTTATACCATGTGATCAGTGGTGAAGGCAGGAATTGAACCATGGCCTTTGAATTTTAAGACATAAGTATGCTGTCCCAACTGCAAAGCCAGTGGGACCGATCTAGCTTAACTAACCATCTGGGGAATGCAATAATGTTCTGATTTTGTATACAATATATACACTTAGAAAATTAGATCAGTTTTGCATTCTCCAGTCCATTAATATTCCTTGTTCACCAGTTCCCACACAATCCCACCTTTTACCTGCCATAAGAAAACAGCTGTGGGAAACCATTGTTGAAAATGAAGAACTTTCATTTCCCACAATTTTGTCTACTTTTCAAAATTTCATCAGTATAGTATCATTGTCTGCAACTCCTTTCAATTTAGACTAGTCAAAAATTAAGTCATGTGGTAATGGGTTAAACTTGAAAATATTATCACAAATTTATTAATAATTATACTTACAGCAAGAACCTGACTTGAGCTCCAGTGTGTAGAGTGTTCCCCTATAAAAATGTTACCATTATTCCTCTTACATATAATTACTTTGATATTCATAAATTGTGCTTTACTTCACCTACATAAATCCATTACCTGACAATAACATTCTTGACTAATCAAATTTTAAAGTACAAAGACAACAATATTGAGAGTAAATTGAACTACAACTGTTGCAAAGCTGAGGAATACCTCCCCTTCCCCCCATTGCTTTGTCACTAAAGTAGAATGGTTGGCCTTTGACTTTGAATACCTAAAAATAATAGGGTATCTCCTTAGGTCATGATCAGCATGTGTATAATGTTTGAAGGTCCTAGGTCAAATTGATTCCGAGTTGGAGCACAGAAATGCTTCCGTGACCTTGACCTTTAACCTATATGACCCCAAAACGCCAGGGCACCCCCTTCGGTCATGGGCAATGTGTATATAGTTTCATGGTCATAGGTAACATGGCTCATGAGTTAGAGCCGGAAATTGTTTTCAATTAAAGTTCAATTGTGACGTTGACATTTGACCCAGTTGACCCCAAAACAATAGTGCATCTCCCTAGGTCATTGGCAACAACTGTTGTTTCAAAATTATAAATCTATTGGTTCTTGAGTTAGAGCATGGAAACTGATAGACAGACATGGAGAAACCAATATACCCCCTTCTACTTTGTACATGGGGGTATAGAATTGGGTAGAAAACATTAGCCTGTTTCAACAAGTTTAAACGAGTTTTAACATGGAGTAATTTTTTCATTATATCAGAGGTCAACATTTCACTTAAATAAATGAATGACAAGAATGGTCAAGTGAATATTTGATTAACAGCAGTAGTCTGTCAATAATCAAATGCTTTTTGACACATTTCAAGAAAAAATAAGTGTTTGTGAAACACTATGCCCCCGAAATGGTAATTCTTTAGAAACGGGTAAAGGGTTAAAATTTTGACCTTGACCTTGATGAAATGACCTTCCCCAGTTGCGCCTTGTTGAGACCTATCTACATACCAAATATTAGCATTGTAAATTAATCAGGGTTGAAGTTATAGGAAAATGTTTAGTTGGCAGGTTAAGTTTTGCAGACAGACAGACAGATAGACAGACAGACACCGGTAAAACAATATGCCCCCGATCTTATCGATGTGGGGGCATAAAAAGCTTTAGAAATCATTGTGGGCGATGAAGAAATTGCCTTTAACAAGCAATTTCTCCAATGTCTAAAATATTTTCTACCCTTAAAGGAAAAGGTTTTCTAAATTCCATCAACTTGAAATTGTTGTCTACAACTTCTTTGAATTTTGCCTAGTCTAAAATTCTGTTGTTTGGTAATGGGTTAACTGCATTATCCTTAACCAGAACTGCATTCCAAATTACTAATATTTCAATGACAATGGATAATCACACAAATTTAATCTAAGGCAATAGTTTTGACCTTAAGTATCAACTGCATGTTTATGTCAGAAGCTTGGATGCAAATTAGCAAAATATAAACACCTTTTTATATAAAAAGTAAAGGGATTGAATAGCATTGTGTGTACACAGTTAGACAGCATTTGAGAGTTTCAAAGAAATGTTTACAAAGTTGCAAAACATTTGCCAAAATTGAAAGTAGGAAAGGATCACTGTCTTATTTAATCCATTCCCTCCTCTTTACAGTCCTCAAGTAATTGGATATGAAAAATATTGTGGAATATGAAGAAATTGCTTGTAACAAGCAACTTCTTCATCATCCACAATGTCTTCTATCCTAAAAGACATAAAAATTAAAATTTGATTGACATGAAATTGTCGTATGGATTCCCTCAGTTTGGACCAGTCTGAAATGGACAAAAGGTATTAAATTTTATATTAATTTAAAGTTTTGTATCTGGGGAATAGTGACTTGAAAAGTTGCTCTTATTTCCACATCCTCTACTATAACAACATGTGTATTACAATGACAATATCAAAATATATATATTTATAATGAATAATATGATGTTAGGGAGAACTGATTCTGCCTGAATTCAAAACAAAAGCTTGTGTCCAATACATAGCCATGAAACTTTCATTTTACAGTGGTACAATTTGATCATAGTTTAAGTAAATGATATGAAGACTTGTATTAGAAAAAAAGTTAAAACCTAGCCTGAATTGTTACAAAGCAGACATGTACCCCTACCAGTGCTTGTCACTTAACCAATTCCGACACAAGAAGACAAGTCCAATTTCAAAGAGGATGCAGACGACAATTTAAGGTTGATGAAACTTTTAGTGTTTTTGTCTGGGTAAAAAACATTGTAACAAGCAATTTCTTAATTATCTACAATGTTTTCCAAAGCTTTTTACCTTGGGGGCGTCTAAAAGCTTCACTGAGTGGGAATGGGTTAAGTAGCATATTTGACCTTTGATTTATATTACCTAAAATCAATAGGGCACCTTATAAGGTCATGGATAACTTTAAAGGTCAAATGGCTTATGAGCTAGAGCACGGAAATGGTTTTCAAACACAGTTCAATTGTGACCTTGACCTTTGACCTATGTGACCCAATATTGTAAGGCCATTCCTTTGGTGATTGTCAACAATTGCATCAACTTTCAACAGTATAGAATCTGATGGCTAACAATCACCTCCTATTGTGACGACAAATCATTACATTGTAATTTTTCCCAATAAATGGAATGTATCGCGTCAAAACCCCTGACCACATTTCTTTTCATGCAAACATGATGCTTTTGAAAATCCCTTCAACTGGTATCAAAATTAAGAAATTTCATTGCAAGAGATGAATTATCGACTGAAATGATGGCACACATTCCTTTATATGGTGTTAAGAAAATGCTTTAAATTTCAATTAACACATTGTCCAATAGTTAAAAGCAGTATTCCCTTCATAGCCACAATATTCCTGCGCCTGATGCCATATTGCACTGGGCCATCACATTTTTTGTAAAGCTTTTCAGTTTTACAAAGTGTCTAAAACTTTCAGAGTTCCAATATTTGTGATAATTAACCATCACATTTTTTTTCTTACAAGTGACAACTAGCAGTCCTTCTCCCTGAGGCTATTTTTAGATTTTTTCTTCATTATTAGATTGTGATGATCAAGCATCACTATCAAATTCAACTTGTGATGACTATCCTTTACAATGAATGGTTTGTTTGTTTTAATGGGGTTTAACGCCGCTTTCAACAATCTTTCAGTTATATAAGCGTGAGTGCCGCCGTCGGGGATCGAACTACAATAAATGGTGATGGTTAGCCATTTCATACTACACTGTTCAGGGTTTAGGTCAATCGTTTCTAGAATAAGAGAATGTAAAAGAAAAAGTCTATCAGCAGACAGATATTGTGAAGCCAATATACTCTCCTCTATTTTATAGATTAAAAGAATGATAAGTTAACCCATTCCCACACAACAAAATTTTAGACTGGTCAAATTGAAAGAAGCTGCAGACGGCAATACCAAGTTGATGGAATTTTAAACTGTTCAATCTTTTTGGTTAAAAAACATTGTGGATAATGAAGAAATTGCTTGTTACAAGCAATTTCTTCATTTTCCGCAATGATTTCCAAAGCCTCTTCCTTGAGGGGCGTAAAAAGGAGGGTTTGTGTTGGAATGGGTTAAGCTGGTTTTTGTGTTAACAATTGATGGATTGCTGGCCATACACCTGCCTTAAACAAGACAGCTCCACTAAGAAATCATATAATGTTAGTTTGTAAAATATATTGTTGGATATGAAACATAAAGAAAATCATGTGTGGGCTACCAAAGTGTCATAACTACCAATCTTAATAACACATTGTTTTCACTAACTTTTTTCTTTGCTGTCATAGAAAACAGAATGGAGTGTTAATGGGTTATTTCATGCTGCAAAAGCTATTATTGTTTGATTGATACTCCTTACATACTATGGAATAGTATGGCTTAGTTATTATCATTAGTATCAAATTACAAATTGAGCACAATGTTTTCCAAAATTTGTTATTTCATGATTATATGAAATGAAAAGCTACAAATACATAGAGAAATTTTGTAATTATATTTAATAACTTACTTTCTGTTTGGACAATAAATGATCCCCAGCCTATATGGTTCATGATCCCAGCCAGTAAAAACGATCCTCTCATCTCCAGGTAACCACTTACCCTACAATTCAGAAATTATCAACAGCTACCTCTGAGAATATGCTGATACTGCCCCTCGTACAACTTCAAGAAACTGTTTTTCAGTGTTTTTGAATGTGAAAATAACCATTAGGTATGGTAGAAAATGTTGTGGAAAAGAAATTGCTTGTTACAAGCAATTTCATCACTTTCTACAATGTTTTCTCAATTATGTTATCATATGGACAGAAAAACCAGGGAATGAACAGGAAAGTGTTTTATAATCAAAAGATATCTCTAAATGTCAAAGTAAAAAAAAACAGCCAAACTTGAAGTAAATAAAACAAGAAGTGTTTTTTTTTATATTAACCCTTTCCCGTTTTTGGAAATTTTATACTAGCCCAAATTGAAAGAGGTTGCAGACGACAATGACAACTGGATGCTATTTGAAATGAACCCATCCTGTGGTAGAAAATATTGTGGAAAAAGGAGAAATTGCTTGTTACAAGCAATTTCTTCTTTTTCCACAATGTTTTCTCAAGTATAGAATCACAGGAACGTAAAATCCCGGTTTTGAACTGGAAAGGGCTAATAAATATCATACATGTATCACCATAACGATTCTTTTCATAAGTTCAACCTTCCTTTATGAGCTTGAACTTATCTGATGACCTTGATAACTACTGATGTGCACAGATGAGAAGTAATTTCCTGCCAAATAGTGTTCCTTAAATATTTTTGAATTTACATAAAAATGTTAAGTTTGCAATTAAGTTTTAAACAGACAGACGCCTGTAATACAGTTGGCTCCATATATTAATGGTACAGGTGCATGAAAATATCACATACAAACACAAACACATTTTTTCTATAGAGATTATTCTTATTTTCATTTCAATACATATGATTGATTGATTGATTGAATGGGGTTTAACGCCACTTTAAACAGTATTTCAGTCAAATTGTGGCTGCTGGAGCACCTAACATTGGATTCCTGGTATTTCTCAAACCAGTACTACCACTACATCCTTTCCTAAACTCAAGCTGATAACCCACTTAGGTTTACAATTATCAATCAATTTGTTTCAATATATATGATAAACTATACTTTCAAAAGGTAGATTTATGTACATTCGGTTGTAACTGCTTCAAATAATCACATACCAAACCAGCAGAAATATTTTCAGGAACTCCTTCAAGCACAGTTATCTCCCCTGATGCTATAGTCAGCACACACAATACTGGAATATGTTTACCAACAAACCCTTCTCCCCATTCTTCTTTGAACACATACTCTTCTCCCTGTTTAATAAATTTTACTGAATGGGGCTTAATGCCGCTTTTAACAGTATTTCAGTCATACCGTGGCAGCTGGAGCACCTAACAATGGATTCCTGGTATTTCTCACACCAGTACTACCTGTACATCCTTTCCTAGCCTCCAGCTGCTATCGCACTTAGATTTACAATTATCTACCCATTGGTGAGAGACAAATGTCGGAAAGAATATGTGCCCCTGCCCGGGATCGTACCTATGACATCCCATGATTGAAGATTAGGAGTCTGATGCCCTACTGATTGCACTATGACAGCGGCTCCCTGTTTAGATAAAGAAAACAAGTTATTGTCCCTGATGCTAATGTCTTTAGAATAGAGGATAATTGTTTGTTCCAGTGTAAGACTGATTTATCTTCTATTTGGTGAACAACAAAAACATATTTCCACAAGTGGCAGATCCATGAGTGGAAACATGCTTTTTTGTTCACAAAATGAAAAATAAACTGATCTTCCACAAAAACAATGATTTTTCAAATATGGTCAAATATGGTATATTGTGGGGAAAATTTATAAAAGAGCACCAAGTGAATTTCATGGCAACCTGATAACCAGTGTCTGTTGTCCTGCCTAGAGGATGTTCTGTTGGGCTTAGTGATTGAAAGCAGGACTTAACCCATTCCCTCACGATGAAACTTTAGACCAGTCCAAATTTAGAGAAGTTGCAGATGGCAATTTAAAGTTTATGAAATTTTGGATTTTTTCAACTTTCTGGGTAGAAACCTCGTGGAAAATGAAGAAATTGCCTGTTACAAGCAATTTCTTCATTTTCCACAATGTTTTCTCAATGTTTTTTCATAAAGGGCGTCAAAAGACGTCTCTGTGTGGGAATGGGTTAAATACCATTACAATTGTTTACTCAATCTGTTCATGTGAAGGAAAGCAAGAGGTGACTTTATTATTTTGATAATTTCACTTCTTTCGGAGGAATTATCAAGTGATGATCTAACGAGAAAATCTGATTATCTACTGGAAAAAATTGAAGAAAACAAATATTTTTACAAACAAACCAATCACACTATTCCTCCTTGAACACAAATTGATCTTCAAGTTGAAATAGAAACAAGAGCACCACATGCCAATCACTGAGCTGCCAGTGCAAGCAGACGACCTCAGAGTTATGCGAATACCTTGGGTTTTCTCCAAACACAGCTCAGTAAAAAATTCACTATATGACAATTGATCTTTTATGACCTTGACCTTTAGCAGATAACCCGTTACCAGACGGCAAATTTTAGAACAGCCCAAATTGAAAGGAGTTGCAGATAACAATTCACTTTATGAAATTTTAGATTTTTCAACTTTCTGGGTATAAAACATTGTATTACAAGCACAATGTTTTCCCAATCATTTTCGTAAGGAGTGCCAAAAAGTGTCATTGTGTGTGAATCGGTTAAGGCTTCATTAGTTGCAGTGCACTTACTTATATAAAGATGCTCAAGTGTGTAAAATATTTGAGAACCTAACACTAGGATCAAGGTGTGTAGGCCTTTGACCAATCGTTGTGACCTTGACCTGTAGAGAAATAGCCTAAATCAAGCGTGAAACTCTTGATGCCATTAAGCATCACAAGTGAGTAAGATGCTATGAAAACTGGACAATAGGATCAAGAGATGTAGGTAAGTCAAAATTCGAGTTTTGGCTATTACATTGAGAAACATGAACACTTCTCCATGTTTAACCATGTAATCCGACACTTTGATGCCCCGAAGAAAATAATGGAAAAACATTGTTTTAAATTGAGAAATGGCTTGTGACTAGCAATTTGTACTTTTGTGACAATTTTTTCAACCCTATTCCAAAATGTATTCTGCAACTTCTTTCAATTTGGACTCAATGGTGTGGGAATACAGATTTTCTCCACCTGGAGTTCATGATATAAAATTACTTGATTTTTTTTGTTAAAACATCAAAAATTATCAATTGTAGATAATTTGTCTGCCGTGGGAAGTCGAGACTTCAAAAAGGTGTATTACAAAACTTCAATATGTGATCAAAGTATGTAAAAAGTTTCCTTACTTTTGAAGAAAATTTGTAGGGGTATGTAACACAAAATAACTTGAATTTTTGTACACAGACTGATGGGCAGAATGACAGATAGGCTGATGCCAGTATACCCACTAAAAATAATGTGTTTTGTTGGGGTAAAAACAGTGACCAGACAGATTTTAAGAAAACATTGATGTTCATGATGAAAATGCTCAAACCTAGCATTTTCTTCATTAACCAAAATATTTTCTACCATTAAATATATGCATTATGACAATTTTCAAATAAATGATGAGTCCGCCCCTAGTGCCCTGGGGGTAATAATTTTAGCTTTTTTGAAAGAGGTCAATATACTGATGTTTCATGCAAAATATCAAGGCTCTATGTCTTCTTGGTAAGGAGGAAAAAAGTTTTATAGATTATTTTAAATTTCATTTTTGTTTCCACTGCAATCCGTTTTCAACAGATTTAAAATTTTCAGCTATCTTTAAAGGGAACAGCCTGATAAAGGTTTCTGCTAGATTTGGTTCAAAATTGCGCACTGGTTGTGGAGGTAATGTTGTTTAAAAAAAATTGTTGATATGCGCCAGACAAACAATTACATGTCTAAAGATGGACAACGGATGGACGCCTGACAAAAGGTGAACATAATAGCTCACTTGAACATTTCATGCTCAGCTGAGCTAAAAATGTACTAGTCTGTGAGTTGAAAAGCCCATATTGGCAAGTCAATCATAGGAATTCCACACCATGGTAATAAAGTCCAACAAAGTTTGGAAAGCACAGAGGTTAAATTTGTGATTAGATGGAAATGTATTGTCTCAATTACTTTTATAGGAAAGAATGCTTGCCCAGTGGGAGTCCAAACTTATGACCAAAGAGTTGAGACTGAGAGTATTAACAACTCAGCCAATTGACCAATCACTAGCCCTATGCTCTTACTTTGTTTGCCCCGTATACTGATTCTGACAGAAAGTTTCACTTCAATTTTAAATGGTGTTAGTTTACAAAATTTATGACAAAGGAGTAGGTCACAAAAAAGCAGAATGTTAGTTGGCAACCTAAACTTTGTAACTACAGCTTGAATAAACTGTAGTTAAGACATTTAAGTCACAAAACAAACAAAAATGCTTCACATGAATGATTTCATTTGTGAACTGATTACTTGGTTGACAGCTGCAATTGGTCACGACCCAAAGTTGCTAAAGAATGGTAAGCTATAATTTACTGGCTCAGTATTTGACTTCTTCTCCTCATCATCACTTTTAGCAAAGTATGATACTGCTTTCTTATATTTCTTTTCAGCCACATACAGTAGTTTGTCTTCATTGTTGGACCATTCTAGACATCCAAAGTGTGCTGAAAGAAAATGAATACTTGCTACAAAAGAGAAAATACTTTACCAAAGTAGAGGTGCTTGAGAGCCTGTATCCTCCACAGGCATGAATGTACTGATTAAGCATATTTTTGCATGAATTCAAAATAAACTGAATATATGGAAAATAAATCTAAGTCATCGAAATCTTTGAAATTGTTCTAGGGAACCATTTCAAATTTTTCTGTTTTTTGCAAAAGTCAAGTCATGTTAAATTTATTATGTAAAATTTTCACTGTATACCATATATGGACATAACCCACCTCGTAATAGGCCTGTTTTTCAACCGATCAAAATATGTGAAGGAATCTGACAGTCATCAGAGAATCATTCCTGTGAAATTGGGTTAAAATCCATCAACAGGTTTCTGAGAAATTTACAGAGTATTCAGTTTGTACCATA
Source organism: Fragum fragum (assembly GCA_946902895.1). Classification (NCBI taxonomy): domain Eukaryota; kingdom Metazoa; phylum Mollusca; class Bivalvia; order Cardiida; family Cardiidae; genus Fragum; species Fragum fragum. The sequence goes on from OX336371.1 coordinate 35,806,616, forward strand.
TATGGAATTAGCCCTGACCATTAAAGCCATGTTTTTCCTCCAATCAAAATTCTTCTATATAACTGATAAAAGGTCATAGAAGAATCCATCTGGTCAAATTTGGTTGAAATCTATCTATTGCTTGCTGAGAAGAAGAATTCCAAAGCTCTTACCATATATGGAAATTAGCACTGCCCATTAAAGCTTTGTTTGTTTTGTTTGTTTGAATGGGGTTTTACGCCTCTTTCAACAATCTTTCAGTTATATCGCAGTGGCTGGAGCACCTAACAATGGATTTCTGGTATTTCTTGCACCAGTACCGCCATCACATCCTTTCCTAGCCTCCAGCTGCTACCCCACATAGGTCTACGATTATCGACCCATTGGTGGGAGACAAATAGTCGGAAAGGATGAGTGCCGCCATTGGGGATCGAACCGGGGACCTCTTGATTGACAGTCCGACGCGCTACCAACTGCACTTTAACGGCGGCTGCCCATTAAAGCCACATTTTTCATCCTATCAAAATAATTCAAAGCAATTCAATGTCAAACCAAGGATAATTTCTGTGAAATTTGATTTTAATCCATGAATTGGTTTCTGGGATGAAGATTTTCAAAGCTTTCACCTTATATGGTTTAAGCTATGTTTTTCATCCAATCAAAATTCTTTGAAGGAATCTGGAAGAGTTTCATTATAGGATCATTTCTGTGATAATTTGTTGAAATCCATCCATTGGGTTCTTGGAAGAAGATTTTCAAAGCTTTTACCATATATGGAAATTAGCCCATTTTCAACTGATCAAAATTCTTTGAAAGAATCTGATAGAGGGTCACCCTAAGATCAATTGTTTGAAATTTGGTTGAAATCCATCAACTGGTTTATGAGAAGAAGATTTTCAAAGTTTTTACCATATATGGAAATCAGCCCCGCCCATTAAAGCCATGTTTTTTATCTGATCAGAATTCTTTGAAGAATTCTGATAGAGGGTCATCCAATGATCATTTCTGTGAAATTTGGTTGAAATCTGTTCAATAGTTTCTGAGGAGATTTTCAAAGGAAAAGCTTACAGATGACGGGACAGACGCATGCACGCATAGACACAACGCTATGACAATAGCTCTCTGGCTTTCAACCAGTGGTGCTAAAAAAGAAAATACTTTCGTCTATTTACTTTCAAGCCAAAAATGAAGGCTAAACAAAAGGGGGTAATGCCATTCTATGTTGTATGGATTTCAGTGACTAAAACAAGATGTGTTTGTGAAACACTATGCCCCCAAAACGGGAATTCTTTAGAAACGGGTAAAGGGTTAAAATTTTGACCTTGACCTTGATGAAATGACCTTCCCCAGTTGCGCCTTGTTGAGACCTATCTACATACCCAATATTAGCATTGTAACTTAATCAGGGTTGAAGTTATAGGAAAATGTTTAGTTGGCAGGTTAAGTTTTGCAGACGGACAGACGGACAGACAAACGAACAGACAGGCAGACAGATGGACAGACGGACACCGGTAAAACAATATGCCCCCTATCTTATTGATTCGGGGCATAAAAAAGAATAAAAAAAACAGAGCAGAGGTGAACGCTGAACTCAAACATTGGTTGACATGTTTGTCAAGAGATTTTGTTGGTTTAGCAACTTGAATATAATAACTACATCTTTTTTAATCTGAAGTAATGACGTTTAAGTTGCTAACCACCGCTTTTTGTTTTATGTCCCTGGCATATCTTTTAGAAAATATAGATGTTCATAACTTCAGTTGAAAGGTCAAGTGGGAGGTAAGTGAGCGCACCAATGATTCATCAATCTAAAAGAAACCCTTTATTGCAGTTACTCACTAGAATTAACCTAAGTTTAGGCAATCCAAATGCATACTCACAATACAAAGTTTGTGAATAATTGAAATATTCCTAAAATCTACAATCCAAATTATATCCTCTATCTGTATCTGAAAATACAACTATGCCAAACAGATGCCTGATAGAAGGCAAAAGAGACATGGGCCCTAAGGCACTCACCTGAATCAAATTTTCTAACACATTAATTTATTCTCAAAAACTTTTGTAAGGCCATCAGGTGGTACCCCTTTCACTATGTAATAATTTTAGGCTTTCTAACTTCAGAGAAGATTTTGAAAGTTTTAATTTTTAGTTAAAATGTTAAGTAGGGTGTGCCTGGGCACAACTCAAAAATGACCATCATATGTACAAACTTAGAAAAGATACTATGCAGCAAATACCAATGCTCTAAGCTTTTTTCATCCCATTCCAACACAGCAAATTGTAGACTGGTCCAATTTGAAAAAAGTTGCAGACTACATTCAAAACATAGCGAAATTAAAGATTTTTTAACTTTATGAATAAAAAACATTGTGTAAAATGAAGAAATTGCTTGTGACAAGCAATTTCTTCATTTTACACAATTTTTTCTTCATTGTTTTTCTTGAGGGGCGTCCAAATGGGTTAACCCATTCCAACACAGTGAAGCTTTTGGACGCCCCTCCAGAAAAACAACCGAGAAAACATTGTGTAAAATGAAGAAATTACTTGTAAAAAGCAATTTCTTCATTTTACACAATGTTTTCTACACAGAAAGTTGAAAAAATCTAAAATTTCATAAACTTTAAAATGTCGTCTGCAACTCCTTTTAATTTGGACCAGTCTATATTTATCTTGAGTGGGAATGGGTTTAAGAAACTATTAACAGACAAACAATGACAAAGGTTGCTAAACATTTGGCGATCACAAAAGCTCATCCTCAGTACTTTTTTCTCAGATATGCTAAATGTCATTTAAGTTGAAAGAAAACAATGTTTTATTTAATGGAGACATATGAAAAATTGGTTACTATTTCAGGTTGTGCCTTAGGTCAAGGCCGAAAATCACAAGGTTAAGGCAAATAACCTCAAGATAAGATTGACTGAATGGGATTTAACGCAACTTTTAACAGTATTACAGTCATATTGTTGCAGCTGGAGCACCTAACAATGGATTCCTACTATTTCTCACACCAGCACTACAACTACATCCTTTCTGAGCCTTCAGCTAATCATCTCACTTGGGTTAATGGTTATAAACCATTGGTCGGATTCTTATGTCTGAAAGGATATTTCCCATGACCAGAAATCGAACACTGGGCCGCATGATTGAGAATCTGAAACGTTACCAAGTGAATTAAGGCAGGGGACTTAATACCTTAAGAAACAAAACCCAAAGTATTTAGCAAGAAACAGAGTGATAAAATAAGAATTGTGACCATGAATACAAGTAAATAGAATCAATTTTGTTTTTTGCTCAAGAAGGGCTGATCATGAATAAATGTTTAAATTGTATTTGAATTGACCAAATAGTTCACGGATTTTGTTCAGACAAATTGGTTCAAGTCATTTTTTGCTTTGAACTGTTAACTTGTACTTGATGAGCAAATGAATTTTCCTTTGTTTGTTTCTAACAAACCTTAACCTATACCAACACTGGTCCAAATTAAAGAAAGAAGAAATTGCTTGTAAAGGGTAAAGATTGTGTATATTAAAAGATATTTGCCAGTAAAGGTAGAAAACAATTGAAAGATATTTGCCAGTAAGAATAGAAAACAATGTGAGAAAAGAAGAAATTCCTTGTAACAAGCAATTCCTCCTTTACTCGCAATTTTTCCTATAATTATATTCTTTCAGCACGTAAAAACATGGGATTATTCGGAAAGTTTGATTTTACATTTACATCAAAATTCAATTGACATTTGAAGAGGTATTGTCCAGACAAGCAAGTCCATGTTGAACTTTGAGCTTTATATTCTTATATTCTTTCTACCCCCCAAAGAAAATGGTTCTGGGAAACAAAGTGGAAAATGAAGAAATTGCTTGTAACAAGCAGTTTCTGCATTTTCTGTCTTGTTTTCTATGCAGAGAGGCTTAAGATTTTAAAAATTTCAACAATTTGAAATTGTTGTCTGCAACTCCTTTAACTTTGGACAAGTCTAAAATGTGGAAAACGGTTGATACATACCATCTGGATCATACAGCTTTCCATGCTTGTCTGCGGCTGTAATATCAAAGTTTTCAATCTTTGTGTTCCCATCCCAAACCTGAAAGGAAGAGGTTTAGTGCATATTCTGAGTGCTGGATAGTAACAACAATTCAATGTGAACATTTGGCATAATACCTAAGTAGTAATAGAGATAAAAAATCTTTCAATTAAAATTCAATCAAGAATTTCTAAGTCCATGAAGGGTTAAAATCCCACTAAAATGAATGTCTGAGAAATTAATCTTTGCCAGGAAGATGATAGGCTGGTCATAAAGAATTGTGCAAAGTTTCAAAGCAATAGTATAGGTAGAAAAAAAGTAATTAAAGATATATGACAGTTGCACATAAGGTTGAACCAAGAATTTTTAAGTCCAAAAAGTTAAACTCCAATAAAATAAATGTAATTGTAATGATTCTTTGCCTATAGGATGATATGATGGTCACATAAGTATGTGCAAAGTTTCAAAGCAATAACATTGGAAGAAAGAGTGTTATTAAATATGTATGACAGTTGCACATAAGGTTTAACTAAGAATTTCTAATCCGAAAAGGGTTAAAAGTCAGATAAAGTGAATGTCAGAGTATTGAATCTGTGTCTAGAGGCTGATATTATTGCCACAAAAGCATATGACACTTGCAAGTAAGGTTTAATCAAAGCATTAAGCAGAAATTAGCTATGAGAGAAAAAGGGTTTAAGAATGCCACTAAAAACTTGAAGCTAAAGCTGTATGTAGATATAACCTTAGATATTCAACTATGTTGTAATCAGGAGACCTGAGTGTGAATAATGACATTGAAAGTTATTTGATAAAATAGCTAGATCATCATAGTTTAAAAATTCTATAACCCATTACCAAACAGCAAAATTCTAGACTGGCACAAATTGAAAGGAGTTGCAGACAACAATCAAAAATTTATGAAATTCAATGTTTTTTGTTGTTGTTTTTTTCTTATCTTTTCAAATTTCACCAAAGACAACATTGTGGATAATGAAATTTTCTTCATCTACTGCAATGTTTTTCCAAGTTTTTTTCTTGAGGGGTGTCAAAAAGCATCATTATGTGGGAATGGGTTCATATTGCAACTTAACCCATTTACACAAACTACTGTATTTGAAAAAGCAAGAAAGTGCAAGTCATAATTTCCTAAATTGTTTTCAAACATCGCACACTAAGATTATGAAAGGAAGAGCTTATTGAAGTAGATTTAACTCATTACCACACTATCCTGTATATTGACATGCTGACCAAAAATAACTCTTGAAAATCTTGTGGGAAATGGAGAAATTGCTTGTAAAAAGTAGCTTCTCCTTTTCACACAATGTTTCTACCCCAAAAAGGGCCTTATTCTTCAAGGATTGATGTTCAAAAATTCTTTGGATTTGGACCAGTCTAAAAATTTTGTTGTCTGGTTCTAGTAAATTCAGACCACTTCAATAGTTTTGTCCAGTAAGTAGTTTATAAAATATTTTATCAGTAAATGAGTACTTGCATAACATAAGAAGTATGTTATTATGTAAACATCAATAGATATTAACCTTTTCCTGCACAATCCCTTCATTTTACGTCCCCGCGACTTTATACTTTATATTTGAGAAAATATTGTGGGAAAAGAAGAATTGCTTGTAACAAGCAATTTCTTCTTTTCCCTCAATATTTTCTAACCTGTAGGTTGGTTGCTTTTCAAATTGCACCCATCTTTAATTGTTATCAGCAACTTCAATTAAATTAGACCAGTCTAAAATTTTGAAGAAAGGGAAAGGGTTGACTCACTTCTATGTACTGTTTTTCATCCTTTTTCTTATCAGTAACTTTTCTCACCACAGCTGTGTATTTGCCTGAATGAGACACTTTGTTCCAAATTCTGTAATTAAAAAGGAAGAAAAAATTGTGAGACATTGGATTCATATAAAAGAACATTTGCTGATAATTTCTTTGCATTTTATCGGATTTTGCAATAAATTTCGAAGGAAATGACTGACTTATCAGCAAGCTTTGCATTTATTTAAAGGAAACAAATTGGTTAATCAGAAAAGAATGAAAATTCTGACCATTTTCAAAAATCAACCCATTCCCACACAATGGCGCCTTTTGATGCCCCCAAGAAATAAAAGCTCAAGAAATCAGTGTGGAAATGGAGGAATTGGTTGATGCAAGGAGTTTCTCCATTATCCACAATGTTTTCTACCCAGAATGTTGACCAAAATCTAAAATTTTGTAAGCTTTGAATTGTCCTCTGTAACTTCTTTCAATTGAGTTGATTGATTGAATGGGGTTTAAAGTCACTTTAACAGTATTGCAGTCATATCACTGTGGCTGGAGCACCTAACAATTGATTCCTGGTATTTCTCACACCAGTACTACCACTAGAGAGAGACCAATGTCAGGGAGGATATATGCCGCCGCAAGGGATCAAATCCTTGTCATCCTATGCTTGAAGATTAGGCGTCTGACCCACTGCCAACTGTGCTATGACAGTGGTGGACCAGGTTACAATTTTGCCTTCTGGTAATGGGTTAATATGCTTGATACTCTGCAAAAGGGTGCTTAAAGGTACAACTGCCTGAATAACTATGATCACATTAGCAATATCTACATCTACCACACTGTTTTCCCACACTTTTTCTCAAGGTGTGTAAAATATTGGGATTACATAATAGGAATGGGTTAAACCTACTAAAATATCTTATAAGGGTACCAAAAGATCATTCCAGTAAAACTTTGTTGAAATCCATCCTTCAGTTTCTAAGAAGATTTTCAAAGTTACCACATGGAAATTAACCCTGCCCATAAAAAACATCTTTTATCCACTCAAAATTCTATGACGGAATCAGACGAAGTATCACACTGTGATCATTCCTGCAAAATTTGGTTGCAATCTCAGCAGTACTTTCTGATAAGGTTTTAAAAGTATACGTTTTTGGATGGGAAAAACAATACCATGACTACAGCCAGCTGGTTTTCTGCCAGTGGAGGTAGAAAAATTAGACAAAAGTGCTTTAAAGTGAACTAAAATCTAATCAAAAGAAGCTGCATAATTCTTACAAAAAACATTCAGAATCATTTTTTTGATAACGATATGTATAACTTTGTTTTACAGAGAATAAAATTTCAGTTGAATTACAATACCATCAGTATTACAAAAGACATTACAAAATATCAGTTTTTGCATGACAGTTATATACCAGAATGATAAAATTTTGGAGTCCAAATTGAAAGAGGTGATAGATCCAAAATCAAATTTTAAATCAATTCAACAATCAGTGTAACATTAGGTAGAAAACATAGGGAGAAAAGGTGAAATTGCTCTTTACAATATCTTCCAAAGCTAATTCTCTTTGATGTATCAAAATTCAGGATTGTATGGTTGTATTGGCAAAGGCTAAGGCAACCAAGCCAAAGATGACTGTACTCACTCATTTGAAATTTCATGAGTTTTTGATCTGTGAAGCACACTATATGTCCCATCTTCTGCCTGCTTGACCATGTAGGACCGAGAGAATTTGATTTTCTCAGCTCTCTCCAAATCTCTCTGTGTTTGTACAGTGTCTATCACTTGATACTCAGAGTTTAGGGACGATGAGACACGGGCACTGACGGTCTGGGGAAATTTTGCCAACTGCCTGTACAGCTCTATTGCTTTTGATACCTGAAACAACAGTGGAATCAGCTTGTAGTATGTTGTGTATTTACTTGACTTTATTTATCCAAGGATTATTTCAAATGACAACTAGAAAACCTGGAAAAAACTGGACAGCATCCTTTACAGTTCTATTGATTTGCCACCTGAAATAAGATTATATTCAGCATTTGTGGCTTGGTTTGTATTTTTCAAACTTTATTTAGATTGAGATTACAAATGGAGTAGAGCATGGAGAATTTTGCCAACTGCCTGTGCAGGGATATCCCATATCTTACATTAACAGGGGTCATTGACTCCTTATACATTGCATTCTACGGTCAAAACTGATTTTGAAGGGGTCCAATCATGACAAAAGAGTGAACCAAGAGAGTAAATATGAAGGTTTGAGTGCAAAAGGCCTTTTCTTGTAATAGACCTTTTCACGCAAAGCGCCAGATGACTAAAAAGTCTGTATCCACTAGACACTTTGAAAGAAGAAGAACAACAACAAATTTCCACTGCAGGGAGGATTTACTTTCGGTTTTGTATTTTGAAAGCCTTATAATTGTGTCTAGCCATTTTAACTTTTTTTTTCCATGTTTTACAGCAAAAAGCATGGGCTAAATAATGTAGATGGTATTGTTGGAGGTGTAACATCTGCTTGTTACAACATTTCTTTCTCGGTTGTTAATGTAATGCTTCTTCAGAAGCATTTAAAGTACTCTATATTATCGGCCTTGAGGAATAAATGACGGGTGTTTTGTTTCATGATCTATGTTTCACCATATTCAATAAAATGTATCATAACCCGGTATATAGTTTATGTTGAACCAAACACCTGTGATAAATATAGGGGAATGCACCGGGGCTAGGTCATTAACCCATTTTATCTCCGACAAACATCAGAATCACCAAAACTTATTTTCTTTGCCTCCGAAAGTAATAAAGTTATGATAGTTTGTGTGAGAAAAGGTGAAATTCAAACTAAATATAGTAATTACATTATATCGTCGGGTTAGCTACCAAAATTTTGAATCAAATTTTATTTAAAACATTAAGTCAGCCCATCAATGATATTCTGATTATAATATGCACATCTGCATCATGATCTCTAGGCAGAGCCAAATATTCAAACATTAAAACTAGATTTTTGAAAATGAAAGTCTACCTCACAATATTTCCTGCAGCGAAAAAACAATCCATTCAATAAAAATAAGGATATTCACTTCATTTGATTTTGGAAAATAATGCTGAAAAGATAAACACCATGTTATGATATTACCATGCCAATTGAAACAACACCCAGTCACATCCTTTGACCAATCGAAAAAAAATAAGCATTTGGCGGCATATCAGTTGAAACATAAAAAGATCAAGTTTGTCTCATCAAATCATTATTTCTACTAATTAAATGTAAGAGTGTTTATCGGATACTTTGTGACATGTTGCCGGTTACATAATAACCCCATATGTATCGTGATTTACCAAAGGGAACCCTTTACACCAAGGCTGTTAACAGAACATTTTTCTGATCTGTTCTATCTAATCATTATAAATACTTTAATCATTTCATTTTTTTTGCAGTTTTCTTTGCACTATAACATCGTCATCATCAATACGTTTTATATCATTCATTCATAGTGGAAATAATGCTTCCTGTTTTCGCATTACAATATATTCTTTTATTCCATTGTATGGCACTTTTTTACAAAAAGATAATTAATTATATCAATAAAATGCTTTCTCCTTTTCTTCGGCATTTCTATGTTACAAAAATGCAAATTTTTAAAAAATAAATGTCATGCTGTTCTGCAGGCGTGTCTGATATTAATGAAAGAAAAGAATAGAGAGAAAGAGAGAAAAGAGAAAGAGGAGAAAGAGGGAGAGATGTACATTGGTGGACAAAAACAGACATGGACAAAAAACAAATATTTAAGAAAAAACATGCTTGCTGTGTTCTTTATACTCATAATGTTCAAGTTTAAATGCCTATACTTTATAACGAGGGAACTTTTAAACAAGAGGGCTTTGAGGGCCTGAGACGCTCTACTGGTTATCAAGTTTTCCGTTAAAGAAATCTGATATTTAACGAAGTTAATCACTCAAAGAAGGATGCATAAAGAAAAAAACAACAGGACTTTATCCCCTTTATATTTTGAGCAACAATCCTCAAGGCCCCTTTTCCCGTGTTTCCTGATGGATCCACTCCATTTCCAAAAGAAAGTTACCTTATGACCCTACAATCATCGGGCCTTTCATCCTGTAAAATTTTCATCAGAATCTGACAATAATTTGACTTTATCACATAAACAGGATTGTTTTGAAAGAAAATCAATAAGGCCCCTTTTCCTGTGTTTTCTGATGGATCAATTTCATTCCAAAAGGAACTTTCCTTACAACCCTACAATTGTCCTATGAAATTTAAAAGACAATTTGATAATGATTGTGATCTTCATCACATACACATGAATGTTTTGAATGATAATCTGTAAGGCCCCTTTTCCTGTGTTTCGAATGCCACAATTATTCCATGCATCTTTGAAGAGAATCCAATAAAACTGTTGACTTTATCGTGTTAACAAAGATATTAAAATCAAGTTCTCATAAGGCCCCTTTTCCCGTGATATATAACTGTTGGTTTTATCATTCTGTGAAAGTTAAAAGTGAATCCGATGAAATATTGGGACTTCATTATGTTTACTAGAATATTTAAAAAAAACAAAAATCATATGGCCACTTTTTACATGATACTTGATGGATTGTACCCAGTTCTGAAAAGAACCATTTAAGTGGTTGTACAATCATTCTGTGAAATTTTTAAGTGAATCCAGTGAAATCAAGGGACATCATTGTGTTAACCAGAATATTAAAGAAAGTTTTTCAGTTTTTTAAAGCCCCTTTTTGTGTGACACTTGCCATAATCAGATCCACTGTCAAAATCAACAATTGGAATGATGGTACAATAAATCTGTGTAATCTGTGGAATTTATTGTGTTATTGTGTTTACAGTGAAATATTCATAGGGCCCCTTTTCTCATGATACTTTACAGGTCAAACCAAATTTCAAAAGGAACAATTCTAATGAAGATACAATCATTCTTTAAAAGTTAAAGAGAATCAATGAAAACAGTGGACTGATTTGTGTCAAGAATTTTTTTATGAATTTTCATAAGGCCCCTTTTCTCGAGAAACTTAACAAATCAGACCCAATGTACAAAGGAACAATCCAAATGATAGCTTGAAGAAAATGATAAAGACTGAGGACTTTATTGTAATAATGATGTTTTGTAATAAAATGTCTATAAGGTCCCTTTTCTTGTGTCACTTAACCAATCAGACCTAATTTACAAAGGAAAAATCAAAATGATGGTACAATCATTCTATTAAAGTTTGAAGAGATTCTGATAAAGACTGAGGGCATTGTTGTGTTTATGAGGATTTGGTAATAATTTTTCATACAGCCCCTTTTCCTATGATACTAGACAGATCAGGCCCAATTTGGAAAGAAACGATCCTTATGATGGTACAAAAATTCTGAGAAAGTTTGAACAGAATCTGATGAAAACTGCAGACTTTATCTTGGTGTCAAATTTTTAAAATAAAATTTTCATAAGGCTCCTTTTCCTGTGTTACTTGAAGGATCAGGTCTCATGTCAGCATCAACAATCGTGATTATTGTACAATGATTCTGTGAAGGTTTGAATAAAATCCAATGAAAGCTCTGGACTTGGTTACAAGGATTATAGATAAAATTCTCTAAAGGCCCCTTTTCCAATGATACTAGACAGATCACGCCTAATTTGAAAAGAAAGAATCCCCAGGATGGAATAATCATTCTGTGAAAGTTTTAACAGAATCTGATGAAAACTGTTGACTTTATTATGGTACAATGATTAAAAAATTAAATTTAATAATGCTCCTTTTCCTGTGATACTTGACGGATCAGGCCTGATGCAAACACCAACAATCATTATTATTGTACAATTATTCTGTGAATGTTTGAAGAAAATCCAATGAAAGCTCTGGACTTGGTAACAAGGATTTATAAATGAAATTTTCATAAGGCCCCTTTTCCTGTGCTTCTTGACAGTTCAAACCCTGTTATGAAAAGAATGATAGTTATGACCTTCCAATCATTCTGTGAAAGTTTCAACAAAATCTGATCAAAGCTGTGGGCTTTATTGTGTTAACAGTGTTTTATTAATTGAATTTTCAAATAGCCCCTTTTCCCATGTTACTTGATGGATCTGAACCAATTCCAAAGGGAACTCTTCTTACAAAGGTATAATTATTCTGTTTGAGTATAAAGACAACCCCATCTCATCTGTGGACTTACAAGCATTAATTAAGATTTTTTTAATTGAATTTTCCTAATGCCCCTTTTCCTATGTTTCTCAATGGATCAGGCCCAATTTGAAAGGAACAATCCTTATGATGGTACAATCATTATGTGAAAGTTTGAAGTCAATCAGGTGAAATCTAGGGCCATTACGTGATAACTAAGATTTTTTTTATTAAATTTTCATAGGGCCCCTTGAAACTAGATGGATCAAACCTACTTCCGAAGGGAACAATCCATTTAATGTAATAATAATTCTGGGAATGTTTGAAGAGAATTTGTTGAAAACTATGGACTCTATTGTGTTTACGAGAACTTCTTCAATCCAGTTTTAATCAGGCCCTTTTTCCCGTGGTCCTTGACTGATCATACCAAATTTTGAAAGGAACAATTCTTATGATGGTACAATCATTCTGTGAAAGTTTGAAGTCAATCAGATGAAAACTGTGGACTCTAGAATGTTAACAGAGATCTTTGAATTAAATTTTAATAAGGCCCTTTTTCCTATGTTTCTTGAGGAATCATATCCGATTCCAAAAGGTACAATCCTTATAATGGTACAATCATTCTGTGAAAGTTTGAAGAGAATCCGTTGTAAATTGTTGGCTCTAGATTATTAATGAGAATTTTTTATTAAACATTTCATAAGGCCCCTTTTACCAAATTACAAAAGGAATAATCCTTATGATAGTACAATCATTCTGTGAAAGTTTGAAGGGAATCCGATGAAAACTATTGACTCAAATGTGTTAACAAGAATTTTTTAATTAAATTTTCATAAGGCCCCTTTTCCCCTGTTTCATGACAGATCAGACCCATTTTCGAAAGGAACGATCCTTATGATTGTACAATCATTCTGAGAAAGTTTGAAGAGAATCCGATGAAAACTGTGGACTCTATCGTGTAAACGAGTATTTTTAATGGAGTTTTTAATCGAATTTTCATAAGGCCCCCTTTCCCATGTTTCTTGACGGATCATACCCAATTTCGAAAGGAACTATCCTTATGTTGGTACAATCACTCTGTGAAAGTTTGAAGAGAATCCAATGAAAACTGTGGACTCTATCGCGTAAACAAGGATTTTTAATGGGAGTTTTTAATCGAATTTTCATAAGGCCCCTTTTCCCATGTTTCTTGACGGATCATACCAAATTTCGAAAGAAACGATCCTTATGTTGGTACAATCATTCTGTGAAAGTTTGAAGAGAATCTGATGAGAACTGTGGACTCTATCGCGTAAACGAGGATTTTTTAATTAAATTTTCATAAGGCCTCTTTTCCCGTGTTTTGTGATGGATCATACCCATTTTCGAAAGGAACGATCCATATGATGGTACAATCATTCTGTGAAAGTTTGAAGAGAATCCGATGAAAACTGTGGACTCTATCGCGTAAACGAAGATTTTTTAATTAAGTTTTAATTAGGCCCCTTTTCCCCTGTTTCTTGAAGGATCTGTCCCAATTTCGAAAGGAACGATCCTTATGATGGTACAATTATTCTGTGAAAGTTTGAAGAGAATCCGATGAAAACTGTGGACTTTTTTGCGTAAACAAGGAAAAGTTTAAAGGACGGACAACAGACGGACGGACGGATGGACGCGGGACGGGAAAAAGCCATCGCTTTAGCTCTAGTGGCCTTCGGCCAGTGGAAATAACAAGCTTAAAGGCACATTTAAAAATCTTTATTATGTTTAGTCATATCATGATGTTAACAGACTTTCGTGCCACAAATTCACCACTACGCCTTCAAAAATTTCTAGGGAGAACCCTGCAAGGGTCAAAATAAAGTTGTTTTATTTGTGCAAGTAATTTGTTCAATTTACACAATGTTTTTCTAACTCAGACTTTTTTCCGATGTGTCACTGTGGGAATAGGTCAGTACTTGCTTGATGTTACTCTGATAAGGATTATGTATGTCTTCATTTTAGTGTGTTTATCAAATCAGCTATACAGTAATCATATGTGCTAACACGAGATTTATGGCCTGTGATAGTAAATGCTAATACTAGAGCAAATATCTTCCTTTCTAAAGGTACTGGACATTCAAGGTATTTTGAAATCCATCCACAAATATAAATAATATGCTGCTGAAAGGGTGACTTTGGTCATTTGACCTTGAACCCTGACCTTAACTTTGAAGTAAAGCTACCAATTCCTATGCTCTGAACACCTACTCATCAAAAAAAATCATTATGCTTTGGACAAGGTAAATCTGGTCATTATGTGTAAAAATTATAGATATGCTCTGCAGGTTCTTGAACATTTTACCTTGAACTGTGACCTTTAAGGTTGGAAGGAATCTTGCACTATGGGAGACAAATACCAGAAAGGATATCAGCCACATGACTGAGAGTCAGACGCTGTGCTATGGCCGCAGCTCAACCGACAGACATTTTAGATGCCTTGACAGCACAATCATCAATCATCATGCCAAGTATGAGCACTGTATTTTGAAAAGATAATTTGTTGCCTGCAACTTGTTTGAATTTGGACTATACAGTTTTTGTGATTGTCTGGTAGATGGTATGATGAAAAATTTTGATTTAATATCAAAAACTTTTATTTGTACACAGACAAGACATAATATGTATTTTAAAACATGAAAGGGAGTTCATTATATATTGTCTAATACCTTATCAGTTTACAGCTGCAAAGAGTATCAATGCATTTATTTATTTCTCTCACACAAAACTTGAAGAGCCCAATATTGATATTACGGTAATTAGTTGCATACATTGAAGATAGAAAAATCAATGTAAACATAGTTGCATAATGAACTGTATTATTATATGCACATAATAGACTTTAAATAGATATTGCATGTCAGCAGTCTGGTAAGCTCAGTGGGTAGACAACTCTTTCATTTTAGTTAGTTTATTCTTGAAAAGAGTACAGAGCATGGTAAAAATACCCTGAAAGCAAGACTTCCGAAGTTTGAGCCCTGGACTGGCTGCGTGCTCTCTCCGACATATTTTCTAAATATTTACTTTTTCACAAAGCATTTTGTGTGCCATGGACATTTCACATGGCTTTTGATGTTAAGACCTTAACCCTTGTCATGCTAAATAAAATCCTTTTTCTAAACAGCATAAAAATCAAAGGGCTGAAAGCACTGAAAGTAATATTTCTAGGTTTATATTTATTTAAAAAAATACATTATGCAAATAACCCTACCCCAAAAGTGACAAGCAGGTGATGTAGACAAAGATAAGATGTGCAGGCTGATCTTTGTCTACACCTCCTGCAAACAAAGAAATATTCCGGGTTCAGCATGACAAGGGTTAAGTTAAGTCCAAGTATCTTTAAACTATAACAAAAGAAGTTTTGCTGCTTTTAACCTATTGCAACACAATCTCGCTTTTTAATGCCCATAAAGAAAGACTTAAAAAGAACAAGTTTGAAAATGATGGGGTTATATAATGATGAAACACTCTACCAGGTTGAAAATTAAAATGGATATAAAAGTTATGGCTGCAGATGGTCACAAAGAACAGGCAGCCACTTTCAATAAATAGCTGTGTTTAGTTGAATAAAATCTTGATATGGAGTCAAATAATTTTTCAATAAAGAATAATTGCAAATGTATTTAAACATGTGACTGCTAGCAGCTAGAGCACTTAACCTATTCCAGTTGATGGAATTTTAAATTCTTTCGTCATATTGAATAGAAAACATTGTGAAAAATGAAGAAATTGCTTGATACAAGCAATTTCTTCATTTTCAGCAATGTTTTCCAAAGCCTTTTTCTTGAGGGGCATAAAAAGGCGGGATTGTGAGGGAAATGGTTAACCATCTCTTCCTGTCATTTCTCACATCAGCAAAAGTAATCATTCAATGTGAACCTGTGACCAGTGGTTCATCCCCGGCCACTTTAAGCATATTATTAAACCATTGGCCAATTGATAAGCAACAAATGCCGAATTGAAGTTGGGTCATTTTATTTATGACTTGCCAGTAAAGTCACTCTTGTTCTGCTAGCTTAGTTACCTTTGTTCTGTTTGGTCAAATATTTCCCTCCAGATTTGATCATGTGACTTTTTGAAGTCATGGGCACTTATAAAGGCTCTTTGCCTATTGGAATTCGGCTGAATGTTTCTATCTTCTTTGTAAGTAACTTGGATTTCATCTTTATCTATTTCTCATGATGTTTTCTGAACTTGGAAATGCTCAGAAATGACTGTCTACTTGTTTTAATGAGTATAGACACTTATGAAGTTTTTACACTCAGCTATATCAAAATGTGACCATTTTTAAGTTTTGCTAACTTGCACTAAAATATTGCATGAGTACTGAAAGACACTGCAGTGAGCCAAAAGAAGTAAAAAAAAGTGTGATCATGATTGAAACTGGATATTAGGAACACTTAATTCCTGAATTTTTATGTCGAAACCCTTAACAAAACCCTTTAACCCATTCCCTAACAACAAAATTTGGGACTGGTCCAAACTGCAAGAAGTTGCAGACGAACTTTCAAAGTGTGTCTAATTTTAAAAATAATAGCTGAATATGGTAGAAAAATTGTGGTAAAAGAGGAAAAACCTTGTTACAAGCCATTTTTCCCTTCCCCACAATGTTTTCTATAGTGTTATTTTACAGAGCTGACAAAAGGCCACAGGTGTCATTAACATTAGTGGTAATGGGTTAATGGACAACAATATTTCAGACTAGTCCAAAGAAGTTGCAGATGAAAATTTTAAATTCATGGCATTTTTACCCTTGCCATGCTAAATTAAATCCTTCTTTATTGGAAAGCCCTTTTGTTGGTCAGCATTTTCTTCGAAAATTAATTCTATATGCAACTTCGGCTTGAAAGGACCAAGCAGGTGGTGTGGACTAAGATCAGACTGCACACAAGTACAAGCTGATTTTTGTCAATACCTCCTGCCCAAAACAGGTATATTCCAGAGTCAGCATTACCAGGTTCAAGATTTTTAGCTAGCAAAGCGTCAGCTTTGAAAGCTTAAGTTAACAGACAAAATTTTGAGGTCGTCTCAAAGTTCAACGAGTGCAAACCGCCACTGGAGGCTTAACCACTATATCCATTGAATGCCTACGCAATAAAAAGTAGTTCTTATGTATTTCAGGAATATTGCAAACTCTGCATGCAAGTTGATCTCCTAGGTATTTTAGCTCACTTGAGCACATCGATTTTCAAAAAAGTTGAAGACAACAATTTCAATTTGTTGAGAATTCTAAAATATTTATCCCTTTTGGTAGAAAACAGTGTGGAAAATGAAGAAATTGCTTGTAACAAGCAATTTCTTCATTTTCCACATTGTTTTCTACAACTATTTTCTTTAAGGGCGTACAAAGGAGAGATTGTATGGGAATGGGTTAACTCCTTTGTTACTTTTACCCCGTTTCTTTTATCATGAAAAGGTTAGACCAAGAGGATTATTAAACAAAACAATGTTTGCTAGCTTACAGTACTTTCAGTACTTTGATTTTCTTTTGGATAGAAAACATTGTGGATAGTGAAGAAATTAATTGCAATTATTGATACACGCCCGGTAATCTCGGGCTCCATCTCTTTTTGGAGAACAGTGCAAAATGGAGACAATGATACTTCCGATATGGAGCCAAGGACCGGAACTGAACAGAAAACGTAAATAAAACTGTGCACCTCGCGTACAATTTGATCTCCTATTAACCTATTATACATTTTCCCAAAACGTCCAGAGTTTCATACCACATAGAAATGATTATATTATCCGTTGGCGGTGATAGATTTCAAAAATAATTCCGTTTGTGAATAGAAACTTGAACCAAAGTTTGGATATCGGACCCGATCAAACACGAAAATGCGCGTTGAAATCGTTCAAATCCATGTAATCAGCAGTTCTGAACACAAAATCACGTACCCAAAATTTGAAATATCTAAAATTCCATAAACTTTAAATTGTTGTCTATAACTTGTATCAGTTTGGACCAGTCTAAAATTTTTGCCATCTGGTAATGGGTTAACCCAATTACCACAAGATAAAATTACACTATTTGCAGGAATCCAGTTAAGATGAAACTGTTGGACATTTAAAAGTGAGCATAAAATAAACAAAATAAAGTTGGGGAATAAAATTAAGGTTTGTACAAAAATATAATCATTGTAAAAAGGGGCTATATAATCATTGTAAAAAGGGGCGAATAGAAAAAAATAGCGAATGTACCCACTTTGGGGGCGAACGGACCCTGTGCAAAAAAGTATGGACTCTATACCATTTATGGGCGGGGCTTAATACCGGGGCGGAGACACACAGATAAAAGAATTATGTCAAAACTTATGTATCTACACTCTAATTTTCAAGGGGTATCTAACATGTGGCGCTAATAGAACTACTGAAATATATATAATATCTATGATTGGTCAGCCGACTGCGAGATAATTCGATTAGAACTGAATCTCTTACCGACATGGTGCACGTTGTTTCCCACACACGAACTGTTGGCGTCTGATCAATTTAATGTACGGAATCGGCCGAGTTGGGACGAATGACAAGAAGAAATTTCCGGTGTGATGGTGGCAGTCCTATTATTCCACATATAAACACAGATGGTCTCTGGGTTAATCGGAAATGAAATACATTTAATAATACCGAAAGGTTGTTGTGGATGGGGGTCTAACTGATCGCGTTATATATATATTTAATACTTTTGTCATAAATTATTCCAGATGATTTTAAGACCACGTCGTGTGATTTGTGTTAAAATAAAGGACATTGTGCAAGCAAAAGTTCTATCTCAAATTACACTGGTAAATTCATTTGATGGCTACGTGATAGATGCAGACACCTCATAAAAGAACTGAAATAATTATTCTCAAATAATTCATCTTACCAAGAGAGATACAAGATTTTACAAGATACAAGATTTTATTCAGAAAACCATCACAACAAAAGAGGGTGTCCTCCAATAAACGTGTCAAACATAATGTAATAAAGTAGAAATTAATCAATGTTGTGGTCTTATTCTAAATTATACAAGACAACAGAAGTTCTAATGAAGTCACAAATATATTTTGTTTCTTCGAACGAAGAACCTGAAAGAAAATTTTAAAAAAAGATAGATTTCGAATAATGCCGCCCTTCTATTTTGAAAGACAAGACATGAGAGGAAACGAGACTACAAAAGGTGACGACAAAAAGACCATGACGACTTAAGAACAGTTTTCGTTCATTAAACGAAATAATATGAGCTGTCAGAGTTAGCTTCAAAATTTATATATATATGCCCTTGTTGCAGAGTATTTCTGACAAAAAAGCATTTAAATCATCTAGTATATTACCAATTAAGTCATTTACTGACTTTCTAAAATTGTTTATTTCAGGGAACCATTACATTGTCATAATAGGGGGTGATATTTAGCCATCAGATACTAGACCGACTTATGATTACGCAATTTGACAATCTCGCAGCACACTTCGAATGTTTCCTGTACTGTGCCTTGCAAAATTTCTTGAAATCTGTATCTGTATACGTTTCAGGTCCGGTCCGAGAATTGGTTTTCACGCGATGGATGGTTGTTGCTGCCAGGTCAACTCAAGGCTTGGCTCAGGGATTTTTTGAATACTTTGACCGGCAGATATGGCTTTAACTGTATTCTTACTTCATTGATGTCGGTGCAATGTAATATCCACAAAGAATGGTGGTTGAAACTGTTTAGTTTTTGCATGAGTTATTTCGAAATATATTGTTGTAGTTTAGTTGGCTTACAAGTACCGTTTTAGTTTCACAGTTTTGGAAGGTTTATAGTTTGACGTGTTTTTTTTTTTTTTTTTTTTTTTTTTTTTTTTTTTGTTGTTGTTGTTGTTGTTGTTGTTGTTTAACAGGTTTTAGAAAGTCGTTAAGCGGTAGTCCATGGACCAATCCTATAGCAACCTTGTACATCATAATCAGACGCAGGCTTTTTTCTCCCATTGTCCATTAACAATATTACCATAGAGATGTATGTTACTTTATTTTTGTTTACAATTTTCGGAGCAGAATCACACATTTCTTCTCAGGTTTCAAAGAGTTTTTTTTTTTTTTCATTGAATGTCACTCCCCATTTTTCTCGAATTTCTACATTGTTAAGGTCATTTAGTAGTTCTAATCGCTCTTTGAAGTTATTTATTGCGTGATAGAGGCAATCAATTGTAAAGACTCGTACTTTTGAGGTTACAGTTTCGAGTATGGAGAGCAAAGATCCAAGAAAGATTCCCTGAGTCCCGACTCCATCGATACAGAATCCGAACATTCCCCTTCGACAGCAGTCTTCAATCTTCTTGATGTAAGGGAGGTTGTGAGCCATTTCGGAATGTTGCCTAGTTGTTGTAGGATGTTAGGGAGCTTTTTGAGTGGTACTGTGTTAATGGCTTTTAAAGAATCTAGAAATGTTGTTTAGATTTGTCGTGTTGTGTTAAGAAGTCATCTTGTGTTTAGAGTAATCGAGTTTACAGTAGTAACCATAGTTTTATTGCTTTCTAGATGTTTAAGAATGTGTCGGCATATAATATGTTCTAGGATCTTACATGGTACTGAAGTTAGAGATGATACTGGCCTATAATTTTCTGCTGAGTGTTTGTCCCTTTTTTGAAAATTCACGAGCTGTTTAGGTCTCTCCTGTCTGCGGTAAGTTCTCTGGAGTCTAAAGAAAGTTGGAAGAGTTAGGTAAATATGGGCTCCAGTTACTTGAACATTCTTTCAGTACTTTGTTGGATAAATTTTAAGGTCCTGAGACATTGCTTGGGATAATTTTGTTTAATGATATTTGTACACCTTCTACCTTAATTTGATTTGGTTGATAGCTTTTGAGCACAAAGATCTAGCATGTCTTTATTAGTTTATACAGTCTCGAATAATTTGATATGTATCTGGTCCTTTTCTATTAGTAACTATTCTTGCTTTTAGAGGTGCTATTCTCAAAGAATCTTGCTTTTTGTCTTTTATAAATTTCCGGAAAGGTTTTGTGTTGTATTCATGGAGTTGTGGAAGTCACCCATTTCCTCCTATATTTTTTTTTCAAAATGGAGGAAAATGCACAGAATGGGGATGCTACTCCATAGTTTCCTCACAGAAAAGGTGGCCTTGTTGAATTCCATGCTTGCTTTATGTTCGTGCTCCTGTACATATCTTATTCAAACGAGTAAGGAATAATCACAGAACCATTGTTGATTAACTTTACCAGGCTTGGCACAGTAGTAAGGGCGCCTTATATATGATGCCGGTGCTTTAAGTAGAACAGGCTCGAATTTATATTTTGTCGTTTGTCAAATGGATATGTGACTTTGCAAGGTATGATTTAGAACTAACAAGAGCACCGCCTACGGGAGCCTTCGCTCGGCTGTAGGGTGCTGGATAGTGAACAAAATGCATCTAGAATTATCCCCCTTGATAGGATAGGTTGCTCTTTCGGTAGTGAACAAGTGTGCCAAGTTTCAAGTGAATCCCTTTAGTAGAACCAGAGATATCGCAAAATGTCGAAGTTTTCGCACAATGATGACGACAACAACAATGACCACAACAACAACAACGACGACGACGACACCAAGGCTATAGCAATACCTCGGGTTTTCTCCGAAAACAGCCGAGCTAATAACCTTATACTTGAGCCAACAAGTCCACTTGTATCCCTCTCTAGGAGTGCCAATACTGCGATTTTTTTCATTGGTCCAAGATAAAGATCACAACTTAAGATTAATAAAATTGACCTTCAAGATATATAGATCGTAAGTACATGTACCTAAAAGTAACGCTGTACATGAGGTATTGCAACACAGATTTAGCCGCCGTCATAGCGCAGTTTGTAGCGCATCAGACTCACAATCTTCAATCATGGAGTGTTATGGGTTCAATCCCCGGCGGCGGCACATATCCTTTCCGACATTTGTCTCTCACCAAGGGATGGATAATCGTAAACCTAAGTTGGATAGCAACTGGAAACTAGGAAAGGATGTAATGAGGTACTGGTTCGAGATATACCATAAAAACATTGTTTGGTGCTCCAGCCGCCGCGATATGTTTGGAAAAATTGTTAAAAGCGGCGTTAAACCCCATTCAAACAAACCAACACAGGTATGAATTATTTTTGGGAAATATGCGTCTTTCAAAAACATTACCCCCCGTGAGTTAATTCAGTGCCATATTTATTATAATCTACAAAGTGGTAGCAGTTTGGTAGGTGTCATTTATTCATGAAATTGACAAGTTAAACAGTTCTACATGACATCTTTTTTTGAATGAATGAATATTTTATTATGTAAAGAAAGGCCACCGGCCCATAATACAATATAACAAATTGACAAATATTTAAATCACAGAGTTGTGTTGTCCCTTCTATATAAATTCTGTATCAATGTATAAGAAGAAGAATATGTTGGTGCAATACGTGTATAAGAGTTTCGTATGCATTTACAATAGTCTTGCACTTTTAAACTTGTTTCACTTGGTACTCGATTCTTATCACAGTCGGAATCATATTAGAGACCATAATTATTATATTAAAAGGATGATACAAAACTGATGTAAACACACATGAATTAATATGTATTTACAACAATTCCGCACCAGCTCATTCAATAACTGCTTTATGGTTTTGTGTTATAAGCATCCATTAAGACATAAATATAATTTGCAAGTTTTCGAATTTTTAACATATTTTCCGTTTTCATTAGATTATAAAAGCCTTCACGTTCATTACTTCCTGAATACCATGAATAAAGGAGAGAATTGCGTTCATCTTCAAAGTTTAAACAAATAAAGAATACATGGTACTCATCGTCTATAATTCTGACATTAAACTGGTCAAAGCAATATTTACAGATTCGGTCATGTCTGGGTAAATTTTCGTGACGTCCCTTTTCTATGGCAAAGTTATGACTGCTGCATCTAAATTTTGCGACGGCTTTTTTATAACTAAATGGTAGATTAATAGACAAATATCTTTCTGGGTTTAACAAAGTTTTGAAATGTTTGTAGATGTCGCATCGGGGTGACTCGTCCACTCTCCTTCTCCAATCCTGTGTGTAACAATCTCTTAATCGTTGTTTAAAATTATTCAAGAACAAATTACTATCACCTATCTCTTGACTTATCCATACTATTCCATATCCATATCTGTAGAGTAAATTTTTGACACTGGTCACCCAGTTAATTCTATTTATTTCATCTAATCTTTTCAACATTATAAAACAATTTCTTGGATATCTGTGCGCAGGCATAGAAAAAAGTTTACATAAATATTTGATTGCATTGAAATTATAATCACAACAAAGTGGTAATCTACCACATTCTCCTAAAGCAACCGCGTCATTTACAGATCGATTTACACCCAAAAAAACGCTTACAATACTGTGCTTGAACTTGTTCAACGGTATCTGTATATTCAACTCCCCATATCTGGCTTCCATATAAAAGGATGGGTTTTACCATTGAATCAAAAAGTTTAAAATATTCTTCTAAATTGAATTTTCCTACATTTCTTTGATATGAATTGATAACGTTTATTGATTTTTGTGCCTGGTTAGTTAATTTAGATAATGATTTTGACCATGAAAGTTTTGGTGTGAATAGAAGTCCCATATACTTGTAAAATGGTGCTACTTTAACAGTCTTTCCATTAAATGTCCAATGCTCATTTGTTCTCAGGGGTCCACCATTTCGAAATACAATGATTTCAGTTTTATTTACGTTAACTTTCATCCCATATATATTACAAAATTCGGACAGACTATTTAATTGTCGTTGCAGTTCAATTACACTGTCAGAGCAATTTGCGAGATCATCAGCATACAAAATACATACAATATCAGGTATTTCCTGAGTTATAAAAATTCCTCTATGGCCCTTACTATTGAAAAAGCGCGATAACTCATTTATATAGAGATTAAAAATTATGGAACTAGTTATGTCCCCTTGTTTTGTACCTATGTTGCATTTCAGCGATTTTGAAGCTATGTTATTACCAGTTCGAACTCGACATGTCATATTTGTGTACATTGATGCAAGTATATCATAGAGCTTTCCTTGTAAGCCTATTTTCTGCAAAGTATCAAATAATTTTGGTGTGGCAGTCCGTCAAAAGCTTTCTCAAAATCAACATAAAGTACGTAAAATCTACCACCGGGTTTTGACAAGTATTTTTGGATCATGCTTTGTAAAATGAAAATGTTGTCTATAGTTGAGTAACCGGGTCTGAATCCTGCTTGAGATTCGTCTAAAATGTTGAATTCTGTAGTCCATTTACTAAGCCTTTTAAACATTATATTAGAAAATATCTTGTAGAAGGTATTTAATAGAGAAATGCCTCTATAATTGGATGGGTTATCTTTTGACCCCGACTTATGTACTGGAACAATCAGACTTTCTCGCCAACTCAGTGGGAAATATCCATCGTTGAAAACTTTGTTAAAAATTTGAGTGATTAAAGGTAATATTATATTTTGTGTATTTTTATAAAATTCGGCTCCTATCCCGTCAATACCGTGAGCTTTTCCCGTTTTTAGTTTCTGTATTGAAATTGCAATATCATTTTCAGTAATAAATCTGTTCAAGATGTTATTATATTCCTGGTTATTCGTTTGGTTTTCACGTTGAATTGGTAACTGATTTTCTTTAAACAGTAATGTGCTAAAGTAGTCGTTCCATGTATTTGGGTTTATATTTGGTCTCGATATTTTAACATGTAGTCGATTTTGTTTAATTATTTTCCAAAAACTGTTAGGATTGTTACGGCTTTGTAAAAGTCTTTTTTTCATCTCTGATTGATAAGTTAACTTTTCACGTTCACAGATACGTTTAAATTCTTTCTTTGAAGTAACATATGAAGAAAAATCATTCTCAGAATTTGTCCATCGGAATCTTCTGAGACATGAATATTTGTCTTGCTTCGCAATTTCACAGTGAAAATTCCACCAAGGTTGATTTTTATTTTCATTTTCCTTTGAATGTTTTTGGTATGATGAAAAATTGGCAGCTTTAGCAGAGTCTGTATACATTTTTAAGAAATTTTCAACAGCTGTATTCACGCTTGAATTTAGATTTCGGATGATTTCGTCTTTTCTCTCGTTAAAGATATTTAAGAAAATTTCCAAAAAACGTGCTTTACCTTGATCATTCCATTTAAAATTTGCAAATTTTATACATTCATTATCTTGTTGTACTTGTTCATTTTGTTGTGCGTTATTCAAATTGTTGTTCTGTTCTTGTTGTTGTTGTTGTTTACGCGGCATTGTTACACAAGAAGTGATTGGGAAGTGATCCGAGTCATCCCACTGAGTCACCTCAAAATCTGAAATATATTCAAAAAGATCTGTAGATACAATATGATAATCAATAGTACTTGCACCATTATGAGCTATATAGGTAAAATTTCCATCTTTATCATCATGCAAACGACCATTAAGAATGTGAACATCGTGGGTACAACATAGGTTTACAAGATCCTTACCAAATTTATTTATAGACTGGTCCTTATTATTTCTTGGTATTTCAAAATTATCTCCATTATAGTCTAATTCCATGTTAAAGACTGCATTAATGTTATCGTCTAGAATAAAGTCCAGTAAATTTTTAGTTCTGGCATTGAAATCGCCTGCAAGATAAAGTAAGCAATTTGGATATAAATCCCTAATAATAGCGAGGTTTTCATTAATATAAGAAATCCCGTAATTATCTTCATGATTTCTATATACTGTAGAACCTTCAGGAGACACATATGTAATGTAAAGTATAATATCTGGTATTTTGCATTCAGCGCTACTTTTGATATATAATACTACACAATCGATAAAATGATTGCAGATGCGTTTTATGAAATTTTTTTCCAACAATGTTTTTTTTGATAAATACAGCTACCCCGCCACTATTTCTAAAAGCTCTGTTATTCTTTTTTCTCACGAAGTCAAAACATTCATATCCTTCTAAAAGCTCACTAAACTGTCCATTTATAGTACTCCAAGTTTCTAATAAGCCGATCAAATCGAAAGATTTAAGAAAATTCAAAAAACAAATATCATAACATAACCTATTTAATCCACAGATATTCCACGTGTTCAGAGTTATTTTAAGTAACGGGCCTTGACCACTATCCTATTCGACCCCGCCTCCTCGTGTTATCGACTCGCTGTCTGATTGGCTATCATAACTACCCGCGAAATTTCCTCCGTAAGTTCTATTTTCATCATTGACACGTGCTCGGTTTTCACCCGTGCGCTGTCCAATCATCTGCTTTCTAGGTCGTGAGGTACCGATACGCTCGATTGACTTTTCGCTTTCATTGTACCTGTATACGTCGTTATCGATAATCAGTTTATCATATCGTATTGATGCATATTGTTTCCTCTTTCGGGCCTCCACTAACTCTTTTCCCAACTCGCGCCTATGTAACTGCACCCTTTCAGTGAAATCTTCCTTGACTGAATATCCCATATCTTTATCTAGTACATCCCAAGATCTACGAATAATAGCTTCTCTATCCTTGAATTTGGAAAACTTAACCATGATTGGACAGTTGTCTCGGTTGCCTAAACGATGGGCCCTTTCAATTTCGACATTTCCCATTTCTCCATAGTTAAGGATGTTTACAATAAAATCTCTCACTTTTTGTTCCGTTGTTTCCCAACTATCACTAGCTCGACCCTTTATACCAATAAATCGTAAATTATTACGTCTAGAGTGGCCTTCTAATCTGTCAATTTTATCTGTTAATCGCTCCATCTCCTTTTTCATGCATTCATTATCAGTTCTAAGTTCTTGGTTTTCCGTTTTTAAAGTGTCAATAGAACCAGTAAGATCGTTTATTTTACTATTCATGGTTGAAAATTCTGATTTCATCTCAGTTCTCATTTCACGTAAGAAAAGCATTACTTCATTGTCCTTATTGTTTCTTGTTGACCTTGTTTTAACGGGTTCCTGGGATAATGGCAATGTTTCATTGTAATCTCTACTAGTATTTGCATCACTTACTGAGGCTCCGACTGTTTCTGCTAGTGACAGTTGTCGAGTGTTCGGTTTATTGGTACTTTTGGTATTGGTAGTACTGGTTGTAGGCCCCGGGTTCACCTCCACATCCCCACCCATCACGAGTAACACGGACAGAAATAGTAATAGCCTCAAAAATAGCTTAACCTGTCTTTTTACCACAGTTAAGGTAGTTAGTCTACATTTCTTCTTCATTGGCATTAGAAAAGAGCCAATTCTGACACGCCAAACGCTGATATTAACTCCCATAGCTTTTATTTTTAATTTTCGACCTTCAGAGATATAAACATGCGTCCATCTTGGAAGGGGACATCTAGTCGGGTCAGACTTTATACTGAAAACGCAAACTTTATTTTAGCTACAAGTTTGTATGATGATTTTTCAATGAATTGATACTTTCACTCAAAAAGAACAACAATATCCTAGACAAGCAAAACCTAGATAAAGTTTGCTTTAAAAAAACATCCAAGCCATGTCCATTGAGAATTGTTACCTGTAGGAAACAAATGAGAGATTTTGTATATGCTTGAAACCTTCCGTGATCCAGTAGAAGCTTAACCTATTCCCACACAATCTTGCTTTTTACGCCCGCGGAGAATTGCATTCAATTAAACATTATGAGAAAAGGAGAAATTCCTTGTTTCCCATTTTTGTACCCTATCTTGGCATTAATTTTCAATCTCGAAGCGATTTGAATTGTCGCCTGTAACTAGTCCAAAATTTTGTCATTTGGTAATGGATTAAGAAGGATATTCAAATAATATTAAACATCTTTAAATATATTTAACTGTATAGTTTATCATTCCCGCGGTATAGGCCTACAGCTGGTGTGCCGAGTTCTCAAAGTAAAAGGCAAATTAATCACTACTTTATATTGAAGGACTCCGCGTTTTTTTTACGCTAAGCGGGTTATTGGTAGGTGATTTTACGCGTTGTACGAATTATACAGAATCCTCGTATTACACCATTTTCAAAATGTACAGTTGTTTGGGGCGGGAAGACAGGTTTTGAAAAATAATAAATCGAAACTAACTGAGCACTAGTTCTTTTCTAATATTGTAAGATCCTACTGGATTTTCCAAACTGGTGAACACTGATGGACGCTTACGGAGTCCACCAAAAACTTTACACGTTGTAAAAGGTGATTATCTGTAATTTATGTAAGGCGTTGGTCACCTCTAGCCATGAATTTCATTTGGAATTGTTACTAGTGTTCGCTTATTATCTCGAAAAATGTGTTATTTTCTGTTCGCTTCGTTCCATGGTAACTGACTGAAATCACGTACTCGTTATACTTTTCCAAAATTTATTTTTGTTCCGCTGAGTAAAAAGGCAATATGTAATTTACCTTTTTTTAACAAAATTGTTATTGCATCCATAACTTTCGAACTATCTGTGTTATAAATCCTGTGAGCAAGATGAATTATTCTTTCTGTTCGTTTTGAATTATAACTTAGCGCGGAGAATACGTACAATTAGTTTAAAGTGAAACATTGTCGATTTGCAACGCATTTTTAGCCATTATTAGCTAGCAAAGCGTCAGATTTGATAGCTTAAGTTAACAGACAAATTTTGAGATCTTCTCAGAGTTCAATGGGTGCAAACTGTCACTGGAGGCTTAACTTCTAAATTCATTGAATGCCTACGCCATAAAAAAAAATAGTTCTTTTCTAGGAATATTGCAAATTCTGGTACTGTTTGTTATGACCACACAAATTAACTTTATACAAATTGTAGACACTCCTTCAAAAGTGTGCTATTCAACTCCTAGTCAATCACGCCTTTGAAGAATCTCAAGAAAATAGCTTTGGAAAACATTGTGGACAATGAAGAAATTGCCTGTAACAAGCAACTTCATCATTGTCATTGCTATACAAAAGTCACTTTTATTCCAATGATGAAAGAACGAGGGTAGGCATTTTCTTTTTTATAATTGTTTTCTCCAGAGATCGTAATATATTTTAATAAATTCAGGAGTATTTAAACCAGAACAATGTTTCATCAAAGTTTAATCAATGATAAGAATAGCTCTCTGCGTACATACACAATCCATACACCCACCAATTTATGTATATAGAATCATAAAAATATATTTGAACTCGCTTATTATTGATTAAGAGTGTGAACATTTTAAAGTGAATTTTCATCTCTTAATATCGTGGTTTTGACTGACTGTACTTTAGAACGACAGAAGAGCTATCTAAAATCTATCTTAGTAATCTCTGATTTGTTGATTTTCCATCCAGCGAATCACGTAAAAGATTATTTATATTTTTCTTCATTATCTTATTATCATCATTATTATCAATAATTATTTTTATCTCAGTTCCGATCTGATTAAGATCTAGACAACACTTTAAGAGAGTATAGTATGTGAGTGGTACTCTCTGTACCTATTTTACATAGAAGGCACGATGTTTTTTTACTGTAAGATGTTTGAATATACAATGGTTGTCCGATACTTCGCGGTGACATTTACATTTACACTAATAATTTGAAAGCTGTGCATACAAATTTCTTACATGATTTTTACTTCTTTTGTGAATGTTTAGAACATTTGAATGAAAATCGTTTAGATTTAGAAAATTATTGTATAAAATAAAAAGAACAGTGCTCAATGCGGCACTCATCAAGCGTAAAAAAGTGACCATCAACAGAATAGTTTCGTACGTGTCGCTGATTTCTGTGACAAATGCTGCAAGAAAACAAACGAATCACATACGAAGGTAAACAAATTACGCATGTAGGATAAATTGACATTTATCAGAATGGAAAAGGCAAAATCAATGAATCCCCACTTTTTTAGTCTCAACAGAAAGAATCCTAGAAAATGAAATAAAGCATAATGTGAAATAAGAAGTATTTTGAGATCATATTGCATAATTAGAATTCTTTAGATATTTGAAACATTTGCTAAAATCCCCACGAATTCGTGCATCCAACTTCACAAGATACGGGTTTCCAAAATAGGCAATGTTGCAATTCACAAGTGTATCCCATTTCATTCCGCATAGCATCATAAACTTGATGAACTGAGAAAATATGTTTTTATTTATTACTGATCATAACGTTATGATTCCACAAGTTTGAAATATTTGTATTGCAGAGTCAAAATTGGGATGGTGATCATTTTTTATTCATCTTGACTGTTTATCAGTAGGTCAAAAGAGACATATTTGGTCGATTTTCGTAGAAAAAGCAGCCTGGATGACGATAGCTGCGATGTCGTAGCCCTCTTTCTGATAATCAAGTACGGGATGACGCCGGATAGAACCAGTTGCGGTACTTTGGGGGGTGTCGTTCGATCCCCTCTTCCTTTAGCTTGATTATATAATTTTTGTGGGAAAATTCAGCAAAGGTTTGTAATAATAAGAAAACGATCTGCCACAGAGAGTATGTCCTATCCGGCCGAAAGTGTCAGCAGATCATCAGCTTACACAGAGAAGCCCTATTGTCCATCGGCTTACACTGTATGTTTGAGCAAATATAGAAAAATAGGATATAAATAATTGAATATAAACCCTATTTAGAAAATGGAAATCGGGTTTTTGATATTCTATCTATATATACTGCCCAACTCCCCTTTTGGGTATTACTGGTAGGTGAATAATTTCTTGTATGTTTCTTCACCTAGAACAGATCCAAGCGTAAGGTCTAAGGGAACTAATTCATTTCTCCCCCCCTTCTGGCAGAAATCTTTAAACTCCGGTTGATAGTAGGAATAGATCAAGGTGACCTGTGATTGGACAATAATACCTGATGACAAAATAAATATTTTTTTCTGACTATTTATACACTGTTTTAATATTTCAAGCGGAAAAATAATGGATTTAAATATTTTTTTTACTGAAATAGCCATTTTTAAAAATGGGTATAATTTTTGGAAAACCCGGAAAAAATAGCTGTCCGGTGAGGGTCATCTCAAAAATGGGGTAAAAAGTCATAGAGAAAAGGGATCATGCCATATTAAAATTTGTTTATATGGATGTATGAATGATTGTTCTTCAATTTGAGGTCGGTCTGATCATTGTTGCTTACTCATGGACTGAGCTATAAGCCAAAACGCTATAATGGTCGCCTATGGAAAATGAATTAGTTCCCTTAGACCCTTATTTTTTTTTTTTTTTTTTTTTAAGGTATCAAGTCTAATTCCAACAACAACAACTGAAATATGACTTCCTGTCTGAAATTGAGAGAAACTTTTAGTCGATTAGCAGCAAAACGCCAAGGTATTTGTATATATTGATAATATTGATCATTGGCATGTTTATCTCCCTCAAGGAATTACACTATTCATTTTAGTTAATTTGCCGATTCAATGGAAATTGTAAACGTAATGTAATTTCGCGGTACTTTTGACCTCTATATATTCAAGTTTCTAGAATTAATAGATCAATGTCAGTTTCTCTTGTCGTTTAAGCTTAACCCATTCCAACACAGCAAAATTTTAGACTGGTCCAAATTGAAAGAAGCTGCAGACGACAGTTTCAAGTTGATGGAATTTTGAATTTTTTCGTCTGTTATGATAGAAACCATTTTGGATAATGAAGAAATTGCTTGATACAAGCAATTTCTTCATTTTCCACAATGTTTTCCAAAGCTTTTTTCTCGAGGGGCGTAAAAAGGAGGGATTGAGTTGGAATGGGTTAAACTTTTTTGTCTGAACTGAAATAAGCTCGTGATCTACTCACACATAAGCGTAAAATTGTTTGATGTTGGTGGTAAACTTGAGAAGATACAACAGTTTTATAACAGAAGCAATTTATGAAAAAGCAAGAAATCAAATTGAGAAAAACATAGGCTACTCAATTCATTACAAATGAATCAAGCCAGAATATGATTATAGCCTCATTGAAAATAATGAACAAAAACTGTTTTCTAACAGCAAACGAGTCAGAGACTTGGTTTTGTTAATATCAATGCCAACTGAATTTTTACCAACACATTAACAACTGTATTAATACAGCTAACAGAGTAACTGGATTAATGAAGTTATAAGTGGCGTTAAACCCTATGCAATAAATCAATCCGTACCAGGCACACTTTTCCTTCTTTGGTTTATTTTAGTAGCCTGCAATACAGATAATCATAGGTCCATTTGAATGGATAGCTACCTCCACCATGGACAATATGAAAACTATGACAATAAATGTATCAGTGATGTGCCCAGACCAAATTTTTTAGGGGACACAGGTGTCCCCCTACCTTGATTTCAGGGGGACACTTGAAAATACCAGGGGACACAATAACAACAACATTTTTTTACCTGATAATGATTCTAATTTGTGTACAACTTCCTAACTTTTGAAGACTTCCATAGTTTTAAGGCTAGTTAGTCAACACATGTTTTACATTTCATATTTCCATCAGGCTCGAGTAAACATGGGAATTTAACATTAAATTAACAAGCCAAGATTTTTGGAAAGTTTGATCTTCCCGGGGACCGAAGAAGAGGCCGCTTCAGTATCAATGCCTTCGTAAGACGTGGAGGGCTTGGGATCCGATGACGGGATCAAATCAGCATTTTCTCGTGTTCCTGTCGATTTGTCCTTGTCTGCTAGTTTTCTATTTTTAGGGCTTTCCGACATGAAGTCGGTCAAGCGAAGCTGACGTTTCGCCATGTTTACAATTTAACAAAGACTGGTTTAATATCGGAATTTAAAGGCAAACTAAATATCGATAATTCCGCAGGTCACAGTCTGTGTTTTGCAGGTGCGCGTTAGAATAAAACGCTATGAAATCTAACAACCGAAATCGACGTCAGTTTAAAAAAATCATGATCTTTCCTGAGCGCGCCCGTGTTCCCGCACTGGCTTGATTTTTGGGGGACGTTGGTGAAAAATATGCGGGATTCCCGCGATCCCGCAGTCTAGGCACAACACTAAATGTATTATCAACTAGAAATTGCTGTCTGCAACTTCTTTGAATTTGAATCGGTCTAAAATTTTCATGTGTTGGAAAGGGTAAAACTTGATAACTTTTCCTGATACGGGAATTGGAATGATATACACACTACTAGGTTTGTTTATTTGCTAAAACTTAAACTACTACAAGTCAAAGATGCATTTCAGGGCTTTGTTTGACCCATAAACTACAGTTTTACTCCTGATAATCTAGAAATATGCTGTTATTAGGCTTTCACTTCCTATGATTTTTATAAAAGAAAGGAAAGCAGTCATTTGCCAAGGTTTTGGAAGCAATGGGACAGCAGGGATAATTCTGGCTCAGAATATCATGTGCAAAAATATCTAATTTACCCAAATTTAATGAGAAATTTAAAAAAAGATGTTAGAAATTTTTACCAAATCCTTCACCCAATTACATTTTTGCTTTGAGATTTCTCACATTATGCCAGTTTCAATGAGATTTTTGGCAGAAAAATGAGAGAATCTCTCACTATCTCACCCAAAATGACCCTTTGGCCAGAATAAATGGGGACATTTTACAAAATTGATGGATCACACAAACCATCTAGCTGCAGGGGCTTTGGAACCAAGGGGACATTAATAATCTTTTTAGAGACAATGGTACAAAAATGCAGCCTTGACAGAACACTGAATTTGAATCAACATAAAAAAGAAAAGGTATTTTTGCATTTAACATGTATATTCATGTATTTCTCTTTTAGTTGTTTTGACTCCTTCAAAATCAGTTTGAACACTTTGAATTTCATAGTCAAGAAGTCACATATCCACAATTTCAAAGGCTGATACATATCCTAGCATTCTTTTACTATTTCAGGTGTTTTGCTTCTCAGCCGCCGATTTGCAAATGTTCCATCAAGTAAAGAAGGTACAGAAACAGACCAGGAGAATGATTCCAGGTAAGGTCAGAAAGAATATACTCGTGCCTCAGGTGATCCATCGAGAAAAAATAGGGTTGGTTGGCCAAAGGTTTTTTTCCCCTAATAAAATTTATTAGGGGAAAAAAACCTTTGGCCAACCAACCCTATTTTGGTAGCGCGTCGGACTGTCAATCTAGAGGTCCCGGGTTCGATTCCCAACGGCAGCACTCATCCTTTCCGACTATTTGCAGGGCATACTCTGGACTGAAATTTCTTTTAGCCAACCTTTTAGCCAATCTGAAAATTCTTTAGCCAATTTGGCTAAACTGTAGCCAACTTCTCAGCCGTTGTAGAACTTTAAAATTTATAAAGATTTTTAAAAAAGATTTTTTTCAAATTTTCTATTAAAATATTTTCTTAAGTTAATAATTTCTTTTATCTTTTACTTTTTTTTCAATTTCATGTAAATTTATTCAACCCATTCCCACACAATCCTGATTTTGAGCTCCTCTTAGAAGAAAAAAAAGTAGAAAACATTGTGGACATTGAAGAAATTGCTTGTGACACAACATGTTTTGTACCATTCTAAAATTCAACCAACTTAAATTGTTGTATGCAAATTCTATTGATTTGGACCAGTCTTGAATTTTGTCAGGTAATGGGTTTATTATAATTTCTTAAGTATGTTGGGAAAAAAATTGATTTTGAAATAGTCCAGTATAGGCGGGGGGCATTTGGCATCTTTTACAGTAAGCCATTCTCACGATTCCAAATCTATTTTTAGTAACAAATAAACTAGAATTCCCTTTCCATTTTCTTACTCGTCAGTAGGTTGAATAAAAGAATTAAATGGGGAGATCATATTTTGAGGTTAATATTCAACAGTAGTGGCCTGATTATGGGATGCATGACACAATATCAGCAAGGCAGACATGCATTGGGCGACGATCTTTTACCTGTCAATCAAGGTAATAAACAAAGGTGTTGATGCGTGAAAGGGATTTTATGATGCGAATCCGATAATTAATTTACCCATCAGTCCCTTATCTTATACTTAGTTGTTTACAGTTTTATTATCTGATAACACTTTCCTTCCCTTTAGCCAGCATTTTCGCCAATTCATAATTTTTTTAGCCATTTTCTCAAAATTTTAGCCATTGGCGAAAATGGCGATCGCCAGCGTGAGCCCTGATTTGTCTCTCACCAATGGGTCGATAATCGTAGACCTATGTGGGATAGCAGCTGGAGGCTAGGAAAGGATGTAATGGTAGTACTGGTGTGAGAAATACCAGGATTCCATTGTTAGGTGCTCCAGCCGCCGCGATATAACTGAAAGATTGTTGAAAGCGGCGTAAAACCCCATTCAAACAAACAAATCAATCTGAGATAGAGTTTATTCTAAGGCACCTTTGCCCCCCCCCAGGCCCCCCCCCCCAAAAAACATTTTTAATGCACCATTGCTAAAAAGTTATAAACTTTTTTTTCTAAATTTCTCCGGGGGGGGGGGGGGACATATCGCATTTTGACTCTTTGGATTTCAATTTTGACTCTTGGAAATTTTGGCCCAAGGGTCAATGACTCTTGGCTTTTGGGAACTAATGGAAACCCTGATAAATTTTTTCTCAGATATTTTCTTTCCAAATTTTAAATGCCGCCGTCATAGCGCAGTTGGTAGCGCGTTGGACTGTCAATCTCGAGGTCCCGGGTTCGATCCCTGACGGCGGCACTCATCCTTCCGACTATTTGTCTCTCACCAATGGGTCGATAATCGTAGACCTATGTGGGATAGCAGCTGGAGGCTAGGAAAGGATGTAATGGTAGTACTGGTGTGAGAAATACCAGGATTCCATTGTTAGGTGCTCCAGCCGCCGCGATATAACTGAAAGATCGTTGAAAGCGGCGTAAAACCCCATTCAAACAAACAAACAAACAAACAAACCAACTTTTAAATGCTGTCCAAGTATGTCATATTAATAAAAAAATAGGTTTAACCCATTACCAGATGACAAAATTTCAGACTGGTCCAAATTCAAAGATGTAGTACCAAACAACAATGTTAAGTAGATGAGATTATATTTTTTCATCTTTTGGGAAAGAAAACATTGTGGATAATGAAAAAAATGCTTGTAATAGTTAATTTCTTCATTGACCTCTGTGTTTCCTTAAATTTTTATGCCCCAAAAGGATGCATATAGTAATCGAACTGTCCGTCCGTCCATCTGTCCAACTTTCATGTCCGCTCTGGAACTTCTAGATACAATAGTAGATTTCAATATAACTTTGCACAAATGTTCACCGCTATAAGACGATGTGTCACAAAAAAGACCCTGGTTCCTATCAAAACGATCAAGGTCAAAATCTGGGGTCAAAGGTAAAAAATGGGGACTTTTTCCGTGTCCACCCTGTAAGTTCTATAATCATACACGCAGGTACAAAATTCTTTCATACAAAAGTTCACCACCTTCAGATGATGTGTCGCTAAAATGACCCAGGTCCCTATCTCAAAGGTCAAGGTTACAATATGGGGTCAAAGGTCAAAGATGTGGACTTTTTGCCTTGTCTGCTCCGTAACTTCTATAATCATGCACGCAGGTACAAATTTCTTTCATAAAAATATTCATCACCTTCAAATGACGTAATGTGAAAAAAGGCCCAGGTTCCTTTCTCAAATGTCAAGGTCAAAATGTGGGGTCAAAGGTAAAATATTGGCACTTTTTGCCTTGTCCGCTCTGTAACTTCTACATGCAATAGTAGATTTAATTATAACTTTGCACATATGTTCACTGCTATAAGACGATGTGTCACAATAAAAAGACCCTGGATCCTATCTAAACAATCAAGGTCACTATCTAGGGTCAAAGGTCAAAAATGAGGATTTTTTGATGTGTCCACTCTGTAAGTTCTATAATCATTCACGCAGGTACAAATTTCTTTCATACAAATGTTCACTACCTTCAGATGATGTGTCGCAAAATTAACCCAGGTTCCTTTCTCAAAGGTCAAGGTTACAATCAGGGGTCAAAGGTCAAAGATGAGGACTTTTTGCCTTGTCTGCTCTTTTACTTCTATAATCATGCACGCAGGTACAAATTTCTTTCATACAAATATTCATCACCTTCAAAAGACGTAATGTGAAAAAAGACCAAGGTTCCTTTCTCAAATGTCAAGGTCAAAATCTGAGGTCAAAAGTAAAATATTGGCACATTTTGCCTTGTCCGCTCTGTAACTTCTAGATACAATAGTGGATTTAAATATAACTTTGCACATATGTTCACCGCTATAAGACAATGTGTCACGAAAAAAGACCCTGGTTCCTACCTCAAAGATCAAGGTCACAATCTAGGGTCAAAGGTAAAAAATTAGGACTTTTTGCCTACTTTTCCACAGCATAGCTCCTTCAGTTATAGATTGATTTTAAAATAATTTAGCACAATTGTTCTCTTATCATGAGTAGATGTACCATTTGAAAAAAAAAATCAGATAGCTCCAAGGTCAAGGTCACAGCTTAAGGTCAAACATTGAAATTAACCATTTCCAGAGCATAGCTCCTTCAATTATGGATTGATTTCAATATAACTTGGCACAATTGTTCTCAAGAGTAGGAGTATCA
Organism: Fragum fragum; assembly: GCA_946902895.1. Classification (NCBI taxonomy): domain Eukaryota; kingdom Metazoa; phylum Mollusca; class Bivalvia; order Cardiida; family Cardiidae; genus Fragum; species Fragum fragum. Next base: position 35,843,926 of record OX336371.1, read on the forward strand.
TTTTCAAAAATGAGTTCAGATATCTCCAAGATCAAAGTCACAGCTCAAGGTCAAGCATCTCTGGAGCATAGTTCATTTAATTATGGATGGATTTCTAAATAACTTTACAAAATTATTTTTTGTCATGAGTAGATGTACAATTTGAAACAAATCTGCAGATAGCTCAAAGGTTCAGGTCACTGCGCATGGACGAACGTGAAAATTTAGCATTTCCAGAGCAAAGATCCTTCAATTATCGATGGATTTAGAAACAACCTGACACATTTGTTCTCTATTATGAGAAGATTCCACATTTGAAAATGTAATCTTATAGTTTCAAGGTCAAGGTCATAGCTCAAGGTTGAATGTTAAGATTGAGCATGTCCATAGCATAGCTCTTTCAATTATATATGGATTTAAATATAACTTGGCACTATTGTTTTCAGCCATGATTAGATGTACAATTTGAAAAAAAAAATCAGATAGCTCTAAGGTCAAACATTTAAATTTAGCATGTCTTGAGCATAGCTCCTAAAATTAAGGATTGATTTTTTTGGTAACTTCACACAATTGTTCTCTGTCATGTATAGATGTGCCATTTGAAACAAATTTTCAGATAGTTTTAAGGTCAAGGCCACAGCTATGCAGCTGTGGGTCAGTCTGAACCCTTTTCCCTGTATATTCAAACTTTTTGTGAAAGGGTTTTATTTTGAGAGCATAGTCTGTCTCTGAGGGCTTTTTTTCCCCACTTGTTTAGAAATTAATTTTTCAACCTGGATTTGCTCTAAATACATGTATATGTACTATAATACAGAATCGATAAAGTGAAAGCTAAAATCAAATTAAAGAATTTAACCCTTTCTTGTACCAACCTGGAATTTTACATGGCTGTGATCTTATACTTGAGAAAACATTGTGGAATAAGAAGAAACTGGAACAACAAGCAATTTCTTCTTTCCCAACAATATAAATACTGCATTACGTGATTTCATTTCAAATCCCATAAAATTTTCATTGTCGTCTGAAACCTCTTTCAGTTTTGACTTGTTAGAAAAAAAATAAAAAATCGGAAAAGGTATTACTCTGCATTCATTGGAAAGGTTGCTCGAGTCAAAGGTAGATTTTTTTCTTTTTTTTTTTAGGCCTAATGACAAGAAAATGTATTACACATTTAAGTAAATAATTTATTGATTTATTCTAGGGTGATTTGTGGTGTCATTGAATATTAATTTATTACCAGACATCAAGAATTTAGAATGGTGCAAATTGAAAGACTTAGCTGATGTGAATTTTGAGTTAATGAAATTTTAAACTGTTTTGTTTTTAGCTACACTTGCCGGCTTTCAGCCAGCAAGCTATTGTCATTGCGTGTCCTTCGTGCGTTTGTCTGTTCATTAACTTTTACCTTAAAAATCTTTTCCTCAGAAAGTACTGAACAGAATTCAATCAAATTTCACAGAAATGATCCTTGGGTGACCCTTTATCAGATTCCTTCAAAGAATTTTGACGGGATGGAAAATTTGGCTTTAATTGATTGAGCTATTTTCCATATGTGGTGAAACCTTTAAAAATCTTCTACTTAGAAACCAAATGATGGATTTCAACCAGAGCTAATTTTCATATATACTGTAATTGACTGGGCTAATTGCTATATGGTGAAATCATTAAAAATCTACTCGGAAACCAATTGATGGATTTCAACCAGGAATCATCATTGTGTGACCCTTTATCAGATTCATTCAATGAATAAAGATGGGATGGAAAATATGGCTTTAATGGGCAGGGCCAAATTCCATATATGGTGAAATCTTTTAAAATTTTCTCAAAAACTAATGGATGGAAGGATTTCAACTAAATTTTACAGGAATGCTCATTGGGTGCCCCTTTATCAGATTCTTTCAAAGAATTTTGATAGGACAGAAAACCAAATTTTACAGGAATGCTTATTGGGTGACCCTTTAACAGATTACTTCAAAGAATTTGATAGGACAGAAAACATGGCTTTAATGGGCGGGGCTTATTTTCATATACGATACACAGTGAAAACCTACAATGTTCTCGGTTTGAAAATCTTATTTTTGCAAACTGCAAGATGGTTTTTCAACCAAATTTCTCAGCAGTGATAAGTAAATTCTAGCCAGTGGAGGGAATCAGGCACTCAAACACCTCTAGTTTTGGTAGAAACCACTGTGGATATTGAAGAAATTGCTTGTAACAAGCAATTTCTTCATTTCACACAGTGTTTTCCCAAACTCACAAAGTGTCATTGTGTTGGAATTGGTTAAAAGGTAGAAAAAGATAATTGTGATTGTAACAATGATATATGACACATGCTATCAACTCTTACCATCAGGGATGGAGACTTACTTTTACCAAAGGCTTTAAAATTTGACTGGTGAACCTTATTGCATAAAGTTCCTATATTTGACATAGATAATTTAACATGTTTTGTTAAAGTTATAGGTATACATGAATATATGTATATTGCTCCTGAAGTTAATAAATGCCAGAAAAATGATTGAAATTACTGATGAGATTAAAAAAATTACATTGTACTTGTATCAATTGATTCATTTTCCAACTTCCTTTTCCAAATAAAATGTTATCCAGGTAATGAATGGTGTCGAAACCACTTATCTTATTGGAAAAATGGATTTATATCTTGATATATGAATATGATATACCGGTAGTTATTTCGTAATTCTGAAAAATTGTGAAAAACAGCTTAAATTTATTACTTTCTTTCTATTTCATTGATAGATTACCAAACGTAGGGATGTCCGCTGATGGTAGAACACTGATATGTTGGCACCCAGAACCAGAACACCCATATGAACATACATTGGTGCGTTATCATCATTTTTTAGCTCACCTGATCACATGTGCTTATGGTGAGCTTTTGTGATTATGGAATGTCTGTTGTCTGTTGTGGCGTGTGGCATCAAAAGTTGGAGTGTTTACACTCTAGAGGCCACAGTTGAACCTCATTGATTATGGGAAGGTTCTATAGTTAAACACAGAAAAAGGGGCCTTAATGACAATTTCTTTGTTAACTCTCCAGAGGGCATAATTTTGAATCTTCAAGAAACTTGGCCAGAATACAATAAACCCCCTCTAATACGACCAACTTAAATACTTGAGTACAAACTTGTGACATATACAAATATCAATGTAAAATTAAAAATTAAGCTGAAATTTCTAAAAAGTGATTGTCATCTTTGATCTATTTAATGAAAATAATGCCTGTCATAATATGGGTTGGATATCACTTAATTAAAAATCCAATATTGTATTGACAATGCATTTGTACCTAATTAGTCTCACTCTCATCAAGTGTGAAATTCAGGTCCGTCTCAAGGTGTGAAGTTAATTGTCATGTAAGTTGGATTCAAAATAGTGTTTCAGCTAAAGCTGGTATTGAATTAAGTGGTTGTAATTTGGAATGCGGGGTGCCCATTTTAGAGGGGTTTGCAACTGTTGAAATAAAGAACAAGATATTCTGTTCAGTCAAAATTTGGTATTAATTGCAGGTTGCCTGTATTTACAGGGTGGTCTTAAGGAGGGGCTTTACTGTAGTTGCTAGTTCCTTTTGGAAAACACAAGAAAAGTGGCCTTAATGACAATTTCTTTGTTTTCTCTCTAGCGAGGCAATTTTGGCTTTATCTTGATGAAACTTCCAGAATAATTGGAAGATCGTATGGATAAACTCTACTGATAATGGGAAGATTCTACATTTTTGTTTACACTCTAGAGGCCACAAATTTTTCTCAAGCTTCTTGAAAAATTGGCCAGAATAATTGTTAGATCGTAAGGATGAACTCAATTGATTATGACAAGGTTCTGTAGGAAAATATTGGGAAAAGGGCCTTAATGATAATTCCTTTGTTTACAGTCTAGAGGACACAGTTTTGCCTCAATCTTCATGTAACTGGTTATAATTATTTGGCTTCAGTTGCATTTTTATAACAGTAGGTGGTTGAGGTGAGCGATTTAGGACCATAATAGTCCTCTTGTTTTACTCATTACCACAAAATCCTACATTTTGACATACAATAGAGGTATAGCGGTAGAAAATATTGTGCTTGTAGGAAGTAATTTCTTATTTTCTCACATTTTCCATCCTTTGTGGCACCTTTAAACACAATTTAAACACACTCAGGGTCCCCACGCATCAGGGAAAATGGAATTTTGTAAAAGTAAGGGAAATGTCAGGGAATTTTGATAAATGTCAGGGAAACTTGAAAAATAAAGCAAAAGTCGGGGAAATATCAGGGAATTTTGAACAGACTGTCAGGGAATGTTTCATTGTAGTAGTTTTCAAGGCTAAGGCAGTTTCTTATGTTTTTGGCTTTAATTGCTAAATGTACTGATTTCCAATTTTGATATTTATTTTAAAAAAAATAATAGAAACTGAAGGGATTTGAGCCCCTTGCCTCCTGAGCAGTATGGTCGTTTCTGTGATAGTTTCTGTTTTGTTGTTCACTGAATTGTGTTCAACATTATTAGAATACCAATGAACTTCTGACCTCTTTAGAAACATGCTATTTACAGTTTTTTTGTTAGGAATGCAGATAATGAATTGTAGTTTGTTTCTTCAAATGAGTAGGATAAAACCAGCAGTTCTATAACTATAATATGCATATTAGCAATTGTAGTTCTTTGATAAAGTTGTTAAGGAAGAGGGAAACATCGATTGAAACGTCAATAAAATGTCAGGGAAAAATCACTTTTTTGTCAGGGAAATGTCAGGGAATTTTGGAACTGCCAGAGCGTGGTGACCCTGACACTTCTTTTTTTATGGGGGGTTGGGTACCTCTTTCAATTTGGACTAGTCTAAAATTTTATCATCTTGTAAATATTAAAGTATTTTAATAGATTGTAGAGAATTCCCAATTGACTATCACTTCATTATTTTACCAATAGATCAGTGAAATAAACAAAATGATACACAATGGAACTTATGTGTTTGTGTTGTATAATTTCTTTCTCACAATATTTATATGTGGCACTTATTTATTGATTTAAAAAACTTTGCTTGTTTTGCCTACAACCTCTTGATTTGGACTAGTCTAAATTTTTGTCATCTTGTCATGGTAAATGTTGTTTAGCGATCATTGTTTTATTGATAAGCTAGTGAAATTAAAATGATAAAAAACTGAAACTTTTGTTTTTGTAGTCCTCTTCCATTCAACCATTGAACAATTCCCACACATCCTGCCTTTTCACTATGTTTTGGAAAAAATCCCAGGAAAACATTTGGGAAAATGAAAACAATTTCTGCATTTCTCATAATGTTTTCTTCCCTGAAGACAAAGTCCTAAATTTTTTGGAAATTGAAATTATTATCTGCAATTTATTTCGATGTGGACCAGTCTATCATGATCATCTAGTAATGACTGAAATGTTTGCTATGCATGCCAGTATATGCCTATAACCACATATCCCTAGTAATCCATAATTGACCCTTTCCTGTTCAATTACTGGTTTTGACATCCCTGTATTTTTTAAGTTTAGAAAACATTGTGAAAAAGGAAGAAATTGCTTGTAACAAGCAATTTCTTTTTTTTCCACATTATTTAATTTTTATTCCAATTATTTCAATTGTTGTCTGCAAAATTTTTAATTCTGACATTTCTTAAAATATTGCTGTACAGTAAAGAGTGTTAAAATTACATGATAGAAAATTCACAAGAGAACAAAATGTTTGAACTGTCCAAGGTGAAAGAAGTAGCCGCCTTCATTTGAAAAGGTGTCTGTATATTGTAAAAATAAGTGCAATGCACTGTTCAGGGTAGGTATAAACATCTTTAGAAATGGAGAAATGGCAGTGGAAAGTGTAATTTACTACTCAGTTCATTACTTGTATTATTCCTGGAAGTCCTGTGTGACTCTATGGTAAGTGTGGTAGACTCCTAAGATGTGAGAAGTTACCAGTACAAATCCTGGCAGTGCCCCTTGGCACCAGTCACGTTGGTATGTCCTTGGGCAAAACAATACAGAGCCTTAGCCTAAGAATGAACATAAACAAGAAAACTTTGCTGCAATATAGCAGACAGATTGCTAATGGTTGCATAATAAATTAACCCATTCCCACACAATTCCGCCTTTTTACGCCCGGCAAGATTAGAGCTTAGGAAAACATTGTGGAAAATGAAGAAATTGCTTGTATCAAGCAATTTCTTCATTATCCACAATGTTTTCTATCCAAAAAGACGAATAAAATTATAATTCCATCAACTTTAAATTGTTGTCTGCAGCTTCTTTCAATTTGGACCAGTCTAAATCATTGTTGTGTGGGAATGGGTTAAACAAACATGATACAGTTGTCAAATCAAGGAATTTTGAGATAATGGGGTGACCTTTTATAAACAAGAAAAATTTATGGATAACTGGAAAGATGTTAAGATGAAATATTAAACCCTTTACCATTGTGTTTTGATGATCGGAAAATAGATTATACATAACTAAAGAAAGGATTGTGGGAAAAATATCAGCTGCTTATAATAATGCGATTTTACATTCAATCACGTTTCCTGAATTCCTACCAGGGCCTTCCCTGGGCTGATTTTTCTTTTCGCCATCACTTTCGCCGAATTGGAAAAACTGGAGCCAAATACATTGCTAAGAAGCCAAATGAGAAGCCAATTTTTTTTGCCAAGTTTCATACCACTGAAATCCGTTGAGCTTGGAGACTATTGACTGCAAAAAAAAAGCTCCAACGCACACATGCGCAAAAAAACTTTACTGAATAACTAATAAATCTTGTCCATTTGAATTCAATCAGAAGAGACATAATTTTTCAAGCAATTTTGGGATATTTCACTAAAAATTCGTATCCCACCAACAGAGAATTGCAAAAAGGTTTTTCTACTGTTTTAAACCCTATAAATCATCGAATCCATAAATTATATAAAGTAAATTTCTTACTGATTTACTTTAACAGAGATCTAGTTATTTGTGTTTTTCTGTCAACCAGTTACCCTAAAATATTCCTCTGTTGATGTTTAAACACTGCTGACGTCATCAAAATGTTGGATCTGACCATTCTACTCTTGGGTAGAAGCGTTGGGTTGTGACATACATCAAAGAGACTGACGAGATAGTCTTTAGAGTGTTTCCCGTGTTGCACAATTTCACCAAAGTGGAAATTGGACTCGGAATTCAGCACAAGAATCGGTCATTTGTATGTTTTAGTCATTTTACGATTTTATATCGGATTTTCTGATTTTGATTTTGTTGAATTTAATTAATGTAACATACACTGTCATTTATGGGGGAGAAAAAATTGTGGAAAATTGTGGAAAATGAAGAAATTGCTTGTCACAAGCAATTTCCTCATTTTTCGTCCATGTTTACCAAGGCCTTTTTACTTTTGGGCCTCTAAAAGCGTCATTGAGTGGGAATGGGTAAAATCACACTTTGAAATGTTGTCTGCAGCTTCTTTTTATTATGACAAGCAATAATTACTTTTCAAAATACTTTCCCAACATAAATAAGTCATCTTAGGGCTATGATAAATGGGTATCTATAAACGAGGGATTGTACAGTAGGCATTAGGACCTCTTTGTGGTTTCTTTTCCAGCCAATGAAGTATGAAGATACAGAAGCTAGAGAAGGTGATATCCCAATACAAAACAGATTGTTACGACAACATGAAACACGGTTCAGAAAGGACGGTCCCACAATAGAAGAACTCACTAGGATTACTCACACCACCAAACACCAGTGGTTCCCAAAGTAGGTTGCTCTAGTATAACCGCCTGAAAAAAATTTCTCCAGCTTCCAATCTATTTCAGTTTTAGACTGAAATAAACTACAAATGACATATCAAACTACATTTTACTTGTAATGTGATAGAAAACTTTGTCAGGAACAGAGACTTTGCTTGTTGCAAGCATTTTCTCCATTTCCAAAAATGTTTTCTGTAACAATTTTTTTTCAGTAATTGAAAATGCTAGATTGTGGGGTATGGGGTTAAAGAGAACCATTTTACCCAGTCTGTACAGGTCATAAATCCCCATAAAGTTTATAGACACTTTCAATTGTATATGACATTAACCCATTGCCAAATAACAAAATTGAAAACTTTGCACAAAGTCAAAGAAATTTCAGACAATAATTCTAAGTTGAAGAAATTTTGAAAAATCTTTGTCTTTTTGGCGTAGAAAAAATTGTTGATAATGAAGAAATTGCTTGTAACAAGTAATTTCCTCATTTTCCACATTGTTTTCAAAATCAAACCTTTTTAAAGGGTCAATCAATTTTGTGCCATGAATTGGTCAATGTCCTAGAGGTATTTGGCGAATATATGGTTGTTTCAGTATAAGATTTTTTGCTCTAGTCAAGATCAATTTATTTTTGGTTGAATTAACAGCAGAAGCTATATTTTTGAAAGAGCTGGTGTCATAAGTGGAAATATAACTTTTGTTGTTAATAAAATAACAGATTTATCAATCTTAGAAGTAAAACAAACTATCATTCTTATCTTACATGTTAACTTATTACCACACGGCAAACTATTAGACTGGTCCAAATGCACAACAATTTTTAGTTGATGAAATTTACAGTTAGTTTGTCTTTCTGAGACATTTTCCTAGTTGTACTTGGGTAAGAAGTGACAGGAAGTCATGTTAAGCAGTAACAGCCAGGGGATAAAATATAAATGGTAATGAAAGTGGCATTTAACTACATATAAGCAAACAGTAGAACAGTAAAATAGACGCAAAAAGGACAAATCAACCCAAACCAGCTAATTTATCATTTTGCTTATTCATTCATGTGTCAATGGAATTATCAAGTATTTATCCAATGAAAAAATCTTGTTAATTCACTGAATTGCATTAATTCATTCAAATTTAATCCTACCCTTTTATGACCCTCAAGAAAACTTCAGAAAAACAATGTGGAAAATGAAGAAATTGCTTGTTACAAGTAGTTCCTCATTTACCAATTTACAACAGTGAAATAATTCTAAATTGTCATCTTCAACTTTTTACAAGTTTACAAAGCTTTAAGGGCATGTGTTTTTTCAATTTCAGCAATAAGAAGAAATATCGCAGCACCCATGTTAAAAAGGAAAGGGAAGGATTATAGTGGACATACCGGGTATTCATAGACAGTTCATGTTGTGGGACAATTTTTCAGAATTTTTAGTAAAACAGTATGAAAGTATATACTGGTATTCATAGACAGATCAAGGAGTTCTAAGTCTTTAAAAACACACCTTCATTTCCATAATGCTCAGAAATAATATCACCCCAGCCATACTGCAGTGGTAGCGCGTAAGATTTCTAGTCAAGGGGTCCTGGGTTCCGTCTGTGGTGTATATCCATTCTGACATTTGTCTCCACCAATTGGTGAATAATTGTAAACCCAAGTGGGATAAGCAGCTGGAGGCTCTGAAAGGATGCAGTGGTTAGGTGCTCCAGCCACCACGGTTTGACTGAAATACTGTTACAAGTAGCATTAAACCCCCAATCTATCATGAATAATATCACATGATAAATGAGAGAAAATGATTTGTCACATGCCTGGTCTTGTTTTCAATAAACATTTTGTGCATCATATTGAATAAGTATATTTGCACTCATGCATATTTATAGCCTTTCAAAGGCTACTCTGTGATGGTTTCACCCGCTGTGTCTCTCTGTTTATACCCCTTTTTGTCCAATTTTTATGAATGCAACTCCTATATTTCTTTAAAGATATGGGTGAATCTCCATAAAATCCGTGATTTCATGTGATCCTTGAAATATTGTTGGAGTTTATATCCAGCACTCAGATAGAAGGTTTCATATGTCCAACATTTTTAAGTGGATTTGTATGAAATTTCAACAGAATATAAACCACCATGTAGTATTCTAATGTATCACAGTAAAAGGGGGTTAACCCATCCCAACACAATGACGCTTTCTGACGCCTCTCAAGAAAAACAATTCGGAAAACATTGTGTAAAATGAAGAAATTGCTTGTAAAAAGCAATTTCTTCATTTTACACACTGTTTTCTCTCCTGAAAGTTAAAGAAATCTAAAATTTCATTAACTTGAAATTGTCAGCTGCAACTCCTTTCAATTTGGGCCAGTCTAAAATTTCGCCATTTGGTAATGGGTTAATTGGATAATAGCATATGTGGTAGCTTATATTTAGATGAGGGCAATCTTGTTAAAGGTGCTGTACATTAGATTTTAACCAAGTTTTCGTTCTTTCATTCTAACCTCTTTTTTTTATTTTTATTGGCTTCACTAATTAGCAGAATGACACAGGTTTATATCAGGGGGAAAAATTGTACTATGACAAAATTGCATTTGAAAGTACAAAATAATTAAACCCAATTACCTAATTTTGGTATGAAATTAACCCATAATCAGACAACAAAATTTGAGACTGGTCCAAATTCAAGAAGTTGCAGAAAACAATTTAGTGTTAATGGAATTTTGAAAACCTTTTTAGCTCACCTGAACACAACGTGCTCAAGGTGAGCTTTTGTGATCTTTGAATTTCTGTCGTCCGTCGTGTCGTGTGTGGTGTCAACAATTGAAGTGCTTACACTCTAGAGGCCACATTTTTTACCCAATCTTCATGGAACTTTGTCAGAATAATTGTTAGGTCATGAGGATGAACCCTATTGATTATTAGGACGATCTTTCCAAAAACACAGGAAAAGGGGCCTTAATGACAATTTCTTTGTTTACACTCTAGAGGCCACAATTTGGGCTTAATCTTCATGAAACTTGGTCAGAATAATAATTTGATCATGAGGATGAAGCCTATTGATTATTGGAGGATTCTATTGGAAAACACAGGAAAAGAGGCCTTAATGACAATTTCTTTGTATACCCTCTAGAGTCCACAATTTTGGCTCAATTTTCATGAAAATTGGCTAGAATAATTGTTTCGTCATAAGGATGAACCCAATGATTATAGGAAGGTACTTTTGGAAAACACAGGAAAAGGGGCCTTAATGACAATTTCTATGTTAATGCTCTATATGTCATCAATTTGGCTCAATCATCATGTAACTTGGTCAGGATACTTGTTAGGTCATAAAGATGACCCTTATAGATTATGGGAAGGTTCTATAGGATAACACAGGAAAAGGGGCCATAATGACAATTTTTTTGTTTACATATAGAAGTCACAGTTTTGCTTCAATCTTCATGAAACTGATTATAGTTATTTGTCTTTAGTTGCATATTTTTAACAGCAGACAGTTCAGTTGAGTGATCTAGGACCATCATGGTCCTCTTGTTTGTTTTAAGGTAGAAAATATTGTGGATAATAAAGAAAAGCAATTTCTTCATTTTCTACAATGTTTTCCAAACATTTTTCCGGGGTGGTGTGAAAAAGCATCAATGTACGGGGACTTGTCAAGTCTGTGGTGTCAGTCTAATGGCATTTATAGTTCACAGTATAGAAAATGCACTGTTTTCTAGTCAAAGGGCAAACATGCTGTGCTTAACCCTTTTTCCATACAATTTCTGATTTATGCCGCTGTGACATACATGAGAAAACATTGTAGAAAACAAGAAATTGGTTGTAGCAAGCAATTACTTCTTTTTCCAAAATATTTTCTATATGATGGCTACTTTTTGAATTGTATTTATTTTATAAGTCATTTGCTACTCCTTTTGAATTTCGATAAGTCTAAAATTTAGAAAAACAGTAAAGGATTAAGAAAAGAATTTTTTCTTTATGAAAATCCTATGTATGGAACCTCTAAATATCAATTTCAAGTAATCAATATAGACTGAAGTCTTGTATTAAGTTTACCCTATTTAGGAATTATTTCTGTTGTTTATTTTAGAAATTTGATTAAAATATGATAAAAGCTCAGAATATTTGTTATTTATTTGATTAATTTCTTTTGAAAACATGGTTGAAATAAGACAATAGAATTGATAAGCTTAAAGGGACTTAACCCATTACCACACAGTCCAAAATTTTTATGCATTGAATAATATGGTTGTGGAAAACACTGTGAGAAAAGGAGCTTGCTACAAGCAAACTTCTTTTTTTTCTCACAGTGTTGTATACCCTATCTAGCAAATATTAATATAAATGTGAAAGCTTTAAATAACAAAGATAATGTAATATACCTTTTATGTGAAGAAAGCTTTTGAAAATATGATATTATGAAAAACTATTCTTCAAGTCTGTGCAAATATTGTGGGGAAAGGAGAAATTGCTTGTAATACAATTTCTATCGTTATACGAGTCCTCTTACACAATAAAATGACATGACCAATTACAATAAAACCAAACAGTTTTTACACATTGAAAAAAGGAAGAAACATAAAGGATTTTAGACAACAGGGCCATTTGCCCTAAAGCCCTCACCCGAGTCAATGACTGCAGAAGTAATCAAAGAGCTAGTTACCTAATTTTGGTTTAAAGTCACCCATTGTCAAAATCTTGTATAATAAATCAGAAAGGAAAAAACATTCTTACAAAGATTCAGGAATTTTGTGCCAGAAAAGTATGGACATTGCAAGGAAGATTCAGGTTAATGAACTAGACAGTGAATTAAAATGAAATAGGGTGTGAGGTTGTGAGGCAGAGCCCAAATACATGTATGTCCCAAGGGTCAACACTTGAACTCCCTTTTAGAAGTTCATAGGAGGTTCCAAATATCAGTGCTTCAGACTCCATAGCTGCTGGAGGTGGCCTAGTATAACCCAAAGGGTATCTTGTGAACTAAGTCTGTACAGATTAACTTGGATAATCTAGATACCAAACATCAATACTCACAGTCTTCTGGTTTAAGAGAAGAGGATTTTTAAAAAGTTTCCTTCTTTTTTTCAATGTAAAATGGGGTGTGCTCAGGTGTAGTCCAAATATGACCCAAGGGGCATCACTTGAATTAACTTGAAAGCTATCCCCTAGGAGGTGCTGTAAACAAATATCAAAGCTCTCTGTCCTCTAATTTCAGAGAAGATTTTGAAAGTTTTCCTTCGTTTCAATGTAAAATAGGGTGTGTCTGGGCAGAGCCCAAAAGTGACCAAAGGAGCATCATTTGAACAAACTAGATGTCCCCTAGGAGATGCTGCATTCCAAATAACAAAAATCTACATCTTCTGATTTCAGAAAAGAAGATTTTTAAAGTTTTCCTTCTATGTTTCAATGTAAAATGGGGTACGCACGGACAGAGCCCAAAAATTACCTAAGGGGTATCATTTGAACAAACTTGAGAGATGTCCCATAGGAGGTGCTGCATACCAAATATCAAAAATCTCCGTCTTCTGGTTTCAGAGAAGAAGATTTTTAAAGTTTTCCTTTTATGTTTCAATGTAAAATGGAGTGCACCCAGGTGGATCCTAAAAATGACCCAAGTGGTATCATTTGAATAAACTTGATAAATGTCCCCTAGGAGGTGCTGCCTACCAAATATGACAGCTCTCGGTCTTCTGGTTTCAGAGAAGAAGATTTTTAAAGTTATCTTCTTTGTTTCAATGTGAAATGGGGTACGCCCAGGTGGTAGCCAAAAATTATCCAAGAGGAATCATTTGAACAACTTGATAGATGTCCCTCTTGAGGAGCTGCATACCAAATATCAAAGCTCTCAGTTCTCTGGTTTCAGAAAAGAAGATTTTTAAAGATCTCTTTATTTCCCCTTTTTGTTGCCATGGCAACCAGACTTAAGGTAGGATTTCAAATATTTGAACAATTTTGGAAGAGCTTCACCTGAGGAACAACCCTGCTAAGTTTCATCAAGATTGGCTTTCTGATTAAAGAGAAGAAGATGTTTAAAGATATTGTTGAGAGACGCCCAACAACAACGCTGGACATTGGGCGATCACAATAGCTCACCTTGAGCACTTTTGTGCTTAGATTAGCTAAAAAAGAAAAAACACTTGTCACAAGCATTGTTCCCTTTAATCAGAATGTTTTCAAATGCGCAACTGTTTGAATTGTAACAAGCAATTTCTCCTTTTTCCACAATATATTCTATCACCTAGGATGGTTTCATTTTAAATGGCATCCAGTTTTCATTGTCGTCTGCAACCTCTTTCATTTCAGACTAGTCTAAAATTTCCAAAAACAATAAAGGGACAAAGACAACAGTATTTTGTAAAATTAATGGTCATAACAAAACACTGGCAACCTATAAATATTTCAAGCTTTAGTTGTAGCATTTGAGTCACCAAACTAACTAAATACTTTCATAAATGTCAGAGGTAACCAAACTTTTCCTGTCTGATGAAATTGTCATTGTAACAATGATATATGACACATGCTATCAACTCTTACCATCAGGGATGGAGACTTACTTTTACCAAAGGCTTCAAAATCTGACTGGTGAACCTTATTGCATAAACGTCCTATATTTGACATAGAAAAATTAACATGTTTTGTTAAAGTTATATGTATACATGAATATATGTATATTGCTCCTGAAGTTAATAAATGCCAGAAAAATGATTGAAATTACTGATGAGATTAAAAAAATTACATTGTACTTGTATCAATTAATTGATTCATTTTTCAACTTCCTTTTCCAAATGAAATGTTATCCAGGTAATGAATGGTATCGTAACCACTTATCTTATTGGAAAAATGGATTTATATCTTGATATATGAATATGATATAGTTATTTCGTAATTCTGAAAAATTGTGAAAAACAGCTTAAATTTATTACTTTCTTTCCATTTCATTGATAGATTACCAAATGTAGGGATGTCAGCTGATGGTAGAACACTGATATGTTGGCACCCAGAACCAGAACACCCATATGAACATACATTGGTGCGTTATCATCATTTTTAGCTCACCTGAGCACAAAGTGCGAGGTGAGCTATTGTGATCGGTGGTTGTCCGTCGTCCGTCTGTCCGTCCGGCCGTCTGTCCGTCCGTCCACAATTTCTTTAAAAATCTTCTCCTCCTAAACCAGTAGGCCAATCAAGCTGAAACTTTGCAGGGATGTTCCTTGGTTGAAGTTCTACAAAAGTTGTTAAAAGAATTTAATTCCGTCAAAAAGTCAGGTTGCCGCGGCATGTGAAAATGGGAATCTTTAGTAAATCTGTAAAAATCTTTAAAAATCTTCTCCTCCTAAACCAGTAGGCCAATCAAGCTAAAACTTTGCAGAAATGTTCTTTGGGTAAAGTTCTACAAAAGTTGTCAAAAGAATTAAATTCCGTCAAAAACTTTGGTTGCCGCAGCATGTGAAAATGGGAATCTTAAATAAATCTGTAAAAATCTTTAAAAATCTTCTCCTCCTAAACCAGTAGGCCAATCAAGCTGAAATTTTGCAGGGATGTTCCTTGGGTGAAGTTCTACAAAAGTTGTTAAAAGAATTTAATTCCGTCAAAAACTTTGGTTGCCGCGGCATGTGAAAATGGGAATCTTTAGTAAATCTGTAAAAATCTTTAAAAATCTTCTTCTCCTAAACCAGTTGGCAAATCAAGCTGAAACTTTGCAGAGATGTTCCTTAGGTGAAGGTTTACAAAAGTTGTTAAAAGAATTTAATTCCGTCAAAAACTTTGGTTGCCGTGGCATGTGAAAATGGGAATTTTAATTAAATCTGTAAAAATCTTTAAAAATTTTCTCCTCCTAAACCAGTAGGCCAATCAATCTAAAACATTGCAGGGATGTTTTTTAGGTGAAGCTCTTCAAAAGTTGTTAAAAGAATTTAATTCCGTGAACTCTTGTAACTGCGGCATATGAAAATGGGAAATTTTAGAAAATCTTTGTTGTCTTTTTTTTAACAGACTACAAGGCCAAAGGCATTTATATTTTATATAAAGCTTAATCATATTGTTCTCAACCAAGTTTTTTTAATATTTATTCTCTGGGGTCAAAAATTGCCCCGCCCCTGAGGTCCGAAATTTGGAAAAATGCTTAATTAGAGCAATTTCAAAAGACTACTCCTCTTAAACTATAAGGTCTAGGATATTCATATTTGGTATGGGGCATAACTAGATGGTTTTGTACCATATCACTAAAAGATGTCTTCTTCAGGTCAAAAAAAGCTCTGCACTAGGGGTCCGAAATTTGGAAAAACGCAAAATTTGAATATGTTAAAAAAAAATTCTTCATTTTAAGGAGGAGGGCATTTATATTTTGAGTGTAGCATAGCCTGGCTGTTATCTATCTGTTTTGATCAAATTATGCTTGTAGGTTAATAAACACCCCTTCCCTGGGTGTCCAAAGTTAGTAAAAATGCTCAATTAGACCACGTTCAATAGTCTTTTCCTCCCAATCTAAAAAGTCTAAGGCATTCATATTTTGTATATAGCATTTCTAGATGGTTCCCTACCATGTTAGCTAAAATTTTAGCCCTGGAATAAAACATGGCACTGCCCCAGAGGTCAAAAATTTTTGAAAACGCCCAATTAGAGCAACATCAAAAGTCTTCTCCTTCTAAAAAATAAGGTGAAGGGCATACATATTTGGTATGTAGCATGACTAAATAATTTTGTACTACGTAACAGGAAAATATGCTCTTAGGATAAAAAATGTCTCTGTTCCTGGGGTTGAAAATTGCGTAAATTGCATTGAAAGAATTCTTAAATATAGGTTCCAGAGCATTTACATTAAAAACAAAGGATAACATTATTGTTATCTACCATGTTTATATCCTTTTGACAAACATGGCCCTTCCCAAGGCATCCAAGGATATGAAAAACGCTCAATAAGAGCATGTTCAAATATTTTCCACTCCTCATGTATAAGTTGTAATGCATTGTTGTGTTAAAATTACATGATAGAAAATTCACAAGAGAACAAAATGTTTGAACTGTCCAAGGTGAAAGAAGTAGCCACCTTCATTTGAAAAGGTGTCTGTATATTGTAAAAATAAGTGCAATGCACTGTTCAGGGTAGGTATAAACATCTTTAGAAATGGAGAAATGGCAGTGGAAAGTGTAATTTACCACTAAGTTCATTACTTGTATTATTCCTGGAAGTCCTGTGTGACTCTATGGTAAGTGTGGTAGACTCCTAAGATGTGAGAAGTTACCAGTACAAATCCTGGCAGTGCCCCTTGGCACCAGTCACGTTGGTATGTCCTTGGGCAAAACAATACAGAGCCTTAGCCTAAGAATGAACATAAACAAGAAAACTTTGCTGCAATATAGCGGACAGATTGCTGATGGTTGCATAATAAATTAACCCATTCCCACACAATTCCGCCTTTTTACGCCCGGCAAGATTAGAGCTTAGGAAAACATTGTGGAAAATGAAGAAATTGCTTGTATCAAGCAATTTCTTCATTATCCACAATGTTTTCTATCCAAAAAGACGAATAAAATTATAATTCCATCAACTTTAAATTGTTGTCTGCAGCTTCTTTCAATTTGGACCAGTCTAAATCATTGTTGTGTGGGAATGGGTTAAACAAACATGATACAGTTGTCAAATCAAGGAATTTTGAGATAATGGGGTGACCTTTTATAAACAAGAAAAATTTATTGACAACTGGAAAGATGTTATAAATGAAATATTAAACCCTTTACCATTGTGTTTTGATGATCGGAAAATAGATTATACATAACTAAAGAAAGGATTGTGGGAAAAATATCAGCTGCTTATAATAATGCGATTTTACATTCAATCACGTTTCCTGAATTCCTACCAGGGCCTTCCCTGGGCTGATTTTTCTTTTCGCCATCACTTTCGCCGAATTGGAAAAACTGGAGCCAAATACATTGCTAAGAAGCCAAATGAGAAGCCAATTTTTTTTGCCAAGTTTCATACCACTGAAATCCGTTGAGCTTGGAGACTATTGACTGCAAAAAAAAAGCTCCAACGCACACATGCGCAAAAAAACTTTACTGAATAACTAATAAATCTTGTCCATTTGAATTCAATCAGAAGAGACATAATTTTTCAAGCAATTTTGGGATATTTCACTAAAAATTCGTATCCCACCAACAGAGAATTGCAAAAAGGTTTTTCTACTGTTTTAAACCCTATAAATCATCGAATCCATAAATTATATAAAGTAAATTTCTTACTGATTTACTTTAACAGAGATCTAGTTATTTGTGTTTTTCTGTCAACCAGTTACCCTAAAATATTCCTCTGTTGATGTTTAAACACTGCTGACGTCATCAAAATGTTGGATCTGACCATTCTACTCTTGGGTAGAAGCGTTGGGTTGTGACATACATCAAAGAGACTGACGAGATAGTCTTTAGAGTGTTTCCCGTGTTGCACAATTTCACCAAAGTGGAAATTGGACTCGGAATTCAGCACAAGAATCGGTCATTTGTATGTTTTAGTCATTTTACGATTTTATATCGGATTTTCTGATTTTGATTTTGTTGAATTTAATTAATGTAACATACACTGTCATTTATGGGGGAGAAAAAATTGTGGAAAATTGTGGAAAATGAAGAAATTGCTTGTCACAAGCAATTTCCTCATTTTTCGTCCATGTTTACCAAGGCCTTTTTACTTTTGGGCCTCTAAAAGCGTCATTGAGTGGGAATGGGTAAAATCACACTTTGAAATGTTGTCTGCAGCTTCTTTTTATTATGACAAGCAATAATTACTTTTCAAAATACTTTCCCAACATAAATAAGTCATCTTAGGGCTATGATAAATGGGTATCTATAAACGAGGGATTGTACAGTAGGCATTAGGACCTCTTTGTGGTTTCTTTTCCAGCCAATGAAGTATGAAGATACAGAAGCTAGAGAAGGTGATATCCCAATACAAAACAGATTGTTACGACAACATGAAACACGGTTCAGAAAGGACGGTCCCACAATAGAAGAACTCACTAGGATTACTCACACCACCAAACACCAGTGGTTCCCAAAGTAGGTTGCTCTAGTATAACCGCCTGAAAAAAATTTCTCCAGCTTCCAATCTATTTCAGTTTTAGACTGAAATAAACTACAAATGACATATCAAACTACATTTTACTTGTAATGTGATAGAAAACTTTGTCAGGAACAGAGACTTTGCTTGTTGCAAGCATTTTCTCCATTTCCAAAAATGTTTTCTGTAACAATTTTTTTTCAGTAATTGAAAATGCTAGATTGTGGGGTATGGGGTTAAAGAGAACCATTTTACCCAGTCTGTACAGGTCATAAATCCCCATAAAGTTTATAGACACTTTCAATTGTATATGACATTAACCCATTGCCAAATAACAAAATTGAAAACTTTGCACAAAGTCAAAGAAATTTCAGACAATAATTCTAAGTTGAAGAAATTTTGAAAAATCTTTGTCTTTTTGGCGTAGAAAAAATTGTTGATAATGAAGAAATTGCTTGTAACAAGTAATTTCCTCATTTTCCACATTGTTTTCAAAATCAAACCTTTTTAAAGGGTCAATCAATTTTGTGCCATGAATTGGTCAATGTCCTAGAGGTATTTGGCGAATATATGGTTGTTTCAGTATAAGATTTTTTGCTCTAGTCAAGATCAATTTATTTTTGGTTGAATTAACAGCAGAAGCTATATTTTTGAAAGAGCTGGTGTCATAAGTGGAAATATAACTTTTGTTGTTAATAAAATAACAGATTTATCAATCTTAGAAGTAAAACAAACTATCATTCTTATCTTACATGTTAACTTATTACCACACGGCAAACTATTAGACTGGTCCAAATGCACAACAATTTTTAGTTGATGAAATTTACAGTTAGTTTGTCTTTCTGAGACATTTTCCTAGTTGTACTTGGGTAAGAAGTGACAGGAAGTCATGTTAAGCAGTAACAGCCAGGGGATAAAATATAAATGGTAATGAAAGTGGCATTTAACTACATATAAGCAAACAGTAGAACAGTAAAATAGACACAAAAAGGACAAATCAACCCAAACCAGCTAATTTATCATTTTGCTTATTCATTCATGTGTCAATGGAATTATCAAGTATTTATCCAATGAAAAAATCTTGTTAATTCACTGAATTGCATTAATTCATTCAAATTTAATCCTACCCTTTTATGACCCTCAAGAAAACTTCAGAAAAACAATGTGGAAAATGAAGAAATTGCTTGTTACAAGTAGTTCCTCATTTACCAATTTACAACAGTGAAATAATTCTAAATTGTCATCTTCAACTTTTTACAAGTTTACAAAGCTTTAAGGGCATGTGTTTTTTCAATTTCAGCAATAAGAAGAAATATCGCAGCACCCATGTTAAAAAGGAAAGGGAAGGATTATAGTGGACATACCGGGTATTCATAGACAGTTCATGTTGTGGGACAATTTTTCAGAATTTTTAGTAAAACAGTATGAAAGTATATACTGGTATTCATAGACAGATCAAGGAGTTCTAAGTCTTTAAAAACACACCTTCATTTCCATAATGCTCAGAAATAATATCACCCCAGCCATACTGCAGTGGTAGCGCGTAAGATTTCTAGTCAAGGGGTCCTGGGTTCCGTCTGTGGTGTATATCCATTCTGACATTTGTCTCCACCAATTGGTGAATAATTGTAAACCCAAGTGGGATAAGCAGCTGGAGGCTCTGAAAGGATGCAGTGGTTAGGTGCTCCAGCCACCACGGTTTGACTGAAATACTGTTACAAGTAGCATTAAACCCCCAATCTATCATGAATAATATCACATGATAAATGAGAGAAAATGATTTGTCACATGCCTGGTCTTGTTTTCAATAAACATTTTGTGCATCATATTGAATAAGTATATTTGCACTCATGCATATTTATAGCCTTTCAAAGGCTACTCTGTGATGGTTTCACCCGCTGTGTCTCTCTGTTTATACCCCTTTTTGTCCAATTTTTATGAATGCAACTCCTATATTTCTTTAAAGATATGGGTGAACCTCCATAAAATCCATGATTTCATGTGATCCTTGAAATATTGTTGGAGTTTATATTCAGCACTCAGATAGAAGGTTTCATATGTCCAACATTTTTAAGTGGATTTGTATGAAATTTCAACAGAATATAAACCACCATGTAGTATTCTAATGTATCACAGTAAAAGGGGGTTAACCCATCCCAACACAATGACGCTTTCTGACGCCTCTCAAGAAAAACAATTCGGAAAACATTGTGTAAAATGAAGAAATTGCTTGTAACAAGCAATTTCTTCATTTTACACACTGTTTTCTCTCCTGAAAGTTAAAGAAATCTAAAATTTCATTAACTTGAAATTGTCAGCTGCAACTCCTTTCAATTTGGGCCAGTCTAAAATTTCACCATTTGGTAATGGGTTAATTGGATAATAGCATATGTGGTAGCTTATATTTAGATGAGGGCAATCTTGTTAAAGGTGCTGTACATTAGATTTTAACCAAGTTTTCGTTCTTTCATTCTAACCTCTTTTTTTTATTTTTATTGGCTTCACTAATTAGCAGAATGACACAGGTTTATATCAGGGGGAAAAAATGTACTATGACAAAATTGCATTTGAAGGTACAAAATAATTAAACCCAATTACCTAATTTTGGTATGAAATTAACCCATAATCAGACAACAAAATTTGAGACTGGTCCAAATTCAAGAAGTTGCAGAAAACAATTTAGTGTTAATGGAATTTTGAAAACCTTTTTAGCTCACCTGAACACAACATGCTCAAGGTGAGCTTTTGTGATCTTTGAATTTCTGTCGTCCGTCGTGTCGTGTGTGGTGTCAACAATTGAAGTGCTTACACTCTAGAGGCCACATTTTTTACCCAATCTTCATGGAACTTTGTCAGAATAATTGTTAGGTCATGAGGATGAACCCTATTGATTATTAGGAGGATCTTTCCAAAAACACAGGAAAAGGGGCCTTAATGACAATTTCTTTGTTTACACTCTAGAGGCCACAATTTGGGCTTAATCTTCATGAAACTTGGTCAGAATAATAATTTGATCATGAGGATGAACCCTATTGATTATTGGAGGATTCTATTGGAAAACATAGGAAAAGAGGCCTTAATGACAATTTCTTTGTATACCCTCTAGAGTCCACAATTTTGGCTCAATTTTCATGAAAATTGGCTAGAATAATTGTTTCGTCATAAGGATGAACCCAATGATTATAGGAAGGTACTTTTGGAAAACACAGGAAAAGGGGCCTTAATGACAATTTCTATGTTAATGCTCTAGATGTCATCAATTTGGCTCAATCATCATGTAACTTGGTCAGGATACTTGTTAGGTCATAAAGATGACCCTTATAGATTATGGGAAGGTTCTATAGGATAACACAGGAAAAGGGGCCATAATGATAATTTTTTTGTTTACATGTAGAAGTCACAGTTTTGCTTCAATCTTCATGAAACTGATTATAGTTATTTGTCTTTAGTGGCATATTTTTAACAGCAGACAGTTCAGTTGAGTGATCTAGGACCATCATGGTCCTCTTGTTTGTTTTAAGGTAGAAAATATTGTGGATAATAAAGAAAAGCAATTTCTTCATTTTCTACAATGTTTTCCAAACATTTTTCCGGGGTGGTGTGAAAAAGCATCAATGTACGGGGACTTGTCAAGTCTGTGGTGTCAGTCTAATGGCATTTATAGTTCACAGTATAGAAAATGCACTGTTTTCTAGTCAAAGGGCAAACATGCTGTGCTTAACCCTTTTTCCATACAATTTCTGATTTATGCCGCTGTGACATACATGAGAAAACATTGTAGAAAACAAGAAATTGGTTGTAGCAAGCAATTACTTCCTTTTCCAAAATATTTTCTATATGATGGCTACTTTTTGAATTGTACTTATTTTATAAGTCATTTGCTACTCCTTTTGAATTTCGATAAGTCTAAAATTTAGAAAAACAGTAAAGGATTAAGAAAAGAATTTTTTCTTTATGAAAATCCTATGTATGGAACCTCTAAATATCAATTTCAAGTAATCAATATAGACTGAAGTCTTGTATTAAGTTTACCCTATTTAGGAAATATTTCTGTTGTTTATTTTAGAAATTTGATTAAAATATGATAAAAGCTCAGAATATTTGTTATTTATTTGATTAATTTCTTTTGAAAACATGGTTGAAATAAGACAATAGAATTGATAAGCTTAAAGGGACTTAACCCATTACCACACAGTCCAAAATTTTTATGCATTGAATAATATGGTTGTGGAAAACACTGTGAGAAAAGGAGCTTGCTACAAGCAAACTTCTTTTTTTTCTCACAGTGTTGTATACCCTATCTAGCAAATATTAATATAAATGTGAAAGCTTTAAATAACAAAGATAATGTAATATACCTTTTATGTGAAGAAAGCTTTTGAAAATATGATATTATGAAAAACTATTCTTCAAGTCTGTGCAAATATTGTGGGGAAAGGAGAAATTGCTTGTAATACAATTTCTATCGTTATATGAGTCCTCTTACACAATAAAATGACATGACCAATTACAATAAAACCAAACAGTTTTTACACATTGAAAAAAGGAAGAAACATAAAGGATTTTAGACAACAGGGCCATTTGCCCTAAAGCCCTCACCCGAGTCAATGACTGCAGAAGTAATCAAAGAGCTAGTTACCTAATTTTGGTTTAAAGTCACCTATTGTCAAAATCTTTTATAATAAATCAGAAAGGAAAAGACATTCTTACAAAGATTCAGGAATTTTGTGCCAGAAAAGTATGGACAATGCAAGGAAGATTCAGGTTAATGAACTAGACAGTGAATTAAAATGAAATAGGGTGTGAGGTTGTGAGGCAGAGCCCAAATATGTCCCAAGGGTCAACACTTGAACTCCCTTTTAGAAGTTCATAGGAGGTTCCAAATATCAGTGCCTCAGACTCCATAGCTGCTGGAGGTGGCCTAGTATAACCCAAAGGGTATCTCGTGAACTAAGTCTGTACAGATTAACTTGGATAATCTAGATACCAAATATCAATACTCACAGTCTTCTGGTTTAAGGGAAGAGGATTTTTAAAAAGTTTCCTTCTTTTTTTCAATGTAAAATGGGGTGTGCTCAGGTGTAGTCCAAATATGACCCAAGGGGCATCACTTGAATTAACTTGAAAGCTATCCCCTAGGAGGTGCTGTAAACAAATATCAAAGCTCTCTGTCCTCTAATTTCAGAGAAGATTTTGAAAGTTTTCCTTCGTTTCAATGTAAAATAGGGTGTGTCTGGGCAGAGCCCAAAAGTGACCAAAGGAGCATCATTTGAACAAACTAGATGTCCCCTAGGAGATGCTGCATTCCAAATAACAAAAATCTACATCTGATGATTTCAGAAAAGAAGATTTTTAAAGTTTTCCTTCTATGTTTCAATGTAAAATGGGGTACGCACGGACAGAGCCCAAAAATTACCTAAGGGATATCATTTGAACAAACTTGAGAGATGTCCCATAGGAGGTGCTGCATACCAAATATCACAGCTCTCGGTCTTCTGGTTTCAGAGAAGAAGATTTTTAAAGTTTTCCTTCTTTGTTTCAATATGAAATGGGGTACGCCCAGGTGGTTCCAAAAAATTAGCTAAGAGGAATTATTTGAACAACTTGAGAGATGTCCCTTAGGAGGAGCTGCATACTAAATACAAAGCTCTCAGTTCTCTGGTTTCAGAAGAGGTGTTTAAGATCTCTTTATTTTTCCCCTTTTTGTTGCCATGGCAACCAGAGTTAAGGTAGGATTTCAAATATTTGAACAGTTTTGGAAGAGCTTCACCTGAGGAACAACCCTGCTAAGTTTTATCAAGATTGGCTTTCTGATTAAAGAGGAGATGTTTAAAGATATTGTTGAGAGACGCACAACAACAACGCTGGACATTGGGCGATCACAACAGCTCACCTTGAGCACTTTTGTGCTTAGAATAGCTAAGAAAGAAAAAACACTTGTCACAAGCATTGTTCCCTTTAATCAGAATGTTTTCAAATGCGTAACTGTTTGAATTTGAATGAACTGCGATTTTAGTCAGTCTCTTTCATTCGGACCTGTCCCAAATACTGTCATCTGGTTATGGATTAAAAATGTCCACTTGCAATGCACTCTCTCAATTTTTACCTGTTTTAACCCATTCCCCCATAACAATGCTTTCACGCCCCCTCAAGATTAGAAAAAAGCTTTGTGTAAATTAAAGAAATTGCTTGTATTAAGCAATCCTTTTCATTTTTCACAATTTTTTCTACCCGGAATGCTGAACAAATCTAAAATTTCAAATTCCAAATTGTTGTCTGCAACTCCTGTAACTTCTTACCAGTCTAAAATTTTGCTATCGGGTAATGAGTTAATACATTAACAAATAAAATTGTAGACTGTTTGAAGTTCAAAAAAATGTTGCAGACAGTAGTGTATTATATTCATGTAGAGTATTGAAGAAAATATGAATAATGGGAAATTACTTGTTACAATATTTTTCTTAACCCTTTTCATGCTATATATTATACTGTTTAGAATAGCACTAAAATCAAAGCACCAACATCTCTGGCAGCACTAGTTGCAGGTAAATAATTGATGACTGATTTTATAAACAATTTTGGCTTGAAAAGGGCAAGAAGGTCATGAAGACTAAGATCAGACTGCACATAATTGCAGGATGATCTTTGTATACCTCCTACTCAAAAATATTCGGCGTTAAGCATGACAAGAGTTAATATTACTATTGATTGACTGCTGGCCCAACCCTCTGACTGGAAAATATCACTGAGTTTAACCCTTTCCTGTTCAAATACGAGATTTTATGTTCCTGTGATTCTATGCTTGAGAAATCATTGTGGAAAAGGAGAAATTGCTTGTAACAATATTTTCTACCACCTAGGATGGTTTCACTTCAAATGGCATCCAGTTTTCATTGTCGTCTGCAACCTCTTTCATTTCAAACTTTCCAAAAACAGTAAAGGGACAAGACAACAGTATTTTGTAAAATTAATGGTCATAACAAAACACTGGCAACCTATAAATATTTTAAGCTTTAGTTGTAGCATTTGAGTCACCAAACTAACTAAATACTTTCATAAATGTCAGAGGTAACCAAACTTTTCTGTCTGATGAAAAATTTGAGGCAAACCTTCAATTCATGCAGGATAAGGTATGTCAGATGTTAGTGAAACAGAGTTAACCCATTCCCACACAATGACGCTTTTAAACACCCTCAATATGAAAGCCTTTTAAAACATTGTGGAAAATGAAGAAATTGCTTGTAACAAGCAATTTCTTCATTATCCCCAATGTTTTCTACCCTAAAAGACAAAGTTTATGGAGATTTCATCAACTTAAATTGTTGTCTGCAACTTCTTTGAATTTGTACTGGTCTAAAATTTTATTGTGTGGGAATGGGTTAATAACATAAAACTTGGCCTATTTCGGCCTCTTTAACCCATTACCACACAATAATACTTTTATGCAAGGTGGAAAGCTTTGGAGATAAATATGGAAAATAAAGGAATTGCTTTTCTGAAGCAAATTACTTCATTTCCCACAGTCATAGTTTTTAATCCAAAAGACAAAACATTTCAAATAATTCATGAACAAAATTTTTGTCTGCAACTGCTTTGAATATGGACTAGTCTAAGATTTTGTTCTCTGGTAAAGGGTTAAAGTCATTTTATACACCAATAAACATTTAATTTCTTATAATTCTTAACCCTTGTCATGCTGATTAACCCTTGTTATGCTGAACCCTGAATATTCCGGTTTTGGCAGGAGGTGTAGACTAAGATCAGACTGCACTTATGTGCAGTCTGATCTTAGTCTACACCTCCTGCTCATAATTTTCCTTCCCGAGTTGTTTATGATCTCTAAAAGAAATATTGATTTTTGAACAAGTTCTATCAGTGCTTTCTGTCCTTTGATTTGACAGCAATTCAGTAAGGTAATTTATACAGCATGACAAGGGTTAAAATTCTCTACAGAACTGCAATAAAATTAAAGGACTGAAAGCACTACAAGAACTTACTGATGGAAATTAACATTATTTTTATTATTTTATGAGAAAAATATCCTATAACCAACTGTGGCCTAAGATGGACAAGCAGGTTGTGTGGACAAAGACCAGACTGCACATATGTGCTGACTGATCTTTAACTATACCCCCTGCCAAAACAGGAATATTACGGATTCAGCATGAAAAGGGTTAGCAATCCGTGTTTACATTAACAAACCTTTAGCACTAAAAAGGCTTGATTAATCCATTACCAGATGACAGAAAAGATGCATAAAAAGAAGAAATTGCATGTAACAAGCAATTTGTCTTTTTCTTAAAGAGTATCCTACAGATTAGTTTTCTTCATGCTTAAAAATGTTTGATTGTTTGGTGATGGATTAAATTCTCATAACTAAATGTACATGTTTTGAGGAACTATAAATGATGGTAACATCTTGACAATTTTAAGTAAAAGCAGGATTTGAATTTGATAGTTTAACCCATTCCCACACAATGATGCTTTTGGACACCCTCAAGAAAAACAATTGGGAAAAGATTGTGTAATATGATGAAACTGCTTGTAACAAGCAATTTATTTATTTTACACAATGTTTTTCAACCAAAAGAGTTTAAATTTTTAAATTCCATAAACCTTAAATTATCGTCTGCAACTCTCTTCAATTTTGACCTGTCTAAAATTTTGCCATCTGGAAATGGATTTATCCATTACCAGACCAGAAAATATGTCTAGATAAAAAAGTTGCAGATGATAATTTCATGTATGCAAAGTTTTATCAAAACAAATTCTGGGTAGAAAACATTTTCGAAAATGATTTTTCAAGCCATTTTCTCATTTTCGACAATGTTTTCAAAAGTGTTTTCCTTGACAGTTTGAAAAAGTTTGATTGTCTTGGAATGGCTTTAATCCATTCCCCCACAACAAAATTTTAGACTGGTCCAAATTGAAAGGAGTTGCAGACAACAATTTTAAGTTTATGAAATCTTAAAATTGTTCATTTTCTGGATAGAAAACATTGTGTAAAATGAAGAAATTGCTTTGTCACAAACAATCTCTTCATTTTA
This sequence comes from Fragum fragum, assembly GCA_946902895.1. Taxonomy (NCBI): domain Eukaryota; kingdom Metazoa; phylum Mollusca; class Bivalvia; order Cardiida; family Cardiidae; genus Fragum; species Fragum fragum. The sequence goes on from OX336371.1 coordinate 35,871,716, forward strand.
CACAATGTTTTCATAATTTTTTTCATTCAAAAGCGTCACTGTGTGGGAATGGGTTAAGCTCTTCACAAGATGAAAAATAGTTTTAATCCATTCCCACACAGTGAGGTTTTGGACGCCCTTGAAGAAAAACAATTGAGAAATCATAGTGGAAAATGAAGAAATTGCTTAAACTTTAAATTGTCGTCTGCAACTCCTGTCAATTTGGACCAGCCTACAATTTTGTTGAGAGGGAATGGGTCAAGCCATTACCAGACAGCAAAGTTTAAGACTGATCCAAATTGAAAGGAGTTGTAGATGACAATTGAAAATTCATGAAATTTTAGATTATATCAACATTCTGAGGAGAAACCATTGTCAAAAATGAAGAAATTGCTTGTTGCAAGCAATTTCTTTATTTAAACAATGTGTTCACAATTGTTTTGTTTTTTTTTCTGGGATGTCAAAAAGTGTCATGTGGGAATGGGTTAACACTGATGGGACCAATACAGCATAGGCAATGTTATTAACAGTATGTAGATAATATTGAAGATCGATCCATGTTTTGTCTCAATATTATTGACAGTGTGTGAACAATATTTAAGATCGATAAATGCTTTGTCTCAATATTATTCACAGTACGTGAATGATATTGAAGAATGATCAATGTTTTGACTTAATATAATTGACAGAATGTGGATGAATTGATGATTGTTCAATGTTTTGACTTATAAATTTTATTGTCAATAATATTGACAGTGTATGGGTCTATTTCTCAAGTTCATGTGACATGTTGTGAATAAAAACACTGGCCTAAAATACTAATACAAATATAACTAATCTAATATCTATTTGTAAAAAAAGCAAAAGCTTCACCATATTGAATGCAGCCCAGAGATGAATGCTTGTAAAAATCAACATAATATATTATTAATCCGTTCCCATATGACGTTTTTTGATGCTCCCAAGAAAAGAAGCTTCTGAAAAATTGGGGGAAATGAAGAAATTGCTTGTAACAAGCAATTTCTTCATTATCCACAATGTCTTCTAGCTCGAAAGACAGTGCTTTTTGAAATTTAATCAAAAATAGATTGTTGTCTGCTTCTTTGAATTTGGACCAATTTAAAAAAAATCAAGTGGTATTTGGAACTTAATGATAATTGAAATTAACTCAACAAGCTTTTATGTTTGTTATGGTACTAGAAGAAAAATAAGAAAGACAGGATCAAATTCAAAGAGGATGCAAACAATTTAACATATGTATAAATTTGAAAGCAAGAATTGGAAAAATATTTACATGTATCAATAAGTGAAGAAAAGAGAGAGGGAGAACCTGCTTTTTTGTTGCCAGTGCTTTCAAACATGTCTTTCCATATAGTATAAAGTGGAAAGTCTGACATCTTCTCAGAAACCAGTAGATGGATTTAGAACAATTTTCGTAGGAGTGATCCTTTTGTGTCCTTTTATCAAATCCCTTCCATGAATTCTGATCGGATTGAAAAATGACTTAAATGGGTAGGGTTCATTCACATATATGGTATATACTGGGAAAACTTTTAAAATGCTTTTGGAAACTTGATTTATTTAAAAATTTACCGATATGATCTTTTAGTAACCCTTTACAAGAATTTTTGAAAACATTGAATAATTTAATAATATTGCCTTAGAGGATTAGGCTCATTTTCGGTAAAGATCAAATAGTGAAGTAAACGAACTCTCATACCATATATAATCTATCTAAACAAATATTTGTTGGTCTGGTGAAAGAGTAAATCCATTTCTAGACACAATTTGGCATTTAGATATGTAAAAACTATGGCACTGAAAAACATTTTTGGAAATCCCAAGAACCATTGTGTTCTCCTTTTCTCAGAATGTTTTGTACATTTTAAGACATTATTATGATGTCTGCAACCCCTTTAATTTTGAAATATCAACAATTTGTTTTGAGATAAATTATATTTAGGAAATGATGAGAATATGTTTTACTTTCATTGAGGTATGACCTTAGACACTAAATCACACTGTATGAATAAGTGTAAAAAAAAAAAAAAAAAGGCTCATACCTCAATAAAAAAAAAAAAAAACGAAAAAACTCTTCTCTTCATTTCTGATATTTTAACCCTTGTCATGCTTAACCCGATATATTCTGGTTTTGGCAGGAGATGAAGACCAAGATCAGCCTGCACATAAGTGCAGTCTGATCTTGGTCTACACCTCCTGCTTGTACTTTTCCTGTCAGAGTTCTTTTATGAAATTGATTTCTAACAGAAATGTTGATTTTTTAACAACAAGTTTCGGTTCTTTCAGCCCTTAGATTTTACACCAATTCAGTGAGGTAATTTATACAGCATGACAAGGGTTAATGCCATCAACCAAAACAAGTAAATATTTTACTACATCGTAGTTTTGAGTAAATGTTTATGGATCTACTTTACAAGCAAGCATACAAAATAGGTGAATGCTCAAAGTTTTGCTCGTGGAAGAATGAAGAGAAAATTTCAGCAACACCAACCACTGAAATCTTTAAGTTAACCCATTCCAACACAGCAAAATTTTAGACTGGTCCAATTTGAAAGAAGCTGAAGATGACAATTTCAAGTTGATGGAATTTTGAATTTTTTCGTCTTTTTGGAAATAAAACATTGTGGATAATGAAGAAATTGCTTGATACAAGCAATTTCTTCATTTTCCACAATTTTTTCCGAAGCTTTTTTCTCGAGGGGCGTAAAAAGGAGGGATAGAGTTGGAATGGGTTAAATTATTTGAATGTTCATTTATGCCATCTGAAAATTCATGTTCAATAATCCAGTTCTGTAGATCCAGTATGCCTTGAGATGGTTTTTGCACTTCATGAAGAGGTCTTTTCCAAGCAGATCTTCTGCTGTTTGCTGTAAAATATAACCAAATTAAGTTACACCATTCCCACACAATAATGCTTGAAGCCTCCAAGAAAAAAGCTTAGGAAAATATTATGGGAAATGAAGAAATTGCTTGTTACAAGCAAATTTCATTATCCTCAATGCTTTTTACCTAAAAAGACTAAAAAAAAAATCATGAACTAAGAATTGTTGTCTGCAACATCTTTGAATTTGAAGCTATTCTAAAATTTTGATGTCTAGTAATGAGTGAACAAATTTCTATAAGAGAAGCATATATACTTGTTACACTGCTGGTCATCAGGGGCGAGGTGTCATATATGGCTGGTAGAGGAAATTTAAATGCAAAAGAAATGCAGCATGAATGAGGACTTATGATCACTAAAGTTTTTTATGTATTAATCCATTATCAAATAACAAAATTTTAGACTGGTTCAAATTGAAGAAGTTGCGGATGACAAATTTTTGTAAATTGAATTTGAAAAAATATTTGTCTATAACTTTTGGGGTAAAGAAATAAAGAATTTGCTTTGGGCATCAAAAAGTTGGAATGTGCGGGAGTAAGTATCTGAATAAAATTAACCCTTTCCAGGAGAGTCTCTGGTTTTTACGTTCATGTGATTTCATGCTTAAGAAAGTACTGAGAAAAATAAAAAGAAATTGCTTCTCCCACACTATTTTCTACCACATTGGATGGTTTTATTTCAAATTGAACTCAATTTTCAATGTCGTCTCCAATGTCTTTCAAATTGTACCGTCTAAAATTTTGAAAAACGGGAAAGGTTAAGTGCTAATACAACAAAATGAAATATCTCTGTATGAATACCGTCCACAGAAAACACACTTCTTCTTGATGCACCCTTCAACCCATTAATTCACATTCATAGCTAGTCTATTTTTAACCCATTCCCACACAATCCCTCTTTTTATGTCTCCATGAATAAAAGATCCAGAAAACATTCCGGAAATGAAGAAATTGAATGTAGCGAGCAATTTCTTCATTATCCACAATATTTTCTACACTAAAAGACATAGGTTTTTAAAATTTCATCAACTGAAAACATCTTTAAATTTGGACCAGTCTAAAATTTTTTGTGTGTAGATTGGTAACAGACAAAATTGTGAGAAAATTAGATTCTTAAACCATTACCAGACAATGACAATTTTTGATGCCTCTCGGGTTAAAGGTTTGGAAAACATTGTTGAAAATGAAGAAATTGCTTGTAACAAGCAATTCTTTCATTATCCACAATGTTTTCTACCCCAAAAGGCAAAAGAATATAACAACTTAATCATCTGAAATTTGTTGTCTTCAATATCTTTCAATTTGGACCAGTCTTAATTGTTTTCGTGCGGTAAGGTGCTAAAAAACAATTAAGTAAATCAGTCATAGAATGTAAAAGATCTTGAAAAGTAAAAAATTAAATCATTTCAACCCATTTCCATATTTTAGACAAAACAAATTAAAAGACATTACAGACTACATTTCTAAATTCTTAAATATGTAAAATGTTCCCTACAGTGCATTTAGAGTAGAAAACGTTTCAAATAATGGCCTCTTTAACTGATTATTGGTCCTTAAAAGATGGAATTTTGTTGTAATGGGTAAGTCTGTGCTATATAGAATAAATCCATGATATTTCTCAAACCAGGTTGTTGTGAACAAGTATTTGCATGCCAGTCATTCTGTTGTTGCACTTTAGCAGCATGTTCTTGACCAATTATATTTTCTGCTCAAATATGATGGGGGTATGTTATTTACATGTCTGTCAAAAGCTAAACTGGCTACCTTGACATTTTCCAGTAAAATCAAAATTATTTCAGATACAATGCTGGTATTTGGGACAAAGGTATGTCATCAATACACATCTTTTCATGTCAATGTCATCTGACAAGGTCAGGGTCACCTATTAACGTGCACAAAATAAATGCCATCTCGTTAGCAATAGTGTTCTGGGAATCTTTTGCGACTTTATGATTGGAATCTATTACCAAGAATTCTCTGTCATCCTCATTTTGTTTCGTCTGTGATAATTTCTTTTTGAGGTGGTTCATCAGTCCTCCATTACCACTCAGTTTCTTTAACAAAAACCTGAAATATAAGAAAAACACAGCTCTACATACAAGTATTCATTTAATGAATAAAATCTTAGTCACTCCTAATCCATTCACGTATAATGAGACAATTGACACCCCAGAAAAGATATTAGGAAAATATTTAGATAAATGAAGATATTGCTTATAACAAGCAATTTCTTCAATTTCCAAATTTTTTTCTATCTAAAGGACAAAAATTAATATTAGTTGTCAAACTGAAATTGTCATTCACAAAATTTTTAATTAAGACAGATCGAAAATTTTGTTGTATGGTAATGGGATTAACAATATCACACAATCCCATATTTTGATGCATTAAATAAAAATAATTATAGAAACATTGTAGATAAATAAGTAATACTTCTCTCAAGCTATTTCTCCTTTTCTCACAACAGTTTTTTAGTTTTTACCATTTTTTTCATGCTTATTCAAACAATGAGTTGTAGTCTGCAGATTTTTATACGCCCGTCGAAGACGGGACGTATTATGGGATCACCCGTGGTGTCCGGGCTTCCGGGCGTCCGGGAGGTGTCCACTTCTTTGTCCAGAGAATAACTCTGTCACCGTAAGTCAGATTGACTTTAAACTTGGCAGTTATATTCTTCTCATCAATATGGAGTGCAGTGCGCAAGAACCATAACTCTTCCTGGCCTATTTTTTGAGTAATTGCCCTTTGTTGTTTTTCATACATGAATCTTGTCCGGAGTATATATCTAAAAGTATTATAGCTAGGATCATGAAACTTCATGGGTGTATAGATCTCACCAAGGGGGAGTGTAGTGCACAAGAACCATAACTCTACCTGGCCTATTTTTTGAGTTATTGCCCTTTGTTGTTTTTCATACATGAATCTTGTCCGGAGTATATCTCTAAAAGTATTATAGCTAGGATCATGAAACTTCATGGGTGCAAGATCTCACCAAGAGGGAGTGCAGTGCACAAGAACCATAACTCTACCTGGCCTATTTTTTGAGTTATTGCCCTTTGTTGTTTTTCATACATGAATCTTGTCCAGAGTATATCTCTAAAAGTATTATAGCTAGGATCATGAAACTTCATGGGTGTATAGATCTCACCAAGGTCGAGTGCAGTGCACAAGAACCATAACTCTACCTGGCCTATTGTTTGAGTTATTGCCCTTTGTTGTTTTTCATACTTTGTTTGACAAAAAAAATTCATTCAAAATAACCTCAGTTCTATTCAAATTCCCAGTTGATATTAAGCAGTGTGATGGGCGTATCTTGTGACAATTTGACACCTTGTTTCGATTTGCACCAGTCTTGAACTTTATGGTTTAGTAATGAGTTCCATTTGTGTATTTGATGATGAATTGCTTTAACCCATTACCAGATGGAAAAAATTTAGACCAGTCCAAATTGAATGTTGTAGACAACAATTCAAAAGTTATTGATTTATTTTTCTTTACTTTTGAGGTAAAGTACATTGTGGATAGTGAAGACATTTCTTGTAACAAGCAATTTCTTCCTTTTACACAATCATTTTCAAAGCTTCTTTTCTTGGGGGCATCTAAAAGCGTCATTGAGTGGGAAAGTGTTAAGAAAGATCTTTTATTAGCTAACTGAATAATAAAGACTGTCATTAAATCCTTTCCATTTTTAGCTCGGCTGTTTTCGGAGAAAACCCGAGGTATTGTGATCACCTTGGCGTCATTGGCGTCCGCGTTAACGTGACAAACTTTAACCTTGGTCATATCTCTGTTGTTATTTAAGATATGCTCATGAAACTTGGCATGTGTATTGACCATCACAAGGGCTATCTAGACTTTTAAAGGGGATAACTCTAAAAGCATTTTTGTAAGAGTTATGCCCCTTTTTTGACTTAGAATATTTGCATTACCCAGCACCTGCAGCCAAGTGTTGGCACCTGTAGGCAGTGCACTTGTTTTAACTTATTTTGAAAAAGGGAACATTTCTCACAAATCTAGTGGTGCAGTCATTTACCAGAAAACCACTATTTAGACTGTTCAAAATTGAAAGAAATAGCATATGGCACTTTAAAATGCAAATTATAAAATTAGTACCACTAAGGATATAGGATAAGAAAGGGAGTGATGGCTTGTTTGAAGTAATTTCTCTTACAGTGTTTGCACTACAATATTTGTCCCCAGGGCTGTCAATATGCATTATTGTATGGTAATGGACTAAGCAGATAAATCATCAAACTTGGATCTTTATGGGACTTGGAACATTTATTGGGGAATTCTCCATGATGAAATAGTATTATTTCTACTTCCTTCTGATGCGTCATCTGAAAAGATCTCAGCAGGGCCTTTACAGAAAAGGTTGTAGGTATTTATCCCAGGTGAGCAATTCAGGCCAATGTGATCCTCTTGTTAGCACATTAAAAAGGTTGTGAGATCCATTATTAAATTAACCCATTACCAGACAACAAAATCTTTGATTGGTCCAAATTGAAAGAAGTTTAAAAATATTTGTCTTTTTGTGTAGAAAATATCCTCAGTGTTTTCCAAAGCATTTGAAAAGCATAAAAATTGAATAACCCATTCTCACACTTTCTGATGCCCCACAAGAAAACCATTGTGGAAAACAACATGTAAACTTGCAATTTCTTCATTATCCTAAATGTTTTTACCCCCCCCCCCCTCAAAAAAAAAAAAAAACCCAAAGATTTTTTTAATTCCATCTACTAAAATATTGACGTCTGCCACTTTAGCCAGTCTGAAAAATTTACATCTGGTTATGGATTAACCCATTCCCACACAATGACGCCTTTGGACGCCCCTCTAGAAAAAAACTACATAAAAAAATGTGGATAATGAAGAAATTGCTTTACAAGCAATTTCTTCATTATCTACGTTGTTTTTTACCCCAAAAGATAACAATTTTAAATTTCCATAGAATTATAATAGTCGTCTGCAACTCCTTCCAATTTGGACCAGTCTAAATTTTTGTTGTCTGGTAATGGGTTAAGAAACATGTGCTTACTTCTCTGTTGTTACCATTAGCTCGTACTCTTCCTTTTGGTCGTCTGTCATGGAAACTAGAAAGTAAAATTATGTGCTTGTAGAGTAAGGACAGCCATTTTATGTAACTGACAGATTACTGGCCACACTTTCTGACCTCCAATAAGGGAGTTCAGCTAAGTTATAAAACATGAAATTGTAGATTAGGGACCTAACTGTTGTAACTACAGCTTGAATAAACTAGTTACAACATTCCAGTTGTCTACCACTGCAAATGTATTACATGAGTATCAGAGCTCAATATTTTACTTAAGCTATTCCCACACAGTGATGCTTTTTAACGCCTCTTAATATGAAACCATTGGAAAACATTGTGGAAAATGAAGAAATTGCTTGTTACAAGCAATTTCTTCCTTATCCACAATGTTTTCTAATCTCAATAGAAAAAGATTTAATGATTTCTTCAACTTGAAATTGCCGTCTGCAACTTCTTTGATTTTGGACTGGTCTAAAATTTTGTTGTGTGGGAATGGGTTAAATTAAATATTTGATCAATAGGTTTAGATCCCAAAGTTCAGTGAGTTAGGCTTGTGAAAAAATATGGAATTAAATTTAATGGTCATACAATTCTTAATAAAGTCTAGGTAAACTGATGGCCAATTTGAATCTATCAAATGAATAAATGAAATAAAACCTACTGTGCTGTCAATCTTTGATTCAGAAGCCAAATTTTAAGCTTCGTTTGGCTCACAGTACAGGAAAAAAATGTTACAAGTATTTTTAACACAATGTATCACATGAATCACCAGACATGCATTTTGGTAGGATAGCTTGAGATATTGGCCTGCACTATAATAATTTCTTTTTGCTCGCTGAATCTAATCCAGGACTGCTTGCATAACTTTAAACCATGGTTGTCTGATCATCTTCCAAATTTAGTTTCATCACATTTGCAATAAAGAACGTCATCACAAATGGTTTCAATTTACAAGCAGGGAAAATTTGTAGGCAGACAAGGCAACTAAATACCTAATTTTAAATGTATCAGATAGACAGATTCATTTGATCTGTCTTGGTGAACTTGATATTTGAAATCAATATCTGTAAAATTTAGAAGCTTGTTGAGTAAATCAAAGCAATTTCGAAAAAGTCATTTTTGTAATTATCTCCCTTTATCAAACATACAGTGTTTGAAGAAGTTGTATAAATCTGTTGAAAAACGTTTTTACATGTGATTGTTAAAGGTCTAATTGAATTTGACCTTTAAAGAGAAGTTAATGAATAATTTGGCTGCAATAGGTACAATCTGAGCCAAAAAAAGATTTTCGCCCTTTGTCTAAGATGCCATTATGGATGCCATCTTGTTTCTAGCGTGTTGCCCGAGGATGCCAAGGTGGTATCATTGGGATTTATAAAGTACAGTGTCTCTCCTTTTCAAAATTGCAGAATTATCTTTTATAGACAGTATTGCACGCTTTTGGTGATTATCAAGGTTTTGCTGCCGGACTTACTAATTAATCTATTTCCACATAATGATGCTTTTTGACGAACCTCAAGAGAAACAGCTGAGAAAACATTGTGTAAAATGAAGAAACTGCTTGCACATTTTACACATGTTTTCTACCCAGAAAATTGGAAAATTCTAAACTTTCATAAACTTTAAACTGACCAGTCTAAAATTTTATCATCACAACAAAATTTTAGACTGTTCCAAATTGAAAGAAGCGGCAGACGACAATTTCAAGTTAATGGAGTTTCAATTTTTTCATCTTTTGCCTAGAAAACATTGTGGATAATGAAGAAATTGCTTGATACAAACACTTTCCTCATTTTTTGCAATGTTTTTCAAAGCTCTTTAATTGCGGGGCGTAAAAAGGAGGGCTTGAGTGGGAATGGGTTAATAAATAGTATAACACATTTGGTATAATAACCACATTAATTTTACCTTCCATTGTGACAATGTTTCCTCCACTTGCTACAGCTTGGACTGGAAACTCATGTTCTGTGTCTGAAGCATAATTGTTACCTAAACCATTAATAGACCAAATAAACGTTAGGGTTGTTCAATTTTTAGACTTAATCAGAGGAACCGTGCACTGACTAAAACTTGGTGTTGATATACTCAATTCATTGTCAATGTTCTTGGTTAAATATCGCAATTTGTGTGCTCAGGTTAAAGTATCATTCATGGTCAATACAAAACCAAAAATAACAGTGTTCAAGTTTTGATTCTGCCCTTAAACCTAATTAAGCTAATTGTCCAAATTATTGTATCATTCTTCTTGCATAGAGCATTTAAATTTGGAATGTAGCATAACCTTATACATGTAGTTATCTGTTACCTTTTCAGCTCTACTGCCTGAAAGCCAGCTAGCTATTGGTGAAACCTTTAAAAAATCTTCTTTTCACAAACCAATGTGGATGGATTTCAAACAAATTTTACAGGAATGGTCATTGAGTGACCCTTTAGTAGATTCCTTTAAAGAATTGTGATTGGACGATAAACATGGCTTTAATGGGCGGGACTAATTCCCATATATGGTGAATTTCACTGGAATTATCTTCAGATGATCCTTTATCAGATTTCTCAAAGAATTTTGATTGGATGAAAAGCATATCTTAAATGGGCAGGGCTAATTTAAATCTATGGTGAAAGCATTGAAATTTTTTCTCTCAGTAACCAGGTGGTGGATTTCTGCCAAATTCATTGCAATAATCCTCTGATGACTCTTTATCAGATTTCATCCATAAATTTTGATAGGTTGAAAAAATAGCTTTTATGGTCCGTGCTTATGTTCAATTTTGGTATACAGTCAATCTTTCTAAAAATTTGTTAATACCTTTTTTCATTTGACTCAGTAATTAATTGACTTTTTCAAAACAATGAAACATTTTAAATAATAAAAGATTTCATCGTCAAGATTTATTTGCAACACATTGTGAATATGATTTGGTTTATATTGAATATCTGAAAACACCATTAGCTTAATCAGTTCAATCAGGCCTGTGATACAGGTGCTCAAGCGCCTCTAGCCCCTGGGGACAATAATGGCTCTTCCCAAGGCATCCTTCCTCTAAAAATATATGGGGTGTAATGGATTTATATTGGATTTATAGTATATCCAGATGGTTATAGATCTACCAAGGTTGCTAAAATTATACCCCTTGGGTCAAAATAGCCCTGCCCCAGAGGAGAAGTTGTCATTTTAAAAATCCTTATTCATTTTTATATAAGCCCCACCTCTGGAGTACCATCACTAGATGCCCAAGATAAATGATTTCGGTAAATTTGAAAGAGGTTGATATACTGATGTTTCATGCAAATTATCAAGGTTCTTCCCCCCAATGGGTCAGTAAGAGATGATTTTAAAGATTTTCTTTTAATTTCCCTTTTGTTGCCAAAGTAACCAGAGGTTTTAACGAATTTCATTAAATCTAAATTGCCATCTGCAACTCCTTTCAACCTGGACAGGTGTAAAAATTTGCTGTCTGGTAATGGGTTAAATCATATACTTAGTGATAATATAGCAAAGCTCCGTTATATTTAGACCAAATTCTTTGGGTTTACATTCCAAATTTCATGATTTATGGTTTGGCTATGCTCATGGCAAATCTACTGACCTCATGTTGAGAAAACAATTTCTTCATTTTCTACAATGTTTTCCAAAGCTTTTTTCATGAGGGCCTAAGAAAACATGATTTTGTGGGAATGGATTAATTCATTTAACCAGTTATGGCTTAGAGTCTGCCACACATAGCATATTAAGCAATTATTGACTATGGTCAACTTTAACTGCCGATTTAAACTTGCCTAGATCACTGAACCTAAATTTGACCCATGTGATTGGCCATGACTTACCAAAACCACTATCTTCTGGTTTAGACCAAATTCTTGGTGGACAAGTTCGACTAAATCCTTGTCCTTGTCTTCTGGGTGGAGTTTTTGTCCTTCTCTCTTTTTGATCTTTCTGACTTTGTCTTCTGTCAGTGATTTGAACACATTTCTTTTCTATGGCCCCAGTTATTTTCACATCCGATACCCTAGCAGTAACAGCCTCAGTAAATGTTTGTTGAGTTAGTTGGTTTAAAACATTTAGTATCTTGCCCACAGATGGACGAAGCTCACTGTCTTTTCGTAACATATCACAAAATAGCTGTCTTATGGCATCACTATATGGCAGCCTTTCTGCATATTTGGCAATGTCCTAAAACATGCAGTGAATCGTTAAATGATTAGTAGAGAACGTGAACTCTGAAATTTATGTCAAGCAGTATTATCGGTTTGATGGCTATATTGTTGTAACCACATTTTATTCAAGCTGTAGTAAAGACTGTAGGTTGTCCACCAACAATTTTTGTTTTTTCCATGCCCCTGACTATATGTTTTGAAAACTATCGTAGTTTGATGTCTCGGTCATCTTGCTTTATCGGAGATAAGAAGATGTTTCCAGAGATTCATCAACTCTGGACTTCTTTCATTTCTTGTATTAACCCTTTGCTGTTCAGTCCATGGTTTTTATGTGTTACATGTTTTTTATAACCAAGAAAACATTGTAGAAAAAGAAGAAATTGCTTGTAACAAGCAATTTCTTCTTTTCCAAAATTTTTTCTTCACTACTGAATGGTTATTTTTCAAATTAAAACCACTTTAAATTTTCATCTGCAAAACTTTTGAATTTGGACAGTTCCAGAATTCTGTAAAAGAGGAAAGGGTTAAAGAAGATAATAGAATGATATCTCTATCCCAGGAAACACGGTTGTGTACCTAAATTTGATGTCTTATAGAGATATTCTGATATTAAATGCTATTATGAAGAAAAATCAACCCACTCTCCACCGGGTATTTGGATTATACAAAAGATGATTTTGAATGGTTACCTAGACAGAATTTATTCCTGAATTAAGAAAAAAAGTTTTGTAGAAATTAGAAAATAATCTTGCTCTTTAATGATAGAAATGGTGGTACACATAGGAATTCAAGCAAATAAAATATTTCTATTTTCCATGATGATCAGGAAGATAAATATCAATCCCTTCTTCATTGCCCTTCTTTCCTTGATCTACCCTAAGAATAATCATTAAGGAAATCTTATGAAAACCATCTTTGTTTAACACATTCCCACTCACACCCCCTAGAAAAAACTTTGGAAAACATAGCGGAAATGAAGAAATTGCTTGTTACAAGCAATTTCTTCTTCATTATCCACAATTTTCCTACCCCAATAGTAAAAAAATCCAAAAATTCATAAGCTTTAAATTGTAGTCTGGATCTCCTTTCAATTTGGACCAGTCTAAAATTTTACCATCTGGTAATGGGTTAATATATTAGTAACCAGTAAGAAGATAAGTCTTGTAAAGTCTCTTTCAATGTTTATTTATTGCACATAAATAGAAAGGTCCAAATCTTTATACAATAATACTAAATACCTTAGGCCATTACAGCAGAATCCTGCAATTTGACTGAAGAAATATAACTATGGAAAACATTGTGAGGAAAAAAAAATTGCATGTCGCAAGTAATTTTTCCTTTCACACACTGTTTTCTACCTAACATTGGGCTAGTCTTTTTTGTTGTTTGGAAATGGTTTAAATAACTCAAATGAATCTCACTTCATAGAGAAGATTTTTAATTGTGATGTCATTAAAAAATCAAATTATGTCATTTCAATATTTTTCAAGCAGTGAGGCATGGAGATACCCCCCTCAAAGATGAGAATTTGAGATTTTTTAATGACATGGTAAATATCATTATCAACTTGTTAATGTACTTTGCAAATTCAGATCTCCTTTTGTTTAGCCATAGAAAATATGCTTACAAAGGCATTAACTTGAATACAACTCAAACAAACCATGAAACTATGCCAAGTCGAAGAATAACCAATGAACACCATTGCACTGCTGTCAATTAGAAATTCAATTGACCAATTAGACCTTCCATTTAGACCAGTACAGTAACCTTTGATTGTAAAAGTTAAACATTTACATTTGACTGTGAGTTTAAGATCTATAAAAGCTGTACTTGCGATGTTTAGGTTGCCCACCGTCAAGTTAGTCTACTTTAATTTGCTAAATGCTTACAACCACAGTTAATTTCACAAACAAATGTGATGGATATTCCAGACAGACTCCCTTGTCGGAGATCAGAGAGTGTTTCAAACTATCCTTACAAGAATGTACTGACTATAAATATAACCAATATCCACACAATACCGCAGCTCTAACTTCCTCAAGAAAAAAACTACGGAAACCATTGTGGATAATGAAGAAATTGCATGTCACAAGCAATTTCTGCATTGTCCACTATGTTTTCTACTCCAAAAGCTTTTAATACTTCATTTACTAAAATTTGTTGTCAGCAACTTTTTTGAATTCAGACCAGGCTAAAAAAATTCCTTTTGGTAATATGATAATCAGGTAGATGCACTAAACACTTCAGACAGCCTGCATAGTCTGACAACTTTCCACTAAAAATTCTAATCTTCACTACTCTTCACCCAAAGACACCCCAAGAAAAAAGATTCGGAACACATTTTGGAAAATGAAGGAATGGCTTGTTACAAGCAATTTCTTCATTATCCACGTTTTCTTCCCGAAAGAGATAAAAAAAAATCCAAAAATTAATCAGCTTGAAATTGTCGTCTGCAGCTCCTTTGAATTTAGACAAGTCTAAATTTCTGTAGTCCAAAAGGAGTCATTAAGTGGGAATGGATTAAATCAAATGTCTTACCACTGTTTGTACTTTATCAAGGAGCTCATTCATGTCGGCAGCTTCAAACAACGATACTTTAGTACCCATTTCATACATACAGCATGCCAAACTCCAAATATCCGTCTGTAAAACAAGATGAACCAAATCAAAAGACAGTATGGCTGTGCGCGAGCAAAAATGACGTAACTACAGCTTTCGCACACATAGACGAAAGGACGACGGACTCAAAGTCACGACATTACCTGGCTGGCTTTCAGCTAGTGAAGCTAAGAATTGCTGAGTTATAATAGTAATGGGTTAAATATTGCGTTTATGGGGGGTCGGTTGTTGTTGTTTTGTCTATAAAAGAAAGACCGCTATGGCCATTACAATCGATAAACTTTAATTCATTCCCTTTGGACATTTGAGACGAGATAAATTGAAAAAGGATGTTCATAGAGTGAAATAGTACACTTAAACAAGCTGTATCTCGACTATCCTATCTATTTCGAGGTCTTAGTACAAAACTCATGTAATAGTCTATATATTTATCGGCATTTACAGTTGTTTGCACATACTTGATTTCTAATCATTCTAATATTTTAGGTGACGGAAACAAGGATTTTATAACTCAATACCAGACAACGACATTTTAGACAATTTCGATTTGATGAATATTAAATATCTTTAACTTTCTGAGTAGTAAACAGTTTGAGAAATGACAAGCAACAAGTAATTTATTCATTTTCCACAGTGTTCTTTCCAAACATTTTTCTTGTGCTGAACAAAAGCGGGGAAATAGAATTATATTATCATTAGAGAGAGAGGAGGGGGGGGGACTACAATAATACGATAACGATTTTATTTATGTATCAAAAAGAGAGATCAATTTTCTTAAGACAAATACTGTGGACTTTGCTTGCACAATGGCCACGCCCCTGATTACCTTTATTGTCGAAAATAAACTAGATAAACTATCAGTATATTAAATGTGTTTGTGAAAGAACTAAGGAAGAGTATAGGCAGTCACTTACCTTTAATGTATATTCCTTTCCGGCATGCATTTCTGGGCTCATAAAATAGGGGGAGCCTACAATCGTTGTTAGATCCGATACTTTCTCCATCACCCTAGACGAGTAACAAAGTTGAAAACTTCACAGGGCAATCAACTTGTACAGTATTCGACTCTCAAACAATATATTCATTGAACACCGATCCCTTAGTAACTTTTGTCTTAAAATTTTGCCTAGGCATTTGACATTGAGACATACTTAACCCTTGTCATGCTGAACCCGGAATATTCCGGTTTTGGCAGGAGGTGTAGACTAAGATCAGACTGCACTTATGTGCAGGCTGATCCTAGTCTACACCTCCTGCTTGTACTTTTCCTGACAGAGTTGTTTATGAAGTTGATTTCTAAAAGAAATATTGATCTTTGAACAACAAGTTCTATCAGTGCTTTCAGTCCTTTGATTTGACAGCAATTCAGTAAGGTAATTTATACAGCATGACAAGGGTTAAGATAAATATACAGGGAAATAACCCAATACCAGAACATTTTAGACCAGGCAAAATTCAAAGATGTCGTAGACGACATTTTCAAGTTGATTAAATTTCTAAAATCTTTGTCTTTCTGGGTCGAAAATATGATGTGAAATGAAGAAATTGCTTGTTACAAGCAATATCTTCATTTTTCCACCATGTTATCCCAAGCTTTTTTCTTCAGGGGTGTCAAAAAGCGGAGTAGTGTGGGAACGGGTTAAGTATCAGGAAAAAGCATTACGACTGATAGAACAAGGCTGTAGGAGATATGAAGGTATAAAGAAGCTACATGGCTGTTATTTAAGCCACGAATACTTGAATGAAAAGTGTTTTTTTCTTTTAATCTTAATCGAAATGCGATTTCACTGCGATCTCAGTTCGATTACCCGAGAACTTTTTTTTTAATCTGGTCCAAATTCAAAAATATTGTAGACAACAGTTTAAAATTCACCAAAAATTGAAAATAAATGCCACATTGACTAGAAAAGGAGAATTTGATTTTTACAAGTAATTTCTTCTTTTCTCACACTGTTTTCCAATTAATTTGTTCCTTTCTAGAGGTGTGTGGTAATGGGTGCTATATATATATACGGAGACAATGGCAGGAGGTCCTCTTGACTTCGTCCAGCCCAGTTATGGTTGACGTGTTTCTAACTTACTTTGCAAGGCCAAGATCTGCAATCTTAATAACCCCGTCTTCCGTCAAGAGAATATTCGTCGTCTTTATGTCACGGTGGGCAATGTTTCTGTCATGAAAATTCTACAAGTAAAGTAAACGTGATAAATATTAGAACTAAGAAACGGATAACTATACGTGCCTGCATTGAAAGACCTATCTGTAACTCACATAACTGGAAGTTCTAGTACTTGTAATTGAACACTCTTCATTGACTTTTGATAAACTTTGATATTTCTATGAAAAGTCATTCAGTTGTATAAGCTTAATCCATTCCGATACAGTGACACATTTAGACGCAAACAAGAAAGAATGGCTTTTGAGAACATTGTTGAAATGAAGCAAGTGCTTTCAACAAGTTATTTTTTTAATTATCTACAGTGTTTACTATCCAAAAAGTAAGAGAACAAATCCAAAACTTCAAAAGCTTTGTATTGCCGTCTGCAACTGCTCTTAACCCTTGTCATGCTGTATAAACTACATTACTGATTTGCTGTGAAATCAAAGGACTGAAAGCACTGATGGAACTTGCTGTTCAAAAATCAATATTTCTTTCCGAAATGAACTCTATAAACAACTCTAATAGGAAAATTACAAGCAGGAGGTGTAGACTGAGATCAGCCTGCACATAAGTGCAGTCTGATCTTGGTCTATACCTCCTGCCTAAACCGGAAATTTCGGTTTCATCATGACAAGGGTTAAGTTATTGTGCCGTCTTGTAATGGGTTAAGAGGAAAGGAATCACAGAAAAAGTGTAGATTTTATTGAGCATTTAATAACTCTTATTTTTATATTTACCTTGAGCCCATTACAAATTTGTAGCAATAAATCGATAAACTCCTCTTCTCTGAGACACGTTTCATGCTTTTGTATGTACTGGCGAAGGTTACCTCCCTTACAATATTCCATCACAATACATAAGTAGTTGTCCTATAAAATAAAAAAAATAAAAAAATGATAATAATAATAATAAAAAGTGTAATTTTTTTAAAAAAAGGTGTTAGGAAAATATAAAACGTATTTTCTCTTATTATCATCGAAACATTCCTAAATTTCAAAATTGGTAAAATAAGCCCATTGCTTTGACTAAGTCTACAGCTTGATTGATTTAATGGGGTTTTACCCATTTCCACACAATCACGCTTTTGGACGCCCATCTAGAAAAACAATTGGGAAAAGATTGTGTAGAATGAAGAAATTGCTTTTAACAAACAATTTCTCCATTTCCCACAATGCTTTCAACCCAGAAAGTTGAAAAAATCTACAATTTCATAAACTTTAAGATGTCGTCTGCAATGCCTTTTCATATGAACCCAAGAATCTAAGTCAATTTGCGGCGGCTGAAGCAACCACTCATGAATTCTTGGTATTTCTCCCACCAGTACTTCCACCACATCCTGTCCGAGCCTCAAGCTGCTCATTCCACTTAGGTTTACGATTATCCACCTATTGGTGAGAGAAAAAAGCAACAAAAGCATATTCGCCGCGGCCGGGTTCGAACCCAGTCCCCCATGATTAGGAGTCCTACGCGCTACCAACTGCGCTATGATCGCGTCCATCAACCTTCAGGAATATAGGCACACTGTCCAACCAGCTTCTTTCGTGCCCGCCGATTCATTGGTAATGAGACATTAGATGGATGATCTATTTCGGCTGGATTCCTTTTTAATCTCTGACTCAAATGTTAAGAAAAACATCGTGGGAATAGGATAGTTCACTTGTAATGAGCATGTTCTCGTTTTCCCCAATTTTACTACCCTGAAAGCTAGTTCATTTTCCATCGCAAACTTTTTAAATAAAATATTTCAGCAGCTTGTCTCAATTTGAGTTCATAATTTGTTATCAGGTTGCGGATAAGGTAGAATATAGATGTACAAGGTATAGTGAGCGATCAAGGGTCAATTTTGTCTATACCTGTATAGACAAAATTAACCTTTGATCACTCACATTAACTTTAGCATCTATACCTGTTCAAATGCATCAATGTATTTGACAACATTTTCGTGTCGTGTTTCTTGCAACTGTTGCACTTCGTCACGACAATGTTTCTTGTCTTTCTCTGTGCATTTGGTGAGTAAGATTTTCTTCAAAGCATATATCTCTCCGTCCTGAAATAAAAATAAAAGAAAATGCACAAACACACTTTTATTGAACGATTCTATAATACTAAGTTTATACTAATTTATTTTAGTTCGATTGCGACGAAAGCCTTTAAGCTTATAGAGTTGCTCTCGTAGGCTCACAATCCAGATGTTTTCACGTCCCTGAAAGAGAGGCAGTGACCCACTGCTACCCAATTTTACAACCTGGTAGACTGAGACTGGCTAGCTAGTAGCTATTAAGTGTCTTGCCCATGAACACAACCCGGTGACGGTAGGGCTCAAACCCCTGATCACGAGTCACGTACCTATACAAACTTAGACATCGAGACAGTCAAACTTTGTAAATTTGTTTTCTCATTCATTCAGATTGCATGGTCTAATAATGAATGATTTAGAAGGGGTCGTTTGAAAATTGCCCCTCTGTAGCCTAATTTATCTTACATGTATAGGCAGATTCAATCTAAATTGATCTTGCTCGAGCGACCTTTTTCTATGAACTGACAACGTCCATTAACCCATTCCAACTCAGCAAAATTTTAGACTGGTCCAAATTGAAAGAACGTGCAGACGACAATTTCAAGTTGATGGAATTTTTCTTTTTTTCTTTTTTTGTCTTTTTGGATAGAAAACATTGTGGATAATGAAGAAATTGCTTGATACAAGCAATTTCTTCATTTTCCACAATGTTTTCCAAAGCTTTTTTCTCGAGGGGCGTAACAAGGAGGGATTGAGTTGGAATGGGTAAAGCGACCATAACCGAAATCCCATTTTTAAAGCAAACAATGCTCTTAAGAAGAGATTGCATTTCGCGTAAAAGTTAAATCACAACTAATGAATCCTGACAACATTGGAGTAAACAACCCCTTCCGTTGGTAAATGTGAACCCCCTTTTACAGAAATCCTGGTTCTGCCATTGCACCTTTAGTCAGGCAACCCACAAAATAAAGTAACTATCATGCCAAGGCTCGATTATTGGTATGAACAGCAAAGTTTGAAACGTACATTTGGATTTGATTTTTGTGCTCTTTTGATAATAGTTAGATGTAATATGAGTTAATTGTTGACTGAGGTATAATTCTACAACCCGTGTTTTTGCATTAGGACACAATCGGATTTTCAAGCAGCGGATAACCATGCAGTTCGTGCCTCGTTTGTTTTTAAGTATAGGGGCATCATATTTTTGTTTGCATGCCTACATTTTTGAAAATATATTTGATTCAAGTCTGAATCTGTTTTATTGAACGATTCAAGTGTAAAGTTACCCCTCCCTCCCCAATTGTCTAAATATCAGTAACATGATGTTACTGCTAGAATGTCAATGAATGCATTTTGCCCATATAGGAGATTAAATGGGCGCTTTAGGAAATGCTTGTGCCAATATGGGTTCAAAATATTACCCATATAGGACGTAGGGATAATATGGGTTCAATCTATATCTGCAATTTTTGCCTATATTGGTCCGACATGTTTCCCACATGGAACCATTATAAGTCGCCCACACGGTTCCCAGGGAAACCTCGTTTCACGTCCAATCGGGGTACCGAAACGGCAGGCCATATTAGACCCATATAGGTTCCCTATTTTTTTTCTTGCTGTCGCAAGACAGAAAGCAAATCTTTGGTGAGCGATCTAACCGTCGTAACTATAACTGGAACAGGGTGATCCAAGGAAAACGCTTGCCTAGTTTGGTCTACATTGGCCCGTCGGTTTATGAGAAGAAGACTTTCTACATGATTATTAAATGTGTCTGATAAGTGAGGCCCTGCCACACCCCATTTTTTCGCTTTTTTTGCGAATCAAATTTCCGCGAACTAGTTTTGAAAATGGTCATCCAAGGTACATTCTTGCCAAGTTTGATTGAAATTAGACCAATGGTTACAGAGAAGAAGATTCTTAACGAATTGTTGATGCCTTCCGATCGACGACGCACAACGGAATACAGTATTTTCTTTAATTTGTAAGCATGCAGAGAATCGTTTGTCTAAAGTTAGTTACAGTAAACGGTAACTTTTTGAAAAGAACAACGTTATGATATCCAGCGTATCCAGCGTAACTTAACTAGGGTTACTATCTCACTCCATTAAAACA
Organism: Fragum fragum; assembly: GCA_946902895.1. Lineage (NCBI taxonomy): Eukaryota > Metazoa > Mollusca > Bivalvia > Cardiida > Cardiidae > Fragum > Fragum fragum. Next base: position 35,892,708 of record OX336371.1, read on the forward strand.
GCAATATGTTAGACTGGTCCAAATTGAGAGAATGCAGACGACAATTTTTATTTAATGAAATTTTGAAATAGTGAAGCAATATCCTCATTGCCCATAATATTTTCATAAGTTTTTTTTTTCCTTTTTGGGTGTGAAAAGCGTCACTGTGTAATGTGACAAAAGATCTATCAAGAGCGAAATGTTTCGACAATGGTCAGTCTGCGTAATCCGGCGTAGAGTAACCAGTCGACACTTTTCGTTCTTACGAGACGGTCCCTTTTGAGTCACCGTCCAGAGATCACAGCAAAACTATTTTAAGAGTTTACATGTTTATAAGCATATGAAATATTTTGCGCTGACACCCCTCGATTTAAATTTTTGATCAATCCAAAATGTTGTCTTGGTTAGCACTTACTTGACTGTCAGACCTAGTCACTCGAAATATTTGACCGAACGTCCCTTTCCCGACCTCAGATTTACCCTGGTTTGGACACAGTTTATATTGACCAATCATTGTAAATCTTCGTAAAAGTCCTCTCTTTTTCATTAGTTAAACTCATCAATCACATGATAAACATGCATTTCCAATGCGAAATTTCCTGTCATTGATGATTTGTGAATTTCTCCTCTTCTTCAACCATCGTTCTGTCGCAATCCCTGTAAGTTTCCACTCAAGTTTAAAGCTCAATATTGCGTTTAAGTCTACCTATAAAAACCCATTTTGATATTGGGTTTTTGTAATAGCTACGTATACGCAAACCTATTCATACATTAACACTCTATGAAATTTAAACCAATTATATTTATTTTAACCAAATCGATATTTTAACACCGACTTTCAAAAGAAACACATTGAATGGCATTTTGCACCGAAACCTTTTGGCGGCGAAAATGGTATACACAACAAGTAATATTAGCGCCCGAATCACTTCTAAATGATCAAGAAGTGTCATTTCTCGCTACTTCAATATCAGGAAATGAAAGGAAATATTCTCAAGGTCATTCTTGGTTCATCGGCTACGTAAATTTCCCTTTATTTCTATAAAGTTTTCCTTTTTGAAATATGATTTCGGACCAATCTAATATTTTTGTCAGTCGAGCCTGAATAGGTTAAATACTAATACTTGTTAACTCATTACAAAAAAAATTCCAAATTGAAAGAAGCAGCTGGAGGCTAGGAAAGGATGTAATGGTAGTACTGGTGTGAGAAATACCAGGATTCCATTGTTAGGTGCTCCAGTCGCCGCGATATAACTGAAAGATTGTTGAAAGCGGCGTAAAACCCCATTCAAACAAACAAACCAAATTGAAAGATGAATTTCTCTTTTACCAATGAAGTTTTTCCAAAGCTATATTCTTCGGCACGTAAAAGATGCGGGATTATTTTTTAACGGGTTTATAAACTTTCAGTACCTCGTAATTATAGATTAGATTGTAAAGCCAATCGACGGTATGCAATTTAAAAAGAATGAATTAATAAAACACGAGAATTTAAAGCTCTAGACGTCTAATTTGAAAAGATGGGTGAGGTTATCCGACTTGAATCAAGAATTGAATAGAAGGTCTTTTGTTTTCGTTAAGGTATGAACAAAAACTTCTCCAAACTGTATTAACCCTTTCCTGAATAAACCCGGGATTTTACGTCACTGTGAATTTATACTTGAGAAAACATTGTGGAAAAAGGAGAAATTGCTTATGATAAGCAATTTCTCCTTTTCCCACAATGTTTTGTACCACATGGGATTGTTTTATTTGGAATTGCATCCAATTTTCATTGTCGTCTGCATCCTCTTTCAATTTGGACCAGTCTAACATTTCAAAAACCAGGAAAGGGTTAATACGCGAAGCGGATTCATACATTAGTGTGATTAAGTCACCCATATTCTCTTCATTTCTTATGACTTAACGCCATCAAACAAACCAACGCAAATATTTTACTGGGTTTGAGTAAACTTTTATGGGTCTACTTTTTGCGCAACTATACAATTGAGTTGCGAGCTCAAAATTCTTTTAATAGAAAAAAAGAATACAACCATGAAAAACACTTCAATATAGACAGACTAACTAAAATAGAATATGTAGTACATTTGTTTTATAAGCATGATAAATCAGTCACGATCGAACTGTGCGAGCAATGCTTTTAGAGCAGTGTCGAGGCTTTTATCAGTTCCAACGTATTTCTAGTCGATGGGTGACTACCTAGATGGCTGAGTGGTATAGGTACTTGGTTGGTTTTACCCTAGTGTACTGAAGTGTTTATGCGCAAGGACTTTATAGCCAGCTGGACCCATTCTACCCCGCCGACATTTGGGTAGCTGCGGATTTACGGTATTACCAGACAGCAAAATTTTAGACTGGTCATATTTAAGAGTTGCAGGCGACATTTTAAAGTTGATGGAATTTTAGATTTTTTCTAATGAAGAAAAGCAATTTCTTCATTTTACACAATGATTTCCAATTCTTTTTCCTAAGGGTTGTCAAAAAGCGTCATTTTGTAGGAATGGGCTAAGCCCTTTCTGGGACCTGAAAACATATGAGTTTAGCGTTCGACAGCAACTCCGTAAGCTTAAAACTTTAGTTGTAATCGAGCTGAAATGAATGAGTATAAACTTAATGATGGATCGCCGAACACGCCCAATGACCTCGAACAAGGCAGCCTGACGGAGAAATTAACCGATTTTAGTTTGCAAACTAATGGTTTGAGACATGAAAATGGCGTTAGTTGGTGAACTAAACCTCGTAATTATACATTGAAAAACTTTTATAGTTACTACGTTTAAGTCGCCGAACCATCACAAATGCTTGACATAAATGTCGGAGGTAAACGTTCACTTTCGGTCAAAATGAATGAATTGATTGGTTAATTGATTGACAGCAGTGATCCCATCAATTGATGAACCTCCGATATCAATCAGAATATAGTTTGACATATCTAATTGTTACTTCCAGTACCGCCATGTCACTCCCCGACACTAATGTAACTAACAGCCATCGCTTAATATGTAACGTCATATATAAAATTTCGTAAACACAGTCCAAAGGCCATATACCTATAGCATCGTACTTGTAAAATCCGCCGATCATATATCAATTTAATAAATTTTCAGTATTGAAAATCGTTTACTGACTTTTGTGACGTATTGATAAAAGCCGGACTTCCCCTTTTCAGATAATGTTTCCAAAATATAATTGTGCAGGTGCGTAAAAACGATGGATCGTGTATATAGCCTAGGCGACTTACGAACGGTAAGTTTGACCCGGTTTGACCCGGTTTTGTTTACACGAGTTCTCAAATTAATTATTGTTTGCCGTGAGCAATTCTTTGCTGTGGCAACAGCGGACACAGACTGATCAGCCGAAAGCCTCCAATGCGTTCTTGACGTTGCTCAGTAGTCGTGGTATTTTCTCAATAGTGTTAATGCCGAGAATTCAATTTGGTTAAGCTTGTACGTTAAGGCAAATTCGTACAAAATCAAGCAAGGTTCATGGTATGCACGTGCAATAGCTGTTTTCCGTTTACACATTCTACACAGAAACGAAGCACGTACTTTTAAAGATTTTATGCAGTCACATGGTTCCTATTTGCTGTGTCATGGCTTAGAATGTTTTTTACCAAAGCATGGAAAACTTGTATAGTGTTAAGTTTTCATTTTGTTAAATATACCTAAATATATTTTATATATAGTATCAAATTCTCATTACTAATCCCTCAGCGCGTAGGATTCCTAGTCATTGGCTCCCGAGTTCGATCCCCGACCGCGGAAAATATCCTTTACGATATTTGTCTCCCATCAATTAGTGGATGATTGTTAACCCAAGTTAGATGAGCAGTTGGGGGCTCGGGAAAGATGTGGTGGTAGTACTGGTGTAAGAAATACCAGGAATCAATGGTTACGTGCTTCAGCCGCCGCGATGTGTCTGAAATACTGTTTAAAGTTGCGTTAACCCCTATTCAATGTCTATTCCCCGCTGTTTAAACCCTATGCAACAGTTAAATTCTATCCCTTTTTCATTTCTTGTATTTTGTTTTGAAATAACCAATAATTGGTCGATTCTACTTGGAATTGAGCCAATTTAACGATGACAGAAAAATTTCAAATTCTTTCTCATATAAACTTCCTGGATTGGAAATGATTTATAACGGTCGATATCACCGATTTGGCGCGATGAAGATATTAGGGGCGCTCGAGGGACTGTATCGCTCCATCGACCGGCGTTTATCGATAAAGAAAGCGAAATTACAGTAGGCTCATGATACACCTTATATCGTTTTCAACCGGTTAGAATTTCAGGGAGAATCTGAAAAAGGGTCGCCCAAGGATCTCTCATGTAAAATCTGGTATAAAGTGACATATTTGTTTCTTAAGAGAGGATCTTCATGCCATATCGTCGGTCGGCTACGAAAACCTCTTAACTTCAGCTTTATTAAAGCTGCAATTACAATAGTTTAGTCGCCTTTCGACGGCATATGGAAGAAAGCCCCGCTAATAAACCAATCGCGATTTTCAATCAAAGAATAAATCGACCAATCAAATCATTCATTTCGATCAGAAGTGAACTTTGAACAGCATTTACCGATATATAAAGGATTTGTGTTGATTTGGAGACTTAAACGTCATAACTACAGCTTATTAAAGCTGTAATTAGGTTAAGCTCACCAAACCAACTATTTTACCTTTTTGTTTCAAATTATTGGCCATAAATATTGTAAAATAACACCGCAAAACTTCCTTTCGGATTCAGTAAGCATGGCAAGCGGAGTCAGTGGGCATGACCACTGATCCTTATATTTAAGTCATGTTTTCGCCGATCCAAATTTCTTGAAGGAAACTGATTATGAGTCACAAAACACAATCCATGCGAAATTGGCCGGATATATATTCTTGTAAAAAAATTTTCTTACACAAAATTCGGAAATAAGCCCCCACCATAAAAGCCAAGTTTTTCATTCGTTCAAAATTCCTTTAAATGAATCTGCTAAATTGTAAGATAACAAGCATTCTTGTACATTTAGTTGAAATCCAGAATTTCGTTTCTTGGGAGATTTAACGGACGGACGAAAGTAATATGGACACACCGCCATGACAATATGTCGCTAGCAAATCGACCTTTAAACGTGTATTTAAACTACACAAAATGCAAAAGCACTTACTTGAGGCCAAGTGATTTTCGTGACGCCATGGCGTAACAAACATTAAGATTGTTTGGTGAACGGGTGGAAAGTGCGTCACTTTCCCAGATGACAAATTAGACTGGCCAAAATCAAGAACTGTTGTGAATGACATTTAAGTCGTGGTCAAAACAGCAAAAACAGGGAGAGTTATTTTTGATTTTTAATTGTCATCTGCAACTTCCTTTAATTTGGAAGATAAGTTCTTTAAAGGAATGTAATAAAGGGCAACCCAAGGATCATTTCTATTGAATTCTGTTCAATACCTTCTGAGATGATTTTTAAAGGAAAAGTTTACGGACGGAATGACGTACGGTTGACAAAAAAGCCAGCTTGCCTTCGGTCAATGGAGCTAAATAACTTCGTTTTTAGGGAAAAAAAGATGGTGGGACTAAGAAATTGTTTCATTTTCCTAAAAGTTTTCTCCAGCCTTTTTTCAAGACGGACATAAAAGGCAGAATTGAGAGGGAATGATATATATCTGAAAAGTGATATATTTATAACTTGCATTTATATGGAAGAAAAATTAATATTACTATATTTTCACGACACGATTTCTGGAGTAATTTTTGTTCTTTGTAAAAGTCTCGAGATAGGGGAACATATTCTGTAAACTTGAAGAAGGGAGGCTATAACGAACAACTAGTAGTTTACATTTTAATACTGTATAACTTAATACATAACCAAACTGCGATTATTTAATCCGTCATACAACAAAGTACATTTCATTACATAAAGGTATAAGCACCAAAAATTGACGTCTCGAAGGCCGCGCCAACTGACTTCAGGCAGAGCAGTACAATTGTGATAAATTTACTCTGTAAAATATGTGGTAGGGGTCATAACATCGGAAGCTGGTCTATGGCTGGTGATCTATACGTCATCACTATAGCTTAACACATTCCCACAAGACGAATTTTCAGACTGGTCCAAACTGAAAGAAGTTTAAGACGACAAGTCTAAGTTAATTGAATTTCAAACATCTTTGTCATTTACGATAGAAAACGTTGTGAACACTGAAGAGGTTGCTTTTTATAAGCAATTTCTTCAGGGGAACAAAAATCGGAATTGTGTGGGAATGCATTAAATAAGCTGTAGTAATACACTTATAGATGTACAAGTTATAGAGAGTGTTCAAATGTCAATTTTCCCCATGTTTAGACAAAATTAACCTTTGATCACTCACTATAACTTGTTCATCTATACGCCGACAAACATACACAATTCTTAACATAAATACAATGTTCAATAAGTTAATTATTTGATTTGTCAATCGATATTTTGATTGACAGCTTTGAAATCATTTTTGCAACAAACGATAAATCAAAACCAAAAATCTTCTAAATTTGTAAAAGATTCGGATCAAATGGTCGAGAAAACTATTATTTCATTTGAAAGTAGTAAATAGTTGTCTACTTTTAACAAACCTAAAAACAGAGCTGATTAACCCGTTTCCACACACTGACGCTTTCTGACACCCCTCAAGAAAATCAATTGGGAAAACATTGTGTAAAATGAATTACTTGAACCAAGCAATTTCTCCATTTTACACAATTTTTAAAACCAAAAAGTGAAAAAAATAAAAAAATCCTGAAGTTGAAATTGTTGTCTGCAAATCTTTTCAATTTGGACCAGTCTACAATTTTACTGTCTGGTAATGGGTTAAATGTGATTCATGAGATACTAGAAAATTCTAACATGCCATTACTGGTATTCAAGCACCTCTAGTTACGGCCTGGTAAGTTAGTGCACTATGACAGGATTCTTTGATTGATTCAACTATTGTAAGTCTACACCAATCTGAAATCAGAGTGAAACCAAGACCTGCAAAATTTATTAACATATACTTCGGAAATGCAAGAAAGCATTTACTTCCTATGCCGCTGGTAGGTTGGCAGCAATAGTGACTAGTAACCACTTAGTGCACATACACCTTATTGTCTTTTTACAGCAGTCAAATTCACTCACTATTTCATTTTTGTGCTATAGAAATTCACTCAAGATTGCTTTGTCACCTTAAAGCTGTCAGACTTTTAACTAACAGCACAATTAGAATGTGCACTTCTTATTTATGTGTTTACCTGACAAAATCAACAAGGCCCTTAACCCATTCCCACACAATGACGCTTTTAAACACCCCTCTATATAAAACCTTTGGAAAACATTGTGAATAATGAAGAAATTGCTTGTGACAAGCAATTTCCTCATTATCCACAATGTTTTCTACCCCTAAAGACAGAGATTTGAAAAAAATCATCAATCTAAAATTGTCGTCTGCAACTTCTTTGAATTTGGACTGGTCTAAAATTTTGTCGTGTTGTAATGGGAGAAAGCATTCATTACTAAAGCCATACATGTGATTAGCTGAACAATCCCCAATTCACAAATGAAAGGTTCTGTGAAACGACAGTTTGAGATAATAAATTGACCTGGATGAAGTTCAAAATGCATTAAATAAAATGTTTGAGATTTTCACCTCTCGATTTGAAGAGTTATAATCTCTTGAGATACCCTCTTGCAAGATCTTTCAATTAACGTAACAGCGAAACTAACTACGGGTAACACTTAGCATATATCATCAGATATAAAGCCATTCCTACCCAATCCTTCCATTTTACATATTTGAGAAAAGGTTAAAGAAAACAATGTAGAAAAAGAAGAAATTGCTTGTTACTTGCAAACTCTGCATTTCTCCATAATCTCTATCCAGAGAGGCATATTCTACCATATTCTACCAACTTGAAATTGTCATTTTGAACTTCTTTAACTTTGGGCCAGTCCTACATTGTTTCATGTGTTAATGTGTTAAATTTGATAAAATCAAAATGAAGCTACCTTTACTGTCACATAATTAATGATTGAACAAGCAATGGCCCTACATTTCTAGACCAAGTAAGAATGTTAACCCCTTCACACACCCAGTTTTTGACGCCCCACATAAATCAAGGGGACCATGATGGTCCTAAATCACTCACCTGAACTGTCTGCTGTTAAAAAATGCAACTAGCGGCAAATAACTATAATCAGTTTCATGAAGATTGAGACAAAACTGACTTCTAAATTGTAAACAAAGAAATTGTCATTACGGCCCCTTTTCCTGTGTTATCCTATAGAACCTTCCCATAATCTATAAGGATCATCTTTATGACCTAACAAGTATCCTGACCAAGTTACATGACGATTGAGCCAAAATGATGACCTCTAGAGTGTTAACAAAGAAATTGTCATTAAGGCCCCTTTTCCTGTGTTTTCCAAAATACCTCCCTATAATCTAAAGGGTTCATCCTTGTGACCTAACAATTATTCTGGCCAATTTTCATGAAAATTGAGCCAAAATTGTGGTCTATAGAGTGTAAACAAAGATGTCATTGAGGCCCCTTTTCCTGTGTTTTCCAATAGAATCCTCCAATAATAGAAAGGGTTCATCCTCATGATCCAACAATTATTCTGACCAAGTTTCATGAAAAAAGAGCCAAAATTGTCGTCTATAGAGTGTAATCAAAGAAATTGTCATTGAGGCCCCTTTTCCTGTGTTTTCCAATAGAATCCTCTTATAATCGATAGGGTTCATTCTCATGATCCAACAATTATTTTGACCAAGTTTCATGAAAATTGAGCCAAAATTGTGGTCGATAGAGTGTAAACAAAGAAATTGTCATTGAGGCCCCTTTTCCTGTGTTTTCCAATAGAATCCTCCAATAATCAATAGGGTTCATCCTCATAATCCTACAATTATTCTGACCAAGTTTCACGAAGATTAAGCCTTAATTGTGGCCTCTATAGTGTAAATAAAAAATTGTCATTGAGGCCATCTGTCTTTTCCAATAGAATCCTCCCATAATCAATAGGGTTCATCTGCATGACCTAATAATTATTCTAGTCAAGTTTCATGAAGATAGAGCCATATTTGTGGCCTCTAGAGTGTAAACAAAGAAATTGTCATTTAGGCCCCTTTTCTTGTGTTTTCTAATAGAACTCTCCCATAATCAATAGGGTTCATCCTCATGACCTAACAATTATTCTGACCAAGTTTCATGAAGATTGGGTCAAAACTGAGCTCTCTAGAGTGTAAACACTTCAATTGTTGATGCCGCATGCCGCATGACAGACATTCAACGATCACAAAAGCTCACCATGAGCACTTTGTGCTCAGGTGAGCTAAAAAGCTTGTGGAAAATGAAAAAAATTGTCACAAGCAATTTCTTCGTCATCCACAATGATTTTTTTCTAAACAGACAAACAAATTGCAAAATTTCGCCTGCTTTAAATTGTTGTATGTAACTTTTGTTGTGTGGTAATTGGATTAACAGTGGAAATAATTTTAAACAAGAGGGCCAGAATTGCCCTAAAATTGCTCACCTGACTAATGTAAGATGATTCAAAATTGAAATTGGCCCAATGGTTACTGAGGAGAAGATGTTTAAAGATTTCAAAGTCAAAAACTGCCCTACCCTTCCAAGCCCTTATTTGGTCATCAATCAAAATTCTAGAACAACTTTTGAAAAGGGTCACTCAAGGAACATTCATACCAAATTTGGTTGAAATTGGCCCAATAGTTACTGAGGAGAAGATGTTTAAAGATTTCAAAGTCAAAAACTGCCACGCCCATATTTGGGCGTGAAACCAAATTCTGCAAACAACTTTTGAAAAGGGTCACCCAAAGAACATTCATGCCAAGTTTGGTTGAAATTGATCCAATGCTTACTGAGGAGAAGATGTTTAAAGATTTCAAAGTCAAAAAAGTGCCTGACCCTGCCACGCCCATATTTGGGCATTAATCAAAATTCCAGGAACAACTTTTGAAAAGGGTCATCAAAGGAACATTCATGCAAAGTTTGGTAGAAATTGACCCAACTGTTACTGAGGAGAAGATGTTTAAAGATTTCAAAGTTAAAAAAACTGCCACGCCCATATTTGGGCATAAATCAAAATTCTGCGAACAACTTTTGAAAAGGGTCACCCAAGGAACATTCATACCAAATTTGGTTGTAATTGGCTCAATAGTTACTGAGGAGAAGATGTTTAAAGATTTCAAAGTCAAAAATTGCCACGCCCATATTTGGGCGTGAAACGAAATTCTGCAAACAACTTTTGAAAAGGGTCACCCAAGGAACATTCATACCAAGTTTGGTTGAAATTGGCCCAATGGGTTCTGAGGTGAAGATGTTTAAAGATTTCAAAGTCAAAAACTGCCACGCCCTGCCACGCCCATATTTGGGCATAAATCAAAATTCTGCGAACAACTTTTAAAAAGGGTCACCCAAGGAACATTCATGCCAAGTTTGGATGAAATTGGCCCAATGGTTACTGAGGAGAACATGTTTAAAGATTTCTAAGTCAAAAACTGCCATGCCCTGCCACGCCCATATTTGGGCATAAATCAAAATTCCACGAACAACTTTTTTAAAAGGGTCACCCAAGGAACATTCATGTTAAGTTTGGTTGAAATTGGCCCAATGGTTACTGAGGAGAAGATGTTTAAAGATTTCTAAGTCAAAAACTGCCACGCCCGGCCACGCCCATATTTGGGCATAAATCAAAATTCCACGAACAACTTTTTTAAAAGGGTCACCCAAGGAACATTCATGTTAAGTTTGGTTGAAATTGGCCCAATGGTTACTGAGGAGAAGATGTTTAAAGATTTCTAAGTCAAAAACTGCCACGCCCGGCCACGCCCATATTTGGGCATAAATCAAAATTCCACCAACAACTTTTGAAAAGGGTCACCTAAGGAACATTCATACCAAGTTTGGATGAAATTGGCCCAATGGTTACTGAGGAGAAGATTTTTAAAGATTCCTAAGTCAAAAACTGCCACGCCCTGCCAAGCCCATATTTGGGCATAAATCAAAATTCCACAAACAACTTTTGAAAAGGGTGACCCAAGGAACATTCATACCAAATTTGGTTGAAATTGGCCCAATGGTTACTGAGGAGAAGATGTTTAAAGATTTCTAAGTTAAAAACTGCCACGCCCTGCCCCGCCCATATTTGGGGGTCAATCAAAAATCCGCGAACAACTTTTGAGAAGGGTCACCCAAGGAACATTCCTACCAAGTTTGGTTGAATTCCGCCCAGTGGTTACTGAGGAGAAGATGTTTAAAGAATTGTTGACGACTTCCGACGCACGACAGACAAAAGGTGATACCAAAAGCTCACCTTGAGCACGTTGTGCTCAGGTGAGCTAAAAAAGAATACTACATACCAAATATCAATGTTCATGCTAAATGCTTTCAGAAAATATATCCTTTTATAAGACTTTTGTCTTTGTTTCTTTTTGATATAGGGTGCACATGGGTGGAGCTAAATATGAGTCTTGGAGCATCATATGAATAAATCAGCAGAGGTCCACCAAGAGATTCTACATACCAAATATTAAAACTCGAGGACTTCATATTTCAGAGAAAATTTTCTACATGTTTCATCGTCCCCATTTTCTTGCCATGGCAACAATAGTTAAGAGTGGATTTCATCAATACACACACATATATATATATATATACATGTGTGTATGTGTGTATGGTTCAGGAAGAGAAGAGGTTGAAATAAACACATCATATGATGCTACAGCAGGACATGTGGCAATAACAATAGCTCTCATTGACAAGCAATTTCTCCTTTTTCTAGCAATGTTTTTACCGCATTCTTCATTTAATTTTCAATTCAAATGCATTTAAAATGACATTTTCAAACTTTTCAATGGATTAGAATGTACTTCTAATGCTCACATTTATTTATTTGAATGCAATTGGCCTTAATGCCACTTTTACCAGAATTTCATTCATATTGTGGCGGCTGGAGAGCATCACCATTGCTTCCTGGTATTTCTCACACCAGTACTACCACAACATCCTTTACAAGTCTTCAGCTTCTCATCTCACAAAGGTCATAATTATATGCCAAATAGATTAGAAAACATGGTGAGACTTGAAATTTGTCAGAAACACAGATGCTTCTGCTTAGAATCTTGTCACATTACCTATAGTTGTGATCTTGAACTTTGGAGTATTAAACAGAACTTTATGTACGAAACTAGTACTCCTCAAGTGGAACAACTGTGCCAACTTATTTTGAAATTGATCCATATATGTAGAAGAAATACTCCAGACAAAGTCAATTTTTCCACATGACCTACACTTGTATCCTTTAACTTGATAGTATCCAAAAATACTTTATGTATGACAAGGAGAACATCTGTGCTTAGTTATTTTGAAATCCATTCACAAATGCAAAAGATAAGCTCCAGACTGTATCAAGGTCAATTTTGCCACTTGACCTTAGTTGTAGCCTTGACCTTGGGAGAATCAAATACTACTCAACACATGCCACTAGTATTCTTCAATGGGTAATAACTGTTCAGTTATTTTGAAATCCATCCATAGATATGTAAGATACACTAAGACAAGGTCAAGGTCAATTTGTCACTTGGCTTTCAGTGGTGACCATGACCTTAGTAGTATCCAATAAAACTTGATGCACAGAACTAGTGCTCGTCAAGGGGAACAAATGTCTTATTTTGAAAACGATCCATCAATGTAGAAGATGTACTCCAGACCTGAATTAGACACACAAATGCACCAACAACACAAGGACAACTGTAACTCTATGTCTGTCTCCATTACATGACAAGGGATTAAGAAGGAAAAAATGCTGTGGGGCATCAAGCTTTTTCTCCTTTTCTCACAGGGTTGTAGCTATCTTTTGAAGTGCATAAGAACATGCGATTGGTAATGACCACTCAAGCAAGATAAACTGTTGTCGAATAACAACCCATTCTCATACAATGACACTTTTGGATGCTCCCCCCCCCAAGACAAAAGCTTTGAAAAACATTGTGGAAAATGAAGAAATTGCTTGTTTCAGGCAATTTCTTCATTTTACACAATATTTTCTGCCCTAAAAGACCAAGTTTTTTTAAAATTCCATGTACTAAAACTTGTTGTCTGCAATTTCTTCAAAATCGGACCTGTCTAAAGAATGTTCTTTTGGTAATGGGTTAATATTGCCATTATTTGCATAATTGAATAAACTCAGCAGTTTTTTATTATCAGCAGCAGATTTTACAATATATACTTTTTCATCATGAAAGAAAATAAAAATTCAATATTAACACAAAATCATAACAAACTGACAAGATATAATTCTTCTCAAAGAAGACTTTCTTTATCAAAATGTGAAATTTAGAAAAATATTTTGCCTTCACCCATTCCCACACAATGATGCCTCTCAAGATAATAATTTGGGAACATATTGTGTAAATATAAGAAATTGCTTGAACCAATCAATTTCTTCATTTTCAACAATGTTTTCTACCTAGATTATTGAAAAAATCTTAAAATCCATAAACTTTAACTTGTCATATGCAACTCCTTTTAATTTGGACCAGTCTAAAATTTTACTGTCTGGTAAAGGTTTAACCCATTACCAGACAACAAATTTTAGACTTATCAAAATTAAAGAAGTTGCAGACGACAATATTTAGTAAACAAATTTTTTGAATCCTTGTCTTTTGGGGAGGAAAATATTGTGGATAATGAAGAAAATGCTTGTAACAAGAAATTTCTTCTTTTTCAATGTTTTCTAAAGCTTGTTTCTTGTTGGGGAACCAAAGAGTGGGATTTTGAGGTTAATTGCGGAAGACATTCAAGAAAATGGAAGACTTAACACCAGCCCTTAATTTCTTAATCATTCCTAGATGGAAAAATTATTGCAGATAAGGCCTTTTCACAAAACTTAAGTATGTGGTAAGACACCATATAATGTGTAAAAAATTGTACAAAACAAGATAGAAAACATTGGATGAAAAGGAGAAATTAGTTGCAACAAGCATATCCTTCTTTTCTTGTTGGGGAACCAAAGAGTGGGATTTTGAGGTTAATTGCGGAAGACATTCAAGAAAATGGAAGACTTAACACCAGCCCTTAATTTCTTAATCATTCCTAGATGGAAAAATTATTGCAGATAAGGCCTTTTCACAAAACTTAAGTATGTGGTAAGACACCATATAATGTGTAAAAAATTGTACAAAACAAGATAGAAAACATTGGATGAAAAGGAGAAATTAGTTGCAACAAGCATATCCTTCTTTTCTAAAATGTTTTCTCTAAGATTTGTGTAGAAATGGATCAACTTCTTCAACCCATTACCACATGACAAAATTTTAGCCGGTCCAAATTTGAAGAAGCTGCAAGGCACAAGTTCTAGTAAACGAAATTTCTAAATTCATAAATATGTGGGTATATAAAACATTGTGAATTTAGAAAAGAAATTGCTTGTAAGTTGTAACAAGCAATATTTTTTCATTTTCCACAATGTTATCCTAGGCTTCTTCATTCAAGGGTGTAAAACGGCGGGATTGTGTGAGATCGGATTAAGGGATGATTTATGGAGTGCTCTAAAATTATAAATATACTGGCTTTAAATCGTGCATGATAACAATATCAATTTGATTATTCTATTTTAAATGATAAATAACAAGTAAAGACCAATCAAAATATACTTTCATACTTATTTAGAGCCAAACTTATTCACTTTCCCCCTTTTTGTCATTCAGTAAAACAATCAAATCAAAGCATGTTTCAAAATGTCAACATTTTCCATGTATTTTGATATGTTTCTAAAATGAGAAGAAAGAAAAAAAAAAAACCTAAAAATGTGTCACAGACATGAATGCCCTGGCATAATTGCTTGTCACATGACCTTTAGTTGTGACCTTGAACTTGGAAGAATCCATCAAAACTTAATAAAACAAGAGACGTCAGAGACAGATTACATTCCCCGAATAAAGTCCTGCCAAAATGTTTAAGATAAACAGGAAAATGGATCGAATGGACTGACAGACAAAGATGTGACTTTATGCTTACACTAATCCAGATGTGCAAAACTTTAATGTACGACTTTGAGCTGTAATTTTGACCTTGGAGTTATCTGAAAATAAGTTGCAAATGGCATATCATTTCTACTCATAATAGAGAACAACTATGCAAAGTAATTTCAAAATTGATCCGTAATTTTCGGAGCTATGCTCCAGACATACTCAATTTAATGTTTGACCTTGAGCTGAAACCTTGACCTTGGAGGCCTATGATTTTTCCCCAGATGAAACATCTATGATATTATGATAGAGAACAATTGTGCCAAGTTATACTGAAATCCATACATAATTGAAGAAGCTATGATAAACATGTTTGATTTTAGTGTAAGACCTTGATTTCTGACCTTGGCCTTGGAGGTATCTTATTTTATTTTCATTGATTGACTGAATGAGATTTACCACCACTTTTAACAGTATTTCAGTCATATTGCAGCGGCTGGAGCACCTAATTATAGATTCCTAGTATTTCTCACACCAGTACTACCACTACATCCTTTACTAGGCTCCAGCTACTACCCCACTTAGGTTTGTGATCATCAACCCATTCATGAGAGACAAATGAGGGAACGGATATTTGCCCCACCGTTGACCGAACCCATGACATCACATTGTTAAAGATTCAGAAGAGTCTGATGCACTACTGACTGCCCTATGACTGCAGCACTCATTTTACTTTCAATGGCACATATGCTTGTGACAGGAAAGAATTGTTTACAGTTATTTCGAAATCCATCCACAATTTAAGAAGCTTTGATTCAGACATGCTTAATTTTAATGTTTGACCTTGCCCTGTTACTTTGACCTGGATTGGATTTTTATTTTCAAATGGTACATCTATTCATGATAGAGAACAATTGAGCCAAAATTCTTTTGAATTCCCCCCCCCCCCCAAAATAATGGAGCCTTGTTGTGAACAAGGTTAATTTCAATGTTTGACCTTGAACTGTTACCTTGACCTTTCAAAGAACTGGGAAATATGCGTCGGGAAGTATCAGAAGAAATTCTCATGTGAAGTTTCATCAATTTTAGGCCAAGGGTTGTTGAGATATGGAGGTAGACGGACGGAATGACAAAGACATATAAAGAGGTGGTTATACGCTTGCCCTTCAGTGAGCATAACTAGAGGCTCTTGAGCCGCTGTATTCAACCACAAAGGGAATAAGCCCCCCCCCCATAGTTAAAGCCACGTTTCTTGTTCTAATCAAAATTCTTTGATGGAATCTGATAAAAGTTCACCAATGGATCATTTCTGTGAAATTTTGTTGAATTCTGTTCAGTACTTTCTGAGATGATTTTAAATCAAAAGTTTATGGGCGGACAGACAGACAGACTCCGGACTTTAGCCAGTGGAGCTAAAAACATGACACTAGTACTGTTCAAAGGGAATAAATGTGCGAAGATATTATGCTCCAGACAAGAGTATGACACCTACACCCACCTCCCTACACATGGACAGAAGTAACTCTATATGCCTGTCACCATTACATGGCAAGGACAATATAAAAAAATCAAGCCGACCACGATGGTCCTATATTACTCCCCTGAGAATGATGGCTAAAGGCTTTAAGATAAATACAATTTATCACAGCTATACGCCTAATTATTTAGAGAAGAAGATTTCTGAAGGTTTTCTACTTTAATTCTACAAATATAACACTCCCACAATACAGCTCTTGTTTCCAGAGCACGGTAATTCTTTGAAGTATTTTGGAAGAAGGTCAATAGGCATTGATACAAACCAAATATCAAAGCTCTAGGCCTAATGGTTTAGGAAGATACGATTACAAGATATCCTTCTTTATTCCTTTCTAATGTCAGGGATCACACAAAAAGGGCTAAATTTCAGAGTACAGGAATTCTTTACAGTATTATGGTAGAGGATCAATAAGTATTGATTCATACCAAATATTAAAGCTCTAAGACCTTATGGCTTGGGAGAAGATTTTCAAAGATTTCCTTCTTTATTTCTATGTAAAATCAGGGAAATGGCTTATATTCAGAATAAGGTAATTCTTTGAAGTATTTTGGTAGAGGGTCAATAGATGTTGATATATACAAAATATCAAAGCCTCAAGCCTTATTGTATGGGAGATTTTTTTTTTTTTTTCACTTGGTTCCCGTGGCAACCACAGATCTTCATGGATTTCAATTCTTTGAAGTTTTTTTTAAAGACCATTACCTAAGGATCATTTCTGTAAATTGTGAACAGACGGACTGTGACCGATCACAATAGCTCACCCAGAGCACTTCATGCTCAGGTGAGCTAAAAACAAGGTTGTAATTTTTTTATTTTTTTCAGTTTTGTGGTAAGGATACATATTGGAAAAAAAAGAAATTGCATGTTACAATTATAGACCAGTCCAACTTCAAAAATTCGCAGACCAGAAATTATAGTTCATATAATTTTGAAATCTTAAACTTAATTGATAGAAACCATTGTAGCAAATGACAAAAAAATCTTCCATTTTCTACTATGTTTTACAAAGATTTTTTTCTTCAAGGTCTTAACAAGCAGGATTCTGTGGTAACATCTTAATAGCCTTATGCAGTTTAATTAACCTATTCCCACACAATAGACTTTCAGACCAGTCCAAGTTCTAAGAAGTTGCAGACGACAATTTTAAGTTGATGAAATCTTTAAACTCTTTGTCTTCCAAAGCTTTCAAATTGAGGGCCTTTAAAAGCATCATTGTGTTGGAATGTGTTCAAAGGAGAGATAGCATAGACCATGGTTAAACTGCACTAGGTTAGCTTCTTTGATGCAATTTAGATGCATTAAGAATAGTTTTTAACATATACTTAGATAAACTCATGCAATGAACGTACAAATATAAAATCCTTTAGTCATTACTAGTTGACAATTTTACAAATATCCAAATTTAGAGATTGCAGATGATGATTTGAATAAAAAAAATATAAGCAATAAAGAGAAGTAAAAAAAAGGATTGGTCTGGAGAAGAAAATGAATTTAAGAAAATTAGAAAACATTTCCTTAGAGTTTTTTTCAATAAAGATTTTCTTTCAAAGTTTGGCTCTTGTGAAATTGCTATAAATTAAAATTCAGGCACCCTTAATGGTATCACAACAAAATAATGATTAACATAATAACTATATGCCTAGTTTACACTAAGAAATAACACAATTTTTGTCCTTTTTACTTTTCCTTCTCCGTACTGGCCTACCCATAGTTGCACTCCTGTTTTCAGGGAAACCAAAATTGTCGACATAAGTTATTCTAGGAGCCCCTTTGTTTGGACTATCATAATAATAGTCGAAATAATCCTCTGAATCACTAGAACTTGAGCATGTACTACACGAACAACTGTCTTCAAACTGATCCACGCCACGATCCATTGACATTGATAGTTCTGACATATGCGAGTTATTTTGGTTTGAATTTTTCAAAATCTTTTTACGTTCATGTTCATTGTTTTTTGTTTGAGTATTGATTAAAGAGGCCCGTCCTTCAAAACTCCTACTACGCGGATATCTATTGTGATGATTGTGGTGGTGATGATGTGAACGTCCATTTGGTCGAGTGATTGGGTTCATTTTCTCTTCATCTGGTAATGGTAGACTGTTACGATCCTCTACTGGAGGGCTCACTGGGATATCCCTCAGTTCAGGAAATGATCTGTTAGCACTAGATTTTGAACTGTTTGGTTTTGATTGGTTGAATGATTGTATAAAGTTGGTGGGCACTTCAGGATGATAGTAATTTGCTTGAGGATTACCACTGAATTTAACACCAAGATTCCTCTCCGAGCCAGATCGACTCCGACTTACACTCCGACTATTTGAATCACAATTACTGTCCCTATCAGAACCAGCCTTCACAATAGAGTCCGTTGTTAGATCAGGCATGGAAAGTTGTGATAACCGCTTCTTCTTGGCATCATGTAGGGGTAGAGCATCCATTAGACCATCCATATTGATTTCATATCCAGACATTTCTAGCCTAGATTTATTAGCAGGTTCATACATACCTGGGGCATAGACCTCACTATTACTACTGGTGGCATATCCCTGGTCTCTATCTGAGGAGGGTAAACTCTCTGGTATGGTATATTGTTGACGAAGTACCTCCTGTAAGGCCATTACACTACTCTCTTGCATAGCATGACTTACTGGAGAACCAAGACGAATATTACTAATATCCTGCATATAGTCTTCAGGTCGTCTAGGTGTCTGAGTGTTCACAGATCCAGCACGAGAACAAGCAGCTGAGCAGTATATGACACCATGTTTTGGTAAAAAGGGTTGACCTAATAATGATTTTTGACAGGTGTGACACTTAAAACAGTTTGGTGTGGCATGCCAGTGCTGTCCTTCATGTGTCATCTGACCTTGATCTACACCAATATGTTCTCCACAGGTATCACAGAATTCAGCGAACATTCGCTCAAAACACACACAACAAAATGGACGGGATTCCCTCATAATATACCTCTGTCCACCTAATTGTGTGTCACACTCAAAACAAGAGAAATGTTTCATATGCCAACTCCTTCCTTCAGCTTCTGTACATTCATCAGCAAATATGATCTGAAATTCAGAATATTTAACCATTAACAGACCTCAAAATTTATACTGGTCCAAATTCAAAAAAGTATTAGACGACAATTTTCGAAATAAAAAATCAAAATGAAAAATAATCCACTACCAGTGTTTTTCAGTGCTTTAAAACCTTGATAATAATCCAGTTTTATCAGCATGACATTGGTTAAGGCCGTTTTCTCCCTCTGAGGAAGGAAAAGGGTTTAAACAATCCATTGTGTATTTTGTCACTATAGCAAACAAGAGCCTTCCGAATATCCATATACAAAAGGAAGATATGAGTGAAGGTATCTGAAAAAGCATTTTGTGTTTTTCTGATTGATTTCAACTCATGTTTGTACACATATTGAGACTGAGTCGAATGCACCCAATTCTCCATCGGAAACTCTTGTTGATCTTCAGCATTAACAGTTATATGCACACATGCTGATGACTAAACTTGACAGATGATTTCTTCATTCTCTGTGACTGAGCTAGTTGTTTGAATGGCTAGCGAAAGTTAAAACGTAATCACTGACGTCATAATTTTATGTAAACAAACCTAAAATTGTGGTATGTAACAATTTAAAATATCAAAACTTCTTTCATGAATTGTATGCTTAATGAGTAGACATATTTAGATTTTGTGATTTCAATTGTCATATTCATTTATGCTCTTGGGCCTCTAGTATGTTTTTCCTGTTTATTCTGTTGTGTTTTTTAGGGGAAGATAAGGCTTTAACACATTTACCTCATCACAAGCAGCACATCGCGGTTTAATGAGTTCTGCATGATGACGTCCACAATACAGATGTCCGTCTCTGTAGAAATAGAT
Source organism: Fragum fragum (assembly GCA_946902895.1). Lineage (NCBI taxonomy): Eukaryota > Metazoa > Mollusca > Bivalvia > Cardiida > Cardiidae > Fragum > Fragum fragum. Next base: position 35,913,102 of record OX336371.1, read on the forward strand.
CAGATCTACCAGTAACTCATCACATGTCAAACACACAAAACATGAAGGGTGCCAACAATGTTCGGGTCCCATCCTTGACGCAAAAACTGCAACATCTCCACCAGATATCAACATGTTACACTGAAAATAGAAAAGAAAAATATCCATTCATCAAAATAGCATTCATATTTTTCTTTGAAAATCCTTTTTTGTTGTCTTTGGGAGACTTAAATAAATAACTATTGTGCAATGAAAAGAAATTGTTCTTAACCTATTCACACACAATGGTGCTTTTTAACGGCCCTTAACGTAAACAATAGAGAAAGCATTGTGTAAAATGAAGATATTGCTTGTAACAAGAAATTTCTTCATTTTCCACAATGTCTTTTATAGCAAGTTAGTTAAAAAAAATCTTAAAATTTCACACTTGTTATCAGCAACTCCTTTGAATTTGGACCAGTCCAAAATTTTGTCATCTGGTTATGGGTTAATAAGCATTATTTTTACTTTTATTCTATGAAAAAGGTTTCTTTTGACTGAATACCAGCCAATCCAGACATTACACCCTTGTTGTATTTTTTTATAGTGATGAACATTGTGATCATAACAAAATATACTGCCTAAAGGTGCTATTTTAACAACTGGCTCTAGGGATCAAGGTATTTGATTCTGCTGCAATCACTCTAAGGAAGTTTCATTTGATTTCATGTAAGTTAAATTCACAAGACATTTTTCATGAAGTTCTGTATTGCTTTGACATAGCATCATATCACAAAACCAATTCAAATTTATTTGTTCTCACAATGACAAATATTTGATGAGAATTTCATACTGTTTCATCTATAAAAATGCATGTGAAAATTCTGGGCTTGTACTAGCATTTAAAAATGCAGAGTCAATGAGTCCTTGACAATGATTTTGTAGGGGTCAAAACTGTTTTTGAAAGGGTCAAAACAACAGAAACAGTGAATAACCAGTAAAAAGAAATAAGGGTATATGTGCCCGCAGACATCTTATTCATGAAGATTCACTTTTATACATCTCTTTATAAAAGCTAGCAATTCATTTGTAAATGTTTAACAGTTCATAAGATGCATCAAAGAAAAATTGAGGTATCAAAATACATGTACTCTGCTTTGACTCTTCAAAATTTTGATCCTCTTTGGAGAAATTTCTTGTAGAATTTTTTAAGGGTCAAAATAGTGAGAAGACTAAAATACTTTTGAGAGTCCAAACATTGGTTTCAGAGTCCTGTCATGACACAGAAGAATAAAACAAGAGGGCCAGAATGGCCCTAAAATCGCTCACCTGACTAATGTAAGATGATTCAAAATTGAAATTGGCCCAATGGTTACTGAGGAGAAGATGTTTAAAGATTTCAAAGTAAAAACTGCCCTACCCTTCCAAGCCCTTATTTGGTCATCAATCAAAATTCTAGAACAACTTTTGAAAAGGGTCACTCAAGGAACATTCATACCAAATTTGGTTGAAATTGGCCCAATAGTTACTGAGGAGAAGATGTTTAAAGATTTCAAAGTCAAAAAAGTGCCTGACCCTGCCACACCCATATTTGGGCATAAATCAAAATTCCAGGAACAACTTTTGAAAAGGGTCACCAAAGGAACATTCATGCAAAGTTTGGTTGAAATTGACCCAATGGTTACTGAGGATAAGATGTTTAAAGATTTCAAAGTTAAAAAAACTGCCACGCCCATATTTGGGCATAAATCAAAATTCTGCGAACAACTTTTGAAAAGGGTCACCCAAGGAACATTCATACCAAATTTGGTTGTAATTGGCCCAATAGTTACTGAGGAGAAGATGTTTAAAGATTTCAAAGTCAAAAACTGCCACGCCCATATTTGGGCGTGAAACGAAATTCTGCCAAACAACTTTTGAAAAGGGTCACCCAAGGAACATTCATACCAAGTTTGGTTGAAATTGGCCCAATGGTTCCTGAGGTGTAGATGTTTAAAGATTTCAAAGTCAAAAACTGCCACGCCCGGCCACGCCCATATTTGGGCATAAATCAAAATTCTGCGAACAACTTTTAAAAAGGGTCATCCAAGGAACATTCATGCCAAGTTTGGATGAAATTGGCCCAATGGTTACTGAGGAGAAGATGTTTAAAGATTTCTCAGTCAAAAACTGCCACGCCCTGCCACGCCCATATTTGGGCATAAATCAAAATTCTGCGAACAACTTTTAAAAAGGGTCATCCAAGGAACATTCATGCCAAATTTGGTTGAAATTGGCCCAATGGTTACTGAGGAGAAGATGTTTAAAGATTCCTAAGTCAAAAACTGCCACGCCCTGCCACGCCCATATTTGGGCATAAATCAAAAATCCGCGAACAACTTTTGAAAAGGGTGACCCAAGGAACATTCATACCAAATTTGGTTGAAATTAGCCCAATGGTTACTGAGGAGAAGATGTTTAAAGATTTCTAAGTTAAAAACTGCCACGCCCTGCCCCGCCCATATTTGGGGGTCAATCAAAAATCCGCAAACAACTTTTGAGAAGGGTCACCCAAGGAACATTCCTACCAAGTTTGGTTGAATTCCGCCCAGTGGTTACTGAGGAGAAGATGTTTAAAGAATTGTTGACGACTTCCGACACACGACACACGACGGACAAAAGGTGATACCAAAAGCTAAAAAGAGGACCATGATGGTCCTAAATCGCTCACTTGAGGCATCTGCAAATTACAGTACTTTTTTGTATAAAAAAGACACAACTTGAGCAAAATAAATTAAACAAATATAAGATTTTGGGCTTTGTACAAAACAATCCAGTAATGCTTTAAAATGAAAATGAATGCCTTTGGCTTCATAGTTTAATCGATTACCAAACTATCCCAGATTTTGTCACCCTCAGGTTTAAAAAAGCATTGTGAGAAAGCAAGCAATTTCTCCATTTCTATTTAAGAAGAATCCTTTCAATGCGATTTATGCAAATTTCAATCCCAGCGCAGAGACATTTTCCATCCTAAGAGCATATTTTCCTGTAACATAGTACAAAATTATTTAGTTATGCTACATACCAAATATGAATGCCCTTCATCTTTTACTTCAGAAGGAAAAGACTTTTGAAGTTGCTCTAATTGGGTGTTTTCCAAAATTTAGGACCTCTGGGGCAGTGCCATGTTTTATCCCAGGGCTAAGATTTTAGCTTACATAGTAGAGAACCATCTGGTTATGCTATAAATCAAATATGAATGCCTTAGACTCAGTAGATTGGGAGGAGAAGACTGTTGAACATGGTCTAATTGAGCATTTGTACGAACTTTGGACACCCAGGGAAAGGTTGTTTTTTAACCTACAGGCATAATTTAATCAAAACTGATAGATAGCCAGGCTATGCTACACTCAAAATATAAATGCCCTCCGCCTTAAAATGAAGAATTTTTTTCAACATACTCAAATTTTGTGTTTTTCCAAATTTTTGGACCCCTAGTCAGGGCCGTTTTTGACCCTTGGATGAAAACTTTTTGTGCTATAGTACAAAACCATCTAGTTATGCTACATACCAAATATGAATATCCTAGACCTTATAGTTTAAGAGGAGAAGCCTTTTGAAATTACTCTTATTCAGAATTTTTCCAAACTTTGGACCTCAGGGGCGAGGCTATTTTGACCCCAGAGATTAAATATTTAAAAACTTGGTAGAGAACCATATGATTAAGCTCTTTACAAAATATAAAGGCCTTTGGCCTTGTAGTCTATGAAAAAAACAACATCAAAGATTTACTAAAATTTCCAATTTTCATATGCCGCGGTTACCAGAGTTTTTCACAGAATTAAATTCTTTTAAAAACTTTTAAAGAACTTCATCCAAGGAACATCCCTGCAAAGTTTCAGCTTGATTGGCCTAATGGTTTAGGAGGAGAAGATTTTTAAAGATATTTAAAGAATAACTAAAGATTCCCATTTTCAAATGCCACGGCAACCAGAGTTTTTGACGGAATTAAATTCTTTTAACAACTTTTGAAGAGCTTCACCCAATGAACATCCCTGCAAAGTTTCAGCTTGATTGGCCTACCAGTTAAGGACAAGAAGATTTTTAAAGATATTAAAAGAATATCAAAAGATTCCAATTTTCAAATGCTGCGGTTACCAGAGTTTTTCACAGAATTAAATTCTTTTAACAACTTTTGAAGAGCTTCACCCAATGAACATCCCTGCAAAGTTTCAGCTTGATTGGCCTACTGATTTAGGGGGAGATGATTTTTAAAGATTTTTAAAGAATTACTAAAGATTCCCATTTTCAAATGCCACGGCAACCAGAGTTTTTGACGGAATTAAATTCTTTTAACAACTTTTGAAGAGCTTCACCCAATGAACATCCCTGCAAAGTTTCAGCTTGATTGGCCTAATGGTTTAGGAGGAGAAGATTTTTAAAGATATTTAAAGAATAACTAAAGATTCCCATTTTCAAATGCCACGGCAACCAGAGTTTTTGACGGAATTAAATTCTTTTAACAACTTTTGAAGAGCTTCACCCAATGAACATCCCTGCAAAGTTTCAGCTTGATTGGCCTACCAGTTAAGGACAAGAAGATTTTTAAAGATATTAAAAGAATATCAAAAGATTCCAATTTTCAAATGCTGCGGTTACCAGAGTTTTTCACAGAATTAAATTCTTTTAACAACTTTTGAAGAGCTTCACCCAATGAACATCCCTGCAAAGTTTCAGCTTGATTGGCCTACTGATTTAGGGGGAGATGATTTTTAAAGATTTTTAAAGAATTACTAAAGATTCCCATTTTCAAATGCCACGGCAACCAGAGTTTTTGACGGAATTAAATTCTTTTAACAACTTTTGAAGAGCTTCACCAAATGAACATCCCTGCTAAGTTTCAGCTTGATTGGCCTTCTCGTTTAGGACAAGAAGATTTTTAAAGATATTAAAAGAATTACAAAAGATTCCCATTTTCAAATGCTGCGGTTACCAGAGTTTTTCACAGAATTAAATTCTTTTAAAAACTTTTGAAGAGCTTCACCCAATGAACATCCCTGCAAAGTTTCAGCTTGATTGGCCAACTGGTTTAGGAGGAGATGATTTTTAAAGATTTTTAAAGAATTACTTAAGATTCCCATTTTCAAATGCCGCGGTTACCAGAGTTTTTGACGGAATTAAATTCTTTTAACAACTTTTGAAGAGCTTCACCCAATGAACATCCCTGCAAAGTTTCAGCTTGATTGGCCTTCTCGTTTAGGACAAGAAGATTTTTAAAGATATTAAAAGAATTACAAAAGATTCCCATTTTCAAATGCTGCGGTTACCAGAGTTTTTCACAGAATTAAATTCTTTTAACAACTTTTGAAGAGCTTCACCCAATGAACATCCCTGCAAAGTTTCAGCTTGATTGGCCAACTGGTTTAGGAGGAGATGATTTTTAAAGATTTTTAAAGAATTACTAAAGATTCCCATTTTCAAATGCCCCGGTTACCAGAGTTTTTGACGGAATTAAATTCTTTTAACAACTTTTGAAGAGCTTCACCCAATGAACATCCCTGCAAAGTTTCAGCTTGATTGGCCTACTTGTTTAGGAGGAGATGATTTTTAAAGATTTTTAAAGAATTACTAAAGATTCCCATTTTCAAATGCCACGTCAACCAGAGTTTTTGACGGAATTAAATTCTTTTAACAACTTTTGAAGAGCTTCACCAAATGAAAATCCCTGCTAAGTTTCAGCTTGATTGGCCTACTCGTTTAGGACAAGAAGATTTTTAAAGATATTAAAAGAATTATAAAAGATTCCCATTTTCAAATGCTGCGGTTACCAGAGTTTTTCACAGAATTAAATTCTTTTAACAACTTTTGAAGAGCTTCACCCAATGAACATCCCTGCAAAGTTTCAGCTTGATTGGCCAACTGGTTTAGGAGGAGATGATTTTTAAAGATTTTTAAAGAATTACTAATGATTCCCATTTTCAAATGCCGCGGTTACCAGAGTTTTTGACGGAATTAAATTCTTTTAACAACTTTTGAAGAGCTTCACCAAATGAACATCCCTGCTAAGTTTCAGCTTGCTTGGCCTACTCGTTTAGGACAAGAAGATTTTTAAAGATATTAAAAGAATTACAAAAGATTCCCATTTTCAAATGCTGCGGTTACCAGAGTTTTCACAGAATTAAATTCTTTTAACAACTTTTGAAGAGCTTCACCCAATTAACATCCCTGCAAAGTTTCAGCTTGATTGGCCAACTGGTTTAGGAGGAGATGATTTTTAAAGATTTTTAAAGAATTACTTAAGATTCCCATTTTCAAATGCCGCGGTTACCAGAGTTTTTGACGGAATTAAATTCTTTTAACAACTTTTGAAGAGCTTCACCCAATGAACATCCCTGCAAAGTTTCAGCTTGATTGGCCTACTGGTTTAGGAGGAGAAGATTTTAAATGAAATTGTGGATGGACGGACGGACAGACGGACGGACGACGGACAACGACCAATCACAATAGCTCACCTAGCACTTTGTGCTCAGGTGAGCTAACAACACAGTATGCAAAAGGACACATTAATGATGACTCTGTGAAAACTTCATCAGATTTTGGCTTGAAGAAGGAGTTGCTCTCACAAAAATTCACTATTTTTTTTTATATGAATGCCCCTTTTTCTGTAACACAGCTGAATATGGCAAAACTGCAACCTTATGCCACAAGTCTGTTGATGAGAATTATTCTGTGATAATTTCATACATATCCTTCAAGAATTTTAGAAGTTGCATTCACAAGAAGTAGACATGCCTGCAGTTAAATGGTTAGACAGAACATTTTTTCAGAAAACAAATATAATACTAGTGAAATTGTTTCCAATTCTATCTACCAACCTGCTCAAATTTAAGATACAAGCAATTGCTTCTTTTCTCATGATGTTTTTACCATAATCAGCATTTAATTTTGAACTGACATGATTTGCAACCTCTTTCAACTTGGCCAAGACCAAATTTTGGTACATAATGAGTTTTGCCTTATAGGACTAGAATAACGGTTATCTTAACAAAATTATTAACAATTTTTAATAAAGACTGGATCATAGAACAGAATAATTCATCAGATATTAATTTCCCCACCAATATCTTCAAATGCATAAATTTCAAAGATATAGAAACTAATGGTTTAAAGATGCACTGACTTCCTTGATTAAGTGGAAACAAACTTGATCACATCTACAACAAATTTGCAGATTGAGTTCTTTCCCTTGTATCGTGAATATTTGCCTTACGAACCCAAACTATGAACAAGTCCTACACTAAACATTTTACAGAAATTTGTGGTTCACTAGGCAACAAACCATCTCCTGAGACATGTGAAAAGTATTAACCCCAAAAAGTGACACTTTTAAACGCCCCACAGGAAAAAACATTGGGAAAACATTGTGTAAAATGAAGAAATTGCTTTTGACAAGCAATTTCTTCATTAAACACATTGTTTTCTATCCAGAAATTTGAAAAAATCTAAAGTTTCATAAACTTAAAATTGTCGTCTGCAACCAGGGCTCTGCAGAGTGGGCGACTCAGGCGAAAAAGTCGCCTGGTTTCATAAAACTTCGCCTGATTTGCTGATCAAAGCGAAGTCGAAGTCGCCTGGAATTTTCGGGAAGTCGCCTGGATACGATAGGTGATAACCAAATCTGGCCCAGTGGCTATAAAAGTAGGGGACGGTGTGCAATTATACAACTGTCCGTCGGAAGCCCTTTGATCGTAAATCAAGCGTGTATCGATACTGTAGTCGCGAGGCCAGCAGATTATCAGAAATAGGGATATGTAGTCAACATGCTTGCTTCATTCACACCTACGCTGATTGATTTCGGCAATGCTGTGTATACTCTCGGCACTAGAAATCTTTATTTAAAATCCTTTCCCTTCTTAAGTTTTAATTATTTCTGTAAATTAAGTTATCATCAGTCTACGAGATTTGTTGCTTACTTTCACATAATGAGAGTAATGGCCGACATTTACCGACGCCGTGTCATTTACCAGAAGTCAAAATGTTTTTAAAAATTTGAAACCTTGATGAAAAATAATTCTGCCAAAAATCTACATAGAGTAAATTAATTTTTCATTAGAATCCTTCAATTTGAGTTATCTGCTTTAATTGTAACAAGTGAAGAAAATTATGGCAAACAATTTAAAGGCTTCTACGGTCTTTTCCTGAGATTTTTGTTATGATACATTCTATCCAAAAACTAAATTTCACTTACTTGTGTTGGTAATAATTCCTTTAAATAACATGTAATCCTATAAAATGGAGCAAATTATCCTGTGTTAACTTTAAACCTCTGCATGTACAGAGTCTGGTTTTGTGTACTGAGCAGTAACCCTTACCCTTTACACACTATAACTGGCTTAATCACAGAGGACCTATTTTGACCAATTACTGACAATTTTTATCCATTTATATATTATCAGGTAAAGTGGACAGACTTTAACTCATTACCACACAATCCCCCATTTTGACATCTTGAAAATGTTTTTATGGGAAACTGTGGAAAAAGGAGGAAATGTTTGCAGCAAGCAGTCTGAATTTTTTCTTCTGGTAATAGTTTGATTAAATACATGTTGTTACAATAAAATCTTTTCTCATTTTCTGCTTCAAATAGAAACACTACTCATTTCATTCAGACTGCCTATACACTATTTGCATCTTTTTTATTAGTTGACTTTTTTTTCATATATGAATCTATTATGAAATATTAAAAAAAAAAATTCAGAATCAAACTCTTGAATTCTAAAACAACAAAAAAAGAAAAATACAAAAGTATTTGTTCACAGGAATAAGATCTTTATTGAGGACTGAAAGGATAAGCAGTATTTTCTATGTTTATTGCATGATACATAATATAAAATGGAACTACTGGTACTTGGTTGTAAAGCTATTTTATTTTCTGATAGAAATGAGTAATACGCGCTAAAACTTAATTTTTAACACGATTCACTTCTCCTGAAAGTCTCACCACTTCTCCCCATTTTGAAAAACTTCTCCCAATTCTCAGACTAGTGAGAAGTGACTTCTCCCCCAATTCTGGGAGTCTGCAGAGCCCTGGCAACTCCTTTCAATTTGGACCAGTTTTAATTTTGTTGTGTGGGAATGGGATAACCCTGGTTAGACAGCACAGGTTGACCAGTGACAAAATTTTTGTTGTTAAATGAATTCCTGAATCCTGACAACCAGATGGTGTAGACTAAGACAAGAATATTCCAGGTTCAGCATGACACTTTTTATATGATATTGAGTTAAAGCATTTCCACACAATGACCCCTTTGTCTGCTCCTCAAGAAAAAAGTTCAGGAAATCATTGTGAAATCATTATGGGAAATGAAGAAATTGCTCGTGACAAGCAATTTCCTCATTATCACCAATGTTTTCTATCCAAAAAGACAAAGATTTCTTAAATTCCACCATCTAAAAATTGTTCTCTGCAACTTCTTTCAATTTGGACTAGTCCAAAACAGAATTTGTCTGGTAATGGGTTAAAGAAATGAGAAACTAACCTTTGAGCACACAGCACCCTGCATAGTTAATGGTAAAGTTTTGACATTTCCACGTCCCAGTGCTTCTCTCTTCCTCTGTGCACTGAACATGCGCAGCTCATGTTTTTCTTCCTCGCTTAAGCTGTTACAGTAACGGACCTCATTATCATGGGGTGGTAACTGCTGTAGTAACTGGCGCACTCGATATTTCTCACCGGCGCTGTTCAAGTACGGGACTTTGTCTTCTGGCAGGGCTCTGAAGTACTGGTGGACCTGAAAGTAGAGAATTTGGATGGTCAATTAGTTTGTATGTATGAGGTTTAACACAGTTTTGAACAATCATTCAGTTATATCTCTTCAAAGTCCACTTCTTCATGAGCTTCCTAGGTATCACCAGCACCCAGCTGGGACTCTGAAATATCTTGTCTAAGGACATACCAGTGGCTAGGTTTACAGGTGGGATTGAACCAACAATTTCTCTCAGATTATTAGAATACACCTTAACCCCTGAACAATGATAATAGAATTCACAAAACAATGTGGGGGAAAGAAATGCTCCTTCCCCAACTAAGTCTTCTAGTCCCAATGCAAAAATATTTAGCAACTCAAAGTTGGTAAAGGATATGATCTTTTTCAAACAATGTATTCATTAACCTCTCTCAATTTGACTTACCTGGGGCTTTTTGTCATCAGGGAAAGGGTTACTTCAAAAAGGAAAGCAATTAAGTTAACAAGCATTTATTTAATGTGTCAGGTAATAATACAAATATCACCTAATCCATTACAATAACTCAGATTGCACAATTGGGTGTGTTCATTATCACAAACCAGTAGTACTTCTAGTCTTTCTCTCTAATTTTTCTGAATAACAGACTTTTTTTCAGATTTTGTAGATTAAATACATAGGGATTGTCTAAATCCTATTCTCACAAAGTGATGCCTTTTCACACCCCTCAAGAAAAAGGCTTTGAATAACATTGTGGAAAATTGGGAAATTTCTTGTAAGTAACCCAAAGAGACAATGATTCTTTAAATTCAATAAGCTAGAAATGGTTGTGTGCAACTTCTTTGAATTTGAACCAGTCTAAAATTCTGTTGTCTAAGATAAATTATGATAGAGCAATGTAAGATTCTAAGTTATGCTGGTCAAATATACAATCACCAAGTAACAGCTTTTGGAAAGAATAGCCTTGACATTTGATATTGACTTGTAATTTGTAGACATGTAAATAACCATATAGCTTTCATAATTTGCTCTTTAACCCTTTCCTACACAATAATGCTTTTTGAAGCCATCTAATAAAAAGGCTTTGGAAATCATTATGGAAAAAGAAGAAGTTGCTTGTAACAAGCAATTTTTTCACTATCCAGTAGGACTGTATCCTCAGTGCTTTATAACCAAAAAGAGAATGATTTTTTAATTTTCATTGAATAAGAATTGTCTTCTGCAACTTCATTCAATTTGGACCAGTCTAAAATGTTGTCTTCTGGTAATGGCTAAAAGTATTCTAGCCAAGAAAGATGGAAAGCATTAAAATAATATCTAGATAATATACATGAAATCTAAAAAATCTTATAATTTTGTATATCTAGAAAGGGACCTTTTGTCAGTTTACGTTACCTTTCGAGTGCCATTGGCTTGAAGTATAACCGGTAGTATGAATAACCTGCAGATTGCAAATCAAACACAACCTGTTTTTCAACCAATTATCCTCTCAATATGCACCAATAAGCCATGATTTATTATATTATATTAACCCCATTAATGATACAGATGCTGGATTTCACAGGCTTTTCAACACTGTAACTGAGAATTCAATATTTTACAGGTCTTTTTCCCCACAGATGACAAAATTCAAGACAAGACCTAATCATTCAACCTATTTGTACAAAATCTTGGATTATGGAATCCTGAAAAAATAAAGCTATGGAAAACATAGGGGAGTGGGGATAGCTGAGAAGTTGCATGTAACAAGCAAACCCCCCCCCCCCAATTTTTTCAATTTTAGAAAGTCAATAGATAGTAATTCATTACCACATCATGGCAAAATTTGATGTACTGAATAAATTGCTATTGCAACATTGCAATGTATTGCAAGCATTGTGGGAAAAAAGAAAGTATATAGCTTTTCCTCTTTTCCCAAAACATTTTCTTTAGTCTATTTGGTTCAAATTTTGCTAGCGCTCCAGTTTTTCATTCACCAATGGGTGGATAATCGTAAACCTATGTGGGATAGCAGTGGAGGCTAGAAAAGGATGTAGTGGTAGTACTTGTGTGAGAAATACCAGTTATCCATTGTTAGGTGCTCCAGCCGCCCACCGATATGACTGAAATACTGCCAACGGTGGCGTTAAACCCCATTCAGTCATTCAACCAGTTTTTCAAAAATAGAGACCTGTCCAAATTCAAAGGTTTCGCAAATTAAATTTTAAAGTGAATTCAATTTAAAAAATAACCATTCTGTAGGTCAGAAAATATTTGGGTAAAAGAAGAAATTGCTTGTTACAAGCAATTTCTTCCTTCTCTACAATGTTTTCTCAGTTATAAAATCACAGGGAAATAAAAACCAGGAAAAGGACAGGAAAGGGTTAACCAGTATTTGAAAATCTGAAAGCCATGATTTAGTTATATAGAAGCTTTTTTGCATAGAGATATAGAAGCTACTACAAAGTGATAGTCGGATATTATGTGCCACAGAGAAAAAGGTGAAATTAGTGGCATGTTAGAGTATCTATGAATTGTTATGATAAAAGTGAGATTTCCAGCTATGTATTAACTGCCAATTATTAATGGTGGGCATCTATCATCGTTCCTAGAGGTTACCGTCTTAATTAACCCCGAGTCCATTATCTTGTCATGTACAATACTGCTTGTTAATCTACAAAATACTTATGAAATCATCACAAGGGTAAATTTAACCCGTGTCATGCTGAATAAAATCACAGCTGCATTCAAATCAAAGGGCTGAAAGCATTAACCCATTCCCACACAATGAAATTTTAGACTAGTCAAATTGAAAGTAGTTTCAAGTAGATGGAATTTTAGATTTTTTCACAATTTTGGATAGAAAGCATTGTGGCAATGAAGAAATTGCTTGAAACAAGCAATTTTTTCATTATTCACAATGTTTTCCAAAGCTTATTTCTTGAGAGGTGTAAAAAGGAGGGCTTGTGTAGGAATGTGTTGATAGGAAGCCCCTCTGATTGTGGATCAATATTTATTTTCTTAACTAAATCAGGCTTAAATTAAATGTCAAGGACATTGTGTAGACTAAGTATGTTGAAGCTGACCTTAGTCTATATCTCCTGATAAAGCAAAAATATTCGGGATTCAGCATTTGCAAGGGCCAATGAATAGCCCACTTGAAAAAAAGACATGTAAAATCCTTTGAGTCTTTAAGATGACAAAATTTCAGAATGGTTAAAATTGAAAAGGAATTCAGGCTACATTTACAAATGTATTTAAATATAAATTGGGTTTAGAATGAAATATATGTGTAAAAACATGTTCGCAAAAACAATTTCCCCTCTAAAATATTGTTTTGACATATTTTGCACCAGTGTGTTAAACCTTGTTTTACTGAATAAAGTCCTTCATTTTTCTTTATTCTTTTTTTCTTTAAAAGCATAAAAATCAAAGCACTTAAAGCACTGGAAGGCTTCAAGATTGAGCTCAACTGTTTTTCGAAAAAAATATTTAACAAGAAAACTATCACTAATTGTGATAAAAACCCTGCCCTTATATTTCAAAATTTCTGTACATGTAATTCTCAATGCCAACTTGTTTTTTCAGTATAACCCCCCCCCCCCCCCACACACACACACACCTATGTCTGAGGGGTATAATAACTCTGGCCAAAAAGTGGCTAAACAGACTAACATCCAACTCCATGCAGTTACAGTATGAATTTTGTCATCTTTCCAAATAGACTATTATGTTCAGCATAACAAGGATTAATTTGACTGATTGTGCCATTTAAGGTCAACAGTTTTTTTGCTATTATTGCAAGTTTCCAATCACAGATTTTCAATTTAACTTTTCTCCAAAATGTACAGCCACAGTATTCATTCAAATTACCCTTTCTTTCTTTTTCCCACAATGTTCTCCTGGTATTTTTTCTTCAGCTAAAAACAATTGTAGAATTTCTGAAAAAGGGGCTCAAGGTTTAACCCATTGACAAAAATTATTAGAGTCCCTACTTTCAAATTCTGAGGCAATAAAAATCTGGCCAAATGTATACCCCCTCATATAACTGTCAGTAACTGCTGATGAGCACAATGTGCAAAACTCATCTCATTTTGTACAGACAGGTATGACTTTTATTTTCAGTTGCCATGGTAGCAGTTCATTGTAGTTTTTATCATACTCCTCTGGAAAGATGATCAGATAGGAGTCAATAGCATTTCTAAAATACATCGTTAAGCACTCATTATAAATTCATATAGAGATGCTCAACTATTTTTAACCCATCATCTTTTTATTTCAAAAGACTGTATTGCAAAGTCTGATCATATGACTTCGTATACGCTTGTTTTCGAGCCCAATTGCAGAGAGCAAGACATGGTTGTCACTATGACAAGTCTGTGTATGTGTGTAAGTCTTTTAGTCTGTCTGTCCAAATTTTTCCGGACAATTAATCCTACATTTATTGATGGATTTCAAAATAACTTGCCACAATTATTCTCCATCACAATGAGTAGATGTGCCATTAGAAAGAATTTTTGGGATAGTTCTAATGTCAAGGTCATAGCTTAAGGTCAAACATTTAAATTGTGATTATCAAGAGCATTTCTCCTACAATTATGGATGGATTTAAAAATAAATTGGCACAATTATTCTCCATCAGAAGTAGATGTGCCATTTGAAAGGTTTTTTTTGGATGGCTTAATTGAAGTTCAAGGTCAAAGCTCAAGGTCAAACACTAAAATTGATGGTCACGGTCAAGTTGTTGGTCAAAACTTTGCGGGCTCGACAGCACTTGTCTTGGGACAACTATATTGTATCTAGTTATATATGCACATTAACTTAAATTTCAAATTTTCAACATTTTAAAACTAATTTCTGTTTTTTACATGCTTAAGGGGAAAACAAAACACCCCCAATCCCCCCAAAAAGGGGGGGGGGGAGAATGACAATGATATGAGAAAAAGAAGAATTGCCTATAAGACATTCTCCTTTTCTTACAATGTTTCTCAACTCTATGTGGCACTTATTTTTGTTTTATAATAAAAAACAATAAGATAAAATCTAGTACAATTCCTTTGATTTTAGCTAACAGAAAAAGTCATGTAGTAATGGTAAAGGACTATTGTAAATGCAATCATTTTCAAGTTATGCTTGTGAATTTAAACTATCACCATCAGGCAAATTTTTAGACTTGTCCAAATTCAAAGAAACTGCAAACAGAAATTTCAAAGAGATAGATTTTTTTATTTTCTATCTTGTAGGGAGAAAAAATACTATACAAGCAGATCCTTTATGCTCTACATAGTTTTCCCAAACTTTTTTCTTGAGGGGTCTAAAAAAGGGGGATTGAGTGTGAATGGGTTATCCCACTCAAAACATTCTCACATTTTTTACACCTCTCAATAATAAAGAACCCATTTTGGAAAATGGAAAATTACTAAAAATCAACAAGCAATTGTTCATTACTCACAATGTTTTCTACCCAAAAGGACAGATATGTTCAAAGTTTCATCAACTGAAAATTGCCCTCTGCAACTTCTTTAAACCATTATTAAACAATGGTACTTTTGGACAGCCCTTATGTAAAGGGACATAGGAAAACATTGTGGAAAATGATGAAATTGCTTGTCACATGCATTTTCTTCAATTTTCATAATGTTCTCCACCAAAAGATAAAGAATTTTTGAATTTCATCAACTGAAAAAAAAAATCCTTCAATTTGGCAGAGTCTAAAATTTTGTAATCTGGGAATGTTTTAAATTCGAACCATTCTGTTGAGTGGCAATCTGTTTAACCCATTCCCACACAGTAACACTTTCTGATACCCCTCAAGAAAAACAAGTGGGAAAACATAGTGTAATATGAAGAAATTGCTTATAACAAGCAAGTTCTCCTTTTTTCACAATGTTTTCTACCCAGAGAGTTAAAAAAATCTTAACTCATCAACTTTGAAATTTTGCTGCAACTTCTTTCAATTTGGACCAGTCTGAAATTTTGCCATCTGGTAATCTGTTTAACCATTTATAAGCTGTCACTTCCTGAAAGAGTTGTTGTTGTGATTGCCTTTTTCTTCCCTTTAAATATAGTATAATTCTCATCACAACTTTGAAGAGTTTCATTTAACCCATAACCAGACTGCAGAATTTTAGATTGGTCCAAATTGAAAGGAGTTGCAGACGACAATTTAAAATTTATGAAATTCTGATTTTTTTGACCTATTGTGTAGAAAACATTGTAGTTAATGAAGAAATTGCTTTTAAAAAGCAATTTCTTCATTTTCCACAATGTTTTCCAAAGCTTTGTTTTGGGGGGGGGGGGTGTCTAAAAGCGTCAGTGGTAATGGGTTAAAGTTTCTGTATAATTTGCACAACAAAGAGGCCGTATAAAAGTCTAATTTCTTATTATATCAAATGAATAACAGCAAGAAAGAGATTAATTTAAACTTAAAAGTGTTTGCAAGAGCAAAGCCCTTTTAAACACATTCCCACACAATTCCACTGTATTACACCCCACAATACAGAAGCTTTGGAAAACTTTGTTAAAATAAAGAACATTGTTAGTTACCAAGTTGCCCAGTCACCCATGGCTCCTATTTTGGGGGCTTGGCTCCTGATTTTTGGAGAAAATGCCCATACTCCTAATTAAATTGCAGATTATTTGGCCGTAAGGGACCCTAAATTGAAATTGTCTTTTTCCCTGAAGACAAAGATTTTTTGAAATTTCATCATTAAGAAATTGTCATCTGCAACTTCTTTGAATTTTGGAACAGTCTACAATTTCTACATTTGGGAAAGGGATAATGTTTACATACTTCATAGTTTCCTCTTCTCACCATATGTTAGGTAATTAATCCAATATGTATAGAGACTGATTGCTCCTGTTTATTTGTCAAAACACAATTAACAAGGGTGTTGAAGGGAATGTTAAATCTTTCTCAAATAACATTGTTCTTTTTATTAAACCCTTTGCCCAAATGAAATATATCCATACAAATCAAATTGTCAATATTCACTGATCACTAAGTCTGTGTGCACCTGACCATTCAAAAACCTGGTCAGGGCTTGAAAATACTTAAAATTTTAACTTGTCCTGCATAATAAGGAAAATATGGTGTTGCATTAATTTCCTGAATTCAAATCTTTAAAATCCCACTTGTTCCAGCCAATAAACACAAAGAAGAAAAAACTGCAGGACAAGCAGAGAACTACAATTTTCAAACCATGCTGGTAAAGATGATCACCGCAAAGCCATCATTCATTTGAGCCGTCCTTGCTCTTTAAACTTAGGTGCACTACTCATCACTTGCCATTTAAATGCTTATTATGCATGTTCAACATGATGTTGTAATAACTTTTTTAAATGTCGGAATTAATGTTGGCCTTGCTAGCGTGCAAACCCCCGATTTAGTAAAGACTGCTGTTGATAGAACAGATTATTTTAAATTTCTGCCGATTGCCTGGATTAAAAACAGAAATACTATGACAAAAATTTTTTTGCATGATGGAGATTACGACATGTTGATAGCAAAACCATGTACTTATTTTCACTAAAATATTCTCTTTTTTAATGGAGATAAAAAGACATTTTGAATTAAAAAAAGAGATATTTACCTCTTTGTAATAATCTGTCAATTCTAACTTGTCTCTCTCCTGATTCTTCATTATTTTATATATTTAATTAATAATGATATTTTTAATTGATTACCCTAATCAGATTTACAAATTCTACTGTAAGAAAGTATCATTAAAGCATCTTTAAAGTTTGAATGATAATTGTGAACTTGAGAAAAAGTACAAATTCCTTTACAAGTCCAAATATATTTCCATAAAGACCACAATCCACATACAAAGTTACATCACACAATAAAGCTGGTGAATGTCTATCCACCAGAGTACATGTCTGCACAATCAGGGCCATAAATCTGTCCCCTCCCTACAATTACTGTCATAAGGTCCCAGCCCATAGGTCACATGACCTCACATTTACCTGGCAACCCTGCAGGACCATTTATACATCCATTCTTTACCATGCATGTGCACATGTATTGCACTGGTGGACAATAATAAAAAACCTTTTGAATTTTAAAATTTCTATAAAAAAAAGACAGATTTTTTGTCAGTTAAAAAAAAAATCAGTGGTGTGGGGTTCTATTTTTCTTTTTTTCCTTCTGCATACCAGAAAAATAATATTGTACCATTGCCCAAAATAATGGTTGATTAAATGGCAAGATGAAAAGTCTCCACAACAAATTCACTTTAGTAAATCAAAGAGCACGTAAAATTATGCGTTAGTTGAAATCGAAAAAGATTACAAACTAGTTGTAATATAAAAAAATATCTATCAGATAATTTTTACATATTGTGGGTCAAGAAGCTGTTACAGCAACTTATCTCCCTCTACCGCAATGATTCGTCTGTGATGTTTTTGGAAGGGTTGTTAGGGGCCTCAGATTATGTGGTAAAAGTTCCATCTTCTTTCACATTACATTGTTTTTATTTATACATTTACCTTTCCCCTTTTTTTCAAAGTTCATATAGGCAATAGGCTAAGGGAGAGGTGATAGATATTTATTCTTATATGACCTACAGTAGACAGTTTTATGGCTTTTTTCACATCTTATAAATTTTAATGTAATCAAGGTAGCCAAAACCACAACACTTGGCCTTATCAACTAGCCATTTTTTACAATTTGACACTAATATGATAAATGTTTAACCTGCTGGTTTTTCATTTTAGTGGAGAAATTTTGCTTCATTATGTATAAATTATTCATAGAGGTTATTTTCAAGAAATATTCTGCAAAATTCAAGTTTACCAAAATTCCAGCTGAGCCAATATCTGCCCCTATAAAGACTTGCTAAAAAATGTTGTAAAACCTTTGTACAATTCTGTCCAAAAAGATTATATAAACTTTATCAAAAACTTTTAACCCTTTCCTGTTTAATCCCTTGGTTTTACATCCCAATGTTTTTAAACATGAAAAAATATTGTGAAAAAGAAGAAATTGCTTTTTTCCACAAGATTTTCTACCCTACTGATTGATTATTTTTCAAATAAAATTGATAGTAAATTGTCATCTGCAAAACCTTCAAATTAAGACAGGTCTAAAATTTCACAAAACAGGGTTAACAGAATGTAAATGATCCTTTACCCAGTGAATCCAGTCTAAAAGTCAAAGAATTTGATTTTTTTTTTCCAAATTTTAGGATAAACTATGTCTTATTCACAGAAATGAAAAAAAATGTCAATTTCTTAAAAAGTGACAAAGATAAATCTGTTTTTGCACATTAATCCATTACTGGACATTATTTTTTAGACTTGTTCAAATTTAACCCATTCCCACACTATAGAATATTTTGACCAGTCCAATTTGAAAGAAGTTGCAGATAACAATTCTTGTAACAAGCAATTTCTTCATTCTCCACAATTTTTTCCAAAGCTTTTATCTTGAGGGGAGTTTAAAAGTGTCATTGTGCAGGAATAGGTTACAGCAGTTTTTGAAACCTGTATTGGAGGTCGGCAACACTATGGCAAATGAAGAAATTTCTTGTAACTTGAAATCTTTTCATTTTCCACAATGAACTCCAAAGCTTTTTTTCTTGAGGGATGCAGCAATAATCAGACAATTGTGATGTCAACAAAACATTGTAATTTTTCAATGTCATAAAGTAACATCATTAAGATTGGATAACAGATCAGATATAATCTTTATAATAATCAACAATGGCCTTTATTTTCACATTTTGTCACAACACTTTCATTTGAAAAAAATCTTTCTAATCTCTAGCTCAAATCTTCTTTTTCATGCTTTTCAAGATCTTCAGAATAATTGGAAAAAATGTTTTCATGATATTTTCTATGCAAGATATTTTTTACACCTTCTATTTTAATTTCTAAATTTAGTTTGAGATACCATCAACATACTCAGTACTTTGAAATTGAATGGAGTCTGTTCTGATAGGGTGTTAAGGCCTAAGGTAATCCTATCCAAGACTAAAATTAAACAGGAAATCTGCAAATGAGATAATTTACATGTAGCAAAATACAAACTCATTGCTTCAATTATCTAATTAGAACTTAACACCATAAAATGGTTATCATCTTCTATCTTAATTAATATTTGTCATTTAACATCCTCAATACTTCCTTAACTGTTTTCATTTCATGGAACAGTTTAACCCATTCCCACAAAATCTACTTTATTACCCCCTCAAGTAAAAAAAAATTGAAAAACTTTGTGGAAAAAGAAGAGACAGCATGTTAACCCATTCCCTCATAATAGAATTTTAGACAAGTCCAAATTCAAAGAAGTTGCAGACGATAATTTCAAGTTTATGAAATATTAAAAATCTTTTTGGATAGAAAACATTGTGGATCATGAAGAAATTGCTTGTGACAAGCAATTTCTTCATGATCCACAATGTTTTCCAAAGCTTGAATAATGGACGTTTAAAAGCGTCATTGTGTGGGAATGGGTTAAATTATTTTCTGCATAAAAGGTTTTTTAAAAATCACAAACTTAAATTTGTTGTCTGCAATTTCTGTCAATTTGGAGCAGTCTGTTTTTCTGTATGGAAATTAGGGTTAATCTATATAGATATTTTTTCTTCCTTCTGATGCTGTCTTTTTTCCCTCTCACCTGATTCTCTCCATCTGTTTCTCATCCTATCTGCCTGACATGCACTGCCTCTAGCCTTTCTTCTTTCTCAAAAGGGTGACATCCCCAAATCTCTCTCTATTTTTTGCATTTTTTTACCGGTTTTGTAGGACAAAACCGGTATTTTTTGGATATATTATCAATTGGGTCTGTCTAATTTGACTTTGTCATCTATGAAACTCATAACCAGATTGGAAGAAGTAAGAGAAAGGGGTTTACAAGGTAATAAAACCCCGAGTTGAATTAAAATTGTCATGTGTCTCTTAATTCTCAATCATTTCACAGACCTACAAAAAGGCCTCTATGAATTCAAGCAATTTTCCAAGAAATTCTGCTTTCATCCCCTCTGAATAATTTTTATGATATAAAAGGAGTTATGACAAAAACAGCTAATGTACTGGATTCATGATTCATACATGGTCTATTGATTGATAAACACTCTTAGACAATCTTATGTAGGATAGGCAGAATTTTGGGAACTAGTTGTGCTGAATGGATGCTGAACCTAATAATATTTTTCAATGCTTTACTCTGATATCAAGAAAGTGGGATCCAAGGAACTTGACAGTCAGTGCGACAAGGTTCTTACTTTAAACCCATTGCCTCGCAACAAAATTTTTGAACTAGTATAAATTTAAAAAATTTGCAGACAATAATTTTCATATAATGAAATTCAAAAAATCTCTCTTTTAGGTAAGAAAACATTGTGGATAATGAAGAAATTGCTTGTTACAAGCAATTTCTTCATTTTCCACATTTTTCCCCCCAAAGCTTTCATTTTAAGGGGAGTTTAAAAGTGTCACTGTGTGGGAATTGGTTAAATCTAACTATAGTCATATTGTCAATATTTGATTTATAGCATTATAGTCATAGGCTGATAAAATATTTGACAGCTAAGACCATATAAGAGCTCATTTCAGAAAAAAAATGAAGACTTTTAGTCTGCACATATGTAAAATCTGATTCTAGTCCACATCACATGGTTGATGTAAATTACATTTGTTTATAAAATTAATGAAAGAAGAAATATTAAACTATAATTATGGTATTTCAGTGCTTTAATCCCTTTGATTTAAATGCTATTCAGAACAAAGATCTTATCCAGCATGACAAGGGTTAACCCATACCAGACAACTAAATTTCTAGAATGGTCTAATTCAAAGATGATGAAGGATAATTTAAAGATGGTGACATTTTAATCATCTTTGATTTTTTGGGGTAGAAGCATTGTGGATAATGAAAAAAAACTGCTTGTAACAAGCAATTTCTTCATTATTCACAATGTTTCCTAAGTTCTTTTTCTTGGAGGCAAGTATTGGAATGGGTTGACAACTTGACATATCTTCTTTTTCCACAATGTTTTCCAAAGACTTAATTTTGAGGGGTGTTTAAAGTATTATTGTGTGGGAATTTGTTAATACTGAATAGAACCATAATTTTGCGAATCTATAAAATTTGCCAATAATACCACACAATCATCTATTTAGACATACAATAGAAATACATTGGCATTCATGGAAGATATGGACAAGATGAAATTGGTTCTGTAGAGCTATTTCTTCATTTCTCAAAATGATATCTTCCCAAAGAGGCAAATTTCTTTCTATTAAAACAAACATTGGTATGTAATTCTCTGCAACCAATTTGAATTTAGACCTAAAATTTTGATGATTGGTAATAGGTTAACCAAATTTATTCATATAAATGGATTTATAACCATATATAGCCATGAGGAATTTTCTAAATGACACACATTGTGTAAATTTCAGAATACTCAATATTATTGCCAGAATCATAGAAAGAAGAGAATTTTCTTAGAAAGGTTCAGAAAGAAGGAACATGATAAAGTTTATGAGGCAAGAACTCAGCATGGATTGATTCTTTCTATCACTATCTGCCATTTTCATCAATAATTGCCAAAATGTAAATTTTCTCCCAAGAGCAAGGCTATCAGAATGAACTCTCTCAATGTAACAGGTTCTTTGATCAGTTTAGGTTCACTCTGGGACTCAGATTTTTAACCCTTTCTGTTTAAATCCAAATTCAGGATAAAAATCTTAACTTGAAACATACATGTATTTATACAAAATATTATAATTTACCAAGCACAATTCCTATCTATTTTCATGAAATAAGAGGCCCTTCAGCGCCTGATTTGCTTCACAAGCCTGTTATACTTATCATACAAAGAATTTGTTTTTTCAAACCCATTCCTACAGAACTTTTCTTAGACTAGTCAAAATTGAAAGAAGTATGTAGCAGAAAGGATTTTTTAGTTGATGAAATTTTGAAAATCTTAGTATTTTGGGGTAGAAAACATTGTGGATAATGAGACAAGTAATTTCTTCATTTTCCACAATGTTTTACAAAGCTTTTATGTTGAGAGGTGTTTAAAAGCGTCATTATCTGGAAATTGGTTAAACAAAGAGGCTACTCATTTAAGAAAAGAATATTTTTATTTTCAATTCACTTAACCCATTACCAGACAACAAATTTTTACACTGGGTATTAGTCCGAATTGAAAAAAAGTTGCACTTGACAATTTTTGTTGATGAGAATTCAAAAACCTGTGTCTTTTTTCTATTTTTTTCACATGTGTTTTCCAAAGTTTTTTTCTTGAGGGAATGGGTTAAAGCAATGTTTTTTAGTCTGATCAATATTTTTTACAGGAAATAATAAAGACTCACCAATGGATATCATTCTGTAAAAATTTAATGAAATCCACCGACTGTAAAATGTATTTTCTCAGAAGATTATTTTCAAAGTTTTAACTATAAACCAAATGTGGAAATAATCCCGCCATTAAAAGTCACATGGGGTAGAAAATATTGCAAGAAAAGGAAAAAAATTTCTTACAAACATATTCTTCTTTCCTTACAATTTTCTAAATATAATTTTATAGGCATGTAAATAAAAGGCTAATGCAGTCTTTCTTTTAACCCATTACCAGACAGCAAAATTTTACACCAATCCAAACTAATAGGAGTTACATACAACAAATTCAAGTTTATAAAATTTTAGATTTTTTCAACTTTCTGGCTTGAAAACATTGTGCAAAATGAAGAAATTGCTTGATGCAAGCAATGTTTTCATTTTACAAATTTTTTTCCTATAATCATATTTCCTGAGGGGAGCAAAAATGTGTTAATGATATTCACAAGAGATTATTCTAGGCAATAAATGCTAGTATAGACATTTTGAAACCAAAAATGGTTTACCTGCTAGTCTTTTACCTCCTGACCTGAATTTGGCCAATCTATCGAAATAGCTTAGATGCTTAGAAAGCTGAAAGTTGTTGATTTTTGTACTTATTTTTAAAAACTCTTTAAAAAACATTCAGACACCTAGAATGAATAATTTGAAAAAGATTGCCGTTTTTCCCTTCTTGCAATAATATTTTCTAGTCAAAATGGTCACTAGAGATAATACAAATAGGCATAAATCATTTTTATTCACCATACCTTATGCTACTTGCAAATTCAAAAGAAACAAAGCTTTACAATACTGGGGTCAATTTGAGCCAGGCATGACTATATTTACAATACAGAGTTCTCAGGTTTTAAATAACCAATTTTAGAGTCCCCTAAAATTGATAAGAAACTCATTCTTTTCCTGACTCCAAATATATTAGATGAGTACATCAGTTTTAAGTAAAGCTTTCATGAGCTATGAGCTATAACTTGGAACACATGACTCTACTTGTAAACTAATCCAAAATGGCAAAAAACACCCACAAGCATCATCAGGCAATGAAACTTGGCAAGTTTTTCCTAAATTTCACAGATTGCCAGTTATATTCTAGGTATTTTTGCGGTAGATTTTTGTGGTTCCTTTACAGTTTTCTCAACCATTGTATTGCTCTCCACCTTGCTTCAAGTAAATGCCAGATTCCCATTTTCAGCTTTTTTCTGTAAACTCAGAATTTTGAAGTTGAATCTTAGGATAATTAACCTTTTTACCAGACAACAAAACTTTAGTCTGGTCTCAAATTCAAAGAAGTTTCAGATGACAATTTTCTATTGGTGGACTTTTTTTTCTTTTCTTTACCAATAAAGTACAAAAACTCTAAAATTTCAGTAGTTCTATATTGTTGTCTGCACCTCCATTCAATTTGGACCTGTCCAAAATTTTGCCCTCTGGTAAGATTAGAATCTGGTATTGAAAGGGTTGTCCGTCCCCTTTATTGCCAGTGCTATCCCATGGGGTCAGATCAAAACTTTGTAAGTTCCAAAAATATATATTCATATATAAGTTTTACAATAATCCCTCATTAACCCATTCCCACATAGTGATGCTTTTGGCTCCTCAAGAAAAGGCAATCGGGAAAACAATGATGTAAAATGAAGAAATTGCTTGTAAGAAGCAATTTTTTCATTTTACACCATGTTTTCTATCCAGAAAGTTAAAAAAATCTAAATTTCATCATCTGCAACTCCTTTCAATTTGGACCAGTCTAAAATGATGTTGTGTGGGAATGGGTTAATTAAGCTAAAAGAAGAAGTATTCTAAATACAGTATCAGTGGTTGACACCATAAGCTGAAAACCATGTGCAAGTGCCACTTTGGGTCATAAATGTTAGCTTATAGAAAAACATCAAACAAGGGCAATAGTCCACGTGAAAATACATTTGAAAGTTTACATCAAACTTGATTGGCTAAATTGCTATTGGATAGCTGATATAACAAGTTTTCGGAAAATGTTTAGCTGTTATAATAACAAAGATGATGCAAAAAGCTCAAGGTTTTTGCAGACTAACTACAATAGCAATGATGAAAAAGCAATTTGAGGCTTTGCAACACAATAAGCAATATCTCAAAAGGCAAAGCTGCATAAAAAGATTGAGCCATTCGCAAACAAATTCTGCTTTTTATATCCCCCCCACCCCAAAATGCCCTTGAAAACATTGTGGAAAATTTAACAAAATGTTAATTTCTTTATTATCCACAATTTTCTCTACCACAAAAGACAGCAAAATATGCAATTCTATCAATATGAAATTGTTGTCTGCAACTTTTTCAATATGGACAAGTCCAAAATTTGGTCGTTTGGGAATGGGTTAAGACATCTTCTAAACATACTGGCTAAATTCAAAAAGTTTTGTAAACTAATCAAGGCTAGAAGCTTGATCTCAGAGATTTGCATTTAATGAGTACATTTCGAAGAGAAAAAAAGGGGGGAGACTAGACAAATTCTTTGCCGTCTGCTGTATTTTGAAATTTATCCCCAGATTATTCAAAGAAACATAAATATACCTGCAGTTATGTGAAAAATCTGCATCTCGGCCAGATTTCTGTCATAATAAATTCTGAGAAAGGGATGCAATCCTGTTAGTAATGGCCTTTTACCTAGAGGAAGCCTAATTTCACTTCAAACAACTGCAATAAAAGGCCTACCTAATTGTAAAAAGAGAGTTTGTGTTACAAATTATGGGGTTTTAATCTGTTCCAATAACCAAGTCCCACCTATCTAATACCTGTGTATTAATTCCTGCATACTTTTTATTTACCTGGAATGAGGATAAATTATTCTAGTATCATTTCCATATGTTTCTGTTTTTTCTGATATTTCTGTTTAACTCTCTTCAGTTGTTTTGATATGAAACTTGCAGGCTAAGTGTTTCCTCTCTTTTTTATAGCTAGCATTCTTGTAAGAAATTTCTTAGAGCATTGTAAAATAAAATCAAAAGTCTGTTGCCTCATATGATTTTAGAGAACAACTTGCAGATGAGACGCAGCACAATAATGTATGAATGCTTGTCCTGAATTTTTTAGCACAAGAATAATTAGAAAACTGAAAAAAACTTTCCTCTATTTTTTACAATCAGATGCTTCCTCTATAGTGACATCAACTATAGATTTTTAAGTCTGCAACCTATTGTGATTTGGACCATGTAACCTCAAATTGTACCTGGTCAAGAGCAATAGTCATCTTACAGTTAAAACAGACTTACCATAGCCAATTTGAGTATAAACAATCACCAAACAATTCTAAGTGAAGGTACATAATAACTATAGTCTTGCAGTGAACCACTTAACCCATTACCAGAGGACAAAATTTTAGACTGGTACAAATCGAAAGGAGTTGGAGACAATAATCTAAAGTTTATGAAATTCTAGATTTTTTCAACTTACTACATGTACTTAGAAAACACTGTGTAAAATGAAGAAATAGCTTGTTACAAGCAATTTCTTCATTTTATACAATGTTTTCCCAAATGTTTTTCTTGAGGGGCCTCCAAAAGCGTTACTGTGTGGGAATTGGTTCACTATTAAATCTGAACTCCAATCCAGGATTCATCTTCACAATGAAGTGGACATACAAGGTTCAGACAAAAATTCACAGAATATGCAAAGGACTATAAATTCATTATGGTAAGACACCTGCATTACAAAAAATGCTGCAAAAATATCTGACATACCTGAAAATTTCATTATCTGTCAGGATTAATTTTTAAAGCAGGTTAAATGTTTTCCCAAATTAACAAAAGGGGGATTGCATAGATACAATGTTTAAGAATGATCACAACATTGTGTCTAAAATTTTGAAAATGAAAATGCTTCTTTACTTTTATATGGCTATATGTAATGAACTCTTAAAATAGAATTACAATGTATTGCAATGTATGCCCTTCCTTTCAAAATTGTTATGTGAGAATCATTTTTCAATCATTATCATTACTTACAAGCAATTTCTTCTTTTTTCCACAATGTTTTTTCAAGTATGAAATTACAGCAAAGCAAGAAAGAGTTAACAAATCTTACAAAATAAGGCCGAACCTCTTCTACAGATTTCAATAAATCAGAAAATTTCAAGGTATCTGATTACAGGTTTCCAAATGAACATTCCTATAAAGTATCGTTGAAATCCACTTGATATATATATATATGTACATTCCTACAAAGTTTCGTTGAAATAAACCATCTGAGGATTATCATTATTCTTATTCTTCCAAACCTCAAGATCACGGGTTCAATCCCTGGGCTTACCTTATCAACTGACAAACTAATTGTCGTTCCGATGAGACGTTAAACCGAGGCCCCATATGGGCATGTGCTACGGTAGCGACAATAAATAAACGGAAATAGACTTGATATATAAACTATCTGAGGATGATCATTATTCTTAAATTTGGGTACAATCCATCAGAAAGTCTCCGAGGAGCTTTTTAACCAATTCTTATATGATCCTGCTTTATTACGGCCCTCAAGAAAAACAACTTGTTCCAAGCAATTTCTTCATTTAATACACAATTCTTTTATGCCAAAAGAACAAAAATTTTAAAATTTCATCAACTAAAAAATCTTGCCTACAGTCTTTTACTTGTGTGGGACAAAGACAAAGCACACACACACATGACAGACCCAGTTTTATGACAATACCCTGCTGGCCTTTAGCAAGTGAAGCTAACAAGGCATGTTAACAGGAAGAAGATTCTTAAAATATTATATCTAATTTTGAAGAAAGGATCATTATCTCTTTATTAATACTTATCGTGAATCAGAGTTTTCAGTACAGTGGGTCATTTTGGTGAAGGTAAATTAGGTTCAAGTTGATTAAAGGAATGAGCTTGTGTCAGACTGATGTGCTGGATATCAATTGATAACCATTAGCTCAGGATGTTAGAGAAAATTGTTTAAACAGCAGAGGGTGTTGATAAGCCTTTCATATCGGAAGATAACTTTCTGTTCTAGTCTGAGTAATGAAAAAGCTTTCCAGCTATGATTTAATGGACATATTCGTGTGTATCCTCCATTTTACACAATATTTCCTATTTTATTCAAAATGTATTGGACTATAAATAATTCTCTGACATTTAATTGTATATGCTCCTACAATTGTTAAACATTTGAATATACATTAGTCTAAAATATCAATTATGAAGTAAATTAAAGTAACCTCCTAAGATCTGCAGGAGCAAGATTGATTCATTTTATGGATTTTATTGCCAATTTCAAGAATTTGTTGAGCTATTTTGTGGCAGCTGGTGCATTTAAACATGGCTTAATGTCATTTCTATTACCATTTAAACAACATGTCTTTCCAAGCCAACAGCGGCTCATCTCAATTCAAATGCTCTGGTATAAATTGTTCTACTGGTTTCACAGTGCTGATCAAATCACCTCTGCCAGAAACCATGACCAAATGATAAAATTTGAGAATGGTTCATATCAATAGAAGTTGTAGATGACAATTCAAAAAGGGCTAAAATGGCAAATTAGGTAGAAATATTATGAGAAAAAGGGGAAATAGATTCAAGCAATAGCTCCTTTAACAAAGTTTTCTATGAAAATATTTCTTTTGGGCATCAAAAAGTGAGATTTAAAGTTAATGGTTTAACCCTTTCCCATTTTTGGAAAATTTAGACTAGTCCAAATTGAGAAAGGTTGCAGACGACAATGAAAATTGGATGCCATTTGAAATGAAACCATCCTATGTGGTAGAAAATACTGTGGGAAAACACAACTTAACCCATTCAAATACAAAGACGCTTTTTTATGCCTCATTGAGGTAAAGGCTAAGGAAAGCATCATGGAAAAGAAAGAAATTGCTTGTTAGAATTAATTTCATTATACCACAATGATTTTTACCAAAAAAGATAAAGAATTTTAAAATTTCATCAAATGAAAACTGTTGTCTGCAATTTTTTTCAATTTGGACCAGGTGAAGTATTGTGTGGCAATGGGTTAATGTTATCGATATTATATTTTCTAACTAAGAATTTTTTTTTCGTATTTGACAGGCTATGGTAGAGATGGTCAGAGATGATGGACCTAGAAAAGTTTGGCATCATTTGAACATTGTTTGAATTATGCTAGTCAAAACATCTGTCAAATAAACAGCAGTGTTGATAGCTTATTTATCAATAATAATGGTGCTTTCAAGGGGGTTACTACTTGTTATTGCTGGGGAAAAGACTATTAATTTCAACCTAGGGGCCAAAATTCAATATTTAATATTATAGGTATAGGCATTTTCTCAAAAGGTCTAGGGGCCCATCCCAAAATCTAGGGGCCATGGGCGACTGGGCCCCTACTAGTCTTTTTCCCTGTTATTGGCCCGAAATCCTCTGAATTTCTGATGTGATTAGATTTAGTCTTATGGTTAATCTGTTCCCACAAAATCCTACTTTTTCTCTCCTCAAGTAAAAATGCTTTGGAAAATGAAGAAACAAGATGTGTTTGTGAAACACAATGCCCCTGCAACAGGACGATACGTTTGTTCTTAGTAAAATTGTCGTCTGGAACTTCTTTGAACTTGGACTAGTCTAAATTTTGCAGGCAGGTAATGGGTTAATGCAGGTTCACACTGTTAATGATTGTTTTAATCTAACTTGCCATGTAATCATTATTCATCAAACAAGCACTGACAATGCAGCTCAAATGTGACTTGCATGACAACTTACATTTGATTATGGCCCTCAAACACAATTTCTTGTTGTCCATTCCGAATCACACAATTAATTGAAGGGTCCCAAACTGACCAACTAAAGACTCCTTATCCTCTATGTTTTCCCAAGCTGTTTCCTTGAAGTTGTAAAAAAGCAGGAATGTTTTGAAATGGGTTAAGTGACTGTTTTACTCCACTGGCCTTAATTTACTGAGACAATGGAAAGATTTCAATATTTGAATGTATGCTTTAGAGCAGGGCTCCGGAAATCCGATAAATTGCCGGTCTGGACCGAATTTTGAATTGCCAGACCGGTTGGAATCCCAAAATTAACACATAAATCGGTCCGAAATTTTCATCAAATTTCACGTTCATAATTGATAAACTCGCCCACTGTCTATCAAAATCCACTTGAAACCAAAATAATTGAATGGTTTCACACGTTACCTGCAGATTAAGAGATAAACAAAAGTGCCAAAAATCGATAATTAGTTTAGCCGAGGGCCAATCTCATGGACCTAATTTGCAGTTTCACGCTTGACTGAACTTCGGGTATCGAGTTTTGTAAACTATTTGCATAGAGAATCGGTTAGAACATGTTCGAAGAAATGGACATCTAATACTGCGTCGATTCTAATTGCCGTTACTCGTGAAACTAATTTCTTTTCCTTTAACATGGGATGCGTATATAAATCGAGTCAGTTGCCGTTCGTTCAAAGTCGGAACAGCTCAGCACAACGCTTTTATGAAATTAATTTATCACACGTAAGCGCGTGAGACCGGGTTTGAAATTTATATAAAACAGTCACGTTGTTAATATATGATTTAAAGTTTTTCATTCACGGTAAGAAACATAGCCGATAGAATTAAAACAATAATTGGAAATCCACAGAATACCAATAACTTAAATATAAACGAAAACGACAGCTTAATGATATCTCTAGTTCCGTCAATAAAATTAAATCTTACTTTAGGGTTGGAAAACGTCCGAATTATAGATAGAAAATCAACTACAATAAATAAATGACCGAGATTTGTGAACAAATTCCACTCTAGGAAAATACTGCAACACGTGGGTGACCAACTCGAGTTTGTCTCGTCGGTCTTTTTGATATACGTCACGACTCTGCTATCCCATGGGGTAGAATGGACTGACCCGACATTCTTATGACGTCAGCTGTGTTTTTCCATCAACAGACGCTCGTGTTGAGAGAGCATCAATATGACTGTGTTGAATTAACAGAACTAAGTTCATAACTAAGTTATGAAAATGAAAAAGTATATCTTTATTATAATTAAATCGGCGGTACCCTGTAAAACCTGGAAATTTTAATAATGTAATTTATTTGTCTATCTAATCTTACAACATATTGGAATTTCGTGGACTGCCGTACATTACCGGAATTGCAATTTATACTCAGCCGAATTTCCAAAAACAAAATGAAAGTAGGATCTGTTAGTTAATTACATCTATCTTCCACTAGTTGACGATTATAATCATCTCGTAACATTTGAAAAAGAAGGCAACTACTGAATGAATGATGAACCCTTTTAAGTACAGGATGGGTGAAAAAAGGCGGGGGTATTTGTTTTTGTCGGCGGGGGGGGGGGGGGTGGTGGGTGGGTTCGTTTTTGCCGGCGGGGGGGGGGGGGTGTGTGTTTCGTTTTTGCCGGCAGGGGGGGGGGGGGGAAGGGGCAATGTCCCGGACCGATTTAGATTTCCAAATTTCCGGAGCCCTGCTTTAGAGAGCAAAGACCTCTGACCATTAGACAGTAGATAAGAATTGAGAAAACACATGAGATTTGCAACAAAAATGTATCGGAACCTAGGCATGGAATCAGATTTCAGGATTTTTGATGTCAAATAAATCCTTGATAGATTTTTGCATGGAAATGTCTTTTTGGGCTGGATAGAGTGGGGGGCATAAACCCCTGTTGTTTATTCTGATTATTTTGTGTTTGTGTATTTTCAAATAAATTTGCTACGACAATCTGAGAGCATATGATCAGAACTTTGATAGAAATGAATCTAAAACTATAAAGTAGTTCAGGGACAAGTTGTAAGTCTGCCGAATATTTGACCTTGAACTGTGACCTTGGAGCTATCTGAAAATTTCTTTCAAAAGGGAAATGAACTGATTCTAGAGAACACTTATGACAAGTTATTTAACACTCCATCCCTAAATGTAGAGATAAGCTAGAGACAAATTCCAGAGGACTGATATACTTAAAGGTAATATTTAGGTGTGTCAGTCATCCTGAATTTGTCCAAAGCATGTCTCATACATTTAGGTAAATAAACCTTTAAGTGTGTCAGTCCTCCTATATGCTGTTCCAAGCATATCTCCTACATTTAGGAAAATAAACCTTTAAGTGTGTCAGTCCTCCTGAATTTGTCCCAAGCATATCTCCTACATTTAGGTAAATAAACCTTTAAGTGTGTCAGTCCTCCTATATGCTGTTCCAAGCATATCTCCTACATTTAGGAAAATAAACCTTTAAGTGTGTCAGTCCTCCTATATGCTGTTCCAAGCATATCTCCTACATTTAAGGTAATTCAACCTTCAAATGTGTCAGTCCTCCTAAATTTGTCCCAAGCATATCTCATACATTTTAGGTAATTTAACCTTCAAGAGTGTCAGTCCTCCTGAATTTCTCCAAAGCATATCTCATACATTTAGGTAATTCAACCTGCAAATGTATCAGTCCTCTTGAATTTGTCCCAAGCATATCTCCCACATTTAGGTAATTTAACCTTCAAGTAAGTCAGTCCTCTAGAATTTGTACCAAGCATATCTCCTACATATAAGTAATTTAACCTTCAAGTGTGTCAGTCCTCCTGAATTTCTCCAAAGCATATCTCATACATTAGGAATGGATTGTAAAATAACTTTGCATGACTATTCTCCAGCATCAAAAATGTGACTATGGGTTATAGACAGATGGACTGAGGTAAACCATTGTAATCAGAAGTTCAAGCGGAGATAACTGGGGAACTGATGAAAGTGAGATCATCAAATTTCAAAATCTAAGGAGTACCTACCATACTAAGATAGTAACACTACAAACAATAGGATCAAGGGGAGATTATTTGGGAACCAATGATAGTATAGTTCAAATTTTATTTCAGTACACACAAACTATAGAGGAGTATTGCTGCAGGCAACACTGACTTTAGTTCAAGCAAAACTATGGGACTATTACAGTTGATTAAATGGGGTTTAACACCACTCTTAACAGTAAATTAAGTCAAATTGAGGCGGCTGGAGCACTTATCAATGGATTCCTGGTATTTCTCTCACCAGTACTACCACTTCATCCTTTCCGAGCCTCCAGCTGCTCATCCCACTTAGGTTTATGATTATCCACCTGTCGATGGCAGACAAATGTCGAAAAGGATATTCGCCCCAGCCAGTTATTTAACCAGGGTACCCATGACAAGGAGACCCATGTGCTACCACTACGCTACAGCCGCAGCCAGGACTATTGCTGCAGGCAACAATAATTCAGAGAAATTTACAAAGGGTCGAGAGGAGATATTTCATAAACCCAGTGATAGTATTGTCCTGAAAACTTTCTAAAAATAGCAAGATTGTGTTTGAATTTGATTTCAGTTCATGCAATACTGTAGGTGTTGCTTAGGCCAACAATAATTCAGTCAAATTCACAAGTTGAAGGGGAGACAATTCAGCAATCAATGATAGTATAGTTATACAAATTGCACATGCATTACTTCACATTACACAAACATTATGTGTAAATTTCAGGTCAGTACTAGCAAACTGTTGGAGTAATGCTCCAGATACCAATGATTTAGTCAAATTCACAAGTTAAAGGGACAATAACTGAAAAACCAATGATAGTATGGTAATGAAAATTGCACATGCACATCTACATACACAAACAATATATCTAAATTTCAGAGCAGTACTTGCAAAGGGGTACAAAGAGAAATATTGATCCACTTATGTATATTTCAGTGCTTCCACTCTTTAATTTATTATATTTCTGAAGTAGCATTTTATTCAGGATGACAAAGGTTTAACTTGCAACTGTCATCTGTATTTCTTTTCATTTTGACCAGTCTGGTAATTGTTTTAAAAAAATTCTTTTGGTCGGCCCCAGCTTGTAAACCAAAATTCTGGCCTAAAGAAATATATTTCTATAGTTGATCTGAAAATACTCTTAAAGCATTTTGTAAACATTAACTTCATGATGTGATGAAATACCAACTTTCAATTTTGTGCAGTCTAAAATCGGAATTTAAATGAACAGAGGATATTAGTATGGATCCAGTGTTGCCTGTAGGGAACCATTTATTGCTGTCGATATTACCATATCTTGTCTTGTAATAGAGACTCAATGTCTGAACAAAATGGATTCAACCTTTATCTAGTGCTTAAGTTACATGTCATTGTTTTTGCATACTGCAACATAAAATGCAAGGCATAAAGATAAGTTTTTGAAGAACAGACTGTAAGCCATTTACCCTAGACTACTGGCCAGACTCCTTTTACCCTTGTAGTGTTGAACACTATTGTATACTCTTAAAAAATTTGGAAAGTAATTCAGATTTAATCCACTTCCACACAATCACAATTTTTGACACCCCTCAAGAAAAAAGCTTTGGAAAACATTATGGAAAATGATGAAATTGCTTGACGTAAGCAATGTTTTCATTATCCACAATGTTTTCTATCCCAGAAGACACATAATGAAGTTTCATGGTTGTAAGTCAATTGGTTATAGAAACAAATAAGTCTAAACAGACATTTGAAAGGACAGAAATGGCAAAAACTGAATATTTCCCCCTTCTACTTTGTAGGCGTGCATGTGTGTGTGTGTGTGAGGGGGTGTGTGTATAGAAAAGGAATTAGAGCTATCCTGCTTAATAGTTACAAAATTATTTGTAGTTTCAAGTGCATAGGCTGTGACAGTACGACTGAAGTTTTTATGCAATGATAACAACAAAGATGACATAAACTATGCCATGGATACAAGTTGGTCATTTGAAGATGCCAACATCTTAAATATTTGTGAAATAGTAAACCCATTTTCACAAAGTGATGCTTTTTGACGCCCCTTGAAAAAAAAAACACTTAAGAAAACAATGTGTAAAATGAAGACAAGCAATATCTTCATATTACAATTTTTTCAACCAGAATGTTTTAAAAATCTAAAATTCTATAGACTTTTTATTGCATCTACAACTCCTTTCAATTTGTAATAGTCTAAAATTTTGCCATCTGGTGAAGGGTTAAATAAGGTTTAAAATGGGATTATTCCTCCTGTTTTTTAATGTACTGTAAAACATAATTGATGGAATCACTGACATAAAAATGTCTTCCATGATTTACCACGACTGATTTTTGACCAAGGAGAAAACACTTAAAATTCAGCTTCTCTGACTGAAACTATTTTGTATGCAAATAACAGGCTTTTTACATCAAAATTCACACCACTAAAAACAAAAAAAAAAAAAAAACAGCGCTTGGGAAATCATTGATCATCAGAATTGATTTATTTCAACAGATTTCCTTGAAATAATAATAGTATACATCTGGCTTTTCATAAAAAGACAAACAAAAAATAAGTTTGAAAAATAAAATGTGCTTTCAACTTCCTGATTAATTAGTCTGTTATGGATGTGTTACCATACACTTAACCCTTGTCATGCTGAACCCGGAATATTCCGGTTTTGGAGGGGGTGTAGACTAAGATCAGACTGCACTTATGTGCAGGCTGATCTTAGTCTATACCTCCTGCGTGTACTTTTCCTGCCAGAGCTGCTTATGAAGTTGATATGTAAAAAAATATTGACTTTTGAACAAGTTTTATTAGTGCTTTCAGCCCTTTGATTTGACAGCAATTCAGTAAGGTAATTTATACAGCATGACAAGGGTTAAGAAAGTTTTTAACATCAATGCAATTACATTACACTTAAACTTTAAAATTTTTAAATGTCTAAAATCTTATTACTCACAATATTGTGCCAGTGAAATAAAGTTAATGGTAAACCAATTTTAGGAGTTCCTTTGATAATTTTGGATTATTTTTTTCAAGAGATACTTGACATTTTAATACACTCGTGTCTGTATTAAAATTCAACCTTTAAAAATCGGTTTAAAGCACTTAAGAAATTGGTTATGGAAAACTTTCGGAGACCAGGCGAATTTACTAGTAATCAGTA
This sequence comes from Fragum fragum, assembly GCA_946902895.1. Classification (NCBI taxonomy): domain Eukaryota; kingdom Metazoa; phylum Mollusca; class Bivalvia; order Cardiida; family Cardiidae; genus Fragum; species Fragum fragum. The sequence continues at coordinate 35,948,979 of OX336371.1, forward strand.
ATTTCTCTATTTCTAACAATGCTTTCTTCCATAAGATCTTTTTTGAAGTGGACCTAGAAGTGTCTTCTGCATCCTATTTTGTTTGTTTGTAAATCAAATTTAACCTATGCCCACACAGTGACACTTTTGGCCCCCCTCAAAAAAACAACTGAGAAAACATTGTGTAATATGAAGAAATTGCTTGTCACAAGCAATTTCTTCATTTTACACAATGTTTTTTACCCAGAAAGCTGAAAAAATCTAAATTTTCATAAACTTTAAAATGTTGTCTGCAATCCTTTCAACTTGGACCAGTCTAAACTTTTCTTATGTGGTAATTGGTTAAAGGATGTTGATTATCTAATTTCAGTTCATAATTGTCGAATCTAGGATTTCAGTAAAGGGGGTTCATTTTCCTATCATGTCCCAATTTTTATTTGATTTCTCCTCGAAAATGAAACAATCTGACTGTTTGTGGGGTTTTGTCTGAATCCCTGAAAAACATTGTGGAAAATGAAGAAATTTCTTGTTAAAAGCAATTTCTTCATTATGCACAATGTTTTTAAGCCTGATAGACAAAATTTTAAAAATTTCATCAACTTAAAATTGTCGTCTGAAAATTCTATTAAATAAGACCTGTCTCCTTTGGTAATGGAGTTAAGTAGGCTATGGTTGATTGTCTACCCTGGAGAAAGGATTAATGAAGTCTATAATAACTCCAAGATTGAATACTTCCATTCCCAAACAGACACTCTGTCAGTAATTTGTCTTCATTTGGTATTCAAAACCTGGAACTCTACCATTGAAAACACAGGGAATTGCAAAGAGCTTATTTTCTCGTTGCAGACAGCAATTTCAAGTTCATAGATTTTCTTATTTCTCTGTTTTACTACCATGGCTAGAAAATGATGTGGAAAATATAGAAAATACTTGTAAGAAGCATTTCCACATTTTCCACAATTTTCTCCGTTTTTTTTGTGGGGTAAAAATAACAGGACAGTGGAGGGGGATAGTACAAGAATGACTTAAAAATTCTTCAAGTCAGGTCCATGCAACTTGAAAGAAGTTGCACACAACGATTTCAAGATGATGAAATTTAGAAATTGTTTTCCTTTAGTGTAGAAAACATTGTGGACACTAAAGAAATTGCCCTTTAATTGGGTTTGTGCCCTAAAGGACAATTTGGGATTTTTGTATCTTGCTTTCGTGAAGAAGACTTTCCCGATGATAAAGCTCACAGGATTTTCAGCGTTACTAGAAATGCGTACCTCAAACATTTTTCTTTACGTCGCAAGCCCAAGGGGACTATCCCAGCTTTCTAAATATGTTGCAGGTGTTGTTAGTTGCGCTCTGAGGGCAACACATAGGGCCTTGTTCTGGATTTTACCTAGTATTTACAATGTAGAATCTGTGGTGCAAGCATACATTATAGCACAGTAGTCTAGCTTTCGACGTACAATGGCCTTATATAGAAGAGGGATTGCTTGTTGCTACCAAAATCCGTTCCTCTTAACCTTCTCATCAAATTAAGGTTCTTTTGGCATTTTTCAGCAATTTGCTTAATATGAAGCAGTAACGTAAATTTTTTGTCCAAAAGCATGCCTGAAAATGTTACTATCTCCTGAAATTTAATTTTAGTGCCGCCTAAGAATACATCCACTTGGCGCAAATTTCCTTTGCCGAAGATAACTCCTACTGTTTTTGTTTTAGATATTTTAAAACCCCATTTTCGAGACCAGTGCCATACTAGGTCCAGCCCTTTTTGTGCTTTTCTCTAAAGGGTTTGACCACTGGCCCCTTTAAGCCAGCCACCATAGTCATCTGCAAATTGACTGACTACCATTCCTTTCCCCTCTAATGCATCAGGAAGGTCCTTTACCAAATGAGAAAATAAAAGAGGGGATAATATTGCACCTTGGGGGGTATCTCTATCAAGGCATTTGAGCAAAAAATGTGACCACTAGAGTGCACACAATTTTTTTTTCTAAGATTTAACATAGTGACCTTTAGATCCCAAGGGATCAATTTTTGAAGTTATCCAGGATCTTATGCAGGCAAACATTTTGACCAAATATTGAGACATTTGAGCTAAAAATGTGACCTCTAGAGTGAACACAAGGTTTATCTAAGGTCTATCTGGTGACCTAGTTTTTGACCCCACATGACCCATTTTAAAACTAATCTGAGATCTTATGTAGACAAACATACTGACAATGTTTCAAGGCATTTGAGCCAAAAATGCAAACCGCTAGTGTTCACACAAGGTTTTAAAAGATTTGACTTGTTTTTAAAATAATGTAAACCTTTTCATGTACTGCAAATAGACATTTGAAGTTAATAAAGTATGAACTTGACCAACAAATTTTAAAACTTATGCATGCAGACAAAAATTGGACATATAGTTCCATACAGTAGTGTTAGACATCATCTTTTTCTTCCTAAAATGACTCCAAATTGATAATTAATGGTATTACTAACCATTATCAAGGGACAAAATCTTAGACTCTTCAAAATTCAAAGTACGCAGACATCATTATGAATTACTTGGAAAATGATGCCAAATAAGGTAGAAAACATTGTGAGAAAAGCAATTCCTTTTACCACAAAGCTTTCAATTATCATCTGTCTTTGTGGCATTAGATTTGTTTGTTTGTTTGAATGGAGTTTTACGCCGCTTTCAACAATCTTTCTGTTATATCCCGGCGGCTGGAGCACCTAACAATGGAATCCTGGTATTTCTCACACCAGGTCTATCATTATATCCTTTCGTAGCCTCCAGCTGCTATCCCACATAGGTGTACGATTATCAACCCATTGGTGAGAGACAAATAGTCAGAAAGGATGAGTGTGGGGTTCGAACCCAGGACCTCTAGATTGATAGTCCGACGCACAACCAACTGCCCTATGACGGCGGCCATGTGGCATTAGAAAGCATCATTGTGTGGTAATGGGTTAAAGAACATTGTAACTTGATTACACTTCATATTCAAAATGTGTGGACTTATAAAATGGATTGACATTCTGACACCTGACTGCATAGGAAAATTCAGTACTGCACACGCCCTTCAGTCTTTGGGAAATATAAAAAAATTTCGTAGCAGTTCAACAAAAAAAATAAAACTGTCAATTGTCATTGTAGAACAATATTACCCTCTACATTTCCCAATCTTCAATTGTCCAGTATTCCAATTTCAGTTTTACGGAAAGCAAAAATATACAAAGGAAAATACTCGGGAATTAGTTTCATTAACAGGAAGTGTTGAGATGCATATCAGATAAACACAATTTTGATGCAATCCTATCTTGACAGTCTATAAAACTCGGTAATAAACTTACTGAATCTTCTATAAATGAATAATGAAAATAGTTTTAAGATATCTTTTTCCAAGCAAAACAAGATATTTTGGCATGAGTACGAGATTTCAGAAAAGCACATTTAATTCTCCTCTGTCTAACTGTAAAAAGAATGACTTGAATTCAAGTTCATGAAATTTCAAATATCTGACTATATATAGAATATATTTTGGATATTGTAGAAATTGCTTGTAATGGGAAACATTTTGGATAATGAAGAAATTGCTTGTAACTAGCAATTTCCTCATTCTCCACAATATTTCCCAAAGCATTTTTCTTGAGGGGTGTAAAATGTCTGATTGTGTTGGAATGAGTTTAAAGGTTGTAACCTTAAAATAATCTTGATTTAGAACAATGGCAAAATCTGCATTTTCGACAACAAACAAATATTTGATATATTTTAGTAAAGCTGACACAGTACTACAGTGCTCACAGGGCTTTGATTGTCTGGCAAACAGCAAGCCTAGTGTCAGGTGTGTGTGAGATAAAGAACAGTTAACACTTGGGTATAGCTGATTGAATCACCTGTAAAACTAAATGGGCTGAGGGAATGCTGGGTTTAAACAGTTGGTCTGAAGTATCCATAAATCAGTGGGATCTATCAAAAGATTCTAAATAGAATTAAATACCAGGAAAAACTTATCTTATATCAACTGTATATTCAACTGCTTGGATTGCAAGCATGTCTAGGAATATTCTCAAAAAGTACAAAATATCAACTGGGGCTCTAAAATGATTTAGTTACTAAGTGTTATATTACATACCAAAGATAGCATTTGTGATAGCCTAAGGCACCAAAAAATTCCTGGAACTAGTCAATAGAACAAACAAAATGCTCCAAACCCTGTGTTGTAAATGTAAAATCTCCATAATCATTAGATTGAGAAAACTATGTTGGAGCAAGAGCTTTGCAGAGTGGCACTTATGAGCTGGAAGGAGTTTCAGTGAAAAAGATAATTTCAATATTTTTTCCTTGAGGGAACAAAATAATAAGCTAGATACACAAAAAGTGCTGACATTTTAGGCTCTTTCCAAGTCAGGGGCAGATAATTCTGAAACTATTTGAAGTGTCGCATTCATAACTATTAATTGTAGAGATTCATTATGGCAAGTTTCAATTCATTTAAACTGAAGTCTGCAGGAGGAGTTGTGCACACAAAAAAAATTGCCAGCAGACGGGCAGATAGAAAGATGACTAGGGCAATTTTATCACTCTTCAAGTACATGTATATAAAAAGATTACTAAAAAGTGAATAGAATGGCCTTGAATATAACTTCTAAATATCCCTTTGTAATCAAAATAGATTCAAAAATTGGCAATTTGAAATTTGATAAACATTGAATATTCCTAAAGGCAGAGTATTTCAGGGAAAAGATTTAAAAAGCAATTTTTCATGGACTGTCTATCTCTGACAGTTTCATTTGTCAATTAATTCCTTAACCAGGTCAAGATGACATTAAATCGGCAAAACATTTTTTCATGAATGGAAGAATAAAAAACATGATCTCTCTGTTTCCGCTACTTAGACAGCTTAAACAGGATATTACATTTTTGTTAACAGTTTTCCTTTTTTTTAAAGCTTCTTTGTATTTTTATCAATCTCGATTCCATGCTTTCATTACTTGTTCACTTCATATCAGGGCTCCGGAAAACAGATAAATTGCCCGTCTGGACCAAATTTTCAATTACTAGACTGATTGGAATCCCCAAAATAACACCAAAAATCAGTCCAAAATCTTCATTAAATTTCATGTTGAATTATTGACAAAACTCGCCCACCATCTATCAGTCTACTACTAACCAAAAGAATCCAAGGGTTTCACATGCAGATTAAGGGATTAAGGAAAGTGCCGAAAATCGATAAATAGTTTATCCGCTGGCCATTCAAATGCCCATCCGCAGTTAGCCAACGTTTAACCATTGACCAAACTATGGATATCAAGTTTAATAAAGTAACACATGTTCAGAATGGAATCTAATACAGCGTTAATTTGAATTTCTGTTAAACATTAAATAAATTTCATTTACTCTAATACGGAATGCGTATATAAATTGAGACATGAGCAGACTTCAGTTCCCTTCATATGAATTGGAAGGATCAACACAGCACTTCTATGAAATTAATTTATCACAAGCAAGCGGATAAGAACGGGCTTGAAATTTGTATAAAATAGTCGCATTGTTAAAATATATGTCTCAGTTTTTCATTCCCAGTAAGTAATGAAGCCTATAGAATTCAAATAAGCAGAAATCCGCAGATTGTAGGAATATAAACAAAAGCAGCTGCTTAATAATATATATTGCTAGTTCCGTCAAAAGAATTAAAGAAACAACAAATCAAGAAATCTTGCTTCAGGGTAGAAAATGTCTGAATAAAAAATTGCAAATCAACTACAATGACCAAGTTTTCTGCATAAATTCTACTCTGGAAAAATAGTTGAACTTGTGGGCCTCCCTCTCGAGTTTGTCTCGTCAGTCTCTGATGTACGTCACGACTCTATGCTCCCATAGGGTAGAACGGACTGAAACAACATTTTTGTGATGTCACCTGTGTTTTTCCATTACCAGACGCCCATGTTGAGAGAAAATTTCCATGACTGTGTTAAATTAACATAACTATGGATAACTAGTTTATGAAATAGTATGTTACTATTATAATTACAGTCAAATCTGTGTTAGCGGCCAACTATGCACAGCGGCCAATCTGCCGACAGCGGCCACTCGAGTTCCCCCCGTGCAAATTCCTTCTTTAATTGCACTGTGAATAGCGTGATCTCCTGAAATGCGGTCAGCGGTCACCTTAATTGGTCTATAATCAACAGTATATCGCACCTAAATAACGGTCATCTAACAAAACATGCGACTTAATTAGTCATGTTCGAAAAAATCGATAATCACTACTATAGTAAATGCCGAAGTCGCCTTATCGTAATGTACAAGATATAAACAATTAATTATCGACTTAATCCCGTGTTGTTGATTAATTGACGTGTATTTAGCCATTAATATTTATTTGGTCGATTTGATCTACTTGAGCGATGATTATTGATCGGAGGAGACGGATTTTTTAAGTTGTCCGGTCTCTTTAAATAAAATGAACTTGAGCATTATAGGTTGTTTACACATTTAGTAAAGGTCTTTAAAATGGATGAAAAGTTGCTTTTGCTGTCAAATCTTGCTATCATGTCACTCTCTAAGCGTAAGTTCCTCTCTCTAGAGGATCATGTGAAAGTGGTTCGTACGCTTGACTCTGGACGTTCTTCTAAGATAATTGCTAGTGAGTTTGGTGTAGGTCATACCCAGGTCCAAAATGTTACGAGAATTTCTCAGGATATTTTCACTTCTGTCACAATATTCTCTATCTTAAATGGTACAAATGGTACAAAGTGCCTTTACTTTTTTTAAATGACACTTGAAATGGAAGTTTAGAACTTCTAAGAATTTGGGGCAATCTAAAGTTTTGTGATCTTTTAATGAGCTAACCCAAAATGTTATGACAAAATGGCCGCCCTATGGATACTGTGAACAGCAGCCAATCTGTGTACAGCAGCCAATTTGGCCCTCTCCCTTGACTGGCTGCTGTACACAGATTCAACTGTAAATTGGCGGTACTCAGGGGAGGGGGAGGCTTGTACATCCTGGAAATATTCATTAAATTCCAGAAATTTTTATAATGTAATTTATTTGCCTATCTAATCATACAAGATATTGGATTTTTGTTGACTGCCCTACATTGCCAGAAGTGCAATTTATACACAACAGAATTTTTAAAAACAAAATGAAAGTAGGATCTGTCAGTTGTTTCCATCTATCTTCCACATGTTAAAAGATTATAATCATCACCGGAAAAATTGGAAATGAAGGCAACCAATGATTGAATGGTGAGCCCTTTTACGAAGGGAAAGGTTAAAAAAAAAGAAAAAAGACCAGGGGTATTCGTTTTTGCCAGCAGAGGGGGTGGTATTAGTTTTTGCCAGCCGGGATTGTCCTGGACCGATTTACATTTCAAAATTTCCGGAGTCCTGCTTCATATCAACTTTGATTTGTTGCTTGCAATCTAACCCAGGCTAAACTGATCAGAGATTTATTATTAGTTTGAAACCATATTTAACCATGCACCATGATCAAAATCACCATGGTTTACTGCGGTTAAAGTATGGTAGACCATTAAAGATTTATGGATATGGTCATGGATACTATTTGTATAAGATAGCAAGATGTGTTTGTGAAACACCATGCCCCCGAAACAGAAATTCTTTAGAAACGGGTGATAGTTATTGTTTTTTTTTGTTTATTTTTCTTTGTTTTAGGGAAAAGGGTTAGAATTTTGACCTTGACCTTGATGAAATGACCTTTCCCAGTTGCGCCTTGTTGAGATCTATCTACATACCAAATATTAGCATTGTAACTTAATCAGGGTTGAAGTTACAGGAAAATGTTTAGTTGGCAGGTAAAGTTTTGCAGACAGACAGACGGACGGACGGACAGACAGACAGACACCGTTAAACAATATGCCCAATCTTATCGATGCGAGGGCATAAAAATATGACCTTGACCTTCAACCTATGTAACTCCAAAACAATACAGGGTAATTCTTTGGATCAATGGCAACATATGACTATGAATTTTAAGGTCAAATGGTTCTCGAATTAAGAGTACAGAAATGAAAAACTGTATGGGCAGACAAATGGACAGAAATGGTTAAACCATTTATATACCAGTCTACTTTGTAGGTTTGTGTATGTGTGTAAAAATAGATATGGAAAACATAATAATAATTATATGAGGGAAGAAGAAAAGTTGCTTTAAGTAAACAATTTCTTCTTTTTCACAAATGTTTTCTACACAAAACTTATTTTTCAAATTTGGACATTCTTTATTTTGAAACATTCTAACATTGCATTATCTGAGGTTAAGTTAAGTTTAGACTGCTCTAAGTAAAAGACAAGAATTTGACCACCCAGCAATTTTGAAAAACAAACAGATTACCAAGGAATAGGTTGATGCCAATTTAGCTATATCCCTTAACTTACCAGATGCAGATTTTATGTCTTTTAAATTAAACTGAAAGGTAATTTCAACCATACATTTTATTTCCAATTTAGGCATTTGTACATAAACCAAATTTTGAGAGAAACTAAAAAATATTTACTATTCACTGATTGTAAGCAAAGATGCATCATGAAACCTTCAAGTGGTTGCTGGAAAAAGGAGTTTACTATAATTTATTAATTCTATAAGCATCATTAGGCATTCAGTCGTTATTTTAATATGTAAAGATTCTTAGAATCATGAAACCCTCAAGTGGTTGATAAAAACATGATTTTACAATGATTGATTCTAAGCACCATAAAGCAATTTACTGGTTGATTGAAACAGGCTTGCACTCTATGTATTGAGTCGATGCATCATGAAGCCCTCCAAAGGTTTATAGAAAGAGCTAGGATTGGATTCTAAGCATCATGAAGCAACTTAGTGGTTGAGGAAACAGTTTAACTTTTCATTGATTTTAACCAACCCGAAATATTCCTGTTTTGGCAGGAGGTGTAGACAAAGATCATTTGCCTGCACATAATTGCCGTCTGATCATTGTCTTTACCTCTTGTTTTTTGTTCTTATTTTTCTCCTTTTATACTCTTAGCAAATCCTTCAAGTGCTTTCAAGCCTTTGATTTTGATATAATTTTTTGATAAGGATTTATTTAGCATGACAGGGGTTAAGAAATGATGCATCCCAAAACTCACCATTTTTATCCAGTGGAGGGTAACAGTTTATCATCCCAGATGGTTTAAATTCCATTGCTTACTAAACAAGCAACAGTTCAATTCACAAGAATTATCAGAGATTGCTGTAGCAATGCTGTATCAAATCCTGCCTAATTAAAAGATCTCTGGCACTTTTTAAATATCATAATATCAAGCTTATATCAAGGTTAAAGTGAACATTTGTTACTCACAATGTTATATGAACAAAAGATATACAGAAAGTATTCTTAGGAAAGGTAATGGTTTAAATTTCTCTCAATTATGTTTGCACTTTTATTGGAACTATGTGATATGCTGTGTTTCTGGTCATTTCAATTTATGGCTATGGCATAAGATTGTAGCAATAATAGCACTTTAAATGTCTTTTATATTACCAGAAAACAAAATTTTAGACCAGTTCTACTAGTAAAAAAGTTCCAGATTACATTTCAATTTGCGCTAAAATTGACTAAGAGGACCATGATGGTCCTATATTGCTCCCCTGAGTATGATGGCTCAAGGCTTCATGATTTATACAAAATTTCAAAGCCCTACACCTAATCATTTTGGAGATTCCCTTTTAAAGATTTTTTTCCTTAATACTAGGAATATTGAAAATCAGACCATTTAGAGCTAATCTCCAGAGTACAGTATTCTTTGACATATTTTTGTAAAGGGTCAATAGGCATTGATACATACAAAATATTAAAGCTCTAGGCCCAATAGTTTAGGGGGAGAAGATTTTCAAAGATATCCTTCTTTATTCCTTTCTAAAATCTTGGATTGCACAGAAAATGGCTTATTTTCAGAATACAGTAATTCTAGGAAGTATTTGGATAAAGGATCAATAGCTATTTATACACACCAAATATTAAAGCTCTAGGCCTTATTATGTTGGTAGAAGAAGATTATCAAAGATTTCCTTCTTTATTCATATATAAAATTAGGGATCACACAGAAACGGGCCAATTTTCAGAGTACAACAATTCTTTGAAGTATTTTGGTAAAGGGTCAATAGACTTTGATACATATAAAATATTAAAGCTGAGACTGAGCCTTATGGTTTGGGAGAAGGTTTTTCAAAGGTATTCTTCTTTATTTCTATGTAAAATTAGGGATCAAACAGAAACTGGCTAATTTTCAGTGTCTGGTAATTATTCTAAATATTTTGGTAAAAGGTCAATAGACATTGATACATACAAAATATTAAAGCTCTATGCCTTATGGTTTGGAAGAAGAAAATTTTCCTTTTTATTTCTATGTAAAATCAGGGATAACACAGAAAGGGCCAACTTTCAAGATACAGTAATTCTTTGAAGCATTTTGCTAGAGGGTCAATAGATAATGATTAATACCAAATATCAAAACTCTGGGCCTTAGGGTATGGGAGGAGAAGATTATCTAAGTTTATTTACTCAGTTGCCATGGCTACCAAAGTTCTTCAAGGATTTCAATTCTTTGAAATATTTTGAAGGAGCATGACCTAAGGATCATTTCTATACAGTTTGGTTGAAATTCCACGGTTAGTTTATGAGAAGATTTTTTTGTAATTGTGAACGGACAGATAGACAGACAGATGGACGGACGAATGCTGAATGATGACTGATCATAATGGCTCACCCAGAGCACTTTGTGCTCAGGTAAGCTAAAAGTGAGTGCCAAATTGGTAAGAAAACATTGTGAGAAACAGAGAAATTGCTTGTTGCAAGCAAACTTCTCATTTCATAACAAAATTTCCATGATCATATTTCTTAGTCGTGTCAAAAAGTGTCATTGTGAGGTAACAGGTTAACTACCACCTTTATCCATGAGTTGTTCTTGAATTGTCTATGGCTACTCCAACCAGTATTAAATTTTGTTCATGGGAAAGGGTTAAATATATCTAAAGATACAACAGTAAATATAATGTGATATCATAGAATATACTTACACCAGTACAATGTCATATTGTCTCAAATCAGATTTAATCGAATGATTGAATGGGGATCAATTTTAACCCTTGTCATGCTGAAACCGGAATATTCCGGTTTTGGCAGGGGACGTAGACCAAGATCAGCCTGCACATAAGTGCAGTCAGATCTTGGTCTACACCTCCTGCTTGTAATTTTCCTGCCAGAGTTGTTTCTAAATTGATTTCTAAAAGAAACATTGATTTTTGAACAAGTTCTATCAGTGCTTTCAGCCCTTTGATTTTATAGCAATTCAGTAAAGTAATTTATATAGCATGACAAGGGTTAACATTATTTCAGTCATATCACAGCTTCCATGGATTCCTGGTATTTCTTACACCAGTACTACCACAACATCCTTTCTGAGCCTCCAGCTGCTTATCCTACTAAGGTTTACGAATATTCACCCATTGGTGTTCACTCATTGGTGGGAGACAAATGGTAGAAAGGATATTGGCAGCGTACGGGAATCAAACCTAGGACCCCATGATTAGGAGTCTTACAGGCTACCAGGGCCGTGGCAAACCTGAATTGTAATGATAACATTAGATCTAGATCCCTCCATTAACTGCCAATGATACATGATGCTCAAAAGCTGTTAAAAACATTGTGGAAAATGAAGAAATTGCTTGTACCAATGTCTTCTTCCTAAATACACAGAAAAAAAATCATATTCTATCAATTTGCAATTGTTATCTGCAACTTTGATAAGTTAACCCATTCCCATACAATTGATACATGATGCTCAAAAGGCCTAAAGCACAGAAAATCATATATGAAATATCAATTCTCATCAAAGTTGGAATTTAACTCATTACTCACACATCCCACTTTTTTACATCCCTCAAGAAAAAAGCTGTTAAAAAATTTTGTGGAAAATGAAGAAATTGCTTGTAACAATGTTTTCTACCTCAATAGACATAAAATATTAATATTCTATCAGTTTGAAATTGTTATCTGCAACTTCACTAAGTTAACCCAATCCCACATAATGATGCTTCCTGATGCCCCCCAAGAAAGAGTTTGGAAAACATTGTTGAAAATGAATATATTGCCTATTACAAGTAATTTCTTCATTTCCCACAATGTTTTCTAACCAAAGGGACAAAAAATGTGATTTCATCAACTTTAAATAGTCATGCGCAACTTCTTTCAATCTGGACCAGTCTAAAAAATTGTCTGGTTCTGGGTTAAGACCAGTCTAAAATTTTGTCAAAACCTATTTGGTAAAGGGAAAACCCATTACCCATGATCAATCTATTTGTAAGTTTATAATAAGACCAGTCAAATTGGGCTGGTCATGCTTTGGAGACCAAACTTTATGAAAAACAACAAAAACTTTTGACATAATCAACCCACAATGTAAATCTACAGAAAAATGTTAGCTGTGAAAAAGGTTATAGGTGATTTAATTAATTATCAGTGCATCTGGCATGAGTCTGTAAGCAGCTGTAGATAATTTGTGAACAATTACTCCAGGTGAGTAGCTGGCTGTATGGTTAAGTTTTTTTACCATTTTAACCTACTTGGCCATGGAACTATATATCACAAAGTTGTCTGAAAAACTGCTAACCTTTTATTGTGTCATACATCCTGCATTTAAATGCATTACAGAAAACAATGTGAGAGAAGGATATTGAGATTGCAAAGATCACAAAGCTCACAGTGGTCATTTAGAACACAAGTTTTTAAGGTTTTTTTCCCTTTTTAATTCTATTCTATCCCATTCGACTTCTGTTTTTATGACAGTCAAACTTTCATCTTTCGTAAATTCTTTCAATTTGGACCAGTCCAAATTTAATGTCTTATGAGAAACCTAAAACCATCACAAAGGGGAGTTATTGGGCACTTGTGACTTAGCCATATTAGGTTACTCAACGTTAATACCTTGATGTTGCAGGAAAAAATACCAAGATAAGTGATTTTTAATTCTTTACAAGACAATTAGTGTTACTAGATTCTCAAGATTTGTTTCATTCCAATTTCCCAAAATTGCCATTAGCCCATCTGGAAGCATACAGAAAAGATGAATTTGTAAACAAACTGTTTTGATTATTGCTACTATCTAAATTTCTTTGAAGATTTAGTCAAAGTTTCATTTTCATTGTGTTCAATAAAGGGTTGAACAGTCAAAGCTGAAGGGTAAACAGCAAAATACCATTGTATTTTACAATTTAAGAAATATCAAACAGAAGTAAAGGAACTAGAGGTGCTTGAGAGCCTGTATCGCTCCTCAGACATGAATGTACTGATTAAGCAAATTTTTTCACAAATTCAATATAAATAGAATATAATGAAAATGAATCTTAGTCACTGAAATCTTTGAAAAAGTTCTAGTTAAGCATTTCAAACTTTTCAATGTTTTTACAAAAGTCAAGTTAAGTTAGGTATAATTCAGTTATTAAGTCAGATGAAAAGGTATTAACAAAATTTCAAAATTTTCACTGTATACCAAATATGGACATAAGCCACCACCATAATAGCCAAGCTTTTCAACAAAGCAAAATCATATAAATGAATCCAACAAACAGTCATCTGAGGATCATTTCTGTGAAATTTGGTTGAAATCCATTAACAGTCCATTTTCAGTATATACCATATACAGAAATAAGCCCTTCACATTTAAGCCTTATTTTTTCAAAATTATTTTTGATCATCAGATAGAGGGTCACCAAATTATCAATCTGGTAAACTTTTGTTATTATTCATCAACTGATTTCTGAGAAAAAGAATTTCAAAGCTTTTACCATATACGAAAATTAGCCCCGCCCATTAAAGACATGTTTTTCATTTAGATCAAAATTCTTTGAAGGAATCTAATAAATGTTGACCAAGGGATCATTCTGTGAAATTTGGTTGAAATCCAACTATGGTTTCTGATGAGATGATTTTCAAAGCTTTCACCATATATGGAAATTAGCCCTGCCCATTAAAGCCATATTTTTCATCCGATCAAAAGAAATTCAATAAATGTTGACCCAATAATCACCCCTTTTAAATTTGGATGAATCCATCAACTGATTTCCTAGAGGATTTTAATATCTTAGAGGATTTTAATAGCCTTCACCAAAATAAAATATATGCAATTTTTTTTATCCAATTAAAATTTTCTGGAGGAATCTAATTAAGGGTCACCCAGGGATTATTTCTGTAAAAATTGGTTAAAATCCAACGGCTGTTTTCTGAGAATACTTTTAAAGCTTTCACCATAATCAGCCCTGCCAATTTAAGCTATGTTTTTCATTCGATCAAAATTCTTTGAATGAATCTGATGGAGGGTCACCCAAGGATCATTTCAGTGAAATTTGGTTGAAATCTATACAGTACTTTCTGAGCAAAAGATTTTTTAACGAAAAGTTTACGGACGACCGGATGGGTGGACAGACTCGCACCACGCTATGACCATAGCCCTCTGGCTTTCAGCCAGTGGAGCTAAAAACAGGACAGTCACATAATTTAAATAGGCTACAACAAACCATTCAGAATTTTCCATTTTTGTTGTATGTGTCGACGAGTCATGCTACTAACCCATTCGCCGAATGTATCAGGTGGTGTAAAGAGGCAAGTAGTGAACAAATCTTCATAATAGATGATACTGCCACAAAAATATTTTCCTGGAATAAGTTGAAAACACCATTGTTGGGTAAAAGATTATTGAGAAATATACCAGCTTGTCCTAGTCTATCGATATATCGAAGGGTAGCTTAGTTAGTATAGGTCATCAAGTCTAGAGTAATGTACTAGTGAACAAATGAGTCACATGACAAAAGAGTTCTCTCAAGGTGTTACAAATAAGGCTTATCTTTATCGCAAATAATGCATGTGCTTGCTTGGGGGCAGTGCTAAGAGTGCTGGCTTACTATGCGAGACTAACTAATAGAAACAAATCATCTAATCATTTCTGAAAGAGTGGAAATTTCCTTATTTTTGCATAGAAATTGTTTTGATGAAGTATTTCTTAAGTGAGCCTTTTTTCATCTGAATTTACCTAGATTTCTGCCAGATGCTTTCTTATTTTTCAATTTCCTGTTGGAAGACCTTTGAAGCCAATACATAATGAATCAGTTAAATATTCTAACAGACACAAATTGTTGAATATATTCTACCAATTGTATTTCGACAAGGCAGTTTTAACCCATTCTGACACAATTCAACTTTTTAAAACCCTCTAGACTAGAGTTCAAGAAAATGGGGTGAAATAAAGAAATGACATGTGCAAGAAAGACAGATATAGAATTGAATTAACCCTTTCCTGCAGAATCCCTTATTTCTTATGTCCCTGTGATTATATGATTGGGAAAACATTGTAGAAAAAGAAAAATTGCTTTAACAAGCCCTTTATTTAATATGGACCAATCTAAAATGTTCTTTGGTAATGAGTTAATGCTTCCTACAGCTCCATTTAAAAGGTAAAATGGGGTAATAAGAAAACAAGCCAATTCTTAATAAATCACGAACCTTTGTAACAAATACTGAGAAGCGATTGCACATTCAATTATCTAGTTTTAGTTTCATTGCCAAGTAATTGGTAATCATTTGGTAATAAAATTAGTTCTTCATCAAACTAGTACATTTGATGCCTTTAGCTGAACTAAACAAAAGAAACAAATAACAGCAATCTTTAGAAATGGATGCAACAGACTTGTTGTAAAGGTCTCAAATAAAGATAAGGAAAAAATCTATAAGGGTCCGAGATAAAGATATAGAGAAAATTTTTAACAGTCCGAGATAAAGATATAGAGAAAATTTGTAAAGGTCAGGTCAGAGATATTGAGAAAATTTGTAAAGGTCCAACATATTCATATAGAGAAAATTTGTAAAGGTCCACAACCAAGATATTTGGAAGATTTGTATAGGTCCAAGATATTGATATAGAGAAAATTTGAAAAGGTCTGAGATATAGATATAGAGAAAATTTGTAAAGGTCTATGATACTGATATAGTGGAAATTTGTAAAGGTCCGAGATATTGATAAAGAGAAAATATGCAACATGCATTTTGGTTCAAATATCTTTACTAGTATTCTTTTATCCAATACCAGACAACAAAATTGAAGGCTGGTCCAAATTTAAAGAAGCTGCCGACTACATTTTTGAGTGTATGAAAAATTTTAAAATTCTTTGTCTTTTGAGCTAGAAAATATTTTGGAGAATGAAGAAATTGCTTAGTCCAAGCAATGTCTTCATTTTCCCCCTTGATTTCTAAAGCATTCTTCTTCAGGGGTATAAATAGGATGAATTATGTGGGAATGGATTGACCCATTCCACTAAAACAAAATCTTAGACTTATCAAAATTGAAAATGTAGCAGAAAACAATTAGAAGTATGTTTAACTCTTCTCCTGCTGAATAAAATCCTTATCTGAAATTGCATTAAAATTAAAGGCCTGAAAGTACTGGGAGCACTAGTTAATGGTCAAAATCAATTTTAGAAATTAATTTCATAAACAACTCTGGATTAAAGGAGACAAACAGGAGGTGTAGACTAAGATCAGACTGCACTTTTGTGCAGGCTGATCTTGGTCTATACCTCCTGCCAAAACCGGAATATTCCAGGTTAGCATGACAAGGGTTAATTAAAAAAAAAACAATACAAGGTAGAACAAACTATGTAAAAAAGAGGAATTTCATTCTGTATTTTAACGAGGAAAGAATGAATCAAGGTAAACTTATTTTTTTTCGGTCAGAAGTGAAAATAGATGAGAGAAACGATATGTCAGACAACAATGGATCCTGTTTTCTGCCTTTTTTATCCACATGGATAATGTTATCTTAATGGTTATCTAAAACTCCTTCAAGAAAATGTAAAACAAGTTAAATTTACATCCACACCCCTTTGAACATGGGTATTATTAGTGCAGCTGAATACACCAATCCTACAATATCTCATTTTCTTTACATCATTTAAGAAAGAAAAAAAACAAAAAAACATTGTGGAAAATCAATAAATTGCTTGTTACAATCAAATTCTTCATTTTCCAAAATGTTTTCTAAAACCTTTATCTTTTTTGCAGGACATAAGAAAGCAGGATTGTGTGGGATTGGTTAGTGAAATGCTAACTTTTTTTTGATGATTGTGAGGCATATTTGTCCCCTTGATTCCAGATCCTTGGCAGGTCACTAGAGGGTAAAATACATTGTGGATAAAGAAGAAATTGTTACAAGCAATGTTTTCCTAAGCTTTTATTTGATGGATGTAAAAAGGGGGATTGTTTAGGAATGGATCAAATAATATACACTAGAAAGCTCAAAAACTGTCATGTTACAAAATATTTGACCTTGGATTTTTTTACAAAATACTTGACCTGGGAATTATCCAAAAATGTGTTTGAAATGGCATGTCTACTAATCATGGAGAAAAAATTTTGTCTTGTGATATTTTTGAAATTTATCTGGATGCACTGGACGAATTTGGATGGAAGATGCAGACTTTTTCAAGTTGATAGAATTTTAATTTTTTTCGTCTTATTGAATAGAAAACATTGTGGATAATGAAGAAATTGCTTAATACAAGCAATTTCTTCATCTTCCACAACGTTTTCCAGTTTTTGTTGTTTTCTTCAGGGGATAAAAAAGGGGGGAGTCGGAATGGGCTAACTTATCCTTTTGATTTTATATAAAGTCCCTATTTATTTAAGACATTGGAGACATTGTCGCCTTGCTTCCAAAACCTTTGTAGATCGCTGTATTAGAAAGACTTCATTAAGGAAGATTTATAATCTTATTACCACCAATTAACTCATTACAAGATAACAAAACTTTAAACTGGCCCACATTTGAAGAAGTTGCAGATGACTATTTCAATTTGATGAAATTTTAAAAATCTTGCCCTTCTGGGTAGAAATTAATGTGGTTAAGCAATTTCTTCATTTTCAAAACGTTTTCCAAACCTTTTGTGTTAGGGCTGTAAAAATAGAGGATTTTGTGGGAATGGGTTTATAAATACTTCAAACTGAAAATTCTAAATGTGTTTGACAAGATATTGCACAGAGACTGCAAGAAGGCAGGCATAATTTGGTTAGTATAGGAATAGAATCTGATTGGCAAACAACCATTCATGAATCCATCGATTGTGGTTTGTCATGATTCATCCAAAATTCAGCTGTTCTATGCAACAATTGTCTGAACAGCCTCCTTTTTGTTGCCATGGGAATTATAAGTAGGGGGTAACAAGTAAAATAGAGAAGAAATGTCAGGAGAAAAACAGATGAACTGACAAGGTGAAGGCAACACATTTTAAGGTTTGAGCCCTGGGGAAAGTTACTACAAAAATGCTTGGATCACTGTCAAATATAGATAGAAAAAGATGGCAGGGTTCATTCTAGCTGCGATATCATAGCTGCCTCGCAAGAAAGTGGTAAATGATATGGCAGCTAGGTTCATTCTAAAGGGCAGATTTGTGCCAGGAGCCCATATTTTGAATGAATGGCGCATAAAGGATGGAATGGGGAGGCCTAATTAGAGCATAGTTTTTCTAAAGTTTTTGTTTGCAGTGCTCTGGACATTTCCAGGTCAAATTTCTACAGGTTACCCATAAGTTTGATTTAAAAACTCTCAGTCACTTATACTCTGACACTCCTACAAAATATTAACACAGAGGCTATATAAACTGATACAACTGATCACTTAACCCATTCCTACACAATAAAATTTTTACACCAGTTCAATTTCAAAGAAGTTGCAGACAACAATTTTATGTTGATGACATCTTTGAAACCCTAGTCTTTTGGGGGAGAAAACATTGTGGGAAATAAAGAAATTGCTTGTAATTTCTTCATTTTCCACAATGTTTTCCAAGGCATTCATATTGAGGGGCATCTAAAAGCATCACTGTGTGGGAATGGTTTAACTTAAAAAGAAGGGTCAAATACCCACTTATTTTCATTTTCAGAATGAACACAGAAAGGCACACTGTAAAATGGGTATGTCTAAAGCAAATACGAAAGAGAAAACTTGAGTTCAGTAAATTGACTGATTGCTGGTAACGTCAACTGACCTCAGACAGGAAGTTTTACTGAGATATAAAAGTGTGTTAATTTGCAAAGTATATGGTTAGTAACATGTAACAAAAAAATAAAATAGTTGGTTGACTACCTAAACATTGCAACTAAAGCTTGATTCACCCATTACCAAAGTTTAGACTGATCCAAATTCAAAAGCAGTTGCAGACCACAATTTAACGTTTATGAAATTCTAGATTTTTTCAACTTTAAGGGTAGAAAACATTGTAGAAAATTAAGAAATTGCTTGTTGCAAGCAATCTCTTCATTTTCTACAATGTTTTTAAACACTTTTTTCTGTAGGGGATTGACAGTCACAATCAACTGTCAACTGACTATCTTATGGACCAAAAAGAGTTCATTTCTCATGTAGGGAATATCAACTCCCAAAAAGAACATAGTTAATATAGATGCAAGGATCTAAAAATCGGATTTAGCCAATTTTTCGTTTATCTATGAACATTATATTTTTTTCATGTTTTAGGTGGGGTCTGCAGAAATAGTAAATTCGTACTCAGTTCAAATGCCTTTCATGAAAAAAAACTTTCTTTTTGTACTGCTGGGATAAGGAGCTAAATAATGAAAAAAGTAAGGCCACAAATCACTTCCTGTAGACAAGAGAGGTCTAGGGTTTTATGATTCTACTGTCAGAAGGAATTTTTGCCATTCCCTGGAAATCTGGAAAATTGCAGGTAATAAACAAGGTGCTATTCCAAAGGAACTCTTCAGAGCTGGAGGGGAGAAGTAATTGAAAGAGTTTCTCACATGCTGGTTTCTGGCTTTCCAGATATGTGTGGCCTATTCAACCCATTACCAGATGACAAAATTTTAGACTGGTCCAAATTGAAAGGAGTTGCAGACCACAATTTAAAGTTTGTGAAATTTTGGATTTTTCAAGTTTCTGGGTAGAAAACATTGTGTAAAATGAAGAAATTGCTTGTTACAAGCAATTTCTTCATTTTACACCTTTACTCAATTGTTTTTCTTGAGGTGTCCACAAGCGTCACTGTGTGGGAACGGGTTAACACTTTTCCCCCTGCAATACATCTACATCAACTTTGCAAGTTGACAACAATAACTTCATATTTTGTTCGAAAAGAATGTAATCCCCTAAAAAAGTTGGTGAAATGTAACCTACCAGATTTATGTCCATCAGTTCCATTGGAATGCCAATTAAATGTCCTAACTACAGTTTATTTAATCATATTTTGTTAATAAATCTCTGACAATATTTTACAAAATAATGATGTTTGATACCTCAGTCACATAACACTGGTGGCATGGCCAGTGATCTGTCATTAAGGATCTGTTATACAAAATTAACCCATAACCAGACCGCATAATTTTAGACAAGCCCAAATTGAAAGAAGTTGCAGATGACAGTTAGAAGTTTATGAAATTTTGGATTTTTTCAACTCTCTGTGTAGAAAACATTGTGGAAAATGAAGAAATTGCTTGTAACAAATTGTTTTCCAAAGCATTTTTCCCTAGGGGTGTCTAAAAGCATCACTGAGTGGGGATGGGTTAAATAAGAGCTTTGCAGAGCAGCGAATATAAGGGCTTGTCAGTGATGAAGAATCATTGTAGTAAATTTCAATCAATTTCAATCAACACTAGGCACAAGTTATCACCATTTGAAAAGATGCTTACACTATAAATAAGGCAATTTTTTAAGGGCATATAATTGATGAAGAACTGGAGTTACCTTAATTCTAAAGGTTTAATGGACTGCTACAGACTTTGCAGATTCATTATGCAAAGAAACAACTTCTTTTGATTGGGCACACATGAAATATAGTGACTTCGTTTTCAATTCAAGAGCAGATAATTCAAGATAATTGCAAAACTACTAGAGTGATTTGAATTTTAAAGGTCTTATGCACAACTAGACACCATAAATGATAATTGTGGCACATTTCAGTTCATTATTGATACTGTAGGAGTTGCGCACACAAAATATTGCTAACGGACAGACGACAGGCCTTAACATAATACAACACTTCAGGCGTGTAAAAAATATTAAAGCCAAGATTGCCCTACATCAGTCATCTTAGTTCTTAACCCTTTCCTGTACAAACCCGGGATTTTACGTTGATGTGATTTTATACTAAAGAAAACATTGTGGAAAAAGACAAGCAATTTCTTCTTTTCCCACAATATTTTCTACCACATGGGATGGCTTCAATTCGAATTGCATTCGAATTTCATTGTCATCTACAACCTCTTTCAATTTAGACAAGTCTAAAATTTCGAAAAACGGGACAGGGTTAATTAAATTGGGTCTTATTTGTTAAGTCTCATTTTTTGCAAGCACTGTACACATTTAGCTAGGATGTAACCTATTTTATTGTTACCCCCAATGGTACAGTCCCATATTTAGTCGAAGAAATCCAAATGAAGAGACAAACAATCTTACCAAATTTTATAAAGATTTAGCCAAATTTGTGGCCCCCAGAGCGTAAATAAAGAAATTGTCAATAAGGATTCTTTTCCTGTGTTTTGCACTGGATTTTTCCAATTTTCACTTGGATTCATCCTTTATGACATTAAAATCATTCTGCCTCAGCTACATCAAGGTTGACTCGGCCAGAAGCATATTTTTCATTTTGAAGCAAAAGCATATTTCTTCATTTTCGACTAATCTAAATTTTTTGTCTAGTGATGAGTTTAATTCATTTGATTACTGCATCTCATTTCAAAAGAGAAAGTAATAAGATATATGCTTTCTTTGTTTTAATTGAATATCTAAAATATCCCTTCAGGTAAGAATCTGACAGGTACCCACCCCCTTTCTAGAATCAGAAATAATGCGTTCAGTTAAACAAAAAATTTCAAAGATTTGACCTAGTGACCTACTTAATGACCCACCACACTCAAAAGGGTCTGAGATATCATCAATATAAAGATTCTGGCAAAGTTTTGTGAAGAAAGGGCCAAAAATGTTATTTTACAATTTGACCTATTTCTTTTACCTGATCACACACACTTTCAATGAATTATCAAGATAATATCATGAGCATGTTGGAGTGAGGTTTAATTAAAATTGTCCCTTGATTGTGAATAAATCATTGATACATGACTGACAGACAAGGGAAATTCAAGTGTTATAAATGCTCACATTGAGCATTGCTCTGATTAGCCAAAAAAAACATTTTTTTTTTTTTATTTCCCAATACAACCAACGTAAGTACACAAGTTGTTTTGAACAAATGTTTCCCTGTTCATACAACAAAGTGGTATTTATTCTCAATTACAATTGGGTTTTATGTACCTGGTACCCATTCATTACTGAACATTAACTTACTTAATTAGAGCACTAGGAGACCAAGAGATTACACAGAAAATACCAAAATTGTTATTTTATAACTATTCAAGTAATTTCATGGCTAGTCAATTGGATGAACACTTGTCTTTATGTCACTGATTTCAAGGAATTTTGTTCACACACTCATTTCGTATAACCAAATTACCACACAAACCATCTTTTTATGCCCCTTGAGCTCAGGAAAATAATGTGGAAACTGTAGATATAGCTTGTTTCCAGTTTTCAATTTACACCAAAATTTAAGCTCAGAGGGATGGGAGCCAGTCTAAAATTGAGATTTTTTTAACCAATTGTTTCATTGAAAAATCTAATCACACGGAATGTTAATATATAATTTGGTTGACATAACCTAGTTTATTTTCAAGGAAGAACATTCTCAAAGTTTTTACTATATACCATTTTGTGGAAATAAATGCTGCCCATAAGAGCTTTGTGTTTCATCTGATTTTAATTGTTTTCAAGGAATCTGGTCTAGTGTCAATTGTAAAATTTGGTTGAATTCTAGCCCTGCTAGCTGGTCAGTGTAGCTAACTAGAGGCGCTTGAGGGCCTGTATCACTCCACAGGCATGAATGTACTGATTAAGCAAATTTTTTCATAAATTCTAAATTAAACTGAATATAATGAAAATAAATCTTAATCATTGTAATCTGTAAAAATTTCTAGAGAACCATTTCAAACTTTACATTGTTTTTACAAAAGTCCAGTCAAGTTATGTAACACTCATTATGTAAAATTTTCACTGTATGCCACATATGGACATAACTCACCACCATAATAGCAAGGTTTTTCAACCAATCAAAATTATATGAAGGATTCTGACAAATAGTCACCAGGTTATCATTCCCGTGAAATTTGGTTGAAATTAATGAATAGGTTTCTGAGAAATTTACAAAGTTTTCAGTATATACCATATATGGAAATAAGCCCTGGCCATTAACACATTCCCACTTGACAAAATTTTAGACTGGTCCAAATTGAAAGAAGATGCAGACGACAATTTAAAGTTGATGGAATTTTAAATTTTTTCGTCTTTTTGGATAGAAAACATTGTGGATAATGAAGAAATTGCTTGATACAAGCAATTTCTTCATTTTCCACAATGTTTTCCAAAGTTTTTTTCTTGAAGAGCGTAAAAAGGAGGGATTGAGTTGGAATGGGTTAAAGCCATATTTTTCATCAAATTAAAATTCCTTTTTATAATCTGAGAAAAGGTCACCCAAGGATTGGTCTGGTCAAATTTGGTTGAAATCCATCCATTGGTTTCTCTGAAGAAGCATTTCAAGGGTTTTACCGTATATGGAAATTAGCCCCGCCCATTTCTACCAAAAATCATTTCTGCAAAATTTGGTTGAAATCAATCCATCATTTTCTGAGTTTTTACCATATATGGAAATTAGCCCTACCCATTTAAGCCATGTTTTTCATCCAATCGAAATTCTTTCAAGGAACCTGATAAAGGTTCACCCAAGGATCAATTCTATGAAATTTGGTTGAAATCCATCCACCTGTTTCTGAGAAGAGGATTTTCAAAGCTTTCACCATATATGAAAATTAGCCCCACCCATTAAACCCATGGTTTTCATTGATTGATTGAATGGGGTTTAAAGCAGCTTTTAACAGTATTTCAGTTATATTGCGGCGGCTGAAGCACCTAACAATGGATTTATGGTATTTCTCACACCAGTACTACCACTACATTCTTTCCTAGCTTCCAGCTGTTATCCCACTTAGGTTTAGTATTATCCACCATTGGTGAGAGACAAATGTTGGAAAGGATAAGTGTCGCCAGCGGGGAACGAGCCCTTGATTGAAGATTAAGAGTCTGATGCACTACCGATTACGCTATGACGAAAGATCAAAACTCTTTGAAGGAATCTGATAGAGGGTCACCCAAGGATCATTTCTGTGAAATTTGGTTGAAATCTGTTCAGTGCATTCTGAGGAGAAGATTTTCAAAGTAAAAGTTTACAGACGGATCACCTGACAGATGGACGGATGCATGCATGATGGACACAAAGCCTTGACAATAGCACTCTGGCTTTCAGTTAGTGGAGCTAAAAATGGGTGATTATGTGGGGTAAGTCTACACAATATTACCTTGTCTAAAGACAGAAAACCAATCATTTTAAATGACACAATGTACTCAATAAGGAGAGGAAATATCTATATATAAGTGTTGAAGTTGTGCTCTGGATAAGCCTAAGTTTATGTGTTGAAGTTGTGCTCTGGATAAGCCTAAGTTTATGATTTTACCTTAATAAGTGACCTTGATCATAAAACTAGCCAAAAAGACCTTTAAAATGGCACATGTACTCATGGTGGTGATCAATAATTGTCCAAATCATATTGATATCCATCAAAAAAAGGATATATATGCCATGGACATGCAACCTCAATTTTACCATTTGTCCTTAACCCATTCCCACTCAGTGACGCCTTTAGATGCCCTGTAGGAAAAAGGCTTTGGAAAACATTTTCAAATGGCACATGTACTCATGGTGGTGAACAATAATTGTCCAAGTCATATTGATATCAATTAAAAAAAGGATATATGCCATGGACATGCAAACTCAATTTTACCATTCGAAATACATTTGTATGTCCTTAACCCATTCCCACTCAGTGACTCCTTTAGATGCCCTGTAGGAAAAAGGCTTTGGAAAACATTTTGGAAAATGAAGAAATTGCTTGTGACAAGCAATTTCTTCATTTTCCACAATGTTTTCTACCCAGAAAGTTGAAAAAATCCTGAATTTCATTAACTTTAAATTGTCATCTGCAACGTCTTTCAGTTTGGGCCAGTCTAAAATTTAGCTGTCTGGTAATGGGTTAACCCAGAAGCTAACCAAAAAATGGTTTGAAAGTGAATGTGCTAAAATTATTTTGTAATCCATCCACAAACATATAGGAGTTATTGTTTGGATAAAATTGGTGGCTTGAGGTATGCACTACTGACATGTTAACCCTTTCCTGTACAAACACAGGAATTTAAATTGCTGTAATGTTATACTAGAGAAAACATTGTGGAAAAAGAAGAAATTGCTTGTGACAAGCAATTTCTCCTTTAAAATTCCACAATATTTTCTACCACATAGAATGGTTTTGTTTCAAATTGAATCTAATATTCATTCTCATCTGCAACCTCTTTCAATTTGGACCAGTCTAAAATTTAAAAAAAAAAAGAAGGGAAAAGCCGCTGTCATAGGGGAACCGGTAGTCCTAATCTTCAATCATGGGATGTCATGGGTTTGATCCCCTGCGATGGCACATATCCTTTCCTTCCTTTGTCTCTCACCAATGGGTGGATAATCGTAAGCCTAAGTGGGATAGCAGCTGGAGGCTAGGAAAGGATGTAGTGGTAGTATTTGTATGAGAAATACCAGGAATCCATTGTTAGGTGCTCCAGCTTCCGCGATATGACCAAAATATTATAAAAAGTGGCCTTAAACCTCATTCAATCAATCAATTTAAAAAAGGGAAAGGGTTAAAGCACATACATAGAAGTGTGATTGTGACAACTGTGTCTCGCTCACTGCAAGCAGACTAGAAAACAAAATTACGATAATTGAAAACATTTATGATTTATCTCTACTAGAATCAAAAATAAAATAATTTTATACCGTCACCAGTACTCACAAGGCATAGCCATAAAAGGGGAGTTTTCTTTCAAAGTTTATGATAAATTAATAAGCCAATAAATAAAGCCATACCTTAGTTACTTTTTAAATATCCACTAAACTTTGGCTAGGCATGCACGACCATCGACATAAATTTAATTTAGGACCATGATCAAATATTTACAAATATTTCGAAATATTAAATCCTTGTATGATCTAGCTCCCCTCTTATATTCATGAAGCTCACAGTTAACTTCTTGAAAAAAAAATTGACAGTTACTGTAGCTAATTTGATACCATTCTCAGTGCCTGTAAAGATGTCTATTGTAGCCCAAACACAAGTTTTGTTGTTTCCAAAGTATTCATGATTATTTAAATGTAATTAAAGCAAGTTAGTATTTAGATTTTTTTCCTTTTCCTACAATAACAAAATATTTCAAAGTCGTCTAGGGACAATTTACAAGCCCGCCAATTATTTGACCTTGAGTTATGACTTGACCTTGGAGCTATCTGAAAATTTGTTTCAAATCGCACATGTATTCATGATGGAGAACAAGTGTCCGAGTTATCTATGGCATCCATGTAAAATGTAAGAGACATGCCATGGAAAATTTAAATTTGAACTTTTCATATGGACTGATACACTATTTGTGATAGTGACAACTATACTCTGCTCACCTAAAGCAAGCTAGAGAAAAAAACAACAACACTGTTGTCTGCTTAAACAAACTTTTTGAAACATTGTAAATCTGTAAATGCATCTGGAATTTTGAATTCACAAAGGTGAAAGTTGGAAATGGTTAAATCCTGAAATCCCTTTTTTCTCCATTTTCATAGGGAAATAAAGGAGAAAATGGAAAGTGAGAATAATGCAGCATTTTGGAAGATTCAAAAATATTGAAATCAATCATATACCTGAAAACTTTCACCCATTCATCTACTAATGGGGTTAAAGGAAACCTACCTGTTCAGGTTTGAGCCCAGGTGGTATCCATGAATACTCCTCCAAAGGGCACCCACTATCATCATCAGAGGTTGAGTTTCGTTTCACGTCATGAATTAATTTATTTAATGTCCGTTCATCCACTATACTTGATGCCATATCATGAATTTCTGGAGCGCATTTACAGTGGCGGCATATTTTCCTGAAAGTAAAATGACACCATTTAACTGTTGTTTTCTACAATTACACTGGTTTTCTGTGACCCTGACAACCATCAAAGTAAAAAGTATTAAGGAAAAACAAATTCCTTGTCACCAATATTTCCTTTTTATAAGATGGCTGATTTGTTCCTTTAACCCATTTCATTACAAGGATGTTTTTAAATGCCCCTCATTATAAAAGCTTTTGAAAACATTGTGGAAAATGAAGAAACACGTCAAATTTTACAAGAAATTCCTTCATTGTCCACTACCTTTTCTACTCTAATTAACAAAGATTTCGAAGATTTCATCAATCTAAAATTGTACGCTGCAACTTCTTTTAATTTGGACTGGTTTAGAATTTTGTTGTGTGGGAAAGGGTTAAATTCTATTCGATTTCACACATGACATCATCTCATATTTATGGGTTAACCTGTACCACATGATCCCTATTGAACAGTATCTTGAACTTTGATTGCAACCTCTTTACCCATTATCAGATGTCAAAATTTTAGACTGGTACAAAGTGAAAGGGGTTACAAAGGACAGGTTAAAGTTTATGAATTTTTTTGTTTTCTTCAACTCACTGGCTTGAAAATATTGCAGAAATGAAAAAATTATTTCATCAGTTTTCAAAATGTTTCCCAGTTATTTTTCTTGAGAGGCATCAAGAGTTGTAATTGTGTGGGAATGGGTAAATTTTGGACCAAATTAAAGTTTTGTCCTATAGTTTAAATCATGGACACTTTAGCAGGGTCGACACTAACTTTGCTTCAATGGGATCCCATGGGAATCCCTAGTTATTACTTCAGGGTTCCCTCCAGATAATCAGGGATCCCTTCTTTATATACATTAACTCATTCACACGCAATCTTGTCCTTCTGATCCCAACTTGAAATAAAACCTTGGAAAACATTGTGTAAAGAAGAAATTGCTTGTTACAAGCAATTTCTTCATTATCCACAATGTTTTCTACAAAAACAAGCAATCAAAAAATCAGGAGCTGTTGTACTAGAGAAATATTCTAGATTCCTGACAGAATCCCCAGCCTGAGATAGCTGGGGTCCCTTCCAATTTTCAGGGATCCTCGGGATCCCGGGACACTGTTAGTGTCGATCCCAGCTTTAGGAGAAATAAGGGATATCTGTCATTACTGACAATTACTGATTACATCAAAGTTAAAGTTTATTTTGAAAATAAATACCAAATGTCAGGAGGAACCTCTTCATTAATAAATCAACCAAAAGTGTCTTTATTGACCAGACACCCTGGACAATGGTCAGTAAGTGATGACCACATGCCTAGCCTTAAGGCATGGACTGTTGAGAGAGTCTACACTTGATTTTATAACTTTTTCTGTGCTTACAATTGAGACCTTGATGATTTTCAAAATATGTAATACCTCAGAATTAAATGAACGTAATAATTTGATTTACCCTTTCCTGGTTAATCCCTGGATTTTATGTCCCTGAGTTTTTATACTTTATTTCATTATTTGTTTCTTTCCCACACAAATTTTTTTAGACTGGTCCAAATTGAAGAAATCTGCAGACGACTATTTCAAATTGATGGAATTTTATTTTTTTTTTTTCATCTTTTTGGATAGAAAAACATTGTGTATAATGAAGAAATTCCTTGTTACAAGCAATTTTTTCATTTTCCTCAATGTAATCCAAATCTTTTTACTTGAGAGGTATAAAAATGAGGGCTTGTGTGGGAAGGGGTTGATTTAAAGTTTTCTTCTGCTTCCCTTCATTTTTTGTTGCCTGGTAAAGGGTTGACACATTTGGAAAGTCAATATGGAAAATTTGAGAAGCTGCTTCCTACATAGTTTTCTAACTGGAAAGGCAACATGAAATTGTTGTCTGCAACTTCAGTTTAAATTTTTTAGTCTTGTAAAGGGTTAAAGCTCTGGGAAAGAGACATGCTTGGTATATACTTGAGACTATTGGGATGGTTGATGCACATTTTTTCATTACTCAAGGAAACAACAAAGTGCACATTTAACATTTTTAAAAGCTTTTGAACGCTTAATTAAAAAGATGAAAAGAACATTAGAAGTAATTACTCGCTGCGAGCGTTTTATGGTTCTGACACTTGTTTCTGAGACTGTCTCCTGAATTTAAATGAATCCAATCTGTCCCACTCCCCCACATCAATCAAATATAACTCTCATTTCCTATTAATTTACATCATGATCTTTAACCCATTATCACACAACAAAATTTTAGAATTGTCCAAATTCAATGGTGTTGCAGTCGACAATCTTAATCGATGAAATTTTTAAATTTTAAATTCTTTAGCTTTTGGGGTAGAAAATATTGCGGGTAACGCAGAAATTTCTTATAACATTCAATTTCTTTGTTTACCACAACATTTTCCGAATCTCTTTTCTTGACAGTCATAAAGTAGGATTGTGTAGGAATTAGTTACTGATGAAAAAATCAAGTATTGGAGAAAGTAAATTGGGAAAGCAAAAATTTCCTATTTGCAGTAAAATCAAAGGGCTGAAAACACTGATGGAACTTGTTGTTCAAAAATAAAGATTTCTTCAAAAACTACTCTGGCTGAGAAAGTACAAGCAGGATGTGTAGACTAAGATCAGACTGCACTTATGTGCAGGCTGATCTTGGTCTACAGCTCCTGTTGAAACCGGGTTCAGCATGACAAGGGTTGATATTCATTTATGTTTGAAAATCAAAATCATGTGAATGTTTTCATGCTTTAATCAAGTCCCACACATCTGATTTCAGACAATTCCAAAGTGAAGGAAGTTGCTGACAAAAATTTCAAGTTTGTAAAATTTAAAAAAATGATGCCTTTGTTGGTCCAAAACCTACAGTGAAATGGTTAAATTCCTTTTCATAAGCTATTTCTTCATTTTACAAACTGTCATCACTCTTCTTATAAAGGGGTATGATACTGTCTTAAGCTATTACAAGATGACAATAAGTTTAACCCACTGCACACAATACCATTTTTACAACCTTCAAGAAAAAATTATCCAAAAACATAGTGGAAAATGATGTAATAGATTTCTTCATTTCCCACAACATTTCCTACCCTGAAAGATATAGATTCTGAAATTTTAAGAATTCAAGAGACATCTTTAAAATTCTTTGAATTTGGGTCAATCTAAGGATTTTGTTGTTTGGTAATGTTTAACCATTTACCACACAACAAAATGAAAAACTGGTCCAAATCGAAAGGAGTTGTAGATGACAATGAAAAGTTTTTGAAATTTTGGATTTTTTCAGCTTTCTTGTTAGAAAACATTGTGTAAAATGAGGAAATTTCTTGTTGCACTCAATTTCATATTTCACACACTATTTTTCCAAAGGTTTTTCTTGAGGGATGCCATAAAGCATTATTGTTTGGTAATCATTTCCTTACCAATCCATCTAATCCTCAAATTTTCCATTAACTAAATACTATTGAACACCTTTCCTTTTAAAGTTATTCAATACTTAAAATCCGATAACAAAAGCATTCCAGATTTTCAGTCCCAAAGTTTCAAGGTCTGTATTGGAATATTCATGTGCCCAATAATGCTGATATAAGATATTTTCCATTCTTGCAACAAAAAATAGGCACTTTCCTATAATGGTTACTTGACGGTCAATAAATAATAGGGAAAACAAGACAATACAGTTTTAGCTTTACACGAAATATTTCAAAGCATTTGAAAATGGCATCATTGACTCAGGGCCTGCAGATGCCAACACTTGTCTGTTCAAGTGCTTGATAGTTGGCAAAACTTTTAGGTTCAAAATGGGACACGATTCATTCAAAAAATGCATTTTGAGTTATCCACCTTGTTGGTATGTTGTGTTCCTGCCAGGATCAATTTCTTCATTTCTGGGGGTCATTTAGAATTTTAGAGGGTCATTTTTGTAAATGACTAAATCAAAATTTTAAACATTTTTTCTGAAAGAGTTACATTATGACTTATCTAGGGACAGAACGATCAAATTAGGAATAAAACAAGAGGACCATGATGGTCCTAAATCGCTCCCCTGAGTATGATGGTTCATGGCTTTATGATATAAACAGAATGGCAAAGCCCTCTGTCTAATTATTTTGGAGAAGATATTTACAGATTTCTCTTTTAATCCCAGGAATATTGATGATCCCACCATATAGCACTAATTCCCTGAATATGGTAATGCTTTGAAGTATAGACATCAATACGTACCAAGTATAAAAGCTGTAAGCCTAATGGTTAAGGAGAAGAAGGTTTTCAAAGATATCATTATTTATTCCTTACTAAAATTAGGGATTGCACAGAAAAGGGCCAATTTTTTAAGTATTTTGGTAGAGGGTCAATATACTATGATATTTGCAAAATATCAAAGCTCTAGGCATTATGGTTTGGGAGAAGAAGATTTTTAAAGTTTTCCTTCTTTAATTCTATGTAAAATCAGGGATCGCCCAGAAAAGGGCTAATTTTCAGAATACGGTAATTCTTTGAAGTATTTTGGTAGAGGGTCAATAGATGATGATTTGTACTAAATATCAAAGCTCTAGGCCTTATGGTTTGGGAGAAGAAGATTTTTAAAGATTTCCTTCTTTATTTCTATGTAAAATCAGGAATCATTAAGAAAAGGGCTAATTTTCAGAATACATTAGTTCTTTGAAGTATTTTGGTTGAGGGTCAATAGATGATGATGTATACCAAATATCAAAGCTCTAGGCCTTATGGTTTGGGAGAAGAAGATTTTTAAAGATTTCCTTCTTTATTTCTATGTAAAATCAGGGATCATTAAGAACAGGGTTTTCATTAGTCTTCAAAAGCCAAGAGTCATTGACCCTTGAGCCAAAATTTTCAAGAGTCAAAATTGAGATCCCAAGAGTCAAAATGCAATATACCCCCCCCCCCCAATCCACCAGTAACACTTTAGAAAAAAAATAATAATAACAGATAAAAAAATAAAATGTTAATTTTTTTAGAAGTGGTGCCTCAGAATAAACCATGTCTCAGATTGGAACATTTCTCCAATCTGACAGTATTCTATTTTGGTTAAATGTTAGGTAAAGTTTAGTATTAATGCACATTTTATTAATTTTGAATCAGTTTTAGAGTACTAAGAGGATCAAATCATTCTTATTTTTCATAAAAAGAAGTGCCGATTTTATCCACGAAAACCAATGACATTTCTTTTAGCAACATTTTCTTGGGTTTCATTTTACTTCTTGATTATATTTTGTGAGGTTTTTGATATAAAAGTATTAGCAAATAAGTGAATTTCAGTAGGATTGGAACTCTGAAAAGGGGTTTCATCATTAATTTCACAGGTATCATGTACCTGTCAATTACGATCACCGATGCATTTCCATCACTTGAGAGTGTTAATTACCAATTACGCTTGGTGTTATCCATGATGGGGGTGTATATTTTTATAATCAATTTACTATTTTCAAATAATTTGGCACACTTATGATGACCCTTGACGCATGGCTGCTAATTTGACGCGTCAATATGACGCACAGTGACAAATTTTCGAGCGTCAAAATTGCTTCTTTTTGAATTTCTGTGCGTCAAAACCCGAGGTCCCGGGTCAAACGGAAACCCTGAAGAAAAGGGCTAATTTTCAGAATAAGGTAATTCTTTGAAGTATTTGGGTAGAGGGTCAATAGATGATGATATATACCAAATATCAAAGCTCTAGGCTTTACCGTTTTGGAGGAGAAGATTTTTTAAGTTTTTTCACTCCATTGCCATGGCAACCAGAGTTCTTCATGGATTTCAATTCTTTGAAGTATTTTGGAAGAGCATGACCTAAGGATCATTTCTGTGAAGTTTTGTTGAAATTCCATGGTTAGTTTAGGAGGAGAAGATTTTTTTGTAATTGTGAACGGACGGACGACGGACGATGACCGATCACAATAGCTCCTCCAGAGCACTTCCGTGCTCTGGAGCTAAAAAATAAGCAAATTATTACTCCATTTGACGAACCTTTACTAGAGCTAGGACTCTCTTTATATTTGGGGACAGCAAAAAATTCTGATATTCTTTTTGGGTTTTTCTGCCATGATTGCTTTATTTTGTAGTCTGTTGAAAAAAGCATCCATGTTACTCAGGCGAAAATGTTTAGTTGAAGGATTACATGAAACAAAATGTTGAATCATTTCCTGTAAATTTTTTCAATTTTGAACACCATCTAAAACATTGTTGTCTCAGGGCAAAGAAATAACTCATTTCTTACCTTCATGTTAACAACTTAGAATGTTCTTAGTGTTTCCAAATTTTATGAGTAAATCAAATCCAAATCTACATTTCATAACTTTCAACATTAAAACCACTAGATTTCTAAATAATTCCTCTTTTGTCACAAAGGTATGTAAACACAATAAAACACAATGTTTTTTGATATCATTTAACCTATCAGCATGTTTTATCAAATGTCACACCCACTATATCCACCACAATAATGAGCAACTTAACACCAGATGTTAGGGGTATCACAAAACCACAGATGTTGACTAAACGCTGCAATTTCAAATTTTGTCAAGTTTTATGTCTTAAGAAGTCATGCCTGAACCACATCTCTCAAGTATGATAAAATAAATCCTTTCTACAAGCTTCACTTCTTCTACTCATTGCCCGGGGCAACAGTCATTGTGGTTGCCGTAGTTACTAAAAGATAATAACCTGTGGTCAACGACAAAAGAAGCCGGCCCCTTTAGAAAAAGTTGAAGGGCCTAACACAAACAAATTACAAAAACTTGGGTACTTTATCACCAAACCTTTTATTTGGCCCCGACTAGGGGTCCAATAAAATCTTTCCCTTATATCCTTTAAATATACTTTGAAATACCCTTTCCATTAAATAAATCCAGTTTTCTATATAGCTTTAGAAAACAATGTGAGATATGGAGATATCTTATTTTCACACAATGTTTTGCATACTATTAAGCAGTATTCAAATTGAACATATTTAGAATTAGTAGTCCAAAATTTGTCAACTTGTAAAATGGTTTAACCCATTACTACACAATCCTGCTTTTTGACACACCTTGAGGAAATATAGTAATGGAAACTTTGTCGGAAAAGACAAAGTTGCCTGTACAAGTAATTTCTCCTTTTTCTCAAAAGGTTTTCTACCTTATTTACAGAACTTACTTAAAAATTTCAAAGCACTTTTAAATTTCTGCAACTTCTTTCAATTTAGACCAGTCCTTAATTTGCTATGTGGTTGTGGGTTAATGTCTTGTTAAAACCATTAAAATGAGTATACCTACAATACAGGATTTCATTGAGAAAAATCAATTTGAGAGACACATTATCCTCCAGTGTATAAAAGCTCTGAAGTGACTCTCACAAAAATATTACATGGTGAAAAAGGGACCCAAATCACATTAAAGACAAGGTTAATGACTTGAGTCTTACTGAAGATAAATCATGAAAAGTGACAGGCAATAACTATTTTACACAAAAATGATTTTGTATAAGTAGACTCAGCCTCCTCCATAACTATTTAGGACATTGTCAGAGAAAACACAATTCAACCTATCACCAGATCACAAAATTTTAGAATTGCCCAAATTGAAAGAAGCGGAAGAAAATGATTTTAAGTTTCTGAGATTTAAGATTTTCTTACTTTCTTGGTAGAAATCATTGTGTAAAATTAAGAAATAGCTTGTTGCAGGCAATTTCTTCATTTCACAAAATGCTTCCCTAATTGTAAATCTTAAATTGAAGGGTCTCGTAGAAGCTTCACTGTTTAGGAATGGGTTGAGATAAACAACATATTAATTTTTTTGGACACATGTATGAATGATCAAGTTTAATCCATTCTCATCACATCCCTCTTTCTCATGCCTCTTCAGGGAAAGGCATAGAAAAACCTTGTGAAATTGAAGAAAGTGCTTGTTACGCCACAAGATAAAGTTTTTAAAAAAATCACCATCAAAGAACTGTTGTATGCCAATTTTCGGAATGTTGATGACTAAAAATTTGTTAGCTATCAATGGGTTAATGTTTTGTAAATTTTTCTCATATTAAACTTTATACTGTTGTCTTAAGATGAAATAGTCTATAAATGGAGGAAATCAAGAAAACTAGAAAGTCATTAATGGACAACATGTTGATCCTGGAAAATATTTGAACCTTAACACTATGTAATGATTTGTTTCAAATGACACATATACTCATGATGGAGAACAGATGTCAGACGTTATTTTGAAATCCATCCAGACATGTACAAGACATACAACTTTGGACAGAGTGACGTAAACTGACTTGTGAATGCAACAACTATGTCTCAATCATTGCAAGCAGGCTCAACTAAAATTGACTGTAAACCTTGACATTACAAATTCATATTATTTATATTTGAGTTATGGCCTGGACAAATTTTGACTTTCAGCTGTGACCTTGACCTTTGACCTACCTAAACAAATATGACAAATAATCATGACAGAGAACACTTGTGCCAAGGTAAATAACATTTGCAGAAGTTTTGGTCTGGTCAAACTCAGATGAAGGCCAGCTTGTCTAACACACAAATAACTCTTTATCACTCTGGCAATTAGGCTTTATATACAGGGATAATAAAAATTTCTGGTCATGAAACAGAGGGGTTCGTTCAAGCAAGATTTACCAATAACAAAAGTCTGACAGTAAATCAGGTGAAGACAAGATGGGTGGGGTAAATCAGATAAGTATACCATGTACAGGAATGGTGAACTAGAGATGGTATCTAAACAGCAATATAATTTCTGATCTGTATCTACCCAAGCTATAATTAGTGATTTTTATCACTACATAAAATATTTCCTAATAAAAAATACACTTGCTCTGTTTAAAATAGATTGATTTACTGGTTGATACAGGTGAATTTATCAGAATAAGCCATCTGAGGGCTTAATTATAGGCCTTTTATCCCTGAAAGAGATATAAAAGTTATCTGTTATACAACTATTGTTCTTAGCCCATTCCAACACAATCAGGCCTTTAAACGCCCATTAAGAAATAAGCTTTGGAAAATGGAGAATTTGCTTGTACTAATCAATTTCTCAATTATCTGCAATGTTTTCTACCTCAATAGTCACTACAACAATCTAAAATTGTTGTCTGCAACATCTTTTAATTTGGACCTGTCTAAAATTTTGTTGTTTGGTATACAGTAAACCACTAAGAATTTACAGCTATGATCTATGTTCAAGTACAAAACAATTTGTTACAGGTTTGGCCATAGTGCAGTTTGAAGGGCGTTGGACATTCAATCATGAGGTCCAGGGTTGCTGCAAACATTCTTTCCGACATTTGTCTCCAACTAAAGGGTGGAATATCGCAAACCTAGGTGGGATGAGCAGCTGAGACTCAAAAAGGAAGTAGTGGTACTACTGGTGTAAAAAAAATACCCGGAATACATGGTTAAATTCTTCAGGCTCTGCAATATGACTGAAATTCTATTAAAATTGGAGTTAACCCCATTCAAACAAACAAACAATTTTTTAAACAAACTAAACAGATTATCATAAAGATTTCCTCATACACCCTTGCAGTTGTTTAAATCTAATGAAAATATTTGTTATTATGAATGCGATCATCCTCAGGGACAACAAAATGTTGGAAAAAAGAATGTCCATGTATGACTTTGTAAAGATCTGGGTTGAATTCATACCTATTTAGATCCCTATCTAAAGTGGACAGTCACAAATTCAAAAGAAATTTCCATGAGCCTGATGAAAACTGTATTTAACCCTTTCCTGTTTCTCGGAAGTTTAGACTAGCCAAATTCGAAAGTTGTTGCAGATGACAATGAAAAGTGAGTGCGATTTGAAACAATACCATTCTATGTGGTAAAAAATATTGTGATTAAAGAAGAAATTGCTTGATACAAGCAATTTCTTCTTTTCTCACAATATTTTCTTAAGTGTAAAATTGCATGGACGTAAAAACCAGGGATTGTACAGGAAAGGGTTAAACCAAGTAATTTATTTTCAAATATACTATTTCCACAAAATAATGACAAGTTTGGTTCTTGAAAATTATATATTTACTATATTCACCAACCATACCCTATTTCTAAACGGCCTAAATTCTTTTGCCAAATTTCTGTATTATTATCAGTTTTAAGCATTTTTTCAATCCTAAATTAGGATTCTATGAGTAAAGCCTATTTTAATCCATTTCCAGATCGACTGGTCCAAATTCAAAGATGTTGTAGATGACAAATTTTAGTTGATGAAATTTAATTTTTCTTGTGTTTTGGGTAAAATACATTGTGGATAATGATGAAATTACTTGTAACAAGAAATTTCTTTATATTCGACAATGTTTTCTGAAGCCAGCTTATTTGGGATGTGTGTGTGTGTGTGTCAAAAAGTGATATTGTGTGGAGATGGGTTAATATATACCATAGAAGATACAATGTATACCATAGAATACACAATGTTTACCTGAAAAAAATATCACAAGGTCCTAAAATGTCAGAATTGTTTGGGAATGGGTTGGCAGATTGGTGTCTTCCCGATTCTCCCACATTTGAAAATCCAATAATACCATTTACCTGGTGGGAAGAAGGGGGTAAGGGAAAATGTGTGATTACAGTTAGGTTCAAATTGTATTCTACCTATATTACGTATTTAAGACTGTTCGTTGTAATCAAATTGATTTATACGTGTTAACATTTGCCGAAATTAAACCACTAAAATTAAATTGACAATTATGTTTAAATCTGCAATTCTGATGTAAAATGAAAAATGGAACCTGAAATAAATAATAAATAAGTCAACATTAGAAACCAGTACCAGTCATGGCCACAGTTATAACTTGATTCTGAACCCCTACTGAAACTACACAGGCGCTTGTGATACCTTCCTAGTGGAAAAAAAAAAACAACCTCATCAAGTCGAGTGTTTCTTATACCGATGTCACAACCGGTTTCTTCACTGTACACACTATATATGGAGAAAGGTACATTAGAACAGACTAAGATTTCAATAGATTGGTCCGACGCGCTGTCGTAGGAACAAGACCTTTGAAGAGATGTAAGTATCGCCAGATCGACAATCGCTTTGCTTCCCTGAAAGACTGAATCCATGAAGAGACTATGATACTGGTCCAGTATGCTGATATAGCTTCGTATTTGATGCGTTTATAGATACAGAGATAATTGCCTTCTTACAAACTTCGTATAAACATGTGCTGAAAGATTCGGATATAAATAAGGTTTCCTTCTAAACTACTCTAATTGAATCTAAAAGATCTAGACGATGAAATCTACAGAAAATAAAGGAACTGAGAAAAATGAATACTGGTATTTAAATGATAAGATGCCTTTTGCTTCGAGTCAAATAAATGAAATACAGAAAAACAAAAATTCTCTGTATTTTTTTTCAATTTTATACACAAGCATCTGTAGAACGGGGGTATTTTGTCTGTCTATCCATTTGTAAATCTGTTCGTAAAAAAATCCTTTTTGCGATTAAGTAAGGCAGAATGACCCAGATCGACAGTCGACAGTTTGTTGAATATGAATTGGTCATTTTACCTCACATTATGTTTGCTTCTTAATCAATCCAGATTAGCATTTGCTTGAACTGTTCTCTTTTTCTTTGCGTAATAACCACGAAAAATCTCGTAACTTCAATTTGAATAAAGCTGTGGCCACAAGGTTTTTATCGGTCCTCAAAGATTAGATTTGCTGATTCGTTCATGAGAAATAGATAAAATGGTTTTCTGGAAAGAAGAGTAACTGCCAGATAGCATATGAAATGGTTCAAGAAAGAATGTTAATGCTTGTTATAAGTAAATTTTCCTTTTATAACTTCTCTTCTGCAATCAATAAAGGGACATTGTACGGCAGAGATTAAAATGGATTCCTGATTCGAAGTCAACTATTTCTATTTGAAAAGCTCGTGGAATAAGGTTTTAGAACTTAACGGTTATTTAGCCCCAGGCAGGGATTATCTCGCACCTTATCTGTACAGAATTTATATCGATATTTTCAAATGTGGGAGAATCGGGAATAAACCGGCAGATTCACTTTGAACAGACTCATGAAGGTTTGAGATCACAAATAATTTTGAGTTCAGGAAATAATACAGGTTCATAATTATGCTGTGGGAATTTACAGGTGATAACAATTCATTATTCTAATCTGTGTCATTACTTTTCATGACTGATTTCATCTGGAGCTTATCAGTTTTATGCTTTCAATCAGAAAACATCTCTACATGTCTACATGATTCTGATACATGGCAACCGCAATACTTCTAGTCTTTCACTGTATGCTGCACAACCCATTATGACGCAACATCATATGAAGAAAAGATTTTTAGGAAAGGAGAATGATGTTTTCTATCATTGTTTCTTTTTGTTAACCCATTTCTGGATGACAAAATTTTAGGGTCCCCAAAATTGAAAGATGAAAAATGCAGATTAACCCATTCCCACACAAGCCCCTCTTTTTACGCGCCTCGAGAAGAAAGCTTTGGAAAACATTGTGGACAAAGAAGAAATTGCTTGTTTCAAGCAATTTCTTCAATGTCCACGATGTTTTCCACCCCCTAGAGACATAGATTTTTATAATTTGATCAACCTAAAATTGTCGTCTGCATCTTCTTTCAATTTGGACCAGTCCAAAATCTTCTAGAGTGGGAATTGGTTAAAAAGGTCTGTAAATAAATAGGTAAGTAGCATTACCCTTCCTATTCTCGCATTTTCAGCTATATTTCTTCAGACCATACATTAACCCTTTTCCATTTTTTGAAATATTAGGCATGTCTTATTTGAAAGAAGTTGGAGACAACAATTAAGACTTTGAAAAGTAATCAATTTACAAGATAGAAAATATAGTGGGAAAAGAAGACATTGTTTGTTACAATCTATTTCTTCTTTTCACATAATATTTTCTCAAGTCTAAATTGGCTTGGACATAAAATAAGGGATTGTACAGGAAAGGGTTAATATGCTGTCTGATTAAAAAATTTAGAAAATTCCATTAACCCATTCCCACACAATCCAACTATTTTACACCCCTGAAGAATTACATTAAAGGGAAAAAAAGGTGAAAAAGGGAGAAATTGCTGGTATCAAGCAATTTCTTCTTTTCTCACAATGTTATCTACCTTATTTTGTCCTTAGTTTTCAATTTCAAAAAAATGTGAATTATTATCTGCAACCTCTTTCAATTCCCCGCAGCCCAAAATTTTGTTGTGTGGTAATGGGTTAAAAATATGCCAATGACTTCATTTTAATCCAAACTACTAACCCAATACCATGTTACAGATAGTATTGCTTTCCAAACCAGAATGCTCATTAAAACCATATACCATAAAACTATTTCATTCATAAAAGTGATAGAAAATAATCAACCTTTTCCTCTTCAAGAATGTAGTAGAAAATCGTACTTAGGTGGAACCCATTTCTTCACTATGACACTTTTTATGCCCCTAAAGAAAAACAATTTGGGAAACATTTTGTAAAATGAAGAAATTGCTTGCCGCAAGCAATTTCTTCATTTTACACAATGTTTTCTACCCTGAAAATTGACAAAATCTATAATTTCATAAACTTCAAATCAACATCTGCAAATCCTTTCAATTTGGTCCAGTCTGAAATTGTTGTCACTCCACCTCATACCAACTAGGGAAAAAAAGAAGACCAATTTGGAAAAAGAAATACCAAACAAGAGCACCACCTACGAGTTGCCTACTCTCGGCTGTTGGGTGCTGGATAGTGGGTAAAAAATCTAAGTCGGAAAAGGGGCATAATTAGCACAAAATGCATCTAGAGTTATCCCCCTTGCTAGTATAGGTTCCTCTTTTGATAGTGAAGATGTGTGCCAAGTTTCAAGTGAATGCTTTCAGTAGAACCAGAGATATCACGAAAAGTCAAAGTTTTTGCACGACAACAACAACAACTACACAGAGGCTATCGCAATACCTCGGGTTTTCTCCGAAAACAGCTGATCTAAAAATATCTTCTTTCTACATTTTCTCATGAAAAGGATATTTTTCAATTTACAACTTTACTTCAAACACTCCTTGTAAGTAAGCAGCTAGTTGATTTACATTTACAAGCAAATTTCTTTTTCCTATTATTTTTATCCCTGACTTGTGTTCACATAATCCTCAATTTTGACTTTCTGAGATCTGAGAAAACAAAACAATGAAAGATATTGTGGAAAGAGGAGACATCGCTTATGGCACCCTATAAGGTATCTTGTCATACTGAATTTGAACCTGCAGTCATCTGGAAATGGATTAACCCATTCCCACACAATGATCTTTTTTGAAGCCCTTCAAGAAAAAAAATTTGGAAAACATACAGGGGAAATGAAGAAATTACTTTTAACAAGCAATTTCTTCATTTTACACAATGTTTTATACCCAGAAATTTGAAAAAAACACACACTGAAATTTCACAAACATAAATTTGTTGTCTACAACAACTTTCAATTTGGTCCAGTTTAAAATGTTGTTGTCTGGTAATTGGTTAAAGTAAGCATATTTCTGAGTCTTCTTTTCTATGATATAACTGAAATATGATTGAAAGTGGTGAAGTAACCCATTCCACTCATGCACGCTTTTTGTGGCCCTCAAAAATAAGGCTTTGGAGAAAAAAAATGTTGAAATTAAGAAATTACTTGTTTGAAGCATTTGTTTCATATCCACAATGTTTTCAACCTCATGATCAAGATGTAAAGATTTTTAAAATTTCAGCAACTTAACATTGTCTTTTGTAACTTCTTTGGATTTGGATGATTCTAAAATTTTGTTGTTTGGTAATGTGTTAAACTCAATTCACACAAACCTCTTTACCCATTCCCACACAACCCCTCTTTCTTATGCCCCTCAAAAAAGGCTTAAGGAACAAAAAAATAAAAATTTCTTCATTTTCATCCTTGTTTTCTACTCAAAAAGACCAAGATACTCAAATTCTATAAACCTGAAATTGTCGTCTGCGATTTCTTTTAATTTTTGACTAGTTTAAAAATTTACCATATGGTAATGAGTTAAGCAAGAGAATGAAATTCAAAACTGTTCAAATACTGGAAATTTTGCAGAATAGTAAAACAAGAGAATTTTCAAATAAGTTTTTCCAAGCTTTCCTTCTGTTTTGCTAAAAAGTTGAAAAATTCACAAAAATGGTTACTTCAACATCATTTTAAATGTGGAAGATAAATTAAGAAGAGACAATTCTATCAATC
This sequence comes from Fragum fragum, assembly GCA_946902895.1. Lineage (NCBI taxonomy): Eukaryota > Metazoa > Mollusca > Bivalvia > Cardiida > Cardiidae > Fragum > Fragum fragum. Next base: position 35,991,255 of record OX336371.1, read on the forward strand.
AAAGCCTGTTGAAAGTGTCTCAATTTGACAGCTACTTTACCCTTGGAAGATTAAATTTAAAACCCTCATTATATTTACACATGACATAAGATATACACTCTTACCTTTACGATTTGACAAGTTCAAAACCGTGGTGACATAATTTATGTCAAATCTGTTTAAATCAGGGATTATTTTTGTTCTCAAGGATAAGGCTACTTAACCCAGTCTTATATTTGAAGATGGTTTTGAAAGTAGATCAGCCAATTCTTCATTAAATCATTTCAAAGCATTGCATTATCTAATATTTCTTTATAAAACAATTTGTGTTGACTCAATTTGAATTACATTAATCCATTACCAGAATAAAAATAAATAAATAAATAAACTGAATAGAAAGAAGTTACAAAAAAAAATTCAGTGTCTGAAAATTTGAAAAAAGGGTTTGAAAAAAGGTAGAAAACATTGTGAGGAAGAAGAAATTGCTTGTCACAAGCAATTTCTCCTTTTCCTTTTCCCACAAAATTTTCCACATCTTCAAAGCATCGTAAAGCAGAATTGTGTGGTAACAGATTAAAGATCCAAGAAGAAAAGTTGTAGACCTAAACCTAAATGTGAGGACCTGTAGTTTATCCTTCATAGTGGATGCTATTAACCCATTACTGCACAGCAAAATTTTAAACTGGTCCAAATTGAAAGAAGTTGCAGACAATTATAGGTTTATCAAATTTTAGGTTTCTTCATCTAAATGGAAGAAAACATTGTGTAAAATAGAAAAAGTGCTTGTAGCAAGCAAGTCCTTCATTTTACACAATGTTTCCCAAATTGTTTTTCTTAAGGGGCTTCAGAAAGTGTGGGAATGGGTTAATAGTTGCTGAATAAAATGTGATGAAATACATCACCACACCAGGCCATATCTGAAAACATCAGGTTTAGTTGCTCTTTGGACTGAAATCAATTGGAATAATGCATGTAATCTGTGTCACATCAGGAACGTTATTCCTAAGTTTCAAATTAGGTTCAACTGCTTCAACAGACAAACTCTGTCTCAGAGATAATTCTGTCTACCGAAATTTCAATGAGTTACCTTCCTATACTTTATCTATATATACTGCCTAACTCCCCTTGCGGGTATTACTGGCAGGTGTAATAACCAAGTCTAATTAGCTACTTTTACAGATACCTTCATCTTCATTTGACTGAGATTTTTTGGCTGAAAAGTTCAATACCTTTTCATTGCTAGCCGGTGTTCCAAAAAGTTAAGAATAAAAGTACATTTCAAATGATGTCAGGATTTGAAATATCAACAACAATCTGCTAAATTTGACTGCACTTGAATCATCAGGTTCAAGACTATTCCAACTTGACTATTATTGAATGTGATTATTACAACAGCTCTATGTCATAGAAAAACATTTTGGCCTTTTCTCAACAAAGGGCCATAACTCCAAGAAAAGTCAATCAGCCATATAACCAAACAAAAGGGCCATTGGCCCTAAGGCGCTCAACTTAATCAATGACTACAAAAGCCTTAGTGAAATAATGTTGGCCAAATGTGACCCTTTAGCATGTATAAATTGCATAGATTTCTTTAGATACAACCTAGTGACCTAGTTTTCAACCGCATATGACCCAATATAAAAATTGACAGATATTTATGGATACGGAAATTCTGAACAAATATCAAGTCAATTGAGCCAAAAATGCAGCTTTCTAGAGTGCAACTTGTTTAAACAAAAAATGTGGCTTCTGGAGTGAAAACTAGCTATTTCTAAGACTTCATCCAGTGACCTCCAAATGACCCAAATTTAAACTTGGCCAACATATTGTGGACACTACAATTCTGACCAAGTATAAAAATTAGGCCTCTAGAGTGCATACATGGTTTTTCAAAGAATTGATATAGGGACCAAGTTTTTTACTAGCTTGACCTAAATTCGAACTTGACTGAGAAAAATGGGGACGAACATTCTGAATATTTAAATTTTCGAGCCCAAAATGTGATCTCTAAAGTGTATACAAGGTTTTCTAAGATTTGACCTGTTGACCTATATCTTTTTACCCCATGTGACCTAATACCAAACTTGATGGAGATATTTTGCAGACGAATATTCAGACCATAAAAATCAATTGAATTGAGACAAAAAGTGTCCTTTAGAGTGCACACAAGCCTATTTCTAAGATTTGACCTTGTGACCTAAATTTTGACCAAATGTGACCCAATAAAAAATCTGACCAGGATATTATGCTGACAAACATTCTGACTAAATACCAAGACATTTGAGGCAAAAATGTGACCTCTAGAGAACACACAAGGTTTTTCTAAGATTTGACCTTGTGACAAAGTTTTTGAAACCACATGACCCAACAATGGCCTTGTCAAAGGTTTCATGGAGCCAAACATTCCGAGAAAGTTCAAGATATTTGACTAAAATTGTGACCTCTAGATTGCACACAAGATGTTGACACATGACAGAAGACGGACACAGCTAGATCTCAAAAGCTCACCTTTAGCACTTCGCCTAAGGTAAGCTAGCTAAAACATAACTTGTACATCTTTGATTGATACTCAGTGCTCATGTGAAATGTGAGTTAAATCCATTCAATAGTGAAGACAAAATGAGTGGACAAGATTTTTCATCAAAGGCCACAAATCTATTAAAAGTAAATGGACTGCAACTAAATTACAATATGCACATCTCTACTTGAGACTACCTGTAAAGTTTGAATCAAATTCATGCAGAAGTTGATGAGTAACTGAGCGACATGGTAAAAGCTACAGATGGACGAACCAACAGCTAAGCTGACTCCTATATACACCCAAAACAAAGTCTGATGTTGTCTTCGTGGTAATCAGATAGGCTTAAAGTGGCTTTTTTGGTTATAAAGGAAAGGTTTAGCAGAATTCCAGGATATTTTTAGACATCACAGAATTTGGTTGTCAACACCGCATGACCTCATTTGCATATGACCAAAAGTCTACGGAAGGTAAATTGACAAGTGAAACAACCAACGTCCTAAATCATGTCACACCAAATGGCAGGCACAAAACTACGGTAAATGTCTACAATTGTATGGACAGATCTTTACAGAATTGAAGAATGCCTAGCAAACATAACTCCTTATGATGTTGGTTTCAGCAAATTCAAACTGAACGCACGATTCAAAGGTTATTCGCACCGCGTGAATTACCAAAAATTCTTTGCAATTGTCTCTGCTTAATCTTCAAATAGATTAAGAGTCTAGGTAGGCTTTAGGGAAATAACCTGGTTTGTTCTGATAAACGACCTCTGATTTTCGCAAATTCTTCACTGAACATTGTATTAAAACACTATATCAGAGGGAATAAGAATAATCCAAATCTGTGACATGAAAAAAACATTGATGCCTATCTTTAACCAAGAATTTCTAAGTCAAAATGGTCAAAATTCCACTAAGACAAATGTCAGAGTAATGAATCTCTTCCTAAAGGATGATACTATGGTAGGAAGGGCATGCACATTTACTCAGAGCAATGCCAATAGTAGGAACAGATGTAAGACAGTTGCACGTAAAATTTTGACTAAATATCTTAGATGTCTAAAAGGGGACATAAATGTACAAAAATATCATCAAGAGTTTTGCCTTGGGTTTAATATCATGGTCACAAAGGTATGTGCAACATTTCACAGCAATAGCATTAGTAAAAACAGAGATATGAGACTTGCTGTAAACTTTAACAAAAGCATTATGCAGACAGCGAAGCCCGGTAACTGGAGTAGCCCCCCTCCCCCTCAGTTCTGGAATGGACAAGCTAAAAAATAATGTATCCAGTATCCTACCAACTGACATGCAAAGACTGTATTTAGGGAGATGTTGTTGTCATCCAACGCTATTTTGATTCCTCTGATCCCACAAATTTTACATTACAAGAGCCCACTGACCTTTACTTATGATATCTATATTCCATTAGTAGAAGGCTATTATCCTGCTCTCCTAAACAATTCCCAAGTGTTCCGTTATCAATTTACATCCAACTATATTTCAGTGTACAGTCAATAATTGTTTTCCAAGTGCTTCCAGACTACAGCAGTATGGTTTCTCAATTGCACAGATCTAGATTAAAACTGGGTAATGCCAGTCTAAAATTGTTATTTCTAAAAAATATTCAATGTTGTGGGTACTACAAGATGTACAAAAACATGCAGTTTATGTAATTATTGTTGAAATGATAAAAATTCCCAATTTCCCCTCTATCCATCATCCAACGAAAGCAAAGACATAAGAAAGTTATAAGTAAGTAAAAAAAAAAAAAAATTCTTTTTAGTCCATGACAAAACAGGTGTACAGATATTTGAATTTTGGACAGAGCAATGATATAATATGGATACATAAAACTAATCCAAACATGACACTTATTGTAAAGACTTAACAAGAGCACCGCCTACAGGTGCCTACGCTCGGCTATTGGGTTTCTACCCAGTCAGTTGAAAAATCTTAACTTTCATCAATTTATAATTCCTTTCAATTTGAACCAGTCTAAAATGTTGTTTTGGAATTGGTTTATCATTTTAAGGGAGACAAATGTTGGAAACAAAATTTCCCCCGGCTTAGGAACTAACCCTGGAACTCATTATTGTGTGTCTGATGTGCTACCAACTGCCCTATGGCCACAGCAGTGAAATGCAGTAGATATGGTTTCATTTATGTCATTTTATGAAGTTCAACATGTGACTAAAGAGCAGACCTAAGAGCAGATGGTCAATGGTTCCTTTGTATTTGCTTTAATGTTGCTTTTAGCAGTATGTTATTTATATCAAGGCAGCTGGTGCTCCTAACCATGGCTTCCTATCATTTCTCACACCAGAATAACCCGAAACATTCAATCCAAGCCACAAGCTGTTCATTAAGGCACACTAGCTAGTATTTGCCGATTGGTGTGAGACAAATGACATAAGTCCTAATGACTTGTCAAACAAATAAGCATGCCTCCTCTGGAATAGAAGTTTACTACATATCTTGGAAAAAAAACCTAGAGGCATTTGAGCCCCTGTAACTTTCCACAGGCCTGATAGTACAGATCAAACAAGTGGTGTTTTTAGGCTATATTTCCGACAAATTAATATTAATTGATGGAATCTGAAAAAGAGTCACTAGAGGATCATTCCAGTGAAATTTTGTTGAAATCCATTAAATTGTTTCTAAGAAAAATTTTTTGAAAAAAATTCACCATAATTATTTGGAAATTATCCCTGCCCATTTAAGCCATGTTTTTCATTTGTTCAAAATTCCTTGAAGGAATCTTATAAAGGTTCATCTAATGATTATTCCTGTGAAATCTTGTTGAAATCCATTTTCTAGTATCTATGTAGAAGATTTTCAAAACTTTCACCATATATGGAAGCCAGCCTTCCTAATCAAGCCATGTTTATCATCTGATCAAAATTCTGCGAAGGAATCTGATAAAGAGTCACTTTATGATCGTTCCTGAAAAATTTGGTTGAAATCCATAAAAATTTAATGGTTTCTGAGAAGAAGATTTTTTTATGATTTCAACACAGATGGATATTAACCTAGCATAATAATTTAAGCCTTGCTTATCATCAAATCAAATTTTTTTGAAGGAATCTGATAAAGAGTCACCAAATTATCGTTCCTGTAAAATTTAGTTGAAATACATCCACTGGTTTCCAAACAGAGGTTTTTAAAGGTTTCACTATATTTGGAAATTAGCCCTGTCTATTTAAGCCATGTTTTTCATCTGATCAAATGTGCTTGAAATCCATTCATTGGTTTCTGAGAAGATTCTTAAAGTTTTCACAATATAGTGAAATTAGCCCTGCCAATTAAAGCCATGTTTCTCATCTGATCAAAATTCCTTGATGGAATCTGATAAAGGGTCACCCAAGGATCATTTCTGTGGAATTTGGTTGAATTCTGTTCAGTACTTTCTGAGGAGAAGATTTTTTAAGTAGAAGTTTATGGACTGACAGATGACAGACATAACGCCATGACAATAGTGCGCTGGTTTTCAGCCAGTGGAGTTTAAAGTTGTTCATTTTCCAAAATGTTTTCTGCTCTAAAAGACTAAGATCCTTTTTCTAATTCCAAATTCTTTCGATTTCTTTCAATTTTGACCAGTTTGAAACTTTGCACTCCAGATATGGATTTAAGGAGAATATGATGTGTTTTGAAAAGGGAAGCAACTCATATGCAAACATTCTTCAGGCCTGTAAAGTTTAAAGCGAAGCAATTGAGCTACAATAGTAAATTAGTCAAGTACCATTAATTATAATCCTTTAATAAATCTCAAAACATTAGGAAATTTTCCCCCATTATTATACCCTGGGTTATCATCTGATAAAAATTCTTGAAGGAATATGATATATGACTACCCAAGGATCAATCTTATGGCATTTGGTTGATATTCAGTATGTAGTTTCCTAGAAAACATTATTGAAAAAGTTTACAGGCCGACAACCACACACGACAGACACCACAACATGACAATAGCCTAACTAGAAGTACATGGATTGATCTGCATCATTGTGGCAGCAAAAAGGATTCTGGGTTATTAAATCAGGCACAGTGTCGGATGACGCAAACTTCGTTTTAAAACATTAGAAAACCATTAAGCTTCAATTTTTAATAAAGTTTGCAATAGTTATCTCATTTTTTAATCTGACTTTGAAACTATTAATAAAAACTCTCTGATACTGGTGTCATCTTTTCCCTTTTCATCTTCAGACTTGTCCAAACTTAAAGGGGTTATAGATGACAATTTCAATTTTATGAAATTTCAGACTTTTCATCTTTCAGGTAAGAAAAAATTGTGTAAAGTGAAGACATTGCTTTTTGCAAGCAACTTCTTCATTTTATACCGTGTTTTCCCAGTTGTTTTTTTTAAGGGGAGTCAAAAAGCATTATTGTGAGGAAATGGGTTATCAAAACATTACAAATAATAGCAAAGAATGGTAATTGACTAGAAATAATGTGTAACAGACATGGTTTCATTTTTTGTGTGTGTGGCTTTTTGTGTATCAAAAGTTACATTTGAGGGCTCAGTGCAAAACTATTTTAAGCACCATAGGCAGTTATAATAGTTTTGTGCTCACATCTTGGATATTGATCTATGGAGTATCACAAGTATCTTTTGCTTCGACAATGATACTACTTTTTCAGAGCAAGTCTACACTTACCAATACTCATTATACCAGAGGACACAATTTTAGACTGGTCCAAATTCAAAGGAATTACAGACAACAATTTAAATTTTATGAAATTTAAGATTTTTTTCACATCTCTGGACTGAAAACATTGTTGAAAATAAAGAAATTGCTTGTCACAAGCTATTTCTTCATTTTCCACAATGTTTACAAAAGCCTTTTGCTTGAGGGGCATCAAAAAGAGTCAATGAGTGGGAATAGGTTAAGTCCATCATAATCTACACAAATATGCACTTATGTAATGCAACCACAGTGGTTAGAACAAAAAGAGAAACAGGTCATTTGCAAACATTCTTACATAATTGATATCTGATATCTGCAAAAAGATTAACCTATTACTAGACAGAAAAATTTAGATTAGTCAAATTGAAAGGAGTAGCAAATGACAATTCAAAGTTGTTGAAATTCTACATTTTTTCAACTTTCTGGGGCAATCATTTTTTTCATTTTACTCAATATTTTCCCGATTCTTTTTCTTTGGTGGCATCAAAAAGCATCATTGTTTGGGAATGGGTCAACTCTCTGTCATTATCTTCAATATTGTGGAAGGGGAAAATGTGATGTTCAAAAATATTTCAAAAGGGCACCTCAAATTTTATCGAGATATAAAGTGCGTATAAAGTTGGAAAAACAGGCCAAGAATCGATTCCATCATGTCGGAGATGATAGTTCTGAATGAAAGCTGACTGTTTTCTGGATATTGTAACTTCCTCGATTCCAGCTTATCAAAATTACAATGTCTTTCTACTGATGCAATATATTTAACATTCTATACCCTCATGAATATTTCACAGAATTTCCTGCCAATTTTATCCATCTTCTATACTCTTTCTTGAACAGTTCTTGTAGCAGAACTTACAACAAAATTTTAAACCAGTCCAAATTCAAAGAAGTTGGAGATAACATTTTGAAGTTGACATCTTTACAATCTTTGTCTATTGAGTTGGAAAACATTGTTGATAATGAAGAAGTGCTTGTTACAAGCAAATTCTTCATTCTACACAATATTTTCCAAAGCTTTTTCTCAGGGTGTGAGTGTGTGTGTGTGAGTAAAAAATTAGAATTGGGTGTGAATGGGTTATAACTAATCACTTTTCCAAAATTGTGTAAAATTGGGTTAATTTTGTACTACACATATACATACACTTAAAATTATCATTGCAATCTAGAAAGATCAGAATTTGAAAGAAATTGCAGTGGGAATAGGTTAAAAGAGATTGAGGGAATTTTTTTAACCCTGAATACAATTAATGGATGTAAATATAATCAACTTTAAGAAAAAGCAAGTTAACAGGAAACTTCCATTTTTCTCCACCAACATACGCTTTTTCAAATGTTAGTGGATTTACTCTATTTCATTGGTCACTTACAAATTTTTTCTCACTGAATCAGTCTAAAATGTGTTAAGTATGAAAAAGTCTTTAAGTGACTGTTTTGCATGCTGTATCGATAAGAGCTTCCAAATTTTCCATTTGTAAGTGAAGTTAAAGCATTAGAGTTTCTCTTCATGTAATGGTAATGCTTTTTCGGCTGGCAGCTTTCATGTCAAATACACACAAATTATTGGGCTTCTTCCATGTTAGTAGTCCTTATATCTGTACATGGATTCCCTTAAATATTGAAGCAATGGTTGAAGAAATGGTTTGAGATTTTAAACATAAGTTTTCATAAGTTTTCCTATCCTGTTAGTTAAGGGGAAAATGCACCTGCTTCAAAAATAAATATTATCCATGAAAGACCCTAGGTTACCATTGAACATATCTCATATTTAACAATTCTGTAATTTGATCTAGATTTACATGCACTTGATGTTGGTATATTGTTCTGTTCAAGATCAAAATATTCTCTTCATCTTTCATGTGAAGGCATTTAAAGACTTTTTGTCAGCATGCAGAAACCTTGAGAGCTAATATCTGGAAGAAAAAAGAACGAATATCACAGTAGAATCTTGTTAGTTTGAATGTTCATGGTTCAGCTATGCATTTGTTTCTATACTTTCTAGGATGTATTTTGTATTTCCGTTTATTTATCGTCGCTACCGTAGCACATGCCCATATGAGCGACGCCCCCAGAAGACGGTTAGTTGTTATGGGGGATAGTGCAAGGATACAGGACGAAACTACTGAGAGCCCCGCCTGGTTCTTTAACGTGCTCGATGGATAGCATCGTCACACGGGGCCTCGGTTTAACGTCTCATCCGAAAGACAATTAGTTAGTTAGTTGATATGGTCAGCCCAGGGCTCGAACCTGTGATCTTGAGGTTTGAAGTCAAGTGCTCTACCAACTGAGCTAATCGGGCTGACTAGGATCATAATTTCTGTCCTTTTTTATTTTTTTTCAAGTCATGAAAGTTTGTTCAAAGCTTATAGTTTGTAGGTGTGATTAATACTTTCATTTGCATTGGTTTTCACATCTGCTGATTGGGACTTATTTGTTATCATAAACCTTTCATTATATCAATGGAAATCAATCCAATTAAATTAAAAGTGAATACATACCATATTAGGTCTCCAGTGGCAGTTTGCACTTGATGAATTCTGAAAAGACCTTAAAACTTTGTCTATTAACTTAAGCTATCAAAGCCGACGCTTTGCTATCTAAAAATCTTTTACTCACAATGTTTAACCCATTCACAATAACCCTTTTTGAGGCCATCCCCCTCCCCAGAAAAAGAGCTCTGAAAAATACTGTGGAAAATACAGATATTGCTTGTATCAAGCAGTTCCTTCATTATACACAATGTTTTAGTCCACAACAGGCAAAGATTCTTAAATTCTATCAACTCAAAACTGTTGTCTGCAACTTCTCAATTAGATTCAGTCTTAAGATTTGTTATCTGGTAATGGGTTAAAATTTGTAAATTTTGTTCAATTCATCTTTTAACAGGATATATTAAAGTAAAGTGTAAAACAGTCAGTCCTGGACTAAAGCCTGACATAATATAAACATGGAGTTACTCTGTCTGGCAGATGAAGCCAAATCTAATGAAAATAGATATGATATGAGAGTGTGCACATCTCTCCAGACTGCAGCATAACATAAACTGTGCATTCCTACTCTCCAGAAATATTTGTCCATACTCTGCAGCAAATAATAGATGTATAAAGAAGGAATTTGATTTAAAATTAAATTTGACATTCATAATTTTGATACAGCTTCTTATTAACCTTTGTCAAGCTAAACCTGGAATATTCATGTTTTGGCAGGAGGTATAGACAAAAATTAGCCTGCATCTAAGTGCAGTGCAACCTTAATCTACCCCTCTTGATCATAATCTCCCTAGTTTCAAGCTTTATCTTTTTGTAAAATCAATTTCAAGAATCAATTTCATCCCACAAATAGAGTTGCCTGTGCTTTCAGGCCTTTGATTTCAATGCAAATTCAAAAGATTCAATTCAGCATTACAAAGGTTATTGATGAATACTGGTATTTCTGCTGAATTATAATTGAAAATGAAAAAAAAGATGGACTCATTGTGATGCTGTTTTGATTTTGAAATACACTAGGTTTGCTACAGGGTGTTTGATCTTGTTTAATCCATCACCAGTCGACAAAATTTTACACTGGTCCAAATTAAACAAGAGGGCCAGAATGGCCCTAAAATCGCTCACCTGACTAATGTAAGATGATTCAAAATTGAAATTGGCCCAATGGTTACTGAGGAGAAGATGTTTAAAGATTTCAAAGTAAAAACTGCCCTACCCTTCCAAGCCCTTATTTGGTCATCAATCAAAATTCTAGAACAACTTTTGAAAAGGGTCACTCAAGGAACATTCATACCAAATTTGGTTGAAATTGACCCAATAGTTACTGAGGAGAAGATGTTTAAAGATTTCAAAGTCAAAAAAGTGCCTGACCCTGCCACGCCCATATTTGGGCATAAATCAAAATTCCAGGAACAACTTTTGAAAAGGGTCACCAAAGGAACATTCATGCAAAGTTTGGTTGAAATTGACCCAATGGTTACTGAGGATAAGATGTTTAAAGATTTCAAAGTTAAAAAAACTGCCACGCCCATATTTGGGCATAAATCAAAATTCTGCGAACAACTTTTGAAAAGGGTCACCCAAGAAACATTCATACCAAATTTGGTTGTAATTGGCCCAATAGTTACTGAGGAGAAGATGTTTAAAGATTTCAAAGTCAAAAACTGCCACGCCCATATTTGGGCGTGAAACGAAATTCTGCCAAACAACTTTTGAAAAGGGTCACCCAAGGAACATTCATACCAAGTTTGGTTGAAATTGGCCCAATGGTTCCTGAGGTGTAGATGTTTAAAGATTTCAAAGTCAAAAACTGCCACGCCCGACCATGCCCATATTTGGGCATAAATCAAAATTCTGCGAAGAACTTTTAAAAAGGGTCATCCAAGGAACATTCATGCCAAGTTTGGATGAAATTGGCCCAATGGTTACTGAGGAAAAGATGTTTAAAGATTTCTAAGTCAAAAACTGCCACGCCCGGCCACGCCCATATTTGGGCATAAATCAAAATTCTGCGAACAACTTTTAAAAAGGGTCATCCAAGGAACATTCATGCCAAGTTTGGATGAAATTGGCCCAATGGTTACTGAGGAGAAGATGTTTAAAGATTTCTAAGTCAAAAACTACCACGCCCTGCCACGCCCATATTTGGGCGTAAATCAAAATTCCACGAACAACTTTTGAAAAGGGTCACCAAAGGAACATTCATGCCAAATTTGGTTGAAATTGGCCCAATGGTTACTGAGGAGAAGATGTTTAAAGATTTCAAAGTTAAAAAAACTGCCACGCCCATATTTGGGCATAAATCAAAATTCTGCGAACAACTTTTGAAAAGGGTCACCCAAGGAACATTCATACCAAATTTGGTTGTAATTGGCCCAATAGTTACTGAGGAGAAGATGTTTAAAGATTAAAAAGTCAAAAACTGCCACGCCCATATTTGGGCGTGAAACGAAATTCTGCCAAACAACTTTTGAAAAGGGTCACCCAAGGAACATTCATACCAAGTTTGGTTGAAATTGGCCCAATGGTTCCTGAGGTGTAGATGTTTAAAGATTTCAAAGTCAAAAACTGCCACGCCCGACCATGCCCATATTTGGGCATAAATCAAAATTCTGCGAACAACTTTTAAAAAGGGTCATCCAAGGAACATTCATGCCAAGTTTGGATGAAATTGGCCCAATGGTTACTGAGGAGAAGATGTTTAAAGATTTCTAAGTCAAAAACTGCCACGCCCTGCCACGCCCATATTTGGGCATAAATCAAAATTCTGCGAACAACTTTTAAAAAGGGTCATCCAAGGAACATTCATGCCAAGTTTGGATGAAATTGGCCCAATGGTTACTGCGGAGAAGATGTTTAAAGATTTCTAAGTCAAAAACTGCCACGCCCTGCCACGCCCATATTTGGGCGTAAATCAAAATTCCACGAACAACTTTTGAAAAGGGTCACCAAAGGAACATTCATGCCAAATTTAGTTGAAATTGGCCCAATGGTTACTGAGGAGAAGATGTTTAAAGATTCCTAAGTCAAAAACTGCCACGCCCTGCCACGCCCATATTTGGGCATAAATCAAAAATCCGCGAACAACTTTTGAAAAGGGTGACCCAAGGAACATTCATACCAAATTTGGTTGAAATTGGCCCAATGGTTACTGAGGAGAAGATGTTTAAAGATTTCTAAGTTAAAAACTGCCACGCCCTGCCACGCCCATATTTGGGGGTCAATCAAAAATCTGCGAACAACTTTTGAGAAGGGTCACCCAAGGAACATTCATACCAAATTTGGTTGTAATTGGCCCAATTGTTACTGAGGAGAAGATGTTTAAAGATTTCAAAGTCAAAAACTGCCACGCCCATATTTGGGCGTGAAACGAAATTCTGCCAAACAACTTTTGAAAAGGGTCACCCAAGGAACATTCATACCAAGTTTGGTTGAAATTGGCCCAATGGTTCCTGAGGTGTAGATGTTTAAAGATTTCAAAGTCAAAAACTGCCACGCCCGACCATGCCCATATTTGGGCATAAATCAAAATTCTGCGAACAACTTTTAAAAAGGGTCATCCAAGGAACATTCATGCCAAGTTTGGATGAAATTGGCCCAATGGTTACTGAGGAGAAGATGTTTAAAGATTTCTAAGTCAAAAACTGCCACGCCCTGCCACGCCCATATTTGGGCATAAATCAAAATTCTGCGAACAACTTTTAAAAAGGGTCATCCAAGGAACATTCATGCCAAGTTTGGATGAAATTGGCCCAATGGTTACTGAGGAGAAGATGTTTAAAGATTTCTAAGTCAAAAACTGCCACGCCCTGCCACGCCCATATTTGGGCGTAAATCAAAATTCCACGAACAACTTTTGAAAAGGGTCACCAAAGGAACATTCATGCCAAATTTAGTTGAAATTGGCCCAATGGTTACTGAGGAGAAGATGTTTAAAGCTTCCTAAGTCAAAAACTACCACGCCCTGCCACGCCCATATTTGGGCATAAATCAAAAATCCGCGAACAACTTTTGAAAAGGGTGACCCAAGGAACATTCATACCAAATTTGGTTGAAATTGGCCCAATGGTTACTGAGGAGAAGATGTTTAAAGATTTCTAAGTTAAAAACTGCCACGCCCTGCCACGCCCATATTTGGGGGTCAATCAAAAATCTGCGAACAACTTTTGAGAAGGGTCACCCAAGGAACATTCATACCAAATTTGGTTGTAATTGGCCCAATAGTTACTGAGGAGAAGATGTTTAAAGATTTCAAAGTCAAAAACTGCCACGCCCATATTTGGGCGTGAAACGAAATTCTGCCAAACAACTTTTGAAAAGGGTCACCCAAGGAACATTCATACCAAGTTTGGTTGAAATTGGCCCAATGGTTCCTGAGGTGTAGATGTTTAAAGATTTCAAAGTCAAAAACTGCCACGCCCGACCATGCCCATATTTGGGCATAAATCAAAATTCTGCGAACAACTTTTAAAAAGGGTCATCCAAGGAACATTCATGCCAAGTTTGGATGAAATTGGCCCAATGGTTACTGAGGAGAAGATGTTTAAAGATTTCTAAGTCAAAAACTGCCACGCCCTGCCACGCCCATATTTGGGCATAAATCAAAATTCTGCGAACAACTTTTAAAAAGGGTCATCCAAGGAACATTCATGCCAAGTTTGGATGAAATTGGCCCAATGGTTACTGAGGAGAAGATGTTTAAAGATTTCTAAGTCAAAAACTGCCACGCCCTGCCACGCCCATATTTGGGCGTAAATCAAAATTCCACGAACAACTTTTGAAAAGGGTCACCAAAGGAACATTCATGCCAAATTTAGTTGAAATTGGCCCAATGGTTACTGAGGAGAAGATGTTTAAAGATTCCTAAGTCAAAAACTGCCACGCCCTGCCACGCCCATATTTGGGCATAAATCAAAAATCCGCGAACAACTTTTGAAAAGGGTAACCCAAGGAACATTCATACCAAATTTGGTTGAAATTGGCCCAATGGTTACTGAGGAGAAGATGTTTAAAGATTTCTAAGTTAAAAACTGCCACGCCCTGCCACGCCCATATTTGGGGGTCAATCAAAAATCTGCGAACAACTTTTGAGAAGGGTCACCCAAGGAACATTCATACCAAATTTGGTTGTAATTGGCCCAATTGTTACTGAGGAGAAGATGTTTAAAGATTTCAAAGTCAAAAACTGCCACGCCCATATTTGGGCGTGAAACGAAATTCTGCCAAACAACTTTTGAAAAGGGTCACCCAAGGAACATTCATACCAAGTTTGGTTGAAATTGGCCCAATGGTTCCTGAGGTGTAGATGTTTAAAGATTTCAAAGTCAAAAACTGCCACGCCCGACCATGCCCATATTTGGGCATAAATCAAAATTCTGCGAACAACTTTTAAAAAGGGTCATCCAAGGAACATTCATGCCAAGTTTGGATGAAATTGGCCCAATGGTTACTGAGGAGAAGATGTTTAAAGATTTCTAAGTCAAAAACTGCCACGCCCTGCCACGCCCATATTTGGGCATAAATCAAAATTCTGCGAACAACTTTTAAAAAGGGTCATCCAAGGAACATTCATGCCAAGTTTGGATGAAATTGGCCCAATGGTTACTGAGGAGAAGATGTTTAAAGATTTCTAAGTCAAAAACTGCCACGCCCTGCCACGCCCATATTTGGGCGTAAATCAAAATTCCACGAACAACTTTTGAAAAGGGTCACCAAAGGAACATTCATGCCAAATTTAGTTGAAATTGGCCCAATGGTTACTGTGTAGAAGATGTTTAAAGATTCCTAAGTCAAAAACTGCCACGCCCTGCCACGCCCATATTTGGGCATAAATCAAAAATCCGCGAACAACTTTTGAAAAGGGTGACCCAAGGAACATTCATACCAAATTTGGTTGAAATTGGCCCAATGGTTACTGAGGAGAAGATGTTTAAAGATTTCTAAGTTAAAAACTGCCACGCCCATATTTGGGGGTCAATCAAAAATCCGCGAACAACTTTTGAGAAGGGTCACCCAAGGAACATTCCTACCAAGTTTGGTTGAATTCCGCCCAGTGGTTACTGAGGAGAAGATGTTTAAAGAATTGTTGACGACTTCCGACGCACGACGGACAAAAGGTGATACCAAAAGCTCACCTTGAGCACGTTGTGCTCAGGTGAGCTAAAAAAAACCTGCAGAAAACTGCTTTTCTAGTTCTAAAACATTTCTAGAACATCTATAACTTATTTTGATGTTCTAGAACTTTTGTTGAACTTCTAGAAATTCAAATGTAGAACTTGATCAAGGTTCAAGAAATTAAGTTCTAGAATCCTGAAGTTCTTAAACTTTGTTTCAAGATTTGTTTGTTTGAATGGGGTTTAATGCCCATTTTAAAAACATTCAGTCATACCGCAGAAGCTGGAGCACCTAACAATGGATTCCTTGTTTATCTCTTACCAGTGCTACCACAAAATCCTTTCCTAGCCTCCAGCTGCTATCAAATTTAGGTTTATAATTATCCATCCATTAGTTAGACACAAATGTCGGAAAGGATATGTGCCGCAGCCAGGAATCGAACCATTGACACCCTATGATTGAAAATAGGGAGTCTGATGTGTTGGTTCAGAACCTACAATTTTCTAGAACTTGGTTCAAGAGATAAGTAGGTTCTTGAACTAAAGATTTAGAGTTCTAGAACTCGAGTTCTAGAACCTCATAGTTCTTGAACTCTGATGTTAAAATCTACGTAGTTCTAGAACTTTGTTAAAAAAACTTAGCAAGTTCTACAACTTAAAACCTTTTCATGCCGAATTAAAAACCTTTTGATGAATGCATTAAAATCAAAGGACTGAATGCATTAACTAACAGATGTGGGTCAATATTTCTGTGTAAAATTATTAACTAAACAATTATTGCTTGAATTGGACATACAGGTGATGTAGACTAAAATAAGACTGCACGAATTATTATGCTATTGAATTACAATCATTTACAAATTAAAAGATAATCAAGTCCAAATATGAGTTATTTTATTAACCCTTGTCAAGCTGAACCGGAATATTCCTTCTTTGGCAAGAGGTGTAGACAAAGATCAGCCTGCACAAATATTCAGTCCTATCTTAGTCTACATCACCTGCTCCTCACTTTTAAGCCACATGATAAATTCTAAAAATAGATATCAGTTAACAATCAGTTCTCAATATCTTTCATCCCTTTTATATTAATGCAATTCTTTACAGGATTTTTAATTCAGCATGACTTATGTAGTTCTGATAATTCATAAACAGATGTATTGAAAAATCTAGTAGCTGTCTTTATTAGACGTAAATTTAAAAAAAAAATTTTAGTTACAAATGTAACTGGTTCAAAAACTAGTTCTGGAACTGGTTCAAGAATTAGTTCTTCAACATTCAAGAATGTTAAATAGCAGTTCAAGAACCCTTCAGTTCTAGAACTATTTCTCAAACCAGTTCTAGAACTAGTTCTTGAACTAGTTCTGGACCTAGTTCTTGAACTAGTTCTGGACCTAGTTCTTGAACCCATTCTAAAACACTTAGTTCTTGAGCTGCCTTTCAAGAAGCATACAAATAAAAGAACTAATCACTATGATAACGGTATAACTAAAAAAAAAATCAAAATCAGTAATCAATTTCACACTAGTCTGACATTATCTCTAATAATTTTGCACTTCAACAAACCATTTTAGCCTCAAAGATTTTCAGTTTCAAGTTAATAAAAGTACGATCAATTATTTTTTTTCCTCTTTTATTTATATTTAGAAGCTTGTATCATGTATGAAACATTTAATAGTTTAGTATGGGCTTGTGAATCTTCATTCAGGCTGGTGAAAATTCTTTAACCTTTGTATGTGCTTCCTGATCTTTTACTGCACCACCTGTTTGTCCCCTTTCCTGTTTTATGAAATTTTAGACTGGTTCAATTTGAAAGAGGTTGCAGACGACAATGTAAAATGAATACAATTTGAAATCTGACCATCCTATGTGGTAGAAAATATTGTGGGAAAAGGAGAAATTGCTTGTGACAAGCAATTTTTCCTTTTTCCACCATGTTTTCTCAAGTATAGAATCACAGTGACGTAAAATCCCGGATTTGTCCAGAAATGGGTTAAAGCCAAAGTTTTTTATCCAAATTAATTTTCAAAAGAAATATCCACCAAAAATCTAGCCATCCAGTACTTTCAGGCCTTTGATTTTGATGCAATTATGAGAGAGCTATTTATTCATCTGACAAGAGCTGAGTTGAAATCCTATCTTGCTTGTAAATTTCATTCAAAATTTCTATGACTACAAAATCATATACAACCCCATTACAACAAATAACTTTTGGCTCCTTACATTGCAGTATTTAACATTCTGACACAATGATACTTTTTGAAACGCCCTACCCCCAGAAATGAAGGTTTAGAAAACATCAAGGAAAATGAATTTCTTCATTCTCCACGTTTTCTAACCCAAAAGATGAGGATTTCATCAACTATAAGTTGACCTCTGCAAGATCTTTCAATTTGGAACAGTCTAAAATGGGTTAAGACTTATCAGTTCCAAAATGCCTAATCCATATTTTACAGACTCATTGAGGATAAAGCAGCAGTTTTGTTCATTCACATGGAAACTCCCCTGACAATAATATGTAGCCAATATGAACTTTCATTTTATTTGCACAAATATGCAGATCCAGACAGCTGATATATTGATGAAATCCCCTGTTGAATTTTGTACCTCCTTCACTGGAACTACAAAATGTTGGGGGGATTTTGTCTACTGAAATCGTAATTTGAGAGCCAAGAGGCTATTGTCTGTAACAAGCAAATTCTAATCACCAATTACCAGATAACAAAATTTCAGACCCATCCAAATTGAAAGAAGTTGCAGACAACATTCTAAATTGTACTAAAATTGGAAAATAAGAGCCAAAGAGGGTAGGGAATCTTGAGGAAAAAAGAAGAAATTCCTTTTTTACAAACAATTTCTCCTTTTCTCACAAAGTTTTCCATGATCATATTTCTTCTGGGAATTAGAGAGCATCATTGTGTGATAATGGAATCAATGAAACAAGCAATTTCAAGTCGACAATTTCAAGTTAAGAGAATTTTGAGTATATTCGTCCTATTTGGAAGAAAAAAAAGGTTGAAAATGAAGAAATTGCTTTCAACATTCAGTTTCTTCACTTTTAATCTTGCAGTCCTCAAGTCTTTTCTTGAGGGGCCTAAGAAAGTGTGATTGTTTGGTAATGGGTTAAACCTTAAGGCTAAACTGTTTTCAGTGATCTATGTAGGCAAATCGTCAGAGAGTCCATGCATATCATAGACAGATAGTAAAACTCAGTACAACTGTTTTTCTCATTTATTATCTTTTATCCTAGTAGTTAAAATGATGTTACCATCTTCTGTATCTATGGCAACTTGAGTTTTGTTTCTGGTCTTCAAACGAAGCTGAGCTAACACAATGTTTATTCTCTATAAATTTGATTATTTATCTTGGATAATAAAGTAAGCCAATTTCAAAAGGAAGAAAGGAATACTACATAAAATACATTTTTCTAACTTTCTAATTAATTCAGTATGAACCCATTACCAGACAGAAAAATTTCAGACTGGTCCAAATTGAAAGGAGTTGCACACCATAATTTAAAGGTTATGAAATTTTAGATTTTTCAACTTTCTGGATAGAAAACATTGTGTAAAATGAAGAAATTGCTTGTAACAAGCAATTTCTTCATTTAACACTATGTTTTCCAAATCATTTTTCCAGAGGACGTCCAAAAGTGTCACTGTTTGGGAATGGGCTAAATGTACAATTGCTGTGAACCCATTACGGGACAGCAAAATCTAAGACTAGTCCAATTTGAAAGGAGTTGCAAATGGCAATTTCAAGTTTTTGAAACTTTCGATTTTTAGCTCAGCTGTTTTCGGAGAAAACTCAAGGTATTGCTATAGCAATAGTGTCGTCTTCTTTGTTGCTGTCGTCAGCATGCGAAAACTTTGACATTTTGTGATATCTCTGGGGGCATTCACTTGAAACTTGGCACACTCGTTCACTATCAATAGAACAACCTATACTATCAAGGGGGATAACTCTAAATGCATTTTGTCCACTATCCAGCACCCAACCACCATGTGTAGGTGCAAAAACTATGACATTTTGTGATATCTCTGGTTCTACGAGGGCATTCACTTGAAACTTGGCATACTTGTTCACTTTCAAAAGAGCAACCTATACTATAAAGGGGGATAACTCTAGATGCATTTTGTCCACTATCCAGCACCAAACAGCCGAGTGTAGGCACCTGTAGGCGGTGCTCTTGTTTCAACTCTCTGCTTAAGAAAACATTGTGGAAAATTAAAAAATTGCTTGTCACAAGCAATGCTTCCTTTTACACAATGTTTTCCTATTTGTTTTTCTTCAGGGGCTTCAAAGAGCATCACTGTGTGTGAAACCACACCCCTCAACCAGATTCTAAGAACATGAGTCAGTGGACCACAATGCAGATCGTAATTTTAAAACGATGTGACATTATATTTCCCAACTGTTTTCAATCTTTGAATGAACTTCTTATATTATTTCCTTTTTAACCCTTGTCATGCTGTATAAATTATTGCTGAATTGCTGTAAAATCAAAGGGCTGAAAGCATTGATAGATCTTGTTGTTCAAAAATCAATATTTTTTTAAAAATCAACTTAAAAAACAACTCTGGCAGGAAAAGTACAAGCAGGGGGGTATAGACTAAGATCAGCCTGCACATAAGTGCAGTCTGATCTAAGTCTACACCTACTGCCAAAACCGGAATATTCCGGGTTCAGCATGACAAGGGTTAAAAACCAGTGGAGCAAAAAAGATTGTAGATAATGAAGAAACAACCAATTTATTCCATTATGTTTTACAAAAAAATTCCTAAGACATATTAAATAGCAGAATTTTGTTGGAATAGGTTAAATTCTATGAAAATGGCTCTATGGTCAAGATCAAACAATTTCATTATTGATCAGTCTATTCAGTATTTGACCGACTTAAAACTGTATACCTAACATTATAACCGCTATTTGTCAGCCCAATTAGCTCAGTTGGTAGGGCACTTGACTTCAAACCTTAAGATCACAGGTACCAGCCATGGGCTGACCACATCACTTCACAAACTAATTGTCTTTCAGATGCGATGTTAAACCAAGGCCCTGTGTGATGGTGCTATCCATCAAGCATGTTAAAGAACCAGGCTGAGCTCTCAGCAGTTTCATGCTGTATCCGTGCACTATCCCCCGTAACAACTAACCGTTTTCTGGGGGCATCACTCACATGGGCATGTGCTACGGTAGCGACGGTAAATAAACGGAAATACACGTACATAACAGCAATACTGGTACTTATTGCTGCAATGCAGTGAAAATTTGCTAGGTGTTTATGACTGCGCAAACATTATTCTCAATAAGTCTCAGTTGCTAAATTAAAGCAAGCAAAAATTGATCCGTGCTGATTGTAAATGACCAAAACTGTTGAACTACCATGGATAGTTTTGAACGAAATGGGGTGTCACTTCAGAATTTAATCAGTTTGATATTTTGGCCCAATTCAATTAAATTGCTGCCATATTTCTATACAGTTGATATGTTTGTATTTGGAATAAGTCTAAAATAAACATAGCTAATGCCTGCAATAATCTGTCTATTGACACCTAAGAATGTTGTATTCTTAACAAATCTGTAAAATAGAATCTCAATGCATTGGTTTAAATTTCTCATAGACTCACTGAAAATCATTTTACTCATTACTGGAGGACAAAACTTTAGACTGACCCTAATTCAAACATGATGCAATCAAATTTTTTTCGTTGATAAAATTTTACAATTTTTTTTGTCTTTAACCCATTTCCATACAATCACGCTTTTGAACAACCCTAAAAAATGAAAGCTTTGGAAAACACTGTGGAAAATGAAGAATTAATTGATTGTTACAAGCAATTTCTTCATTATCCAAAATATTTTCTACCGCAAAAGACAAAGATTTTAAAGATTTCATCGATTTAAATTTGTCATCTGCAGCTTCTTTGAATTTGGACTGGTCTACAATATTATCTTGTGGGAATGGGTTAAAGGTGTAAAAACAATGTGGATAATGAATTGTTTGTTTGAATGGGGTTTATTGCTGCTGTTAACAATTTTTCATTTCTTCATTTACAACAATGTTTTCCAAAACTTAATTTCTTGGGGGGCATGAATAAGCAAGTGGGTGTAGGAATGGGTTAGAAAATACAATTTGTATTGTGGTAAAACACCTCAGTTCTAACAACATTTTTTTCTTCTCTTTTCAATATTATACAATACAACGAAAACTTATCAGTATGAAAACTACATGCAATATTATAAGCCTTACACATCATACACCTCTCTGCCATATAAAAGTATGGGTATCTTAAATTTCAATAGAATTCTACTCAAGTCAGTTTTTAAATATAACTCCTTTGAAAATTCCTTCACAAGTGAAAATTGATTTTATACTTGGCTGAAGGGGCCAGAAGGTCAAGGTAAGGAAGGGTTCAACACAATCATAAAAGTCCAGCAAAATCAATTCAGCCCACAGAAAACTCATAAAAGCTATCCAGGCAATAAACTACCATTGTGGAGCTTAAATCTGATCCTGCTCTGGTGCTCTTACACTTGAGAAGAGCTCCAAATAGGAAAGAGTAATGATGATCTAAATATTCTCATCTAAACCCGGTATTGAGAGTACCCAGTGGAATCCTCTTGCAAAGACAATTTAACCCATTCCCACACAGCAAAATTTTAGACTGATCCAAATTGAAAGAAGCTGCAGATTACAATTTCAAGTTGATGGAATTTTGAATTTTTTTGTCTTTTTGGATAGAAAACATTGTGGATAATGAAGAAATTGCTTGATACAAGCAATTTCTTCATTTTCCACAATGTTTTCCAAAGTTTTTTTCTTGAGGGGCATAAAAAGGAGGGATTGAGTTGGAATGGGTTAAAGAGTTACTGCAACATTTTATACTCTAACCCCTCGTCATGCTGAACCCAGAATATTCCTTCTTTGGTAGCAGGTATAATAGACAAAGATCAACTTACACATAAGTGCAGTCTGATCTTAGTCTTCACCTCTTGATTGACTCTTTCAACACATAGATGTTTATAAATTTCATTTTCAAAATAAGTTTTGACCCTTGATTAGTACTTCCAGTGCTTTCAGGCCTTTGATTTTAATGTGCATTTAGATAAGAATTATATTCAGCATGACAAGAGCTAAACATGAAACCTTCCTTCTTTCAGAGCTCTGCATGGGCTCTGTCTACATGCATCCAGATCCCTGTCTGAATGGGAGCTAAGGAGTCATGACAATCTTAACCCTTTCCCGTTTCTTGAAATGTTAGACTTGTCCAAATTGAAAACGCTTGCAGACAACAATAAAAGTTGGATGCAATTTGCAAAGTAACCACTCTACAGCTTAGAAAATATTGTGGGAAAAGAAGAAATTGCTTGTAACAAGCAATTTCTTTTTTTTTCCACAATGTTTTCTCAAGTTTAAAATCATATGGACCTAAAATCCCAAGTTTGTACAGGAAAGGGTTAAACCTATTGGACTGGTCTCCATTAGATTATTCCAATGAGTAATGGCTGAACATTACTATTATCACCAGTTTTGATATTACTATCACTACTTTTATATTGTAGCTCTGTAACTGGTGTATAACCATTCCCACTTAATTATGTATGTTTTTTATAATTCCTAGAGAAAAAAACTTTGAAAAAATATTTCAGATAATGAAGAAATGGCTTGTGATTGTTCACAATGTTTTCTACTTAAAAGTGTCAACTGCCACTTTGAATCAGGACTAGACGTCAATTTTGTTGTCCGTTAATAATTTTGTTACTTTGTTTGAATGGGTTTAACGCCCCCTTTTAACATTTTGTCACTCATATCGCTGCTTGAGCACCTAACAATGGATTCCTGGTATATCTCCCCCCAGTACTAGCATTACATCCTTTCCTAGCCTCAAGCTTCTATGCCACTTAGGTTATCCACCCATTGGTGAGAGACAAATGTCAGAAAGGATATGTGCAGCTAAACCTGGGTTGCAATGTCACATGTACAATATTTTATACCTGTAAAAGACAAAGACTTTCTAAATTCCACCAACTTCGAATTTGGGCCAGTCTAAAATTTTATCGTCTGGAAATGTGTTAAGTACCAGCATTTAGAAATAAAAGGGTTTTGTGTAGACCCCCTTTTAAAGGTTAGAGTTCAAAGATATTTCTTTAAGAAAGGAGCCCCTAATTATGGATGATCAGGAACAGGAGATCAAGTTACAAACATTCCTTTATTCAATTTGCATAGACTAACAGGTTTCTAGCCTGAAGCTCACTGAATCAACGTTCTCATGATCCTGCTTGAAATTTTAGTCCCTTTCTCAACCAATCCAGACTTAACCCATTCCCAGATAACAAATTTATAAAAATTTGTAAAATTGTTCACAGGACAAAATTTTAAGGAGTTGGGTGACAATTTAAAGTTTATGAAATTTTAGATTTTTTCAACTTTCTGGGTAGAATAATTGTGTAAAATGTATCAAGGAATTTGTTTTCTCTATCTTTTTTTCTGGGGGGGGGGGCATCAAAAAGTGTCATTGTGTGGGAATTGGAT
Source organism: Fragum fragum (assembly GCA_946902895.1). Classification (NCBI taxonomy): domain Eukaryota; kingdom Metazoa; phylum Mollusca; class Bivalvia; order Cardiida; family Cardiidae; genus Fragum; species Fragum fragum. The sequence goes on from OX336371.1 coordinate 36,015,571, forward strand.
AAATTTCTTATGTAACAAAATGCTTGTCAAAGGCATTAGTTTCAAAGATAATGGCATTTTGAAACATATCAGAATTATTACAAAAAGCTGAAGTGTATATTAATGTAGACCTAATCATTATGACATACTCTGACAATTGATATTAAAATCCATTTCTGAGTTCTTTAAAAGAAGTGAGACACTAAAATTCTTTTTTTCATCTTCCTAATGAAATATATTTTCATAGCATAAAGTAATCAGAAATAAGGTTAAAACAAGTGTATGTAGCCCAAAATTTATTACAGAATTGCCTTTCCTGGACAAACCCGGGTTTTTACGTCACTGTGGTTTTATAATTCAGAAAACATTGTGGAAAAAGGAGAAATTGCTTGTGACAAGCAATTTCTCCTTTTTCCTCAATATTTTCTACCACATAGGATGGTCAGATTTCAAATTGCATGCATTTTTCATTGTCGTCTGCAACCTCTTTTAAATTGAAAGAGGTTGCAGACGTCAATGAAAATTGGATGCAATTTAAAATGAAACCATCCCATGTGGCAGAAAATATTGTGGGAAAAGAAGAAATTGCTTGTTGCAAGCAATTTCTTCTTTTTCCACAATGTTTTCTCATGTATAAAATCACAAAGACGTAAAATCCCGTGTTTGAACAGGAAAGGGTTAAGCACCATTTCATTTTAACAAGACAGTAAGAAACTTACTTTCTAATCAAACAAACTTTTAGACTTCTTAAACTGCCATTTAATTTTCATGAATGTTCTTTGACCTGAAGTTCTAAAATATTCAAGAACTAATTCTTGAAATTTTTCGCAGGGATTATTGTTTCAGATTGTAGTCCTATGCCGAGTGGAATGATATGTCAAAGACACTTATTGTTCAGGACTTAACCTATTCCTAAACAGTGACGCTTTTGGACACACCTTAGGAAAAACAATTGAGAATTCATTGGGTAAAATGAAGAAATTGCTTATAACAAGCAACTTGTTTAACACATTAAGTTTTCCATCAACAAAATTGAATAAAAATCTTAATTTCTTAAACATTAAATTGTCTGTCCAAGTCGTTTAATACTTTCCTGTTCAATCTCTGTTTTTTACGTCCCTGGGATTTTATACCTGAGAAAAAATTGTGGGGAATGAAGAAATTGCTTGTTACAAGCAATTTCTTCTTTTCCTATAATATTTTCTACCCTCTTTCCAAATTGCACACACTTACGGTTGTCATCGGCAACTTCTTTCAAATTGGACAAGTGTAAAATTTTGAAAAAAAAAAGGAAAGGGTTAAATTTGGAGCGGTCTAAAATTTTCCATCTTGTAATGTGTTTATAAATTATTGCATCTAGCTATTTTGGTAAAGGGATAAACAAAAGAGGTGATGATTTCCTGATTTCAGTCATCAGTAAAATCAGATAACAAGAGCAACTTGTGACTTTTGATCCCTTATCAAAACCTGTCAACAAGATTTTTTTGTTTATTTTTGTGTACCTTTTTTGTTTTCATTTTTTTGGTATGTCTTATATAGTTTCAAGGAATTTAGTTATCATTTTGATAATTTTCTCTCCTCTATTTGTGAAATTATCAAGTGATAACCCAACAGGAAATCTTGAGAATTTACTGGAAAGTATTGGAGAAATTCTAATGATTCCAATTGAACATGTCATATCTGATAATCTAGAGTCCTATTAACCCATTCCAACACTAGAAAATTTTAGACTGGTCCAAATTGAAAGAAGCTGCAGACGACAATTTAAGTTTGATAGAATTTTAAATTTGCCAGTATTTTGGGGTAGAAAACATTGTGGATAATGAAGAAATTGCTTGATACAAGCAATTTCTTCATTTTCCACAATGTTTTCCAAAGCTTTTTTCTTGAGGGGCGCAAAAAGGAGGGCTTGAGTTGGAATGGGTTAAAAAACTGCCAACTTCCAAGTTCTCTTCCCATTACCATACTTAATTAACCACTGTTACATCAGTAGCTGGAAATAACTTATTTGAGTCTCAATCTTATAAATCCCAATGATATTGCTTTCTTTTTCAAACTTACCAACATATTAAATGTAGGATTTTTTATTTCAAATATAACTTTATACATTCACAAGAAAATTATTTCAACATAGAAAACAAGTCTAGCTTAACTTTTCTTTTTTTGCAAAATTTTAGACCTGTCCAAAGTTTTGCATAAAACAATTTAAAGTTGATTTTATTGAGAAAAAAATCATTCAATATGGTAGAAGCAATTTACAAGAAATTCCTGCTTTTTCTACAATGTTTTCTCAAGTATAAAAACACTGCAACATAAAAAATAGCAAATGGAGCAGGAAAGGGTTAACCAATTTCCACACACAGACACTTTTTGATGCTGCTCAAGAAAACCATTTGCTTGCAACAATTTCTTCATTTTACACAATGTCCTCAACCCAGAAAGCTGAAAAAATCTAATTTTTCATAAACTTCATATTGTCTTCGACTCCTTTAAATTTGGAGCAGTCTATAATTTTGTTGTGTGGGAATGGGTTAACAGTATCAGCATGTCGATTTGTAGCAATTTGTAGCTGTCAGCCTGCTGATATCGTAATTGTGAAATCATGCAATTCACACACGAAAATTGGGACAACTTTTTCAATCACAATTTAGACTTCATAGCGTGTCAAACAGTCAGCTATATAATTTGCCATCATAAAACTTCTCAAATAGCTATAAGATGTAATTGAGAATCTTAAAACCATTTATAGTTAGTTACATCATTCTTTGAACTTTTCAAATGTAGTAAAAATTTTATAATTTCATTGGGTCAGTCCCTGGCTAGAACCTGTGATATTGAGGTTTGATGTACATAGTGCTCTCTACTTAAAACATCCAGAACGCCTGTTCTGGGCTTACCTACCTAACAAGCTGTCAGATGAGTCGTTAAACTGAGGCCCATGCAACAATGCTATAAACCAAGCTTGTAAGAGAACCAGGCAGAGCACTATTCAATGTAACAACTATGTGCCTTCCAGGTAGGGTGGCATTGCTCATATGGGCAAATGTGACAGAAGTAACAATAATACAAATAATTTCATTATACATCTTTTATATTGGTCTGAATTTAACAGGTAACTGGCAAAAATTGGCATTATCTGTGAAATACACCTCTTGTCATTTACTTTGTTAAAATGTCAAATGATACTTATAAGCTTGATATAGAGTCAATTTGTGCCATAAAGTTTGAAATCCATGCATTTATGAATAAGGAAATGCTAAAATGCTATCCTGATGATATATATCATCATTTAACCATTTGACCTAGAGTATAACCTGATCAGAGGGAAATGACTATGTCAATTATTAGAAACAAAGTTGGTACTGATGGGGGTCTTACCAGTGACCCAAATGATTCAGTTTAATCTGACCTATTGTGAGTTACAAGAATTTGCAGGTCTCATAATTGTATTAATGTTATCATCAACCCTAGATTGGCTTCACTACGCTAAGCTTTTTTGATGAAAAGTGCTACACTCAGGTTAGCAATTTAGGAACATAATAGTCCTCTTTTAGGGCGGGGGGGTTGCTTTTATCACCTGGCACTAGTATTATCTTAGTTCTATATGATAGATGCCACAAGACAACAAAGGGTTCCACAGGACTTCTTTGATAAGTATCCTAATCCTTTGGTTTTTATTTGTACAACTTCCCAAGGTTATTAACTAAGATAAATACCAAATATAGGTTATGGTTACTCTGTAGCTTAAAGCTGACCATAAGAGGGATTACTTGAAAGTGAGAGTGACCGTAATCCTAAAATCCTTCATCCCTTCATCTGCAACTTCCTTGAATTTGGATGATCAGTCTAAAATTTTGTTATCTAACCATGGTTCAAGTTTATATTTAAAAGAATCTACAGAAACTAGTTTAAGCCATTCCCACAAGATAAAATTTTAGAACAGTCCAAATTCAAATAAGTTGCAGATGACAATTTAAAGTTGATGAAACCTTTAAAATCTTTGTCTACAGTGGTAGAAAACATTGTGGATAATGAAAAAATTGCTTGTGACAAGCAATTTCTTCATTTTCCACAATGTTTTCCAAAACTTTTATACCGAGAGGCGTTTAAAACCGTCACTGTGTGGGAATGGGTTAAGCAGTCATTATTTTGTTTCTAAACACTTTCCTGTTTGGTAGAATTTAAAATTGACGCAAGTTGAATGAAGCAACTTGAACAAGAGACTTGCAGAGCAGCACACATACACTCAAAGCATCTTGTCAGTAAAGCATGTTTTAAATGGAGAATAGTTCGAGCCAATTTCAATGAATTCATTCAATCTGTAGAAATTTCACACAAATAAAGCCCACTACGATTTTAATTTTTTCTAAGAAAAGGACATTTGATTAACACTTTCCTGTACAAACCCGGGATTTCACTTTGCTGTGATTTTATACTTGAGGAAATATTGTGGTGAAAAGAAGAGATTGTTTGTAACAAGCAATTTCTCCTTTTCCCACAATATTTTATACGACATAGGATTGTTTCATTTCAAATCAAATCCAATTTTCATATTAGTCTGTAGCCTCTTTCAATTTGGACCAGTCAAAATTAAAAAAAAAATGGAAAAGGGTTAAGAAAAAAAAAACACACTGTTAATAAAAATAAAGCCTCATGCACAACATCATGAAAATTCACTGGCAAGTTCCAACTTATTCCGATTTAAACTGTTCGAGTTGTCCACAAAAAAACTACTTAATTTAAGCTGCTTTGCCAAGTCAAGGGCAGATAACCAGAACCACTTGAAGGTTCAAAATAATAATGCATGATTTAACATCATGGAGATACTTTGTTGCAAGTTTCAGTTTGCTCCAATTGACACAGTAGGAGTAGGGCATTCCAAAAATACTTTAATTTTAAACAACCTACAGTCGAACCTGTCTTAAGCAAGCGGTCAAAGAATTTGCCAAAATTGCTAGCTTAAGACAGGTGCTTGCTTAATACAGGTCGGCCTGATGGCCGGATATTTGTATAACAAAAAGATAGGGTGGCTAGAAAGTATTCATTTTCAGTAAATAAATAACAAGATAAAAGCTCATTCAAACATATTTTTTAATTTTGGTAAGAATACAAGCAGGCCTATATACTCATGAAGTGGATTAGATTATGAATCGAAATTAAAAAGGTTAAAATCAGATAACATTACTCGAACGGTCGTGATTAGTTTTTGCAAAGATCGAACAATTGACATAATATCAGCCGGTCAATTGAGGATCAGTCAGCTCGATATTTATGATTATTGCGTAAAACACTATATTTCAATATAATTCCAATTATTATCTAGGCAGAATTAGTCTCTGAGCGAGTTTGTTTACTCATTTCTCACCTCTAAAACTGCAAACAAACTGTACGAATACGAAAATAGATTGGTTTCCGAGAACGGTAATTTCGATCGTCATACTCGATTAAACTTTATTGATAAAGTTTGAATATCATATACAAAAAAAATTCAATCACTGAATAAGAGCAAATTAACAAAACTTGGCATTTTGATGACTTCGTAGTTATCTACAAAACACCTGTTAATTGGCGACGCGTGTGAATGTTTATCTGATTTTGACACTTGAATAGAAAATCCGAAAACAATTATGCGCCGTGATAATTACTTATCTGTGAAAATTGCCATCGGTCTGAAATTGACCGTAAACTCAGGTAATTTCAAAGAATGGGACACGATTTTGACGGCCGTTGACCGCGTTTTAGAGGTGCTTGTTGAATACAGGTAAAATTTAGTGTAAAAAAGATCGGGGGGACATTGAACTGGCCGTTTAAGACAGGTGCACGCTGAATGGAGGTTTGACTGTATGTACATCTGGAAATCTTAGAGATTCGTTGTGGCAAGTTTCAATTCATTCTGATTGAAACTTTAGGGATTATGCACACAAAAAATTGTTAAAGGACGGACAGATGGATGGACACACAGATCACATGGATTTGTATGATTGAATGGGGTTTTACGCCACTTTCAACAATCTTTCAGTTATATCGTGGCGGCTGGAGCACCTAACAATGGAATCCTGGTATTTCCCACACCAGTACTACCATTACATCCTTTTCTAGCATCCAGCTGCTATCCCACATAGGTCTACGATTATCGACCCATTGGTGAGAGACAAATAACAGACAACATGGAATATAACAGAATATCACCCTTTGTCTGAATAACAAAATCATCCAAAGGTACAGAAATTATTATTGCAAAAGAACAGCAGTAAAAGCTAGATGTTGTACCAGAAAGCGTTTAAGGTTCAATATAAGTGACCCATCATATTAACCCATTCTCAAACTATCCCTCTTTTTTACGCCCCTCAAGAAGAAAGCTTTATTGGTTGGTAATGATTTAAAATGAGATTGCTCTTCAGGTTTGAGGAACATTACCATACAATTTCGTGTTTTGATATCCTGTAGTTATAGAAAACTTTGAGGAAAAATTAACAATTGCTTTTAACAAGCAATTTGTCCTTTTCTCACAATGTTTTCTACCTTATTTGACACTTATTTATAAAAACACTCTTACCCCTACTAAATTGGACCAGTCTAAATTTTTGTCATCTGGCAATGTGTATAGCCGATTTTTTTTATAACAGTAATTTTGGGAAGTAATAATGAGCCTTTACAAGGGTGTGTTTTCAGTCCTTTGATTAAAATGAAAAAGGGATTTTTTCCAGCAAGACAAGGATTTAGACTTCGTGGATTTCATTTGCACAGCAAGTATTTTTTCATATACCTTTTGATACCCCTTTGATGATAATTCAATGTTCAAATAATTTGCTATACTCACTGGATAATCAGCAGATAATCCAATTTGTTGGGTTAATTCACTTTCTTTCTTCAATATCAAACATCTTTATCTGTATTTTTCATAGATTTAAAGTACTCCCAAATCTGTAACTGAAATCTTTAAATTCCCTCACTTCACAAGATAACAAGAAAATGATAGGCTAATTTGGATAAAAACTATTTCTCAAACTACCAAGTTCACGCTATTGAAGGTCCATGTTTTGCTATTTAAGAGGAGAGATATTACGGCATACTTAAATCCCTAACACTAGTAAACGCTACAGGATTTTTCAAAATTTGGCCAACCAAACCACAGGGATTATCCAGTCAAGTAGATAAGCTGTGGTCAAGCTTACACTTCTCTATATATTTTGAATTTACTTAAAGTATTCTCCGTTTCTTACCCATTGTCATGCTGAATATAATATTTTCCAGATTCGTATAAAAATCAAAGGGCTTGAAGCACAAACTCTTGGTCTTTCAAAAAATAAATGAATATATTTAACAAGTGGTTTATACAAAGATCAGACTGCATGTACATGTTCTGCAAAATCAGAAATACCCTGAGTTCAGCATGACAAGTGTTAAGTCTTTCCCTTATAATTCCATTCTTTTTTATATCCCGACAAATGGGTTAAAAGAACAGAAAACATTAGAAGCAAATTGCTCAGAGTCCTATAAAAAAGGTTCAAGAACTTTATTTTGAGGACCAAGACTTGTTCTTGAAGTTCTAGAATTCAGCTTCTAGAACTTTCCACTGGTTGAAGAACTTCAGTTCAAGAACCAAAAAGTCCTAGAGCCTATGTTTAAGAACACTTAAAGTTTAGAACTAGGTTCAAGACTCAATATAGTTAAAAAACCTTCTAGTTCTTCTTGATCTTTAAATAGTTGATCACACCTTTAACTTTGATTGTTTTGGAGTAATTTTTTTTTACATATGTAACTATTTGCTCCAAGTTCTGGCTATTGAATTACAATCATCTACAAAATATAAGATAATCAAATTTGTCTTTGTTCAAAATACATGTTATTAGAATAAGACTTCTGTAGCCCCTGTAGTTTTCAACTACTGCATTGAAAATGATTAAATAACATCATATATATTTTGAAATGTGGTAAGAAATATTTCTGAAGCATCAGTATGACTTTGGAATTGAAAATCATGTGACTAAAACCATTTTTCAAGAAAGTCAAGAACTAGTTCTTGAACTGATTTAACCGTTTCCTGTACAATCCCTGGTTTTTACGTCCATGCAATTTTATACTTAAGAAAATATTGTGAAAAAAAAAAGAAATTGCTTGTATCAAGCAATTTCTTCTTTTAACACAATATTTTCTACCACATAGAATGGCTTCGTTTCTAATTGCATTCACTTTTCATTGTCGTCTGCAACATCTTTGAAGTTGGGCCAGCCTAAAATTTTGAGAAACAGGAAAGGGTTAAGAAACTATTCTGGTACTTTGATCTAAGCTATACCACAAGCTCCTAGACAATCTAGGTAAACTTTCCCAAATCTGAACAGAAATGTTTCCAGAAGAAAACAGTATTTGTAGTACTTTTTTTAACCCTTGTCATGCTGAACCCGGAATATTCCAGTTTTGGCAGGAGGTGTAGACTAAGATCAGACTGCACTTTGTGCAAGCTGATCTTAGTCTACACCTCCTGCTCATACTTTTCCTTCCCGAGTTGTTTATGAGGTTGATTTCTAAAAAAATATTGATTTTTGAACAAGCTCTTTGATTTTACAGCAATTCAGTAAGGTTATAAATACAGCATGACAAGGGTTAAGAAAAGAGAGTACCAGATTGTATGTAAAATCATTCAAATATTTCCAGTAACAAAATAAAAGTTTATTGAAGATAGGAATAGGAAATACTAGTCATTAAAATTTCAATCATTGTGAAGACCCATCTTTCCCTGCCCATAGTATTTAACATACAACTGTCCTTACTTTCTTCAAAAGTGTTATTAGGGATTTAAAGCAACTTAGAGTTCAAAGTAGAAGTTTAATGTAAGCAGGGTAAGGTTTATATTAATTAATAAATATTATTTTCACCTGAAAACGCTCATGAATGTTCTTGAACTCAAGCAAAGCCTCAGTTTTGATAGCTTAAGTTAACAGAAACATTTCGAGGTCTTCTCACAGTTCAACAAGTGTAAATTTGAGGCTTAACCACTAAATACATTGGATGCCTACGCCATAAAAAATATTTCGTATGTATTTCAAGCTCTGTCTGCAAGTTTATCTCCTAAGTATTTTTAGTTCTGCAGCTTGAGCACACATCATGTTCAAAATGAGTCTGATCAGAGTCATCACTATGCACTCTGCTTTGTATGACCACATGAATTAACTTTATTCAAATTGTAAAGAACTCCTTCAAAAGCATGCTATTTAACCCCTTGGTTACGTTTATTTACCATGATTAACCTTTGACAAAGAAGATTACTTAACATAACCATGCTTTTCTACTTTTTAGTATTTTCAGTACTTTGGTTTTTGCACAGGGGTTACAATTTGTAAGAGTTAAGCTATATCAAGACCTTGTCCGTGAAGAATTATCTTCTTCTGTTGATCAAATGTGCAACTAAAAAATTGAATGAAGTAAGGGGATTATCCATGACTTTGGCAGATTAAAATGGACTATAAAAACAGGAGATTACTTATTGGTCAACCCCTAGCAGATTAATAACCTTCACCTTCTAACTGAAATACCATGAACAAAGAACACTTTTCAGAATCTGAATATACAAGAAAATTAAAAATATTGGTACAGTCAAACTTCATTTACTCGAACACGGGAGTTCTCGAACACAACGGAAATTTCAAACAAGAAACTTGGTCCACCCAAAAAGTATTCATTATTCTTAGTGTTCGACCTCAGAAAACTCGTACACCTCGAATGTCGAACTTTCAAACTCATTTCAAAGTCCCGAATTACAAATCACTATGTATTTCATCTGGAACAGTCGAACAAACGGTTGCTTGACAATCATAAGCTGCTATGTTTAATTAATTTTCACACATTCCACATGTTAATCTGTTTATGACACCTTACTGTCAAACGATGGGATGCACTGTATGTAATAATAACCTCTTCCGTGAAAAAAATATTTTTTCTATCATTTAGGAATAATTATACCTGGTATTTGAATGTTTGCATATTCATCAACAAAAAAATCTAAGAAGGTTATTTCATTGGAGAATTTTTCGTACCAATTCAAAAACATCTTCGGAATCTGATGATGAAGTTATTTTACGCCGAAGACCGCAACTATCGACGGCTGCCGATACTTTGAAGAGAAACTTTATGGCACTTTATTGTCGCGCTTGAAATGCATTCTGCCCTTTTTCAGCTATAGATAAAATAACTTGTTGACAAAATAGGTGTAGTATTTTTAATGTTTAAGTTAAAGAACTGAAATTTGCAAATGAAGCGGAGTACGTAACCGCGATCATTCAAAACAAAGCGAACTTATTATGCTTGCTAAGTGCAATTAATTTTGTCATATTATATGATTTCTTACAAAAAATGTTGGTAAATTTCTCACATTGAGGTTTGAAAACATTTTTGCACATGGTGGATTTTATGAAACTCAGAACAGGTCTAGCAAGTAAGTGATCGTATTTTCAGACACTACCTACCTCGGACAAATGATATTGCCTTATCTGATTTTCAGATCAGTCAAACTTCCGAAATCTCGAACAACTTAGCCAGTCCCCGATGTGTTCAAGCCACTGAAGTTTGACTGTAATTAGGTCAATTCAGTCACAGTATCACTGAACTTGATTCCTAGTGAAAGCTTAATTATTGTGGGCTATATGAGGCAACTAGCATGGCTACAAAATAGTGGTTTGGGGGAGTTAGGTCTGGGGCCTAAATTTAAGCCTAAAAATACGGTGAAATTTATCCCCAATTTTTCAATATAAAGAATCTACACTTAAGAACAGTCCAAATTGAAAGAAGTTGCAAATGAGAATTTTTTAATTAGAAATTTTAAAAAATCTGAAAAAGTTGCTTGTTAATAAGCTATTTCTTCATTTTGCCAAATTTTGTTTGTCTCCTTCAGAGGAGTGAAAGAGCGCTATTGAGCGGGAATGTGATTAACCCATTACAAGATGACAAAACTTTTGACTGGTCCAAATTGAACGGAGTTGCAGAGAACGATTTTAAGTTTGATAAATCTTTTATTTTTAAATATGTCTGGGAAGAAAACATTGTGTAAATTGAAAATATAGCTTGTTGCAAGCAATTTCTTCATTTTACCCAATGTTTCCTAATTGTAATTCAAGAGGGGCATCAAAAAGCAAAATTGTGTGTGTGTGCCAATGGAAGAAATTATAGTTTGTTGCAAGCAATTTTTTAAGTTTACACAATGTTTTCCCTAGTTTGTTTCTTGGGGGGGGGAATCAAAAACGTCATTGTGTCGGGAATGGGTTATAGCAAAAGTATGTCATACAAGCTAGTCAAACATTAATGAACATTCTTAACGTGATCTCTGGACTTTGCTGTCGTTTTTCAGATTCCTATTAAATAAGTATTATAAGTCTGAAAATAAGCAGACATAAATACTAGACCAAGGGGGCTACCTGATCAATGCCAAGAGTCTAACTGCATTTGATGTTAACTGTTCCATGTACATTTATTTATATTTCACAGTTATATCCTATTAGTATAAGTCTAATTGATTAGTTTCATTTACAGACACAGCAAGCTGTACCCCTTGGCCATTTGGACGCTAATCATTATAATCTGCCGTGGGAAACTACACAATTTTAATGAATAACCACAGCTTGAAATTATTTGATCCCTGTTTCATTTGAAGAAAATTTCTTAACCAGGTTAGCTAGTCTACAGTGTATTGGTAGTCAAACATTATAGAACAGTCTTTGCCCAATGTAACAATACAAGATAATTGGAACAAGAAGTTTCTTCATTTTCCACCATGTCTTCTGACAAGGACAAAGATTCTTAAAAATTTTCATCATCAGTCTAAAATGTTGTCAACTAAAAGTTCTTATTTCTTCAATAGAGATTGCCAAATTTTCACACAATTCATGCTTTTCAAAATTTTTTCAGGTCACATAAAATTGAAAACACAATAGTATGATGTAGACCTCACTTATTATAAGCTTTTTGAGAGTTCTATATTAGCATGTGCATTATTTAGATGGCTTGGTGAATCCTGGCATGAAGACAAAAAAGGTTACCCAACAAATGTTCAAATGATTCCAATCTAAGAGAAACAGTTGCTTACAATAACACTCAAAAGCTGTTGAGTTCTGTATTATCTGATCTGAAAATTTTTTCCTAAAATTCTTAACAAATTTGCTATTATTTAGTTGCATTATCAGGCATCCTTGGCAATTTACAGGTATCTGCAGAGTGGGCAACTCAGGCGAAGAAGTCACTGGTTTCATAAAACTTTGCCCGGGTAGCTGATCAATGTGAAATCGAAGTCACCTGGTAAATACAGGAAGTTGCCTCCTTACTATATGCAATAATGACTTTGGCCTGGATTGGTTTATTGATTAAATGGGGTTTAAAGCCATTTTTAACAGAATTTCAGTCATATAGTGGTGGCTGGAGCACCTAACAATGGATTTCTGGTATTTTTCGCACCAGTACTACCACTACATCCTTTCCTAGCCTCCAGCTGCTATCCCACTTAATTTTACAATTATCCATCCATTTGTGCCACCACCGTGGATCGAAACTCATGACATCCCATGATTGAAGACTGGAAGTTTGATGCGCTACCAACTGCTTTTTGTCTGGAGGCTATCTAATCAGGGGACAGTATGTCATTTAAACAAATGCTGATTGGAAGCCCTTTGTCTTTTATCGTAAATCAAGCGTGTATCCATCGGTGTCATACTTGCTTCATTCACACAGCCACTGATTGGATGGTTGAAAGCCCTTGTATACCATCGGCATTAAAGAAACTTTTTAAAATAAAACCCATTCCCTTCTGAAGATTCAGTTATTTCTGTGGCACTTCATGTTTATTTCGTCAATCTATGAGATTTGTTGCGTACTTTCAGGTAGTGAGAATAATGGCGGATGTTATTACAAACGTCATGTCATTTACCGGAGTTCAAAACTCATTGATTTGAAAAATAAATTCTTGGTGATGAAAAACTGATTTTCCCATTAAACCACAAATAGAAATTTTTTTTAATAAAAACATTCAATTCTAGTTATCTACTTTAATTTAACAAATGTAGAAAAACAAAGACAAACAATTTAAGGCTCCTTCAATCTTTTCATAAGTTACATTGTTAGGTTTCTTTCCAGAAAATAAATTTCACTTATCTTGTTTTGGTAATTAATCCATTCAATGACATGTAATAAAACAAGAGCACCGCCTATGGGTGCCTACGCTCGGCTATTTGGTATTGGATAGTGGACAAAAGCACAAAATCTATCAAGAGTTATCCTTGGTGGTATAAGTTGCTCTTTTGATAGTGAACAGTTTGCCTAGTTTCAAGTGAATACCTTTAGTAGAACCAAAGATATCTGAAGTTGTCAAAGTTTTCGCAAGACAACAACGACTTGACACCAAGGCTATGGCAATACCTCCGGTTTTCTCCAAAAACAGCCGAGCTAAAAACAAGAGCACAGCATGCAGATGCCAATACTTGGCTGCAGTTATTACACATGTTCAAATCTTATATCTCAAGTCAGTAAGGCACTAGCCTAAAGGTCTTGTAAATAGACATACCCCCAAGTACATATCAAGGGCTTATTACTGATACTGTTCTAAGTGTCTATTCATGATTGTATAGAACAGAAATTAGAACAGCATCACAATTAGCCCTCAATATAGGAACATGTCAAAATTCTGGACGACAACACTAATGTAGACAACATAGGGCTAAAGCAATACCTTGGGGATTTCTCAGAAAACACCAAAGTTAATATGAGTTATATTTGGTAGATAACATTGAGAGAAACGAAGTTTGCTAGGTGTGGGCATTTTCTCTTTTTCCATTCAATTTTTGGACAGCTGATTTTCGTTACATTTAGGTAGAATACCTGCAATGCATTTTTTTTAATCAGCACAATGTCAGAATTACTTGGGTGTTGTCCTATAATATTAGTTTCACTATGTTTACTTTCATGACAGATTCACTGTTATTTTACTACCCTCAACTAGCAAATCAAAGGGTACTTTCAGCCCTGGTCCGTTTGATTTTAATACAATTCTGATATTTAAACCATTCCCACACATTCATGCTTTTATAAACTCCTAAAGAAAAAAGCTTTGGAAGACATTGTGGAAATGAAGAAATTGCTTGCAAGAAGCAAAATCTTCATTATCCACAATATTTTCAATCCTAAAAGACAAAGACCTTTAAAATCCCACCAATGCAGAATTGTTGTCTGCATTTTCATTGAATTTGGACGAATCTAAAATTTTGACATGTTGAAAGGGTTAAGTATATAATTCAGCATTACAAGAATTAGGAAAGAAATTCTAAAATAAGTTATCACCAGCGCTAGGCTAAGGCTCAAAATGCTTTGCAAAGGAAAGACCCATGTGACCAGAAGCATGGGATGTGTGTGTGTGCGGGGGGGGGGGGGGAAGAGGAGGAGGTGCTGGATTTCAACCCTTGACACCTTTCAGAGTATGAGTAGCTATAATATGTAATTCAGCCAATTCTCATCTTCCATTAAACCCAGTGACATTTTGGCTCAGCCATTCCCACACTAAATAACATCTCCACATCCTGATGAAAAAAGCTAGGAAAAACATTGTGGAAATTTAAGAAATTGCAGGTAAAAAACCCCAACTGTTTCTTTTTTTCCCATGAAGTTCTCGAACCCATTAGACAGAGAATTCTAAAATTTCATTAACGTAGAATTGTCACCTGCAACTTCTTTCAAAAAGACTTGAGTACCCACAAATATTATAAAAAGAAGTGAAGGATTCAGTATGCCTAACTCCAGTACAATACTGGATGGCCTGGGTACATTATGGGCTGGACCCTATCTTAAAGTTAGATAAGGCAGTGTTGTAGAACTGTTTCTAGATATTAGTGCTGATAACTCTGCTATTAATTTGCTGATAGCATCTCAATAATGCTATCCAAATGTATTTATCATTATACCTCTAGACTCTATGGCATTTCTTGTCTTGGTTGTTACGGTTCAGCTTGGATGAACTGGACCTCCAGCTTGAATATCATCTTTTTCCTGACCCATTTAACCCATTCCCACACGACAAACTTTTAGACTGGTCCAAATTGAAAGAAGCTACAGACAACAATTTGAAGTTGATGGACTTTTAATTTTTTTCATCTTTTGGTATAGAAATCATTGTGGATAATGAAGAAATTGCTTGTAACAAGCAATTTCTTCATTTTCCACAATGTTTCTAAAACTGTTTTATTGAGGGGCGTAAAAAGGAGGGATTCAGTTGGAATGGTTTAACCCATTATCTGACAACAAAATTTAAGATTTGTCAAATTTCATAAAAGTTGCAGCTGACAATTCTTAGTTGATGGAATTTTGAAAATCTTTGTCTTATGAAGATGGGTACCAACAGACTGATAGGTATACAGATATAGTGAAACCAGAAATACCGCTCTACTTTGTATTTAGGGGGTACAAAAAAATATATATAAAAAAATTCCATCATCTTAAATATGTCTGCAAACATCTTTGATCATGTCTAAAATTGTGTCATCTTGTAATGGGTTATTTATCAGTTCCTCATTTGTTGGATAAAATGTGTATATCTTTTTATTGAAGAACTTTAATCTAAACCTATAAAACTTTACAATGCATGTCTTATCATTTCCCTTATAAGGTCAAGGCCAATAATCTTAGTTTTGTGCCCAGTCTCTCTAACTGACCTATTATTCCTCAATGGACAAGCTCTATTTAAATATTTGACCTTGACCTTTGAGCAATCAAAAAAATGTTAACATCAATGGCACATCTACTCATGATGGAGAACAATTGTGCCAGGTTATTTTGAAATCCATATAGGAGTTATTGTGTTAAATTTTGAGTTGTCAGTGACAACAATGTTTTGCTCACAACATACAAGCTTGACAAAAATCAGTTAAAACTGATTGAATGCCATGGCAAGATGACTCTAACAAGTACCCACAACATAAGGGTTTCAAAGAAGAAAAGTGAATATGAAGGATTTCAATTCAAATCACACACTCCACAAAGACTACAGCATGTGCTATAACTCTTGAAGTGTTTACAAAATGAGGAAGTGATTCACTTGAGATCCAGGCTAACTGACAGCAGATTGTCTGGTAACAGCCTTCTCTTTATTTCACCCTCTCTCCTTTGGATTTTGGCTTTTCATCAATAGTTCAATTTGAATCATATATATACCTCAGACTTGTACATGGTCTTGATTTTTGGTAGTTAAAAGACTATGCCATAATGAAGGAAAAGTTCCTTCTTTATTATAGCATAGACCTAGTCATGATGATGTTGATGTAAGAATCTCAAAACGTGAAAAACCTTGCTGAAAAATATACTAGTGAGTTTTTGAAACATAAGAGAAATTTATAAAACAATATTACCTTCTGCCAGCACCTAAATACAAGATTTCAAATAGGCAAAAGACAATCAAGGAAAGAAGTTTGACTTTAAATATGAATGACAACAAAAATATCAGTTGTACATGTATCTTTAACCAATCCCCACACAGTCACTCTTTTTGACGCCCCTCAAGATGAAGCATTGTAGACTATATATAGACTTGGAAGGCTAATATAATTATATAAAATTTTGCTTTTATCAAATGACTTACTAGTTCAAATGGTATGTTGTACCCTATCATATGCATTTGTTTCATTCCAATCTTCCTATCTGCAAGTGTTTAGACTAGTCTGAGACAATCATGTGTAAAGAAAATCCTCGCCGCCGTCATAGCACAGTTGGTAGTGAGTAAGACTGTCAATCTAGAGGTCCTTGGTTCGATCCCCGACAGCAGCACTCATCCTTTCCGACTATTTGTCTCCCACCAATGGGTCGATAATCGTAGTCGATAGACCTATGAGGGATAGCAGCTGAAGGCTAGGAAGGGATGTGATGGCGGTACTGGTGTGAGAAATACTAGGAATCCATTGTTAGGTGCTTCAGCCATCACAATACAACTGAAAGATCATTGAAAGAGGCGTAAAACCCCATTCAAACAAACAAAGAAAATCCTATACAACATGCAGGTCCTAATAATAGTATTACTTTTGAACAGCAAACATATTAGAAAGCAGAAAATCATTTGTGACAAGCAATTTCTTTTTTCAACAATGTTTTCTTCACAAAAAAGTTTGATTGTGTCACTGTGGGAATGGAATGAACAAGGATACTCATAGCTATTACCATTCTACCATTTGTTTACTGTAACTTTGACCAAATATTGACACAATTTGTTCTGAAAATTCTGACCCTTAAATATCAATAAAAGACATGAAGGTAAGTAAACACACATCTAAAGTTTACTTGAAGTTTACCTGAGACTATACAAGAACTTATGAAAAACAAGCAGAACTACAAAAGTTTGATACCACTCAGCTATACTAGCCTACCAAATTGAGGAGACATTGACTCCTTTTTGATGGACTCTGTAGGCGTCCACCATTTTTACCCAGTTTGTGTCACTATGTTTGAAGAGAAGAAGTGCTCATTTAGGTTTGATTTGTTATTTTTCAAAAACTGTCCCCCAAAACCAACTGTGCATTTTGAAAATGGCATAAAGTTACAAGGATTCTATATAATTTGTAGAATGTGTAAAGACTCGGCTTAAATATGAAAACATCTACCAACAACCTGCTTAGTGAGCTTTTGTGGTTAGGTGGATGTCTGTTGTCCGCCGTGCCTTGTCAACATTTACCTCGTATGCACTCTAGAGGCTAATTATTTTGCCCAATCAACCTGAAAATTAGGTCAAAATGGTTGTCTTGATGAATTTACGACAACTTTGAAAGTGGATCTACTGGGGTCAAAAACAAGGTCTTGGGGTCAAATCTTAGAAAAATCTTGTATGCACTCTAGAGGCTACATTTTTTGATCATCAACCTGAAATAAGATCAGAATTATTGTCTTTTTGTAATCTTGTACAAGTTCAAAACTGGGTCAAAAACTAGGTCACAGGGTAAAATCTTCGGAAAATCTTGAATTTACTCTAGAGGCCACATTTTTTGCCCATTTGACCTGGAATGTGGTAAGAATAATTGTCTTGATGAAATCTCCAACAACTTTGAAATTTGGTCAACTGGGGTAAAAAACTAGGTCACAGGGTCTAACCTAAAAAAACTTTGTATGCACTCTAGAGGCCACAGTTGTTGCCCAATCGACCAGAAATTTGGTTAGAATGATTGTCTTGATGAAATCTTGAGTGAGTTTGAAACTGGGTCAACTGGGGTCAAAAACAAGGGCACTAGGTCAAATCTTAGAAAACCTTTTATGCACTCTTGAGGCCACATTTTTTGTCTGATCAACCTGAAATTGTGTCAGAATGATCGTCTTGATGAAATTATGCGCGAGTTTGAAACTGGGTAAACTTGGGTCAAAAACTAGGTCAATGGGTCAAATCTTGGCAAAACCTTGTATGCACTCTAGAGGCTACATTTTTTTTTCTGATCAACCTCAAAATTAGTCAGAACGATAATCTTGATGAAATCATGAACAAGTTCATAAACTCGGTCATCTCCGGTCAAAAACTAGGCCACAAGGTCAAATCTTAGAAAAACCTTGTATGTACTCTAGAGGCCTCGCTTTTTGCCCAATTGACCTGAAATTTGGTCAGACTGATTGTTTTGATGAAAGCAAGAGTGAATTTGAACTTTGGTCAACAAGGGTCAAAAACAAGGTCACTTAGTCAAATCTTAGAAAAACCTTGTATGCACTCTAGAGGCCACATTTTTTTTGCCAGATCATCCTGAAATTTGGTCAGAATGATTGTCTTGAAATCTTGTGAGTTTGAAACTGGGTCAACTGGGGTCAAAGACTAGGTCACAGGGTCTAACCTAAAAAAAAATTTGCATGCACTCTGGAGGCCTCATTTTTTGCCCCATCAACCTGAAATTTGGTCAGAATGATTGTTGTGTTAAAATATTGTATGAATTTTAAACTCAGTCAACTTGGATCAAAAACTAGGTCACAGGATCAAATCTTAGAAAAACCTTGTATGCACTCTAGAGGCCACATTTTTTGCCCAAACAATTGTCATTAATGAAACTAAATAAAAGATTAGAGACATTCAACTCAGGTGAGCAATTTAGGGCCACTATGGCCCTCTTGTTTTCTTGGGGGCATTAAAAAGCGTCAGTGAGTTGGAAGGGGTTAAGGAATCATTGATTGTATTTCTTCATGGTGAAAGATAGTATCATTGTGTGGTAATGGATTAAGCGGATTCCCAATTTATAAATCTCTGATATCAACAAATTAATTGATATAATTTTTAAAGGTATATAAGATGCACCACAGAAATAAAAGGGAACAAGATATCAATTTTGATCATTTTGACATTTCTAAGGGTCAAAACTGGCTATTTTCATATTTTTGAGGATTAAACCCTACCAATCAGAAGCAAGTCCTGGTTACATCGATAAAGTATGTCTGTTGGACGTTAATTCAGTACAGCTTCTGCATATAAACTTTGTAAGAAAAGAACTATGGTATCATAAAGAAACAACCCCTTTTGTAAAAGTTGTTGAAGAAAAGAGAATAAGACTAACAAGTCTCCAATAAAACTCAGTAAACCCAGCCTATAAGCAATTGCATAATACAGGGTTCATGTTTGACTCCAAAAACCAGGAGTGTGGCCCTCAAAAATAAAAAAATATCCTCCTTTGACCCATAAAAATATCTCCCAAGGGGTCAGTTTGACCCCCTTAGGAGTAATTTCTAAGGGTAAAAAAAGGGTTTTATCCCTGAATTATCTTATATGCTATTGAAAATATCTTTACAAGAAAAGGTAAGTTGACACTGTGAACACTCCCACACAATCCCGCTTTTTTATCCCCCTCAAGAAAACAGCTTAGAAAAACAGTGTGGAAATGAAGAAATTCATCAAGCAATTTCCTGCTTGTGGTAGGACAAAAACTATATTTATTCGAGACCTACAATAAATCTAAGATTTCCTTGTAGAGGGAGTCACAATTGATCATCGTCCACCCTAGCTTGCTGACAGCCTTACGCAAGCATTTAATTGGTAATTGGTGTTTGTTTACAACTTACGGGCATGTGCTAATTGCCATGTAAGGATAATCAGAAACTTGTCCCACAATAACGAATCGCATTTTGTGATTGGTTGACTTGCTGATATAAGCCACTCCATCCACTATACAGGTCGTAATGCGTATGTTGGATTAACACATCGGTAATTACTTCTAACTTAAGCTATCAATCAAATAAATGCAACTTTTAAAGGGTAGTCACTAATTTCAAGAGTATTGGTAGAGTTTAGGGTCTATTATATTGGCAGGGCAATTGAAAAAAGGGCAGGGCGGGCGCCCTTATGAAAGGGCCTAGCTGGAGCACTGTAGTAAACCCTTCCAGGTCTTTGTTTACAAGTCAATGGTTAAATTTCTGACTGAATAGTATGTCTCACGAAATCCTCAACTAATGTGTACAGTAGTTTAACCCATTTACCACATGGCAAAATATTATTGGTGGAGAACAAGGTAGAAAACCAAGAAATCACTTGAGGGCATAAATAAGCGGGATTGTAATGGAATGGGTTAAGACCCATTCCAACATGACAGATGCCTTTAAGAAATCTTCAATCTATGACACCCTTCAGACCAACAAAATATTACAGATCAAAGATCAGGGCCCTAAAACACATCCCACAACATCATTTTTATGAGAAGAAGAAATTCAAGGGATGAAAGAGTGTCTGCTTTCTTGCTTCTTATAGTTTCCAAGGAGCCATATCTCAAAGAAAAGGATTGAACTTTTAATATCCCTTATCAGACAGCATGTGATAGACTTTGATGAAATATCTTTGATGAATTTTCTGATAGCATACCTATTGAATGAATGATTCTTTTATGCAATCATTGGGTATTCACAGATAAATCAATTCTGAATTCCATTTTATTAACAGATTTGGGATTTAAATCCACATCAATTTACAACAGTCTTATCTCTTAATGTGCTTAATTAATCCTTGTTCACAAATCCATTAACATAAAAGGACTGAGAGCAAGATATTGTCTTACAATTGGTCAATATCTCTTTTGAAAATTGAATTGATAAACAACTACAACTTAAAAGGGACAAACAAATGGTGTAGACTAAGATCAGGCAGCTTATGGGTGCACACTGATACTTTTCTACACCTTTTGCCAAACAGGAATGCTCTCGGTTCAGCATAACAAGTGTTATCATTCAAGACAAACTCTCATGAGAGAAAGCTTAGAAAACATCATGTTTGGATCAACATTATATCTTTAAGTCAGGAAATCTATCTTTTACCTTATTATATGTTAGATTATATGCAATGCTTTCTGCCTTTAACATTCATGTATGAATTTCATAAATAGTTGTTGTTGTTGATTTTCACAGGACATAAATTTACGTTTCAGAAAAAAATCCCGAGTTTATCACGTTGACGTTTTTTAAGTCTCAAGATAATTGGTTTGATGAACAAAATAATATAAAATACTCTGGTCAAAAGTCGGTAAAATACCCTCGGTTAAAATTGAAGCACTCGAAATATCTCCATGATGACCAATGTACATGGCAATTTATATAGGTTGTACTCGATTCGATTAAGCTGGTTCGCTAACTGAGCCATCGCTGGATCTTAGACCATTTCTTTAGAAATCAGTTCATTGATGATGTGCCTGGCAAAAATTGAGTAGGCTTGTGGACATTGTCCGAATATCGCCATCTGGTCATATTTTTGTAAACTAATTGGGCCAATATTTGCCCAAAATGTCCAAGTCCCATCTTAGAGTTCATTGCGGATACAGAATTTAGCGTCAAAAATGCATACCTGTTATAAATTCAAAATATGTTTATGACTTTGAGGATTCAATTTCATAACTTGACATGACATCTCGCTAGTTTCTGAGAGTTCTGTCCCTTTTCAATGATGTAACATGTTGTCTGTAAACATCACGTCATAGAAATGAGACGAGAAATTTCTTACAAGATGCAACTCTGCTTTAAGTTTCATTTCTTTTTGTCCTGTTACTTTAATTCATGTAAGTGATATTCATGAAGTATGTACTTGGATAATCTCTATATAGTAATACTCCAGTCTTGATTTTGTCGTACCCTAACATTTCCAACAGATTCAGTTGAATCATGTTCCCCCATTCTGCAAGAAGCAACCTCTTTTTTTACCATCATGTTTTCTCAAAGTCCACTCAATGGGACATGAAATTGAGGGAATTTCAGTAAAGGATGGAAAAGAATGTACTGTAGACTACCGCTTTAATTATCTACTTTCATTTCACCTTTTTTTTTGGGGGGGGGGGGTTCAAAAGGTGTGAAAAATATCTTTGATTTTGAGAAATCTTCCTGAAATTGAAACTTGGAATTTTAAAATTCCTGGAATTGGTCCTTGTTGAGAGCACTATATAAAAGCTTTATTCATTTATTACCTTTGAAGCTAAATTGTATTGGGAGTTAGCAACACAAAATTACTGAAATTACCCAAAATTTTGTTGTATGGTAATTGGTTATACAGGTGAATGTTTTTTTACATTAAAATTGTCATTTGCAACTTCCATCAGTTAACACCAGTCTCTAGTAATTTGGATAATATAGGTGTTGTTTTTTTTCCCTTTCAAACCCGGTCCCGCATACTTTATGCCTGGTAATCTTTTATTGAAAATGTTGGCTATATGAAGCATTAGTGTCCCATCATTATAATTGAAAAAGGTTGACTTCCACAAACACAGATTCAAATCACACACATTTTGCACATGCATAAAAAGTAGACAGCTGTTAGATTACAGGCACAATCACCAAAGATGGTCGATTAATCATGCATATCAATAGCTACAGTTTTCATATTTCATATCTCTCTTCCATGACAATTTCAGTGTGTCAAGTTTTTTCTCTATCTGCGCATTTTCTGTATGAAAATTGGTCATTCTAGCTTACTATGCAGTCAATTTAAAAATACCAATTGTGACAGACATCTGCTGGATCCTATACTGCAAATAAGTGGCTTAGTGCAATAACATCATAAGTATCCATACACAGTATAGACACTTATGATGTTTTTACACCAAGCTATAAATTAATGAACAAATGCACATTATCGGGTGACCAATATCATTATTATTTTCAAATACAGTCAAGAAATGTGCTCTAGCATAAAGATGCCCTTTTCATATAATTGTTCTGTCTATATAGACTGAACCAGTAAGCTAATGATAATATAAAATTTCCAGTAAACATCAAAACTTCTAGTTTCTTTATTATTCTTTTGCTTATCACTTTGAACCTATTCTCACATAATGATGCTCTTGATGCCCCCAAGAATAAGCTTTTGAAAATATACCTGAAAATGAAGAAATTGCTTGTGACAGGCAATTTATTCAATATTCACATTGTTTTCTACCCCAAAAGACAAAGATTTTTCAAAATTGAATTTTGAATAAGCTAAAATTTGGCGTCCAGCAATGGGCTTAATCTATGAATTCACATTTAGAAAAGGTCTATCACACCACTAGTAAAGTTTGAGGGAAGTTGTAAGAATAGATTTTTCTTTTTTCAGAAAATGTGTTTTGAGTATCAACAATTATATAATACACCGGTATATATTAGAAACTTGGGTTATCCCTTTCCAGTTCAAATACGGGATTTTATATTCCTTTGATTTTATACTCGAGAAAACATTGGGGAAAAAGAAGAAATTGCTTGTAACAAGCAATTTCTTTTTTCCACAATATTTTCTACCAGATAGGATGGTTTCATTTCAAATGGCATCCAGTTTTCATTGTCATATGCAACCTCTTTCAATCTGGACTAGTCTAAAATTTCAAAAACGGGAAAGGGTTAAATCAGTTATAACCCATTCCCCCCAAGAACTTTAAACTGGTCTATAATTAAAGAAGTTGCAGACAACAATGCAAAGTTTTTGAAATATCAAATATTCATTTTTTTTTCCTTTTGGATAGAAAAAAATGTGGGAAACAAAGAAATTGCTTAGTGCAAGCAATTCCTCATGTTTTCCTAACCTTCTTTCCTTGAATGAGGGTGCCAAAAAGTGTGATTCAATAGGGATCATTTAAACTGATATTCAACAGGGTTTCCATGTTTCTATTTATTGCAACTTTATCTCACAAAGGCTTTATCAAATGTTGTCAAGGTTTGCAATTTCAAAAATTTTGGGAAAAACTTGGATAGCAATGACAAAGATCAGTCTACACTATTTGTTGGAACGCATTTGACTTGCTTCAGTGAGCATTTTTGTAGCTCTAGAATAAAAACATAGTATTGAGTTAACCCATTCCAACACAACGGAATTTTAGACCAGTCCAAATTGAAAGGAGCTGCAGACGACAATTTCAAGTTGATGGAATTTTGAATTTTTTCTTCTTTTGGGATAGAAAACATTGTGGATAATGAAGAAATTGCTTGATCCAAGCAATTTCTTCATTTTCCACAATGTTTTCCAAAGCTTTTTTGTTGAGAGGCGTAAAAAGGAGGGATTGAGTTGGAATGGTTTAAATACAGAGTCCCAAGTCAAAACTAGAAATGATGTGAAACCACAACCAGCCCTGCAAAAACCCATTACCAAATGTAAAATTGTTTAGGTTTTATCCAGATTTTGTTTTTCTATGGATAAATCTTAATGGTCAACAGAATATTTTGACAACAAGAGAAAGAGTATCATCAAAGTATTCTTATCAACACAAGTTGAAGAAGAAAACAGTGAGCTTTTTATACATTTTACCTGTACCAAGTTAACCCTTGTCATGCTAAATCCAGAATATTCCGGTTTCGGCAGGAGGTGTAGACAAGATCAGCCTGCACATAAGTGCAGTCTGATCTTGGTCTACACCTCCTGGTTGCACTTTTTCTGCCAGAGTTGTTTATCAAATTGATTTCTAAAAGAAATATTGAATTTTGAACAAGTTCTATCAGTGCTTTCAGCCCTTTGATTTTACAGCAATTCAGTAAGGTAATTTATACAGCATGACAAGGGTTATGTGTACTATGAGATTCATTTATCCTACAAAACTCAGGGTGAATGCTCTTCCGTCTATTGAAAACATCTCAGGTTAGAGGTAAAAACAAATTTCTTAGGGTTGGAACAAAGGCCCTGGGCCCTACTGTCAACAAACCCAGCTGTCGATTAAAAAAATATTTAGGTGTTGGGTAATGCAGTAAACCTGGGACATTTTTAATATCCTTAAATCTGTTTTTGTCCCTGAAATAAATTCCAACACTTTGAATTTTCTATTGCATGCTGTGATTCTCTTAAAACCTTTCAATTAATCTTGCCTATGCAACTATCTCTATTAAGTGACCACTTCCATAAACCCTTTCCTGTTTAATCCCTGTTTTTCGTCAAATATTGAAGAAATAAAAGGAAATTGCTCGTAACAAGTAGTTTCTTCTTTTTCCACAATATTTTCAACCCTACTATTTTAAATTTAATCCACTCAAGATTTTTTTCTGCAAAACCTTTGAATTTGGGTTGGTTATCGTAAACCACAGGGATAGCAGCTGGAGGCTAGGAAAGGATGTAGTGGTAGTACTGGTGTGAGATATACCAGGAATCCATTGTTAGGTTGCTCCAGCCAGTGCAATATGACTGAAATACTGTTAAAAGTGGAGTTAAACCCCATTCAATCAATCAATAAATCATGGACCATAGACATTTAACTCAGCTTGTACCCTGCTTAAATCAGAGACAATTCTGGCTCAGAATATCATGTGCAAAAATATCTCATTTAGCCAATTCTAATGAGAAATTAAGAATTTTTGGTGAGTAATTTTACAAAATCCTTCACTAAATTACATTTTGCTTTAGGATTTTCTCTCATTAAGCCAGTTTCAATGAGATGTCTGGCAGAAAAATGAGAGAATCTCTCAATATCTCACCCCAAAATGATCCCAGTTAAATTAAAAAATTATCACAAAATGTCTTGGCAAATGCACTTCCTGTAAGTTAACCCAGTACCATCAAATCCAACTATTTAATGTCTTGAAGGAAATAAGCCATAAAATTGTGGCTAAAAGGAACAAGAGCACCAACGCTCGGCTGCAGGTGCTGGATAATGCAAAAATGCTAAGTCGAAAAAGGGCATAACTCTTACAAAAATGGTTAAGTGTTATCCCCCCTGATAGTCTAGATAGCTCTTGTGATGGCCAATACACATGCCAAGTTTCATGAGGATATCTTCAATAACAACAGAGATATGACCAAGGTTAAAGTTTGTCATACCACCGCGAACAGCGCCAAGGTGATCACAATACCTTAGGTTTTCTCTGAAAACAGCCGAGCTAAAAACTGTATGTGACAAAGACATTTCTCCCACGTAACAAGTTTTTAACCTTAAATTGCACTTTATTTTCACATTTTCATTGAAATTCCATCTGCATCTCCTTTTATCATCTGAAAATGGCCTGGTCAACTAATTACCAGTCCCCGCAACAAAATTTTAGACTAGTCCAAATTTAAAGCAGATGTTTCAGGAACATTGATACCTCACTTTAAATCGTTATTTTGAAGAGGCTGAATACTCATTTAATTCAGATTATATTTGGAATAAACCAAGGTTGCATATCATATCTGTTGTAAGAGCCCTGTATACAATGCATGTATTGTACTGAAACTTCCATATTTTAGTCTAATTGAGTCTATTATCAACCTTGAATATATACATATCGAGTAAATCTATTTGATAATCTGAATTAAGCAAAATGTGCCACACTAGATTTTTTCAATGGTTCTGAAGTATATCAATTTAATTTAAAGATATAATGGGTCTAGTCTATAGAATCCATTTAATTGTCAATTTAATCTTCCCTTTACCTGAGAGGCAAGTTTAAATAAATTGATACCTGAGACATGATTCTTAATCCAGTTTAACCCATTACCACACAAAAAACTTCAATTCCCAAACAGAAATGTTATAGAAACTTCCTAATTGGATGAGTAAAAAAAAAACCCTGATATCTGCTAACACAATAATTCTTTACCTACTCTGTATTATAAGCCTTATACTTCATTTTATTTCCATCAACTGTTGCAGATAATATGTTATAAATTTCATTTCCGTGTCCACATTACATTAATGTGATGGATATTAACCCTTGTCATGCTGTATAAATTACCTTACTGAATTGCTGTAAAATCAAAGTGCTGAAAGCACTGATAGAACTTGTTGTTCAAAAATCAATATTTCTTTTAAAAATAAACTTCATAAACAACTTTGACAAGTACAAGCAGGAGGTGTAGACTAAGATCAGCCTGCACATTAGTGCAGTCTGATCTTAGTCTACACCTCCTGCCAAAACCGGAATATTCCGGGTTCAGCATGACAAGGGTTAAATCCATGGTAAATATCTAATTCATGACAGGATAAACAGCATCAGCCTCAGGACTTGTGTTTGACTCATAAACCAGGGTTTTAAATTCCAAAATTTGAAATTATCCTGTTTGACCCAAAACATTTCTGTTTAGGGGTCAATTTTACCCCTTAATATTTCAGTGAGGGATCTTTTGCACTCTTGAAAGTTGAATAATTTTCATTTTACCCAAGAACTTTTTTTCTTCATCCGGTGGGGGTGGGGGGTAGGGCTGGGGGTGTATTGAAAGGGATATGTTTACCCTTTCCTGTTTTTCGGAATTTAAGACTGGTCAAATTTGAAAGACTTGACAAAGAAAATTGAGCGAATTTGAATAAAAACAATCCTTTGTGGTAGAAATTTTTCTAATTGAAGTCTAAAATCACATTGATATAAAAATACCAGGGACAGTACGGGAAAGGATTAAAATATTTTGAGATCAAGGCCATGTCACAGATAACTTATATTCTGTTTAACAGTGCTCTCCCAAAACATTTACAGCTAGCTTACCTCCAATAATGAAGCTCAAACCCTGGACATGCTGTACCACAACGACTGCAACATTTTCCTTTTCCAACATCCATTCCGTATGACTGATGGAGCTGAAACATAACAATATATTTTTTTCCCTTGGCAATTCTGTGTTGTAAGAATTTCTGATTTGAAAGGACCTAGGGTACAAATTTTGGTCAGATTACTAATGCTATGTCTGATTTCAAAATAGCCTATGGGATAATAATTTCAGCTTGGTAACATCTAAATTTTCATGTGCAATAAAGTCTTAATCTATTGCAGACTGACAATGGTTGCACCCACGTTTTAACCCAATACTAGACCACAAAATTTCAGACTGGTCCAAATTAAAAGGAGTCATAGAGGAAATCTAAAATTTATTAAGTTTTAGCTGTTTGTAACTTTATGGGTAGAAAATACAGTGGAATATTAAGAAGTTGCTCAAACAAGCCACTTCTTTCAATAAGGACCAATTTCAGGAATTTTTAAAATTCCAAGTTACAATTTCTGGAAGTTTTCACAAAATCAAGGAAGTTTTCTTTTTTCTCACCCTCGACAATATCCCCCCCCAAAAAAAAGATGAAATGAAAAAAGATACATAAAGCCTACAGTACATTCTTTTCCATCCTTCACTAATAGTTCCCAAATTTTGTGTCCCATTGAGTGGAACTAGAGAAAACAATGTGGTAAAAGAAGAGAGGAAATTTGTTTCTTGCATAATATTTCTCCTTTTCCCACAATATTCCTGCCCCTTAAACATTATAATTTTCAAAATTTGGATGGATGCATTTATTAATTGTTTTTTACAAATCTCTCAGGATTTGGAAAAATTTCTGATTTGTAAAATGTCAGAAAACAGACTTTTTGAAACATTTGGGATGCAAAAAAATCATGACTGGATCATTCTGAGACCGTCTCCAGTCATATCATAGATATCCAAGTACATACACCATGAATAACAAGTAAATAAAAGTAACAGTACAAAAAGAAAACTTATAACAGAGTTGCATCTTGTAAGAAATTCCCTGTTTCATTTCTACTTGTTGATGTTTACAGACAACAAGTGTGACGTCATTGAAAAGGGACCAAAGTCTGGCGAGATCAATCACATAACTTTGATGTTTCTGGGACGGACGTCATATCAAGTTACGAAATAAAATCCCAAGTATCATAAATGTATTTAGAATGGGAAAAAGTTGTGCATTTTCAACGCTACTTTCTGTATCTGTCGCAAACTTGAAGGCAGGACATGACATTTCAGGTGAATTCCAGCCCTTGTCTTAGTTTACATTAATTTGACCGAACGGCAATATTTCACGAAATCTAGTCCAATGTCCACGGGCCTGCTTGATTGTTGCCCGCATGTTATCAATTGAGCGACTTCCAAAGAAATGGTCCAAGATGCTTCGACAGCTGGGTTACCAAACCTGCTATAATTGAGTACACTCTATGTAAATTTCCATCTACATTGGTCGTCATGGAGACATTTCGATAAACTCTTTGTGGATTCAATTTTACCCAAGGGTATTTCAAGGATTTTACTAGATCTGTTTTTAAAATTTTCCCGAATCAATCATAATTAATATACATGCAACTCCAAACGTAATTCCAATAATGGCTGCTTGAGATAACTTCTGTAATTACCCTGTAATCAGAGCTTTGGCTCCAATGCTGTTTTATCTGCACTGTTCTTGTGGAGACCAGTTGTAAAAAGAGCACATGCTCGACATTTCCAACCATTAAAGGTGTGCCAAGTAAAGACTCAGATCAGCCTGTGCATCAGAACAATCTGATCAGAATCTTCACACTGCGCTCTGTAGATAGATACTGGCCAAAAGCTTCTTTAAACAATCAGCGAATATTCTAATTGCCATGAATGGCTGTCCAGGGTGCTCAATGTGTGCGAGTCACGCACATGTGAAATGGCTGGTAATGTCACGCATAGGCTCCAATAACATCTCAGTCATAACCTGAAAAGTGGGTACCCTATCATAATAAGACCGCAATTTTAATGAAAAGTCAAATTTGATCTTTTTTTTTAAACAAAAAATTCAAAGTTTGTTTTACAAGATGGTTGTAGTAAGTATTTTCAAAAAAGGGCGCGAGGTAAACTAGGGACCTTAGAAGTATTGTTTGCATTCCGATTACCATACAATGAAGTTTTTGACATCCATTAAGAAAAACAATTGGGAAAACAATTTCTTCATTTTGCACAATGTTGAAAAAAAAATACTAATTCTAATACTTTATAAACTTTAAATTGTCATCTGCTACTTCTTTGAATTTGGACCAATCTAAAACTTTGTCATCTGGTAATGGGTTAAACTTTTTAACCCCTGTTCCTCCTTTATTGAAACTTTGGTGCTAAAGTTTGAAGATATACTATCCAAACTCAAATAAATTCTTGTAAACTTGCAGTTCTTCTTTTAATCCTTTCCTGCTCAATCCTTGGTTTTTGCAACCCTGTGATTTGTAAATGTAAAAACATTGTATAAAAAGGTTGTTTTAAACAATTTCTTCTTTTTCCACAACATCCTCTCCCCAAATGAGTTGTTGTCTTAAAATTAAATCCACTTTAATTTTTTGTCGACAAAACCTTTGAACTGGGATGGGTCTAAAGTTTTGCAAAATACCTTTTCTACACTATATTAAAATGCATCTAGCAGGGTGCCAAACATTGTTTGAAAAAGAGAGTTTCAAAGGTTTGTACATGCTTTTTTGCCTTTTCTTGTAATATTTTAGATCATTCAGTATATTTATGTAGTGATAAATCATTGGTTAAGCATTAATTCGTACCGGATCCTCGTCTTTTGTCCTCATCTGACCAGGTGAGCAAGGTGGTCCACAAACTGCCATCTCTTGGCCGTTATAATATAAATCCAAATATCTGCAAAATCTAATGAATCACATTTAATTTTCGTATAAATCCAAACACAAAGATCAATCATGCAAAGTTGTCATATTACCACGATGCTTTTCAACATTCACATTTCATTGCACTAATCCTGGAATTTTTTCGGCCCCAAAATTTTCTACATTTCCACGAAATCAGATGATTATTTAGAGATGAAGTGATTGACAAAAAAACGAACAATTTAAATTCACCTAATAACCCTTACTCACACAAAATTACTCACACGAATCAAAACGGAAGTTAAACTCCAATGTATTTTTACAAATTTCCTTTCTTATCTACCCAAGCGTCCTACGACGGTGTTTTCAAATTCTGCCCAAATGTATCATGCTCCTCCCACTTCTAACAATTCGGCTGTGGTGAGCAGGTGCGCTCCAACAAGCGCGCGCTAAATTAATGACGTTGAATGATTGACATACATGTATAAAATGTATATAAATACGACGATAATAAATTTGTATAAGCTTAGTTTGATTAAAAATAATGTCAGCATTCAAAATTAACAAATTCTTGGCGAATTAATTATTGATTCATTTTGATCTCTTTATCTTCGATTGAGAGTTTTTTGAAGGGAGCAAACTCGAATTTTCTTTTCAGAAAATGTCAGCAGAATTGTTTCCCTTTAATTCGACTGGAGCTACCCATGCAGCGACTTAAAAGGTTAATAGGTTGATTGCAGTTTAACGCCACTTTTAACAGTATATCAGTCATATCGTGGCGGCTGGAGCACCTGACAATGGATTCATGGAATTTCTCACACCAGTACTACCACTATATTCTTTCCTGGCCTCCAGCTGCTATCCCACTTAGGTTTACGATTATCCACCCATTGATGAGAGACAAATGTCAGAAAGGATATATGCCGCCGCCTAAATATGTCGTGCCAATGGAACAAAAATGAATTCGCATAAACTAACATTTTGTCGGTGGGGGACACGAATCTCATTGCTTCGGCTTAAATAATGCTACAGTTATGAGGTTATGGTCGCACACCAACAGGTTTTTCTACAGTATTTGGAAAAGCGCCAACGGCACTGTGTTATATCTCATCAATTCTTTACCGAAAACGGCAGCGATTAAGAATCCGAATTTTAGAGGATAAAGCTACATCTTAAATGCATAATATGTATGTAAAAACATTACACGTTAAACAATTTTGGCGAATGTGAAAAGTTGCTTGAGATAACCAATTAAAACGAGTTTTCTGCCAATACCTTCACTAAAGCAAGGATCAATTGTCTTGAACAGTGCGTTATTTTAAAAAGGGTTCGAAGACAAAAGAATTGTTTTAAGATATACATCAAAATACTCTATTCATAATTATGTTATTTATATATATAACCTTAATATCCAAGGTTAACATTTTAATAGTGAAAGTAAGAGGTAGGTCAGTTTGTTTTTTTTAAATCTTGTCTTAAGTCTTTCTCCCTATGTTTATTTCATAGTCATATAAATCAGTTCCCATATAATGACGATTTGATGCCCCGAAGAAAGAGAAACTTTGGAAAACATTGTGAAAAACGAAGAAATTCATTGTAACACACGATTTCTTCTTTTTCCATGTTTTCTACTATACTAAAGACAGAGACTTTAAATAAAAACTGTCGACTCTAGCTTCTTTGAATTTGGAGCAGTCTAAATTCTGTCGTCTGGTAATAGGTGATTGGGTATTTGAGACCAAGGGACCGCCCGAATTTCCCTTGAGCCTTTCCTGTTTTGCAAAATTTTAGACCTGTCCAATTTCAAAGGTTTCGCAGACGAAAATTTAAAGTGGATTTAATTTGAAAAATAACCATTCAGTAGGATAGAAAAAATTGGAAAAATAAGAAATTGCTTGTTACAAGCAAATTGTTCTTTTTCCACAATGTTTTCTCAATTATAAAATCACAGGGACGTAAAAACCAGGGATTAACCAAGAAATGGTTAAAACAGATACTCGAAAAGAGGATTGCTCCATCTGAGACCGCATCTCGAAACAAGCTATATATAGTAAGGTAGTACAATCATATCGCCATAAAGTTTCGACCCCGGTCTGTCTACGCAGTCTGACTCGGATGAAAGTCTTAAGGCCTGACGAGTGACCTTTGATGTAAAAGTAACAAAAGCGTTTCTAATCGAAACTCCTTGCTCAATTCCACGAATCAAATTATTCGAAGTTTACGGAAAAGACCGAGTGTGTTCCGATTTGTTCCGAAGCTAGACAGAAAATACTGTCAAAAAGGAACATATTTTTTATTATGTACTTTATTTTCAACGCGGTCATTTTTCGGCAATGGTCAAATTTCTATAGTTCATCATTCCTGACTTTCACTTTATGGACAAACGTAGACATGACATGTCAATTGAAAAAGGTGATCCTGTAGGGAAGTATCGATCCTTGTCAGAATGACTGAATTGCGCAAGTTGACCAGGTTCGAACATTTTCGCCCCATTTCGATTTTCTGAATGTAGAATGACTGTTCTGCATTACTCCATGATAAGCGGAATGCGACATCTGATCAGTCCAATGTATTGGCAGGATTGTTTAACCCTTTCCTGTTTCTCAAAATTTTAGACTGGCCCAATTTCAAAGATGTTGCAGACGACAATGAAAAGTGATTGCAATTTGAAACGAAATCATTCTATGTGGTAGAAAAGATTTTGATAAAAGAAGAAATTGCTTGATACAAGCAATTTCTTCTTTTTTCACAATATTTTCTTAAGCATAAAATTGCATGGACATAAAAAACAAGGGATTGTACAGGAAAGGGTTAACGGGAGAACCAGAAGGCACCTTTTTACACATTAGTTTGACTGTCAACGATAATCAGATCTTACATTTTAGAATGCAGCCCGAGGTTGTTACTGGAGGCCCTGTGGTGTATGTCTCGAACCCACAACCCGTGGCATCGCGTGATCGCATGGAAAGGCTGCTGGTTCCTGTACTGCCGTTACCTGTTGCCATTCTCTGTTGCGTGTTAAATTTCTTTGCTCCTGGGTTTGGTAAGAAAAATAAAGGCGTTTGACGAAAAATAACACCGATCGTTTTTTTTTCCAAATCGCACAAATCGAACACATCTTTCATATTATACACATTTGTCTTCCTCTTTGAAGCCGCCGCCATAGAACAGTCGATAGTGCATCAGACTCCTAATCTTCAATAATGGGATGTCATGGGTTCGATCTCCAGCGGCGGCACATATTATTTCCGACATTTGTCTCTCACCAATGGGTGGATAATCGTAAACCTAAATGGGATAGCAGCTGGAGGCTAGGAAAGGATGTAGTGGTAGTACTGATGTGAAACATACTAGTAATCCGTCGTTAGGTGCTCCAGCCTCCGCGATATGACTGAAATATTGTTAAAGCTGGCGTTAAACCCCATTCAATAAATTAATCTTACTCTTTGAAACTTACCTCTATTCGTACATTGGACGTTTCTCCCATTTTGACACTTTTTAAAGTCTTAAATCGAAAAATGAGTTGCCGTGATAGAAAGATAAACCACTTTTGAAGAATTTGTTTTAATTATCGCATACATTAACAACAAAACGCCATATTAAGAGCATATCAGTGATTTGATTTACATAAACAGGATTCACGATGAATCATGCAACTTTTGAAATTAACCATTTTCCTGAATAACTGACAACAATAGCCATATAATACTAGACTATGAGTATAACCATATGAAGTAATACATGTATAAGAATAAATAGTACAAAATAACTATATTTGACACAGTGCACTGAAATGATTAACCCTTTTCTGGTTTTTACATCCCTGTGATTTAATAATTGAGAAAAACATTTGTGAAAAAAGAAGAAATTGCTTGTGACAAGCAATTTCTTCTTAACCACAATATTTTCTACCCTACTGAATGATTTTTTTTTCAATTTAATTCCCTTTAAGTTCCCGTCTGTAAAGCTTTTGAATTTGGACAGGTCTAAAATTTTGTAAAACAGGAAAGGGTTAAAGCAACAGCAGCAAGAGCGGTAATATTATCCTAATAGTGCATATACGCGCGTTTCGTCCTTTGTCGTTAATGAGGAGAAATTACTAGGAAATGACCGTTACAGGTTTTTTTTAATGGGGTTTAGCGCCGCTTTTAACAAGTTCCAGTCGATCGCGACGGCTTGGGCACCTAACAATGGATTGCCGATATATCTCGCACCATTAGGCCCTACCACCATTACATCCTTTCTTAGCCTCTAGCTGCTACCCCAATTATGTTTACGACTATCCACCTATGTGAGATAAATGTTGGAAAGGATACGTGCCTCCGCCGGGGATCGAACTCATGACACCCCATAGTTAAATATTGGGAGTGCTACCAACTGCGCCAAGACGGCGGCGTCAGTTCTGTCTGTATCTTCCGAATTGATCGATCTACATTGTCAATCAAATCATACATTGGCCGACAATTATGTAAAATATTTGTGTCGGTTTAGCGACTTAATCGTCGCTTATCCAAGCTATACTTACGACGTTTAGTTCGCCAACAACAATTTTACTAACTTGTTTCATGTTACCGGCAATATTTTTTTTTTTCAAAATAACGCCGTTTAATGTGAAACTTCCTGCAGGAGATAGTAGGCATGGCTAGCTGAGTCAGTAGGTGGGGCCAGCGGCCGTCAAATTGGTGGCCGGCTTTTGATCAGCTTTGTGCTTGGAACCAATATGAAATAGGTGTCATAGTTTACGTAAAGTAACTTGATTTTTTTTTTATTTTTCGTTTCCTCTGAAACAATGCTGTCTAACAATGCGTTTAAGTCTTGTAATTCCACAAATAATGAAGGACTCCTATGGTATGACTTATTCAAATATGCCTCGAATTAAAGTCAGCAAACCTTGTTTTTGGAAATTAACTATTTAAACAAGCTGCCATACGGAAGTTAGAAGGAGTGGCCAGCGATTCGTGAGTTAAAACTCGTATCACTTATATTTTTTTGGCACCCTCAGAGAAATGAGTAGGGAATTTGAGAACGGAGAGAAAAACGTCCAAAAATCTGTTATAAAGCAACTTTAATATTCAAAAGTTTGATATCTTAATTTCTCGTTAACGCTTTTAGTATAATTTCATGTGCTAAAGGAGAGGTTTTGTGACAACCCCGATTTCCTTCTTGTCGAGCTTCCTACGTCGTTAGTAGGTCGTTCTCAATTACATTTAACCATAACCAGACTGCAAAATTTTAGAATCTTCCAAACTGAGAGGAGTTGCAGACAACAATTTAAAGTTTGTGGAATTTTAGATGTATTATATTTGTTCTACCTTCAGTGTTGAACACATTGCAGAAAATGAAGAAATTGCATGGTTCAAGAATTTTCTCATTTCGCACAACGTTTTCCGAAGTGTTTCTCTTGAGGGGCACCAAAAGCACTTAATCTGTGGGAATGAGTTAAACATCTTCCCATCAGTGAACCGACTAGGACATAGTGTATCGCATTCTTGAATTGTCGAAATTTTAGACTTAATTTTGACAACAAAAAAATTTAGTTCTGCTTCTACAACTATCAAGTAGATATTTTCTAACATAATTCTATCTACCCAATTTTTAACCTATCCAACTCGATATGGACAGATGTGCTTTTTTGATCCTCTCCCCTCAAATTTCGTTCTTAACCCTTGTCATGCTGTATAAATTACCTAACTGAATTGCTGCGAAATCAAAGAGCTGAAAGCACTGATAGAACTTGTTGTTCAAAAATCAATATATCTTTTAGAAATCAATTTCATAAACAACTCTGGCAGGAAAAGTACAAGCAGGAGATGTAGACTAAGATCAGCCTGCACATAAGTGCAGTCTGATCTTAGTCTACACCTCCTGCCAAAACCGGAATATTCCGGGTTCAGCATGACAAGGGTTAAGATTTAGTTTGGTAAGATTAAGTTTAATAGGTTTTAAAGTCTTGGCATGTAAATCTTTGACCATTTGACCAATCGCAGCCGCGAATCAAAGAACCAATCGACAAATCAAAAATAATTTACACTGGAAGTGAAATATGATACCCGGCACTGGCAGTCGTTTTTCTGCAGCGTTTTTGTTGCTTTGGTGACTTAAACGTCGTAACTATAGCTTCAAGCTGTAGTTACAACGCTTACGTTGCAAAACATCATTTTTTCCTTTATGTTCCATGTTACTGGACATAAATTTGCAAAGCGCCGTTTATTACCGAAGTGGGACTTTTTGTTTGAGTCGGTAGGTGGGCGGGGCCAAGTGAGTCAGTGGGCGGGACCAGCGATCCGTCAATTTATGATCAATATAACATTATTTCTGATCATTTTTACCTGAATTATTTCTGTGTTATGTAATGCAAAATGTTTCAGGGACGATGCTTGCAGGGTTAAGCACGTTTTGTTGTGGAAGCCC
This sequence comes from Fragum fragum, assembly GCA_946902895.1. Classification (NCBI taxonomy): domain Eukaryota; kingdom Metazoa; phylum Mollusca; class Bivalvia; order Cardiida; family Cardiidae; genus Fragum; species Fragum fragum. The sequence continues at coordinate 36,052,669 of OX336371.1, forward strand.
GAAGGACTATCATCGAAAATCAGAAAAATGGATGAGCTGTATGTCCGGGTTTGGGATTGGATTCGCACAGCTGGTCCTTACAATCTGTCTAATCGGTCTGATCTGGAGCTGGGGATGGGGAGTATACATGGTCTATAATAGCTGTAAGTGACACAACTAAAATTATAAGACAAATCAAAGAAATTGCAGAAATAGAATGTGATCGAAATAAGAGTAGCTGTACAAGTATTAATAGAATTGTGAATTAAGGTAGATCATTAGCAGATAATTGATGGATCGCAGCTGTCAATTACATAATCGATCGACCAATCAAACCATTCATGTAAACCGGAAATGCTTGTTGAGCTCCAACATATATTGAACAATTTTTGTGTTGGCAACTGAAACGTCGTAAGTACAGCTTAATCAAGCTGCAGCCAAGGAACCATGTTGCATATAATTGACCACATATTTCAAATAACATCGTATAGTATCTTAGTCGAACTGCCTGTTGGAGTCAGTGTACGGTAATGGGTTAAAGCGATAAAATGCGCACGTTAGAGGGCACTGTTTCAGTTCTTCGTGAAACATTAATGTTATCGGTGAGAAAAACCTCTCTTTGTAACCTAGTTCTTATTTGGGGGTGTTGAATTCCCACGGTTTTAGCTCACCTGAGCACGAAGTGCTCAAGTGAGCTATTGTGATCACCTTTCGCCCGTCGTGCGTCCGTCGGGCGTCGTCCGTCAGCAAATACTTTAAACATCACCTCGTAAAGCCTTGATAATTTGCATGAAGCATCAGTATATTGACCTCTTTCAAATAGCTAAAATTACGATCATCGGGTCCCCAGGGGCAGAGCCCAAAGGGGTGGGATATATAAAGAAATAAAGAACGATTTTTTAAATGACATCTCCTTCCAAACTACTGGGCCAATTTTAAACCAAATTTGGCAGAAATGTTCCTTACGTGGTCCCCTTTAAAAATAGGTAAAAGAATTGAAATCAGTTGAAAACTCTGTTTGCCATGGCAACAAAAGTGAAATTTGAAAATAATGTTTAAAATCTTTTCTACCTGACCCAGAAGGCGTTTAGCCTTGATATTTTGCATGAAACATCAGTATATTGATCTCTTTACAAAATAGCTAAATTCATGATCCTCAGGTCCCCAGGGGCGGAGCACGAAGCGTCAGTTCACAGACTTCATTTCGTATTTCTGAAATTATAACCCATGAATCCAGTGAAAGGAAATCGATTTTCCTTCTTTCAAATTTACCCTAATTTGCCCAAATTTGCCCTATGTAAGTGTGGCCTAAAGGTATAATAATCCTAACCCTGTTGTTTTCTTGCGTTTTGTGTGAATGTTTGTAGATATCGATTGTTATTTTGAACGAACAGAATCTTAAATTATCAAATTCGTTTTCGTGTGTGTGCGTGTGTGTGTTTGATATTACACATCATAACATCACGCATATGTGGTTGATATTTATGAACCGTCCCGATACAACAACGAAGTTGTATAGATTAAGCAATTAACCCCTTTCGACACAATGACGCGTTTTGATGACTCTCAAGAACATCAACAAGCACTGGCTTCATTTTTCACGATGTTTTCTTCCCAGAAAATTGAAAAAAAAAAATCTAGAATTTCATTAACTTTAAATTGTCGTCTGCAACTCCTTTCAGTTTGGAACAGGCTGAAGTAGTAACGGGTTAATTCTTTCAACAATGTGTCCCTCAATTATTTCGATACTTTCTTTTCATCGTCCAACTAATTACTACGTCATCTGTTTATATTTCTTTCGTTGAACTAAAACTTTGATTTGCTGAAGACCAGCAGGGTCCGTATTCACCAAACTTTTCTAAATTTTAGAATTGGGTCTAGGCTAAATAGTAAGGTTCATACTATTCTGAGAATAGACTAAAGTTCGTATTCACCAACACAATTTAGAACAGACTTCAATTAGAACGGATTGTATATTGCATAAGCGACCGCACACCTGCACTGGTTTCCGCACTTCTTAAAAGCGCAATTCAAGATAGTAACCAGCTTTTACCCCTTAAACCCATCATATAGCCAAATTAAAAAATATATTTTGCAAAATCTTTAGTCTTTAACACAAAAACGGATCGAAATCGATTAATTAGGATGGATTATTATCCTCGATCGAAATCCTATATGGATCGCTGTAGCCGGGGGGTGGAGGTGGGTTGAAAAGATTAGTCAATCGGCAAAACGAAAGGGTTACACTACTGTGATTAAAAAAATGAAAAAAAAAAAAAAAAAATGAAAAAGCATCTCTAAGTTTGTTGATTATTTATATTTGTCTATGACTACGTAGAAACCTTTGGTGGCTTTATATTATTTTACTATTATCATTAATCATAAACCTGCCGAGGACCATCGGTTCGACGGCGATGGAAAACAAACAACGGCTGTGCAATGCTAACATTAATTCCGATAATCAGAAAAAACAATAAGACGAACAAAACGTTAACTCAAAATTCAACATGGCCCACCTCAATCTTCTGTCGAACTCTTTCTAAATATTCCAGACAATATCGATATTTTTGAGGATGTTGATTGTAACTTGACAAAAATACGTGTTGCATTGCAGAAAGTATCAGCGCCCAAGCAAAAGAATCTTAATTGAAAATGCATCAAGCTTTCCACCGCTTAAGATGAAATGACAATCTGCCTTTTTCTTCGAACTCCCATCCTGTCATTTTCGGTTTCGAGTTCATTGAAGAACACCTGAAAATCTGAAAATCCGACGAAGACTTTCCTCGTTTAGCATCCTTTTCACTTAAAATTTAAATCCATTTTGAAATCATCGGTAAATATTACTATGAGAAAAGCTGCAAGAGTGAACTTTCTGTCACCAAGGTAAACACTATCTTATATTACGTCAGAAATATCAGTGACGTCATACATGTCAGATGACCGACAACCTTTATTTTATCCAAAGGGAAATAATTTTCCTCTTTTCGTGTTATTTTACATTATTCTGTCTACTTAAATGTTTAAGGACTATAATGCAGCGAACGGGGGCCATTTTTTACATTAATAATGCGTATATAGTACGGTAGGTATTAGACTTGGAATAATGAAGAATTTCCCTAAATTTAGTTCATTCTAAAGTTTAGACTAGGTTGGTGAATACGTACTAAATTCAATTTAGTCTATTCTTCGAATTAAGTCGGCGCAATCAATTTAGAATGTGTTGGTGAATACGGGCCCAGGTTTCTAGCTCGTCGAAAAAGACGAAAATTACTACACCTTTTCATTTTAACATAAGGGACTTACTACAATAAAGAGGTTACCATTCCCAACACGACCTACAGTGCAACATTCGTCCATATCGAAAGTCCGTCTCCTGTAACAGGACAGCCATTTTTCAATGGTCCACAGAATGGAGTCGTAGAGACGTCATTCGTGACGTCACCAGTGAGGACATTTAACCCAAATGGAAACACAAATAATGCGTATCCGGCTGTATATCAAAATGGAATTTCCGTTGAGGCAGACTATGTACCAAGTGTAAGATTACCATAAATTGTAAAAATGAGACAAAAAATAATAAAGTCTAGAGAGTAGCCTGAAACAGATGATCAAGTGGACACGTTTTTGACCAAAAGTGATCATATTCAACTTAAACCAGCTTAACATTCAAGTTGGAGAAGTTTTAGATTTTGTTCAACTTTATGGGTAGAAACATTGCGTAAAATGAAGAAATTGCTTGTAATGATCGATATTAAAATATAAAGTTAAAAAAGATAGTCAAAATATTGAACGTTGAACCAACAGCCACTTTAGTTATAGCTTTCGTGATAATTAAAGGGCATCAAATCACTATTTTAAAAGATATTTCAAAATGTAATAAATGAAATCTTAGAAAAATACCACGAATGATAATATTTGTACACGATTTGGTTAGGAAGTTGATAGTGTTGTGAAGTTAGTTCAAAGTCTAAAATTTTATGATAATAAAATCATCTTTCTATTACTGTAAGGCATGCACATTTATTTATCTTGTCTCTGTCACATCGAGCTTCTTGTGAATACAGGTGACATGAAATCTGAGGCGGTAGATTACTGATTTATGCCATGAACAAATCAACAAGTTCCCCTTACTCAATGAGATTAACCCTTGTCATGTTAAATTAAAATCCTATACATTATTGCTTTAAAATCAAAGGACTGACAGCACTGGAAAGCCTTAATGAGGGTCAATATTTTGAAAATTGATTATTTAAACATCTTTGGCTTAAATGGGACAAACAGGAAGTGTAGGTGTACACCAAGATCTGACTGCACGTATGTGCAGGCTGATCTTTGTCTATACCTCCTTCCAAAATAGGAATATTCTGGGTTCAGTATGACAAGGGTTAAGTACGACAGTACACTTAATGTGGATTTTAGTCATTTAGTATACCTCGCTCAATAAGATATTAAAGTAAAAAAGTACTCATAATGTGTACAGTATGTTAGTCATATTGAATCTCTAACCTAATGAAATAACGTATACATGTAATAGTACTGGTATTTTTCATGGCAGCCACATAGTACACCTAACTCAAATAATTTACGTATGATAGAATTAATAATATGTATGTTTGTCATATAGTATCCCCGTCCCACTAAAATAAAGTAGGATAGTACTGGTAATGTTTATGTAAGTCATATAGTATCCCTGTCTCAATAAAATAGCGTACGATAGTACTGATAATGTTTTTGTTAGTCATTTAGTATCCCTATCTCACTATACCAAAGCACGATAGTGCTGACAGTGTTTATGTTAGTCATATAGTATCCCTGTCTCAATAAAATAAAGTACGATAAATGGTATCTTCGCACTATGATCAAACAGATTTCAAGAGGAAAGCGTTCACTAATGTTTTGTCATCCCGAATGCAGCACAGATATTTTGAAAAAGCAGTATTATGTATTTACAGTTAAACTTGTAATAAGCGACCACTGAAGGGTCAGCAAAACTCTGGCAGTTTAAAATAATTGTAACTTTACCCAATCCAACACAATATGTTTTTAGACCCGCCCAAATTCAAAGAAGTTGCAGACGACAGTTTCAAGTTGGTGAAATCCTTAAAATCTTTGTCTTAGGGGGTAGAAAACATTGTGGATAATGATCATTTCCCACAATATTTTTCCAAAGCTTTCAATTAGAGCGTTTAAAAGCGTCATTGTTTGGGAATGGGTTAAACATTTTTTTATGATATGTATAAGAGGGTTCGATTCGACTGCATACATCAATTATTGCAGGTTCCTCTCGATGGAACTCACAAGTATTGCAGCATTTAGATAATTGTAATGAGATCCACCAACATAGGATTTAGTATTGATGATATAATTAGATTGATTGAGTGGGGTTTAACGCCGCTTTTAATAGTATTTCAGTCATATCGCGGCGGCTGGAGCACCTAACAATGGATTCCTGGTATTTATCACACCAGTACTACCATTACATCCTTTCCTAGCCTCCAGCTGCTATCCCACTTAGGTTTACGATTATCCACCCATTGGTGAGAGACAAATGTAGGAAAGAATATGTGCCGCCGTCGGGGATCGAACCCATTACATCAATAATATAATTAGAAAAAAAAACCCGACTAATTATTCAGACCCTTTGTTTTTTTAAATGGAATGTTGATGTTGGTCGCTTAATGAAAGTGGTCGCTTGATAGAGGTTGCGGTTTCAGCAAGATTGGATGTTTTGTAGAACGTGTTTTGTTTACCGAATACAATATTTGTACTTTCATGAATTGACATTATATTTACAAGCAATAATACGCAAGGGATCAGATGAATGTAGATTTATTTTTCCTTCAAGTTATTGTCAAAAAGAGGTAGAGCTTTACGATTTTAGTTCAAAGAACATACGGGGTAGATACTGAAAATAACGCCATTGAGCCAGCGTCTTTCATTGTAGCCAAAAATGTCGTCTGCAAATTCTTTCCATTTAGACCAGACTTAAATTTTGTCGTTTGATAATGGTTTAAAAATTAGAAACAACAACAACAACAAAATCCTAACTTTTTTCTAGACATTCGTTGCACAAAGTAGATGTGCATGAATTAGCATTGTAATGTCGTAAAAAGTTACTTAACATCAATTATTCGCAAGAGCACCAAGTTCCGCAACTATTGTTAAGTTGAGCAACAACCATTAGTCGATCATTTCTGCATGTAACATACAAAATTCATTCTTTCATAGACGTAAATTTAAGGCTGATTTTCTATAATCTTCAATAGTTTTATCGATTCACGTGATCTCTTAAATAAATGACTTTGGTTAATTTATTGATATATGTAATTTAATTAAAATGACATGACGGTTAAATCTAATGACAAATTTTACATATTTGTGGTGGCATTCAAACGTAACACATCGGGGGACTTGTGAAGTGAACGACGTGAACAATGTAAAACACGACCAAATTTCAAAGAAAAAATCTAAACTTTTTGTGCTTAGTATATATATTTTTCGCGTAAACCTGAAAATTGTAATTTGTCGAAATCCAGTAACGTTTTACTAACATTGAGAGTCTGATCAGGCGGTTCAAAAATAAGACTGTTCTGAAACAACAGCAACAACCCCCCCCCCAAACAAAACACTGCACTACGCTGCCAAGGATACTAACTCCAGCTTTGGCCCTATAAAAGGAACAAAATTGAGTTCGTACCCTTGGATTGCGAAGAAGCGTGTAATTCAAAATACCGATAATCTTCATTATAACGAGTAGAATATTTTTTTTCAATATGAGACGGCAAAATATATCACATGCTTATTGTACAGATATGTTCTAAAAATAGACTTCCTGTTTTTTTCACAATTAGCGGATCAGATTACCCGGTATTGATCAGTCACATTTTATACACCTAGTTCTAAAGTATTGATTATTTTAATTCAATCTTACATGAACAAGGACAGAATTTACCCCATTTACATTGTGTGATGTTTGCTCCCATGGTTCCTTAGAGTTGAGTAGGCCTACAATTTTGACAATGACGAATATTAGCACTCGATCGTTACTTTTTGGTACTTAAATGTTATTATGTCGATCGGATGAGGGGTTGCTGTATGTTTAACCAATTGCCTAATTACTTAATTTACATTTTATATAATGAATTGACCAAATGCATGTCACGGACCTGAATAGCCCATATTAGAAGAGTACCGTGATGCCAAATTATACATACACGAAACTTCCTTCAAGGAAATAAATGAACAAACAAGAACGAAACCAATTCAAGATGAACTGAGGTAGTTGGGTAAATTCGTGTAAACAGTTTTAACAAGGAAATAGGCCTACATATTTTTGTGTGAAAGGTTTCAATTCCTCGATGGTTCCTTTAAATAGTGCGACCATCCAAAGAAATAAAAGATACCAAATGCTGATTCAGACACTGCTATTTAGAAATGATCGATACAGAACACGGTTCGCTCTAGTCCAATACTAGACAACAAGAAATTTAGACAGGTCTAAATTCAAAGAAGTTGAAAATGGTAAAAGTTGATGGTATTTGAAACTTCTTTGTCTTTTGGAGTAGGGACTATCATTGTTAATAATGAAAAGAAATCTTGTAACAAGCGATTTATTCATTATTCGCAATGTTTTCATAAATCATTTTCTCGGTGCACCAAAAAGCGTCTTTGTATCGGATGGGTTAAACGTTTGTTGCTACTTTTGGAAGTTCCATCTTCCTGTGAGAGAGCGAGAGAAAGAGTGTGTGTGTGCGCATGCGCGTATATAAATGTTCAATGCCTTTAACCGTTGTCCTGGTGCATAAATGAAAATCCGATTCTTAACCCTTTCCCCTTCAATCCCTGGTTTTTTTCGGCCCTGTGTTTTCATACTTTAAAAAAATGTGGAAAATGAAGAAATTGCTTGAACAAGCAGTTTCTTCATTTTCCACAATATTTCTACCCTACTGAAAAAGTATTTTTCAAATAAAATTGAATTCATATTGTCGTCTGCAAACCCTTTGAATTTGGGCAGGTCTAAAATTTTGCAAAACAGGAAAGGTTGAACAAAGATCAAATTACATTTAAACGGAGTCTCATCTTTGTCTGTGCTGTCTGCAAATAAAGGTAGATTCAGTTGCATTAATCCATTCTCACGCGATCTTACAACCTACAAGGAAAAGGCTATGGAAAACATCGCGGAAAATGAAAAAAACTAATGCTTGTGATAAGAATTTTCTTTATTTCCCTTAATGATGTCTTTCGCGAGAGACGTTTTTTCTAATTCATCAACTTAAAATTGTCGTCTGCAACTTCTGTGAATTAGGATCAGTCTTCAAAACGTCGTTTGGCAATGGATTAGACAAGAGCTAAGCACGAGTCGCCTGCAATTAGGTAAAGGATAGAAATCAATATACGTACATATTGGTCGGGTATAATGGGCTAGATCGATACATAAACATACCTTATACTTATTCAGGTTGTTTGGGTGGCCATATTGTTAACTCTTGGCACTTTTTTTGTGCGATCAATTGCAGGATTATAGATAACGGTAAGTTGAGTGTTTGTTTATAGAAAAACGCTAAAAGACCCCCATAAAAACATAAAAACAACTTCACCCAATCTACATTTGTATTTATCAAATGAGAGAATTCCATTCGGGCTGAATGCCGTTAAACTATCAACCCATTATTGTGAACTTATAAACAACTTAAGAACTGACATGTTCATACGCTGCGAATCGATTCCAGAATGTCTATATTTGTTGTAGCAACATGGATATTACGCGAGAATGTCTTTAATTTAGTTCTCAGTCTACATAGTTTAATATTTTAGTCAATTATTTCTGATATTATCAAGCTACACAACTTTCGACGGATCGTGACTACCAATCAAAAAATGGACTGGCTAATCAAATCGTTCATTTATACCAGAAATGGTCAATGAACTGTTAAGCATTTTGTTGGTTTAGCGAATTATATAGACACGGCCCAATCCCACACAAGCCCTCCTTTTTACGCCCTCAAGAAAAAATAAAAAAGGCTTTTTAAAGCATTGTGGAAAATGAATAAATTGCTCGAATCAAACAATTTCTTCATTGTCCACACTGTTTTCTATTCAAAAATACAAAAAAAAAAAAAAAAAAAAAAAAAAAAAACTTTGAAATTGTCGTTATCTGCTTTTTTCAGAAACATTATTTTTTTTCAACCGACCACAATCGAAATCCAATTCCTTTTTTAAGATGAAAAGCTCTCATAAAGCAGTTGGTGTATTTGCTAAATACACATCACACTTAATTCCAACGTGGTTGAATATTGTCAGAATCGTCTTAGTAAGACGATTATAATGAGTCCCAACCACATAGGATATATAAAGTAATTATTTGTGTATGCCATCGAATCGACCCTTCGCATATTTCACAAAAATGTGTTGCATGCGACCTTTATCTTAAGCGACCACTTTTTAGCCGTCTCATGAGTGGTCACTTAATACAAGATTTATGTAGAGTTCATAGAACGCGAAGTTGACCCCCCTCATATGACCCTCGGTTGCCGTTACTTGGCCGGGCCTCCCATATATCTTATTTAAGGACATACGCACCAAGGAAAAATACAAACAAAAAGAATTGCATGGCAAAATCAGTATTACTTTTCCACCTATCAACGAGGCTGTCTTATTAATAACATTTTTTTCAAGATCACATACATTGAGCGTCAATTTTCAACTAAAGTCAAATTGTTATAGTATGAAATGCTAAGTCATGCTGCAGGTTAGATGGCAGATACCTCTCATCCGAACATTTACTAATTTTCTATTCACAGGTTGAAAGAAAGAAAAGACAAATGGCGGGTGAGTTTTTACATGCAATATTACACCGGTTTTGAGAGAGAGGGAGAGAAAGGAGGAGGGGGGGGGAGAATAATAGTTTTGAAAGGAAACTCTGAAGGCCGCATTGAAAATAAGTATTTTGCTGTGCTTCTAATGTTTAGTGTTGATAGAGTTATCTTTTACAGGAACATTTCCTGAAAAGATATTTTTGTTATCATGACTATCGTTATCATTATTTTTTTATATCTTTCTTTATTTTTATCTTTAACAAAGATGATAATCATTGCAAACTTTAATCCCTATTTCCCCACGAAATCCCAATGTTGTGGTATTTTTTTTATATTGTTTTGTCAAGATGATTCTCTATTGCAAAAACTTTCATCAATAATTTCGCAGATGATTTCACAATTTTGTTGATGTTATATTTTTCACAAAAATGCACCATTAATCAATGGGGACCGATCAATAAAGCAGAAACATAGCTAGTAGGAGGGGTTCTGCAAAAGTCTGCAGAACGGAAAAGTTTCCGAGTCTTGCTCGGTTCATTTCGCTTTTTACCGGTTGATTGTCGGTGACCAATCAAATGTAGATGCATGTTATAAGCATGCTTGAATGACAACTTATGTTAGACGTCATCCCCGAACGGAGAAAAATTGTCTACAGTACGGATTGCCAATGGATTTCTGCTTTTAATATAACTATATACCTTTAAGTTAAATGTCTGTTTGTTTGTTTGTTTGTTTGTTGTTGTTTTTTTTTCGTTTCCTCGCTGCTACTGTCAGCAGAGACGGATGCTCGCGAATTACTGTCCTCCATCTTATTTGTTAACGCATCACATCATGAGATGTGAAGAAATCGTTGCGTTATCAATTTCAGTGCTCGTCGAAAGTAAACATTTCAGTGCTCTTCGAAAGTAAATCGGTTGACTGATTAAATGGGGTTTAAGTCCACTTTTAACAGTATTTCAGTCATATCGTGGATGTTAGAGCACCTAACAATGGATTCATGGTATTTCTCACACCAGTACTACCACTACATCCTTACCTAGCATCCAGCTGCTATCCCACTTAGGTTTACGATTATCCCGAGGTTGGTGAGAGACAAATGTTGGAAATGATATGTGCCGCCGCCGGGGAAAAAGTAAATCGGGATGTCTCGGAACTGGTTTGAAATTTAGTTTGATATTTCCACGAAAAAGAAATATGACAGCTCTATATTGCAATCCTACGTATAAAGTAGTTCGATAAAACCTACCTCAAATGTATAATTTCATGACATAACCCTTGATGAAATAAAATCATAAGATGTGAAGAGATTCATTCGGGTATGAAACTGAAAACCTAATCAGACTTCTGTATGAAGCCGCTTCACTGCACCAAGCATAGTGTCATGCCTCAATGAAAGTAAGAAATACATTCTCTTCCTTCCTTAAATGACGACATTACAATGCATGACGATTTGAGTGAGTGGTGTACAGAAACATGGACAGTGTGCTCCGTTTTTTTTCTGTTTGTGTGTGTGTGTGAAATCGGTGCTAGTTTATGGCTCGCAAACCAGTGGCTTGACTTCCAAACCAAAACATCCGAACATATTCTATTTTACCTTTACCAATTCCCCCAAAGGGGGGTCATTTTGACTCCCCCCCCTTGAGAGAAATTTCTAAGGGTTTATCCCTCAATTTTTCAATGATGTATCTTATATTGTACAAATCAAGTGCTTACTTAATAACTTTACAGGAAAAGGACAGTTGGCACTTAAACCTTCAATTTCTATTCAAGATTCACTCTTGTTGTTATTTTGAACCCCTGAAATATCTTGGTCAAGCAGCCGATGACTCCTCATTTACAAATGATAACAGAAGCTCTGGAAATGTTAATTATCAATGAAGTAAACTGTGTGTTATTCATGTTTAGTTGAGCCATTTATCATTGTATAACTCTATAGTGCCAAGCTGATAAAAGAAGGTTGATATCTATGCAACCTTCGGTAAGCTTTTGTTTTGTTGCTATTGCTGTTGCCGATCTGACTGCGTTCATAGCGAAATTGAAAGCCCATCGATTTGTCCAGGGTTCGATCTGCAGTCGTGGTAATATCCTTTACGACATTTGTCTCCCACCATAATCGTAAACCTAAGTTGGATGAGCAACTGGAGGCTCAAAAAGGATGTGGTGGTAGTATTTGTGTGAGAATTATAAGGAATCCATGGTTTAGTTCTCCAACCACCGCGCTATGACAGAAATACTACTAAAAGTGGCATTGAACGCCATTCAAACAAACAACAATAAGAAGACGATCGGGGACCCATGCATTTACCCTAATATACTAGTGTGTAGTGTGTTTGAAACGACATTTAGATATCACTTTATCTATTTTCAGAAGCAAAAACTGTCCCAAAAGAAGAAGAGGCTGGGTTCGCCCCTCCTCCTCCACAGCCCTATCTACCAGCACAGTCGACTACATACCAGGTCCAGTCCGCTGTAGGCTACACACAGGTACCCGGCTTCCAACAACCCGGGACCTACGTTGTTCAACAGGGGTCCCAGATGGCAATTGCCGGTCAAAACGGCATGGTCTATGTCGCTCAAAACCCTGCCTACCCAATGGCTCAACCACAGATACAAACACTCGTTAAACAGCCGGTTTCTGTCGCATTTGGAGCGCCTTTGATTCATCCAGGAGTCCAAAAACCAATAATGATGCAGCAAGTGGTACACCAGATGTCCCCTGCCCCTCCGCCGTACCCCGGGTTACCAGCAGATGCGAAATATGATGTCGCGGGGGCTCCAAATAATTTATATGGAAAGTAATATTATGTCAATGTGATGGAAAAAAGCTTACGTTTGTTCCTCAAATTATTTTGATACTATGTACATACTTATTCAAAGGTTTTTGATAAAGAAGCAATTACTGTTATCCTACCAGCTCTTTACATACAATGCTAATTATATTACCTGGTATGTAAGAACACGTACTTCACACATTACTGTGAAGTTAATTCACCTTAAAAGGGCAAGGATCATATTCAAGGCCAAATCAAAACGGAGATAGTCGATCACAAGTTTTGTGAAAAAAGTTTAGGTAACATTTCATTTTCTTTCTCCTTTAGGGGTCGTCATTCTATACCTTTTTGCTAATAAAGAGAATTATATGAGTAAAAGCAAATAAAAAAGTATAACTACTGAAACTATACATGCCATTTATTTATAGTTTAACACGCTCGGTGCATTTGGTTGGAATTCTATTTATAGAAACCTGGGGGCTAAGATATTTCCACCGAGGGTCAAAAACTAAAGAATATCGCAGGTACACATTCGCTAAATCCATATTTTGTCTAAAATATGTAGTTATTAGCCTTTCTTTTCATTGTTAAGAGCTACTGCCTTGAACTATGTGGCTGTCAGTTTTTAAACAATCAACCCTCTAGAAATGACTCATATCCCATCAATGCGAACGTTTTCATGGAGGTATGAACCGAAAAAACTAATCACACTGTATGAATACGCAATTCATAAAGTGTGATAAGGTTTCTCGGGTCATACCTCCATGAAAACAAAAAATGTTCTCTTCAGTTCTTATAATTTAATAGCATCGAGCGAAAAAAGCAAAAACAATACAAATTTTGATACCTATTTGTATTTGAGTATTTGTTCGGAAGTATACAAAATCGCTGCGTGCTCAAAATTTTGTTCATAGAGTTATGATTTTTTTTTTTACAAATCAGAACGCCCTTTTTGATAGACGAAACTAAAAGTTGAATTATATAAACACAATCCAATATTTCGTCTTTTAGTTGAACAAAAACAGTGGAAACCTTTCCTTCTAGAAAATAGCTTGTTTCAGTTTATATTCATAGAAATCATACAAAATCCTTTATTGTATAGAATCGAGGTAGTTAATCGTTTTAGAAACACGCTACTTGAATGTGTAATTTCTAGGAGATTCGTGCCATTCCCTGTTTTATTATTCATGTTTATTGTGGACGTATTTTCTGTTTTCGTTTTTATTAAATAAAACCAGAACTCTTGTATATTCGTTGAATTTTTTGCAATTTTGTCACGGACACAATATGTATATGGCGAGAAAATTCTAACGGGTTGTTGTGTCTAAACTCAGAGTTCAAATAGAGTCTTGTAGTTATGCTTTGGAAACATTGTGGACATTGAATAAATTGCTTGTTTCAAGCAATTTCTTCATTGTCCAAAATATTTCCAAAGACTTTTTGAAGAGATGCTTAAAAAGCGGAATTGAATGGGAATGGGTTAAATAGCATGCTTTTGACAGAGTTCTCTACAACTCTACTGAAATATATAAGAACTGTTTTTACGGCGTAGGCGTTCCATAGACATGGTGGTTAAGCCTCCTGTGGCATTTTTTAACCCTTTACTCTTTTTTTTCTTATCCAAATTCAAAGCCGTAGCAGACAATTTATAAACTGTGTGCAATTAAAAAAGTAACCATTTTACGTGAAAGTATTGTGGGAAAAGAAGAAATTTCTTAATACAAGGAATTTCTTCTTTTTCCACAATCTTTTCACTGGTATCATATATTTACAGGGTCGTAAAAATCAGGGATTATTATTATGATATAGGATGGGTTAAATATATGTTTGATAAGATAGAATGACTATTTTAGATTCAGTAAATCTATACAGTCTGGCAAGAATCCCATGAGATCCCGTTTGGCTTGACGCGTCAATTATTTTACAGAAGATAGCATTGGTGAAAATGTGGCTTTCCTATTATAATCAAAGTACTGAAAGTACTGTAAGCTAGCGAAGCATGGATGAATTTAGAACATATTTCCCTTGCTGGGTAGAAAACATTGTGGACATTGAAGAAATTGCTTGTTTCAAGCAATTTCTTCTTTGTCCACAATGTTTTCCAAAGCCTTTTTCGAGAGATGCTTAAAAAGCGGAATTGAGTGGAAATGGGTTAAATAGCATGCTTTTGACAGAGTTCTCTACAATTCTACTGAAATATATAAGAACTATTTTTTTACAGCGTAGGCTTTCCATAGAATTGGTGGTTAAGCCTCCTGTGGCAGTTTCCACTCGATGAACTTTGAGAAGACCTCAAAACTTTGTCTGTTAACTTAAGCTAACAAAGCTGACGCTTTGCTAGCTAAAAAGGAGACCTAAAACAGAATAAAAGTGCCGTAAGCACAGTAATCTGTCGTAGCTGTATTTTGAGCGGATTTTGCATTTAAACGTTGTTTTCCTATTTGATGATTTACATGTAAATATAGAATGGTCGCTTGGGCCGCACCTAAACGTCGAAACTACAAATTGAGTAAGCTGTATTTACGTCATTTAACTCGTCAAACCAAAGGTTTACCATAATGTAAATATAAACATTCGTTAAGAAATTGCTTGTTTCAAGCATTGTCTTCATCTTCATCATTCTCTATGTGACGAATTTCAAAAGACAAGGAAGTTTAAAATTCATAGAAAAAGAAAATAACGATAATAATAACATTCTTCTGCAACTCCCTTGAATTTGGACCAGTCTAAAATTGGGTCATCTGGGAATGAGTTTTTTCAAATTGACAGAAGTTGCAGACGACAAGTTTTAGTTGATAGAATTTCAAAAGTCTTTTTTTTCTTTTGCGGCAGAAAACATTATGGATAATGAAGAAATTTCTTGTAAAAGTAATTTCTTCATTTTCCACAATATTTTTCAAGGCTTTTTTTCCCGACGGCGTCATTCTGTTGGAATGGGTTAAAAATGGGAATTCTTGTGTAGTTTGAGGCTTCCCCTCTTACACTTATCCTTTATACGTTGATTATTTTTCTTATTCCTCATTTTAATACTTTCGATAAACGCCTTGTGTAAATATCAATTTCAAAAACACAAATATACCAAATCTTGACTTAGATTTTTAATATAGGTATGTCTAATACAGAACGCAACGCTTACGAAATGGAATTTATTTTAAGCTGTCTGTAATTAGTCACCGATTTGTCCTCCGTTCTCTCTCTCTCTTTTTGTTATACCGCTCGACAATGTTATTTTATTCATATACTTTCTAGATATTACCATTTCTATACTTGTGAGCCGCGGTCATAGTGCATTTGTTAGTGCCATAGAGTCTCATTCATGATGTCCAGGGTGCAATCCGCGGTCGCAGCAAATATTCTTTCTGACATTTGTCTCCTACTAATGGGTAGATAATTTTAAACCTTAGTTGGACGAGTAGCTAGAGGCTTAGAAAGGATGTAGTGGTAACACTGGTTTCGGGATATCACCTTTTTGAATTGTCCTTACTTTTTAATATCGACTGCTTTCCCTTTAAATTTGCATAAGTCTAAAATTTGAAAAACAGTAAAAGGTAAATATGGCAATTTTAGTTCATTCCCCAAAAATAAGTTGACCGAAAAACAAACAAATAAACAATAGTAGAAAAAAAAACCCCACACACCACCACCACAATAACTCAGTTACCAAACCCGATTTTTTTCTGTTATTGGATAGGGTAGAGGTTTGTTTACATGCTCTAAATACGCAGTGATGGTCGAGTGCTCAATATACCCATATTGTATAGAAAATCGATCGAACTTTCAATAGATCTATAGATCAAGATATTCACTTGGAATTTTTACTTTCTACGTTGTTCGGATTTTTATCAATCGTTTGGATAATTGGTGTTACTATTTGGTATATTTTTCATGAAATTATTTCATTCATTTATTCCATTAAAAGCTTTTAAGTTCAATATGACTAGCGCCATAGATCCTGAAATGAGTAATGAAATGAGATAATACCACTGTCAGGGTAGGTTTTTTACTGGTCTATATACTTACGGACAATGAATCAAATTGAGCGGCAAATAAAAGAAAAATGAGTTATTCGGGTCTAAATTTAAAGGATTCCAAAATGAAATTTGAACGTAAGAAACAGATGAGGTATAAAACATTGTGATAAAAGAAGCTATTGCTTGTCACAAGTAAGTTCTCCTTTTTACACAAAATTCCCTTTATATATTTGTTGAGGGTGTCAGAAAGCAGGATTGTGTGTAAATGGCTTTATAGGCGATCGTCACACCCGAGATTAAATAAACAATTAGGTGAAAAATAGACTGGACACATTGCAGGTCGATCGAGACCAATGTTATAAATAAAAAAGGGAATGATAAAGAGCGTAAGGTAGTATTGACTATGTTTACCAAGAAAATCTGGCGTATTTTAACCCACATCAGACAACTCCTCTGTTTGATGCCCTGTTTATTAATATCAAGGAAAACTTTGTCAGAAATGGAATAATTGCTTGTTTCAAGCCATTTCTTCTTTTAGTTCAATATTTTCTACCCTAAATGGTAATTGTATTCGAATTAAAGAATACTTTGAATTTGCGTCTGTAACTTTTTTCAATTTGGACTTGTCTAGAAAATATTGGATGATAATGAGTTAAGAGAGTAGCCCAAGCAGTCTGACCAGGATCGACGAATTTCATTGATTCAGTGTGGCTGCTTTCAGAGTGATGAGTTATATCTCGGATTCGAATCATCGTCATTGGCGACCAAAATATCTTAAATTACGCAGCTTGAATAATGCTGTATCTACGATATTTTGGTCGCACGGCACCGACGATATTCATATAGAATGCTGATAATACAAAGAAGAAAGATTTGTTTGTTTGAATGGGGGTTTACGTCGCTTTGAACAATCTTTCAGTTGGAGCGCCTAACAATGGAATCCTGGTATTTCTCACACCAGTACTACCATTACATCCCTTCCTAGCCTCCAGCTGCTATCTCACATAGGTCTACGATTATCGACCCATTGGTGAGAGACAAATAGTCGGAAAAAATGAGTGCCACCGTCGGAGATCGAACCCGGGACCTCTAGATTTACAGTCCGACGCGCTACCAACTGTGCTATGACGGCGGCACGAAGAAGAAACAACTAGTCAGTGGACGTATAAGATATCGTAAATGCAGCTTGAATAAATCTGTATTTACGTCATTTTGTACGCTCACTGTAGAAATACTAGAAATCAGACCGGCCAATTAATATGGTTACCTGCTTTTCACTTTTGCTTTATTGAATTTGGGATTCTATTCTTGTATGGTTTATTTTATATTAATTCTTTTCAGTTCGGTTGTAACGAAAGCCCCAAGCTTATAGAGTCGCTCCCGAACACACAATTCAGATGTTTTTTCACCTCCAGTAGAAAGAGGTAGTGACTTAAACCCGTCGTTATCCGACCGTGAATAATTCAAAACGTGTGTACGCACACACACTCATGCGCGCACGCATTTCATAGTTCTATCACGGTCTCACCAGGACACCATATCATTACTGTAAAGTAACCGAATGTGGTTGTTAATAAAAAAATCATTCACTTAATCTCGCGTTCATTTAGACCCAAAAGAAAACTCAGAACACCTTTTTTTCGCCATTTTCTTGAATGGTTTGGCGACTTTCTTATCATACCTGCAGATTATTCAAGCTGTAGTCACGACATTTATATCGCAAACCAACTATTTCATTTTTGTTACATGTTACTGACCATAAGGTTAGGAAAATGACGCCATTTGATATAAAAGTCAAACATCCTGTCGGAGGTCAGTTTACGATCCACTAATTCCTACATCATTAAAAATAACTTCCGGATCGCAAGTTCCTCGTCCAAATATGGTGATTCGATGGTGCTATTTTGAGATATAATAATAATTCTTAAGGATGAGAGAAGAATATTTAAACATAAAACATTGGTTTATATATGATTAAGGGAACTCTATGACTGACTTAAAACAGATTTCAAATGAAAGTGTTCTTAGAGGTTTATCTGAAAGCTTATATTTTCATGCAGTAAAATCTGGAAGTCAACTCTTTTTCAAACAGAACTTCATCTTGGTTTATATTAGATAGGTATTTTAAGAAAACAAACAAACCAACTTACGTACAAACCCCCCCCCCAAAACAACAACATCCTCCATGAAATATTCGAAGAAAGGGCTGTAGAATATTACTTTTATATATACATTTGTAATTGACAGATCGCGGCGGTCAATCAAAAGTTCGACTCCAATCAAATCCTTTTTTACGAATGAAAAGTGAACTTTTAACTCCAACATCGACCGACATTTATGTGAAACATTTTTCTTGGTTTGGCAAATTAAATGTCGTAACTACAGCTTATTCGAGCTGTAGTCACGACCTTAAGTCGCAAACCAACGAATTTAGTTTTGTTACATTTTACTAACCATACATTCTGCAAAAAGATATCGGGACTTCTTGTTAGTGGGCGTTGCCAGCGGAATCAGTGGCGGGGCAAAGTATCCGTTAATTATATTCAACGATCTCTTGAAATATAATCTAGTTTCATTTAAGTCTCAGCTATTAATTTCTTCTTACGTTTCACATTTACACTGAGAATTTTTTTAAAACTTCAATTTAATTATAGATAGTCCAGAAAATGGGTAAGGGTCGAGGTACCGGTGATTGGGTCGGACCAGGAGGGGCCACTAATGTCACCGCTGGTACTCGACCAGTGACCACAGTTTACACAACGAACCCACAGTCAGGTACCCAGCCAGTGAACACAGTTTACACAACGAACCCACAGTCAGGTACCCAGCCAGTGAACACAGTCTACACATCGAACCCACCACCAGTAGCATCACAGAACCAGCGACCTAATTATAGAGATAAGACAGAACGAATGGCTGTACCCGCCATGCCGATGCCAGCAGCCATTGTCTGTTGTGTTCTCAACTTTTTGATACCTGGCTTTGGTAAGTGGTTCCTAAAAATTGCCTAATAAATCAATTTGTTCAATAAGATCGGATTTGAATGTAAGCTTCCACCATTAGTCTGGATACCAGACTCTTCTTTAAGGGAATTAAATCTTTCCATAGCTGAACAAGGATGTCTATTTAGTCCCCTTACTCCAAAAAGAAAGTTTTTGTTCAGCACTAGCCATACATATAAACTTTGATTAAAAAGACATACTTGGGAAAAATATGCTATACCCGAGGGAACAAAAACAACTGCAGCCAGTCTATTCCACCATGTATGGTTACAGGGAACTAATACAGTTTCCCGCAATCTGTCACATTTTGTATAGGGAAAGTCCGGGCATGTAAACAAAGATCAAGGTGACCTCTGATTGGTCCATAAGAAATCAAGACGAAATCTAACGATTTGATCCGATCAATTGAAACTCTTTTAATAACTTAGGAGCAAAAAGGATAACATTTTAATGCATTTCGGCCCTTGAGGGGCGGTTTCTATACCCTAGGGTAGTTTTCGAAAAATGAAGTAAAACTAGCTGCGCGAAGAGGGTTATCTTAAAAATGACGTCATAACTCATTGATAAAAGGGATCATGCCATATCACAATTCAGTTATTTTGACGGATGAATGATTGTTCTTGAATTTGATATATGGTTTGACTCCCTTGCAATTTTTGGGGATGAGCTATTTGCTATTTTCTTATACTGGTCGCCTATGGAAAACGGAATAGTTCCCTATAACCGTATGTTAAGAATTTTTCGGACATTAACTATAGCTTATTCAAGATGTTACGACGTTTAGATCGCAACACAAACTATTTGCTCTTTGTTCATGTACTCGACGATATATTTTACAAGCTAATGAAGATTGGTATCTTTGTCAAACTTTCTTGAAGGTGACCGATCGGCTTAGCCAGCGATACTTCGATTGACATGCAGGTAACGAAGACAGATTTCCTTCATATGTATAAAATTGTTTTTATCGAATACCGTTTGACTCCTGGATGTTGGCCAATTCCCACTCAAAAACGATTTATGCTTGAAATTGTCGTCTACAACAACTATGAAGTTGGACCAGTCTAAATTTAGTAATAGTTTATAGTAAGCCCTCATTGAGGCGAATATTTTTATTGCACCAGTTTTCATTAAAACTTATTAACCCTTTCCCACATAACAAATTTTTAGACTGGTCCAATTTTGAAAGAAGCTACACGCGACAATTTCAAGTTGATGATTTTTTTTCATCTTTTTTTTTATAGAAAACATTGTGGATGATGAAGAAATTGCTTGATACAAGCAATTTCTTCAATTTCCACAATGTTTTCTAAAGCTATTTCCTTGAGGGGCGTAAAAAAGGAGGGATTAAGTAGGAATGTGTTAGAAAATTAACAAGGATTGATTTCCCGCTTGACAAGTCTCCTCAGCATATAAACATCTATGAAAATGAAAACCGTTTGTGTCTTCGATTTCAGGGACTATATGTGCTGGCTTTTCTTCGTTCTGTTGTTCGAGAAATGAAGACATCGAGACTAAAGACCGCTGGGTCAGCTGTCTTATAGGCTGGGGTATTGGATGGGCTCAGATGTTTACCTTTATATTGTGTTTTATTGGTTGGTTTTGGAGTTGTGCTTGGGGCGTATTCTTTATTGGAATGAGCCGTAAGTAAATATGACCCGATGCTGTTTACGTCCCTGAAAATTGATAATTGAGAAAAAAAAAAAAAAAAAAAAAAAAACATTGTAACAAGCTATTTCTTCTTTTTCTACAATATTTTCCTCCCCACCAAATGCTTATTTTCAAATGAAAACCACTTAACTTTTTTGGCTGCAAAATCTTTGCATTTTGAAAAACCTTTGAGTTTTGCAAAACAGGAAAAGGTTTTGCGAAAAGAAATCCTCTGGGAAATACGAAATTCATCGACACGTGTTAGTCAGCATGGTAAGCGCAGCCTGCTCTTTGTCGAAACTTTCCTCTTTTGGATTTTTTTGTCAAATCAAGAACTATTATTTCAACTCACTAAGTCACTACATATATATAAATTTATTTTAACCCTTTCCTGTTCAAACCCGGGAATTTACGTTGATATGATTCGAGAAAACTTTGTGGAAAAAGGAGAAATTGCTTGTAACAAGCACTTTCTCCTTTTCCACAATATTTTCTAGCACATAGGATGGTTTCATTTCAAATTGCATCCAATTTTCATTGTCGTCTGCAACCTCTTTCAATTTTGACCAGTCTAAAATTTCCAAAAACAGTAAAAGTGTTAAAAACGCGATTTGGTTGATCTTGGCTCGATCCAATCTATTTCTCAAATAAATATCTTTGATTTCCGGGGTTGTAGAGAACAGGTAATAAATACAGGATGAGTGTTCTGTAATTGACCAATCGCTGGCCCCGCCCACTGACTATCTAGGCTCCGCCCATTAACTCCGTCAGGAAATTCCGCTTCGATTTCTAACAGAGTTATTTTGCAAAATTTATGGCCAGTAGCATGTGACAAATAAATAAAATGGTTGGTGGGTGACATTAACGTCGTAACGACAGCTTGAATAAGCTGTAGTTACGACGTTTAAGTCGCAAAACCAACAATAATGGTAAACAAAAATGGCGGCCATTGCGGAGTTGATAAGCTCACGTCCGGGCTGAATAAATCATTTGATTGGTCGGTTTATATTTTGATAGACAACCGCGATTGGTCAATTGGCGGATCGCATCTGCCAATCGAAAAGTCCTTGGGACAATCATATACATGTGTAATCAATCTAGAACAGAGGTGAACTTTGAAATTACAAAGAAAATCTAAACTGTTTTTTTTTCTGTTACATGTTATGAGTATTTAGTTTCCTCATAATTCTTTTTGTGTGGATCACTTAGAATTCCACGGTCAGTATTTCGCATAACACATCTTCAAATGTTTGGTGCACAGATGACATACTTGTCCGATTTCAATCTTTTGGGTTGTGCTCAGGATAATGAAACACTTTCAAACACTTTCATTTTCAAACCCACTTTAGACTTTAATGAGAAAGAAGAATACAGCCTTTTAGATTTTAGTTCATTACACCTGCTACTGACTAAACCACAATCTACCCACGTTTGCAATTATCCCGTTTCCTTTATACAACTAGTGCATGTTCACGAATATAATAATAAATATACACAAGGTCGCGCGGCTGCCATTTTTTTCAAATTACGAGTATCTTTACAAGCATCCCTGGTCCCGTTACGGGAAATGTCTGACTCGAAGGATTATGGAACCAGCGTTTTATGTAAAACCATCCGTCACTAGCAGTGGCAGCTGCACTATACAATAGGAATAAGCCACGCAAAAGTAACTACAACAATTTATCATTTAATGATATTTAAGTTGTTAACTGTCAAATATTGCTCTTCGTATTTGTGAATGCCGTGAAACATCGTCTTACAATATACTAAATTCCACTTTCAGTTGAATATTACCATAACAGAAGAATAGCTGCAGATGGTGGATATATCAATCGACCGGGACGATCTGATACTGTTATTGTGACGCAACAACCGACGCCATCGTTTATAGCGCAGCCTGTCTATCCCCCGGCTTACTCAACTCTTCCTCCTATGGAACAGAAACAGTCAGTCGGTCAACAACCAGACGTGCCGACAGCACCCCCTCCGCCATATCCCTATTAGAAAATAACGACACAATGATGTTTCGTAGAAAAAGTTTCTAAAACATTTGGAAATAAGGAAATTACTTTTTACAAAGACAGTTCCTTTTTTAAATTTTATCAACAAAAAACTTCACTATATATGTACCAGTCTTAAATGTTGTCGGCTGCTAATGAGTTGGCCAATAACCACAGAAAAACGCATTTTGACCCATCGAATATAATACATTGTAGTGTGAAATCACACTAAGAGGAAAGGGAAAATTGCTTGTAGCTAGATAATTCTTCGTTCCCACAATGTTTTCCCTCTATTTACTTCATATATTTTCTTATCGAATGCCATGTTCAATTTCTTAAAATTCAATTATTTCTTAAGAATATTCCGTCCAGTAATGGATTTATAGATCAACAATATTATGTTGTTATGTTTACGAGTACATGCAATGACAATTTACAATGGCTTAGTCTCACTTCATCCTACCTCATTTCGCCATTTAATTATAAAAATATGTTTATACAAAGGAATTCTCAGTTTGTCTAATCCTTTCTGTCATGAGGTCCAGGGGTCGATCCCGGGTCACGACAAATATCCTTTCCAACATTTGTCTCCCATCAATGGGTAGATAATCGTAATGAGCAGTTTGTAGGCTCGGAAAGGATGTAATGGTAGTAATGGTGGGAGAAATACGAAGAAGCCTTAATTTGGTGCTCCAGCTCTCACGGATGTGCACTATCGGTTGTATGTGTCTCAGTTTTATCTTCGATTAATATGAATTGTCTTCTTAATTGACTGGTATGTTCAGTTGGAGCACTGGACACTCTGCCGTTGATAGATTATTCGGTCTTCACAGATTCACATTCTTTTCTAGATCTATTATTAGAGCTGAGCTGAGCTGAGCTGAATTAAACATTAATTTGACAAGTAACAATGTTCCTCCTCGATTTGGTTGTTCGGTCCTTTCTGTACATGCCGTTTATTCAATATTTTGGGATCAGCTCGTTTAATCTTATTGACCAATCTATCTTTGCTTCTTATATTGCAACAATGTTCGTTTTTGTCTGCATACAAACAATGATTGTATTCCGAGGATTTTTTGTATTATTATGCACATTCACTTTCATAGAAACGAGTTTAAGTGATATACATGTCGTAGTGTTTTCTCCACCACTTTCAGTTTGATTATCTTCTATAGAAAGGGTTACGCAGCTCTATATCTGACATAAAGCTAGGAAAATATGTGGCAGTGTTCAAATTGTCATCGTCTGAAAAAGACAATCAAAGGACTGAAAGTACTGAGAAGTTTGAATGCGCTGAAAGGGTCATAACTGTGGAATTCGGTTCAAATTCATTTATTACTTTCCAAGTAAGCCCCCTTTAAACTTAAACCAACATTTCCGTTTGTACACACATGTGTGTGAATAACGCACAAAACATAAATCCACATATAGGAATAAAAAACTAGCATTGTCTTAACCCAATTTTAGACAGTGACGCTTTTAAATGACCATCATTATGAAAGCTTTGGAAAACATTAGTAATTAGCGGCTCTGACAAGATGACACGCCTACTAACGTTGAGTTAAATGCGTCCCTTTTTCCACTTTTGTCTACGCTCGCTATTGTTATGTCACCCTGAACGGAGCCCTGATCCCTAGAAAACAGAAGTACTGCGACTTGGTTCTGCTGAAAGTAAACCGGAAAGTGTGTGCGTTTGTAATTGTACAAGGACCCTACGAACTCGAGACATATATGGTTTGGACCTCAGGCTGCAACCCACCAGCCAGTTTAAAAGAACGTTCACATACCTATCGAAAAGGGTTGAAATTTGATAAGAAATTGGTTTAAATTCTCTTATATTTTTTATGCTAATTAAGCCAAATTTCGTTCCCATGATCTCTGTATTATGTTACATGAGATATAAAAAAATATCAGTCCTAAATTATGCACTTAATAAACTCTGATCTTAAAGCCTTACTTTGTCTCTTTTGCATAAGCTTCACTATTGAAATGCTCTATTCGATTTTACTTTGAATTTTAGCCTTAACAATTTTGTTTTTGCCCTTTTAAAACACATTTCTTTCGTTAATAGACGTATATGTATGTGGGTTTCAAATTGTATTCACATGTCACTATATGTGTGTGTGTTTGTGATTTGTTATTTTTTTGTTTGTTTGAAAGAGAAAGAGAGGGGGAGAGATAGAAAGGGGACAGTTGAGCGTGTAGATAGGTTCGAACTAGGAGGCTCTCGCGTGCGATGCGAGTATTCTACCGACCAATTTCGGTATGTAAGTATGCGCTTTATAATTTCCAGGTAAAGAGAGCGAGAGAGGGCGTACGTTTTTCAGGTTTGCATGATTATGTACACCTCTCAAAGCGATATCCAGACGTTGCATCCTATGGTAGAATTCGAAGACGCAAGTCCGAGCACGACCAAACTGATTGCAGAGTGTGTGAATATGATCCTGTAAATGACCAATTAATTTGTTAAACGAAATACATGTATTCCAATTGTGTGTTAAACAAACAGCTTCGCTTATAAGCTTTATACAGCAACTTCGTCTAATCGGACCGTTTCAATACAGTAACTCTAGAACAAGTTATATTATTTTGGCATGAAACAAACACCTTATTTTTTCTTAACAACGTGATATGATTATACATAATTAATATATTAGTATCTCCGTTCTTTCTGCCCATTCACTCGTCAAGCGCCGGCTTTCAATGAGCCATATCTCGCCTTCGTCCTTTTGGCCTAAATCGGGCGTATCAATTAATACTAGCAGTCGTGGTATTCGGTCCGATCTACTTTCCATGTGGCAGAATATTTTATTTATTGCGTTAGATGTTTTTACATGAAAATTTTACCGTGGTAACTTTAGCCACAGATTGCTACACAATCTCAGGCTAAATTGATAGGGTATTCAACAAATTTGTAGAAAAAGTTAAATGCAAATAAATTTATAAAGTGCATGTACAGTATTCTGATCTAGGTTGTCAAGATTCCACATTATCATGTGCCTACGGGATAAGAAGATTAGGCAACTTCTTTATCAAATTTAAAAAAAATTGAGCAGTTTTAATGATACTGTTAAGCCAATTGATAATTTCAGCTAAACATACCCTACTAATAATCATTAATGCTGTATCTGTCCCAATGTAGAATCTTTCAACAACTTGATCAGAATTTATACGGATTTTGAAACAACAATTGTGAATAGAATATATATCGATACAATTTAAATCTATCCTGACACCATAAATTCGACATAGGACTTATTTCCTCCGAAGACCACTCGAGATATTGCTTATTTTTGTTGCTACACGAAAATAACACATTCATTATCTGTGATTTCGCATCGCGCAGTTGGTAGCGCGTCGGACTGTCAATCTAGAGGTCCCGGGTTCGATCCCCGATGGCGGCACTCATCCTTTCCGACTATTTGTCTCTCACCAATGGGTCGATAATCGTAGACCTTTGTGGGATAGCAGCTGGAGGCTAGGAAAGGATGTAATGGTAGTACTGGTGTGAGAAATACCAGGATTCCATTGGTAGGTGCTCCAGCCGCCGCGATATAACTGAAAGATTGTTGAAAGCGGCGTAAAACCCCATTCAAACAAACAAACAAAGCATCGCTTTCATAGCGCTTCTGACTAGTTGGACGGAACACGTGATTGGCAGACAGGCGCTCTACCTATATTAACACCAGTATACAACATCAGCACAATTGAGGTCAAGGCTTCCGTAACTTAGGCGAATATAAAGGATATTTGTCGATGTATAATTGGATTCGTATTCATGAGCCTAAAATATATACCGTGAAATGTCAATTTCATATCGATTTCACAGAAAATATTGCGTTGGTAAGGGTGTAGGGCACTTGAGGTACAGTCCCGTGCTAGCGTCACTTGCTAGGTGGTACATTAAGATATATTGACCTGACGGCCCATAATATCTATTTGCATAGCTTAAAATTCGCTTCAACTGTTTTTTGAAGCTATGAAAAGGGTAAAAAAATTCTGGAGCGACGCATATTATTATTTATTTATTGGAGTTTCTTGTTATCGACGATTGTCTTTCTTAAAAGCAATTGACTGTGGTTAACCGTGACAGTTGCACATTAGACTTAACAAAAGAGAACCATGTTATCGCAGCTAGGAAGGGTCACCTGCCAAATAATTAATATGGGTGTATTTGGCCTCACACTGTAAAAAAAGTGTGTTAAGTTACACCAAAAAAGGTTGACAGCAACACCATTATTCGTGTAACATTTCTCTACACCAAAGTAAGTGTGAATTCGCACTTTCTGAGAATAGTTACCTCAACTATGGTGTTAAATAACACGAACAAAAGTGTATAATAAGCAATGAACATTTGGTGTTACTTTACTCTTTTAATGGTGAAACTTCAAACTATTTTGGGTGTAAACTTTCCCTTTACACTAATTTACACTAGTTTACACTATTAGTGTAACTATACGCTAAATTCGGAGAAAATTTATTCTTTCAGTGGTGAAACTTCACACCATTTTGGGTGTAAACTTTCCATAAACACTAGTTTACCATAATTTTCACTATTCAGAGGAACTTTACTCTTTCAGGGGTGTAACCTCAATCCATTTTGGGTGTAAACTTTCTCTTTACGCTAGTTTACAATAGTTTACACTATCAATGTAACAATACGCTAAATTCAGAGATACCTTACTCTTACATTAGTGAAACTTCACACCATTTTGGGTGTAAACTCTCCCTACACACTAGCTTACAATAGTTTACACTATACAGAGGAACTCTACTCTTCCTTAGGTGAAACCTTAATCCATTTTTGGTGTAAACAATCTTTTCGCAATAGTTTACACCGCAAGTGTTACCTAACGCTAAATTCAGAGAAAATTTACTCTTTCAATGTTGAAACTTCAAACCATTTTGAGTGTTTACTTTCCTTTTACACTAGTTAACAACTGTTTACTCCATAAGTGTTACTATAGGCATAATTCATAGAGACTTTACTCTTTAATTGGTGGAACTTCGCTCCATTTTGGGTGTAAATTTTCTTTTTAAACTAGATCGCAATGGTCTTCACCATTAGTGTATATATACGCTATGTTCAGGGAAACTTATGGGTGCCCTGTGTTACTGAGGTTGCTAGAGTCACTTCCGGTGAAGATTGCTGCGCTTATTACCGTGAATGCATCCGTATGAGATTTTGGTGCATTTTGGAGACACTGGGGATTCTACTGCAGTCGTTTAGGCAGTACAGATAGCGCTAAGGTAAATAAACGTCATTTCACTGTTCATATCCATGGACATGCAGTGTGGCTTTTGTTGAAAGGAAGTTGATGTTGATTATATCAGTCACGTTTCCATAAAGCATAGAAGTGACACTATTTTCTTTATTAGTTGTGGGATAGATGGTTGTCCGTCTACGTCTCATATAACCACATTGTTTAGCAATGTTTGGATCTGATTTTGGAAACGAATAACTATCAATTTGAGTGTAAATAAATGTCGAGGGTTTTTCGTGTTCCAAATCTTCTTGTCTATGGGTCTACCAGTCTAATAGTATAATTTTGAATTCGGCGCCATGTTGTGTTTTCGGTGAGCAAAACCGATTGAGTTCGAAGATCCCTTCAATCAAATGCTGTGCATAGGGTAATGATGGCTCACATAATTCAGTCTTAATATGCTCTTAGTTTAGGGCCTGTTACATGCGTCCATATCTAGTTATTGAAAGTGTTTAGCCTTTGTCGGTTTACAAAAATTATTAGGTGGAGTGAATCCGGGTCCGTTCGCCCTAAAACACGTTCGCCCTAATTACGTTTCGCCCTAATTCCAGTTCGCCCAGGGTCCGTTCTCCCTGTTTTTTAATTACATTATAGCTTTCCACAATAAAAAAATTCTCGTAAACATTTATTTTTTCCTGTATGAGATGTTTAGGTTATTTAAGGTAGTTTTTTCAACTCATATTCAGACAAAATTTCAGACTGATCTAAAGTTGTAGTGAACTTGACTAGATTCCTAGAAAATAATAAGGTTAAAAGAAATATATTCGAAACGGAGATGGTTGTATCAAATTCAAGATTCCAAATTATGTTTTCTTGAATTAAGTTATTACAAGTTGACAATCATGTTTTAATTTTATTGCCACAATTATAGGTTAAATAATATTAGAAGATTGATTTTGATAAAGATAGAATAATTATTTGACACGATCAATTTGTTATAAAAATTTATCAAATCACAAAAAGTATCATTTAGAAGTTACCTTTTATCAAAACCATGAATAAATAAAATATATACAATACACAACCCCGTCCTAAATGTTCAAAGAAAGATTATGGGTAAAAGTGTGGGAATTGAAGTAAAAATGTTAAATTAAATTAACCCATTACCAGACGACAAAATTCTTTATGCGTCTCAATAAAAAGGCTTTGGAGATGACAATTGAAAGTTATAAATCCCAAATACGCTTTAGGACAAAATTGCTTGCCACAAATTGGAATTTTTTAACCCCCCCCCCCAAAAAAAAAAAAAAAAATTCACGAAATTTAGATCATTGAAACACATTCAGACTTTTTACAACACAATCTCAGTTGAATCAGAACGTTTTTAAAGTATTGTCGACATTATATAACAAAATACCTATAACGGTAGAAAGCATTGTGAGTAAAGGAGAATATACTACCCACACGTTTGAATGGGCTATAATTCACGATTCACACTTTTTTATGCCCCCGGTGAAGATGAAAGTAGACGAAAACATTAGTGAAAATGACAAGCTGATTTTTATTAATCCTTTTTTCATTTTCAAACGACGTTACAACAAAACTAGAAATACACACAAAATCATACTCATTTAAAAAAGAGGGCGAACATAAAAAATAGGGCCAACGATCCCACTTTTGGGGCGAACGGACCCAGGGCGAACAGACCCGGGGCGAAAGTATATTTAGGGCGAACGGACCCGATGGAGTTATCACCTTTCTGTTCTTATAGATATTTTTGGCCTTGACTTTTGATTCTTAGGGTAGACATGCATCTAGTTTAGTGCTTAATTCAATAACATAGGCCTACAAGTAATTTAATGCTTAGAGTTTGGTTTGTCGAGGAATAGTACAGTGATATTGAAGTTTAGAGTCGCAGATATTGTGGACTCTGGTTGTTCAGCACATGTTGTGCAGGTTGAACAATGGCTTCACTTTCTATATTAAAATACGAGTTTGGTAGATAATCGATTTACCACTAAATTCATAATTCTATTTGCAAATTTTTGACCTAATGAAGTCGTCAGATTATGATGTCAAGCATGATGGGGCAATTCAGTCCGTATATTATTTTACAAACTGTCTGTCATTTAAGTACAGCCACATGCATACTTCTGCAATTTCCATGGGTAAAGCTAACTTTTTGTGGTACCTAAAGAGAATTTGAAGCAATTTGCTTGTTGTTTTTTGGATAAACATTTCGTCTTGTTCTAGTCTTCGTGTTGGTTGCATCATAGTAGTGAATATTCACTTGTTTACTGTCACGTTGCAAACAATTTACCCTGTGTTGTCCCTATGCTGTGGGTACTTGATTTAGAGGTTATACAAGATAGTTCGAGATATGGATATTTTCTAAGGAATTTTTGTTTTTGTATTTCAGTTGGCATGGGAAAACAGTATCTAATCATTTTATCACGTTGAGTGCCATTACAGTAAGAAACCTGCACCTAAAGCACTTTGAATCAGAGTTGAAATCCTATAAAGATGTGAACAAGGCTGCACCAGTAAAAGAAGATTCATATTTATTGAAGACATAGGTACCACAGCTAGAGATCGTGTGAGGAGTGGACTGATAAGGGTGAACAACTATTAAATGAACATGTGCAGCACTTCAGACAGAAATTGATAAATTTGAGAGAGAATATTGATAGATAGTTGATATCTTGTACCTTTTAAGAGAGAAAGAAAATGACTTATGAAAGGAGGAATCCTTTAATGCATCATGTTATTTGGAAAAGATTGATTTGGTTTTAGAAAAGAAAGACAAAGAGTCACCAAAGGGTTCAGATGCTTCCAGAGTGTCTGTGATATCAACAAAACTAGCTAGCTGGGGAGATTGAACTTCTTGATGATCAAAAGAACATTGCCTCTATAGAGGCAGAAGTAGAAGAACTCGAATGGTCACTCTAAATATCTAAGATAAATCTATAGTGTAAACTGAATTTGACAGTTCTACCTTTGACTTTCGTTGAGAAAACAGAATGTTTCATAAATTTATTACCTAAAGTTGATGATTAACTGATTGGTGTTCCTTTAACCCTTTCCTGTTTTTCAAAATTTTATACTGGTCCTATTTGAAAGGAGTTGCAGACGACAATTAAAAGTGGGTGCAATTTGAAAAGAAACCAACCTACTGGTTAGAAAGTATTGTGGTAAAAGAAGAAATTGCTTGTTACAAGCAATTTCTTCTTTTTCAATAATGTTTTCTCAAGTATTAAATCACAGAGACGTAAAAACAAGAGATTGTACAGGAAAGGGTTAAGGGCAGAACCCGATAAATTTGTGTTGTCAGAAACAAGTGTAAACTAGCAACCTGACCAAGTCAAATTCATTTAATCTACTTCCACATAGTGGTGCTTTAGGACACCCCTCAATATAAAAAAAATAGGGAAAACATTGTGTAAAACTAACAAATTGCTTTTTACAAGCAATCTCTTCATTTTCCATAATGTTTTCTACCTAGAAAGTTAAAAAGAATCTAATGTTTCATAATCTTTAAAATGTCATCTGCAACTCTTTTCAATTTGGACCAGTCTAAAACTTTGCTGTCTGGTAATGGGTTGAGAAAGAGCTACTTCTTAATAGATTAGTTGAGTTTGATGATATTCCATAATTTTTACACTCTTGAGAGCAACTTTCCTGAGTGTTGTTACTGGGCTATGTTTGCAGCTTGGAAAGAAATTAACCTTTTGATTAAATATTGTGGGACTATTTCAAGTTAACCCTTTCCTGTTCAATCCCTGGTTTTTACTTCCCTGTAAATTCATAATTAAGAAAAAATTGTAGAAAAAGAAGAATATGCTTGTAACAAGCAATGTCTTCTTTTTCCACAATATTTTCTACCCTTTGAATTTGGACAAGTCTAAAATTTTGAAAAACAGGTAAGGTTTAACAAGCCTTGACTACACACAGCTTCAATGCAAATTTCCCTGGAAGAAGTTTAGCAAAAATTTTGGATAGGTTGGATTGGAAGATAATTTTTGAGCCCCTGAAATTGTGCATCATTCCTTAACTAAAAGAGTAGAAAATTTTCCTAGTAAGGTTAGGATTTGAAAAAACTCTTTGACTTGGCCGATGTTTAGAGTTAGAAAGAGGACCCAAAGTTTGCCCCCTTCTTGCATATTACGACTCATGGTATCAAATTGCCATACAAAGTTCAAGAAAAATGGACAAATTCTGCATGTAGTTTTAAGAAGCAATTTAGTGTTGTATTTATGTTCACAATTTCATTTAATCATCACTTGTGCACTTTTGCACTCATCAGAAGAGCTGGTTTTGACGTCTTTTTTTTAAAAAAAGCTTGGGAAAACATTGAGGCAAAATAGAAGAATGCTGACAACCTGCATTTTCTCCTTTTTATATCCCGCCGTTTCGGCGAAGGGGATAATAGTAATGCTCTCTGTCCGTTATTCTGTCACTAAGCCTGTCCAGAGCATATCTCCTAAAGTATAAATGCAGTGCACAAGAACCACAACTCTTGCTTGCATTATTTTGGAGTTATTGCCCTTTGTTATTTTTTGTCCCGTGCATATCTCTGAAAGTATAATAGCTATCAACTTGAAACTTCATAGGTGGATAGATCTCATGGAGGAGAAGTGCAGTGCACAAGAACCACAACTCTTGCTTGCATAATTTTGGAGTTATTGCCTTTTGTTGTTCGAAAGACTTAGATTTTGTCTGGGGCATATCTCCTAAAGTATAAATGCTTTCAACTTGAAACTTTATAGGTTGATAGATCTCATTGAGGAGAAGTGCAGAGTACAAGAATCACAACTCAGTTTACTATCAAGCTTTTACAGCAGGGGATGGCCATGTCTGACATGGCTCTTGTCCCTCTATATATTCTGTGATATAAAACAAATCCAATCTTCATCAAACCCTTTTTAGCTAGCAAACGAAATTTCGAGGTCATCTCAAAGTTCAACGAGTGCAAACTGCCATTGGAGGCTTAACCACTAAATCTGTTAAATGTGTACGCCATTAAATTTAGTTCTTATGTATTTCAGGAATATTGCAAACTCTATTCAAACTGTAGTGAAGTCTGTCAAAAGCACGCTATTTAACCCATTCCCAATCAATTCCACTTTTGGAAAAAGGCTTTGGAAAACATTGTGAACAATGAAGAAATTGCCTGTACAAGCAATTTCTTCAATGTCCACAATGTTTTCTACCCAACAATGGAAAGTTTTCTAAATTCAACCATGCTTTGCTAGCTTACAGTACTTTCAGTACTTTGATTTCTCATCTTCAGACACTTTCAAATTGAAACATTCTAAATTTAAACCTTTTCCATGCAATAAAATATTACACGTCTTCAATTTCAAACTTGCTGCAATAAAACAAAATTCACCATATTGAAAATTAAACTTGTGTACAAAATGGTAGAAAGGGAAAGAATTGCTAGTTATTGGCATTTTCCTCCAAGTTTCGAAAGCATTTTCTGCTTGGGATATCAAAACCAGTCATTGCTTTCCATAGTGTTGATAATAATCTTTTTTTATTTATTGTTGTCTCAATCTTGTCTATTTCCAAATTTGGATAACCCCTTCCCAAATACAAAGAATTAGACTAGGCAGAATTCGAAAATGCATGGATGTTATTAAATTTACAAATAATGAAAATTGAAGTTCAGAAAATATTGGATAAAAAGGAGAAAATGTTAATTATTGGCATTTTCTTCATTTTTCTAAATGTTTTCCAAAGCTTTCTATAAGGGACGTCAAATTCAGGTCTTGCTTGGGGAAAAGGTTAGGAATAAAAAATACTTTTCTAATCCGGTGGTGGACTCCTGTATTGCATCGCAATGTAACATCCACTTGTTAATACTGAAATGTGTAAGAAATTGAATTGCCTTGGCAGTTAAATAATAAAGAATCATACTGTTTCTTACTGTCAATAAGATATTTCACAAAATTTCTCGATGGCTCAGGGTGAAACATTTGTATGTCTATATGTTTATAGGCAGATACAATATTTTCACTCTGAGCTATTGACTTGAGCTCATACCTTCACAATGAGCAAGTCTAAATAGATCAGGGGTATATAAATTCTTGTCCTATCTGTTCATCTAAAAGATAACTATAATAAATCTTTTAGATTTTAAATAAAATTTAAAGGTTGATTATAGTTATTCAATGTTAAGTACTAACATTTGGTAAAACACATTTGTTGATACCAAACATAGGCCATCAGACAAGGTCATGATCATTTCTCAGGGTCATCTCTATCAAAATAGAATTCTTCAACACCTGCCATAATTTTAGCCCTACTGACCGAAGGTCAGAAGAGCTATATCAATGGCGTTGTTCCCGTCCGTCTATCCATAAAAAACTCTCGTTTACGTGATGAAGCCCACAAATATAATCAGAATTCCTTGCAACTTTCCAAGGATGATTTTAGGATCATAAGGAAGGTTTCTTTTGAAAATTGGGCTAATTTTTGGAAAACACTGGAAACAGAGCATTACGGATTTTTTACTCAAAATATTCTTTCTCGTTAATGTGATAAGTCTACAAAAATTATCAGATTTCCTTGAAACTTTCACAGGATGATTGTAGGGTCATAAGGAAGGTTCCTCTCAAAAATGGGGTAGATCCGTGAAAAGGGGCTTTATGGATTTTAACTCAAAATATTCTTGTGTATGCAATAGTGCACAATTATCTCAGGTTTATCAAGCAATTTCTTCATTTATCACAATATTTTCTTAAGTGTAAAATTGCATGTACGTAAAAAACAGTGATTATACAGGAAAGAGTTAAGAAACTCATCTTTTATGTTACTGCACTTAGATTTTTTTTTTGAAAGAGATACTATCACAATTTTCCAGGAAAGACAAAAGATTTCTTATTCCCCAACCAGTTACTGGTTGGGGGATTATAGATTTGCTGGATTGAGTCCAACTGCCCGTCGGTCACACTTTTGTCTGGATCATGTCTCCCAAACCATAAGTGCTAGCAGCTTCAAACTAGATACACTTATAGATTACAATGTGGAGAAGTGTCATGTACAAGAACCGTTACTTTATCCTGCTCATTTTTTCAAGTTATTGTCCTTTGTTGTTTTAACCTGTACATTTCTTTTTGAACATATCCCCTAAACCATAAGTGCTAGTAACTTCAAAGTTTGCCATGCCCTTTTTTGAGTTGTTGTCCTTTGATATGTCTAATTTTACATTTTCAACATATAACAACCATGATAAGTGGATGTGCCTGGACCATCATTAAGTTTGACAATTTCATTTGATCATTACTTGTGCGCTTTTACACTCATCTTCTTTGTTTATTGTCTTTTCTATCTTGCCTACGTTTATATCTCCAAATTTGGTTAACCCTTTCCTAAACTGCAAAAATTTAGACTTGGCCAAATTTAAAGCTGCTGCTGTTGACAAAATGAATTTTATTTAATAATGAAATAATGAACATAATAGATGCTAATATTTGCCATGTAGATACCGGTAGGTCTCAACAAGGTGCAACTGGGGAAGGTCATTTCATCAAGGTCAAGCTCAAAATTTTAACCCTTTTCCCTTAAAGAAAAAACCCATAAAAATCACCCATTTCTAAAGAATTCCTGTTTTGGGGGCATGGTGTTTCACAAACACATCTTGTTCTTCTTCAAAACTTCCTGAGTAGTCAATTGTAGACCACTCAAATCAATAATGATTTATGAAGAAATAAGAAAAGGAAAAAGTTCTCAGTCACCAAAGTTTTTGTTTCAGACTTTTCTAAAAAAAGCTGTATGCATACATAGTGGGTCTAAAACAACCCATAAATTGTCAATACTATTGACAATAATAATATGTAGTAGTAGATCAATTTTCAATAACAGCAATAAATGATCAATACTAGTGTCAATCCTGTAGACTGACAATATTATTGACCCTGTATTGGTGATCAATACTCTGATTCAATGTATATTGGCATTTGTTAACACATTAATATGCAATATTTAAAGTCCATGATATACCATAACTTGATATGGATGACATATGTTAAATTTCTTTTCAATTGATTATTATAGTGGTAGAGTATGATAAATCACAAACAGAAAAAAAATGTCTGCAAGTACATGTGTCCCTCTTTGATTCCTGAACTGAAATAGGGCACAAATATTGACAAAGGAAATCATGCTTCCAGAGATTCAAATTTGATAGTTGTGTGAAACTTGTTTTATAAGAAATATATTTTATATTAATTCAATATTACTGTCAATAATACTCTAGCGTATGGACAATATACTTTAATAACTGAAATTAGTTATTTCAATTACCATGTGTAGACAAATGTTCTTGGATGCTTACTTGGGCAGTTTGGTCATTGTTTAATAAATGTTAATCTTTTCATATGTTTTGATTTTATTATCTT
Organism: Fragum fragum; assembly: GCA_946902895.1. Taxonomy (NCBI): domain Eukaryota; kingdom Metazoa; phylum Mollusca; class Bivalvia; order Cardiida; family Cardiidae; genus Fragum; species Fragum fragum. Next base: position 36,089,460 of record OX336371.1, read on the forward strand.
TGCTGATTTATATTCTCAATTATTTAGACTTCACCCCATTACCAGGTAACAGAATTTAAGAATGGTCAAAATTCAAACGAGTTGTGGACGACAATGTATAGTTGATGAGATTTTTAAAAATCTGTCTTTCAGGTTAGAAACCATTTTGGACATATGTTGGAACAAACATTTTGTCATTGTCCAGAATGTTTTCTGAACTCTTTCTTCGTGGGTGTCATAAAGCCGGACTGGGTTAAAAGAAAAATTGATAAAGATTTATTGGCCAAACCCTGGGTTCCTGTCAGATTTAACTTCCATAAATCTGCAGTCCATAACAAGTCCCTTTCCTCTGTCTTTAAGTGCTACGTAACACTAATTATGGCGTTAACAAAGTCTCATAGTGATGAAAAGATACACCAATATTGGTGGCAACTCTGCTGCCACCATTAATGGTGTAACATTTACTTCTGCCTATATGTGTTAAACAACACTAATTATGGTGTAATGAAATCATACCATGGTGTAAAGTAACACCAATATTGGTGGCAACTCTGCTGCCACCAATGTTGGTGTAACATTTTTCTCTGTCCGTCGGTGTCAAGTAACATTTATTATGGTGTTAATGAACTCTTAAAATGGTGTAAAGGTACACCAATATTGGTGGCAACTCTGCTGCCACCAATATTGGTGTAACGTTTTTCTCTGTCCGTCGGTGTAAGTAACGCTTACAAAAGTGTAAAGCTACACCAATATTGGTGGCAACTTTGCTGCCACCAATATTGGTGTAATGTTTTTTTCTGTCCGTCGGTGTTAAGTAACTCTTACAATGGTGTAAATTTACACCAATATTGGTGGCAACTCTGCTGCCACCAATATTGGTGTAATCTTTTTTACTGTTTGGCAGTGTTACTTTACACTTAACACAGATATATCGCACACTATTTTTAGTGTGACTTTTCCCGTTTTAAAACAGGTGTAAAATTACACCATTATTTGTGGCAGCAAAGTTGCCACCAATATTGGTGTAAAGTGCCGAATTATTTTTTACAGTGCACTTATTTTGTCAGTCATATCTGGTTACTTTTATGATTGTATGCCTTTTCAAAGTGGCATGATATGCACTGGCTTTAATAGTTACCGTTTGATTTATTAAAGAATTAATTATCGAAACCGACACTTCTTAATAATTGTTCAGATTAATGAAAAAATCATTCAGCCGCATCTTTTTATACATATTTTTATTGATAAGGAAGCTTTTCAAGAAGTTGAAAAATGAGCTGACCAAAACATGATGATATACGGACGGACGGAATATCTGGCTGTCTGAAGGAACACTCTTTTCAGAAATAGGAATAAAGGATTAAATAAGAATATGCCTTTATCCGATCAGTTCAAACACATTTATTGCAGTGAACAACGCCTGCGTGTTGTTACAACATTCACTTACATTTAAGCTTGCTCGGCGAAGTTGACATTCTTTTATATATAAAAGATAATAACAAAATTTTATTGGTGATTTTTTAGTTATTTTTTTCTTTTGCCAAAACCTTTCTTTCTCTCTATTTATAAGTTTGGGTTCGGTGGTTGACAAAAATACGTGAGCCAAGGAAAAAGGGTTAAGAAAGTTTTTTAAGTATATAAAGACAATACGGGTATTGGAAAATAAACAAAACATTTCAAATCTGGATTTACAGACTTCTTAGGTAATTCATTTTATCATTCTGCTATTAAAGGATAGTTTTAAACGAGTTTTCAAATAAATGTATGTTATATAATATTTCAAATATCTGAAGTCTTTTTTTCTCTTGGATTCGAAAGCATAATTAACCAATTGCAAGAAAACACAATTTACGATTGGTCCAAATTCAAAGAAGTTGTAGATCACAATATCAAGTTGCATATTTTTTACAAAAATCTTCGTTTTTTTTTAAACAAGCAATTTCTTCATTTTCCGCGATGTTTCCCATATTTCTTTTTATAAACGCAGGTTTAGATAAGACCGGGATTGTGTGATCAGACGACAGTACCAGGTAGGATGTTTTCAAGTGAAAATTAAAAAATAATGTTAATGAAATAGATAAAATTATTAATTATGTGAAGGAATAAAACAAATTAAACAGGCACCAAAACAAGAGATGATGCAGAATGCACGGTGTGAAATGTGACAAATTTCCCTTTGTCACAACTTTTTACCTGCGTATCTTTTCTTAAATTTCGGAAAAACACGGTATAATAGGTGTTCAGAAAAAGGTACTCATAGGTTTGAAAACAAAAAGTTACTCTCTTTTTACATGTTTACAAATTAAACAAGCATCAAAATAAGAGATGATGCAGAATGCACGGTGTGAAATGTGACAAATTTCCCTTTTCATAACATTTCATCTTTTTTTACATTTCAGAAAATAACGTATAATTGGTGTTCAGAAAAAGGTACTCATAGGTATGAAAACCAAAAGTTTCTTTCTTTTTACATGTGACATCAGTTGTTGATGAAATTAGATACAAATAATGCAAAAAAAAGGCTTTTTGTTATAGCAATGTTCTATTTTACAGAAGACAGCCATGCAGCCGTCTAGCCCACAAAAAGTTGTTTACACTACGAATCCACCAATAGTAGAAACCAAGGAGGAGCAGCCAAAGTATCGAGACAAAGAAGTGAGGATTGGAGTACCTGCCATGCCGATGCCCGCAGCCATCGTCTGTTGTATTCTTAATTTTCTAATACCAGGTTTCGGTAAGTTATTTTTGATTACTCATTTTAAAGGTACATTTTTTCGTAACTAGCATAGTAACTTCAGCTCGGATAACTATAGAATGCGTATGAATGAAAACAACATGTTGCTGGAATTTGTGCCTCAGTGTGTTACTCGTAAAGCAAAAGGGGTCCTCCAGGAACGTTGCAAGCAATGGACTGTAATTTGGTTGTAGAATGAACATTCTACCTTAGTGTACAGTAATGTCTGTGACTGACCTGCCTCCGATTCGATAATTATTTCTTTCAAATATGTAATGGATAATTCCCTTTTACTTGACAGGTCACATGACTTAACACTTTCCTGTTCAATCCCTGGTTTTTACGTCCCCATGATTTTATACTTGAGAAAACATTGTAGAAAAAGAAGAAATTGCTTGTAACAAGAGAGATGGTTATTTTTCAAATTAAACCCACTTAGAATTTTCGTCTGCAAAACCTTTGAATTTGGACAGGTCTAAAAATCTGGAAAACAGGAAAGGGTTAATAATTGAGACGGTAAAAACGTAATTATTCGTTTATTCAACCTGCTGTAACGATGTTTTTTTTTTTTTCTAAAATCGACGTCATTTCACATAACAAAGATCTATTAGTAACTTGGTATCGTTAGTGTTCTTCCTACCATTGCCATGCTTCTGAAGAAACGAGCTATTTCAAATTTTGAAAGGTAGTCGTTACCTTTAATCAAAGTTACATCACTGATTCTTTTTTATATTACTTTAAAGTAAATGGCAAAAATACAATTTTTCATTTTCTGCAATATTTTGACTAAAGCACAATTTCTGGACGAATTTTTAAAGAAAGAAGTATCGATACCACATAATCCCGAATGAAAATCCTTTTGGACAAATGAAGACATGTTAAAAAATTATTTATATAGAATAATTTTAAACTGGAAATATTCTCAACAAAACAGAATATTACACACTTCGTTACATTGGTAGAAGGAGCACTTCAAGATTTATTTTAGCTCGGAGGTATCGCTATAGTTTGAGAAGGGTCGCCGGCTGCGTCCAAACTTTATCACAGTTTTCGTTATCGATCTAAATTTGATTTACCTCTTCACTATCACAAGAGAAATCAATATCATCAAGGTAGATAACTCCAAATTCAATTGGTAAATTGTCAATTTTCATTCACATAAATTGTCTTTTTGTGCACCAACTTTCGAATTGGACAAGCTGAAATGATATTATTGACATTTAAGAGTAGATGTAGCGATTTCCTTTTCAGGTACGATTTGTGCTGGGTTTTCCTCGTTTTGCTGTTCCAGAAACGAAGACATAGAGATCGGAAATCGTTGGCTGAGCTGTTTAATTGGCTTGGGTATAGGCTCTGCCCAACTCATTAGCTTTGTACTGTGTTCAGTTGGAGTTGGATGGTTTTGGAGTTGTGCATGGGGTGTCCTCTTTATCGCCATGAGCTGTGAGTCGACTTTTGAATTACCTTTTATTGCGGCTCTTAAACTGAATTTTGTGAAGATTTCATATGTCAAGAGTATCTACTTTTCAGATAGTTATAGGCGTCATGTTCACAGCAAATGTTCTATCTTTGTGTTAAATCTACCAAATTCACTATAAATTTAATTCAATGTACTATATTCCCCATACCCTACTCCAAAACATCGTAATACGTCGGATGAGGTCATTGATCTATGTATAATGCTAATAACGACTGTGTTGCTAGCAGAAGCCAATAGTGTACTTCACATGTCGCGGAAGCCACAAAAAGAGCAATGTTCGGTGCAATCGACAGATGACGTATTAACTCGGTGAATCCTATTTCAATTCTTATTTTTACTTCGTTGAATAATATTGCGTCTCGTAACGCGAAATATTGTGCTTCTTTTCTTTTTTTCTTTTTTTAAGGTTATGAACAGTCACTTCGGTTACAAAATCAGTTTAACCACCTTCTTTCAATTGCCTGGAAGCATTAGAGTAAGAGATTTGTAAACTAAGAGCAAAATTCCTTGCATAAACAGTGCAAGAGACGTTTTAAATAATGATAATGCAACTGATAAATAATGCATTTATTATACTATTGATAAACATGATAATTATCATAGGTTAATCAAACCAATAACCATGACAGGGTGATATAAAAAATGAATGGTGTATTGAAGGCTGGTTAAAATTAGAATTAGATACCCAATCAAATTATTTCTCAAAATTTAAATCTAAACACACATGTCCAATCAAAATACAGTTAAATCTGGGTTCAGCAGCCACCGACGGGAAGTTGTGAAACTGGCTGCTGTATACAGATTGGCTAATGTCCACAGTTCTCCCTTTTCGATGTAGAATTTCATTTCAAGGTGAATTCAATGTCTTAATTCAAAATGAGTTCACTTAATCATATTCTTCACTAACCATCAATGTAAAGTAAGAAATAAACAAATGTGTATAATGGTGATTAACATTTTTAGGCCTGAAAAAGAAGAAAACATATATTTTCCTTTTTACTGTAAGTCTGAAAAAAGTGTACTTTTTGATCCATCCTTGTATGTACCAGGGGGTGGCTTTGAACAACTACAGATTAATTTCGGACATTGAAAACATTGTAGTTAATTTTCGGTAAAGAAACGAGAAAAATGAGTATAGTGGTAACAAATTTGTAATTTTGGACTTATTTTTCCGATATTGTTTAGGAGGGGTGATTGACAAGTCCGTGGCCCAAGGAAGGAAGAAGATGTTAAGCTTAAATATTTTTAGTGTTTTTTTTTAATTATATGACTTCACCTGGCAAGCTTACAAATTTTGCCCAACACCGTTGAAGCATTTACATATCATCCCTGTAGAAGGTAGCACCTGGAGCCACAAAAATTCGCCAACGCCTTGTTTGGCGTAATCATCAATGAGAAAATGGCGACCACTTAGTTCTACACTTAGTTCTCCACATCGTGGAGAATTGGTAATAGTCATAGGCTGCTAAATATGGTTGATGCGCAACAAGTGTGAAACCACGTTCTTAAATAGTATACATGGCAACAGTGGACTTGTGTGCTGGAGCACTGTCCTGCTGGAAGAGCACACCTAATGTTAGACCGGCACCGCCGTTAACTTTAACAAAGCTCACAGGAAATGCATCACAAAATGGCTGATGGGCATTCTATGACGTGTACCCAAACATTGAATCTGATTGACTGAACGATTGTTTGTAAACATATGGTGGAAGGGGGAAGCGGAGTTCCTCATATTTTTTACATGAAAAGCATGACATTCCAAGATTTTTCTCGCAAACAATTTCAAATGTTAATGTGAGAAATGCTTTAACATCAAAATGTAGTACTTAAAAATGGCAGAAGTACGATGTTTCTCGTATTGAATGAAAATGCCGCGGTGTGTCCAAATTTGTCAACAAAGTTAGTTGCGCATACGGAAGCCTCGTTTTCAATTTAAGTAAGGTGCCGGGCTTCCCGTGTATGTACCGAAAAATTAGTGTATACCTGTCGGCTTTGGTACCAGTCTAACCTAATGCATTTTCTGGTTGATTTTTTTTCACAAAATTGACTCATTGAAACAGCATAATACCTCGCAGTTACAGTGTGGCCTTTTTCAATACTCAAAAATAGAAAACATTTCGCATCCCAGAAAACTACTGCAATCAAATTCCAAGTTGATGATTTTGACCTAGCATTTTTTCGAGGTGTGAGTCCTGTGTGTTCCACTGTTTTGACTTCTGTTTTGTCAATGTTTTGTCGAAGTGCTCCGAGAATTGGTTCCTCTTCCTCACTTGTGTTTAACCTGTCAAAATTTGTAAAGCCCGTTTTCAAAAATAGACCTCATAGACAGGTTAATAGCATTTTGTGTGAAGGGATAAGTCTAAGCGGTTGTTGCATCCAATAAAAAGTGTGTTACTTGTTTTCTATGACAAATCTACGTTGTATTCGACACCACTATAGATATACACTGGCAAATGATATATTTTAGTTTCGTCTATCAAGATTTAAGCGTTTTGATTGGTTGATTATTTTTCTTAATTCCATAGACAGAGTTTAAGCACGACACAAGCGCACAAAGAAGTCTCAAAACTATTAAAATGTTTGCTTCGTTTTGCTAGATAACATTACATTATAAGATATGAGAAGACTTTTTTTTTTCATTTTCATTAAATATTGACCTAACCCTAATCACATTAACCCATTCAAACTCAAGCCCTCCTTTTTACGCCCCTCAAGAAAAAAGCTTTGGAAAACATTGTGGAAATGAAGAAATTGCTTGTATCAAGCAATTTCTTCATTATCCACAATGTTTTCTACCCCAAAATACTGGCAAATTTAAAATTCCATCAAATTTAAATTGTCGTCTGCAGCTTCTTTCAATTTGGACCAGTCTAAAATTTTCTTGTGTTGGAATGGGTTAATATAAGAACCCCTTATTCATACAGTGTGGTTAAATTTTTAGGGCCATACCTTTTTGAAAACAAACCATTTTTTTGCATTTCTTTTAAAAAACTAATCAAGATTTTTTACCCATTCCAACTTAATCGCTCCCTTTTACACTTCTATTGTAAAACATTATGGAAAACGAAAAAAAAATGCTTCGACAGTGTGGCTGAGGTATCAAACGTCGAACTTCAGCAAAATAAGTCAAGAACATTGAAGGAAAAATAAAGCGTTAGTTGGGGACCAAAACTTCTTAACTACAGCTCCAATAAGATGTCAACAAACCAGAAAAAAACAAACAACCGCGCTAAACGTAAACGTCGGAGTTGAAAGGTCTTTTCCAGTTTAAATGAATGATTTGATAGGTCAACCGAGTTTTAATAAGTTTTAATTGACAGCGTCGATCCACCTCGACGACACGAAAGAGAAGACGAAAGATTTTTCCCTTAATAATCACGCTAGGAGCGTTGATTTCGCATTACTTTAATGAATAACGCGTTTGGATCACCCTCTAAAAATCAAACACAACTTTTGAAGTTGTTATTGTAGGGTTGAAGTCGACATATTTAATGAATATGTATGTCCAGATATGCGTTGTATTTTCATTTACTCATTTAATGCATGCCATTTCACAAATGTGTGGCATGTTCGTGTACTTGCATGTGTTTGTGATGTTGTTGTTTTGTCACATGCTTGATGTTTTTCGAAAGCTTTATTGTAAATAAGTTCACCATGCTGTTGTTGTTTTACCTATTACCAGACGGCAAAAAAAAATTTAGACTGGTCGAAAGGAGTTGCAGACGACATTTTAAAGTTTATTGATTTTTTCCAACTTTATGGATAGAAATCATTGTGTAAAGTGAAGAAATTGCCTGTCAAAAAGCGTCACTGTGTGGGAATGGGTTTATATTTTTGATGATGAATTAATAATCCTTCGTTAAATAAAGATCATTATTATTACTGGTCACGTGGTACCTATTTCAGCTCAGGAATGGTAGTAAGCTAGACAGGGTGGACAGATATTGCAGTCGATAGATGGTCTCAGACATGTTGAGCTGCATTTAACCCATTCCCACACAATGAAAATTTAGACCAGTCTAAATTCAAAGAAGATGCAGACAACAATTTTAAGTTGATAAAATCTTTAAAGTCTTTGTCTTTTGGGGCAGAAAACATTGTGGAATATGAAGAAATTGCTTGTTCCAAGCAATTTCTTCATTCTCCACAAGGTTTTCGAAAGCTTTAATATTGAGGGGTGTTTAAAAGCGTCATTAAGTGGGAATGGGTTAAGCCTCTAGACATAGCTGGACATTCGATTTTTATAAAGCTGCAGGCTGTTGGTATATTCGTCAATATTTTGTCAGCCCGATTAGCTCAGTTCGTAGAGCATTTGACTTCAAACCTCAAGATCACGGGTTCGGGCCCTGGGCTGACCATGTCAACTAACAAACTATTTGTCTTTCGGATGAGACGTTAAACCGAGGCCCCGTGTGACGATGCTATCCACCGAGCACGTTAAAGAACCAGGCGAAGCTCTCAGCAGTTTTGTCTTGTTTCCTTGCACTATCCTCCGTAACAAGTAACCGTCTTCTGCCGTCGTCATATGGACATGTGCTACGATAGAGACGATATATAAACGAAAATACACATTCGTCAATGACTTTTACCCTGTGTGGAAAAACATTTTGCCCATCAAAATGAAATAAATACCTTTACCGTCGGCGGAGATTCTAAAAGCCCGTTGACGAATCAAGTATTCTTCGTTGTGTCATTTTATGCGATACAGGTTTGTTTTTCCCTTCAATTTTTACCAATCTACACCAGGACTCAGCTCCTACCAAATCACGGAAACGGATGAGAAACGCGTCGTTGTAGATCGCCATACCCGTGAAACTATATATCAGTTAAGTTCGCAATAAGTCTGGGTTTGTTACTGGATAGAAACGGGATCTAGTAATTGACAAATCGCGAAAGTCAATCAAAGAATCAATCTACCAATCGAATCATTCATTTACACCACAAATGAACTTCAAACTCCGGTATTGGCTGACATTTTTTTAGAAAACTCTTGCTGAACAGTTGGTTTAGAGACTTTTATAAGCTGTAGTTACGACATTTAGGTAGCCAAAAGAAATTTACTTTTTGTTACATGTTACTTGCCATTCACTTCGCATAAAAATGATCATAGATGTCGAAACGGATCTTCCTGCTTGTATTCAGTGGGAGGGACCAGAGGAGGAAATGGTCGGCGATCGGCTAATTCAACGTTTAATGATTATTTGGCTGTTATGTCAGCTCTATGAAAACTGTTAATTTTATTGATATTCCTACGTCAGTGGTATTTGCGAGACAAGGCTCATGCGGATGGCAACTTTAGAGAGAATGGAATGTATAGCACATATCAAAGACTTTAAATTAGATGAACTTGTCTGGAAAACGCTGCAAAATGCAATCACCCAGTCTAGTCAACTACAGTTCCTTAGGACTGGACAGTCAGACTGCTTGGTATCGATCGAGATTTCGATCCATTGTTTTGACCCATTCCCACACAATGGCCCCTTTTGACGCCCGCCACAAAACAAGTGGGAAAAGATGTTGTAAAATGAAAAAAAATTGCTTGTAATGAGCAAGCTCTTCATTTTCCACAATGTTTTCTGTCGAGAAAATTGAAAAATCTCAACTTTCATTACTATCTCCTTTGAATTGTCGCCTGCAACTCCTTTCAATTTTGACCTGTTTAATATGTTGCCGTCTGGTACGGGGTTACTCAATTCAAATGAACAGAACATCCGACAGTGAAACTAAGGAACCCATCTAAACTTTTTGCACCCCAAGTATTTTTCTATCCTGTTTTATCCGGAATTATTGACCCAACAAAGTTTCAATCGTTGCTCTGCTCTACCCTTTTTCAACTCATTCGTTTTCTTTTTGTACGTGTTTTTGTTCGTTCGTTTGTTTCTTGGTGTTGTTCGTTTTGCTTTTTGCAAACAAATTTTGTAATGTGAACACCTTTTAGACTCGTGGCATATATTATAATGTATTAACCCAAGTTAAAGAACCCTGTCCCGTTTTTTTATTTTATTTTTTTTTTAGACTAGTCCACATTGAAAGAGGATGTAGACAAAAATGTAAATTTGATACAATTTTAAATGAAACCATCATATCGATGGTTCAGCGCGAAACAATTGTAACTGCCTTTATGTTTATAGGCAGTTACAACTGTTTCACGCTGAACCAACGATATGTGGTAGAAAATATTGCAAAAAGGGAAAAATTGCTTGTTTCAAGCAATTTCTCCTCTTTCAACAATGTTTTCATAAGTGTAAAATCACAGGAACTTAAAACCCCGGGTTTGTTCAGAAACGTGTTAAGATATAATCACAATCTTAAAGATAGTGCTTTTCAAAGATACAGTAATATTTGTTTTTAAATTGAAGACCTGCCTATTGTTTTTCTTCAAAAGGTATTACGCCGCCGTCATAGCTCAGTTGGTAGCGCATCATACTCATAATCTTCAAGCATGGGGTATCATGGGTTCGATTCCCGGCGGCGGCACATATCCTTTCCGATATTTATCTCTCACCAATTGGTCGATAATCGTAAACCAAAGTGGGATAGCAGCAGGAGGCTAGGAAAGGATGTAGTGGTAGTACTGGTGTGAGGAATACCGGGAAACCACTGTTAAGTGCGTTAACAGGTTTCGAGTTTGGCCATTTTTATTCTTGAACTGTTTCCGATGTCGACAGTGTTTTCCGTGTATGGCCGAGATGATTACGATCATTAATGAATTGCATAAAACATCCTTTTGGTAGACTCCGTCTGTCAATTTGTAGTCTGTCCGCTCGGATTTTCTATCTTTTTACCCGCTTCTCTACTATGTAAATTACTGGTACATACTTTTTATCTTTATCTCTTTAATTCAAATTGTGCAAAGTAGCTTTCTTCATTTATCTTTCGCTATAAGTATTGTAACTTCAAACTTCACTTAGAGTAATAAGTAACCGATCGCCACTGGCCAATCAAAACATTCATTTAGACCGGAAGTGAATGGTGACCTCCAACATTCATGTCAAGCATATTACTTAGTGACTCACGTGTCCTAATCACAGCTTATTCAAGCTGTAGTATCGACGCTTATGTCGCAATACTATGATAATGTCCTGTCATGCATTTTGCGGATTGATATCTCAATCAAGCATCATGTAGGTGGTCAGTAGCGGGGCCAGTGATATGCAAATTATACATGTAGATGTACAGTTCAAAGAAGGTTATCAAAGTGCAGTTTTGTCTGTACCTGTATCTTTTGACTCCACAGTAAGGTACTTTATATATTGTGAATCCGTTTCAGACGAATACTACCACAACAGACGGATAGCTCCGGACGGTGGTTACGTGGATCGGCCAGGACAAAACAACACAGTTATCGTGACGCAACAACCCACACTAGTCTATAATGGACAGCCAGACTATCCATATGCACACTCGACAGTCCCTCCTACAGAATGTAAACAACCAATCCCACAACAAGATGTAGTCACAGTCCCGCCTCCACCAGCTTCATACGATGTGTGACAGTTTAATGCACAAAAATATGTGCGTCGAGATATTTTTAGACCCAATAACAACCACACCAAACAACAACAACCAAAAATCCCCTCATATAGAATAACTTTTTTTTCAATAAAAACTGTGAGTTTCAAGAGTTGTTGAGAAAGTTACAGCGTTTCCCAGACAATCTGCTTTTTTCTTTTGAGACTTATAATATTAACGGGTCCCTGACCACGCCCACTGATCCCAGACAAGGCAGTTTGACTGAGATATCAAACGACGTTAGTTTGCAATATATCATCAGAGACAAATATCAATTAGCGAATCGTTGGCTTGAAACCTAAAAGCCATAACTTCAACTTGTAGCTACGGCGATTAACAGCATAACAAACAAAATTTAACGTAAATGTCGGAGTTCAAAGTTTATTTCCAGTCTAAATGAATCAATTGATTTTCGATTGTCTTTTCAAGTGACAAAGGTGATTCGTCAATTTAGAGGAGAAGATTTTTAAAAGTTTTCCTTCTTTTTTTCTATGTTAAAATTGGGTGCTCCAGGGCGGAGCCCAAATGCGAGCCAAAGGGTACCACAAGAACAAGCAGATTCACTTGGAACCAGTACATATCAAATATTTATACTCTAGGCATTCTCATTTCACAATAGAGGATTTTTTAATGTTTCCTTCTATGCTTCAATATTAAATAGGTTGCACCCGGGCGCAGCCCAGATATGACCTAAAGGGCATCAAATTTGATATGATCTTTACGAAATATCAAAGCTTTTGGTCTTATGGTTTCTGAGAAGTTTTTATTTTTTTTAGATATTTCATTATTTCCCCCGGTTTTTGTTGCCATGGCAATCAGAGTTAGATGTTGATTTCATTTATGAAGAGCATCACCAAAGGAACATCCCTGCCAAGTTTCATCAAGATTGACCAACTGGTTTAAGAGGAGAAGATGTTCAAATAAATTTTTGACAGACGCACGGCGACTGGCGACAACGACGCCGACGAAGACACCGGACGCCGGACATTGAGCGATCATAATAGCTCACCTCGAGCACTTCCTGCCCAGACGAGATAATAGAAAAGAAGACTTTATTTACATTAGCGCCAGGTATAAAATATTTAGAACCCCGTTCTACTGGGAATGGATCGGCATGTAGAAAGCCAATGTCACTCAAAAGCAAAACCATATATTTAATCGATCTCTTGGGTCTCTGTCTTTTTCTCTCCTGTCTAAAGGTTATTGGCAATCTGGTCCTTTCTGTTATGTCGGCACCTACTTGTTTTAATTGCTATCAAGTCGGATTTGACTACAAAGATAACTACTAAAGATCTGTCGATACGCCGCCAGTACAGCGCCGTGTAATTCATGCAATTAAAAAAAAACAAAAAAAAAAAAAACCAAACAAAAAAACATGGTTATCCTGCGTAAGAAACAAAGAGGTGTCTTATGCCATTAGTTGACGATACCCGTAGTCATTAAAATGTCGTTTGATAATTCGTCTCTGTTTGAGTGCCGATAAAATTTGGTGTGGATAGCAATCTGACCAAAGCCAAGTCACACTGTTAGTGGCAAAGATTCCGATCAGGCTTAAACATACTTTTGGAAATTCTCATGGTTAATAGTAAGGCGGTTAAGGCCCAAGATGACTAAAATGCTCTATTCCGGAAGCAAGCGCCAAAATTTGCATTTACCTTATTTAATATTCCTAGATTAAGATCCACGAGATCAAACACTGGGATCCTAATAAAAATGGAGTTCATAGAGGGGTACCCTATTTTCAAAGCATATGTAGGGGATTGAATCGCGAATATTATGGGCAAATTGAGTTATTTACATTCAATATGAATGTACTAATTAAATATCGAACTAGAATTTGTCTTTTACGGTGAATATGTTCGAAATAATTTTTTTTCATGAAAAAATAAATAACTGTGACGGTTTAAAAAGAGTATTTGAAAATGGCATTTTTAATTTTTCATATATTTCAATTGAAATGATATTCTTTTATTGAATATACAAAATGTATATCAAATACAGGAGTGTTATATTTAACTCTACACTTTCATTAAACATTTGATAAACCGCTACATGCATAAAGAAGACTCCTGACATTGCACCGTTGAAATCATCATCAGTAAAATGATTATTATATGTCAAATACAGGACTATTATATTTAACTCTACACTTTCATTTAACATTTGATAAACCGCTACATGCATAAAGAAGACTCCTGACATTGCACCATTGAAATCATCATCAGTAAAATGATTTAGCTTGTTCCTAAAAATTGAATATCCATATTATCCTAAGTGAGGTAATAATAGATAAAAAAAATGTTTTTAACACGTGCAGCTTGTCACACAAATATAGACCATGTTGGAATTATAAAAAGTATAGAATTTGTAAGGCTTTGAAGCACACGAAGTTCATTTACCTAATGAGTTTGGAAACTTTTACCTATCATCTTGTCTCTTTTTCTTTTTACGAAGTTCCTTGATGTCTCTTTCCGGATAACGGGTGTCGTTTATACTCGAATGTATTGGTACACCATCTCAATATTTTGAGAATACACGCATTAAGTTTTTAATTAACAAGACAACAAGTTCAAACTGGTTCAGGCTCAAATTAACAGATCTTGTGTACCTAGTTTAACTCTACTTTAACCCATTCCCACACAGCAAAATTTTAGACTGGTCCAAATTGAAAGAAGCTGCAGACGACAATTTCAAGTTGATGGAATCTGAACATTTTTCATCTTTTTGGATAGAAAACATTGTGGATAATGAAGAAATTGCTTGATACAAGCAATTTCTTCATTTTCCTCAATGTTTTCCAAGGCTTTACTCTTGGGATGTGTAAAAAGGAGGGATTGAGTTGGAATGGGTTAAGACAATATTTCAGTTGGTGCGCCCAATCAAAGTAACCTATCATGACCCACACCAGATCAATCTCAATGTGTCTTCATTGTCATTCTAAAAAACTCGTAACTACAGCTTGGGTCAAGCTGTTTTAGAATGACACCGACGATATAGTACAAGCTACCAGTCGATCGACTAACTCTTTAGTAGCATTAGTCCAGTATTTAGATAGAATTGGTTTATGCCCCGGTGGCTTTTCCCGATGACTTTTTGGCTCGACCTTTCAAAGAATGGGGAAGGGGTTATTCCAGTCAGCCGGATGTCAGCGTCGGAAAATGCTTTGGTTTTAGGTTAACTTTCAAATCTTATATCTCTGTTTCTACCAATACTATTACTACGAAGCTTTTCACTTGCCTACGAGACCTTCATTCTCTATGCAAAGAAACGTTACACTGACATTCGTTTTAATGAAACTTTGACCCTTTTCGACTTAAAAGGTCTTGGTAAAATTTTAACGTGTAACTGTCATATCTCTATTGCACCTCTATTCTTGCTTGTGCTATTGCTCCTAAACTTTGGATATACTTGTTGTTACTATAGTTTAATTCCACAAGAAAATATTCTTTTACTCTGACATTCATTTATTTGAATTTGGACCCTGTTTGAATTTAGATTTTTTTAACCATAATATCACCCATAGGAAAATATTCTTTATACTTACATTCATTTATCGGAATTCTGAACCCGTTTTCAATTAATGTTTTTTTTGTGTTTTTTTTGTGTTTTTTTGTCAGAAAATTATTCGCTGAGCCAAATTAACAACCAATAATTTTAATTGTAACACTACGTGTTGTCGACTGGGAAACTTGGCAATGCAATTGAGAAGACTTTCAAGACAGTTAATGGGAAATTTTGCAACGACTCTGTATTTAAAACAGTATTAACTCGTTATAATACATGTATGTTTTGCATCGGGTTATGTTTCCTTTTATCAATATTTCAATTTTATTCCATAATTCTGTTATTTGAGTGCTCTCTGGACATCATTGGTACTAGGTCTCTGCTCTGACATAAAAACATTTATCATCAAAACACCTCACATGTACTAGCATCAGATCTCTCAGATGCATTGTCCTAAAACATGGCCGTTTGGCAAAAAGCTCTTGTAGGGTTTAACCCATTCCAACTCAATCCCTCCTTTTTAACGCCCCTCAAGAAAAAAAACTTTGGAAAACATTGTGGTAAATGAAGAAATTGCTTGTATCAAGCAATTTCTTCATTATCCACAATCTTTTCTATCCAAAAAGACAAAAAAAAAAAAAATCAAAATTCCATCAACTTGAAATTGTCGTCTGCAGCTTCTTTCAATTTGGACCAGTCTAAAATTTTGCTGTGTTGGAATGGGTTAATGACTGTATACGGTCAAAAAGATATCAGTTATACCGTGGCGGTCAGCGCACGTAACTATGCCCTCCCATCATTTCCCACACAAATACAACAACAACAAGCCAACATATTCTCATCCCATTCCAGTGCACTATTTATCCTTTACCCAGTGATGAGAGGCAAATGGCGTATGTATTTTCTTTCCGACATTTGTCCCTCACCAATGGGTGGATAATCGTAAACCTAAGTGGGATAGCAGCTGGAGGCTATAGAAAGAATGTATAGGTAGTACTGTTCTGAGAAATACCAGGAATCCATTGTTAAGTGCTCCAGCCGCCGCGACTGAAATACTGTTAAAAGTGGCGTTAAACCCAAACCAATCAACCTATCAATCAATTAATTGAACGAATTAAGATATGCATGTATTTTGAAAAGTTGCAAGTTTCATTTTGACATTTAGAACAATTTGAAACAAAAGAGACTGTAGGACTAATGGGGTAGAGATTCGATTGAAGCATCGAAATATTTTCCAGCAGAAGACTACACTGGCGATGATTTTTTGTTATAAAACGAATAAAACGCTTAAGTATTAGAATGAATTATCATTTAAACAAGAAATTAAGGGCCACCTATTCACGAAATTGATGTAAAAATGTTAATTTCTAATAAGAGAATAAGATAAGTCGAACATACAAACATTCTTGCTGGATATCAACTAAAGTTTTAAGTGCCCCACGATAGTAGCTAAAATAATATTTTCTTTCAACAGAGTTGAGACTCGGGTGATTGTGTGGCGTTTGAAACACAGACAGTCTATTATATTTTTGTGTTTTTAGCCTGAGATTGCGTAAGCAATCTGAGGCTAAAGTTACTATGCTTAAATTTCAAACCCATGCAGAGTTTAATGTGAAAACATAATGTAAAAACATCTACCGCAATCAATATGATCTACTGTCGCTTGAAAATTAATACGCCCGATTGAGGCGAGAAGGACGAAGGCGAGATATAACTCATTGAAAGCTGCCGGCTTGATGTACAGTACTTTCGTGTGAGTGTTCTGAATTTGGCAAAATTATCAAAACTTGACGAGTGAATGGAAAGAAAGAAAGGAGATATATAATATATTGGAAATTATTAAACATGTATAATCATATCATAATGTCAAGAAAAAATAAGGTGTTTGTTTCATACCAAAATAATATTACTTATTCTAGACTTACCATGTTAAAACGGTCCGGTTAGACGAAGTTGCTGTATAAAGCTGATAAGCGAAGCTGTTGGTTTTTCGCTCGATTGGAATACATGTTTTTTGTTTAACAAATTAATTGGATCATATTCGCACTGTCTGAAAACAGTTTGGTCGTGCTCGGACTTTGTGTCTATATATTTTTACCTCCGAATTCTACCCAAAGGATGCTACGTCTACATACCGCTTTTGAGAGGTGCACATAATCATGTTAACCTGGTAAACGACCGCCCGCCCTCTCTCACTCTCTTTACCTGGAGATTATAAAGCGCATATTTACATAACGAAATTGGTCTGTGCGGTAGAATACTCACATCGCACGCAAGAGCCTCCTAGTTCGAACCTGGCTACACGCTCCTTTCCCCCATCTCTCTCACTCTTTAGCTCTCTCTCGCTAGCTCCACTAGCTGAAAGCCAACGAGATTTGTCGTGATGTGGTGTCCGTCGTCCGTCCGTCCGTCCATAAACTTTTACTGTAAAAATCTTCGTCTCAGAAAGTACTGAACATGATTAACCAAACTCAACCAAAATTCACAGGAAGGATCCTTGGGTGACCCTTATCAGATCCCTACAAAGCATTTTGATCGGCAGAAAAATATGTAACGATATATACTGTAATTATATCGTTACAATACCTCAACGGGATGAATTTTTTTTTCGGGCAGGTTGTGTCCCCTAGCGCACTAATTGGCAGATCTGCGCATAATCGACAGTAGATTTGGGTAGAAAGTGGCACCTCCGATAATCCGACCATCAATTTTTTTCTGCCCAGATTATATATCTCCTGTATACATATCTCAGGCTTTCGGCGCTTTCAGTGCTTTCAGCGCTTTGATTTAAGTTGAAATGCGGAGCAATTCCAACTTAGATTTAACAAAACCGCAAAATGAACACAATGCAATTTCATGTCAGGGTTGTTGATAACACATATTACGTGATTACACCTCGGGTTACTTCTCATCTCAATTCCCCCCCCCCCCGACAATCAGTTAGTTGTAGCCGAAGACAGCAATATGGCACATGTAAAGGATGATATAAAAATTTGTTTAGAGACTTCTAAACATGCTTTAGTTTGCTTTAAATTATTGAAAAATAAGGTAATAGTCAGCGCAGTAATTTGTTTCTTTTTGTGATTCGCCGTCCCGTGTTTGGTAATCGCGTGATCTCAAGTGACATGCGGTAGTCATGTGACCATAGATAGGCAATGTTTACAAATATGGCTCAGGTCGCAAATGCATTTTTACAATAATCGTGCCGCCCATTGATTATTGTGATTTACAGCGTTTACTCAATAAAAATCAAAGGACTGAAAGTACTGAGAAGTTGGAATGCGCTGAGAGGGTCATAACTGTGGAATTCGGTTCAAATTCATTTATTACTTTCCAAGTAAGCCTCCCTCCTTTAAACTTAAACCAGCATTCCCATTCGAGTCCATATGTGCGTGAATAATCCACATACAGAAATCAAAAACTAGTATTGTCTTAACCCTTTCTCAGACAGTGACGGTTTCTACTTATTTACTAAATAATTACGCTTTATTATGTCGTTATTTACAAGTTTAAATCAAAAATAACACATCAAACCTTTAACAAGTATCATCTAGCTTTCAGCTTAGTCCTTTTTCTTAAAATTTTACGGTTCTAAGCCGAATAACGAATAAGGAAATCGCGAGACTACAGGCCGCCGAAGATAATTTGATACTATCTTCATTATATCATAGGAATTTTAGGAAAAGGGCAAAACTACCATGTGCAAACAATAACGTTAACGTCTTTTTTTTCTTTTGAATTTCACTCAGAACGCTTTAAATATTGTTTTTTCCTAAGTCTTAACCGGTATTTCAAATCGATCATCCTAAAAACAAGTTTCAACGCATTTACGCAAATTTCCACATATATTACGAAGTGGGTTTCGTCTGTCCGTAACACAGGAATTTCGGTAGTTGTTGTTGTAATTCATGATGCTGTTTTCTTAGGGTAGAAGGCTTAAATCGGAAGGATGAATGTCAAAGGAAAAGATGTCGATTTATTGATATTTAATTAAACATATGATATAGATTCACACAGAATAACATAAAACGTTCAACGATCACAAAGACAGATTTGAATAATTTTAGAAACACTAAGTCCAAATGTTCACCAAGAAGATTCTTATTTCATTTAAAATACAGAGTTGTACAGTTCTAGATTTAGTTGTTTACGTTATCTTACACAAAGTAATTCTACACAAAGTAATTCTAAGTCTGCTCTCAAGTTTCTGTGCGCCTATTTATATGTTCTTACAAGGAAATGAGTCCAAATGACTAAGCTTTAATAAAAACATATTATAGGAAATATAGATTATTTGACTACTAAACCATCAGGATTATAACACATGCTAAGTATGTGTGTTACCACAGCTGATTGCTATAATCCGTTGGCTTGTCTGTCAAACACCTTATATGCACAAAACACAAAAGAAGGTTTTAACACTTTTCTTTATACAGATTAATTCTTCTTCTCAAGAAATGAAATACATATTTGGTAATTAATAAAAATTCAACCCTTAGCTAGTGGCACAATAACTTCCCTGGTCTTCAAAGACTTTGGACCCCAAAGTTATGTTTTTGGTTGTTTTGCAGTCCATTTTATACATCGATAGTCATATGTCACACCAGTTTTGTCCTCAAGATTTTTAAGTATATCATTTGTTTTTTTACAGGGTTCTGGAAAATAACCATGAACGGGGGGTTCGGTTCTGCAGTTTAATGTCAAATGGTTATTTTTCTTGCACAACTGACATTTGCGATCGTTCGCTAAACACTTATTTTTATCTGCATGGGAAGCCAATCCACAACGATAGCATAATTTACGAGGTCCCTTTTTGTTCACTTCTTTAAGGATTAAATCGAACTCTTGTGTAGCTTCACACATAATCGTGAATAATTTCTGTCGGCCATCACCAACAAGCCTTAAGTATTCATACAGCTTAGTCAGCTGTTCATTAAGGCTGTCAATGGTTTCTTCAGCATTTACACTGGCCAATTCCAATGATTCTTTCTCTGAAGACAGGTCTTTGAGTGTGTCACTAAGTGTGGAATTTCCATCCTTTAGTGTTTCATTCTCAACCTGCAACCGCTTGATGGTCGAATTTGACTCATTCACGCATTCAGTAAGTGAATTAACTTTCGATTCAAGAGTCTCAATTTCAACTTTTAAATGTTCATTGTTGGGGATTAATTGAATTCTGTCTTCATTCAGGGATTTTGATGAAAGCTTATCAAATTTGTCTTCAACACAAGATAGTTTGTTAGAAAGATTTTCAATACATTTTGCAAGGTCTGCGCTAGCACTACTAATTTTTGTTTCTGTTTGAGCTTTTGAATTTGAGAAGCGACACAATGAAGCATAATGTCCATACCTTTTACAGGAGTAGCACTTCCTACCTTGAGCTGGGCACACATGAAGTTCCATGAAAGAGTTTCCACACTTAAAGCAAGTTCTCCGAAATCCATTTAAGTCCTTATTATTCACATAGTTCCAATATGTCGTAGGGGAAAAGTAATTTAACTCGCTTTGGTATTGCTGCGGAGGTAACCGGGAGAACGGTACCGCGGAATTCTGCACCATTTTATTACGAAGTGGGTTTCGTCTGTCCGTAACACAGGAATTTCGGTAGTTGTTGTTGTAATTCATGATGCTGTTTTCTTAGGGTAGAAGGCTTAAATCGGAAGGATGAATGTCAAAGGAAAAGATGTCGATTTATTGATATTTAATTAAACATATGATATAGATTCACACAGAATAACATAAAACGTTCAACGATCACAAAGACAGATTTGAATAATTTTAGAAACACTAAGTCCAAATGTTCACCAAGAAGATTCTTATTTCATTTAAAATACAGAGTTGTACAGTTCTAGATTTAGTTGTTTACGTTATCTTACACAAAGTAATTCTACACAAAGTAATTCTAAGTCTGCTCTCAAGTTTCTGTGCGCCTATTTATATGTTCTTACAAGGAAATGAGTCCAAATGACTAAGCTTTAATAAAAACATATTATAGGAAATATAGATTATTTGACTACTAAACCATCAGGATTATAACACATGCTAAGTATGTGTGTTACCACAGCTGATTGCTATAATCCGTTGGCTTGTCTGTCAAACACCTTATATGCACAAAACACAAAAGAAGGTTTTAACACTTTTCTTTATACAGATTAATTCTTCTTCTCAAGAAATGAAATACATATTTGGTAATTAATAAAAATTCAACCCTTAGCTAGTGGCACAATACATATACTCATAAACTTGAAGTAAAAATCTTCGTGAGTTTAGTATGATCATTACAGAATTGGCCGAGTTGATGGTCAAATAATCATCATCGAGGTCATTGATTTCTTATTGTAGAAGCTGTTATTCTCTGTTTTCAAGATTCTAAAAGGAGTTCATGTATTACAGTTGGTCAAAAGGAGAATATTATGCTTGAAAGTTCTAATTTTGCTGTGCGTGACACGAGCTTATTGCCCATTCCAACACGATAAAATTTTAGACCAGTCAAAATTCAAAGAAGTACTTGACGACAACTGAGAGTTAATGAAATCTTTAAAATTCTGGTCTTTTTGGACAGAAAACATTTTGGATAATGAAGAAATTGCTGGTAACAAGGAAATTCTTCATTTTCCACAATGTTTTCCAAAGCTTTCATAATGAGGGTCATTCAAAAGTCTCACTGTCTGGGAATGGGTTAAGACAATGCTAGTTTTTGATTTCTGTATGTGGATTTATGTTTATGTGCGTTATTCATGCACATATGTACACGAATGGAAATGCTGGTTTAAGTTTAAAGGAGGGTGGTTTACTCGGAAAGTAATAAATGAAATGAACCGAATTCCACAGCTATGACCTTTTCAGCGCATTCCAACTTCCCAGTACTTTCAGTCCTTTAATTTTGTCCGGTTTTACAAAACTATGTTGACTATTTCGGAACCTTTTTACCAGAACACATGCTTGGAACTCTTGGCTGTGATTCATTTTCTCATTGCTGCTGTAAACTTTGTTTGCGAAAGGCCACTACCTAATTAATGGAAGCTATAGATTAATTTTAAATTAGCTTTTCCTTCATTCAAGTCTCTGTGTATTTCACAAATCTGCGGTGATTCTTCAAAATGTTATAGCTTATCATATATCCTGTAGTTTTTTCAAATATCAATTCCCAGTGGATATTAAGTTCATTGCATCATCGAGTGTGACACGTGGTGTTTCCAAATATGTTGATTCAAACGGGTTTTTTTACATAATAGATCAAACGAAATTTATTTATCGTACTTATGATATGATATAAAGCTCAAACGGTTCAATGATTTGGAATTCTAACAAACGATAACTGAGTTGAAACCCTTTCCGAGCTCACCCCACAAAGGTTAACAAGTATTCTGCCATTCGGACGAGACAAATGTCGGAAAGGACATTTGCCGACTACTTACAGTTGAAGTGTCTTATGAACCCTTTCAGTTTGTCACCGGTCGAAGCCGGCGTCGTTTATGATCAGGAAAGGGAGAGATCACGTGACTTTGCTGGAAATAGTATTATATGTAATGGCTCATATTTTTCAAACGGGTATATCTACAGTAATTTGATACTTAGATCCGATACAATGATGTAAAATCGTAAGGAGGACAGGAGAATTCCTTGCTAATGACGTCCTTAAGTCATGAAATGGTATTAGCGTCATAGTTGTCGTTATTTGTTTGAATTCGACATTTACCGAAAGGGACTTTTTAAGCCTCCTTTTTCACGTTTTATCCTGTCCCCTGCCATCCTTTCACCTGTCTAATAAAGGGGGTACAATAAATTTGTTATCCCCCGCCATTTCGGCGAAGGGGATATAGTAATGGTCTCCGTCCGTCATTTCGTCCTTCCGTCACTGATCTTGTCCGGAGCATATCTCCTAAAGTATTTATATATAAATGCTATCAACTTGAAACTTCATAGGCGGATAGATCTCATTGAGGAGAAGTACAGTGCACAAGACTCACAACTCTTGCTTGCATAATTTTGGAGTTATTGCCTTTTGCCGTTTTTAAGACTTAGATTTTGTCCAGAGCATATCTCTGAAAGTATAATAGCTATTATCGAACTCATTGACAAGAAATGTAGTGCACAAGAAGCCTAAATCTTACTGGCTTCGGTTTACTATCAAGCTTTTACGGCGGGGGATAGCCATGTCCGACATGGCTCTTGTTGGTATTAGGTCACATGGTCACGTGATAAGCTTTATCATGTCACTTGATCACGTGACCGACCGAAACTATTTTTGCAGTAGTAGGGGTACTTTCTAAAGCTTACTATTAAACAATAAACGTATAAATATTCTGTTAAAAGTTATGTCCAAATAAAAACAAGAGGCCAATGAGGGCATGAGACGCTCTACTGGTTATCAAGTTTTCCGTTAAAGAAATCTGATATTTAAGGAAGTTAATTGCTCAAAGAAGAATGCATAAAGAAAAAAAGCCCCTTTGTCATTTTAAGCAACAGTCCTCAAGGCACCTTTTCCCATGTTTCATGACGGATCCACTCCATTTCCAAAAGAAAGTTACCTTATGACCCTACAATCATTCTGTGAATATTTCATCAGAATCTGACAATAATTGTGGACTTATCACATAAACAGGATTGTTTTGAATAAAACTCAATAAAGCCCCTTTTCCTGTGTTTTCTGATGGATCAATTTCATTCCAAAAGGAACTTTCCTTACAACCCGACAATTGTCCTGTGAAATTTAAAAGACAACTTGATAATGAATGTGATCTTCATCACATACACAAGATTGTTTTGAATGATAATCTGTAAGGCCCCTTTTCCTGTCTTTCGAATGCCACAATTATTCCATGCATCTTTGAAGAGAATCCAATAAAACTGTTGACTTTATTGTGTTAACAAAGATATTAAATTCAAGTTCTCATAAGGCCCCTTTTCCCGTGATATTTTACTGTTGGTTTTATAATTCTATGAAAGTAAAAAGTGAATCCGATGAAATATTGGGAATTCATTATGTTTACTAGAATATTTAAAAAAAATCATATGTCCCCTTTTTACATGATACTTGATGGATTGTACCCAGTTCTGAAAAGAACCATCTAAGTATTTGTACAATCATTCTGTGAAATTTTGAAGTGAATCCAGTGAAATCAAGGGACATCATTGTGTTAACCAGAATATTTAAGAGAGTTTTCTCATAAGGCCCCTTTTTATGTGACCCTTGCTATAGTCAGATCCACTGTCAAAATCAACAATTGGAATGATGGTACAATCAATCTGTTTAATCTGTGGAATTTATTGTGTTAATGAGTTTATAGTGAAATATTCATGGGGCCCCTTTTCTCATGATACTTTACAGAACAAACCAAATTTCAAAAGGAACAATTCTAATGAAGGTAGAATCATTCTTTAAAAGTTAAAGAGAATCAATGAAAACTGTGGACTGAATTGTGTCAAGAATTTTTGTAACTAAATTTTCATAAGGCCCTCTTTTCCGTTAAACTTAACAAATCAGACCCAATGTACAAAGGAACAATCCTAATGATAGTTTAAAGAAAATGATAAAGACTGAGGACTTTATTGTAATAATGATGTTTTGTAATAAATTTTTTATAAGGTCCCTTTTCTCGTGTAACTTAACCAATCAGACCTAATTAACAAAGGAACAATCCAAATGATGGTACAATCATTTTATTAAAGTTTGAAGAGATTCTGATAAAGACTGAGGGCATTGTTGTGTTTATGAGGATTTGGTAATAATTTTTCATACAGCCCCTTTTCCTATGATACTAGACAGATCAGGCCCAATTTGGAAAGAAACAATCCTTATGATGGTACAAACATTCTGTGAAAGTTTGAACAGAATCTGATGAAAACTGCAGACTTTATCTTGGTGTCAAATTTTTAAAATAAATTTTCAAAAGGCTCCTTTTCCTGTGATGCTTGAAGGATCAGGTCTCATGTCAGCCTCAACAATCGTAAATATTGTACAATGATTCTGTGAAGGTTTGAATAAAATCCAATGAAAGCTCTGGACTTGGTTACAAGGATTATAGATAAAATTCTCTAAAGGCCCCTTTTCCCATGATACTAGACAGATCACGCCTAATTTGAAAAGAAAGAATCCTCATGATGGAATAATCATTCTGTGAAAGTTTTAACAGAATCTGATGAAAACTGTTGACTTTATTGTGGTACAATGATTTTAAAATTAAATTTCATAATGCTCCTTTTCCTGTGATACTTGACGGATCAGGTCTAATGCAAACATCAACAATCATTATTATTGTACAATTATTCTGTGAATGTTTGAAGAAAATCCGATGAAAGCTCTGGACTTGGTAACAAGGATTTAAAAATGAAATTTTCATAAGGCCCCTTTTTCCTGTGCTTCTTGACAGTTCAAACCCTGTTATGAAAAGAATGATAGTTATGACCTTCCAATCATTCTGTGAAAGTTTCAACAAAATCTGATCAAAGCTGTGGGCTTTATTATGTTAACAGGGTTTTATTAATTGAATTTCATATAGCCCCTTTTCCCATGTTACTTGATGGATCTGAACCAATTCCAAAGGCAACTCTTCTTACAAAAGTATAATTATTCTGTTTGAGTATAAAGACAACCCCATCTCATCTGTGGACTTACAAGCATTAATCAAGATTTTTTAAATTGAATTTTCCTAAGGCCCCTTTACCTATGTTTGTCAATGGATCAGACCCAATTTGAAAGGAACAATCCTTATGATGGTACAATCATTATGTGAAAGTTTGAAGTCAATCAGGTGAAATCTAGGGCCATTACGTGTTAACTAAGATTTTTTTATTAAATTTTCATAGGGCCCCTTTTCCCATGAAACTTGATGGATCAAACCTACTTCCGAAAGGAACAATCAACATAATATAATAATCATTCTGGGAATGTTTGAAGAGAATTTGTTGAAAACTATGGACTCTATTGTGTTTACGAGGACTTTTTCAATCCAGTTTTAATCGGGCCCCTTTTTCCCGTGGTCCTTGACTGATCATACCAAATTTTGAAAGGAACAATTCTTATGATGGTACACTCATTCTGTGAAAGTTTGAAGTCAATCAGATGAAAACTGTGGACTCTAGAGTGTTAACAAAGATCTTTGAATTAAATTTTAATAAGGCCCCTTTTCCTATGTTTCTTGAGGAATCATATCCGATTCCAAAAGGTACAATTCTTATGATGGTACAATCATAATGTGAAAGTTTGAAGAGAATCCGTTGAAAATTGTTGGCTCTAGATTATTTATGAGGATTTTTTATCAAACATTTCATAAGGCCCCTTTTTCCTGTGTTTCTTGAAGGATCATACCAAATTTCAAAAGGAATAATCCTTATGATAGTACAATCATTTTGTGAAAGTTTGAAGGGAATCCGATGAAAACTATTGACTCTATAGTGTTAAAGAGTATTTCTTAAAAGATTTTTCGATTAAATTTTCATAAGGCCCCTTTTCCCCTGTTTTCAGATGGATCTGACCAAATTCCCAAAGGAACAATCCTTATGATGATGCAATCATTCTGTGAAAGTTTAAATACAATCTGATGAAAACTGTGGACTCTAGAGTGTTAACAAGAATTTTTTAATTAAATTTTCATAAGGCCCCTTTTCCCCTGTTTCATGACAGATCAGACCCATTTTCGAAAGGAACGATCCTTATGATTGTACAATCATTCTGAGAAAGTTTGAAGAGAATCCGATGAAAACTGTGGACTCTATCGTGTAAACGAGGATTTTTAATGGAGTTTTTAATTGAATTTTCATAAGGCCCCTTTTCCCATGTTTCTTGACGGATCATACCCAATTTTGAAAGGAACGATCCTTTTGTTGGTACAATCATTCTGTGAAAGTTTGAAGAGAATCCAATGAAAACTGTGGACTCTATCGCATGAATGAGGATTTTTAATGGAATTTTAATTAAATTTTCATAAGGCCCCTTTTCCCATGTTTCTTGACGGATTATACCCATTTTCGAAAGGAACGATCCTTATGTTGGTTCAATAATACTGTGCAAGTTTGAAGAGAATCTGATGAAAACTGTGGACTCTATCTCGTAAACAAGGATTTTTTAATTAAATTTTCATAAGGCCCCTTTTCCCGTGTTTCTTGACGGATCATACCCATTTTCGAAAGGAACGATCCTTATGATGGTACAATCATTCTGAGAAAGTTGGAAGAGAATCTGATGAAAACTGTGGACTCTATCGCGTAAACGAGGATTTTTAATTGAATTTTTAATGAATTTTCATAAGGCCCCTTTTCCCGTGTTTCTTGACGGATCATACCCATTTTCGAAAGGAACGAACGTTATGATGGTACAATCATTCTGTGAAAGTTGGAAGAGAATCTGATGAAAACTGTGGACTCTATCTCGTAAACAAGGATTTTTTAATTAAATTTTCATAAGGCCCCTTTTCCCGTGTTTCTTGACGGATCATACCCATTTTCGAAAGGAACGATCCTTATGATGGTACAATCATTCTGAGAAAGTTGGAAGAGAATCTGATGAAAATTGTGGACTCTATCGCGTAAACGAGGATTTTTAATTGAATTTTTAATGAATTTTCATAAGGCCCCTTTTCCCGTGTTTCTTGACGGATCATACCCTTTTTCGAAAGGAACGATCCTTATGATGGTACAATCATTCTGTGAAGGTTTGAAGAGAATCCGATGAAAACTGTGGTTTTTATCGCGTTTTAATTAGGCCCCTTTTCCCGTGTTTCTTGACGGATCTGACCCAATTTCGAAAGGAACGATCCTTATGATGGTACAATCATTCTGAGAAAGTTGGAAGAGAATCCGATGAAAACTGTGGACTTTATCGCGTAAACAAGGAAAATTTTAACGGACGGACGGACGCACGGACGCCGGACGGGAAAAAGCCATCGCTATAGCTCTAGTGGCCTACGGCCAGTAGAGCTAATGATATACTCGACTCTCAACTTGACTTTCATCAGTCGAATTATACCTCGGTGAAAAGGATTTAGAGGATTAAGCATCGATATTATGTGAGTGAGAATATTTTTAGTCGCGGCTAGGCATCGATCTAATCTCAAGCTTTGTCCATCCTGTGATATTCTATCAGAGTCGCATTGACTTTGGGTTTGGTTTTTGCTGCAATAACAACGAATCGTCAGAAAATCTTCTTGTGATCGACAAGATCGACAAATCTATGCAAATTATATTCGTTAGTCAAGGTATGCCTTTGTTGTTTAAAGTTTGAATCATACATGATCTTGTTAAATCGTTCTTATTATGTCTATTCTATAAATGAAATTGTGCGAGTTATTTCAAATGTCGACCCGATACCCTCACCGCAGCAGGGTCAATTCACCATGTTCGGCGAATAGATGTCAACTTACACACACACATATATATAATTTACTTATCATGGACACCTTTCAGTCGAATTAATTAATAAAAATGGTAATAGGCTAAATAGAATAGACGGTTGATGTCTTGATATGGATCACCGGATAAATTCCTAAGCATTCCCCGATAAACTTTTCCATACCAAGACACCAACCATCTTTTCTCTATATAGCAATATGGCTAAATGTCTGAACTCGTTATGATAGTTTTCTTTGAGTGAAAATATTATTATTTTCCTTCAACAGCTAAATTTCATTTTGATCTCTCAGTGTTGCAAAATGGTGTAGAAAGCCATAAATTCTTAGCATTTTGCGCTACACAGAAGAGGAATGAAACGGAAAATAACACACTACTTGATCAAGAGAAAATTTAAAAACACTTACATATATAGACGAAAGCATGGGCTATTCTAGCTGCGATATCGTAGCCCTATTTCCAGGCTGATAATCTATCTCGCCAGCAAATTATGAAAAAGAGGGCTACGATATCGCAGCTAGGACTATTCGGGCGAAGAACGGGTTCAGTGAATTCCTTTTTAATTCACACAATAGATCTGAAATGAAAGGAACATATGTTAGAAAGCCATCTATTATATTATCGTGATTATGAAAGCCATGTGGAAAAATATGACCAAAATATTTTAAACTTTTTTTTCAGGAGGGTAAGGCTAGATGATATACAGATATCCCCCTTTAGTTATGTGTAAAGATATCCCGATTGTCTTTTCTTTCTTTTTCATACACGTGGGAGGATAAGGGTGGTTTCTAATGAAGAAATAATTATAAATAGGAAAATCTCATTGGGCATTTGTTGTTGTTTGAAATTCATAAATAAGCCTTCTGAAATGACATATAATAATTTGGTGTAACGTTCCGAGCTCGTAGACAAAGACTATCCATTCAGAGAAAAGGATCCTCAACCCTAAATGGGTCGACCTTGTCTATATATAACTCCAAATAGTCACTTAACTTTCAGAGGGTACCCTAATTTGCATAACCACTGCAAATTACCTCCCCTGGAATCGTTACACTACTCTCCCCTCCGAGAAGACTCGTCCCGAGTCTTGGCCTGGGAGATCCGTGGGTAAGGCAACTCCGGTATGGCAGTTGTCATTATCCCACCGCTGCCACCAATGTAACGTTCCGAGCTCGTAGACAAAGACTATCCATTCAGAGAAAAGGATCCTCAACCCTAAATGGGTCGACCTTGTCTATATATAACTCCAAATAGTCACTTAACTTTCAGAGGGTACCCTAATTTGCATAACCACTGCAAATTACCTCCCCTGGAATCGTTACACTGGTAATGTTCAGGCCTTATGTCAAAACCCTGTGTAAAATGAGTTTAGATTGCAACAAGTAAAATCATTTAATACAAGGTATACCAGTCAAAGGTAATTAAGTCTGTGGAAAAACAAGAGTCGGAAGGTACCTTGAAAAATTGTCTCCAACTTTATGATATTTTGCAATACGATAATATGTTAAAGAGAAAAACAATGGGTGGAAAAAATAGGCCACAGTCATGATGCACTGGTGAAGACAAAACCATAAGCTAGTTTGAATGGTGGTCATTCTAATATGTAGTCTCTTGTCACAACGAATAAATCTATCATCTGTTATTTTTTGCTTCACCTATTTGTAGAATCCCAAGCCTACAGTTACCATGTTAATATTTTTCCTCGCCGAAAGGTGATACTACTCTAGTGAAAGCGATCGAACTCATCCATTTCCGGTATTTTACATCCTTCCAACATGGCGACTTCCATGATTCAGAGAAACATACCAATCGTTAAACAGAATGTAGCAGCAGCATTTGGAAACAGCAGTATTGTTGTGAAGTCTGTCGCCGTTTTAGTGTGTATTGGATACTTCCTGACATTCATTCCTTCAGGGGCACCATATATTACTGTCGTACCCGGCTATGTTCTACCCCCAAATTTCTGGGTTTGGACTTACGCTACCCATACGTTTATAGAGTTTCATTTTTGGGATGTTTTGGCCGACGTATTGGTCGTCATTTTGTGTGGTAAACTTCTTGAACCTTTGTGGGGTGCCATGGACATGCTTGTGTTTTTCGTCATAATAAACTTGTGCGTTGCCGTAGCAACATCTTTTACATACATAATATTTTATTTAGCAACAAAAAATGAGGATTATTTATTTGGAACATACATTCATGGACTGGCTGGTTATATAGCAGGGTTTTCTGTAGCTGTCAAACAAGTAATGCCGGACCATATGCTGGTAAACTCTCCATTTGGAAAACTACGAAACACTCACATTCCCTTACTGTTGGTTATAATTGTGATAACACTGCGTCTTGCAGGAGCAGTTGATGGGCCATATCCATTCATGTTCACTTGGGGAATACTCATTAGTTGGATATACTTGCGGTTCTATCAAAAACACTCAAATGGAAATAGAGGAGATATGGCAGATAATTTCAGTTTTGCAAGGTAAAGCAGAATGCAGGGGGTAAAATAAGCACTCGCTAACTTGCAAAAAATGCAAGTGAAAATTGGAAATCGCAGGTTCAGAACACTAATCATTTGAATTTTTTTGTGGCTTGTAATATCATTGTAAACAGTCATGATTGGCAAATTTAACACATAACTGAAATTTACATGCACTGGTTATGGGAAAGATGCTTGCTGTCGTAAGTTTTGTTTATAATGCAAGCATCTAAAAATCGAAGGTGATTCAAATAATTTTACAGGAGACTTCACTGCAAGTAAATATCATTTATGAAGATTAAAATAACATTTTATACAGTGCTCTCAATAAGCGGACGTCAACATATATTATGTCAAGAAAATCAGAAAAAAACTTCTGGAAAATCAGACCCGGACTTAAGTTTAAGTCCGAGATTCGAAGAAAACACCCTGAATTCATGACTTAAGTTTGAAGATAATGGGTTTGACAAACATTAAAAGAATGTATATTCTGGCCAAAAGTCTATAAAATTCCTTCCAGACCGTTGCAACATCTTGGACCATTTCTTTGGAAGTCATTCGATTATTAACGTGCCCCGACAAAAATCAAGCAGGTCTGTGGACATCGGACATCGTCAAATATCGCAGTCCAGTGGGATTATGTAAACTAAGTTCATGGCCGGAATTCACTCGAAATGTCATGTCCCTTCTTCAAGTTCGCAGAGATACAGAACGGAGCATCAAAAATGCACACCTAATTTGCATTCCAAACACATTTGACACAGGGGATTCTATATAGTAACTTGAAAAGACGTCCGTCCTAGAAATATCAAAGTTACCCAATCTCGCTAGAGTTCGGTCCTTTTTAAATGACATCACACGTGTTGTCTGTAAACATCAAGAAATAAAACAGGGAATTTCTTACAAGCTATAAGTTTCATACCATTTTGTACTGTAACTTTTATTTACGTAAGTGTAACTAGTCATGGCATGTGTACTTGGATTACTATGATGTGACTAGAGATGGTTTTAGAATAATCCAATCTCTACTTTTTCGTACGCCAAGCGTTTCAAACAGTCTGTTTTCTGACATTCTACAAATCAGAAATTTTTCCAAATCCTGGAGAGATTTGTAAAAAATAATTACCAAATGTGTCCACCAGTTTTGGAAAATAATAGTGTGTAAGGGGCAGGAATATTGTGAGAAAAGGAGAAATTTATGCAAGAAACAAATTTCTCAAAAAACACTCTCTTCTTTTTAACACATTGTTTCCTCTAGTTCCACTCAATGGGACATGAAATTTTGGAACTATAAGTAAAGGATGGAAAAGAATGTTCTGTAGACTTTATGTATCTTTTCATTTCATCTTTTTTTATTTCTTGTTTAGCTCTACTGGCCAAAGGCCACTAGAGCTATTGCGATGGCTTTTTCCCATCCATCATCCGTGCGCGGGTTGTTCGCCCGCTAAACTTTTCCTTGTTTACGCAATGTCCTCAGTTATCATTGGATTCCCTTCAAACTTTCACAGAATGATTGTACTATCATAAGGATCGTTCCTTTCAAAATTGGGTCAGATCCGTCAAGAAACATGGGAAAAGGGACCTAATTAAAATTGAATTAAAAAATCCTCGTTTACGCAATAGAGTCAACAGTTTTCATCGAATTATCTTCAAACTTTCACAAAATGATTGTACCATCATAAGGTTCGTTCCTTTTGAAGTTGGGTATGATACGTCAAGAAACAAGGGAAAAGGGGCCTTATTTAAATTTAATTAAAAATACCATTAAAAATCCTTGTTTACACAATGTCCTCAGTTATCATTGGATTCCCTTCAAACTTTCACAGAATGATTGTACTATCATAAGGATCGTTCCTTTCAAAATTGGGTCAGATCCGTCAAGAAACATGGGAAAAGGGACCTAATTAAAATTGAATTAAAAAATCCCGCATTATCACTCTAGAGTCCACAATTTTCATCAGATTCAATTCAAACTTTCATAGAATGATTGTACCTACATAATGTTCATTCCTTTCGAAATTTGTTATGATCCGTCAAGAAACATGGGTAAAGGGGCCTAATAAAAATTTAATTAAAAATTCCATTTTAAATACTCCTTGTTGTTCCTTTTGAAATTTGGATTGATCCGTCTAGAATCGTGGGAAAAGGGGCCTTTTGAAAGTTTCATAAAAAATTCAATAAATAATCCTCGTTATCACTCTAGAGTCCACAGTTTTCATCAGATTCTCTTCAAACTTTCTCAGAATGATTGTACCATCATAAGGACCATTCCTTTCGAAATTGGGTATGATCCTTCAAGAAACAAGGGAAAAGGGGCCTTATGAAAATTTAATTAAAAAATCCTTGTAACCACTCTAAAGTACTCAGTTTTCATCAGATTGTATTTAAACTTTCACAGAATGATCATACCATCATATTGATTGTTCCTTTTGGAATTGGGTCAGATCCATCTGGAAACACGGGAAAAGGGGCCTTATGAAAATTTAATCGAAAAATCTTTTAAGAAATCTTCAGAAATTCACAGAATGATTGCACTATCATAAGCAATGTTCCTTTCGAAATTTGGTATGATCCGTCAAGAAACACAGGAAAAAGGGGCCTTATGAAAATTTTAATAAAAAATCCTCATTAATAATCTAGAGCCAACAATTTTCAATGGAATCTCTTCACAGAGTGATTGTACCATCATAAGGTTTTTCCTTTCGGAATCTGATATGATTCCTCAAGAAACATAGGAAAAGGGGCCTTATTAAAATTCAATTCAAAGATCTTTGTCAACACACTAGAGTCCACAGTTTTCATCTGATTGACTTCAAACTTTCACAGAATTATTGTACCATCATAAGAACTATTCCTTTCAAAATTTGGTATGATCAGTCAAGGACCACCGGAAAAAAGGGCCCGATAAAAATTGGATTGAAAAAGTCCTCGTAAACACAATTGAGTCCATAGTTTTCAACAAATTCTCTTCAACCATTCACAGAATGATTATAACATTAAATGGATTGTTCCTTTCGGAAGTAGGTTTGATCCATCAAGTTTCATGGGAAAAGGGGCCCTATGAAAATTATAGTAAAAAAATTTTAGTTAACACATCGTGGCCCTAGATTTCAGCTGATCGACTTCAAACTTTCACATAATGATTGTACCATCATAAGGATTGTTCCTTTCAAATTCGGTCTGATCCATTGAGAAACATAGGAAAAGGGGCCTTAGGAAAATTCAAATAAAAAAATCTTAATTAATGCTTGTAAGTCCACAGATGAGATGGGGTTGTCTTTATACTCAAACAGAATAATTATACTTTTGTAAGTAGAGTTCCCATTGGAATTGTTTCAGATCCATCAAGTAACATGGGAATAGGGCTATATGAAAATTCAATTAATAAAACCCTGTTAACACAATGAAGCGGCTTCATTGTGTTAACAGGGTTTTATTAATTGAATTTTGTTGAAACTTTCACAGAATGATTGGAAGGTCATAACTATAGTTCTTTTTATAAAAGGGTTTGAACTGTCAAGAAACACAGGAAAAGGGGCCTTATGAAAATTTCATTCATAAATCCTTGTTACCAAGTCCAGAGCTTTCATCTGATTTTCTTCAAACATTCACAGAATAATTGTACAATAATGATGATTGTTGATGTTTGCATTAGACCTGATCCATCAAGTATCACAGGAAAAGGAGCATTATGAAATTTAATTTTAAACTTCTTGTACCAAAATAAAGTCAACAGTTTTCATCAGATTCTGTTTAAACTTTCACAGTATGATTATTCCATCATGAGGATTCTTTCTTTTCAAATTAGGCGTGATCTGTCTAGTATCATGGGAAAAGGGGCCTTTTGAGAATTTTATCTATAATCCTTGTAACCAAGTCCAGAGCTTTCATTGCATTTTCTTCAAACCTTCACAGAATCATTGTACAATAATCATGATTGTTGATGCTGACATGAGACCTGATCCTTCAAGTATTAGTATCACAGGAAAAGGAGCCTTATGAAAATTTTACTTTAAAAATTTTACACCAAGATAGAGGCTGCAGTTTTCATCAGATTCTGTTCAAACTTTCACAGAGTGTTTGTACCATCATTAGGATGGTTTCTTTCCAAATTGGGCCTGATCTGGCTAGTATCATAGGAAAAGGGGCTGTATGAAAAATTATTACCAAATCCTCATAAACACAACAATATCCTCAGTCTTTATCAGAATCTCTTCAAATTTTAATAGAATGATTGTACCATCATTTGGATTGTTCCTTTGTAAATTAGGTCTGATTGGTTAAGTGACACAAGAAAAGGGACCTTATAAAAATTTTTTTACAAAACATCATTATTACAATAAAGTCCTTAGTCTTTATCATTTTCTTCAAACTATCATTAGGATTGTTCCTTTGTACATTGGGTCTGATTTGTTAAGTTTCACGGAAAAAGGGGCCTTATGAAAATTTTGTTACAAAAACTCTTGACACAATTCAGTCCACTGTTTTCATTGATTCTCTTTAACTTTTAAAGAATGATTGTACCTTCATTAGAATTGTTCCTTTTGAAATTTGGTTTGTTCTGTAAAGTATCATGAGAAAAGGGGCCCTATGAATATTAAACAGATTGATTGTACCATCATTCCAATTGTTGATTTTGACAGTGGATCTGACTATAGCAAGCGTCACATAAAAAGGGGCCTTATGAAAAACTTTCTTAAATAGTCTGGTTAACACAATGATGTCCCTTGATTTCACCGGATTCACTTCAATATTTTAAAAAATTGATAGCAACTTGCACTTGCATTTTTTTGCAAGTAGCAAAACAGTTCAATTTCAACCGCTGGAATGCTACTGTTATTGTGTGCATTGCTTATTCATATGTTTGCTGTATGATCTAGTTTAGTATCTATTTGAACAAAAGCTTGAAATGAAAAAAGTTGTAAAATTTAGGAATCTGATGCACTGTTTGTATTGCCTCTGTAAAGAATTTCAGAAGGTTATAATACTGGAATAACCGATTTAGCGGATTAGCTGTCAATAGACACATATATTTCAATTGAAATCAGCTTAAAATTTACACGATTGAGAGATGTTGGGTATTTCATGCTCCAAAATCTTCTACTTATATCGAAAATATTGGGGATTTTTGAAAAAGAAGGGGGATTACCCCAATGACCCTGCCTAGAATAAACACTGCAACCTTTCAACCAATTTGAAAGTACCCAACACATGTATTGGTTTCTGGACTTTAAGATTCCAACAATCAATTTAAGAAGGAGCAGGTCGAAAGATTCCCGTACAAAATATTGAAAAATTAATGGCTTCTAAACTTGGTCGAATTACGAAGCGAAAAATCTACTCAGAAACCTCTATTCATTTGAAACCTTTTGAAATACTGGAGGACGATGCTCCTAAAACTGTCCGTCGTGTATTTTCTCAGAAATTGACAATCGAGTTATTTATGGGCGAGGAAACATTGTGGGATTCTGTCTCAGAGGAAAAGATAGAAGTCTTCAGATGTGATTTCATTATAAGGAAAACTTAACAGACAAATCAGCGAAAATGGCTTCAATTAAACAAATTGTTAATAACCCTTGTCATGCTGAACCCCGAATATTCTGGTTTTCCATAAGTGCAGTCTGATCTTGGTCTACACCCCCTGCTTGTATTTTTCCTGTTAGAGCTGTTTATAAAATTTTTTCTATAAGAAATATTGATTTTTTAACAAGTTCTATCAGTGTTTTCAGCCGTTTGATTTTACAGCAGTTCTGTAAGGTAATTTATACAGCATGACAAGGGTTAATATACAGTCCTGACTGCATTTGAGGCCATTCAGGCCTTTGTTTGTTCAATTTCTTAACATGTATTTCAATTAAGAAATCATAAGTATGTATAAATGAAAATTTAAAGACTGACCTGGAAGTAGTCCATAATCATCCACCCCATTTATTGGCTTACATTACAAATCTATTTTTCACAATAAATAGAATAAAATTCTTATTCCATTTCCCAACTCCTGTGTGTTGAATATTAGAATTAAATGAGGAAAATGCATCAAGAGGTTAGAACTGATGTCAGGGACCTAGTTAGGGGATCTAAGAGGCTGCATTCAAAAGCAAAGAAGACATGAATAAGGTGACAATGTTTTACCTGTGATGAGTGTCAATAAAGAGGTCCTCTGATAATAATACCAGGCTAATAAACTACTCAACGCTTTATTTAAGTTTCTTGTTCATTTCTTCTTTTAGATGCTTAATATCTTTTTTCATATCATTTCAGCTTTTTTCCCAGTCAGATCCAGCCAGTGGTATCTGTATTATCTAACTCTGTGTTTAAAATGTTTGTAAAGCTGAAGATTTGTAAGAAACCACAGAGACGCTATGATGTCAGTTCTCCCACAACAATAACAGTAACTCTACCCGGTACAGATCCTCAAGATGCAGAGAGGAGAAAGTAAATATCAGAGATTGTGAATAGTCTTAGAAATTTAGTAATCATTGACCTCTTAACCAATTACGGTATTTTTTCTGACCTAAATGAATGGTGAATATTGACCCCATTCCTCCCATCTTAGAATATATATATCCCCCTCCTTTTGTAGAAAATTTCCCTTCCTTGGTGAAATTTTCTAAAGTACCCAAATACACATATTCTTTAAAAAATGGATAAATTGAAAGGAAATGGTTCGACTTTTAGCTCTACTGGCCAAAGGCCACCAGAGCTATTGCGATGGCTTTTTCCCGTCCAGTGTCCATGCATCCGTCTGTCTGTCATTCTTCTGTCTGTTAAACTTTTCCTTGTTTACACTCAATAGAGTCCACTGTTTTCATCGGATTCACTTCAAAATTTCTCAGAATGATTGTACTATCATAAGGATCGTTCCTTTTGAAATTGGGTCAGATCTGTCAAGAAACACAGGAAAAGGGGGCTAATTAAAATTTAATTAAAAAATTCTCATTAACACTCTAGAGTCCACAGTTTTCATCAGATTCAATTCAAACTTTCACAGAATGATTGTACCATCATAAGGATCATTCCTTTTGAATAGGGGTATGATCTGTCCAGAAACATGGGAAAATGGTCCTTATGAAAATTTAGTTAAAATTTCCATTAAAAATCCTCGTTATCACTCTAGAGACCACTTTTTTCATCTGATTCTCTTCAAACTTCCAAGGAATGATTGTACCACCATAAGGATTGTTACTTTCAAAATTGGATATGATCTGTCAAGAAACATGGGAAAAGAGGCTTTATGAAAATTGATTATAGATTCCATTTAAATTCCTTGTTGACACTCTAGGGTCCACAGTTTTCATCGGATTCTCTTCAAACTTTCTCAGAATGATTGTACTATTATAAGGATTGTTCCTTTTGAAATTGGGTCAGATCTGTTAAGAAACACAGGAAAAGGGGGCTTATTAAAATTTAATCTAAAAACTCTGGTTGACACTTTTGAGTCCTCAGTTTTCATCAGATTGTTTTTTAACTTTAACAGAATGATTGTTCCATCAAAAGGATAGTTCCTTTTGGAATTGGGTCAGATCCATCAGGAAACACTGGAAAAGTGGTCTTATGAAAATTTAATCTTAAAATCTTTTAAGAAATCCTCATTTACACTCTGGAGTCAACTGTTTTCATCAGATTCCCTTCAAACCTAAACAAAATGTTTGTACTATCATAAGAATTGTTCCTTTCTAAATTGGGTATGATCCGTCAAGAAACACAGGAAAAAGGGGCCCTATGAAAATTTTAATAAAAAATCCTCATTAATTATCTAAAGCCAATAATTTTCAAGGGATTCTCTTCAAACTTTCACAGAATGATTGTATAATCATAAGGATTGTTCCTTTTGGAATCGGATATGATTCCTCAAGAAATATATGAAAAGGGGCCTTATTAAAATTCAATTCAAAGATCTTTGTTAACACTCTAGAGTCAACAGTTTTCATCTGATTGACTTCAAACTTCAGAATGATTGTACCATCATAAGAATTGTTCCTTTCAAAATTTGGTATGATCAGTCAAAGACCATGGAAATAGGGGCCCGATAAAAATTGAATCGAAAAAGTCCTCATAAACACAATAGAGTCCATAATTTTCAACAAATTCTCTTCAACCATTCACAGAATGAATATTACATTAAATGGATTGTCCTATTTGGAAGTAGGTTTGATCCATCAAGTTTCATTGCGGGGCCCTATGAAAATTTAATTAAAAAATCTTAGTTAACACATCGTGGCCCCAGATTTCACCTGATTGACTTCAAACTTTCACATAATGATTGTACCATCATAAGGATTGTTAGCTCTACTGGCCAAAGGCCATTAGAGCTATAGCGATGGCTTTTTCCTGTCCGGTGTCCATGTGTCTGTGTGTCAGTGTGTTAAACTTTTCCTTGTTTAGGCTCTAAAGTCCTCAGTTTTCATCGGCTTCCCTTCAAATTTTCACAGAATAATTGTATCATCATAAGGATTGTTACTTTCGAAAATGGGTCAGATCTGTCAAGAAACATGGGAAAAGGGGCCTAATGAAAATTTAATTAAAAAATCCTCGTTTACACAATAGAGTCCACAGTTTTCATTGGATTCTATTCAAACTTTCACAGAATGATTGTAGCATAATAAGGATTGTTCCTTTCTAAATTGGGTACGATCTGTCAAGAAACATTGGAAAAGGGGCCTTATGAAAATTTAATTAAAAATCCTACGTAACACTCTAGAGTCCACAGTTTTCATTGGATTCTCTTCAAAC
The DNA here is from genome assembly GCA_946902895.1 of Fragum fragum. Classification (NCBI taxonomy): domain Eukaryota; kingdom Metazoa; phylum Mollusca; class Bivalvia; order Cardiida; family Cardiidae; genus Fragum; species Fragum fragum. The sequence continues at coordinate 36,129,225 of OX336371.1, forward strand.
TTTCACAGTATGATTGTACCATCATAAGGATCGTTACTTTCAAAATTGGGTATGATCTGTCCAGAAACATGGAAAAGGGTCCTTATGAAAATTTAATTAAAAATTCCATTAAATATCCTTGTAAACACTCTAGAGACCACATTTTTCATCAGATTCTCCTCAAACTTTCGAAAACTGATTGTACCACCATAAGGAACGATCCTTTCCAAATTGGATATGATCCGTCAAGAAACACGGGAAAAGGGGCCTTATGAAAATTGTTTATTAATTCAATAACAAATCCCTGTTAATACTCTAGAGTCCACAGTTTTCATCGGATTCACTTCAAACTTTCTCAGAATGATTGTCCATCATAAGGATTGTTCCTTTTGAAATTGGGTCAGATCTGTCAAGAAACATGGGAAAAGGGGGCTTATTAAAATTTGATTAAAAAATCCTTGTTAACACTCTAGAGTCCACAGTTTTAATCAGATTGTTTAAAACTTTCACAGGATGATTGAACCATAATAAGGATTGTTCCTTTTGGAATTGCATCAGATCCATCAGGAAACACTGGAAAAGGGGCCTTATGAAAATTTTATCTTTAAATCATTTAAGAAATCATCATTAACACTCTGGAGTCAACAGTTTTCATCGGTTTCCCTTCAAACTTTCACAGAATGATTGTACTATCATAAGGATTGTTCCTTTCGAAATTGGGTATGATCTGTCAAGAAACACAGGGAAAAAGGGGCCTTATGAAAATTTTAATAAAAAATCCTCATAAATAATCTAGAGCCAACAATTTTCAAGGGATTCTCTTCAAACTTTCACAGCATGCTTGTACCATCATAAGAATTGCTCCTTTCTAAATTGGGTATGATCTGTCAAGAAACATGGAAAAAGGGGCCTTATGAAAATATAAATTTCCTTAACACTCTAGAGTCCACAGTTTTCATCAGATTCTCTTCAAACTTCCACAGTATGATTGTACCATCATAAGGATTGTTACTTTCAAAATTGGGTATGATCTGTCAAGAAACATGGAAAAGGGTCCTTATGAAAATTTAATTAAAAATTCCATTAAATATCCTTGTAAACACTCTAGAGACCACATTTTTCATCAGATTCTCCTCAAACTTTAGAAGAATGATTGTACCACCATAAGGAACGTTCCTTTCCAATTGGATATGATCCGTCAAGAAACACGGGAAAAGGGGCCTTATGAAAATTGTTTATTAATTCAATAACAAATCCCTGTTAATACTCTAGAGTCCACAGTTTTCATCGGATTCACTTCAAACTTTCTCAGAATGATTGTCCATCATAAGGATTGTTCCTTTTGAAATTGGGTCAGATCTGTCAAGAAACATGGGAAAAGGGGGCTTATTAAAATTTGATTAAAAAATCCTTGTTAACACTCTAGAGTCCACAGTTTTAATCAGATTGTTTAAAACTTTCACAGGATGATTGAACCATAATAAGGATTGTTCCTTTTGGAATTGCATCAGATCCATCAGGAAACACTGGAAAAGGGGCCTTATGAAAATTTTATCTTTAAATCATTTAAGAAATCATCATTAACACTCTGGAGTCAACAGTTTTCATCGGTTTCCCTTCAAACTTTCACAGAATGATTGTACTATCATAAGGATTGTTCCTTTCGAAATTGGGTATGATCTGTCAAGAAACACAGGGAAAAAGGGGCCTTATGAAAATTTGAATAAAAAATCCTCATAAATAATCTAGAGCCAACAATTTTCAAGGGATTCTCTTCAAACTTTCACAGCATGCTTGTACCATCATAAGAATTGCTCCTTTCTAAATTGGGTATGATCTGTCAAGAAACATGGGAAAAGGGGCCTTATGAAGATATAAATTTCCTTAACACTCTAGAGTCCACAGTTTTCATCAGATTCTCTTCAAACTTCCACAGTATGATTGTACCATCATAAGGATTGTTACTTTCAAAATTGGGTATGATCTGTCAAGAAACATGGAAAAGGGTCCTTATGAAAATTTAATTAAAAATTCCATTAAATATCCTTGTAAACACTCTAGAGACCACATTTTTCATCAGATTCTCCTCAAACTTTCGAAAACTGATTGTACCACCATAAGGAACGTTCCTTTCCAATTGGATATGATCCTTCAAGAAACACGGGAAAGGGGGCCTTATGAAAATTGATTATAAATTCAATAACAAATCCCTGTTAACCCTCTAGAGTCCACAGTTTTCATCCGATTCTCTTCAAACTTTCTCAGAATGATTGTCCATCATAAGGATTGTTCCTTTTGAAATTGGGTCAGATCCGTCAAGAAACATTGGGAAAAGGGGGCTTATTAAAATTTAATTAAAAATCCTCGTTAACACTCTAGAGTCCACAGTTTTCATCAGATTGTTTTAAACTTTCACAGGATGATTGAACTATCATAAGGATTCTTCCTTTTGGAATTGCATCAGATCCATCAGGAAACACTGGAAAAGTGGTCTTGTGAAAATTTAATCTTTAAATCTTTAAAAAAATCCTCATTAACACTCTGGAGTCAACAGTTTTCATCGGTTTCCCTTCAAACTTTCACAGAATGATTGTACTATCACAAGGATTGTTCCTTTCGAAATTGGGTATGATCTGTCAAGAAACACAGGGAAAAAGGGGCTTTATGAAAATTTTAATAAAAAATCCTCATAAATAATCTAGAGCCAACAATTTTCAAGGGATTCTCTTCAAACTTTCACAGCATGCTTGTACCATCATAAGAATTGCTCCTTTCTAAATTGGGTATGATCTGTCAAGAAACATGGGAAAAGGGGCCTTATGAAGATATAAATTTCCTTAACACTCTAGAGTCCACAGTTTTCATCAGATTCTCTTCAAACTTCCACAGTATGATTGTACCATCATAAGGATTGTTACTTTCAAAATTGGGTATGATCTGTCAAGAAACATGGAAAAGGGTCCTTATGAAAATTTAATTAAAAATTCCATTAAATATCCTTGTAAACACTCTAGAGACCACATTTTTCATCAGATTCTCCTCAAACTTTAGAAGAATGATTGTACCACAATGAAACGTTCCTTTCCAATTGGATATGATCCTTCAAGAAACACGGGAAAAGGGGCCTTATGAAAATTGATTATAAATTCAATAACAAATCCCTGTTAACCCTCTAGAGTCCACAGTTTTCATCGGATTCTCTTCAAACTTCCTCAGAATGATTGTCCATCATAAGGATCGTTCCTTCTGAAATTGGGTCAGATCCGTCAAGAAACATTGGGAAAAGGGGGCTTATTAAAATTTAATTAAAAATCCTCGTTAACACTCTAGAGTCCACAGTTTTCATCAGATTGTTTTAAACTTTCACAGGATGATTGAACTATCATAAGGATTCTTCCTTTTGGAATTGCATCAGATCCATCAGGAAACACTGGAAAAGTGGTCTTGTGAAAATTTAATCTTTAAATCTTTAAAAAAATCCTCATTAACACTCTGGAGTCAACAGTTTTCATCGGTTTCCCTTCAAACTTTCACAGAATGATTGTACTATCATAAGGATTGTTCCTTTCGAAATTGGGTATGATCTGTCAAGAAACACAGGGAAAAAGGGGCTTTATGAAAATTTTAATAAAAAATCCTCATAAATAATCTAGAGCCAACAATTTTCAAGGGATTCTCTTCAAACTTTCACAGCATGCTTGTACCATCATAAGAATTGCTCCTTTCTAAATTGGGTATGATCTGTCAAGAAACATGGGAAAAGGGGCCTTATGAAGATATAAATTTCCTTAACACTCTAGAGTCCACAGTTTTCATCAGATTCTCTTCAAACTTCCACAGTATGATTGTACCATCATAAGGATTGTTACTTTCAAAATTGGGTATGATCTGTCAAGAAACATGGAAAAGGGTCCTTATGAAAATTTAATTAAAAATTCCATTAAATATCCTTGTAAACACTCTAGAGACCACATTTTTCATCAGATTCTCCTCAAACTTTAGAAGAATGATTGTACCACCATAAGGAAGGTTCCTTTCCAAATTGGATATGATCCTTCAAGAAACACGGGAAAAGGGGCCTTATGAAAATTGATTATAAATTCAATAACAAATCCCTGTTAACCCTCTAGAGTCCACAGTTTTCATCGGATTCTCTTCAAACTTCCTCAGAATGATTGTCCATCATAAGGATCGTTCCTTTTGAAATTGGGTCAGATCCGTCAAGAAACATTGGGAAAAGGGGGCTTATTAAAATTTAATTAAAAATCCTCGTTAACACTCTAGAGTCCACAGTTTTCATCAGATTGTTTTAAACTTTCACAGGATGATTGAACTATCATAAGGATTGTTTCTTTTGGAATTGCATCAGATCCATCAGGAAACACTGGAAAAGTGGTCTTGTTAAAATTTAATCTTTAAATCTTTAAAAAAATCCTCATTAACACTCTGGAGTCAACAGTTTTCATCAGATTCCCTTCAAACTTTCACAGAATGATTGTACTATCACAAGGATTGTTCCTTTTGAAATTGGGTATGATCTGTCAAGAAACACAGGGAAAAAGGGGCTTTATGAAAATTTTGATAAAAAATCCTCATTAATAAACTAGAGCCAACAATTTTCAAGGGATTCTCTTCAAACTTTCATAGAATGATTGTACCATCATAAGAATTGTTCCTTTCTAAATTTGGTTTGATCAGTCAAAGACCACTGGAAAAGGGGCCCGATAAAAATTTGATTGAAAAGGCCTCGTTAACACAATAGAGTCCATAGCTTTCAACACATTCTCTTCAACAATTGACAGAATGAATATTACATTAAAAGGATTGTTCCTTTTGGAAGTAGGTTTGATCAATCAAGTTTCATGGGAAAAGGGGCCCTATGAAAATTTAATAAAAAAAATCTTAGTTAACACATTGTGGCCCTAGATTTCAGCTGATCGACTTCAAACTTTCACATAATGATTGTACCATCATAAGGATTGTTAACTTTACTGGCCTAAGGCGTATAGAGCTATAGTGATTTCTTTTTACCGTCAGCATGTCCGCCCGTCGTCCTTCCTTGTTTATTTGATAGAGTCCACAGTTTTCATCGAATATTCCCTTCAAACTTTCACAGAATAATTGTACCATCATAAGGATAGTTCCTTTCGAAATTGGGTAAGATCTGTCAAGAAACATGGGAAAAGGGGCCTTATGAAAATTTGATATAAATTTCTATTAAAAAACCCTGTTAACACTCTAGAGTCCATAGTTTTCGTCGGATTCTCTTCAAACTTTCTCCAAATGATTGTACCATCATCAGGGTCGTTCCTTTCAAAATTGGGTCAGATCCGCCAAGAAACACGGGAAAAGGGGCCTGATGAAATTTTAATTAAAAAATCCTTGTTAACACTTTAGAGTCCATAGTTTTCATCAGATTCAATTCAAACTTTCATAGAATGATTGTACCAACATAAGGATTGTTCCCCACGAAATTGGGTATGATCCGTCAAGAAACATTGGAAAAGGGGCCTTATGAATTTTTTTTTTAAAAATTTCATTAAAAATCCTCCTTAACAATCTAGTGTCCACAGGTTTCATTGGATTCTCTTCAAACTTCCTCAGAATGATTGTACCATCATATGGATTGTTCCTTTCAAAGTTTGGTATGATCTGTCAAGAAACATGGGAAAAGGGGCCTTATGAAAATTTAATTAAAAGTCCAAATTGAAAGGAGGTACAGATGGCATTTTCATGTTGATGAAATTTCAAAAAACTCTGTATTTTGAGGTAGAAAACATTGTTAAAAATGAAAAATTTACTTGTGACAAGCAAATTCTTCATTTTCCACAATGCTTTCAAAATCTTTTATATTGAGAAGCGCTTAAAGCGTCATTGTGTGGTATGGGTTAAAGGGCAATGGTTTGGACAACTCAGTATATCAGTAGGGGCTGATTGACCAATCGCTGGCCTCTCCCACTTACTCCACAGGCCCCTCCCATTACCTCTTACAGGAAGTTCCAATTTGAATTTGTTGTTTTGCAAAAAATATGGCCAGTAGCATGTTACAAAAAAAAAGAATGGTTTGTTGGGGAACTAAACATTGTAACTACAGCTTGCCAAAGAAACAAAAATGCTTCGCTCAAATGGTGGCCAATTTTAGAGTTCAAATTTTAGTTCCTACAAATGAATCATTTGATTGGCCCTTTTTTTCTTTGACAGCCACGATTGGTCAATTTCATTGTGTTACTGATGTAATCTTGATGAATCTTAGTTAGGACTCTCTTGAATGATCCAGAATTTGTTAAAAAAAAGATCTCTATAGAGAACTTTTCATTAGGAAAGAGAAAATCTGACTATATAATATCAATTTTCTTGACAAATTATGTTCATAATCTTATTCTTTTCTTTACAGAAACCTAGCACTCAAAGCCTTAAATGAGAGATTAAGTAAAGCAAATGACAATGCTACTGGAAACTGGCCATCTATGGAAGAGGAGGATGAAACAAAATCCAAACCTGTTGAAACAAAACCGGCAGATCTGAAAGAGACCGTACCTTCAACATCAAACATTCCAGAAGAAAAGGAAGATGCTTCATAGCTCCTAAAAGTGTTCAATGGGTGAAAATTATTTTAACCCATTCCCACACAGTGACACTTTTAAACATCCCTCAAAATGAAAGCTTTGGAAAACAATTGTGGAAAATGAAGAAATTGCTTCTTACAAGAAGACAAAGATCTCAAGGATTTCATCAACTTAAAATTGTTATCTTCAACTTCTTTGAATTTGGACTGGTCTAAAATCTTACCATGTGGGAATGGGTTAACTGTACACAAATTTTCTTGTGTTAGCATTTGAAATAGATGGGTCATTGACTCCTTGACCATGAAGTTGTAGGGGTCATATCTGGTTTTGAAGGGGTCAAAACAAAACAGAGCTAATCATGAATATAAATTTGATTATTTCAGTACAAACAGACCTTTTTCTCATAAAGATAAGCAATTAAAGAAAATGTTCAAGGGGCATTCAAGGGGTAAAAATGACCCCCTTAAGAGAAATATAAATCGATGTCTTCAACATAGGATGTTTTCAGTTTTTAGCTCCACTGGCTGAAAGCCAGTGAGCTATTGTCATGGAGTTGTGTTATCCTGAGTCAGTGGGAATGTGCGTGCGTCCGTCCGTAAAATTTTAGTTTAAAATCTTCTCCACAGAAAGTAATTAACAGAATCAACTGAATTTATCAGAAATGATCCTTGGATGACCATATATGGTAAGCCTTAAAAAACATCTCTTCAGAAACCAGTAAATGGACTTCAACCAGATTTTACAGAAACGATCCTTGAGTTAACTTTTATCAGATTCCTTCAAAGAATTTAGATCGGATGAAAAACATGGCTTAAATTGGCAGGGCTAGTTTCCATATATGGTGAAAGCTTTGAGAATCATCTCAGGCATCAAATGATGGATTTCAACAAAATTTTGCAGAAACGATCCTTGAGTTACCTTTCATCAGATTCCTTCAAAGAATTTTGATCAGATGAAAAACATGGCTTTAATGGGCGGGGCTAATTTCCATATATGGTGAAAGCTTTGAGAATCATCTCAGAAACTAGTGGATGGATTTCAACCAATTTCTCAGGATTGATCCTTGGATGACCCTTTATCAGATTCAGATTCTTTCTAAGAATTTTGATTGAATGAAAAACATGCCTTTAATTGGCAGGGCTAATTTCCATATAATATGGTGAAAGCTTCAAAAATCGTTTTCTCTATATCCAATTATTGATTTCAACCAAATTTCACTGGAATGATCCTCCGTAGACTCTTTCAGATTCCATCAATTAGTTTTGATTCATTGAAAATATGGCTTTTAATGTTGTAGCTTGTGTCAGTATCCAGTGATCATTATTGCAGTCAGGATACTGACTGTAATCTATGAACTGGCAGAATTCGCTCTTTGCTTCTAGGGAACTGACAAGACATGAAAATGCTATCCTTGCCCATGAATTGATTCATAACTTCTTGTAATACTATCTGAAAATGTAATCCCATTAATAAAAAAAAGGGCCATTAGCTCTGGGACGTTTACCTAAAATAAAGGCTCTTTTTCCTTCAACAGTCTAATTTCATGTTAAAGTTAGGATTATAATACAAGTGGGCTACACTTACATATAAAGACTATGTACCTGGGGATCCAAAAGTCAAAATTACAAATTCCAAGGCTTTAGGGCAAATTCGAAAGGAGGAAAAAACTTTTTCCTTCCTCTGAATCCATGGGTTATAATGTCAGAAATAAGAAAGAAGTCTGTGAACTAAAATTCAACTTTTGTTGCCATGGCAACCAGAGTTTTTAATGGATTTCAATTCTTTTAGCTATCTTTAAAGGGGAACCACCTAAGAAACATTTCTGCCAAATTTGCCCAGTGGTTTGGGAGGAGATGTCATTTAAAAATTGTTCTTTATTTCTATACAAACCCTACCCCTCTGGGGACCCGAGGATCATGATAATAACTATTTGAAAGAGGTCAATATACTGATGCTTCATGCAAAATATCAAGGCTCTACGCTTTCTGGGTCAGGAGGAGAAGATTTTAAAAGATCATTTTAAAATTTCACTTTTGTTGCCATGGCAACCAGAGTTTTCAATAGATTTCAATTCTTTTGCTACTTTCAAAGGGGACCACCCAAGGAACATTTCTGCCAAATATGGTTCAAATTGGCCCAGTGTTTTGGGAGGAGATTTAATTTAAAAACTGTTCTTTATTTCTATATAAACCCTACCCTTCTAGGGCTCTGCAAATCACTAAAACGAATTTTGAAAATAATCATTGGGTTAAAACGGATTTAAAATCATTCATAAACTTTTTATATATTTTCAATGAGTATTTTTCAGCTATTATTCCCATATTGAAAAAGTCTGTTACCTGACACATGCATTTTCTGGACTTTCAGATCCCAACAATCAACAATCAATATGTATGAGGCGGGTTGAAAGATTCCTGTAAAAAAAAAAGATTGAGAAATTGATGGCTTCTATACTTGGTCAAATTACTAAGCGAAAAATCTACTCAGAAACCTCTATTTATTTGAAATCTGTCGAAAAATCGGAGGTTGATGCTCCTAAAATATTTTTTCAGAAATTGACAATTACGCTGTTGACTGGTCAGTTATTGGCAGGGAAACATGGGTAGGGATTCTTTCTCAGAGGAAAAGATAGAAGTCTTTAGATGTGATTTCATAACGCGAAAAACTTATCAGACAAATCAGAGAATGGCTTCAATGATACATATTGTTAATATACAGTCCTGACCAGTTCAGGCCTTTGATTTTTAAAAAAATTGTGAATACCTTTTTCATCTGACTTGGTAAATGAATTAACTTTTTTAGGTTGAAATATTAAAAGATTTCATCGTCAATATTTACTTGCCACACATGGTGGATATGATTCCTCAAAACACCATTTGCTTAATCAGTACAATTAGGCCTGAGGAGCAATATGGGCGCTCAAGCCCCCGTAGTTAAGTGTCAAAACCCTGGTTTATGCTTCAAACACGAGCTCTGTAGTGTCTAATTTAATAGAAGAATCATGCACTTTTTCACACTGATATGAAGAATTAACTTCTTCAGGAAACATTTTCTCATTACAATGGAGTAGCAAACCTACTTCAGAAATTCAAGGTAGATATCGATGTTTTTTTTAAGCTTACATGAGCAGGAAGTCTGTCGTCCGGCTTCCGTATTGTGTTAATCTTGAAACAACATCTCCTCCCAAACCACTGGGCTTTTTCAACAAAATTTGGTAGGAATGTTCCCTTAGTGGTACCCTTTGAAAATTGCTAAAAGAATTGAAATCCCTTCAAAACCATGGTTGCCATGGCAACAAAACTGAAATTTTAATAAAAACTTTAAAAATTATTTCCTCTTGACCCAGAAGGTGAAGAACCTTGATATTTGGCATGAAGCATCAGTACAATGACCTCTTTCAGAAACCATCACCCTCGGGTTCCCAGGGGTGGAGCCCCAGGGGGGTTGGGGGCTTATAAAGAAATAAAGAAGGATTTTTAAAACAACATCTTCTTCCAAACCATTGGGCAGATTTCAACCAAACTTGGCAGAAATGTTCCTCAGGTGGTGCCCTTTAAAAATTGCTAAAGAAATGAAATCTCTTCAAACTCTGGTTGCCATGGAAACGAAATCGATATTTCAAAATAATTGTTAAAAATCTTCTCCTTCTGATCCAGAAGGTGTAGAGCCTTGGTATTTTGCATGAAGCATCAGTTTATTGACATCTTTCATAATGGCTTAAATCATGATCCTCGGATCCGCAGGGGCGTAAAAAACTAATCACACTGTATTGATACATAAGTGTGATTAGGTTTTTCTGTTCATACCTCCATTCTCTTCATTTCTTATAACTTAGTAGCATTGAGCAAATAAAAAAAAAAATCATCTTTTTGTATGGGACTATTTTCTGCGGAAATGTACAAAATTGCTGCGTGGTCAAATGTATGTTCATGGAGTTACGATCAATATTTTTTTTACCAACCAGAACCCTCAATTTTGATGGACGAAACTAGAAAATTAAATTATGTTTAAATTAACAGCTGTTTTAACCCTTTCCTGTTTTTGGAAGTTTTAGACTGGTCCAAATTGAAAGAGGTTGCAGACGACAATGAATATCAAATACAATTTGCTTGTTACAAGCAATTTCTTCTTTTTCCACAATGTTTTCTCAAGTATAAAATTGCAGCAACGTAAAATCCCGTGTTTGAGCAGGAATGGGTTAAATCACCATCTGAAACACCTTATAATAAGACTGAGTACTAGACAACTATTTGTTTTCTGAATTTTTTTATCCCATTACCAGATAAATTCAGTTTTAGATCGGTCTAAATCAAAAAAAGTTGCAAACAGTATTTCAAAGTGGTCAAAAATTGGAAAAAACAGTCAAAGAAGTTGAAAAAATTGTGAGAAACGTAGAAATTGCTTTTTACAAGCGGCTTCTTTTCCCACAATTTATTTCAATACCATATATCTTAAGGGTGTCAAAAAGCAGGACTAATTTGTAATGGTTTAACTCATTACTAGACAACGAAATTTGAGACTAATTAAAAGAAGGTGAAGACAACAATTTATAGTTCGTGAAATTTTAAAAAACTTTGTCTTTTACAGTATTAAACATTGTAGAAATGAAGAAATTGCTTGTTACAACCAATTTCTTCATTTCCTCAATGTTTTCAAAACTTCTTTCTGTAGGGACATAAGGGAATTGTTTCAGTAATTTTTCCCATACTTTCAATGTTTTAATAATCCACTAAAGATAATATATTATTTTGTCATGTCTATATAGGTATGTAGACATCATTTGAGGGTGTTGTTTGACTTTTAAATTCTAATAGTGTGATAGCTGTTGTAAATAGATTATGATAATGGCTCATTTTGGTTATTGATTATGAATTAAATTATTGTATGCTTCTTCCTAGTTCTGTTATGACTATTAGACATTTTATTATGGCCATTGGTTCCTCTAGGACTATGGGTCTGCTGCGAGAACCACTGAGCCATGCAAAAAAACGTGTCCTGTCTGATTATTGTTAATTCCTTCCACATAATCCCTCTTAGACACCTATTAAATATAGTTTAGAAAACACTGTGAGAAAAGGAAAACTTGCTTGTTACATTTCTTCTTTTCTCGCAATGTTTTCTATCCTTTCTTGCACTTTGCCTTTGATTTGCGCAATCTTGATTTGTCATCTGCAACTTCTTTAAATTGAAATTTTGTCATCTGGGTTAAGGTATGCAAACTTTTGATCTGTTGGTCATGGGCTTGATTCATGTCTTTGTCACTGGGCATGTGTATATTTCCTATGGCAAGGCATTTCAGAACTACATCCTAGTATTGATGATGCTAGGGAAGCACATGAATAATTGAACTCTGATTCCAAGTGATGTTGAAACCCAAACAAACTTCTCTGAAAAATCTCTGAAACATCTTAATTTTCAGATTGCTGGCCACACACACTGACAAATTAGTTTCACAGAGATAATGAGCAATATTCTTTCTTGAAATATATGCTCAGAGAGAAAAATACAACCTAAAATAAATCATCAGTATCTGAATGAGATAACTCAAACTTTAAGTTCTCTGAAAACAAAAATGTTTGAAATAAATGTAGGGGCTCACATTTTTACTTTCAACCTAAAGGAATCATTTGATTGGTCAAATGGCAATTCATCAATAAACCAATTATTCAGGGCTCCAGAATAGTAGATAGAGGGAATAATTTGAATTCAAATAAAATTTGATTAGTTGTACTCTAAACCCAGTGTTATGGATATTTCTTTAATGCTTTTTGATGGGTTACTAAGATTTCTTGGTAGTTAATTACACAATTAATTCACCAAAAACAACAACAACAACAAAAAACAACAGTGAAATTAGCAAGATGATAATATGTCTGTTTTGGTAGATAATTTGCGTAGCTTCATGATGCTGCATAAAACTAGTGAATCGCCAGCAATCAACTGTATAACAAGAATCCGATTAACTGGTTGATTAGTTACTCATATTTAACCCGTGGAATGGACGGGAGTAGGTGCTCTGGGGGAGCTATTGTGATTGGTCATAGTCCGTTGTCCATCCGTCTGTCTGTCCGTCCGTCCGTTCACAATGACAAAAAAATCTTCTCCTCCTAAACTAACCATGGAATTTCAACAAAACTTCACAGACATGATCCTTAGGTCATGCTCTTTCAAAATACTTCAAAGAATTGAAATCCATGAAGAACTATGGGTGCCATGGCAACAGAGTAAAAAAATCTTCTCCTCCCAAGCGGTAAGGCCTAGAGCTTAGATATTTGGTACAAATCATCATCAATTGACCCTCTACCAAAATACTTCAAAGAATTACCATATTCTGAAAATTGGCCCTTTTACGAACAATCCCTGATTTTACATAGAAATAAAGAAGGAAATCTTTAAAAATCTTCTTCTCCCAAACCATAAGGCCTAGAGTTTTGATATTTGGTACATATCATCTATTGACCCTCTACCAGAATACTTCAAAGAATTGCTGTATTCTGAAAATTAGCCCTTTTATGGGCGATCCCTGATTTTACAGAGAATAAAAGAAGGAAAACTTTAAAAATCTTCTTCCAAACCATTAGGCCTAGAACTTTGATATTTGGTACATATCATCTATTGACCCTCTACCAGAATACTTCAAAGAATTATCATACGCTGAAAATTGGCCCTTTTATGAACAATCCCTGGTTTTACCTAGAATAAAAGAAGGAAAACTTTAAAAATCTTCTTCTCCCAATCCATTAGCCCAAGAGCTTTGATATTTGGTATGTATCATCATATATTGACCCTCTACCAAAATACTTCAAAGAATTATTTTATGCTGAAAATTAGCCCTTTTCTGTGCGATCCCTGATTTTACAAAAGAATAAAGAAGGAAATCTTTGAAAATCTTCTCACCCAAACCATAAAGCTGGGAGCTTTGATATTTGGTACATACCATTAGCCATTGACCCTCTACCAAATTACCTAAAAAAATTAGCCCTGGTATGAATTGATGTCTATACTTCAAAGCATTACCATATTCAGGAAATTAGTGCTATATGGATGGATCATCAATATACTTAGGATTAAAAGAGAAATCCTTAAACATCTTCTCCAAAATAATTAGGCAGAGAGCTTTGCTATTTTGTTTATATCATGAAGCCATGAACCATCATACTCAGGGGAGCCATTTAGGACCATCATGGTCCTCTTGTTTATAAAATTCAATCTGTGAACACGATTCAGCATTGCCTTGAGATTCATTTGTTTATAATTCATCTCATTTATTTAGCCTTGAGCATATTGTTGTCGAGGTAATGCTGGTTCACCGTTTTATGTCCATTTTATTTTGTCATATGGAATGAGACAAGATCTCTATAGTGAGCTTAAAATATTGATCAATAGTTTTGTTTATCCAGATATTACTGAATGAGAAATCCAAATATATTCATAGAAAGGTATGTAGTTTTGTTGTTTTGATTGCCAATTATAGACATGCTTTAGATCAGTAGGCGCTACTGACCTCATCTACTGGATCAAAGACTTTGATGAAATTGTTGGGTTGCCATTCAATCCTTGTGCAAAATGGCGTGCTTGTGGAAACTTTCCTCATAAAAAGTCACAATTTGACCCTTTTCTAGCATCAAATAAATAGAATAATAGCTTGTTTTTCATGTAAGATAGATTTATCTTTCATTTTGTGAACAACTACAACATATTTTATTTAATGATTGATCTAACACTGAAACAAATAATTATCCTCTTTTTATTAGACTCTTACTAGTTAGTAACCACAATCTATGGTTTGCAAAGAAAAAAACTAAAAAAATGTTCTCCTTTTTCTTCAATATTTTCTTTACTTTAATGTTCATTATTTCTTTATTTAAAAACATTCAATTTGATATCTGCAGAAGCTAGTCTAATTTTTTGCCATTTGAGAAAGGTTCAACAGACAATAAAGGTAAACATATCAAAGGTCAGTTGCTCAAAAAGTGGGCAATGCAGAGTAACAGTTCTTGTACATACCACTTCTCCAAATCGTGATTTATAAGTGTATAATGTTCATAGCTGCTAGCACTTATGGTTTAGGAGATATGTTCTGGACTACATTATTAAGGAAAATTAAAAAGGGCAATAACGCAAAAAATGGGCGCGACAGAGTTACTGTTCTTGAACACAACACAATTCTCTGCATGTGATCTGTAAGTGTACACAGTTTGAAGTTGCTAACGCTTATGGTTTAGGAGATGTGTTCCAGACATAAATGCAAAGGTAAATGAAATGGCAATAAGTCATAAAATTGGGGTGGCAGAGAAACGGTTCTTGTACATGACACTTCTTTACATTGTAATCTATAAATGTGTAAAGTTCGAAGCTGCTAGCACTTATTGATTAAGGGGTATTTAATGGACAAAAATATAAAGGTAAAAATAACAAATGGCAATAACTCTAAAACTGGGCATGGTAGAATAACAGGTTTTAATCATGGGAATCCTTCACATTGTGTTCTATAATTATAAAGTTTGAAGTTGCTAGCACTTATGGTTTAGGACATATGTTCCAGACAAAAATGTAAAGGTAAAAACAACAAAGGGCAATAACTAAAAAAATGCGCGTGGCAGAGTAACAGGTTTCATACATGAGAATTCTCCACATTGTGCTCTATAAGTGTATAAAGTTTGAAGTTGTAGCACTTATGATTTAGGAGATATGTTCCAGACAAAATATAAAGGTGAAAACAACAAAGGGCAATAGCTCAAAAAGCAGAGTAACGGTTCTTGTACATGACACTTCTCCACATCGTGATCTAATGTTTGTACAGTTTGAAGTTGCTAGCACTTATGGTTTAGGGGATAGGGTCCGGACATAAGTGACAGACAGAATCGAGCAAACCCATAGTCCCCTAACCAGTAACCGATTTTGGACTAACAAGCTGTAGATAAAGGAAGTAAAAGTAGCATCTTGACTTACGGCAACATTCATCTCAGGTTGAAATGAATAGATTTTTCATTTTGTCATTAATCCTTTACTGTGCAAATTTGATCTTAACTCCTTCTGTTCAATCCCTTGTGACCTTCTACCAAAAACTTTAAAGAATTACTGTACTCTGAAAATTAGCCCTTTTCTATGCAATCCTTAATTTAAATAGAAATAAAGAAGGAAATCTTTGAAAATCTTCTTCTCCCAAACTATTAGGCCTAGAGCTTTGATATTGGGTATCATCTGTGAACTCTCTACCAAAATACTTTAAGGAATTACCTTACTTTGAAAATTAGCCCTATTCTGTGTGATCCCTAATTTTACATTGGAATAAATAAGGAATTCTTTTAAAATCTTTTTCTCCGGATCAATAAGGCCCAGAGCGTTAATAGTAGGTATAAATCATCATCAGTTGACTCTCTACCATAATACATCAAAGAATTACCCTACTCTGAAAATAAGCCCTTTTCTGTGTAGTCCCTGGTTTTACTTTAACCCATTCCCACTCAGTGAAGCTTTTCAATGCCCCGAAGGAAAAAAGCTTTGGAAAACATAGTGGAAAATGAAAAAAATGCTTGTTACAAGCAATTTCTTCATTTTCCACAGTGTTTTGTACTCAAAAAGAAAACAAAAATTAAAATTCCATCAGCTTTAAATTGTCGTCTGCAACTTCTTTCAATTTGGACCAGTCTAAAATTTTGTTGTGTGGGAACGGGTTAATTTTTTTTCAATTTGTAGGCAATCTGATCATTGTGACTTCAGCTTGAATAAGTTTAAGTCACCCATTGAAAAATCTTTGCATGAACTAAATATTCAAATTTCACTTCAGTTTTACGTGCAAGTTTCACAACTTTGCCTCAATTATTGCTATTTCTCTGAATTTTTACACATGGCTATCACACCATCCTATCATCCCCTATTCAAAAATTGGTTACCCTGCTTTTGTTTTTAGCTCACCTTAGCTCGAAGTGTTAAGAGTGCCCTATTATGATGGGTCAACCTCCACGTTCCGTCCCTCTGTCTGTCCGTTCAAAATTACAAAAAAAATCCTTCTCCTAAACTAAGTGGAATTTCAACCAAACGTCATAGAAATTTTCCTTAGGTCATGCTCTTCCAAAATACTTCAAAGAATTGAAATCAATGAAGAAGTTTTGTTGTCATGGCAACCGACTGAAAAAATCTTCTACTCTTCTAGGAAAAAAATCTGGTTTCCCAAATTGAAATGACAAAATCTCTTAAACCATTCCCACACATTGATGCTTTTGGAAGCCCCTCATGAAAAACTACATGAATTGGGAAATCATTGTGTAAAATGAAGAAATCTTCCTTTCCCACATTTTTTTCTTCCAAGAAAGTTGAAAAAAATCTATAATTGCATTTATTTATATTGTCATCTGCATTGCCTTTCAATTTGGATCAGTCTAAAATTTTACTGTCATGTAATGGGTTAACTTTTCCCGTTTCTTGAAATTTTAGACTGGTCCGCATTTAAAGAGGTCACAGGTGAAAATTCAATGTATTTAAAATGAAACCATCCTATGTGGTAGAAAATATTGTGGGAAAAAGAAGAAATTGCTTGTTACAAACAATTTCTTCATTTTCCATGTTTTCTCAACTATAAAAGCATAATGACGTAAAATCCCAGGTTTGTACAGGAGAAAGTTAAAAGTGATCTCCTGAACCAACAGGCCTAAGGCCTTGATATTTTAGACTACATTGGTTTAGAATTTCTCAAAAGATCCATTGAAAGCCATGTGCTTACAGTCTTTTAGCTTTAATTAAATGTCGACTGGTCTCTTGAACTGATTTCTACACAATCCTTCTTAAGGCCCTTGAAATACATTCTTATAAATTTGTGGGAAACGGAGGAATCGCTTGTAACAAACAGTTTCTTCTTTTCTCACGATGTTATCTTTCATATTTTGCGACTGTTTCAAATATTAAGTACACTTTGTGATGTCATCTGAAACTCATTTCAGTTTGGAAAAGTCTAAAATTTTGTCTTAAGGTTATAAGTTTATGCAATCATCAGAAGATTCATATTCATGTCATTCAACAAAAATACTTTCATTCCTATGGTTTCTTTGTGTTTTCATGGGCTAATTTAATTAAAACTTTGGAAAAAGTTGATGTCTTTAAAACCTTTCTAGGTTGCAAAAAGTATAAAAGGATATCCTGTTTGAAAGTTTGCAACAATGCACAAATTGGTGAATGTGCAATAATCAGAGGCTAAACATTTCCATTTGATATCTAGAATAGAGGTGGTATTCATTTGTGAAATTGATGTTTGATTTATTAGGGTATACAAAATTTCCTACAAATACCAGCGAATGCATTGTCCAACTGCTCTATTCAAATTACCTAAATTTTCACTTGTCTAAATTGAACAAAGTTGCAGACCACTATAATAGATGGTGAAAGTCAAAATTTCCTTGTCTTTTGGGTAGATAATGTGGACAATGATAAAGCTATTCAATATAAGCAACTTCTTCATTTTTTTAACAAATTTGCTTTTAAGGGGTTATTAACCCTTGTTCTGCTGAATAGGTCCTTCCTTCAAGAATTGCATTGGAATCAAAGAGCTGAAGGCACTGGAAAGCCTTTTTGCAGGTAAAATTTCTTTTGTGGTTAATTTTTAAACTAGAACTGTCGCCTGTAAGGGCTGACGAATCCCCCCCCCCCCCACTGCTGCATCTTTTTTTTTTTTACAAATTTTAAGTCAATGAGGGGCAATGACTGTGTAAACAAGAGCTGGTCACAGTCATGTGACAAATTCCCCCAAAGGACAGGGTCAAGCATGTGGCACTTTGATTTGTTTTGTAAACACAACCACATGCATTTGTGATCTATGTTTTTAATAAATGAAATTTTAATACATATAATAATTTCTATAAATACAGAATGAAATCAAGAAATGTATTATGGATGGATTTTTCTGAGGTCAAAAGTAGGTGAAAGGTCAAGGTCAGTTGGTCAAGGTCATGTAAAGTGGTCCACCCAATTAAGCATCTGTCCAAATATGGAAGCAATCTATTGAAGAATAAGAGAGTAAATACAATTTAACCATTCCGGATACAATTTAACCATTCTGGTATCCCCTTTGACCCCAGATTGTGACCTTGACCTTTGAGATAGGATTTGTTTGTTTGAATGGGGTTTTACGCCGCTTTCAACAATCTTTCAGTTATATAGCGGCGGCTGGAGCACCTAACAATGGATTCCTGGTATTTCTCACACCAGTACCGCCATCACATCCTTTCCTAGCCTCCAGCTGCTATCCCACGTAGGTCTACGATTATCGACCCTTTGGTGGGAGACAAATAGTCGGAAAGGATGATTGCTGCTGTCGGGGATCGAACCCGGGACCTCTAGATTGACAGTCTGACGCGCTACCAACTGCGCTATGACGGCAGCTTTGAGATAGGAACCTTGGTCTTTTTGTGACATGTCGTCTGAAGGTGGTGAACATTTGTATGAAAGAAATTTGTACCTGCATGCATGATTTTAGAAGTTACAGAGTGGACACCGCAAAAAGTGCTAATTTTTGACCTTTGACCCCAGATTGTGACCTTGTCCTTTGACATAGGAACCTGGGTCTTTTTAGCAACACATCGTCTTAGGTGGTGAACTTTTGTATGAAAGAAATTTGTACCTGCGTGCATGATTATAGAAGTAACTGAGCAGACACAGCAAAAAGTGCTAATTTTTTACCTTTGACACCTGATTGTGACCTTGACCTTTAAGATAGGAACCTGGGTCTTTTTTGCAACATGTCATCTGAAGGTGGTTATCATTTGTATGAAAGAAATTTGTACCTGCGTGCATGATTATAGAAGTTACAGGGCGGACATGGCAAAAAGTGCCGATTTTTGTACCTTTGACCCCAGATTGTGACCTTGACCTTTGAGATAGGAACCTGGATCTTTTTCGCAACACCTCTGAAGGTGATTAACATTTGTATGAAAGAAATTTGTACCTATGTGCATGATTATAGAAGTTACAGAGCGGACACGGCAAAAAGTCCAAATTTTTTACATTTGACCCCAGCTTGTGACTTGATCTTTGAGATAGGAACCTGGGTCTTTTTCACGACATGTCGTCTTATAGCGGTGAACATTTGTGCAAAGTTATATTGAAATCCACTGTTGCATGTAGAAGTTACAGAGCGGCCACGAAAGCGGGATGGAGGGACAGACAGACTGACTGACTGATGGATGGACAGACGAACAGTTCAATTACCATATGCCTCCCTTTGGGGGCATAAAAAATAGGGGTTTTGTTCAACATTTAAGATGGAAGTTATGGACTTCCTGCAACGTTGAATATTATGTTCTGGAATAAACATGTGAACCACTTTTATTTTTTTATCTGTAAATCTGTTCAGGACTTTTGATTTATTCTCTATATATTGTATATAAGAAAATAAATCAAAAGGGCATAACTCTTGAAACAGTTGATTATTCATTATGAAAATTGCAGGTGCATAAGTTCCCATTGCAAGGAAGATTTCATTAAGGTTTCAGTAAAATTGGTCTGGAAATGTGGGAGGAGATGAGGACACAAAATTATGTCCATGGATGGACGGACAGACAGACAACAGAGGGACAGACAGACGGACAACCTAATTCCAGTGTTACCCAACCATAACTTAAACATGTGAACAACTTTTTTTTTTTAATCTGTCAACCTGTTCAGGAGTTATGATTTATTCTCTATATATTGTATATAAGAAAATAAATCAAAGGGGCATACCTCATTATGAAAATTGCAGGTGCACAAGTTCCCATTGCAAGGAAGATTTCAGTAAGGTTTCAGTAAAATTGGTCTGGAAAATTTAATTTGGAGGAGATGAGGACACAAAATTATGTCCATGGATGGACGGACAGAGGGACAGACAGACGGACAACCTAATTCAAGTATTACCAAACCATAACTTAAACATGTGAACCACTTTTATTTTCTTAATCTGTCAACCTATTCTGGAATTATTTATTCTCTAATATTGTATACAAGAAAATAGATCAAAGGGGCATAACTCCTTAAAAAGTTATGAAAATTGCAGGTGTACAAGTTCCCATTGCAAGGAAGGTAAGGTTTCTGTAAAATTGGTCTTGAAGTGTAGGAGGAGATGAGGACACATAATTGATTTATTCTCTATATATTGTGTATAAGAAAATAAATCAAAGGCGCATAAAGGTTTTTAAAATAAGGGACCTATTTTTTAGTCTTAGAGGATCTATTTGGACAGGCTCTGGGGATAAAGAACAAAGAGCCAAGTAGTTCCTGCTCACATAAGAGAGTGATTTCCATTTCAAAATATAAATTTCAATTTTGTTTTACCAAACCCTATTTTGTGGGTACTCCTATGAACCTCAAAATAGATTCCATCGAAATGGTTCCATTGAGCAACAAGCCCCATGTCGTACATGGCCTTCCCCCCAATAAAAGCTTGATAGTAAACTGAAGCAATAATTCCAAAATTATGCAAGTAAGAGTTGTGGTTCTTGTGCACTGCACTTCTCCTCAATGAGATCTATCGACCTCCAAAATTATGCAAGCATGAGTTGTGGTTTTTGTGCACTGCACTTCTCCTCAATGAGATCTATCGACCTATGAAGTTTCAAATTGATAGCAATTATACTTTCAGAGATTTGCTCTGGACAAAATGTAAGTGTTTAAAATAACAAAAGGCAAAAAGTAAAAAATTATGCATGCAAGAGTTGTGGTTCTTGTGCACTGCACTTCTCCTCAATGAGATCTATCGACCTATGAAGTTTCAAGTTGATAGCAATTATACTTTCAGAGATAGCTCCGGACAAGTTAAGTGACGGAAGGACTGAAAGACTGACGGAGACCATTACTATATCCCCTTTGCCTAAACCGCACGGGATAATTACAAAAAGAAGAACAAGCATTCTGAAGTATTGCATGGCAATACCAAGTCCCCTACCGGTTTTATATATATCCCTAGAGAGGTATATTTTTTGGGTGGTAAAGGGATTACTACCCCCCCCCCCCCCAAATATTACAATTGTATCAGATTTTATGAGCAATTCTTAAACACACACACATACACACAAACATAAAAAATAGGCGTCTCTTTTTGTTGTTAGCTAAATTATACTTCATAAAGTCATCTGTTCCAAGAGAATTAAGACCCAAAAGCCCAAGTAAACTTTGAACAAAAGCTTTCAAAAATCTGTCTAGGATTGTGATTGCTTTTTATTTATCAATATTGACTCACATAACAAAAAACACCTTCATATCACAAAGGGTTTAGAAAAAAAACGGAAAACTGAAATTTCCTGGTAATTTTTAAGTCCAGCATCTGTATCTTCCTCAAAAATCAATGGACCTAAACCAAACTTAAACTCATTCTGTAAATAATTGATGTGGACTTACATACCAAAAATTAGCTCAATATCTCTGAGGGTTAAGAAAAAAAGTCCGGAAAACTTAATTTCCTGGTAATTTCTAAGTCCAGCATCTGTATCTTCCACAAAAATCAATGGACCGGAACCAAACTCGAACTTGTTCTGTAAATAATTGATACCTACTTTCATACCAAAAATCAGCTCAATATCTCTGAGGGTTAAGAAAAAAAGTCTGGAAAACTGAAATTTCCTGGTAATTTTTTAAGTCCAGCATCCTTATCTTCCTCAAAAATCAAAGGACTGGAACCATACTCGAACTTGTTCTGTAACTCATTAAAGTGGACTCACATACCAAAAATCAGCTCAATATCTCTGAGGGTTTAGAAAAAAAGTCCCAAAAACTGAAATTTCTTGGTAATTTCTAAGTCCAGCATCTGTATCTTCCACAAAAATCAATGGACCGGAACCAAACTCGAACTTGTTCTGTAACTCATTGATGTGGACTCACATACCAAAAATCAGCTCAACATCTCCCAGGATTAAGAAAAAAAGTCCGGAAAACTGATATGTCCGGACTGACAGACGGATGGACGTACAGAGGGACAGAGCACAAACCTATAGTCCCCTTCGGCTTTCGCCGGTAGGGGAGTAATAACAGGATTAGATTTGTATCAGGGCTTCTTATCTAGAACTTAGCGGTGGGACAAGCCCACTTCTCACACCTTTAACTCACCTGAACACACCAAGAACACACCCAGAACATACCCAACATGACGACAAAAGGTCAGCTTAAAAGTGGGAATAAGTTGGAAGGGATTAAAAGTATGATATCTGCTATACAGTCAGTACTGTTATGTAGGAGCTTTCACAATCTGGGTAAATTACATTATTCCTTATATAGAATGTAGTGAATGACACAATTCTCTTTAATCTAGACAAGATTTTATCTCTCAAAGGGTGGAAATTTTTAGACTGGCGAACCTATCCCATCTACGCTTAGACTGGTAAACCTGTCCTATCAACACTGCTCTCCGATTTTGTATCGTCAGATTAGGATAGGCTCACCAGTCAAGGAAATTGTATGCTTGGGGAATTTGGGTGAATCAAAAAGTATGAAAGCATATAACCACATTGAATCCTTTATTCAATATTTGTCAAGAATAATTTATATCCTCACACTAAAGATCAATATTAGTCAGTTCTCTAAAAATTTTAAGAAGAGATTAATTTTACAAAAGACTAAAAACAAAAGCAAAATAAAGTAAACGCTACATTTTCATGCATCAACTTAACTCCTCTGGCCACTGTCGTAATAAGGCCCCCTAAACCTACGGCACTGTTTATTTTCATTATTTTATTATGTGTCATCCAAATTCAATACATGTACTATGCTACTGCACTATAAAAATAAAATAAGACAAAAACAAGATGTGTTTGTGAAACACTATGCCCCCGAAACGGGAATTCTTTAGAAACAGGTAAAGGGTTAAAATTTTGACCTTGACCTTGATGAAATGACCTTCCACAGTTGCGCCTTCTTGAGACCTATCTACATACCAAATATTAGCATT
Source organism: Fragum fragum (assembly GCA_946902895.1). Taxonomy (NCBI): domain Eukaryota; kingdom Metazoa; phylum Mollusca; class Bivalvia; order Cardiida; family Cardiidae; genus Fragum; species Fragum fragum. The sequence goes on from OX336371.1 coordinate 36,152,676, forward strand.
GTAACTTAATCAGGGTTGAAGTTATAGGAAAATGTTTAGTTGGCAGGTTAAGTTTTGCAGACAGACGGACACCGGTAAAACAATATGCCCCGATCTTATCGATGCGGGGGCATAAAAATCATATGGTTTGATGTAATATAATCATAATAAAGCACCATTGATAAAGGATGTGTAACTCAATGCACTGATCTGAATAGAGAGCTGTTAAGCACATCGATGTGTCTTAACCCTTTGTTATTCAATCCCTGGATTTTATGTCCCTGTGATTTTATACTTTAGAAAACATTAGGGGAAAAGAAGTAATTACTTGTAACAAGCAATTTCTTCTTTTCCCACAAAATTTTCTACCCTGTAGGCTAGTTACTTTTCAAATCATAATCTCTTTTAGTTGTCATCTGCTACTTCTTTCAAATTGGACAAGTCTAAAATGTTGAAAAACAGGAAAAGGTTAACCAAAATGACAAAATTTTTGCCTGGCCAAAATTCAAAGAAGTTGCAGACAAAGGTTCCTAGTTGATGAAATTTTGATGAATTCTTGTCTTCAGAGGTTGCAAACATTGTGGAAAATGAAGAAATTACTCGTTACAAACAATTTCTTCATTATCCACATTTTCTCAACCTCATTTCTTGAGGTGCATAAAAATGTGGGAATGGGTTAAACAATTTTCATCTTTCGAATCAATTAAATTAAGCCATTCCCACACAACTATAAATGTACTTTTTGACGCCCCCCTCCTCAAACAATACACTTTGGAAAACCTTGTGGAAAATGAAGGAATTGCTTATTACAAGTAATCTCTTCACTATCCATTATTTGACAACCATTCTATTTTGTCTTTCAGAGCAAAAGATACCAGCACACATATTTTGAATAGCTTCAACTTTACTGAGAATCTTGGCAATACAAACAAAACACTGTGAAAACAGTCAGATTCAATTGAAAAACACTTTCTCATACCATAAACTTTTTACAGTATCTTTACTTTAGAATAGCTCCATGGGGCTATTTGAAAAATAGCAAAGCTAAAGAAAATATGAGTTGAAGTTCTCTTGTTATTATTGTAAGTCATTCAACCCATTACCAGACAACAAAATTTTAGACAGGTCCATTGGCAGACAATATTTCAAATTGGGCTGAAATGGGTATGTCAAATAGGGTAGAAAACATTGTGAAAAAGGAGTAATTGCTTACTACAAACAATTTATCCTTTTCCCACAAACTGATCAACTATTGCAGATCACCTGGGCGTCAGAATGTGAAATTCAGCGTGCAGAGAATAGACCTTTTCACGCAAAGCGCCAGGTGACTAAAAAGTCTACATCCGTTAGACGCTTTCAAAAAATAACAACAACAACATTTTCCTGTTGCGGGGAGTTTTTACTTCCGGTTTGAAAAACTCAATAGAAAATAAGAAGGCTCGATATGACCCCGAACTTTAACAGTGTTAAAATGTCAGAAAACAAGTTTCTTTTTGTGAAGTCAGTGTTTACAAATCCGAACAATAGATGGGAAAATGGTTTGAAAAATATCCGGCCTTTGACATATCAAAATTCAAAAAATATTTAGTGGAATCGCGGGACAAATCGTTTGACAAAGAAAGCGTCCCGGCCTACAAGTCGTTGAAGACGTTTAAATACTTTGAAGAGGGATTTGTCCAGAGACTCAGTCACATTGGAGTCAGCGCTGTGCCGGGTAGCGTTGTAGAGGAGTTGCAGTGTATTTGTTAAATGGTGTTCCTGAAAGGTACCTTTTTGCTTGACAAATCATACTTAATGCTATTACAGATGAATCCTCTTAATTGCATTCCTGATAATAGCAATTCACTGCTTAACCCATTCCCACACAACAAAATTTAAGACTGGTCCAAATTGATAGAAGCTGCAGACAACAATTTAAAGTTGATGGAATTACAAATTTCTTTGTCTTTTTGATTAGAAAACATTGTGGATAATGAAGAAATTGCTTGATACAAGCAATTTCTTCATTTTCCACAATGTTTTCTAAAGTATTTTTCTTGAGGGGCGTAAAAAGGAGGGCTTGAGTTGGAATGGGTTAATTACAACTGACTTTATGCACAAACATTAGATCTAATAAAGAACAGATTACTCCTTGACAAATTGGTGTTGCAATTAACTCTTTCCTGTTTTTCAAAATTTTAGACCAGTCCAATTTCAAAGAAGTTGCAGACGACAATTAAAACTGAGCGCAATTTGAAAAGTAACCAACCTATATGGTAGAAAATATTGTGGGATAAGAAGAAATTGCTTGTTACAAGCAATTTATTCTTATCCCACAATATTTAATCAAGTATAAAAACTCAGGGACGTAAAATCCAGGGATTAACCTTGAAAAGGTTTATTGGAATTCCACTGTACTTCTAATAGTTATCAGCTAGGAACTCCATCTACATGTACCTCTGAGTATAATTATCCCCCAACATAATGCTTCACATTGAATAATGGAAGTACAATACATATAGCATACTGGAACTACACATTATGATATTATATAATTCTAGTTGATCTTTTCTGAATGCAGCTTGTAATGACATAGAGGATAATCAACTGGTTATTTTTGATATGAAAAATCCCTCACGAGAATGCATTATTAGGCCTTGAAAAACGAGTCTGAATGACAACAATGTATTCGAGTGAGAAATTTTTCATATTAAAAAATAACTAGTTGATTATTCTATTTATTATTTTCAAAACCACTTTATTAATAAATTGTTACACGTTCATTTCTATCATATTTGTCATCTTTATCCCCTGGGATCCATGGATATTAATATCAACGATTTTTGTTTTCAATAATTTCTATTAGCCATCTTGGATCGCCTTTCCAAGTCTGTGAGGGTTTAAAAGGAATTTGTCAGGGAAAATCCGTATTTTCAATGATCAACTGGTTATTTGACAGCTGCGAATGGTCAAGTGGATTTGTTAGCGACTTGAAATGGAGTGCAGTTATTCAACATCCGTGAATATACACTAATCTGAGACATAACTAAATTAGGCTTGTGATATTTTGATTGTGGTTTGGTGTTCAAATTGCCTTCTTGCCATTTCTATTACAACTATCTTTGGTTGGTTTAGTAGATATTCCTGGCATTTTGCCAGTAATGAAGTTAGAGAAGTGTCACAAATGATTACCTGTAGACAAGAATTTTAACCAATTACCAGACGGCAACACTTAAGACTGGTCCAAATTGGAAGGGGGTGCAGACTGTTATGTAAAGTTTGAAATTTTATTTTTTTTCATATTTCTGGAGAGGAAACATTATGGAAAATGAAGAAATTGCTTGCCACAAGCAATTTCTTCATTTTCCATTTGTTTTTCTTGAGGGGCATAGAAAAGTGTCACTGTCTTGGAATGGGTCAAAGAGAATGCACTATCTGCCACAGACCTCAATTCAGTTGGACATGTCTGACAAATACTGTAGAATTTGTCAGACCATGGTCAAGTCTAGCCCACTTTCGGTTTTTAGCAATAGCAGGTAGAACTACACCAGTCAACTTAAATCCAAATTAGCATGCATCTGAATGCTTATTAGCCATCTGAGAAGGCGTGCCAGAGTAGAATGACGGAAACACTTGATTCCACAGCAAACTAATGGACTCACCATTATTTATCCAAAGGTCCCACTTAGTTACTATCCTGTTTTAACTGTACCATTTGGTTACTATCCTTATCATTTATTGCCTCTTCTTACTTTCTAAACTTTTTCGTCTTCAACAGTTAAAATCACTATCAATTTTTTGCATAAAGCTGTTGTCAGATTAACATCATTGCAGAATCACAGTGAATTTTTAATCCAAGTTACAAAATGATCATGATATTTAAAGTGATGCGTATCAATTTTCATTAGTATATTATCAACCCAAAATAAAAAGGCCAAAATTGCCTTCATTCTTTTCATGACTACAAAATTTCAGGTTGCCAAAGACACTTTAATCTATTACCAGGTGTCAAAGGTTTTGTCTGGTCAAAGAGATAGTAATTGGCAAATTTAGGTTGATAGAATTATGAATATCTGCCTTTCTAGGTAGAAAACAATGTGGAAAATACAGAAATTGCATTTAGCGGGCAATTTCTTTGTTTTCTGCATTGCTTTCAAAAACTCTTTCTATGAGCTTCATTTAAAAAAAGGGATTGTGTGGTCACAAAGAAAAATCATACAATCTAGCTGAGGTAATAGTACCCCATTAAAAATTTCCTTTATCCATAAAAATTGTAAATAATACATAATTTTTGACTGATCCAAATTGATAAGCTGTGGACAACAGTATAAACTTGGTGAAATTCCATTTTTGTTTTGTCTTGAGGGACAGAAATGTGGGAAAGGAAGAAATCACTCATTATCAGCAAATTCTTCCTATTCCACAATATCTACCCATGCTTTTATCTTGATGTGCATGATAAAAGTTGGATTGTGCAGGCATGGGTTGATTTAACCCATTATCACACAATGACTTTTTTAGATGCCCCTAAGAAAAACAAATGGGAAAACATTGTGAAATTAAAGAAATTGCTTGCAACCCAGAAAATTGGAAAATTCTAAAATTTCATCAACTTTAAATTGTCACCTGCTGCTGCGACTCTTTTTAATTTGGACCAGTCTAAAATTCAGTTGTCTGATTATGGGATAATGGTTTAATTTTTGTCACTGCCTATTAAATATGAATAGAATTAGAAGAAACAGAAAAATCTTATAAAAAGTTAAGATTTTCACAAAGCTATCTTTTAGCATGAAAGTCAATAGATTTGACGAGTTAAATGATTTGATTGGTTGATTAATTATTTGATTGATAGCTGCGATTGGTCAATTAACAGAGCGTGGATTTGAGAAAAGGTGCCTTGAAGCGATTTAAATACTGTATGAAAGAACTTGTACTTTCTGATGGATTAATGAGATTACTGTTTTGATAAACAAAAATAACCCTACTGAATGTCTCCTAAGCAGAATCAAAGGGACTAATAAATTGATCAAGTTGCCATGTAATTCACATGCCAAATGATGCACTGCCTTACAAAAGAAACCAAGTTTTCCTGGTATCAGTGCAATTTGAAAAGGAATTATCCTATATGGCAGAAATATTGCGAGAAAAGAAATTGCTTATTACAAGCAATTTCTTCTTTCCACTATATGAAACCACAAGGGCGTAAAAAGTAGGGACTGTACAGGAAAGGGTTTTAACCCAATTTCATAAAATGCAGCTTTTTAAAGCTTGTTACAAGTAATTTTTTTCATTATCCACAATGTTTTATACACTTTTTCTCTGATTCCTCTTCATAAAGAGCTCATTCTCTTTTTTTCATTTAACACTTCAATAACACAACTTTGTATCCAATATTCATGTGAAATATATATCATTCAAAGCCTTGGGTAGTAAATATCTGGTTAGTCTTATTCAATTTCTCCTTTATTTTAAACTGTTGATAGTATTGTATATGGATGACATCATAAAGGCCACAAAAAGGCTTGGAACTGAATGTCTTATCATAACTTCCATAATTACAATAATGTCTTCTTTAATGGTAATGAGTGGATCTTAACCCATTCCCAAACAATCTGGTCTTTCGACACACCAAGGAAACTCATGGCCGTAGAAATCCTTGTGGATAAAAATAAATAGCATTTAACCCATTTCAACTTAATCCCTCCTTTTTACACCTCCAAAGAAAAAGCTTTGGAAAACATTGTTGAAAATGAAGAAATTGCTTGTATCAAGCAATTTCTTCATTATCCACAATGTTTTCTATCCAAAAAGATGAAAAAAATTAAGATTTCATCAACTTGAAATTGTCTTCTGCAGCTTCTTTAAATTTGGACAAGTCTAAAATTTTGCTGTGTGGGAATGGGTTAAAAAGCAAAATATCCTTTTCTCAAAATGATTTGTACACTTTTTGCAAAATTAATCATAATCCTATGCAACATCATTGAATACAGATCATTTTAAATCTAGTCTTTTGGTAATGGGTTGAGGGTTGACTACAAAAATGTAAAAATAATATAAACTTTTATCATGCATTGACAGCATCATAATTTAGCGTTAAAAAAGGCAGGATTAAATGGGAATGGCTTATAGAAATGAAATACATGTAATTACCTAAAGAAATACCATCATGGGAAAACTTTGTGGGAAAAGAAGAAATTGATTGTGACAAGCAATTTCTCCTTTTCTCAAAACAACTTCTACCCTATTTGGCACTTTTTTTCCCCAATTTTAGCACAATTTCAAATGTCGTTTGCAACTAATTCAAATTTGGACCAGTCTAAAGTTTTCTCGTGTGGCAATTTCTTTATTATCCACAATGTTTTCTATTCTAAAGGAGTAAGAAATTTGAAATTCCATCAACTTGAAATTGTCGTCTGCAACTCCTTTCAATTTGGACCAGTCTAATATTCTATCATGTGGAAATGGGTTAAAGAGCTTATGCCCGGTTTGTACTATACAAATGTTTTCTTGGTTGATATTTTGTAGAGTTGCTAATGCTCACTTACTTTTGAAATGATACATAATTAAAAAATCAAATATTAGCTTGCTATTTTTTATTGTTTTCCTCAAATTTAAGACTACAAAAATTGATTGAGATGGGTTTGTAAATACATGTACTTGCAACTAAAGACCAACTTAGAATCATGGTTGGTTTTTGGAGAAGTAAAAAGTTATCTTTAACAGTAAAGGATGAATATTTTGACAAGTGAATGTATGACTGTAATAAGCATCTATGTATTATACATACACTTACAACAGTATTGAAGTAATTCTTCAAATTATTACAAGGGTCATATCTGAAACGATCCAATTCCAAAGATCTAGAGGAAAAGGATGCTTATCTAAAAAACTCTACACTGCATTGCCTTACATGTTCAACAATTGGTAGAATTGGTACAGAAAGGAGACGAATTTAACTGCACCTACTCTTCAAGGTATTAAACATGTCTTTCAATTTGTATTAACAGAAAGGAGACAAATTTAACTGACCTACTCTTCAAGGTTTTAAATATGTCTTGCAACTATCAATAATGAAAAATGTTTTGAATTTTGTTTGTTTTGACCCTTCTCTGGAGGAAGTTACTTGCTTTCAATATTTTGATCAGTTATTCTTCTTTGATGTAAAAACATCAGATTCTGTCAAGAGCATCAATAACATAATATTAAAATATTTCTTCGCACAATTAGCAATCAAAATTATGATGAAATTGAATTCTATGAATTAATAATGTAACTTTCATATATGAAAATGGTCACATAATTTTCTATATAATTGTTTGATTATGGTTTTAGAGATAAGAACAACATATATGAATGAAAATGTTTTTTGTATAATGAAATAAATAAACAAGGCAAAGGCATTAAGCCATACATATGAGGTCAAAGATGATGGCATGATAAACAGGTCATGTAAATGAGAGCTGTTTATGATTGATTTGATAAGACATTCAGTTCTACTTGGGGCCTTTAAAAATTTGTCTTGACGTTGGGTTGTCCATCTACATCATGCAGTAGGTTTGAGAAGCTGAAATATATCAAATAAATTTTGTAAGATTGGACTGAAAAAGAGTCTAATTATTCCAATGCCAATTGACACACTTTTAGACCTTAAAATTTGAAAGAAGATGCAGAGGACAGTTTTTAGTTGATAAAATTTTCTTTTCTGGTCTTTTAGATTGATTGATTTATTGAATGAATGGGGTTTAGCGCCACTTTTAAAAGTATTTCAGTCATATAGCGGCAGCTGGAGCACCTTGTGGTATTTTAGGGTAGAAAATATTGTGAATAATGGTTAAATTGCTTTCTACATAATGCATTCCATTGCTATTTTTCTTGTTTAAAATGTAGGATTGTTAGGTATTGGGTTCAAATAAACTAGAGGCACTTGAGCGTCTGATTCGCTCCATCAGCATGAATTTACTTATCATTCCAGAGAAATTTGGTTGAAAACCACCCTGTAGTTTGTAATTATAAGATTTTCAAATTTCACTATATACATGTACCATATATGGAGACAAGCCCCCAATAAAAGCCATAACTTTCATCTGAGCCATATCTTATGAAGGAATCTGACAAAGAGTCACCAAAGGATTATTTTGAGAAATTTTGTTGAAAACTTATAATCGTCTTTTTAATCTCAGAAGATTGTAGATTTTCACTGTTTACCATATACATGTATATGGCTATTAGCCCAATCAATTAACGCAATGTTTTCAGCGTCAATTCAATTCCTTTTTTTAGCAATCTAATAAGGGATCACCAAACCAACATTCCAGTGAAATTTGGTTGTTATCCATCCATACAATGGTTTCAGAGAAGAAGATTTCCAAAGTTTTCATTGTATATGGAAGTATGGCCCACCAATTAAAGCCATGTTTTTAAATCCAATCAAAGTTCTTTGAAGGAACCTGATAAAGATTATCCAAGGTTCATTCCGGTAAAGTTTGGTTGAAATCAATCTAATTTTTCTGAGAAGAAGTTTTTTAAATGCTTCACCAAATATGGTAAATAGCCCCGCCCATTAAAGCTATGTTTTTAATCTGTCATATCAAAATTCTTTGAAGGAATCTGACAAAGGGTCACCCAAGGCTCAATCCAGTGAAATGTGGTTGAAATCCAAACATTGGTTTCTGAGAAGATTTTAAAAGTTTTAATAGCCCCACCTATTTAAGCAATGTTTTTCATCCAATCAAAATTCTTAGAAGGAATCTGATTAAGGGTAACCCAATGATCATTCTTATGAAATATGATTGAAATCCATCATTTGGTTTCTGAGAAGAAGATATTTAAAAGTTTCATCATATATGGAAATTAGCTCCGCACATTAAAGGCAAGTTTTTCATCCATACAAAATTCTTTGAAGGAATCTGATAAAGGGTCACCAAAGGATCATTTCTGTGAAATTTGGTTGAATTCTGTTCAGTATTTTCTAAGGATTATACTTTTAAAGTAAAAGTTTACAGACAGATGTCTGCACACATAAAAGGAGGGACACATGATGGACACAACGCCATGACAATAGCTTGCTTGCTTTTGAGCCAGTGGAGTTAAAAACTAGAGGTGCTTGAGCCCCTGTAATGCTTCACAGGCCTGATTGTACCAACTAAATGGTGTTTTCTGGAATCATATTCACAATGTGTTGCAAAAAAATCTTGGCAATGAAATCTTTAAATATTTCAACCTTTTCATTGATTTACAAGTCGATTTATTTGCCAAGTCAGATGGAAAAGGTGTTCACAAATCTTTAAAAAAATTCATTGAATACCATTTATGGATATAAGCTACAACCTTAAAAGCCATATTTTCAACAAATCAAAATTAATTGTTGGAATCTGAAAAAGAGTCACCAGAGTATAATTCAAGTGAAATTTGGTTGAAATCCATCAACTGGTTTCTAATAAAAAAGATTTTCAAAGCTTTCATTGTATATGGAAGTTAGCCCCGCCAAATAAAGCCATGTTTTTAAATCCAATCAATTTTCTTTGAAGGAACCTGAAAAAGAAGCATCCAAGGTTCATTCCTGTAAAATTTGGTTGAAATGCATCCATATTTTTCTTTGAAGAAGATTTTTAAAGGTTTCAATTAAAAATCTTTGAAGGAAACTGATAAAGGGTCACCATAATGGTAATTAGCCCCGCCCATTTAGGCTTATGTTTTTAATCTGATCAAAATTCTTTGAAGGAATCTGTAAAGGATCATTTCTGTGAAATTTGGTTGAAATCCATCAATCTGAGAAGTTTTTTAAATGCTTCACTATATATTGTAATTAGCTAATCTGTTAAAGGATCACCAAGGGATCATTTCTGTTAAATTTTCTTCATAACTTTCTGAGGGGAAGATTTTTAAAGTAAAAGTTTTTCGGATGGACGCACACATGGACACAACGCCATGACAATAGCTTGCTGGCTTTCAGCCAGCACAGCTAAAAGCAGTACTGCATATTTTACATTAGAAATAATAGCATAATCATCCTCTCACACCATTTGATAAAATAAAAGATGCTTTTATCTTGCTACCAAAATTGAAACATTTCAAAAAACTTAGAATATTTGACTAAAATGGAACACTCTAACTTTACCCATCACCAGTTGACAGATGATAAAAATTTAGATGGGTCCTAATTCAAAGAAGTTGCAGACAACAATTACTATTTCAATTTTGAGTAGCTTTGTCATTCTTGTCAGAAAACAATGAAGAAAGGAAGAACCTGCCTATAACAAGCAATTTTTTCATTTTCCACATCATTGCTTTCCTAAATGATTTTCTTGAGTGGCATAAAACGGCAGATTGTTTGGGAAAGGATTACCCTTGTGCTGTCCATGTATTCTGACAAGACTGATATACAGATTTTTTTTTTACACTGATAGTGTGCCAGCAAAATGTCATAACTACAGTTTATCAAAGACAATGTGATGGGTAATGATTGATTGATTGAATGGGGTTTAAAACCACTTTTAAAGGCATTTCAGTATTATCCCTGCTCAAGCACCTAGCTGTGGATTCCTGGTAATTCTCACCCCACTACTTCCACTGTATCTTTCCTGAGCCTCCAGCTACTCATCCCACTTAGGTTTACAATTATCTACCCATTGGTGGGAGACAAATGTTGATATATATACCCTGACTTTGATCAACCCGGGACCTAATGATTGAGAGTTAGACAGGCTACAAAACTGCTGAGTAAAGAATTATTCACATTTTCAAAACAGAACCTATCAAAATCAATGAGATAGTTTTTGCTGGATAAAAGTTATTTTCACATGAGTGGTATATTTCTTCTTTCTTGAGTCTGTGATTTAATTGTATACTTTATAATTTAGACAGTCTCAATAGTTTCGGGAATGAAAATATATCTTGATCCTCAGAACAGCCATTGCCTCAGTGCTTTGCAGAATGGAATCATTCATTTTTTCATTTGATTGATTGATTGAATGGGTTTTAACGCCACTTTGGACAGTATTTTAGTCATATCGCCGCGGTCAGAGCATCTTACAATGGATTCCTGGTATTTCTCTTACAAATACTTCCACTACATCCTTTCAGAGCCTCCAGCTGCTCATCCCACTTGGGTTTGCTATTATCCACCAATTGGTGGGAGACATATGTCAGAAAGGATATTTGCCACAACTGAGGATCAAACCTTGGACCCCATGGATACGAGACCTCTGTTATGGCTGCGGCTCATTTTTTCAAATACAGTCAAATCATTATATGTGAGTTGTGGAGAAATAGTAGTTTGTAATGGGCTTAAGTATGGATAAATATGGCAAAAACATACCCATGTAACAGTTTTGAGTTCTCCTCAAGATCTTTTTTTATCAAGTCCATAGATTGTTTTTGTCCCTCCAAACTGAAACGGCATTAGTAAGAAAAGGGGAAATAAACAAAGTCATTTTGAAACATGCTTTCAGAAAATCAATACACCTTAACATTCCTAGGTATAGATCATCTCCTTTTTCATTCTATTACAAGAAAACAAAGTTTAACCCATTCCTATATAATCCCGCTATTTTATGTGCTGAAGAAAAATTTTGAGTGAAAAGGAGAATTTGCTTATTGCAAAATATTTCTCCTTTTCTCGCAATATTTTCTACCTCACATAGCCCTTATTTTCAATTTAAACGAACATTGTTTTGTGGTCTGCAATTTCTCTCATTTTTATTAGCCTACAATTTTTGTTGTTTGGGAATGGGTTAGCAATTTAAGAAACAAGAGGACCATGATGGTCCTAAATCGCTCCCCTGAGTATGATGGTTCATGGCTTTATGATATATACAAATAAGCAAAGCCTTCTGTCTAATAATTTTGGAGATGATGTTTAAGGATTTTCTCTTTTAATCCTAGGTATATTCATGATCCCACCGTATAGCACTAATTTCCTGAATACGGTAATTCTTATGAGTAATTTGTTAGAGGGTCAGTAGCTATCAATACATACCAAATATCAAAACTCAAGTCCTAATGGTTTAGGAGAAGAAGTTTATCAAAGATATCATTCTTTAATCCTATCTAAAATTAGTGATCCCACAGAAAATGGCTAATTTTTGGAATACGGTAATTTTTTTAAGTATTTTGGTAGAGGGTCAATAGCTGATAATATGTACCAAATATTAAAGCTATAGGCAAATTGGTTTGGGATAAGATGACTTTAAAAGATTTCCTTCATTGGTAGAGGGTCAATAGCTGATGATACATATCAAATATCCAAGCTCTAGGCCTTATGGTTTAGGAGAAGAAAATTTTAAGAGATTTCCTTCTTTATTCCTTTGTAAAATCAGGGATCGCACAGATAAGGGCTAAATTTCAGAATATAGTAATTCTTTATAGTATTTTGTTGAGGGTCAATCGCTGATGATACATATATCAAAGCTCTAGGCCTATTTCTTTGGGAGACGACGACTTTAAAAGATTTCCTTCTTTATTCCTTTGTAAAATAAGGGATCACACAGAAACGGGCTAATTTTCAGAATACAGCAATTCTTTGAAGTATTTTGGTAGAGGGTCAAAAGATGATGATACGTACCAAATACAAAAGCTCTAGGCCTTTTGGTTTGGAAGAAGAAGTTTTTCAAAGATTTCCTACTTTATTCCTTTGTAAAATAAGGGATCACACAGAAACGGGCTAATTTTCAGAATACAGCAATTCTTTGAAGTATTTTGGTAGAGGGTCAAAAGATGATGATACGTACCAAATATAAAAGCTCTAGGCCTTTTGGTTTGGAAGAAGAAGTTTTTCAAAGATTTCCTACTTTATTCCTTTGTAAAATAAGGGATCACACAGAAACGAGCTAATTTTCAAAATACAGCAGTTCTTTGAAGTATTTTGGTAGAGGGTCAAAAGATGATGATATGTACCAAATATAAAAGCTCCAGGCCTTATGGTTTAGGAGAATATTTTCAAAGATTTTCTTCTTTATTCCTTTGTAAAATCAGGGATCGCACAGAAACGAGCTAATTTTCAGAGTAAGGTAATTCTTTGAAGTATTTTGGTAGAGGGTCAATAGCTGATGATATATACCAAATATCAAAGCTCTTGGCCTTATGGTTTTTGAGAAGATTTTAATAGATTTTCTTCTTTATTCCTTTGTAAAATCAGGGATCGCACAGAAAAGGGCTAATTTTCAGAGTAAGGTAATTCTTTGAAGTATTTTGGTAGAGGGTCAATAGCTGATGATATATACCAAATATCAAAGCTCTCGGCCTTATGGTTTAGGAGAAGATTTTCTTCGTAGAATCAGGAATCGCACAGAAAAGGGTTAATTTTAAGAGTACAGTAATTCTTTGAAGTATTTTGGTAGAGGGTCAATCAGTGATGTTATGTACCAAATGTCAAAGGTCTAGGCCTTATGGTTTAGGAGGAGAAGATTATTTAATAATTATTTATGGACAGACAGATAGACAGACGGACAATTACCAATCACAAAAGCTCACCTTGAGCATGTTATCCTCAGGTGAGCTAACAAGAGGGCCATTAGTGCTTGTGTGCTCACCTGAGATAAAAGCTCTTTTTCTTTCAAATTAAATGTTAAGGCTAGGATTATGACACAGATTGGCATAACCATATTATATATATATATATTTGTACCTGGGAATCCAAAAGTAAAAATTTTAGCAATGTTCATTTAGCTATTGTGAAAGAGGACCACCTGAGGAATATTTCTGCAATTTTGGTTCAAACTGGCCCGATGGTTTGAGAGGAGATATTGTTTTGAAATCCTTCTTGTTTCTATAGAGACCTTACCCACTCTACGCCCCTTAAGACTTAAAGGTAATGATGATTACAATTTTTGAAGAGGTCAATATACTGATGTTTTATGCCAAATATCAAGGATCTATGGCTTCTGGCGCAGGATGAGAAGATAACAAAAGATCTTTTTTAAATTTCACAAGATCTTTTTAAATTTTGTCTCTGTAACAACCAGATTTTAATAGATATCTGTTCTTTTAGCTATTGTGAAAGAGGATCCCTTATTGAACATGTCTGCCATGTTTGGTTCAAATTGGCCCGACATCTCCATGGGAGGAGATATCGTTTAAAAATTCCTTCTTCATTAATATAAAGAAACACACTAATCCTTTTAGATTTTTTTTCAAAATCTCATTAATGTTGCCATTGCAACCAGAATTTTTTCAACAGATTTTATTTCATTTGGCCATTCATAAAGTAGGAACCTAAGGAACATTTCTGCAAAACTTGGTTCAAATTGGCTTGATGGTTTGGAAGGAGATGTTGTTTAACATAGAACCCGACCCCCATGGTGTTCTGCCCCTGGAGACCAAAGGGTAATGATTTTAACTATTTTGAAAAAGGTCAATATACTGTGTTTCATTCAAATTATAAAGGTACTAGGCCTTCTGGGTCAGGCGGAGAAGACTTTAAGACATTTCTTTAAAATTTCACTTTTGTTGTCATGGCAACTTGAGCTTTCAATGAATTTCGAATCATTTAGCTATTTCTAAAGGGGGGCATCAAAGGAAAATTTGGTTGAAATTGGCTAGGTGGTTTGGGAGGAAATGTTTAAAGAAATTGTCGACAGACAACAAACGACAGACGCCAGCAAGCTCACAATAGCTCACATGAGTACTTAGCTAACACTTACCTAACAAGTATTTAGGCTGGTCCAACTTGTAAGAAGTAGCAGAAGTGAGTAAATCAACTGCCACAAAATCTTACCTCAGGTATGATGTTCAAGAAAACATTGTGGGATGACAAGAAATTGCTTGTTAGAAGCAGTTCTTTCTTTTCCCTAAATGCTTTCAACCCTCTAAGTTGAATATTTTTCAAGTTAGAGTCATTTCAAATTGTCATCTGTTACCTTTTTAAATTAACCCTTGTCATGCTGAACCCGGAATATTCCGGTTTTGTCAGGAGGTGAAGACTAGGATCAGACTGCACTTATGTGCAGGCTGATCTTAGTCTACACCTCCTGCTTGTACTTTCCCTGGCAGAATTTTTATGAAGTTGATTTCTAAAAGAAATATTGATTTTTTTAATAAATAGTTCTATCAGTGCTTTCAGCCCTTTGATTTGATGGCATTTCAGTAAGGTAATTTATACAGCATGACAAGGGTTAAGAGCATTCTAATGAAATCCAGAGGTGCATTCTTTTTGTTAAGATTCTTAAACCTTGTCATGCTGAATAAAATCTTCTAACAAATTGCATTTAAAATCAAAATTTCTAACAGTACTTCCTGCAAACATTGTGGGTTAATCATTCTATTGAAAATGTATTTTCATTAAAAACCCTTGCATTAAAAGGGACAAGCAGGAGGTGTAAACTAAGATCAGACTGCACTTAAGTGCAGGCTGATCTTTGTCTACACCTCCTGCCAAAACAATAATATTCCGGGTTCAGCATGACAAGGGTTAAGATTCTAATATAGATCTTTCACATCTAGGCAAAAATCATGCTTGATCAACCCGAAAACTTGTTAGATGAACAAAACTTAGTACATTACGAATAGAGAAATTTACATTTGGCAGAAAAACCTTGTGAAAAATTTGAATCGGTTTCTTTTTCTCTATGAACAGATCAAGGTAACACTACTTATTAACAGAAAAATACGTATCCTTTAGGAAGAAAAAAAATCAGAGAAAATGAAAAGTGTTTGCATCAACCTCATATTGTTTTCCTTGATGTCATCTTTCAAGGTTGTATAAAATTGAGTATAGTGGGTAAATGCTGATTCCTTTCTATTTTGGTTTTGCTTTGTAGATCTGTTGTTTTAATAAACAAGAAAATTACTTGAATTGACAAATCCTTACCCATCCAGGACATATTTTAACATCTTAATTTTTGAATCCCTGCTTTGTAAACTCAGGCTACTTGACGCTCTCCAATGACTCCTTGGTTGTAATTCTGAACGTGATGAATGTGATGTTTCCCTTCGGAGTGAAATAAATTCCTTTTCACTGACAGAGTGTTTAATTTTATCCTGAATGTTCTTCACTAATCTTGAAACTGTATTATTGTACTGGTAACAAAGCTGAGGAAATACAGAGGAAATATTACAACAGTGTCTTTTTCTATTTGTTGTTATTGTGTTAGAGAATCCTGTGTAGGTATTTTTTATTGGATTCGACCTTCGGTCTCATCCAATAAAAATACGTACACAGGATTCGAGAACATGATAACAACAAATAGAAAAACACAATGTTGTAATATTCCTTTTATCATATACCTTTTAGGACGTGACATTTAGACAATTCTCTTAAATGATTAAGAAATTACCAACTTTTCGAAAAAACCCGAACTGCAATACATAAACAAGTAGTCCATGTTAAACGGTACTCGACGAATATGGTTTTTTGGTACACACCAAATACGGATTTTTTTCTGTCGAGTTGTATTAGATAGCCAGATTTTAATCCATATCTTCTTAACGTATATATTAAAATAACAGCTGTAAGTCGTCAGCAACACTCTTGTATACAGTGTTGAATATAATGATTCAATGTTGACATAAACTTTAAAGCAATTCAATGTCAAGTTGACAAAACTTAGAAAATCTTTGTCTTGAGAGTAAAAAACACTGTGGACATTAAAGAAATTGCTTGTTACAAGAAATTTTTCGCTGTCCAAATGTTTTGAAGACCTTTTCCTGTGAGGGGCGTCAAAAACCGTCATTGTGTAGGAATGGGTTAATAACAAAAGTTTGGGTAGTTTTGACAAACCTGTAAGTTTAATTTTAGACCGGTCCAAATTGAAAGGAGCTGCAGACGACAATTTCAAGTTGATGGAATTTTAAATTTTTTCGTCTTTTTGGATAGAAAACATTGTGGATAATGAAGAAATTGCTTGATCCAAGCAATTTCTTCATTTTCCACAATGTTTTCCGAAGTTTTTCGTTGAGGGGTGTAAAAAGGAGGGTTTGAGTTGGAATGGGTTAACTTTAAGTTCTCCTTATCAAAATCTGGTCTTTTTATTGGTTTAGAATTTGCTTCCTACTTCCACGAATAAAAGTGTATGGAACAGTTAATTATGATTAAAAGCTATTTTTGATCCGTTTATATTATAGTTAAAGAGAACATTTTCCCATGCTTCATGGCTTCATAGAGTGTGAATAGACTTTTAGTTCATACCTCAAAGAGAACAAATATTGGCTTCATCTCTTAAATGAATTGTCTAAAAACTGATAATGAAATCAGAAATGAACAACTTTCAGAAACATACAAGAAACTCTGTTCCTGAGTGAACATATTATTATTTTAACCCATAACCAGACAGCAAAATTTCAAACTGGTCCAAATGGAAAAAAGTTTCAGAACCAATTCAAGGTTGATTTAATTTTAGATTTTTTCAACTTTCTGGGTAGAAAACATTGTGTATCATTAAAAATTGCTTGTTGCAAGCAATTTCTTCATTTTACTCAATGTTTACCCAATATTTATTTTCTTGAGCGTCAAAAAGTGTCAATGTGTTATCACCTTATGGATATAGATCAAACAACCTGTAAACTAATGAGGTCAACTCCAAATATCCATTTTGTGCTTTGACTTAACTTGGTTGACAAATGTAAACAAACCTCTGAAATACTAGAAACAAAATTTTCTAGGGAATTGGCTAACGCAGTCAAGAGGTCTTCAACAGCTTCATATTGACGTCTAACCTCACAGGCATCCCTGCAATGATACAGAATTGAGAAAACAATGAAAAATACTTGTCATATACAATGTTTATATTTCTTTTATCAATATCAGTTTTTAGAAAAAAATGTTGATGTATTAATATGACATATAGGTCGATATTATTTATTTCACTGAAAGATTGCTTCATTTTTCAGTCAGTGAACCACTATACATGTATTTTCACAAGTGCTGGAGCCAGAAGAGAAAACGGACAGCTTTTGTTTGTTCACAAAATGGATTTTTTTTTCATCTTTTCCACAAAAACAGGTGGGCCATTTTCCTTCTTTATTGCAAAAAAACAAAATGAGAAATTTTCAGACTAAATCTCATTGGGCATTTCAGCATTTAATTATTATGATGGTACAATCAGTATCTTTGGTCCTATGGAGATGACTTTAATCCTTGTCATTATGAAAAAAAAATCTGTCATCAGAATTGCATTAAAATCAGCTGAAAGAACTGGAAGATATTTGTGTTGACAACATTCTGGCTTTAAAGAGATAAACAAGTAATGTAGACAAAGATCAGCCTGCACGTATGTACAGACAGATCTTTGTCTATACCTTCTGCAAAAACTGGAATATTTCGGTTCATCTGTTAGAAATAATCTGAGCAGTACTTATTTAATGAAAACAGCTCGTTTATATTCTTCATAACCTCACTGGCTTATCTGCAAAATTGTCATGTGATAATCAACCAAGAAATATTCATAATTTCCAAAAATCAGCTAAGAAGAAATTATCTTTCACATTTTGCTTTATCTGTCTTTGTCTTTTATCTTTGTGATGCCTTTAAGCTTTGTCCAAGCTGTAATGAATTACTCAATTTCTTAAGGCAAAAAAAAAGGTTATTTCAACTGATGGATTATGGCAGCCAACTAAAGCATGGAAAGACAAATCAAATAATTTTCACCAGAAGTACAATTATGATCTTTTAATGTAATGCCACACATTTTCCTTGTTTGCCAACATAAATATCATTACTAAAGCTTGTTAAAGCTCTAATAAGGAAGACTTTGTCACTAGACAATGATTTGCTTCTAGTTGTTTGCCTCTGAAAATATATTTTGAAAACAAATATCTTTCGAAATCTTGGCCAGACAGCCCTGTCAGAGGTCAGTTGGCATGTTTACCAGTATGTCAATTCCATTCAAATGGTTGAATTTCAGCAATATACCCTCTTTAATAGTTAGGAAAACAATCTAGTAAGACTGAAAGTGATGTATCAAACAGAATCAACCCTTCCCAAACTATTCCACTTTTTTCCAACCCTGAAGAAAACGGCTTACGAACAAATAGTGGAAAATGATGAATTTGCTTGTAATGTTTTCTCCCTGAAAGCCTGAAAGACAAAAAAAAAATAAAAAGAATTCAATAAATTTGAATTTGTACTCTGCAACTTCTGTCAATTTGGACTCGTCTTAAATTTCTTCTTCTGATAATGGGTTCATTCACATACCTATACCAATTGTTGAACTGTATGAACTGATCTGATGCTCCTTTGACGCAGTGATCATAAAAAAGTGATTTAACCTTTATACAATTCTCACTCAGCTTATTCCTGGAATAGAAATGACAGATTTCTTCTTAAACATAAATTTTACCAAAATTTTAAATTATGGCAAAAGACTGTCGAATCATTGGACATGACTTTCAAAAAATAATTGGTCTGGCCAATATCATCTTTCTATCAGTCCAAATATCCTACATTCCTTTCAATGCCATATAACCTTCTGTTCTGTCTGAGAGACCCCTCTAGTCCAGAACAAATAGATCTGGGAGCAGTTACCTTGCTTATATGCCTTCAGGCATTCGTCCTTTAAATTTTATTCGCATATGACCTGTTAAACCTGTTCTTGACCTACAAAAATCTTACAAACTTCAACTATAGGATCATTTAACCCATCACAAATTTCAAGTCATGCTGGAAAAGAGCAATTATAAAGACAGGTCCATTTATAAAAGTTAATCAAGGTAAAAATAAAAAAAAATCCTTGTTATCAAAAAGTCTGCACATTATGTAAATCTGAACACTAGATCACAGTTCAATAATATATGTAGTTAAAATATATAAAAAAATCCATTACAAAATTATTTCTTCAAAAATTTAAGCTCAGTTGAAGATGATTTTGTTAGCAAAGTTTTTTCGGTCTGACAGGTCTGAATTTTGTTTAGGCAGAGATGTCAGACTGGTTATCTTATAGTTTTCTAGTGTACTTTGTCGTTTCTGCATATAGCTTCTTACATCGGTTGATTCCAAGATCTCAAAACAACAGCCAAAACTATACAGTTCTACAATCCTACAGAATGCATTCTACCTCTGAACTCACTTGAGGACTTTGAACTTACTGTTAATTCAAATCTGTGGCTAATCAAAGACGAGATCCAACCTTTGTCAAAGCTTTTAGATTGATTGAATGGGGTTAAATCCCAATTTCAACAGTATTTCAGTCATGAGGGCTGGAGCACCTAACCATGGATTCCTGGTATTTCTCACATCAGTTCTACCACAACATTCGTTCTGAACCTCTAGTTGCTCATTCAACTGAGGTTTACGATTATCCACCCATTGTTGGGAGACAAATGTCAAGGATATTCGCCACGACCTGGCTGGAACTTGGGACCCCATGTTTAGGAGTCCTACGTCCTACCAAGGCCGTGGCATAAAGCTTTTGTTTTAGGTCTATGAGAAATAGAAATAAGAAAGTCAGCACTTACTTCTCATATTTATGAATCTGTTCTTCATTAAAACTCAAGCTTGCTTTTTTACGATCCTCATGGAACTGAGATTTTATCTTTAAAATGTTGTCAACAACAACTCTAACTTTTGGAATGCTGAAAATGTAGAGACAATGCCTCAGAAACAATACTCCATTAGCCCATTACCAGACAACATAATTTCAGGCTGTTCCAAATTCAAAGGAGTTGCAGGTGACAATTTAGAGTCTATGAAGTTTTAGATTTTTTCAACATTCTGATTTGTAAGCATTGTGGAAAATGAAGAAATTTGCCTTGTTCAAGTAATTTCTTCATTTTATAAATTGTTTTCCAAATAGTTTTTCTTGAGGGGCTTCAATAGATTTGAATGGCGTTTAACGCCATTTTTAACAGTATTTTAGTCATATCGCGGCAGCTGGAGCACCTAACAATTGACTCCTGGTATTTGTCACACCCGTACTACCACTACATCCTTTCCTAGCCTCCAGCTGCTATCCCACTTAGATTTATGATTATCCACCAGGTGAGAGACAAATGTTGGAAAGGATATGTGCCGCCACTGAGAATCGAACCCTTGACATCCCATGATTGAAGATTGGGAGTCTGATGTACTGCACCATGATAGCAGTGAGAGGGCTTCAAAAAGTGTCATTGTGTGGGAATGAGTTAAATATTAGCAATCAACCAAAATCCCAGATTTCAAAAACAGCACAGTGAAATCATTGATGAGTCAGTAAACTAGGGTTTTGATCTTCAAAAATCTCAAATTTTCCTGTTCTGATCCTTGAAAATTCCCTCAAGGGAGGAGGGTCAAACAAGACGTGTTAGTAAAAACTCCATACCCCTTACAGCGTTTTTGTCAAAAAAAACAACCTTGATAAGTAACCTTTAGCTTGACGGATGACATAAACCTAACAAGCAACTGATGCCTATCAATGCAAGGAACCCATGTCACAAATATGAGCCATGTTTCTTCTATGGTTCAAATCAAAGCAGAATGTTAAGTTTTTGTCATATGTTTAAAACTCAAACAAAGACAGACATACAGATGGATATTAATAAAAAATGTGATTGTTTTTATCAATTGGGGCATAAAAAGGATGTTTTGACTTTTTCACTTTGTGTTTCAAAACAGGCTTATGTACTAATAAGTGAATCAACATGTAGAAGAAAAGGCCTGTTGTCACTTATTAACTTTCAAATCTATACTTATAATTTGCTCCTATTTTGCTGTTTCAGCCCCTTCATTAAATAGATTTGACCCTTAGAATTCTGTGGTCAAGCGGGTCAAAGTCTAGCACAAGCCCTCTGCATCCTGTTGAAAATATTTCACACTATTCCTGCTACAGCATCATTTTTAGTTGTTTACAATTCTGTGTACAGGGATCTTACCACCTATCCTCATTCGTACAGCCTATGTCATCACTCCATGAGTTACGGAGATGTTTTTTCTGTAACTGTTGGTCTTTCAGTAGAGGCAACTTTACTTTGATTTCATCTCTTAATTGACACACCTGTAAATTGAACTTAATTAATGTGGCTGTCAATCAAATAATCAGTTAACCATTGAAATCAATCATTTAGACTGGAAGTTTACTTTGAACTCTGACATTGGCTGCCATTCATATGAAGTATTTTTTGTTCATTTGGCAACTCAAACATCGTGGTTGCTGTGGTTACAATGCTTATGCCGCCAACCGAACAATCTTATTCTTTTGTTACATGCAACTGGCTATAAATTTTGCAAAATAACGCCATTTAATCCTTTCCTGTTCGATCCCTTGTTTTTATGTCCCTGCGATTTTATTATTGAGAAAACATTGTAAAAAACAAATTGCTTGTAACAAGCAATTTCTTCTTTTTCTATAATATTTTCTACCCTACCAAATGTGTTTTTTTTCAAATTAAATCTACTTTAAATTTTCATCTGCTTCACCTTTGAATTTGGATAGGTCTAAAATATGAAAAACAGGAAAGAGTTCAAATGGAAGCAGGGTCCCTGTTTGAATCAGTGGGTGTGGCCAGTGGAGTAAGTGGGTGAGGCCAGAAATTGGCCAATTGTCAATATCAACAATAGTTCTGCTGAATAAAACACTTGAGCCATTTCCATAGGATCTTTTTTTAAGACCATCAAGAAAAGATTTCATAAAACAATTTGACAAATGGAGAAAATGCTTATTTCAAGCAATTTTTTCATATTACACATTGTTTTCAACTAAGAAAGACAGAGATATCTAAGAATCTATCAATTGAAAGTTATTTTCTGAAACTTCTTTGAATTTGGATCAGTCTAAGATTTTATCATTTGTTAATTTGTTGATGACTAGTATCACGTAATGTAGATTGAGATCTGACAGCACATGCATGCTAGCTTTATCTTTGTCTACACTGTCTTAAAAAGAAGAATAATTCTTTGATCAGCAGAAGGAGGTAATTATTTCCCTTATTACCTTTCCTTTTATCATCGGAAAAAAAGAGGCAAAAAAAACGCAAATGCAAATCTCGGCAAATTTACCATTTTTTATCATAATTACCTTCTCCATTTACCCTTGTCATGATGAACCAGGAACATTCCTATTCGGCAGGAGGTAAAGACAAAGATCAGACTGCATAAATATATGTGCAGTCTTATCTTAGTCTACACTGCCTGCTTGTCTCATTCAAGCCAAACTTTTTGGTGTGAAATAAAATTTCATAAGAATTATTGACCAAAAGGTGATGATTTTAGTACTTTCACTCCTTTGATTTGAAGACAATTCTGAAAAGGATTTTATTCAGCATGACAAGTGTTAATATTTCTTATTCTCTATGAATGCAATCATTCATTATGACCATGTTTTGACCCCTGTCATGCTGAACAATTTTTTTGTTCACAATTGCTTTCAAATCAAAGGGCAGACAGCATTGACAGGTCCTGATAGTGGATCAAATATTTGTTTTCATAATTGATTCTATAAATGAATCTGGCTTAAACAGTCAAACAGATGATGTAGACTAATATCAGACTGCAAGTAAGTAAAGGTTGATCTTAGTCTATACATAAATATTCAAAGCTAAGCATGACAAGGGCTTAATTTTCTCATGCAACTTCTTTCACTTTTGACCAGCCTAAATTTTACTCAAATGTCATTCCTTGTTTGGCAGTGCTGCAATTATATGTTTGAGTTGTGTACTTGTACTTACTGTTTGTGTAATAGTATCCAGTCTATGCACACAGTTATCTTGAAAAGTCTTTAATTCTAACAGAGGTTCAGTTCCCTGGTCTAGTTGATTATACAGAAGAGTAATCACATTGAATTCCCGCTCAATGGTTCTGATAAAATCATTTTTCCACTTTAATGCACTGTCACAGTTTCTATCCAAAAATATTTCATAATCCACAAGATGGCCACATTCATGATACAGATCTTGTCTGAAATTTGAGAAAATCACAATCTCAAACATCAAGTTTCCCACAAGTAATTTCTCATAAGGTAAACTTAAAATCATTTTTAACGTTTGACCTAAATTGACAGATTAGATGGCTGACCTGACCTCTGTTACAAGGCAATTCTACTGCAATAATAAACAAGAGGCCTGTGAAGGCCTGAGACGCTCTACTGGTTATCAAGTTTTCCGTTAAAAAAATCTGATATTTAAGGAAGTAAGCTGCTTAAAGAAGAATGCATAAAATGAAAATAACAAATTGAACTTTATCCCAATTACTATTTTGAGCAACAATTCTTAAGGCCCCTTTCCCATGTTTCATGATGGATCCACTCCATTTCCAAATGGATATTTCCTTTTGACCCTACAATCATCTGGTGAAATTTTTCAATAGAATCTGATAATAATTATGGACTTTATCACGTAAACAGGGTTGTTTTGAGTGAAAATCCATTATGCCTCTTTTCCTGTGTGTTTCTTATGGATCAGTTTCATTTCTGAAAGGAACTTACCTTATGACCATAAAATAGTCCTTTGAAATTTCAAAGACAATCTGATAATAATTGTTAACTACATCACATAAACAAGAATATTTTGAATGATAATCTGTAAGGCTCCTTTTCCTCTGTTTCAAATGCCACAATTATTCCTTGCATCTTTGAAGAGAATCTGATAAAAACTGTGGACTGTATTGTGTTAAGGAAGATATTTCAATAAAGTTCTCATAAACCCCTTATCCCATGATACTTTATTGTTGGTTTAATAATTCTGTGAAAGTTAAGAGTGAATCTAATGAAATATGGGGACTTCATTATGTTAACTAGAATAATTTGAAAAAAAAAATCATATGGCCCCTTTTTACATGATACTTGACGGATTGTACCCAATTATAAATAGAACCATCCTTATGATTGTACAATCATTCTGTGAAATTTTGAAGTGAATCCGGTGAAATCTAGGGACATCATTGTGTTAACAAGAATATTTAAGAAAGTTTTTCATAAGGCCCCTTTTCATGTGATACTTGCCATATCAGGTCCCCTGTCAAAATTAACAATTGTACAATCAATCTATGTAATCTGTGGAATTGATCGTGTTAATGAGGAATTTATTGTGTTAATGATGATTTTATAGTCTAATTTTCATAGGGTCCCTTTTCCCATGATACTTTACAGAACAACCTAAATGTATGAGAGTTTGAAGAAATTCTGATACAGTCAGATGACATTCTTGTGTTAATGAGGATTTGGTAATAATTTTTCATACTGCCCCTTTTCATGTGATACTAGACAGATTAAGCTTAATTTGGATAGAAACAAATGTGTTAACAATTGATTGTACAAACATTCTGTGAAATTTTGAACAGAATCCAATGAAAACTGTGGACTTTATTGTGGTACAAGGTTTTCAGATTAAATTTCATAAGGCTCCTTTTCCTGTGATACTTAACAGATCAGATCTAATGTCAACATCAACAATCATTATTATTGTACAATCATTCTGTGAAAGTTTGAACAGAATCCAATGAAAGCTGTGGACTTTTTTGTGGTACAAGGATTTTCAGATCAAATTTCATGAGGCTCCTTTTTCTGTGTCACTTGACGGATCAGGTCAACACCAACAATCATTATTATTGTACAATTATTCTGTGAATTTTTGAAGAAAGCTCTGGACTTGGTAACAAGGATTTCTAAATGAAATTTTCCTAAGGCCCCTTTCCTGTGTTTCTTGACAGTTCAAACCCTGTTTTGTAAAAAATGATTGTTGTGATTTTACAATCACTCTGTGAAAGTTTCAACAAGATCTGATCATAGCTGTAAGCTTTATTGTGTTGATAGGGATTTTTAAGTAAACTTTCATACAGCCCTTTTTCCCATGTTACTTGATGGATCTGAACCAATTACAAAGGGAACTATACTTACAAAAGTATAATTACTCTGTGTATGAAGACAACCAAATGACATCTGTAGACCTCAAAGCATTAATTAAGATTTTTCTTACTTTTTTCATAAGACTCCTTTTCCCATGTTTCAGGAAGGATCATACCAAATTTTGAAGGAATGATCCTTATGATGGTACAATCTTTCTGTGAGAGTTTGAAGAGAATCTGATGATTACTGTGTGCTCTAGCTTGTTAACCAGGAATTTTTAATTGAAAATTAATTAGGTTCCTTTTCCTGTGTTTCTTGATGGATCATACCCAATTTCAAAAGGCATGATCCTTATGATAGAACAATCCTTCTGTGAAAATTTGAATGGAATCTGATGACAACTGTTGAATCTAGAGTATTAATGAGGATTTTTTAATTAAATTTAAATAAGGTCCCTTTTCCCATGTTTCTTGACGGATCATACCCAATTTCGGAAGTAACAATCCTTATGATAGTACAATCATTCTGTGAAAGTTTGAAGAGAATCCAATGAAATCTATGGACTCTATAGTGTTAACAGGGATTTTAATAGATTTTTTAGATAAAATTTTCATAAGGCCCATTTTCACGCGTTTCTTGACAGATCATACCAGCTTCCAAAAGGAACAATCCTTATAATGGTACATTCTTTCTGTGAAAAATTGAAGAGAACTTGATGATACCTGTGGACTAAAGCCTGTTAAAGAGAATCTTTTAATTGAATTTTAATTAGGTCCCTTTTCCTGTGTTTCTTTATGGGGTTGACCCAATTTCGAAAGGAACAAATCTTATGATAATGATCATTCTGAGAAAGTTTGAAGAGAATCCGATGAAAACTGTGGTCTCTAGACTGTTAATGAGGATGTTTAATTTATTTCTTTTATAAAATGTTCATAAGGTTCCTTTTCTTGTGATACTAGACAGATCAGGCCTAATTTGTAAAGAAACAATCCTAATGATGGTACAAACATTCTGTGAAAGTTTAAACAGAATCCGATGAAAACTGTTCACTTTATTGCAGTACAAGGATTTTAAAATCAAATTTCATAAAGCTCCTTTTCTTGTGATACTTGACTTATTAGGTCTGATCATAACATCAACAATTGTTATTATTGTACAATCATTCTGTGAAAGTTTGAAGAAAATCAGATGAAAAAACTGGATTTGGTAACAAGGATTTCTAAATGAAATTTTCATAAGGCCCCTTTTCCTGTGTTTCTTGACAGTTCAAACCCTGTTTCGAAAAAAATGATCGTTGTGATTTTACAATCATTCTGTGAAAGTTTCAACAAAATCTGATCAAAGCTGTCAGCTTCATTACATTAATAGGGACTTTTAAATAAAATTTTCATACAGCCCCTTTTCCCATGTCACTGGATGGATCTGAACCAATTCCTAACAGAACTGTACTTAGAACCAATTCCAAACGGAACTGTACTTACAGATGTATAATCATTCTGTTTGAGTATGAAGACAACCCGATAAAATCTAAGGACTTCATAGCATTAACCAAGATTCTTTTAATTAAATTTTCATAAGGCCCCTTTTGTGTGTTTCTGGACGGACCAGATCCAATTTTGAAAGGAACGATCATTGTCATGGTACAATCACTCTGTGAAAGTTTGAAGTGAAAATCTGGGGATGTAAAGTTCTTTCTTTTTAAATTTCATAAGGCCCCTTTTCCAATGATACTTGACGGATCAAACCCGCTTTCGAAAGGAACAATCCATATTGTGGTATAATCATTCTGTGAAAGTTTGAAGAGAATGTGTTGAAAACTGTGGACTCTAGCGTGTTAACTAGGAATTTTTATATAAATTTTCATAAAGCCCCTTTTCCCAAAATACTTAACAGATCAAAGCCATTTTAGAAAGGAACGATCCTAAAAATGGTACAAACATTCTGTAAGAGTTTGAAGGGAATCTGATGAAAACTCGAAAACACTAGTGTGTTAACAAAGATTTTTTAATCAAACTTTCAAAAGGCCCCTTTTTCCCTGTAACTTGATGGATCATACTGAATTTCGAAAGGAACCATCCTTATGATGGTAAAATCATTCTAAGAAAGTTTGAAGATAATTTGATGAAACATGTGGACTCTAGAGTGTTAATGAGGAATTTTAATGGATTCTTTAACTAATTTCAATTAGTCTCCTTTTCCCATGTTTCTTGATGGAATTGACCAAATTTTGAAAGGAAAGGCCCTTATGATGGCACAATCATTCTGAAAAAGTTTGAAGAGAATCTCATGAACTGTGGACTTTAGAGTGTTAATGAGTATTTTTGATAAATATTTAATTAGGCCCCTTTTCAAGTGTTTCTTGATGGATCTGACCCAAATTTGAAATTGATTTATTAATCAAATTTCTTATAAGGCTCCTTTTCCTGTGTTTCTTGATGGATCATACCAAATTTCAAAAGGATCCAGTCTTATTATGACAATACAATCATTCTGTGAAAGTTTGAAAAGAATTCTATGAAAACTGTGGATTTTTTAATTAAATTTTCATAAGGCCCCTTTTCCTGTGTTTGATGGATCTGTCCAAATTTCAGAAGGAACAATACTTATGATGGTACAATCATTCTGAGAAAGTTTGAAGAGAATCTGATGAAAACTGTGGACTCTAGAGTGTGAATGAGGATTTTTAATTCATATTTTAATCAAATTTTCTTAAGGCGATTCCAATGTTTCTTGATGTATCATACCCAATTTTGAAGGGAATGATCTCTTTGATGGTACAATTATTTTGTGAAAGTTTGAAGAGAATCGCATGAAAAATTAACGAGGATTTTTTAATTAAATCTTAATTAGACCCTCTTTCCTGTGTTTCTTGACGGATCTGACCAAATTTCAAAAGGAACGATCCTTATGATCATACAATCATTCTGAGAAAGTTTGAAGAGAATCTGATGAAAACTGTGGACTCTAGAATGTTAACAAGGAAAAGTTAACAGACGGACAGACGCATGCTCGAAAGCATGGAAAGTGGATGGGAAAGGGCCATTGCTATAGCTCTCCTAGCTTTTGGCCAGTAGAGCTAAAAATAAAGAGACTTTAACAGAAAAATTCCTCATCCCTATATTGTTCTGAGGTACATTAACACTTTCCTGTTTTCGAAAAATCTTGTTCTTGTCCAATTTGAAATTTCAGACAGCAATCAAAAGTGAGTGCAATATGAAAAGTAATTTACCTAACGAGTAGAAAATATTTTGGGAAAAGAAGAAATTGCTTGTTACAAGCACAGTCTTCTTTTCCAATCATATTTTCACAAGTATACATCCGCAGGGACATAAAAAACAGGGATTATACAGAAAAGGGTTAAATACTTCAGACAAAGTCTGATCTTAGTTTCAAATTTTCATTTGTGAACTGTAACCATCCAGTTAACTGTGTGTTAAAAATCTGGATAAGGTGGAAATGGTATCCATAATTATCCCATTACAAGACATTTAATCTAAACATGTCAAAATTGAAGGAAGTTAAAGACAACAATTTTACATTGAAATACAAAAGTGAAATAGGAAAGAAAACAAAGCAATACTAAAAATGCGTCACAGACATCGAACACCCGGCATATATGCAAGACACATGACCTTCAGTTGTGACCTTGAACTTTGGAGTATTCATTACAATTGTATGCATGATACTAGTATTCTTAACCCTTTATGGTTTCCCAATAGTTTAGACCTGTACAAATTCAAAGGGTTTGCAGATGAAAATCCAAATTGAATTTTATTTGGAAAATAAATCAGTATGGTAGAAAATATTATAGAAAAAGAAGAAATTGCTTGTGACAAGGAATTTCTTCTTTTCCGACAATGTTTTCTCAATTATAAATTTACAGGATCTTAAAAACCAGGGTTTAAACAGGAAAGGGTTAAAGGGAAACAACTCAGCCAAGTTATTTTGAAATCCACCAATTAATGTAGAAGATTGCTCCAGACAAGAATTGGACACACACTACCACACCCACAAACATACCCTTCAACCCACCCATTCACCCACAAACATATCAATCAACCCACCCACATACTCACAGACGTAACTCTATATGCCTGTTACCATTATATGATGGGGACATAAAAAGGATGAATTTGTGGTCACAAGCAACTTCTCCTTTTGTCACAGTGTTTTAACTCATTTATTTTTCTTCATCATATACACTTGTTGGTTCCTGTGTTAATTCATTAAACATAATGATCACTCACACACAAGCATGCACAGCAGCTCTCAGTAAATCCTGTCTTGAATTGTATATTCTTACTTCTTCAAAGATGTAACAAGTGATAGCAGCACACATTTTAGCAATAGGATAGTCCTCACTGGTGACACTAGCAGAAAACTTAGGAAATTCCTCTAAAAAATAAAATGAGTTCACTTGTCAAAAGAACTGATGTTATGTATGCCTAACATAACTTGTAAAATCTGCATAACTTAGAGGGTAATTGATTCATACACAGTTATTTATATTTTCAACAAAAGATGATGTATGTGAAACTCTAATGCCCATAATCATTTTGAAAAAATCAGATCCAATTCTTTTACTTTGACCTTCTTAAAAACAAGATGCAAATCAAGGAGATGTAACTTTATACCCAATATAAGCACAGTTACTTGAAAAATTGTTCAAGCTAATGACATTTAGGTCCCCAACATACCAATTTATTTTTAGTTACATGTCACTGACCATAAATTTTGAAAATATGATCCAAACTTTCTGCAACAGGTCACTGGGTCAGGCCAGCAATCTGTCAATTTGTATCCTTCAGTAATAGTTAATCTTGCTTAAGCCTTCACCTCTATTAGGTAATCACTTTTATAAACCCTTGAAATCATCCTATGTCATAGAAAATATTGTGGGAAAAGGAGAAATTGCTTGTTACAAGCAATTTCTTCTTTTTCCACAATGTTTTCTTGAGTAAAGAATCACAGGAACGTAAAATCCCGTATTTGAACGGGAAAGGGTTAAGCCTTCACCTCTTTTAAGTAATCACTTTTATAAACCCTTGAAATCATCCTATGTCATAGAAAATATTGTGGGAAAAGGAGAAATTGCTTGTTACAAGCAATTTCTTCTTTTCAAACAATTTTTTCTCATGTATGAAATCAATGCAACGTAAAATCCTGGTTTTGTAAAGGAAAGGGTTGAGCGACCATGATCACAAATCCCGTTCCAAAAAGTTTATAAGTTGAAGAATTTGCAATATTTTGAGGTTACTAATTTCTGTATTATTTGAACTCATTAGAATCATCTCAATGAGACAATTCTAACATATTGGAACAACACAGGATTGGGTGAAAATTCTGCAATATTTCTTTTATTACAGCAAATCAAACAATCAAAATCATGTCACAAAACAATAGAAAGTGACCATACTCTTCAACAACCACTTTTTGGCTGTCTCTTGAGTGGTTACTTAACCCATTCCAACTCAATCCCTCCTTTTTACGCCCCTCAAGAAAAAAACTATGGAAAACATTGTGGAAAATGAAGAAATTGCTTGTATCAAGCAATTTCTTCATTATCCACAATGTTTTCTATCCAAAAGTAAAAAAAAATTCGAAATTCCATCACCTTGAAATTGTCGTCTGCAGCTTCTCTCAATTTGGACCAGTCTAAAATTTTGCTGTGTTGGAATGGGTTAATACATGTTTTACTATAAGAGTTATACAGTATTCAGCTCATAACTGTAAACATACTTATCACAGAATGAGGAAATCTGCTTGTATCATCTGCTGATCTTGAGAAGCAGAAGATTGGATTACTTTCTTTGATTCCTTTAGGATAGCTGTACACAGGCATGAGAGACTGGACACACTCCTTGAAAGGTTGACCATCAAATAACAAAATTTGATTGGATGCTACAATTTCTGTTTGAGCTGCAATGTGTTCCTGTAATTCAGACAGTCTGCAAAACAATTGAATTTTACAATGATGAATTTCCTAGAAAGTACCTTTTCTTTAGGATAGAGAGATTACACTATTTTATAAGTTATAAACCAAATGCATTGTGGTCAAACATGATATTGCTTGCAACAAGCAATTTCTCTTTTTACCATGATGCCATACTTATGAAACAATTGCATGTCCATTTATCCTAATTTTGATTTGTCATCAGTAATTTTCAATTCTAATAGTAGACAATACGGTTATCATTTACACAAATAATAAAAAAATGGATGAATCCTGGCAGTCAATTTAACTTGAGACACCTGAGCACCTGTATTGCTCCATAGGCCTGATTGTTCTCATTAGGCAAATGGTGTTTTCAGGAATCATATTCACAATATGTGGCAAGTAAATCTTGTCAATGAAATAAAATCTTTTAATATTTCAACCTTTTCATTGTTTCACAAAAGTCAGTTCATTTACCTATTCAGATTCAAAAGATATTCACAATGCTTAAAAAAAATATCACTGGAAACCATATATGGAGATAAGCCACAACAATAAAATCCATATTTTCAATAAATCAAAATTAATTAATAGGATCTGAAAAGAGTCTCCAGAGAATTATTCCAGAGAAATTTGGTTAAAATCCATCAATTGGTTTCTACGAAAAAAAAATCAAAGCTTTCACCATATATGGAAATTAGCCCCACTCATTAAAGCCATGCTATTTATCAGATCAAAATTCTTTGAAGGAATCTGATAGAGGGTCATCAAAAGATCATTTCTGTGAAATTTAGTTGAAATCCATTTACTGGTTTTTGAGGAGAAAATCTTTAAAGGTTTCACCATATATGGAAATTAGGCCCACCTATTTCAGCCATTTTTATCATCCAATCAAAATTCTTTAAAGAAATCTGATATATGGTCACCCAATGATCATTCCTGTTAAATTTGATTAAAATCCATCCTCTTATTTCTGAGATGATTTTTAAAGGTTTCAACATATATAGGTTTCACCATATATGGAAATTAGCCGCGTATTTCATCCGATCTCAAATCTTTGAAGGTATCTGATAAAGGGTCACCTAAGGAATATTCCTGTAAAATTTGGTTGCAATCCATCGATTGGTTTCTGAGAAGAAGATAAAGGGTCACTTAAAGATTATTTCTCTGAAATTGGTTGAATTCTGTTCATTACTTTCTAAGGAGAAGATTTTTAAAGTAAAAGTTTACAAACGGACGGACGTACAGAGGGACACATGACAGACACAATGCCATGACAATAGCTCTCTGGATTTCAGCCAGTGTAGCTAAAATTGATTTAGCAAATAAAATAATTTAGAAAAGAACTGAAACAAGATCTTAAAGTAATTTTTGTAGGTTTGGTGACTTAGTCATTAAAGCTACAACTACTTGCTGTTTGTTTTATGTTACTGAGCATTTACATTTACTTTTCATACTAACATTGTTTGATATATTGTTAAACTGGATTGTTAGAGGTCAATAAGCTTTGCCAACAACCGTCATTAAACATTAATTTTAAGTCCTATATTTCCTAGGGATTTGTAAGAAATACATTGCTGCTGTAAAATTTAACAGTAAATTATATGAAAACTCAGATATTTTTACACATGTCAACTCATTCCCACATGACAAATATTTAGCCTTGTGTAAATTGAAAGAAAAAGCATATGATAATTTCAAGCTGATGAAGTTGAAAATATCTTTGTCTTTTTTGGTTGAAAACATTCTGGATAATGAAGAAATTGCTTGTAACAAGCAACTTCTTCATTTTTCACAATGTTTCCCCGAACTTTTTTCTTGAGTGATTGTGTGGGAATGGGTTGAGTGATTTTTTTCTCTCAGATCAAGATGTTACTCATCAAAGTGTGCGTTTTCAACACTTTTCATATGAACACATGTACCATTCAAATCTTCATCATAAAATTCTTCTGAGTTTGACTAAGTGTTGTGTTTGGTTCCAAAAACCTTTAATTGGCCGAAGAAAATTGATGAAATCATGTGAACCCAAAAGTAATGAATTATGGAATCTGGTGTGTCTCAAATAATCGATAACTGAGTGTGCTGTCTTGATACTTTATACAGACATAATGAATGATAAAAAAATTCATAATGGGTTAAGATATTCATAATAATATAAGCCACTGCATGACTGTACTGTATCACTCATGAGAGTTTCCAACAGGTATGAGTACTTTTTCAACCCATTCCCACACAATGGCCCCTTCATTGATGCAAGCAATTTCTTCATTATCTACAATGTTTTCTACCCCAAAAGATAAAGGTTTGGGGTAGACAAAATTTCATAGACATTAATTTGTCTTCTGCAACTCCCTTCAATTTGGACCACCCTATTAATTTGTCGTCTGGTAATGGGTTAAGGTCATTGATCTCTTCTGAATTCAACACAGTATAATTCTGAAGCATATACCATGTAATTGTAATCCTGAACTAAATGACCGATCATGGCTGTCAATCAAGAAATCAATCAACCAATCAAATCTTACATTGGTTGACATGTATGTGAAGCATTTTTGTTGGTTGGCGACTTAAATGTTGTATTTACAGCTTGTTCAAGCTGTAGTTATGTCGTTTAGCCCAACAACCAACAAAAATTTAAATTTTTGTAGCATATTACAGGCCAAAATTTTTGAAAAATAATCCCATTTAACCCATTCCCACACACGAAGCTTTTAGATGCTTAGACAAAAAGCTTTAGAAAACATTGTGGAAATAAATTGCTTGTTACAAGTAATAGAATAACAACTTACTTGCTTTCACTGTTGATGTAAATACGTAGATTACACCATGAATGTGGGTTAAAAACATGCACAACCTTCTTATGAATGATTTTATCAACACTTAGGAAGAAATCGTCAAAGTTCCACACATAAGCTGGGTTGGATTCCAAGAGTTTGGCAAATATTGGTGTAAGCTGTAGTTTTAGTCCTCTGGGGAAAAAGTAATTCAAGTTCACATAGCAAAAGAAATACAATATCTTTTGGCTTGAAATGATAAAAGAAAAGATTGAAATGATAGAAGAACATATGAGCGCGTGCGTGACATTTCCAACAATTACACAAGTGCGCCTAGTAAAGACTCAGATCAGCCTGTGCATCCGCACAGTCTGATCAGAGTCTTCACTCTGCGCTCTGTAGATAGATACTGTCCCAAAGCTTCTTTAAACAATCAGTGAATATTCTAATTGCCCCGAACGACTGTCGATGGTGCTCAATATGGGCGAGTCATACACATGCGAAATTGTTGGAAATGTCACGCACTGGCTCATATCTGTTTTTTGAAATTCCAGAACTGCAGATAGAGGATGTAATTCGAATTTCAGATTTAGATATTTCAACATTACTGCCACAAACCCTAAACTGTGGGTACTCATTTCAATCATCTCATCAAGATGATTCAAATGAGTACTCACAACATAGGGTTTCATTGATAAATAGGTTTTAAAAATGATGTTCACTTCTCCTATCTAGATCTCTGAATCCTTAAGGTGCAACATCATGAAAAATTTTGAGTTTTGGTGAACCACAGATATTGGATGATTACAATACTTTGAACTTGGGGGAACTAAACAAGGGTACAATTCTTTGTTTCAGTGTTAGAATTTTTTAATATTGAGTAAACAACAAATTTGAAAAGCCATATATTCAAAAAATACTAACTCTACAAGCATTAATTCCCTTGCAATATTTCTCCTCTTCCAATAGTAAAATGGGAGGCAACTTTATCTATCAACATATTTGCTCAGACAGGCGTTGTCTGTATGTCCTCTTTCAAAAGTCATCCAAGGTAATCTCATAAAACTTAGCCTAACCATAAAAGCCAGGTTTTTTCAACCAGTGATAATTTCTCAATAGAATTTTTTGAATGATAAGAGGAGAATCTTTAATGTGATTTTTTGTTGAAACTAAGTTTTGAGAACATTTTCAAAGATTTCACCATAAACCGTAAGTGGAAATTAGCCCTGCTCTTAAGCTGATTAATTGAACGGAGAATGGATTTAATGTCATTTTTTAGCATTATTTCAATCATATCACAGGGGGATAGGTGCACCAAACAATAGCTTCCTGTCATTACACAACAGAGATGTTCTAGCCTAAACACCAGCTGCTCACCCAACTTAGACGCACTACTTGTCATTGGCCTATTGGCGAGAGACAAAATGGGGCAAATCCTGATGACATTTGTCAAATATCAGAGGGAATGTTGACCAAGTCTGGGTTTGACCTCACAATCCCAGAATTGAGTGCACAGTGCATTACTGACTGAGGTTATAAAACTTCCTCCTGCCCTTAAATGACATGTTTTTGTATGATAAAAGTATCCCAAAGAGCATTCCAGTGAAATTTTGTTGAAATGTAGTTTATAAAAAGCTTTTTAAAAAAAAAATCAGATGAATGCATGGACAGATGCTGTTAACACAACCCTTTTGCAACTGGAGCTAAAAAAGCACCTTATTTTGCATGTACATAATGTCAACAAGAGGATTATGATGGTTCTTTATTGGACACCTGAGTGTAATAGCGCTAGGCTTTGCTGAGTTCTTTTGTAAAGTTTCTGTCTTCACTTTGTACAATATTAATATCATTTCTACACCAATTCTGATCCTGATCTAAGATATGATTTATATTGGTAAGCCATCAAAGACAATCCTGCAAGCCAAACTAATTGATAGCACAAATATCAGTTTGCAAAATTTTGTATTCCACAGCATTGGACTAGTTATAATCTTAGAATGACAGTTCAAGGTTAGTTGCATTTTATAATTATAATCATTATACATCCAAAATCTCAACAATTGAGGAGTAATTATCTTGAAAAAGAAGAGTACCTAACCATGGACTCCAGGTATTTCTAACAAAAGTACTACCACTACATCCTTTATGAGCCTCCTGCTGCTCATCCTACTTAGGTTTACGATCATCCACCCATTGGTGGGAGACAAAAGTCAGAAAGAATATTTGCTACAAATGGGGATCGAACCCAGGGCCCATGGTTAGGAGTCTGACGCACTACCAACTGCGCTATGGCCCCGGCACAGACCAAAGGAGGAAGGGTTGGATGACCAGACAGGGTGAAGCCAATGCCCCCCCCCCTTCGTAGGTACGTCT
Organism: Fragum fragum; assembly: GCA_946902895.1. Lineage (NCBI taxonomy): Eukaryota > Metazoa > Mollusca > Bivalvia > Cardiida > Cardiidae > Fragum > Fragum fragum. The sequence goes on from OX336371.1 coordinate 36,189,398, forward strand.
TAGGGTTATAACATGTGTTAAAAGTAAAACAGTAAACACTTACAATGATAGCCTGCATGTCAGTGGTAAGTCTCTACTCCATTCTATTGGACCTCCTTCTATATTTTGGATGCCCATAATAACACCACTCTCTTTGTGCCTTGTGATCTCAAACCTACAATATTGAAGCAATGGTATGTAATGTCATAATGTTCCAATAAAATATTCCGATATAACATTGACAAGAAATGTGAAATCATTTACCATACTCAATAAGGATACCATATACAGGGGAAAAAGGGTTTAACACAATACCAGATGGCAAAATTCTAGACTGGTCCAAATTCAAAGAAGTTGCAGATGACAATTTTCAGATCTTTGTAATTAAGATAAAAAAAGATAATGAAAAAATTGCTTGTGACAGGTAATTTCTTTATTAACAAAGATGATTTCTACTTTGAAAGACAAAGATTTTTAGAATTTCATTAACTTGAAATTGTTGTCTACATAACCTTTGATTCTGGACCAGACTAAAATTCTGTTGTGTGGTTATGGGTTAATAAATATATATGTAAATTATAATAGTTAAGTGACCGACTCATAGATGAAACACAATGCCCCAAACAAAAGGCTGTCTATACACATAATCATCAAACCCCTTATGATTAGTATGTTTTAAATAATAAAAATATCTTTATAAATATATTGGCTAAACAGAAGCTAATAAGAGCAATGCAAATATGCAGCACGGGGCCTGTCAGTGAAAAAACACTATAACTTTAAGTCAAGGGCAAAACAACTTAAAGGATAAAATAATTTTTGTCTCAAGCACAATGACACATCATACAGATTAATTAGGCAATTTCAGTTCTTTAAATTGAAAATGTAGGAGGAGTTGTGCACACTAATTGCTGAGAAAAATACTGACCCTGGATTGCAAGATTACAAGGCTTTTGTGTTTTGTATTTTGGAGGTTTTCTGCCTTTTAAATCTAGTCATCTTTTCAAATATGAATGCTGTTATTCATTTTCTTTAACCTTTTCTGGAGGTTTAAAGGTATTTTGATAAGTAGTGGATCAGTTAAAGGAAATACTCTGTATAGTCGGTTATTTTTGCAGCAATCAATCATATGTGACCCTGTATCTTGAATACTCAATTATCAGTACATACATATCTTTAAGCTTATATCATATAAGTCTGCATGGCTTCCATTGTATGACAGCAAGACAAAAAATACTTGAAAAGCAATTGACAGATTGCAGGCCACATCCACTGTACTCCAGCAAGGCAGTTTGAGATATCAAAGAATAATAGTTTCCATATTTAACCCTTGTCATGCTGAGTATTTATCCTCTTTTAACTATATTTCAAAACTGTGACATAGATCGATGATGAGTTCATAGATTTTCTCAAAACAACAAGACCAAGCAGGTAGTGTAGGCTAAGATCAGACTGCACATCTGTGCAGGCTGATCTTAGTCTATATACCTGTTTAAGCCATTGCGAAAGTAGGAATGTTCTGGGATCAGCATGACAAGGGTTAATGGTCAGGTACATGAAATTACAGGCACTTTTGTCGGTTTACCATTTAAGCTTGAATAACCTGTAGTTTCAATGTTTTAACATTGCCAAGCCAACCCTCCCCCAAACTATGACATATGTCAAACTTCACTTTTTAAGTCAAAATGAGTGACTTCATTGGACAATCCCAATCCATCAGATAGGTTAACAAAAATATGTATTTTATACACAAAAGCATATAATATTCTTGATAGTTTAATCTCAGTTTGTGTATATAAAGATAGAATTAGTGTGTTAAATGGTCCATTCAAATTAATCGAGATTTCAATGCTAATCAGTTGTCTTGGTCAATTATGAGGATAATGAATTCTGTACAAATGCATTTGATTGAATTTTCAATTTTACACATTTTTTCACCAGGTATTGAACAAAAGTCACAAATTTATTACTAACAAATACAACCATTGTCACAAATTAACATGGTTGTTCTTACATTTTTGATCTATTTTTCCTGCCTCCATATGGTTTGAAAGGCAGCTGGCCTGTAGCTACATGAAAGAATGTTACTCCAAGACTCCAAAGATCTACAGTTGATGTGAATTGCCGTCTCATAGGACTCCTTAAAACAGCCCTTTCATAGATATCTGGATGCTGAAATGAATGGTGAAACAATGATTTTTCTTTTGGCATTATTTGCCAAACTTGAATGCATGAATTGCTCTACTAGCCTAGAAACTAGTAACAATAAATATGGTTGTATTAAACTGAAGATAATAATGTATGCAAGAAAAGGGCAAAAATCCTAGTCACTAGAGTCCTCTCGATAGTTCAAAAGATGACTGTAAGTCTCCTTCAATGTTGTAAAGGAACTAATAGTTGCTTGATTGCTAGAGATAGAGTAACTATCTTCCTATGAAAAAAGATCACACCAGGCTTGGTTTACCTAATTAAACAAAGATGTCTACAACTTCTACTTTTTAAAGAAGCCTGTAACAGCAATCTCTTTGATACAAATTAGACTATCTTCTTCGATTTTGAGCAAAAGGTTTATCTTGTAATACAGACCATAAGTCTCCTGGACTCATATCTTCTCTATCAAGCCATGCTTCAAGTCGTTTTACAATAATTCAAAACGCAACCCAGGGATTCTAGATAGACTTGTTTCTATGAGATCTCCCTGTTGTATACCAGTTAGACTCACTTTTGTGTTTGTGTAATAAGCATGCTTTCTAAATTATCAGAGTTCTGGTTTCTTCGGACTAACTTAGTTATAAGTTTGTAGACCTCTTTTCCTTGGAATCAATCAGTGGACAAAGGGTGTCTCCTTCTTTGCAAGAATGAATACGAAATTCATAAATATTAGATATATTCTTAAAGGTTGGGTGATAGGTTCCCCAATCACCAGAAAAGTACTTGTTCTAAAAAAGCAAACTTCCCCCAGTGGATCTTTAACTGTTAAATGATGGATGTTGTGGAGTTATTTCTCGTCTCCTTGAATCTAAGTCACATACTTTCCTTTTCTTTCACTCTAATCCATTAATCAGTTTCATAGAAAATTTTCATGATCAATTACTGAAATTAACCCCTCTAATAGGTCAAATATTTTAATTGCAAAAAAATCTCCCTTGAATAACACCGGCAGACAGTCACCAAAGGAAATATCCTATGAACTGTAGTAGGAATTTACCGAATAGTTTGTGAGGAGAGTGAATATATACATAGATAGACTGATGCTTTCATGGCTGCATAACAGACAGATTACCATGGCAATAGACCACCTGTTCACTGGATCCCCACCTATCAAAGCTATGTAATACTTTGAAAATCAAATAGAGTACAAAAATTGGCACATATACTTTGCCATATAACAATAAGAAAATAACCATCGGAGGGATCATACTAGTACAGCTGTTGCAAAGTTGAAAAATACCCCACCAGCAGCACTTTCACATAAAAAGTGTTTTCTGAACTGTTCCTAACATATATCAGGTAGCTTGGAACCTTCATGACTCATCAGGTAATATCACATCTCCTTTGGTTATATAGGCAGAATTTGTATAAAGCTTTAAGGTCCTTCAACAAAAGGCTGTGGAGTAACAAAGAAACATTTTTCAAAAGAATTCCGATTGTGATGGATTGACTGAAAGGGGTTAAACACTACTTTTAATGTTATTTCGGCTGAAGCACCTAAATGTGGATTGCTGATATGTCACACACCAGTACTACCAACACATCCTTTCTGAGCCTATTGGCTTTTCATCCCACTAAGATTTACAATTATCCACCCATTGGCGGAAGACTAATGTCAGAAAGGATATTTGCCATGGCCTTGGATCAAACCTGGGTCCCACTGACTAGGAGTCCTATGTGCTACCACTGCACTATGGTCGCCTTCTAATAAAAAGGGGTCCAAGCCTAACTTTCAGGGGTCCCATAACACCTTGCCAATCTGCCCTTAATCATCTGCCCTTAATCATTTGCCTCCTATTTTGATTAATGTATGAAAATGACAATAATGATTATCATAGATTCTAAGGATTCTATATTCCCGTGTAATGTTGTATTCAGAATTTTTGAAGTGATGTTTTCAAAGATCAAAGTTTATTGCTTAGAATTATTTTGCTGAGGTATTCATTGCCATCTAGATTAATTTATTAATACTCAATAATCTTATCCTCCTGCTTGGATAAACTATAATCATAGAATATTACTTATCATGAATGGTTTTAGCATGTGCTTGAAAAATGGGGGTCCATGGGATGCAATGTTGTAAACAATAGGGGTCCAAGCAGATAGTTATGCCTATATGGACTCAGAAATCTATATCCTGTAAAACCCTGCACCTCTTTGTGGAGCTGGCAGTATTAATTTTGTATGAATGCCTTGGATCTAATTGAAAAGCTTTTGATTTTGTGCTCACACAGAAAAGAAAAAAAGAAAACAGATATACAGATTGACAGACAGACATGGTGAAACAAGTATGAGTACAGTCTATTTGAGACCTTTATTTGAGATAACACTTTAGTGAATTACTCTACAACAATCCGCTAGTTATCTTTAAATTTCTATTTTTCCATCCACTTCAATCAAAAATTTGTTTATTCAAAATTTGCTATTATATGATATACAAGAGGACCATGATGGTCCTATATCGCTCCCTTAAGTATTATTGCTCATGGCTATGTGATAAATACAAAATATCAAAGCTCTACGTCTAATCATTTTGGAGAAGAAAATTTTCAAAGATTTTCTCCGTTAATCCAAGGTATATATTTGATCCAACAAAAAAGCACTAAATTCCAGAGTATGGTAATTCTTTGAAGTATTTTGATAGAAGGTCAATGACACATGCCAAATACAAACGCTCTAGGTCTATAGGATTAGGAGATTTTCGAAGATAAATCTTCTTTATTCCTTTGTAAAATCATGGATTGCACAGAAAAGCGCTAATTTTCTGACTACAGTAATTCTTTGAAGTATTTTGGTAGAAGGTCAATAGATTACAATTCATACCAATATCAAAGCTCAAGGTCATGTGGTTTGGGAGAAGTAGATTTTCAAAGATTTCCTTCATTATTCCTATATAAAGTCAGGGATTGCACATAAAGGTTTTTTTTAAGAACATAGTAACTCTTTGAAGTATTCTTGTAAAGCGTCAATAGATGATAATGCATACCAAGTATTAAAGCTCTAAGCCTTATGGTTTGGGAGTAGAAGATTTTCAAAGATTTCCTTTTTTATTCCTATGATAAATCAGGGATTGCCCAGTAAAAGGCTTATTTTCTGAGTATGGTGATTCTTGGTAGAGGGTAAATAGATGATTATTTGTACCAAATATCAAAGCTGCAGGCCATATGGTTTTGGACAAGAAGATTTTCAAATATTACCTTCTTTATTCCCATGTAAAATCAGGGATTGCAAAGAAAAGGGCTTATTTTCAGATTACTGTAACTCTTTGAAGTATTTTGGTAGCAGGTCAATAGATGATGACATATACCAAATATCAAAGCTCTAGGGATTATAGTTGAGGAGAAGATCTTTTAAGTGTTTTCAGTTGGTTGCCATGGCAACCAAAGTTCTTCATGGATTTCATTTCTGTGAAATATTTTGAAAGAGCATGACCTAAGGATCATTTCTGTGAAATTTGGTTGAAATTCCATGATTATTTTAGGAGGAGAAGATTTTTTTGTAAATTGTGAACAAACAGACAGATGGACGGACAGACACCAGGCAGTGACAGATCACTTAAGCACACCCAGAGCACTCAGGGAATTACAAATAAGAGCTGTACAGATTTTTTTAAAGGAATATCCCCCAAACCAAACAAAAGAAACAAGAGGACCATGATGGACCTATGTCGCTCCCCTGAGTAGGATGGCTGAAGGCTTTATGATGTATAGAAAATATCAAAGCCATACAGCTAATTATTATGGAGAGGCTTTTTTAAAGATTTTCTCCTTTAATCCTAGGTATATTGAAGATCCTACCATAGAGTGCTAATTTCAAGAATACAGTAATTCTTGGAAGTAATTTAGAATAGGGTCAATAGGCTTTGATACATATGAAATGTCAAAGCTCTAGGCATAATGGTTAACCCATTACCACTCAAGAAAATTTTAGACTGATCCAAACTGAAATGAGTTGCAGACATTTTAAAGTTCAATAAATTTTAGGGTTTTTTGACTTTCTGAATGGGAAACATTGTGTGAAATGAAGAAATTGCTTGTCACAAGCAATTTCTTCAATTTACACAATGTTTTCTCAATTGTTTTTCTTGAGGGGCGTCCAAAAGCGCCATTGTGTGGGAATGGGTTAAGGATGAGAAGATTTTTAAAGATATCCTACTTTGTTCCTTTCTAAAATTTAGGATTGCACAAAAAAAGTCTTATTTTCAGAAAACGGTAATTGTATCAAGTATTTTGATTAAGGGTCAATAGATATAGATACACAACATACATAAAGGCTCTGGGCCTTATGGTTTGAAAGGATAAGATTTTCAAGATTTCCTTCTTTATTCATTTGTAAAATCAAGGATCACACAGAAAAGCAGTAATTTTCAGAGTATGATAATACTTTGAAGTTTTTTGTAGAGGGTCAATAAATATTGATACATACAAAATTTTAAAAACCTTAGGCCTTATGGTTTGGGAGAAGAAGATTTCCAAATATTTCCTTCTTTATATCTATGTAAAATCAAGGATCAAACAGTAAAGGGTAGTTTTCAGAGTATGGTAATACTTTGAAGTATTTTGGTAGAGCCTCAACAGATGATGATTTCGATCAAATATCAAAGCTCTAGACCATAAGGTTTGGGAAGAGAAGATTAATTCAATTTTCTTCACTAGGTTGCCATGGCAACCAAACTTCTTCAGGGTTCTAAATTCTTTGAAGTATTTTGAAAGAGCATGACCTAAGGATCATTTCTTTGAAGTTTGGTTGATATTCCATGTTTAGTGTAGGAGGAAAGATTTTTATTGTAATTGTGAATGGACAGACAGACACTTCGTGCTCAGGTGAGCTAAAACAAATCAATAATAAGTACCAAGTGTAATGGTTTTAATTAATTTACTACTTAGGCTCAGAATCCCAGTCTGTTGATAAGCTTTTAAGAATGCCCAATTAAGGTATGTACAGACAATGATTACCATCAAAATTTAGTTCAAGACAACATGATTCTACTACCTGACCAGATTTTTTTTCCGAATCACCTCTCCTGTTTCACTCTCGAAAAGTAAGATTAACAGAAGTTACTGGACAAAATCATAACTTTGAAGTTATTTTATTTAAAAAAATTGCTTTTGTATTTGACAACTAGAGGCGATTGAGCCTCTGTATCGTTCCACAGGCATGAATGTACTGATTAAGCAAATTTTTTCATGAATTCAATTTAAAATAATTTAATCTTTAGTTTCGTCTATCAAAATCGGCATTCTGATTGGTCAAAAAAAATATTCATAACTCCATAAACACAATTTTGTGCACTCAGCAAATTTGTATGCTTCCACTCAAAATAGTCCCATATAAAAGGTATCAAAAGTGTAAAGTTTTTGCTTTTTTTGTCTCGTTACTATTAAATTAAAAGAAATGAAGAGAATATTCTTTCTTTTCATGGAGATATGAACCAAAAAACCTAATCACACTTATGTATAAATGCGCTTCCATTACATGCCATTACCAGACGGCAAAATTTAAGACTGGCCGAAAATGAAAGAAGTTGCAGACGACAATTCAAAGTTGATCAAATTTTGGATTTTTTCAACTTTCTGGGAAAAAAAAACATTTTGGAAAATGAAGAAATTGCTTGTTACAAGCAATTTCTACATTTTCCACAATGTTTTCCAAAGCTCTTTTTCTTGGGGGCATCTAAAAGCGTCACTGAGTGGGAATGGGTTAACCAGTCCAATTGAAATTTCATTACAAGGACTCTGTTTTAGACACATGTCATTGTGGAAAATGTGTCATCAGTAAAAATTTTTTAAATTTTAGACTGGTCCAAATTCAAAGGTTTTGCAGACAACAAATTAAAGTTGAATTCATTTTAAAAATAATCATTCAATAGGGTAGAAAATATTGTGGAAAAAGAAGAAATTGCTTGTAACAAGCAATTTATTCTTTTTCCTCAATGTTTTCCCGAGTATAAAAACACAGGGACGTAAAAACCAGTGATAATGCAGGAAATGGTTTAGGTCAAATAAGTAGTTTCTGACAGACTGACAATAATAAAACAACAAACTTCTGTCATCAAAGCAGGATTCTCAAATTACACAAGTCATTATTTAAAAATGCCACATACTTCTAAACATTTCTATTATTGAAGGAAATGTCTTTTTTTTCAAAGACCATCATTGTTTACTATTTAACCCATTCCCACACAGTGACACTTTTTGATGCCCTTCAAGAAAAATATTTGGAAAAACATAATTGAAAATGAAGAAATTGCTTGCTAAAAGCAATCTCCTCATTATTCACAACTTTTACTATCCCAAAATACGAAGACTTTTAAAACGTCACCAACTTGATATTTTCGTCTGCTTGTTCTTTCACTATTGACAAATCGTAATTTACATCATATTGTAAAGGATTCAATATTCCAAAGCAAGCATGCTTTTAGTGAATAAGGGCGAGTTAAAACTGTTTGATAGATCTGTAGCCCTGTTTACTGATCACGTGAATATCTAAAGGGCACACTTACTAAATATTCCTCCGTTCCATATAAGGACATAAATTGTTCTTCCTCTGTTTCTAGTTGTTTAGCTGCTCCAAAATCTGTGAGTCGGTAGATTGATCTGCAATTAAGATATAACCAAACCAATTAGCGGATTGACCTAGTCAATCAAATTAGAGGGCCATTTGCCCCTAAGGCAGTCATCTGAGACAAAGCTTAGAAATAGCAAACACCTGGCAATATTTTAAAGAGTCATCTGTTGATAACCCCATGCATTATATGAAACTTTTAAGCTTGGTGATCAATTTTGTTTGAAGATTTTGCATAAGATTTTGTTCTTTGTTTCTATATAAGTTGAGGTGTACTCTGGATGAGTCCAAAAATATTTTTTTTAAACATTTCCCTCTCAGATCTATGTAAACAGGAAGGTCCCAAAGGTGGAATCCAAATATGACCAAAGTAACTTCACATCAAAAAATTGTGTATGAGTTAACTTGGAAAGAATACATACCAAATATCGATGATCTGAAGTTTCTGGTTTTTGAGGAGAATATTTTTGAAGATTTCCTTTTCTTTTTTTTTCAATGTAAAATATGGTGTGCTGGGGGAAAGAAGATTTTTTCTATGTTTCTTTGTTAAAATAGGGAGCTCCTAGGCATGGTTTAATTATGACCTCAGGGACATCAAATGAACAACCTTGTCAAGATTCACTAGGAGATTCTATATACCGAATATCATTTGTTAAAATATGGTGAGCAAATGCCAAGCCAAAATCTCGCCCAAAGGACATCACATGAACAAGAGGCCTATGAGGGACTGAGATGCTCTACTGGGTATCAAGTTTTCAATTAAAGTAATCTGATATTTAAGGAAGTTAATTGCATAAAGAAAAATGCATAAAATACAAAGAGCAAATTGGACTTTATCGCCTTTATCATTTTAACCCATTCCCACCCAATGATGCTTTTGGACACCGCTCAAGGAAAACAATTGGGAAAACATTGTGGACAAGGTGCCAAATTGTCACAAAATACGCCCGTCACACTGCTTAATATTAACTGGGGGTTTGAATAGAACTGAGGTTATTTTAAATGAATATCTTTTGTCAAACAAAGTATGAAAAACAACAAAGGGCAATAACTCAAAATATACGCTAGGTAGAGTTATGGTTCTTGTACACTGCACTTCCACTTGGTAAGCTCTATCCATCCATGAAATTTCATGATTCTAGCTATTATACTTTTAGAGATATACTCCAGACAAGATTCAAGTATGAAAAACAACAAAGGGCAATAACTCAATAAATAGGCCAGGTAGAGTTACGGCTCTTGTGCACTGCACTCCCACTTTGTGAGCTTATCCATCCATGAAGTTTCATGATTCTAGCTATTATACTTTTAGAGATATACTCTGGACAAGATTCAAGAATGAAAAACAACAAAGGGCAATAACTCAAAAAATAGGCTTGGTAGAGTTATGTTTCTTGTGCACTGCATTCCCCCTTGGTGAGATCTTAACACCCATAAAGTTTCATGATCCTAGCTATTATACTTTTAGAGATATACTCTGGACAAGATTCAAGTATGAAAAACAACAAAGAGCAATAACTCAAAAAATAGGCCAGGTAGAGTTATGGCTCTTGTGCACTGCATTCCCCCTTGGTGAGCTCTATCCATCCATGAAATTTCATGATTCTAGCTATTATACTTTTAGAGATATACTCTGGACAAGATTCAAGTATGAAAAACAACAAAGGGCAATAACTCAAAAAATAGGCAAGGTAGAGTTATGGTTCTTGTACACTGCACTCTGACTTTGTGAGCTTATCCATCCATGAAATTTCATGATTCTAGCTATTATACTTTTAGAGATATACTCCAGACAAGATTCAAGTATGAAAAACAACAAAGGGCAATAACTCAAAAAATAGGCCAGGTAGAGTTATGGCTTTTGTGCACTGCATTCCCCCTTGTTGAGATCTATACACCCATGAAGTTTCATGATCCTAGCTTTAATCCTTTTAGAGATATACTCCGGACAAGATTCAAGTATGAAAAACAACAAAGGGCAAAAAATCAAAAAATAGGCCAGGTAGAGTTATCGCTCTTGTGCACTGCACCCCCCCCCCTTTTGGTGAGCTCTATCCATCCATGAAATTTCATGATTCTAGCTATTATACTTTTAGAGATATACTCTGGACAAGATTCAAGTATGAAAAACAACAAAGGGCAATAACTCAAAAAATAGGCCAGGTAGAGTTATGGCTCTTGTGCATTGCACTCCCCCTTGGTGAGATCTATACACCCATGAAGTTTCATGATCCTAGCTATAATCCTTTTAGAGATATACTCCGGACAAGATTCAAGTATGAAAAACAACAAAGGGCAATAACTCAAAAAATAGGCAAGGTAGAGTTATGGTTCTTGTGCACTGCACTCCCCCTTGGTGAGATCCATACACCCACAAAGTTTCATGATCCTAGCTATTATACTTTTAGAGATATACCCCGGACAAGATTCAAGTATAAAAAACATCAAAGGGCAATAACTCAAAAAATAGGCCAGGTAGAGTTATGGTTCTTGTTGAATGCACTCCGTATTGATGAGAAGAATATAACTGCCAAGTTTAAAGTCAATCATACTTACGGTGACAGAGTTATGCTCTGGACAAAGAAGTGGACACCACCGGACAACCGGACACCACGGGTGATCCCATAATAAGTCCCATCTTTGACGGGCAAATAAAAATGAAGAAATTGCTTGTAACAAGCAATTTCTTCATTTTCCACAATATTTTCTACCCGTAAAGTTGAAAAAATCCAAAATTTCATAAACTTTAAATTGTCGTCTGCAACTCCTTCATTCTGGACCAGTCTAAAATTTTGTCATGTGGGAATTGGTTAAGCAATAATCCTTAAGGCCCCTTTTCCCCTGTTTCATGATTAAATCTACTTCATTTCAAACAGGAAGTTTCTCTTTCACCCTACAATCATCCTGTAAAATTTTCATCAGAATTGGATAATAATTGTGGACTTATCACGTTAACAGGATTGCTTTAAGTGAAAATCCATATGGACCCTTTTCCTGTGTTTTCTGATGGATCCACTTTATTTCCAAAGGGAACTTTCCTTTCCACCCTACAATTGTCCTATAAAATTTTAAGAACAATCTTATAAGAATTGTTCACTTCATCACATAAACAAGAATGTTCCCATGATACTTTGTTTGTTTAATAATTCTGCGGAAGTTTAAAGTGAGTCTGATGAAATTTGGGGATTTCATTATGTTTACTAGAATATCTAAAAAAGAATATGGCCCCTTTTTACATGATACTTGATGGATTTTACCCAATCCTGAAAAGAACCACCCTTATGATTGTACTATCATTCTGCTAAATTTTGAAGTGAATCTGGTGAAATCTAGGAACATCATTGTGTTAACTATAATATCTAAGAAAGTTTTTCAAAAGGCCCCTTTTAATGTAATACCTGCCGTATCAGATCCACTGTAAAATCAAAAATTGTAATGATGGTACAATCAATCTGTGTAATCTGTAGAATTTACTGTGTTAAAATGAGAATTTTATAGTTAAATTTTCATAGGGCCCCTTTTCCAATGATACTTTAGAGAACAACCCAAATTTCAAAAGGAACAATTCTAATGAAGGTACAATCATCTGTGAAAGTTAAAATGAATCCAGTAATACCTTGATACTCTAGAGAGTTAACATGGATTTTTTAAATCAAGCTTTCTTAAGGCCTTTTTCCTGTGATATTTGAAGGATCAGATCCAATTTTGAAAGAAAAGATCCTTATGATGGTACAACTGTTCTGAGAAAGCTTGAAGAGAAGCCAATGATAACTTTGGACTCTAGAGTGTTAACGGCAATTTTAGATAGAATTTTCAATTAAACTTTTATAAGGCCCATTTTCCCATGTTTCTTGAGGGATCAGGCCTAATTTCGAATCATTCTTTGAAAGTTTGAAGTGAATCTGATGAAAACTGTGGACTGTAGTGTTTTAACAAGGATTTTTAACAGATTTTTTAATCAATTTTCATTAGGCTACTTTCCTCCTGTTTCTCAACAGATTGGACCCAATTTCGAAAGGAACAATCCTTATGATATAAAAATCATTCTGAGAAAGTTTGAAGAGAATCTGCTGAAAATTGTGGACTCTAGAGTGTTAACGAGGAATTTTTTAATTAAGCCATTTTCCAATGTTTCTCGATGTATCGAACCCAATTTCGAAAGGAACAACCCTTATGATGGTAAAATCATTCTTAGAAAGTTTGAAGAGAATTGGATGAAAATTGTGGACTCTAAGAGAGTTAGCGATGATCTTTAATAGATTTTTTTAATCAAATTTTCATAAGGTCCCTTTTCCCATGTTCCTTGGTGGATAGAACCCAAATTGAAAGGAATGTTCCTTATGATGGTACAATCATTCAGAGAAGGTTTGAAGATAATCAGATGAAAACTTTGGACTCAAGAGCATTAACAAGGAATAGTTAACTGATGTGCGACGGACGGGATGGATGGACGGTCACAGGGATATGGGAAAAGGCCATGGCTATAGCTCTACTGGCCATTGTACAGGTTCAAAATATGATCTTAGGGACATAATATGAATAAACTTGCTAGAGGTCCCTTATGAGATAGTGCGTACCAAATGCAATGTATCAATAGTCTAGGCTTTCTTTTTTTCAGAGAAGATTTTAAAAGTTTTCCTTCTTTGTTTCAATTAACAAAATGGCTGCATAGAGCCTGGCCCAAATATGATCTGAAGGGAATCTATTGAATAAACTTGATAAGATGTCCCTAGGAGGGAATAAATCAAAATATCAAAGCTCTCAGTCCTCTGGTTTCAGAGACAAGGATTTTTAAAGATTTCATTATTTTGTTGCAATGATAAATGGAGTTAACTCGTTCCTACTAAGTAACGCTTTTTGTTGCCCCAAAGAAAAAAGAGCTTTGGAAAAACATTATAGCCAACTAGGAGATTGCTTTTTACAGCAAAATTCTTTATTAACCACAATGTTTTCTACAAAAAGTGTGGAACAAAAGGGCCAGTGACCCTGGCGCTCACCTGGGATTTCATTCGTTTTCTTCAAGGCTCAATACAAACTAGGTCTTGAGAAGACTTTTTTGAGAATTAACTAATGTTGACAAGGCAACCAAAGCTTTCAAAATTTCAATTCCTTTAGTAATTTTAAAGTGGAGCAATATAAGGATTATTCCTGTCACATTTGGCCTTATAGTTTCATATTTCTGACCATGAATTTCACAAGATGCTGTTTAATATCAAAGACCAACTTCCTGTCAGAAGTGAGAGGATGTGGCAAGCAATCTGGTTATTGTTCAAAAGGAAGCTAAAGAGGGCCTATATCTCTCCACTGGCCCTTTCTATCAAACAAATTACAGGCTGATCAATATTCAGTTACATGTTTTTAGAAATGTAATGAGCTAGGATAAACTTTATACATAAGCAGATCGAAGGCTAGGGCCAAAATAAAAGGCCAACCATGAGGCTAGATGAAAAATCAATCAGGGTCCAAAATTTATTCATTAAAATTTTCAGAAAATATGTCAAAGGTCAAGGTCAAGATTCAGAATGATGCAAGATGAAAGGTCACTTCCTACCAACAAATATCTTTTAATTATAATTTACTATCCTAGACTAATAATTCAAAGTTCTGAAAGTATGTCCAAAGTTTAGATCAAAGTTTCAACCCTTGTCATGCTCAGCCCCCAATATACCTGCTTTGGCAGGACGTATAGACTTAGATCAACCTGCAGGCTAATATTAGTCTATGGGAGATAATTTAGCAACCAGTACAAGCACTGTCAGGAAAAATTTCACAAGCATAGGTTTTCACTACTGGTTCCAATGTGAGTAAAATTACTCTCATACTATCTACTTACTATGAGTTACATTGTGTATCTACTAACTATCAGTTACATTGTGTTTAAATTTGAGTTCAGTGAATGTGATACTGTAAGAAAAATTCCTGTCAGAGTCAGTTAGCAGAGACAAGAATCCTACATTATCTACCAGGAAACCTTGATGTAATAATATAGCCCTCTTTAGATAGTCTGAAGAGATAGACCTACATCATAGTGTAAAGGAAACTCCCCACTTTTCAAGGATACATGACTAATATTGATTAGGAAGTCTTATTTTAGTCACATTACATGACCAAGCTTTCAATCAATAGATCACATTGTTCTGAGTAACTTATTTCTCCCATCATTCTTCTATTTCCCCCTTGCACAAAACTTGTTCATAAAGAATACTTAAACATATTTCACCCTTTCCTGTTCAAACCTGGGATTTTACGCTGCCATGATTTAATACTTGAGAAAACATTGTGGAAAAAGAAGAAATTGCTTGTGACAAGCAATTTCTCCTTTTACATAATATTTTCTACCACATAGGATTGTTTCAAATCAAATTGCATCCAATTTTAATTGTTGTCTACAACTTCTTTTGATAAGGACCAGTCTAAAATTTCAAAAAAACAGGAAAGGGTTAAATCAGCAATTAAAGTTTTCTACCTATTTCATTTAGCCATGAGTTTGTACAAGTTGAGTAGCCATGTCAGTATAAAGATTGAGAAAAGCTGCAGACCAACAAGTCAAATGGAACATTATTGAAAAAGTAAGTCATTCAAGGTTCAGATAACAATGTTAAAAACAGATATTGTTTTACAGGCAATTTCTTCTTCCCCCCCCAAAAAAAGCTCTTTAACAAAAATATTTCAGAATCAGTAAAACAAGTTATTGTCAGGGAAAGGCATTAAGAAAGATGATTGGGAATTTTTTGCTGTGAATCAAAGATTAACTTACTTCCCGTCCTCACCAATGTATCGGAGGATATTTCCGGGCTTGATATCACGATGGACAATACCATTATCTTTAATACACTTCATCCCTGCAGCTAAAGGAAATTATTAGTTGAATCATGGATAAACTATGTACATTAAATATTCAGGATGTCTGTTCTGTGTTACATCAGTCTATCAATCATTTCATCAGCAATGATATTAAAATTTCAAAGTAGTGCATAGCTTTTAGGATTCCTTTGATTCCAAAATTATTTCATGTATCAACAATTTACTTAACCTATTTCCACTCAGTGATGCTTTTAGACACCCAATGGAAAAAAAGCTTTGGAAATCATGTTGGTAAATGAAGAAATTGTTGCAAGCAATTTCTTCATTTTTCACAATGTTTTCTACTCAGAAAGTTGAAAAAATCTAAAATTTCATAAACTTTAAATTGCTGTCTGCAACTTCTTTTCATTTGGGCCAGTCTAAAATTTAGCTATCTGGAAATGGGTTAAATCCCCTTACCATCTAAAGGATAATAAAAGAGTGACTACTTAAGTTATAGTATACTGAAACAAGAGGGCCATTGGCCCTGGACTGCTCACCTGTGATCAAGGCTCTATTTCTTTCAATAGTCAAATTTCATGTTAAGGTTAAGATTATGATACAAGTTGGCAAAACCATATTTTATACATGTATTGGCTTTGTATCCAGGATCCAAAGCCAAAGATTTAGTAATGTTCATTTAGCTTTTGAGAAAGAGGATCACCTAACAACATTTCTTCTATATTTGGTTCAAATTGGCCCAATAGTTTTGGAAGAGATGTTGTTTTAAAATCCTTCTTGTTTCTATATAGGCCTCACCCCCTAGGGGCTTCACCCATGGGGACCTGACAGTACTGATGTAAACAATTTAGAAACTGATCAATATAGTGAAATTGCATACAAAATATCAAGACTATACATCTTCTAGGTCAGGAGGAGAAGATGTTTCAAGATTTTTTTTAAAATGCCACTTTATTGCCATGGCAGATGGAATTTTCAAGACTTTAACCTTTCCTGTTTTGATAAAATTTAGACCTGTCCAAATTCAAAGAATTTGGTAATCAAAATTTAAAGTAGATTTGAACTGAAAAATAACCATTAATTAGGGTAGAAAATATTGCAGAAAAAGAACAAATTGCTTGTTACAAGAAATTTTCTATTTCTATACAATGTTTACCCAACTTTAAAACCACAGGGACGTAAAACCACAGGGACTGAACAACATGGTTCATCCTTTTAGCTATTTATAAAGGAGGGCACCAAAGAAACATTTTTGCCAAATTTGGTTTGAATTGGTTAAGGAGATGTCATTTGAAAATCCTTCTTTGTATCTATATAAACCCCCACCCCTGAGCTCCGCCCCCTTGGGACCCCAGGGGAATGCATTTATCTATTTTGAAAGAAGTGAAAATGCTGAAGTTTCATACAAAATATCAAGGCTCTCTGCCTCCTAGGTCAGGAGGGGAAGACTTCAAGATTGTTTTTAAATTTCATTCTTGTTACCATGGCAACCAGAGCTGTTTTCAATTCTTTTAGCTATTTTTAAAGGGCACCTCCCAAGGCAAATTTCTGCCAAATTTGCGCAGTGTTTCGAAAGGAGAAGTCATTTAAAATCCTTCTTTGTTTCTTTAAAGACTCCATCCCTTTGAAGTTCTGCCCCTGGGGACTCAAGGGTAATGATTTTAGATAGAAAGAGGTTTTGGATAGGGGTCGATATACTTATATTTCATGAAAAATTTCAAGCCTCTTTGCTTTCTTGGTCAGGAGGAGAAGATTTTTGAAGATTTCTTTTAAATTTCATTTTGTTACCATGTCAACTGGAATTTTTAACTGGTTTCAATTCTTTTAGCTATTTTTATATTTGTTTCTTTACAGACCCTGCCCCCTTGGGCCTCAGCCATTATGGACCCATGATTTATGATTTAGGTATTTGAAAGAGGTCAATATACAAATATTTCTTGCAAAATATCAAGGCTTTTGACCATCTGGGTTAGGAGGAGAAAATTTTTGAAGCTTTCTTTTAAATTTCTTTGTGTTGCCATGGCAACTGGAATTTTCAACTGATTTCAATTCTTTTAGTTAATTTTAAAAGGAGGCAATTTAAAGAACATTTCTGCATAATTTGGTAAAACTGGCCCAGTGGTTTGGGAGGAGATGTTGTTCAAAACAATTGACGGACTACAGACATAAAATGGACCAAGGACAAAGGGCAATCGAAATAGCCCACACGAAGACTTTGTACAGCTAAAAATAGCTGTGGACAGCAGTGTGATAAAAGAGCAATTTCTTTTAAATAAGCAATTTCTCCTTTCTTAGAATGTTTTCTGACCTACATAGCAGTAAAATTTCAATTTTAACTTTTTTCTAAATAATTTATGCATTTTTTCCAATTTTGACTAGTCTCCAATTTTGTTGTCTTTACAGATTTAAGTAGTGACATATTTAAGCCATTCCCACACAATGATGCTTTTAGAAGCCCAAAAGAAAACAGCTTTAGAAAACATTGTGAAAAATCAAGAAATTGCTTGTTACAAGCAATTTCTTCATTATCCACAATGTTTTCTATCCAAAAGGTAAAAAAGATAAAAAATTTCATAAGCTTGAAATTGTCGTCTGCATATCCTTACAATTTGTACCGGTCTAAAATTTAAATGTCTGGTAATGGTAAATTTCTTTAAATGTCAAATTCTTTGTACCTTTTAAAATCACCAATCATTACCCCATTACCAGAAAATAAAATGTTAGATTGTTCAAAATTCAAAGAATTTAGTTGAAAATTTTTAAAATTCTTCTTCTATTGTTGGATAAAAAATATTGTAGATAATGAGGAAATTGCTTTTAACAAGCAATTTCTTTATTTTCCCAACTGGTTTCCAAAAACTTTTTCTTTGGAAGTATCAAACAGCTGGATTGTGTGGGAGTCGGTCAAAACAGGTCAGGTGTACTGTCTTTTTTCCTGTTGTTAGCAATTTCAAAATGAAATATCACTCACAAACATGTTCAAAGACAATTAAGAACTCCTCTTCAGGTAAACCATAAGCATTTTTAGGATCTTCTAATTGATTGAATAGACTTCCATGGTCTGTAAGCTCCATAACAATGACCTTACTACGGGTTCCTTGCTAAAAATATAAATGAATGGGGTTAACACTGCATCAACAGCTGGGGTGATTAAGTGCTGAAAAAAAAGTTCATGTTGTTTGATTCTCAGACAATCTAACTTTTTTATGTTCCTGAAGGAAAACATTGCTTTAACATGCAATTACTTCATTTCTCACCATGCTCTACTCAGAAAGACAAAGATTTTTTTAACCTTTTCCAAACAAATTTTAGACTGGTTGAAATTGAAACAAGTTGCCAATGACTTTTTATTTCAAATCATTTTAAAAATCCTTCTTAATATCTAGATGAGTCTCAGTCCCAGGGGCTCTGCCCCTGGGGACTGAAGGGTAATGATTTTAGCATTTCCTAAAGAGGTCAATATACTGATGCTTCATGCAAAATATCAAGACTCTATGCCTCCTGGGTCATGGGAGATAACTTTTCAAAATCTTTTTTAAAATTTTACTTTTGTTGCCATGGCAACCAGAGTTTTCAAAGGATTTCAATTCTTTAAGCAATTTTTAAAGGGCACCACCTAAGGAACATTTCTGCCAAATTTGGTTAAAATTGGCCCAATGGTTTGAGAGGAGAAGTCGTTTTAAAATTGTCTATACAAGACAGATGATGCACAACAGAGAGTCATCATTTCCTGCTCAGATGAGCTAAAAAGTCTTTTTAGAAAAGGGATACAAATTGTTGCACTTTTTCCCTTATTTGCATTTTCACATGTGGTATACATGTGATGATATTGAAGGTATGATGTCACAAGGATCATTTTTTGTTAACCAACAGAATTTGCAGATTAAAGAAGATTGCTGTCAAAACTCCAATAAACTGTTTTTAAATCTAAATCATCTTTATAATGTAAATCAAGCTGATCGTCACACTTCTAAGACTCTCTGTGTTAGGATTTGAATGCAGGCCTCTCGACCCCTAGAGCAGTGACTATTGGCCAATGTACTTAAGCCATTCACACACAGTGACGCTTTTGGACGCCCCTCTAGAAAAACAGTCAGGAAAACATTGTGTAAAATGAAGAAATTGCTTCATTTTACACGATGTTTTCCCAAGTGTTTTTCTTTAAGGCGTGCAAAAGCGTCACCGTGTTGGAATGGATAAAATCATTCCTGAATTACACTAAACTTTTCAACAGAAATGAAAATGAATACCTTTCATGTTAGTCAACGCTTTTCGATTTCCGAAATTGTCAACCTTTTGTTGAATACATAATGTAACAAACTTTAATACACATATGTAAGAGGCGCCTTAGAGTGAATGGGTTTTTTGTTTAAATTGATATATTGGTAACATGAAAAAAATCTAGTTTTAAATTTTGTAGTATAATACATTTGTTGTCTGGATTTATTCGGACTATATTCCTGTCTAGAGAAAACGATGTCAACCCTCACCTGTGGCTCCAGTGAGATCATTTCCCCAAGCCGGCATAAATCATCAATATATTATGGCAAGAAATCATACAACTAATATTGTATTCATGTATTGACGTCACTTGCAGCATTGTTGTCATGCAAACAATTTGATACGTTTTATATCCCTGGTATTACATAAGGCTATCATTTAAACTTGGACTATATGCTGACAATCCAAAAAGCAACCTATACTATCAAGTAAGATAACTCTAAATGCATCTTTACAAACTATGAAATTTTCGTCTCTATCCGAGCAGGCAACATTAGGTGATGTATTTCAATTAACCCTTTCCTGGACAAACACAGGATTTTACGTTGCTATAATTTCATACTTAAGAAAACATTGTCAAAAGAGAAGAAATTGCTTGTAACAAGCAATTTCTCCTTTTTCCACAATATTTTCTACCACAAAGGATGGTTTGGTTTCAAATTGTATCCAATATTCATTGTCGTCTGCAACCTCTTTCAATTTGGACTAGTCTAAAATTTGTGGAAACAGGAAAGGGTTAACTTTGTTTCTTGTTGTTTTCAATTGCTGGTTCAATAATACTACTCAATCTATCCTAGTCACGTAGTCCTTGCATAATTAGTAAACTCAAATACCATGTACATCCATTTCACATACACATTATGTGAAAAATGTCAGGTATAAAAATGGGGTCTAATCCTACACACTATTTAGACAGCATTAAGTTAGAAAAATGCAAATGTTTGAAAATCTTGACCTTTTCTGTATGAATGAATCCCAAGCAGTGCCATGCTACCTCAATGTCATATCAGAAAACATAATGAATTTGTGAATTCCTTGAGCAAAAGTAAAAAGAAAAAAAAGGTTGCAAGTTTTAAAAACTGCCTTCCATTGCAGCTCCATATCAATTGGCTTGCCAATGCAGCTCCTTCATAAAAGCTGTTTTTTGCAGGATTTGATTAAAATTTTATCATACTTATTTCTGCCAAATTCATTTCAAGGATAACAAAAAGCGCAATAATACCATGATATTATGTTACTAAAATGGTTATTTTGAATCAAGTCACAGGGACATAAAAACCAGGGATTGAGCAGGAACGAATTAATGAAATAAAAGTTCACCTCTTCTTCAATGGCTAGCAGGGAGACAATGTTTTTATGTTTAAGTTTAGCCATGACAGCATATTCCCTCATCTGTACATCTTTGGGTCGCATATTTCCAGCTTGTGTGAAAACCTTGACTGCTACTTCTTCACCAGTACTCTGTTATCGGAAAATAAAATATAAATCCCCATCTAATAACTGCATAATTCCATTTTTTGATGTGCTAAATAAATTACCAAGTTATGAATAGATGATCAAACTTTTTGTTAATTAATTTTTTATAAATAAAATTCTTGTTTTTCATATTTCCAGACAATTATATTTTCTTGTTTAACCCATTCCCACACAATCCCTCCTTTTTACGCCCCTCAAGAAAAAAGCTTAGGAAAACATTGTAGAAAATGAAGAAATTTCTTGTATCAAGCAATTTCTTCATTATCCACAATGTTTTCTTTTCAAAAAGACTATCAAAATTCCATCAGCTTGAAATTGTTGTCTGCAGCCTCTTTCCATTTGGACCAGTCTAGAATTTTGTTGCTAGGGAATGGGTAAAAGACAACTTGTTTGATAAATTTGTAATTTGAGAGCTTAATTTGATGATCTGTCATACTTGCACATTTGAAGAGTTGACAAAGATTACCCCTAAATACCACTATTGATCATATTCCTATGTATTTGAAGACCATTTTAACTTTTGCAGCCATTTTCTTAATCAAAACCAATCTTATAATTAATCCATTACCAGACTACACAATTCTAGACTGGTAGAAATAGAAGAAAGTTGCAGACAACATTTCACAAGGTGCGCATTTGATAGTCTTAATACCCTTTTGTGTAGAAAAACTTGGAAGAAAAGGAGAAATTACTACAATGCTTTTCTCAATATTGCTTATCTGGAGCTAAAGCACAAAAAAAGAAAAGAAAAAATGAAATAGATACCCATGTGTCAATCTTAATTTCTCCTAATGAGAGAATGACAAGAGGCCCATGAGGGCCAAAGATGCTCTACTGGCTATCTAATTTTCCATTAAAGTAATCTGATTCATTCTGTGAAAGTTTGAAGAGAATCCTATTAAAAAACGGTTGACTTGAGAGTAATAACGAGGATATTTAATAGATTTTTTAATCAAATATTCATAAGGCCCCTTTTCCCATGTTTCTTAACGGATCTGACCCAATTTTAAAGGAACGATCTCTATGATGGTACAATCATTCTGTGAAAGTTTGAAGAGAATTTGATGAAAACTGTGGAATCGAGAGTATTAACAAGAATTTTTAATAGATTTTTTAATTGAATTTTCATGAGGCCCTTTCCCATGTTTCTGACCAAATTTGTTATGGACCGATCCTTATGATGATAACTATTCTGTGAAAGTTTGAATAGAATCTGATGAAAATTGTAGACTCTTGAGAGTAAACAAGGGTTTTTAATTAAACCTTAATTAGGCCCCTTTACCTGTATTTCATGACGGATCTAACCCAATTTCAAAAGCAACAATCCTTATGATTGTAAAATCATTCTCAGAAAGTTTTTAGAGAATCCAATGAAAACAGTGGTTTCCAGAGCCTTTCCAAGGACAGATGGCCAGACAGACAGACACATGAGTGCACAGGCCCCTAATGGTAAAACCATATCACTATAGCTCTCCTAGCCTTTAGCCTGTAGAGCTAAAAATTGCTGACAATTTTTAAAGCACATTTTTGTAATTCAAATATCTGTAGAAAAACTTTTACTTAAACCTTGATTTATTTTTCTTAATGTTTTATCCTTCTTTGAGCAATCCTTCAGTTACATAACTGAAAAGACAATTAACTCAAGTGCTTCCTGAGCATTTTGAGTACTTAAGCTTACCATTTGCCTATGAAATTCCAAAGATAATTCATAGATTAATGATTTCAATCAAAGGATAGATTGAACAATAAAATCACCTATCAGACTTCCATATTGAAGTTGAATAGGAATAGACAGCGTTGAGTCAATAGTGCCAGGTGTCGACACTAAATTTGCTTCAGTGGGATCTCACAGGAATCCCTACCTATTACTTCAGGATTTCCTCCAGATAATCAGGTATCCCTCCTTGATATACATTAACTCATTCACACGCAATCCTGCTCTTCTAAGCCCAACTTGAATAAAAAAGCTTCAGAAAACATTGTGGAAAATGAAGAAATTGCTTGTTACAAGCAATTTCTTCATTATTCACAATGTTTTCTACAAAAACAAGCAAACAAAAAATCAGGAGTATTAGTTGATACGTTAAGACCTTTTGTACTGGAGAAATATTGAAGGATCCTGACAGAATCCCTAGTCTGAGATTGCTGGGATACCTTGACATGTTCAGGGATTCTGGCCATTTTAGTCAAAATTGTTTTACATATCTATTTTTCAAAACTATTTTTGACCCAAAACTAGTACTTTTTAATGCTTTCTGCCATTTAATATTCGTGCAATTTTAAAGCGGATTTATGCCCTTACCAAGGGTTAATAAGCTACGAGACAGAATTCAGGGAATCAAGATAAGTAAAACCATTTTCAATGATTTCTAATGAATTACGGTATAATTTCAACTTGGCACCACCACAACATAAAGGTGAAGTGCCATTGATGTCAAGTTTACATACAAGAGTGTGTCTTTATGATATTAACCATTTAGTTTAAACACAATACTGTGTCTTTATGATATTAATCCTTGTCATACTGGCTTATTCCTGTTTTTGTCAGGAGGTATATATTAAGATCAGCCTGCACAAATGTGTTACAAAAGTCATAATCCCAGCCTTGCTGTGCCCCCTTTTGTAAGGGTCACCAAAGAAACAATCCTGTTGAAAATGGCCTTGTGGTATAGAAAGAAAAGATTTTTTAAGAATTATTTCATTAAGTTTAATATGCCCTATCTGCCCCCCCTTTCTCACTAATCAAAATTTAAATACGAAATACAAATCAATTTAAATACTCAATACAAATTTGGTCCAAATCGTCTGAGGGGTTTAGAAGGAGACGAATTTTAAAGAACTATTTTGTGATTTTTCTCAGTCCTATAAGCCCTGCCCCTCCATGCCCCTTATATTTGGCAAATCAAAATTTCACAAACAAGTTTTGAAAAGAGTCAGCAAAGTAACATTTCTGCCAAGTTTGGCTGAAATCTGCCCTATGGATACAGAGTAGAAGACTTTTAAAAATTGTGGGCGACTTCTGACAGACAACTTACGATAGAAAACACACAATTGACACAGGGTGATCACAAAAGCTCACCTTGAGCACATTGTGCTAAGGTGATCTAAAATGAGGTGCCATCAGAGAGAATTATGCTCCCCAAACATAGCCCAGTCAAAAAAGAGTATAAAATAACTCCGAAGGGTTCCGAAGGGTTCCGAAGGACCGACAGAAGCAGACGCTGGTGCATGTTCACTATGCTCTCCACGTTTGAAAATTCGTCAGCACAATATCATAAAGAATTCACTAGTGAAGTTTCATACAATTTTGCCTAAGAGTTGTTGAGATTTCAGGGCAGATGGATGGAAAATAGAAAGCCCAGAGGACAGATGGACAGATGCAGCAGCTGCTATATGCTTGCCCTTCGGGAACCATAACAAACAAGAGGACCATGATGGTCCTAAATCACTCACTTGAGGCATCTACAAATTACAGTACTTTTTGTATAAAATGACACAGCTTGAGCCAAATAAATAAAACAAATACAATGTATAAGGTTTTGGGCAAAGTGCAAAACTATCCAGTTATGCTATATCATAAATATGAATGCCTTTGGCTTTACAGTTTAATCCATTACCAAATTATCCCTCATTTTGACACGTCTCAAAATAGACTAAAAAAACATGAAAAAAAGAAAAGATATTTAAACATTCTCTTATTGAGTGATTTTCATAACTTTTGATGCCTTGGGAAGGGCCATTTTTTTAAAAGGGGTATAACTTCAAGAAAAATGGTAGTTAACAATAATGTTATGCTATGATTTTAATATAAATACACTAGGCCATATATTTAAGAAGAGGACTTTTTTTTTCAAATTGAGCAATTTACGTAATTTTAGACCCCTGTAGCAGAGATGTTTTTGATCCTAAGGGCATATTTTCCTGTAACATTAAGTAATGCTACATACCAAATATGAAAGTCCTTCACCTTATATTTTACAAGAAGACTTTTGAAGTTGCTCTAATAAGGCCATATCTTGGACCTCTAGGGCAGGGCCATGTTTTATCCAGAGCTATGGTTTAAGCAAACATCTCTTTATGCTATATACCAAACATGAATGCCTTAGACTTCGTAGAATGGTAGAAGAAGACTATTGAATATTCTCATTGAGCATATTTACTAAGTTTGGAAGAACCATTTTTTACCCTACAGGCATAATGTAATCAAAAATTATGTTACATTCCAAATATAAATGCCCTCAGCCTTAAAGTGAAGATTTTATTTTTAAACTTACTAAAATTTTGCACTATTTTGCTCACCTATTGCAGGACAGGTTTTTTTCACCCTAGGAGCACAATTTAAAGTGAAATAGTACAAAACCATCTAGTAATGCTACATACATACCAAATATGAATGTCCTTGACCTTATAGTTTACGAGGAGAAGTCTTTTGAACTTGCTCTAATTAAGCATTTTTCCAAAATTTGGATCTCAGGGTAGGGCCATTTTTGACCCCAGGGATTCAATTTTGAACACCTAGCAGAGAACCACATGATTAAGCTACAAGTGAAATATAAATGCCTTTGACCTTGTAGTTTCTGAAAAAATATCAAAGATTTACTAAAATTTCCCATTTTCAAATGCCGTGGCAACCAGACTTTTTCACAGAATTAAATTCTTCCAACAATTTTGTAGAGCTTAACTCAATGAATATCCCTGCAAAGATTCAGCTTGATTGGCCTACTGGGTTTGGAGAAGACAATTTTTTAAGATTTACTAAAATTTCCCATTTCCAAATGTAATCAGAGATTTTCACAGAATGAAAATACTTTAAACATTATTTGTAGATCTTCCCTGAAGGAACATCCCTGCAAAGTTTCAGCTTGATTTGCCTACTGGTATTGAAGAGAAGATTTTAAAGAAATTGTTGATAGACAGACGGACCACGTACAATGACCGATCACAATAGCTCAACTTTTTGCTCAGGTGAGCTAACAAGAAAAGTTTAAAAGTTATCTACTTTATTTCTTCCTCTATAGACCATACTGGTTGCTCCTTGCCCAAGAGGCTTATTCAAATCCCAGAGGAAGTTGAATGAGCCCCTCAACACTGACATTCCTACTGGGTAGCAGTCAAGTGACTCCTGTCACTACATTGTGTTTGTCCTGTAAAGAAAAAGTGACATTTTTATATTTTCTGAACCTAGACAATATAATTCAACAAGAAGACTACAAGTGTGTGACTGCCACTTGATTGTTGGGTGCTGGAAATTGAATAACAAGAGGGCCAGAATGGCCCTTAAATCGCTCACCTGACTAATGTAAGATGATTCAAAATTTTGCCAACACTTTTGAAAAGGGTCACCCAAGGAATGTTCATTTAAGTTTAGTTGAAATTGGCCCAATGGTTACTGAGGAGATGTTTTAAAAATTTCAAAGTAAAAAAACTGCCTCGCCCTGCCACGCCCATATTTGGGCGTAAATCAAAATTCTGCAAACACCTTTTGAATAGGGTCACAAAAGGAACATTCATGCCAAGTTTGGTTGAAATTGGCCAAATGATTACTGAGGAGAAGATATTTAAAGATTTCTAAATAAAAAAATGACCCATCCTGCCACGCCCATACTTGGACATCAATCAAATTTCACAAACAACTTTTGAAAAAGGTTCACCCAAGGAACATTCATGCCAAGTTTTGTTGAAATTGGCCCAATGCTTACTTAGGAGAAGATATTTAAAGATTTCTAAATAAAAATCGGCCATGCCCATGTTTGGGCGTCAATCAAATTTCCTAAACACGATTTGAAAAGGGTCACCCAAGGAACATTCATGCCAAGTTTGGTTGAAATTGGCCTAATGGTTACTGAGGAGAAGATGTTTAAAGATTTCAAAGTCAAAAACTGCCCCACCCTTCCAAGCCCTTATTTGGGCATCAATCAAAATTCTAGAACAACTTTTGAAAAGGGTCACTCAAGGAACATTCATACCAAATTCGGTTGAAATTGGCCCAATAGTTACTGAGGAGAAGATGTTTAAAGATTTCAAAGTCAAAAACTGCCACGCCCATATTTGGGTGTGAAACCAAATTCTGCCAACAGTAACTTTTGAAAAGGGTCACCCAAGGAACATTCATGCCAAGTTTGGTTGAAATTGATCCAATGAATACTGAGGAGAAGATGTTTAAAGATTTCAAAGTCAAAAAACTGCCACGCTCTGCCACGCCCATATTAGTGGGTCAATCAAAATTCTGCCAACATCTTTTGAAAAGGGTCACCCAAGGAACATTCATGCTAAGTTTGGTTGAAATTGGCCCAATGGTTACTGAGGAGAAGATGTTTAAAGATTTCAAAGTCAAAATCTCCCACGCCCGGCCACGCCCATATTTGGGCATAAATCAAAATTCTGCGAACAACTTTTAAAAAGGGTCACCCGAGGAACATTCATGCCAAGTTTGGATGAAATTGGCCCAATGGTTACTGAGGAGAAGATGTTTAAAGATTTCTAAGTCAAAAACTGCCAAGCCCTGCCATGCCCATATTTGGGCATAAATCAAAATTTCACAAACAACTTTTGAAAAGGGTCAACCAAGGAACATTCATGCCAAGTTTGGTGGAAATTGGCCCAATGGTTACTGAGGAGAAGATGTTTAAAGATTTCTAAGTCAAAAACTGCCACGCCCTGCCACGCCCATATTTGGGCATAAATCAAAATTCCAAGAACAACTTTTGAGAAGGGTCACCCAAGGAACATTCCTACCAAGTTTGGTTGAACTCCGCCCAGTGGTTACTGAGGAGAAGATGTTTAAAGAATTGTTGACGACTTCCGACGCACGACGCACAAAAGGTGATACCAAAAGCTCACCTTGAGCACGTTGTGCTCAGGTGAGCTAAAAAGCCGAAGTCAAAACATATGCATATTTATTACAAAAATGCATTTAGAGTTCACTATTCTGATAGCTTAGGTTGCTCTTTTGATATTTGACATACATTCTATATTCTAAGTCTCAAATGAGATAATACAAATTGACAAAGTTTTGACCCAATGACAAAGATAAAGACAACGAGGCTATGGCACTACCCAAGATTTTCTCAATACAAAGCCAAGTTAAAAATGGTTCAATTATTTCCCTTTTCCTCAAAGTTTTCTACACTATATGGTTTTTCTTTTACATCCAATTACTTAGAAATGTGGTCTGTAATCCTTTTCAATTTCAATCAGTCTAATATTTTGTTGTGTGGTTAATGGTTAACATCATTTTTAATCCTGATGAGATTGCTAGCTTCCCCGTGAGTGACAGTCAGTCTACAATCGGAACTCCTCATTCAATTCTACGAATCAAACCTCGGATGTACATCGTCAGACTATTTCAAAATTCACGTGACAAACTTCCAAAATGGCGGTTTCCTTTATGCAAAGTACCTGCGATAAATGTATCTCATAAAGTTCTGTTCTTCAATGGAAAATTAATATCAGAGCAAAATAGGGCAGAACATTAAACAACACAAGGAAATTTAATTTTTTCAGTGATTTTGAGACTGTTATACCATCCGGGTTTATCGAGATTACGCACTATGTTTTCTTACACTGTTTCCGGCTAGCAAAATGCACCATTTTGTTACATAATGCTCCGCCTTATATACATCCGAGGTTTGATTCGTAGAATTGAACGAGGAGTTCCGATTGAGTCAGTCTATTTCACAAGCATATACTAGCACTCTACTAAAATGTCTACAGAATGATCATCTATGTTAACACGTTCCAACACAAGAACATTTTAGACTGGTCCTAATTGAAAGAAGCTGCAGACGACAATTTAAATTTGATGGAATTTTAAATTTGCCAGTATTTTGGGGTAGAAAACATTGTGGATAATGAAGAAATTGCTTGATACAAGCAATTTCTTCATTTTCCACAATGTTTTCCAAAGCTTTTTTCTTGAGGGGCGTAAAAAGGTGGGCTTGAGTTGGGATGGGTTAAAGAACATATTTTAGTGCATGTAATCCTATCTGTGATAAATTGCTAAACTTGATAATATATGTACATGTATGTCCACAAGACACAGTATCATGTTTTAGGAGCAATGTGTTTTTTCTTTGATATAGCTATGATATAAGGAGTAATTTCAAGGGATTTTCCCCCAAATTCTCACTATAAATACCTATACAGTAATTTTATGTTTAATTAAGGTGGTTACCCAAACAATATTCATACCAAATGTGTTCAAACTTGAACATCAACATCTTTTGATTGGTCAAAGTTTTGTGGGGTTTTCTTGTTCTTTTTTTAAGGATCTCTAATGAAGGTTACTAAAAAATCATTCACTAAAGATTTAGTTAGAATAAATTCTATTCATAATAATATAACTTGGATGAGATAGAATAATGTATATCAACTAGAATCAACGACTAAAACAAGAAGACCATGATGGTCCTAATTCGCTCACCTGAGGCATCTGCAAATTACAGTACTTTTTTGAATAAAAAAGATACAACTTGAGCAAAATAAATAAAACAAATATAAGATTTTGGGCTTTGTACAAAACAATCCAGTAATGCTTTAAAATGAAAATGAATGCCTTTGGCTTCATAGTTTAATTGTTTACCAAACTATCCCAGAATTTGTCACCCTCAGGGAAAAAGGTTTAAAAAAGCATTGTGAGAAAGCAAGCAATTTCTCCATTTCTATTTAAGAAGAATCCTTTCAATGCGATTTATGCAATTTTCAATCCCAGGAGCAGAGACATTTTTTTATCCTAAGAGCAAATTTTCCTGTAACATAGTACAAAATTATATAGTCATGCTACATACCAAATATGAATGCCCTTCATCTTATATTTCAGAAGGAGAAGACTTTTGCTCTAATTGGGTGTTTTCCAAAATTTTGGACCTCTGGGGCAGTGTCATGTTTTATCCCAGAGCTAAGATTTTAGCTAACATAGTAGAGAACCATCTGGTTATGCTATAAATCAAATATGAATGCCTTAGACTTTGTAGATTGGGAGGAGAAGACTGTTGAACATGGTCTAATTGAGCAATTTTATGAACTTTGGACACCCAGGGAAGGGGTGTTATTTAACCTACAGGCATAATTTAATCAAAATTGATAGATAACAGCCAGGCTATGCTACACTCAAAATGTAAATGCCCTCTGCCTTAAAATGAAGAATTTTTTTCAACATACTCAAATTTTGCATTTTTCCAAATTTTTGGACCCCTAGTCAGGGCCGTTTTTGACCCTTGGATGAAAACTTTTTGTGATATAGTACAAAACCATCCAGTTATGCTACATATCAAATAAGAATATCCTAGACCTTATAGTTTAAGAGGAGAAGCCTTTTGAAATTGCTCTTATTAAGAATTTTTCCAAACTTCGGACCTCAGGGGCGGAGCCATTTTTGACCCCAGAGATTAAATATTTAAAAACTTGGTAGAGAACTATATGATTAAGCTCTTTACAAAATATAAAGGCCTTTGGCCTTTTAGTCTATGAAAAAAACAACATCAAAGATTTACTAAAATTTCCAATTTTCATATGCTGCGGTTACAAGAGTTTTTTACAGAATTAAATTCTTTTAACAACTTTTGAAGAGCTTCACCCAATGAAAATCCCTGCAAAGTTTCAGCTTGATTGGCCTAATGGTTTAGGAGGAGAAGATTTTTAAAGATATTTAAAGAATTACTAAAGATTCCCATTTTAAAATGCCGCGGCAACCAGAGTTTTTGACAGAATTAAATTCTTTTAACAACTTTTGAAAAGCTTCACCCAATGAACATCCCTGCAAAGTTTCGGCTTGATTGGCCTACTGGTTTAGGAGGAGAAGATTTTTAAAGATATTTAAAGAATTACTAAAGATTCCCATTTTCATATGCCGCGAATACAAGAGTTTTTGACGGAATTAAATTCTTTTAACAACTTTTGAAGAGCTTCACCCAATGAACATCCCTGCAAAGTTTCAGCTTGATTGGCCTACTGGTTTAGGAGGAGAAGATTTTTAAAGATATTTAAAGAATTACTAAAGATTCCCATTTTAAAATGCCGCAGCAACCAGAGTTTTTGACAGAATTAAATTCTTTTAACAACTTTTGAAGAGCTTCACCCAAGGAGCATCCCTGCAAAGTTTCACCTTGATTGGCTTACTGGTTTAGGAGGAGAAGATTTTTAAAGATATTTAAAGAATTACTAAAATTTCCAATTTTCATATGCCGCGGTTACAAGAGTTTTTGACGGAATTAAATTCTTTTAACAACTTTTGAAGAACTTCACCCAAGGAACATCCCTGCAAAGTTTCAGCTTGATTGGCCTTCTGGTTTAGGAGGAGAAGATTTTTAAAGAAATTGTGGACGGACGGACAGACGGACGGATGGACGACGGACAACGACCGATCACAATAGCTCACCTCGCACTTTGTGCTCAGGTGAGCTTAAAATAAATACAATGTAAGTAGGTCAAAGATCTAGAGTTCAAAATGATAATAATGAAAGGCAAGAATCATCTTTACATTTTACTGTGCTAGACTTGATTTGATTCTTCAAAATTCTATGAAGGTCAAAGGTAAAGATAAAAAGCTAAATATGCTGCAAGATAAGTATTTTTTTCTTGAATATTAAATGATAGCCAATAGAGCTAAGTCATTGAAAACTAGAACTTGTCACAGAGGGTGACTTAATACCCTACAAGACCCCTCTTTGATGTTTTTTTTATTGGTTTTTGAAATGTAGTCAAATTCAAGGGGAAATATTGAAATAATCTTAAACTATTGAAAGTTGATGGTTCAAAATTGTGTCTTGCAAAATATTTACAGATATATTTACAAAAGCCAAGTTTCATACAGCTGCAGTAACTAGAGGCGCCTGAGTGCCTGTATAGCTCCACAGGCCTGATTGTACTGATTAAGCAAATGGTATTTTCAAGAATCATATTCATTATATGTGGCAAATAAAATCTTTTCAATGAAATCTTTTAATATTTCAAATTTTCATTGTTTTACAAAAGTCAATTTATTTACCAAGACAGATGAAAAAGGTGTTCACATTTTTCTTTAAAAATTCACTGGATAAATCACCATATATGGACATAAGCCACAACCATAAAATCCATATTTTAACAGATCAAATTAATTGATAGAATCTGAAAAAGAGTCTTCAGAGGATCATTCTGGTGGAATTAGGTTGTAATCCATCAACTGGTTTCTGAGAAGATTTTTAAAGGTTTCACCATAATTGTGTGACCAAACGTGGGAATCTGATAGAGGGTCATACAAGGATCATTTCTGTGAAATTTGTTTGAAATCCATCAAAATGTTTCTGAGAAGATGACTTTCAAAAGTTTCATAATATATGGAAATAAGCCCCTCCCATTTAAGCCATGTTTTTTCATCCAATCAAAATTCTTTGAAGGAATCTGATATATTGTGACTCAATGATCATTCCTGTAAAATTTGAATGAAACCCATTCACTGGTTTCACCATAATTGTGTGGCCAAACAAAAGTTGCACAAAATAAAACAGAAACTAATACACATAACCAGTCCATTCGGGAACTCACTCACTTGAATCTGCTGAGGTCAGAATACTCACATAGACTAGATCATAGTAGATGATACTAGATACATGCACTGTTAAGTTAGAATAGAACAACTCACTAACATCCTTCCATAACTCTTGAATTGTCCTTATTCACTCTGTAATCATGCTTTTGACGCATAGAAGAATTAATGTTCTTGAAAATTTTGTGAGTAAAAGGAGATTTTAAAAGAATTACATGTATTTCACAATTGCTCTGACTCTGTTAACCCATTCCAACACAGCAAAATTTTAGACTGGTCCAAATTGAAAGAAGCTTCAGACGACAATTTCAAGTTGATGGATTTTTGAATTTTTTCGTCTTTTTGGATAGAAAACCTTGTGGATGATAAAGAAATTGCTTGATACAAGCAATTTCTTCATTTTCCACAATGTTTTCCAAAGTTTTTTTCTTGAGGGGCGTAAAAAGGAGGGATTGAGTTGGAATGGGTTAAGCCCCATCCTACCATAACCCCACTACCTTGCTAATCAACTTTCACACACAGGTTTTGAAAGGGGTCACCCAAAGAACATTCCTTCCAAGTTTGTTCCAAGTCAGCCTTGTGGTTTAGGAGGAGACTATTTTTATAGAAATATTTTATGATTATTCTCAGTCTGATAAGACCCCTGCCACACCTCTATTGTTTCATGTATAAGAAACTTTTGAAAAACAATTACCAAAGAAATTCTTGATAAGTTTTGTGCAAAATTGACCAGTGATTTAGATTTTTTTTTTAAGGAACTAGTAAATGATTTCTCTATATCTGATAAGTCCAATCCTGCCATGCCCCAATTCTTTTAGCAAATCAAAATCTCAAACACAGGTTTTGAAAAGGGTCACCAACAGAATATTTCTGCTAAGTTTGGTTCAAAGTGGCTCTATAGTTTAGGAGGAGAAGATGTTTAACCCTTTCACCTTTTTCAAAATTTAGTTCAGCCCAATTTGAAAGAACTTGCAGACGACAATTAATAGAGAGTGTAATTTGAAAAGTTACAACCTATAGGATAGAAAATATTGTGGTAACAGAAGAAATTGCTTGCTACAATCAATTTTTTCCCCACAATATTTTCTTAAGTATACAATCATTAGGGCTGTACATATAAGGAATTGAGCAGGAGAGGATTAAACGCAGATGTGCCCCCACTGAGTGATCCTATAGGCTCCCCTTAAGCATGTTGAGCTCATGTGAGCTAGACAAGAGGACTATGGTGGTCCTAAATTGCTCACCTGAAGCATCTGCAAATTACAGTACTTTTTGTATAAAAAGACACAACTTGAGCCAAATAAATAAAACAAATATAAGGGGGTTAGTACAAAACTATGGAGTAATGCCATACAATAAATGTGAATGCCTATGGCATTATAGTTTAATCCATTACAAAACTATCTCATTTTTTGACGCCCTCTAGGAAAAGATGTTTAAAAAAAACATTTTAAGAAAGGGAGAACTTAATAGTAACAAGCAATTTCTCCATTTCTAAAATTGTCTTCTACGCTAAAAATTTCTTGTACTTAAATTTCAATCAAACTTTATTTACTGTCTGCAGCTTTGATATTTCTCTAATTGAGCATTTTACCAAGCTTTTGACCCAAATGGGCATAATCTTAACAAACTTAGTGGATTTTGATTGAATGGGGTTTAACACCACTTTTAACAGTATTTCAGTCATATCGCGGCGCTTGTAGCACCTAACAATAGATTCCTGGTATTTTTCACAAAAGTACTACCACTACATCCTTTCCTAGCCTCCAGCTGCAATCCCACTTAGGATTTACTATAAACCAAATAATTAATGCATTACAACTTAAACATTGGGAGAGGAAGAGGTATTTAAGATTTTCTAGAAAATATTCACAGTAAAAAATTGTGGATTCACAAGTTATTGTGATTTCCTGGTTTCACGAGTATTGTACTTAGCTACAAAAAAACATTTGAAAATTCAAGCAATTCAAAGATAGAACAAGTGTTGATAAAACAGCTAGAATATGTCAATGCTCTTGCCCATCACAAACTGCGTTTTGGAATATATTGATGTGTAAAAGTACTATATTGGAGGTGAAACCATGTTTTCGAAGGATGAAGAGCACTCTTAATATCTTATGTTGAAAATCTAGTAGAGTTAGGGTATGGCTACACAAATGAAAGATATACAGCAGCTTTGAGGAGAATTAGCATTTGAGATAGGCAAATCTCTATTAAACCAATGAGCAACAACTGGTTGACAGGGTTTCTAAGACGATGGAATAGGAGGCTATCTTTAGTAAAATCTCTAAAGCTAGAGAGGGCAAATGTCAAAAGTACATGTACATTGTGTACCAACCCAGAAGTGTTAGATAGGTACTTCAGTAGCCTGAAAGATATCCTTAAAAAAAAATAACTTCCTTGACAAACCACATCTGATTTTTAGATTTAGAAGAACCTGGTCTCCAGCCTGACCTCAGTTCCTCCAACATTATTCTTAATTCCATAACAAAATCTCAGGGCACATCATGGCTTACCTACTGTAGCCCTCTTTCTGATAAACTGTTGGTGAGAAAACAGATTATCAGAAAGATGGCTAAAATGTTAAAGCTAGCCATATCATCCCCAAAGAGTACAACTACCACTCTTATTGCATGTGTCAATGCTATTGATAATTCACTAACCCTTCTACATATTCAAGGGGAAAAAGTTCAACCCTGCTCTAATGATGGGGGCTACACCAGAGGCAAAAGGTGTTTTGTCTGAATCTGGTTAGTCTAATACCAATATTTAATCAAGGAATATCTAAAATCTCATTTCATTACATATGTATTTTATGTCCACACAAAAGATTAACCTTATTTATGATGGCCAAACTTCAAAGCTGATCAACTTGGCAAGGGAACAGGGTCTCATATTGTTTTTTGTCCTACCTGCTCTTACAAGCCATGTACTGAGATGTCTAATCAGGTACATGAAACTGGATAAGTTCCAATAAAATGACATCAGCAAATAACCGTTTTTGGCATGAAAGTGAAAAGCATTCTGAGGCTAAAGTTACCCTGGTAAAATTTCAACCCATGCAGAGTTTAATGTAAAAATGTAAAAACATCTAACACAATAAATATAATATTCTGCCACATGGAAAGTACATCGGACAGAATTACATGACTACAAGTATTAATACACCCAATTGAGGCAAGAAGGATGAAGGCAAGATATGACTTACTGAAAACCGGCACTTGATGTACAGTACTTTCGTGTGAATGTTCTGAATTTGGCAAAGTTGTCAAAAATTGATGACTGAATTGACAGAAAGAAAGGAGATATATAATATATTGGATAGATATCAATCATGTATAATCATATCATATTGTTAAGAAAAAAAAAGGTGTTTGTTTTATCTCGAAATAATATTACTTATTCTAGAGTTACAGTAGTAAAATGGTCCAGTTAATCGAAGTTGCTGTATGAAGCTGATAAGCGAAGCTGTCGGTTTTACACATGATCGGAATGTTTTGTTTAACAAATTAATTGGTCATTCATAGGATCAAATTTGCAATGTTTGCAAACAGTTTGGTTGTGCTTGGACTTTGTGTCTATATATCGATATATTTACCTCTGAATTCTACCCTTAGGATGCAACGTTTGCATACCACTTTTGAGAGGTGAATATAATCATGTAAACCTGGTAAAGAACTGCCCGCCCCCTCTCGCTCTCTTTATCTGGGGGTTATAAAGCGCAAATTTACATAAAGAAATTGGTCTGTGTGGTAGAATACTCGCATGGCACGTGAGAGCCTCCTAGTTCAAACCTGGCTATAAGCTCCATCCCCCTCTCTCTCCCTCTCTAGCACTCTCTTTCTCTCTAGCTCCACAGGCTGAGAGCCAGTGGGCTTTTGTTATGATGTGGCGTCCGTCATCTTTTGCTTTAGAAATCTTTTGGAAAGTACTGAACAGAATTTAACCAAAATTCACCGGAAGGATCCTTTGGTGCCCTTCATCAGAATTCTTCAATGCATTTTGATCGGGTGAGAGAGATCATATGTAACAATATATACATGTAAATATGTCCTACAATACCTCAAAAGTTGGAGGTACAATTGGCAGTTCTAGCATAATCGACAGTAGATTTGTGTAAAAGTGACACCTACGATAACCCGACCATCAAATTTTTCTGCCTAGATTATATATCTCATGTATACATGTCTCAAGCTTTCAGCGCTTTGATTTCATTTGTTACATGGTAAATTGACAAATTCAAAGATTGACGTGACTTTTCAAAACATAACATTTATATATAAACTGAAGTATTTGCTTATGGGTGTCAAAAACACATGTCTCATAGCTATTTTTTTTTTTTTTTTTTCGTTAGGGCCATACCTATGAAAAGTATAGCTATTATATCGACTACGAGGCATCGAAAATATGCTGCGTATTTTTGTTGATTGTTGTGCCCCCCACCCGGAAGTTATACGTCTAATACGTCGGTCAAAAACACCGGTAGAGTCATAAATCCACTAGACTGGTACCACTTTCGACTTAAAAAAAGATGACTTATAAGCTGGATTCATACTCTTTAGAATTTTGAATGTGGTATTCTTTAGTATAATCAACTTAGTTATGACGCTTTTTAAAAAAAAGTTTTATAGTTGTAACAAACCAAATTTGAAGTATTTACATTATTTACATAATTGAAAGTAGAAATGAAGTGTTACTCCTAGTTGTAACACGAAGGATTGAATTTGATTGTTGTTTTCCATTCTTTATTGAATCTGTTTTGAATGCATTTAGTCTGGGAGCCTCCACGACTGTGTTTGGTAATTTATTCAACTTGTTTACAATCCTGCTACTGAATTAGTAGTTTTAGTCGATTTTTTATTGTTACCACGGGTGCTCTGTGGATTTGGTGCTGGCTCTAGAACTTTAGATGTTGTCTTGTCAATTCCTTTCGGAAGTTTGTATGCTTGGATTAGGTCTGCCCCAGTAGTGATGTGACCACACAATGATGTCATACATACGTCACATGTTGTAACGTATTATTTGTTCTCAGCTTTATCGCTCGCGAGTGAGGACACGACTTTTACGTTCCATATTAAATCTGTGTTATGGAAGATAAACTCAACGAATTCATTGATGTAGTAAATCATAGATTTGCGTCATTAGAAGCTAGAATTCACGGATTACAAAGTGATTTTTTTTTATTGTTACCACGGGTGCTCTGTGGATTTGGTGCTGGCTCTAGAACTTTAGATGTTGTCTTGTCAATTCCTTTTGGAAGTTTGTATGCTTGGATTAGGTCTGCCCGTGATCTTCTGTATTCCAGATTCGGTAGACCAAGTTCTTTTATTCCTTCTGGGTATGAGTAGTGTTTAAGTTTTTTTTTACCATTTTGGCTGCCCTTCTGTGGACGTTTTCTATTTTGTTAATACCTTTTTTATTTGGGTGCCAAATAATCGAGGCGTACTCGAGGTGTGGTCGGACCAATGACTTTTAGGGATCTTTCGTTCTTTTCCTGTATGTAATAGCTTGCATTTTTTTAAATTGAAGGTTTTTTTCCCATTTGTTTCCGCAGTTGCATGCGTCGAATAGATCATCTTTAGAGTATTTTCGTCATTATCGTCATTGAGACTTTGATATAATTTGAAGTCGTTGGCAAACAATATAGATGAACATGTTAGTGTATCTGGTGGGTCATCTATAAGAATTAGATAAAGCACCAATTATATTTATAAATGAATAAAAGTTGATGGTGAAATAAGCTCATATATGATAATAGGTGTCTTATTTGAAATAAGACATGGCTTATATCTAATTGAATAATATGATGTCAAACAATAATAATATGATATGATAATATGATGTGTTTTTATATGACACCGTTATATTGGTTATATTGAAACATTCTTCACTATATGTTTCTATAACGTTATCATATTTAACAAAGCTGTGAATATAATAATGTGGCTCAACCATATATTTCAAATTGAATATCGCATATATCTAATTAAATGATATGATATCAAACGACTGTATATACATATCATGTCGTTAATTACTTATTTTGAAATATCCTTCATTATATGTGGCCATAACTTCACTTAAAAATAATGTGTAAATATGATAATATGTCTCCATATTTGAAATTATATCGTGCCTATATTTACTTAAATGCTATCATATCTAATAAATGTATATCTATATTATGCACTTTATTAGTTATATTAACGCATCCTTCATTGTATTTTGTATAACGTCATTTTATGTGACCAAACAGTGCATATATGATTGTATGCAGTCACAATTAAACGACTATGTATTAATGTTATATCGTTAATTACTTATTTTGAATCATCTTTCATTACATGTATCAATAATTCAATTATAACAAAACCCCGCGCTGATACATTAGTCCTTATTTATATTGATGGAAAACCAGTATATCATTGCGTTATTTTGGTTTACCAGCTTACACACTTCGTATAATTATTTGATGTCAGTCTATATCATTGAATGGTTCTAGAACGCATTTGTCTCCCTCCCCAAGTGTCTAAATTTGTATCATTTAAACAATGTGTATGTATACGTGTCCCACGTTTTGACCATATGATTCACAGATAGAAGACAAATGGGTAATTGATTATAATTATAATGCCTATACGAGAACAACATGACTTCTTGATGGATATTCGATTTAATTCCCGAAAGATATCCAAAAGGCCCCTATAGGTAATTTTTGAGCTACACGGGTTCAAAGTAGGCATATTATTGCTTAAATTGGTCTTGCATGTTTTGAAGATAGGACTCATATAGGTCATCCTACATGATTCTGATAGAATTCCCGGTTTAACATATCATCGGATCAAATCTTACATGGATTCCATACTTATTTTTGTATGCTAAAAACGATGTAACACTTATACATACATTGATGACATGTTGAAGTTTTAAAAAACGCTTGTTTCAAGTTTCAAATCCCTCTGACAGTAGAATGATCTCCCCTTAAACTTAGACATTTTTACATATCTTAACAAGACAAGTAATTTTTTGGCGCGAACTCCCCAAATCAATTTTGCTTCAAAAGTTATAAGACTTTAGACTTTCCCCATGGTAGCAGAACTATCTACCCTTGAACTTAGACACCTTTAAAATTACTTAATGCAAATTCAAGTAGTTTTGTTTCACAAACTTCTACTACAATTTGGCTTCTAAAGTTATACATGCATTGATCACAATCTGAAGTTTTGCGATCCACTCTTTTGAAGTTTAAACTCCCCCTGGCAGAAGAATGAACTCTCCTTGAATTTAGACATATTTTCAGTTAAACATGTATACAAGCAAAGCTCTCGGCGGGGTATTTATTCACCTCTTATGACAAGTTTAAAGCTGTGTGGTAGAATACTCAGATCGCACGCAAGAGCCTCCTAGTTCGAACCTTGCTACCCATCTCTCTCACTCTCTAGCTCTCTCCCGCTAGCTCCACTGGCTGAAAGTCAACGATGTGCTGAAGTGAGCTTAAATTCCTACGGATTCCTTTTTGTGGCGTAGGCATTTAACGAATTTAGTGGTTAAGCCTCCAGTGGCAGTTTGCACTCGTTGTATTCTCACAATTAAAGAGGAAAATTTTCTTGGAAAAAGAGAAAAAGGTTGTCCTTTACCATGTCTACAATACTCTTTATATTATTTCTCATGGAATAATTTGCATAGAAAGGCATAGAAAGGCAAACTCCAAACCTATTAAAAAGTAGACGCCAAATACAAGATTTCTAAAAAAGATATAGATTTTCACCCTTGATCAATAAACACACAAACACAACAAGAAAAAATAATAATACAAATATAATAATAAATTAAGAGGGTCAAATTGCCCTTGATCGCTCACCTGATTTATTTATCGAATAAAGGAACACGAAACTGAAACATTAAAGCGGGTCATATTTTTGAAGAGTCAAGATGTACACAGACTGTCATTACGGCCTCTTTTCCTGTATTATCCACTAGAATTTAACCATTTTCAAAGTCTAACAATAATTCTCGCAAAGTTTGAGATTGGGCCAAAATTCTGACCTTTCGGGTGTATACTATGAAAATTTCATTTAGGCCTCTAATTCCCGTGATTTCAATAGAACCTCCTCGTTTTAAATGGGGCTTGTTCTTACGAGCTAACTAAATCACTCTGTCCATATTTCACCAAGACTGGGTCAAAATAATGAAAAATAATGGAGAGCGAACAGAAAAGGTCATTGAGACCTCGTTTTTCCTGTGATTCCTGTGGAACTTTACCATTTACTTAAGGGTCCATCATTGCTACTTAAAGTACTTCTCAGTACTTTAATTTTAATCGTTGAGAGTAGTCATAGATATTTGCCAATTAAAAAACGTCCGACGGGTTCTGAGCGGCGTCAGTCTTCGGATGTCGATCAATTCCAGTAAGCAGGCAGGTCTGTAGTCGACAGATTTTAACCATTGCCTTCAGAAGTTTCAAGGGATACTGAATTTTAACATCTGCCCTAACAGGCGAGCAGGAAATTAACGGTACAACCGCCAACTACTCACCCGATAGTCCGACAGCCGCAGACTGGTTTACGGAGAAAATATGTAAACACACATTTCTCTCAAAGGGTATTCGTTTGTACCATAATTTC
Source organism: Fragum fragum (assembly GCA_946902895.1). Classification (NCBI taxonomy): domain Eukaryota; kingdom Metazoa; phylum Mollusca; class Bivalvia; order Cardiida; family Cardiidae; genus Fragum; species Fragum fragum. Next base: position 36,230,861 of record OX336371.1, read on the forward strand.
TAGAAGAACAAATTGCTGTTCGGCATGCTGCTCTTCTTCGACTACTTCGTCTTTTTTCATTTCTTCGTGCCTCCATCAAATTCGGAAATTCACAGCACTCGCATTCATTATGCAAATTAAAATTTCAATGTCAAAATATTTTGTAGGAAATTTCTTCAGATTGATAGTTACAAGCCCGAGAGTCTGTGCTCATCAGATGGCCGTTCTGCCAAAAACTTACAAACAAACAATAGGGCCTAATCCGCTCTGTTGGCTATCAAGTTTTATGTTAAAGTAATCTAATCTTAAGGAAATTAATTGCTTTAATTATTCCCACACAACAAAATTTTAGACTAGTTCAAAGTGAAAGAAGTTGCAGACGACATTTTTGAGTTAGTGAAATTAAAAAAAAGTTCTATGGGGGTAGAAAACATTGTGGAAAAAGTAGACATTGCTTGTTACGTATAATTTCTTCAATTTCCACAATATTTCTCCAGCTTTTTTCTTGAGGGGCATAAAAAGGAGGGATTGTGTGGGAATGGATTAAAGAAGAATGCATGAAATGTAAATAACAAATTGGACTTTACCCCTTTATCATTTTGAGCAACAATTCTTATGACCCCTTCTCCTGTGTTTCATGTTTGATCCACCCCATTTCCAAAAGGAAGTTTCCTTATGACTCTACAATCATCCGGTGAAATGTTCAACAGAATTCGATAATAATTGTGGCCTAATGGTTTGAGTGAAAATCCATAAGACGCCCCTTTTTTCTGTGTTTTCTGATGCATCCTCTTCATTTCCGAAACGAACTTTCCTTCCGACCCTACAATCGTCCTGTGCAATTTTAAAGACAATCCGATCAACTTCATTTCCAAAAGGAAGTTTCCTTATGACTCTAAAATCATCCTGTGAAGTGTGGAACAGATCCGATAATGATTGTGGACTTCATCACTTAAACGTGATTGTTTTGAGTGAAAATCCATACGGCGCCACTTTTTTCCGTGTTTTCTGATGGATCCACTTCATTCCGAAAGGAACTTTTCTTTCGACCCTGCAGTCGTCTTGTGAAATTTTAATGACAATCTAATGATAATTACGAACTTCATTACATAAACAAGAATGTTTTAAATGATAAACTGTTAGGCCCCTTTTCTTATGATTACAATGCCACGATTATTCGATGTATCTTCAAAAAGGATCCCAAAAAAATGTGGTTTTTATTGTGTTAACGTGGGCTTTTCAATCTTGTTTTTCCTAAGTTACTTTATTGTGAATCCGATGAGATATAGGGACTTCAGTATGTTAATTAGAATATCCGGAAAAAAAATCATATGGCCACTTATTAGTCCGAGATTGCGGAGCAATCTGAAGCTAAAGTTACCACGGTAAATTTTCAACTCACGCAGAGTTTAATGTAAAAACATCTTACGCAATTAATAGTATATTCTGACACAGGTACTAATTACACGACTTCGAGTATTTATTCATTCGCCCGATTGAGACAAGAAGGACGAAGGCGAGATATGACTCATTGATGTACATTACTGACGTATGTTATGAATTTGGCAAAATTATCAAAAATTGATTAGTGACAGTATTAAAACGGCCCGGTTAGACGAAGTTGCTGTATAAAGCTGATAAGCGAAGCTGTCGGTTTTACTCACGATTGGAATGTTTTGTTTAACAAATTAACTTGTCATACATAGGATCATATTGGCCGTGCTCGGACTTTCTGTCTATACATATTTACCTCCGAATTCTACCCAAAGGTTGCAACGTCTGCATATCGCTTTTAAGAGGTGTACATAATCAGGTAAACGACCGCCCGTCCTCTCTCGCTCTTTTTACCTGGAGATTATAAATCGCGAATTTATATGACGGAATAGGTCTGGTTGGTAGAATACTCGCATCGCATCCTAGTACGAACCTGGCTACACGTCCCATTCCCTCTCTTCCTCTCCCTCTCTAGCTCTCTCTCTCTCTAGCTCTCTCTCTCTCTCTGTCTCTCTCTGTCTCTCTCTGTCTCTCTCTAGCTCCACTGGCTGAAAGCCAGCGGGCTTTTGTCATGATGTGGTGTCCGTCGTCCTTCCGTCCGCCGTCTTTTACTTTAAAAATCTTCTCAGAAAGTAGTGAACAGAATTCAACCAAAATTCAAAGGAAGGATCCTTGGGTGGCCTTTATCAGATTCCTTCATAGCATTTTGATCGGGTAAGAATATGTAACATGTAAATATATCGTTCCAATACCTCAAACGCGGGAAGAAAATTAATGTGGACAGGTTGTGTCACATAGTGCACAAACTGGAAGATCTGTGCATAATCGACTGTAGATTAGGGTTAACAATGACACCTCCGATAATCCGACTTTAAAATTTTTCTGTCCAGGTTAAATATCTCACGTATACATATCTCAGGCTTCAGCGATCTCAGCACTTTGATTACATGATCTTTGACGGGTTTTGCCCAATTCTGAAAATCAACATCCTTATGATTTTACAATCAATCTAGGAAAGTTTGTAATGAATACAGTGATATCTAGTGACATCATTGCGGCATACCGCAGCCGCAAATTTCTTTGGTTCGGCATGTCGCACCAACCGAAATTATTGCTGCGGTGAGTGCCGCACTCGCCGCACCCGTGTCTACGCCCATGAGAAAGCAGGATTTTCAAACATTAGCAGGGACATTTTCTGAATCAGGAGACTTTTAGAATTGGCGACTGAGTATCTTATCTCAAGCTGTGTCTATCCTGTGATATAAGGATGGCATCGACTTTGGATTCGATTTTAGCTGCATAACAACGAACTCGTCAAAAATCATCGACACTTTAGTTGGGTGATCGACAAGATAATAAATCTAGGCAAACCATATTCAATAAACTAGGTAGTTCTTTGTATATAAGGTAAAAGTTACAGATATTGTTATTGAATTCTTTTTAAGGCCTTTAATAACTTTTTGCAAGTTCTCTCAAAGGTAGTTCCCGATACCCCCATCACAGTACAAATCATCATGTAAGGCGTAGACAAGTAAACTAACCTACACCGTGTATATTGTATGGTCGAATTCATTTTAGAATTGTTAAAAGGATAAATAGAATCGATTGTTGGTATACCAACCACATTTTCTCCATATATAGGTCGAAACTGTGCATACGAAAAAGCTCTTGATTATCAATTCACACGCGATTTTTATACAATTGATTTTTTCATTGAAAAGAAAGCATTGTTCTCGTAATGTACTGATTTGTATTCAAGATAACAAAAAACAAAAAAACAAACAAACAAACAAACAAACAAAAAAAACAACAAACAAAAAACAAACAAACAAACAAAAAAAAATAAAAAAAAAAAAAAAAAAAAAAAAAAAAAAAATAAATAAAAATAAAAAATTAAATTATCGAAAAGACAAATGATGCCACAAATAATGTTTACCCGAAATTCACCTGTGTGTGTATGTGTTTATTAAGCATCGGTGGAGGGAATATATTTCAATGATACACCATATTGCACCGGATTGACTGATGGATTGAATGTAAGAAAATGCATTTGTCAATAGCTAAAACGTAGCTCTAACCATGACTCGGGGTATCTGGAAGAAAATTCGTGATATCGACCCTGATTGTCTGAGAAGAAATGTTCAAATCTTGTGCTTATTTTGTGTTTGATTTTCTTTGAAATATATGTCAATATATATAGAGTGTGGTGTGTTGTCCGTGGTTGAGAGGTAGAGCATCTGCTTCCCGATCAAGAGGTCATGAATTCGATTCCCGGTAGCGGCTTTCAATCTTGGTTCTGTCATTGGCCCACAACTTCGGCGCGAGTATTGGTGCATTTCCCAGGAAGCAGAACCGAGAGGGGTTAATTTAAGTTGGAAGAACTTGTTTCCCAATCGATGTAAATTAAATATGTTTAAACCAAATATATATGAAGAACTATGTCCTCAAAACTGTCTACTTAATGACAACCAATCCTATGTTATCTTCCCCTGTTCCCTTTGTCCTGTTACCATTAAATTAGAGATGTGCCAAATGGGTCCCTACCAATATACAGAGTTACTTCGCTTGGTCAGTTATGAACATGTCGATCTTATTTGTAATGATGATAAAGTCTTCATTTCATTTTTACGTGTTTTGATAAAACATATTACTTAGAACGTAATAATTCGAAAAGGTGCTACCATGTGAAATATGACTTATTGCACCGCCGCATATTACTATTAAAACGCACATTTACCAAATCCGTACATAAAGCTTATTCTAATTCATAGCATTGAAGTTTATGTTGCTCATAGACGAAGAGCCTCTTCAAGCTTTCGGATCACAATTTTTATGTCTTTGTATATGTCTATTTGAGAAAACGTGAGAAATAGAAATAAAGTGGAAATTATTTAATAAAGATGATTTGTAAGAAGTGTTACGAAGATCAAACTAGGACACTCATTTCAAAGGTGTTTATTCGATAATTTAATACAATACATTTGTTAAAATATTTAGATATATTTAATGTAAAAAGGGACTGTTTTCAAGTATCGACAAATATGGTTTCCAGATTATAGGGTTTCCAGATTGTCTAAACGAAAAATGTGTCTATCTTAGGCTACATCTTGAGTATATAATCATTTTTAAAATCTTATATTCCTTTGAAATAGATGGATAAGAATGATTTTAATCAAACGTCTTCCTTGGTTATTTGTAAAACGGAAATATTGGGCAGTGTGGTAAGTAAATAGCCGATAAGACACCTCCGGTGCACCCGTTCGCTTTTGCACAAGCGTGTAAATTACTTGGATTAAACCAAGAGTCTATGGAATGAAATTATTTTAACTTTTAAAATTGACTTACCATATAACCCTTTACAGAAATCAAAGCACTGAAAGTACTGTTAGCTAGCAAAGCATTAATTCAGTAATCTTCTTTGTCAAAGGTTATCATGATTAGTGGAATTTAGAAAAAAATGCCTTGTAGGGTAGAAAACAGTGTGGACAAAGAAGAAATTGCTTACAAGCAATTTCTTCATTGTCCACAAAGTTACAAAGTTACTTTCTTTAGATGCTTCAAAAGCGCGATTGGGTTGGATTGGGTTAAATAGCATGCTTTTGAAGGAGTTGTCTACAATTTGAATAAAGTTAATTCATGAGCAGTGTCAGAGTTTGCAATATTCCTGAAACAAGATCTACTTTTTATGGCGTAGGCATTCAATGGATTTAGTCGTTAAGCCTCCAATGGCAGTTTGTACTCGTTGAACTTTGAGAAGACCTCAAATTTTTGTCTGTTAACTTAAGCTATCAACGCTTTCATTTTCCTTTTTCAAATTAAATGTTTTCGCCTACAATTTTTCAACTTTGGACTGGTCATTAATGTTGTTGTCTTCAAATATGTTAATTTACAAAAACAGTTAGAATTCTGTCAGTTTTTGATATATTCCTTTTTTGTGAGTAAGAAACCAAATTTTACCATTTGCCCCCCCCACCTGATTTTCCTGGATATTAGATCTAACATATGTATATATTTTTCGGGAGGAACCTGTAATATTTCACCATAAGACCCTCGCCACATAATCTAGAACAGAAATACTTCTCGCTGTGCTAAAGATAAGACAGTGGTATTTTTGCAGAGTTATATTAAATATCAACATACCTTCAACGATAAATCCGACTTCGTCTTCCGGATTTACCCATTGTCTGCAGAAACAATTGTAATAAACGAATTAATTCTATGTAGTGTAAAGCGAATTAATTCTATGTAGTGTAATGTCAATTTAGATTGCAGTAATATCAGTCGATTTGTTTTAAATACCGTTAAAGATATAGCTGTTTCAATCTGTGGTTAGTATATATATGTACACTTATGTTCCTAATCCATTTTCAGTTTTTATTTGACACAGAAGCAGGTAACTACAACCTTTAAAAATGCATGGAGAGAGAGAGAGAGAGAGAGAGAGAGAGGAGAGAGAGAGAGAGAGAGAGAGAGAGAGAGAGAGAGAGAGAGAGAGAGAGAGAGAGAGAGAGAGAGAGAGAGAGAGAGAGAGAGAGAGAGAGAGAGAGAGAGAGAGAGATTGCTTGTATCAAGCAATTTCTCATCTACCTACTTTTTATCAGTTTTTTATGAGCGCTTAAAAGCGCAAAATTGTGTGGGAACGTTTTAATTGCAGGCCACAAGAAAGTAAGTCAGAAGGGTATGTGTGTGTCAGTTTGGAAGCATTTCAAGAGGAAATGGGGAAGGAGGCACTTTGGAACTTGTGAGATTTTCGGGGATATATATGTATTCAGTACAGGCTGACTTTTCGGTTTTCATTCTTTATTTTAAGGCTTTTTTAACAAGTGTCAAGGGAAAGTCCTTCGGAGTAGTTTAAGCATAAACTTTTTAATTGAAATGTATCATTGGTGATTAATATCAAACTTTCTGAGTATAGATATTCAGAGATATAGCCAATTACTCGAATCCTTCTATTTGACTATAATTGGCTGCTGGAGAAAGGACAGGTCCCCGTATACATGTCGTTTTCGCTTGAAAATACTACTTTTTTCACGAACGTTCGTGTGAGATTTGCTGGATTTAGTATAGAATGTAACGGCAAATATGTGATAAGTTAAGACTGAATCCTCCGATGGCAAATAGTTTCAGAGCCGAAACTAATAACTTTTAATAACATAAATTTGCTTAAATTTCTACTAAAACGGAAACAATGGCATGACTTATAACAAATAACCTCCAATCGATGAATCCTGGCCATAAATAAAAGAATCAATCGGCCAATCGAATCACCTATTTAGACAGAAAGTGAACATTGAACTCCGTCATTGACAAATATTATTTAAAACATTTTTGTTGGTTTTCGTTTGCCGATTTAACAGTGCTCAAATATGGCCACATGGATATCTTTTTTATAACACAAGTCCCAGAATTTTATCTAACAAACAATATCTTATTTTCAAGACATATATAAACATGTATACATATTTTAATTTTAACTCTAGACCTGTGCCTGAAACCTTTAACAAACTGGATCTCTATTGTTTATGTAATTGACACAGTAAGTGATAGCAAGAACACATTTAAATCAAACCAATTCTGTCCGTTTTTATAACTCGATGGAATAGGATGCTATCTGAAAAATATCTTGCCCATACACACATAAAAAGCCACCTGTTTAGCACCTGTTATGCTTAAACTTACGTCTGTCCGACGAAGCGCTTAGCTTCGACCGAACGAACCAGGTAGTCTTGAAGGCTACTGGACACGAATGTGGCGGCGATGTCATGGGAGACTACTACGGAAATACTACATTGAAGACGTTTTACAAATTACATCCCTTGTTTGAAGTCAATGAATAGGCATAATGCTACATATATAGTTATTTAACGACAAAACCCTTACTACACAACTGCAAAATTGGGAATATATAGTGCTCAATTTAAAATCTGACGAAAGAATTAATGTTGGTAATTCATTTGCAAAAAAAAAAAAAAAAAAAAAAAACCAAAAAAAAACACTAGAAACCCAACTTTAGGACCTATGAAGAAATGCAGATCGCTGATATATTTATGTATGCTCATGGGGTGATCTGGTACAACCTTACACAGATATGTGAAAGTAGATTAGTACATGTATTGATATTTTAACCCTTTCCTAATTTTCACAAATTTACACTTATCGAATTTCAAATATTTTGCTGAAGAAATTTAAAGTAGATTTTATCTGAAAAATAACCATTGTGTAGGGTAGAAAATATTATAGAAAAACAAGAAGTTGCTTGTTATTAGCATTTTTTTCTTTTTCTACGATGTTTTCTTAATTTTGAAAATCACATGGACGTAAAACTAGGGTTTGAAAAGGAAAGAGTTGCATAACACAATTTAAAAATGATCGGGTTTTACGGCACAGCTACTTTCGTTTTCAATAACAAATAACTCAAAAAGGAGGAAAAGGGAATTGTTTACGTCTATGTATGTTTATAATATATATTAAAAAATTGGATTTTTTTTTATTAGCAATAATAAACATACATTCACTTACTTCGTGTCTGTCCTCGCCAAAGATAACCAATTTCTCGGAAATTCCGATTATTAACCTTCCTAGTTTCCAGTAACTATTTCCTCAATTATTACATCACTCGAATTATTCACGACGTTTACATTGCGAATGGCTACAGCTATATCCTTCCAAAATTCTGATGTGTGGTCCGTCAGGCATATATGTTCATTTTTATACGACATTATTCCAGAAGCGGCATTTAAAAGATAGGATTGTACATTACTGAACCCGAAAATGAAAGTGAAACAAACAAAACAAATACGGCTCCCCATTATGGAAACTATTAATTGTTGTAAAAGATTCATAGCAATTATTTCCTTTTCAGAAAAAAAGACTTGTTGTCTTAAATGGTACATTTTTATTATACTGGAAGATAACCCGTATATAGAGACTTCAAATAAGCACGTGTGGACAAATAAAAATTGATTTGAATAAAACCTCACAATCAAAGAGGAAAATATTCTTAGAAAAAGAGAAAAAGGTTACCCTTTACCATGTCTTTCAAACTCTTTGTATTGTTTCTCATGGAATAATTTACGGCCGGCCGTAAACTTTTACTTTAAAAATCTTCTCCTCAGAAAGTATTAAACAGAATTCGACCAAATTTCACAGAAATGATCCTTTGGTGACCTTTCATCAGATTCTTTCAAAGAATTTTGATCGGAGCAAAACCTGGCTTTAATGGGCGGGAATAATTTCCATATATGATGATTTCATAAGAATCTTCTTCTCAGAAATCAGTGATGGATTTCAACCAAATTATACAGGAATAATCCTTAGATGACCCTTAATCAGATTCCTTCAAAGAATTTTCATAAGACGAAAAAATGGCTTAAATAGGGGGCTTATTTCCAAATAAGGTGAAACCTGTAGAAATCTTCTCAGAAACCAGTGGATGGATTTCAAACTAATTTTACAGGAATGATCATTTGGTGACGCTTTATCAGATTCCTTCAAAGAATTTTGATCGGAGGATAAACATGGCTCAAATGGGCAGGGCTAATTTCCATATAGCTTTAAGAAATATTTCTAAGGAACCAGTTGTTGAACTTCAACCAAATTTCGCAAAGATGATTCTAGGATTACCCTATATCAGATTTCTTCAAAGAATTTTGATTGGATGAAAAACGTGCCTATAAGGGGCCGGGCTGTTTTCCATATATGGTGAAACCTTTGAAAATCTTTTTCTTAGAAACCACTCGATGTATTTCAACCAAATTTCACTGGAATGATCGTCTGGTGACTCTTTTTCAGATTTCATCAATTGGATTCGTTGAAAGTATGGCTCTAATGGTTTTGGCGCATGTCACTACATGGTATCCAGTGTTTTTCGTTTTGTTTTGTTTTGTTTTAAAAATATGAATGCCTTTTTCATCTGACTTGGTAAATAAATTGACTTTTGTAAAACAATTAAAATGTTGCATTGACAAGATTTATTTGCCACACATGGTGAATGTGATTCCTGAAAACACCATTTTCTTAATCAGTACAATCAGGCCTGTGCAGCGATACAGCTACTCAAGCGCCTGTAATTCCGTTACGAATTCAGCCAAAGTAAAATATTGTGAAAATACACAGTAAATCCTGGCATATAAATGGAAGAAATGGTCATATCATGAGAACGATAAAGTCTATTTAGATAATTATAACTTGTGCTAAGTTTTGAAGATTTACACAATTGCTAAATACTGAAAACAAAGTTGACGATCGATTAATTAAAAGTTGTTTTGAACATGGATTGAGATTTCTTTTTGAAAACTGTACCATACTTACTTATTTAGATTTGTCCTGTCTAAGATTTTTTACCAGAACTTAACATACTTCACCACAGAAAGGTATAGAAAGCGTTATGTGAATTCTGAACCTCCATGATACAAAATCCGTACATTAGACAGACAGTTTGATGCAACTATTCTCCTTATCTTTGTAATGTTTTTGTATTTCTTAATAATTTCTAACAGAATTGTCTCATATTGTGAATCTTAAAACAAAAGCTTGTTTCCTTGGCTATTATCTTCGGATTTCTTTGGTAGTTTTTCAGAATCAACCTCCTCGCACTAAATTATGATTCCATTGTATTTCAATCTATTCAATATATTAAATGATTTGAACCAAATGTATTGCTCTAAAAGATTTCCCAGACAATGATTATTAAAAAGAGTGACAGGGTTTACAGCCTCAGATAACCCTATTTTGTATACTTTTTAGGTTAAGTAAATACGCTTTTTGTCTGCAAAAAGATTTTTACATAAACCATGCGCTAGGATTGTCAGTGTATTCCTTGTAAGAAAGTTTAAGGTCATTAGCGTTAACAAAGCAATTCTCCAAGTTCAGTTAGTCCAACTGCCAATTGTTATATTGGCCATAACCTTGGGTTGGTAAGCTTCAGAGCCTTCGCGTTCCACTTTTTTGTAGTAAAATCGTTAACCCATTCCCAAACGACAAAATTTTAGAGTAGTCAAATTAAAAGAAGTTGCAAAGGACAATTTTAAGTTGATGAAATTTTTAAAATCCGTGTCTTTGGGGGTAGAAATATTGTGGGTAATGAAGAAACTGCTTGTGACAAGCAATTTCTTCATTATCCACAATGTTTCATATAGCTTATATATTGAGGGGCGTTCAAAAGCGTCATTGTATGGGAATGGGTTAATCCAACGAATGATATGAATGAATGATAATGTTTACTTTGTGGAAAGATATTCCCTTGTAACTTATTTCAGCGAAGGTAAGTTCTCATGGTTATTCAATCCAAAACATTGATATTGGTCATAACTTTTGCATGATAAGTACCAGTGCTTGTATTTTTTTCATTTGTATTTCAGCATTATTTCTACTGTTGGCTTCGAGTTAAGGTCTTCTGCAGAGGTCAATAGTTTTCTTCAAGGTCATATTTATACCAAATAAAAATTCTACATTGATCATAACATTTGAGTGGCAAGTGCAAGAACCTTCATATTTACACGGTTTATGAACCACGTTCATAGAAATTTATTTTGAACACGATCAGTCTTCAAGGTTCATTAATCCAAATAAAAACTTAAAACTTTGCAAAAACTGTTGAATGGTCAGTGCCAGGGCCTCAAAATTTCACATATGTATTAGTAAGACATTTCCATTGGTTTCGAGTTAAAGACTTTTGTTAAGATCAATGTCATTCGTCAAGGTAAAAGTAAAACCGAAATGATAGCTTCAGAAGTGGAAAACGAAAATCCACCGTTTAGAAGACAACCAATCATTGGAAACAAATGCAAGCATACTAAACGAAAGAAAACAATAAATGTAAAAAAAACCTCTGAAAATGTATGAGGTGATAATCGTTCTAAAACATGTCAACTTTTGAATTTTGTTTTTTCAATGATCTCACAATTGGCGATCGCTTTTGTCCATCAAAGAACCAATCTAACAACCAAACTATTCATTTATACCGGAAGCGAACTTGCCCCGTTCTCCCCAAAAGCCTGGGGCAATATGTTACATTGATCTGCATTTTTCCTGGTTATAAATTCTGTTTAAGATGATTGAATTATTTAATTAAAGTGGTTTCGAAATGGAAATTTGTTGAAGTTTCAAGATATACAGTTAGAAGATACAAATGTCCAATAGTTTTGTACAATATGTGACACTTTGCTCCGTTCTCCTCTATGTCTGAAAGAGCAAAACTCTGTGTATCAGAAAGAGGTCCTATATGTCACTTGGTCACAAATTACAAACGCCATCTAATACAATTGTAACCGTATGATTTTGAAGAGTTCTAGTTATTGGTTATTAACCACCAGATTGGTGACAATACCTCGACCCCCCACCCCCAAGTAAAAGGACACACGAGGTTACGAGGTTAATTCTGTCGGAGACAACTTTTCTTAAAAAATGATCTAATTGGTTTATTGACAATCTTTCACTCTAACATCATGTTTGTATCATATAATTTAGATTTAGTTATATTTATACAACTGAAATTGGTCTATATTAAAGGAGGAACTGCGAAAAGTCCCATTCATTAATTCCATTTAAAGTTTAAAAGCTTCTGGGTATATTCACGGTTAGAAACAAACAATCATGTAAATAAATAAACATCAACAACAAAACTCCACCTAATTAGAGCTTAACGCTTTTGACTAGAGTGATAACTATTACTGATGACAAAGTTGAGAAAAAAGGGAGATATCCAACTATGTGTCTATACTTTTAAAGATTCACAGATAGTTAATAACTTGGTGTCCCCACTGTAGGTGTCTCTGCTTAATTACTTCTTCTGGTCTGTTCAGGCCTGAGTGTGGCGCAGTAGAAAGGGCATAATCTGTATGGCTATGGCCTGTCGAGGTCGAAGGTTTGAATTCATCTAGGTATCCTATTTTACAAAGCAACTGTTCGAGCTAAGGATAAGTGGTCAAAGAACATCATTGAACGAAAAGCCTTATTGTATCAGTTAAAATTCGGATGTGCAAAAGACTGACTTAAATAATAACACGCTTTGGAGACATTTGAGTGCATTTGAACCTCTATGTTAAATCTAGCGCATGATTTAATTTTTGGAAGGGAAATGGTGATACCTGTCAATTACTTTATATGTACATTTATTATATACCTCTACCATTATGTTTTCTTGAGTAAAAACATACATGACACGCGAACATAATCGGCGACTGCAGTAATAGATCCGTGCCTGATAATGTTAGTACAGGTACAATTATTGTAGTGTTACGTCACGTCATTTGATTCTTAACCCTTGTCATGCTGTATAAATTACCTTGCTGAAATGCTGTCAAATTAAAGGGCTGATAGCACTAATAGAACTTGTTGTTAAAAAATCAATATTTCTTTTAGAAATCAACTTCATAAACAACTCTGGCAGGAAAAGTACAAGCAGGAGTTGAAGACAAAGATCAGCCTGCACATAAGTGCAGTCTGATCTTAGTCTACACCTCCTCCGGGCTCTGCATGACAAGAGTTAATTTACGTTCCAACGAGTTTAACGTGACCAGGGAAGCACATAAAACATGAGAGAAAACATTGATCTTTAGTCACTTTCCACTTGAAAATTATCAAAATTATTTGTACATAGGTAGTATAATAAGAACATTATGCCGAGGTATTGACAAGAGCATGATATCGGATCCCCCTGCGTATCTAATGGAATTAAAAACGTAACCATACTGCGCGAAACCATGAAGCGGGTTCATACAGAAGTGTGATAATTTTTATTATTTTCAAAAACAAAATATGCACTTCATTTTCTTATGATTTAATGAAGAAATCAAGACATAGACTATAGGAAATGCATTCACTCACTCACTCACTCACTCACTCACTCACTCACTCACTCACTCACTCACTCACTCACTCACTCATTCGCTCGCTCGCTCACTCACTCACTCACTCATTCACTCACTCACTCACTCACTCACTCACTCACTCACTCACTCACTCTCTCACTCACTCACTCACTCACTCACTCACTCACTCACTCACTCACTCACTCACTCACTCACTCATTCACTCACTCACTCACTCACTCACTCACTCACTCGCTCACACACACTCTGTCTCTCTCTGTCTCTCTCTGTCTCTGTCTCTTTCTCTGTCTCTCTCTCTCTCTCTCTCTCTCTCTCAAACACGCACAAATAAACATACACACATTGGTATATTTTTGTACTTTGTTAAAAAAATAATACATGTTTCAAGTCGATTGTCATTTCAAATTCTTCTTGTCAAGAGCACTACCATTACCGCCGATGCTATCAGAAACACATGACCTGAAAGAAACAAATAATAATTTTGGTAATGATAAAAGATTTGACCAAATAAAACATAATAAACAAGCACTTCGATAAAGTTGAAAATTTGATTCATTTGTCTCCCGGAAATGACAGTGCAGAATAATAAAAAGATGAAAAGCAAATAGTTGGTTTTCGGCCTATACGTTGAACGAATTGTAGTGATGACGTTTAGGTGACCAACCGACAAATTTAATGAATATAAATGTTTTAGGTCAAAATTCGATTTAGGTAATAATGAAAGATTTGATTGGTCTATCGTCTTTTTTTTAAACGTTGACCTGTCATTTCAGTATTAATGTCCCTATTTAATTGTACGCATCTGAGATTCGACACGCTTAAAGCGACTATCTGGAAACTCCGCAAATCAACTAAAGACATTGAATGAAGTACATGTCAACCAGAGATTATCAAAATTAAAATGTCTGACTTCAGTTCTTATGGAATAAATGTATGTTCATATATGGCGTCACACATCCAATCACTTCTCATTGAGGTTTAGTTCTATGACGCGATTTATAATCAGAGTCTATACGTAAACCCCTCTAAAGCACCCTAGCATCCATAGCAAATTGTCGTCCGTCTACATTATTATAACAACTATTTGAATAAAAAAGTTGGGGATTATAGAAACAAATGTCTAGGGGGGGGGGGGTCACCAGAGTGGTCCGGATATAAGCAGCGATCGTCTAGGAAACAATATATGCGGCGCGCAAAACGTAATACACAAATCACAAAAGGTAGGGCAAACAATACACATGTCTATACATTAACCCTTGTCATGCTGTATAAATTACCTTAGTGAAATGCTTTTAAATCAAAGGGCTGAAAGCACTGATAGAACTTGTTGTTCAAAAATCAATATTTCTTTTAGAAAAAAATTCATAAACAACTGTGGCAGGAAAAGTACAAGCAGGGGGTGTAGACTAAGATCAGCTTGCATACAAGTGCAATCTGATCTTAGTCCACACCTCCTGCCAAAACCGGAATATTCCGGGTTCAGCATGACAATGGTTAACGCTGTTTAGCTAGGATATGACCAGTAGCAGCGAGCTGATTCCCTTCTAATTCGGTTTGCGCATGTCACATTCTCCGACAGTATTTGAAAAATGCCACCTATCGGAAGATTATGCCATACCAATCACATGATAGGTACGATTTAGGAAGCGAAATGCGCAAAGGTTGTTTCTTATCTCAACCCTTGTCATGCTGAACCCGGGATATTCCGGTTTTGGCAGGAGGTGTAGACTAAGATCAGACTGCACTTATGTGCAGGCTGATCTTAGTCTACACCTCCTGCTTCTACTCTTCCTTCCAGAGTTGTTCATGAAGTTGATTTCTAAAAGAAATATTGATTTTTGAACAACAAGTTCTATCAGTGCTTTCAGCCCTTTGATTTGACAGCATTTCAGCAAGGTAATTTATACAGCATGACAAGGGTTAAAAACAAATCCCTTTGTTATTCTTAGGAATCACAACATCTTGTGTACTAAACAAATATTCGGTCGATTATGTGTCAAGAGCAGTAGTACCACACTGAGGAAAACCTATTTTATTTACTGACTTTGCCGAACATATGCTTGAAACTTAACTGATTAAAGACGTTGTTTTATAAACCTCTGGTAGCATAAAAAATGTAATTTTCGTATTTACCTTGTCAATCTAATCTATTTTATCTACGCAAAGATAACGCTTTATCGCGTCAACGATGCTTTTATCCATTACAATATGACAAAAATTTAGACTGGTCTAAAATCAAAGAGTTCAAGACAGCAATTTCAAGATGCTAGAACTTCAGATCTCTCTCTCTGTCTCTATCTCTCCTCTCTCTGTCTCCCTCTCTCTGTCACTCTATGTCTCCGACTCTCTCTCTCTCTCTTTCTCTCATTATAAGGAAGAAAACAAAGTGGAAAATTCATAAATTGCCTGTAACTAGCAATTTCTGCATTATCAACATTGTTTTTTCGAACCTTTGCAGGTGGGATTGTGTGGGAAAGTGTTAAATTAATTCTGTTATGACGTCACTGAACGTGACAACATAGAAAGGTGCATACGTATTGAATTTGCACAGAAGGATCTACTGGTTAAGTTTGAAAGAGACTGGCTGAGTATTGAGGATAAAACAAGAAAGATTGCATTATTTATTAATGATCCTTATTCATTCAGAACGTTCGTTAAAAATGTTCTATCTGACCAGTGTTGATATTTTTCATATTTCCCAAGAGGTCACTTATCTCGGGGTAGTATAAATTTCAACAGTGGTATCTTTCGTTCAAAGAACATATAGTAAACAAAATACTATAACTACACTGGAATGGCGTAACAAAATGAGCGTTTTAAAGTGAAGTTTTACCTTTTATTGTTGTGGCATAATCACACTCATCGTCGTTTGAACAAACAACAGTCTTTATCACTGAAAAACAAAACCACATTGTGTCAATAAAGAAATCGATCGACAAATCAAATCATCATTTAGACCGGAATTCAACTTTGAACTCCGACATCGGTCGACATTTATATTAAGCATTATATTTGGGGGGGGGGGGGCGACTTATGCGTCGTGACTATAGTTTATTCAAGCTGTAGTTATGACGTTTAGATCGGCAACGTACCATTTAAAATTTTCGATGTCGGTCTCATATTTCGAAGCCGCCGTCATAACGCAGTTGGTAGCGCGTCGGACTGTCAATCTAGAGGTCCCGGGTTCGATCCCCGACGGCGGCATTCATCCTTTCCGACTATTTGTCTTTCACCAATGGGATCGTAGACCTATGTGGGATAGCAGCTGGAGGCTAGAAAAGGATGTAATAGTGGTGCTGGTGTGAGAAATACCAGGATTCCATTTTTAGGTGCTCCAGCCGCCGCGATATAACTGAAAGATTGTTGAAAGCGGCATAAAACCCCATTCAAACAAATCAAACAAATCTAATTTCGAGCGCTTGTCTTTATCTTATTGTGCTTCTTACAACTGTGCATCTCGAGCACTTTTCTCGAAATTTTTTACCAATTATACAGTGTTGACTGCATGTAACGATATCGCCTAAATGATATATTGCTTATAACGTTGTTGATTTTAATACGTAAAATTCTCTTATTTTCTAGTCGAAAAATATCGTTATAACGAACTATTATCATGAACTGTATCTATAACACAACTTTAGTCGTTTTCTTCGCTATTATTATTTTCTTCAGTGAGAGAGAGAGAGAGAGAGAGAGAGAGAGAGAGAGAGAGAGAGAGAGAGATAGATAGATAGATGGATAGATAGATAGATAGATGGATAGATAGATAGATAGATAGATAGATAGATAGATAGAGAGAGAGAGAGAGAGAGAGAGAGAGAGAGAGAGAGAGAGAGAGAGAGAGAGAGAGAGAGAGAGAGAGAGAGAGCGAGCTACGAAATAATTTGTTACCTGTTAAAAGAAGAATAAGTACAAGAAATATTCTGTGATCCATTTTTCTATTTTTCTAATAATATCTTGTAAAGTCTACAAGTCCAACTGAATTATCATTATGAAAATTGATTTTTTGATTCTCGATTATTATGATTGACATGGAATCAATAGAAATCATGCCATAAATCATGATAATTGTTAATGCAGCTATCAAGTTGGAATTTAACCAATTCCCACATAATACCGCCTTTTTAAACCTTTCAAGAAAAAAGCTTTAAGAACTTTGTGAACAATGAAGATATGTTTTTATGAATTCTTGTGTACGTTTATTGACCGCAACCCTAACAAAAAGAAATGACAAGTTAAACGTCGATTAAATTTAGTTTGACTGATTTACGAGTGGCATTTATGTACATAAAACCATTCAAAGCCTATAATATTGCTTGGCATTGATTAAAAGAGAAACTTGCAACCGCTTGTAATAGCGACCATTAAATGTTATCATTTTATAAACATAACGTCTGAGATCAACGGAAACATCGGAGGCTAACTAAAGCTTGATTTACAATTGGTGGATCGCTAGCTCCAACAGGAAGTTCCAATATCACGGCGTTAATTTGCAAAATTTATAGCCAGAACATGTTACAAAAGAGTAAAATGTTTGGACGGTGACCTTAATTTCCTAACAGCTTAAATAAGCTGTAGTTAAGACATTTAAGTCTCTACACCAATAAAACTGCTTCATATGAATGTCCGATAATGTTGCAGTTCAAAGTTATTTTCAGGTCCAAATGAATGATTTAAATTGTCGACCAATTTTTTAATTTTCAGCGGCGATCCGTCAGTTTATTGATTCATCACAGTCGAATCACCAATGCCCTCATTGAAATTTCAATTGTGTTCGACATTTTCTGGTCAATTTTAACAGTCTCAAAATTTGTTCTCTTAACAGAGGCAGGTCAAGTATGTGACTAAACCCAATGTTGTGGCTATTTGATAGAATCGTCTTAACAGTAATTCCCTTCGAAACGCTACGAGTATCTTTGTGTATAAGGATAAATAATAAGGAATATTCCTTGATCAGCTCACCAGGACTAATGACGGATCACTGGTGACGCCAACTGACCTCCAACATAGAAGTTCGGACTGAAGTATCAGACGACATTAGCTTGCAAAATTTTGTAAATAATGAAATGCCTTGGGTATTCTAGGGAACCATGAAAGTCCTAAAAGGACATTGCAGAGAGTTGTTTTCTGTCTTTTTTAATATTCACATTGTTCAAATCATTAATAAATGATATTTCGTAAATACAAAAGATATTTCCTAATAACGAAGCAGTATCTTACAATTACGAAATAGTACAATGAGAAAAAAGGAAAAGTTTGCACTATTGAAGTGGCCAATATTTTTGTTCAGTTAAAAAACAACAACCAAAGCTATGACATAGCAAGCAGGAACCATGTGACTGCATATGATCTTTGAAATTATAAAAGCACATGCTTTCAGTTACCATGATGTAGAATGTGTAAAACGGAAAACAGCCATTGCACGTTCATGCAATAAATCTTGCGGTCATCTGGTCATTTGACTTAATATAGCGTACGAGCTTAAGCTAAATAGAAAATCAAATTAAATGTTCTGCCTTGACAGCGACTTTCAAACTAGCAATGTCAAGAAGCCAACGGAAGGCTTTTGGCTGATTGATCTTTGACCGCTGTTGCTAGAGCAATGAATTGCTCAACAATAATTCATATGAGACTCGTGTACTCGAAACCAAATCAGTTGCTGATATTGCGAGACCCGGAGCGGCACGAGTGGTGTCACATTTGGATAATCGCGAAATACAACTGCGACATCTCCGAAACAGATTAACGTCGGCAACATCCAATAGTACAGAAATATTTCGTGGAAGGCTTACAACCCAAACTGCCAGGAACCTCTTGCGAGTAGCTGGACTTCGAGCTCGAAGGACCACACAATGGACCGATTCTTACAACCTTATCATTGGCCAAACGGCTCCCATGGTTCAATTAATGGCAGTTGAACTCGGTTGTTATAAGCTACGAATCGCGATTTACATTGTAGTAGGGTACTTGTGTACCTCAGGTCTGGAGAACTGTCAGAGAGGTGGACAGATTTGGCGGTGTGAGTCTTGTGGTATGGGGACGCTTTGTGGTCAATGACGTTCCCCTCTTGTTGTTGTTCAAGGCACTTAACCTTGACCTAGTAAAGGGATAATATTTTGCATCCTTTTGCCTCTTCGCGCAGAGGCACGACGCTGGTATTATATTTCAGCGCAATAATGCTAGGCCACACACAGCATTTCTAACGCAAGACTTTCTTAGAAAAGCCGGTATGAAGTCTTAGACTGACTTCCACGCAGCCCTAACGTCAATTCGATCGATCATATCTTGGACGAGCTAGGCCGCCGAGTTCGTCAGTAAGTCAATCAACCTCAGGCGTTAGGGGATCCTAATGTACTTTATTGACCCATAGAGACGTCTTCCTTAGGCAATGTTTAAAGATGTATTGATATCTACGAGGACACGTTGTGTTTCTGTCAGAGATGTTACACAATCGATATTGAAAACACAAGCGATAATTTTGATCATCATGTGAATCTTATTTTTAGGGAAGCCTTACTTCTTTTACGGTTATCAATATAACACCCTACCGCTAAGAAATGTGTATACCTCTACGAATAGCCAGATGGTGCATAAAAATCGTTGCAGTACGTCTAATATGAAAAAATTG
Source organism: Fragum fragum (assembly GCA_946902895.1). Lineage (NCBI taxonomy): Eukaryota > Metazoa > Mollusca > Bivalvia > Cardiida > Cardiidae > Fragum > Fragum fragum. The sequence goes on from OX336371.1 coordinate 36,250,793, forward strand.
GTCAGTATATATCGTTATTACGAAATCATTTTGAGTTATTGTGGAATACTCTTCAAAGTATTTCGGAATTACGGAATGTTATTTCGTAATTACGAAATAATAGCGGTATTTCGTTATTTCGAAATACTAAGATTATCTCGCAATGAACCAATGGTTTTCGTAATTAGGAAATAGTATGCCGTAATTACAAAATAACATTAGTATAACAATAGTAATAACAAAAGTAATAACAATAACGTATCATATTTTAGATAATATTCCGTTATTACGAAACAGTATTTCGTTATAACGAAATAGTATTTGGTAATTAGGAAAAGTATTACCTAATTAGGATTTACTTCTGAGAGTATTTGGTTATTACAAAAATGTTATTTCGTAGTCAAGAAATACTTTTACGAAATTAGGAAATACTTTCGAATATATTTCATTATTGCGAAATGTTATTTCTTTACCACGAAATACTTATCCGTAATTACGAAACGATTGCCATGCATAAATTTGCAATACTAGACGAAGGCATTTGTAGGTAACCCAGACATTGGGTAGTCTTTGTTTGAAACACCTTTTTGAGCACTAAGTCACTTTCGCAATGTGATTTAGATGCTCTTTAGATACTTCACCAATAAATAATTTATGCTTATTGCTGTTAAAGAAAAGAACCGGATTTTGTACCCTTAATTATAAAAACCCTCTACTTTAAGCCTATTTATCCTAACGGAAAGGATTATTTTATTAGTGTTTTATGACTGGATGATATACATCATTATATCTTATTGGAACTTCATACAATTATCTCACTGAACTCATTCTAAAGAGTATCAACAACGTAGGATTCAAATGTTATAAACTACCTTTATGCAACTATTCTTAAAGTTTTAAATTTGATTTGGTAATGTTCGCTAAACAGAGTCGGACGCTCAGACAAGATAAACTACTTCATTTCTAGTTATAGTGTGACTAAAGTATTGAGCTTATAGGTTTGCATCCGAGCTTTGGTGGTTTTTTTTGCTCACCTGTAAAAAAAAGTACTTTTTTCGTGGAAATATAGCAACATTGAAATAAAAGCAAATAAAAAAGGGGTCATTGTAAATACAACCATGCAAAAAAAAAAAAAAAAAACAACAAAAAAAAAACAACAAACAAATCGGTTTATGAATTACTTTCTGATTTAACTCTTTCCCATTTTTTCTTCTTCTTCATAATATTTTCTGAGGGGAAAAAAAGGTGAAATCCGGGGACTGTACGGGTAAAGTTTACTTACACGTTTTTAGTGAAGAAAACTAAATAAAATGACGGTACCGAAAGCAAATCCGAATTTCAGAAATCTGTTAGAAAGGAAGGAATATGTCGTGGGAAAGGAAGAAAATTCTGATCCTCTAATTATTTTCCTTTTATAAATCTTTACATATAATGGTCTGAATATGTGATAGAATTTCGGAAAAGAGTTTAATGATAAAGGGCGTAGTGTAATTGGTATAATGTATAACGATTATAGGCCTTTGAAAACCGCCTTGTTTGACCCTTAACTAAAAAATAAATTTTCTTACGATTTGTTGCGGATGTCATACATTTGTACATGTACACATACACAGATTGTTACGATATTTCCTCTAATCGAGCTAAATTTTTCCACAATACAGCTTCAAATAGTAAAAAAGGAAAAAAAAACAATCCAATTTTCCAGGGAGTTCATAAGTGCAGTTTCATCAAAATTGGTCCAGGGGTGGGGTTGACATGCATCAAAGTATGGAAAGACATACACACAGTTTTGTGGCAATTTGCTACCCTAAAATTACTTGTGACAAGTAGTTTCCCCATTCTCACATTGTTTTCTACCAATTTTGAAATTTACTTTTCAATTTCATAACCCTAAAAATAATCGAGCGACCTACGGGTAAATCCCACTTGTAACGATTTATTTACGTTAGATATATACGATTTGTCCGAGTCGTCACTGATAAATATCGTCTTTTTACGGAAATGAAGGAGGTTTTTGTGCATGACACACAGATTAAACATAGGCAAAAGAGAAGGGTCTATGTACTTTCCCACTAATCTTTGTTTATGCTGATTGGTGTATCAGAAGTCTTACAAGATCAGCTGGAAAAAAGGTCTATTGATGAATCTCTGGTCACAACCAATGACCTAAAGCATTCAGTTCGAAAGTAACTACAGTAGAAAGGATATTTCTGTCGCTAAAAAAACAAAAAACAAAAACAAAAAAACCAAAAAAAAAAAAACCCAAAAAAAAAAAAAAAAAAACCACAAACAAACAAACAAACAAACAAAAAGACAACAACAACAAAGCATAAATATCGGATATCAAAGCTCACCTCTTTTTTGACCCTTGTCATGCTTATCCCGGAATATTCCTGTATTGACTTTGGCTGAGGCAGGTATATAGACTAAGATCAGCATGCACAGACGTGCAGCCTGGTCTTAGTTTAAACTACCTACTTGATCACTTCTTGTTGATCAAATATTTGAACACTTCAAAAAATTGTGAAGAAAGGATAAATAATCAGCAGGACATAGGTTAAATGAAGGATTTAACTGCATGACCAATCGATTGTTTGACAGCGACGATCCACTATCTGACCATTTTGGAAAATGGATTACGTACTCTATCAGTGATACGCGGGGTCTAAAGCATGCCAATGTGGTTTGTCTGCACATTGTGCAGTATGTTAACAGCGGAAATGCAATTCAATGATCGGGAATTCAAGAATAAAGTCGGCTGAATATGATTAGGTACAGAAATAGACTATGACAAAGCCTGTCACTCAGGGCAAATAATTAAAGTTCTCCACTATGATTGAAAAAGACAGAAGTCAAAGCCGTAGTTGAGAGAATTTAATACATAAACATAGTATAAACCCATAACTTTAAAACTTTTCAAATTTTTAGAACAGCTGATTTGAAAGTGAAGAGATCCTTCTTATTTGCTATTTATTTGTCATTTTCCTACACACCTTATAGATTTACGCTAAAATGACGAATGTTTTAAATCAATAAAAGTGAAAGTACTCGAACTGAAAGGAAACTAACGTCTGTTTATCGTGATTACGCTTGTAAATTTATCACGATTTTGCTATTTCTGATGCTCGAGTACTTTTACTTTCAGTCAGAAAATTTCTCAATGAACTCCTGACTTGAGTGGCATTTCTTGGTTGTGTCCATGCTCCATGTTGAATAATAGAAAAATAAGTCTTTCTTCCATTACTTGGTTTGACTAGAATTTTGTCTTTTAGCACATTGCAGAGGTGTATGATGCGAGATCGAACGACACTAGAAATTGGGCAACCGCTTGATTGTAATGGAAACGAGTTCTTCCGGTGTTAAACGATTTCTTTGGAGGCCTCTCTTTCTTTGAACAAGGCTCGGTTTAAAACCGGTTCAGAATCGATTAAGCCTATATTTTAACACTGCACTATGTCATAAAAACGTTTTGTAACACTGGTATTCCGCTGCAAAAACGACTTCAAAGAAAACACACGTATTTACCTCTATTGGGGAATGGATAACAATTAGTTACTAGGATTTTGACCGATTGCGATGGCAATCAAAGAATCAATCGACCAGTCAATTATTCTTTTATCCGGAAGTTAACTTTGAACTCTCAATACGAGCTGACATTTATTGTTTTGTTTTGGTGACCTAAGCGTCTTAGCTATAGCTTAAACGCCGTTTATCGAAGTGGAACTTCCTGTCGGAGTAAGTTACCATACGCAATGACCCGTTTTTTTAATGACATTCATTTGAACGCACTATGAAAAGTAGGACAGGTTTGGGCTTGTCTGTTTGTATATCGTCAGAACATTTAACATTTGTCGTTTGCGATAGAGCTACCATGTTATAAATGTGTATTCCTTTCTGTGAAGACCTTTCTGTTGAATCGCCGGTCAATGTCACATCCCAAGGTCTGCAAGACATTAACCCCATGCACCGTTCTAGTTGAAATTACAACATTTGTTCAACAAATACTCAGTAACTTAAATGCTCTCTTGATAATTGTTTCGAATGTATAATATTCCATCCTAAATACCTAATCAGATTTAGCATTTAATCGGTTTCCGATTGAATGTAACTAACCATGATGAGTCACCAAACTGATTTGGGGGAAAACCACAATTAGATCATTTTCTTCCCGACTTTCGATACCAATGATTTAAATGTTTGATAAATCTCTTGCCGCTAAGCGAGAAGGACATTCTAGGAGTGATCTGCGTCTGTCTGTCAACCTGTTCTTTTGTTTGTCAGCCATTTCTTCTTCGATTAATATTTCCTAAATATAGGTTGTGCTATGCATAAAATATCGCCTAACTTCCACAGTTTTTGAAGTTACTTCCCGTTGACTTTTTATGGAAAAACGTTGTGTGATCCATATTTCCTTTACCCCAGAATAGACCACCATGAAATGTACAAGTTTGAGTGGGTGATCAAAGATGAAAATGATACACGGTAACATTTCTCTACCCCAAGAAGTCAATATATGTAGTTAAATCGTCTATTTCATTTGAATGAGAGTAATAACAAGTAAATGATGTAGGTCAATAGTATATTAAACGCTTTACTGATCTAATTGTTGGATCGTATCTGTCAATCAATGAATCAATCCACCAATCAAATCAATCATTTAAGCCGAAAAAGAACTTCGAAATCCGAAAATCGGCCGCTATTTTTGTGAAAGCTCTATTTCCGACGTTTAGGTCGCCAACTGACAATTTTACTTTTTTGCTGCATGTTGATTAATATAGAAGTGGAATGTATTGTTGGAGAAGACCAGAGGGCGGGGCAAGCGATCTGTTAATACAGATTTTAACACAATATATGACGTCAATTATATATTCAAAAGACAAATCTGCAGCGCGTTTCATTATGGTAGCTGAGATGATTCATATTTTACTACGGAAATCAACAAAATCAATTGATTATTCATATTGCACTATTAGTGCTTAACTAAACATTTATCTTGTCATCGAAACGCTCTCGGATTTTAACAAGATTGCATCGAAACTACCGATCGCCTACTATCTTTAAGCACTATATACTGTTTAATCCCTTACTTCATAAACTATACGGTTATGGTAGGGAAAATGCAATTATGTATAATCAAACGAAAGTTTGGTGACATCTCGTTTGACTACATTTCTACTTCTTATAATTATGATTGTTCTTACTTTTCTTTTAATTATTCTCTTTATTCGTTATTTTTCTTTTCCGAGGATTTCCAGTGAATTCTTAAAAGCTGTCCTATTGAAGCTTCGTACGATGAAAAAATGGCATTATATGGTTGTGCAAGGATGTTTCGGTTTTTAATCGGTGTCGAGAGACCAATTAGTATGACAATAAAATCGACCCAATTTACCAAACCGCCTTTAGACGAACCGGACGCATACTTGGCTTGTCACAAGCAATTTCTTATTTTCAAAATGTTTCGTCAATATAATTCTTCCTGTTCATAAAAAGTCGTAAACGCCTTTCCAAAATCGCGAAACTGATCGGAATCAATGCTGAATTCTTACTTACTGTAAATAACAACTACTACTTTTGGTAATATGTATGACTTTAATTGTACTGACATACTTGGCAGTTACTTACACAAAACATATCCAAAAAAATCGTTCAAAGAAAGTTATTATTTGTTACAATATTTGCTGATTTAAGAATGAAAACAAATAGGAAATTTTAAACTGCACCTATCTTTAGATTCGATAGATCTAGGGTCGAAGTTGGCGGATCTTGGTTGTCAATACCAAAATCAAATATATTTATTTCACTTATTTATATCAGATTTGAAATTTGAACTCTTGTATTTACGTTAAGCATTAGTGTTTGTTTGGAGGCTTAAATGTTGTAAGTACAGCTTACAAGTATACAAGCTGTAGTTACGACGTTTAGGTCTAGCCAAACCAACCGTTTTATTTACTTTATTTTTATTACATGTAAATGAAAAAAGAAAAACACGTTTACAAATGCAAAACTCGGCTCAAGTGTTCAGCGACGACCGATTACAGTGCTTACAGCACTTTGATTTTTAAAATGGTCGCCACGAAAGGAAATATTTGTTTCCCGCGTAGATCTCGACCACCATTTTGACGGAAATTCTTTTTGTTTGGTGGGAATTTCAGAATCACCCGTCAATCTAATTATATCATATTTCAAAAATAACCGAAATCAATGAAATATTGTTTGGGTTTTAATCTGGGACATTCGAGGTAAGCGGTCGCGTTTGTTGGATATGTTCAGGGTAAATAAGAATTTTCCAAGAGGTAGCCATTTTCAAAATATCCGTTGAGTCAGAATTATTAGCTAGACTTGTATCTCGGACAATATATGTAATAATTCCATAAAATGTGGTGGGTATGTAGATCATTCATTGATCGACATTTAAAATTTGTTGAGAGGGTGGAGTTCATGAATCAGTTGCCATTGATAAGATATTGTCCGAAAAATGACTTGGTTTCTATTAATGTTTGTAGTTTCTGTTCTAGCGTCAGAAAACGAGAGACCTAGCAAGTACATACCTTGGGCATAGCGAGCTGTTTAACCCGCTACTACACAATCCCACAATCAGGCGAGGTAGAAATATAGCCGTGTAAAAGAAATAAAAAAATAAAAAAAATAATAAGAAAAACAAGCGATTTCCTCTCCGACATTTGTCTCTCACCAATGGGTGGATAATCATAAACCTACGCTGGATAGCAGCTGGGGGCCAGGAAAGGGCGTTGTGGCGGTACTGGTGCGAGATATACCAGGAATCTATTGTTAGGTGCTCCAGCCGCCACGATATGACTGAAAACAAATGTTAAAAGCGGCGTTAAACCCCCATCAAACATTAAACAATCTATTCATCAAACTTTCAACGATTTTATGTTTTTGATACTCAATCTAAAATGGTTTTGGTTCTTTTCTCTTTTGCTGATTATTTTTTCTCGTGTGATTTGTCACGAATACACATAATTTATAAATCACGAATCATTTTCAGAATATAGCATTTTATTGCACCTTTTTCTTTAAAAAAATATAACATTATTGCAGAATAATTAACTCAAATGCTTTTCAAAAGATCCATAAGTATTCACCATACAAAAGTAACTTATCGCGCCCTAACTCTCTCGTCTTCCCAACCCTCTCGTCTTCTCTTTTTTATACCTCATGATGTCCCGTACCTTTTACTAAGGAACATAATGACCCCTATCATTGAGGATTGTCCGAGGAAATTAATTAAAACTGTTTGTTTGTAGCTGCATTGGGAAGAAACTTAAGTTTAATAGACAAGGTATATATTTCATGTACACAATCAAATAGAATAAAGAATATTTAAAAATCCTGTAGGCCCATGAGACCTTACATAATATCAGGCAGTACCATTCAAGCCTAAGTAATTGTATTTTTCAATGCTCAACAGATGAAGCTCTGCACAGAGAGAATGTCTATGATCTTCTCAGAATGTCGTTTTCTCTTTCTCTTTATCCCAGAAACCCCGTCTCTGTATAATGATGCTTTACTTTTGTCCCTGTAGGGTCAGCCTAAACTTCTAACGAATCACTTAAAACAAGATGAAACTCGATATTATCAACCAACTTCAATTAAATGGGTTTAATTAATTCGGGCAGTCTTTGAACTTTTTTTGATATTTCGTGAATAGACCACGAAAGCCTATAACTGTGGTGAACCTAGTGCTCGAGCAACTCTGTGAGTGTTTAACATCACGTGCACGGCGATTTAGCGTGTTAGATACCACGTATGCTTAACATGATTTTCCTGAAAATAATCAACCAAGAAATCTTGGGTGTTTTAAATGGGCTGGAACGAAAAAATATCGATAAAAAGGAGCCCAGAAATATAACGTATGAGCAGAGAGTTCTTTGGCTAATAAATATAGCCGTAAATATGATGCGACGTGCTTAACACCCAACCGAAATTTTCGTCACTTCCCAAATATTCACGAAGTGTTCTTTACATACATCGAACAGAAATCGACAGGAGTTTTGTATAAATGCAAACTTTAGACAATCGCGCATGTGGTAGGATAGGTGGCTATACTGAAAAAGAACGCTGCTTGAATACATACCATGATGAATTTTTAAAGTTGCCGGTGAAGCGGTCAAATGACGCCACTTTTCGTGTCCAACACCAATGTGGGTGACGTGATTCCCCGCATTGGTATATCTTTGATATTTTCCTAGTATCGTAAGATAAGGTAAGGTTTGCCAGTCAACACTGGAATTTACTTCAGAGGTCGCTGTAGAGTATAGGTAGTTCTTTTATAAAAGCTAGTCCGGAACGAAAACAACAGTTTTAAACACTCAATGGTGATCCAGGGGCTCAAACTTTTAGTTTTTCGTGAGTCCTGCATCTGTTATTAAGTTTTAGTCTTGATTTAGATGCCTCGGTCATTGAATTTATATTCCGGAGGACGGCAAACGGATGTCGGCTTACTTTTTTCAAATGTGGAAAAGAGACGGTGCCTCTATACTCTGGCTATAAAGGCTAAGAAATTGTCATTCTTGACATATGTAATTTGGTCTTAAACGTCAGAACAATTGATGAGGTTGAAGGGTTAAAGAGGTCATATATCAATGAATGTTGTGGGATCTGCTACAGCATCATAACATGTGTAATTTTATATATATAAGAAGGCCGAAAATCCGACGTTATCTTGTGGTTGTTCTCTGTGTATATGAAGAATAATAACTCCTATGATTTATCCCATGAATAAATAGTCCTACCGTACAATTTGTCCTAAAAAGTTTTTCGACTTTTCTTCTTTTCAACTTCTTGGAAAGATCGAAAAGTTAAAGTTTTATGTTTTATTGTGAGTCCTATCCTGTTTACTAGACCGAAAGTAGAATTTTTTGACAACTGTCAAAAGAAAAAAATCCACTTTCCACTTTTCGACCCGAAGGTTGAATGCTAGTAGCTCCTATTTTCCACTCTACTAGACTACTTTCGAGTTACTCTTAGGTCGAAAAGTGGAAGGTGGAAACAGGATTCCGTACGAAGTAAAACAGAACGTTTCAACTGGAGCCATCGTGAAATCATAGAATCGATACCTACCAATCATCCGAATTTATTGCAAATATTTATTCTAAAATTAAGTGGGAAGAAAAAGCGAATAAGGGCCATGCGCATTCTATCCGACACGTAATTTATTTTTATTATTCCTTTGCCATACAACCCCCAATTTTACGTCCCTGTGATATCATACTTAAGTAAAGGTTGTAGAAAAAGAAGAAATTGCTTGGGTTAAACAAATTCAATTGTGGTGATTTGGACATTGCAATGTCAGTTTAATTCGTTTAATCTATATTTTTTGTGAAATGTTGAATGGGAGAGGCAGTTTGTGAATCTACATTTCTTCTTTTCTGATAAGGTTTTAAGACTTAAGTTATTAACCTTTTAATGCAATTCTTTTTTAATGATTAGAACACTAAATGTCATGATCTCCTCTAAAAAATGACAGAAAAAATACCCGTCTGTTAATAAAACCAATGCCCCAAAACTAATCCTATTTATATATTGGATTATATACATATGAATAGTTAGATTTTCTAGAAAATATTCTGAGAAAACACATTGGTTTTTTTTTTTCAATTGAAGTATTTTTGAGCTGCCTTCTGGATCTTCTTTGAATTCCGTTAGATCATTCTTAAATTGTGTTGTTCGAAAGAGGATTTGAGGACTGTTACGATGTACCGCTAAAACTTAATAACAGTACAATTTGCAAGGACACTCTGTACATGAACTTTTATGGTTGCCTCCCAAGAAATTACGTTATATTATTATATATATCGTGACAATTACTGTAAATCGGGGGGAAAATAGACCATGCCTCATTCTGTTAAAGTTTTGATTATTTCCGTTTATTTATCGTCGCTACCGTAGCATATGCCCAAATGAGCGACGCTCCCAGAAGACGGTTAGTTGTTACGGGGGATAGTGCAAGGATACAGGACGAAACTGCTGAGAGCTCCGTCTGGTTCTTTAACGTGCTCGATGGATAGCATCGTCACACGGGGCTTCGGTTTAACGTCTCATCCGAAAGACAATTAGTTTTGTTAGTTGATATGGTCAGACCAGGGCTCGAACCCGTGATCTTGAGGTTTGAAGTCTAGTGCTCTACCAACTGAGCTAATCGGGCTGACAAAAAGTAAAAGTGGGCAGATATGTCAGTTATATACCGTTGATCTGGGCAGAAAGTGACACCTCCCATAATCCGAACATCAAAAATTTCTACCCAGGTTAAATTTATCTCTAATCTCTCTCTCTCTCTCTCTCTCTCTCTCTCTCTCTCTCTCTCTCTCTCTCTCTCTCTCTCTCTCTCTCTCTCTCTCTCTCTCTCTCTCTCTCTCTCTCACCCTATCCTTCTCTTTTTCTCTCTGTATGTCTCTCTTTCTATCTCAACCATTTTCTGCACTAACCAGTTTTAACGTACTAGTGATTTTATGCTTCAGAAAATATTGTAAGGAAAAAAGAAATAGCTTGTCACAAGCCATTTCTTCTTTTCCCACAATATTTTCTATCCTATAGATTGATTTATTTTCAAATTACGCCCATATTTTAACTGTCGTCTGCAACTTCCGTCAAATTGAACCGGCTAAATTTTTGAAAAATAGGAAAGGGTTTGTAACTTTTACCGCCCTGACGGAATAGTGTACAAGCGGGACAACTTTGTTTTCGATGAACGACAGTGATAACATACTTAACGTTCTTTTTCCTGTCCTGTTTTATAAACTAGTAGCATCAAAGTACTAAAAGTGCTGTTTGAGAGACAGCTTGATTATAATACTCTCTAGTTGTTTGAAGAATTTGTTCGGGTATGAATTGTTTTTCCATTGATTATATACAGCATTGTCTAAGAATTTGGTAACTTTTACTACCCGGAAAAGGGAGGGTTCTAAGATTTCATGAACCTGCTGTCTGCATAATATTAATTATGCACTATAACTGTTTTTTCTTTTAATAATTTATCTTTGTGCGAAAGTTCCAATAGTATTACTATTTCAGAAATTCTATTGCTAAATATTTTCTCACACTATTCTCCTCAAGAAAAAAAATCTCTGGAAAACTTCTGGAAAATGGAGAAATTGTTTAAAAAAAGGATTTTTTTCATTATTTTCTTTCCATTAAATAATTGATTGAATGGGGTTTAACGCAACTTTTAAAAGTATGTCAGTCATATTGCGGCGGCTGGAGCACCTAACAATAGCTTCCTGGTATTTCTTACACCAGTACTACCACTACATCCTTTCCTAGTTTCCAGCTGCTATTCTATCTTGGGTTTACGATTATCCACCCATTGGTGGGAGACAAATGTCGGAAAGGATATTTGCCGCCGCCGGGGATCGAACCCATGACATCCAATGATTTAAGATTAGGAGCCTGGCGCACTACCGATTGACGCTGCGTCCATTAAGTAAAAGATTCGAAAATTATACTATTTTCAAAAAGCTGGCTTTAACTCAAATCAATCTAAACTTTCGTCATCAGGTATCAGATCGTTAATAAGGTTGCACTTTATAATCTGATTTCACGTGTAAAGGAACTTACGTTATAAAAATTCAAGCAGAAATCTGTATTACATCCGTTTAACCATGAAAACGCGCGAGAAAGAATCAAACCGCTAATCTATTTCTAGAATATACTACACATCTTTTTTTAGAATAACATTAGAAATGCACAGTTTAGTAAACTCGATCATATGACCTTATGTTCATGGCAAATTGCTACATCGTTTTCTTTTATGTTTTTAGACTTGTTTGACTAAAAGGATTATCGGACGAACAAGCAAATGCATTCTATATAACTGGAATCGAGAAAAATATTTGATTGTTGCTCGCCTTAATTCCATTCTTTCCCCGTATCTATTTTCTGAGAGTAGTTCACAAATTGTTTGTCCTTCATCAAATTTACACAATGGTGATGCCATAGGAGAGCTATTTGCTCTCAAAAAATGTGATGATTGGGGATATTCCAACTTCAATAGCATTTAGTTAAAACGGTTTGTCGCCTATATTTCAAGTTGAAGGATGGAAAATCAACAATATAGAGAAAGGCAAGTTAAAAGGGCATGAAAGACCTGGTCCAATAGCGAATGTTAAAAGCAAAACAAATATTGACAGCAATATACAAGACCACGAAAAATAAACCTAGAATCAATGATAATAATTTCAAAAAAAGAAATAATAATAGATGGGATTCTAAATAGTTAAGGGCGAAGGCCTGGACCCCTTCCCTTAGAAGTCCGCTTTCAACGCTCCTTAACAGAAAAAGGCAATTACTGAAGAACAATTTTGATTTAACTTTTTGTATCAAGCAATATCTTTATTATCAACATTTTTTTCTACCCAAAGAGACGAAGATTGTGCGAAAGCATTGCCCATAACTCCTCTGAATTTAACCTGTCTAAAATAAAGTCGATTCGGTTATGTGTTAAGGGAGGTCAAATATCACTTATATCATTACAGTACATTTATGAGGTCCCTAAACAAAAGAAAGGAACGTACATAGGATTAGATGAACTACACCGACATCAGTTTCCAGACTGGGGAAACAAGGCAGCGCGTTTGTTTGAGTGAGATTTAACCCATCGCCAGGCGACAAATAATAGACAAGCCAATAAGAAGTTGCAGACCACATTTCAAAGTGCCTTAGAATGAAAAAAAGTAGTTGTCAAATAGATTAGAAGACATTCTAGGAACGTGAAAAATTGTATGTTACTAGCAACTGACTAATACTAACTGAGCCTGACAGGATCGACTCACAAAATAAAGGTAGACTGAACCAAAATTCTGCCGTGTCAAATCAGTGCTCCGAACGATAAACATTTAAGTCTAAGCACCTGGGTACATAGAGATAAATAACGTGTTAAATTTGTATACAAATCACCAGTAATAGAAGTTTTATGGAAGACTTGAGCTGAAAGATAGTATAGACTTGCTGATCCTGGCTATAAAACTAGAAACTTGAGTGTTTTGGAAATGTATAAAATATATTCAAACCCTTGTCGTTCCACTGAATCCTTTTAACTCATTCCCTCAGAGTCACGCTTTTGGACACCTCCCAAGAAAAAAATCAGGAAAACATTGTGTAAAATGAAGAAATTGCTTGTCACAAGCAATTTCTTAAATTTACACAATGTTTTCAATCCAGGAAGTTGAAACATCTAAAATTTCTTACACTTTAAACTGTTGTCTGCAACTCCTTTCATTTTTGACTAGTGTAAACTTTTGTCGTCTGGTAATGGGTTAATGAATTTCATACATTCATCATGAGGACATGTCTGTCTCGTTTTGTATTCTCGTAATCTAGCCACAACTTCAGCCTACCAGGAGTCCTAGTCGAGGTTTTAGGCTTCAGTGTAAAAACATTTTGTGGTCATGAACTATTTACTTCAGAAGATTAAAAGTAAGTGTAGATCAAATTGTTATTTTTATTTGATAAAAAGTGAAATATTTTATGGTTATTAAGAAAAAAATAACTTCATGAAACGATAACATCATTGCTTCACTGATGAAAAGCTGGCTTACAAGTTCAATTGAAGGAAATTTTTGGCTAGTTATCATTAAACAAAAAAGTAAAGTTGGTTAATTGGCGACCTAAACGTTGTTACTACAGCTTGAATAAGCTGTAGTTAAGAAGTTCATATCGCCAGACCAACAAGAATTCTTCACACCAATGTCGGCCAACGTTGGTGTTCAACGTGCACTTCCGGGCTGATTGGATGATTTGAGCGCGTGCGTGGCATTTCCAACCATTACGCATGTGCGCCAAGTAAAGACTCAGATCAGTCTGTGTATCCGCACAGTCTGATCAGAGTCTTTACTCTGCGCTATGTAGAAAGATACGGACCCAAAGCTTCTTTAAACAATCAGCGAATGTTCTGATTGCCCCGAATGGCTGTCCAGGGTGCTCAATGTGTGCGAGTCACGCACATGCGAAATTGTTGGAAATATCACGCATAGGCTCATTTGATTTATCGATGGATTCTTCGATTGACAACCGCACTGTTTAATTGTTTTGAAAAAAAAAAAAGAAACTAAATTCCAACCAGATTTTGTGAAAAGCCAATCCCTTTAAGAAGCAGATGAAAGGCACGAGTTTATCGTGCAATCCGATCACTGATATTAATTCACGGGATGATATATATTGGCCCGAATTGAAATACCTTGTACTTTACTAACTCACGATCGTTTAAATGGTTATAGACTTGTACTTGAGTGCAGCTGTGTAACAATATTAGTTCGTATGGCTCCCTGGGTCTTGTCAAATTACTGACGGGGAAGTAAAATCTATTTCTAGAAACAAATTGAATCCTTTTTCCTTTTCTCTCAATTTACATAAAATCATTAGTAAGAATAAGAATGGATATTTCTTAGAAGGCATATGTTACACAGTCAAATCATCTGTTTGAAAAAAACAGCAATCCGATAAGATTTTAGCTGAAAATTAGATTATTGCAGATCTTGTTCCATTGGCCACATCTACTGTTTCGCCCAGTAAATTCCATTCTAGTATTAAGCCGCGTTTTTTTTTTTATAGAATCTATAGCAATTGTCATATGTAACAATAAAATAATTAGTTGGTTGGCGAACTAAACGTCATAACTACAATCAGAATAAGCTGTAGTTACGAGTTTAAGTCGCTTAACAAATGAACATTCTAAACCAATATCAGAATTTAAAGTTTACTTTAGTCTACATGAATGATTTGATTGATCGATTGATTCTTTGATCGACAGTCACGTTTTGTCATTTATTGTCAGTTTAAAGATATACAGGTAATTAACTCATTCGTCCCATACCTGCATTGTTATCATGCGTTACAGGAGAAGTCTGCATCGACTTAAATGATATTCATCACTTTTCTGCTTATGCATCGGGGTTGGGGTAGTTTGACAAGTCGCCGCTATCGATCGATAACCCGTCTGACCAGACAAATCAAGCATTTTTATTGGTTTTTGGGACTTTAACGCCGCAACTACTGTTTTAAAGATAAGTAAACTACGAAAGACCGGTGGTAACATCAAGAATTCACAGTTCACACTTCATACATAGTAACTCTGAAGTGTGAAGTCGGAAGTTTGAAGTTGGAAGTGAGAAGTTTGAAGTATGAAGTCGGAAGTTTGAAGTGTGACGTTGGAAGTATGAAGTAGGAAGTTTGAAGTGTGAAGTTGGAAGTATGAAGTTTGAAATAGGAAGTGTGAAGTTGGAAGTATGAAGTCGGAAGTTTGAAGTTGGAAGTTGGAAGTGTGAAATATGAAGTCGGAAGTTTGAAGTTGGAAGTATGAAGTGTGAAGTTGGAAGTATGAAGTCGGAAGTGTGAAGTTGGAAGTATGAAGTTGGAAGTATGAAGTCGGAAGTTTGAAGTGTGAAGTTGGAAGTATGAAGTTGGAAGTATGATGTGTGAAGTTGGAAGTATGAAGTGTAAAGTTGGAAGTATGATGTCGGAAGTTTGAAGTGTGAAGTTGGAAGTATAAAGTGTGAAGTTGGAAGTATGAAGTCGGAAGTTTGAAGTGTGAACTTGGAAGTATGAAGTCGGAAGTTGGACCTTCCAACTTCACACTTCACACTTCCAACTTAACACTTCACACTTCTAACTTCCAACTTCACACTTCATACTTCCAAGTTCTCACTTCAAACTTCCAATTTCACACTTCATACTTCCCACTTCCCACTTCACACTTCAAACTTCCAACTTCACACTTCAAACTTCCAACTTCACACTTCATACTTCCAACATCACACTTCATACTTCCAACTTCCGACTTCACACTTCATACTTCAAACTTCAAACTTCACACTTCAAACTTCACACTTCACACTTCATACCTTCAACTTCACACTTCATACTTTCAATTTCCGACTTCACACTTCCTACATCCAACTTCACACTTCAAACTTCCAACCTACACTTCAAAATTCATACTTCAAACTTCACACTTCATACTTCCAACTTCCGACTTTACACTTCATACTTCCAACTTCCAACTTCACACTTCAAACTTCACACTTCAAACTTCCAACTTCACACTTCACACTTCCAACTTCACACTTCAAACTTCCAACTTCACACTTCATTCTTCCAACTTCACACTTCAAACTTCATTTTTAATTTGGTTTGATTATGTACTGTGAATTTAAGAAGTCACCACGGGTCTCATAATTCACATTTCACACTTCCCACTTCAGACTTAATATGTATGAAGTTTGAAGTGTGAACTGTGAATTCATGATGTCACCACCGGTCTTTCGTAGTAAACCCTTGTCATGCTGTGTAAATTACGTTACTGAATTGATGTAAAATCAAAGGGCTGAAAGAAATGTTAGGACTTGTTGTTAAAAAATAAATATTTTTTTTAGACATCAATTTCATAAACAACTCTGACAGAAAAGGTACAAGCAGGAGGTATAGACCAAGATCAGACTGCACTTATGTGCAGGCTGATCTTGGTCTACACCTCCTGCCGAAACCTCCTGCCGAAACCTGAATATTCCGGCTTAAGCATGACAAGGGTTAATACATTAAGGTTGCTAACAACTGATTTGATTTTAGTTCCCTAGACATATAGTTCGCTAAATAACGTCTTGTGGTATCTCAGTGTAACTACTTTGTCTCAGTTAATTGGCGTGGCGAGAGATCTGTTAATTGACAGATCGTTTGTTGCGCCCCTGAACTTCGACTTGGCAATTCGATAGAGATAATAAACGTAATTACACATGTATTTTATATAAAAAAAAAAACACACACACACACACACACACACACAAATCGTTAGGGACAGAAAATGAAAGGTAACTACTGTTGGTTGGTAACCTTGACGGTCGTTACTGCAGATAAACCCATTCCCACTAAATCCCTTCTTTTTACGCCCTTCAAGAAAAAAGCTTTGGAAAACATTGTGGAAAATGAAGAAATTGCTTGTATCAAGCAATTTCTTCACTATCCACAATGTTTTCTATCCAAAAAGGTGAACAAAATTAAAATTCCATCAACTTGAAATTGTCGTCTGCATCTTCTTTCAATTTGGACCAGTCTAAAATTTTGTCAAGTGGGAATGGGTTAAATAGGCTGTAGTTACGGCGTTGAAGGTGCCAAACATAGAACATTGTTTAGCATAAATGTAAGAATTCAATGTTCTCTTCCGGTATAAATGAACAATTCCAATGGCCAATCTATTTTGAATTGACAGCCTCGATTGGTCATATCCTCGCCAATAATTATTTGTTTCTTTAACCCATTCCCACATAGGGACGCCTTTAAACGCCCCTCTATATAAAGGCTATAGAAAACATTGTTGATAATGAAGAAATTGCTTGTTACAAGCAATTTCTTCATTATCCACAATGTTTTCTACCCCAAAAGATAAAGATCATTAGAATTTCACGAAACTTAAAATTTTCGTCTTCAACTCCTTTCAATTTGGACCAGTCTAAAATTTTGTTATGTGGTAATGGGTTAAGAAAGTTCTATCACGATACAAACACTTGGATGCTAATCACTTACTCGAATTAAACAGGTCTAAAGGTTAAACCAAGAGGAAGTAAAGTTTAGATTTTAGAGTGCCTACTGGTTAGCCTGCTGATAAGTTCGTAAATCACCGGCAGTGCAGTTTCATGATAAGAATCCAAAGGTTTTTTATGTGTGTATTACATTTATCTTTGAATCACCACGCCACACTCATATAAATATAAAAGTTTATAATTTTTTCCTGAAAAATATTAATATCTACTGAATCTAGAATCCAAAATGGAACAGAAATTCGGTGAACTACAAAACTATGCTATATCTTATTTATATATCAAGATGGAACAACGGACACGTCGTCTGAACACTGTTTGAAGTGTGTTTGTTTGTTTTATTCAGAACATTAATTTCATAAACGGCTCCTTAACCTATTCCCTCAAAATCCCGCTCTTTTACGTCCCGCAAGAAAAAAGCTTTTGATTCAAGCAATTTCTTCATTATTCACGATGTTTTCTATCTAATAAGTTATAGATTATGAAAATTTCATCCTCTTAAAATTGTCGACTGCAACCTCCTTCAATTTATACCAACCCTTAAGTGTGAAGTGTGAGAATGGGTTAACCCAATCAGGCCTTTGCTTCATTTTCTACGTGACAATGGACAATGTGAAATGGTCTTTTGCATGGAGCAATCTTAGCCCTAGTCAAAATCCTGCAAAAACATTGAATTAATATCAAAGGAAAACATAAGAATCACTATAAGAGAACGTAATTGAATTTCGATATCATTTCTAACTACCACATATCTTCAAAGCAGGATTACTTTTCAAGCGATCGAATGCATTTGAAATGTGTTTTTTTTTCGAGGGACTACATCCGACTGGAAATAAAATCTTTTTCAAGGGATCGTAAGCAATTAAAGATGGATACATTTGCGAGAGATCGCTCGATTAAAAGTACATATCTTAAACGATTTCGCGCTTTGCATTCCAAGTATCTATTTTTTAATCGAATGTTACAAAATAATACATTTAATACTTAATTTAAAATCCTTCGTATAATGCTTACTTTAACGAATGGTTTTAACAATATGTTTTAATTCATATCCTAGTCGAAATGCTTATGATAATTGACCTTAACGCAAAACGAAGAAACTGAATGAAATGCCAGCTTTTTTTGGCTGACGAGAAAGAATACTTTCAGCTACATTATTGAAGGTAAACCTTCAGTATTGAAGGAAAAGTGCCGAATGGCAATAATATCATTCCTCGCATTCCCTTTCATCCTGTTAGGGAAAAAATATTCCAAACTTTCATTTTGTCGATTCGCAATTTTCTGAAAAGAGATGTTTAAACCAAAGGCCCTCGAAAATGTATCTTCATACGTTGTTTATTACTAAAAGTGTTCAAACAGTGATCAAATTCTGTATTACCTAGTACCAGCCCATGACAGCCTACGATTGTGTTAGAAAAAAGGTATATAGTAAACAGACAACAGCAACAAAAAACTTCTGTAAAGTAGGTCAAAAGGTCAAGGTAGAGGTCATCTTGTAAAAGCCTTTGACCTTATAAAAGTTGAAAGCCTGATGATTCTTAGCTAAATAAATAGAGGAATTATTTTAAGAAGGTCAAGGACAAATTTCACCACACGAGAATACAAAATACAAACCTATGGCGCGATAGAGACAATGTTGGATCCAGGATTTCTGTACAGCAGGTTCAAACTTACCAATAGGGTTCGCTTTCATATTACAGTAAATCTTGTATTAATGATCATTCATGGGGCGACCAAAATATCGTCGCTTTACCCTCTCCGGTACAAACCCGAGATTTTAAGTCGATGTGATTTTATACTCGGGGAAAACATTGTGAAAAAAGAAGAAATTGCTTGTTACAAGCAATTTCTTCTTTTTCCACAATATTTTCTACCACATAGGATGTTTTCTTATTAAATTGTATCAAGATGTCACTGTTGTCTGCAACCTCTGTCAATTTGAACCAGTCTATAATATAAGAAAACTGGAAATGGTTAAGAGAAAAGTCGGTTAATACACTTTTATTGCCAAGATAGACAGGATCGATTTGATTGCATCGGCATATTATTACAGAATTCTCTCTTAATCCTATGCTGGGGGGACTCATTAGAATCGTCTGAATTAGGCGATTATAACGATTCCAACATTATAGGATTTAGTTGTGATTTGAAGCACTTTTTAAGAGATTCTGCTTTTATTATAAAAGGGATTTCGATTACGTTTGCTTAAAGGACGTGTTAGCTTTATAGAAGTTGTCGCTCGAACAACTTATTATCGAATTTATACTGAATTTCCCCACGAGTATGTAATAATTAGGCTACAGAAGGGGTGGGTGCGTTCAAAAGATGTCCCGAACCCCCTCTAAATCCACCTCTAGGAGAAATGTATGGTCTATAACCATGGAATGAATAAGTCATATCAAAATAGAAGCAACAATTTAAAATATGTCAAAGGTCAATGTCATATAGCAAAAACTCATAACTTTCTGAAAGCTAGCAAATAGGGATTATGTTTATAAACCTCTACGATCAAGAGATACTTTTGATTTTCTGCAGTAACCTTGAAATTTGGGATAGGAGTCTGAATCTTGCTCCCATCAACATGTGTAAGTGAGTGAAATATAACGGGAACCGTACCCATATGTTTCAGAGATAAAACAAAATGTCAAAGTTTTTGTACAACAAAGACTAAGAAAACGGCGACAAGGCTATAGCACTATTCCGGGTTTTCTCTGAAAACTACCGAGCCGAACAGCTTAAGTGAAAGGTCAGAACCAAGGTCAAAGGTCAATGTAATTGATTCCAAGTGAAAGTAAACCACCACAAATGAGTATATCTATCCGAGGTGTTGACTTTGTCCTGTCTTAAAAAAACATTTTACTTTAATCTAATAATGGTTCTTTCTGCTTGTAACTTTAGTATTCTACTTCATTAACTAATGCGATGTTTGTTTGATTAACCCATTACCACACAATGGCGCTTTAAGACGTCCACCAAGAAAGCGAATTGAAACAAAAACATTGTGAAATATGAAGAAATTGCTTGAATCAAGCAATTTCTTCATTTTCCACAATGTTTTCAACCCAGATATCTACAATTTCACAAATTTCAGATTATCGTCTACAACTTCTATCCCTTTGGAATAATATATACTTTAGCCGTCCGGTAACGGGTTAAGTGGAATTTGAACAATATTTCAGTTATATTACATAGAAGCTCATTACCAGTACCAGGCGTATGCTCTGGGTGCCCTGCCAATAGACACGTGACCAGCGATGCGGCGGGACTGGAATCCGCAACCTTCGACTTCTCTCAAATCTGGAATCAGCCGCTACGCTCCACCCAGGACGTGAGGCACAACCATTATCAAGACAAAACTATTCTATATACGTTTAACCCGTTCCTGTAGTAAACTGGGATTTTACGTCGCTTTGATTTTCTACCTTATAAGATGGTTTAATTTCAAATTGCACCAAATTTTCATTGTCATCTACAACCTCTTTCAGTTTGGACCAGTCTAAAATTTCAAAAAACAGGAAAGGGTTAAAGGATATTCGACTATAACGTGCCATGAGGATAATTTACCTTAAATTCAAAACCCGGTTATTCCACATTACTTAAAAGAGTCGTCCCAGTTATTAAATGAGATTCTTATGATGGCACATGTACAATTATTTTCTGCAAGTTTAAAGCGAATCCGACGAAAACTGCAGACTTTATCGTGTTAACCAGGATATCTCTATTTAACTTTCTCTTTAGAAGACGGAATCGACAAACTTTCAAAACGACCATTTCTTGTGGTATTATAATAAGACTGTAGTTACGACATTTTCGACATTTTCCTCGCCCACCGACGATATGGTAACGGATCTCATGTACTTTTCTTCTTTTGTTTGAAACTCTATAACCCCTCGTTTTATGAATAACAAATTAGTATTGTACTTTAACGTTACAAGAAAATGTAGGCCATTCTATTGTCTTGGTATCTAGAATTTCTTGTAAAAAACAATAAAACAGGTTTTAAATATCTTAATGTTATTGAACTAGTATAAAACTTTGTACTTTACAGAATTTCTTTTTTTAACCCATTCCCACACAATGAAGCTTTTTGACGCCCCTAAGAAAATCTCTTTGGAGAACATTTCTAAAATGATAAAATTGCTTGCAACAAGCAACTGCATCATTTAAACAATCTTTTTTACCAGGGAAATTGAAAAAAATATAAAATTTCATAACTTTTTAATTGTCGTCTGCAACTCATTTCAATTTTGACCAGTCTAAAACATTGCCGTCTTATAACGGGTTACTCAACCCTCTTGTAGAATTAATATTTTGATCTTAAGGAGTGCACTGTTTGTGTCAGTTTCTCCAATGTAGCACAAGATTTTCTTAAATCGTCGACAAACATAAAAAAACCCCAAAAAACTGAAAAACATTTTAGGTAAGAAATGTCAGAGCTTTTGTCTTTCAAACTTAAAATCTGTTACAAGTCTGTACACCCGAAGGCTGGGGAAATCATTGTGGAAATTAAAAGCAATTTCCTCATTATCGCCAATGCTTTCTATACAGAAACTAAGAATTTCTAGAATTTCACAAGTTTGTAATTGCCGTCGGCAACTTCTTTCAATTCGTACCACCCTAAAAAATTGTCTCCTAGTGATGTGATGATAATTTAATTTTCAACTCCTTTCAATTTGGACCAGTCTAAAATTTTGTTATGTGGTAATGGGTTAAGAAAGTTCTATCACGATACAAACACTTGGATGCTAATCACTTACTCGAATTAAACAGGTCTAAAGGTTAAACCAAGAGGAAGTAAAGTTTAGATTTTAGAGTGCCTACTGGTTAGCCTGCTGATAAGTTCGTAAATCACCGGCAGTGCAGTTTCATGATAAGAATCCAAAGGTTTTTTATGTGTGTATTACATTTATCTTTGAATCACCACGCCACACTCATATAAATATAAAAGTTTATAATTTTTTCCTGAAAAATATTAATATCTACTGAATCTAGAATCCAAAATGGAACAGAAATTCGGTGAACTACAAAACTATGCTATATCTTATTTATATATCAAGATGGAACAACGGACACGTCGTCTGAACACTGTTTGAAGTGTGTTTGTTTGTTTTATTCAGAACATTAATTTCATAAACGGCTCCTTAACCTATTCCCTCAAAATCCCGCTCTTTTACGTCCCGCAAGAAAAAAGCTTTTGATTCAAGCAATTTCTTCATTATTCACGATGTTTTCTATCTAATAAGTTATAGATTATGAAAATTTCATCCTCTTAAAATTGTCGACTGCAACCTCCTTCAATTTATACCAACCCTTAAGTGTGAAGTGTGAGAATGGGTTAACCCAATCAGGCCTTTGCTTCATTTTCTACGTGACAATGGACAATGTGAAATGGTCTTTTGCATGGAGCAATCTTAGCCCTAGTCAAAATCCTGCAAAAACATTGAATTAATATCAAAGGAAAACATAAGAATCACTATAAGAGAACGTAATTGAATTTCGATTTCATTTCTAACTACCACATATCTTCAAAGCAGGATTACTTTTCAAGCGATCGAATGCATTTGAAATGTGTTTTTTTTTCGAGGGACTACATCCGACTGGAAATAAAATCTTTTTCAAGGGATCGTAAGCAATTAAAGATGGATACATTTGCGAGAGATCGCTCGATTAAAAGTACATATCTTAAACGATTTCGCGCTTTGCATTCCAAGTATCTATTTTTTAATCGAATGTTACAAAATAATACATTTAATACTTAATTTAAAATCCTTCGTATAATGCTTACTTTAACGAATGGTTTTAACAATATGTTTTAATTCATATCCTAGTCGAAATGCTTATGATAATTGACCTTAACGCAAAACGAAGAAACTGAATGAAATGCCAGCTTTTTTTGGCTGACGAGAAAGAATACTTTCAGCTACATTATTGAAGGTAAACCTTCAGTATTGAAGGAAAAGTGCCGAATGGCAATAATATCATTCCTCGCATTCCCTTTCATCCTGTTAGGGAAAAAATATTCCAAACTTTCATTTTGTCGATTCGCAATTTTCTGAAAAGAGATGTTTAAACCAAAGGCCCTCGAAAATGTATCTTCATACGTTGTTTATTACTAAAAGTGTTCAAACAGTGATCAAATTCTGTATTACCTAGTACCAGCCCATGACAGCCTACGATTGTGTTAGAAAAAAGGTATATAGTAAACAGACAACAGCAACAAAAAACTTCTGTAAAGTAGGTCAAAAGGTCAAGGTAGAGGTCATCTTGTAAAAGCCTTTGACCTTATAAAAGTTGAAAGCCTGATGATTCTTAGCTAAATAAATAGAGGAATTATTTTAAGAAGGTCAAGGACAAATTTCACCACACGAGAATACAAAATACAAACCTATGGCGCGATAGAGACAATGTTGGATCCAGGATTTCTGTACAGCAGGTTCAAACTTACCAATAGGGTTCGCTTTCATATTACAGTAAATCTTGTATTAATGATCATTCATGGGGCGACCAAAATATCGTCGCTTTACCCTCTCCGGTACAAACCCGAGATTTTAAGTCGATGTGATTTTATACTCGGGGAAAACATTGTGAAAAAAGAAGAAATTGCTTGTTACAAGCAATTTCTTCTTTTTCCACAATATTTTCTACCACATAGGATGTTTTCTTATTAAATTGTATCAAGATGTCACTGTTGTCTGCAACCTCTGTCAATTTGAACCAGTCTATAATATAAGAAAACTGGAAATGGTTAAGAGAAAAGTCGGTTAATACACTTTTATTGCCAAGATAGACAGGATCGATTTGATTGCATCGGCATATTATTACAGAATTCTCTCTTAATCCTATGCTGGGGGGACTCATTAGAATCGTCTGAATTAGGCGATTATAACGATTCCAACATTATAGGATTTAGTTGTGATTTGAAGCACTTTTTAAGAGATTCTGCTTTTATTATAAAAGGGATTTCGATTACGGTTGCTTAAAGGACGTGTTAGCTTTATAGAAGTTGTCGCTCGAACAACTTATTATCGAATTTATACTGAATTTCCCCACGAGTATGTAATAATTAGGCTACAGAAGGGGTGGGTGCGTTCAAAAGATGTCCCGAACCCCCTCTAAATCCACCTCTAGGAGAAATGTATGGTCTATAACCATGGAATGAATAAGTCATATCAAAATAGAAGCAACAATTTAAAATATGTCAAAGGTCAATGTCATATAGCAAAAACTCATAACTTTCTGAAAGCTAGCAAATAGGGATTATGTTTATAAACCTCTACGATCAAGAGATACTTTTGATTTTCTGCAGTAACCTTGAAATTTGGGATAGGAGTCTGAATCTTGCTCCCATCAACATGTGTAAGTGAGTGAAATATAACGGGAACCGTACCCATATGTTTCAGAGATAAAACAAAATGTCAAAGTTTTTGTACAACAAAGACTAAGAAAACGGCGACAAGGCTATAGCACTATTCCGGGTTTTCTCTGAAAACTACCGAGCCGAACAGCTTAAGTGAAAGGTCAGAACCAAGGTCAAAGGTCAATGTAATTGATTCCAAGTGAAAGTAAACCACCACAAATGAGTATATCTATCCGAGGTGTTGACTTTGTCCTGTCTTAAAAAAACATTTTACTTTAATCTAATAATGGTTCTTTCTGCTTGTAACTTTAGTATTCTACTTCATTAACTAATGCGATGTTTGTTTGATTAACCCATTACCACACAATGGCGCTTTAAGACGTCCACCAAGAAAGCGAATTGAAAAAAAAAACATTGTGAAATATGAAGAAATTGCTTGAATCAAGCAATTTCTTCATTTTCCACAATGTTTTCAACCCAGATATCTACAATTTCACAAATTTCAGATTATCGTCTACAACTTCTATCCCTTTGGAATAATATATACTTTAGCCGTCCGGTAACGGGTTAAGTGGAATTTGAACAATATTTCAGTTATATTACATAGAAGCTCATTACCAGTACCAGGCGTATGCTCTGGGTGCCCTGCCAATAGACACGTGACCAGCGATGCGGCGGGACTGGAATCCGCAACCTTCGACTTCTCTCAAATCTGGAATCAGCCGCTACGCTCCACCCAGGACGTGAGGCACAACCATTATCAAGACAAAACTATTCTATATACGTTTAACCCGTTCCTGTAGTAAACTGGGATTTTACGTCGCTTTGATTTTCTACCTTATAAGATGGTTTAATTTCAAATTGCACCAAATTTTCATTGTCATCTACAACCTCTTTCAGTTTGGACCAGTCTAAAATTTCAAAAAACAGGAAAGGGTTAAAGGATATTCGACTATAACGTGCCATGAGGATAATTTACCTTAAATTCAAAACCCGGTTATTCCACATTACTTAAAAGAGTCGTCCCAGTTATTAAATGAGATTCTTATGATGGCACATGTACAATTATTTTCTGCAAGTTTAAAGCGAATCCGACGAAAACTGCAGACTTTATCGTGTTAACCAGGATATCTCTATTTAACTTTCTCTTTAGAAGACGGAATCGACAAACTTTCAAAACGACCATTTCTTGTGGTATTATAATAAGACTGTAGTTACGACATTTTCGACATTTTCCTCGCCCACCGACGATATGGTAACGGATCTCATGTACTTTTCTTCTTTTGTTTGAAACTCTATAACCCCTCGTTTTATGAATAACAAATTAGTATTGTACTTTAACGTTACAAGAAAATGTAGGCCATTCTATTGTCTTGGTATCTAGAATTTCTTGTAAAAAACAATAAAACAGGTTTTAAATATCTTAATGTTATTGAACTAGTATAAAACTTTGTACTTTACAGAATTTCTTTTTTTAACCCATTCCCACACAATGAAGCTTTTTGACGCCCCTAAGAAAATCTCTTTGGAGAACATTTCTAAAATGATAAAATTGCTTGCAACAAGCAATTGCATCATTTAAACAATCTTTTTTACCAGGGAAATTGAAAAAAATATAAAATTTCATAACTTTTTAATTGTCGTCTGCAACTCATTTCAATTTTGACCAGTCTAAAACATTGCCGTCTTATAACGGGTTACTCAACCCTCTTGTAGAATTAATATTTTGATCTTAAGGAGTGCACTGTTTGTGTCAGTTTCTCCAATGTAGCACAAGATTTTCTTAAATCGTCGACAAACATAAAAAAACCCCAAAAAACTGAAAAACATTTTAGGTAAGAAATGTCAGAGCTTTTGTCTTTCAAACTTAAAATCTGTTACAAGTCTGTACACCCGAAGGCTGGGGAAATCATTGTGGAAATTAAAAGCAATTTCCTCATTATCGCCAATGCTTTCTATACAGAAACTAAGAATTTCTAGAATTTCACAAGTTTGTAATTGCCGTCGGCAACTTCTTTCAATTCGTACCACCCTAAAAAATTGTCTCCTAGTGATGTGATGATAATTTAATTTTTAGTTTCGTCTATCAAAAACGGGCGTTCTGATTGGTCAAAAAAAAAAAAAAAAAAAAATCATAACTCCAATGAACAAAATTTTTAGCACGCACCGTTTTTGTATGCTTCCGCACAAAATAGTCCAATACAAATGGGTATCAAAATTTGTAAAGCTTTTGTTTTTTTTCGCTCGATACCATTAAATTATGAAAAATGAAGAGAATAATTTTTGTTTTCATGAAGGTATGAACCGAAAAAACCTAATCACACAATGTATGAATCCGCTTCCCGGATTCATACAATGTGTTTAGGTTTTTCGGTTCATACCTCGATGAAAACAAAAAATATTCTCTTCATCTCTTAAATGAATACCTCCTGATTTACTTGAGCTTTTTACGAAGCGATAGGTCAGCGCGAAACACGTGTAACTGCCTAAAAACATATAGGTAGTTACACGTGTTTCGCGTTGATCCATCGGATTGATACTCAATCAATTATCACACTACTATATAGACTGGAGTTCCTACTTCGATGACCATTGCTTAATCTACTTAATCTTTGCACAAATATTTTTTGGTGTTAAATAATTTCGTGCAGGAATGCCATTCCTCTCTTCCCGGCGATAGCACACCGGCTCCCGACTGTTTGATCGTAATTGGTCGTGTTGATTGGATCAGAATGTGAACCAAATATATCAAATATGTCTATATGCATGTCCATTTCTGAAGCATTCCACTTCCCGTGTAATTTTAACAAATCTAAACATAGTGATTGTGACTTTGAAACCATTTGCACTATTTCGATAAATTCATTTGCATATCGTCGGTATTCGATCAAAACTTGGTAACTACGGCATATTTCCAGCGGTTGTTACGAGGTTTTGTTCGAACACCGCCTATATACCGTCGAGAGTCGAAATATTGCACGCGCTGGTTGATTCAGAAAAATGAAAATTTAATAATTCGCATTTGATATAAGCGAATAAGTTTGTTTTAAAAAATATGGTCCCTCCAGATTCCCGTAGATAGTTTTTATGAAGACGTGGTGCGTTTGGCCTTCGATAGATACGCTGAGGTTTCACAGTGTGATGCTTGATACCCCGTTGTCTATAAAGCGATAAATCAGTCTAAAATTGACATTTGTTATTCATAGAGAAATAATCACCCAGAAAATATCGTCTTTTTACAGAGATAACTCAGCGGCAGGTTTTTTTTAATGCTTTTCTTTACCTGTTTGAATCCGTGCGAATTTAATATCTTGCTGCACCGAGTATCCTTTGATACGACCCTTTTATCTCAATCTAGTTTCGTTTTGACGGTATAGTAAGCTTGTAAAGAATGCGCGATATTTTGTCGTTCTAACACGATACCTGTAGTTGTTTAACCCTTTACGAGACAGCACAATTTTAGACTGGTCCAAACTGAAAGGAGTTGCAGGCGACAATTTAAAGTTTATGAATTTACAGATTTTTTCAACTTTCTGTGTAGAAAACATTGTGTAAAATGAAGAAATTGCTTGTGGCAAGCAATTTCTTCATTTTACACAATGTTTTCAAAATTGTTTTTCTTGAGAGGCGTCTCAAAGCGGTATTTTGCGAATGGGTTAAAATTGCATAATGCGTCTAATATTGAGTGGGCTGCGGCCTTTGCAAAGTGGGAGCGCGTCGGTCTCTCAATCATAAGATCCAGGGTTCGATCCACGGTCACGGTAAATATCCTCTCCGAAACTTGTCTCGCACAAATGGATAATCGTAAACCTAAGTGGGGTGAGCAGCTGGAGGCTTAGAAAGGGTGTAGTGGTGGTACTGGTGTAAAAAATCTAGGAATTAAGCCGCCGCGACATGACAGAAATAATGTTAAAAGTGGCGTTAAACCCCGTCCAAACAAAAACAAAACAAAATATTTAATGATATGTCATGCTCTCTCTGGCTTTATTTACTTTAACCCACGATAAAACAACAACATTTTAGATAGGCCCGGATTCAAAGTCGTTGCAGACGACATTTCAAATTAACGAAGATTCAAAATGTATTTGTCTACCTGGCTAGAAATCGTTATGTGAAATGAAGAATTTGCTTGTTACAAGTAATTTCTTAAGTTGTTTTTCTGGAAAGCAGGTGAAAAGGGAGGTTCGTAGGAATGGGTTGAATAAGTGTTTTTATTAATGACGTCCATGTCGTTCTTGTTATATTACCACTATTTACGGACTTTCGAAAAGTATGTCCATGTTGTTTGTATTCTAATCGAAACAATAAGCTAGATTGTCTATTTGCAATGGGACACATTCTGGCACGTTCCGAAATGTAACAAGCGTGTATGGAAAGCCTCCCCTCTCAATTCATTTTAATCCATTCCCACACGGTGACGCTTTTTGACGCCCCTAAATTTTTAAAACCTGAAAAATGTTTGTTCTGTATCTCTATCGTAGCATGATCTCCCTATACATTGGTATATTGTGTAGCCCATCATATGATGTCATGTTTCGACGTTTCCCCTTACGTCATGAATGAATCTCATGTGCATGTTTTATCGGATACCTGAACATATTCCGAAGGAAACTCGATGGTTGTGTGGTTTATGCCCAAACTCTTGACAAACTCTTGACAATTGCTCAGCGACAAAATTATGTCGAAATCATTTACAGAATACATCATCCTTCAGCATTATGGCATGTGCGAAATTCTAACCCCCCTCTCGATAGCTTATGAGCCGTTGTACTTGGTGTTCACCTTACCGAGCTATTTATTACGTTATTTATGGGTTATCGTGACTTGAGATCAGATAATATATCAACATGAAGAAATATAGATCTGGCAGATAGTTTAATAATTCTATTATCTGGGGTGAAATATGTGAACTGGTGCAACACAGATCCAAGTACTGAAAGTACTGAACAGCCAAACGTTTTTAAACTTATTGAAAATATGATTTTAATAAAAAGGAATCAAGCTATTTGACCATCAAAATATTCTTCTTTATTCGGCCCACTAGCTTATTCAAGCTGTATTTACGATGTTTAGGCCGCCAACCAACCATTTTACCTTTTTGTTACATATTAAAGACCAAAATTCTGCAAAAAAAAAAACACCACCAAAACAACAAACAATTTATCTCGGTACAGGTTTTAGTTTCAACGGAAAATGTAATTTGGATAACGGATTTCTGTTAATAAAGTGTAAAAACTTACCTTTAAAACCCCCAGACACCTTTTCAACACTTCGATGCTTTTGTTGGATCAATCTTGAATTTTTCGAGTGACATTTTTGGTTCCTAGAAGGATAGAGTAGAAAAGCGGATACATCTGAAGTTCTGCAAACGAATCTGAAAGGTGCCAATAAATACAATATATCTCTCAATATTGCAGGATTATACAATTTTGGTGTAATGTAAAGTATTAAGATAATATTATCTTAAGCAGGTTGTATGATTTAGTAATGTTTGGCCTTAAACCATTACCAGACGACAAAATTTTAGACTGGTCCAAATTGAAAGGAATTGCAGACGACAATTTAGAGTTTATGAAGTTTTATATTTTTTCAATTTTCTGGGTAGAAAACATTGTGTAAAATGAAGAAATTGCTTGTTACAATTCATCGATATTTGTGTAAAAAGAAGAAATTGCTTGTTACAATTTATCGATATTTTCAAACAAGGTGTTATAGACTGTTTTGTAATAGAATGGTTTGGCTTGAAACTCTCGGAGAATATAAGTATTTTAAGCCAAGTTTAAAGTATGAATGGTGTCGCATGATACCTGACGGAGATGAGATTATCTGCTCAGAATGGTCAGAATAGAATTAAATGAAGTAGAATATGTGTGCCTTTTCATTTGTGTATGTCGTCTTTATAAATAGATTAGAATTAATTATTTAAATAGGGATCTATATTTAAGTTACGTCAACTTCATCAGTCAAATTTAAAGAAAGTTTTGTGTATTTTATGCAAATTTCTTAATAAAAATTTTTTTTCTTCCTAGAGGTAAGGAAGAACAACAAAACAACTTACCAAAAAAATGACATATCTTCACATGAAGTCATTCTCTGATTGATATTCATCGTAAATGATAAGTATATATATTGTAACGCTATGCTGATCCAAGTATTTGTTTATTATTTGTATTGTATATGTTATGGTGGTGTACCTTGTGTAGAAGTCATTATGTAATAAACTTTTGTTCTGTTCTGTTTAGTTTGATATCCAAATCGAACATCCTATCGGAGCTTAGTGGATTTTGCCAGCTCATGGTCAATTATAAATAGATACATTAGCAAGATATTATTAATGACTTATTAAGCCATTCCCACACAATCCCACTTTTTGCGCATCTCAAGATCCAAACGTTGGAAAAATTTGTAACAAGCAATTTCTTCATTATCCACAATTTTTCAGCCAAACTCCACCTAACGCATTACCAGACGATAAAAGATAAAACTGGTCAAAATGGAGATAACAATTTCAAGTTGATGAAATCTAATTTCTTTTTTTTACTTTCATTCTTTTTTTTGGTTATTTGAGTTTGAAAACATAGTGCATAACGAGGAAATTGATTACAACAAGCTATTTCCTCTCTGCCCTCAATCTTTTCCAAATTTTTTTCTTTCTTTAGGGCAACGAAAAGTGTTATTGTGCGAGATTTTTCTAAATGCCGGTATGTGAAATTGCTTCCCTTTTTTTCAAAATTTTATACCTGTCATAATTCAAATGTTTTGCTGACGAAAATCTAAAGTGGATTTGATTTGAAAGGATAGTAGGATTAAAAAGGCTGTGGAAAAAAAGATAAATGAAATTGCTTGTTACAAGCAATTTCTTCTTTTCTCACAATATTTTCTCAAGTATAAAATCACTGGGACATAAAAACAAGGGATTGTACGGGAAAGGGTTAGAAAAGAACAAAAATGTGCATTGCCTGCTTCATCAGTTTTATGAAAATTAAATAAATATGAATCACATAAATTATAGGAAAAGTTATAACTTTCTTTTTTTTAATGAATTGGTGGACTGGTATGTTATTCACATATAAAGCTCTTATGTATCTTTCTGGTCTACCCATAAGAAAGAAAGAAAGAAGCCTTGTAAGTTGATTAATGAAAGTATTTGTGAACGGCTTTTGTTTTGTTAAAGAACTTAAGCTATTTGTTTTTAAAAAAAAACATTGATGAATGAACCAAAAAAACAAAACAAAACAAAACAAAACAACAACAACAAAAAACGTAACCACACTGTATGAGTTTGCATGTGTAAAATTGTAAGGAACCTTTTTGTGCACAAGCATACAAGATAGTTACCAGTTATGCGCTCAAAACTTTGTGTATGGAAATATAAAAAAATCCAAACTCTTGAAAAACGAAACTAAATTTTGATTATTTGTAAATGAGACGGCCGTTCCGTGTGTGCCTCATTGTAATCTTTTTCTATTTTTATTATTTTATGTCATCTCTGTTTTTCAATACGAAGTAAATGAGAAGTAGTGCGAGAAAAAAGAGGCATTTGTTATCATTATTAAGGTAAAGCTTGAACGCCTTTTTTGGCACGCGTAATCACGACTCTAGTCAAAATTATTTAGCGTTCCACATATTCCTATTTATTATTCTTCATTTGAAGGCTTCGTTGCCATAGTAATCCTTTTTTTTGGCCAAATTGGCTATTTTCAAGCTAGTTGATTTTTTTTATATACTTTTCACCTTCATCAAAGCTTTCACGAGTTTGAAACTGGATATGGAATGATCTCTGGACGGTTAACCCATTACTAGACGGCAAAATTTTAGACAGGCCCAAATTGAAAGAAGTTGCAGACGACACTTTAATTGATTTTTTTTTTGATTTTTTTTTTGATTTTTTCAACTTTACGGGTAGAAAACATTGTGGAAAATGAAAAAAATTGCTTGTTTCTCCCTTTTGAACGGAATAAACCGGAAGAGAATGGATTTTACATGGCATGTTTGACGATCATGCTCATATCACATAACGAAACAAAATAAGGCGTTTGAATTCTGATTTTAGACAGACATTGTCGGTGTAGGTCGGCTTAGAACATCTACTTGTACGGGATTGGTCTAGTGGTTACGGACATTACTTCCTTGTCAAGAGTCCCTTGTTAAATCCCATCCTTTTCCAGCCCATCAGATTAGACTTTGAACCATGTGCCCGTTCCCATAGTAACCTACTTGTTAGTATATGGCGCTGTCAGTTTTATACAAGATAGGTATATTTTGTTTTCATTCGCCACATGATATCTGCATTGTGTCTGCATTCCGCAAGTATATTGCAAATTGAATATGCTGTAGTTCCGATGGTTCTTTTAGACTTCGCGACACCGTTCATCCTTTCTTAAATCACTTCTTGTTTAACCCTTTCAATTTTTGCCAAATTTTAGACCTCTCCAAATTTAAAGGTTTTGCAGACGAAATGTAATGTGGATTTAATTTGATCAATAACCATTCAGTAGGATAAACACTATTGTAGAAATAGAAAAACATGCTCGTTACGAGCAATTCCTTCTTTTTCTACATTTTCTCCCAGTTATAAATCCACTGGGATGTAAAAACCCGGGATTCGGTAGGAAAGGGGTTAAATATATTTGTGTGTGTGTTTTTTTTGGGGGGGGGGGGGGCGGAGGTGTAGGGAGACTTACTCGTATCAAATACGAGTCAAAACAGATTATTACAGATAATCATTTTCTCGAAAGATCAACACCACTGCCAGAATGAGTATGTATTTCCATTTCTACCGTAGCAACTGTCCATACGAGCTTTTCTCCTGAAAACGCTTAGTTGTTACGCCTGGTTTACTAACGTGTATGATGAATAGCACCATCGCAAAGGGCATCGGTTTAAAGATTCATCTGAAAGATAATTAGTAGTTAGTTTGGATTCCGGGTATTTCTCACACCAGTACTACCATTACATCCTTTCCTAGCCTCCAGCTGCTATCCCACTTAGGTTTACGATGATCCACCCATTGGTGAGAGACAAATGTCGGAAAGGATATGTGCCGCCGCCGAGGATCGAACCCATGTCATCCCATTGTTGAAGATCAGTAGCCTGAAGCGCTACCGACTGCGCTATGACGGCGGCTTCTCGAGATTTGAAGTCAAGTGCTCTACCAACTGAGCTAATAGGTTTAACCCATTCCAACTCAATCCCTCCTTTTTACGCCCCTCAAGAAAAAAACTTTGTAAAACATTGTGGAAAATGAAGAAATTGCTTGTATCAAGCAATTTCTTCATTATCCACAATGTTTACTATCCAAAAAAACGAAAGAATTCAAAATTCCATCAACTTGAAATTGTCGTCTGCAGCTTCTTTCAATTTGGACCAGTCTAAAATTTTGCTGTGTGGGAATGGGTTAACTCGAGAATAAGTGTATGCATAGTCACTTTATAGACGGACACTCAAGCGCGTATGGTTTACGGCTATTTATTTAGTTGAGAACTAAAGGCGTTACCGTCGTGTTAATGAGTTTAAATAATTAAGGTAACGAGTGAACGAGATGACCTTTCTTGAGTTTATAACTACCTGGTCCGTATCAAAACGTCCCTTCTAAAAGACGGTTTACAGGTTACAGATTTTTCCTAGCGATTTTATTTTAACCGATTACGACATGAGAAAGTTTTAGTCTGGTCAAAATTGAAAGATGTTGCAGATGACAATTTGTAATTGGTGAAATTTAAAACTAGATTCACTTTTTTTATGAAAATATTGTGTACAATAAGAAATTTCTTGTGACAAGCAATTTCTTCCTTACCCACAAATGTTTTTCGAAAGCTTTTTTTTTCTTGAGGGGCGTGAAAAAGCGGAATTGTGTGAGAATGGGTTAATTGAAAAGCCTAGAAATGTTGTGTATATTGTGGTTATTTTTTATTTATACTTAATTCCTTTTAGCTATATCTGCTAGTTTTTAATCACCAATACTTTCCATCCAAAAACATGGACAACGAAAACATGTTTTATATGACTATTAACATTTTTTTCCCCTTTGCAAATATTTAGTGGAATTTTTTGGTGTATATTTCAGCCGGAAAGTAAGCCGGACTTGAAAAGTACGAGAAGAAAACATTACTAGCCCTTTTGATGAATCAATCAATAAACTGAAGATAGGGGAATTTTACCTAACCAACTTTCTCATACAGCTCTAAACTAAATTTATGGATTATATACATGAAATGTAATGTGCAATTATCCTCTGTAAAGTTCATTGTAATTAGAAATAGTTTTTGTCACTTTGCCTAACCAAACTTATATTAATTCTAGATAACAGTTTCTCGTTGTAATGTAGCTGTAATAATATTTCCTCGCACAACGACGAGTTTTCGAGTATTTTTTGTAAAGATACCAACGAATGGTGAAGGACATTTCCTCAACTAGTTACCATAAAAAGTTAAGAATAAAGATAACTGCGATCTTGTCAGACGGCACTGACCTTGACATATTATCCCATTATTAGACGACAAAATTTTAGTATAGTCCAAATTCAAAGAAGTTGCAGACCGTTATGTTTCCGTACCCGAAAAATTATATTTTAATCGTTATCGTCTTTTTTGGGGTTGAAAACACCATGGGAGTTGAAAGAAAAGGCTTCCTACATGCAATTTTTCATTGTCCGCACTGTTTTTTTTTTTTTTTTTTTTTGCTCTTAGCTATTTCCTCTTTAGGGGCATCGAAAAGCGTTGTTGTGTTAGGATGAGTTGAATGGGTTAAACTGATTCGAGTTTAATGTAATTCAAATAAGTATCAAGAAACGATAAGCTCGCAGGTTTGACGGAGAGATGCAGGCGTCTGGAGGGACATACATTAAAAATGCCGGGTAATTTTCTTGTTACAGAGCACTAGGAGAAGGAGGTAACGCAAAGTGAAGCAAGTACATTCAGACTGACGGCTTATCTAACGATTTTATGACAGCAATATCTTCCTTAGAGTTCAAACTTTACATTATAGTCGGAAATGTCAATTTAATATATCTTGCCTCAGGAAGTTAATGATTGAAAGTCAAGCATTGACCTATTTCACGGTACATCCAGTGCTACCTAAACTAGGTTAACAAATTCTTATTGGCTCTGGCTTACAAATTACACCGCTTTACGTTGTCTGTAAATGACAAAGGCTATTGAATTACCAGTACCTCGTATTATAATGAAAGTCCTGAAAGTAAGGTAAGCTAGCTAGTTTTGTTAAACAATCATCTTTGCTAAAGTTATCATGATAAATAAACGAGGTTAAAGTAAACCAGGAGTTAACCCATTAAAATAAGACCACATCTAAGAAAAATTGAAAGAAGTTGAAGACGACAGTTTCTGGTTGTATTTAGAAAATATTTAGCTTGTTGCGTAGAAATCATTGAAGACAATGAAGAAATTGCTCGTTACAAGCAATTACTTTATTGTCCACAATGTTTACCAAAATTATTTTCTTCTTGAGATGCTTAAAAAGTGGATTTGAGTGGGAATGGGTTAAATAGCACGCTTTTGAAATAGTTCTCTACAGTTGAATAGAATTTTCAATATTCCTGAAATACATAAGAACTTCTTTTTATTGCGCAGGCATTTAATGGATTTAGTGGTCAAGCCTCAAGTGGCAGTTTGCACTCGTTGAACTTTGAGAAGGCCTCGAATCTTTGTCTGTTAACTTAAGCTATCAAAGCCAACGCTTTGCTTGCTAAAAATCAGAGACGTTTACCAGTTTTGGGTTAAAGTTGAGTGGCTCAAATACTAAACTCTATCCAGATGTGCCGTCATAGCGCAGTTGGTAGCGCGTCGGACTGTCAATCTAGAGGTCCCGGGTTCGATCCCCGATGGCGGCACTCATCCTTACCGACTATTTGTCTCCCACCAATGGGCCGATAATCGTAGACCTATGTGGGATAGCAGCTGGAGGCTAGGAAAGGATGTGATGGTGGTACTGGTGTGAGAAATACCAGGAATCCATTGTTAGGTGCTCCAGCCGCCGCGATATAACTGAAAGATTTTTGAAAGCGGCGTAAAACCCCATTCAAACAAACAAACAAATCGACAGTGCCAGAATGTCCCTAAATCATCCATCTTAACTTTATTGGTACAGAACACTAGGTGTTTAACCCTTTCCTGTTCAATTCCTGGGTTTTTACGTCCACGTGTTTTTATACTCGAGAAAACATTGTGGAAAAGAAAGAAATTGCTTTTGACAAGCAATTTCTTCTTTTTCCACAATGTTTTCTACTATATTGAATGATTGTTTTGAAAAGTTTGTTCAAATGTATTAAACATGTAGAAATGAAGAACTTGCCTCTTACAAGTTTCCACAAGTTTTCTACCCAGACATTTTGATGGACTCCGTAGGCGTCCATCAGTAAAATCCAATATGATGTTACTAGGTTAGAAGAGAAGTAGTGCCCATTTAGGTTTGATTTACTATTTATCAAAACCTGTCGCCCACAACAACTGTACATTTTCAAAATAGCGTAATACGAGAATTCTATATAATTCGTAGAACGCGTAATACGAAAACACATACCAATAACCCGCTTAGCGTAGATGCGGTCACGGTTTCAATTACGCGCAGTCTTTCGGTTATTAAGTGAGAAGTTTGCCTTCTATTTCTAGAAGTCGGTGTACGAGCTGTATCACGCGGGAGTGATAAGCTAAACAGTTACATATGTGCAAAGATACTTGTTTTTTTTTTAATTATCCTTTTCAATCCATTACCAAACGACAAAATGTTGGACTTGTTACAGACGACAATTGAAAACGCTTTGAAATTGAAAACTAATGACAAGATAGGGTAGAAAACATTGTAAAACAAGCAATTTTTCCTTTTCTCACAATGTTTTCTTTAATGCAATTTTTCAAATGCGTAAGAAAGCGTGATTGTGTGGGAGTGAGCTAAGAGTTCTACTCGATCGTTTAAAAGATCTACAGAACCTCTCATGTGTTTCTTATTGGTAGTCATTCTGAATGAATATTGCTAATAAGATATCGTACAAGTTTATTAAATGATATCTGTCGTTGGAAAAAGATAATCTGGGAAAAGTAAAAAAAGAAATATTGATCTCGAAAGCTTGTTAGACTGCGATCAAATGATTTAACGTCAATTGTAGTAGTATTTTAACTAAATCCGCGGTTGGTAGGTGCACACAACCATGGTGCCCACCGACGTAAACCTTGTAACTTCAATTTACTCAAGTAATAGTAATGACATTAAGTTTGAGGACAAACGATTTTTATATGAGCGCATGTGTGACATTTCCAACCATTACACACGTACGCCAAGTAAAGACTCAGATCAGCCCGTGCATCCGCACAGTCTGATCAGAGTCTTCACTCTGCGCTCTGTAGATAGATACTGACCCAAAACTTCCATAAACAATCAGTGAATATTCTAATTGCCCCGAATGAGCGTCCAGGGTGATCAAAGTGTGCGAGACACGCAAATGCGAAAGTGTTGGCAATGTCACGCATAGGCTCATATATGTTTATGCCATGAACTATTTAACTGCATGCCGTTTGATAACCAAATCGAAGTGACTTGTCGGAGGTGGGTGGGCGTGACCAACGATGCGTCAAGTAGAGTCAGTAGTTGAGTCAAAATTATAGTATTTATGTAATGACCCATACGTTTCTTTATGATTTACACGTGAGATTTTCAGATGGATCGTCCATTGTACATGCTTTTGGGTCAAAAACTGGTAATAAAAATATGACAATAGCACATTTAATGGCCCATGTCCTATAGATAAAGATCCACCATAATAAATAATACCTCAAATACCTCATACCCTTAAAAGGCTAGCTAAATGGCGAACGCACTATCAAGATACAGAAATTAAACAGCAGAAAGGTGAAATCGTGAAAATTGGAGTTACCCGAATTGTTCTTCTCCTCAGTGATTTTAAAAACGTGTCGTTGATGCGCGATTAAAATGTTGTACCCACCGTTTTTAATACCGACGATGTGTCGACTTCTACTTGGTAATCACTTTATCGCGGGCCTAACGATTTACCATACATTTGGGACCAATCGGAAAATTTGAGATTTGATTTAATATTTTGTCGGATAAAGCAAGTACTTCAACACGAAGGTGTTATTTAAAAGGGTTCTTACAATATTGTCACAATTTTACATCAAGGGTTTACGTCACCATGTTGAAAGTAATCCAATTCTCGAAAGCAACCATCTTATTGCGGACTTAGACATAGATTACATATTTGGTAATCATGTGACTTGACGTCATCGGAGAATCCTTCTAGACGAATGTTCGCACAAAGTAATCCTAAAGTATTTTACTCAGAATTAGTAAAACATATCCTTTGTTTTGCTCGGAATAATTCAACCCTTTCCTGTTAAATCCCTAGTTTTTACTCGCCAGAGTGTTTATACTTGAGAAAATATTGTGGAAAAAGAAGAAATTGCTTGTTATAAGCAATTTCCTCTTTTTCCACAATATTCTCTGCCCTAATGAATGATTACTTTTTAAATAAAATCAACTTCAAGTTGCAAAACCTTTGAAATCGACAGGTATAAAATTTTGAAAAACAGTAAAGAGTTAATGACATTAGTTTTGTTTTCGTTGATGTATGAAGCTAAAAGCTAATGTCAATGTATGAATCCGCTTAGTATTAAGAATCGTTCCTCAATGAAAACAAAAATATGCTTTTCGTTTCTTAACATGAATATACTTGTTTCTGGCATTTTTTAGAACAATGCTGTATCTTAACAAGGAGAATTCCACTCCATATCCCAGGAATCATCTTTTTCCTGCATTTCGTCTTGTATACGTGTATTCTAAATATTTTCCCGTCATTCCATTTTCCGCCCATTAAACGACTACTTTCGAATTAACCCTCGTCACGGTGAACACGGAATATTCCTGTTTTTGCATGAGGTATAGACAAAGATAAGCCTGCACCAAAAAGAGTTCGTTTTTGTATTTTGGTAATACATGACCCTAGGTCAGGGTCAGTTTGGCAACTTCTTTAATCAGAGTTGTCATGTTATGTAATTGAAAATACCCTGGGCATAAATTTAAAGCCAAAATATAGTCGTTCACAGAAAACTTGAGCAATTTATTTTCAATTACGTTTTTATTGACTATTTCGATACAGTCGTCGGGCGTGCAAATATGGTAACTACATCCTAAGTGATTAGAGACGAGAAAAGAAGAACAAAAATACAGAGCAGATTTTTTCATAAAGAAAGATTAAAAGGGCAAAGTAACCCTGCTCATTCTGCACACTATGACTGTCTTCACTGGATTTCGCACACCCGATTGTGTCCCACGAGAAATATCTGCACCTGTCAAAAGACGCAATTTCGTTATTTAGTAAAATTTACTTCTTATGTGATGCTACTTATCTGATAAAGAATTGTAAGTTATAGGTGTAACAATATTCAAAATTGGGGTATTTTCATCAAATATATCGTTATTTACATTCGCCGACACAAAATATACGGTTCGGTAGCTTTTCCCTTCGTTTAACTTTTTCTCATTACAGTTTCGACCTGTAAGTTTTCGTGCAAATCTGTATATAAGTAACTGCTCTCAAACAATACACCCTGTTTCTATTACATGATATCGTGCAGAAGCACTTTCTCACTCTATCGCGTCAGAGGCCGTAATGTAGTTCTAAGTAAGACTTGGTGTTCTATAAGATTTCTCCCATCCCTTCATTACCTATTACTTTTTTTGTTGGTTAACTCCTATGTCGTTACTATAACTTGGTTGAATTTCATCTACGATAGATTGGTTTCCACCAACCAATATTTGATAGGATGGAACCAAATGTTGATTACTCAAAGATTTTCCAAAATCATATCAGTAACTAGCTGACATGCCTAACTAAGGCGAAGGTTGTTGGAATCGATGTAAGTGCTTGTAACAAGCAATTTCTCCCCACCAATGTTTTCAACACAAACTTTCGGCTCGACGTGAATTACGTCAATTTCATGTAAGAAATCTATTGGTCTGTGCGGACCACCTAAACATCTGCTAATAATTAAATTTTTAGTTTTCGTCCATCAAAAACGAGCGTTCTGATTGGTCGAAAGAAATTAATCCATGAACAAAATTTTGAGCATGCAGTGATTTTGTATTGTTCCGCACAAAATAGTCCCATATAAAAAGGTATCAAAATTTGTAAAGCTTTTGTTTTTTCGCTCGATGCTATTAAATTATAAGAGATGAAGAAAATATTTTTGTTTTCATGGAGGTATGAACCGGAAAAACCTAATCACACAATGTATGAATCCGCTTCGCATTAACAGACGTCAAAACTTTGATGATTTTAGACTGGTCCAAATTGAAAGGAGCCGCAAAAAATAAGATAAAATAAAATGAAGAAACTGCTTGATACAATCAATTTCTTATTTTCCTACTATTTTTTTATTGAAAGAAAAATTCACAAACCTTAAATTTTAGTATGCAACTTCTTTCAGTTTAGATCAATCAATTTTGTCGTATGTTAAAAGGTAAATGTTCCGACGATTCTAAGTATACGTGTAGTTTTCAATCAACAAATGGACCATCTGTATCATCTGTATGATGGCACAGCCGCTTAACAGAAAACCGTCGGTAAGCTACTGAAACCTCGTAACTACTGCTTTTAAAAGCTGTAGTTACTATATTGTAGTCAAAACCGACGAAATATTAAAAATAATTCTGACCCTTACCATGTCAGATGAAATGACAATCTTGCACAGTAGACAAAGACCGGAGAGCACAAATTCTACAATATTTTTGTTGTTGTCTGTTAGTGATGGATTTTACGGGCCATAAGGAAATGAAATATTTATATCCTTTCTCCTTCGATTTAATTTCGTTATTATGACCAGTAGCATGTAACATAAAGTATATTTAGTAGTTGGCCACCTTAACTACAACGACCCAAACGTCGTAACTATAGCTTTAACAACAGTTTGTAGTTACGGCGTTTTAGCAGCAAAACGAACAATAAAGCATGATATAAATGGCGCCGATCGAAATGAATGATCTGATAGGCCGTGGCTGCCTTTGGTTGTCTGCCGCGATTGACCAGTTGTCATAAATTATAAAAATAATAACGGCAATTAAGGTAATACCTCCCGATCAAGAGGTCGATTCCCTGGAGCGGCTATCGATCTTGGTTCTGTATCTTGCCCACGCAATCGGCTCGAGTACCGACGTTTTCTTATGGAAGCATGATCGAGATGGATTAATCTAAGTTGAAAGGACTTGTTTCCAATATCGATGTAAAATAAATAGGTTTAAACCTAAGTTAGAATAAAAACATAAAAAGTAACACATATCGTCGTGGGTTAATAAACATGCGACAGCTTGATCGTTAATAAGCTGTAGTTATAACGTTCAAGTCGCTAAACTAACAAAAAATGCTTTACATAAATGTCGGCCAATGCCAGGGATCAACGTTCACGTACAGTCTAAATAAATCATTTGATTGGTCGATAGATTCTTTGATTGACAGGCGCAATCTGTCAGTTCTATGTGCCGGATTATAAATTGTATTCAACTTTCGAGATTTTTTTTGCACAGTACATCCGATCGTAGAGAAAAAGCGACAAGTCAAACAACGCCAAGGTTTAAATGAACGCTTTATACATAATGTTAACCTAGTATACTATACATTATACACGTTGTAATACGGCCAGGCTTATATTTTTTACCTAAAATTTTAAATTGCTTGGGTCGGTGAGTTGAAGTCGATAAAAATTACTATTGTTTGAACAGTTTGTGTTTACGTTTGACTTGTGAATGGAACTTAAAATTTGTGGCCGGTTACGTGAAAGGGTGTCATCGTGGATTTGTTAAGAGTATCTTCTGGTAGAACAGTGTGGACTATAGTAGCTGAACGCGTTAAGACATTTACGCTTTTTGAATAAAAACCTGCTTAGCACAGACGAGTTAATTTATCTTAACCCATTACCTGGCAACAACATTTTAGACTATTCCGAATTGAATGATTTCGTCTGTCGGCGATCAAATTTTCGTAAAAACAGGCTGATTAAAGCTGTGCTTACGATATTTTGATTGCTCACAGACGATTTGTCAATGATATTTACTTGAACTTTGTCGTTTTGGTTGGAAAACACTGTGAATGATAATGAATTGCGTGTAAAATGCAATTACTTCTCTATCCACAATACTTTCCGAAGCTTTTTTCTTGAGGGGCGCAAGAAGCGGGATTTTGTGGGTTATAGTGCATTCGGTCTTGAAATGCCTACACCGAATTTTAACCCCAAATTGACAGCAGTGCATACGACATTTTCTTAAGAGATGAAGAGAATATATTTTGTTTTCATGGAGGTATGAACCGAAAAAACTAATCACACTGTATGAATTCGCGAAGCGGATTCATACATTGTGTGATTAGATTTTTCGGTTCATACCTTCATGAAAACAAAAATTATTCTCTTCAATTCCTATAATTTAATAGCATCGGGCGAAAAATGCAACAACTTTGCAAATTTTGATACCTTTTTGTATGGAACTATTTTGTGCGGAAGCATATAAAATGGCTGCGTGCTCAAAATTTTGTTCATGGAGGTATGAATTAATTTTTTCGATCGATCAGATCGCTCGTTTTTGATAGACGAAACTAACAAGTAAATTATAAGTTGATTAAATTTTAAAAAAAATCCGTCAATCTTGGTAGAAAGCATTGTGAAATGAAGAATTTGCTTGTGACAAGCAATTTCTTAATGTTCTACAATGTTTTATCAAAGTTGTTCTCGCGAGGGTTGTAATAAGTGGGATTATTTGAAAATAGTTTAAACTTCTACAGGGATTCTAATAGTAAGTATCCTTGCCTATCAGTTGTGCTTGGGTCATACAGACTGGATTTACACTGTGACTGAAGAAACCCTAGACTAGAGAATGACATCTTATAAGCTGATATATTTTGACGTTAGGGGTAGGGGAGAAATACCAAGGCTTCTTTTTCACGCCGCCTGTGTACCCTTCGAGGACGTCCGACTTAAGGTGGACTCTAAAGGAACCAGTGCGGAGTGGTTACAACTTAAATCAAGTAAGTTTCTTGAGTATCAAAATTACAGTGAAAAAAGTTGTAAAGAGTCTTTATGTGATAATTACCGACCCATATCAACGTGCACCTTACTCTTCACTCTAAATCTAAAATTCTCAATCATTTTCTTTTTTAACCCTTTCCTGTTTTGCAGAATTTTAGACCTGCCCAAATTTAAAGGTTTTGTAGATGAAAATTTGATTTGTAAAATAACCATTCAGTAGGGTAGAAATATTGTTGAAAAAGAAGAAATTGCTTGTTACAAGCAATTTCTTCTTTTCCACAATATTTTCTCAATTATGAAATCACAGGGACGAAAAAACCAGTGATTGAACAGGAAAGGGTTAAACCGGAACAGTTGACGGATAGCGCTGTCATTCAAAAAGTCAATAGACCGGTCAGAATGTGCCTTTAGACAGTAAACGAACTTTGAATTCCAACATATGTCGACATTTGTGTGAAGCTTTTTTGTTAGTTTGGCAGCTTAAAAGTCGAAACTTTACTTATTCAAGCTCTAGTTACGACATTTAAGTCGCCAAAAGCATTTTATTTATTGCATGTCACTGACAATAATTATAGCAAAATATTGCCGCTTAACGCTTTGTATCAAGCTACTTTTTCTTCAATATTTTCTAACCTACTGAACTATTGCTAAACTTAAACTTGTTGCCTGCAAAACCTTTGAAAATGGACCAATCTGAAATTGTGTAATACAGGAAAGGGTTAATATCTTATTCAAACGTCCTGTCGGGGTCAGTGGACGTCAATTACTCTTTGTTAACATCACTAGAAAAGGAGCGATTATACATTACCTTCTCCTTAGAATTTTACCACAATACTTTACTCTGTCTGGTGCACGGGCGAAGAAACGAGATTGGTTGTCGTTTATAGGCAAAAACTGCCAAACGGAACCCATGAAATTT
Organism: Fragum fragum; assembly: GCA_946902895.1. Classification (NCBI taxonomy): domain Eukaryota; kingdom Metazoa; phylum Mollusca; class Bivalvia; order Cardiida; family Cardiidae; genus Fragum; species Fragum fragum. The sequence continues at coordinate 36,295,634 of OX336371.1, forward strand.
CCGTAGAACAAGTAGTTGACAAAAAGATATGATCCAGTAAAAGTCTTGCAGAGATAGTGCATTTGTAGTTTTAAGATAAACATACGATCATCCTAGATTCTAAGCATTGTTATGGTCGGAAAAATAACGATTCTGGTCAGCCTGTGTTGTGCCTTATGCTATGACGGGTAGCTTGCCCCGTCAACTGACTCCGCTAGTCAAGCCCAACGACTCCGACAGAAAGGTTCGCTTCGATATCAAATGTCGTTATTTTGTAAATTTCATGGCCAGTATGATGTACCTAAACGTCGTAACTACAGCTCGAACAAGCGGTATTTATGACGTCCAAGTCGCCAAACCAACAAAATTCCTTCAAACTAATCTCTGACAGTCCCGATTGGTTAGTTGACTGGAAACAAATTGGACCTTTCAGATTGGATCAACAACTAGTCGAGTTGAATTTGTGCTTAAATTATTTCAAGGTTCGGAAAGAATGACGTTTCACATTCATGAAAACTGCCCCAAAGTCGGATGAGTTTTCTAACATTTAATTAAAGAGTCAGGTAGAATGACACACTCAACTCAAACAATCCAATTATAGAGAAAAACTCCACCGTAACCAGCATGCTCTGTCCTCGGAAACTTATCACAGCCGAAACTCTTAGTCTACTTCTCTCGTGATGGGTAGTATATAGAAAACATTCGTAACATATGTTTTGTTATGCTATATACATGTGCACTCTTATTTTCTACATGTTAGCCTATGCGTGACATTCCCCAAAAAATTCCATGAGCACCAATAGAAGAGTCAGATGAGAGTCTACACTATGCGCTCTCTAGCTAGCGTCTGACTACTTGAGAAAATCAGTAAGCATTTCATCGTTGTCATTCTAAAACCTCGATTAAAGCTGAAGTTTCGAGGTTTTAGATTTGCAATGACGATAAGTCTTATAAATGCCTTCGGTATCTCTCCAGGCTGTTTAGAGTATTCGCTTCACACACATCTTACATAATTGGAAAAAGTCAAGTTCAGGTAAATATGCCGTTAATCTTGATTGAACGACCATCTCTACTGGGCGACCCCTTTCTTTAAGCAACCATAATCAAAGCCCCCTTTCAAAATGTAGAAGCTTTTCAAAGTCGGGTATTGTTGTGAAAAAATATATATTAAATTCTTTATCGTTGAGACTCGCGAGAATAATTTACTTTTTCCATCGAATTTATTTCTTGAATTCGTCACAAAATGTTGTATTTATCGACTATTATATTTGGCGGTGCTTATCAATAAATCCAAGCCACTTCATAATTGTGAGAAAAGAAGAAATTGCTTGTTACAAGCAATCATTGTGAAAAAAGAAAACATTGCTTGTAACAAGCAATTTCTTCTTTTTCCACAATGTTTTATACCCTGGAAATTGACTAATTTCAAATTTCATTGTCGCTGTAATTTACAATTGTACAAGTTTTTTTTATTTTGAATAAGGAAACTGTAAGGGTTTGATAAAGAATTGTTCGTTGTTTAACCCACACAGTGACGCTTTTGGATACCCCTAAAGAAAAGCATTTGGGAAAACATTGTGTAAAATGAAGAAATTGTTTGTTACAGGCAATTTCTTCATTTTCCATAATGTTTACTACTAAGTAAGTTGAAAGAGTCTGAAATTCAATAAATTGTAAGTTGTCGTCTGCAACTTCTTTCAACTTGGAGCACTTTTAAATTTTGCCATCTGGGAAAGGGTTAAAAATAACTATAGAACTAGGTTCGACTGCATTTTCTAGCATATTACAGCCAGTGTCTATCTCCGCCATCTGAACAGTCTACGGATACAGCTTGATATATACTACCAAATCGTTTGCCTTTGATCCTAAATCATGCAAATTATAAATGAATCAAATGAATCTCATTTTGATACTTTCGTTAACTTGAAAACAACTCCAAATACAGCGTAAATGTATTTTTTTTTCGTCGAACGGTATAAAGGATATTATCAAATTGAAATGAGATTTTATTTGCAATTTCTCATTTTACCACGATGTTTCTGAATAATTTGTTAGAAAAATAGTTTCCTTTATAAATATTCAAATTAAACAGAAGATTTTAAGGAATCTTGCTTTAAACGACGGGCCTATGCAAAGGCAAATTAAACTAGCTAACCTATCAAAAGACTATACAATTTTAGGCTTGTCAAATTGAAATAAACGAATAAATAAAAAGAATACATAAGCTATATTTTAATATGATAGAAGTTAAAGAAATATTTGTCTTAAGTTAAAAATCATGTCGAAAAGAAGAAATTGTGGATAATGAAGAAATTCATTTTCCAAAATGTTTTCCAAAGCTTCATTCTTTGGGAGCGCCAAAAAGCTGGATTGTGTATGAGTGGGTTAATCCATTTTTACCCACACTCGTACGCCTGTGAAGAAATAAGTTCAAAAATCCAAGTGGAAAATGAAGACATTTCTTGTAACAAGCAATAGTATAGTATAGCATTTTGACCTGGTACGTTTGCCCATGATTAGAATGCATGTGTATTACTTTAAACTTATAAAAATGGGTGAGGCGAAATTTCTGCTGTTTGTAAATACATGAATTTGCACCTATAAGAACCTGCAAGGATGGGCCGCCAATTTACCGAATACGAGTAGTCGCGTCGCGTATTGCTCGATGGTGAGGGCTACGGGGTCGTCATTTCATGGTTGCCAAAGGTCGTTAGTTCGAATTCCGGCAGTGCTGAAGGTCAAGATATATATAGTCCCTGCCTAGTACCAATAGCACCAATGAACCATCAGTTAACTTCATCGTTTATATTGCTGGACGATTGCTTAAATCAGCGTTACACAACACCACACACACACACACACACACACTCAAACGCGATTTAAGAATTGCTACTAACATAGCCATGTATAGAATTTGCACTTGCAACGCAAATTTATATTGAACAAGAAAGACGTTTTTGCATACAAAAATGAGAGTTACAATTGACTGATTGTTAGAATAGGTGCAATTCGACATAATTCGAATCAAATTGAGCAAGGAGTTAATCATCGATAGGAATCAAAACATTTAATATATTTTCGTAGCCCACTTACGAAATAAAGTGTTATTGCTGTTTTTTTAAGTATTCATTCTTTTACTTTTTAGAGTAAGACAATATCTGTCAATCTAATCTCAATGATATAATGAAAGGACACCAATGACCTAAAATGGAGGATAAAATTGGTTCTGAGTTCACCGGTTATTTTTTATTGGGTAAGATAGAGAGGCGGGGAACGTGTTCCTTCAAGAGTGCTTTCAACTTCAAGGATTTACAAAACACGGCTTTTCCGAGCAAAGAGATTTTTTCGACGAAAGTGAACCTTTCGTTGTCGGGCTTGAATCACGAAATGGAACATTGTAATTATTCGTCGTAGCTTCATGTTTCCAAAATGAATCTTTGCTATTTAAGACTTGGATTAACTTAAATGTAGTCAAGAATAGATAGTCTTGATTAATTAGTGGTTTAATCCTTGTCATGCTGATTAAAGTCCTGTCTTAGAACTGCATTAAGTTCTAAGGGCTGAAAGCACGGATTTCCCAACTGCAATTCGATATTTATTTATTTGTATTCCGGGTTCAGTATGACAAGGGTTAAGTTACGACTCATCTGAACTGCACAATTTTCTAAAAGAACACACACATAAACAACAACAACAACAAAAACTAACCACAAACAACAACAACAACAAACAAACAAAAATGTATCGACCCGTTTTATCAAATTCCTGATAGAGTTTATATTCTAGCATTTCATACAATAAGGTCACTTTGTAGGTTGGCGAGCACAAAGAATAAGCTGTAATTACTATGTTTTCAAAGCAGATGGACGACACTTCCTTCTTAATCGATATAAGTAATATATTCAAGGTATGAAGCGATTGCGAACTCATTGTTATTCTGAACACAGAGCATGTTCTTCACGTTAGAAAATCATTCTCGGTCCGGCGAAGATCAAAAAAAGGTCCCTAGGTGTAACGAAATAGGTTATGATAATATTTCATTTTGTTTTCACTTCAAAAGATTTCCTGCTCAATTAAACATCTGATGATGTAATTACGATACTTTTCGGGGACGAATTTAACAAGCTATTACGCTACAGAACAAGCGCACAGATCTATAAATAAAACGTTTTTTTTTCTAACATACAAGATCTGTATAAATCTCACTGATGTGAATCTAATGTCATTTTCCTGGAATGAAGAAGTTTATATGTTATGTTCTGTACCGCCTATGCATTGTAAAAAGAACAAGACAAAACAAAACAACACAAACAAAAACATTTGATCCAAGAGAACCTGCCTTTAAGATGTTGGGAAATTTGAATGTTTTTATGACGTCACACTTGGCTGAAAAACTCACCAATAAAGATTCTGCAACGACTCTGAATTTGGACTCGTCTAAAATTTTGTCGTTGGTAAAGGGTTAATATGGAAAAATAAGGGTAACTTTGTTATATTTCAGAGTATTGACATCTTGGTCATTTGTGTGGTTCAGGAATTTAAAAAAAGATATGTCATTTAGACAGGTTTTCATGGATAGCGGTTCACATTAAGGTGACAAATTGGAATTGACCAATCGCAGCTGTTCCATCACATAACCAGTCGACCTATGTAATATTTCAATTAGACCAGAAAATATTTTGAACTCTAACATGGATCGCAATTTTAGTTAACTTTTCTGTTTGTTTGCTGACTTACACGTCGTAACTAAAGCTGTTGTTACGACGTTTAGGTCGCCAACTTACTATTCTACTTTTTTGTTACATGCTACTTGCCAAAAACATACGCAAAATAAAGCCATTTAACCCTTTCATGTTTTGCAAAATTTTGGACCTGTCCAAATTCAAAGGTTTTGCAGACGAAGATTTAAAGTTGGTTTCATTTGAAAAATAACCTTTTGGTACGATAGAAAATATTGTGGAAAAAAAAAAAGAAATTGCTTGTTACAAGCAATTTCTTCTTTTTCCACAATGTTTTCTCAATTACAAAATCAAAGGGACGTAAAAACAGGGATTAACCAGGAAAGGGTTAAAATCGAAGCAGGACTTCCTGTTGGGGACAATTGGCGTGACCAACGTAATACGTGGGCGCGGCCAGCGATTGGTCAAGTGAAATAGGACAACGAGGGTTTGTATATCGTACAATATCAAAGGGAAAGGAATCTCTGGTGGGGATGAATGTCTCGATTCTAAGAAGTCTTTCTAATCGATGCACTTCAAAGACGGTCCCTTTTTCGTGGGGCGGCTGCCATGCCGTTTTTAACCCGTTAATTCCTGTCGTATCTCTCCATAGCCTGCTCGTGTTCGGGATGACAAAACGCTGACTAACGTTTAACAAATGGTACCCCGATTTGCACGTGCAGTTACACCAAAATCGAAATTCATAGACGGAATACACGCAACGCTTATTTACCTATTCGCAAAATAACATTTTAGACTGGTCTTAATGAAAAAGCGACTCTTGCACAAATTATGAAAGAATTTGTTGGCTCTCAATTTTCAAATTTCTAACTGTAATACTGTCAGACATTTGCTACAAGACGATTAAACCGATTTTGACATGAAAATGACTGTTCGTGGTTTAAAAGAAAAGAAAGTAAAAAAAGAAAAATGCGTTACGGGACGCCAAAAAGTCAGCGAAGTTCAACCCGAATGGAGCCGGAATTCGTCGAGTTAAGACGTTATCTGTCGATTGCACCTAAGGTTGCATTATTTGTAGTTTCCATGGCGTATCAATTACGGCATTTGCGTCCACTAGCAATACGCCGCCATCATAGCGCATCAAGTTCCTAATCTTCAATCACGGGCGTCAAGGGTTCGATCCCCGGCATATTCTTTCCGACATTTCTCTCACCAATGGGTGGATAATCGTAAACCTTAGTGGGATAGCAGCTGGAGGCTAGGAAAGGATGTAGTGGTAGTACTAGTGTGAGAATTACCATGAATCCATTGTTAGGTGCTCCAGCCGCCGCGATATGACTGAAATGATGTTAAAAGCGGCGTTAAACCCCATTCAATCAATCAATCCAGTAGCAATAGAGAACTTATTGACATAACCCGGAGACTAACTACCTCACTCGATACATTCTGACCTTTTAACCCATTCCAACACAGCAAAATTTTAGACTGGTCCAAATTGAAAGAAGCTGCAGATGACAATTTCAAGTCGATGGAATTTTCATTTTTTTCCGTCTTTTGGGATAGAAAACATTGTGGATAATGAAGAAATTGCTTGTTACAAGCAATTTCTTCATTGTCCACATTGTTTTCCAAAGCTTTTTTCTTGTGGGGCGTAAAAAGGAGGGCTTGAGTTGGAATGGGTTAAAGTAGTGCACTGGGAATATATCAGTTTTAATTGAAATTCTAGTGAATTTAGTAGATTTAACACGTAGAAAGAATATTCATCGTGAGAATGACATTAATAAATACTGGAAAATCCGCTGAAAACCATTTCAAAAGCCGCTTTTAATTGATATAGTTTTGCTATTGTTTTCTTTCGGTGGCTGGGGAGGGCGGGGTAGAAAAGAAATTTCTTCAATTTCAACAATGTTTTTAAATATCTTCTTAAAGGACGTACAAGCGGGATAAGGTGGGAATGGGTTATCTTTAAAAGTGTGAGAATGGGTTATCTTTAAAAGTATTCCAATTCTTTCTCTCATATCTAAATAACAAGAATGACAATACATTTTTAAAGCTATAGATTTCATTCAAATGAATCTTGTAAAATGATGCCCCTTTCCGTTTAGGTACAGTAATGCAACACCACCACCCGAAGTTTCTCGTTTTAAAAATGTGAAGTTTTGAATAACGAGTTATACAAACTACGAAAAACAGAAATGGCAATGTCTGGCAATGGGTTAAATGCCTTCCACATCTTAATGACGCTGAGAAATAGTATTAACTTCATTTATTTTATCAGCACCAAAATCAAGCATATTTTATGAGCGAAATATGATTTATACAGTGTATTTCTGTAGTCGGTTTAACATGATATATTAGGTGTATTAGGTATAGATCGTCGTTAAATTAGTTCACGAGGTAAATTTAACAAGATAGAAATTGTTGAAAAAATGAACAAATGGTGTTTCAAATACGTTTTTCGTTGACGGTCGTATAAAAATGATATATTTTGATTTGTTTTTTATAGCTGATTATTATTTCACACAATCCGATCAGTAATACAACCTTCTTAGATGCACCTTGAAATAGGCTGTAACGGTCGGTCAAATAAAATTGAGTATTGGCAACTTTTAACAAACAGAAAACGTCGTGACTAGGCGTAGAATTGATCAAACGCTGTCTCACTTACTCCATTGACCACGCCCATTGACTCCGACAGAAATATCCAATTCGATTTTAAATGGCGTTATTTCGCAAATTGTATGGCCGGTAGCGTAATAAAATCAAAGTACTGAAAGTACTGTTAGCTAGAAAAGCATTGCTTTGTTAAGTAGTCTCTTTTGCCTTTGTAGGGTAGAAAAAATTGTGGACACTGAAAAAAATTGCTTTTTATAGATTCTTAAAAAGCGGGATATATAAGAATGGGTTGTAAAGCATACTTTTGGAGGAGTTCTCTACAATAAAGTTAATAAAAAAAAGTTTATTTACGTGACCAGTCATTTTGAACACAATTTGCTCGAGTGAGCTAAAATTACCTAGGCGATAAACTTGCAGGCAAAGTTTACAATATTCCTGAAATACACAAGAACTACTTTTTTGCGTAGACATTCAATGTTTTTAGTGGTTAAGCCTCCAGTGGAAACTTGCACTCAATGAACTCTGAGAACACATCAATATTGGTCTGTTAACTTAAGCTATCAAGCTGACGCTTTGCTAGCTAAAAATAGAATTGTTAGTTGGCGACCTAATCGTCGAACTACTGATTTAATGAGCTGTAGTTACGACGTTTAAGTCGCCAAACCAAGACAAAACTGAACAAAAGCTGGAGTTCAAAACTCATTTCTGAATTGCATAGGTCGACTGATAATTTTATTGACAAACGCGATTGATCAATTGACAGGTAGCTCTGGTTAAATATACGTCAAAAAAGGGCAGTAATAGATACAAACAGGTGTGTTCTAATTTCTAAATTGTGTTTCTGTTGGTTCAACTAAAGCTTGGTATAACTAGGAAATCGTTTTTCGACAATCTTCCGTAGGCTATGAATTTTGTGTTCATGTTGTTTTTGTAAAGTTATTTTAAAACTCAGAGTGAGTGATGATAATCCAGCGGGAACCTCGCGGTCTTCGTTCGGGAATCGTGAGATCTGTAAACTGAATCTTTTGGTGTACCGTTCTAGCAGAGAGTGCACTGAAAAAAAAAAAAAAAGCGTGACTGCGTGAATAATACAAGTAAACCTATTAAATTCAAGCTAACGCTTATTATTTAACGCGTGCATTTTCAAATATGAGCGTGCGCGTGTCAAAACAACCGAATTGCCTGAATTTGCACGCGCACATTTTATACACTTGATCGATCAGCTTTGGAGCATGCCCAGCTGCATAGATATTCTTTACGCATGTACGCATTATCTTTGGCGTGTACTCTTTTATTTTCGCGACTTAAAGAGGACTTTTGATCCATATAGTGCCCCCATAGATCCCCCGAAGGTTAAAGTGTGAAGGGTGAAATCGGAGACCGTGACTTTACACTTCACTCTTCTGACTTCAACCGTCGACTTCATACTTCACTCTTCACACTTCACACCTCCAACATCACACTTCAGACTTCACAACACATACTTAAACTTCCGACTTTATATAAATTTATGGAAATGTTTATTCCCTAGCGCAATTTATCAGATTTTATCAATATTGGCCTCGTCTTCTGTCTGTGCACGCATTCAAATATAACAATGTTTTCTTGGAATTATATTTACCACTAAAATTAAATGTGTGGCAATTCACTAGCGTACACCATGATAGTATCGCCTGATAACCATAGAAGTAAACAAATATAACGGTTTTCTTTTTGGATCTTGGAATAACAATTATCAATAATTTTAAGGAATTGCAAATCCCTAGTGCAGATAAACAGTTGTTTGTTTGTTTGTTTGAATGGGGTTTTACCCCGCTTTCAGTTATATCGCGGCGGCTGGATCACCTAACAATGGAATCCTGGTATTTCTCACACCAGTACTACCATTACATCCTTTCCTAGCATCCAGCTGCTATCCTACATAGTTCTACGATTATCGACCCATTGGTGAGAGACAAATAGTCGGAAAGGATGAGTGCCGCCGTCGGGAATCGAACCCGGGACCTCTAGATTGACAGTCCGACGCGCTACCAACTGCGCTATGACGGCAGCTGCAGATAAACAGATTTACGCAATACTACTAGCTCCTATTATCCGTACTCGCATACAAATATAACGGTGTTTTCTTATTGGAATTACATTTTTATAAATTAAAGGAATGACAATTCCCTAGAGCAAATGATCAGATGTTCGCAAAGCTAAATCGCCTATTTTAGGAAAACGCATACAAATTCCAGTTTTCTTCTTGGAGTAACAATCAATAAAGTAACAGGAATTTAAATTCCCTATAGCACGAATTATCAGATATACGCAATGCTAGTATTGCCTATTATCCGTACACAAATACAAATATTTTTTCTTACTTGAATTACATTTATCAATAAAACAAAGGGAATGGCAGCCCCAGAGCGAATTATCAGATGTACGTAATGTGCCGCCTTTTGTCCGTACACGCATACAAATATAACCCCCCTTCTTCTTGCAGTTACATTTATCAATAAATTTTCAGAATTAGAAATTTCCTGGCACAAATTATCTGATGTACGCAATGGTAATAAGGCCTATCGTCCGTACACGCGAAAAATATAAATCATTTTATTGTCAATGTGTGCCAAACTCGAAGCCTGGCCGACATAATTGCTGCTTGCAATCAAATATTTAGCATAGGGGCTACATTTCTTGAACTACAGCTTCGAGTTTTTTTTGTCGCCAGTGGAAAATTTATTTGTTTGTTATGATCCCCTCACGTGGTACTTTAAGCGTGATAAATCACGTTTTTTCTTTCTTTTCATTTCGGCGGACCATTAAATAAAAATAAGATCTTCCGACCATAAAGGCTCATAATATCTTTTTAGAGAATGCATTATGATTGTCTTATAAGATAAATAATTGCCCCTATTTAAACATGATTTATGAGGTTTGTTCAGTTATACTTTTGAACCGACTCCATATAATAACTCACCAAACCTTTCATATCGAATAACCGCATCTGTTATTTTACCTTCCTGAAGTTTCAAATTGTCATCTGTCCTTCTTAGTGGGATCATCTTGACATTTTGAAAAATGTAGACAAATGCCATTCTGCTGTGCATTTTGATCTATACCTGATATCGAAATATTGCTTTTGAGTGGATACCAGCTTGAAAATGAGGTAGTAACTATGTTTTGGTATTCCAAATTGAAATTTTGCCACGCACACATACCTCCAATATGGATGATTTTGTGAAATATGTGATCATAGACATATATAAAAGCTGATTCGTTGGTTGAAAAACCTGTAGTTACGACGATTAAGTTGCCAAACCACAAAAAATAAAGCTTAACATAAAAGTCGGAGTTCACTGTGCACATCGAGTCTAAAGGGATAACTTGATTGTTCAATCGATAGTTTGATTGACAGAAAACATAGAACCTAAATCGTCCATCCAGGTCATTTGACAACCAAAGGCATACCCCAAGATAGAAATGTTACTAAGTATTTTGAGTGCATGCATATTAGCTATACGGGTGGTTTAGAGTTTCGAGGTATTGTTAATTAATATTTTGGGTAATCAAGAGAATTCGACCAATTGCGACTCAAAGAATGAATGCACCAGTCAAATCATAAATTTACACCAGAAGCGACCTTTAAACTCTAATATTGAAAGGCATTTTGTTACATATCTTTTATTGGTTTTCGGACTAAAACCTCGAAAGTACAGATTATTGAAGATGTAGTTACGACGGTAACTACGGCTTATTCAAGTTGTAATTACGACGTTTAGGACGCCAACCAACCATTTTACAGTTTTGTAACATGTTACTTGCCATAAATTTTGGAAGACAACGCTACTTTAAACCTAAGTTGAGCTTCCTATCGAAGTCAATTGGGCCAGGATAGTTGACAGGACCAGGTATCGACAAATAGTCTGGGTCTGAATTACTAACACTCTGAAATGCTGTCTTTTCTATTAGATCTAAATGTTCTTAACCATTGTCATGCTGAATTAAAATCTCTTACAAAATTGCTTCAAAATCAAAGGACTGACAGCACTGGAAGGTCTTAAGGAGGGTCAATATTTCTTTTGAAAAAGGGGATAAGCAGGAGGTGTAGACCAAGATCAGATTGCACTTATGTGCAGGCTAATCTTTGTCTATACCACCTGCAAAAGCAGGAATATTCCGGGTTCAGCATGACAAGGGTTAATCATCATATCAAGCACCCTACCAGTCAAGCAGTATAGTAATTAGGTTAGACGCAACATAGCACCATAGACGGAGTATTATGTAATGATTTAATTTTAATCTCGCATTTGAAAATATTTGCATTCTGATCGTATGAAAACTAACGCCCATGCCTTCATGAAAAAAAATTGAACACGGAACTATTTGTATTCTTGTGTGCAAGGTACTTCCATAGAGACTGGCGACGTTTTTGCTTTTGTGTGTGTGTGATTTTGATAATGAGGAGGGTATTTTCATTTTCAGAGAGTTCCTAAGCGACAGGAATGAAGTCGCGAAGAATACAAATAATCCATTCATTCTATCATATTCAATAAATAAGCTGTTGTTTAGAGAAGTAGGTCCTCCAACCAACAAAAATGCTCAGCATAAAAATCTGTATAAAAAGCGAAGACGCGCTAAAATTGTTCGTGTAAAACCTCTTACCCCTTCCTGAATTATGTTATGAAAGACACTTGTTTACTATATCTTTATGTGATCCATGATTTGACAGTCATTGTATCCCATAAGAGATATGATCAAAAATTTAGATTAATATTCATGTATTAGATGACCCTCTGGTTCATATAAGTTCGATATTTATGTATGAAATGTAAAGACGCGCTAAAATTGTACGTGTAAGATGCGGACCTCTTCTTGAATTATTCTATGAATTACACTTATTTACTTAATCTTTATGTGATCTATAATGACAGTTTGTATCCCATAAGAGATATGATAATATTCAGATTAATATTTATATATTAAGTGACCATTCGGTTTGTTTGTGTATGAAATATAAACACGTGCTAAACACGCTTAAAATTGTCCGTGTGAGACTTTGGAACCCTTCTTGAATATTATGCTATGAATGACACTTGCTTACTATATCTTTCTGCGACTTATAATTTGACCCTCACATTCTTTTGATTGTATCACATACGAGATATCATCAAAAATTTAGATTAATATTTATGTATTAGGTGACCCCCTGGTTCATATAAGTTTGATGTTTGTAAGGTACTCGAGTGAGTAAATATAGGACGTATTAACATCTTTACCTTTTGAACCCATTTTCAAACGATGGTAAATGCTGCTGCAAATAGAAGTTGATTTCTTAACAAATGATCTAAAGAAATGTATCACCATTAAATATATTACAAGACTACAAAAGTTGGGGTTGGTGGAATTAAAAAATGTTTCTCTTGGGGTAAAAAAACATTGTTAATAATGAAGAAATTGCTGTTTACATGCAATTTCTTCATTTTCCTCAATGTTCTTTATATTGTTTTCCTTTAGAGCGACAAAGAGGGAATTGATTAATATTGTATACACAGCATAAATGATATAAAAGCTCGAATTCAAAATTTCCTAACCTAAAAGAAAAACAAAACAACAACAACAACAACAACAACAACAACAACACAAAATCTGGCATTCATGTGAATTAGAAGCGTCTATTTCACAGCAGATAAACCGTCTCGTTTATTTAGATATCTCTTTAAACCATACCGACACAATGACGCTTTTAGACCCCTCGGGAATAACGATGAAGAAAACATTGTGCAAAATGAAGAGATTGGTTGATGTTTTTCTGGGGGGTGGGTGTCGAAAATCGTCATTGTGTCGGAATGGGTTAAGTGAAAATCCTGATATTAATTATGTATATAGTCGAACCGATCAATCATATATATCACAAAAAAAGTGTAATAAGAGACCATTCTCTTAAACGACCACATTTTGGCCGTTGCTTGAGTAGTCGCTAAATACAAGTTTAACTGTAAATATAACAAGTAAAGGTTATTGAGAAGAGAGTTTGCTTGTACAGAACTGTAACAAATATTAAAAGAAAAGGTCATTGTAATAAGAATGCCTGCGACTCTCTTTCAAATTAATGTCGATAAGTTATTTAGATATAGTAACTACGGCTTCTATAACATAATCATCCTCTTCGTCGTTCTTAACCTCGTAGCTACAGCTTGAATCAAGCTGAAGTTACGAGGTTTTAGAACGACAACGGCACTTTGGCTACTACGTTTAGGTTTGTGATTAGGGAAAATGTTGTTTAATTGCAATATGTCCAGTCTAAAGAAATGACCTTTTCTTCAGTTACCTTGAAAATGAATCTTTGCACTAGATGCCCTCGGACCATTAAGAGAGTTGTATGTCACTGATCCTGTTAAAAGTTTGAATTATGACGATACCTTATTTAATAATAATCGCCGTAAAATTACACGTAACCGCTCGGTATGGCGCCCAGCTCTATTAAAAGCCAACTTGATAATTTCTCATTTTTTATGAATTAAATTATCCTTGTATTAAAGGAGACTTTATCTGTTAACAAGTTCGTATAGAACCTAGGATTTTAACCCAATCCGACTCAAGCCCTCCTTTTTACGCCCCACAAGAAAAAAGCTTTGGAAAACATTGTGGACAATGAAGAAATTGCTTGTAACAAGCAATTTCTTCATTATCCACAATGTTTTCTATCCCAAAAGACGAACAAAATTAAAATTCCATCAACTTGAAATTGTCGTCTGCAGCTTCTTTCAATTTGGACCAGTCTAAAATTTTCTTGTGTTGGAATGGGTTAAACGAGGTAAAACATTTTGAAAATCTCTTCAAAATTGACGGAACGCAGCAGGTCAATCATGAAATCAACCGACTTATCAAATAATGAATTTAAAACGGAAGCAAAAGTTGGACTCCGACTTTGACCAGCATTTATTTGAAGCTTTTTAATGGACGACTTAAAGATCGTAACTGCAATTTGAAAAGGCTGTAGTTAATCTTTAGGTTGCCAACAAACCGTTATACTTTTTTTAGCTAGCGAAGCGTCAGCTTTGATAGCTTAAGTTAACAGATGAAATTTTGAGGTCGTCTCAAAGTTCAACGAGTGCAAACTGCCGCTGGAGGCTTAACCACTAAATCCATTGAACACCTACGCCATAAAAAGTACTTCTGTTGTATTCCAGGAATATTGCAAATTGAAGAGCTTTCTCTAGAGAGCATGCTATTTAACCCATTTCCACTCAAATCCGCTTTTCAAGAACCTCGAGAAAAAGCTTTGGGAAACATTGTGGACAATAAAGAAATTGCTTGTTACAAGCAACTTCTTTATGTCCACAATGTTTTCTCCCCGACAAATGAAATATTTTCTTATTTCAACCAACTTGAATTTGTCGTCTACAACTTTTTTCAATTTGTACCAGTCTAAGATTTTTCCATATTGTAATGTGTAAACTTCTGGGTTACTTTAAAAGCGTTTATTTATCATGATAACCTTTTACAAAGAAGATAACTTTTCAAAACCAGTTTTGCTAGCTTACAGTACTTTAATAACTTTGATTTAACAATATTACTGCCAATAGTTTTTGAAAATATTGGCGTTTATTATTGAATTGGAATTCGTTTTCAGAAGCTCAGTGGGCGTGACAACCCTATCACGGGGTTTTTAAAAGTAGAGTACATCGCAATCAAAAAGGTAAATTTCATGTTCCGAAATGAAACAAGAGACATCCTCACAAATTTGAATTGATACTTCTTCAATCCGGATTTTTTTAGAGAAATTATTTATAAAATCAGTTTAGATGCAAGAAGGGGCCAAAAGAATACTCGCAAGGAAACATGACTCTGTTAACGACATTTCAAACGATTAACGGAGCCACGCCCACTGACTCCGTTAGCCACGCCTTCTGACTCCGTAAGCCAATCCCGCTGACTCCGTTAGCCACGCCTACTGACTACGTTAGCCGACCCCCACTGACTCCGTTAGCCACGCCTACAGACTCAGTAAGCCACGCCTACTGACTCCGTTAGCCATGCCTACTGACTCCGTTAGCCAATCCCGCTGACTCCGTTGGCCATGCCTACTGACTGCGTTAGCAAATCCCACTGACTCCGTTAGCCACGCCTACTGACTCCGTAAGCCAAGCCTACTGGCTCCGTTAGCCAATCCCGCTGACTCCGTTAGCCACGCCTACTGACTACGTTAGCCAATCCCACTGACTCCGTTAGCCAATCCCACTGACTCCGTTAGCCACGCCTACTGACTCCGTTAGCCACGCCTACTGACTCCGTTAGCCACGCCTACTGACTCCGTAAGCCACGCCTACTAACTCCGTTAGCCAAGTTCGTTAACATTTTTCGTTGGTTTGTCGACTTTAGCGTCGTATCTAAAGCTTTTTCAAGCTGTTTAGATCGCAATCCAAATATTCTACTTTTGTAAGATGGTAATTGTCATACAATTTGAAAAATAATGACGTTGAAAATCGTAGCGGGTCTTCCTGCCAGAGTCAGTTGGCGGGGCTAACGAAGTCAGTTAGCGGGCTCAGCGACTAGTCAGTTGTTTAAAAGGTTAAGGTAATCTCCGATCTTTTGAAGAGAGACAAGACTCAGCATTTATTTATCGAGTTGGGTTTACGCAATTCGAAAGTTAACTCTTCCCGTTTTTTGAAGTTCTACACTGGTTGAAAAAAAGGTTGCAGACAATAATAAAAAATTGACGTTATTTGAAATGAAACTATACAATGTGGTAGAAAATATTGTGGATAAGGGAGAAATTGCATGTTACAAGAAATATTCTTCTTTTTCAACAATGTTTTCTCAAGTAAGAAATCACAGTGAAGTAAAATCACAGGTTTGTACATGAAAGAGTTAATGGACGTAGCAGGACCTCTCTATATTCGGAAATATTAAAACAAAAAGCACAAAGCTTTCAAAATGGCGCCTTTCAATGACGGAGTTATATGCATCACCCGAAATTCAAAGATTAGGATTACTTCTTCAGCGACCACTTGGTATTGTGAATCGTTCGTTTTAAATAAAGAACATTGTCTGACACCCAATACTTCATGACGGTCTGAAATAGTAATACCAAAGGATCGCTAATTATGATAATTGATATCAGAAATGATGAAAAAGCGATCCGCCAAGCCAAACGGGAACCTGTCGGTAGTACAAAAAATATCTATACTGATCGGACAGCACAGACTGGCTAAAGTCGGAAATTGTCGATCTTTGTAGATGAATAATCTACGTAAATAAGCAACTACATTTGAAATGCCTTTCCTGGTTGACCTCTGCTTGATATTATCTTTAGTCAAAGGAAATCTCGGGAGGTCCCTTTTTGCGTGACAGGTCACAAGTTATCTGATATCGTGTAATTATTTCATTATGATATGACGTGTCTATGTCCATTTAAGGCGATAACGTGTGTTTCTCACTTGGAAGCACGGTCGCGTTGATTAACAACGTAGATTCATGAGACTGAGAAAATGTATGGTAGTGCTTAAACAGGAACATAAATACACCAATCTATAAATAGAGTAATTTACCGTATCTTCCTAAAACACTCCACAGTTTATTTACAGAATACAAAAATCAATGATATATGTCGTCGGTTGGCGAGCAAAATATCGTAACTACAGCCGATGGTGTGTGAGTGTTAGTTCATACTAATTTAATATAATGATACAAAGTATTCTTAACGGTAAGGAATTAATTTAAAACAATGTTCAATTTAACTCTTTTAATTATTTATCGGTTAATGCCGTCTTCAAAAGTGACAGCATATTTTAAAATATACTGTCAATTCTGAAGAAGGCTTTAGCAGAAAATCGAGTAAAAGAGTTAAATTGAACATTGTTTGTAATTTATTGTAGTTCTATTGCGACGAAAGCTTTAACCTATTCCAACACAACGATGCTTTGTGCCCCCCCCCAAAAAAAATATATAAATAAAAATAAAGAATTGGAAAACATTGTGGAAAATGGAGACATTATAAGCGATTTCTTCATCATCCACAATGGTTTCTACCCTAAAAGTCAAAGATTTTTACAAATTCTGCTTAAAAATGTCGTCTGCAAATTCTTTGGACCAATCTTAATCTGTGTGTGTATTTCCGTTTATTTATCGTCTCTACCGTAGCATATGCCCATATGAACGACGCCCCCAGAAGACGGTTACTTGTTGCGGTGGATACTGCACGGATACAGGAATAAGCTGCTGAGAGACTTGCCTGGTTCTTTAACGTGTTCGGCGGATAGCGCCGGGGCCTCGGTTTAACGTCTCATCCGAAAGACAATTAGTTTGTTAGTTGATATGGTCAGCCCAGGGCTCGAACCCGTGATTTTGAGGTTTGAAGTCAAGTACTCTACCAAGTGAGGTAATCGGGCTGACTTTTCTCTAAATCTTTGCTGTCTTGTAAGGCTTATAAAGTCGCTCTCGAACAAAACATTACCCTATTTTTTACCCTAAAAAAGAGACAGTCGCTCAATTTTACAGCTGGGTAGACTTGGGCTTACTTCTGAGTGTCTTGCCTATGCAAACACCCCGAATACAGTTGGACTCAAACCCACGACCTTCAAATTATGAGTCAAGCACATATACCGTGATAATCGAGGCAGTTATGTGGATAACGAGAAGTAAAAGAACAGCCCCACGACCTTTGGATCACTAAGGTTGATTATTAAGGTGCATTACAAAACAATTATTCTGTGAAATACTAGAGGGTCTTCATAAGGAGTCGAACGTTAGCATTAGCGTAATTACCTTTTGAGTGCAAGTACATATACATGTATATTATACCCTATTTAAAAGAAGTTACAGACGACAGTGCATAATTCAATTTAATTTCAAAAATCGTTTTCTTGTGATATCAATCATTGTAACAAGCAATCCCTTCACTTTCCTCATTGTTTTCCTACAATTTTTCTTTCTTAGGGGCTTCAAAAAGCGTTATTGTGTTGGATTGGTTTAAAACAGATGAGAGTAAAAACTCAGCCTATTCATACAGAATGTGTTTTATATATCTTTCATGTTCAGTCAAAACCTCGTAACTTCAGTATGAAAATTTTAATCAGCATAATAGCTGATATTCAATTTTTCCTTTATGAGTTAGACCTTCTTTTTCTGCTATTGGACTGTGAGTATTTCGTTGATCCGAAGCGCATAAGCAATTTCGCGGCTGCCACTCAAAGAATCAATTGACCAATCAAATTATTCATTTAGTGAACATTGCACTCTGACATTGGCCGAAGTTTTTTGAAACATTTTTGTTGGTTTGGCAACTGTAACCTCATACCTACAACTGAGTTACGATGCTTAGCTCGCAAACCAACAATTTCACTTTTTTGTTACATGTTACTTGCCACGAATTTGCAAAATAATGCCGTTTGATATCATATACCATTTATTCAGATTTCATACTCTTAGATGTTATTGCTCCTCAACGTCATATACTAGCTACAAAATCGCAGAGATCTATTTCAAGGAATGTGAAAAAATCTTATTATAAATAAGAAAAACTAAAATCGTATGAATCTAAATGGTTGAACGCTATAGCTTACAGGGTGCGTCTATTTCATTTTGTTACCTAAATCATCTTATCAACATAATAAGAAAACAAACTTTAGTTCGTTGACCGATAAAACCGATAAAACTATCTTTATTTTCAATTTGAGGTCGTCCAAAACTAAAGGTGTCTTGCCAAAAGAAAGCAAATTAGATATGTCGGACTTTGCTTGTATGAACATTGTTTAATTTTGAAGTGCATCTATACTTTAACCCATTACCAGAAGACAACATTTTAGACCGGTCCAGATTCAAAGAAGGTGCAGACAACATTTTTTTGTCGAAAAAAAAAAAAAAAAAAAATATCCGCCTTTTTGGTTAGAAAACGTTTCTGGATAATGAAGAAATTGCTTGTAACAAGCAATTTCTTCATTTTCCAAAATGTTTTCCAAAGTTTCTATTCTAGGGGGAGCTAAAGGCGTCCATGTGTTGCAATGGGTTAGTTCGTTGAAATAGTAACATAGTTTTGCTGAAAGCCCAAACACCAAATACCCTGAACTTAATAACCCTAGCCCGAAAAGTTCGTGACGTTATGTTATGAATGTCTACCGAGTGACACGAAAATGTAAGAAAAAAAAATGCGCTAAGTAAACCCGAAAATCAATTTTCAAGTTTAAACAAGGCATAATTTAGCACTTCTCCGGGTGTAATCATATCTAACTAACCCAAATAACCCGTGAAAGCGTTCATTACCCGGGGGCGAAAATAATACACAAATAGGGTATAATTTACTTCACCTTCTACCATTAAAACATCATCGAATAGTAAACTGCTTTGAACCTACTTAACTCTATGGCATATCATCGTTGGGCGTGCAAAATATCGTAACTACAGCTTTATTCAAGCTGTAGTTACGATATTTTGCATGCCCTACGACGATATCCCGATTATTGAGATGTTCCCCAAAATTCATTACCTTCTCAAGATAAAAACAAATCTCTGTGCTGTTGATACAAATACGTTCGGTTAAAGTCTGTTAGACTTTCTTCATTGGGCGTGCAAAATGTCGTAACTACAGCTTGATTAAACCTGTATTTAGGATATTTTGCTCGCCAGGCGATGCTTAGTTGATAGTTGTTACTGTTGTTCAGGTTCAAGCCTAAAACTCACAGATCAAATTGACCGATGTTGCAATCATGCTTTCGATGTTAGGCGAACCAAATGTCGTAAATACAGCTTGAATAAAGCTACATGTTCATTTTACTCGGCAAACCACGCATTATTTTTATTTATTTTTTTTCCATCTACGTTGATGTTCCACATGGTGTTTATGTGATTCACTTTATAAATCATACATCGGTCATAAATATGCCAGCTCAATCGACGGATTGCTGGTCACGCCCACTGAGTTTAGACAGGAAGTTTCACTTCAATGATGAACAACGTTATTTTGCAGAATTTATGGCCAGTAACAATACACGAAAAGAAAAATAATAAAAAATAAAATAATAATAATAATAAAATCAAAAATTAAACAGGCTGGTAACCACGACTTCATTAAGCCAATGTCGGGGTTCATGGTTTACTTCCTGTCTAAATGATTGATTTGATTGGTCGAATGATTCTTTGATTTACAGTCGCTCTCCGTCAATTATAATTGCGTCAATGTCATGGTTATTTAGCTTAGACTACTGCTTTGGAGATAAGAGTACGATACAAACCTGTACATGTTGTCGTTTACTTTTAGTCTTTCATGCTACTGTAGCATTTATCATATGAACAATGCCACAGAAGTTGTTATGGGGGTTACTACTGTGAACTCTGTCTTGATATATCATGTATATGGCACCGTCACATAGAACATCGGTTTAACGTCCTATCCGAAAGACAATTAGTTTGTAATTAACGTAAGGCCGGTTTTACCCCAAATCAGCGATCTCGAAATGTGAATGGCTGGCTAGCCCGGCCTTTAAACGAGGATCTTGTCTCATTAGCTAAAACTAGTAGGCCATTTTAATCGTGGTGACATAGTTAAACGACAAAGTATTTACAATTATCTGTACTCGTACAAGGAACATTTCGAATTGTTTAAATAAGAAATCCATGTCTGCTTATTTCAAATACAATGTATTTACAACCTTTAAAATTGGTACATTTCCGCTGCCAATCAAAAATTAATTGATCAATAAAATTACATACATTCATTCTGACCGGAAGTACATAATGTTGAATGCTATTTCTTTCAATTTGACCCAGTCTAAGAAATTTTCCATATGGAATTGGATTAAGCTGTAGTTACAATATTTAAGCCACCAAACAACGTTTTTGTGTGAGTGCGTATGTGGGTGTTTGTCTGACCATACAGTTTACGACTAATATCGTTGAATACCTCAGTCAAACAAACTTGTCGGGGTTTAAGTGAATGTGGCAACTAATCTGTTAAGGTTTTGTGTGTGTGTTTGTCTGACCATACAGTTTGCGACTAATATCGTTAAATACCTCAGTCAAACAAACTTGTCGGGGGTAAATGAATATGATCACCAATCTGTTAAGGTTGTGTGTGTGTGTCTGACCATACAGTTTGCGACTAATATCGTTTAATACCTCAGTCAAACAAACTTGTCGGGGGTAAGTGAATATGGCCACCAATATGTTAAGGTTGAGTGTGAGTGTGTCTGACCATACAGTTTGCGACTAATATCGTATAATACCTCAGTCAAACAAACTTGTCGGGGGTAAGTGGACATGACCACCCATCTGTAAGGTTGTTTGTGTGTGTGTGTCTGACCATACAGTTTGCGACTTATATCTTTTAGTACCTCAGTCAAACAAACTTGTCGGGGGTAAGTGAACGTGACCACCAATCTATTAATGTTGTGTGTGTGTGTGTGTGTCTGACCATACAGTTTGCGACTTATATCTTTTAATACCTCAGTCAAACAAACTTGTCGGGGTAAGTGGACGTGATCACCAATCTGTTAAGGTTGTGTGTGTGTGTGTGTGTGTGTCTGACCATACAGTTTGCAAACTAATATCGTTTAATACTTCAGTCAAACAAACTTGTTGGGGGTAAGTGGACTTGACCACCAATCTGTAAGTTTGTGTCTGTATATTCGTTTATTCCTTGTCGCTCTAGCAGCGTTTGTCCATATGAGCGACGCGCAGATGTTACGGGGAACAGTACCAACGATAATTGATTTTTGTTGTTGTCCCTAAACATACATTTTCTGTACAATCGACGTTTGATATATTAGTCAAACACTCTATTAGCTGTGATAACGTAGCCCTCTTTCTGGTAGACTGATAAAAGAGGTAGGGAGTGGGGTGGCGGCTATCGCAACTAACATTATACCCTATACCAATTTGCTCAGTGTGCGGGGAAAATTATCCGTCATTTTTAGAGAGTCTATAGAATATTATAGAAAAGTTCCGCAAGTTACGAGTGGTATTGGTGCTTGAATCGTGATCCTTATGTCAGGTGTTCGATCCCCAATGTCACCGGGGCGTGTTCATGGACAAGACACTTAATAGCCAGCCTAGGTCTACCCAGCTATAAAATTGTGTAGCAGTTGGATTCAGCCTCTGCCTCCCTTTCATGGACGTGAAAACATTTGGATTGTGAGCTTCGAGAGCGACTCTATAAGATTTAACCTTTAGTCGCAATCGAACTAAAATAGTAAAGTATAAACTAGGGTACGTTCTCCTGTGTTGCTACATCCATTTTGACCTTGATGACCCTGTGTCAGATCTGAAGGTAATAAGAAATGCCACTTTAACCAAATAAAAGATTGGATTTACCCATTAAACTTTCATGATCTAGTTAAGTTCAACACTCGCCGTAAAGTAAACATGTCAGCATTCATTCGTACTTGAATCTTAGATTGGATTCATATTTCAGAAAACTTTACCGAACTTACTCTTTACAAAGGTCAAACGTGTTACTTATTATTTTACTATATCGAGGGGTTAGAGCAAAAACATAGTATGGGTCTTTACAATGTATAGACCCATACTATGTTTTGCTCTTACCCCTCGATATATACATAAAGGTCTGCAAATATTAAGTTTGTGTATTCTGTTAGGTTTAAAGCAAGAAAATGAATATCAGGGGAAGTCGTTTCCCCATTTTTACGGTGACCCTTCAACATTACCTGTTCAAGTTATGGTTTTTACGTCCTTGTCTTTTTATACTTGAGAAAACATTGTGGGAAAAGAAGGAATCGCTTGTATCGAGCAATTTCCCTTTTTTTCAACAATTTTATTCTACCCTACAGAATTATTATTTTTCAAATAAAATCGACCTTGAATTGTCGTCTGCAAAACCTTTGAACTTGGACTGGTCAAATATTTGAAAGCAGGAAAGGAATAACCCATTACCAGACGACGAGTTTTTAATCTGGTTAAATTTCAGAGGAGTTCCGGAAGGCAATTTTAAGTTGCTGAAAATATTGATATCTTTATGGGTGATTAAGAAATAGTGTGTTAGAAGCACTTTACTAAATTCCGTAATGTTTTCCTATTTTTCTTTGTATGAGTGTGTGTGTGTGTGTGTGGGGGGGGTGATGAAAAGGATGGTGTCTGAAAGAACTTAATTTGAATATTGTTGGCAGCAGCATTGGCAATACAGTTAAACTTCTATTAAGCGACCTCGCTAAGGACGTCTATGGTCGTTTAAGAGAACGGTCGCTTAACCCTTTCCTGGTAAATCCCTGGTTTTAACGTCCCTGTGATTTTATAATGGAGAAAAATTGTTGAAAAAGAAGAAATTGCTTGTAACAAGCAATTTCTTCTTTTTCTACAATATTTTCTACCATAGTAAGTGGTCATTTTCCAAATAAAACCAACTTTGAAATTTTGTCTGCAAAACCTTTGAATTTGGACGGGTCTAAAATTTTGCAAAACAGGAAAGGGTTAATACATTTTTTGTGACATATATGAAAGATAGGTTCGACTGAATACATAACAAATTGTAGGATTCTGACTTAACCCTATTTTGTTGGTAGTCATTCAAATCGTCTCATTTAGACTATTCTAATGAGACCTACCAACTTAGGATTTATCTTTATGATTTTGTTAGCAGAATTTGTCCAATTATGAAAATCTTTTGGTTTTGGAGAGGGAATATTTTATGATGGTCGCATGATAAAAGTGGTGGCTTAATAGAGGTGGTCACTCGAGCAAGATTGTCTGTATTATTGATAAAATGAGGGAGAGACTGGATGGACCCTTTAGAGAATTTTACCATGGTGGTGTCTAAAGTATCAATTGACCAATCGCTGGCCCCGCCCATTGACTACCTAGGCCCTGCCCATTAACTCCAATAGGAGGTCCAGCTTCCATTTTTAACAACGTTATTTTGCAAAATTTATGGCCCGTGGCATGTTACAAAACTATATTGGTTGGTTGGTGACCTAAACGTCGTAACTACAGCTTGATTAAGCTGTAGTAACGAAGTTTAAGTCACCAAACCAACATTAAAGGTAAACAAGTGGCGGCCAATGTCTGAATTGATAAGCTCAGGTCCGGGCTGAATGAATTAATTGATTGGTCGGTTTATTCTTTGATTTGCAGACGCGATTTGTCAATTGTTGGCAGGTAAAACGTTTTCCAAGCTGGCTGATCAGTCAGGTTTGATTGTACTTTTAAGTGTACCACGTGTGGATGAGCATATAGCTTTACGCTGAAAGTACTTGAAAAGATGCACTTGTTCCCCTTCCTTTCAATAATCCCAGAATTCGGGGAATTTCAAACAAATTTCTTCATCTGACCTTTCTTTTAATGCACGTGTAAATAAACATAATTAAGGCGGCGGGGTCATAGATTAAAAGGTAAAACGTATTGATATTGTCTTTCATTTAGTTAAGGTTACAAAGTGCATTTTGTCCTCCGAGTGAACTTCCAATCATGTCTGTGTATTTTTCTGTGCGTAACGATAAGGTATTTGACTAGGCCAGGTGTACGTTCGGAATGGGGTTTTTCTTTGAATGCCTTCTGTTTAAAACAGAGCTTTTTTTTTTTTTACTTGATATAAAAAGCTTTACATTATTTAGTTCAATAGACGAGTATTTTGCCTTATTATTACTACCATGTCTCAAGGTCTTTTAGTTTTACCCATTACTTGACCGGTGCTAACTGAAAGAAGGTGCTGGCGCCAATTTCAAGTTGCTGAAAATAACAAAATTCTTTCAAGGTTGAAAACATTGTGGTAAATGACGAGATTTCTTGTTACTTCATTCTCCACAATGTTTTTCCTGGTATGTTTCTTAAATGACGTAATAAGGGATTGCGTTGAAATGGTTTAAACATAAATATGTTTAATAATACTACTAAAATTCATTGATTTAGGAATTTAGTTAAACAATAACACATCCGCGGACCGTTCACTCGGATACTGTTTCAAAAGACGTTTTAGGTTCATAGAAATGCGAAGTCAGAGGCGAAATCCGAAAATAGACGATGGTCAAGAGAAAAAGTGGAAACTTAAATTTTCAAGCATTTAGCTTAGAAAAAACAACAACAATTTTTTTCTCGAATATCATTATAAAGAATACTTGCCCGAGATCTAGGTTACGATCTGTGACAAAGTGTACGATGTACGTTGTCAACGATTACCGTCAACATTTTTCGAATATCATTATAAAGATGACTTGCCAGAGATCTATGTTACGATCTGTGACAAAGTGTACATCGCACGTTGTCAACGATTACCGTCAACATTTCTCGAATAACATTATAAAGAATACTTTCCCGAGACCTATGTAACAATCTGTGGCAGTGTGTACGTTGCACGTTGTCAACGATTACCGTCAACATTTCTCGAATATCATTATAAAGAATACTTCTCGAGATCTATTTACAATCTGTGACAAAGTGTACGTCGCACGTTGTCAACGATTACCGTAAACATTTCTCTAATATCATTATAAAGATGACTTGCCCGAGATAAATGTCACAATCTGTGACAAAGTGTACATCGCACGTTGTCAACGATTACTGTCAACATTTCTCGAATATCAATATAAAGAATACTTGCCAGAGATCTATGTTACGATCTGTGACAAAGTGTACGTCGCACGTTGTCAACGATTACCGTGAACATTTCTCGAATATCATTAAAAAGAATAATAGCCCGAG
The DNA here is from genome assembly GCA_946902895.1 of Fragum fragum. Classification (NCBI taxonomy): domain Eukaryota; kingdom Metazoa; phylum Mollusca; class Bivalvia; order Cardiida; family Cardiidae; genus Fragum; species Fragum fragum. The sequence continues at coordinate 36,321,535 of OX336371.1, forward strand.
ATCTATGTTACAATCTGTGACAAAGTGTACGTCGCACACTGTCAACGATTACCGTAAAAATTTCCCGAGTATAGTTACATGTTCCATCGTGCTAATTTCAATCAAATATACAAATGATTCGAATGCGATCATAGTCAATCAGCTTTCCGCCTGAGCTCTTTGGTCCATTCTCAATCAAATTGTTTTTTAGGAAATTGTTTATAGTGACGCCTTGTAAAACCCTGTCGTCTTCGGGTCACTGATGTCAAAGGTCAGAGTCACAATTGACCTTTGATTGAAAACGGTTTCCTGGCTCAATCTAAAGAACCAATAGAACCTGAACCCTGCAACCTCAATTGTTGGAAATGACCCAAGGACGTGCCCAATTGCTTTTGGGTTACGGAGTTAAAAGGTCAAGGTCACAATTGAACTTTGATAGAAAACAGTTTCCAGGCGTTCAAACATAAGCCATGTGACCTACGACAATGAACCTATGTACATGTTGACCATGATTCAAGAAATTGCCTAACGTTTTCGGGTCATGAAGGCCAAAGGTCGAGGTCAAAATTGAACTTTGATCGAAAACCGTTTCCTTGCTCTTACTCATAATCAATTTTGAATAGGACCACGAAATTCTATACATATGTTGTCCCTGACCCAAGAAGGTGCGCTATTGTTCTTTGGTCTCGCATTAAAAAGGTCAAGGTTAAAATTGAACTTTGTTTGAAACCGTTTCAGTTTAGGAGAAATGGAAGTCAAAGTTAAACTATTCTTCTTGAGTGATAAGGTGCTACTGGGGGGGTGTATTAGTCCTCTTTGCGACAAATCTAGTCGCGATAACGGCATCGTAAATTTATCGGCATCTTGTTCTCGCGATCTAAGTATGGTACTCTCGTGTTATTACAACCATACTCCCCCTTGTTTCGAGTATTCACCATCTTACTTTCTACCCTTGTGTTAAAAATCAACAATTTATTTTGCGTTTTCCCTTATGGTATTCCGTGATTTGGCACTTAATTTATTCATATATTTACATTTACACGAACTTTAATTCCCGTCTAAAATTTGTACGTCTGAGATCAGGTCATCTTATCTACTAACTCTTCCTTATGACATTAATTAGTTTGTCTAAATGAAAAAAAGGTAACGTGCGTTTGAACCGTGTCAGATTATAAGTTGCCTAAAGGGTACTTGCCGGAGCAAAATATTTTGATTTTGAAATTTCATAGAGTAACGTTAATATGGGATTTACTTCTTCTGCATAATCATTCTTTTCTTGCAAATGGTTTTCTTAGCAAAGAAATCAAAAACCTTAGCAAAGAAATCAAAAACTGTTTCCATTAAACGCACAGCTGGTCCCTTGCCAACGTAACAAGCATGCACGTGTAAACAAGATTAACCAATCGAAAATTGCTTCATGTTCATGTGCAGCTAGTTTCTTGAGCGTAAGAAAACCCATAATTAGTTTTGTAAACCTAATGTGGGTTTATTGCTCTCTGGTATAGGTTGACCAGCCCAATCTCTTGAACAGGGTTGATCGATCAGACACTTCTCATTGAAAGTGTAAGAAAATGTCATATTAATATTTTGGGGGATTCTGTCAGTTGACCAATCGCAAGTGTCAATCAAATGATCAGTCGACAAATGAAAGCATTCATTTAGATCAGAAGTGAGCTTTGAACTGCAACTTCGCCCGCCAATTTTATTGAGCTTTTTTGTTGGTTTGACGTCTAAAACGTCGTAAAGTACAGCTTATTGCAAAATTACGCCATTTAATATAGAATTGGACCTTCCTGTTGGAGTTAAGGGACGGGGCCAAGGGAGCAAGTGGACGGACAAAGAGATTGGTCCCATATTAGTTTTAGTCTTGAAGATGGGGGATTCCTGTCGGTGCCGCCACCTTTCAGTACTTTGAGTACTTTGAGTCAAGAACGGTGAAGCTTTATTGCACTTATGAAAGCGTTATTTAGACTTTTATCAAATAGAATATTAAATATTCACCAAGTTAGTAAACATATGGCGATAATGTATTTTTAGAAAATACAGAATGATTCGAAACCGAGATAAATTACACAATTTAGAAAAAAAATGGAAGACGCGGGTCGGCCAGTTCGAATTCATTTTAGGGTTTATTCCGGTGTGTACAATAACTAATTATCAAAAAGTTAGACTGGCCGTAGAAAATACTCGGAAAAAGACGCCTTAGAATTCAAAATATCACTAAGAAGAGGAGACAGCAGATTTCAAGGCGACAATATTTTTATTGAGTCAAAATAGACGGCACCTGCCCCAGCCACTTACTTCACAGGAAGTTCCGTTTCGATATTAAACGGCGTTATTTTGCAGAGTTTATGGTAATTATGATGCATCAAAAAAGTAAAGCGTTTTTTTGGAGACCAAAGCATCGTAACAACAGTTTGAATAAGCTGTAGTCTCGACGTTTAAGTGGCCAATCCAATTCAAATGCTTCACATAAATTGCGGCCGATGTCGGGGTTCGAAGTCTAAAAAATGATAATTCATCATTTTTTGTTATTGAGAGCCGCGATTTGTCCATTCCGGGGTAGTGATACCGGGGGGGGGGGGGGGGGGGTCAACGATTTTTTGTTTGAATGGGGTTTAACGCCGCTTTTAACAATCTTTCAGTTATATCGCGGTGGCTGGAGCACCTAACAATGGATTCCTGGTATTTCTCGCACCAGTACTACCACTACACCCCTTCCTAGCCTCCAGCTGCTATCCCACATAGGCTTACGATTATCTGCCCATTGGTGGTAGACAAATGTCGGAAAGAGTATTGCCGCCGTCGGGGATCGAACCCGGGACCTTTTGAATGATAGTCCGACGCGCTACCAACTGCGCTATGACGGCGGCGGGGGGGGGGTCAACGAGACGATTAACATCTGTGATGACGCATCAAAAGCTCTTACCTCTACAGGCCACTGAGGAACTAAGATTTTCGGGAGCTACCGTAATGGTGAATCTTTATTAACCCACTTACAGACGACGTAATATTTTAGACTGGTTCGAATTGAAAGAAGTTGCAGACGACAATGCAAAGTTTATGAAATTTTAGATTTTTTCAACTATCAGGGTAGAAAACATCGTGGAAAATGAAGAAATTGCTTGTTACAAGCAATTAATTAATTTTATACACTGTTTTCCCAATTGCTTTTCTTGGGAATGTCAAAAAGCTTCATTGTGCGGGAATAGGTTAAACCCTTTATAAGTCATAAAACAAAGATCCTACATGTCGACGGGTTTTTTTTCTCTCGCAATTTTCTTTATTGTCAAAGATTCTTGTTTTATTGTATGAATATAATTAAAACATCTACCGTAGAAGTTTATTATTATCACCTTGTAGGTGTGTTTATTTGCTTGTTAACCTTTATAACATTAAAACGATACCAATATCGTGACTTGAAATAGTTTTGTTAATAAAGAATCGTGGTTTTTAACAAGAGTTTTAGAGTTCTTAATGTGGTATCACTTTTAACAATTCTATACTTTGACACTTTGATATACACCAATCATTATAATTATGTTATATGAAACCCTATTAACTAATTGAAATCCTAAGATTGGACAGGTTTGATGAAAATTATTCATTTTTTATGAAGTTTTGTATTTCGAAAGCGTGGGTCTTGTAAATCAATTAAGTCTTTGTGGTTAAAGTTTTTATCACTTACTCCAAAGTCACATATCAAAATCCAGATAAAGTCCTTCTAGGAAAACATGATGGGAAAGTAAGAAACTGCAATTTAAAGGCACTTTAACCCATTCTCACGCAATTCTTGACGTCACTCAAGAAAAACAATAAGGAAAGCATTGTGTAAAATGAAGAAATTGGTTGCAACTGGCAATTTCTTCATTTCCCACAATGTTTTCTAATAAGTTGAAAAATCTAAAATTTCATATACTTTAGTGTGTCGTCTGAAACTAATTTGAATTTGCTCAGTCTAAAATTTGTCGTGTGGTAATGGGTATTTTTTTTTTCAATAATTGATTTTAACGAGTTCTACGGGATTCTCAAGGAAAATCGCGTTTTTTCCATAACAAATTGAACTTCGAACTCGGCAGTTATACAAAAATACGACAGTAGAACAACGTCAACATGAGAATAAAAGAGTGCGACAGTGACAACATGAGATTACGACAGTGAGTTTACAACTATACGACAGCAAGAGCACAAATCGCACTCTCGTATTCGCGTATTCTCCATTTTGTATCCTTGCCTTCTCACCTGTGCACTCCTTTCGCTGTCGTAACTTCATTCTCTCGTGTTCTCACCATCATGCTGTCGAGTCTCGTGTTCCTATAATTACTCGGGAAAACTGCATGATCCTAACGATAATCGTGTTTTTGTATTCTTTCATTTATGTTTGACATTAGTTTGTTGTTTGAAGTTGAAGCAACCTTGAATTTCGATAACTCGAAATCGGTCATGTGAGACAAAAAATCCACATAAGCAGTTAAATACTTAACCCTTATCATGCTGAACCCAGAATGTTTCTATTTGGAGGTAAAGACAAACATTAGCCTGTATATATGCGGTCTGATCTTAGTCTATACCCCCTACTTGTCCCCTTTTAAGCCAGAGTTGTCTATTGATACATTTTCAATAGAATTATTAACCCACAATAATTGTATCCAGTAATGTCAGCCCATTGTATTTAATGAAATTCGGTAAAGGATTTTACAGCATGACAAGGATTAAATAATTGTAATAAAACTAAGTAAAGTAAACAGAAAACACTTTTCTGGAAAATCTCTTTTGTTGGTCACAACCTTTTGTGACCCTTGACGAGATAAGGGATGATCTGACAACTTTTTCATAAACTGGTTTAGAAAAAGAGCGGATCAAGCACAGGGCAAGCATATTTTTCTTTCAATTATGAATATGTAATGAGACAGGGTGATCTTCCCAATTTTTCTTTTGTCCTCGACATGCTTCACGATCAGCGCTGTCTAAACAGAGTCTATACTATTCGAATTCCAGGAGATCCATTTTAGAACCACGACGGTACCCGAGTAAATAAATAAATGACACTTTGATCGGCCAAAGCGTTTGTACGAATGAATAACTTACCATATGAATATTGAAATGTTTGCTACATGGGGTTATTAAAGATTATTGCTGTTTTAGAAAAAATACCTTCCTTGTTATGCCTTCATTCATATGGTAATTCGAAGAATCCGGGTGCTGTCTATTGAACACGGTAAAATTATTAGTGCAATAACTGAATGATCGAAAACACTTCCTCATTTTGGGAAAAATTCTAGCGACCAAACTTTAGTGTCAATTGAGTGAATCCCATTTCAATCAATTTATGGTCACAATTTATTTAATCTGTTAAAAAAATCCTCACGCATTATACAATATATTTCGTATGCCAGATAGATTACCCTGCACGAGCCATATTTAGACTATCTTTCACACTTTGGATAAATCACAAATAACCTTTAGCGTGAAATTTACAGCAATTGACCAATCGCAGCTCTCAACATACTTCGTTGACTCCAACAGGAAGTTCAACTTCGATTTTAAACGGCGTTACTTTGCAAAATTCATAGAATGTAGACTGAAACAAAAAAGGAAATGGTAATGCGGCAATCTAAACGTCGTAACTACAGCTTAGCACGCTGTAGTTACGACGTTTAAGTCGACAAACCAACGAAATTGTTTCACATAAATCGAGTCCAATAACGGAGTTCAAAGCTTAATTCCGGGCTAAATTATTGATTTGATTGGTCGATTGTTTCTTTGATTGACAGTCGCGATTGGTCAGTTCAACATGTGCTTGAAGTCCAGACACTGGGCTGTCTAAACGGCTATACATTGCGTTTAAAAAATATCAGGTAATTGTCTATAAAGATACTTTGAGTAAGTTGCGCAAAGTTGAGATTCTGATCAGACTGTGCGGATGCACAGGCTGATCAGAGTCTTAGCCTTGCGCAAGTGCGAAATTTGTGGAAATCCCGTGCACCGACCCATATAAAACCTGTTAAGTGCGACTACCTTATAGGTTTTGATACATTGATAATGTAGCCGCTTAAGGGCTACGTTAGCAATAACTAGTACATTTAGCGCGAGCCACCCAACTGTATCACACTTTACTTAGTAACCTTGCGAACGAATTTAGTAGGAATGTAACCTTTGGCAAGTGCGCACTCATTCCGAGGTTATTTGGACGTAAGGTTTCATTGGATGATTTATAAAAAGGGGCGGGCTTTGTGCGGGTTAGAATAAAAGTGTTGCGGAATCTGGATGTTTTCAATTTTATGGAATTTGTGAAATAAAAAGTATCTTAAGTTTAGAAAATGGTAATATGCATAATGTTTTGATATTTTTTTCAAACATTTTTCTAAAAAGTGACTATATATTTTTTCATCGTAGATTATTTTGATGAGAGGCAAATCTCTTAAATTGTCCTTCATTTTATAATAACATTATTTATTTTTTAAATAATAATATTTACTTAAAAGCAACAACAACAAACGTTTAATTGTGCAAAAAATGACTGATATAATTAAAGAGAAATCCAGAAAATATAAACTGATATATTTCGACCTGAGGGGTCGTGGAGAAATACCCCGTCTTCTTTTTCATGCTGCAAACAGGGACTTCGAGGATGAGAGAATTGACAATGAGGAAGAATGGTTTACGAAACGCAAATTTCGTAAGTAACTTCATTCGATTACCTGGTACCACAATGTTCGAATAGTCCAAATTGAAAGACCTAGCAGACTGCGGATATACGCGCAGTTCGAAAAATAAGGTACAAGGAAATATAAACCCCTTTTCTACGCGAAAAAGTTTAGTACTGTCCAAAATCAAAGAACTTACGTGAGTCACTCCAAAGTGCAAATTATTTAAAGAATAATCTGTAAGAAACAAAGTGGGAAAAGGAGAATCTACTTATTATTTGTTGAAGTGACTTAAAAGCGAATATCTGAAGTTTTGAAAATAAGACATTGAAATTTATTAAGATCGTTGTGTGCATTGATTTACTCAAAATCATATTGTCTGTATTTGGACTGCAAAAATGATCGAAGTTCAATAACTGATACATATGACCTTATTGAAGCGAACCGCAGAAAATAATTCAAAGACATTATGACGATTCTACAAGACAGAAACGAACAAGGAAAAGGAAGAAATTGCTTGCTTCAAACTAATCATTACTCTTATACCATTTCTGCAGAAACAGTTTCTTTGGTCAATAAAATATGCGATAGTTTAGAAAAAGGTTGAAGTATTAAAATACTTAACCCATTCCAATACAATCCCTGCTATACGCTACTCAAGAAAAGAGATTGGGAAAACATTGTGTAAAGTGAGGAAATTGATTCATTTTCCGCAATGTTTGTTCCCAAGAAAGACTAATATAATTTTCAAAATTATATTTCCTTAAAATTGTTGTTTGCTCGATCTTTCAGTTTGGAAGAGTGTATAGATTTATTGTGTAATAAAGGGTTAATCATATTACCAGGAAAATGAAATATTGAAATATACGACATGAGACTATTCAGTATCATTGCTGTTTGAGACAAAAAAATAAAATAAAAAAATGTCTTCCTGGTTTTGTACTCATCGTTATGGTGAATCGATCTATGTTGATTCGGTTAGCTTATTTGAACTGTCTTTCAATAATCGAAAACGCTTCCTCGTTTAACCCTTTCCTGTTCAATCTCTGGTTTTTATGTCCTTCTGATTTCATAACTGAGAAAACATTGTAGAAAAAGAAGAAATTGCTTGTGGGAATGGGTAAAGTCACTACCTATCTACGTAGAATATCGGAAAGATACTGATCGGACTGCTGTATTGCGCCGGCTTGTCTTATTCTTTATTCGACTCACTTGTAAAATTGTCTTTGTAAATAATATTTTCAGTTCAAGTATTTTAATCGATCACTATCTTAAGTTCCATAAAACCGATAAAATCGTCAAGCGAGAAGGCTCCCAGTAAGACTCCAACAAACAAATATTTATAAAAGAATCAAATCCAGCATAGGTCAGTTAGATAACGTATTTAATGTTAAATTGGTTAGGCAGAGTGACCCGAGCATAACAGTATCAAGACCGAAAGTTTATTTTTATTTCTTGATTTAAAAACAGATCTTTTTTCATCTTAGGGGTAAAACTGATTACATATTTACATTGTGGGGACAGGCAAATTTGCTCAGGTTACATTTTGAAAAATGTGTATAATTTTTCAAACTGTTCTCAATTTTGCTTCCTGTTGATTTTTGCGAATCATTTACTCTGATTTTTCAAACTTAACCCCTGATTAGACGCCATCATTTTAGACTGGTCCAAATCGAAAGAAGTTGCAGATAATGTTTTAAAGTTTATGAAATTTTAGGTTGTTGTCCACCTTTCTGGTTAGAAAACATTGTAGAAAATGAAGAAATTGCTTGTTGCAAGCAAGTTCTTCATTATGCACAATGTTTACCCGATTGTTTTTCTTGAGAGGTGCCAAAAAGCGTCATTGTGAGGGGAAGGGTTAACCCTTGTCATGCTGTATAATTTACCTTACTGAATTGCTTTAAAATCAAAGGGCTGAAAGCACTGATAGAACTTATTATTTAAAAATCAATATTTCTTTTAGAAATCAACTTCATAACCAACTCTGGCATGAAAAGTACAAGCAGAAGGTGTAGACTAAGATCAGCCTGCACATAAGTGCAGTCTGATCTTAGTATAAACCTCCTGCCAAAACCGGAACATCCCAGGTTCAGCATGACAAGGGTTAAGCACGCACATATGATCACTCTCGTAAAAAAGGATCACATAATCTTGTAGGCCCTCTTTAAAATAAATATCTGAAAATTGAATTGGACGAAGCACAGCTCTACAAGTGTCTAAAATGATATTTTAGTAAGGTAGAATGGTAATTTTGATTAATATTTTTCAAGAGCTAAACGTCCCTATACTTGTAAATGTTATAGGTCTTTTATGGTATTCCCCTTTAACGCGCCGAATCGAAATTCTGTTCCCTACTACCAGACGACGATTTTCGCACGATAATTATCTAAATATCTCGGACGTTCTAGAGCGAAAATAGTGTGGAAAATGGAAAACAATCTAATTACAAACAATGTCTTCATCTTCAAGTTTTTTTTCGAACAACGTCGGAACTTCGTTGAAATGGTATAATCCAATTCCCACACATTCTCCTTTTACGCCCGAAAAAAAAACGCTTTTTAAAACATAGTGAAAATACTTTTTACAATCAAATTCTTCATTAACCACAATGTTTTCTACAAAAGACTAGGATTTTTTCAATACCGTCACTTAAGAATTGTCGTCTGCAATTCATTTCAATTTGGACCAGTCTAACATTTTGTCGGCTGGTGATTTGTAAACATAGAAAAATGTTGATTCTCTTTATTGAGAACTTGTTTTCGAAATGACGCAGGAAAACATGTTAAATCTATTTTCCGGACGGTACTACCCTCGCGCAGCTCAATCACATATAATGTGTATAATTCGGACTAGTTTGAAACAAGACGTCTGGTAATGAATGAAATTGACCGAAAATATGTTCATCCATTGTTTTTTACACTCGTTTTGGCTAGTTCGTACGATTGTTGTCTTCACAATTGTTGTAAAAGATAGAAAATGGTTAACTACTGACCGTTGTAGTTACGACTTTTATGGCCTACCGACGATATTATTGACCAATAATCTTTGATTTTCATTTAACCCATTACCAGAAGGTAATATTTTAGACTATATCATATTGAAAGGAGATATAGACGACGATTTAAAGTTTATGAAATTTTAGATTTTTCAATATTCCGGATTCTTTATTTTACACAATGTTTTCTCAATTGCTTTTCTTGGGGGGCTTTTTAAAGCGTCTCTGTGCGAAAATGGTTTAACAGTTTATAAGATGACTATGTTTGAAGATGTAGTAAAAACCTATTTTTGGGGGGTGGGGTTGGAGAACACAGGCATAATGGTGTAATGGCCCATGAACGCATTAGACAATTTTAGACTGGTCCAAAATTACAGAAGTTTCAGACAATAATATTTGATTGATAAGTTTCTTAAAAAAATGTTTTCCACAATGCTTTCCCAAACTGTTTTGGGGGAAAGTGGACGTATAAAGGCGCGATTGTGTTTGAATGGGCTAACAAGTCTGATTTCAAATATGTGTCAATAAATGGCTTTGAAGGCAGCTGCCTTTCTCAACTAGATGTCCAAGTTTCATCATCTTAAAGGAAATGTTTGTATATTACGTGGTTATGGATAATAAATCATTGCAAGATGGCTCTGTAAATTCTTTGCAAAAAAAAAAAAAAAAAAAAAAAAAATTAAAGAAAAAAAAAATATGAAAATTTATTCAAATAATTAAATGCAGCAAACGGTTTAATTATTTCATTCAATGTTTGAAATCTTATCCCGAACTGGGACGTTCTTCAGTTCGCTGTCTGAAAATGGGTTAACCCTTTACTGTTTTTAATTCTTTTAGACCTTTCAAAGAGTAGCATATGATATTATAAAGGTAGTACAAATAAAAAGTTAGCCATCCTATATGATAGGAAATATTGCGGCAAAAAGAAGCCATAGCTTGTTACAAGCAGTTTCTTTTTTTTTTTCCAAAATGTTTTCTCAAATATATTATCTCAGGGATTTACATATCAAGGATTGTACGGGAAAGAGTTAAAACAACCACTGACTTTTAGTCTCATTTAAAGTAAGGTAAAATTGATTAAAGGACATATGATAAGTTTAGTGATAAAACGATATTTATGTCTGGTAGATTATAAACAAATAATTCAGGTCAATTATCATTATCATTATCATGGTCGTTGAAGTGATACTATGTCGGTTTTCTTTACCAAAATTTTAAATCCTTTCCTGCACAATTACTGGTTTCACAGTCATCGATTCCGAGGACGGTATTAAAGTCCAAACAAGTATTCTTTTTGAGTCATTACATTGCGAAAGCATTCATGTTGTCCTTGTTATTTAGTGAAGTGATTTGCATTACAATTTTCCCGATGAGTTACAAAAGTAGTCCCTCTTTGTTTAATCTCTCCAATTCCTTTTAAATAAGTCTTTATTGTTTTCAACACAGAAGATGTTTACCTACTTCAAGACATTTTTTTGTTTTTAAAAGAACTGTAAGTGATGAGAATATCAATTGACGGATCGCTGGCCCCGCCCACTGGCTATCCTGGCCATACCCACTGACTTTAATAGGAAATTCCACGGCATTATAATGCAATATTTTATCGCCAATAAAAGGGTTCAAAAAAGTAAAAGTGTTGGTTGTATTATAGACATAGACATAGATTCTTAATTGACACAAACTTATACAAAGTTTCTGGTCATTTTACAAATAATACATTGAACAAAGAATAACATGTGAAAGGTTAGCAATATCATTTGACAATTTCTCGTGTAAAGACCTGGTTTTGAGTTCCCTGGTTATATTTGCGTAGAAAAATAAGAAGGCAAAAGAATAAAATGTTGGGAACCAGCATTTTATGCTTTCCCTCAAATATTCACCAATGCAACGTTAACACATGATTTTGTCATCTGCACTAACTTTCAAAATGAGATCAACCTGATAATTCGCGTAAGGGAAACGGTTAACAAAGTCAATTTGTAATCAAAAAGTAAACAAAAAAGGAAACGTTGTTTACTTGTTGGAGGAAATATATAAGAAAATTTAAGAGTTGTTTAACAGCAAAGAATTGCGTAAGATGAATGAATTGTAAATGAATTTACTAGCTTTTCTAATAGTACATTTATCATTTGAACCCACAAGTGAAATGAATTTGAAAACATTGGGTCTAAAATGGAAATACTTTGGAGTACATTTCTTTCTGGTTTCATCGTAAACAGGACAAACTAGCATAAAGTGGTATTCGTCTTCTATATCCATAGAATTGCTCATGAGACAGTATATGCTGCATATGAATATGCTGTTATTAAGAATTTTAAGTCGCCAAACCGACAAAAATGTTTTCCAATGCTGGCAAATGATAGAGCTCAAAATTCGCCCCCGGCCTTAATGAATTGTGTGATTGGATAAATTACTCATTGATTAATAGCCGCGATTGATTCTATATATTTTGGCATAAAACTGCCCACTAATATAAGTTGAGAATTTAATAGTTTTCGTTAAAGCTCTTTTTCTAAATCTAAAAGAATTCGTTAGTTTCTATAGCAATACTGGATGTTGAAAAAAGCACTATGTCGGGATTCACAAGAATCTTGCTTTAAAGAAGCATTAAGGAATGCAAAGTGCCAATCAAATTAAAGAATCCATGACCCTATTAAATTCCATAAAAAATGAGTTATCTTAAGTACCCTTACAAAAAATTCTGAACACCTGTGCCAAAAATCTCTTCGTTGAGCGAGCAAAGTGTCTTAAATACAACTTTATTTAGACTGTATTTACGACATTTTGCTCGACCACCGACGATGCAATTTTTGTGTAAAACAGTATGTTCAAGATTTTTGCAAAAATTAATTCATAATAATCGGTACACTTTCTAGTTCACATTCCCACTTAATGCCTCCTTTATTCGTCTCTCAAGAAAATAGTTCTGGAAAAGAATGTTGAAAGTGAGGAAATTGCTTATTTGAAGCAATTTCTGCATTTTACACATTGCTTTCTACCCAGATAGACAGAGATTTTAAAGATTTCAATAACATCTTTCAATTTGGACTAGTCTAACATTTCACTGTGTGGGAATGGGTTAAATTTTAAAGTAATATTTTACTCGTTGGAAAGGGGTATGTTTTTTATATCCAACGAATAAATAATCAAGTAAAAAAATGAAGAACCCATTTGATATTATTGAGAAAAACAAGAATTCTTTCGGATGATCGCAAAATGTTTAAAGGGGTCATCCAAAAACAGAGAAAGACTCGGTAAAGTCTCGTTTTTAGCGGTTTTAGATGACGATTTAATAAACTAGGTATTTCATGAACACTATATTGTTCATCTGTTTATTGTATGACCTAAATCTTTTCGGAAAAACCGATAGAATTTCTACACTTTCATTCCCCGAAATATTCATGGCCATTCAAAAAACGACGCCTTTCCATGCATTACGTGACTTCAGTTTCACGGTAACGAAAACGAGTTACCGTACTCTTCAGTTCGTTCAAACATTGAATTATCCGAGAGGAAGGCGTATTATCATCTCGATTCGACTGAAAGGAATTATAACGGGGCCATTGCAGGTTGTTTTATATGAGAATCTAAAGATGAAACGTTTTAAGACCCAAAAGAACATGTTTTTGATTTATATTGTGTTTCCTTTTTCAAATACAGGGAAAACATAGTCAATAAAAATCGATTGACTAATAAATCTATTAATCTAAACCTGAAGTGAACTTTGAACTCCAATATTGGTCGACTTTTGATTGAAGTTTTAAAATTGTAGCTTCAACGTTTAGATCGCCAAACAACCATTTTACATTTTTTTTTCTATATCGATTGGGAAACAATTTCTTCTAACTTAGATTAATCCCTCTCGATTGTCTTTGCTGGAGAATAACCAGTACTCGTGCCGATTATGTTGGCCAAAGACAGATCTCGGACCTTTTGATTGGGAAGCAGTCGCTCGACCACAAACATCACTGGTGTTTTTTTTTCATATTACTGAAAACGTTTTTTTTTTTTTTTACCAAAATAACGCATTTTAACCCTTGTCATGCTGAACCCGGAATATTCCGGTTTTGGCAGGAGGTGTAGACTAAGATCAGACTGCACGTTTGTGCAGGCTGATCTTAGTCTACACCTCCTGCTCATACTTTTCCTTCTCGAGTTGTTTATGAGGTTGATTTCTAAAAGAAATATTTATCTTTAAAGAACGAGTTCTATCAGTGCTTTCATCCCTTTGATTTGACAGCAATTCAGTAATGTATTTTATACAGCATGACAAGGGTTAATAAGTAACCCACACATCCTGTTGGAGATCTATGACCGTTGCTATCATTCCGTCAGTTGTCAATGAGATGAGACAAAGATTCTCCTTTTTTCATCAATTTTGGTCAGAAAAAAAGCCTTAAATTAATCGTTGCTGACACGTTCAGTCTTGCGTTTAAACGCTTTTTACACGCTAAACCTAATTGTAGTAAAAACTTAGCCGACGGAACTAATTCGCGGTTAACCACTTGATAAAATTTATCTTCTTACTTGATATAATTAATCTTGTGGAATCGCGAGAGATTATTCTACAAAAGCATTTTCTTCCTATAAAACTTGAGTGCTTTGTATATTACATGCACTTTGAAACACTTTGCATGTTTTTATTTTTCTCCGCTTATTGTTCTCGAAAACTCGCCGTTTCGATGTTAAATAATTGTGCATCATGCAAAGAAAGAAGGCAACGTTATTCCACATTTCCTTTATTTGAGACGTTTAATAAGTGATTATGATAGAGTTAAACAATTACCACAGAGACAAATCAATTGACCAATCTCAGCTGTCAATCTAGGAATCGACCGACCAATCAAATCACTTATTCAGCCCGGATCTGGGCTTTTAGCTCCGACATTGTCCGCCATTTTTGTTAACCACTTTTGATAGTTTTGCGACTCAAACGTCGTAACTACAGCTTACTCTAACAGTAGCTACGACGTTTAGGTCGCAAACCAACTATTCTCCTTTTTTGTTACATGCTACTGGCCATACATTTTGCGTGATAAAGCCGTTAAAATCGAAGCGGAACTTCCTGTTGGGGTAAATGGGCGGGGCTTGGGGAGTCAGTGGGCGGGGCCGGCGGCTGGTCAATTTTGGACTTAAACAAATTGAAGGAGTTGCAGGGGACAATTTAAAACTTACAAGATTCTAGAATTTTTTCAACAACTTTGATAAAATTACACTGCGGAAATTGTACGAGTTGGTTTTTGCAAGCAATTTCTTCATTTTACACAACGTTTTCCCAATTGTTTTTCTTCGGGGGCATAAAAAGCTCCATTATGGGGGAAAGAGTTTAACCGTTGTCTTGTGCAAGAAAAAGCATAGAATTTATAATGCAGAAATATAGGTCATAACGCTTGTTTTCCAAGATGAAAAATATTTTATTCCCGTCAGGTTCACGTATGACATTTAACGAATACAGCTCTCATTAACACCGATATTACCCGTCAGGCGGAAAGCGACCGCCAGGATATTCCGTATAACAAATTCTTTAGAAAGAGATTGGGTCATCAGAGGTCAATCAGAGGTCGCGTTCCGAAATCTATGTCATAGTATGGTCGTATTTTCATTCTTTATTCAGAAAATCGTCAAACAGCACGTAGCTTCGGTCCATAGTTTGCCTACCGTTACTACTCCAGTACAACCAGCTGAGTAGATAGTTTTCATGTTTCACAGGAGGTCCTGACTTTCGTCAGAATGATCACATGTGTAGAGGGCGTCAAGTCTAGAATTCTAACTCTTTTTAACAAGGTTTTTCCAAGGAAAATCTGGTTAATAGATTGGTTAATGTCAGGGGTGGGTGGGTGTTGTTGTGTTCGGCTTGGCGGACGTTAACTTTGCATTGCGTGAACAAACATTCCTTCGATTCTTGTGGGATTTTTATGGAATTTTCATCAAATGTTTGTTTTTATGTGACATGGTGTGTACTATCAGCGATTGTGATTCAATTTTGCGTCAGACAAAAAGAAGACTTTTTGTCATTCTTCTTGTGTGCGCAACTACTCCCACAGTTCTTGACTGGTGGTGATGACGTCATTGTGACGATTTTAATTTTTTTCTAGGGAACAAAACAATACTTCACTATGTTCATTATGCTAAACTAAGGGACAGCTTAAAATTGTGTAGGTGTAAGTTAAATTCAATTGACAAATCTTGCCTGTCAATCAAAAACAGCAACAACAACAACAACAACAACAAAAAACCATAGGACCAATCAAATCATTCATTTAAACCGGAAATGAACTTGGAACTCCTCCAGCATTTACCGGCGTTTATGTAAAGCATTTTTGTTTGTTTATCGACTGAAACGTCGTAATTACAGTATACTTCAACCATTCCGTCAATTTACTGATACAAGACATGTGAAAAGTATTTACTGGTGATATTTCAAGGCCTTAGTCAATGCGTCAATGAGAGTTCATGGGTTTATTGTATATATCTATTTTATACCGACCAATCAAATCATGAACTTGACCAGAAGTAATCTTTGACCTCCGACATTTATAATAACTCTATTAGGTTATTTGACATCTTAAAAGTCGTACGGTCTATTCATGCTGTACATGTGGTGTTTTAGGCGCCAACCAACGTTTTTTACAAGTTATTGATCATAGAAAATAACAGCCATTTAACCCTTGTCATGCTGTATAAATTACCTTACTGAATCGCTGTAAAATTAAAGCGCTGAACGCGCTGATAGAACTTGTTGCTCAAAAATCAATATTTCTTATAGAAATCAATTTCATAAACAACTCTGACAGGAACAGTACAAGCAGGAGGTGTATACGAAGAACAGACTGCACTCAGGCTGATCTTGGCCTTCACCTCCTGCCAAAACCGGAATATTCCGGGTTCAGCATGATAAGAGTTAATATCTAAATCGACCTTTGGAGGTCAGTGTAGGTAGCCAGGGATCCGAGGTAATATAAGATTATACGTAAGGAATCAAATATAAGTCATTTTAAGCGCCATTGAGCAATTAACATCAACTAGAATCATGATTACCTCTGTCTTAATAAACATTATTGTCACATCACGGGTTATATCACTGTTCTAATTATGAGTGTCAGTCAATCTAACGGAGACTTTTAACTTACAATACTCATAACCTCATCCTCTTAACCCTTTCCTGTTCAATCCCTGTAATTTTGTAATTGAGGAAACGCTGTAGACAATGAAGAAATTGCTTGTCACAAGCAATTTCTTCTTTTTCAAAAATGTTGTTTACCCTACTTTTCAATTTAGATACCCTTTAAAGTTTTTGTCTGCAAAACTTTTGATTAAAAAAAGGTAAAGGGTCTAACTATTCTCAGACGACAAAATTCTATAGTGGTCCAAATTGAAAGATGTTGCCTATGACAAATTTAAGTTGATGGAATTTTTAAAATCGGTTCCTTTCGTTGTAGAAAATATAATGAAATATGTTACAAGCAATTTCCACAATATTTGGGGGTGAAAAAAACGTATATTATGATGAAATGAGTCTAACAGCACTTTGATATCACTGGGTAAACTTGTTAATGCTTCGGTCCCGAGTTTGATTCAAGACATGTAATTACATTGCTCCAAGAAAAAAAAATGCGACAATTCACATTTAGAAGTTATTACGACATGCGTTATTTACTTGACCAATACTTTTTGTATATCTCAGCTGTGAGGATTGGCTTGTGGCTCGGGTTGAACCTATTTTTTGTCTTAATGTTGTGAGTAATTTACTGATCGCTAGACCCACCCACTGACCCCCAACGTGTTAGTTCAACTTAGATAATAAACCATATTTTATTCGTAGTCGGGATCAAACAACAAATTGTTGATTCGCGATCGAAACGTCGTAGCTAAAGCATGAATGGGCTGTGGTTTCGTCGTTTAAGTCGCCTAACCAACAAAAAAGCTTGTCTGCAAGTATAGTTCATAATTCTATTTAAATGATTTGAATGGTCAATAATTTTTTTTAATTGAAAGTGTCTTCTGTCAATCGACAACCACGGGTAGTTGCACCAATCGGATATAATTATTTATGTTGTCAGTAGTGTGTCAGATACAACACTGATAACTTTAGTAAAAAATTTCCAGCTTCCACAATAAAACTAGAAAAATACTTTTGAAAGTGACATTGAACAATAGACAACTAACACATTCCCGCTCAAGCCCTCCTTTTTACGCCCCTCAATTAAAGAGCTTTGGAAAACATTGCGGAAAATGAAGAAATTGCTTGTATCAAGCAATTTCTTCATTATCCACAATGTTTTCTAAGCGCAGACGGAAAAAATTGAATTACATCAACTTGAAATTGTCATCTGCGGCTTCTTTCAATTTGGACCGGTCTAAAATTTTGTTGTGTGGGAATGGGTTAATCAGAGCTCAATCTCAATAACGATCGACTAGCTAAGCGTCGGTTATAAGGACTAATTATACGGTTGTGTCTATGTTTAACGATTACTCGTACCAGACGACAAAATTTTATTCTCGTCTAAATTAAAAAAAAAAGGAGAAATGCATACGACAAGTGTGTTTTAATGTTGGTTTGCTTTTTACTTTTTTTTCTCTCTCTCTCTCTCTCTCTCTCTCTCTCTCTCTATCTTTGTATATCTTAGTAGAAACTTTGCAGAAAAAAGAAAATTGTGCTTGTTACAAGTAATTTCCTCATTTCCTGCATTATGCTTCAAACCTGCATTTCTTGAATGTTGTAAAAAGCGATATAATGTCAAAATGGGCCATGAGCCCAGAAGGGGGAAGGCTCTTCGCCGAAAAGGAATATTAACCATTTCCTGTACAAACCCAGGATTATACATCGCTGTGATTCTATTCTTCAGAAAACATTGTGGAAAAAGATGAAATTGCTTGTGACAAGAAATTTCTTCTTTTCCCATTTTATTTTCTACCACATAGAATGGTTTCATTTCAAATTACATCCAGTTTTCATTGTCGTCTGCAACTGCTTTCAACTTGGACAGCCTAAAATTAAAAAAAAAAGGGAAAGGGTTATTAAGTAAGAAAGCATGTTCGATAAAAGTCCCCTAGCAAAAAATCGAAGGGGTTACTTAGTAGAGTCGACCCCTGAATAGATACAAGTTTTATATCCACTCTTTTTTTTACACACTGTAAAAAACGGCTGTCCACTTTTGACAAGAGGTCACTTGGTACATTTGAATATAAATCCATTGGGCAGGTACATTAAGGTAACACCGTGTCGTCCATTTGGCGTTCTGTTTCACTTGAAAAAAGAAAGGCTTTAAGTACAATGGTCATGGTATCCTTGATCTTTCATACGAATTTATTTTGCTCGAAGCTATGTAAGAAAAAGAATTGACCAGTTGCTGACCCGGCCCTTCACTGCGTTGACCACGCCCAACGACTCGAACAGGAAGTCTCGCCTCGATTTTAACCCAATCCAACTCAATCCCTCCTTTTTACGCCCCTCAACGAAAAGCTTTGGAAAACATTGTGGAAAATGAAGAAATTGCTTGTATCAAGCAATTTCTCCATTGTCCACAATGTTTTCTATCCAAAAAGACAAAAAAAATCAAAATTCCATCAACTTGAAATTGTCGTCTGCAGCTTCTTTCAATTTGGACTGGTCTAAAATTTTGCTGTGTGGGAATGGGTTAAACGGTAAAACAGCAAAATTTATGGTTAGTAGCATGCAACAATAGAGTAGAATGAGCTATAGTTACGATGTTTAAGTCGCCAAACCAACAAATAGGTTATCAAAATGGCGGCCAATGTCGGAGTTCAAAACTCTCTAGTAAACTATGTAGTAGTAGTACTGGTGAGAGAAATATCAGGAATCCATTGCTAGTTGCTCCTACCTCCGCGATATGACTGAAATACTGTTAAAAGTGGCTTTAGATCCCATTCAATAAATCTTAATTCAAATCCTGTATGTATGATAGAAGGCAATTATTGTCAAAACTTGTGCCGAACCGATCTTGGTGCGATTAGCCGAATTATAAGATACATTTGTAATCAGACAGTTTTCTCTGTCAATCATATTTATAAAAGTAGTAGGATTAATAGGGGACGCTTTGGAAACGGTCTTTGGAACATTTTGAATTTCTGAGTCCGAATGAAAAAAGTCCATTACCTTTTGTCACGTAAAGAATTTACTTTTCTTCGCAACTTTTAAGAGGGTATTAAATCTGATTTTAATTAACCCCCCCGCACACACACTAACAGAACGACTTTGGATTTGGTATTCTTGATATAAATAAGCTATGTCCTTTCTAACAAACATTACAAGTAATTAGATGGCTTGTCACATTTCAATGCTGGGTGAAGCTTTTAACAGCAGACCTTCTGTAGATTGAAGTGAGCATTTCATTCTAGAGTTACCTAGTTAAAACGATTATTCATTTTCGGGGGAGGGATGTTATTTATTTATCAATCGAGGTTTAATTTAGTATTGCGAACATTCGGGGTTAACCCTTTCCCGTTTTTCAAAATGTTAGACCTGTCCAAATTCAAAGGTTTTGCATACTAAGATTTAAAGTTCGTTTAATTTGAAAAAAATGTCCTTTTAGTAGGATAGAAAATATTGTGGAAAAAGAAGAAATTGCTTTTCTCAAGTATAAAACCACAGGGACGTAAAAACCAGGGATTAAACAGGAAAGGGTTAAAACGCAACAAAGGGTTGGGAACGTCGCTTAAGTGCACATTTAAACGAATGACCAGATTTTCAACACAATGTACTAGAAGATTTCAATTAATTTTCAATCCATCAATTTAGTCAAATAAAAATGTGGAAAATGGTCAATTGAATGCCCCCTCCCCTTGGTGCGGGAGCAGTAACCCTTACAAATTTTTATGGTTTATTATTATTGGTTCAAACTCGTTTAACCCTTCGTGTAATACCTGTTACTTGAGCATCCAGTATTTCGATCCCCTTTTAAACCCATTATCAGATAACACAATTTTAGACTGGTCCAAAATCAAAGAAGTTACAAATTCGTTTTATTATATACCTTGCTGTGAAATCTTGGCATTTCTCAGTGTAATAAATTTTGATAACGTCACTGGAGTGACGTTAACACTTTTCAGTTTCACTCTCTGCCGTAATTTAGGAACTACTTTTTTTGCAACCTAGTGACATTATAAAGAGTCTATCATAAATTTGGTTTCGATATTTTAAAGAAAAATAAAATGATAAGGTATATGATAAATAGAATAATCAACTTGTTATTCCAGAGATGAAAAATTATTTCACTCGGATGCGTTGTTAGGCGTTAAAAAAAATCGTGCTACGCACTCGTTTTTTCAACGCCTAATAACGCATTCTCGTGAAATATTTTTTCATATCTTGAATAACCAGTTGATTATCCTCTATGTCTTTTAGGGAAGTAAACATTGTGGATAATGTAGGATTGCTTGTGACAGTGGAGCGACAAACAATTTCTTCATGACCCAGAATGTTTTTATTTAGCCCTTTGTCCTGGGAGGCGTCCAAAGCTGAATTATCTGGGAATTGGCTAAGACCTATCCCTCAAATAGTTACTTTCTCGAAGGAGGGAAATAATGTATCCTTATAAAACTTTATAAATAGGGCATGCTGATCAGGGTTAACATCTTTCGCATGTTGCAGATTTTCTGCTTGTATAATAATCATTAGGCATTACTTAATAATTAACCCAATTCGACGTATCTCACCGCAGTCCGACTGAAAATCAAACGACAGTAGTTTGCATAATATAAGGCCAGGAAAAGGCGAGTCGTTTGTTGGGGACATAATTGTCGTAACTACAGCTTGGATAAGCTGCACTTACGACGTTTTAGTCGCCAAATTAAAGAAAAAGAATTTGGCCTACATTTCGGAGTTCAACCCTTAGTTTTGATATAAATGAACGATCTGATTAGTCAATCGATATTTTATTAACAGCGGCAATTAATCCATAGCTTTTTAGAATCATTCGAAAAAGGGATTATATCGAAGGGCGAGATAATCTACCAACCGCGATTGTCAATCAAATAATCAGTCGACCAATGGAATCATTCATTTATACAAAAAGTGAGTTTTGAATTCCAACATTGGCCACCATCTTTGTGAAGTTTTTTTGTCAGTTTTATGACTTATTCGAGCTGTAAATACGCGGTTTAACCCATTCCAACACAGCAAAATTTTAAAATGGCCCAAATTGAAAGAAGCTGCAGACGACAATTTCAAGTTGATGGAATTTTAAATTTTTTCGTCCTTTGGGATAGAAAACATTGTGGATAATGAAGAAATTGCTTGATACAAGCAATTTCTTCATTTTCCACAACGTTTTCCAAAGCTTTTTTCTTGAGGGGCGTAAAAAGGAGGGCTTGAGTGGGAATGGGTTAAGTAGCCAATCATTATTCTTTTTTGTAGGAGTCAATTGGTGTAGCCAACGTAATAAGTGTATGCCGGGGGAGGGGGGGGGGCAGCGGTTCGTCAATTCGTCAAATGCTTTTGCCTAACCGTCATTCGAAAAGGGTTCATGTCAGAAAGATAGATAATTGATCCTTGTCAGACCATTCGGACAAATTAGCCTGGTCTTGATCGACATTTTTCGAATTTGGCAAATTTCTGAATGAGAAAAAGCTATTCGGTTATACTTATCAGGTTATAGGAACGGGGAGGGTCATTAATATTAAGCAAGAATGGAAAATGACACATTGTTTTGTATTGTTTTGCATATACGCACTGAGGAAACCTCCTTATTTCCAACTAAGCCCCTCCCCTATCTTGAAATGCTTCCTACGTGCTTACTTTCGCCATCATAATTATTTTGACCGTGATTGCCCTGTGATGGATCCGATTTCACATGATTAAAATGCATAGACAAGTGTCTCTAACCTATTACAATACTGTACTGTCCCTTGAAACGGTTGTGTGAAAATAAAATTCGCTTTACATAAGCATTTCTCTAAACTGTTTGGATCTATTTCAACTGATTGACATTTTCAAAAGCCGCCTGTAAAATCTTTGATTTTTGTCGAGTTCTAAAATTGTATCTTGTGGTAATGGGTTATAACAAAACAATACATAAAAGCAAGCACATTGATTTATTTCAGAAGTCCATTTTGCACAACAGATATCAATTTTACAGCTAAATGCGCGTATCGTTACTTCTGTACTGAAAGCGGATTCTCTCTGGATAAACAGTGAAATATTTGTAAAGCACAATTTTACACTTTCCCATACAACCCAGCTTATCGACACACACCACAAAACTCTTTTGGAAAACATTGTGGAAAATGAAGACACTGCTTGTATCAAGTAACTTCTTCATGTCCCATATTTTTTCCGAACCAAATAGACAAAAAGTTTAAACGCAAAATTGTCGTCTGCAACTTCTTTGAATTTGGACCAGTCAAAAAAATGTGTCGTCTGGTAATTTGTTTAGTAGTAAACACGTCCATTTATCATTTGAACGCATAAAAGGTGTTATCAAATTATTGACATACAGCTAGAGGCGATAATAGATTAGACATTTTAAAAGGAGTAATTTAAAATATGATAGCAAAAATTCAATAGTTAGTGCAAGCAGTAATTCGGTGATCAAAAAAAACTTTATTGAGCTTTAGTTACGTTGGTTTTGTCATCTAAAGACGTTATAGTCCCCGTTTATACATTAGTACTTACGCTTATTGACCTATCGTGATGTCAGTCAAGGAATAAACTGACCAATCAAATAATTCATTCAGCCCGGACCTGAGCTTTTCAACTCCACCATTGGTCGCCATTTTTGTTAACCGTTATTGTTTGTTTGGCGTCTCAAACGTCGTCACTACAGCTTGAAATAAAAAACAAAAAATTAAGTAAATAGATAAACAAAGCAATTATGATTGGATATTTTATATCGTGAATACAGCGATAATAAGTTCCTTGTTATCAAATCAAATCAGTTATGAAATTTTGGAGTTTTACTACCTTTTGGTAAGAAAACGTTGTGGACAATGAAGAAATTGCTTGTAATAAGCCAATAGCTGCTGATCCAATACAATAGGCAAATCCTTTATCAAGTTACCGTCGGTGTGAGATAAATGACTCGTATGGCATGGGCATATTTGCCGCACTGAGGATCGTGCTCATGTCGCTAGAATAGAAATAGAATCTTGTAATACAAATGTACCGTTGTAATGCTGAGCCCGGAACATTCCGGTTTTGGCAGGAGGTGAGGACTAAGATCAGACTACACTTATGTGCAAGCTGATCTTAGTCTACACCTCCTGCTTGTACTTTTCCTGTCAGAGTTGTGTATGAAGTTGCTTTCTAAAAGAAATATTGATTTTTTGAACAACAAGTTCTATTAGTGCTTTCAGCCCTTTGATTTCACACACAGCATTTCAGTAAGGTAATTTATACAGCATGACAACGATAAAGCTTGCCTGACTAGGCGAGACGTTTTACTTAAATCAGATTTCAGAAGAATCGCCATTCTCAACACTAAAATAAGCACATCACTCAGCTATGCCAACAGGAACGTCAACCATTTGTACTTCCAATGCTTTGATTTCTTTTGCTAGTCAAACCACATGATTGCGTCTTAGATGAAAGGTAACGAGGTAATTTGTATGCAATGCTAATGCAACTTCGTGAAAGAATCGCTCGACAATTTATTAACATGTTATTATATCTTACTGAAAAGCTCTAATAAATTAAATCTAAAGACGACAATTTGCGCTAAAATGTACTATATTTGTGCTTGGTTGAATGATAAAACGCGATTAAATACAACATTAATTGCAAGCAATAAATTATTCGCATTCCCAAAGGATGGTATATTGTTAGCGGACAAATAACGTAGAAAAGAATTAATTTGCACGTACTTTTATTTTATAACCTATTTATGACGTTTCTAACCATTACATATGTGCGCAAAAGTAAAGACTCGGATCAGACTGTGCAGTCTGATCAGAGTCTTCACTATGCGATCTCCAGATAGTATCAGACACAATGGTTAACAGCAAATGTTTTCTAAATGTCCGTACTTTTATTTTATAACCTATTTATGACATTTGTAGTCATTGCACATGTGCGCAAAGTAAAGACTCGGATCAGACTGTGCATTCGCACAGTCTGATCAGAGTCTTCACTATGCGATCTTCAGATAGTATCAGACACAATGGTTTATCAGCAAATATTTACCCAATGTCCGTACTTTTATTTTATAACCTATTTATGACATTTCTAGTAATTACACATGTGCGCAAAGTAAAGACTCGGATCAGACTGGTCAGAGTCTTCACTATGCGTTCTTCAGATAGTATCAGACACAATGGTTTTATCACCAAATATTTATTAAATGTCCGTAGTGACTGTTTAGGCTTCATAGTGTCTGCACTTCATGCTCGTGTAAAATGGTTGGAAATATCAAGTTAGGCTTCTTATCTATTTGTATAGCTTTATACTGATAGAAAGGGCCATGTTTCTGACTTATAGAGAACAAAGATTGAAAACAAAAGAAGACTTTAACTCTGAGATTAATTTACCAAAACCAGGATAACTTTGATATGTACAAATCTTGGTAGTTTCGTTCTGATCGGTTAAAAAATTGTAACATTCTTCGGGATAAAAATGTGTACGGAGCTATTTTTTACTCTTACACACCAAACAAAACTGTGCTAATTTGATGTCTTTAAAGATATATGTTTTAACTGATTCATCATTTGTAGTTGTTTTGTAGTAGTAATTGTTGCTAAAACCAAATCAAGCTGTAATTCAGCTTTTTTTTGTTATGTTTTTTATACTCTGATACAAGAAAAATTGAACACTCCTCATCCTTCATTGAAGATAACTCTCCGTACAGAGGTTATTTTTACTTGTACCTGCTAACCACTGCCGAATCGTTCTAGTCTCCAAACTATTAGATACATTATCACATCATCTTTCGTTTGAATTTTTATTAAGTATCTCTTAATGAAATGCCTTGCCAATGGCATCATTTGTACGTGCGCACAAACGGTTAATGTTCTGTATCAAGTAAAAGTGAAAATGCATGATCAGCTAATCGTCGTTGAATAAAACTTTAGTTGCCATATTTTGCACGCCATATTTGCATTAACGTTTCCGTTTCTTGTGCAGCTGCAATACACGGACTTTTATGCACAAGCTAGGTGAAATCTAACCTCATGATATGAATTTTGTAACAAGCAATTTCTTCATTTTACGCGATGTTTTCAGTTTTTTCCCCAAACGGACGTCAAAAGCGTTACTGTGTGGGAATGGGTTAATGTCATTATGCGTTTGCACTCAACTACATGCACGATACATTAACTTTGTGCTGACAGCGTATCCAAATAATTCATTATGTTATAGATTTTTTAACTTCTTTTTTACCTAGTGCCAACAAACGTGACACAGGAATGAAAAATGCCATTCTTTTATATAGGGGTCAATGGCTTAACGATATTAAAATTATGGCTTATATATTCATTTTACAGAAGAACGGAAACGCTGAAATTTTGTCTCTGTTAAGTATTTTTAAGCAGCTTCTGAAATCCAAGAACATGCGTGGCACCTGAGTTGTTTTTTGTAGGAGCATAATTCCCCTTCACTTGCCCCGGCCACTGACTCCTTTGAACCATTGATCCCGCACATTGGCTCCGATAAGAAGTTTATTGCCAGTAACATTTAAGAAAAAAGTAGAATGGTTGGTTGGCGGCCTAGACGTAGTAACTACAGCTTGGTAAACTGTAGTTACGACCTTTAAGTCGCTAAACTAACAAATAAAGATTAGCAAGAATGGTGGTGTTCAGAAATCACTTCTGGTCTTTAGTGAGTAATTTAATTGGTTGACTGAATATTTGATTAACAGCCGCGATTGGTCAACTGAAGGATAATCGCTGCCAACCAAAAGTCAATTGACCAATTATGTCCCCTTTTCATCGGTGGGATTTGCCATCTTGGTTGCTTCCAAAATGTCAACCGATGTCGTTAGTGATTTTTCAAACCTTTCTATCTTAATAGAACTTAAATTTGTTATTTTTAGATGGCCTGCAAGCGATATTATTTTTGCATGTCTTCAACGACCAATTAATGAATAAATACTGGCATAACCCAGACAAAATGAATTGTTGGATCGCGACTATCAATCATGAAAGCAATCGTCCAATCAATTCACTCATTTAGAACGGAATTGACCGACAATATATGTGTAGCATTTTTGTTGGTTTGCGACTTAACCCATTCCAACTCAATCCCTCCTTTTTACGCCCCCCAAGAAAATAGCTTTTGAAAACATTGTGGAGAATGAAGAAATTGCTTGTATCAAGCAATTTCTTCATTATCCACAATGTTTTCTATCCAAAACAACGAAAAAGTTTAAAATTCCATCAACTTGAAATTGTCGTCTGCAGCTTCTTTCAATTTGGACCAGTCTAAAATTTTGCTGCGTTGGAATTGGTTAAGTGTCATCACTAAAGCTTATTCAAGCTGTAGTTAGGACATTTAGGTCGCAAACCAACCACTTTACTTTTTTTGGGCGTAACTGACCAAGAAGTTCATAAAAGAACGCCTTTGATATTCAAAACTGCCCAAGTCATGTCGGAGGTCCGTAGGCCTGGTTAGCGATTCCTCAATGTTCAGATTGGCGTCGCTTGGAAACCGTCATTAAAATATCCTTTTAATTGTATTCTTTCAAATGTTTAGCAAACGTAATTTTCGTGAAACCAACGATTTATATTTTGAAATTTCAGTCAACTTGTGAGGAAAATGGGGGAAATCACCCTCGTTGAACCTAGAATTGAAGAGGGTGGGGTTGAATTATATTAGGCACCTGTAGAGATCTATATATCAGACTGGCATTCAAGATCAAAACCTGCCCATGGTGTAAATGACAAGAATAATTGCTTCATAACCTCGATCTATGGCATGTCGAAAAGAGACTGAAAGGTACATGGTTGATGGTAAGGAATAGGCAGGTCTCTAGTGTCAACTAAAAATTCGATAGGTCATTTAGATCGGAAGTATATCGATGGCATAGAGCAAAAACATAGTATGGCTCTATACAATGTATAGAGCCATACTATGTGTTTGCTCTGCATAGAGCAAAAACATAGTATGGCTCTATACAATGTATAGAGCCATACTATGTGTTTGCTCTAAGCCCTCGAATTATGATGACCTCTGACAATTATCACGGTCGAGAGTTTCTGTTGGTTTTGTGACGTAAACGCTGTATGTATAGCACATTCAATATGTTGATACTACGTTTATGTTTGCAACCAACTATTAGCTTTTTGATCACGTTTCTTAATTACCATAAATTATGTAAAATAATTTTTTGTTGATACCTATCTATTTGCGACGTTGCAAATCTTAGAATTGGTTGACTTTTCAAATACGTTCTGTCCGAAGATTCAAGGTTTATTTCAAACCATAATTGTCGACTGAATTCATTCATTTATATGCAATTACTTTTGTCTTGAAAGTCAATGAGAGTTGTGTCGAAGAAGATTCGATGTTTTTGGCTGGGTGTGTGGGTGCAAAGATCTGAAATAAGAGAGCAATATACATCCACTTAATTGCAAATGCATCCGCGCTTTCTGACGGGTTTGCACTGTGTACATGTAAAGGCTACATGTACTAATATCAAGCTTACCAAATAGATTTGTTCGTCGTTGGGAGTGTAATATATCGTAACTTCAGCTTGAATAAAGCTGTACTTATGACATTTTGCTCGCAAAACGACGCTTTGATTTACCAGGCAAGTCATAAATGTCGGAAACATCGTGCCCTAGTTGAAAAGTGAAACAGGAGGTTCGAAGCATCACTATTATAAACTTATTGATCCGAAACATATTATCATAAAACAAAATGGTTTTCAAACATTCTTAAAACTTGAAATTAGCCGTCAAACATCCCATCATTTAGAGACTTATCGGCCCTAAAAGTTTCGTACCTGTTTGACCTTATTACACCATGACCCTGTGTCTATTTTCTCCTTGTAATCAGCTGGTCTAAAAAATGCCAGGATCAAATTTGACAAGTAGGAATGCACTCAGAGTTTTACACTTACCGAGATAATCGTAACCTAGACATTAATTTTCCTTCGCCTGTGTGCTGGTGGAGTTATGTATCTCCGTGTTCTATGGAGAGCCATAGACCATGAGAGACCATGGAGGGCTAGAGACGATATATACCCCTAGCTATTCAAAGCGGCTCTTGAAGAGATTTTCATGTAAAAAAATCATCTGCTTTTCCAATATTATTCATTATCATTTTTACGTATTATAAATTTATAAATTTAATTTAATGTGATAATCCCTATGCCCTACATCGGAAATTATCGGATGTTGTCGTTAATCTTCGGGTAATGTCGAAATGACTGAATTACTAGCGGAAGCTAATGGCGTAGTTGATGCGACATGGAAACTGTTGTTAGGATGTTTCGGGCGGGCCCACCAACAATACAGCGGTAAACAGACATATAACCCTGGACTGACTGGATTATTTGACATTCAGTCGATTTTATTAAAGTTTGAGTTGTTATATACAACAGGCTCTGCAACTCTTGGAATAGCTCTGAGAAATCCCAGTTGGTTTCCTTCACATAACTTAAGATTAGAATTAAGAATTTACCTCATTAAGAAATAATCCCGTCTGATTGCATTCTTATTCTCTCGTTTAAAGTTTAGTACACGGCTTTACCCATTTCGAGACAACGCAAAGTCAGACTGTCGAATTTCAAAGAAGTTGCCTACGATAATTTAAAGCAATGTCTTCATTTTTGAGAGTCGTAAAAATGGGATTTTAAATTGGTTAACATTTTTATCTAAAGTTTTACTTTTTTCATAATAATGACATTATCAAGATAATAAAACAGCAACAAATGAATTGTGTCGAGAGAAGAGTAAATTTGGTGGAAGTTTTTAATGCAGGAACAAATTTCCGTACCTATTTTACACCCCAATTAAATATAGCATTAACGTTAAAACGCACGATTAAAATGCATCGTGCCAAGATTTAAGACTAAATGGTGTTTAATTCGGTAGGAGAAAATTGAGGCGTTTCGCACTCGCCCACCCGGGCTTATCAGACGACCTGTCAAGCTAAATTCCTAAAATATAACACTGCTGTTTATCTCGGGATTGTTTTCCTTTCTTCCTCTGGTTTAAAAGAACCTGTCTGCGCAGTATGTAGACGAGGGACAGAAAACTTGTAAGTACAGCTGGAGTAAGCTGTGGTTACGATGGTTTGATCTCTAGAAGACGATATATTTCGGAACAAGAATAGATAATATGATAATTTATTCGACATCGGCGGATCCATAATTTCTGTAAAAGGGGTTCAAACTTACTGACGGAGGTTTCGTTTTTCTATTACAGTAAATCTTGTATTAATTGACCACTCAAGGGACACATAAAATGTGGTCGCATTAGAGAATGGTCACCTTGTACACCTTTTTGCAAAAGATATGAAGGATTATTCGATTGCAAACATAGATTATTATAGAATTCTCGCTTAATCCTATGTTGTTTTCACTCACTAGAATCGCCTCATTACGATGATTTTATGAGTTTAAACAACATAGAATTAGGTAACGATCTTATTTCTTAGTTAATTAAATGCCTTCCCTTTCTGAAGAGCCTTTGCTTTAACCCATTCCCACACATTCCCTCCTTTTCCCCCCAAGAAAAATGCTTGAAAACATTGTGGAAAATGAAGAAATTGCTTGTATCAAGCAATTTCTTCATTATCCATAATGTTTTCTATCCTAAAAGATGAAAAAAATTAAAATTCCATCACCTCGAAAATGTCGTCTGCAGCTTCTTTCAACTTGCACCAGTCTATAATTTTGCTGTGTGGGAATGGGTTAAACAAGAGAGTTCGTATACGGTCGCTTATTGGGCCTGGTCGAGTCATGTTAGTGGTCGGTCTATTTTGAATTTCCTCAATAATATGAACTAATAAGGCCATATAAGGATGTTTAAACGATCCCCCAACTCCCTTAAAATCTGCCCCTGGGCATTATCTTTTGGAAAATTTTCAGATTTGTGAATTACTGCATCCATTTAATTATAACGTCGGTGTGATTCTAAAACCTCGTAACTACAGTTTTAACTAAGATGTAGTTACGAGGTTATAGAATTACTCCGATAATGAAATGCATTTTGGAATCAAACTTACATTGCATTAATTCTTTCCTGCAAAATCCGGGATTTTACGTCGCTGTGAATCTATACTCGAGAAAACATTGTGGAAAAGGGAGAAACTGCTTGTAACAAGCTACTTCTCCTCTTCCCCCAATATTTCCTATCACATGGGATGTTTTTATTTCAAATTTGTATTTAATTTTCAATGTCGTCTCGACCCTCTTTCAATTTAGACCAGCCAAAAGATTCATAAAAGCAGGGAAAGGCTAATAGATGCAATGTTTATAAGATATATGAAATTCAGTTGTTAATAGCTCTTGGTTTTTAATGTTTTCAACTGATCGGAACCACAATAGACGCGGCTATGATCTTCAGACGTGCAGTGCAAACGCCTTGAACAAAAGCCTTCGTTCGTCTATGCTGTAAGCATCGTCCGTTGACCGCTGGAAAAAATCCAGATCATTCATTAGAACGGACCGACATTCACATCGTGCTTTATGTTGGTTTGACGACTTAAATGTCGTAAATACAGCTTTCAATTACGACATTTAGGTAACCAAACAACGGTTTGAGATTTGTTTAATCTGTATCCTTATATTAAGCCCTGAAGTTTGAAAAAGAGCAAAACTCCTCAAAAGCTATCACCTTGTGGAATTAGATATCTCTGTCGAACAGCCTTGCAGGAGTTCAGTGCGACCGTCAATTGTCCGAGATTCAGCAAAATTGAAATTAGA
Organism: Fragum fragum; assembly: GCA_946902895.1. NCBI lineage: Eukaryota > Metazoa > Mollusca > Bivalvia > Cardiida > Cardiidae > Fragum > Fragum fragum. The sequence continues at coordinate 36,352,977 of OX336371.1, forward strand.
GACTTTTTGTTTCTAACAGTCTTTCTTGGGTCCCACCATTTCTCGAGTCATTCTTACATTATTCATCATAGCCTATTTATACTGATATCGAACGATATAATCAGTTATGGTCTTTCGGTTATGGTCTTTCAGCACAAATCGTGCGTTTTTATTGCTAATGGTTAAAAGTAGTAGTAAACCCCAATCAATTCATTTCAATTTTATTGCTAATGAGTATATGTGAATATTAATGTATCCGACTGGTCTGTGAGTTAATACAAAGGTTTAAGAACAATTAAAAAATTGGTTAGGTTGATTGATTTTATAGGTTTAACGCCTATTTCAAGAACATTTCAGTTGTATCGCGGCGATTTAGTATTTCTGATTTCTGACTCATTAGCACACATAAGAAGCCCTCTAACCTAGCCTGTCTCATCATTCGTTAGTAAGGAGGGCCTTGAAAAGAAATCGTCGTTGTCGCTCTAAAACCTGGTAACTACAATCAAGCTGTAGTTACGAGGTTTTAGAGCGGCAACGACGAAATTTTAGATCTACTTTCAAGTCCAACCTTAATTGAATTGAATTGAATTGAATCTTGATTTACCTTACGAGGCTCTGACAAATGTATGGTATCATATTCTACCCCGAAAAAGGTTATAGAGTTTAAGGACCTATCAAGCGTGTGATATACAAATAACAAGAAGGTGACAGTTGTTGTAGAGGTTTACTATTCTTCAAATTTCAGGGTCAAGTGTCATGCTTCATCGATTTATTTTTAATCGTCAAGTCGGATCGTCTTTTGAAAACAGTTTTTTTTATCATGCTAGAAAAGATTGCGTAAAATTAAGCATCGTCGAAATCATTCGCATCTTTTATAATAGTGTTACAGGCGTCAAAAGATCTATGTCGATCTATGGCAAGGCAGTTTAGTTACTTCTATGTTTATATGTATGTGGGTATTATGTTCCCGCTCAAATGTAACCGAGGTTTGGCCATGGCAAGACCAGCCCTATTCTACCAAGATCTCTCTGTTTCTCTGTCATTCTTTTGCTATCCATCTCCCTCTTTCTTTGTCTATTTGTCTGTCTTTCTTTCTCTCATACACACACTCTCTCAGGGATGTAAAATATCTAACACCAAATTGATATCGTCGCAATCGAACCTGAAAACAAAAATGAAGAATTCAGGTGCCGTCAAAAGGAAGCATATTTGTGATAACATACAAATTTGTTAAACTGACACAAAAAGCATTTAATTGATAGCACTGATCTCGATTCTAAAGGTCCCGAGTGTCGTCTAACATTTTACTTTTCTATATCAAAGCCATCAGACACCTGAAATCTCAATTAGAAAATATCATGTCTACAGTGAATAGTAGCTCTTCACCCGACGCATTTTGCTCGACTATGAGCGAATCGAAAACGCTAAATAGAAGCATTTTAGTCCTTATTCCTCCCGGCTTCAGACAAGATCTTGGCCTACATGGTAAATTAACTATGTATTTACCTATGAACAGACGGCAAATTTTTAGACTGGTCCAAATTGAAAGGAGTCGCAGACGACAAATAAAGTGTATGGAATCTTAGATTTGTTCTACTTTTTGGATAGAAAACATTGTTACAAGAAATTTCTTCATTTTACACAGTGTTTACTCAATTGTTTTCTTGTGGGGCGTCAAAAAGCGCCATTGTGTTGGAATGGGTTAATGAAATACCTCAGTAATAGCAATCTAATTATACCTCAATAGTAGTAGTTTTATAATATACCTCAGCAATAGCAATTTTATTATGTGTCTCAGTAACAACAATCTAAGACTATACAACTCTACAGTTCTAAATGATAATACATTTTCATTCGAAATACGTGTAGAATTTCTGCATTTACAACCAACTAGCTTGAATAAGTTGTCTTTAAAGCGTTTCAGTCACCTATTGACGATCCCTGCCTTTTAATCCATTCACACACAATGACGCTTCTAGACGCTCCTCAAGATAACAATTGGAAGAACATTGTTGAAAAAAAAGAAAGAGAGAAATTGCTTGCAACAAGCTCGTGAAGCGCACAAAATTGGCCAATCACGGCTGCAGTGAGCTTTTAACTTTGACATTAGTCGCCACTATTATTAATCTTTTTGATGGTTTGTCGACTTATACGTCATAACTACAGCTTATTCAAGCAACAGTTACGACGTTTACGTCGCCTACCAACCATTCTTCTTTTTCACTAAATGCTACTTGTCATACATTTTGCAAAATAATGCCGTTAAAAACTGAAGCGGAACTTCTTGTCGGAGAACGGGGCCAACGTAGCCAGCGCTTGGTCAATTAGCAGCCTTCACATTCACGTAGCACATTTAGCATTTCCGCTGATCGTCAGAAAAATTCAGTGCCTATCTACGGGTCGTATAGTATAGACACGGATTAGACAGTGATGATGTACAGGCCGATCTTTGTCTTTACTCGGCGGACTTATGAAATACTTGAAAAGAAATCTGTTTGACTCTTTTCAATTACAAAGAACGAATGAGTGTAAATCGTGTCGAGCTTCTCGGCCTTTTCTTCAAGTTAGCTGAAAATTGTAGGAAGTAAAACGTTCCAGATTTGAAGTTTCAAGAATTAGGATTATTTGGAAATTTAGTTGTTATTTTATTTTTGTGGTGACGGCATCTTCGCTAGCCAATGGTTCTAACTCCACCTTATTCCTTACGCTCGTAAGGAACAAGGTGGAGTTAGAACCTTTGGCTAGCGAAGATGTGTTGGTGGCTGTTGTTGTTATTGTTGTTGATTTTGATGATGCTGATGTCGTGATTTTGTCGTGAACATTACGAAACACAACATATGATATACATTGTACTTGCCACTTAACGCGACTCTCAAAGAGAGTTTTGCTTCCAGTGAATCACGCAAGACAAATAGTGAATCACACAGGACAAATAAAACGATGAAGCAGAAAAATCGAGAAATGTAGGCGTTACAACACACCAAATCATAGTTTTTTAATTGTCTTCTGCAACTTCTTTCAATTTTGCCCAGTCTAGAATGTTGCCATCTGATAATTATTTGATAAATTGATACGTACTTTGTAATATATTTACAAGTGTCTTTTAAATTACTCCGTCCGATACAAAGGTGAGCACTTCAACTCCCCACAAGAATAACGTGGCGCCTACTATTTTACCGGAATAAAGTCTTGTCTTCGTGATACATGTTATAAGTAATAAATAGGTCAGATCATATTACTACTAATTTAAGACTAGTCCAAATTGACAGATGCATCAGACGAAAATTTCAAGTTTGTGATATTTAAAAGAAAAACGTTGTCTTAAAAGGGTAGAACATATAGTTGACATTGAAAAAATGTTTGTAACAAGAGCTTGGGGTGTAAAAAGGGGGTTGTGTGGGAATGGGTTCATTGAATATTTCCTCAAATTCGCATTCCGTGATGTTTTACAAAGTGGAAGTGTTTGGAGCGGATATTTAACTAACGACAGGGGTCACAATTTTCGTTCGCTACAAAATGTTAATTGAATCTGCCCGTGACATCCCTCATCCAGATTGACAATTGTCACGACCTCTCACGACAAAATGACCGGGGCGGATGAAACTATTTCAAGAATTTGGATGCAAAAACGAAAACAAACTGTATCCAAACATCCTGGTCAATTTTGCTTGTGTATCTTTTATCTGTTTTTTTTTTAAAATGAACAAAACTGTTTGACCTTGGAACATTCGACGGGATAGAATTTCTCCTAATCGTCAACTAATTGTAATTAAGTACCTCGTTGAAATGATTACATCATAAATAAGATATGTTTAATTGTTGTTCTTTTTTGTGTATATTAGAGGTAGTTTTACGGTTGACGAATCGCTGTCCCCCCCCCCCCCCCCCTTCCGACCTCAGACAGGAATTTCCACATTGATATTAAATGGCCGCAGTTATATTTCAACATCTATGGCCAGTAACATGTAAATAAAGGTATTTTTTTTTCATTTTAGACAATGTTTTCTATCCAGAAAGTTGAAAAAAACTAAAATTTCATGAACTTTAAATTGTCGTCTACAACTCCTTTCAATTTGGACCAGTCTAAAATTTTGCCGTCTGATAATGGGTTAAACGTTGTAACTAAAGATTATTCAACAACACCGCTTAATATCTCAGTCAGAGCTCGTAGGGCGAGGCCAGCGATCCGTCAATATCAGAGGTCTTTCTAACATTAACTTGCTGCATGATCATTATAATTCGAATTGATTGATATCATTCAATTCTTTCGGATAAATGGCTTTCTGAGATTCATTCCAGGCTGAGGATTTTTTTTTTTGCATATAAATCGACGAAATAAATATGCAACTGAGAGCCCTTCATTTAACCCATTCCCACGTTATAAAATTTAAACCAGTCCAAATTGAAAGAAGTTGCAGATGACAATTTTAAATTGATGAAATCTTCAAAATCCAGTGTGGCTGTTTCTTCATTATCCACAGTCATTTCCAAAACTGATATTTTGAGGGGCGTTTAAAAGCGCCATTTTGTGGGAATGGGTCAAAGTCACCGAACTGATATATCACACGTAATGATTTCTCAACGTAAATGTATCTTAAACCGTATTTTCATAGAGAATAGAAAAACAAATCCAGCTTCTCCCGGACTTCGTTCGGTAAAGGTAACGCTCTTAATTGGATATGACAATTTGAAGGGGTCACTAAGTGCATATGTTCAAGGTAACAATGTAGAGAGAAAACAGTAGGTCAGTTCGTTTAGTTCAGATTTGCTTTACCGTTGGAGACGTATTTATTTGCACGGTGAAATTCATTCATAAAATCTGTCATTGCCAATTCTAATTAAAGAATTATCCTGCAAAGTAGGCAGAGATAGCCGAAATGTAATAAAACTGCAGGATGTAAATAAAAACTTGCATTACAGGATATAAGCCATCTCGTTACGTAACTACAAAATTTGAGAAGAGCCAAAATTCAGAGCTGATGCAAACGTAATGCTAAGTAATTTATATTAAAAAAAAAAGGGGGGGGTCATCTTAAACGACAATTGGTGCAAAAGAATTTCTATAACTATACGTCAGTTTGTGTTCAAACCACCGTAGTTACGTAGTTTTAACAACCCACCTTTGAAAAGCATACTTTGTGTATAAAAAGAGTATAAGAGCACTTGAGATGATAGGGGATCTTCGATATTAAATTTGATGGTGTATTGGTATCAATTACATTTATACGAGTTCAAGATGGCTAAGTAAATAATATATTAGTTCAAATAACAGCTTTTTAACAAGTCAGATGGAAAGGGACATTCTTAGTGTTTTATTAATCCTTTCCCGTGCAATCTCTTGTTTTTACGTCCACATGATTTTATACTTGAGAAAAAAATTGTGGGAAAGAAGGAATTGTTTATACCAAGCATTTTCTTTTTTTTTTCTTACAATGTTTACTACCAAATCGGTTGGTTACTTTTCAAATTATACTCTTTTTAATTGTCGTCTGAAATTTCTTTCAAATTGGACATCACTAAAATTCAAACTCGGATGTTCCTATTCGTCTGATAAGACACATTTAATTCTTGAGATCTGTATTTTTACTGTTCAAATGTTATCTGATGTCGTTAAACAAGGGTCGGATCAAAACATTATAGAGAAAGTAAGCTCCCATCAATCGTTACCTAAATAAACCTATTTAGCAGGTGGTTATTTGCTTAAGAGGTTTGATTGACGATCCTGAAGTCTGCAGTTTGAGGCTCGCCGTGACCGAGGTGTGTTCATGGAAAAGATACCTGATAGCCAGCTACAGTTCAACTAGCTTATGGATTGCCACAAGAAGGTTCAAGCTACTACCTCTCTCTCTCTCAGAAGCACATGGGTTGTGAGTTCTATAGCGTCTCGTTCGGCCGAACGCTTTCGTCACTTTGGAAAAATATAGATTTTAGTATAAACTAGGTAAACCGACTATTTATAAAAGTATGTTTTAGTGAAAATTTTGAAAAGTGTCCTTTCATACAATGACATCTTCTGATGCACAACCCATCCTTTGTGTTGTTTTTGATTTGGTTTAATATCTTCTAATTTACTTTAGTTCGATTCTGACGAAAGCTTTAAGATTATAGAGTCGCTCTCGAAAGATCACAACCAAGTTGTGTTTCATGTCCCTGGAAGAGAGGCATAGGCTTAATTCAATTCCTATCACATTGTACAGCTTGGAAGACTGGGGCTTGCTATTAAGTTGCCTAGTCCATGAACACATCGGGAGGACCGCGAGACTGGAACCAGTGATCTTCAGATCACAAGTCAATCACCCATACCACTCGGCCGCCAAGGCAGTCAATGATTTAGTTTGTGATTGACGTATCCACGCTGTCAAATAATTCGACTGACCACATGCATGTAGTAGTAAATGTTGACATCCGACTTTTTGTTTGTGTGTGTGTGGGGGGGGGAGGAGTTGGTCTGGTGGCTTAAACGCTGTAGCTACACCTGATTTGATGTTTAGGTCGCAATCCTATAAGATGCCCTTCGTTTCATGTTTGCGCCAGCTAGGATCGCGAAAATTTCAGTCGAACTACTATAACATAGGCCATTGGACATCCACCAATCCGATAAATGTTTTGTCATTTTTCAACGGCTATATTTGCCTGGCTACGGTGCTCGAGAAAAATGACGTTACTACTGCAATATTTTGCTCGCGCTTCGACGATTAGTCATTTAAAACATATAGGAACCTTGCTGCAAACATTCTAAAATTCGGCGGAAATTTATGAAAAAAATGAATCTCAAGAATTTCCACAAATGAAGAGAGGTCGAGAGTGTATGTAGTATAAAAAGATTTAGTTATGGGAACGCCCTTGGCCAGTGGTAGCTCTACAAGGTTATTGAATTGCAATTAATATTCCGAGAAAACAATAACACGCCGATAATATATAACCTGTTGTTCTAAGTGAGTACTTCATTACCTTAGACAAGTTCTTAGGTGGTCCCGAACTAATAGTTGGTTTATTAGTGAACCAAAACATAACAGAAGAGTGTTTGTAAATAGTGAAACGTCCATTTATAGATAATTGGTCAAAGACCCAATCACCAGTCAGACCATATCGATAATGCAGTTCTTCGTGATGGTTTATTTTACTTGTTGGTTTACAAAACTAAGTATATACAAAAGTTCCCGTGCGATATTGTTCGAAAATTAAATCCATAATACAAAAAAGTTCTCATTCTTGGCTAGACTAATGTCAATTTACATGGGGCGTAAGTCTTGAACAATTCCAGAAAAGAGCACATATTAAATACTCATAAAAAGCAAGACATATCGACGACTTAGTGCAACAACATCATAAATATAGAAACTAACAATGTTTTCGCAACAAGTAATCAATTTTTTGGATTTATTGACAAAAAAAAAAAAAAAAAAAAAATAAGAAAAAAATATTTGCATTAAATTGCGGCATGATACTTACATCACTAACCAGATTAATTGACCAATCTTTGGCCCGCCCACTTACTCCGTTAGCTCCGCCCACTGACACCGACAGGATGTTCCGCTTCGATATTTAACGGCGTTATTTTGCTTAAGCTAAGACCAGTAGCTCGTAACAAAAAATAGAATGGTTGGTTGGCGACCTAAACGTCCTTACTTCAGTTTAAATAAGCTGTAGATACGACGTTTAATTCACAAAACCAACAAAAAGTCTAACAAAAATGGCGGCCAATGCCGGAGTTCAAAACTCACTTTAGGTCTCAAATAATCATTTATTGGTCGACTGATTATTCATGGACATCGCGATTCGTCAATTAAAACATAGCCTAAGGTAATTCTATTAAGGTACCAGATAATATTATTAACTGTTTTTGTTATGTTATTGCCAGTCACTTACAAGATAAATTTGAACTATTCTAACTTTACTTTGTCGAAATATCGGAGAAAATTAAATGTATGTTGACGTAGTATTGTTCGTGTTCTGGAACTGCCACGATTTACTCGCGATACAATGGCGGCTTTCTTGTAATCGATAAATTATGTTGAAAATCGTAACAATTGTAATGTATGATGAAAAAGTTACCAGCAACCACAAAATAATGTGATATCGGCTATTTTTTCCGAGTATATGGTCTTCTAAATGAAAAACAGTTCAAGAACTTTAACAGGACAACAAATGTTAGCTAAATCATCTGGTATTAAGTAAGATTGTATGACAAATAAAAGTTTCCTTGAAAATTAACGCGACAGATCCAGAGTACCAATACGCAAAAACATGTTTTGAGTCAATCCTTAATGTCTTAGACCATTCCAACACAATCCCTCCTTTTTACGCCCCTCAAGAAAAATGCCACTGAAAACATTATGGACAATGAAGAAATTGCTTGTTACAAGTAATTTCTTTATTGTCCATGATGTTTTCTGACAAAAAGAATTTCAAAATGTCATCAACTTAAATTTTTCTGCAACTTTTTTTAATTGGACCAGTCCAAAATTTTGTTGAGTGGAAATTGGTTAACACGACAAAAGAATTATCATGATAAAGGAAATATCGCGAGAACGAGAAAATGCAAAATAATCTGATATCTGGCATTATTTGAGAAATAAGGACAGCTCTGTGAAACCATAGTTATCGGCATTTGATCACTTCTAATTCACTCTTCCGCCCTTAAAAAGTCGTTATAGAACAAAACTACAAGTTACGATGTTTTCAAGTATAGACCCCCACTTTTTTCTTTAGTCATTTAGAACCTATTTTATACAGAACTTATTGCAAAAAGTAAATACATTTTTCATTACGAATCAAATTAGAGACGTAGAAATAGGTACCGGTAAATTTGGAGGGACAGCACTATGGGTGGCAATGCCTTGATTTCAGTAAAATCACGGTAAAACGATTTTCTCGTATCTATTTACATAACGAGTTGTTTTTTAGTTCAGAAGCATTGAAGTCGATCATAGAACCTAATTCCGCGGAATGTTTTCGTTTTTAGCTTGGAATGTTCACACGGGCATTCGGTGCACGAGAAAGAATTCGAACTAGAATTAATTAGGAATTTACTTTGTCTTTCGGCGAAACATAAATAGAACAATACCCACAAAGTTCAAATACATTAGTTATTAGTTTTATGATCTATTTATTAAACACTTGTCTTTGCTTGTTCTTCAATATCTCGTTTAACATTTTGTTCTCGCGATGAAATTTTGCTCCTTGTAAAAGAGATAATTATTAACCCTTGTCATGCCGAACCCGGTATATTCCTACCTTGACAGTAGGTGAAGACTAAGATCAGCCTGCACATATGTGCAGTTTGATCTTAGTATTCACCTCCTGCTTGTCTCTTTAAGCCAAAGTTTAACTCATGATTTTTTCTTCAAAATAAATTTGAACCCGTATTTAATAAATCAGGTGCTTTCACCCCTTTGATTTTAATGTGATTTTGTAGAGGATGTTATTCAGCATGACAAGGGTTAAGATGTGATATTGGAAACAAACCCCTTATCAAATTTAGATGCATTTAGTTACCCAGGAGAAGCTACCAAGATGAGGTCAACATGACGCTGGGAAGTTTAAAAATGTTTAGATAACGTCACAAGTGACAAACCGCGGATGTCAATCAAATAACCAATCAAATCATTCATATAGACCAGAAATGATTTTTGAACTCCGACATTGGCAGCCATTTTTGTAAGGAAATTTTGTTAGTTTGGTAACTGATGAGTCGTAACAACAACTTATTCAAGATGTAGTTACAACGTTTAGGTCGCCAACCAAATATCCTACTCTTTTGCTTCACACTATCGGCCATAAATAACACCGTCTAAAATCAGAGCAGGACATCCTGTTGGAGTCGTTTGGCGTCGCAAACAGAGTACGTTGGCGGGGCCATCGATTGGTCAATTGTCGGATAATCTTTAGCCCCTGCAAGAAGAAAAAAAAAAGATTTAGGAAAACGTCATGTAAAATGAAGATATTGCTGATTACTAATAATTTCTACAATATTCTTAATGTTTTCTAACCAAAATTAAAGATTAAAAACAATGTCGTCTGCAACTGCCTTCAGTTTAATTTAAACAAATTTATTTTAGTTCGATTGCGACGAAAGCTTCAAGCTTATAGAGTCGCTCTCGAAAGCCCACAATCAAGATATTTTCAAGATCCTGATTGAGAGGCAGTGGCTTAAACTCACTACTACCCAATTTTACGGACGGTCTCTGTTAATCGAAACCCGATTGACCAATCAAATTATTTGCTCAATCCGGAACGGCCACATTCAGCTCCTACATCGGCATAACTTGAGTTGTAGTGCGACCATCAACGCTATCTGTCTTCTGATTTTCCAAACTGTCTCTGTCATTTTTGTGGTTGTGTATGGATGTTTTCTCAGCGGAATACAACCGATCATAAAGTGTAAACTAAATTTGTCTCAGATATACCGATCTGTCGGAGATGCTAGTGATCTATCAATTGAAGAATCACCGGCATCCCTCCCTCACACCCCAGAATTCGCAGTTTAACTGAGGTATCAAACGCCATTATTTTTCGAACAGTATTACAAGGGACAAAACGAAAGTTTAATCTTTGGTTTACGACCTAAATGTCGTAACTATTCCTTTGATAAGCTGTAGTTACGACGTTGGAGTCGCAAAAGGCGCTAGACTTGTGAAATCAAGGTCACAGGTTTGAGCTACATGTAAGCTTAAAGCTATAATGCTCGCGTATAATATTAACCGTCAACTTTTCTCCAGCCATTTTCGGCGTTCAAAGTTCACTTCCGGATTAAATGAATAATTTGGTTGGTCGATTGGTCCTTTGCTTGACATCCGCGATCCGTCATATAGGGTTAAATTAGTCTTTGTAATGAAATTGAAACTATTTCAAAAGCAATCAATTTGATTCAACCTTCTCACGCCACAGAAGTTCCATTCAATAAATAAGTATATGTACACATTTTCTACTTTCAGAAATGCCACAGAAAGTGTTGCCTGTGTTAGAAGTGGATGGGAAGAAATTGTCACAAAGTTTAACAATATGTAGATACTTGGCTAGAGAATTCGGTAGGTATTTGTGCTTTATCAAAAGGAGTATGTATATCTTAGAGATGAATATCATATATTTGTTTTATTCTCATGGAGGTATGAAACGGGGGAAATGACTGTATGAATACGCGTTTCATACTTCCATGAAAATCAAAAAGAAATTATCTTTATTTCTTATAATTCAATGATATCAATCGAAAAAACAATAACAAATATTTGATAAACTTTGATATATATTCAGGAACTGTTTTCTGCGCAAGCATACAAAATAGCTGCGTGCTCAAAATTTTGTTCATTGAGATGTTAATGTTTTTCGGCCAATCAGAACGCTTGTTTTTGACGAGAAGTATACGATAATGACAATAATGAGGATAAGATAATGTGATAACTATAAAAAGGTGTAATAATGATCATGACCACGCAGCAATGACTACATAGGAAAATATATTTTTGGTGAATATTGCCAAAGAAAGCCAACGCAATGCTATCAGAACGTCCAACAAGAAAATTAAGAATTTGCGGATAAGGTAATAGCAAAATTTTATAATAATATAATTATCAATTACAAGAACGTGTTAATAAAAGTATAAGAAAAAAAAGTACAAGATAAAGGCGATCGCGTAGATTTTCACGGGAACTTTTGGGCATGCGTTAAATTTACATCCGGTGTTTGGATCGATTTTAAATAGCGGTTTTTTTTTTTTTTTCTTATTAACAAAACCGCTAAAAATGATGAATCTATTATGTAAAGAAGAATCAAAATGGACAGTTCAGTCTTCAGGGTAGCCCTCGGGTGCACAAAAATGAGTGGCACTTATTTTCATACCTTAAAATCTTAGCAATAAGTAGTTCTGTATTATTCACATTTTCTGAGAATCTACTTCGCATAGCGGTCGCATTTGGATAAGCAATAATACCTTTTCAATACTTCTTTATCAGGATTTATTTCTGATTATTTCTATCTAAGGTTTAACGGGTAAATCAAACTGGGAACAAGCCCTTGTGGAACAGGTCGCCGACACGATGGACGAAATGAGAGCAGAAATCGCTAAATGGATCCACGAAAAAGACATTGAGAAAAAGGTACACGTCATATTTCATATTATAAGCTTTAAACAAGTTTTGACTTTCCAATTTGGACGAAATAGAATGATAAAAATGAAACAGTTACTAGAGGTATTGAATAAAAGAATTAACACATGTATATAAATCGTACTGGTATTTTGTTTTATCGCAATAGATTACTCTGTTTTGCAGTTTATGCGTGTAACATTCTGTTAGTTTATCATTCATTCTAGGTTTAAATAATAGTTTTAAAAAACATGAAACAACTCAAGCTGTAGATACAATGGATATGTGAAGCTCTTTTCTAAGCACGACTTTATCAACATGATCTTTTTTATTTGTTACGCTCTGAGTCTTCGCAAGCTGAGGTACGATTTAATTTTTGTTTCATATTACGGGCCATATATTATGCAAACTACAGTCGCATGATATCCAAGACCAAAAGTTTTGTCGGAGGTTAATGGAACTCACCAACGATCCGTTAATGACGAAGTTCATCCGTGGTTCAAATTTCACTTGCGGTCTAAATGACCGCTTTGATTGGTCAATCTATGTTTTAGTTGACAGAAACAATCCGTAAATTTTGCCAAAAGCAAAAGGTATTTAATCTTTCAACCAGCGCGGTTCGCGTAACCTGGTCGGGACAGATACGTGCTACATTTATTTACCTCCCTTTGACTGTCACACATGACAAGTTTTAAGTAGGGTAATGAAGGATTTCATAACTGAGGAAAATCGACGCCTCAGAAAGTGTGTAACCCATTCCCATTCAATGTCGCTTTTTGGCCCCCCTCCGAAGTAAAAAAGCTTTAGAAAACATTGTGTGCAATAAAGAAATTGCTTGTTACAAGCAATTTCTTGATCATCCACATTATTTTCTATTCAAAAAGTATAATAATCCAAAAATTCGATCTATTGAATTTTGTCGTCTGCAATGTCTTTGAATTTGGACTAGTCTAAAACCTGGTCGTCTGGTCATGTGAAGTTGGATCCTTTTTCTATGTTACAGGAGCAGATCGATGCCAAACTACAATCAGAACTTTATCCAAAGTATATTGGCATCTTGGAGGATATACTCAGGGAAAACGAAGAAAACAACAACAAGAGTGGTTATTTGGTCGGTGACAAGGTGGGTATCATTTATCGATACCGATTATTTTAACCCGTTCCAACACACTATCGCTTTTTGGGCCCCCCCACCCCACCCCCACCCCAAGAAAAAAGCTTTGGAAAAACATTGTGGATATGCCGATATTGCTTGTTACAAGATATTTTTTCATTATACACAATGTTATTTAACAAAAAAAATCAAGTTACCATCAAATTTTCCGTTTCATTTAGACCAGTCATAATATTTGTCGTGTGGTAATGGGGAAGTGACATTTTCAGTTTAATCAAACATTATTTGCTTCATTCGAAAAGGCTGGAAGATTTTTGTTAATAATGTAGTCCGTTTGAGATTTTTGTAACCAAAATCTTGATAAATGTCACAAATTTGGTGTAATACAATGAATTTATGTGTATGTCTGTAATTTTATTGTACAAGAATGGTTTAAAAGTTTTCTTGAATCAAAAATAAGAATGTTTCTCAGTATTCCCTGCAAGAATAAGTTGCACCCTAAAAAATATGCCTAGGTTAAATGGTAATTGAACAGCATAAATTGCTATTTGAACCCATTACCAGACGGCAAAATCTTAGACTGATCCAAATTGAAAGGAGGTTGAGACGAAAATTTGAAGTCGATGAAATTTTAGGTGTTTTCAACATTCTGGGTAGAAAACATTGTGTAAAATGAAGAAATTGCTTGTAACAAGCAATTTCCTCATTTTACACAATATTTTCCGAATTGCTTTTCTTGAGGGGGCCAAAAGCGTCATTGTTTTGGATGGGTAAAATCTTTAGTGGACTTTTCAAAACAATTGAATGCTGATTGATTGTAACGAGCTAAAAATTTACAGTTTCTCACACAGTTATAAGAATAGGTTTTGAAATGAAGAGATTTTTTAAGATATCTTTTCTTCTCAAACGTTTTCGAAAGTGTTGCATAAATTTTATAGCAATGCACTAGACAAAGATATATTGTACATTCTTCGTCAGCTGGAAAATATTTACACAGTGCCAGTTTGATCCATTCCCACACAATCCCACATCTTGACGCCCCCGAAGAAAAAAAGCTTATGAAAACATTGTGGACAATGAAGAAATTGCTTCTGACAATCCACAATGTGTACTACCCAAAAAGACAACGGTTCTTACAATTGCACCAAATAAAAATTGTCGTCTGTAGCTTCTTTTATTTTGGAACAATCTTAGATTTTGTCGTCTGGTAATGGGTCAATATAAATTGAAACTATTCAGTGGGTGTTACGTGCGAATCTTTTTTCCGGTTACAACGTACCTTGTCAAACATATTACTCGTCGTTAGGCTATCATAATATCGTAATTACAGCTTTTAATCGAGCGATTTTTACGATATTTTTCTCGCCCAATGACGAACGCATTTTATTTTGTCAATTTTGTCTTTTCAGTTGACATTGGCGGATTTAAGTGTGTATGAGACGTTCACTTTCCCTCTCTCCCTGAACCAGGGTTTATTGGAGGATCACCATGAATTGTTGGAGCACAGGTCACGGATAGAGTCAGAAAAGAACTTGGCGGAATATATCAAAACGAGGCCGATCCGCCCGGTGTGACGTTATAATCAATTATGCCATATTATATCAGTGCAAATTTGTAAAAATATTATTATAACGTATATTGAGAATGTGCTTTGCGACCGGGCCACTAACAAATTGTTCGAATAGCAGGGACATCTATATATGATTTTATATTTACGTGTATTTGACGAAAACAAACATAAGCACTGGTTTTCGCAACACAGAGACAATTCATTTAGACTCGATATTGTCCCTAAAAATACATTTCCTCGTCACACACAGTTTCTCCTATTACTACAAATTTACCTAACAATGTGCTTTATTTTTAACTTACATTCACTTTAATTTCTCGTCTGCAACTTCTTGGGATTCGGACAAATTTATAAATGACTAATCGCTGGCCCCGCCCACTTACTCCGTTGGTACCGCAAATTGACTCGTACAGGATATTTTGCAAAATTTGTGGACAGTAGCATATAATAAAAAATCAAAATGGCTGGTTGGCGACCGAAATGTCGAAAAAACAGCTTGAATGACCTGTAGTTACGACGTTTAAGTTGCCAAACCAACAGAATTACTTCACACAATTGTCGGCCAATGTCGGGTTCAAAATGAACTTCCAGTCACTATAAATGATTTCATTGGTTGATTGACCGCCGCAAATAGTCAATTACATTATCCAGTAAAGTGTAAAGTTTTGACTAATAAAATTGTAAATTTGATAAAATCATGCGAATCAGTAAGACTTCTGGCTGTGGTAGAACCATGTTTTAAACATCTCAAACCGAACGCATACAAATGCAAGTTTTCGCGTCTCTATTGATCTTGCATGTGAGATAAGAAAATTATTGATCTCGTGCGTGATAAACTATTTCGCATGTGCACACAGTTTGATGAGAATCTTCATTAATCCACTTATAGATAGATACTGACCTAAGGCTTCTTCTTTGTATCAGCGAATATTCTAAATGAAACGAAAGGCTGTTAACCCATTCTCACACAATGGCGCAAGCTTTGGAAAATATTGCGGAAAATGAAGAAATTGCTTGTTACAAGCATTTTTTTCATTATTCTCAATGTTTTCAACCTAGAAAGTAAAAAACCTCCAAAATTTCAACAACTGAAATATATCGTTTGCGACATCTTTGAATTTGGGCCAGTCTAAAATTTTGTCTTTTGGTAACGGGTTAAAGCTGCTCAGTATCTGCACATCACGCACGTGTGAAAAGGTTGGAAATGTGCCGCACTCGTTCAGTTTTAAACTTCTAAGAAATAAGAAATATTTTACAGTACAAGAATTACATGTTTATTCTTTATTATCTTACGTCCGAGCATTCACTCAAAATAGACAAATTTGGGTGTGTTAAAGTACCACCCTTTCATCAAAGTGCGCGGATTTGTTTGAGTTGTTTTTGATGAATATGAAAAGGTAATATTACCCCATAACCTACTAAGTTTTAGACTTGCTACTGTTCCTGACCTATGGTGGAGCTAATTTCTATATCAAACTCATTATCACAAAGTGCCGCTTCTGGATGACCCCGACTTAGAGCTTTGAGAAATATTGTGGGTAATGAAGAAATTATTTGTAACACATTTACTATTTTATCAACCCCAGAGATAAAGATCTGAATATTTTTCACCATCTTAAAATTGTCGTCTGCATCTTCTTTGAATTCGGATCATATTTGTAATATGGGAATGGGTTTGATTCCCGGAAAGAAATTTCTCTCGTGATTGGTGACAAAGAATTAAAATTGGACCCTTCAGTCGAAAAGGCATCTCCCTGGTATCGGGTCCAGCAGAGGTCAATCAGAGGTCCCGTAAATATTTATACAGTAAGATAGAATAAACATTCTGAATTATAAAAAGAAACGGCAAATAACGAAAAGTATAGACCCTGTTCATCTTGCATAGTCCGTGTACTCTGACTGGGGTTGACACTTTTCGCATCACCCAAGTGGTTTCCATATTGTTGTACCAAGGGCGGCAAGCGTTCTACTTATCAAAAGATATTGCTCGATATCCCTTTACTTGTGAGCATAGATGGCTCCTTTTTCTCTGGCGAGTTGAAAAGAGAGTTTCATAAGCTTTACTTTCAAAGTTGCCAGCTTGTCGTTTTGTCATACTTTTGTTAGCCTATTTGTACATTTCGCATTTCACTTTATTTCATTTGATTATAAATATAATATTTATCTACCTCATTTAGAATTTCATACATCATTTTGAATTCATGTATAGTATAGATATTCCTAACCCATTACCACGCGAAAAAAAAAAAAAAAAAAACTGGACGAAATTCAAAGATGTTGCAGACGACATCTTTTGTTGGTGAATTTTTTAAAATTATTTGACTTTAGGGTAGAAAACGCTGTGGATAATGAAGAAATTGCTTGTAACAAGCAATTTTTCATTAATCAAAATGTTTTTTAGAGCAGGGGCATCAAAAATCACAAATGTGTGGGAATGGGTTAAAGGAGTTATAGATATAGAGAGGGATCCACATAGACCCTGCCTTTTTTCCGGATTAGCAATGGAAATGGGTGGAAATGTTACTAGAAAAATAGTTAAAAGAATAATGGAAAACGCAATATTTGTAAAAAATACATTAGATCCAGTTTAATTAAAGTCGGTATTTCTACAAACATAATAAAAATAAATTAAAATGGCTATTGTACGATCAGAAAATCTGTCTGGCATTTTTACCTCGGCAAACTGAATAGTTTGCGAAGTCTTACCAGGATCTATACTGTTTGCAACTCACGGATCGCTGGCTATACCCACTGACCTCCGGCAAGAACTTTATCAAACGGCGTTATTTTCCAACATTTATGGCGAGTAACATAAAATAGGAAGGTAAAATGATTGGTTGGGGAACTTGATGTCGAAACTACAGCTTGAATAAGCTGTAGTAAGGATGTTAAAGTCGCCAAACAGACAGCATTGCTTCATTTAAATGTCGGAGTACTTTAGTCTTTACCTATGCCTCTTGTCATTGATAATTCCGGGAACATCATGACAAGGATTAACCCGTTCCAACACAACAAAATTTTAGACAGGTCCAAATTGAAAGAATGCTTGGAAAACATTGTGGACAATGAAGAAACTACTTGGGTCAAGCAATTTCTTCATTTTCCACAATGTTTACCAAAGCTTTTTTTCTTGGGAGGCGTAAAGAGGAGGGCTTGTGTTGGAATGGATTAAGTAGCCTCCGGCCCCCAATACCCGGCAGAGTCAGGTCTTGTGTAACTCTTACAGATTGCTTGAATGAATTTGGCTTAGTTACCTCCCTTCCTATAGATTAACCAGGGTCTATTATGATGTAATAAATTAATCAGAACATTCGACTTGTGTTAAAGTTCATTCTTTGAAACCACTGTGCAGATAGACGGTCTTGCACTAAATAGAGCGATAACCACAGAATTCCGGATTGTTGGCATGATATTCAACAACAAATCAAACATCACATAACAAAGTTTCAAAGGCGATGTAAATGAGATCATTAGCTTCACAAGAATGATCATAGCTTGACTCTATCAGATTCTTTCAGATAATTTTAATCGTATGAAAAGACTGGTTTCAATAGACGGAGCTAATTTCCATATGTAGTGAAAATTCTCAGAAACTAGTTAACGGATTTTAACCAAATTTCACAGGAATGACGTTTTGGTGACCGTTTATCACAGTCCTTAAAATTGATTGGGTGAAAAACACGGCTCGTGTGGACGGGGCAATTTCAAAATGATGGTATTAAGTGAAAACCTTGTTCAGTGGTATTTTCCTTTTAGCCATATCCAACATTTAGGCCCCAAAGTATGTCATTTGTGGCTGTGATTGCCATACTTTGTAAATCTCAACATCAAGAAATGGTCATTTAATGATGCTTGTAGTACTCCATCTCTGCTGCGATTTATAAGGAAATTCCCCGCCGCTCTCCAATCCCAACCTTTCCTCAATATCTGATCCCGATCCAAACCAATTCAATATTACTATCCTCAACAGTCTGCAACAAAGTTTTGTATGATATCCCCATGTATAATGTATGTATCATTACTGGGTGAAATAAAGTGAATGTTATGTTATGACAATCATAAGACAAAATAAGATAATTTTAATCGTATGAAAAGAGTGGTTTCAATAGACGGAGCTAATTTCCATATGTAGTGAAAATTTTCAGAAACTAGTTAACGGATTTTAACCAAATTTCACAGGAATGACGTTTTGGTGACCGTTTATCACAGTCCTTAAAATTGATTGGGTGAAAAACACGGCTCGTGTGGACGTGGCAATTTCAAAATGATGGTATAAAGTGAAAACCTTGATTTTCTATTAGAAACCAGTAGATAGATTTCAACGCAGTTTACAGAAATTTTTCTCTGGTGACCCTTTATCAGATTTAACCAAAGAAATTCGACATGGCTTTTATGGGCGCGCCTATTTTGTAATCTAAGTTTTCTGCTTTTACAAGGCAGCTATACGTCATCTTTAACCCTTTCCTGTTTCGCAAAATTCTAGACCTGTTCAAATTCCAAAGTTTACAGACGAGAATTCAAAGTGGATTTAATTTGAAAATCAACCATTCAGTAGTACAAACAATTTCTTCTTTTTTTCTACAACTTTTCCTCCAATATAAAATTATAAAACCATTGATTAAACGGAAAAGGGTTTAAAAGTATCAAATTTCTTTTAGAGCTTCTTTTCAGTTTGGTAATATTTTCTCGCAACGGTTGTTCTTTTGCTTCAAAATTGCTTGTTATCATGTCCCTTTTGGACGTTGGTGAAAATTCGATTAACCAAGCAACTTATAGATCGCTGGTAGAACTTCTGACTCCCGACATGATCGTTCGACGGAAGTAATAAAAGACATTAATTGTAAAATATGTGGTCTGGTATACAAAATTTTAAAAAAAGCGTTTGTTGGCAACCTAAAGAGCGTAACTACAGCTTGAATTATTTTGTTTTGCCGAACCAACAAAAGAACTTATAATAGATGTCAGAGTACAATGTTCACCTCCTGTCTAAATCAGTGATTGTGTTAGTCGATGATCTCTTTGATTGACAGATAGACCCATCAGTTGGCTGTCTAAATCGACAGTTTATCCTTTAGTTCTAAATGCTACCGGTTACGTGCGATGTTAACCCTTTCCTGTACAATCCATGCATTAGACGGCTTCATGTTTTATACTGGAGAAAACATCGTGGAAAAAGTAGAAATCACTTGTATCATGCAATTTCTGCTTTTTCCATGATATTTTCTTCACTACTGAATGATTATTTTTCAATCAAATCAACTTTTAATTGTTGTCTGCAAAGTCTTTGAATTTGGACAGGTCTACAATTTTGGTGTGCAGTAAAGGGTTAAGCGATTTACGCCGTTGGTTCTTTTAGCAAGAACTGGTGACTATGATTTTTCCGCCTTTAATAGGTTTTGATGGACTGTGCATAAATTATAAGAAACCCGCTTCAACTTATTCCCAGACGACAAATTTGAAACCATTCCAAATTAAAAGAAGTTGCAGACTACATTTTCAAGTTTTTGAATTTTAAAAAGATACATGTTTAATTGTATACGAAACATTGTTGGAAATGTGAATAAATTGCTTATTGTAAGTATTTTCTTTGTTTTCAAAAATGCATTCCCAAGCTGTTTATTCGAATGCAGGCAAAAAACTTGGTTTTGTGGGAAGGGGTTAAACAATACTGGGAACTCTTTGTGAAAACCCTTGCATTTCGAGCTCGTATATGTAGCGACTGTTCGAGGCGTTCGAGGCGTTGAACACGTAACGTCAACCCGACGTCTTCTCGTCTACAAGATTCGCTTGAGCATGTAAGAGAGCGAATCAAATGATTGACGCCTCTGGCAGTTCGATACTCAAGTGCAATAAAAAAATTGGATAGAAAACGACTCGCTGTGACTTTTGAAGTTTACCCCCAAAGTTTTTGGCTCTGCAAACGAGTTGTAACTGTAAATATCATCAATACGACGAAATGACAACTGGTGGCAATTTTAGATTCGATTTTTATGAAAATAAGAAAATCTAATCACCGTGGTTTCGGATTTAAAATGCCGGAAAACCATAATACGACGGTTTGTGCATCATCTAATGAGAATAATTTGAATATTTGTTATTTTAATAATTGATTATTAGGGGTCATCTTAGATAAATGAAATCGTTAAGTTAGACAAAGTGTCAACTCTTGCAATCAAACTCTGATTTTCCTGACACATCAGTAAAAGGAAAAAAAAAACCAAACTTTATTGAGTTCTATATTTCTAAATTGAAAGAAATAATAATGGAATGTCGTAACAGTCTTTTAAATGGATACCTCCTACTAACAAAGCACATCACAAGGCACCAAACTTGGTAGAAACATTCCCAGTGCAGTGCTCTCGAGGACTGTTAATCTTTTTAAGATTGGTTCAAAATAACTATGAGTAGAACCCACGAAATTTCCTTCGTGTAGTTTTTGTAAGTCATATATCAAAACGTTGTAAATACAGAGAAGATTTGTATTATCGTGGTATATAGTACAACGACGAGATATTCCAATGTAAAACGACGAAACTTCACTGAAATGACAATCGTTCAAAGCCCCGCTTCCTTCCACTGACAATTTAAAGAATACGCATGCTTTCAACCCAGGACTAGGAAAGTCAAAGAATCCGAAAAGTAATGTTTATCCATTATTCATTTAATATATGTATATAAATTGCTACAAAGTAAATTCACCGCATATAATTGTTACTTAATTTTTAACAAAATATCAAAAAAGACATTATAAACTGTTTATATTTCATGAAATACAGCAAATGAAATATACAGCGACCACTTTAGTTTAGCGACCAGCATCAGATTTCCTTTTCCAAAAATCAAAGGATCTTCATATTTGACTTTATTTGCTAATAAGATTTCTAAACTAAACCCTATATTGGTGGGTCTCGTCTAAATGAAAACGATTCTAGTGTGTCTCATCAACATTAAAGTGATTAAAATGAGACTTCTACAATAATTTATGAATGAAGTCAAACCAATTCTCAAAGTATGTCACAGAAAAGTGTAATAAGCGTTCATTCTCATAAAGGACCACGTTTAGGACATGCCTGGAGCGGTCGCTTGATACAAGTTTAACTGTACTTTCTTTATGATCAGTGTTTGTCGACCTCTTATCTTAAACCATTCCAACTCAAGCCCTCCTTTTTACGCCCCGCAATAAAAGAACTTTGGAAAACATTGTGGAAAATGAAGAAATTGCTTATATCAAGCAATTTCTTCATTATCCACAATGTTTTCTACTCCAAAAGAGGAAAAAAATTAAAATTACATCAACTTGAAATGATCGTCTTCAGCTCCTTTCAATTTGGACTGGTCTAAAATTTTGTTGTGTGGGAATGGATTAAATTATGATAACAGAATAACGTCGAATTTACTGTTGAAACGATTCGTCATGAGAACATTTTGAAAATATATATAAATAACATTTCATAGTTCATTTGCAATCTTTGAGAAATCCTTCATTAACAATTCGAGTTTGGAAACAATAGCTATTTGATCCTGATTACTTTCCTTTGTCTAGAAGTTGTTCCAGCTTGTAGGCAAACTGCAGTACGGTTGTTTCTTCAAAATGTTTTCCGATGATCATGAGCCCTATTGGTAGACCCTCCGATTCCCCCATGTTAATTGTAAGGGCAGGATGTCCCGTAATATCAAAAGGAGCTGTATTGGCCACCATTCCTAGTGCATTCTTCAACCGTTCTGAAACGGAATTAGATAACAATGGAATCACGAATCGCAATGATAATCAAATAATCAATCCATTAATCAAATCATTCATTTTAGACAGGGAGTGAGCTTTGATATCCAGCATTGACCCACATTTGTGTCAATCATTGTTGTAAGTTTTGCGACTTAAACGTCGTAACTACAGCTTATTCAACCAACCATTTCGCTTTTCGATGCGTGTTATTTGCCATAATTTTGCAAAATAACGTCGTTTAATATCGAAGTGTTACTTCCTGTCGGAGTCAGTTAGCGAGGCCAGCGATCGGACATTTGATATATAGATTAGTTTAATGAATATAATATGCGTAAATACGGACAGATAAATATTTTTTCAATGAAGAGGAAAGGTACAGCATTGGCCAATGATACTTTAAACTCAAATTGTTGACTCTGTGTCATACTCTTGACTTTTTTAGTTTTGATCTATTACTGAAACAAAAATCGTTCTCTATATTTTGTGAGAGATATTTTACTCATAATGCCATTAATCGACCGCTTTCCGGGCAAAATAGAATGGGAAGTCACTATAAAATACCGACAGGGTGGTTTGTTTAAGATATATGACAACATATGTCCAGGGTCGGAGAATATAACGAAACGAATACACACGTTGGCTTGTCACCTAAACATAAACTTATGTCTTCCTCCATTGACGAAATACAAGTGTTTGTTAAAATACTACAGCCCTAGTTTGAATATATAATTTGATTGACCGATTTTTTTTCCTGACAGCGGCAATTGGTTACTAAGTTATCGCTGTTAACAACCACTAACCAACGACATGGTTGTTCCACCTACATATCGAACGAAGTTAGTTTGCAAAATATACGGTCACTGGTCTGAAACAAAAAGCAAATTTTAGTTGTCAACTTAAACGTTATAACATCAGCTTGAATAGTCAGTAGTTACCACGTTTAAGTAGATTGCTAGAATATAAAATCATAATTAAATCCTATATTGTTCGAACTCATTAGAATAGTCTCAATGAACCGATTTCAATAAGTCCATAAAACATAGGATTAAGAGAGTAAGCGAGACTTCTGTAATAATTTATGTATGCAATCAAGCCAATCCTTCACATTTCTTTCGCACACAAATTTATTAATCGACAACTTTGCTAAGCGACAACTTTTAGTTCGTCTCTTTTGAGTTGTCGCTTAATACAATACATGTATTCACTGTAAATGTCGGAATCAGATTCAAAATCATGCAAGAATTCTGATATCAACCTACAGATTTTATCTACGTTTGTTTCATTTTTTTCATATTTTGCTTAACCTGCATTTTCATCAGAATTGAATCAATTATCTACACTTTATCATCGAACGGTATCAACCAGAAATAACATCGCGATAACTACCGGCTGGAAAAGCGCCAACAATCACAGCTATCTTTCTGTGAACTCAAGAGGCGCATTAGATCGAGTAATGCACTTTGATATCATTAATTTGGCACCGGGCTCGAAAACAAAAAACTTCAGACATTCTCCCAAACATTTAATCTCAAATAAACATACAAATACAAGGGCGTGGGTTTTACAACATAAACTGTATTTTACTTGCTTATTGCACGTTTATTGGCTAGCAAAACGTCAGCTTTGGTAGCTTAAGTTAACAGACACATTTTGAAGTTGTCTAAGAGTTCAACGAGTGCAAACTGCCACTGTAAGTTTAACCATCAAATCCATGGAATGCCTACACCAAAAAATAGTTCTTATGTATTTAAGGATTATTGTAAACTCTATTCAAATTGTAGAGAACTCTCCCAAAAGCATGCTATTTAACTCATTCCCACTCGATTCCGCTTTTTAAGCATCTCAAGAAAGAAACATTGGAAATCATTGTGGACAATGAGGAAATTGCTTGTAACAAGCAATTTCTTCAATGTCCACAATGTTTTCTACCCAACAAGGGAAATATTTGTAAATTCAACCATGCTTTGCTAGCTTACAGTACTTTCAGTACTTTGATGTTATATTTAGAATGTCTTGTTTGCGTGATATTTGTTTTGAAAGATTAACTTTTTTTCTGCTACAGACACTGGTTACCTTGAACTGTAGAAGATTCTGTGGGTAGCTTGGGTGCTTTGTATGGCAGTGTCGGCATTACAATAACATCATATTTCTCCAGGGCTTTATTATAGTCCCCAGTTAGTACCATATTCATGTTCTGTGCCTTGGCGTAAAATGTATTGCCATAGTGCTGTAAATCGAAACGTGTTCAAAGAAATGAGCCACAATATCGAGGGCTTAGTGCAAAAACATATTATGGCTCTATAAAATGTATTGAGCCATACTATGTTTTTGCTCTAAGCATTCAATATGTAATTTTCAAACACAAAAAATGAAAATACATAACTGAAATCAACCAATGACAATTGGACAAGCTTATTGGTAATTAAAAGATCGCCGCTTTCAATTGCCAAATAACGGACCAATCAAATCATTAATTAATACCAATCGAACGATTTATTAATACTGCAAGTGAACACTGAACTTTGACATTTATGTTTAGCTTTTTCGTTGGTCTCGCGACTAAAACTTAGCTTATCAATGCCGCATTTACGACGTTAAGTTCGCAAATGAACCATTTATCATCGTTAAATATTACTGTAGCTAGAGGAGAAAAGCGCCCAATCGGGATTCCAACTGTGGACCCCTCGTTTACAGGGCGAGTGCTCTCTACTAATCGAGCTACTAGACCACGTTCCAATGCGGCGTCGCCTTAAATTTATTTATGGAATTGAAGGCCCAACTAATCTCCCCCCCTGCAACTAAGAATTCATCCCGAATCTTAGTTACAAACCAGGCCGCCATCGAGCATATACTAACCGATGGTTATTCATGTTGGACGCCAATATAACCGCAGATATATATTCGATCCGCCAGGATTCGAACCAGGGACCCCTCTGTCCGGTAACATGCGATCTATCACATGAGATACAAGGCCACATCCAAAGCCGCTGTCAATTTGAATATATTTCAGAAAAAGATGACCCCCACCAAATTAAACTGGTCACTTATAAGAATGGTCGCTTAAAACACATTATTTGTGAAATATATAAAGTCTTGATTAGATTGCATACAGAAATCATTACATAATTCTCGCTAAGTTCTTTGTTGTAGGGACTCAGTCAGACGATCCTATAAGTTTCATCAACATTGGAGTTAGGTGTGAATTGCCGTAGCAATTACGACCACTGCTTTATGAGAGCTTTTGATCTTGAAAAGGGGAATTACGATTTGGTAGCTTAACCCATTCCCACTCAGTGACGCTTTTAGACGCCCCTTAGAAAAATGGCTTTAGAAAACATTGTGGAGAATGAAGAAATTGCTTGTTACAAGCAATTCTCCACAATGTTTTTTACCCCAAAAAATTGAAAAAATAAAAAAGATCACAAGCTTTGAATTATCGTCTGCACCTCCTTTCAAATTGGACCAGTCTAAGATTTTGCCGTCTGGTAATGGGTTAATTGAAGTGATCGCTGAATAGCGGTGGTCGCTAGAGCAAGATCGATGGTATCAGTCAAACTTCCTCTAAGATATCCAACGATCCGTCATTTGTGTAAATTTAACATATTAAAAAAAAAAAACTTCTGATCAAAAGACTGACTCGTCGAAATCAAAAGGAGAATTTTTCGACTTGGTATGTGGAAAGTACCGATATTTTGAGCCAAGCTAGTTGAGACTCTACCTTTTTGACATATTCTCCGAACAAGCAGACCATTTTCATCTGCTCCGAAAGGTTCATCATTTTGGACTTGTATCCGGTTCTTAGTTTGTCGATCATACTTTCAGAATAAAATCCTTTGTAGTGGTAACCGGCTCCTGTGTAACAGATATGAAATAGTTTTTAGGCTTTGGGCATCTGTATTTTTGTGTAAATATCGCATCACTGTAATAAAGCGTTGGATTTCGTGACTACCATTGCGTCTCTCCATCAGGTAAATCTTGGAAAGAATTGCTTTCTTCCGTTTACATAATCTCGCTTTTACATAATCATTTGACGGCTTGCTGTTGTCAATTTAAAAATCGTTTGACCAAGCAAATCATTGAATTATATTCCTTGACAAATGTTGACTTCCAAAATACATGTCACACGTTTTCGTTTGCGGGCGACCCAATCCGTTCCTGCTTTTTTTTTTTAATTTTAGAATGGTTCAATTTGAAGGGAATTGCAGACGACAATTTAAAGTGAGTGCAATTCGAAAAAACACCAACCTACAAGTAAGAAAAAACGTGGGAAAAGAAGAAATTGTTTGTTACAAGTAATTTCTTCTTTTCCCACAATGTTTTCACTAGTACAAAATCACAGGGACGTAAAACAAGGGATTGTGCGGGAAAGGGTTAATGCCAGAAAAGCGAGACATCACGTAATTCTCCCAGGTAAGTTAAATTTATGGCCCCTATTATTCAAACGGTTGTATATATTTTCAAATAATTTGATACTTAGAAAATATGTTATGGTATCAATTCCCATGGATAAAAGATTTCCTGGTAAATGACGTAATGACGTCATTATAAATTACTGATGTCATAATTAAGTGATGTCAATTGTTTGCATTCTTACACGTCAGAACCTCTTTTCGATTTCTTTTATTTAACGTTGTAGAAATGAAATAATTCGGTTAATGTGTCTGATTTCATACGTTATGACGATTTTTTCTTTTGAAATCCTTCGCGTGAACTTATGGACAACTCGAATAATTTTCCTTCAACATCGAAAGTTTGTCAAAAGAAATTGACCTTTTGCATATTTACCCATTACCAGACAATGACGCCCCGAAGAAATACGATCACGGAAACTTAGTGGGAAATGAAGAAATTGCTTGTTACAAGCACTTCTCCTTTTCTCACAATGGTTTCTACCCTATTTAGCACTTATTTTCCAATATAGCGCAATTTGCAAATTCTTCAACTTTTGAACAGTCTAAAATTTTGTGTGGTGACGAGTTAATTAAAATTGTAGCAAAGCATGAATTTCTTTGTGTTTTGAGCTTAAAGTACTGTTTGAAAGAAATCAAAGTTAAAAATGCTTGACGGAAAATAAAAGTATCATCAAGAAATAATTTGACGGTTACATAGACAAAACAAGAGCCATTCAGACGCATGGCTTGTTCAGTTCAGTTCCCTTTTTATTCACAAAATAAAGCAAATTACTAGACAGAAAGACATCTTACATCCTAACATTTTACAGAATCACAATTTGGCAACTTTCGCAAGAAAAGTAGATCTATGGTGAAAATATGTTTAATTTTTATTTTCAAGGTCGGTGGGGTTAGATAATTTACGCAAATGCGCCCTAATACATATTGAAAAGTACCATGATTTTGCCCGTGATAAACCTGGGGTAGGGTCTAACATCGGATTGAAGATAGAAGCAAAAATCAAAGGCCTTGTTGAATCCAATAAACCTAACATCTTATCCTTAATGCGCATTTAGTGAAACCCGTTTAAATCGTAAAACCTTTTGTGTCAAAATAGTCTAGTTATCCCCCGCCGTTTCTGCGAAGGGGATATAGTAATGGTCTCCGTCCGTCCTTCCGTCCTTCCGTTATTCCATCCTTCCGTCACTAAACTTGTCCGGAGCATATCTCTGAAAGTATAATTGCTATCAACTTGAAACTTTATAGGTGGATAGATCTCATTGAGGAGAAGTGCAGTGCTTGCATAATTTTGGAGTTATTGCCCTTTGTTGTTTAAAAGACTAAGATTTTGTCCGGGGCATATCTCTAAAAGTATAATAGCTATTAACTTGAAACTTCATAGGTGATTAGAACTTGTTGAGGAGAAGTGCAGTGCACAAGAACCACAACTCTTGCTTGCATTATTTTGGAGTTATTGCCCTTTGTTGTTTCAAGACTAAAATTTTGCCCGGGGCATATCTCTGAAAGTATAATAGCTATTAACTTGAAACTTCATAGGTGGATAGATCTCGTTGTGGAAAAGTGCAGTGCACAAGAACCACAACTCTTGCTTGCATAAGTTTGGAGTTATTGCCCTTTGTTGTTTTAAAGTCTTAGATTTGTCCTGAGCATATCTCTGAAAGAATAATAGCTATTATCGAACTAATTGAGAAGAAATGCAGTGCCTAAATCTAACTGGATTCAGTTTACTATCAAGCTTTTAAGGCGGGGGATGGCCATGTCCGACATGGCTCTTGTTTACAAATAGTCTTACAATTAGCACATTTCTTTTTTTGTGTATGGTGTGTGGAAATGTAAAGCCCGTAAACCAGTTTACTCAAAGAAATACAATGGTAATATGTACCAGTCAAAGGCAGACAACTATTGCACAAAAACAGCAAAGGGGAATAACTCAAAATACAGGCAAGGTAGAGTTACAGATCTTGTGCAGTGCAATTCCTCTTGATGATATCTATCCACCCATACAGTTTCATGATAATAGCTATTGTACTTTAAGAGATATGCTCCAGACAAAATCTAAGAATGAAAAACAACAAAGGGGAATAACTAAAAAAAAATAAGCTAGATAGAGTTAAGGTTCTTGTGCACTTCACTCCGTAATCGTGAGAGGAATATAACTACCAAGTTTCAAGTCAATCAGACTTAGGGTGACAGAGTTTTTCTCCGGAAAAGAAGTGGACATAGGACATAGGACGCCACGGTCGATCCCATAACACGTTCCGTCTTCGACAGCCGTATTAAAATCCAACTTACCATTTCCTTGTACCATACAACTGTAGGCTCCCTCTGTACAAATTGATGCCCAGATGGCTGTAGCTGAAAAAAAACAACACATATTGCTAGAAGGCAATCTTCTTTAAAAGTTGATTAGATCGGTAACGGATGATTTGTACATAAAGGATACTATAATTGTTTTTTTTGTCTACGTATACATATATATACATACAGCCTGTTTGCTTTTTGCAGAATTAAGTCAAGCACTAAGATTTACAGGATATCACTGGGTATCCTTTGCTACGATCACTTTTGACAGCAGCAAGTTAAAAGATATAATAATTTATTGGTCTCCAATGAAAAACCAATATATAAATCGTTAATAGACGGCTTAATTATTGCCGGCTTAGTGAAGTTACGATGAGCTGTGGTTACGACGTTTAAATTACAATTTGAAGAATTATTTACATAGTTTGGATCGGAAGCGTACTTCAGTCGGATGTCGATGGGTCAGCGCGAAACAGTTGTTACTGCCTATAACAATGTAGACAGTTACAACTGTTGCTCGATGGGTCAGCGCGAAACAGTTGTAATTGCCTATAAACACATATAGGCAGTTACAACTGTTTCGCGCTGACCCATCGACATCCGACTCTAAAAAACGTATATGTATGGAAGTGGTTTACCGTTCATGTTTTCGTGTATTTAACTCAGTTGAATCAACATTCAAGAGTTTGACCCTATTCCAGATGACCAAAGTTTAGACTGGTCCGTATTGAAAGAAGTTACAGACGATATTTTACAGACCGATATAATTGAAAAATAAGTGACAAATGTGATAGTTATCTTCATGCGAATAGGGAAAATTACTTTAAGAGGCAATTAATTGCTTTAACAAGCAATATCTCCTTTTTCAAAATAGTTTCCTAAATTCTCTAAAGACGTTAAAAATCAGGGTTGTATGGTGCCAAGTTGTATGATTCTCGTTTTAGCAGCAAAAACACAATTTAGGCCTCTTCTCGTCATTCAACATAGCGTAGGAATACCTTTTGAATGAAGTGGGATCGACGTGTCCTCAACGTGAATGCCACCCGACTTCAGCAATTCAACTGTCTGTCTCATACAGGCCTGCACATCGTCTTCACAATTCTCACAACCTTCTTTTACAACACCAATCTTCTTACCACCAAAATCACATTCAAGCTGTAACAAATTTACGGGTAAAGAATGCTTGAAATTCCCAAAATAAAAATTTAGTCTTCGGATTACCCGTCCTATAAGGTAGCATAATTGAACGGGAAAACAATCTCAGCAAAAGAATAAGCTGTATTTTCGACGTTTCAGTCGCCAAACAAACAAATGCTTCACATAAATGTCGACCAATTTCACAGTTAAAAGTTCACTTCAGTCTAAATGAATGATTTGATTGATCGATTGATTCTTTGGTTGTAAGCCGAGGGTGATCAATTGTCGTAGCTGCAGCTTTATTCATACATCACGTTTTCTTTTTGTGGATCGCCTCTCTGTATTTGTATTGATAGAAATTTGTTTAGACGTATTTTGTCCATACTCTACCTTTTTTCTTACCTTCAAGCCAATTATATTGGTTCGTTAATACTCGCCGATACAATAAAGCAGTGGTAGCCTATTCATAGACTCCCGAGTTTGACCCCAGGCCGAATATTCTTTCAGACATTTATCTGCCACCAATTTGTGGATAATCGTAAACCTAAGCAATTGAGCAGCTGGAGGCTGGAGGAAAGGATGTTGTGGTAGGACTGTGTAAGAAATACAAGGAATCCATGGCTAGGTACTCCATCCGCCGCGATATGACTCTTAAAAGTGGCATTTAACCCCATTCTATCAATCAATAAATCAATCGATAATACTCTTTAGAGTTCGAGCATACTTTCCCGTATTTTTCTCATTTATTGTAGATTCAAAATGTTGTAAGTTTTCTCTACTTATGAACGTGGAAATCAAAAACAATAGGACCATGTTGGTCCTACATCGCCTTCCTGTATAATAGCCAAAAATATTGACATGTGAGTCAAATGAAAATATGATGAGCCTGGGCAGGGCCATAATAAAACCTTAGAAACATTACTAAAACAGCTATTGATGAAAAGCGTGTACTATAAAGCCTTTCAGCTTTATGGGTTTTAAGGAAAATTTAAACGATTTTCTCTTGTTTCAATATAAAATAAGGTAAGACTAAAGCAAGGAAGAGGCAGGACAGTAGAAAGCACCGCACAGTATGACGCATGGGGGCTAATCGTTTGCCAGAAGGTATTTTTTTTTTACAAATTTCCTTGTCTGTTTTGATATAGAATAGGGTGTGCAAGGGTGGTGCCCAAAACTCAACACAGAGGCTTTATTTGATTACTTTTGTAAAGGGTCATCAGGTCATTCCGCATGTAAAATATAAAATCTGTAGGCCTTATAGTATGTCAGTAGAAGAGTTTTAAAGATTTTCTCGTTTGATTTTATATAGAATATAGTTCGCCGATGCGAAGCCAAAATGACAATCCTTGGGTATGTTCCGAACATCTACATAAGTGATGCCACATGCAAAATATCAAACCTACCAGCCTTATGGTTTGTAATGAAAATTATGTCTTTCTTTTGTATGTTTGTAAAATATTGTGCACCTTTGCGGGATCGAAATGACAACCAATGGGCATTACTCGAACGACTTTAGTAAAGGCCCTGGTGATTCCAGATACAAAATATCAAACCTCTAGGCCTCATTGTTTGTCAGGAGAAGTTTTTCCAAGATTTCATCCTTTGCTTCTTTAACAATCGGATTCACCCGGATAGAGCCTTCGTAGACCTTAGGGACATTATTTTAATAACTTACGTAGAAGATCACCCAAGCTTTAGCTTTGTTAGCTCACTGGATTTGGAAGCTAGGACTATAAAAGACTTTGGACGGACGGACGGGCGACGGCAGATCAAAATATATCACCTCGTATTTCTTGCTCAGGTGAACTAAAAGCACTTACGAGTTCAGAGTATTTGGGTACTTTAACATCACGTGGCTGTCTTCCATCCCGGCCTTCGTCATAGCCTGCTATAGCCTGCAATATAACGGATCCTTTCTTGTCGGTGATGGATCTTCTACGGGGGTTGTCACTATCAGATTAAAACTAAGATCGAAGCCAAGATGGAAACATCAATTTCGTTATTGCAAAATCTAACTATTTCCTCGGGTTTATTGACCAATCGATGGCCGCGCTCAATGACTCCGACATGAAGTTTCCCTTCGATTTTAAACGGGATTATTATTGTAGTTACGACGCTTAGGTCGTCAAATTTACAACGTGGTGGATGACTCAAATGTCGTATTACAGTTTCAAAAAAGATGAACGACAATATACCCTTTATTGGACCCCCCTGCCAAGACAAAAAGTCTATATTAATCGGAAAAAATATCAAATTTATTTCCATCTAGCTTGCTTCGACGGAACTAAATCAACGAGTACAGGCAAGGTATTTTACAGTTACGCCGAAAAGACCTACCTCTAGAAGAAGTGCGCAATCTTTGACAGTCTTTGTCATTGGTCCAAGGTGATCCACTGTAACCTCTATAGGAACGCCCCCTGTGTACGGCACGAGGCCAAAAGTCGGTTTCAAACCTACAATACCGCACCATGAACCAGGAATTCTTATAGATCCTCCTTGATCCCCGCCGATAGCTCCATCAACGGCTCCTATCTTTACCTAAAAGATAATAAAAAGACAAGCTGAACCCATTTCCACACGATCCCGCATTTTCGCCCTTCAAGAAATGTTTTCTATCCTTTTTTAGGACAGAAAATTTCATAATTTCATCAATCTTAAATTGTCGACTGCAATGTCTTTGAATTTTATCATCTGTTTATGGGTAAAATCTCTGTGCTTTAGTGTTTTTTATTAATTCATTTATTTATTTATTTACTGTGTGATTCATGTTGTTTTATTAAAAAAGGATTCAATCTACATATTACTCATTTTCGCTAACCGGAAGTGCCTATAAAGGGACAAGTCAGGATCTAAAGGTTTGGCTTGGGCTTGTGATTATTACATGTTAGAGGTAATCGGACATGTTAACCCATTCCCACTCAACAAAATTTTAGACCGGTCCAAATTGAAAGGAGCTGCAGACGATATTTTCAAGTTGGTGGAATTAAAATTTTCTTTGACTTTTTGGATAGAAAACATTGTGGATAATGAAGAAATTGCTAGATCCAAGCAATTTCTTCATTTTCCACAATGTTTTCCAAAGCTTTTTTGTTTAAGGGCGTAAAAAGGAGGGATTGAGTGGGAATGGGTTGAATAAAGTATCATTCTGCTTTTAAAACTCCCTGATCGTTCACAGCAAAAAGGTTTACCTTATTTTCAAATTGCCAAACGATATGCGGAGTTGTCCCGATTATAACCCTTCATTTAACTCCCTTGAATAGTCTGTGTTGTTATTACAACCATTTATATGTCTAGTGCCTTTCATTTCCCGAAAATTTATAGGGTAATGCTTTACTATGTCCTTGGTTATAATCAATTCTGCACATGTACAAGAGATTAAATATTGACTACTGTTAGCCCTGACCAAATTAAACCTACAAGCACCGCGCTGCCACAACTTGATCCTCCGGCGCTTCGAGTCTTATCCACCGGATTTAACACAGGTCCGTCGTCACAGGTCATACTGCTACCACTAAAACACAGGTGCTCGCAGTTAGCTTTACCCAGTATTTTACCACCTGTAAGTAAGTCATGTCACATCAAGCGGTAAGACATTCTGGGTGAAAGTAACAACAGGAGCATAAATATGTTACCCATCTTGAGAAAAGGGACCTTTTTATTAGTGGTAAGAAAAGTTAACGGGCAGACAGACCACGGACAACACCATAGCTTCTTTGACGATTGTCCAAACCTAGTACTGTCATTTTATCTTGCTAATTATTTCTAGAAAGAAATATCTGATTGACGTCTGCTGGGTCAAATTTCTTGTCATGTTTTTGTTTTACAGAACAACCAAGAGGGTGCTTTTCGCCTGGCAGCTCAAACCTATACAACCTTCTATCGTCGTTGGGCTTGCAAAATGTCGTAACTACTCCTTGAATAAAGTTGTAGTTACAACACTTTGCACGCCCAACGACGATATATGTAAGATCATGAAAATTTAAATCCGATCATCCGTAAAGGGGGACGTAACTTCGTCAAATCTATTCCTCCGTTCTTTCTACCCATTGAAGAGATACATTGCAAAATACGAGATATAAAGCTATGGATAATGTAAATGCCTAAAAGTACATTTTAGCAAATTATCTCATTCTACACAATGGCGCTTTTGACGCCCCCCCCCCCCCCCTAAAAATCGTTGGAAAACATGATAAGAATTTTTCTTAAAAGCAATTTCTTCATTATCTACAATATTTTCTGCCAAAATGTAAAAAAACCCCAAAAAAAACCCCAATAACAAGAGGATCAAATCGCTCCACTGAGTATGATGGCTAAAGGCTTCATGACTAATACAAAATACCAAAGCTATTATCCTAATTGTTTTGCAGAAAAAGATTTTTTTTTAAAGATTTTCATAAATCTTACAAGGTGACTTAATTGGATCCCCCAATTTAACGCCAAATTCTAGAGTACGGTAATTCTTTGAAACATTTTGGTAGAGGGTCAATAGGTATTTATACATGCCAAATATCAACACACTAGGCCTAATGATTTGGGAGAATTTTTTTTTCAACGATTTCCTTCTTTATTCTTATGTAAAATCAGAGATAGCACAGAAAAGGGTTTATTTTCCTTGAAGTATTTTAGTAGAGAGTCATTAGATGATGATATATACCAAATGCCATAGCTCTAGGCATAATTGTTTGGGAAAAGAAGATTTTCAAAGATGTCTTTAATTATTCTTATGTTAAATCAGGGATCGCACAGAATGGTGCTAACTTTCAGAGTACGGTAATTCTTTAGAGTATTTTGGTAGAAGGTCAACAGATGATGACTTATATCACCTATGAAAGCTCTAGGCATTATGTTTGGAAGAAAAAGATTTTCAAAGATTTCTTTCTTTATTCCTAAGTAAAATCAGGGATAGCACAGAAAAGGGCTAATTTTCAGAGTACAGTATTTCTTTGAAGTACGTAAGTAAATGGTCATTACATGATGATATATACCGTATATTATAACTCTAGGCATTATTGTTTGGGAAAAGAAGATTTTCAAAGATTTCCTTAATTATTCTTATGTAAAATCAGGGATCGCACAGAATAGTGCTAACTTTCAGAGTACGGTAATTCTTTAGAGTATTTTGGTAGAGGGTCAACAGATGATGACTTATATCACCTATGAAAGTTCTAGGCATTATGTTTGGAAGAAAAAGATTTTCAAAGATTTCTTTCTTTATTCCTAAGTAAAATCAGGGATAGCACAGAAAAGGGCTAATTTTCAGAGTACAGTATTTCTTTGAAGTATCTAGGTAAATGGTCATTACATGATGATATATACCGTATATTATAACTCTAGGCATTATTGTTTGGGAAAAGAAGATTTTCAAAGATTTCCTTAATTATTCTTATGTAAAATCAGGGATCGCACAGAATAGTGCTAACTTTCAGAGTACGGTAATTCTTTAGAGTATTTTGGTAGAGGGTCAACAGATGATGACTTATATCACATATCAAAGCTCTAGGCATAATTATGGTCTCGAAAAAAAAAGGTTTTGAAATTTTTCCTTCTTTATTCCTACGTATAATAAGGGATAGCTCAGAAAAGGGCTAATTTTCAAAGTACATTGTTTCTTTGAAGTATTTTAGTAGAGAATCATTAGATGATTATATATACCAAATATCAAAGCTCAAGGATGGACAGATGGAAGGACGGCGATGACCGATCACGATAGTTCACCCAGAGTACTTCGTCATCAGGTGAGCTAAAAAATCTTCGACTGAAATTTATCGTCTGCAACTTCTTGATTTTGGACCAGTTTCAGATTGTGTCGCCTGGTAAAGGGCTAACATCCGATATGCAAATGAAATAGTATACAATTCTAGAAATAAGTACCGGCATCTAGTATCCTAGTAACCACGGTAGCGTCAATATCCGGTACGTAGTTCTCCATGATGGCGGATCCATTCAACATTGGTACCCCAGCTACACAAACATTGTCCTTGATGGCGAACGTTTTACCTTGCAGGATACCAGTGCTCGCACCTTGTATCTCAGATTTTCGGTACCTTGCAGAAAGATACTTTACGTATTTCTAGGATTCGAGAAATGGATGAAATTTAGATATGTGATCTTTTATCTAAACCCTATATTGTCTGCGATCGCCAGGCCAAAGTAATTATAACAGTACCCATAACATAGGAATTGGTGCATGGATAATAAAGTTTCACATTTTGCGCTTAAAATTCTATTGGTGAAAACTAGTCATTCACTCCACTGCTCTATATCATGACCATATTTTGTTTATCCTTTCCCACACAATCCCACTTTTTGTCACCCTCTCAACAACAAAAATCGGAAAATAATATAGAATGTGGAAAATGTTGGAATTAATTTTAGCAAGAAATTTCCCGTGTTTTTTTGTTTAGAGACAGAGATATCTGGAAATCTATCAATTTGAAATTGTCGTCTACAACTTATTTTATGTGGACCATAATAAATTTGTGTCGTCTGGCGATGAATTACTAATACTCAGTATATCGTCAGTAAGCGATTAAAATGTCGTAACTACAACTTCAATAAGGCTGTAGCTACGACAATTTGCTCACGCGCCGACGATATATGAGAATTAACCATTTCCTGTTCAATCCCTGGTTTTTACTTCCTGTGGTTTTATACTTAGGAAAATATTGTGGAAAAAGAAGAAATTGCTTGTAACAAGCAATTTCTTCTTTTTCCACAATATTTTCTATCCTATTGAATGATGATTTTTCAAACCAAATCCACTTTAAATTCTCATCTGCAAAACCTTTTTAATTTGGACAGGTCTAAGATTTTGAAAAACAGGAAAGGGTTTAGTTACCATGCATTGTATTCGTTCTCCTCTTTAGAAGGTTTATAACCAGGCGTCCTCGGGTACTTTACCGGTAATGTTGGTGACGTCATGGCGTATAGTTCATCGTAGTTCTTGTACATACCTTCAAGATGTTCTAACAAAAACAATTAAAGGGTTTTGTGTAATTTGATTTGTATCAGTATCCAATACAACTATCTGAATCTGTAAGTTATAAATGATAGCATTTAGGCGTTAACCCTTTCCTGTTTTATTTTTTTATTTATTATTATTATTTTTTTTTTTTTAATTTTAGACCAACCCAATTTGAAAGACGTTGCAGGCGACAATAAAAAGTGATTGCAGTTTGAAACAAAAACTATTTTATGTGGTAGAAACTAGTGTGATAAAAAAGGAACTGCTAGAAAAAGCATTTTTTTTCTTTTTTTTTTCAATATTTTCCTTTGTATAAAATCGCATATACCTAAAAACCAGAGACTTTACTGGAAAGTGTTGAGGTGGTCGAAACGACCGACCGCATGCGTCAATCAAAGACTCCAATTACCGATAAAGTATCTCACTTGGATCGTTAGCGAACTTTAAACTCTAATATTGACAGACAAGTAGCTACGTATTTTTGTTGGATTGGCACCATACACGCAGTTACTAAAGCAAACCAAGCTGTAGTTACGACGTTTAGGTCGTAGTCTAACATTTGTTTTCTTCTATTTTTAGATACATGTTATTGCATTAAATTTTGCAAAATAACGCTGTTTAAGATCGAAGTGGAATTTCCTGTCGAAGTCAGTGGGCGTGGCCAGAAGAGTCATTGGGCGTGGCCAGCACAGTCAGTTGGCGGGGCCAGTGATTCATAAACTAACACTGATATTGCTGATAGGGTTTCACTCTAACACCAACAAAATTGGGTCCCAGGAACTCATCCATTGGTCTCATATCAGTCCTTTATTGAGGCTTAAGAGACCTGATTTAAATATTGTCTCTCCTTTTTGAAATAGGGTCAAGCTTTTTCAAGATAAATATTGAAGTTAAACAATAACCGAAAGTAAACATAAGGCTCAACTTCAGAACAGTATAGAGGTGTCAATCCTTTACTTTAGTTGAGGTGGTACCCTGCTTTGCATGTTCAGTTTTCAAGACGAAAGTGCTCTCTATTGTTCTGTCTTCCTTATGTTAGCCCCGATAACCCAGCACACAAAATACGCGTTCACCTTGTTTTCTAAATTTAACCCATTCCCATACAATGACTCTTTTGCTAGTAACAAGCAATTTCATGGTCTGTTAATTGGTTAAAACCCTGTGTTGATACTGTTGTAGGAATTATTTTGGTTATAACAGTTTATCTTGTAATTACTTTGAAATTCCTGACCTGAACGTTTAATAAATACAAACACTTTGGACTATGATGAGATCGAATTTCTAACGGTTGTCATAAGTTTACCGTCGAAAGCATTGATTTCCTCAGTAGTACAGTGTAGACCCATCGCCTTTGAAAGTTCCTCATAATCTTGTAGCTTAGGTCTCTGGAAATGAATTGATTTTCGTAGCTCTGAAATGAAAATGGTAAACCCCTCTTTAGCCCATTATGTCACAGTCTCTCGAAAGTACGAGTTCGTGCCTCTCATGGACAAGACGTTTGAAGGTCAGATACAGTCTACAAAGCTGTAAAATGGGTAGCAGTGGAATTTACCCATTCCGACATAATGACCCCTTTTAATGCCCTTCAAGAACAAATCTTTAAAAACATTGTAGGAAATGGAGAACCAGACAGCCAAAATGGTGACCTTACAAAAATTCTGATCAAGTTTCAATAAGACTGGGTCAAAATTGTGACCCCTACGGTGTACACGCACAATAAACATGCAGTTAAAGCCACCTTTTCCTTTGAAACTTCCCATTTTAAATAGGGTTCATCCTTATGAGCCAACAATCATTTTGACTAAGTTTCAGCAAGATTTGGCAAAAATTGTGATCCCTAGAGTGCAAACAAGAGGGTCATGGTGGCCCTGGATCGCTCACCCGAGATACTGCAAAAGTTCATGTAATGGTAAATGATATAGCTTTTCAATTTTTTCTTTATGCCATCATATTTATTTTTTTATTCAACACGTCTTCCTTCTGAATCCAATAACCTTTCTTAAAATTTCGACTAAAAATGGACACGGTGAAAAACAATCTTTATTAAAGATCTTATCTCAGTATCTTTTCAGCAAGATTTACAAGAAAAAACAACAAAGGTTTTCACAACATATGGCTAATATATATCACATCACCATAACCTCAAATATTTTGGTAGATGACAATCATGCAATGCTACATGAAAATCCAAGAGCTCTAGACCTTAGGTTTTCTGAGAGACTTTCTT
The DNA here is from genome assembly GCA_946902895.1 of Fragum fragum. Classification (NCBI taxonomy): domain Eukaryota; kingdom Metazoa; phylum Mollusca; class Bivalvia; order Cardiida; family Cardiidae; genus Fragum; species Fragum fragum. The sequence goes on from OX336371.1 coordinate 36,392,487, forward strand.
AGAATTGATAAGAAATTTACTTTGGTTGCCGTAGAAACCGGAGTTTTCATGATTTTCTTTTGCCTTTATTTTCTTTTAAGAACATCACCTAAGAATAATTTTAATAAAGTTCAATTGAAATGGGATAATTATTTCAGGGGATGATTTTTTAGAGAAATTTTCTTATGTAAATTCCCAGTATCCACAGCATTGGGCTTTAATAAATCACATAACAATAACCTGATGTGCGTTGTTTTTGTTGAGATTCTTAATTAGTTTTTAAAGATAACGCGTGCTTTAGATTAAGATTTTTTAGCCGCTAAATAAGAATTTAAAGAATTATTGAGTAATTTAAGCGTTCTCAGCATTGGTTTAGGCGACGTCGACTTTTTTCACTCAAAACAACAAATTGGCTCTTTAGGACACCTCAAAAATCTTTTATGGTTTTAGAGGAGAAGAATCTTTAAGGATTCCTTATAAATTCGATCCGGTTGCGACAGCAACTAGGAATAATAACCGATGATTCCTTGAAGTATTTTGGAAGGCATTCGCCCAACGACAATACAGATTAGTTTACGAGCAGATGAATTTTAAATAATTTGTCCTTTATTTGCATGATAATACCAACTATTATAAGGATTATAACTCACAACGTCATAAGTGTTCTGGTAGTGGACTATGAGGCAATGCTATGTGCAAAATTTGAAGGCTCTGAGCCATATGAAGGATATCTTCAAATAGATTTTTTTTTAGAAATTCCTACCGGTTGCCAAAGCAACCGGCGTTATCAAACGAATACAACTCCTTGACGTATTTTGAAAGGCTATCACCAATGGATAATTTCTGCAAAATTTCATGAAATCTGAAGGTTAGTTTAAGAGGAGATGAAGAATCAGAATGAGCTCTTTATTTCAGTGTAGATATCAAGTAGCTACGATCTATGGCTTAAATAAATAACAATATTGGTAGAGGACAATGAGATGATAATACATACAAAACAGAAAGCTCTAGACCTTACAATTTGGAAAGGGAAGATTTTTTTAAAAGAAATTCCTTTCGGTAACCATAACAACCCGAGTTATCAACCGATTACAAATCCTTGAAGCATTTTGAAAGGCCATCACACAAGGAACATTTCTGTAAAATTTCATTGAAATCCGATAGTAGTTTAGGAGGAGAAAACGACGGACTGATAACAACAGCTTCCGAGGGCGCTTCGTGCTCAGGTAAGCTAACAACAAATGCCACGAAGACGCTTTAATAGGTTTCATTATCATAATGTAACAATCATTTTGACTTAGTTTCAGCAAGATTGGATAAGAATTAAGGCCCCTACGGTGCTAACAAAAATAGTATGAAGGACCCTTTTCCATTGTTTTCCAATAGAACCTTCCAATTCTCGATAGAGTTCATCCATAAGACCTACCAATCATTCTGACCCAGTTTCATTAAGATTGGGATAAAATCGTGGCTCCTTTAGAATAAACAAAGAAATTTTCATTAACTCCCTTTTTCTTCGTTTTCCAACTGAACATTTCAAAACAATTCACCCTACGATCCCAAAATCATTCTGACTAACTTTCAACTAAAATTATTGTCTCTAGAGTGTAAACAAAGAAATTGCACTTAAGGCCTCTCTCCCCACTTAATATTGTTCATCGTTAGCATGTAAAAATAATTTCGACAAAGTTGCGGCCAGATTTTACTAAAAGTTTGGGCCCTAAGAGTGTAAACAAAGAAATTGTCAGAAAGGCGCTTTTTCATGTATTTTCCAACTAAACCTTCCAATTTTCAAGGCAGTTAATCCTTATGACCGAACAATCATTCTGACAAAGGGTAAAATTCAGCAAAATATTGGGCGGGGAAATTATGGCCCTGGGGTGTTAACAAAGAAACTGTCATTAAGGCCCTTTTCCAGTGTACTCCAACGGAACCTTCCCATTTTCGATAGGGTTTGTCCTTTCGACCAAGCAATTATTCTGACAAAGTTCTATTAAGACTGTACTGATAGGATAAAAGATAGGATAAAACTGTGGCCTCTTGTGTGAAGACTAGAATTGTTGACGCTGTAAGCAGATAACGGACGACAGATATTTTCTACCATAAAAGACTAAAGAATTAAAATCTCATCCATATTATAATGTCTTCTGGTAGTTTTGTATCGTCTGAAAATTGGTTAAGCTACTGTCTCTCTCTTGTGTCAAACCATGTGAACGTTTACGAGCATCTATAAAAGCGTAAATCTTCTGTTGCAAACGGACTAGACTTAACTACAAGCAGTATAAACAAGCATTCACTTGTACCAGAAAGAATAATATTCATAGTAGAGTAAGCGATTTGTGCATCTCAACAAATATGAATGATCCTTATTACCTTATTCTTGTAGAATGAAGAGAAAATGGAGATTAAAATGAATTGAACTTTGCTAGATTCATACGGAACGATAATTTCGACAATAATGATTTTAATAGTATAAAGTTGCCATCTGGGCCTAGAAAAATTGGCGCAAATATATGATAAATCTTTGAAGATCACTCGACGAGGCTTCCTTCTAAGTATACTGGTACATACTTAGAAAAAATCGATTTCTTGCTATTATATTATTACCTTGCTGTTATTTTTAGTTTTTGGTTAAAATTCTTATGACTTTATCTTATAAGATTTTAGTTGGTGTTTATTTAAAAAGGTTAAAGGTCAAGGTCATAGGATCAAGATCTTTTTCTCAAATTAAAGCCTATCTTTTGATGAGTTAATGTGTGAAATATGAGCTCCTTATATTGAAAATGGACCACGTTTATTTATGACAGGTTAAAGATAAAGGTCATAAGGTCAAAGGGTCAATATCATTCACTCAAATGAAAGCCCGTCTCCCTATAAATGCATTTGTAAAAAATGAGCGCCTAGGTTGAAAAATGACTAAGATAAAAGACTTTTTTGTGGAAGCTTTTTTTATGATAGGTTAAAATTCAAAGTTATCTCACATGAAAGCCTACCTCCTGACGAGTGTATATGCGAAACATGAGCCCCCTAACACTAATCATAATAGAGATATAAATAACTTTAACCAACGCTTACGCTGAGGGTACAATAATAGCTTGTTTGAGACATTCGTCCCGGTCGAGTTAAATAGTAAGACGCTGTTTATTTCAACGCCTTAGTCAGCCCGATTAGCTCAGTTGGTAGAGCACTTGACTTCAACCCTCAAGATCACGGGTTCGAGCCCTGGGCGGACCATATCTACTAACAAACTAATTGTCTTTCGGATGAGACGTTAAACCGAGGCCCTGTGTTACGGTGCTATCCACCGAGCACGTTAAAGAACCAGGCGGTGCTCTCAGCAGTTTCGTCCTGTATCCTTGCACTATCCCCCGTAACAACTAACCGTCTTCTTGGGGCTTCGCTCATATGGGCATGTGCTACGGTAGCGACGATAAATAAATGGAAATACACACATTTGAACGCCAGTTTGTCACAAGGCTTCGAAAGTGAGATCACGATTACGATTACCCTGAAGGCACACATGGTCCACCTTATCATTATTCTTCAATAATTATTTGAACTTTTGACCGAGAATCCTATACTATGTTCGAGACAGTGTTTTTATTTCCTTTTCTTTTGCATTAAATGATATATTAATCGAAACCATTCTAACAATTAACTTACCTGTATTCTCTGGATGACCCCCGCTAGACAACATTTATTTTAGTTCACGAACGTTTGTCGAAAAAAAGCGAAGCTCTCGATGAGCAAAATTAAATGGTTCTCTATAATCAGGCCTACTGTCTTGTTTTTGAAAAGTATTTTTAGAGCCTCTAACCTTTTTCTAGGACAAAAAATGTTGCAACTCTCGAACACAATCGGTATGTATTTGAAGAAAATACAGTACATTCCAGCTAGGTTAGATCTAGTTGTATTAACTTGATAACAAATACTAAAGTTTGACACATTTTGTAGAGATATTTGTATTTCATTCAAGTTGGGTCTATTTTTAGAGCTTTAAACGACCCTTACTGTAAATACATGTAGTTCCAAACAGGGCCTCTCCTTGCGGGGATGGCTCTAATGTTTTTTTTTGTTCTGTTTTGTTTTGTTTTGTTGTTTAGAACTGTCTCCGGAGCCACAGCCCGGATAGGGAGTAGCTAGGCCTTTGCTCTGTTGTCCTTCGTCGCTATAAACCGTACATCTCTGCACGGGGCTAAATGACAAAATTCTTGTCAAACCAAGTATTGGATGATATAATTATTTTTTCTGTTTTTTCGCGAGATAAAAAAGTTTGAGGCATAATAAATAGGATTCATCGCCATATATATCTGCATTAAAACTAAAAACAATACGTTCATACCACCGAACTACTTTTCTGAAAAACCCTCATAGACATACGCCAATTTAAAGTGTAAATCAGTTGCGGTGTATGGCGTCATATGACGAAATGGTGGACTATTTACTGAGTACAGTAAAAATGTGATACTTAAAACGTTTAGAACAGCGAGACAGCCGTTGAACTACATTACAAGTTTAATATTGAAATAATATGCAAGTTATATGCATGTGGTCGGATATAAGCTACTTGATATAAATGACAGGTAAAAGGGATGACAATATTTTTGTCATAATGTTTTGTCGAACCGTTGGAATCGTGGCAAATTGACCGACTCGTTGCAAGTCACGCCGATCACACCTTAAGCCGCAAAGGACGGTCGTCCTAACTACTGAGGTGCCCGGTATTGCAAAAGTTTTCAAAGGCAAATCGCTATCTACAAGTCCATGCATATAATGTAAATAAAGATTCGATGTATTCACCGAGACGGAATACTTTATAAATGTCTAGGCCTACAATCGATCTTGCTCTAGAGACCACTTCTATTAAGGAACAATATCCCTTGAGCGACCATAATGAAATGATTTTTTTTAAAGCAAAAGCTCATAAAAAGTGAAGGCATTTTGATAAAAACAAAATCACAACTTAATCCTATGTTATTTGGACGCTTTAGAATCGTCTCGGTAAGACGATTCTAATGAGTCCAAATAACATAGGATAAATCGATTTATGTACGCAATCGAATAACCCCTTCATATCTTTGGCTAAAAAGTGAATTAAGCGACCATTCTCTTAGGCGACCACCTTTGGTCGCCCCCTGAGTGCTCGCTTAGTTAGTGTATGGTAGACATGAGTTGAAAATGAACAACAAAATGGTATCCATATCAAAAACATCCAAATGTAGCACTTTAAACAGTATGCCAAAGCATATAGTGGTATTTCATCGGACTCTCAATGATGAAGTCCAGGGTTCGATACCCTTTCCGACATTTGACCCCAACTGATTGGTAGATCATTGTAACCCTAAGTGGAATGAGCAGCTGGAGGCTCGGAAAGGATGTGGTGGTGGTGCTGGTGGCAGAAATACAGTTATCCGTGGTTAGGTGCCCCGGCCACCGCGATACGACTGAAATATTGATAAAAAATTGCGTTATGAGGACTTTACACTATATGTTTTTTCATATCTGCTTTTTCATATCTGCTAAAACAGACAGTGTAAATAATGAGCGTTCTGCTAGCAGATCTGCTAAACATACAGAATAGGACATCGGGACATGTTCTATTTCCATCTGCTTTTTCAGACGGAATCGGCCTATCAATTCTCAGATGACCTGCTGATAAGCTGACAAAATAAATAATTACTGGTCAGCACTCTCATTTTGCCTCTTTAATACCAACATTTTGTGAAATAAAATTCCTACATATTATTATCAAGTAATGTATTGTTGGTTATTTTTTCCAATACTGCTTTGGACTTTTTTCATGAAAATGAAGAGACAGCTTCATGAAAATCAGAAAGTGCTGTAAATATTAAAAGGATTGTAATTATAGCTAAAATAAAATATTTTTGCACATTACCCGACTGGAAAATTAAAACTGATATACAGTTAAGATTTTAAAGTTTATGAAAATTAGGAAAAAAAAAAGATTAAGAAATATCAGGAAAGGTAGAAAATGTTTGCTTTTTACAAGAAAAATTCTCCTTTCCCTCAATGATTCTTCAGGACAATTCATCCTCAGTGCCGCATATACAGAATGTTGTGTTAAATATTAAAGTAGTTTCTCTTTTTGCGTCATATTTTAACCCGTTCCCAAATAATGACGCTTTTTGACGCCTATCAAGAAAACAATTAGGCAAGTATTGGGTAAAATGAAGAAATCGCTTGCAACTTACATCGAATAATTATTCAGATTTCCAAAAATGCATGAAAAAATCTTAACATGAACTTTAAATTGTCGTCTGCATGTCCTATTAATTGGGCCAGTCTAAAAAAATCGTCTGCTTATGGGCAAAGCTTTGATTTCTATGGACCGGTTAATTTTGAAATGATTTGGATTTTTTGTTGTTTTGGTCTGTGTGATTTTCAATTCCAATGATAGAATTTTTTTGTCAATGTTAGCACCTGTGATATTAGTAGTGACCATGTGCAGAGTACTGAAAGTATTAAATGTAATTATGACTGTCCGCATTTTGCAGGCTGGTCTGGAGCGAAAGTTTGTTTGTTTTTTTATAATCACATTTTCTTTCTATAAAATTGTCATTTCTCTTCACTTTAAACAACGCTGTTTACTACTGTGATGTCAACCTGGTTTACCATTTCTGAAACAATATTTGCATTTATGTTTGTCTGTCTGTGTGTCATACTTGTATGAAAAAAAGAACTGATCCAGCGGAGGTCAATCAGGATTAGTTTTTTTCGAAACTGAAATATGGTAAGAGTAGAATTACCCTTTCCACTTCTCATGCGAAAATTTCAACCAGGGTTAATCTTGAGACTACTTGATCTATATTTTCACGACTGTGGTGGTTAATTCTCAAATCATGACAAGGTGACAGAATGGTTGTTAATGAAATCTTGAGACTTGGTTAGACGTAGAGTATTATGTTTTTCGACAAATTTAGGAATGAGTCAAAATGATAAAATCTCTCCCCTACATTCCAGTAATGCAATACACTACATGACCTTAGAAATAACTGACTAAGGTCAACTGAAGCAGATATGCTAAAGCATACAGCGTGAACGCAAAAAGCAGATATGCTTATAACATATATGCTTTTTCAGATATGCTAAAACATGTAGTGTAAACGGCCTATTAAACTCAATTCAAACAAACAAACAAAAACAGCTACTTACTTTCGTCAGCCATTGTTGATGTTGATTGTAAAGACGTCCACTTTTCCTTTCAAAATACAAAATCCACGTTATTACACATTACTACTTCCTTAGTGCCGTAAGTTAGTGTATTAAATAGAAAAACGCATGCTTCAAGAGCCAGAAAATATAGGACGAATCGTTAGTGATGATGTGTGCACAAAGTGGTTATGATTCTGCACAATCGTGCATAATAATACAGGAAATAATTTATCCTCCAGCTGACCCGTTTTAACGGTTTGTTTACATTTGAGAGGGTATTGCTATCTACGGTGGTATTTTCATGCTAAAAGAAATACGTTTGCTATCGATGAGTGAATTAAGTTTTAAAGGACATATAGTCAGTGGCTGGACAAAACGTTTTAAATACAGCTTTAAAAAAACTGAATTTGAGACATTTTGGTCTTCCATTGAAGTATTAGAAATAGATCTTTGTCAAGGAATAGTGCAACACCGTAAATATATACATACAATTAGCAAAACAAAATAGCACCAAAGTGGACTCTTCTTTTCTAATCTTGTTCGAAAACATCAATAATAGACCCGTCCACTTCCTCCGTTGGCCCCGCCCATTGGGTGCGACAGATCGAAATACCACTTCAATTTTGAACGGCTTTAATTTGCAAAATTTGTGGCCAGTAGCATGTAACAAAATCTAGAATTGTTATTTGGCGACCTTAATGTCGTATATACGGCTTTAATAATCTGTAGTTCCGACGTTTAAATCGCCTAACCAGCTATACACACCATTTTACTCCAATTAATCAAGAACTCTATGATGAAGCCAACCATACTTTGGAAATAAGTTAGATATGTCAGGATTTCGTTGAAGCTTCTTATCGGTACATGTATATCATTTATATTTACTAAATATAGGTTGATATATCTATAATTTAATTTTTAGTTTCGACTATCAAAAACGAGCGTTCTGATTGGTCGAAAAAAAATTCATAACTCCATGAACAACCTTTTGAGCACGCAGCGATTTTTTATGCTTCTGCACAAAAAAGTCCCATACAAAAAGGTATCAAAATTTGTAAATCTTTTTTTCGCGGATTCATACATTGTGTGATTGGATTTTTCGGTTCATACCTCCATGAAAACAATTTTTTTTCTCTTCATCTCTTAAGTGACAAAATATGTAAAAAAAAGTCTGTTTCCAGCATAGCTGGAAAGGAAGAGTATCGGTTTCGGAATCCATGTGAGTGTTTCATTAACCCACAAATTTAGATTTTTCAACTTCCTGGGTAGAAAGCATTGTGTTAAAAGTATTTTCTAGATATGACATATTCTTTTCCAAATTATTTCTGGGGGAATGGGGGGATGGTAAGAACGTCATTGAGTATGAATGGCAGGAACTTTAGTATCATGACTTGAAATTATGCTGCTGCCGTCATAGCGCAGTCGGTAGCACATTAGACTCCAAATCTTCAATTATGGGATGGCATAGGTTCGATCCCCGGCGACAGCACGTATTCTTTCCGACATGTGTCTCTCACCAATGGGTAGATAATCGTAAACCTACGTGGGATAGCCGCTGGGGGCTTGGAAAGGATGTGGTGGTAGTACTGGTGTGAGAAAAACAAGAAATCCATTGTTGGTTACTCAAGCCGCCGCGATATGACTGAAATGCTGTTAAAAGTGGCGTTAAACCCCATTCAATCAATCAATCAATCATTTGAAATTATTCTCAATAGAATATAATGCGTGTTATGTAATTTCTTCTAATTATTGCAATTGACAATTCGAGGAGTTGGCGCAGAACCGTTACAAGCGCATATATAATTCTAAGCAATTACTGCAGTGTTGCAGTAGCCCTCGGTTTTCTCTGGCATCAATTATAACACTATAAGACATCTTGTATCAGATTGGTATTTAACCCATTCCAACACAGCAAAATTTTAGACTGGTCCAAATTGAAAGAAGCGGCAGACGACAATTTCAAGTTGATGGATTTTTTAATTTTTTCGTCTTTTCGGATAGAAAACATTGTGGATAATGAAGAAATTGCTTGATACAAGCAATTTCTTCATTTTCCACCATGTTTTCCAAAGCTTTTTTCTCGAGGGGCGTAAAAAGGAGGGATTGAGTTGGAAAGGGTTAAATATGTCATGTCAATTACCAAGACAAGGGAAAGGTGTCGTAGTATATATCAGTTACTTAGTGCAAAAACTTCAATCACTTAAGATGTTTTTACACTTATCTATCTATATGTGCGACCCGGTGTTAAAAAACTGGGACATTATGATAGGATTTAAGTCCGTGCTCTGACATATAAATCAATATCAAATAAGGTCATGAATTCAAATAGCCTGCCGCGTAATCAAAACCTACTAAGCTGTTATTCACTAATAATTTAATTGTTAGTTTCGTCTATCAAAAACGAGCGTTCTGATTGGTCGAAAAATTTAATTCATACCTCCATGAACAAAATTTTGAGCACGCAGTGATTTTGTGTGCTTCCGCACAAAATAGTCCCATAGAAAAAGGTATCAAAAGATGTAGGTTTTTTGCTTTTTTTTTTGCTCGATACTATTAAATTATAAGTTATGAAGAGAATATTTTTTGTTTCATGGAGGTATGAACCGAAAAACCTAATTACACAATGTATGAATCCGCTTCGCGTATTCATACAGTGTGATTAGTTTTTTCGGTTCATACCGCCATGAAAACAAAAAATATTCTCTTCGTCTCTTAAATAAAAGTTTCAGAAGGACAACAACTCGACTGTTCAAAATATTTGTAGTTTCTGAAATTGATGGTTTACGGTTGTCAATATAAAAATCGATAAGCAATTCAAATCATACATCTAGATTGGAAGTGAATTTTGGTCGACAGGGATTTATGTTGAGCATCTTTTTTGTTTGGTGACTTAAACATCGTGAATACATGTTATTCAAATTGTAGTTACTACGTTTATGTCGTAAATCACTAATTTTTTTTTTAAATTTTACTACATGTCGAGCATCTTTTTTGTTTGGCGACTTAAACATCGTAAATGCATATTATTTAAGTTGTAGTCACGACTTTATGTCGTAAACAACTGATTTTACTTTTTTACTACACGTAGATGACCCTAAAATTGCACACACATACACAAAAAAAACATCAACCGTTGTGGGAAGCTTTGGACGGGACTAACGATCCTTCAATTTTCTAGGGCTTAGAATACTTTCTGGTGTTACCGTTAGAGTTTCGTATCGCAAACATGAGCAAGATGTCCTAACTAACTACAGCTTTTAAATCTGTCGTCACGAAATTTTTGTACGCGAAATGACGTTATGATCACTAAATTAAAAAAAAAACTTTCAAAAATCGCAGATATCGTCGTGTAAAAATAGAAACACATTAAAATGATATTTTAGGGATAAGAGCTACTCTAAACATTATTTCAGTCAAAGCGCGATCGTTGTAATGTCTATCTATGAGTTTATGGTATTCCTTACATCAGTTTAACCAAAACATCTTAACCTCCAGATTCTCGCCCCTGGAGGTTTACCTGTGCTAACCAATTATTGAGATCTCAAGGAAATGGTATATATCAACTTTGGTTTTCTTTTCGATCGCGACAATAGCGCAGTTTGTGGCGCGCCGTACTCTCAATCATGAGATCCAGGGTTCGATCCCCTGTTGCGGGCAAATATCCTCCCCGACGTTTGTTTACCATCAATGAGTGGATAATCGTAAATTTAAGTGGGATGAGGTTCTTGAGGCTCGGAGAGGACTAATAGTACATAAACCCATGGTTAGGTGTTACGGCCTACCCTCTATGACTGAAATATTGTTAAAAGAGGAGTTAAATCAAAATGGCTTACTTATCCTAAGATCCCTTTGAAAACAACGGTACAGCCCTTAAGATACCATTTTCCTGGCCTGTATTTCAAGACCAAAGGCTGCTCTCTAAGACGGACTAAGATTTAAGGCCCAACAAAACTTTTGGGAGGAGCTACAGATTGTGAAAATGGGCCCTTTTTGCTCTTTATTCAATGAGACAAAAACGGACAGGAGTGTAACCATCTGCCAGAGGGTAATCAGTTACAGCACCTGTATGGAAACTCTGTAAGGAGAAAAGTGTTTCATTCAAAAACACCCCATCGTCATAAAATACTTCTAGAGTAGTGGTTTTCAAAACACTCCTTAATCCTTTAAAGTTTTACCAAATTTAGACTTGTATAATTTGAAAGAGATCTTCTGAGGTCGCAGGCGACTACATGCAGTGAAATTTATTCAAAATGTAACTATCATAAAGGGTAGAAAAAACAAGCAAATTCTTCTTTTCCCCATTTTTTTCTTATGTAAAGTCATGGTATTGAAGTCAAAGTAGAATGACCATTCTATATCAAAAATATACCAAGAACTAGCAGATTCGATCAAGGCCAGCCTGTGCACTTTGCGCAATCTGGCCTGGTGCGAAACTGTTCCGTCTTTCCGAAAAATTCCATTTTCGCGTGATATGTCTTGCATCAAATACGATACCTTTTCACTAAAATAAATCCCTCGTCTGATAAATTAGACGCACACGTCCCCCTCTCTAAAACAACACAGTTTACCTTGAAATCGTGCAGTGATGCAATACGTAATGTACTTTACACGCTGCATAACTCAATATCTGCACCCTTTGCTGCAGTCGACAGACGCCGTTTGATTTATAGTGCGGCATTGACTAGAATCAGTGCGATGAAAAACATCGCGAAATCAGATATGTAAATAACTTACCGGATTACATTATAAATGAATCCATTAGCGGACGTAAAACCTAATCATTCACTTATCCTCTTACCCGACGGCATCATTTAAACTGGTCCGAATTGAAAGAAGTTACAGACGCGACAAGTTTAAGTTGGTGAAATTTTTAAATTGTTTGTCTTTTTGGGTAAAAAAGAATAAGGAAAATAAAGAAATTGCTTGTTACAAGCAATGTCTTCATTTTCTACAATGTTTTTCCCAGGTTGTTTTCTTGCTTTGGCGTCAAAAAGCGTCGTTGTGTGGGAGGAAAGGGTTAGTTATATATTCATATTTAGTAATATATTCATATGATAAGTTCTTTTAAGTAGATCTAGCATGAAAACATGCAACAAATAAAACGTAATGGAGAATACGTACCTCACAGTCTAAGCTGACGTCATTTTCTTGCTAAAATGACGTCATACTGAGTTTAAAGTCATTAACCCTTGTCATGCTGAACCCGGAATATTCCGGTTTTTGCAGGAGATGTAGACTAAGATCAGACTGCACTTACGTGCAGGCTGATCTTAGTCTACACCTCCTGCTTGTACTTCTTATGCAAGAGTTGTTTTATGAAGTTGATTTCTAAAAGAAATATTGATTTTTGAACAATAAGTTCTATCAGTGCATCAGCCCTTTGATTTTACAGCAATTCAGTAAGTTAATTTATACAGCATGACAAGGGTTAAAATATATCACTTTTTAGGTAGCAAAGCGTCAGATTTGATTACTTAAGTTAACAGACAAAATTTTGAGGTCGTCTCAAAGTTCAACGAGTGCAAACTGCCACTTGAGGCTTAGCCACAAAATCCGTTAAATGCCTACGCCATAAAAAGTAGTTCTTAAGTATTTCAGAAATATTGCAAACTCTGCATGCAAGTTCATCTCCTAGGTATTTTTAGCACATCGTGTTCAAGATGACTCCGATCAGAGTCTTCACAGAAGTTGCAGACGACAAATTCAAATTGTTGAAAATTATAAAATATTCACCTCTTTAGGTAGAAAACAATGTGAAAATGAAGAAATTTCTTCATTTTCCACAATGTTTTCAACAATTATTTTCTTAATGGGCGTAAAAAGGAGAGATTGGTTAACTCCTGGGTTACTTTATACAAAGAATATTACCGAATAAAACAATGCTTTGCTAGCTAACAGCACTTTTCTTTTGATTAATTTCGGCGGCGGCGACACATATTCTTTCCGACTTCGTCTCTCACTAATGGGTGAATAATCGTAAACCGAATCGGGATGCTAGGAAAGGATGTAGCGGTAGAACTGGTGTGAGAAATACCAGGAATCCATTGTTAGGTGCTCCAACCGCCGTGATATGACTGAAATACTGTTAAAAGTGGCGTCAAACCCCATGCGTTAAATCAACCAAGCGAATTTTAGACGAATTAAGGAGCAATGATCAGCTTAAATTTTCAAAACGTGTGTTTATAAATCATTGAATTAACAAATAATTCCAAATTTTTGTGGTGTCATTGTTTGATAATTGCTACGCCCTTCAAGAGAACAGCTTTGGAAACATAGGATTTTGTTTACTTTTGTGAATCGGAAAGATAGTTTATTCTCAATTCGAAGGCAAAACAAAACCTTTTTTTCATTTAAGCAGGTTTTTATGGGTCGTGGATCGAATATTGAATCAATACTACGATCCCAAACCTTGTTATTGCTTCTCACCTCGACGATCCAACATATTGCCTCTGAGGTAGAAAACGTTGTTGATAGTGAAGAAGTTGATTGTAATAAAGAATGTCTTCATTATCCTCTATATTTCTGGGGGGTCAAAAAAACGTGATTGCGTGTCAATCACTTGATAAAGTAAAGAAATATATGTACTTCAGTTTATCCGTTTATGATACCATCATTCAGTAATACGATATTCGGTTATCGTCGGCGATGTCGTGAAACAAAAAAAGATACCCCTAGGTATTCGAACATGCATATACGCTATATAATGGAAGTTTTATGGGATATAAACCGAATGTACGTGATAAATGGCCGATAGACGTCATTTGGTTAGAATATTGATTGATCTATTGAATGTGGTTTTAAGCCATTTTTGAGTTGCGGCAAACCGAAGGTTTGAAGCAACTCATTGTCGTCGCACGATTTTACTATCTCATGTATTCCTCCGATGGCCCGGGACAAATAACCTCCCTGACATTGTCGTTTCTTAAGTAGGCTCATTCTGTGTTACCAGCCCAAATTATAGATTTTTGGACACTCTTTTAAAAGATGGCATCATTTTTAAAGGTTTCATTACAAAATTATCCTAATTTTTTCGAAACTTTTGATTTTTCAAGCTAACTACATTCAACGCGTAAATAACCTCGATACATACAAATAATTAGATCGTCAGTTTTGATTAAAAGACCATAATTCGAAAGGGCAGCGTGTATCTTCACGTCATTTTATATTTCTTAGAAATATATCTGCAAATGCAATACAAATCTCATATCGGTTACCTCCGATGAAACAAATTATCAACGAAATTGAGCATAAATACTTACGATACTTGAAACACGCCGTATAAGTGATATGGGCCGTACAGCTTCGTATACATTAAATGGGTCCGTAGTGCATTGCATAGACGACATAACTTATTTTGGTATTTTTAAGGATAAAATGCTATAATCTGTCATTAATACTAACATCAATGTATTGAATATTGTTTTTGTGAAATTATTTGTGATTTCAAATATACTGGGGCAAACCTAACCTACTGAATGCACATTATTATCAACACTATTTGGAGTACGACGCATGCGCGCGCACTTGTTTATATCCTGCCCTGATACTAAACGAGAATGTTGATTCCTGATTGAAATCCGAGTTGTTGTTTGATTTCGTGTCAATCGATAAAGATTATTTAGTGACGAGTAAACGCATTCACCCTCGAGACGATGATAATATCCGAGATAAATGTCATATCTTCGATAGGCTGATTTGACTTACCTACCAGATGGATGGAAACGCCGAATTAGGTCATGGTTTTCTCAAGACGTCTACCGCAATTTCTGCGCTTCCTGTTAAAGGTTATAATTTGATTGCATGTCAAATATGATTTGTCTTGAACAAAAATTGTGTTTGTACCGCCCTTGCCCGGGATTTCCTCAATTTAGTAAAATAATTTTTCGAACCGATTTTCTGTCATTCTCGCACCGAACCTTCTCGCGTTGAATGCGATATAAGGAAATATACGTTTGAAATATTTTCAACTTTGAAGCCCAGAAGAATTAAGGCATATATTTTCTAAAGATACCTGAAGATCTCTTAGTTACATACCCATATGAAGCAGAGAAAAGATTATTTTCATTACATCATGCGTACTCAAAAATTTTCGACCTAAACCCTATTCATTTTTTCCTAGATGATATGTACGAACCTTTTATTATATGGATTGAGGTTTATTTTTCTGAATTTGCTATGGGGATTTAAAAACTGCTTCCCAGAGCTTGTTGTGCAACACTGAGAAGAAATATTCTCTGATGTCTATAAATATTTGGAAAATGTTCATATTTCAAAACACAATTCACCTCAGATTTAATCCGTGATTCTTTTAAGTAACCTGTGTGATATGAAGTCAATTGTAAGAAAATATTACCTAAATGCAAGATCCAGTCATTCTAGGCTTTAAAAATAGAACTCACTAACACAGAATTAAATAAACAAAAATACACACACAGAATTTACTTTTAAGTGGATCTATCTCATTTGATCAGTCAAGGGCCAACAGACTTCAGTTTATGTTTAGTAATGAATTTCAGACAGTCTGTCTGTTGTCGCAACTCTCAGGCCCTTCAGGGCTTTGATTAACAGTATCGCAGTTATATCGCGGCGGCTTGAGCACCTAGCAATGGATTCCTGGTATTTCTCACACCAGTACTACCACTATGCCATTTCCTAACCTCCATCTGCTATCCCACTTAGGCTTACGAGTATCCAACAGTTGGTAGGAGACAAATGTCGAAAAGAATATTTGCCGCGGCCGGGGATCGGACCATGGGCCTCATGATTTAGAGTCCAACGCTCTACCAATGGTAAGAACAACCTGGTCGCCTATGGGCTTTAGGCTTATGAGCAAGAGGCATTTTATGCTCAGCAAAGTATATAGCACGGAGCGGTTTTTTTTTCTGACGGGGAAAGCATATTTCTATTATCGTATCACGTTGTACAGTAAATTTGGAAACATCACAGCCCATTGTGTTATGATCTTCCAGATAGTCTGTCACCGATAATCACACTAAAATACAATGTCATCCAAATGAAGAATAATTTCTTTCTATGGAAGATGGTGATTAGACAATACGTAGATAATCTTAAATCGGAATATCCTCAACTGAGAGACCATGTAAGCGTTCTGCCTAAACACTCGATCCACTTCGATCTGCAGAAGTACCAACCCTGGTCAATACTCCGGAACTGTCACTACTTACCAAATAACTTTCATGAAAAAAAAAGGCGGATATTACGTTAATTTTAGAACACTTTTCTTTTGTCAAGGTACCAGATGTGACTTTTGTCGTTTTAATGCTTTAGAACAAGCATCTGAAGCAAATAATTAATATGAATTAAATGGCAATGTCACTAATTCTGTTGCATATGATAAGTTTTCTTGATGAATTGCAATAATCAAAACACATTTTAGTATGTTGTAACATTTGCAGAAAACAAACCCGGACAATGTTCACGTTAAAATGACTACATAGTACCTTAACAAAATAGCAGTTTTTTATCCGTCGTTTGTTTTGTGTTTATTTATTTGGTAAGTTGTGGTATTTTATGCGACCATACCAGGGTTATCTCTTCCACTGATAGTTGTCAAACTTTGCGACGGGACAGTACTCTTATAGACTGGAAGGTTGTCGTGCTTGAAAACATCGAGTCCAGAAGATGGTATTTAGAAAATGAACTGATTGTAATATAGACATACCAGTCTTCATTATATAATCTACCTACAGATATTAGACATTTCCAGTAAATCATATACATTGCACACATACAAAATCTGACACCCCAGATGAAAAGAAAAAAACACAAAAAAACCCCGTATCTGATAATATCAAAAGAGGCAGTCGAAGATGACGCCATTTTCATTCTGATTGATTGATTGGTTGGGGTTAAACGCCACTTTTAACAATATCGCAGTTATAACGCGGTGACTCGAGCACCTAACAATAGATTCCTAGTATTTCCCACACCAGTCCTACCACTACATCCTTTCCTAGCCTCCAGCTGCGATCCCACTTAGGTTTACTATTATCCACCCATTGGTGAGAGACAAATGGCGGAAAGGATATGTGCGCACCGCCGCCGCCGAGGATCGAATCCATAACATTCCATGATTTTTTACATTATGAAGATGACGGCACAATGTTAATAGACATAATCGGAAAGGTAGAGGAGAAGGGAAATACATGTAGAAATAATTCGTTTCAATTCATTTAATCATTTCAACGAATTTATAGAAAAGTATGTATATAATAAATAAAATACATGTTGTTTTATGTTACGATAGCTATACAACATCTTGTGTTTGCTGCGGATGAAAATTTGATATTCAATCCGATCATCGGGCAAACACGAGCAAAAAGTCGCTATTCCGACCTACCAGTGCAGTGTGCTCAGTCAGACTAGGATAAAATTTCACACATCCGAGATGGTTCCTTTATCGCAGATCTGGTCTCATACATGACTAGTTTTCGTTTTGTATTGGGGAAACCCCTGTTTTAAAACGAACAAATCAAATTGCATAAAATATTTAATGGTTGTTTATCAGCTTGTTACCTTTGTTTTATCAGTACATACGTAAAATTGAAACTAATTTATACATATCTGAAATAAGCATATAAAAGAAGACCATTGCGGTACTATATCGCTCGCCTGATATCTTTACATGATAAGTGACCGATAGACGTCAATTGGTTGGATCATTGATTGATTGATTGATTGAATGGGGTTTATCGCCATTTTAACAGTATTTCAGTCATTTCAATCAGTTGCTGGAGCCCTTACCATAGATTCCTGGTGTTTCCAACACCAGTACTACCACTACACCCTTTCCGAGCCTCCAGCTGCTCATCCCACATAAAATTACAATTATCCACTCATTGGTGGAAGACAAATGTTGGAAAGGATATTCGCGGCGTAAGGCTGTTCTTTTATTAAGACTTCTGTCTTTAGATCTTTGTAGCTTATTGGATTTTCAACATTCTGATTCTGATCTGAGAGTGATAGTTTGAATTAACGGATCTTCGATATCAGTAAAAAAATCGATTGAATTAATCATTACTTTAGAATTAGTGAACTTTAACCTATGGCATTTATGGTAAACTTTTTGTTGATTTGGTGTCTTAAACGTCGTGACCGCAGTTTTTTAAGCCGACTTTCGACGTTTTCGACTGTATTTCTTGTTACATATAACGGACTATACATTTTGCCATTTAATATCTGAGTAGAATTCAATCCTGTTGCATGGTCAGCGGTCCGTCAGTTATTTTTCAAAGTAACGAACGATTCTTAAAGATGTACTTACATGTCTTATTGAATCAGGAGCATGATCTATCCCAATTTTTGCTCATATGAAGTAAGAAATTTAAGTAAGAGGACCATTGTTGCCGTTTATCCTTAATGTTAGTATCTTTTAAATTAAAGTTGTTTTTTTTTTATTTTTTTTATTTATTTATTTATTTATTTTTTTTTTTTTGTCTTCTTAGGAAAATACAAATGTAGAGTCGAAATATGTTGAGCTTCTTTTCTAATTTTGGAGATATATTAATGTTGTTTCTTTGTTAAATAAGGAGTGTCTATACAGAGAAAAAAAGGACACTGCAGTGATATTTTCCTTATTTCATTTGTAGAGTGTCACCATGTGATATCATATACTAAATATGAAGAATCTACGCCCAAGACGGTTATGACAAGTTTTATTCCTAGATTCTACGTAATATATCGAGTGACTGGACAGAGCCTAAACAGCATCCTACTGGCTATATTCTTACATTTGTAGAAGGTCACGTTGAGATCAGAAAAAGTTAAGTCTTATGGTACGTCAGATTGAGATTTTTAATCAAAATATTTCTATTTATTCAATGTAAAATAAGGAATAATCAAGGGAAGTCTAAGAGAAATTGTTTGTCCATATAAACACAAATAAGGTTGTCTTTTGAACGCCTCTCAATTTGATTCTAATTGAAATTTTATAATCTGGTAAAAAGTAACAACAAATTGTATAGTGTCAAAAGAGAACAAATAGAGGTACATCGGAACAGTCGACTTGGATTTCAAACGTGGTCTCCTCAACTTCGTGACTGCAGGTTTGGTAAACGTCCTTGGAGGCTACCTCTTGTATAAGTCGATAAAACAAACAAAAAAACCCCCAAAAAAACCCCATGTATTATTGGATAATATTTCTTAGAGTTTCGAGGCCCTTCGGTAGACAAAGTTAAGTAAATGTTACTCGTCCCGGAAGAAATGGACTATATAGGAATTGACCAATTGCAGCTGTCAATCAAATTATCGGTCGACCAATGAAATAATTCCTTTAGACCAGAAGTGAGTTTTAAACTCCGACATTGGCCTCCATTTTTTAGGCTTTCTTGTTGGTTTGGCGACTTCATTGTCGTCATCATAGCTTTCTTAAGCTGTAGGTAAGACGCCTATGTCGCCAACCAACCACCCTACTTTTTGTTACATACTACTGGCCATGCATTTTGGAAAATAATGCCGTTAAAATCGTAGTGGAACTTCTTTTCGGAGTCAATGGGCGTAGAAAGTGGACACGCAAGCTATTTGTCAATTGCTAAAAGCTATTATTCTTGTCCAACTGCGCGGACTATGTAGAATGACTAGGATCGAAGCTTTAACCTCTTGACAGAGAGGTTTTTATTGTGAATATTTTTAAAATAGTAACCTTAATTTCCTGGCTACCTGGCAAAGTGAAATCCAGATTTAAGTGTAAAAGCCTAGCGGCTTAGCTGTCTGGAACTCTAAAATCAAAATGAAGTTTAACGATTCACCGGCCTGGCAGTGGGAAATAGAGATTTGTATCTAGCAGTCCAGCGGACTGGAACCCTAAGAATGATATAAAGTTTAACGGCTTAGTGACCTGTCGGCCTGCCAGCGTGAAAAAGCCTGGTGACTTGGAACTCTCGGATCAAGTGTAACGACCCAGTGGTCTGCTAGTGTGAAATCGAAATTTTGAATATAACGGTCTAGCGTCAAACCTGCCTGGAAATCAAGTTTAACGGCTAGACGTATTGGCGGCTGCATGGCAGTTGGTATAAATTTGTTTTGCTCTTGAAAAAGTACTCGCCTTTAAGTCATACGCATATCCATGGTCAAATCGATAATTAATCATTGTCATGCTGCATCAAATCCCTTACAGAATCGTGCTAAAATCAAAGTGCTGAGAGCGCTGATAGTACTTGTTATTCAATTATCAATATTTCTTTTGATAGCAATTTCATTGCTTCTCTGGCAGGAAAACTACAAGCAGGCTGATCTTTGTCTTTACCTCCTGCACAAATCGGAATAATCCGGGTTCAGCATGACAAGGGTTAATCAGAAAGTCTTGAGTAAAGGGGTGGATATAGCAAGCACCTGGAGTGGCAATAAATATTCTACGCTGAAAAAAGAGGCAGTTAACCAGTCGTAGTTGTCAATCAAAGAATCAATCGACCAATCAAATCATTGATTTAGAATGGAAATAAACTTTGCACGCCACAATTTGCCGATCTATTTGAAACATCTTTGTCGGTTTGGCGATTTTAACATCGTGACTACAGCTTATTCAATCTGTAGTTACGACTTTTATGTCGCCAATAACGATTTACTTTTTCGTTACATGTTACTGGCCATAAGATGTGCAAAGTAATGTTGTTTAAAATCGAAATGGGACTTTCTGTCGGAATCAGCGGGCGTGGTCTACAGAACCAGTGGGAAACGTCAGCGCTCCGTCAACAGTGTGCCTGTATCGCTTCACTGACATACATGTATATTTGATCATCTTCCCAATCACACTTAATCCCACATTTTCATGAATTTAAAGAAAAGACGATTAGTTTATTGTTATGTTTTCCTCCCTTAAAGACAAGGACTGTTTATCATATTTCCAAAACTTAAAATTACCGTTTGAAACTTCTTTGAATTTGCACTAGTGTAGAATTGTGTTTTGTTACTTAACCCATTCCAACTCAAACCCTCCTTTTTACGCCCCTCAAGAAAAAACTTTGGAAAACATTGTGGAAAATGAAGAAATTGCTTGTATCAAGCAATTTCTTCATTATCCACTATGTTTTCTACCCAAAAAGACGAAAAAAAATCAAAATTCCATCAACTTGAAATTGTCGTCTGCAGCTTCTTTCAATTTGGACCAGTCTAAAATTCCACTGTGTTGGAATGGGTTAATAGGTTAAAGGAGCATAGTAAATTTTAACAAAGGATACAAATCAAAAGTTTAAAGGAAAGTAACTGATATGCAAAATAGTTTATTGAGAAACCAGCACCTTTTTTTTTTATCTCTCTCTCTCTCTCTGATATATCTCACAATAGTCTATATTTATTAACCGTAAAGGTTTTCGGGAAGTCAAATTAAAGGTCACCCAAGAAAAGTTTATACAAAATTTGTTTGATATCCGATACTTTCTTTGGAAAAATTCCTTTAAAGATTTTACTACTTACAATAGCTCCTGTCCATTAACCCATTCCTGTTTAATCCCTGCTTTTTATGTCTCTGTGATGTTATAAATTAGAAAAAATCGTAGAAAAAGAAGACTTGCTTGTGACAAGCGATATGTTCTTTTTCCACAGTATTTTATACTCTGCTGGTTATTTTCAAATTAAAACCACTCTAAACTTTCGTCTGAATCCTTTCAATTTGGACAGGTCTAAAATTTTGTGAACAGGAAAGGGTTACAGCCACCTTTTTCATACGATCATTTTTTTAGGAATCGTACCAGAATCCTTCTTGTGAAACCTGGTTTCAATGCTGTACCCATTTGTTTGTGAGGGGAATTTTGCTACATACCAAATATTGAAATAAACTAAGCATTTAAAAGCCATGGTAACTTTTAGATCGTTATGTCATGAAGGAACCGCCAAAGGATCACCAAGGGACCATTGCTATGTAACATTGTACACCAAACAACTTACACGAGGTAAATCATACATAAACCGAGCATTTAATTGGGTTGTATTTATCGTTAAAGATGACACCACTATCGGTGATGACGGTAACGTCGGAATAACGTGTTTAGTATTAATATCTCGTGTGCTAGATGGTAGTTGACGTGACGTTGACTGTTGTGAAGAAAGACTTGGTGGACGTTAGAGTCGAAGACGCTGAATAAGAACGAACAAACAAACAAAAGTATAACATATATATGGTTAATACATTACCCTATATAATTATATAATATATTACAGAAACGGCCCTGGTCATACGTTTCAGCACGATTAATTAAAGCAAGGCTTTCTTGCAGTACATCCAATATCAAAAATTTAGCCTCGAAATATTCGGAGTGTCATTTTTGCTCAGTTCATTTTAGTAGAATTCGCGCGATGTTATTTATTTATTGTTTGTAGTCACCGTAAGTAGGATGCCTTAAGAAAGCATTTGCAAAGTGGGTGTATTGCAAATGCCTTTGTAAAATCTGTGATAGTTATGATTACGGAAACACGTTACTGAAATTTTAGCATACTGATTTAATTTGTTCTTATTTCATAGTTCTAAATTAAATTTGCAATGATCGATATCCATACATACACGTTATTGTGATTTCTTGGTTACCACAATGGATGCATGGATTGTATTTCAAATTACATGTTTATGAATTTTCAATAAGCCCTCTACCGTACAGAAACAAAATTTAATGTAAACTAAATTTAAAATCCTAATTTTAGAAATGCGAGCTGGACAACTATGATAAAAGCGCAACCGTGGTCGACAGGTAATCATTCATTGTGACCGGAAGTGAACTTTGAACTCCAACATTGGCTGACATTTATGTGAAGCATTTATGTTAAAAAACCGTTTGGTATGACCTGCTGTAGGTCAGTGAGCCTGGCCAGCTATCCGTCAATTGACCAATTATTAGCCCCGCCCACTTGCTTCGGTAGCCTCGCCCATTGGCTCCAACAGGAAGTCACTTTTCGATTTTTAAGAGCATTATTTTGAACGAATTGTCGCCAGAAGCATGTAACAAAAAGGTTTTGAATATGGCTGGCGATCTAAACGTCGTAACTGCAGCTTAAATAAGCAGTAGGTACGACGTTTAAATCGCCAAACCAACAAAAAAGGTTAACAAAATAAAAAAAAGGCGGTCAATGTTGGAGATCAAAACTCAATTCTGACCTCAACGAATGATTTCATTGGTCAACTGGTTATTTGGACAATCGAACAATTTTGTCTGCACCCACTTCCAATACGGACCGGCCCAAAAATGTTCAAGTGGGAATGGGTTAGACTTGTCCAATTAAGAAAAATGTAGTCGACAATAGATAGTTGGTTTAAATTGAAAAAGAAACTGGCAAATGGGTTAGAAAGACGAAATTGCTTGTTACAAGAAATACACACGTAACTTCTCTTTCTCGGAATGTTTTCCGTGGTTATGTTTCTTCGATGCGTAAATGTGTTCGATTGTGTGGTAATGGTAGTGGTAGTGGTTATCACTTATCCAATCTCCAGTATCCTCCAGAATATTCTTACATTCACTATTGTTTAAGACAAAGATCAGCTTATATATGCCTGCTATACTCTACATATCCTATTTGGCACGTTATTCATCAAGACAAGGGTTGAATTTTTTACCTGATGATAAATTCTATATTTAGACTTGTAAATTACATACAACGTCGAAAACAAATATACAAATATCTAAACACTTGAAAGAATGGCACGCACGCGCACACACACTATTTAACATTAGCAAGCCCGGTACGCACCAGCACAATTATCTAGCTAATGTGCCCTCGAGCGTATACCGACACCGGGAAAATACAGTGAAAACAGTTTAGAACCAGATTTCAAGTTCATCTTTTGGAGTATATTAATATGACATTTTCGAAAGGGAGAGTTGATCTGACATGCTTAAAATCAATTTAATTAAAAAACCTCAGACGAAAAGATATAAGCTATCCAAAAACATCACGTAAGCAGTAGTATTAATTAGTGTGCGTATAAAAGTATTACCTCCTGGGTTAGAAATTTCGTCATAAAACATTAAATAGTGGGTTAAATAATTAACGCCACATACATCATTATTTACATAAAAGAATAACTCACTCACACAATCTTCCGCCCCAGTTTTCTAATCCACTAAGAATAACTTACAGATACAAATATATTCAAAATAGCTAAATAAATTTGGATAATATCATATCAATAGTTGGTCTAAACCTATTTATTTTACGTTGATTTGGAAACAAGTTCTTCCAACTTAGATTAATCCCGCTCGATTCCGCTTCCTGGAAAATGCACCAGTACTCGCGCCGAAAGTGTGGACCAATGACAGAACCAAGATCGATAGCCGCTCCCGGGAATCGAACTCAAGACCTCTTAATCGGGAAGCCGACGCTCTTCCTCTCGACCACGGGCACCACTATGAATAGTTGCAAGAATAAACATGCTAAATAGTACTTTCAGAAATTATATGAAACAAGAATGCGAAATCAGAATGATGCTTTTAATTCCATTAACGAAATCACTTTAAGGGAAAGGATGAAATAACATCTTGTAGCCCGTGACAGTGAGCCTTGTCGAAATAATATACAAGACTGACTTTTGGGTTGTTCATAATACTGAATACAAATTGAACAACTTATGGTCCTCTTGGTCCGCCTTGCCGAAATGAAATGCAAGACAGGTTGGTGGCTTGAAATTAAATACTC
Organism: Fragum fragum; assembly: GCA_946902895.1. Classification (NCBI taxonomy): domain Eukaryota; kingdom Metazoa; phylum Mollusca; class Bivalvia; order Cardiida; family Cardiidae; genus Fragum; species Fragum fragum. The sequence continues at coordinate 36,417,276 of OX336371.1, forward strand.
AAGAGACGGCGACGTTTAAATGATTAGTTCTTTTTCTAAGACACATTTTGATGTATAAAGCTAACCTAAACAATGTCTTTGAATGGTGACTTTCCAAAGCCGTATAAGTTTACACATAGATGGTCTGTCATAATAAAACTTATCAATATATTTCTGTCTATTAACTTGGTAAGTTGGGCAAATGAAAAAGAAATGGTAAATATCTACTATCTCTAGTTTGTCGCACATAACACATAAACACCTGTTAGGCCCATATCTACCCGTTTGAATTCTAAGGGATTAAGACGACAAACGAATTTTTCTTAAATATAATTTACCCTTCTGCCTTCAGCATTACACCATAATATCAGGCTCAGCAGTAGTAACACCGCCATGGTAGTGGTACAGGGTTCTATCTCCGGTCGCAGCAAATATCCTTTCCGACCTTGGTCTCCCACCAATGGGTGGATGATCGTTAACCTTTGTGGGATAAGCAGCTTGAGGTTCGACAAGGGTGAGTGGTAGTGCTGGTGTGAGAAATACCGGGAAACTATGGTTAGGTACTCCGGCCACCACTATATGACTGAGATACTGTTGAAAGTGGCGTTAAAACCCTTACACAAACAAACAAAAAGGCTTGATAGCATCTGTTTAACAGGTTCTGTGTATAACCGGTTTGCGGCGACTCTATATCACTGTATTTTCATCAGAGCCTTTAGGCTACGTTATTTTTGCATGTCACAAAGACGACTTCACATTTGTCGATGGGGGTACAAATGTCGTAAACACCACTTGATTTAACCCTTTCCTGTTTAATCCCTAGATTTTACGCCCCTGAATTTTGTAATTGAGAAAACATTGTAGAAAAAGAAGAAATTGTTTGTAACAAGCAAGTTCTTCTTAATCCACAATATTTTCTACCCTACTGAATAGTTATTTTTTTCAAATTAAAACCACTATAAGTATCTGTCTGCAAAACCTTTGAATTTGGACAGGTCTAAAACATAATAAAACGGGAAAGGTTTGAGCTATTTCTTAAATATTTTTACGTCCATCGTAGATCTCTACCCTTTATCTTGTTTGTCATTCTATAAGAGATATGTAAACTCCGACCTTTATGTCGAGCATTTTCGTTGGTTTGATTATAGAAATGACCGAAGTCTTTTTCAAGCTGTTGTTGTGTCGTTTAGGTCACCAACTAACGGCTTGTTTTTGTTATATGTCCCTGTTAATAGATTGTACAAATTAACTCCGTCAATGGTAAAACTACTATGTTGAAGGTCAGTGGGCGTGGCCAGCGATCCGTCAATTGACCGTTCAGTTACCAATTTTAAAATCTTGGGTGTTTCCATCGAGAACGTCTTCCGTAGTAACATCCAGAGTGGAGTCTGTTGTATGCGAGAACACGGTCGAAATTAGGAATAATGCGGATAACTGAAACATAGAACTCTGGAAATGGTTCGGAACGAAATTTTCCATTTTACATTTCACAGCAAACTCACAGCAAACTCACAGAAAACAGTACTACTACATATGTATCCACTATACCACACTTAAATAAAGTCTTGTCCGAACTTGGGACAACTGTGAATACCTACCAATGACCGTGTAAATGGATTGTTTGACCTTGGACTACCAATGCTATTTTTAGATTGACTGATATGGACAGATAGGCAGGGGACTTTATGGTAATGATTTTAGCAATTCTGAAAAGGTCCATGTACTTAACTTCATGCTAAACATCAAGCTCTGCTGCTTCTGGATTAGGAGGTTTTAATTTTTAAAGATTTGTTTTACAAACTTGTTGCCGAGACAACCAGAGTTTTCAACGGATTTCAATTCGTTTGGCAATTTTAAAAGGGCACCACCTTATTAACATTTCTCCTAAATTTGGTTGAAATTAGCCGAGCGGTTTCGGAGATGTCTTTTTAAAATTGTTGACACACGACGGACAACGCACGACGTACAAAGCACGATTAAAAGAAATAAATAAATAAAAGCATAAAGATGTTAAGAATTTAAACATACGATGTACAATTAATCTTAAGCCATTCACAGACGACAAATTTAGTCAGATACAGATTTAAAAAGTTGCAAACGACCATTTGAAGTTTATGATTTTTTTTATTATTATTTTATTAAAGGCAATTTCACTATGTTTCCCGGGCTGTTTACTTGAGGGCGCCAACAAACGGATTGTCTGGGAATGGGTAAAATTTTTAATCGTAGGTCAAAAGAGGTTACAGGATAACAGTAATTGACGCCCACTGAAAATCAAGCACCATCTTTCAAATATTGTTATCCCATGTTTGGACATATCGTGTAAACTTGAGTTTTGGGTATGCCCCTTCCACAGTGTTGACGTAAATAGAAAATCTCTAAAATATCCAGGGTAACCTTACAGCCATATGGGGACCGTTTTGGTCAAAAGTGTACTTTCAGCCGTGTAAGCATAAAATAACTTGTGTACGCGTAAATAATACAGGTGCAACGGTAAAATTCAAACGTACGCACTTAAACCTTGAGTGCGCATGTGTACGCTCATGCTTGAGAGCGCACTCTAAAAAAAGTAATAGCCTTTATTTTGATGTACATTGTATAAGCGTGCATTCTCCGTTTTTGTGAGCTCACGCACATATTTTGTGACTACACCTGATTTTTTCACGCGTGAAATATTTACGCGTGCATACGTTATTTTTGCGTTCAAGTCTTAGCGTAGACCTTTGACTCATTTAGTGCACAATACTGTCATGTGCACCGAATGCGAACAGCAGACTTGCAATTCAATGATCGGAATATTGATTACATTTGATATCATATTTGTTTTTGAAGTTGAAGAAGACTGTCAGAGTAAGGCTAGCAGATTAGCAGACTGGCAGGATAGGGTTGGCAGACTAGCAGTGTGAAGTTAGACTGGCAGATCAAGTTCGCAGACTGGTAGGATGAAATTCGCAGACTGGCAGGATGGAGTTGGCAGACTGGCAGAACAAGATCGCAGACTGGCGGTGTGAAGTTGGAAGACTGGCAGAGCAAGGTCGTGGACTGGCAGGGTGAGGTTCGCAAACTGGCAGTGTGAAGTTAGCAGGCTGGCAGAATCGGACTTTCACACGTTCATAAATTTTACTACCTTCACGAACATTTCATTGTATTCCACCAAATCGCACTTCTCATCTCTGAATTGAATATATATAGTGCATTATGCAATGCACCATAAGCAATTGAGAGATAACTCTTTTTTAAAATTTAATCGTCATTAAAACTCTACGAGAACATTAAGTTTAAACATATTTTATTTGCGACTGGGGTATACATAGTACTGTACAAATTATCTAAATTCTTTGCAAATTAGATCAGAACGAAGGCAAAAATTATTAAGCTTTTTTTCCATAAAGATAGCATTGTATGAGTACATGTCGTCGAAGATAAAATTTGAAGAAAATATTATATTCGACGAAGGTTCAGAAAGAGGAGAGGTCTAAAAAGGAAGGAAGATTAACGGAAAAAGTATGACAAGGGGGTGCAAGAGAACATTTCAGGTCATGTTGGAAGGGTCGGTTCATTTCGCAATTCTAAGTCGGTTACTTAATGCTTGTCGTTCATTTATATCCCCCTCTGTGCAGCAATACATAATGCGACTTTCGTGAATTGAACGAAAATGAAAAAGAAAATATTTTTTTAGTCTGTTCGTTTAATCAAGAACATGGACAAAAAATAACAATAATAAAAAAAAGGATACGTAGATTGTATTATTCATAAAACTCAACAAAAATTCGAGTCCTAAATTCGAGTCCTAAACGGAATTGATAACAGTAACAATAAACAAGAGCGGTCAGTGAACAACAACGCTCGACTTTTCTGAGTGCTGGGTGGTAACAGCAAATTTTTAAATAACGACTTTGAACACGTCTTAAATATTCAAACCGCAACCCTTAGTTGCACATTAAGATTTAAAGAAGCAATTAAAGTAAAATTTCAAATAAAATGAACGCATTGTAATGGGTATATTCCTGCGGGTTGATATCATAGTAAAAAAAGAATATGCAAAGTCTCAGAGAAAAAGCACATGTAGGAACAGAGATTTAACAGAAATAAGAAAGTTACACATGAAATATTAACCAAGAATTTCTAAGTCGAAAATGAGTCAAAACTCCACTAAGATGAATGTCGGAGTAATGGATCTTTTCCTTGGGGATGATATGATGATCCCAAGAACATGTGCAATAGCATTATAGTATAGTATATAGTATATTAGTATAACCAGATATGAAACTTCCACGTAAAACTTTAACCAGATGTCCAAGTCAGGAACGTAGTCAATGAATGCCAGAGTAACGAATATTTGCCTTGGAGATGATATGCAAGTCGTAAAAGTATGTACAAAGTTTCAGAGCAATAGCACACACAGGAACAGAGATAACACAGAAATAAGACAGTTACACGTAAAACTTTAACCAAGAATTTATAAGTTGCAAAAATGTCAATGATGTCATGGTACTGAATCTTTGCTTGTGAAATGATGGGCATGTGCAAAGTAAAGAGACTGTTTGAGACTTGTACTTAAAAATTTAAAAGTATCACGACGACGTCCGGTCGAATGAAATGTTTCTCCTATTCTTCGAATGGTCGTTTTTTGTTCATCATTGCTGCATTACTTTCGACTTTTAAATTTCATAAATTGGTAAATACTTACGTTATTTCAATTTTGTTGATGATTTTTCTTGTTTTGTTTATTCCGATACTTTATGTATGCTAGGCCATTCCCACACATTCTCCGTTTTAAAAAAACCTTAGAAAAAGGTGAAAAATCTTTGTGAAAATCAGATTGCTTGAAATAAAACAAGCAATTTTCTACGAATTCAACAATGTTTTCTACCCTAATAGACGTAGAGTTTTAGATTCTAATCATCTTGAAATTTATGCAAGCAACTTCTTTCGACTTAAAGTTTAATCATCTGGTAATTGGTAAAATGAAAAATGAAACGATGAAGCATATCGATGGGTCAGCGCGAAACAGTTGTAACTGTTTCTAAACACATGCACAGTTAAAACTTGTTTGCGCTAAAATATCGGTATCTGACAAGTATCTAAGTGGATCTGATAGACTGACAATAGCCGCGATCCTTTGAGAGTATGGCCAATCTTTCATGATTTCACCACGTAATTTGACATCATCCGTTAAAAAATATCTTTTTGGATATTTGTTGGCGGAGTTGACAGATCGCCGCAGTCATTCAAAAATCGATTGATTGACCAATCAAATACTCCGCCATTTCTGTTTGTTTAGGGACTTAAACGTCGCTTGGTTGATTGTAAAGCGCATTGACAGCTCAGGTCATTTAGCGCTAGAAATTAAAGGACAGTTTAACATAAAGTATATCGCATTAGAAATAGCCAACCACAAAACTTATACAATGAGGAATGGAACAAACAAGAGGCCCATGAGGGCCTGAGACGCTCTACTGGTTATCAAGTTTTCCGTTAAAGAAATCTGATATTTAAGGAAGTTGATTGCTCAAAGAAGAATGCATAAAGAAAAAAAAGGGGGCTTTATCCCCTTTATCATTTTAAGCAACAATCCTCAAGGCCCCTTTTCCCATGTTTCAGGACGGATCAACTCCATTTCAAAAGGAAAGTTACCTTATGGTCCTACAATCATTCTGTGAAAATATCATCAGAATCTGACAATAATTGTGGACTTAATCACATAAACAGGATTGTTTTGAATGAAAATCAATAAGGCCCATTTTCCTGTGTTTTCTGATGGATCAATTTCATTCCAAAAGGAACTTTCCTTTCAACCCGACAATTGTCCTGTGAAATTTAAAAGACAACTTGATAATGATTGTGATCTTCATCACATACACAAGAATGTTTTGAATGATAATCTGTAAGGCTCCCTTCTGTGTTTCGAATGTCACAATTATTCCATGCATTTTGAAGAGAATCCAATAGAACTGTTGACTTTATTGTATTAACAAAGATATTAAATTCAAGTTCTCATAAGTCCCCTTTTCCCGTGATATTTTACTATTTTTTTATCATTCTAGAAACGTTAAAAGTGAATCCGATGAAATATTGGGAATTCATTATGTTTACTAGAATATTTAAAAAAACAATAAGTCCCCTTTTTACATGATACTTGATGGATTGTACCCAGTTCTGAAAAGAACCATTTAAGTATTTGTACAATCATTCTGTGAAATTTTGAAGTAAATCCGGTGAAATCAAGGGACATAATTGTGTTAACCAGAATATTTAAGAGAGTTTTTCATAAGGCCCCTTTTTATGTGACCTATGCTATAGTCAGATCCACTGTCAAAATCAACAATTGGAATGATGGTACAATCAATCTGTTTAATCTGTGGAGTTTATTGTGTTAATGAGTTTATAGTGAATTATTCATAGGGCCCCTTTTCTCATGATACTTTACAGAACAAACCGAATTTCAAAAGGAACAATTCTAATGAAGGTAGAATCATTCTTTAAAAGTTAAAGAGAATCAATGAAAACAGTGGACTGAATTGTGTCAAGAATTTTTGTAACTAAATTTTCATAAGGCCCCTTTTTCCGTGAAACTTAACAAATCAGACCCAATGTACAAAGGAACAATCCTAATGATAGTTTGAAGAAAATGATAAAGACTGAGGTCTTTATTGTAATAATGATGTTTTGTAATAAAATTTTTATAAGGTCCCTTTTCTTGTGTCACTTAACCAATCAGACCTAATTTACAAAGGAACAATCCAAATGATGGTACAATCATTCTATTAAAGTTTGAAGAGATTCTGATAAAGACTGAGGGCATTGTTGTGTTTATGAGGATTTGGCAATAAATTTTCATACAGCCCCTTTTCCTATGATACTAGACAGATCAGGCCCAATTTGGAAAGAAACAATCCTTATGATGGTACAAACATTCTGTGAAAGTTTGAACAGAATCTGATAAAAACCGCAGACTTTATCTTGATGTAAAATTTTTAAAATAAAATTTTCATAAGGCTCCTTTTCCTGTGATACTTGAAGGATCAGGTCTCATGTCAGCATCAACAATCGTGATGTACAATGATTCTGTGAAGGTTTGAATTAAATCCAATGAAAGCTCTGGACTTGGTTACAAGGATTATAGATAAAATTCTCTAAAGGCCCCTTTTCCCATGATACTAGACAGATCACGCCTAATTTGAAAAGAAAGAATCCTCATGATGGAATAATCATTCTCCGAAAGTTTTAACAGAATCTGATGAAAACTGTTGACTTTATTGTGGTACAATGATTTTAAAATTAAATTTCATAATGCTCCTTTTCCTGTGATACTTGACGGATCAGGTCTAATGCAAACATCAACAATCATTATTATTGTACAATTATTCTGTGAATGTTTGAAGAAAATCCGATGAAAGCTCTGGACTTTGTAACAAGGATTAATAAATGAAATTTTCATAAGGCCCCTTTTCCTGTGCTTCTTGACAGTTCAAACCCGGTTATGAAAAGAATGATAGTTATGACCTTCCAATCATTCTGTGAAAGTTTCAACAAAATCTGATCAAAGCTGTGGGCTTTATTGTGTTAACAGGGTTTTATTAATTGAATTTTCATATAGCCCCTTTTCCCATGTTACTTGATGGATCTGAACCAATTCCAAAGGGAACTCTTCTTACAAAAGTATAATTATTCTGTTTGAGTATAAAGAAAACCCCATCTCATCTGTGGACTTACAAGAATTAATTAAGATTTTTTAATTGAATTTTCATAAGGCCCCTTTTCCTATGTTTCTCAATGGATCAGACCCAATTTGAAAGGAACAATCCTTATGATGGTACAATCATTATGTGAAAGTTTGAAGTCAATCAGGTGAAATCTAGGGCCATTACGTGTTAACTAAGATTTTTTTTATTAAATTTTCATATGGCCCCTTTTCCCATGAAACTTGATGGATCAAGCCTACTTCCGAAAGGAACAATCTACATAATGTAATAATCATTCTGGGAATGTTTGAAGAGAATTTGTTGAAAACTATGTACTCTATTGTGTTTACGAGGACTTTTTCAATCCAGTTTTAACCGGGCCCCTTTTTCCCGTGGTCCTTGACTGATCATACCAAATTTTGAAAGGAACAATTCTTATGATGGTACAATCATTCTGTGAAAAATTGAAGTCAATCAGATGAAAACTGTGGACTCTAGAGTGTTAACAAAGATCTTTGAATTAAATTTTATTAAGGCCCCTTTTCCCGTGTTTCTTGAGGAATCATATCCGATTCCAAAAGGTTCAATCCTTATGATGGTACAATAATTCTGTGAAAGTTTGAAGAGAATTCGTTGTAAATTGTTGGCTCTAGATTTTTAATGAGAATTTTTTTCATTAAACATTTCATAAGGCCCCTTTTTCCTGTGTTTCTTGAAGGATCATACCAAATTTCAAAAGGAATAATCCCTATGATAGTACAATCATTCTGTGAAAGTTTGAAGGGAATCCGATGAAAACTATTGACTCCATAGTGTTAAAGAGTATTTCTTAAAAGATTTTTCGATTAAATTTTCATAAGGCACCTTTTCCCGTGTTTCCAGATGGATCTGACCAAATTCCCAAAGGAACAATCCTTATGTTGGTACAATCATTCTGTGAAAGCTTAAATACAATCTGATGAAAACTGTGGACTCTAGAGTGTTAACAAGATTTTTTTAATTAAATTTTCACAAGGCCCATTTTCCCCTGTTTCTTGACAGATCAGACCCATTTTCGAAAGGAACGATCCTTATAATTGTACAATAATTCTGTGAAAGTTTGAAGAGAATCCGATGAAAACTATTGACTCTATCGTGTAAACGAGGATTTTTAATGGAGTTTTTAATTGAATTTTCATAAGGCCCCTTTTCCCATGTCTCTTGATGGATCATACCCATTTTCGAAAGGAACGATCCTTATGTTGGTACAATCATTCTGAGAAAGTTTGAAGGGAATCCAATGAAAACTGTGCACTCTATCGTGTAAACGAGGATTTTTAATTGAATTTTTAATGAATTTTCATAAGGCCCTTTTCCCGTGTTTCTTGACGGATCATACCCATTTTCGAAAGGAACGATCCTTATGTTGGTACAATCATTCTGTGAAAGTTTGAAGAGAATCTGATGAGAACTGTGGACTCTATCGCGTAAAATCGAGGATTTTTTAATTAAATTTTCATAAGGCCCCTTTTCCTGTGTTTCTTGACGGATCATACCCATTTTCGAAAGGAACAATCCTTATGATTGTACAATCATTCTGAGAAAGTTTGAAGAGAATCAGATGAAAACTGTGGACTCTATCGCGTAAACGAGGATTTTTAATTTAATTTTTAATTAAATTTTCATAAGGCCCTTTTCCCGTGTTTCTTGACGGATCATACCCATTTTCGTAAGGAACGATCCTTATGATGGTACAATCATTCTGTGAAAGTTTGAAGAGAATCCGATGAAAACTGTGGACTTTATCGCGTAATCGAAGATTTTTTAATTAAGTTTTAATTAGGCCCCTTTTCCCGTGTTTCTTGACGGATCCGACCCAATTTCGAAAGGAACGATCCTTATGATGGTACAATCATTCTGTGAAAGTTTGAAGAGAATCCGATGAAAACTGTGGACTTTATCGCGAAAACAAGGAAAAGTTTAACGGACGGACGGAAGCACGGACGCCGGACGGGAAAAAGCCATCGCTATAGCTCTAGTGGCCTTCGGCCAGTAGAGCTAAAAACGATTACGTTTGTTCTACCAGATGAAATTGCAAATATGACAGTTGTAGATCTGCATTGGTTTATTTGTATATCCCATTTAACAAAACCAAGTTCAACAGTCCAACGCTTTTCTTTCCAAAGCTCCGTAGAAATATAAACTTTGGAATAACCTGCTTCAATCCAAGAGTTAGGAGAAAAGCCTAGTTCGTCTCTGATTTTATTCGCCTCCTGCAACAGGACATAGAGAAAGGCCGATGTAGTATTCTAGAAATACGCCCAGCGCCCGCGGTGCTTAAACGTCATAACTTAAGCTTATCCAAGCTATAGTAGCGACGTTAATCTCCAAACCAACGATTTCAGTTGGCGTGTCCATCGTTCTGTCAAATGTTCCATATTCGCATGTCAGGTTTCGTGGATATAAACTTAACCCATTACCAGACACTGGTATTTTAGACTGATCCATATTGAAAGATGTTGCGGACGATTTTTCAATCTTCGAAAGTAAAAAAAAAATCTTTTGAGTAAAAGACATTGTTGATAAAGAAGAAATTGCGATGAATATGTAATGTTCTACTAAAGATTTTATTTAAGGGGGGGGGGTTTAAAAGCTGGATAGTGTGGAAATGGGATACTTGAAGGGATATCTAATTGTGTATATACCTAGAGGTACTCAAACGGCCTCGTCCCTATTATCTTTTTATGATAACTCGCACTTACACTCAAACAATATTTTATCCTCTGTGTAATTGTTTTTGCGGAAGAGAAAAAAAAAACAACTTAAGGACTATATTCTGGGAATCAGAAATCACTTTGGATCAATTAATATACAGCAACATCTTTTAGATATAAACAACTACTATATATCAACAATTTTTATTCGATGGAATCATTTACATGATGTATAAAGTATGGACATTCATATTGCAACTAATAACGATATTAGCTTATTAACCCTTTACCAGATTATAGACAAATTGGATACCAATTATGAATGTAGAGTGGTTAACACTGAATTATTGATAAAAACGACAGAAGACGCACAATGAACATTAAAGTATCACAAAATCTCACCATTAGCATGTTGTGCTCAGGTGAGCTAAAAATGTGATCTTGAGGGCACTATCGCTAATATAGCAATCACAGCACCACTTCGCATCATATTTGATGGATTGTCGCCATTATTATTGAAATCTTTCTCATGTGGTCAGGCCCATTTTCCCCTTTCCCTTGACCTAACCCATTCCCACACAATCCCTTTTTACGCTCATAAAGAAATAAACCTTGGAAAACATTATGGATAAAGAAAGAATTGCTTGTGACAAGCAATCTCTTCATTATCAACAATGTTTTCTGTCCCAAGAGACAGAGAACTTAACTTTAACTGTTTTTTGAAATTTTAGACTGGTCCAAATTCAAAGGTTCGTCAAACGACATTTCAACGTTGAGTTTATTTCAAAGATAATCATTCAGTAGGGTAGAAAATATTGTGGAAAAAGAAGAAATTGCTTGTCACAAGCAATTTCTTCTTTTGTCACAATGTTTTCCAAAGTATAAAAACACATAGACGTAAAAATCGGTGATTATACAGGAAAGGGTTAATCAACTTGAAATTGTCCTCTGCAACTTATTTCAGTTTAGCCTGAAATTTTCTTGTGTGGAAATGGATTTAGATGAAATGTCGCCAAATTCAATGTGGATTTTTCTCATATAATACAATACAATAAATGTAAGAAAGATTGTTACATGTAGAGTTGCAACTAGAAAAGGATCATTCAGCCCCTCTTTCCTGTGACTTTGGATTGAATGTCAGCAAATTTTATAGGGTTCTTTCTCAAACAAGACAGTCATATCTGAGAAAAATTTAGCCAAATTTGTAACCTGTACAGTGGTAACACTGAATTGTTGATGAAGACAGTATATGGTGGACAACCAGATGACAAACATACAATGATCACAAAAGCTCACCGTGATCACTTTGTGCTCTGGTGAGCCAAGAAAGTAAATATTCCAATTATATGATTGTCAGGTCTGTAGTATAGAACTGCTGCCCTTCTTCATGTGTAAAATTTCAAAACAAATGCTTGAGCATTTACACCAATTCAATCTGAAAAAACTTGCAAGCGAAGCTTCTACTGAAAAGTAAATATTCATCTAAAATACAATGTAATTCTTAGAAGTCCATTTTTACCTTTGGTTGATTGTATGGTCACAAAGGTATGTGCATTTTTATAATCAGTTTCATCCAAAGGTACAGAGATATTACATTTTGCATAGAAAACTTTTACCAATGCATCATGGTGACTGACAAACTAGTGACTAAACTAGCTATATCATATTCTTAAAAATACTACACACCTATCGAGATGATTGGTATTCACATTATTCAAATTGTTCAGTTAACATATTTGGATTATATAATTATCATATTCAATAGTTTTACAATAATAAATACAATTTTTGATTTGCCATCAACAAGTAAATAGCTACAGAGGTGCTAGGAACCTAATATCAAGGCATTCTATAAAAAGAACCTTAATCTATGGGTAGAAATAATAATGTTGCCATTACAAACTTTGCAAAAAGAAAAAGCTTGTGGTGCAACTAAAACATATGAAGAACAAGATATCTTTTTGAAACACCGTGCCTAGGTAATAGCCTTTTTTTATTTGACCTTGATAAGTGACATTGACCTTGATGGATGACCTAAACCTTACAACCAACTGAAGTCTAGCAATGCAAAGCAACAAATGTACCAAATATGAGCTATGTATCTTGGAAGGTATTTGTATAACTGCAAAATGTTAAGTTTTTCCATAAAGTTGACCTTCATAAGTGACCTTGACCTTAATGGATGTCCTAGAGCTTAGAACTTACTGATGCCCATCAATGCAAGGAATAAATGTCCAAAATGCAAGCCATGCATCTTACAAGGTGTTTGAATAACAGTGAAATATTAAGTTTTTGCATAAAATTTATAAAATAAGTGACCTTGATAAGTGACCTTGATGGATGATCCAGCTCTGCTTATCAACTGATGCTTATAAATGCAAGGAACCTGATTCAAATATGAGCCATGTATCTTTAAACTGACTTTGAATAACAGCAAAATCTTAAGTGTCTTTATTCAGCTTACTGCTCCCGGACAGACAGACAGATAGACAAATGGACATCAGTAAAACAAAACAACCCCAATCTTATCAATGTGAGGGAATAAAAACTAATATTACCATTGCAAACTTTGCACAGAGAAAAAGCTTTGGAACAACATCTTAAAGTATATGTCGAAACATAAATATTGTCATTACAATTTTGCACAGAGAAAAAGCTCAACTTTAAAGAGCATCAGAAAAATACCCCTCACCTGATGTTGGTCTTATTTAAACTTTATAACAAAGCAGCTTGAGCATATTTTTTTAATAATTTCACATATGTTAATCTGTAACCACACCACAAAATTTCATACTGGTCCAAATTGAAAGATATTGAGGGCAGTAATTTAATGTTGGTGATAATTAAAAAAACTTGCCTTTTTGGGGAGAAACCATCATAGACAAAGAAGGAATTGCTTTAACATAAAACAAGTATATAAGTCTTATAATATTTTTCTAAGTATTTTTCTTGAGTGTAGTAGAAAAGCCTATTTCAGTGGTAATGGGTTAAGGTATGACATTAACCCATTCCCACACAATCCTACTTGTTAATCAATTACCACACAGTGACGCTTTTGGACACCCCTAAAGAAAAACAATTGTAACAAGCAATTTCTTCATTTTACACAATGTTTTGTACCCAGAAAGTTGAAAAAATCTAAAATTTCATCAACTTTCAATTGTCGTCTGCAACTCCTTTAAATTTGGACAAGTCTAAAAATTGTTTGTGTGGGAATGGGTTAAGCCCCTCTCAAGAAATACTTTTAACAAGCAATTTCTTCTATCTCCACAATTTTCCCCATAAAAATGCAACAACAACAACAACAAAATTCACAAACTTGAAATTGCCATCTGCAACATTTTTCAGTTAAGACTTGTCTAAAATTTTTTTTTGTCATGTGGTAATGGGTTAAGAAGCCTTGAAATCAACACAGTTCACAAAATTCCCTGGTTACTTTATCCATTCCGGCATAAATTTGCCTTTTTTGCCAATAAAAAAAAAAGCTTTTGAAAAAGAAGTAAAAAATGAAGCAGTTGTTTGTTACATGCAATTTATTTTTTTCCACCTTGTTTTCTAACCAAAAAGACAGATATATTTAAAATTCTTTTAACTTAAAACTATTGTCTAAAACTTCACTCAATTTAAACCAGTCTAAAATTTTATCATCTAGGAGTGGATTTTAGAGTCTAAAACTTTCTTCAGAGTGCAGGATGATCAGAGTCTTTAAATACATCTTTAAATGTTGGAAAAATCATATAAAGGCTTATTTCTTTTGAAATGTGACAAAAAGATGATTTGATTAATTGAATTGGATTAAATGCCACTTTTAATGGTATTTCAGTCAAATCGCGGCAGATTCCTGGTATTTTATCTTAACAGCACTACCACAAAATCCTTTCCAATCCTTCAGCTACTCAACCCACTTAGGTTTACGATTATCAAGCCATTGTCAGAAAGGACAATACACATGGCTGGGGATCAAACCCAGACCCCAATGATTTGGAGTCCTATGCCCTACCACTGCGCTAAAGCCGCGGCATAAAAAGATGGATTTATGGTCATGTGGTCATGAGGTAGGCATTTGAGAGGTTTTGACTCTGAATTCAAATAATTATTTTTAATTGGAAGATATTGAGAGCTATAATTGAAAACACAGACATGGCAAAACCCATAAATCCATCTCTTTTTCTAAAAGTGACAGAACAAAAATGGAAACAAGGGGACCATGATGGTCATATACCATCATCACAAGAGTCTTCTTGCCCAAATGGTACCTGTAGACATTTAATTTCAACAAAAGGCCCATAGGGCCTTATCACTCACCTGAGCACAAAAACAGATAATAGTCTACCAGATTATGCTACATACCAAATAGGCCTCTAGGCCTTTTTTTCTATGGGAGAAGAAGATTTTTTCAAATGTTCACTAAAAAAGCCTATGTTAAACTTGTGACTTCTTGGAATGATCTAATTCTGACCCTGGGGCCGTAATTATACAATCTTTATAGAGGTCCATCAGATGATGCCATATACAAAATATCAGAGCTGTAGGTCTTTTTGTTTTGAAGGAAAAAATATTCAAAGTTGTCACTATGAATGCTATTGCAGCCCCCATCTCTGCCCCCCCTCCCTTAGCATGGCCATTTCTGAACTTTTTTTTTCTTGTACAAACTTTATAGTCCTTGCCATACGGGCTCTAAAGGCCAAATGTTAATCCAATCCAACAGCTGGTTCATGACAAGAAGAGTTTTAAAGATGTACCCATTTTGGCCCTAGTGGAGCCCCTCTAGAAAGATAACTCCATGAGGTGTACACATCTGTAGCTCCTTCCAAAGGGATGCGTCCTACTAAATTTGGTTGAAATCCATCGAAGGGTTCTTAAGAAGAAGTCGAAAATATGAAAATTTTGTGCACAACGATGGATGAAACATGATCGTAATAGGTCATCATGACCTTCAGTCAGATGACCTGATGATAGTGCTAGTCCTAGGTCTCAAACCCTTTTAAATGATGATCAGACCCTCGGTAAATCCTAGGTAAAATTATGATGAACCTTTCCAACTGAGGTTAGATCTTATAACTTTAACATGTAAAAATTCCATCCCCCTTAAATAACCTCAGTTTTACCTGTTTTGGTCCAAAAGTACAAAGAAATCAAGTTTTCTTGTGTGTAGACATGTAAAAAAGGAATTTATCCTTGGAAAGAAGTACACAGCTTGTTTTTCAAAATGCTTCAAACAATAAAATAACCTGAAAATTGTATGTCATTGAAAATAAATAGTGGAATTAGACCAATTACTGAGTGATAAAAAATCAAAGGTTTTGAATTGCCACTTTTAAGAATTGCTGTAGATATCTCTGCAGCAATTCTTAAAAGTGGCAATTTTAAACCTATGATTTTTTATTACTCGGTAATTGGTCTAGTTCCATTATCTATTTCATTTGTAAAATGTAGTTCTCTGGTGAACACTTATGTCATTCTCCATCATATCTTACTTACGGAGAAAAGAAAAGTTCCACCGATCCCACATTTAGCCTATAACTCTGGAAAACATTGTGAAAAAGGGGAACATTTCAGCAAGTAGTTACTACTTTTCTCAAAAAGTTTGATATACATCATTGCACTACTCTTCAATCTCCTTGCACTTTGAATTGTCTGTTGTACCTTCTTTCAATTTAGACCAGTCTAAATTTTGATCTTGTAATGGTTTAAGGCTGCTACATACAAATAGTTTATCAAAATCTATAAATGCAAATAATAATTCAATGCTCACTAAACCTATGCTTTTATTTCTCATTAGAATCATCTCAGAGAAACAATTAGATTGTCACTTTAGACCAGTCTGAATTTTTGTCATCTGGTAATGGGTTAAATGATATCATAACAGAAGCATCACACTGACTCCATCATAGACACCAACAAATAGTTGGCTAAAAATTAGTTTAATGTACAAAAACATTACTGTTGTTTCAGCTAAAAAGGGATTTGTCTCTTGATTTTCCTTCAGACAAGCTGATCTTTATCTTGTCTTGAAAGGAAAAGTTATTTTCATAAAATATTGATCGCTTTCAAATTGACTTCCTGGAGAAGACACCAATACTTGCACTGAATGTATTGTCCAATGAAGAAATGAACAAACTTTAAATCTTTTGACCATGAAGCCGACTCTCTTCCTCTCGAACCCTGACACCACAATGCCTGGGTCGTTTACTACAACTGGTGAGTTAGAAAAGTTTATCACTCAAGCACTATTCTTTCTTAAGGTCACCAAAAGTTGTATATAAGAGCTAAATACACATCCTTAAAACACTCCACTTCTTCCAACATGCTGGTACATTTAACACAAACTTTTTCTGCAGTAATTCTAAATACTTAGTATAGTAATGCCTCTCAATGGTGGATAGGTTCAAAGTTCACACTTCTAGAAGGATCTGTAGGAAATATCACTTGGGCTTGAGTCATAAGTCTCTTTAAACCCTGTAGCAATACAAAAACATTTACTCTGAATATAAAAATTTATGTCTCTAGACATCAAAACAGAGTAGCAGTAACTAGTCAATCCAATTTAGTTCTTGGTTGATCTTGACAAGTGACCATTAAAATCAAAAGCTACAGAAAGTCCCTGGATTAGTAAAAATTTTGAAAGAAGTTGCAGATGACAATTCTAAGTTGATAGAATTTTGAACAACTTTCTCATTCAGAGTAGAAAACATTGGTGGAAATGAAGAAATTGCTTATTTCTAACATTTTTTTTTCATTTCCAACAAAGCTTTTTATCTTGAGGGGGGCTAGGGGAGTAAAAAAAGCTTAATTGTTTATGAATGGGTCATTCATGAACAAATGGACATTATTCTATATATCACTTTGAATTGACAAATTGCAGCTGTCAATCAAAGATTGACCAATGAAATCATTCATTTAGACTGGAAGTTAACTTTGAACTCCGACATTGGCCCTCAATTATGAGAAGCAATTTTTTTGGTTTGTTGACCTAATGGCTGTACCTGCAGCTTATTCAAGCTGTGGCTATGATGTTTATCTCCCCAACCAACAATTTACTTTTTTGTTAGATGCTAATGGCCATAAAATTTGCCAAATTATGCTAAGTGGAGTTTCATGTCGGAGTCAACAGGCAGGGCAAACAGAGTAAGTGGGCAGGGCCAGGGATTTGTCGATTCTAACTATAATAGAAGGAGACACGCTCCAAATAAACTCATGTGATTCTTAGTCAATAATTCTACTTTAAAGACCAACCTTGACCTTCTTCAAGTTGCACAAAATTATTGCTTCCCTCGATATATCTATTCATAATGGAGAGATAGTGTGCCAATTGTATCAAAATCAATCAAGTATTACAAGATTAACCCATTCCCACAAAATGATGCTTTTTAGTTGCCCCCAAGAAAAACAATTGGAAAAACATTATGTAATATAAAGAAATTGCTTGAGATAAGCAATTTCTTTTTTTGCACAATGTTCTCTACCTGAGAGTAAGAAAAAATCTCAATTTTTCATCAACTAAAATTTGTTGTCTGTAATGTCTTTCATTTTGGACCAGTTTAAAATTTGCCATTTTAAACGGATTAAGCACTGGATACACGATGTTTATTAATCTTTGTTCTATCATTTTACCTTTAAGTTTGACTTTGGACCTACTAAACAAATATTTCCTTCTGCAAGTCTGCTCGTAAGAGTGATAAAGTGAGGCAAATTATTAAAATAAATTGTTAACTGTTATACTCCTGACAGACTTCACATATGATGTGAATTGAGGCCTTGATTGATTTAATTATTGCCACATTTAAATGTATTTCAGTCATATCTTGGCAGCTAGAGCACCTAATAATGGAATTCAGGTATTTCTAACACCAGTACTACCACTACTTACTCTCCCGTCTCCAGTTGCTCATCCCACATAGGTTTACAGTAATCTACCCATTGGTGGGAGAAAAATGTCAGAAAGGATATTTGCCATGACAGGGAATCGAACCAGAGACCTTGTTATTGAGAGTCTAACATGCTATCATCTGCGCTATAGCTGAGGCACAATCAAGGCCTTGACTTTGGACCTACCTGAACAAATGTTTCGAACAGTACATTTACCCAGAACAGAGCTTAACTGTGCCATATGCTTTTCAAATATGCGTCATCATTTATCAATCAAAAGATTTGCAAACTGTCATTGTTATTGATTTTTCCAATGCCTTCTTGACACATGTATACCGTATACAATGGAATAAACATCTAATAACATTATAAATCGTCCCGAAAAATAGATATCATTTCCGTTATCAATGTATATATATAAAGAAGTTGAATAAAAATGTTTTTGTCTTAAATAAAATAACAAATATTCAAATTTGAAAGTCAGATTTGAATATTGGCAGTAAAAACGGGTATTCGAATATAGATACATAAGTACCTGTATATATTTTCTCTGTGTTTCGTCGTTGAGGACATGGGCTACATATCTTGACGAGATCTTTTCTCGTCCTGTACGGGCATGAATACCGACCATAGTTACTCCTATAGGCCATGGAGCATTTCCTATAGCCATCTCTAAATAAGAATCATTTGCCTGCAAGTAAACAAATGTGTTGCCTTAACTTGATTTAAGCCTATGGAAAACACAAGAAGTAAACCAAACCAATCTATATGTATATATTTGCATCATCAAAAGAATTATGATTCAACAAGATTGTGCCCTGTAGTTGCCTTCTGCACAAGGTTTCAAAGTTTTTGTTTAAATGGGGTTTTACGCCACTTTCAACAATCTTCCAGTTATATCGCTGAAGCATCTAACAATGGATTCCTGGTATTTCTCACACCAGTACCGCCCTAGCCTCCAGCTGCTATCCAACATAGGTCTACAATTATCAACCCATTGGTGGGAGTGAATAGTCGGTTAAGAAACAGTAAAAGAACGAGAGACTATGATGGTCCTATATTGCTTATCTGAGTATGATTGCTCAAGGCTTTATGGTTTATACATAATATCAAAGCTGTATGCCTAAATGTGAAGATTTTAAAGATTTTTTTCCTTTAATCCTAAATATATCAACACAGGGCTAATTTTCAGAGTATGGTAATTCTCTGAAGTATTTTGGTAGACGGTCAATAGATGATAATACATTTCAAATATCAAAGCTCTAGGCCTTATGGTCTAAGAGATGTATTTTAAAGATTTCCTTCTTTATTCTTATCCAAAATCAGGGATCACACAGAAAAGGGCAAATTTTCAGAGAATTTTAGTTCTTTGGAGTCCTAGGAGTCAATAAATAATTATACATACAAAGTAAGTTTTTGAAAGAGCATGACCAATGGATCATTTCTGTAAAATATGGATGAAATCCCATGGTTAGTCTAGGGGAAGAAGATTTTTTTGTAGTTGTGAATGGACCGACAGACGGACAGATGGATGGACGCAAGACAATGGCAAATCACATTTGCTCACCCAGAGCCATTATTGCTCAGGTGAGCTAAAAATATGTGCTAATGGAGCAAGAGCACGCTAACGAATGAAAACTACCACAGACAACTCTTTGGACTGGTTCAAAAAGAAAAATTATTACAAGTCAATGACATGTTAAAAATCTAGGTTTAAAATTCATAATTTTTCTCACAATTTTAGAAATCTTACATACTGTAACATTTTTTTAAAGAGCTGCAAGAACGATTGGAATAATCATCCATACATTGTGACATAAGAAAATATTAATCATGTCATTTATAACAGCCAATCAAACATCTTACCCTTAGATAATCTCTGTCTAATAAATAACCAACAATCTGCACAAGGCACTCTAATATATCTTCTTGAACTTTCTGAAAGGGTTGAATAGAAAATGACATGAACTATTTTATTAACCCTTGTCATGCTGTATAAATTAACTTGCTGAATTGCTGTCAAATCAAAGGGCTGAAAGCACTGATAGAACTTGTTGTTCAAAAATCAATATTTTTTATAGAAATCAACTTCATAAATAACTCTGACAGGAAAACTACAAGCAGGAGGTGTAGACTAAGATTAGCCTGCACATGAGTGCAGTCTGTTCTTAGTCTACACCTCCTGCCAAACCGGACTAATCCGGGTTCTGCATGACAAGGGTTAATAGGTTCATACACAGTTGGTATCATTTCCATCCTCAACAATTTTTACCCATTCCCACAAAATCCCTCCTTTTGACAACCCTCAAGAAAAAAGGTTTGGAAAACATTATGCACATAGGAAAAATTGCTTGATTCAAGCAATGTCAACAATGTGTTTTACCCCAAAAGACAAACAATTTTAGAATTTCATCAACCTTTGTTGTGTGCATCTTCTTTCAAATTGGACTGGTCTAAAATTTTCTCATGTGGGATTGGGTTAAATGTACAGATTTATGCAAGTGATGTGAAGATGGTAGGGTGTTACTGAAAAAGAAGTGTTTATATCATCTTCCTCGATCTTTTATTCATGACAGTCAATTCCTCATAAAATCTTCTTTATTGAAAGCATATTTCAGGTCAATCATCAAGTTTTATCAACATTTATTTAGAAGTCGCATACATTCATTTTCCAATTCTAAAAAGCTGTGCTTTCCTTCTTCTTTCAACCATGAAAAAGTACTTAATCTAATCCAAATTTGTGCAAAAGACAAATAACAATGTTTGGACTTGATATCTGGCATCATTGATTTTAGAATCTAAACTAAAGAAAACTATACATTGTAGCAAAGCGGACAAATACCCCCCAGCTTTTTAATTAAAGAGCCATAAATCAGTCAAAAATAGACCATAACCAATATAGGATATGCACTCATACCGAGTCTTTCTGTGAAATTTGAATCAAATCAATGAATGTCGAGAAATTAAGCTCACCAAATTTTTCACCAAAGGGCCATAACTCCGTCAAAAATCAATGGACTGTATCCAAAATAAAATATGCAAATGGCTGCTTGATACTGATTATATCAGTGAAATTTGAATCAAATCGGTCCAATGGTTGCCCAGAAATTCAGGGGACACGAAAAAGCTACAGACAGACAAACCAACCGACCAGCAAGCTGACTCCTATATACCCTCAAAACATAGTTTTGGGGGGTATAAAAACATTGTTTGGCTGAATTAGGTGCTTATAGTTGGCTTTCCAGGTTGCCATATTACGAGACAGCCAAATCTTAGAATGATCAAAACAGAAAATAATTGAAATGTGTTTGATATAAATATTGCTTGTAGAGCTCAAGTGCAGCAGAAAGCTTCCTAATATTTAAATACCCAGCCTCTAATACGTACTGCAATGAAGTGCAATAAACCACTTAAGTATTTTTGAAATAACACTGCTGACATAACACTAGTGCAATAACTATGCTTTTGAATCATATCGTAACACATTTTTGTTACCACCAAAATTATATCATCATACAAATAGGGTTACATGTTTTGCAGAATATTATTTATCTAAGAATTCTATTGATATTGAATGATTCATTGCAAAAAATTAGGTTTTATTAAAAAATAGAATTTCAAATTTTTGTTATAAAATCCCAAATTTACTAAACTTGTCATTTAAAACAAATAAAAACTTGGCATAGCACCGTTTTTTTTAGTATTCCATGTTCAATCATTTAAGATCCTCTTTCTAAATTTCGTTATTTTTCAACTAGCAGTTATGAAGGTTCACTTACTTTGTTTTTCAGTTGTTTAAACAAGGGTTTCATATATGATACAGTTTGAGCATGCATAGCTGCATTCATTTTGCCTTTCATACTTCTTTTTTCTTCATTTGATCTCTTGTTGATATCATTTCCCCATTCTTTTAATACAAACTGAAATACAAAATGCAAGCAATCACATTAACCCTGCCATCGTTTTTTCTCTGTTTTGAATTTATTTCTCTTCTGCACATATTGGCAAGAATAATTTGAATCCCTTTCCAATTTTTAATTTTAGATTTTTCAGAAAACTTTGAAACCTTTGGATAGAAAATAAAAGAAATGCTGGCAATAATTTTCTTTCCTATAGCTACTGCCAGCCCCTGACAAATTGTTAACTTCTACTTTCACCGCATATCTACTAGAATTAAATAAAGTCTTGCAAATTCTAGATTATGTTTTTCAGAAAAAAATCATAACAGAAATGTTTGAAAGAATTGCTAATAACTACTGCTAAAGTTTGACATTGATGCTCCCATTAAAAATCAATTTATGGAGTTCTTGAAATTTTGAGATTAAATTTCAGGACATTTTCAAAGAATTAAGGAATTTTTCATATCCCCGGATCCCCCCCCCCCTCCCTGAAAAACAGGATTAAATGTACATAGACAGATAAAGACTGAAGTGAATTCTTTCACATCATTTACTTTATTGTAAATGATTCATTTCAGCTAACTCCAGTTGAAACGTTATGGGTACAACAGACTAGATTATTCCAAAACAATCTGCAGTCTTATAATAGGTATCCAAGTACATACCATCTGAATATCACTTAGAAAGTGGCAGAAAGCTATGAAACTTTTGGAAGAGTAGAATTTCATATGAAATTTCTTTTTTTTATTTCTACGAGTTAAAATTTAAAGACAGCATGTGTGATGTCAATTAGAAGGGGAAGAACTCTTGAAAACTAGCAAGATCAATTAGGTAACTTTGACAATTCTAGTGGTTTACAAACAGAGAACTGGCTACAAACAAGTATGAATGTTAAATTGTTAATTATCCATCAATATCAGTAGTCATGGAGATATTTTGGTAAAATGCTTCTGGATTCATATTTACCCTACTGTATTTTATTGATTTTAGGAGAGAGTATACATTCTTTTATTCATTTAACCCTTGATATAGTGCCTTTGGAAAAGTGGTGAGTTTAGGATATTTTCCTTTAAACCCAGACATTAATTTACGTCCTGATCTGATTTTTCCTTACTTTTTCCTGACTTTATTTCTGGATGTTATATACATTGATGTAGAGCGCATTTTATGTTTTTCTAAAAAATAAAACATTACTCATTTGCAAATGCATGATCAGAGACATAAGCTTAAACTAAATTCTTGCTGAGCGACAAAAACAAAATTATAACCAAAATAAGTTTTTTCATTGACCTGAGACCCCTGCAAAATTGCCCCGTATTGTTCATGAAGACAAAAAAGTGTCATCAAATAATTCCAAAATTTGTTTCAAATGGATTGTCCACTAAATACTAAAGAATTCTGCTCCTGACAAGCTCAATCTATACCAGCTTTTACTTTTAACCTTGAAATATGACCTTGAGGATATCCACAAGGATTGTTTCAAATGACAAATCCTCTGAAGAGGGAGATCAACTATACCTAGTAATTTTGAAATCCATACATTAATGTTTGAATTATGCCCTAGATAAGCTCAAATGAATAGAATAGGGTCTTAAACAGGAATCAAACATTTGACAAACCTAAATTCAGAAAGAGACACTTGAAACTACTAGCTGATGCACCATATCAAATTCAAATACACCAATTCTACATTTCATTTTTCATAACTTTACCCCTTTTTTGTGCAATCCTTGGTTTTTACGTCCTTGTGATTTTATAATTGAGAAAACATTGTAGAAAAAGAATTTCTTCTTTTTTCCACAATATTTTTTACCATAGTGAATGATTATTTTTCAAATTAAATCCATTTTTAATATTCATCTGCAGAACCTTTGAATTTGGACAGGTATAAAAATTTTGCTGAACAGGAAAGGGTTAAATGTGTTCTTATACAATCTTTTTACTCTTTTTAAAGAATTACCTTAAGATATCTCAAAATGACTTCTTGATCTTTTTCACTGCTCTGTGTTCCCAATTCATTCTTGAGGACCTGAGAAGGCAAGATAATAACAATTGATGAATAGTTCAACAAAAACATATACAAAAGTCTCAAGATAAAACTGAGTTACATTCAAACCTATCTTAGTGGCAACCTGTATTAAGAAGACAACCTGTATTAAGCAAGCAGTCATTCAGTTCCCAAATGAAGCACATAATTAGGTATTATAAGAAGCACTTTTTATATGACCCTTTAGTGCTTGCTTAACACCAGCGTACTGTTATTGTTTACATCATAGATTCACATCTACTTCCACTGTTTATCTACCACATGGCTTATTTTCTTTGCAAAGGTAAATTTGTAAGTTTCAGGTCAGATATTGTACAATAAATGTGTGGTAAAATTCAAGTATTAACTTGGTTTGACATCAAATTTTACATATTATGAACTGAAATAGTTCTATCTATGAACAGTCAAGGGTAATAACAACATTAACCCATTCCAACACAAGAAAATTTTAGACTGGTCCAAATTGAAAGAAGTTGAAGACAACAATTTCAAGTTGATGGAATTTTGATTTTTTTCGTCTTTTGGGATAGAAAACATTGTGGATAATGAAGAAATTGCTTGATACAAGCAATTTCTTCATTGTCCACAATGTTTTCCAAAGCTTTTTTCTTGTAGGGCGTAAAAAGGAGGGCTTGAGTTGGAATGGGTTAATGTATAACAAGAATACTAATGTCCTACCAAACCTCAACTGCAGGTGCAAAATAGTAATAAAGAGGACCATGGTAATCCTAAATTCTCCTACCTGATCATGGTAGCTATAAACATGTGATTAATGTATGTATAAAGTTTTATTACCTCAATGTCCTCATGGGTTGTTCCGTCATCCTTGACAGAGACTGTTGTTCCTGATTTATCCCTGTTTTCTCCTGTCTTCATGAGCTCTTCATAATATTCCTGGTCAACCTTGTCCATAGCGGCTTTAAAATCATTGGAACCTACACCACCTCCCTGAAACACATACATGTACTATAGGCATTGTCGTCTTAAACTCCATTTTTAGCTTAAACCTTTCCTGTTTTGCCAAATTCTAGACCTGTCGAAATTCAAATATTTTGCAGAGGAAATTTAAAGTGGATTTAGTTTGAAAAATAACAAGCAATTTCTTCTTCTTCTTCAATGCTTTCTCAATCATAAAATCACAGTGCCGTAAAAACCAGGGATTGAACAGGAAAAGGTTAAGTCTATGAACAAGTGCAGTGGTACCCATTTTCAAATACTTTGAATAGAACAAATTTAGAAATAAAATATTCGACCTAAATGTTCACCTTGACCAAACAAGGTTTTTGTGCTCTAAATACTTGAAAGAGCTTCCGAGCTTTACTTTTATTTGAAAATCTGACCTTTACTAAGCAAGATGACTCAGACCTAGTTATCAGATAAGCAAGAATACTGCATTGGGATGCCTTAGAATCAGGTTTGGGTTGCTTAAGCCATTATCAGATAAATAAATTTCGCCTGGTCCGAATTGGAAGGAGTTGCAGGCAACAATTTATTGTTTAAAGAATTTCATATTTTTCAAATTTCAAGTTAGAAAACATTGTGGATAATGAAGAAATTTCTTGTGACAAACAATCTCTTCATTTTCCATAATGTTTTCCAAAGCCTTTATCTTGAGGGGGCGTCAAAAAAGCATCATTGTGTGGGAATGGTTTAGTAGTGAACAAAAGATCTATTTGGAAGAAATAATGTAATTTTCACAAATATGATTTCAGAGTTATCACCTTGATGCTACAGCTTGCACATATGTAAGTTGACATATATTTGAGTTACAGCTCAATGCCTTCATTAATCCACTCCTATACAATCCCGCTTTTGGAGGCCCAAGAAAAAAGGCTTTGGCAAACATTGTGGAAAATGAAGAAATTGCTTATCAAAACCAATTGCTTCATTATCAACAATGTTTTTCTTACCCAAAAGACAATAATTTTTAAAATTTCCTTGACTAGAAATTGTCCTCTAGACTTTCTTTCAATTTGGATTAGTGTAACTGTTTGTGGTCTGGTAATTGGTTAAGAGCATAGAAAGACGCAAAATATCAAAATGTTTGCAAGCAGATACTGATGAAGATGCTAATGCAGACAACACAAGGTTATAGCAATACCTAGGAACAACTGTCAGTCGATACTGGTTTCAGCTTTGGAAACAATTTACAAGTCTGAATTTTGTCATCTAGTAACATGTTAAGTCACTATTTCTGTTACCTACCTTACTGAAATCTGGCTCTGCTGCCTCTAGCTTTTTTAACCTCACTAAAGCCTCATATTCTGTCTCTCCAAACAGTATAATCGGCTCATTCAACTCTCTTAGCCTTCTGATAACCTAAATAACATAAGAATAAATATTAATAATACACTACAACTTCAATGTTAACTCTATGGGTGGGATACAAAATAACAGCAGAAGAAGTGGAGTCCTTTGGCCACCTATCAACCATGACCCACTGTGACAAAATTTAATATCAACTCACTGACACTGAGTAAACCATAACAGCATGCAACCAAAAATGTTTAACCTCACAAATTTGGGAGTTAAGCTGACCCCGCATTTTAATGGATTTAGTGCTGTGTATTGAAAAAAGACATGCATCACTGTCATAAATAGCTCAACACAAGATGATAATAGATCCTTCTGCTTTGTTACACAAAAATTGGAGAATCTGACTCTACCCAATCCATCCCTTTCCCACTCAATTCAGCTTCTTTAAAGTCTTCAAGAAAAGGTTAAGGAAAACTAGTGGTACTTGAGCTCCGGAATTGCTCCACAAGATTGATTGTACTAGTTAAGAAAAAGATCATTACTATAAAATAAAATTAAAGAAACCTCAAGATCATGGGTTTGAGCTCTTGGCTGACCATATCAACTAATAAACTTATTGTCTTTCGGATGAGACAATATTCCGAGTCCCACTGAGCATGTTAAAGAACCAGGTGGAGCTCTCAGCAGTTTGGTATTGTATCCTTGCACTATCCTCCGTAAAAACTGTCTTCAGGGGGCGGCGCTCATATTATGGGCATGTGCTACTGTAGCAACAATAAATAAACGGAAATACACACTATAATATTTGGTTGAAATCCATCCACTTGTTACTGAGAAGAAGATTTTTAAGGTTTCACAATGTATGGAAATTAGTCCGCCCATTTAAGCCATGTTTTTCATATGAAAAGACGGTCACAATACCATGACAATAGCTTGCTGTCTTTTAGCAAGTGGAGCTAACAATGTGGAAAATGAAGAAATTGCTTGTGACAAGCATTTTCATCATTTTTCATTATGTTTTCTGCCTAGAGAGCCAAATTAATCCAGAATTTTATCAACTGGAAACAGCCTCCTGAAACTTCTTTGAAAAGTGACCAGTCTAAAATTTTGTCATCTGTAATTGGTTAATCATTGTTTTATCTTTATAGCAGATCTGATATGATGAGGCACAATGTCTTGACCAATAAGAGCCTGCATTATTGAATGTCTGACTGGACTTGTACAATAGACTGGATTGCAGAATATAAGACCCTGACATCCATGGTTATCCTTAGTTCAAAATTACACAATAAAAGTTTGTACAATTGTTAACCCTTACCTGTACAAACCCAGATTTATATGTTTCTATGATTTTATACTTGAGAAAACATTGTACAAAAAAGAAGAAATTACTTGTAACAAGCAATTTCTCCTTTTCCCACAATAGTTTGTACCACATAGGATGGATCCTTTTTTTCATTGTCATCTGCAACCACATTCAATTTGGACCAGTCTAAAGCTTAAAAACTCAGGAAAGGATTAAACAAAAAGGACCATAATGGTCTAATAATAAAATTTGTTCATCTGTTTATGACAGCTTTACTGGCCAAGCCAACTTACCTCATACATGTTAGTTCAATTGAGGTTACTAACTTCACTATTTTGTAAAACTTGTGGAGATTCTTTAGTTGGTCACTTACATGTTGTAATTACAGGTCCAAAATGCTGTAGCTTAGAAAATTATGTTGCCAAACAGACAAGAATGCTACAACTATTGCCAGACAATAAAATTCAAGACTGGTCCAAATTGAAAGAAAAAATCTAAAGTTGATGAAATTTAAATACCTTTGTCTTTACTATTGTGAAAATGAAGAAATTTCTTGTTACATGCAATTTCTAATTTTCCCACAAAGTTTTCCACAACTGTATTGCTTTTAAGCGAAGAAAAATGACATAGTTTTGTAATGGTTTAATCAATGTTACAGTGAACCAGTAACATTTTGTTGTTTCTGTCAACTTACTTCTTTTCTAGCTAGGGCAACTTTTTCTTGCTCTGGTTTCTCACCTGCATCATCTTCTTCTAGTCGGTCTTTACCCTGCAATAGAGTTTATTGATTAACTCATTACCACATGAAAAACTTTTAGACTGTTCCAAAGTGAGAGAAGTTGCAGACAGCAATTTAAAATGGGTGGAATTAAGAAAAAACTAGGCCTTTAAGGAAAGAAAACATTGTGGACATTGAAGAAATTGATTTTGACAAGCAAAATTCTTCAATGTCCACAATGGGTCCCAAAGCTTTTTTTCTTGAGGGGTGTCAAACGGCATCAATGTGTGGGAATGGGTTAAATCTTTCCCTAACAATCCCTCTTTTTGACACACACACAAACCCGCAAATGCGGAATGTTTTCAAAACATTATTGAAAATAGAGAAATTGCTTGTTTGGAGCAATCATATCAGTCCACATCATAAATATGGTAACCACAAGGATCAATAATCTAATCTAATAATTTCATTTAGAATTTCACCCATAACCAGATAACAAAATTTTAGACTGGTCCAATTGAAAGGCATTGCAGACAATAATTCAAAGTTTATGAAATATAAGAATTTTCAACTTAGAATACATTCTTGAAAATGAAGAAATTGCTTTTGCTCTTCGTTTACCACCATGTTTTCAACCTCAAAAGACAAAAAAACAACAATTCTTTTTGTTGAACAATTTTTTTTTTGTCTTTTGTGGTTGAAAACGTTTTGGTTATATAATGTAGAAATTGCATGTTACAGTCAATTTCTTTATTTTCAACAAATAGTTTCTTTTCTTGGAGTATCCAAAAGCCTGATTATGTGAGAATGAGTTAATGGGTATATATTACCCATATCAGTCTATATTGTTACTGTATGAAATCGAAAGTAACATCATCATTATTTTTCTTTATTGTTTGCATATCAAATTATCATCATGAAGGTATTTTTAATAATTTTAACTACAAACTACAAAAGACCCAAATATCCTTATTCTATAAAGCCATGTGAGCACAGTAGAAATTGCTAATGTCAAACTTTTTTCCTTATCCTACTGTTTTGTACCCAAAATCAATTGAGCTTTTCATGTTAACAATATTTTGAAAAAATAGAGGCGCTCAAGCGCCTGTTTCATTCCACCGGCCGAATTTACTTATAATTCCTCAGAAATTTGGTTGAAAACCATCCTAGGAGTTTGCAAGAATAAAATTTTCAAAATTTCACTATTTACCAAAAATGGAGACAAGCCCCTCATAAAAGCCATAATCTTCATCTGAGTCTTATTCTATGATGGAATCTGAGAAGGTGTCACAAAAGGATCAATTTGTGAAATTTCATTAAAAACTTACAATCATAATTTTGTAATCTGAGAAGATTGTAGCTTTTCATTGTTTACCATATGAGAAAATTAGCCCAATCCATTAAAGCAATGTTAACAGCCATTCAATTCTTTTGTAGAAATCTAATAAGGGGTCACCAAAGGATCATCCCAAGGAAATTTGGTTGAAATCCATCAATAGGTTTCTGTGAAGAAAATTTTCAAAGCTTTCACCATATATAGAAATTAGCTGTGCCCATTTAAGCCATGTTTTTCATCTGATCTTAATTCTTTGAAGGAATCTGATATCAGGTCACCCAATGATCTTTCCTGTAAAATTTGGTTGAAATCCATCAATTTGGTTTTTACAAGAAGATTCTTTAAGGTTTCACAATATATGGAAATTGGCCCAGCCCATTAAAGCCATGTTTTCATCCGATCAAAAGTTTTTGAAGGAATCTGATAAAGTGTGAATTTGAACCAATTTCTGGTTAAAGATTGAAGAAGCAATTTATAATTAAATCCAAGTGAGTCTGAAGCCAAGTAAGTAGTAATGTAAAATTCATATTAAACCCATTCTTACACAAATAATTGTAGACTGTTCAAGATTTGAAGAAGTTGCAGATGATAATTTCAAATCTGTGGAATTTTAACAACCTTTGTCTTTTACAGTAGAAAACACTGGTTAATGAACAAATTGCTTGTAACAAGCAATTTCTTCATGTTCCACAATGTTTCAGGGCATTTTCTTGGATATGCTTTAAAATGCATGATCGTGTGGGTGCAGGTTAGTTGATATTGACAATACATCATACCATTTCGTCATCTTTGGCTATTCGTTGATGTTTAGACCAGTACTCCTGCTCTTGTTTTGCTGCTAAGTCACCTCTCTTAAAATATTTCTTATTTGGAGCCTGGAACAGAAATTTTCACAAAATAATACAACTGAAAAATAATTTCTGTGACCTTGATCTGTGAACCTGACCTTGAAGCTATTAAAAACATTCCTACTAATGGCACATCTTAGGATCTGCTCATGATGGAGATTAAGTGAGCCAGGTACATATACATGTATTTTGAAATCCATCCATTTATGTAGGAGTTATGCTCAAGAAAATTTCAAATGCACCATTTAAGACACTTGCTTACAGTTACTGAAGGCAGCACATATTCCTTCCGACATTTGTCTCTCACCAATGGATGGATAATTGTAAACCTAAGTTGGATAGCAGCTGGAGGTAAGGAAAGGATATAGTGGTAGTACTGGTATTAGAAATACCAGGAATCCATTGTTAGGTGCTCCAGCCACTGCAATACGACTGAAATACTGTTAAAAGCGGCATTAAACCCCATCCAATCAATACAGTTACTGATGTGTTATTGTGATAATTAGGCTTGATGGGGATGTCAGCAATGGATCGAAGATTTTTTCAAATAGTATCAGAAACATTATGTAGGTTCAACAAACATTCAAAAATATTGCAAAGCAATACCAAGTCCCCTACCAGCTTTATATTTATGGCCAAATGCAAATAAAGTTCGACATAAGGGTCCAAAATTTCTGATATGTAGTTACATCTTTCTTGATCATCTGCAGTCCTTTTACTTTTAGTTGATTAATTATTGCACTTGTAGCATGGAATACTCAAAATTACAGAATTTAAAAACATTTAGGCATATTTCAGCTAGAGGCACTTGAGCCCCTGTAATGCTCTACAGACCTGATTGGCAAATATATCTTGTCAATGAAATCATTAATATTTAATTTTTTTATTGTTCATTAACTAGGTCAGATGAAAAAAGTATTAACAATTTTTTTAGAAAAATCACTGTATACCATAATATTGACCATAGAATCAATGTTTTCAACAAATCAAAATTGTTTAAAGGAATCTGAAAAAGAGTCACAAGAGGATCATTCTTGTGAAATTTGGTTGAAATCAATTAACTGGTTTCTGAGAAGATTTTCAAATCTTTCACCATATATCGAAATTAGCCCCCCCCCCCCCACTAAAGCCATGCTAATTCTTTGAAGGAATCTGACAAAGGGTCACCAAAGATTCATTCTCGGAAAGTTTTGTTGAAATCTATCCATTGTGAAGAAGATTTTCAAAGGTTTCACCATGTAGTACAGCGACGGCGAGAGCGAAGGAGGTGGTACAGGTAGAATAATTAAAGAGGCAACACAACGTCCATTATCAGCTACTATCAGCTACGTTTTATTTACATATTTACACCAAGTAACCTGTCTAACTAACTCTCTCTACTACAGTCTCCAGTCTGCAGTCTCCAGTCTGCAGTCTCCAGTCTGCAGTCTCCAGTCTGCGGCTGCGGCGGTTAACAGCATCTTTTATACTCAGTCACTGGTTATACAACACTCTCAGGGCACGCCCCCTGGAACGTGGCCAAGTCACGTTTCACGACGCGTGATATTTACCGAGAATACTGTATAACTACAGTGCTGGCACCCATCATGTTACATCCGCCCTTTTCTTTTTAAAATTTGTAAAACCTGGTTTACAAATTTAACATAATTTTTTTTAATCAAAATTACGTCATGATACAAGAAAAAGAAATAAACAAAGCTGTATGGCATTCCTGTTGTAACCCACATCACTTGCTAAATTAACTAGAATCTTGACTATACTATATCAACAGAGGAGTGATGTCCATACTTGAAAGTTTAAATAGAAGCCTAACACCTTACATGGATAATCAATAGAAGTAACATTATTAAAGGACAATAACAATTAATTGACACCTAACTTAATTAAAAAGAGAACATTAACAATGGCAATTGAACATTTATTTTTAACCTTAACTAGCAAAGTAAAACTTAACTCAACCCCTACCTTGAAATAGAAATATTGTCCTTATTTATTGCACATAATTGCTTTAACACTACACTTTGTCCACGACTAATTATTCTTGCATTTCGGTGTATTTACAATGTTCACAATGTTCGTCCGTCTCGTCCTCCTCATCATAAGTCTCGTCCTCCTCATGATAATCGTTTTCGTCCTCACAATCGTCGTTCACGGTCTCGTGTCCATCATCGTCTCCGAGATGTAGACAGCTCCCACAGTCACTGGCATGTGGTTGCTCTACACGAACGACCACGCAGTCATCGTCGTCCTCATCGGTTTCCGTGTTGACGAGGACGCAATCGTCGTCGTCATCGTCACCGGTAAAATTCTCCAATTTAAAGTGGTCTAACACAGCGGCAGTTACTTGCACGGACAGGTGTCCAATATATCTGTCCGGCATCTGGTTATAATTATTGTCACGTATTACACGCTCAATTATTTCTGATACTTTGTGAAAGTGTTCCATGTTTTCGTAAGCCATCTTTAAAGTTTCCAATTTTCGGTGTTCGTCTAAATAGGATGAAGATTAAAGCACAAGTGAGAGATATTCTAATTTTCTGGATATATAGGTAAGTTATCAAAGTTTATCAAGGCAATTATTTTTTATAGTTCTCCCAATTATTCTTATTAACTTGCTTGTGCCCAATTTAATTGTTTCCACATAATTACCACGATTTACTACGACATTCTTATCAGCCATCTATCTACAGTTCTGTATGTTAATTAACCCTTTCATGGGCGGTCAACAGGTATGGATACAGTGTAGGTATCCTTTGGTCGGTGCTCGACACTGCCTCAGTGGATGGTTCTTTCCCATCGATCTCCATGGTTTGGAGTTCAACTCCCGTCGAATCCTCGGCCTGTCGTTGTCGCTTCACACACCTTTTACATAAGCAATCTGGCAGAAATTTTCTAATTCTAGACATAATACAATAGCGAACTACAACAGCAAAGGCAGCCACCAGAGTTAGCACAAGACTAGCAATATACCAGAAACTAAACCTTGCATGTCCGTCTACATAGTGCACATTATGTAGTTGACGTAGTAACAAGTCCAAGGGCATGTCATTTATAGTCGTCAGTTGTTCTGGTATGTCAATGTTCGAGACATTAGGAAATTGTTCTTTAAAAGGTTTCCAAACCACGTCATCGGTAAAATTTGCAATTTTTAACTGCGTGTATTGTTCATGAGTCATATTTGTTTTACCCACAACGTAGGGTTGTGATAAAGTAAAGAATTTATTGGAAGCAATACAACCACTGTCTATCTTAATTACGTCAACAGGCGACCTAGTATGAACCTCAGTATGTAGGCCATTACATACCAATGCAAAACTTAAGTTCGTCCGCGAAATAATCAACCATGTGGTATCAAGTAAGTATTTAGCTATAGGCAATCTCTCTTGAGATACTTGCGGTGTACAGTAGTCTGTTTTCCTTGCGTCCATGAATAAATTAATCAAACAGGTATGGTCTACATTTACCGGGAATTCAGGACTTATTAAAGTACAAAATTTCGTGCGATGGTGACTACAAGTCTGAACTTCTGTGTCAGAAAGTAAACGATAGCTTGTTCGTGCTTTATCTATCAGGAACGCGTTACTTTCTAATCTGTAATTAGCCAATAAATCAGTACGTTTTGTTCTCCCTCGGTGTTTGACACCAACAGGTGGTGGTACTGGGATTGAGATAGCCTCAAAAACTTCATAGCTGTTATCTAGCCTTATCACTGGGATTGATAAAATAATAATTATTTTGCCATTAACGAAGGCTGTTTCTGTTCGCATGTACTTATAAAACTCCCATATCTCAGTTGTGGGGTCGTTAATTAGTGACATTAAATCAGGCAACGCCTTCTGAATTTCAACTAACAAGCTTTGTAATCTCGGTGGACTAATTATCGTTACAGGAAGTTTTCCAAGCGCCAAATAATCTAAATCAGCTCTCAGCTGCGTGAGATATGTTTTTGCATTTTGTGTGAGAATAGTTATTTCACTAATTAGAAGATTCAGGTAACTGTATATCTCAAGAAATCGACGGTTTTCATTGATTTGCCTGGTAAGTTCTTGAGCCATGGAATTAATTTTTATATCCATTGCGTAAAGACTTCTGATTATTTTCGACATTGTTCTTCGGTTTTCGCGAATGAGTGTTCTTGACTCATTTATAATTGTCAGACTTTGCTCAACAATATGAACTATCTGCTTTTGATTGGATTCCAGAGATGATACCTGATTACGAATATTCTTTAAGTCAGATTCACTGACTACTCCAAATAACCATGACATTGCATCTCCTACAAATGGTAATAGACTCCTACGATTTCGAGTCTTTTTCGCAAGTGACATGAGAGGAAACAATTCACTCTTAATCTCTTTTTCAACCTCATGCAAGTACTTAACTTTTTGCCTTAGCCCTTGAAAAGTACGTTCGAACTTTTCTGTCCCTTTCAAGTGACTTGATTCTACGACATTAAATGCCTGATTAACTCGTCTAAGATCTTCAGCTAACCTTGTCAGAAGATCCTGGATATTTTCAAAATCAATTACAATTGTTGCTAGCCATTTTGCCCTAGCGGTGCTTACTTCATTTGTCTTATAATATATAACATTGTTCCGAATGACTATCGCTTCAGCAACGAACGCGGCCGACGAACGCTGTCTGACATTTATGTATAACATTGCTGCCAAAATGCTTAATGTAAATGTGAAGTTAACCATTGTTCTTTTCTATAATGAAAACAAGAACAATTAACGCACAACAAAGTTAAACAACAACAGTTTAACAAAGTTCAAACAAAGCGAAGGTACCTTTTCGCATGCCTCAGTTTTAACTATAACTGAAGGAAGCCTCGTCTTTTACAGATTACAAACTGAAAGGCTATTACTTCTTATCATTTTCTCATTATTATCCTAATTGGATTCTGAATCACGTTTGTTTCGTGACCTTATTCTCTGCCTCAATTCGGCTAGGGGTATATCTGATTCATCAGAACTTTGTGAACGCTGACGTTTCAGCCTACGCACTAATTTACTCTTATCGTAAATTATCGTGTCAGTTGATGATTCACTATCTGAACTATCGCTTTCAGACGAAATAGGCGGAACAACGTAATTACTTGGTCTTAATTGGCGGCCTGACTTATCTACAGGTACGTGCCATTCCTCTAAATTAGCTAAACGCAGGTGTTCAGCATGAGCTTTGGTCGTGCTTCCATCTAATTGATGCTTGATAATAAAAGTAACAGGTGATGTTTGTTCAATTATCCGATAATAAGGACGCCATTTAATGTCCAATTTATTTTTACGAGTGTGGTTTTTGAGATAAACGGGGTCACCAACCTGAAGTTTGACGTCATCAATTTTTCGGTTTTTGTACTCATTTCGTTTTTGTTTGGCTTTTTTCCTATTTCGATGAACTAAGAGAAATGCTTTATGTTGTTGTTCTAACGAAATTTTATGAGGGTCTTCTCCTTGGTATTTTCGACGCGGCCTCAAAATTGTGTCGATTGGTAATACACATTCTCTATTAAACAAAAGGTAGAAAGGCGAACATTTTGTTGATTCATTTACACCGAACCGGATAGCTGAAAGTACGTGAGGTAGAAATGCATCCCACTGAGCATTTTCAATCTGCATTTTCTTTGACATAACATCAACTAGTGTTCTGTGATATCGTTCTATCAGACCATTACTTTGAGGATGGTAAAAGGACGTTGTTACATGGTGTATATTTAATTCAGCCAAGGTCTCTTTAATGACCTGATTAACGATCTCAGAACCGTTATCAGACAATATTTCAAGAGGACAGGAATAACGAGGTACAATTTCATCTATAATGAGGTGAGCCATTGTTTGCGCACTTTTGTCAGGACACGCAAACGCCTCGGGATAACCAGAAAATAGGTCAATGAAACTGATTATGTATTTGTTTCCGGACAATGTAATAGGATACGGCCCGCTTACGTCGACAGCACATTTTGCCCACGCAAAAGGAGGCGTGTCAGTTTCTTGAACAGCTGGTTTAGTCTTTTTATTACTCCTTGTTTGACAAACTAAACAGGACGTAACATATTGAACAACATCTTTGAATAGATTAATCCAGAAGTATTTTGCTCGAATTGCATCATATGTTTTATCTATCCCCATATGTCCTAAAGATCTATGATATTCAGACAAAACATCAGTTTGAAGATGTTGAGGAATGTAAAGACGAAGAGTTGGATCGGAGTCAGTAAATGAAATGTAATACAAAATTCCATCGAGAACTAGATGTTTTTTAGCAAGAGAGGGGGATAACGTATCGTTTTGTAATCCTTGTTTAATTTGTTTCAGATTTTCATCTTTGTCTTGTTCAACAATCATATCAAGTGGCTCATAGAAAAGGGGCTTTTCAACCTCGTCTTCAAGATGCGGTTGACATCTTGCGAAACGTTTTGGCTGGAACTCGTTAGAGTTCAGAACATTAATTTGGTACATTTGACCACTCACATCTGGGTCATTTAGAAGCGAATCATCTGTCTGGTTCTTAAGTGAGTTTGGCGGTACACGCGAAAGCAGGTCAGCTACTGAATTCATCGTGCCTGGCAGATACTCAATCTGACAGTCGTAACCGGCAATACTTAAGGACCATAGCGAAACTTTCTTATTCTGGATCGGAGACTCCAATAAATATCTTAAAGGTTTATGGTCACAGTACACCGTAAACTTAGCATTATGGAGGTAATGATCCAGTTTTTGCAAACTGTAATAGATTGCATATGCTTCTTTCTCTATGACAGCCCATCTAGTCTGGGTGTCACTCAGTCGGTGTGATAAATAGTATATAGGACGCTCAATTTCTTGTCCTTGTTCAATAACAGTCTGGGTAAGACATGCACCAATGCATTTGTCGCTTGCGTCAGTGTACAATTTATATGGTAAATTGACGTCGGGGAAACATAATAAGGGCAATTCTGACAATTTGTCCTTCAATTTATCAAAAGCTAAGTGGCAACTAGAGTCCCATTTGAACTTGGCGTATTTCCGAGTTAGAGAAATAATAGGTTCAGCTATGCTAGAAAATTGAGGTATGAATCTTCGATAGTAACTACACATACCTATAAAACTTCTAACCTCGCGCACATTAGTTGGAGGTGAAAGAGATCTAATTACATCAACTTTTTTCTCTTCTGGCTGAATGCCATTAGCATTGATAACAAATCCTAAGTAATTTGTTTCTTTCTTCAGGAAACTACATTTCTTGAGTTTCAGACGAAGACCATGTTCACGAAGACGTTGAAACACTTGTTGTATGTGCTTTAAGTGCTCTTCTAAAGTTCTTGAATATATCAAAATATCATCTAAGTAAGCGGTTGTAAAATCACTTAAGCCCTCCAAAACTCTATTCATCAGTTCTTGGAAGATAGCTGGCGCATTTGTAAGCCCGAACGGCATAACGTTAAATTCAAATATACCTCGGTGACAAGCAAATGCTGTCTTTTCTTTGTCGGAGTAAGACATCTTAACTTGCCAATACCCTGATTTCAGATCAAGAGAGGAGAAGTACCTAGCCTTGCCTAACAGAGCTAATATGTCATCTATTACTGGAAGAGGGTAAGAATTTGTCTTTGTAATTTTGTTCAATTGTCGAAAATCAACGCAAAACCTTTTTGTTCCATCTTTCTTATCGACGATTACAACTGGAAATGACCATGCTGATCTACTTCGTTGTATGATCTTAGATTCTAACATTTCATCAACTGCCTGATCGATAATTTTTCTATTATTCAGTTGAGTACGATAAGGTCTAAGTTTAATTGGTTCATGTGTTCCAGTATCTATTCTCATCTTAACCGTGTCCGTGTGACTCAAATCAGCATCAGTTTTTGCAAACAAGTCAGATTTTTTGTTCAGCACTGTGATTATTTTTGGCTTGAATTCAAGAGGAACATCTAGTTTATCTAACTCATTAGTGTCAATTTTCTTATCAGTGTTTCCTTGACTTTTCTCACTAATTGGCACGCCCGAAGATTGCTTATCTATGCTCATTATTTCTGTAGATTTAATTTGCCTGATACGTGCTACAGGTGTTCCAGCTTTAAAAGATAACGTCTTATTAGTGGTGTTAACGAGCATAACAGGTAATCTCCTGTTATCAGAAAGCTTAGAGATTGAATTCATCATTAACAAGCCTGGCTCACTGCCAATTTGACCTACTTCGAAGGGAGAAATCTCATACTCATAACCTGATGGAAGATCCACGTGCCTTCTCACCTGACATTGACAAATATGGGCAGACTGTGGAGGAATCTTGGTTTTATGTTTCATCCTTGCAACGGAAGATATATGTATATCATCTACAAGCGGAACATATGACTCATCGACCCGGATACATCCCAAATCATGATACACACGAACCCCTCGTGATTGAAGCCAATCAAGTCCTATTATAATATTTCGGTTAAGGTCTCGTACTACATAAAATTTATGGGTCATTTTTAGCCCTCCTAACATAAACTCAATTTCTGCTATACCATCGATGTGAATTGGAGTATTTCCAGCAGTTGTTAAGTCTAATTTATGTTTTTGTAACCTAGGTTTAATTTTTAATGCATTATAGACACGACTATGAATCAAAGATACCTCAGCGCCCGAATCCAAAAGAGCTCTATATTTTTGTTTTTGTAATTTGAGAAGAAGAGAATTAGGTCCTTTGTTAACTGAATTAATTTGAATACATTTCCTTTTAGTATGTTTATTCTTTTTCGCAAATTTTGCCTTCAGTTTGTCTTCTGATTTTCTTCCCACACCGGCTTCTACATGTGGGAAGCATTTGAGTTTAAAGAGTTATTTTGTGTTTGCTTCTCTGGACAATTTCTAGCAATGTGTCCAAATTTCCCATACGCATAACATTTAACGTTTTCCATATTATTTTGATATTTTGGCTTTTCGGAAGTAGCATTTATACTGGCTTTTCGCAGTCGACAGTCTTTTATGACGTGCCCTAATTTCTTACAATAATGGCATTTCAACAACTTAGATCGTGAGTGACCTATTTCCATAGGTGACTCTTCTCTAGCTTGCGCATTTTGTTGTCCTAACCTAAGGGTAAATCTTTTTCGCAAATTTTGTTCACCTGTGGCGATTCTCACAGCCTCATTAAACGTCGGCGGATTATCACGCATGACTTTCATTTTCATGTAGTCCTGTGCTAGTCCATCAATAAAATATCCCACCAGATGTCGTTGCATCTGATCAGGTCCATCGAATGCGTCCTCAGCGAGAGTTAACAATCTCTCAGCATAAACTTGAATTGATTCTCCCGATTTTTGCTTAACCCGTCGTAAAAGTAACAATGCATGTTGCTGGTCAACAACCTCCCCAAACCTAAGTCGTAATTCTGTCTTTGCTTGATCCCAATTATGTCCTATATTCTGCTCGTAATAACGTTTTAAAAAGTCACTGACAGGGCCACTGCATGCCTGATATGCAATGTACTTAACAGAGTCTTCTGTTACTCCTGTAAGTGTTGCATATTTTTCTATGCTTTTGATCCATTGTTTAAATTGCTTCGGATCAGAACCATCGAAAATATTTACTATCTTCGCCACCCCCTGGGCCCCCACTGCCGTTGTTAAGTTCTTGATCTGTCCCTCAACAGATCTTGCGATCTCTAATAATTCTGCCATGCCTACGCAAAAGAATATGCAAAATTGACAACTTACGGTTCTCGAATTCCACCAATCACAATTCAGCACAGCAAAACTACAGCAGGAACAGTTCAGTTCAATTCAACCCAGATCCTGGTTCGGCGGCACCACAAAAGCGTCATGTAGTACAGCGACGGCGAGAGCGAAGGAGGTGGTACAGGTAGAATAATTAAAGAGGCAACACAACGTCCATTATCAGCTACTATCAGCTACGTTTTATTTACATATTTACACCCGACCAAGTAACCTGTCTAACTAACTCTCTCTACTACAGTCTCCAGTCTGCAGTCTCCAGTCTGCAGTCTCCAGTCTGCAGTCTCCAGTCTGCGGCTGCGGCGGTTAACAGCATCTTTTATACTCAGTCACTGGTTATACAACACTCTCAGGGCACGCCCCCTGGAACGTGGCCAAGTCACGTTTCACGACGCGTGATATTTACCGAGAATACTGTATAACTACAGTGCTGGCACCCATCATGTTACAACCATAATGGAAACTAGTCCCGCCCTTCAAAGCAATGTATTTTATCAAATCAAGATTCTTTGGAGGAATCTGATAAAGGGTCACCAATGGAACATTTGTGAGAAATTTAGTTAAATCCATCAGCTTGTTTCTGCGATTTAAGATTTTAAAAGGATTCAAAATAAATTGAAATTAGCTCTGCCCATTTAAACCATGTTTTCAACCAAACAGAATCCAAAGTACTGAATGCACTTAGAGAAATGGTTCTGACCACTTTGTGGCTTCTCAATAAATCTGCAAGAATTATGGACGTTCGCACCATAACCATTTCGTACCAGTCATTTCGTACCATGGTATTGGTCATTTCGTACCATTGTACTGGTTGTTTTGTACCATGCTGTGGCCATTCCGTACCATGTTGTAGTCATTTCGTACCATATTTTCGAATATTTCGTTCCATATTTAGAAAAAAAATCTCATATCATTGGAATAGTAAAATAAACTCTATCAACATTAGTTAATTAATAAAATGTTCTTATAATGTATTTCCATTATTTAATGAGCGACGCCCCCAGAAGACGGTTAGTTGTTACGGGGGATAGTGCAAGGATACAGGACGAAACTGCTGAGAGCTCCACCTGGTTCTTTAACGTGCTCGATGGATAGCATCGTCACACGGGGCCTCGGTTTAACGTCTCATCCGAAAGACATTTAGTTTGTTAGTTGATATGGTCAGCCGAGGGCTCGAACCCATGATCTTGAGGTTTGAAGTCAAGTGCTCTACCAACTGAGCTAATGATGCCATCTAACACAAACTCTCTTTTTATATGAATAACCTACGAAACAGAAATTTCGTTAGCTTTCGGCTATTGACTGTAATACACTCTAGAAAGCCATCAGTTAGGTTCTTCAGATTCATCACCTTAAATTCATGTGAGTGTTAAAGTAGGGCTAACAGTAACTTACAAGAATGTCGACATTATTCTTGAGTTGCCTTTTCTTTTTCTCTATTTCAGCTTTAAGGATATCCATAAGTTTTATTATTTTTCATTAATCAGGCTGACCTACTTAATCAATATTTCGGTCTAGCTACTCTGGTCAGAAGATTTTTACAGTTTATTTTCTGCCAAAAGTGATCATGATAAATCAATTTATTGTCGAATACTCATTTTATTGTTAAAACAAAATTAACTAAGACAAGGACGGAGAACTAAGTAGACTGCAACAAAAAATGAAAGTTGTATTAAGATCAGAGTATAGGGCCTACGTTCCACTGGTGACCGAAAACGCCAGACTGGTTTTCTCTTTTTTGCTGCGCTCTATCATTACTGAGCGCAATGCCGAGAAGCAGAAGATCTTTATTTGTTCTTCGCTTTCATTGGTTGAAATAAAAAATATTGACTAATCAAAATTATTCTTTGGTGTGGATTTGTATATGTAAGGATGAAAATGCCAGGATGAAAACAAACAGACAACATTCTTTAGAAATATGTTATTCGAACGATTTCTGGTTATCTGTACCGTGTCAATTTGCATTGATGCATTGAAAATTGCAACATATAACATTTGGAATCAAATGTTCACATGGAGAATAAGAAAACTAAATATAGTTGACCAAGTATCCTTTTATACACCAAGATTTCTTAATCAAGGAGCTATGCATGATATTAGTGCAAAAAGTCAGAAAGCAGATGGTTTTAGCCATCGATAAAAGATTTACAGACCTAAAATTCATAAGTTGATATTATGAAGCCGTCTACTTCTTTAATTTTCTTAACAAAGGGATGGTTAAATATTCTCAAATCACCTATTCCATGCAACCCAATAATTACACTCCATGTAACTCGGACAATTCATGTTGTTTACACAAAATGCTATGACAACCTAATCAAATTTCAAACAAATGGCTAAAATAGTAAATGAAAAGTATATACAAAATATGAGCAAAGCAGCAGTTGAAGTATTAATGTCAATTTACTTCAATTTCCAAATGTCAAAAATTGTGAAAAATATGATATTTTTTATGGCATTTGCCCAGGTGGTTAAATCATCACCATCTTACCATTTGTAATTTTAAGGGGCTTTAAAATAAAAATAATCATAGCATGTTTGCTGTTATTATAAAGACACTGTTTACTTTGACAGTTCCTCACAATTGACTTTGTCAGGATTTGTGTTATTGTGGTTAAGTTAGGCCTCTTCATAGTTGCATAGATATGAGATTGTATGCAACATGTTGGATCCAACAAATAATTCTCAGAATGCATCAAAATAAGCTGTACTAGGTCGTATGAAGAAGGTAGTTTCATGGCTGTAGCGCCATAATTATGGAAATCTCTACCACCCAAAATCAGATGGTTACCCACAATTATATATTTGAAGAAAGCACTGAAAAACTTGTTTTAAGCTCCTAATAGGTCCTTTGTCACTACTGATATTTTTTTCAAAGAATATTATTGTGTTTATTGTATTTCTCAGCTAGCAAACTTCTAATGATTCTAGATGTCTTGAATATTTCATGTTATATTTTTTTCGTTTTCTTGTAACCTGTATATTTATATTTCAAGTGTGTCGTCCGTTGAGTGGACATCAACAATTTTAAAACAACATCTCCTCCAAAACCGCTTGGCCACTTCAACCAAATTTGGCAGAAATGATCCTTGGGTGGTGTCCTTTAAATTGCTAAAAGAAGTGAAATCTGTTGAAAACTCTGGTTGCCTTGGCAACAAATTTGAAATTTTAATAAAATCTTTAAAAAATATCACCTCTTGACCCAAAAGGCATAGAGCCTTGATATTTTGCATGAAGCATAAGTACATTGACCTATTTCAGAAACACTAAAATCATCACCCATTGGGTCCCCAGGGGTGGGGGAAATAAAAAAGGATTTTTAAAACAAAATCTCCTCCCAAACCATTGGGCCAATTTTAACCAAATTTGGCTGAAATATTTCTTTGGCTCAAACGCAAACTCTGGTTGTCATGGAAAAAAATGAAATTTGAATAAAATCTTTTTAA
This sequence comes from Fragum fragum, assembly GCA_946902895.1. Lineage (NCBI taxonomy): Eukaryota > Metazoa > Mollusca > Bivalvia > Cardiida > Cardiidae > Fragum > Fragum fragum. The sequence continues at coordinate 36,461,061 of OX336371.1, forward strand.
ATTATCTCCTTCTGCCTTGGAAGGTTTATAGTTTTGATATTTTGCATGAATCATCAGTACATAACCTCTTTCAGAATGCTTGAGTCATCAGCTTCAGGTTCCCAGGGGCAGAGCCCAAGGGGGTGGGACTGGGCTGGGGCTTATATCGAATTAAAGAAGGATTTTTAAAACAACATCTCCTCCAAACCACTGGGTTGATTTCAACCAAGTTTGGCAGAAATGGTCCTTAGTTGTCGCACTTTGAAATTGCTAAAAGAATTGAAATCCTTTGCAAACTCTGGTTGCCATGGCAACAAAACTGAAATATTAATAAAATCTTGAAAAAATATCTCCTCCTGACTAAGAAGGCTTAGAGCCTTAATATTTTGCATGAAGCATCAGTACATTGACCTCTTTCAGAATTCCCGAAATCATCACTTTAAGGTCTCCAGTCTGCAGCCCAAGGGGGTTGGGGCTTAAATAGAAATAAAGATTTTTGAAACAAGATCTCTTACCAAACCACTGGGCAGATTTCAACCAAATTTGGCTAAAATGTTCCTAAGGTGGTGCCCTTTTAAAAATTGCTACAAGAATTGAAATCTGTTGAAAACGCTGGATGTCATGGCAACAAAACTGAAATTTGAATAAAATCTTTCAAAATTAGCTCCTCCAGAGCCAGAAGGCTTAGAATCTTGATATTTTGTATGAAGCATCAGTATATTGACCTCTTTCAGAATAATCACCCTCAGGTTCCAAGGGGCGTTGCCCCTGGGAAGGGAGGGCTTGTATAGAAATGAAGAAGGATTTTAAAAACAACATCTCCTCCCAAACCATTTGGCCTATTTCAACCAAAGAAATTAAATCAGTTGAAAACTCTGGTTGTTTTGACAAAAAGAGTGTAGTTAAAAAAAAAGAAAAGTCATCTCCCGACCCAGAAGTTGAAGAATCTTCAATTTTGCCTGAAGCATCAGTAACATTGACCTCTTTCAAAATTGCTTAAATTTCAGTTAGAGCCACAGGGTGATTTGGCTTGAGTAGAAATAAGGTAGGCAACTCTTTGGACAATTTTAACCAAATTTGGAAAAAAATCCCTTAGGTCGCCCCCCTTTAATAATTACTAAAAGATTTGAAATCTATTGAAAGTATTGGTTGGTATGGCAACATAAGTCGTTTTGTTTAAATTTTATAAGGAGGTCTCCTCCTGACCCAGCTGGAATTAGGCATTGAAGAAAAAGAGCCTTATCTCAGGTGAGTGCCAGGGCCTCTGGCCCTTTTGTTTATATTTTATCATGATTTTATGTTGTTGATTTTGTCAGACAGCTGATCTTGTAACTTCTTCAAGAAATATATATATTTATTTATGTATATTTTTTTTTTATTTTGTTAGACAGCTGATCTTGAAAATTCTTTTTCAGAAATCATATGACACATTATTGGCACATGAAAATATACATGTATGCAGAGGCATCTCTGTGTATTTATCAGGTAGCCAAGTTCTGTTTTTTTTTTTTTTTGATAACTGGCCAAAAATCAGATTCTCTATTGAAGAAACATTTGGTAATAATAATATCAGAGTTTATTCTCAATTTATTCACTATCTTTTTAAAACAACAATTGGTCTTGGTTATTCCATTTGGCATCTTTCGGGTAGAATTAAGAATTACAATAATTCCTAACTTAGAGTAGGATTGAAAGGTGCTAAGAAAGTAATTAAAATACAAAATTCTGAGTACTAGAACTCTGCAAAATGCAGATGAAATGGAACTAGCTTCCTGGAAAAAAAACCCCAAAAACCCCAACCATCCAAAAGTAGATGAATAATGAATTTTGAAAACTTCCGAATTAAACACCCCACATTCACACTTAACCCCCCCCCCACACACACACAAACACCCACACACATAAAAAAGTTAAGCCAAAGAAACACTTAAACTGAGTCTCAGATTATGTAAAAAAATTGGCACCAGTATTATCAAGGCATAGTTTCCGACACTCTGACAAAGTTTAAATGTTTGAAAACCTATACCACTTATTCCATTCCCACATGATAAATAATTTGGAAAGCGAAGATGCACATTCTTCATTATCCATGATAATTTCTACCTCAAAAGACAGATATTTAGCTCTACTGGCCGAAGGCCACTAGAGCTATAGCGATGGCTTTTTCCCGTCCGGCGTCCGTACGTGCGTCCGTCGTCCGTCCGTTAAACTTTTCCTCATTTACACCATAAAGTCCACAGTTTTCATCGGATTCTCTTCAAACTTTCACAGAATGATTGTACCATCATAAGGATCGTTCCTTTCGAAATTCGGTCAGATCCGTCAATAAACACAGGAAAAGGGGCTTAATTAAAACTTAGTTAAAAAATCTTCGTTTACGCGATAAAGTCCACGGTTCTAATCGGATTCTCTTCAAACTTTCACAGAATGATTGTACCATCATAAGGATAGTTCCTTTCTAAAAATGGGTATAATCCGTCAAGAAACACGGGAAAAGGGGCCTTATGAAAATTTAATCAAAAATTTAATCAAAAATTTAATTAAAAATCCTCGATTACGCGATAAAGTCCACAGTTTTCATCGGATTCTCTTCAAACTTTCTCAGAATGATTGTACCAACATAAGGATCGTTCCTTTCGAAAATGGGTATGATCCATTAAGAAACACGGGAAAAGGGGCCTTATGAAAATTTTAATCAAAAATTCCTTGATTACTCGATAGAGTCCACAGTTTTCATCAGATTCTCTTCAAACTTTCACAGAATGATTGTACTAACATAAGGATCATTCCTTTTGAAAGTGGGTATGATTCGTCAAGATACACAGGAGGGGGCCTTATGAAAATTCTTTAAAATTTAATTCAAAATCCTCGTTTACGCGATAAAGTCCACAGTTTTCATCGGATTCTCTTCAAACTTTCACAGAATGATTTTACCAACATAAGGATCGTTCCTTTCGAAAATGGGTATGATCCATCAAGAAACACGGGAAAAGGGGCCTTATGAAAATTCATTAAAAATTCAATTAAAAATCCTCGTTTACGCGATAGAGTGCACAGTTTTCATCGGATTCTCTTCAAACTTTCTCAGAATGATTGTACCAACATAAGGATCGTTCCTTTCGAAAATGGGTGTGATCTGTCATTAAACACTGGAAAAGGGGCCTTATGAAAATTTAATTTAAAATTCAATTAAAAATCCTCGTTTACGCGATAAAGTCCACAGTTTTCATCAGATTCTCTACAATTTTTCACAGAATGATTGTATTATCATTAGGATCGCTCCTTGCAAAAATGGGTATGATCCGTCAAGAAACACCGGAAAAGGGGCCTTATGAAAATTTTTTGATTAAAAAGTCCTTGATTACGCAATAGAGTCCACAGTTCTCATCAGATTCTCTTCAAACTTTCACAGAATGATTGTACTAACATAAGGATCATTCCTTTCGAAAGTGGGTATGATTCGTCAAGAAACACAGGATAAGGGGCCTTATGAAAATTCTTTAAAAATTCAATTAAAAATCCTCTTTACGCGATAAAGTCCACAGTTTTCATCGGATTCTCTTCAAACTTTCTCAGAATGATTGTACCAACATAAGGATCGTTCCTTGCGAAAATGGTTATGATCCGTCAAGAAACACGGGAAAAGGGGCCTTATGAAAATTTTAATCAAAAATTCCTCGCTTACTCGATAGAGTCCACAGTTTTCGTCAGATTCTCTTCAAACTTTCACAGAATGATTGTACTAACATAAGGATCATTCCTTTCGAAAGTGGGTATGATTCGTCAAGATACACAGGAGGAGGCCTTATGAAAATTCTTTAAAATTCAATTCAAAATCCTCGTTTACGCGATAAAGTCCACAGTTTTCATCAGATTCTCTTCAAACTTTCTTAGAATGATTGTACGAACATAAGGATCGTTCCTTGCGAAAATGGGTATGATCCGTCAAGAAACACGGGAAAAGGGGCCTTATGAAAATTTTAATTAAAAAATCTTCGTTTACGCGATAGAGTCCACAGTTTTCATCTGATTCTCTTCAAACTTTCACAGAATGATTGTACCAACATAAGGATTGTTCCTTTCGAAAATGGGTATGATCCATCAAGAAACACGGGAAAAGGAGCCTTATGAAAATTCATTAAAAATTCAATTAAAAATCCTCGTTTATGCGATAGAGTGCACAGTTTTCATCGGATTCTCTTCAAACTTTCTCAGAATGATTGTACCAACATAAGGATCGTTCCTTTCGAAAATGGGTGTGATCTGTCATGAAACACTGGAAAAGGGGCCTTATGAAAATTTAATTTAAAATTCAATTAAAAATCCTCGTTTACGCGATAAAGTCCACAGTTTTCATCGGATTCTCTACAATCTTTCACAGAATGATTGTATTATCATTAGGATCGCTCCTTGCAAAAATGGGTATGATCCGTCAAGAAACACCGGAAAAGGGGCCTTATGAAAATTTTTTGATTAAAAAATCCTTGATTACGCGATAGAGTCCACAGTTCTCATCAGATTCTCTTCAAACTTTCACAGAATGATTGTACTAACATAAGGATCATTCCTTTCGAAAGTGGTTATGATCCGTCAAGAAACACGGGAAAAGGGGCCTTATGAAAATTTTAATCAAAAATTCCACGCTTACTCGATAGAGTCCACAGTTTTCATCAGATTCTCTTCAAACTTTCACAGAATGATTGTACTAACATAAGGATCATTCCTTATGAAAGTGGGTATGATTCGTCAAGATACACAGGAGGGGGCCTTATGAAAATTCTTTAAAATTCAATTCAAAATCCTCGTTTACGCGATAGAGTGCACAGTTTTCATCGGATTCTCTTCAAACTTTCTCAGAATGATTGTACCAACATAAGGATCGTTCCTTTTGAAAATGGGTGTGATCTGTCATGAAACACTGGAAAAGGGGCCTTATGAAAATTTAATTTAAAATTCAATTAAAAATCCTCGTTTACGCGATAAAGTCCACAGTTTTCATCGGATTCTCTACAATCTTTCACAGAATGATTGTATTATCATTAGGATCGTTCCTTGCAAAAATGGGTATGATCCGTCAAGAAACACCAGAAAAGGGGCCTTATGAAATTTTTTTGATTAAAAAATCCTCGATTACGCGATAGAGTCCACAGTTCTCATCAGATTCTCTTCAAACTTTCACAGAATGATTGTACTAACATAAGGATCATTCCTTTCGAAAGTGGATATGATTCGTCAAGAAACACAGGAAAAGGGGCCTTATGAAAATTCTTTAAAAATTCAATTAAAAATCCTCGTTTACGCGATAAAGTCCACAGCTTTCATCGGATTCTCTTCAAACTTTTTCAGAATGATTGTACCAACATAAGGATCGTTCATTGCGAAAATGGTTATGATCCGTCAAGAAACACGGGAAAAGGGGCCTTATGAAAATTTTAACCAAAAATTCCTCGCTTTCTTGATAGAGTCCACAGTTTTCATCAGATTCTCTTCAAACTTTCACAGAATGATTGTACTAACATAAGGATCATTCCTTTCGAAAGTGGGTATGATTCGTCAAGATACACAGGAGGGGGCCTTATGAAAATTCTTTAAAATTCAATTCAAAATCCTCGTTTACGCAATAAAGTCCACAGTTTTCATCGGATTCTCTTCAAACTTTCTTAGAATGATTGTACGAACATAAGGATCGTTCCTTGCGAAAATGGGTATGATCCGTCAAGAAACACGGGAAAAGGGGCCTTATGAAAATTTTAATTAAAAAAATCTTCGTTTACGCGATAGAGTGCACAGTTTTCATCTGATTCTCTTCAAACTTTCACAGAATGATTTTACCAACATAAGGATTGTTCCTTTCGAAAATGGGTATGATCCATCAAGAAACACGGGAAAAGGGGCCTTATGAAAATTCATTAAAAATTCAATTAAAAATCCTCGTTTACGCGATAGAGTGCACAGTTTTCATTGGATTCTCTTCAAACTTTCTCAGAATGATTGTACCAACATAAGGATCATTCCTTTTGAAAATGGGTATGATCCGTCAAGAAACACAGGAAAAGGGGCCTTATGAAAATTCTTTAAAAATTCAATTAAAAATCCTCGTTTACGCGATAAAGTCCACAGTTTTCATCGGATTCTCTTCAAACTTTCTCAGAATGATTGTACCAACATAAGGATCCTTCCTTGCGAAAATGGGTATGATCAGTCAAGAAACACCGGAAAAGGGGCCTTATGAAAATTTTAATTAAAAATTCCTCGCTTACTCGATAGAATCTACAGTTCTCATCAGATTCTCTTCAAACTTTCACAGAATGATTGTACCAACATAAGGATTGTTCCTTTCGAAAATGGGTATGATCCGTCAAGAAACACGGGAAAAGGGGCCTTATGAAAATTTTAATTAAAAAATCCTCGCTTACGCGATAGAGTCCACAGTTCTCATCAGATTCTCTTCAAACTTTCACAGAATGATTGTACTAACATAAGGATCATTCCTTATGAAAGTGGGTATGATTCGTCAAGAAACACAGGAAAAGGGGCCTTATGAAAATTTTTTAAAAATTCAATTAAAAATCCTCGTTTACGCGATAAAGTCCACAGTTTTCATCGGATTCTCTTCAAACTTTCACAGAATGAATGTACTAACATTAGGATCATTCCTTATGAAAGTGGATATGATTCGTCAAGATACACAGGTAAAGGGGCCTTATGAAAATTCTTTAAAATTCAATTAAAAATCCTCATTTACGCGATAAAGTCCACAGTTTTCATCTGATTCTCTTCAAACTTTCTCAGAATGATTGTACCAACATAAGGATTGTTCCTTTCGAAAACGGGTATGATCCGTCAAGAAACACGGGAAAAGGGGCCTTATGAAAATTTTAATTAAAAAATCTTCGTTTACGCGATAGAGTCCACAGTTTTCATCTGATTCTCTTCAAACTTTCACAGAATGATTGTACCAACATAAGGATCGTTCCTTTCGAAAATGGGTATGATCCGTCAAGAACACAGGAAAAGGGGCCTTATGAAAATTCGTTAAAAATTCAATTAAAAATCCTCGTTTACGCGATAGAGTCCACAGTTTTCATCAGATTCTCTTCAAACTTTCACAGAATGATTTTACCAACATAAGGATCGTTCCTTGCGAAAATGGGTATGATCCGTCAAGAAACACAAGAAAAGGGGCCTTATGAAAATTCTTTAAAAATTCAATTAAAAATCCTCGTTTACGTGATAGAGTCCACAGTTTTCATCTGATTCTCTTCAAACTTTCACAGAATGATTGTACGAACATAAGGAGCGTTCCTTGCGAAAATGGGTATGATCCGTCAAGAAACACCAGAAAAGGGGCTTTATGAAAATTTTAATTAAAAAATCCTTGTTTACGCGATAGAGTCCACAGTTCTCATCAGATTCTCTTCAAACTTTCACAGAATGATTGTACTAACATAAGGATCATTCCTTTCGAAAGTAGGTATGATCCTTCAAGAAACACAGGAAGAGGGGCCTTATGAAAATTCTTGAAAAATTCAATTAAAAATCCTCGTTTACGCGATAAAGTCCACAGTTTTCATCGGATTCTCTTCAAACTTTCACAGAATGATTTTACCAACATAAGGATCGTTCCTTTCGAAAATGGGTATGATCCATCAAGAAACACGGGAAAAGGGGCCTTATGAAAATTCATTAAAAATTCAATTAAAAAATCTTCGTTTACGCGATAGAGTCCACAGTTTTTATCAGATTCTCTTCAAACTTTCACAGAATGATTGTACCAATATAAGGATCGTTCCTTTCGAAAATGGGTATGATCCGTCAAGATACACAGGAAAAGGGGCCTTATGAAAATTCTTTTAAATTCAATTAAAAATCCTTGTTGACGCGATAAAGTCCACAGTTTTCATCAGATTCTCTTCAAACTTTCTCAGAATGATTGTACCAACATAAGGATCATTCCTTTCGAAAATGGGTATGATCCATCAAGAAACACCAGAAAAGGGGCCTTATGAAAATTTTAATTAAAAAATCCTCGCTTACACGATAGAGTCCACAGTTCTCATCAGATTCTCTTCAAACTTTCACAGAATATAGAGTCCACAGTTCTCATCAGATTCTCTTCAAACTTTCACAGAATGATTGTACTAACATAAGGATCATTCCTTATGAAAGTTGGTATGATTCGTCAAGAAACACAGGAAAAGGGGCCTTATGAAAATTCTTTAAAAATTCAATTAAAAATCCTCGTTTACGCGATAGAGTGCACAGTTTTCATCCGATTCTCTTCAAACTTTCTCAGAATGATTGTACCAACATAAGGATCGTTCCTTTCGAAAATGGGTATGATCCGTCAAGAAACACGGGAAAAGGGGCCTTATGAAAATTTTAATTAAAAAATCCTTGTTTACGCGATAGAGTCCACAGTTTTTATCAGATTCTCTTCAAACTTTCACAGAATGATTGTACCAACATAAGGATTGTTCTTTTGAAATTTGGCATGATCCTTCAAGAAACATGGGAAAAGGGGCCTTATGAATATATAATAAAAATTCCATAAAAAATGAAAATTTAATTAAAAAATTCTTGTTAACACTCTGGAGTCAATAGTTTTCATCGGATTCCCTTCAAACTTTCACAGAATGATTGTACTATCATAAGGATTATTCCTTTTGAAATTTGGTATGATCCTTCAAGAAACACAGGAAAAAGGGGCCTTATGAAATGTTTAATAAAAAATTCTCATTAATAATCTAGAGCCAACAATTTACAACGGATTCTCTTCAAACTTTCACAGAATGATTGTACCATCATAAGGATTGTACCTTTTGGAATCGGATATGATTCCTCAAGAATCATAGGAAAAGGGGCCTTATTAAAATTTAATTCAAAGATCTTTGTTAACACTCTAGAGTCCACAGTTTTCATCTAATTGACTTCAAACTTTCACAGAATGATTGTACCATCATAAGAATTGTTCCTTTCAAAATTTGGTATGATCAGTCAAGGACCACGGGAAAAAGGGGCCGGATTAAAACTGGATTGAAAAAGTCCTCGAAAACACAATAGAGTCCATAGTTTTCAACAAATTCTCTTCAAACATTCCCAGAATGATTATTACATTAAATAGATTGTTCCTTTCGGAAGTAGGTTTGATCCATCAAGTTTCATGGGAAAAGGGGCCCTATGAAAATTAAATAAAAAAAATCTTAGTTAACATGTAATGGCCCTAGATTTCACCTGATTGACTTCAGACTTTCACATAATGATTGTACCATCATAAGGATTGTTCCTTTCAAATTGGGTCTGATCCATTGAGAAACATAGGAAAAGGGGCCTTAGGAAAATTCAATTAAAAAAATCTTAATTAATTCTTGTAAGTCCACAGATGAGATGGGGTTATCTTTATACTCAAACAGAATAATTATACTTTTGTAAGAAGTGTTCCCTTTGGATTTGGTTCAGATCCATCAAGTAAGATGGGAAAAGGGGCTATATGAAAATTCAATTAATAAAACCCTGTTAACACAATAAAGCCCACAGCTTTGATCAGATTTTGTTGAAACTTTCACAGAATGATTGGAAGGTCATAACTATCATTCTTTTCATAACAGGGTTTGAACTGTCAAGAAGCACAGGAAAAGGGGCCTTATGAAAATTTCATTTATAAATCCTTGTTACCAAGTCCAGAGCTTTCATCGGATTTTCTTCAAACATTCACAGAATAATTGTACAATAATAATGATTATTGATGTATGCATTAGACCTGATCCGTCAAGTATCACAGGAAAAGGAGCATTATGAAATTTAATTTTAAAATCATTGTACCACAATAAAGTCAACAGTTTTCATCAGATTCTGTTAAAACTTTCACAGAATGATTATTCCATCATAAGGATTCTTTCTTTTCAAATTAGGCGTGATCTGTCTAGTATCATGGGAAAAGGGGCCTTTAGAGAATTTTATCTATAATCCTTGTAACCAAGTCCAGAGCTTTCATTGGATTTTATTCAAACCTTCACAGAATCATTGTACAATAATCACGATTGTTGATGCTGACATGAGACCTGATCCTTCAAGTATCACAGGTAAAGGAGCCTTATGAAAATTTTATTTTAAAAATTTGACACCAAGATAGTGTCTACAGTTTTCATCAGATTCTGTTCAAACTTTCACAGAATGTTTGTACCATCATAAGGATTGTTTCTTTCCAAATTGGGCCTGATCTGTCTAGTATCATAGGAAAAGGGGCTGTATGAAAAAGTATTACCAAATCCTCATAAACACAACAATGCCCTCAGTCTTTATCAGAATCTCTTTAAACTTTAATAGAATGATTGTACCATCATTTGGATTGTTCCTTTGTAAATTAGGTCTGATTGGTTAAGTGACACAAGAAAAGGGACCTTATAAAAATTTTATTACAAAACATCATTATTACAATAAAGTCCTCAGTCTTTATCATTTTCTTCAAACTATCATTAGGATTGTTCCTTTGTACATTGGGTCTGATTTGTTAAGTTTCACAGAAAAAGGGGCTTTATGAAAATTTAGTTACAAAAATTCTTGACACAATTCAGTCCACTGTTTTCATTGATTCTCTTTAACTTTTAAAGAATGATTCTACCTTCATTAGAATTGTTCCTTTTGAAATTTGGTTTGTTCTGTAAAGTATCATGAGAAAAGGGGCCCTATGAATATTTCACTATAAACTCATTAACACAATAAATTCCACAGATTAAACAGATTGATTGTACCATCATTCCAATTGTTGATTTTGACAGTGGATCTGACTATAGCAAGGGTCACATAAAGAGGGGCCTTATGAAAAACTTTTTTCACCGGATTCACTTCAAAATTTCACAGAATGATTGTACAAATACTTAGATGGTTATTTTCAGAACTGGGTACAATCCATCAAGTATCATGTAAAAAGGGGCCATATGATTTTTTTTTTTTTTAAATATTCTAGTAAACATAATGAATTTCCAATATTTCATCGGATTCACTTTTAACTTTCATAGAATGATAAAACCAACAGTAAAATATCACGGGAAAAGGGGCCCTATGAGAACTTGAATTAAATATCTTTGTTAACACAATAAAGTCAACAGTTTTATTGGATTCTCTTCAAAGATGCATGGAATAATTGTGGCATTTGAAACACAGGAAAAGGGGCCTTACAGATTATCATTCAAAACATTCTTGTGTATGTGATGAAGATCACAATCATTATCAAGTTGTCTTTTAAATTTCCCAGGACAATTTTCGGGTTGGAAGGAAAGTTCCTTTTGGAATGAAATTGATCCATCAGAAAACACAGGAAAAGGGGCCTTATTGATTTTCATTCAAAACAATCCTGTTTATGTGATTAAGTCCACAATTATTGTCAGATTCTGATGAAATATTCACAGAATGATTGTAGGGTCATAAGGTAACTTTCTTTTGGAAATGGAGTGGATCCGTCATGAAACATGGGAAAAGGGGCCTTGAGGATTGTTGCTTAAAATGATAAAGGGGATAAAGCCCCTTTTTTTTCTTTATGCATTCTTCTTTGAGCAATTAACTTCCTTAAATATCAGATTTTTTTAACGGAAAACTTTATAACCAGTAGAGCGTCTCAGGCCCTCATGGGCCTCTTGTTTAGATTTCATTGACAAAAAATGTCTTCTGCAACTTTTTTTAATTTAGACCTGTCTGAAATCTGTAGACCAGTAAAGTTTTAATCAGTCCACTTGCCAGGATGTATGGCAAATCATTTGATGCCACCTGTCATTAAATCAATACTCCCTTGCAAGAAACTGTATTCTGTATAACAAATTTATTACACTGCAAAGTTTCTTCCTTGTTTAGACATGCTAAGTATTATTTTCCTTTACTTAATATTGATAAAATTTAACAAGATTGACATAATTGGTCTTCAAGAGGTGAGAGGAGGTGTTCATTCATCATCAACCAGTCAGGTAACAGAACTTAGGTCCATTCTACCTAGGAGGTACAGATGGAATGTTTACCAACCTGCCAACAATATCACTCCAGTTTTAAATACCTCCTACACAACATATCTGCATGAAGGTATGTGAAATTGTCATTAAGACAGATTTTACATTTAAAAGAAATGAAATAAAATGGAAGATATGTAATAGATTATTTTTCCGGTAAATACTTGTGTAATTCTTTCATATAGAGGTAAGTTCAAGCTTGCATATTTACTCATTACCAGACAAAAATATTTCTTAGACTATTCCAAATTGAGAGGAGTTGTACACCACATTTCAGATTGCGCAAAAATAAGAAAATATGTGCCAACTAGGATGTAAAATAATGTGAGAATAGAAGAAACTACTTGTTAATATCAATATCTCCTCTTGCCACAAGCTTTTCCTTGTTTGGGCTTCGAAAAGTGTCATTTGGATTGAGAAGCTGGAGGCTCAGAAAAGATGTAGTGGTAGTTCTTGTGTTAGAAATACCAGGAATCGATGGTTAGGTGCTTCAGTTGTTGCAATATGACTGATATACTGTTTTAAGGTGAGTTAAACCCCATTCAAACAAACAAATAAGCAGATGAAAGATGAATGAAGATTGTTCATATGATGCCTTTCGATTAAAAGACAAGTCCTCCCCAGGGTTACAAAATTTGGGAAAAAATATTATCTAAAAGAAATTTCAAAAATCTTCTTGTCAAAAACTATAAACCCTAGTTCATTGATATTTGGTATGTGTATGTAAAATAAGGAGATGGGCGCCTGCAAAGATTGTTTAAATGATGTCTCTGGAGTTAAAAATGACCTTGCTTCACAACCTGGAAAATTCTCAATAATTTGTTTGTTTGAATGGGGTTTTATGCCGCTTTCAACAATCTTTTAGTTATATCGTGGTGGCTGGAGTACCTAACAATGGATTCCTGTTATTTCTCACACCAGAACCACCATCACATCCTTTCCTAGCCTCCAGCTGCTATCCCACATAGGTCTACGATTATCGATCCATTGGTGGGAGGCAAATAGTCGAAAAGGATGAGTGCCGCCATCGGGGGAAAATTCTCAATAGGAGTAATTCCAAAATTTCATAGTCCAAAAGTATATTTCATAGGATATACCTTACAAGCATGTATCAACATGAGAAAAGAAGTCTTCCAAGTTTGTTATTTAAAAGCCTATAAGGTTGAAAAGGGCCTCCTCTTTATATCTTTGTCCATGCATACCTTTATGTAAAACTTCCCAGGTGAGTGGCACAGGGCCAAAAATGCCTTTTGTTTTGTAAACTTCCTTCTTGTGATAACTTGAATTTTAGCAAAACCTTATACACTGCAACTCCTCTTTGATGCTACCCGGCACAGCGCTGACTCCATTATAACGCGGGGTCCGCTTGGCTCCCAAATTTTTTTTTTTGGGGGGGGGGATTTTTGGTTGCTGATGCTGAGATACGAGGTAAACGCTGATTTGGCCACAATTTTTTCAACCCATCTTCGGCCCGCTCAAAGAAAAAGGGTTGCACATAAAAATCGATAATTACCCGAAGCCAGTTAAGTTTTTAAGACCTAATAGTGGTCGGTTGTGGCAATTAATGTACAGGTATAGAGAATATACAGATTGCCGCTGTCAAAAAAGGAAAAGACAAATCAGATCATCCAGATCATGCACAGGAAATGAACTACTGACCTCAGACATTTGTTTTAGCTATTTTACCTTTAGGGTAATGGAAACATTGTTGCTTGAATCAGCTGTTGTAATGACATATAGATGACCAGGGTTGCACTACAAAGATTTTCCTTTTGTTCTATGTCTTTGGTCATAATTTCATGTTTTGCTAATTAACTCTTTACTGTATAATCACTGGGTTTTACGCCCATGCTATTTTATACTTAAGAAAATATTGTGAAAAAAGAAGAAATTGCTTGATACAAGCAATTTCTTCTTTTATCACAATATTTTCTACCACATACAATGGTTTTGTTTCAAATTACACTACCTTTTCATTGTTGTCTGCAGCATTTTTCAAATTGGGCCAGTCTAAAATTTAGAGAAACAGGAAAGGGTTAAAGTTGTTTGATATCTCAGTCAAACTACCTAGTGAGGAGAGGTGTCAAACTACCTTGTGAGGAGAGGTGAATTGATATGGCCAATGGTCTGTCAGTTATAGGATAGCTAACCATGTCTACTGACCTCTGACAAGGCAGTTCTGTAGCTAGCTGTTTCTTTATTTTTTCACAATGTTTTCAATAGCTATTTTTTCATTGACAAAAAAACTGATTGATTAGAGTTTAACCCATTTCCCACACAATGACCCTTTTTGACGCCCCTCAAGAAAACAATTGGGAAAACATAGTGTAAAATGAAGAAAATACTTGTTCAATTTTCACAATGTTTTCTACCAAGAAAGTTGGAAAAATCTTATATTTCATATACATTAAATTGTCATCTACAACTCCTTCCAATTTGGAACAGTCTAAGATTTTGATGTCTGATAAAGGGTTAATATCACTTTTAACAGTATTTTTGTCATATCACGGCAACTGGAGCACCTAATCATGAATTCCTGATATTTCTCATACCAGTTCTACTACCACAGCCCTTCAGAGCCTCCAACTGCTCATCCCATATAGGTCTACAACTATCCACCAATTTGTGAGACAAATGTCACAAAGGATATTTACCACGACTGAGGATCAAACCTAAACCCAATTTTAAGGAGTCTACCAAATCCGCTATGGTGGCCGCCAAAAAAAGTGTGATTGTGAAAGAATGGGCTAAGTTGGCCTACTGGTAGTAGGCTCAACTCTATGATAAAACCTAAAAATTGTATTTGCACATGGGTACTTATTTGAATTGTCTGGTCTAATTACTTTAGCTAAGAAATTACAATTTCGAAAGTCAATCAATACCTCCTTATGTAGATCTTCCTGTTTCTTTTTAACCCATTCCAACACAATCCCACTGGACAATGAAGAAATTGCTAGTGACAAGCAATTTCTTAATTGTTCACAATGTTTTCTACCCTAAAAGACAAATAATTTTTCAATTCTATCAACTGAAAACAGTTGTCTGGAACTTCTTTGAATTTGGACCAGTCTAAAAATTTTGCATTCTTGCATTCTGGTAATGGATTAACCCTTTCCTGTTCAAACCCAGGATTTAATGTTGCTTTGATTTTATACTTGGGAAAATATTGTGGAAAAAGGAGAAATTGCTGGTAACAAGCAATTTCTCCCTATCCCACAATATTTTGTATCACATAGTATGGTTTCTTTTTCAAATTGCATCCAATTTTCATTTTTGTCTGCAACCTCTTTCAATTTCAATTTGGACCAGTCCAACATTTTGAAAAACAGGAAAGGGTTAATTCATATTTCAGGTTTAGGTTTGATCAGTAGCCTTGAAATTGTCAGCACATTTGTGAAGCATTTGAAGCATGACAGCTTGGATCCTGACAAAAACAGGCGTGTCCTACTCCATGCAGTCTTGCGGCTATCTACAGGGAAATTACTTAACATTCTTGTTCTACACTTTTCATATCACAAGCAACAGCAATGCAAGAATATGGCAGATGTTATTTCCTATATCAAAGGTAAATGTAAAACCAGAAGACAGAATTTTAGACTGTAACAAGCAATTTCTCCTTTTTCCACAATATTTTCTACCACATAGGATGGTTTCATTTCAAGTAGCATCCAGTTTTCATTGTCGTCTGCAACCTCTTTCAATTTGGACCAGTCTAAAATTTCCAGAGGCGGGAAAGGGTTAATTATTGTCTGGGGGTTACAAAACTCAATAACTGTATTGTTTTCAAAATATGATGAAGAGAATTCTAAAAAAATACTTTTAACATGTAGCTTAATCAAATTTTATGAATCAATCCATATAGGGGTAAACCGTTTATATGGGGACAATTTTTACCATCCAAATTTGGTGCTTACCAGTAATTACAATTCCATAGGGTGAAACTCAGACACAAACTCAATGTGATTCATTCAGGTAACCAATATTCTTATTTTTATCAAATTTTTTTAGTAAATCTTGTCCAAAACGTAATGAAAATGTGAATATTAACAATACTGTAAAATGGGTAAGTTTGGATAGGGTTGGAACAATACGGAAATACTGGTGAGAACCTTGACATATTTTTAATCAAAGGGTGAAGTTCAGATACTCAAGAAAAGTAATCAATTCACATATTCCCACACAGTGATGCTTTTAGATGCCCCTCAATAAAAAACAATTGAAAAAACATTGGGAAAAATGGAGAAATTTCTTGTAACAAGCAATTTCTTCATTTTACACAATGTTTGCTATCCAGAAAAGTGAAAAAATCTGAAATTTCATCATATTTAAATTGTCGTCTGCAACTCCTTTCAATTCTAGATCAATTGGCAGAAAATAAAATATTAAAGAAAGTGGATTTGTGCAGATTGGTCTTCAAACTTAAAATTCTGTCTAGTCCGAATTTTTACTTCAGCAGAAAAGCTATAGGGATAATTCCGACACTCAAGACAAAGCCTTATTCTGTTGATTTTTATCTATAAAATGGATATATTTGTTAGAATTGTGTAGCTGAGTGGTATGTCAATCAAACAAAATCACTCTTTTTATCAGTTTATGACAAACTTTACATGAAATTATCAATTTTCAAGGCAATTACAGGTTCATAACTTCAGAAATATTGTTTTCTATCAATGTTTTTATGAGCTCATCAGGCCATTAACTTAATTATAGAATATAAAACATTCATTTAGAAGAAGTCATTGACACAAATAATTTTCAGTTGTTCATTAAAAACTTAAATGTTAACCCTTGTACAATCCTGGGATTTCATGCCACTGTGATTTTATACTTGAGACAACATTGTGGAAAAAGAAGAAATTGCTTGTCACAAGCAATTTCTCCTTTTTCCTCAATGTTTTCTACCACATAGGATGGTTTTATTTGAAATTGCATCCGATTTGAACTGTCTTCTGCATCCTCTTTCAATTTGGACCAGTCTAAAATTTCAAAAACCAGGAAAGGGTTAAAGGACTCTTTTATCCATCCTTTTTATGCTCAACAAGGAGAAAAAGCTTTTGTAATGATAGTGGAATATTAAAAAATTGCTTGTAACAAGCAACTGTTTCATTATGCACAATTTCTTCTACCAAAATTAAAGTTTCATAAGTAAATATTGTTGTCCACAGCTTCTTTCAATTTTGGAAAGTCTAAAATTGTGTCATCTGGTAATAGGTTAAGGAGAAATTTCCCAGAAGTCCTTTTAAATAATTAGCTTTGTGAATGTCATGACCATGGTGTCAATAAAACAGGCAATTAGGCATTGAAGTCATTGCTTTTACAACCATTAGCTTTTAAAATAACATAAAGATTTGTCCTTGACTTGAAAAGAACATCAACTGTGAAAGAATAATCCATACCCATACCCATGCCCAGACAAACTGAGCTTTTTGTTTAACTTGACAAACCTGATAGTCTTGTGTGTTTGTTAAAAGGCCATGGAAGGATATAAAAACAGACTATTTTTATGCGTGGTCATGTAGTAGCAACAGGTCTATAGAATTATCCCTGTCCTAGTGTGTGTGTTTTTGTGTTAGTATATGATTCCAATGCTTGTCCAGAGCATATCTTCTTTATCATTGGATGGATTTCAAAAGCCCTTGGCACAGTTGTCTTCCTTGTAGAGCACTAGTATTATTTTTTGAATGCTCCAAAGTTCAAGGTCACCACTGAAGATCATGTGACAAGGAATTTGATGGAGGCTTCCTTGTCTGTGACGCATTTCTTTTCTTTTTTTTTTACATTATTTTAACTTTATTTAACCAATTCCCTGACAATCCAGTCTTTTGACCCTCACCCCACCTTGAAAAAAGCTGTGGAAAAATATTGTTGGAATTGAAGAAATTACTTGTTACGGGTAATCTCTCCATTATCCACATTGTTTTCTACCCTAAAAGGCAAGGAGTTTTAATGTTTTGCCAACATAAAAGTGTTATCTGCAACATAGTTTGGACCAGTCTAAAATGTTGTCGGTTTGTAATAGGTTTATCAAAGTCATGCTGATATGTCTTTTAAAATGTTATTTCAGAGAACAATCTACGAGATTTGATAGTTATGGGTGACTTCAATACTTACAATGACTATGAAAGCCCAGTAAAATTGTTGACTGAAGGAACATTGAAAGAAAATCCTTGCAAGAACATTCTAAGGGGCTATGACTGGACAGATTTTGATGGCTTGATTGATGTCTGGAACCATGCAAACCCTAAGGTCCCTGGGCTTACTTTTAGTAACATGGTATATACAAACTTTTAAACCACAAATCCTCAGGGGCTTAGTTTGAAGAAAAGGTCTCTTTGAATAGAAATTAAAGTATTCAGGTTCATAATCATACATATTTTCTTTGAAAGGTTCATTTTGACAACTTACAACTTGCCAAGACCTTTCTCTTTCACAGAAAGTAAGGCAAATTAGCCAATAACTAGACACTAAAGTCTTAAACTGGTTTCAATTGTACAAAAATGCAGACAACAATTCAAAATTGGTTTGATTTTGAAAATGATTGCTGAAAATAGTAGAAAACATGTTTAGTAAAGGAGTGTTGCCTGTAACAAGCATTTTCTCCTTTTATCACAATGTTTTAGATAGCTTTTTTCTCTTGTACATTTATCATGTGGGATCATGAGGTTAATGGTTAAGTGTTCTTTTCAATTCATTATGAAGTTGTGATAAAATCTATATCAGGAGTCGAAAAAATATTAATTTTTATGAAATTTCTACATAATCTTTTTTTTCATAGAAATACTCGTAATAATTTACTGCTATATTTGCCTTAAATTTTCATAGGATTAGTGAATTATCAATTTCTAACTCTAGAAACAGCTCTCTATCATTGTGCAATTTTCCTTTAGAAGAAAATATTTTCAGATCATTGTAAGGAAAGAAATGTGAAGTACTATTTAATGGCAAAATCACCAATTTCAGCTTGGTGTTGTAGGCTATCAATCTGAACATGTTTTTATTTCATTTTTCAGCCTTTCCCAGGAATGCAGAGCAGACCAGACCGTATATTGATCAGCAAATCATTTCAAGTTCAAACAGCTTTTCTTCATGGACATGGGAAAGAGTACAAGGATGGCTACATGACCTCCCTTCTTTTAGAACGTTTTCTGACAGTAGCAAGGTCAAGTTCAAGGTCATATGAAGGGGTCAAGGGTTACCAATGTGTTCATGACTGTGGGCCAAGGGGCTCATGCCAATGTGGAGTATGTGTTAACCAAACAAGGAAGGATTGTTTATTGCCAAATTGTAGTCATTGTGATAAAACTATGTACCAAAATCTAGTCTTTTATTCTTTTTTCTGTTTGTTACTAGGTTTTCATTTACTGTATGCAATTTTTGCTCTTCTTATTATTGGCTCAAACTCATATGGAAATGCTGTTTATTCAATTTTAGGATTTAGTTGTTGTTTATTCAGCAAAGATTTATTTACTAGCTATTTGCAGACTTACAAGAGAAAATATCAAATACTTCATGTATTTAGAATATGGCCTTTATTTAGACTTCCGGTATATGTGCAGCTACTTGTGTATCTGATGTTATTTGTTCCTTTATTCTTCAGACTGAAGTTTGTCTTTGCACCAGCATTAGATATTACATATGATATAATGGAAGAAGAAATGTTTCCTTCAGATCATTTAATGTTGACTGCAGAGGTTGATATTTGACATAATTTACCCCATCATCACACAACCCTGCATTTGACTAGTTGCTGATAAATGTCTTTTGAACATTAAAAACAAAGTTAGAAAAGGGCAATTATTTTTAGCAAGCAAGTTCTCCTTTTTTAGCTTCACTGAGTGAAACTTGTCATGATGTTGTGTCCATCATGTGTCTGTCTATGCATCTGTGTATTTGTGCTTACTGGGGAGACATTATGGGGGCTGGGCTATTGTGTACACATTTTACTTTGTGAGGCTAATTCTGTAGAAATTACATTATGGCACTTTTTTGGGGCTTGGGGGGGTTAAAAAAGGTTGGCATTGAAAAAAACTTGGAAAAAAACACACAAGAACCTGTCATAAGAACATTCGTGTCTCAGTAAACTTTTACTTTAAAACTCTTCTGCTGGAAAGTATTGAACAGAATTCAACCAAATTTTCACAGGAATGATCCTTGGATGACACTTTTCAGATTCTTTCAAAGAATTTTGATCAGATGAAAAACATGGCTTTTATGGGGATGAAAAACAGGGTTTGTATGAGCGGGACTTATTTCCATATAATGATAATAAACACTTGATAATTACTTAACAAGGTTGCAAAGTTGGACAAATCCAGTCCTCCCTGTTCTAACAACATTTGGAATTAATATTGCAGCAAAACGTAATATATGGCATATACTGAAAGTTTTGAAAATCTTCTTTTCACAAAGTAGTTGATGGATTTCAACCAAATATCACAGGAATAGGGCTTTGATGACTATTTATCAGATTACGTCAAAGAATTTGGATTGGATGAAAACATGGCTTTTAAGGGGGGGGGGGTATTTCCATTTATGGTAAAAAGTAAAATCTTTCTCAGAAACCAGTTGATGGGTTTCAATGAAGTTTCTCAAAAAATTTTCGTTTTTGGCATTTTTTCCTTTGTAAAATCTTGCTCAGTTAAAAATCTTGGCTTTTTAGCTCACCTGAGCACAAAATGCGAGGTGAGATATTGTGATCAGTCATTTTCCGTTGTCCGTCCAACTCTGTCCGTCTGTCCGTCCACAATTTCTTTAAAAATCTTCTCCTCCTAAACCACCAGGCCAATCACTCTGAAACTTTGCAGGGATGTTCCTTGGGTGAAGTTCTACAAAAGTTGTATAAAGAATTTAATTCCTTCAAAAACTCTGGTTGCCGTGGCATTTGAAAATTTGAATCTTAAGTAGATATTTAAAAATCTTTAAAAATCTT
The DNA here is from genome assembly GCA_946902895.1 of Fragum fragum. Classification (NCBI taxonomy): domain Eukaryota; kingdom Metazoa; phylum Mollusca; class Bivalvia; order Cardiida; family Cardiidae; genus Fragum; species Fragum fragum. Next base: position 36,481,965 of record OX336371.1, read on the forward strand.
CTCCTCCTTAACCAGTAGGCCAATCAAGCTGAAACTTTGCAGGGATGTTCCTTGGGTGAAGTTCTACAAAAGTTGTTAAAAGAATTTAATTCCGTCAAAAACTCTGGTTGCTGTGGCATTTGAAAATGGGAATCTTAAGTAAATCTTTAAAAATCTTTAAAAATCTTCTTCTCCTAAAGTAGTAGGCCAATCAAGCTGAAACTTTGCAGGGATGTTCCTTGGGTGAAGTTCTACAAAAGTTGTTAAAAGAATTTAATTCCATCAAAAACTCTGGTTGCCGTGGCATTTGAAAATTGGAAATTTTAGAAAATATTTGTTGTCTTTTTTTCACAGACTACAAGGCCAAAGGCATTTATATTTTACATAGAACCTAATCATATGGTCTACCAAGTTTTTAAATATTTTATCTCTGGGGTCAAAAATGGCCCTGCCCCTGAGGTCCGAAGTTTGAAAAAAATGCCTAATTAGAGCAATTTCAAAAGACTTCTCCTCTTAAACAATAAGGTCTAGGATATTCATATTTGGTATGTAGCATAACTAGATAGTTTTGTACTATATCACCAAAAGTTGGCTTTACTCAGGTCAAAAACAGCCCTGCACTAGGGGTCCAAAATTGGGAAAAACGCAAAATTTGAGTATGATAAAAAAAAAATTCTTCATTTTAAGGAGGAGGGCATTTATATTTGGGGTGTAGCATAGCCTGGCTATTATCTATCAGTTTTGATTAAATTATGCCTGTAAGTTAATAAACACCCCTTCCCCTGGTGTCCAAAGTTTGTAAATATGCTCAATTAGACCATGTTCAATAGTCTTTTCCTCCCAATCTACAAAGTCTAAGGCATTCATATTTTGTATATAGCATATCCAGATGGTTCTCTACCATGTTAGCTAAAATCTTAGCCCTGGGATAAAACATGGCACTGCCCCAGAGGTCAAAAAATTTGGAAAACACCCAATTAGAGCAACATCAAAAGTCTTCTCCTTCTGAAATATAAGGTGATGGGCATACATATTTGGTATGTAGCATGACTAAATAATTTTGTACTATGTTACAGGAAAATATGCTCTTAGGATAAAAAATGCCTCTGCTCCTGGGGTCGAAAATTGCGTAAATTGCATTGATAGAATTCTTCTTCTTAAATATAGGTTCTAGAGCATTTACATTAAAAACATAGGATAACATTATTGTTATCTACCATGTTTACATCCTTTGGACAAACATGGCCCTTCCCAAGGCATCCAAAGATATGAAAAACGCTCAATAAGAGCATGCTCAGATATCTTCCACTCCTCATGTATAAGTTGTAATGCATTCATATTTTGATTTATAGTACATCCAGATTGTTCTCTACCAAGGTTGCTAAAATTACACCCATTGAAGTTGCAGACAGTAATTAGAGTTTGATTGAAATCTAAATACAAAGAATTTCAGGTAGAAAATACTGTGAGAAATGGATAAATTGCTTGTCACTCCCTTTCTCACTGTTTTTTTTTCAAACCTGAGGGTGACAAATTCTTGGATAGTTTGGTAATGGATTAAACTATAAAGCCAAAGGAATTCTTTCTTATTGTAAAGCATTACTGGATTGTTTTGTACAAAGCCCAAAATCTTACATTTGTTTTATTTATTTTCCTCAAGTTGTGTCTTTTTTATTCTAAAAAGTACTGTAATTTGCAGATGCCTCAGGTGAGCGATTTAGGACCATCATGGTCCTCTTGTTATATGGTATATAGTTAGAATTTGAAAATCTTGTTCCCGAAAAATACCTATATGATATGTAAATTCATACCAGTGAAGCAAATCAGGCGCTGAAGCGCCTTTAATTTCAATGGTCCTCTTGTTATATGGTATATAGTTCCTTGAAAATCTTGTTCCCGAAAAATACCTATATGATATGTAAATTCATACCAGTGAAGCAAATCAGGCGCTGAAGCGCCTTTAATTTCAAAATTTTATTTGCCTTTTCGAATCCGAATGAAGAAATGACTTGAAACAAACAACTTTTTCATTGTTTACCTTACTTATTTTTATCCGAAAGACAAAGATTTTCCAATTTTACCCCTCTAAAATTATTGTATTCAACTTCTTTTAATTTAGACTAGTCTAAAAATTTTCATCTGTAAAGGGATTAAACCCTGCTTTGTCTTCAATTCACTTCAGTTTGGACTACTCTAAATTTTGTTGTGTGGTAATGGGTTGATAGAATAAGTACCTACAGTTCGACAGATGCAGCTAACTTTAATAGGATGATTTATATATGTCCAATCAGACAAATTTGATCGATCTTTGAACTGTATAAAATAAGATACTTGATTTTGTAGATTTTTATACCCCCACCAACAAAAAAGAGGGGAGTATATTGGTTTCACCGTGTCTGTCTGTCTGTCTGTCCATCCTTTGACTTTTTGGTTTACATGCTCCAACGCAAGAACTAATTGATCTACAAACTTGAAACCTTATGCAGTTTTTGACACTGATCCAAGAAAGTGCCCTTTTGTTTTTGGGTCACATAGGTCAAAAGTCTAGGTCACAATTGAACTTTGATTGAAAACCATTTCCAACTCAAAGGCAAGGCCCCATGGAGGCGCCCTTTTGTTTTTTGGGAATGTAGTTTAAAGGTTACCAGTGCTACTTCAGTGACAAATCAGTGGTGAGGGTTTTGCTTTTTAGCTCACCTGAGCACAAAGTGCTCATGGTGAGCTTTTGTGATCGTTGAATGTCTGTCGTCCCATGTGCATCGTCAACAATTGAAGTGTTTACACTCTAGAGGCTACAGTTTTGACCCAGTCTTCATGAAACTTTGTCAGAATAATTGTTAGGTCATGAAGATGAACCCTATTGATTATGGGAGGGTTCTCACAGGAAAAGCGGCCCTAATGACAATTTCTTCGTTTACACTATAGAGGCCATAATTATGGCACAATCTTCATAAAACTTGGCCAGAATAATCATTAGGTCATAAAGATGAACCCTATTGATTATTGGAAGGATTTTTAGGAAAACACAGGAAAAGGGGCCCTAATGACATTTTCTTTGTTTACACTCGAGAGGCCACAAATTTGGCGCAATCTTCATGAAACTTTGCCAGAAAAATTATTAGGTCATAAAGATGAACCCTATTGAATATTGGAAAGATTTTCCTGAAAACAAAGAGAAAAGGGGCCTTAATGACAATTTCTTTGTGTACACTCTGGAGGCCACAATTTTGGCTCAATCTTTATGAAACTTTGCCAGAATAATTGTTAGGTCATAAGGATGAACCCAATTGCTATAAGAAGGATCTTCCCTAAAACACAGGAAAAGGGGCCTTAATGACAATTTTGTTGTTAACACTCAAGAGGCCATAACTCTGGCTCAATCTTTATGAAACTTGGTCAGAATAATTGTTAGCTCATAAAGATGAACATTATTCATTATGGGAAGGTTCTATAGGAAAACACAGGAAAAGGGGCCATAATGACAATTTCTTTGTTTACAATATAGAAGTCACAGTTTAGGCTTAATCTTCATGAAACTTGTTATAGTTATTTGTCCTTGGTTGCATCTTTTTTAACTGCAGACAATTCAGGTGAGCGATCTCGGACCATCATGGTCCTCTTGTTTAAAATATAATCCTTAAGTTTGTTTTCTTTAGGAAGCAGGATTGTGTGGAAGTGGGTTAAACATGTAAACACATGAACATCTTTCTAATTAACTATAGGAACTTAAACAGCATTTGTGTAGGGCAATAAAGATTTTTGTATTTGACCATTTATTTCATGTTGATGTTTTTGTTATTGTTTTTAGCTCCCCTGAGCACGAAGTGTTCTGGGGGAGCTATTGTGATCGGTCATCGTCCGTCCGTCCGTCCGTCTGTCTGTCTGTCCGTCCGTCCGTCCGTCCGTCCGTTCACAATTACAAAAAAATCTTCTCCTCCTAAACTAACCTTGGAATTTCAACAAAACTTCACAGAAATGATCCTTAGGTCATGCTCTTTCAAAATACTTCAAAGAATTGAAATCCATGAAGAACTCTGGTTGCCATAGCAACGGAGTGAAAAAATTTAAAAAATCTTCTCCTCCCAAACGGTAAGGCCTAGAGCTCTGATATTTTGTATATATCATCATCTATTGACCCTCTACCAAAATACTTCAAAGAATTACCGTATTCTGAAAATTAGCCCTTTTCTGGGCGATCCCTGATTTAACATAGAAATAAAGAAGGAAATCTTTAAAAATCTTCTTCTCCCAAACCATAAGGCCTAGAGCTTTGATATTTGGTATACATCATCATCTATTGACCCTCTACCAAAATACTTTAAAGAATTACCGTATTCTGAAAATTAGCCCTTTTCTTAATGATCCCTGATTTTACATAGAAATAAAGGAGGAAATCTTTAAAAATCTTCTTCTCCCAAACCATAAGGCCTAGAGCTTTGATATTTGGTATACATCATCATCTATTGACCCTCTACCAAAATACTTCGAAGAATTGCCGTATTCTGAAAATTAGCCCTTTTCTTAATGATCCCTGATTTTACATAGAAATAAAGAAGGAAATCTTTAAAAATCTTCTTCTTCCAAACCATAAGGCCTAGAGCTTTGATATTTTGTACATATCATAATATATTGACTGTCTACGAAAATACTTTAATGAATTATCATACTCTGAAAATTAGCCCTTTTCTGTGCGATTCCTGATTTTACAAAGGAATAAAGAAGGAAATCTTTGAAAATCTTCTTCTCCCAAACCATAAAGCCTAGAGCTTTGATATTTGGTACATATCATCAGCCATTGACCCTCTACCAAATTACTTGAAAAATTAGCTCTTTTCTGTGCAATCCCTAATTTCAGTTAGGAATAAAATGATGATATCTTTGAAAACCTTCTTCTCCTAAAACCATTAGGCTTACAGCTTTTATACTTGGTATGTATTGATGTCTATACTTCAAAGCATTATCATATTCAGGAAATTAGTGCTATATGATGGGACATCAATATACCTAGGATTAAAAGAGAAATCTGTAAACAACTTCTCCAAAATAATTAGGCAGAGGGCTTTGCCATTTTGTTTATATCATAAAGCCATGAACCATCATACTCAGGGGAGCGATTTAGGACCATCATGGTCCTCTTGTTTTGCCTTCTCCTCAGAAAGTACTGAACAGAATTCAACTAAATTTCAAAGAAATGATCCTTGGGTCACCCTATATTAGATTCATTCAGAGAATTTTGATTGGATGAAAAACATGGCTTTAATGGGTGGGGCTAATTTCCATATATGGTTAAACATTTCAGAATCTTCTTCTCAGAAACCAATTGATGGATTTCAACTAAATTCTACAGGAATTATCATTTGGTGACCCATTATCAGATTGCTTCAAAGAATTTCGATCAGATAAAAAGCATTGCTTTAATGGGCGGGGCTAATTTCCATATATTGTGAAACCTTTGAAAAATTTCTTCCTACAAATAATTTGATGGACTTCAACCAAACTTTAGAGGAATGCTCATTGGTTGACCCTTTATCAGATTCTTTCAAAGGATTAAAATCGGATGAAAACCGAGGCTTCAATGGGCGGGGCTAATTTCCATATATTGCAAATCTTTGAAAATCTTCTCAGAAACCATTGGACGGATTTCAACGAAATTTCACCGGAATGATCCTTTGATGACCCCTTATTAGATTGATTTAAAAAAAGATCAGCTGTAGACATTGCTTTAATGGATTGAGCTAGTTTCCATATATGGTAAACATTGAACACCTACAATCCTCTGAGATTACAAAGGATTATTAGTTTTCAACAAAATTTCACAAAATGATCCTTTGGCGACTCTTTGTCAGATTCGTTCATAAAATATGGTTCAGATGAAAATTAAGGCTTTTATGAGGGGATGTCCATATTTGGTATATAGTGAAAATTTGAAAATCTTATTCTTACAAACTGCAGGATGGTTTTCTCAGGAATGATGAGCAAATTCAGGCCGGTGGAGCGAGTCGGGCATTCAAGCGCCTCTAATTTCTTGAGTGGGTAAAAAGGAGGGACTAATTGAGAATTGGTTAAAGATATATATATTTATAATTCTTAATCAAAATAAATATTCATTAAAGTTATTTTACGAAAAATTGCTTATTACATTACTATAATAATTAGAACTGTTCATGGATAAATGTTTGATTTTTCTCTTGTTGCCATTTCAACTAGACTGTTTCAAAACTTTAAAGCCTGACGTATAGCTATAGCTAGGTCTAGAGCAACATTGAAGTCAGCAAAATGCAGGAAAGTTGATATTTGTTATATTTCTTATTGTATGATGTTAGTTTAACTTGAAACTTGGAGTATAATTCTCATGATTAAAACGGCCATCATGATCCATGAAAAAAACAACAACAAAACTCTAAATGTATTTTATCTTAACCCATTACCACACAAGAAAAATTAAGACTGGTCCAAGTTCAAAGGAGTTATAGACAACATTTTAAAGTTTACGAAATTTTAGAATTTTTCAACTTTCTGGAAAGAAAACATTGTGTAAAATGAAGAAATTGCTTGTTAGTAGCAATTTCTTCATTTTACACAATGTTTTCTCAGTTGTTTTTCTTGAGGGGCGTCCAAAAGCTCCACCGTGTGGTAACGGGTTAATTAAGGGCGAACATTATTGAAATAGAAACAAGCACGCCATAAAAGGATCAATCGACCAATCTAAAACATGTTGTCAGCCCGATTAGCTCAGTTGGTAGAGCACTTGTCTTCAATCCTCAAGATCACGGGTTCGAGCCCTGGGCTGACCATATCAACTATCTGACTGTCTTTCGGATGAGTGACGATGCTATCCATCGAGCACGTTGGAGAACCAGGCGGGGCTCTCAGTATCCCCCGTAACAACTAACCGTCTTCTGAGGGCGTCGCTCATATGGGCATGTGCTACGGTAGCGACGATAAATAGACTGAAATACACACTCTAATACATGTAATTCATTTTGATCATAAGTGAACTTTGAAGTCCAGCATCGGTCGACATTTATGTGAAATATTTTTTTGATATAGCAATTAAACGTAACTTATTCAAGATGTGGTTACGATGTTTATGTCGCCAAACAAACATTTTATTTTCTATGGTTCTAATCATAAATGCTTCAAAATAACGTCGTTTAGTATAGAAGCGGGACTTCCTTTCGGAGTTGGTGGGAGTGGTCAGCTAAACGACAGTTGACTCCAGTCGAATATGTCCCGAATTTAAATCGAAAACATTTTCAAATTTAGATACATATCAATGAGAAAACAAAATGCTTGACTGAATAAATGTTATCCCTTAACTTTAAACTCAGTGACGCTTTTGGACGCCCAAAGATAAAAAGCCTTGGAAAACTTGTGGAAAGTGAAGAAATTTCTTCATTTTCCGCTATGTTTTCTACCCAGAAAGTTGAAAACAATCAAAATGTCATAAACTTGAAATTGTCGTCTGCAACTTCTTTCAATTTGGGCCAGTCTAAAAGTCAGTCGTCTGGTAATTGGTTAAATTGAAGGATCGCCGCTGTCATTGAAAATTCGACTGAACAATAAATTCCTAAAGACAGGAAGTGAACTTTGACCTCAGACATTTTTGTGAAATATTTTTGTTGGTTTGGCGATCTATCCCTTAACTGTTTTTCGAAATTTCAGACTTGTTCAAATTCAAAGGGTTTGCAGTCGACAATATGAAAATAATTTCATTTGAAAATAATCATTCAGTATGTTAGGAAATATTGTGGAAAAGGAAGAAATCGCTTGTTACAAGCAATTTCATCTTTTTCGACAAAGTTTTCTCAAGTATAAATTCTAAGGGACGTATAAACCAGAGAATAAACAGGAAAGGGTTAAACGCCATAACTGTATCTTATTCAAGGTTTGGCTATGACAACTGGGTAGCCCGCTCACGATTAGTCCTCTATTTTATTTTACAAAATAATGTCTCGTATTATCCGAATCGAACTGCTGTGTTGGAATTTATATTGTTGTTAGATATTTGCCTGATTTTATCATGCACTTAACCCATTCCCACACAATGACGCTTTTGGACGCCCCTCAAGAAAAGCAATAGAGAAAACATTGTGTACAATGTTTTCCATTCAGACAGTTAAAAAAACCTAAAATTTCTTTAAATGATGTCTGCAATTCCTTTCAATTTGGACCAGTCTAAAATTTTCTTTGGTTGGGATTGGTTAAAGAAGACGTCTGAAACAGTATCGGTATTCAAAACAATGAGTTTTAAGACAGAAAGTGAGCGATCGGAATTAACCCATTCCAACTCAATCCCTCCTTTTTACGCCCCTAAAGAAAAAAACTTTGGAAAACTTTGTGGAAAATGAAGAAATTGCTTGTATCAAGCAATTTCTTCATAATCCACAATGTTTTCTATCCAAAAAGACGACAACATTAAAAATTCCATCAACTTGAAATTGTCGTCTGCAGCTTCTTTCAATTTGGACCAGTCTAAAATTTTGCTGTGTTGGAATGGGTTAAAACTTCCTTGTCATACGTTAACGGATCGACCAATAGTGGCTGTCAATCAAATCATTCCTTTAGACCGTAAGTGAGATTTGAACTCAGACATTGGCAGGTATTTATGTGACACTTTTTACGTTGTTTTTGGCAACTCAAACGTCGTTACTACTGCCTATGAAAGCTGTAGTTATGACGTTTATGTCGACAACTAGCCATTTTACATTTTGCTTCATGTATCTGACCATAAATTTTGCAAAGAGTGTTATTTAGATCAGAGTGGAAATTCCCGTCGGAGTCAGTGGGTTTGGTCAGCGGAGTCCATTGGTTGGACAAGCGATCAATCAATTACCACACAGTTCCGCATTTTTACGCACACAGAGTTTAGTTTTTGAGAACATTTTGAAGAAAAAAAGAAACTGTAAAATCCAATTCCTTGGTCTTTTCTCAAAATGTTTTCTATCCTATTTTTCTCAAACTTTTTCTATTTTTAACACATTTCGACCTTAACTTCGTAGCTACAGCTTTAATCGTGATTAGATGTGTCATTTGAAAAGCATTGTTAAGATAGCTCAAATGTCAAGGTCACACATTGAGAATGAGTTTTTCTGGTTTGTTTTTGTTGGTTTGTGACTTAAGTCGTAACTACAGGTAAACGTTGAAACTACAGCTTGAATAAGCTGTAGTTACGGCTTAAGTCACAAATCAAAAAAAAAAAAAAAAAAAAAAAATTCACATAAATGGCGGTCACTGTTGGAGTTCATACTTTCAAGTCTAAATTATCGATTTGGTTGGTCTATTTTTTCTTTGACTGACAGCCCGCGATTGGTCATTTGGTCAATCTGATATTTATCAATGAAATCCAGAAAAACTCCTTCTCAATGTGTGACCTTGACTTTTGAGCTATCTTAACAAAACCTTTCAAACGACACATCCAATCATGATTAAATCTGTAGTTTCGACGTTTAAGTCACCAACCAACCATTCTAGATTTTTGTTACACGATACCGGTCCTAAAGTATGCAAAATAACCCCGTTTAAAATCGAATTTGAACTTCCTATTGAGTCAATGGGCGGGGTCAACAATTAGTGAATTGTAAAATGCTTTTTTCGATTTAGAGCTGGTGCCCGATGCATAGCAAATTTTCTGAAAGGTTCATAGTCGTATGTTAAAATTAGAACTAATTGAGCTTACCTGGAGCATAAATCCTACATATATCATGTATATGGATAGATTTCAAAATAACCTTGCACGCTTGTCTTCAATTACAACGCATTCCTACATAATAACGCTTTTTACAACCTTAAAGAAAAGGCTTTGGGAAAAATTATGTTAAAAAGTTCTTGGCAATTTCTACATTATCTACAATGTTTTTTACCTCAGAAGACAAATCAGTTTTCATATTTCACCAGCTGAAAATTCTTGTCTTCAACTTCTTTCAATTGGACCGGTCTAAATATTTTGTAGTAACGGGTTTAAACACACCTTTGTGAAACATACTTCATTGTCCATTACTAACCAGCAGTTTTGGGGGAAAATATGGATTCCATGTGGGCACTCAACTGGGAAAATATCCACAAAACACCCTCGTTGGGCCAATCAAGAAATTTTGGCCATATTGGACAAAGGGCCAACATTAAAAGAAAATTAAATGCTAACAAATGCCAAATAAAGAAAAAGACAAGGTTTTCAATTCCTATCTCTGTTTTGTTGTTGTTGTTGTTGTTGCTGTTGTTGTTGTTGTTTTTCTTGAATGAATTAGATTATTTAGATATGATTTAATAAAGATTTGCCCCCCTCCCTAAATGTCTAAACCTGGTTCCTAAATAGGCTGTAAACCAAATATGTGTATGTATGCATGTCCCACATGTTACAAATGTCAGATGTTAATGACCATCTTTGAACCACGTGGGTCTAAAAATTAATAATAATGTCATCAAGGGACCTATATAGATTGCTAAAATTGGTCCGATATAAACAGCGGTTTCATATCCCGTCTGAGATCTAAATGGGGTAGCCCATGTTGGTCCAATATAAATTTCCATATGAGTCCTATATGTTCCCGCATTTTTGCTAGCTGGGACGAAGGCAGGTGTTTAGACTGGCCTAAATTGAAGTTTCAGACGGCACTTCAAAGACTATTTCAATCACAAATATAAATGGCATACAGGATAGAAAATGCGAGGAAAGAAGGAATTGGTTATTATTACGATTTCTACTTTTCTAATGATTTCTTCCACGCGCAAAAAAGCGGGACTTTCTGACGATGGGATAAAACAATCTGTCTCAAAATGGTGAAGTATCTAACTATCTAAATATTCCCATGGAATATATGTAGAGCTTAGAGCAAAACATAGTATGTGTCTATATTATTATATATCAACACATACAGTGTTTCTTGCTTTAAGTTCTCAAAATGCCTCGATATCACCTCATAGTATGAGAGAACATGTTCTACTTTTACCCTTTCCTGTACAAACCAGGGATTTACGTCACTGTGATTTCGAGCAATTTCTTCTTTTTCCACAATATTTTCGACTCTACTGAACAGTTGTTTTTCAAATTAAATGCAACTTAAATTTTCGTCTGCAAAACCTTTGAATTTGGACTGGTCTAAAATTTTGCAAAACAGGAAAGGGTTAATGTAGGTATGATGAAGCTTATCACACCATTATTATAACTGCGGTATCATAATTTACTCATCATACGGTTTGCTTTCGCTTGGCACCATGTACAACGGTACCATCGCATTAACCTTTTGTCCACTAAAGTTTCCTTAAAGCGGCACTTGAACAGATTTTCATGAGAATTTTATATAAGAAATTATATAAAATTATATAAATCAGACAAAATTATCTGGTTTTCCAAAAGTTATTAATGTCGTATTCTTTCTTGTAAAATCTAATGATTCCACTATAAATTCTATTTATTGTCACATTGAAACATCGGGATTTATAGGGCGGGGTCGTTAGTCTTCGGATGATATCGATAACAACTGCATTGCTAGTGGAAGTCAATGATGTAATTGATACGTCATGGAAACCACAAATAAGGCTTTTTTTCGGTGCAATCGAAAGACAACGTTTTTGTTCGATAAATTTCCATTCCATTCAGATTGTACTTGGCTGACTTATTTGGCGTCTCGTAAAGCGAACTATTTTTGCTTCTTTCCTTATTAACCCATTACAACTCAAGCCCTCCTTTTTACGTCCCTCAAGAAAAAAGCTTATGAAAACATTGTGGAAAATGAAGAAATTACTTGTATCAAGCAATTTCTTCATTATCCACAATGTTTTCTACCCAAAATGATGAAAAAGTTTAAAATTCTATCAACTTGAAGTTGTCATCTGCAGCTTCTTTCAATTTGGACCAGTCTAAAATTTTGCTGTGTGGGAATGGGTTAAAGTTATGAAACGTCGTTTTCATTACAAAATCAGCTTAATCACCTTGTAAGGGTCTGAAATCATTACAATTAGAAATTTGTCAATTTAGAGCTTTTTTTTTCTTCCATAATCTGTGCAAGGGCCGCTTTGATTCTTGGTTTCTCCATTAAGGACCTATGCTCATTAGATAATTTGATTTTACAAAGAATCAAGCCACGAACCTATTATCTTGTTGCACCAAGGGCGTCGAATGTTCTACCTGTCATATCAGAGAAAAAATGATCTTGATATCCCTTCACTCGTAAGGGTTTAAGCCCATGTGATCTTGGCCTTTGACATATTTTTCAAAAACGATCAAATTGCCCGAGTTTTCTAAGTCTTTAAATCTTGGATAGTATTACGCATTTATATATTACATGATATTATCGTATTCCCCGTAATCAACCAGCCTAACCCTTTCCTGTTCAAACCCTGATTTTACGTCCCCGTGTATTTATAGTTGAGAAAACATTGTAAAAAGAAATCAATTTCTTCTGTTTCCACAATATTTTCTACCCTACTAAAAGGTTTTCAAATTAAATCCACTTTTAATAAGAACCAGTCTAAAATGTTGTAGCGTGGTAATGGGTTAATATTGCGGATGTAGGGCTTCATTAGGGTAAGTGACCTTTTCCTTTGTCTCTGTCATTCTTCATCAATCTTTGCAATACGGTTTCATGTTATGAAAGTTATTAGTGAATCACCTGCAATGCATCGGTCTTCATTAAAAGTGTAACGCAGCCAACGTATGTGAGCTAAGATACGAATTAAAACGTCATTGCAAAAAACTATAAGGAAATAAATATATAATACACAAGGAAAATAATGCAGAATTTCATCAGATCTTAGAAATTAAGGGGATTCAATAATTCAAATGACGGACCACTTGCCCCAGATTTAAGAAATTGAGCGGATTCAATAGTTCAAATGACGGACCACTTGCCCCAGATATTAGAAATTGAGCGGATTCAATAGTTAAAATGACGGACCACTTGCCCAAGAGTTTAGAAATTGGGCGGATTCAATAGTTCAAATGACGGACCACTTGCCCCAGATATTAGAAATTGAGCGGATTCAATAGTTCAAATGACGGACCACTTGCCTCAGATTTTAGAAATTGAGCGGATTCAATGATTCAAATGACGGACCACTTGCCCCAGATATTGGAAATTGAGCGGATTCAATAGTATAAATGACGGACCACTTGCCTCAGATTTTAGAAATTAAGCGGATTCAATGGTTCAAATGACGGACCACTTGCCATTACGGCAGACACCATCCAACAGGAAGGTCGACTTAGATATTAAGTGTCATTTGACAAATGTCTTGATTTAGATTAAGTATAACAAATTTAGGTTTTGTTTTCAATCGGGTATGAAGGTAAAACTCTGTCACATAACTGTTTGAAGTTAATATAGTGTGATTAAGATTCTTAATTAATACCACAATAAAAAGAAAACAAAATATATTCTCTTCATCTCTCCAATGATTCATGAAATAAGAGCTGGATTAACGGATCACAGCTGTTAATCAAAACCCGATAGACCAATCAAATCATCTAATTTGACCGGAAGTTAAACTTGAACTCTAAAATCGGTCGATATTTGTGTTAAGCACATTGTGTGTGAGAGTGTGTTGACTTAATTGAAGCTGTGGGACGGCGTTTAGGTCGCCTTCTTTAAATCTTATGTTACATGTTAGCGGCCATTAATTTTTCAAACTAACGCCGTTTTATATCGCGGAACTTACTGTCGGGGTCCAGTAGTTGTCGTTATGTTTCTAGTGTTCCTAAGACCATAGACCAGATGGCAGAGCGCCGGCCTCTCAATCATGACGTCAAGGGTTCGATCCCCGGACCCGGCATATAGCCTTTCCGATGTGTGTCTCCAACCAATGGGTAGCTTATCGTAAACCTAAATGAGCAGTTGGAAGCTCGGAAAGGATGTAGTGGTAGTATTTGTGTGAAAAATACCAGGAATCTATGGTTAGGTGCTCCAACCGCTGCGATATGACTGAAATACTATAAAAAGTCGCGTTAAACCCCATTCAAACAAACAAACATAACAATGATGTTGTTCTTGTAGCGTTAGATTTGCTTTGTAAAATGATATCGATAAATATAAAGTTCATTTTTGCCTCCCGATACCACCATTACTGTTTTTTCAACCTTTTTTTTGTACGTGTTTGTTTTCATGCAGGTGTGCGTTTCTATTATAGCTTATTATAATAATTAGTCATCTAACAAAGGTAGACTTACTGCTGGCTATAAATTTAATTCTCATTGCTTAGAAACTGAGAAGTTTTTATTAGTGACCGATATACGTCAGTTTCTTGGAACATATTGTAATTTTGAAGCCTTTTGTTTGTACTTCCGTTGAAGTAAAGTTCATTTGTCTTAACTTATTTGTTTTGCTGGTTAATTGACAGGTCACCTGCCACTCCCAGTGTTCCACGATATCCCTATATGGCAATTTGTCTAATATTTCAAACAATTATAGACTCGAGGATATTGAACAGAATGCAAATAGTTGGAGGGCGACCTAAACGCCGTAGCTACAGCTTGAATTAGCTGTAGTTTAAAGGTTTATTCTATTTGTTTTAACCCATTCCAACACAGTTAAATTTTAGACCTATCCAAATTGAAAGAAGTTGCAGACGACAATTTCAAGTTGTTGAAATTTGTAAAATCTTTGTCTTTCTCAGTAGAAAACAATGTGGAAAATGCAGAAATTGCTTGTTTCCAGAACTATTTTCATATACTATATACTATGAGGGGCGTAAAAAGGAGGGATTGTGTTGGAATGGGTTAAATCGATTGGGAAACACGTTCTTCTAATCTATATCAATCCCTCAAGATTGGGCCTCCTTGAGAATATACCAGTACCCACGCCGAATGTGTGGGCACATGAAAGAACTAAAATCGACAGCCGCTCCCATGACATATTGATTGGGAAACTAATTCTTTACCCTTCGACCACGGACACTTCACACATTAACAATCAAAGTACTGAAAGTACTGTAAGTATCTTCTTTACTAAAGGTTATAATGAAAAATAAAGGATGTCAAAGTAACCCATGCACGGGTTAACCCATTACAACATCACTTAGACTGGTTCAAATTAAAAGAAGTTGCAGACGATGATTTCAAGTTGGTTAAATAAAGAAATCGTTCCCTTGTTGGGTAGGAAACATTGTGGACTATGAAGAAATTGCTTATAACAAGCAATTTCTTTATTGTCCACAATGTTTTCAAAGGCTTTTTTTTTTGAGATGCTTAAAAAGCGTAATTGATGGGGATGGGTTAGATAGCATACTTTTAAAAGAGTTCTCTGCAATTTGAATAAAGTTTGCAATATTCCTGAAATACATGAGAACTACTTTTTATGGCGTAGGCATTCAATGGATTAGGTGGCTAAGCCTCCAGTGGCAGTTTGCACTCGTTGAATTTTGAGAAGACCTCAGCATTTCGTCTGTTAACTTAAGCTACTAAGGCTGACGATTTGCTAGCTAAAAATAATTGACATAAATGTTTGGAGTGAAACACTGAAATCCAGGTCAGAATGAATGATTTGATTGGACAATCGCTATTTTATTGACAGCATTTATCCGCTTGTTGTGGATTGTTATTGTCGGAGGGGTATGGTGGTAGTCCTTAACATTTCCATTCTGTTTGGTCATCGAGGTCTCGAAAAGGAAGCAATTACAAGTAATGTATTCTTTTAACCAAATTCCACATTGAGAAAGTTTTAGACCAGTCAAAATTCAAAGAAGTTAGAGACGAGAATTTTAAATTGAAAGTTAAATTTTAAGAATCTTTGTACTTTGGATAGGAAAACATTATAGAAAAGTAAGAAAGTGCTCATTGCAAGCAATTTCCTTTGGATATTGAGGGGCGTTTAAAAGCGTTATTTTGTGGGAATGGGTCAAGGGAAGTAACCTTAATTGTCCATCCTAAAATTCAAATGACTATCTTACGATTACGTGTCGAAAAATGTTTAACCCTGTCCCGTGTAATCCTAGATTTTTGCGTCCTTATAATATTATATTTGAGAAAACATTGTGGAAAAAAGAGAAGTTATTTGTAACAATTAATTTCTGCTTTGCACACAATAGTTTATATCATAAAGGATTGTTATTTTTTAAATTGTACTCACTTGATAATGTCGTCTGCTACCTCTTTGATTTCGGAGAAGTCAAACATTTTTAAAAACAATATAGTCTTAAGTCGATATTAAAAAGATAATACTTATGATCAGATAATAGATTTCTTCCCGATTCTTCCACATTTAAAGATATCGATATAAATGGATACAGGTAAGGTGTGAGATAATCCTAGGACTAAATTATTGTTTGTTTGTTTTAACCCTATTCCACGAGCGTTTCAAATGAAAATAGTGGAGTTCGAATAATAAATCAAGGTATACCTATTCCGTACAGGGTCCCTTTTTCCGATCGCCAAAGAGAAACAAAATCATTGTGATAAAATAAAAAGTTACTTAGAACAAGTAATTACCCCTTTTCTCACAACGTTTCAAATGCTACCTGGAAGTTACTTTTCTTTTAAAACCACCATTTTATCTATTTCACAGAATGGCATCAGCAATGATATCTTTGAGGGGATATGCACATGGTGATCGAGGTGGACAGACGTGTTTTTCGGGCTCTCCGATTTCGATTATAAATATGGATTTATCTGTGAATTAAATTGCATTTTATCATGGACATATAGTAACATCCTTTAGTGTCGTAGATTACGAACTTATTTGTGGGATTTTTTTGCTTTAAAATAATAATTTTAGTAGAAAAATAGTCTTTTCAATGTCTTTTCATTGTTCTCGTAGAAACATTTCTAATTTTCTCATAGCTGGAAGGCTTATAAAACCAAAGTGATTGTGAAAATCGTTCACCATTATTGTTCGATCAACGGTAAATCTCCATGACTGATTATGATTTCCGATAGTTTGCCAGAGTTAACACCAGTTCAGGTGGACGAAAATACAACAGTAAAGGTGCCTGTATCGTCGGTATCTATATCGTCGATACCTACAGCGGGACAAAAGTCTTGTGATACTAACCAGGAATCTGATGCATCTTTCATCTGTGCGCCAGATGAGTGTATGAACCAAAACGGCACTAAACTCACTTCCTCCCAGCTGGAAAAGCTAGTCTCATATTATAATGGATCACCACGAGAACTCTTCAAAAACTCAATTCTTACGTTATACGCATCCTGTGACAAGAAACTTTCTGAAGTCCGCCACGATTTGTTTACTATTCTATCAAATAAGGATGATTTTCCGTATCGAGGGTTCTACTTAAAACGCAGAGTCCAGAAAAAGAATGGCGAATCTGTATCAGAAAAACTTGCCTATGACATTCATTCCCTGTTGTCCGCGTATCTAGACTCTGATTACAATAGCAGTGATCTGAAGGAGGTTATAAGCACTAGGGGAAGGTTCCAGTCTACAGATCAACATGCACTGTCTGTCCCGAATAGACTGGAAACCCCGTCCAGGAGTGGTTTTAAGACCCAGCCAACCGAAATTTCAAGAGCAGAACTCAGTGAATTACAGGAAACAGTGTCGCTTCTAAAAGCAGATCTTCTTAATATTAAACAAACAATGGCTTCTAAGGAAGAAGAACGAACCAATGAAATTACAGAAATTAAAAGTACTTTACAAGATATCAGTTCCTTAGTGCATGAAATACGAGATACGGTATTAATGGATTTACAATCAGTATCAAATATGCTTTCTAGAGTTGAATCCGTTCAATTAAGTTCATCTACTCACGTGAAAAATGAAATCAGACTTATTAAACAAGATGTAAAGAATTGTGAATGTAGCCTTAATTTATTAGAAAGCAAGGTAATAAAGCTTGATAATTCTTCATCGAAATACAAAAATCGTGGTAAAAAGATTTCTGATAGGGGGGAGACGTTAAATTCCCGCAACAAACTTGTAGATTCATGTCATTTAGTACCCGCTTCCCTCGGACAGAATGGCACGCATTCTGCCAACGGGGCTCCTCTTGTCAAAACAAGTACAACTGACAATAGAGTTGTTCACACTCAAGCTGAGTCAATTTCCACTGAATTGGCTTCTGGTGTGGATCCTAGATCTATACAGACCTTAGATGATCCGCCCCCGAATTCAAACTCAGATACACAACAAGAGCATGCAAGTTCAAATTCCTTTTCCAATACTTCACGTCAACAATTTCACGTTCATTCCGGAGGCATGGAGACGCCTTGTTCTGGGAACAAAGGAATGGCTTCCAATGCTCCCATGAGCGACGTTGCTCCAGCTCAAAAAGTAACAACATATGGTTTGAAAACACAGAGTTTGATAGCTTTTCCCGTCCTTTCCCATGACCAAAAGGACCTTTCTGAAAATAATTTTACTTCAAAAGATGTACAAAATCAGTCAACTTTAAATTATAATACAGAAGCTCACAACTTTACGCACAAGGTAAACGACTACTCTTATTCAGCAGCATTATTATCAAGCCGTAATGAACCTTCTTTGGAACGGTCTCAAGATCTTTCTCAACAGAATGGAAATGATCTATACAATAACGTAGGTTCCAATATTTCCGAAAAATCGAAACAAAATCAAAATTATAAAATTGGTAAAACAGTGACTCGCCGCAATTACAACGCTTTTGCGTCACGACCACCTGCTTCAAGAGAAAAAAATGACTGGGGTTACACCAGTTATGAGGATAAAAATCGGTTTTCCCGTTTCTCTTATAAAGAACAAGCATCAGATAGAGATGGATTTGGTTGGCCGGATGACTCAAACCTTAAGTCAAGCTCGAAGCTATTTGGTAAAAGTTTTGCAAATAATATAGATAGGGAAAGCGATGACTTTGACTTGACGGAATTTGTCCGTAAGAAAACAACTCGATACTTTGTTGGTGGTTTTAAGCCATCTATCACAGAGGAGCGGGTTGCAAAGTACGTGAGTTTGAGAGGCCCGAAGGTGACGAAAGTTTCTGTCTTTCGCTATAGAAATAAACCCGTCGTAGTTCGGTTAAACGTAGAAGCTGACCGTTACTCTCAATATTTAAATGACCCCGAGTTTTGGCCAGAAGGCATAGTGTGCAGGCCTTGGGTGTCACAGTCCCAGTATAATGCGCGGAATTTTGAAAGAGCTGCGGCTACTGACCTGGAAAATCAATATTCGTATCGTCAGCGCGACAACCATGACTATCACGAGTATAACCACGATCAAGATCAAAGGTCAAACCGTTATAATCACAATAACCGGTACGAGTGTCTAGACGGTCAATATTATTAATCAATTATGTTCGACACCTTACAATTAAAGTTTTATACCTGGAACGCAACAGGAGTGAAATCTAGCGGTACATATTTAACCGATTGTCTTAAAAATCAGGAAATTGAC
Source organism: Fragum fragum (assembly GCA_946902895.1). NCBI lineage: Eukaryota > Metazoa > Mollusca > Bivalvia > Cardiida > Cardiidae > Fragum > Fragum fragum. The sequence goes on from OX336371.1 coordinate 36,501,260, forward strand.
TTTTTAGGTATTTCAGAACATTGGCTTCATGAATATGATTTACACTTTTTTAATACTCTAAATAGTTCTTATTCTTATCATGCGGTATCCGATAAGGATTTGGTAAGCAATGATAGAAGAGGTCCTGGTAAGGGCGGGGTGGCAATTTTATGGAAGAAAAAGTTCGACAAATTTGTCACACTCTTGCCAATAAAAAACGACCGAATGATAGGTCTTCAAGTGGAGTTGTCGTCGAACAATTTCATATACTTATTTCAAGTTTATATGCCCTCCAAAAACCACATTTACTCTGTTTTTAGTGAATATATTGATTTTATCCATGATACCATATCTACTTACAGGTGGAAAGGGTTGGTTATACTTATGGGTGACTTTAATTGTCATCTAAACAGTGCTAGTTTTGCTAAACCGCTAGACAGGAGAGATAATTGCTTTCAGGCTCTTTTAAATCAATTAAATTTTTCAGCGGTTACGCCCCTTGGAAAATGTGGAGGCGCACTTACAACTTTTGAATCTTCAATAGGATCAAGTATTATTGACAATATAATCCTCAGTACCGATGACATCAATAGAATTATTGCGTGTAATATTGTTAACGATGACGCTCTTTTATACTCAAATCACAGAGCAGTAGAATGTGTTTTAGAATTACCCGATACTTCTTGTCCGAATAGTTCTTGTTCTACCCGGAGAATAAAATGGTCTCATGTCTCTCAAACTCATCTTAATAATTACCGTAATAGTCTCGACCATGATGCGGGTTTAATTGCCTTACTCAAGTATGACGTCATCACTACAGCGGACGTTGATAGAATGTATAATGCTGTCGTTAGTGCACTAAGAAATACAGCAGATAATTTTATACCTGTTCGGCCATTTCATAGTCATTTGAAACCTTACTGGAATGACGAATTAACGGCTTTGAACACGACTATGAAACGTCACAGACGTGAATGGATCTTAGCTGGATCCCCCAGGTGTGGACCTTTATTTCAGACATTAAAAGATTATAAAAGAGAATTTCGCATGCTACACCGTATTGCAGTGGACAGATATTTTGTTAAGTTGTACGATGACATAGATCAGGCGGCTGAGGCTGATCAAGAGCAGTTCTGGGCGTTAGTTAACCGTAAGAGACGGTCGTCAAATAACGCCCCGGGTGCCGAAATCTCCTTCGAGGGTAAAGCATGTCGGGATAATAATTCTTTATTAAATGGTTGGCAGCAGTATTTTAAAGAATTGTACTCGTTTGATGACAATCCCTGCTTCGACAACGATTTTAGACAGTATGTTGATAAAGAATTTGAAAAGAAATTATATTTTTTAAACTGCAATAAGGATAATAATTCACCAAAAGTTTCTGTTGCAACTATAAATCATACACTTTTGACAGTAAAGCGTAAAAAAGCCCCTGGATTTGATGGTATTACTTATGAGCACATTATTCACGGAGGGAATTTGATTAGGCGACTTTTGGCTAAACTCCTTACAGCTATGATAAAATGTTCTCATGTACCTTCACTTATGAAAAGGGGGGTAATTTTTACATTATTCAAGGGAGGCAATAAGGATAGAAAGGACCCGAATAGCTACAGGGCGATAACACTCACGTCATGTATTTTAAAAATTTTTGAAGTTGTTATTCTGCAAAGACTGCAAACCACTAATTCCTTGAAAGTTCATAGTCTACAAGGTGGGTTTCAGAGCGGACTTGGTTGTATTATGTCCTCATTTTGCCTTCGCGAGTGTATACACTTTGCAAAAGAAAATAAAAGTAGATTGTTTTTATGTTTTCTTGATTGTAAACAAGCATTCGATCGAGTTTGGTTGAACGGTCTTTTTTATAAGCTTATTGAAGGTGGTATTGATGATGAAATCTTAAAATGTTTGTTGAGTATTTATTCTGATCTGCAGAGCGCGGTACGTTATAAAGGATACATCTCGAATGAAACCTTCCCAGTTCTACAGGGAACCAGACAAGGGGGGAAAACAAGCCCATTTCTGTATTTAGTTTATATAAACGGCCTTATTCAACAATTATCTGACTCTGGTTATGGCTTATGTATAGCAGGATCTGACTGCAGTTCCCTTAGCGTAGCAGACGACATGGTCTTAATATCTTTAACTCAAAAAGGACTTCAAAGTATGCTGAATATTTGCTATGAGTATTCATGTAAATGGAGATACTTGTATAATGCCTCAAAATGTGCAGTGATGGTTTTTAATGAACATAAAAAGCATGTAAATGATAGATCGTGGTTTCTTGGGGACAGTAAAATCAATGAAGTTGATTGCTATACCCATCTTGGTATTAACGTTTATAAATCAATGAAAAGTAAATTTCAGGTAGATGAAACTTGTAATAAATTAAGAGGTAGTTTACTTAGTCTTACCAACATAGGATTGCATGATAATGGTTTACATCCTTTAACCTCATTCAAAATTTATAAATCTATAGTCTTCCCTAAAGCTCTTTATGGATGTGAGTTTCTATTGGATTTAACCAATTCGCAAATTTTAAATTTAGAAAAGGCACATAGATTTTGCATTAAATATATTCAAGATCTTCCCACTTATACCCGCACTGACATTTGTTTAAGCCTTATGGGCTCTAAGCCTATAGTTTTCGAAATAGAGTACCGTAAGTTGTTATTTCTTGGTCAATTATGTAGATTAGTAACCGGTCATATATCGAAGATCCTATTTAATTATAGACTGGTATCTTTTTATACTGGGAACAGTGTTAAGTCTGGTTTTATTCCAAATATTGTTGAAATCATTAGAAAATATTCTTTAGAGAATTACTTGCTTGATTATATAAACTATGGATTTTTTCCATCAAAAACTCAATGGAAAATTCTTTCTCGTAATGCAGTCGAAACCTCAGCTTTTACCGCTTGGAAAGCTAGATTGGAGCAAGATCGATCTCTTAAAGACTTTTTGTTCTTTAAACCCCAATTAAGTGATGCCTCAAAACTTTGGAAGATAAGTCGCCGTGTCCCTTCTTTTGCAAAGCACTGTTATAACGGAGTTAAAATAATTGCTAAATGTTTCAGTGATGATTTCTCACATAGTTGTGCAAAATGTACAAAAATAATTAATATACCACTTTGCGAACATATTATTTTTGAATGTGATACAACAGCCAATATAAGGTATTATTTATTTAGTCAAATACGAGTAGTATACGGTGAAACACTTTTCAACAGGTTTCTAGAACTCTCGGACTCTTTTAAGATAATTACTCTTGTATCAGGTTTTGAAAATATTATAGAGAATGGTTTCTGGTCTGAAAACTCATTATTCTTTGTTCTACCTATTTTGAGTAAACTTTGGTATATTTATAATTCATCTGTAACATGATTATGGCATATCTATAGTATTCGTGTCGTTGTTTAGCGATTGAAACCTCGTAGCTACAGCTTTGGGTGTGGGCTTTTGGTCGTCTACCAACGATCTGCGATATACAAGCTTTAAAACGTTTATTCAATAAAGTTTAAGAACAAACAGTAAGTCAGTTATAATTACGTCAGGTAGAGCGACATATGATGTTCTCAAGCCCTCTTAGGTCTTTTTGTGTTTTCTGTTTTTTTTATTATTATTATTTTGTTTGTTTGTTTGTTTGTTCGTTTTTAACTACATGTATATGTTTTTCTAACTTTGTCTACCGTTTGAGCGGTGCTTTTGTTGTTCGCTTTCGGTTGACAAGGGTACGTTCTCTTTATCTCGCTACTTTCAATTTGTGTCTACTTCATCCTTGTTTTGTATTCTTTTCGGTTTCGCAATTAATACAGCAAGTATAGGTGAAGGAGTGGCACACTTAAAACCTTTCCCGTTTAGATAGATAGACTAGTCCAAATTCTGAAAGGTTCGTCATAAGCAATTTCAAATTACGTTTTCTTACTGAAAAATTACAGATAAAGTTCATGAGTTCACAATTATATTGGAAAGGGTTAAAATTCCGATGTTTGTTTCAATGTTTGTATCTAAATGTCTTTCTTTTCATTGTGTTGTCTTTATTGTGCTCTTTTTTGTATATCTATGTATTTTGTAGTTTTGCTCGCCTACATGGCGGAAATAAAAGATAATAATGCTCGGGCGTCGGTATCAGGAAACACTCGACTGTCGGCGTTTTCAGCTGCCTTCTCGTGATCCATGAATAGTACATCTGGTTGCAGGCCCAGTCTCTCGCATTTTCTACTTATAGTCTTTTGTAGATGGCTTCTGTCTTTCCCCGGAGGAGGACGAACTGTACACGATAGTATTCTACATATACCGGTAGTAGATCTGTCTAGGAAAAGTCTAGAAAGTTCCATTACAGTAGATTGTTCCGGAACGACATAGATTCTGTAGGTATCTGTCAGTAGCGAAGACAATGAAACTAAATGTCCCACCTTCTTCAATGAGTCCATTTCATGTCAAGCTGAATATCATCTATCTGTTTTTGATACGGCTGGTCTGACTTTGACTCTCTCGCGGTAGAGCTTTGATTTGTAACCCTCGAATGTCGGAAGTTGTTGAACCATTGATGCCTCGTCGTCGTTCCATTCCTGATTTCGTAGTGAGGTGAACTCTTCTCTGTAGATGTTAGGTATTAAAGTGGTTTCGTCGTGATTTTCTTCATGATGTTGCCCTTTTCCACAAGGAAGGGATCACCAGCGTTTGTGTGGTTTCTGTTGGCTCTGTTGAGAATTTAATTTTTGGTAGTGATTCTGGAAGACCAGTCGTTGTCAGCTTATATCCAGTAGACATTGTCATCTCCGAGACTCGTGGCTTACAAGGATTAAAATATAAAAAGAACTAACAAAAAAAAAAACAAAAAAAAAAAAACGAACTTGTACGACAGCCTTGCATTTGTTCCCCTCTCTTTCCAACTTTTCCTTCTGATACATAAAGTTTTGAAAATGTCTAAATCTTTCGACATTTTCTAAAAAACCAGCGCGATGGCATTCTGTTGTTGTTTTTTTTTTTTTTTTTAATATTCCTGATAAACATATAATGAACTACATAATAGAAAAGGAATATTTTTCAGATAATTACGTAGAAGTACTCGTTTGTGACCTAATATTAGTTAATTCAATTTTAATCTTTTAAAGCGCGCCTATCCCCCAAGAATTTACGTTTTTACTTTTAATAAACATATAGAAACATTATACTTAATCGCAGTGCATTTCTGAGAGTTAGTAATGATAAGATTTCAAGGGAATATGTTTGATAATTTAATTAAATGGTATGAACAAATCGAAAATCTTAAATGAATAACGTCACATAAAACGTAACAAAACGCTAGACCACTATAACAGTAGGCGATGTTTTATACGAAATCCGATACGGTGACCTCACTTTTTTACTTTGCATATTTGATTCAAGCATACCTTTATCTACAAGATGTTAACCCTTGTCATGCTGAACCCGAAATATTCTACTTTTGACAGGAGATATAGACAAAGATCAGCCTGCACATATGTGCAGTCTGATCTTTATCTCCATCTCCTGTTTGTCCAGTTCAAGCAAGAATTGTTTATGAAATCCGTTTGTTACAGAAATGCTGACCACCAACTAGTGCTCCCATCGCTTTTAACCCTTTGATTTAAATGCGATTCTGAATAGGGATTTAATTCAGCATGACAAGGGTTAAAACAGAAAAGATTTCTATATTATAGAAATCGTTATTATCGTTGTTTTATATCTCGGTCAAACCGATGGACAGTGGGCTTTGCCAGCGCTTTCAGTAGTTCAGGGTTTGGCGAGCTTCTTTTTTTAAAAACGATTTCCTTCAAAAAAAGTTTATGAAGCTTAGTTCAAGCCTTAGTTACGTTTTTTTAAAGCTTTCTGATGACGGAAGAAAATTACATATAACTGTCATCGTATATATTTTTTCATCATTTGGTGTTTTACTCGCGTACAAGATATATCAACATTCATAGTTTCAGAGTCAAATTTATCAATATAATTCAAACTATTGTAATAAGAAAAAAACCTTTGTTTGAATTATGGCTGATGCCCGAATGCGATGGAAAGGAAGGTTTGAGTTTGTGTTCGCTTCTTTCGGCTACACCATCGGACTCGGTAACTTATGGCGATTTCCACAAAAATGTTATTCGAACGGAGGAGGGGTGTTCTTGGTTCCATATTTACTCTGTGTTATACTTTGTACGATTCCAACCTTGTTTCTGGAGTTTAGTTTGGGACAATTAAAATCGGAAGGTTGTGTAAAGGTTTGGAAGTTTTCTCCTGTGATTCAGGGTATTGGTCTTGCTATAGTGTTTAACCTCGTGATGACGGTAATCTACTACAATGTTATCATTATGTACATCTTATACTACCTGCTTGTGTCATTCGTCAACATCGGTTCCAGTCTGCCATGGTCCAAGTGTCGCCCAGAGGACAAATGGAGTACAGACAAATGCCGAGCACCAGTTTTACTTGACCGCAACACGATGTCAACTGGAGAGATCATCGATGCCTTAAAACTACAGATGAACTCATCCTGTATCAAAGACTTGGAACTACACAAAGGTATTGCATCTCAATCAGTCTCCGTTGAAATGTTTGAATCGACATTTTCGAGCTGTCGACTGGAGTTTGTTACCCCAGAAGAAGAATATTGGACAAGAATGGTGTTGGGAGTTCACGAGTCGGGTGGGTTTGACGATCTAGGTTCTGTAAGTGGGAGGAACGCTATGATGTTACTAGTACTCTGGCTAATCATATACTATTGTTGCGTGCGAGGAATTCGGTCTATTGCTAAGGTACGTTGATTGGTACCGTAAACAATATCTCTTTAAAACGTTAATTCAATATCTTACAACCTCTTGTTTGTTAGCGCTAACAAACTTGACACCATGCATGTGGTATACGGCGACAAAAGGGGAACCGTACTTATATGCTTATTCAGTCCTAATAACTCATCCTTATCCGTTTGCTTTATACCAGTCTTACCGCCAATATTCATTATCTACCACGACAAAGTCTCGATCCATAATGACTTGACTCAAAGTGTTTTAGTGCGTAGTGCGGCGATAACACTAGAGCACGATGACGTTATCATGAGAGTATGATGACAATAATGAATAAAGAACGACGATGATAATGAACTAGTACGGTGAAGATAACTTGATAGTACGATTGTGATCTCATGAAGGACGATGAAGATAACGTGATATCATGATGATGGAAACGCGGCAGTATGATAACGATAGTTCAATAGTACTTTGACGATAATGCGATAGAAAATTACGATAGCGCAAGGGTATGACGACGAGAGTGCGAGACTAGAATAGTGATATCACAATAGAATCATCTCGTTTCTCTTTATCTCACTTTCCTTTCCGAGCCATCATAATCACACTTTCGGGATATCAATATCCCATTATTCTCTCGCGCTTTCTCGCCTTTCCCATCAAACTCTCAACCCTCTCTTTAAAATGCAACATATTATTTAAGAATTGAAGAGAATGTTCTTGTTTTCTTGCAGGTATGAAATAAAGAAAACAATTAATACATATATGTGGTTAGTTTTTTTGTTTCACACCTCCATGAAAACAAAAGCTATTCTATTCATTTTTGTAATTCAATGACATAAAGCGACAAAATAAAAAAAAACAACAAATTTTGATACATACTTTTGGAACTATTTTGTGCGCAATCATACAAAATAGCTGCATACTTAAAAATGTTCATAGAGGTATGAATTCTTTTTTCTTTCTTTTTTTGCTAATCAGAACACTCGTTTTTGAAAGATGAAACTAACAATCAAATCATTTTGCGATGGCCCTAACGTTATTAAGTACTCGACAGCCAAACCAGTATGTGCGTGACATTTCCAGCAAATATGCGTTATGCCTACACACTAAGTCATAACAGTCACACAGGTATATTCGCCGATCGTCTAAGAAAGTTTGACTCAATTTCTACCTATTGTCCCACGCACAAACTCATTGTTTAATTTTCATCGCAATCAACCCAACTTTTAAGTGACCAAGTTGAGATAGTTCCATACAACCCCCCCCCCGCCTTCCTGTAATTAGATCAATATAGCGAACGTTTTATATTCCGTTGGCATCATTTGAGATCGTTCGAATTTCAAGGCGTTTGTTTGTTTCGATAACATTCAAGTCGAATGCATTCGTAAGCCCTGTATTTTTAGGAGGAAGTTTTTACCCTTGATTTCAAGTATGTGAAAAATATACGTTTTTTTCTTTTATATTTCAACGACATAATTATCCTCATAACTTCATTGTCATCTTATGTTAAGTGAAATCATTTACATTTTACACAAACATTTATTTGTTAATATTTATTGGTAATCTGTATATCTTAAACGCTTGCAGACTAAGTTGAACGGTTTTTGACCGATTTACTTTTTTAAGCCTGATTAAATGTATAAAGAGTACTATGTATTTTTCATAGTATTAATCAAACTTTCACTAAAGCCTCCATTGCTGTCGTAGGGACAACAGTTTTGACAAAAAGTTATCATGAAATCTTCGTTAACATTATTTACAGACCGGAACGTCTATCAATATTTTCAGAATTATGTAAAACAGCCGGCCATGAAATGCCTTGCCGGACATAATTTTTTTTTCAAAATTATTCTATGTTGGCAACATAAAATAGTTTACAAATTTATATCCGTTTTTGTTCGGCAAAGTTTTCCACAGCGGACTTGTGACCTATTCTGAAATTATTGATACATGGGTCTGTAAGCAATTTTAACGAATATTTTAGCATTCCTTTTGATGATCAATTCTCTCCTTATACGAGAGCTGTAGAGAGGTAAATCAGAAATTTTCGTTTTGATGTAAAATCCCATTATCTGAAATTTGTTGACCTGAAATCGTTTCAAAATCCTTATGACAGGTGGTGTATATCACAGCAACGTTTCCTTTCCTATTGTTGTTCATATTACTATTTCGTGGAGTGTCGCTGGAGGGGCACGGTGAAGGCATCCGCTACTACATGAAGCCTGACTGGAGCAAGCTTTCAGACCTACAGATATGGTCCAGTGGAGCAACACAAGCCATCTATTCTTTAGGAGTAGCATTTGGAAGCCAAATAAGTCTTGCCAGCCACAATGTCGTCAACAATAATGTAATGCGCGATGCCATTCTAATAGGTGTTGTTAACTCTTGTGTCAGCTTTTTTGGTGGCTTCGTGGTATTTACCTTTCTTGGTCATGCATCTGCAAGATTAGGTAAACCAGTTGACCAAATTTTTGATCACGGGCCAGGGATTCTTTTTATATCATATGTACAAGGGATATCCCAGCTGCCTGGCGCATCCATCTGGTCCTGTCTATTTTTCCTTACGGTCTTGACGTTTGGTATAGATTCCGAGTTCGTGATGGTTTGGACACTTTATGACAGTATTCAAGATTACTTCCCTGGTATCTACAAAAGAAAAGGAAAATGGATTCTTCTCGCAATCTGTGCACTTCTCTTTCTACTCAGTCTTCCACAAGTAGCACAAGGCGGCATCCATCTTGTTATGCTCATGGATCGGTATACGTCGGACTTTACCCTTGTTTTCTTCGTCATTTTGGAAATGGTTGCAGTCTGTTGGGTTTACGGCATCAATCGCTACATTTCTGACTTGGAGCAGATAATTGGTAAACGAAGTAAAAAGTTTTGGTGGTTTTGGAAGTTCACTTGGATGTTTAGTTGTCCAGTCTATGCGACGGTAAGGCACAAGTTATCAATATTTTAACATTTAAATCTAATAATTTATACTTTAAAAATATGATATTTAACGATTTCGAGAAATATAACATGAATTACTCACCTGTATATCATTGAAACTTTTACAAGTTTGACATAATTGAAGTAATCAGAGATTTGTAACTGATCGACAGAAGTAGAAGCCCAACATCGTGTGCAAACTTGGATTTAATGCCTACCTTTTTGATTTTTGTGGAGCCCGCTTGCGGCGAGCGAGACATAGTTGTCACTCTAACAAATCGGTGTTTGTGCGTTAGTGCGTTAGGGCGCTAGTTACGTCCGTCCGTCCGTCCGTCCGAATTTGTCTGGACAATTACTCATACAATTATGTATGAATTTCAAAATAACTTGGTACAATTAATCTCCATCATGAGTAGATGTGCCATTTGAAAGATTTTTAGGATAATTCTAATGTCAAGGTCACAGCTCAAGGTCAAACACTAAAATTGTGTTTGTCCGGACGATTACTCCTACATTTATAAATATATTTCAAAATAAATTGGCACAAATATTCTCCATCATGAGAAGATGTGCCATTTGAAAGAAGTTTTTGGATAGCTTCAAGTTCAAGGTCAAAGCTCAAGTTCAAATACTAAAATTGCGCTTGTCCGGAGCATGATGCCTACAAAACTTTGCGGGCACGAGAGCAAACTTAGACTTAATGCCTACCTTTTCGTTTTTGTTGAGCCCGCTTGCGGTGAGCGAGACATAGTTGTCACTATAACAAGTCGGTGTATATGCGTTAGTGCGTTAGTGCGCTAGTTACGTCCGTCCGTCCGTCCGACTATGTCTGGACAAATACTCCTACAATTATCTATGGATTTCAAAATAACTTGGCACAATTATTCTCCTGCATGAGTATATGTGCCATTTGAAAGATTTTTTAGGATAATTCTATTGTCAAGGTCACAGCTCAAGGTCAAGCACTAAAATTGTGTTTGTCCGGACGATTACTCCTACATTTAATGATGGATTTCAAAATAAATTGGCACAATTATTCTCCATCATGAGAAGATGTGCCATTTGAAAGAAGTTTTTGGATAGCTTCAAGTTCAATTTCAAGGCTCAAGGTCAAACAATAAAATTGCGCTTGTCCGGAGCATGACGACTACAAAACTTTGCGGGCTAGACAGCAGTTGTCCTGGGACAACTGTCTAGTTTTTTTTATCTTGACTATATTTCACAAAGGCATGCTTTCTTCTCAATCATTGAAAAACATTAGAATATAATCAATTGCTTACTCTTCCAAATGATATATCCATTTATCAGTTTGTGAGTGAACGTAGTTGGATCTATGACCATTCCTACTGACTTCCGACAAGGAAGTTCTGCTGAAATATCGAACTTTGATAGCTAGCATAGTTTATCGTAAAAAACAAACAAACAAAAATCGTTGCGCCGTAACTGACCAATTCGCGCATGCCAATCAAATGACCAATCGACCAATATTATTTTTCATTTAAAGCAGAAATGAGTTTTGAACTCCGATATTGGCCGCAATTTTTGTTGACAATTTTTGTTGGTTTGACGACTTAAACGTCATAACTACTGCTTATTCAAGCTGTAATTACGACGTTTAGGTCGCCAACCAACAGTAACTGTTCTACTTTTTTGTTACATGCTACATGTTATAGATTTTGCAAAATAACGACGTTAAAATCGAAGCGGGACTTCTAGTATGAGTCAATGGGCGGGGCCAATAGAGTAATTGGGTGCCAGGGATTGGTCAACTGCATCTTGTTCAAGCCGGGCTACCAAAACGCTTGACATAAATTGGAATTCAACATTCATTCACCAATTATACATCCTAATTCATCGTATTTTACTGACATAGTTATTTCACGAAGTCATAATGATGCAAAAGATAATGTAAGCCTGGTCGAGTGTTTGTACTGATGACTAGCGGGTTAGTGTATTACCGAACGAGCAGCGGGATTTACGAAAAAAACAAAACAACAACAACAAAAAAAACAACAACAAAAAAAAAAAACAATACCGGATGGCTTTAGTCGGGCAATTTGACCTATTCCCACACAATGGATATTTAGGCTGGTCTAAATTGAAAGAAGTTGCTGAAATTTCTAAAATCTTTATCTATCCGGGTAGAAACAATGTACAAACCTGAGAAATTGCTTGTAGCAAGCAATTTCTTCATTGTTCGCATTGGTTTCCAAAAATATTTTCTTGAGAGGCGTAAAAATGAAGGATTGTGTGGGAAAGGGCCAAGTAAAGAATAACGACGTTTATTCAAAGCATCAAAAGGACTTAAAAGAAAACAAGGCAGTAATGTACCCTGGTCAAAACAAAGACAAGGAAGTGTGGTTTAAAGTAAAGTTGTATGAAGTGGTACCCGAAACCGATTCTATCATCGATAGCAAATGTATTTGAAGATAATACGTATGGTAAATTGTGATCCAACGATTTTCAGAGCGTTTTAAAAAAGATTTCCATTATTTCATTAAGACTGAGGAATAGAAAAAAAATGTTGCTTGGTAGTCAAGGGTTAATATTCATGAAGCTTTTAACCTTTATCAAATGTGAGATTAACTATTTTAGAAGGAAAAATAGAATGATAATAAAAAGAGTTAGTTTCGAGTACATGATGTCTATCGATGTCTTTCAACACACATGAATTACCTATTCAAACTTTAATTTCTTCCGCCTTTTCAGTTTATCCTTGTGGCCTCTGGGAAAGGTTACACGAAATCTAGCTACGCTGGAGTAGAAATCACGAAAGGAGGCGAGGCGATTGGTTGGCTCATTATCATTACGCCCTTCTTGATTATGGTGGCATTTGGAATATACCAAATATACAAGCGAGGGGTAGGTAGTAACTAACGGATAGCTGGCCACGCCCACTGACTCCTAAATGAAGTTCGGCTTACTTATAAATCGGCGTTATTTTGCATAATTTATGGCCATTGATTAAAAAGTAAAATGTTTGTTTGCCGACCTAACCGTCGTAACTACAATTTGAGTCATGGCATGCGAGTCAACAAACCAACAAAAGTACTTCACATAAATGTCGAAGTTCACTTCCGATTTCATCGTAAAGTTTGATTGGGTTATATATGTTTTGACAGCTGCGATTCGTGAATTATGGCATGTTATACGCTAAGAGACCATTCAGAATGTTCGTGTATCAAATATCTGAAAATGACAACGTTTCTCGGACAGGATTGTTGGCGTATAAATTGTCCCATCCACTGACCTACGACATATGACAGCGAAACGATATAAGCTTACAAACTATTTAAGAGATGAAGAGAATATTTTTTTGTTTTCATGGAGATATGAACCGAAAAAACTAATCACACTGTGTGAATACGCGAAGCGGATTCATACATTGTGTGGTTAGGTTTTTCGGTTCATACCTCCATGAAAACAAAAAATATTCTCTTCATTTCTTATAATTTAATAGCATTGAGCGAAAAAAAAAGCTTTACAAGTTTTGATACCTTTTTGTATGGGGCTATTTTGTGCGGAAGCATGCGAAATCGCTGCGTGCTTAAAATTTTGTTCATGGAGTTATGAATAACTTTTTCGACCAATCAGAACGCTCGTTTTTGATAGACGAAACTAAAAATTAAATTATATGGTCATGAACGTTTAACAAAAGGCAAATTGTTGGTGGCCTAAATGTCGCCACTGGAGCTTGAACAAGCTGTAGTTACTGCGTTCAAGTCGAGCCTTAAATGCTGGAGCTCAATAATTATTACCAGTCTAAATGAATGATACGATTGGTCAATCTATTTTTAACAGCTTCGATCCGCCAATCAATTCTGGCATGCGCAGTAAAGAATCACTATTGCTTTATAAAGAACAAAATACCAAAGTGAAAAGATTCAGATTCCGTAAGTCTGACCAAGATATTTTTGTATTTCGAAAACTGTCTAATGATAATAATACACATAATGAGACTGGTATCGCTGTCGGCTCTAGACTTTGTTAAACTCGACGGCGGCACCAGTCCTCATTTAAATATGGAGTGTCGAGATTTTTCCTGTTTGGATAATTCGATAATCTCAGGTTATAGCGATGCTCGGCGACAAGGAAAATAAATTATGTTATTTTTCAGTGTAGGATCGATTTACATTCATTGAGTGAACAGTAAACGATTTTTTGCTCAAGAAACAAAGGTATATTGTCGTTTGGCATGCAAAAAGCAACTTAAATAAAGTTGTAGTTATGATATTTTTCAACCGCAACGACGATACCCTTCTTACATGAAAAAAACAAAAAACAACGATTGATCTATTTCTTAAATGCAATTAAGAGACTATATATATATATTTCTCCGGGAAAAAATCTTGAAAGCGCATAATTTCACACGTGATGTTGTCATTATTGTCCTTTGTCACGCTGCGATGACGTTCAGCAGGCCTAAATCTATCCAATTAGTGAGTTTATCATATTCATCATTTCACCTTTTTGTACGTGTAATCCTCAATTTTTTAATCCATCGAAAAATCTCAATAAACTACAGAAACGCATTTAAGAAATTGTTATATCCAAATACTGTTATAAAAGAGGAATTAAGTCATTGTATCATTCATAGAGGAGATCAAAATCATTATCAGCGACCTATATTATCACCTGAAACGATATCGTTACAGCATAGGTTACGCTATTTCTTCAAAACTTAGCCTAGTGCAGTCCAAAGTTGGATGTATCGAGGAACATGTAGCCTACATACATTCGTTTTCGTATTCGTATTATAAATTTGATGGCATAGAAGAGACATCGTGGTAGCGAACCCTTGTATTAGATTAATTGTATGATTACTTTGATACTCCGCGAGGCCGAAGGTCGTTCGAAATTCAATGATCCCACTCTGGAAGGGTCAAATACAAGGTTCGGATCAAGACAATACTATCCATTAAAATGTCCTATAATTTTTATTATTTAAAAAAATCCTTACGCTAGTAACTAAATTGAATGTTCGTTTCTTATGAGATTGGTAACAAAAGAAAATAAAGTCATCTAGTACAACTCTATCGATTTTCCTTTTAACCCTTGTCATGCTGAACCCGGAATATTCCGGTTTGGGCAGGATGTATAGACAAAGATCAGCCTGCACATAAGTGCAGTCTGATCTTGGTCTACACCCCCTGCTTGTAATTTACCTGCCAGACAAGTCATGCAATTGATTTTCAAAATAAATATTGATTATTGAACAACAATTCATATCAGCGCTCTCAGCCCTTTGATTTTAATGCAATTCCGTAAGGGATTTTATACATCATGACAAGGGTTAAGTTACATACATTGGAGGCGAACGAAATCACTCTCGAAAAAAATGTATCTTCTATGTACTGGACTGACACGGGTACGGTTAGATGACTTTATAATCCAGTAAAACTATTTCACGTCAAAACAAAAATTGATTTAGACAAGTTTCGCAGAATGCCTTTATCGCATGTAGGCAAAGGTCGTTTGTATATAAAAATGAAATAACCTCGCTGCGTAGGACACTTCGATATTTCACTCTACCTTAGGCCTCGTAAAGTATCCATTTTTTTTCTACGCGGCTCAAACTCTATACAAGGTTTTGGATAACAACTGTAACATAATATTAAATATTCGTTGGTGCTGTTAGACACGCATCTTTCTTTGTAGTGTTCGATTTTGTCTGTGTTTTTGCATACATTTGAGGTAGAAATTCTTTTGGAGTATGATCATTCCACTTTCTGAACATATTGAAAGTTTTAAAAGGTCTATTAACCTAATTCCAGTGACAAGTCCTTTAATACATGCCATTCCTAACTCTATTTTGACGGTTCGGAAGCAAATGTATACTTTTATTTATTCTTTCTGATATACTTATCAAGATATACTTCTTTGATACAGTTTAGATTAGCTCTGAAACAGATGGACGAACCAGAGGCAGAGTATGCACGAGCGGGGCCGGAGGCTGGCACTGAAATTAATGACATCCCGAATAGAGCGTATCTAACGGCAGTCTATGATCCAGCAGAAATAGTACCAGACGCTGCCAATAGAATGGCCGCTACCAAGTGTTCTTTCGAAACAACCGAGCTTGGAGATTTCCAAGGTCCACGACCCTGTATATAAAAAGTACAAAAACATCAGAGAAACAATAAGGGTCATACTTAAAGGCCTAGTTTAATAGTTCTTTATTTGAACCTCTTAAATCAGATATATAATTAACCATCTGCTGAGAATGTAATGGGCTTATCTGATGAGGATGTCGATACAGTATACTAGTGTTATTTTTATAGATAAATGTGGAATATTTTTTCGCTTTCTTTGTAGCTAATTTGTTTCTTGGGATAAATTTTGAATCTTATATGGTTATATTTTTTTCTATTTTAATAAATCTTAACTTTTATGACTTTTTTTATTGATGGTTAAAAGACTACAATTAAATAAGATGGTACGAAATCGGAACTGTGTATCTTTACATTACACCAAACGTACCATCAAGAATAACTGGGATAGTCAATATGGAGAAAAAGTGAGAAAATCCTGATTTTTCTGATTTCCCCTTTTACTACAATATTTCAGTTTTTTCTCCCCTTTGTGAAAATCAAATAGTTTGTTTTGTAAGATATATCGATGACTTGTTTGTTGTAGGTCAGACAAAAAATGAAAGTCGAAAACGGTATTTTATTATATTCTATTCCTGTTCCATAATACCTGTAAAAACTGTCATACATTTATTAATATAATGTTGCAAACGCTGATGCTTTTTGAAGATAAAAAACTGTTTCAGTTACTACTTTTTTCATCTATACAGAAAAAGAATCTCAATATGAATATTTTACATCTTGTTGAAGAGACAAAAACAAAAACAAAAACAAACAAACAAAACAAATAACCAACATAGTTTCCAATGTCTTGCATGCTCTCTCTTTCTTTCTCTCTTTCTCTCTCTCTCTCTCTCTCTCTCTCTCTCTCTCTCATCTCTCTCTCTCTATTTCTTTGTGATGTATGTTAACTTTTTCCAAATATACTCAATCGAGTACGCTGCGTATTTTATCTTTCATTTTGTTTAAAATTTCACAACCTTTTCTTTTTGATTGCTCACAGCGCAATTGACTGCAACTTCAATGAAGGCATCGGTGTTTTTTTCTTGTCGTAAATTTTAATTGTTTTTATTCTCTCTCAAATAGTATTTGAATATAATATTTTGAAAATAGAGATCGTTTTCGAAATAAACTAGGGAATTCCCTTATTAGTCTACGTAGGCTATAAATCTATCTTTAGATTTCGCCGGAACTTTTGCAATGAGTATTGGGTCAGTCACGAGATGCATTTAACCGTTTAAGTTTGAACTCGCTCAAACCAAAGTCATCGTGACGTCACGAGGAGTTACATTCGCTAGCCGATTTGTAAAGATCATTTCAAAACCGTCGTAAGAGTTTATCTAAATAATGACACTTACTCTAGTTTTGCGCTAACTATTTAAAGTGTCATTATTCGGGACATTGATTCTTTCAATCGTCACTTCGTTTTCTTCTGCTGAGTTTTGGTCCTATGCAAATGAGGTCATGCGGTGTCGATAAATGACCGGTAGTTACGTCATTTAATCTATTTCCACACATTGACGCTTAAAAAACGACGAAAGAAATGTGTAAAATTTAAAAAATTGCTTGTCACAAGCATTTATGTTTTTTCCACAATGTTTTCCACCCAGTCAACTGAAAAATATTAAATTTTATGTACTTTAGATTGTCGTCTGCAACTCCCATCAATTTGAAAAAGTCGAATTTTTTGCAGTCCGGTAATGGGTTAAGTAAAAGAAATCGGGGGGGGGGAGGTGTGATGTGAATGTCCGAGATGAACAATCACTTCCGGTCTCCATTTTGTTTATCCACCGGCGATCCGCCAGTTTGTTGTTTTTTGGGGGAATGAAAACAATGACGTTTGAAAAATGCATTTAAGACAACGATTTAATGTGTGCGGTTTAGACCTTGTTTTGGAATTTAGTTTGAGACAATGTATCGCCACCTAGGAGGAAAAACATTGGACGGGCTTGGATTTATGTGTACATGATTCCAGCAGCTTTGATGATAATGGACCTCTGAGTGGTAGAAACACAGTGATTTTATTTACAGTAGGGTTGGTTGCTACATTCGTGGCATACGTTCTATTGTGCGTCCGTCCGTCTATAATTACAAAAAACACACATTTACTACTGGATTTCCATTAAACTGCACATAAATGATCCTTGGGTCATTCTTTTTCCTAAAACTTCATATAAACGGAATCATTAAGAACTCTGGTCGCCAAGGCCACGAAAAAAAAATATTCTTCCCGAAACTGCAAGGCATGGGGTTTGTTGGCATGTTGTATCGCCAAATGTCCCTCTTCTTCAAATTATTGCTCTACAATTAAAATTGTCCCCTTGTTTTGGGATCCCGATTTTACATATACATAATTAAGGAAATGTCTTCTCCTCATTGAAAATTGTCCAATAACTTTTAAATTTTGCATGTGAAATGACCAAATAGTATTCTACCAAAGAACTGGAAATTATTACTCTGGGTTGACTAACAGCTCTGTGTTGTTGGTTCAAGAATTTACTAAGAGATGAAAAGAATATTTTTGTTTTCATGGAGGTATGAACCGAAAAAACTAGTCACACTGTATGAATACCCGAAGCGGATTCATACATTGTGTGATTAAGGTTTTCGGTTCATACCTCCATGAAAACAAAAAAATATTCTCTTTATTTCTTATAATTTAATAGTATCGAGCGAAAAAAAAAGCAAAAACCCTACATCTTTTGATACCTTTTTGTATGGGACTATTTTGTGCGGAAGCAAACAAAGTAGCTGCGTGCTCAAAATTTTGTTCGTTGAGTTGTGAATTTTTTTCGACTAATCAGAACGCCCAATTATGATAGACGAAACTAAATATTAAATTATATGGAGTTAAAAGGAAAATCTTTTAAAATATTCTTCTACCTAACCAAAAGGTTTAGGGCTTTTAAGTTTTGAATGCAGAATAACCAAATGGCACTTTACCACAATATTTCAAATAATTATTCTAAGGTGAATGAAAGCCCTTGGTTATTGGTTTCCGGAATTTACGAACAGATAAAGATGGAAATTTTTAATAACCATCTCCAACGGCCTAGAGAATCTAAATGTTGCATGCTGAATCACCGAATAGTAATCTATCAAAGTGCCTCAAATCCTTCTCATGGGGTAGACCATGAACATATTATGCGGATTTAGATTTTACATACAAGGGAATCTTTAAAAATATCTTCCAAAAAACAAAAATCCTTTAACTTGTATGATTTTCTATCAGTTCCACGTTTTGTCACTCCACAAAATACGTTAGTTCATATAACTCTTGGATCAAAATAGGCCTGTATTGAGGGGTTTTGGACTTTAAAACGCAAAAAAAATGTGAATCTCCTCCTCCAACTCCAAAAAGTCCTAATAGCTCTCACATGGTGCATGCACTGTTGCATAGGGGTATTGTAACACAATACTAAAATACTAAACTTGGCCTAGACCCTATTTTTGTGGTTTCATTGATTTAGCATACAGGTAAAGAAGGATATCTAAAAAGATCTCGTTTCCCAAGTTATCAGTCAAGAGTTATCAAATTGTGTATAAAACATTGCCTTGTGGTATTCTTATGAGGGTGGCCAAGAACTATTGAAAGTGATGAGCGATGAAATACGTTGTGCGTTAAATGAAGAGTTTAAAATTTACTGATGGAAAATTACAGTAACCGTAATCGGATATTCCCCACTTTTTTGCATTTATTTTATGACATGATTTATCTTTAGATAACAGTTTGCATATGAAATAAACCTCGTTTTAGTTTTATTGAAAACAAACATCAGGAAGAAAAGCTTAACCGACTGTTTGTCTGTGTATTGTTTTTGCGAGTGTTTGTGCTTCAATTATGCCACAAAAAATTAGTGCATTTTAAATTTTGAAAACGAATCAAACCTTTTTCCTCTTCGATAGTAATTTCTGTACTGTTACCATGTCGAATTTCGATAGTAAATAAAAGTGTGTGAAGTTGGCAGTACATTAGACATTAGACATTCGATTAGACATTCGACCAAGCCCGTTTTTGAATGTCTAACTGCCCAATTTGACATTAGACATTCGATTAGACATTCGACCAAACCCGTTTTAGAATGTCTTACAGCCTATCTAGACATTGGAAAATAGGAAGACTTAACACTTTTGAAACATACCATATCAAAATTCCTTTGTGTATTTCATTAAATACACTATAGTTTCTTTAATCAAATAAACTTTCTTTTAAAGATGTTTTTAAGCGATTGAAAGATAAAATTATTGACTTTCAACACTTTAGATGTCTTGTAACATGATGGGTGCCAGCACTGTAGTTATACAGTATTCTCGGTAAATATCACGCGTCGTGAAACGTGACTTGGCCACGTTCCAGGGGGCGTGCCCTGAGAGTGTTGTATAACCAGTGACTGAGTATAAAAGATGCTGTTAACCGCCGCAGCCGCAGACTGGAGACTGGAGACTGCAGACTGGAGACTGTAGTAGAGAGAGTTAGTTAGACAGGTTACTTGGTCGGGTGTAAATATGTAAATAAAATGTAGCTGATAGTAGCTGATAATGGACGTTGTGTTGCCTCTTTAATTATTCTACCTGTACCACCTCCTTCGCTCTCGCCGTCGCTGTACTACATGACGCTTTTGTGGTGCCGCCGAACCAGGATCTGGGTTGAATTGAACTGAACTGTTCCTGCTGTAGTTTTGCTGTGCTGAATTGTGATTGGTGGAATTCGAGAACCGTAAGTTGTCAATTTTGCATATTCTTTTGCGTAGGCATGGCAGAATTATTAGAGATCGCAAGATCTGTTGAGGGACAGATCAAGAACTTAACAACGGCAGTGGGGGCCCAGGGGGTGGCGAAGATAGTAAATATTTTCGATGGTTCTGATCCGAAGCAATTTAAACAATGGATCAAAACCATAGAAAAATATGCAACACTTACAGGAGTAACAGAAGACTCTGTTAAGTACATTGCATATCAGGCATGCAGTGGCCCTGTCAGTGACTTTTTAAAACGTTATTACGAGCAGAATATAGGACATAATTGGGATCAAGCAAAGACAGAATTACGACTTAGGTTTGGGGAGGTTGTTGACCAGCAACATGCATTGTTACTTTTACGACGGGTTAAGCAAAAATCGGGAGAATCAATTCAAGTTTATGCTGAGAGATTGTTAACTCTCGCTGAGGACGCATTCGATGGACCTGATCAGATGCAACGACATCTGGTGGGATATTTTATTGATGGACTAGCACAGGACTACATGAAAATGAAAGTCATGCGTGATAATCCGCCGACGTTTAATGAGGCTGTGAGAATCGCCACAGGTGAACAAAATTTGCGAAAAAGATTTACCCTTAGGTTAGGACAACAAAATGCGCAAGCTAGAGAAGAGACACCTATGGAAATAGGTCACTCACGATCTAAGTTGTTGAAATGCCATTATTGTAAGAAATTAGGGCACGTCATAAAAGACTGTCGACTGCGAAAAGCCAGTATAAATGCTACTTCCGAAAAGCCAAAATATCAAAATAATATGGAAAACGTTAAATGTTATGCGTGTGGGAAATTTGGACACATTGCTAGCAATTGTCCAGAGAAGCAAACACAAAATAACTCTTTAAACTCAAATGCTTCCCACATGTAGAAGCCGGTGTGGGAAGAAAATCAGAAGACAAACTGAAGGCAAAATTTGCGAAAAAGAATAAACATACTAAAAGGAAATGTATTCAAATTAATTCAGTTAACAAAGGACCTAATTCTCTTCTTCTCAAATTACAAAAACAAAAATATAGAGCTCTTTTGGATTCGGGCGCTGAGGTATCTTTGATTCATAGTCGTGTTTATAATGCATTAAAAATTAAACCTAGGTTACAAAAACATAAATTAGACTTAACAACTGCTGGAAATACTCCACTTCACATCGATGGTATAGCAGAAATTGAGTTTATGTTAGGAGGGCTAAAAATGACCCATAAATTTTATGTAGTACGAGACCTTAATCGAAATATTATAATAGGACTTGATTGGCTTCAATCACGAGGGGTTCGTGTGTATCATGATTTGGGATGTATCCGGGTCGATGAGTCATATGTTCCGCTTGTAGATGATATACATATATCTTCCGTTGCTAGGATGAAACATAAAACCAAGATTCCTCCACAGTCTGCCCATATTTGTCAATGTCAGGTGAGAAGGCACGTGGATCTTCCATCAGGTTATGAGTATGAGATTTCTCCCTTCGAAGTAGGTCAAATTGGCAGTGAGCCAGGCTTGTTAATGATGAATTCAATCTCTAAGCTTTCTGATAACAGGAGATTACCTGTTATGCTCGTTAACACCACTAATAAGACGTTATCTTTTAAAGCTGGAACACCTGTAGCACGTATCAGGCAAATTAAATCTACAGAAATAATGAGCATAGATAAGCAATCTTCGGGCGTGCCAATTAGTGAGAAAAGTCACGGAAACACTAATAAGAAAATTGACACTAATGAGTTAGATAAACTAGATGTTCCTCTTGAATTCAAGCCAAAAATAATCACAGTGCTGAACAAAAACTCTGACTTGTTTGCAAAAACTGATGCTGATTTGAGTCACACGGACACAGTTAAGATGAGAATAGATACTGGAACACATGAACCAATTAAACTTAGGCCTTATCGTACTCAACTGAATAATAGAAAAATTATCGATCAGGCAGTTGATGAAATGTTAGAATCTAAGATCATACAACGAAGTAGATCAGCATGGTCATTTCCAGTTGTAATCGTCGATAAGAAAGATGGAACAAAAAGGTTTTGCGTTGATTTTCGACAATTGAACAAAATTACAAAGACAAATTCTTACCCTCTCCCAGTAATAGATGACATATTAGCTCTGTTAGGCAAGGCTAGGTACTTCTCCTCTCTTGATCTGAAATCAGGGTATTGGCAAGTTAAGATGTCTGACTCCGACAAAGAAAAGACAGCATTTGCTTGTCACCGAGGTCTATTTGAATTTAACGTTATGCCGTTCGGGCTTACAAATGCGCCAGCTATCTTCCAAGAACTGATGAATAGAGTTTTGGAGGGCTTAAGTGATTTTACAACCGCTTACTTAGATGATATTTTGATATATTCAAGAACTTTAGAAGAGCACTTAAAGCACATACAACAAGTGTTTCAACGTCTTCGTGAACATGGTCTTCGTCTGAAACTCAAGAAATGTAGTTTCCTGAAGAAAGAAACAAATTACTTAGGATTTGTTATCAATGCTAATGGCATTCAGCCAGAAGAGAAAAAAGTTGATGTAATTAGATCTCTTTCACCTCCAACTAATGTGCGCGAGGTTAGAAGTTTTATAGGTATGTGTAGTTACTATCGAAGATTCATACCTCAATTTTCTAGCGTAGCTGAACCTATTATTTCTCTAACTCGGAAATACGCCAAGTTCAAATGGGACTCTAGTTGCCAATTAGCTTTTGATAAATTGAAGGACAAATTGTCAGAATTGCCCTTATTATGTTTCCCCGACGTCAGTTTACCATATAAATTGTACACTGACGCTAGCGACAAATGCATTGGTGCATGTCTTACCCAGACTGTTATTGAACAAGGACAAGAAATTGAGCGTCCTATATACTATTTATCACACCGACTGAGTGACACCCAGACTAGATGGGCTGTCATAGAGAAAGAAGCATATGCAATCTATTACAGTTTGCAAAAACTGGATCATTACCTCCATAATGCTAAGTTTACGGTGTACTGTGACCATAAACCTTTAAGATATTTATTGGAGTCTCCGATCCAGAATAAGAAAGTTTCGCTATGGTCCTTAAGTATTG
This sequence comes from Fragum fragum, assembly GCA_946902895.1. Classification (NCBI taxonomy): domain Eukaryota; kingdom Metazoa; phylum Mollusca; class Bivalvia; order Cardiida; family Cardiidae; genus Fragum; species Fragum fragum. The sequence goes on from OX336371.1 coordinate 36,524,836, forward strand.
CCGGTTACGACTGTCAGATTGAGTATCTGCCAGGCACGATGAATTCAGTAGCTGACCTGCTTTCGCGTGTACCGCCAAACTCACTTAAGAACCAGACAGATGATTCGCTTCTAAATGACCCAGATGTGAGTGGTCAAATGTACCAAATTAATGTTCTGAACTCTAACGAGTTCCAGCCAAAACGTTTCGCAAGATGTCAACCGAATCTTGAAGACGAGGTTGAAAAGCCCCTTTTCTATGAGCCACTTGATATGATTGTTGAACAAGACAAAGATGAAAATCTGAAACAAATTAAACAAGGATTACAAAACGATACGTTATCCCCCTCTCTTGCTAAAAAACATCTAGTTCTCGATGGAATTTTGTATTACATTTCATTTACTGACTCCGATCCAACTCTTCGTCTTTACATTCCTCAACATCTTCAAACTGATGTTTTGTCTGAATATCATAGATCTTTAGGACATATGGGGATAGATAAAACATATGATGCAATTCGAGCAAAATACTTCTGGATTAATCTATTCAAAGACGTTGTTCAATATGTTACGTCCTGTTTAGTTTGTCAAACAAGGAGTAATAAAAAGACTAAACCAGCTGTTCAAGAAACTGACACGCCTCCTTTTGCGTGGGCAAAATGTGCTGTCGACGTAAGCGGGCCGTATCCTATTACATTGTCCGGAAACAAATACATAATCAGTTTCATTGACCTATTTTCTGGTTATCCCGAGGCGTTTGCGTGTCCTGACAAAAGTGCGCAAACGATGGCTCACCTCATTATAGATGAAATTGTACCTCGTTATTCCTGTCCTCTTGAAATATTGTCTGATAACGGTTCTGAGATCGTTAATCAGGTCATTAAAGAGACCTTGGCTGAATTAAATATACACCATGTAACAACGTCCTTTTACCATCCTCAAAGTAATGGTCTGATAGAACGATATCACAGAACACTAGTTGATGTTATGTCAAAGAAAATGCAGATTGAAAATGCTCAGTGGGATGCATTTCTACCTCACGTACTTTCAGCTATCCGGTTCGGTGTAAATGAATCAACAAAATGTTCGCCTTTCTACCTTTTGTTTAATAGAGAATGTGTATTACCAATCGACACAATTCTGAGGCCGCGTCGAAAATACCAAGGAGAAGACCCTCATAAAATTTCGTTAGAACAACAACATAAAGCATTTCTCTTAGTTCATCGAAATAGGAAAAAAGCCAAACAAAAACGAAATGAGTACAAAAACCGAAAAATTGATGACGTCAAACTTCAGGTTGGTGACCCCGTTTATCTCAAAAACCACACTCGTAAAAATAAATTGGACATTAAATGGCGTCCTTATTATCGGATAATTGAACAAACATCACCTGTTACTTTTATTATCAAGCATCAATTAGATGGAAGCACGACCAAAGCTCATGCTGAACACCTGCGTTTAGCTAATTTAGAGGAATGGCACGTACCTGTAGATAAGTCAGGCCGCCAATTAAGACCAAGTAATTACGTTGTTCCGCCTTTTTCGTCTGAAAGCGATAGTTCAGATAGTGAATCATCAACTGACACGATAATTTACGATAAGAGTAAATTAGTGCGTAGGCTGAAACGTCAGCGTTCACAAAGTTCTGATGAATCAGATATACCCCTAGCCGAATTGAGGCAGAGAATAAGGTCACGAAACAAACGTGATTCAGAATCCAATTAGGATAATAATGAGAAAATGATAAGAAGTAATAGCCTTTCAGTTTGTAATCTGTAAAAGACGAGGCTTCCTTCAGTTATAGTTAAAACTGAGGCATGCGAAAAGGTACCTTCGCTTTGTTTGAACTTTGTTAAACTGTTGTTGTTTAACTTTGTTGTGCGTTAATTGTTCTTGTTTTCATTATAGGAAAGAACAATGGTTAACTTCACATTTACATTAAGCATTTTGGCAGCAATGTTATACATAAATGTCAGACAGCGTTCGTCGGCCGCGTTCGTTGCTGAAGCGATAGTCATTCGGAACAATGTTATATATTATAAGACAAATGAAGTAAGCACCACTAGGGCAAAATGGCTAGCAACAATTGTAATTGATTTTGAAAATATCCAGGATCTTCTGACAAGGTTAGCTGAAGATCTTAGACGAGTTAATCAGGCATTTAATGTCGTAGAATCAAGTCACTTGAAAGGGACAGAAAATTTCCAACGTACTTTTCAAGGGCTAAGGCAAAAAGTTAAGTACTTGCAAGAGGTTGAAAAAGAGATTAAGAGTGAATTGTTTCCTCTCATGTCACTTGCGAAAAAGACTCGAAATCGTAGGAGTCTATTACCATTTGTAGGAGATGCAATGTCATGGTTATTTGGAGTAGTCAGTGAATCTGACTTAAAGAATATTCGCAATCAGGTATCATCTCTGGAATCCAATCAAAAGCAGATAGTTCATATTGTTGAGCAAAGTCTGACAATTATAAATGAGTCAAGAACACTCATTCGCGAAAACCGAAGAACAATGTCGAAAATAATCAGAAGTCTTTACGCAATGGATATAAAAATTAATTCCATGGCTCAAGAACTTACCAAGCAAATCAATGAAAACCGTCGATTTCTTGAAATATACAGTTACCTGAATCTTCTAATTAGTGAAATAACTATTCTCACACAAAATGCAAAAACATATCTCACGCAGCTGAGAGCTGATTTAGATTATTTGGCGCTTGGAAAACTTCCTGTAACGATAATTAGTCCACCGAGATTACAAAGCTTATTAGTTGAAATTCAGAAGGCGTTGCCTGATTTAATGTCACTAATTAACGACCCCAAAACTGAGATATGGGAGTTTTATAAGTACATGCGAACAGAAACAGCCTTCGTTAATGGCAAAATAATTATTATTTTATCAATCCCAGTGATAAGGCTAGATAACAGCTATGAAGTTTTTGAGGCTATCTCAATCCCAGTACCACCACCTGTTGGTGTCAAACACCGAGGGAGAACAAAACGTACTGATTTATTGGCTAATTACAGATTAGAAAGTAACGCGTTCCTGATAGATAAAGCACGAACAAGCTATCGTTTACTTTCTGACACAGAAGTTCAGACTTGTAGTCACCATCGCACGAAATTTTGTACTTTAATAAGTCCTGAATTCCCGGTAAATGTAGACCATACCTGTTTGATTAATTTATTCATGGACGCAAGGAAAACAGACTACTGTACACCGCAAGTATCTCAAGAGAGATTGCCTATAGCTAAATACTTACTTGATACCACATGGTTGATTATTTCGCGGACGAACTTAAGTTTTGCATTGGTATGTAATGGCCTACATACTGAGGTTCATACTAGGTCGCCTGTTGACGTAATTAAGATAGACAGTGGTTGTATTGCTTCCAATAAATTCTTTACTTTATCACAACCCTACGTTGTGGGTAAAACAAATATGACTCATGAACAATACACGCAGTTAAAAATTGCAAATTTTACCGATGACGTGGTTTGGAAACCTTTTAAAGAACAATTTCCTAATGTCTCGAACATTGACATACCAGAACAACTGACGACTATAAATGACATGCCCTTGGACTTGTTACTACGTCAACTACATAATGTGCACTATGTAGACGGACATGCAAGGTTTAGTTTCTGGTATATTGCTAGTCTTGTGCTAACTCTGGTGGCTGCCTTTGCTGTTGTAGTTCGCTATTGTATTATGTCTAGAATTAGAAAATTTCTGCCAGATTGCTTATGTAAAAGGTGTGTGAAGCGACAACGACAGGCCGAGGATTCGACGGGAGTTGAACTCCAAACCATGGAGATCGATGGGAAAGAACCATCCACTGAGGCAGTGTCGAGCACCGACCAAAGGATACCTACACTGTATCCATACCTGTTGACCGCCCATGAAAGGGTTAATTAACATACAGAACTGTAGATAGATGGCTGATAAGAATGTCGTAGTAAATCGTAGTAATTATGTGGAAACAATTAAATTGGACACAAGCAAGTTAATAAGAATAATTGGGAGAACTATAAAAAATAATTGCCTTGATAAACTTTGATAACTTACCTATATATCCAGAAAATTAGAATATCTCTCACTTATGCTTTAATCTTCATCCTATTTAGACGAACACCGAAAATTGGAAATTTTAAAGATGGCTTACGAAAACATGGAACACTTTCACAAAGTATCAGAAATAATTGAGCGTGTAATACGTGACAATAATTATAACCAGATGCCGGACAGATATATTGGACACCTGTCCGTGCAAGTGACTGCCGCTGTGTTAGACCACTTTAAATTGAAGGATTTTACCGGTGACGATGACGACGACGATTGCGTCCTCGTCAACACGGAAACCGATGAGGACGACGATGACTGCGTGGTCGTTCGTGTAGAGCAACCACATGCCAGTGACTGTGGGAGCTGTCTACATCTCGGAGACGATGATGGACACGAGACCGTGAACGACGATTGTGAGGACGAAAACGATTATCATGAGGAGGACGAGACTTATGATGAGGAGGACGAGACGGACGAACATTGTGAACATTGTAAATACACCGAAATGCAAGAATAATTAGTCGTGGACAAAGTGTAGTGTTAAAGCAATTATGTGCAATAAATAAGGACAATATTTCTATTTCAAGGTAGGGGTTGAGTTAAGTTTTACTTTGCTAGTTAAGGTTAAAAATAAATGTTCAATTGCCATTGTTAATGTTCTCTTTTTAATTAAGTTAGGTGTCAATTAATTGTTATTGTCCTTTAATAATGTTACTTCTATTGATTATCCATGTAAGGTGTTAGGCTTCTATTTAAACTTTCAAGTATGGACATCACTCCTCTGTTGATATAGTATAGTCAAGATTCTAGTTAATTTAGCAAGTGATGTGGGTTACAACAGGAATGCCATACAGCTTTGTTTATTTCTTTTTCTTGTATCATGACGTAATTTTGATTAAAAAAAATTATGTTAAATTTGTAAACCAGGTTTTACAAATTTTAAAAAGAAAAGGGCGGATGTAACATGATGGGTGCCAGCACTGTAGTTATACAGTATTCTCGGTAAATATCACGCGTCGTGAAACGTGACTTGGCCACGTTCCAGGGGGCGTGCCCTGAGAGTGTTGTATAACCAGTGACTGAGTATAAAAGATGCTGTTAACCGCCGCAGCCGCAGACTGGAGACTGGAGACTGCAGACTGGAGACTGAAGTAGAGAGAGTTAGTTAGACAGGTTACTTGGTCGGGTGTAAATATGTAAATAAAATGTAGCTGATAGTAGCTGATAATGGACGTTGTGTTGCCTCTTTAATTATTCTACCTGTACCACCTCCTTCGCTCTCGCCGTCGCTGTACTACAGTCTTTTAACTCATTCGTACTGATGTCAGTTTGACGCTTATTTCATCTACAAATTGATTGTAAATTTTGCCATACCCTATACCAAACGGAACATTTTGACCAAAATCGATAATTTAATCCAAATTACCGATTGATTGTTATTGTTTTCCGATGACAAAGATGAACAATTTATGATTAGAATTTCAAATGGTTTCATTCAAAGACTTCATAATTCTTTTTAAATCTATCATTGCACGTCGAAAAAAGTAAGCTGATCAATGTCTAGGCCAAAGATATGGTCTAGGTAACCGGACAATAGCCCCTCCGGACAATATCCCCTTTGATATGGCGGACATTATCCCCTTCCTAAATTTAACAGGGCGGACATTAGCCCCTTCGCCATTCTAACAGGGTTGACAAAATCCCCTTCCTCATATTAACAGGGCGGACATTATCCCTTTCATCGTTTTACTACTGCGGACAAAAGCCCCTTTCTGTAATATATCACAGACAATTCACGTTTTCTGGATTGGATATAATTCCGGTATTTCACGTGAAAACCAGTCAAAGATTGTAAAAATTATAATAATAATCAATGATATACTCTGATTCTACTGGCGACTGATACGTTGTAAAAAAACTCATACAAAATTGTAGCTACGATCTTTCGGTCTCATACCAACACCATGTATACAAAAGACAAAAAGATAAGATCATATGGAAAAGGTAATAATATAGCTAATATTCAGCATGTTCTATTTTGTTTCTTCGAGTGTCTGGACAACATATTTCCAGATGGCTTCGAATAGTAAAAAGTTAACTCGAGGTTCATTTTAAAGAAACATGCTGGTAAAGAGGGCAAGCCCCTCTTTGCCTTTACCATGACGTTTTCTAGAATACAAATTTTATGGAGTCGCTCGCATAGAAATGTGCAAAGGTATTCAGTTAAAAATTGAGCACTGGTTTATTATTCAATAAAAAAAGAGTAAAATTTATATTAATCTGGGCTTATTGTTCGTTTCGTTACTTAAGCCGGAAGAAACTAAGAACAATTTTACGAAGGGGATAATGTCCGCCGATCGAGGGGATGGTGTCCGCCCTGTTAATAATAGGAAGGGGATTTCGTTCGCCCTATCCGAATGACGAAGGGGCAAATGTCCGCCCTGTTGAATTTAGGAAGGGGATAATGTCGATCTTGTCGAAAAACATAGAAGGGGATATTGTCCGGAGGGGCTATCGTCCTAGATTCATGGCCTAAAAGAAGTAATAGTTATTGTTCATTTCTGACAATTTACGCGATTCAACCTAAGCGGAGCGCAAGTTTATTCGTGTAAATTGTCAGAATATGAACAATAACTGTTTTACCGATCGACCTAAATTTTCATCCAATAACGCTTTATCCAGTGAGTCGCGAGTAAATCTATGATGTCGGTCATTTTTGTTGCGTCATACATTCTTAAATAAAAGCGACGTAAACAAAAAGGGGGAGCAAATTTGACCATTCTCATGCTTTGATAGATGTTTCGTCATTTGTCGTGACGGTTTCAACAGGAAAATTACGCTCTAACTCATGCTTGGCGAACAAAAATTTGCGGATTCAGCTAAAATAATAGATTTTATATTCTATTTTTCAAACTTTTTACGGACAATCTTTTTTAGCATTTTATTTTGAAAAGTAATAATTAAAAAATACGGGTCGTCTAATGCGGGATATTAATTTCCACAAATGTTTGCAACGAGAATCGTTCAATGGGCCCCTACCAATATACGGAGTTGTCCTGAAAATTGCCCTATAATTAACTCCCTTGACTTAACTGGGTAGTTCCGGTTTAAATTTGCTATATAGAGAATATAAGGGCTGAGACTAAATGTTCCTATTTTGCGTAGAATCAGATATTTTTTCAGAAATCAATACAGAGGAATGATGAGTACTCTTAAAATTCTCTTAGAATATGGAATTGATGTGGTAGTTTATATTAACGTTGACACGTTTTAATCGTTTTTTTCTCCCGACCTAGGAACCAATTTCATTCTCGTCCAGTTTTCATATTTTAATTCTCATTTTCGAAACAAAATTAGCAAAGGCGTCCTTTGTAGGAAATCATTGCGTTTACTTCTTTAACTTGAAAAGACTTATTAAAACAAGGAAACCACACAACAACAACTAAGAATAACCATATTGCGATAAAGAGTACTTTTTACGCCGATTTTCTCCACATTTGAAAGAACCATTATTTTCGGTACACATGGCTATTAATTTTTCGTTCGTATCCTCTTTCGTTCTGAGATTTTTTTCTGTGAAGGGTTAATGGTAAATCAAATTTAAAAGTGCTGTTTTAATACAAGTAACTTACACGCTTCTGATCGTTATCTCTGATTGCGTAATAGACCACGGGTGGTATTTTGGATGTACACTGGATATATCTCATAATGATCGGCTATTTGCTTTTGATTTTCACCCGATTCCCCTTATTACAAGTAACAAAGGAAGTCGTTTGATATTCCCTTTAATTCTAAGGAAATTACGAGTTTGTACATTTTAGATAGGATTATAAATGCAAGAGGTAAAGGAAATCTATTTTAAAACGTTTCTCATTTAGAAAAATTTGGAAAAAATGTTTAAGTAAGAAAAATCTGAAAAAAAAATTTACAACAAAAAGATTTACATACATTGTATCATATATGTTATTGCATGATATATCTCAATATAGTAATAAGAATTTGGTGAATGGATTAACACGTTCAAAAAGATTGTCTTAGTTAGATCTTTGTGACACTTCTTACGGTCATCTCTTTTATATTCCACTTTTTTATATCTCACTTTTTCTCAAATACTTAAATATATGAAATGATATATAAAGCAATAAAAAAAAAAAAGAATTCAATAGGGTAGAAATACTGTGGAAAGGGAACAAATTTGCTTGCAACAAACTTATTCTTTTTCTACAATGCATTCTCAATTTGCTTATTATTTTTCTACAATGTATTCTCAATTTGATAGCCACCGGGACGTATAAACCAGGGTTAACAAGAATAAATTTTACATAAAAAATATAAATTTTTCATCAGATGCTAAAGCTCGTGCAGGTTGATTAATTTAAATTGGTTTACCCATTCCCACACAATGACGCTTTTAGGCGCCCCTTAAGAAATATAATTGGGAAAACATTGTGTAAAATGACAAAATTGCTTGTAACGATCAATATTTTCATTTTGCCGGATGTTTTCTACCCAGAAAGATGGAAATATCTACAAAAATTCAAGACAAAATGTTGAGTTTCATTTTCAGATGTTATAAAAATCTAGATATGCTTGAATTTACTGAGCTTTCATTGATTTGCCAAAGAACGGTGACTGGTTTATTTTTATTATTTATTTTTTTAGTCTTTTTTCGTAGTAGGGGTAGATACCTTTAAAATGCCACTGCTCTTAGGCGTGTAGTTATTTAGAACAATCTTTGCTAATGTAATGACTTAACTGTAAACCCTTACAACGGAAACAACATCGCCCAGCAAGGCTAATAAAAATAACAAAAAATGAAATTTGCGTTTCTTTAGTCCTTCAGTGTATGAGTTGTGCATTTATGTTATCCACGATACAATTGAAAAACCAACCACATTAAAATCCAGCATTGAGATTAAAATCAAATAGCAAGGTAATCGCTTATGCCCCTTACAGAGACCAGGAGTGTGCGTCGAATAGTTGACATCAGCCGTAAAATGTCGTATGATCTGTGTAGGGGTTTACAAGTACCAAATCATCTCGCGATAAATCTGTAATTGCAAAAGACAACGAACGTTCTATTTTTCTAACATATCATTTGAGAAAAAGTTAATATATGTGTGGTGACTTGATCGTCGAAACAAACTACAGCTTGAATAAGCTGTAGCCAAGACGTGCTAAAGGTCCAACATCGATTTGTATTTGGTTTATGTCCTAATCAAAATAAAAGAGTATAGTGACATTTTATAAAATTTCTGAGTTGTTGTGTCTCGACGGAGGCCAAGGGGCGGGGCCAGCAATCCACTAATTGATATCCCTTCACTTGCTATGTCATAATTTGATACCCATAAGATTGGCCTGACCTTACCGTTACCATGTTTTGGCGACTACCAAACAGCTTTCGAAATTATACATCATATGGTGAAGCAGCCCTACTCTCAAAGACTTAAAATGAATACTCGAATGTACATTATTTATCAATTAAATACAAATAACAGATCATCGAATTTAATTTTCTCAACTTTGATCGGCCTATTCCTTTATCGTTAAAAGTCCTCGTAAACGCTATGCATATTATATAGTCTTTGCAACTCATTTGCCATTAAATACAATAAAAATCGAGCCATCGTCATAGCGCAGTTAGTAGCGCGTCGAACTGTCTGTCTACAGGTCTCTCATCCTTTCCGACTATCTGTCTCCCACAAATGGGGCTGATAATCGTAGACCTATGTGGGGTAGCGGCTGGGGTCAAGAAAAGATGAAATGTATGTAGTTGTAGGAGAAATACAAGGAATCCGTTGTCAGGTGCTCCAGTCACCGCGATATGATTGAAAGATTGTCAAAAACGGTGTAAATTCCCATTTAAAAAAAAAAACAATACAAAACAAATTATTTATTTGATGTTAAAAGCGGCCAACATGAGGTTAAACGTTTTCAACCAAACAACTGTAACACAAACAACCAGAACCTAGTTACTTAAGCTATATTTATCTTTTGCTTTAGTTACTTGTCTACTCCGAGAACACACGTATATTGTACTGAGTAAAATCTTCACTATAAAACCCCCACCTTATAATGTTATAGCTTTCCATTATTTATATGATCACTTCATTTTATTTCTTGAAATAGTTAGAGCGTAATAGTGCTGTAGTAGCACCTTTATGTTTTAGCCAACGTGCTCGGGACGTGTTTGATTTTAAACAACACGCTCCACGCACGCCATCGACACACTGACACACGTTGTTACACGCTGAGTATATCGACAGATGTCGTGCATGCTCACAATTCCTCAGTGCGTTACGAACGAGTTGAAATACGTTCCCAACACGCTCATTACACTAGAGACAGCCAATGTACACGTTCACATACGCTGCGAGCACGCTAGAAACACGTTGGCTTAAAGTGACAGAACGTGTGCCTAGCCAGTCTTTAACGCGTTCCTGGCGTGTGGAAGCATTTCAGTATTTTATGCCCCTGTCACACTATAACGTATAAGCCAACGTACGCCGAACGCATGAAAAGAAATAATTTCGTTGTCATACGTTGTCATACGCTGAAGAAAAGTCACAGAAAATGAGAGAAAACCTCTGTTTGAACTTATGCAAAACGTATGTGCAACGTACTGAGCGAATGGATAGGGCATGTCCAACGTATGAGCAACTTATGCATTGCTTACCTCTGGCGTAACATTACTTATGAAAGCGTACAACAGCGCACGTCCAGCGTTTGCCTAGCGTTCTTAACTTATGAGGAACGTATGAAGAACTTATGAGGAACGTATGCCCAACGATCGCCAAACTTGTGCACAGCGTGCTTGTAGTGCACGTGACGTTCGTGACGTAAGATACATGTATGATATTTATCTCTTGGCTACCTAGTCTTCATTATTTATGTAGTTGATGATCGGTAAACATGTCCCTAAAAAAACAAAGGAAAAACTCGGGAAGAGGCCGCGCAAAGAAAACTTCAGCGCCTACACGTTCGGCGTCTTCCCTATCTCCTAAACAGACAGACGATAACGGAAATAACCAGCATTCGGACAATGATGATCAAAACCGCCCTCGTACGGACTCAAATGCTTCTTCAGTGGCGTCTGTGAACGAAACTGTAGTCTCTATTGCTCCGTCTGACTCGAACTCGTCACATACACAAAACGACAGACAGAAGCGTTGGCCTCTTCTTCTTCGGATCCTACTAGCCACATACAAAGCAGCTTCAATCACATTATTTTGGTGATTCAATATGGCTAGCTGATATTCTCGTCTAAGTCTCTCATGGTCTTCCATTTCACACCAATCTGAGTGGTATGATTTACTCATGTGTACCAAATTTGTACAAGATGAGCTCAGAACGCTTGCAGATACGCTACCCGTAAGTTACAAATACGTTCAGTACGTTCTACATACGTTCAAAGTACGCTGAGTACCCTCCGAGTGCGTCGGACATACGCTCAATACGTCGATGAACGTTTGGAATAAGTTACCCATAAGTTAGGAGTACGTTGCTTGTAGGTTACAAACACGTTATGCATACGCTAAGCACACGCTACACAAGCGTCCAACGGACTTTTACGTATGGCAACGTATGCGAACGTATGAGTAACTTACATGTAACGTACATGAACCTATGCATTACTTATAAGTAGCGTACATGAAACTTATGAGTAACGTCGGCATACGTTGGAAATTTTGTGCATGCACAAAATTTTTCAACATACTCGACTTACGACGACGTATGCCAGCGTATGACAGCGTACTAAGAGTAGTATGCAAAACTTATGCCCAACGTATGCAACGTACACCAACGTACATACTGAATTTCTCATACGTCGGCGTACGTTGGTGCTATACGCTGTAGTGTGACAGAAACTTAACAGAAAATTGGTAAAGGTTTCACCGTTCTACTTAATGATTTTCTACCATCAGCTGGTCATATTTACATGTATATATATTCTAATACGACAAATGCGTTAATTATGTTGTTTTTCACTTTAAGCAGTGGAAAAATATGTTATATATTGTGAAATTTAAAAAAAGTATTTTTGAACAGAATTTTCTGAAAAAGAAGCATGTCCATTTGTTTTGTTGTTGTCATTGTTATTTTAAAAGGGTTTCTTGTTTTTTCATGAAAAATTTGACATTCGATATAATGTTGACTTTATTTGATTACTCGTATTTTTTAACTTTATTATAACATGTCTAATCGAATGTCTTATGTCTAATTGGGCAGTAAGACATTAAAAACGGGTTTGGTAGAATGTCTATTCGAATGTCTAATTCGGTATGGCGGACACCATCCCCTCGATCGGCGGACATTATCCCCTTCGTAAAATTGTACCAAGTTTCTTCGGGCTTAAGTAACGAAACGAACAATAAGCCCAGATTAATATAAATTTTACTCTTTTTTTATTGAATAATAAACCAGTGCTCAATTTTTAACTGAATACTTTTGCACATTTCTATGCGAGCAACTCCATAAAATTTGTATTCTAGAAAACGTCATGGTAAAGGCAAAGAGGAGCTTGTCCCTCTTTACCAGCATGTTTCTTTAAAATGAACCTCGTGTTAACTTTTTACTATTCGAAGCCATCTGGAAATATGTTGTCCTGACACTCGAAGATATAAATCCGACTTACCAAACATTCTAAATATTAGCTATATTATTACCTTTTCCATATGATCTTATCTTTTTCTCTTTTGTATACATGGTGTTGGTATGAGACCGAAAGATCGTAGCTACAATTTTGTATGAGTTTGTATGAGTTTTTTTACAACATATCAGTCGCCAGAAGAATCATTGATTATTGTTATAATTTTTACAATCTTTGACTGGTTTTCATATGAAATACCGGAATTATATCCAATCCAGAAACCGTGAATTGTCTGTGATATATTACAGAAAGGGGCTTTTGTCCGCAGTAGTAAAACGATGAAGGGGATAATGTCCGCCCTGTTAATATGAGGAAGGGGATTTTGTCCGCCCTGTCAGAATGGCGAAGGGGCTAATGTCCGCCCTGTTAAATTTAGGTAGGGGAAAATGTCCGCCATGTCAAAAAACATAGAAGGGGATTTTGTCCGGAGGGGCTATTGTCTGAAGGCTGAAGTCTTTGAATGAAACCGTTTGAAATTCTAATCATAAATTGTTCATCTTTGTCATCGGAAAACAATAACAATCAATCGGTAATTTGGATTAAATTATCGATTTTGGTCAAAATGTTCCGTTTGGTATAGGGTATGGCAAAATTTACAATCAATTTGTAGATGAAATAAGCGTCAAACTGACATCAGAACGAATGAGTTAAAAGACATCTAAAGTGTTGAAAGTCAATAATTTTATCTTTCAATCGCTTAAAAACATCTTTAAAAGAACGTTTATTTGATTAAAGAAACTTAAGTGTATTTAATGCCATACGCAAAGGAATTTTGATATGTTATGTTTCAAAAGTGTTAAGTCTTCCTATTTTCCAATGCCTAATTTGGCAGTAAGTCATTCAAAAACGGGTTTGGTCGAATATCTGATCTAATATTAGGCAGTTAGACATTCAAAAACGGGTTTGGTCGAATGTCTAATCGAATGTCTAATGTCTAATTGGGCAGTTAGACATTCAAAAACGGGTTTGGTCGAATGTCTAATCGAATGTCTAATGTCTAATTGGGCAGTTAGACATTCACAAACGGGTTTGGTCGAATGTCTAATCGAATGTCTAATGTCTAATTGGGCAGTTAGACATTTAAAAACGGGTTTGGTCGAATGTCTAATCGAATGTCTAATGTCTAATTGGGCAGTTAGACATTCAAAAACGGGTTTGGTCGAATGTCTAATCGAATGTCTAATGTCAAATTGGGCAGTTAGACATTCACAAACGGGTTTGGTCGAATGTCTAATCGAATGTCTAATGTCTAATTGGGCAGTTAGACATTTAAAAACGGGTTTGGTCGAATGTCTAATCGAATGTCTAATGTCTAATTGGGCAGTTAGACATTCAAAAACGGGTTTGGTCGAATGTCTTATCGAATGTCTAATGTCTAATTGGGCAGTTAGACATTCACAAACGGGTTTGGTCGAATGTCTAATCGAATGTCTAATGTCTAATTGGGCAGTTAGACATTCCAAACCGGGTTCGGTCGAATGTCTAATCGAATGTCTAATGTCTAATTGGGCAGTTAGACATTCAAAAACGGGTTTGGTCGAATGTCTAATCGAATGTCTAATGTCTTATTGGGCAGTTAGACATTCAAAAAAGGGTTTGGTCGAATGTCTAATCGAATGTCTTATGTCTAATTGGGCAGTTAGACATTCAAAAACGGGTTAGGTCGAATGTCTAATCGAATGTCTTTTGTCTAATTGGGCAGTTAGACATTTAAAAACGGGTTTGGTCGAATGTCTTATCGAATGTCTAATGTCTAATTGGGCAGTTAGACATTCAAAACCGGGTTCGGTTGAATGTCTAATCGAATGTCTAATGTCTAATTGGGCAGTTAGACATTCAAAAACGGGTTCGGTCGAATGTCTAATCGAATGTCTAATGTCTAATTGGGCAGTTAGACATTCAAAAAAGGGTTCGGTCGAATGTCTAATCGAATGTCTAATGTCTAATTGGGCAGTTAGACATTCACAAACGGGTTAGGTCGAATGTTTAATCGAATGTCTAATGTTTAATTGGGCAGTTAGACATTCAAAAACGGGTTTGGTCGAATGTCTAATCGAATGTCTAATGTCTAATTGGGCAGTTAGACATTCACAAACGGGTTCGGTCGAATGTCTAATCGAATGTCTAATGTCTTATTGGGCAGTTAGACATTCAAAAACGGGTTTGGTCGAATGTCTAATCGAATGTCTAATGTCTAATTGGGCAGTTAGACATTCACAAACGGGTTCGGTCGAATGTCTAATCGGATGTCTAATGTCTAATTGGGCAGTTAGACATTCAAAACCGGGTTCGGTCGAATGTCTTATCGAATGTCTAATGTCTAATTGGGCAGTTAGACATTCAAAAACGGGTTTGGTCGAATGTCTAATCGAATGTCTGATGTCTAATTGGGCAGTTAGACATTCAAAAACGGGTTTGGTCGAATGTCTAATCGAATGTCTAATGTCAAATTGGGCAGTTAGACATTCAAAAACGGGTTTTGTCGAATGTCTAATCGAATGTCTAATGTCTAATTAGGCAGTTAGACATACACAAACGGGTTTTGTCGAATGTCTAATCGAATGTCTAATGTCTAATTGGGCAGTTAGACATACACAAACGGGTTTGGTCGAATGTCTAATCGAATGTCTAATGTCTATTTGGGCAGTTAGACATTCAAAAACGGGTTTGGTCGAATGTCTAATCGAATGTCTAATGTCTAATTGGGCAGTTAGACATTCAAAAACGGTGTTGGTCGAATGTCTAATCGAATGTCTTATGTCTAATTGGGCAGTTAGACATTCAAAAACGGGTTTGATCGAATGTCTTATCGAATGTCTAATGTCTAATTGGACAGTTAGACATTCAAAAACGGGTTTGGTCGAATGTCTTATCGAATGTCTAATGTCTAATTGGACAGTTAGACATTCAAAAACGGGTTTGGTTGAATGTCTTATCGAATGTCTAATGTCTAATTTGGCAGTTAGACATTCAAAAACGGGTTTGGTCGAATGTCTAATCGAATGTCTAATGTCTAATTGGGCAGTTAGACATTCACAAACGGGTTAGGTCGAATGTTTAATCGAATGTCTAATGTCTAATTGGGCAGTTAGACATTGATTTTTGAATGTCTAATTTTCCGTTCGAATGTCTAATGTCTTATGTCTAATGTCCTGCCAACTTCACACACTTGGTAAATAAAACTGCAATAGTGCAATACTGTAGTATTTTCTGTTTTTGTTTTCGAAAACGACTAAGTGAGAATAAATTTTATTAGGCGAAAATTTTAAACTCCCCCCACAGGTTTAGTTTTTATACTGAACTTTCATCTTTTCATACTGTTACTACTCTTACCGTTATTATTGTGGGTAACGTCAAAAAATATGAAACAATATAAAACAATTAGCAGTCTAGTAAAGCTCAGTCGGTAGCGCACCAGATTCCTAATCTTCAATCATGGGATGTCATGGGTGCGATCCCTGGCCGCGGCACATATCCTTTCCGACATTTGTCTCTCGCCAATGGATGGATAACAGCAAATTTAAGTAGAATAGCAGCTGGGGGCTTCGGTATTCATATAGTGTGATTAGGTTTTTCGGTTCATACCTCCACGAAAACAAAAAAGTTTAAAAAGTTTGATTCCAGCTGAAGGGAATTTGACATGCTTCATACGGACACGTGATCGGCTGTTTTTATATGGGGATAAAATTCATTTATTTGGAAAAGCTAAATTGTAACTATTTATCGTCACAATCGAGTTGGCGGTTAGCTATTTAATACTGGACTGTTTAGCGACACTGGGGTGTAGGAACAACGTAGTACCGTTTTAACCCTTCCTGTTCTTTTTTAAAATTTAGACGGGTTCAAATCGAAAGACTTTGCAATTTGGAATGATACCTTTTTATGTGGTAGAAAATATTGTGGGAAAAGAAGAAATTGCTTCTTAAAAGCAAATTCTTCTCTTTCCACATCGTTTTTTCAAGTATAAAATCACAGTAATGTGTAATCCCAACTTTTGAACAGGAAATGGTAAATGAAGACTAAGACTCGTATAATTGCTAGTATTAAGCGCCATCCGGAACCGATCAGCACCGATCCCTTTTTGAACTAAGCTTGATCGGCAATTTACTTTATTCTCACTCGATGACTGGGGTTACACTATCGACACGTAATAAAGACATAATTAGGACCAAGAAGCATAGAAGGTTCTCGTCATAGTGAAAAGAGGTTGTAGATAAAGCGAATAGTTTACGATACGACCGACAGAGCACGGGGAATTCCCCGCGAATATAGAACATTAAAAATATCACTTTAATCACAATACATTAAATCTTATTTTTATGCGATATATGTACGCAGTATGTTTCATGGTGCGTTTCAAAGGTGTACGTTCGAGAACCTTAACAATTTGTTGGAGAAGAACATGCAATTTCGGTGTGATTTCTCACTTGATAAAGCTAAACATCTCAAACTTTTTATGCTTTTAGACTCGGATCAGTGGATGCAGTATACCAGCAGAATTTCGACTCAAACATCTGAGTATCGGGGAACGCCACCTTTTCTTTTAAGAATACTAGAGGCCTTTCGCAGTACTTTAAAGTAATAATCGGGTCTATCGAATTGAAGCGAAACATCACGTAAATTAATCCTTCTAATCTAATTACCGCTTAGGCCAAACGAAATTATGCATCGCGAATATCCACAGTTAAAGCCGATAGAATTATCCACAGATAACAATACTAATGACTTGACTCTGTTGAAAAATGTGCCAGGGAAAAATTGTGAGAGATGACCAAGGCGCTCTAATTACTTTACATGGGTATTTCCATACTTTCGGTGGACATTTTGGGACAGATGATTAGGGCATATGCACTAAGTCATTTATTCCTAGTGTTATACATTTAGACTGATTGAGGTTATTTGTTAATTCATGAGAAAAGAAGCGATTTTGTTAAGATAAGAAAGTAAAAGCATACTTCCAAACAAATCTGCTTTGTGGTTTCATACTGCTTTATTAGGATTTAGTGTCATACCGCCACACTCACATACACACACAAATTGAAGTACTGATGGCATTTAAGGACATGAAATTCTGAAAACTGTAGAAGTGGTAAAATTTAATTTACTTGAATAAGTGATTAACGTTATGCGCCGAACCCTTTTCTTTACAGTGTCTTTCTTTACATTTGTGATATTTCGTTCGAACAAACATTATTAGGCTTTTTCTTTAGCTTTCGACTTGGTTCTGGAATCAAGTCGAAAGCTAAAGAAAAGGCATAATAATGTTATAACATATAGGCAAGTTTCAGATGAGGTTTTCTTATCTGCAGAATGTCAAATACGAATCATCTCAATAAATTTAGCCCCACACATGAAAGCCATATTGTTGTGTAATCAAAATTTCGTAAAGAAATCTGACAACCATCCAATGATCATGAAAACTAGTGAAATTTGGTTGAAATCCAAGCAACAGCTTCTTGGGAAGGTATTCAAAAGTTCGATAAATCGAAACGCTCTAAACGGCCACTCTAATTTCCTCATTTTAATATATATTCAGAAATGCCAAAAACAATTATTACTTCCCCTAGTTTTCCAATTTATATTATTTAGGAAGGACAATGGTTTTGAACAGAACAACTTGGATTATTTAATTAAGGGTAAAGACATGAACCTATCTTTTTCAAAAATCACAAAGATGCAATTCCAGATAATCCTAATTTTGGCCCCAAATCAAGACATGGTTTCTATAAAGCAAAACTAACTTGCCGATTACTAGTTCGTTTCGGTATATTTGCTATATTAGGAAACTGTCCCTTCGATTTTTATAGGACACTGATGAAGGTTCAACCAAAGATAATTCCTGTTGAATTTGGTAGAAATCTGCCAAGCTGTCTTTGAGCAGAAAGCTTTCAAAGTTTAACTAAGTTGACGATATATTAGATTTTTTATATTTTCGTAAAGTCACACTTTTTATGGAATCTCAAAAAATGATCGTTCCTGTGCAATACGATAGAATATATTCAGCTGTTTCTGAGAAGAAGTGTGTCAACGTTATTACTTTACACAAATGTCATATATGAACTTAGCCCCGCCCATGCCTTTCATTTGATCAAAATTTCTTAAACGAGTCCGGGTAAGGGTCTTCAACGGATCTCTCCGTGATTGGGCGAGCAAAATGTCGTAAATAGAGTTTTGATCATTGTTTATATACGATCTATTGCTCGCCCATTTACAATTTCTGTGTTATTTGGCTGAAACTCATCCAGTAGTTTTGGGAAAAGTTTTTCAAAGAGAAAATACTCCCAGCGGCATTCGGTTAGTGGAGCTAAACTACGTTTATAATGCATGATATAGTTCAGAGAAATCTATAAAGTACGAACCAATTGATATCGTTATATTATTTTGATTAAAATCACTACTCCCCGGGAATTATTTGTGTGTTAGAGTGAGGGGTGTTACTGGGCGATTCAATCGACGGATCGCTGGCTTCGCCTACTAGCCTCCGGCATGGCAGTTCGGCTGAAGTAATAAACATTACATGCTTTGTAAAAACTGTGTCAATTGGAGGCAAAGCGTTTTTTGGCGACCTAAACGTCGTTATACAGGCTGTAGCTAAGTCGAAGAGTAAATCATCAAACCAACAAAATACATAGCAATTGTTTGAGTTCCAAGTTAAATTCCGATGAAAAAAAAAATGGTTTACTGATTTTTGATTAATTTTTTGGTTAGTCAACTGATCTTTAACTATAGCGTTTTCATGCCAAATCTGTAAGAAATGAACGGATTGCGTGTCACGCCAACTGAAGAACACCACAGGAAGTTACACTCCGTAATTAAATCGAGTTACTTTGCAAAATATATAGTCAGTGGTAAAAAAACATAAATACTGGCTACCTAAACGTCGCAACTAGTTACGACGCTTAAGTCGCCAAACCAAAACACATTCCTCGAATAATTAATGGCAAATTTTGGAGATAAAGGTCACTGTGGTTGACTGATCCTTTGACTGATCCGGCAATGATCGTCCTGTAGTAATACCAAAACTCTGTTCAAAAATAAAACAGAGATCGTTACCCCGCCCGATGGTTAAAAGAAAATATATTTTATGTAACAGTAAGGGCATTTTATTTAGCAGAACTATACTTTGAGTGCATTTTCAGTTTTACACCTCCCCCTCTTTTGAGAAAGTTTGAATATGTCCGACTCTAGCTATCCCCGGATGATGTCATAAACTTTCGCAGCCTTTTTCTTTTGCTATATATATATACTTTTGAATATAATGACGTAATGAATTCGTCATACTAACCCTCAAAAAAGGGTAATATTCGGCGAAGTCGAATATTACGACTCCAGCCGTGGAACCACGAGGTCGAGTCTATTTTAAATTTCACTTCAGGGGCGGAGTACCTTTATAAGCGTCCAAAGCCAATTTTCTCATGCATAAATGGATAGAAGGTACAACAAACTGCGTTGCATGATTGACAGCATACGTTAACCTCTTGTTATTCTGAACTCGGAGTATTGAAGTTTTGAACGATGTATTTTGTTTGTTCTTTGTTTGAATGGGATTTTACGTCGCTTTCAACAATATTTCAGTTAAATCGCGGTGGCTGGAGCACCTAACAATGGATTCCTGGTATTTCTCACATCAGTACCGCCATCACATTCTTTCCTAGCCTCCAGCTGCTATCCCACATAGGTCTACGATTATCGACCAATTGGTTGGAGACAAATACTCGGAAAGGAAGAGTGCCGCCGTCAGGGACCGAATTTAACGATGTATAGACAAAACTCAGTTCGCTCGTATTTACAATTTGATATGGGTCCTCAACGACGACTGTATTACATAACAGTCAGCCCTTACGTTGCTTTCAGTCGTTTGATTTTAATGCAATTTAGAATAAAAAAAGTTTTTGTTTAGTATGATTTGGTTTGAGTTCTGGATTTTGACTTATATGATCCTTTATGTACCTGCCACGAGTAATTTTATATAGGCGCTTGAAGGACGCTCTGTGGGGTAGCTGCAATTATTTAGACGTTGGGTAGCCCAAATATGATATTTTACCTTGAAATTAGACAACGCCTCACGCTCGATTAACTATACTCTAGCGGGCATGAATTGTCAATTGTTTGCAAACAAAGACCTTTAAAATCACAACATTTGCGACCGTGTTGATCTCACCAATAAGCTTACATCGATCAATTCTTATGTCTTCTCGGTTTTTAAACTATAAAACTTAAACTTTTAAATCTGCATTATATGTAGACGCAAGTCGGTCTCCACCAAATGACACATTATCGTCTTTGGATTATACCCGTGTTCATTTTATGACATAAGTATCAATGTTACATACACACTTTATATGAATACATAAACATCGATTGAGTCTATTCTTTTGGATCTTAACTAAATACTTGGATTTTTGTTGTTGTTGTTTTGTTTTTTAGTGGATATTTACCAGAACAATGACAGAAGATCGAATGCGATGGAAAGGAAGATTTGAGTTCGTGTTTGCTTCTTTCGGCTACACTATCGGACTTGGTAACTTATGGCGATTTCCACAAAAATGTTATTCGAACGGAGGGGGAGTATTTTTGATTCCGTACATACTTTGCGTTATACTGTGCACGATTCCAACCTTGTTTCTAGAGTTTAGTTTGGGACAATTGAAATCGGAAGGCTGTATTAAGGTTTGGAAGTTTGCCCCTCTTATTCAAGGTGTTGGCCTTGCTATCTGGTTCAATCTGTTGATGACGGTGATTTACTACAATGTTATCCTTATGTACGCACTTTATTACCTTTTGCTATCTTTCCTGAACATTGGGAGCAATCTACCTTGGTCTATGTGTAGACCCGAAGATGATTGGAGCACAAGTAATTGTTACTCTCCAAGAATTTTTAGCACGAAAGGTTTGACCCAAGGAGAAATTATCCAGACCAAACTTGCAGTTATGAATCGCACTTGTATATCAATATTGGAAGGCAACAATGGACTTGACGTCACGGAAATAGGAGTCGACGAATTCGACGCAATATTTTCAAATTGTAAACTTAATTTTGTCACCCCTGAGGAGGAATTCTGGACCAGGATGGTTTTGGGTGTACACGAGTCCAGTGGCTTTGATGATATTGGAGCAGTGAGGGGGAGAAATGCCGTGATGTTGTTTACAATGTGGGTTATCGTTTACTATTGCTGTGTTAGAGGGATACGCTCCATTGCTAAGGTATGATCAAGTTGTTAAAGAGTGGTATTAAATAAGACATAAAA
Source organism: Fragum fragum (assembly GCA_946902895.1). NCBI lineage: Eukaryota > Metazoa > Mollusca > Bivalvia > Cardiida > Cardiidae > Fragum > Fragum fragum. The sequence goes on from OX336371.1 coordinate 36,546,777, forward strand.
GATATATTCTTTAATCGCATACATATATTTCTATTTGCATTACTACCAAAACCAAAAAGCTTAAAACTTGTAATATGCTCTATTCACAATAGAGCAATTAACCATTTCAAATGGTTTCCATTTGCATTGCAGATTGTGTACATTACAGCGACATTTCCGTTTGCCCTGCTACTGATTCTGTTGGTCAGAGGAATAACATTAGACGGATACTCACAGGGAATCGAATACTACATGAAAGCAGATTGGAGCAAGTTATCCGATCTTACAATATGGTCAAATGCAGCCACTCAAGCTATCTTCTCCATTGGTGTTGCTTATGGATCACAAATAAGTCTGGCTAGTCACAATAGACAAACCAATAATGTACTCCGAGACGCTATATTAATTGGCGTTGTAAATTCATGCATAAGTATCTTCGGTGGTTTCGTCGTGTTCTCTTTTTTGGGTCACGCTTCGAAGAGGCTTGGTAGACCGATTGATCAAATCTTCGACCAAGGACCTGGAATTTTATTTATATCATATGTTCAGGGAATTTCTCAACTTCCAGGCTCTTCATTGTGGTCCTTCCTATTCTTCTTGACTGTGTTTACCTTTGGTCTTGATTCTGAATTTGTAATGTTTTGGACTTTATTTGACAGTTTGGCGGACATTTTCCCAATCTTATTTAAGAAAAGAGGAACATGGCTGCTACTTGCAGCATGTATTGTGACGTTCCTGTTAGGATTACCACATGTGACAGAAGGTGGTATCCATCTTGTTATGCTGATGGATCGATATACATCAGACTTTACCCTTGTTATCTTTGTTATCGTCGAAATGGTTGCAGTTTGTTGGATATATGGAGTCAAACGGTTCATCTCAGAAATCGAACAAATGATCGGTGAGAAGTCCAAAATATTCTGGATGTTTTGGAAGTTCACTTGGATAGTCACTTGTCCCGCCTTCGCTTTGGTAAGAACAATAGGCACCCAATTTTATTTCTACTAACGACTTTACCAAATTGGTAATGCAGTGAAGATGTCACATTAAATAAAATGAGTTTACTGGTCTATCATGTAACGAGTTCTCAAGACTCGTTCATCAACTTGTAATATCAATTGTACTCGATGCTTGTCAATAAAAGATGAGGATAAAGAAACCGTTTTCAAAAGTAGTTGTAGATGTAATGATCTTTGTATGAATTGATCAATTCGAAATTGGAACGATTTCATTTCAGAATTATGAAATCATACTCGGGTCATTCTTTTCCATAAAAGAAGAAAGCTGCATTTTTTGTCGGGAAAGGATCTTGGTATATGACCTTGATAATAAACACAGTGACTGGTAAAAATGAAAAGGGTGTCATTTTTGTCATAGCCAATATGCTATGATCAATGTTGTAGTTCGTATTTAAGATGAATGTGACATTGACAGATCACCTTGAACTAGTTACCAATAGAAAGGGGAAATACGAAATATGAAAGCCATAACACTTACCAATCAAACCTTATGGCATAGGTAAACTATGAACTTGAAAAATGACCTTGGTCTGGATAGATGACCTTGCATCTGGTACCGACAGAGGATCCTACGGCAAAAAATGGACTTGAAATTCCTAGCACTTAGCAATCAAAATTAGTAGCCAATGTTTAGGCTTTTATCTCAGACGAAAATATAAAGAATTTTAAATTTTCCGTATTATTATATAGAAGTTAAATTTTAACATCACCTTAAAGTCCCTCAGTTTTAATCGCTGAAGAATATGAGTTTTGGAAAATATTTTGTGGAAATAAGAAATCGGTTGTAAAAAGCAATGTCTTCTTTTCTAAGGGTGTTTTCAAACCTTATTTAGCGATTATTTTTTAGTACGAATTGTCGTCTGTACTATCTTTTTAATTTAGACCACTCTATTTTTTTCACTTTGAAAAAACGGACTTCTAATGTGATTCAAGTGCTTTCATACTGTGGGCATTTTGCAGACATGCAGAAATTGGTGCACAAAAATTAATTTTCTATCTTGTTTATTCTCATAGAATAATTACATCGCACCTGGATACTTGTTCCAATAGAGGAAAACTACTTTCTCCAAAATTAGAGATCTGCATTACCAATTAAACGACTATTCTTTTATTGTTTACAGTTTATCCTAGTAGCATCCGCGATTGGATACACAAAGTCAAGTTATGATGGAGTCGAGGTGACACCTGGCGGCGAAGCAATCGGATGGCTTCTGATTATTACGCCCATCCTTATTATGGTTATCTTCGGTGTCTACCAGATATGGCGACTTGGTGGGGTAAGAAGAATGTTTTCTCATCAAATATATTCATGAATTTTGAAGCCTGTTTTATAAAATAATGTTTAAAAAAGCAAATATAACCCTCCTTATACCCGAGGTTTTTTTTCAAACTAAATCTGCATCAACATATTGGCAATTTCAAGGCGCCTTGTTTGTCTTCTCCATTCGAAATTGTTAGATATCTCTCGCTTCTATCTTTTAGGTACGAGCGGCCCTGAAACCAGACGATAATAATCTTACCAATCGAAATCTTTGTAACATGATTTGTTTAAGGAGAAAAAAAGATAATAGAGATGATGGGTATATTTCCCCAGTACACGACACAACATCCCTATCCACTGATGTTGAACCTATAACTTCATGTAACAGTTCAGGTAGAAACAATCAAGAGGATATTCAAAACGGTAACAACAACAACAATTTTGAAATGGATGGAGACTTGTCTTTGCCTCCTACGCCGTGTATCAAGCCGGAGGCTTTTCAGCTCGATGGCTCTCATATTTAGTAAACAGTGTATATTCTTAAAGATATCTAGGTCTGAATTGAATAGATACCGATAGTTGATTCCACACAAAAGAAAAAACATAAAAATTACAGGATTTATCCTTTTGTGGATTTGGTGAGGTGCATACAAACTATACTGCATACTCCCTCTCTAATTCATATTATGCATTCTGATTAATTGATTGATTAAATGGGGTTTAACGCCGCTTTAAACAGTATTTCAGTCATATCGCGGCGGCTGGAGCACCTAACAAAGGATCCCTGGTATTTCTCACACCAGTACTACAACTACATCCTTTCCTAGTCTCCAGCTGCTATCCCACCATTGATGAGGGACAAATGTCGGAAAGAATATGTGCCGCCGCCGGGGTTCGAACCCATGACATCCCATGAATGAAGATGTCATTGGTTCGATTCCCAGCGGCGGCACATATTCTTTCCGACATTTGTCTCTAACCAATCGGCGGATAGTCGTAAACCTAAGTGACTAGCAGTTATATTTCTCAGCTCTATGGTAGCCATGGTTTCATGATATGGCTGCCATGCATGGAAATTGAAGAAGTCTTATTTTTTGCTTCTTTAAATACGTCTTTGATCGCAGATTTATCAAAAGTTCCTCACGACCCGGTAAATTGAATGTCAATCTTTTCACACTTTTGTGAGATTTTGCTTTGTCTTTTAATGATTGATTGATTAAATGGTTGAAAACAATATATAAGTACGAATACAAGGCTTAAGAGTTGATTGTAAATTGTTGATTTGATTTTCTGCTGGAATGGATTTTTAACCCTTGTCATGCTGTATAAATTACCTTACTGAACTGCTGTAAAATCAAAGAGCTGAAAGCACTGATAGAACTTGTTCAAAAATCAATATTTCTTTTAGAAATCAACTTCATAAACAACTCTGGCAGGAAAAGTACAAGCAGGCGGTGTAGACTAAGATCAGCCTGCACATAAGTGCAGTCTGATCTTAGCCTACACCTCCTGCCAAAACCGGAATATTCCGGGCTCAGCATGACAAGGGTTAAATGTATCCTGGGAATTATGTCCAGTGCTTGACAATAAGAATGTTGCATTTATTAAGCCGACAGTCTGTTCACTATCAAATAAATAAAATGGCAGATTTTTTCTTTTTTTTTCAATATATACATTGTATTCATTATATCACAAGTCTTCAATCCCGCTATTTTTATGGTATCAAATAGGTCTTCTTTCTTTTAATTATTAAGTAAAATTTAAGAAGACGTTGCATTCATCTTCAATAAAGGAAATATTAAATCGATCGTTACAAAATGAACAAATTCTATTATTTTTTGGGATGTTGTTTCGTTTAATAAGTTTAATGCTAAGTTTATGAACATCTGAATTTAGCAAATGCCTTAATGTGGCTATATGGCATGTATATGGATAAATATTTTTCTGCTTCTAATATTTAAAATGTTTGATATACGCCTGACATCGAGATGACCCATGTATACTATAACAATCTGTAAATCTTAACTTAAATTGTTGGATGAAAATATTCGAATTTCATTGTCTTGGTTTGACACTTTCCTGTTTAATCCCTGATTTTAACGTCCGTTTGATTTTATAATTAACAAAAACATCGTAGAAAAAGGAGATATTGCTTGTAACTAGGAATTTCTTCTTGTTCCCACAACATTTTCTACCCTACGGAATGGTTATTTTAAAAATAAATAAAATTTAAGTTTTCGACTGCAAAACCTTGGAACTTGGACAGGTCTAAAGTTTTACAAAACAGGTAAGGGTAAACCACACTAGAGCAATCGATATCAATTATAATTATTTCAATTTGTGCCAAAATCAAAGTTCTTTACAAAAATGAATTTGAACATGTTTTGTGACGTAAAAGTATTCTTTTGCCCAGGTTTCGTTGCTTTAAAGAAGTATTGGTCCTATAGTTGAATCAAAACTCGAAAATCATCTAGAGCACGAAAACTTCCAAAGTTTGTCCGAAATGATTTGAAAGCGTAAAATGACTTTTTACTTTTGCAGTAATGTGCAGTAAGTTTTACTTTTGCTATAGACAAAGATGATTTGCTATAGGCAAGCACGTGTAATTATAGACTGCTATTACCTTTACATTATTGCTCTACTGGCTAAGGGCCAGCACAGCTATAGCAATGGCTTTTCCCGTTCGTGCGTCCTTGTGTCCATCCGTCCGTATGTCCGTCCGTGCGTTAAATTTTTCTTGTTAACGCTCTAGAGTCCACAGTTTTCATCGGAGTCTCATCAAACTTCCTCAGAATGATTGTACCATCATAAGGATCAGTCCTTTCGAAATTGGGTCCGATCCGTATAGAAACTTGGAAAAGAGGGCTCAATCAAAATTTAATTAAAATATCCCCGTTACCAGTTTGGAGTCCACAGTATTCATCGGATTCTCTTCAAATTTTCTCAGAATTATTGTACCTTTCGAAAAAAGTTCCGATAAGCCTAGAAACATTGGAAGAAGGGCTAGTTAAAAATGATTAAGAAATCCTCGTTTACTCTCTAGAGTCCACAGTTTTCATCGGATTCTCTTCAAACCTATTCAGAATGATTACTATATCCTAGGGGTCGTTGCTGTCAAAATTGAGTCAGATCCGTCAAGAAACATGAGAAAAGGGACCTTATAAAAATTCTATTAAAAAATCTAATGAAAGTTCTTGTGTACACTCTGGAGTTCACATTTTTCATCGGAATCATCGGAACTTTTACAGAATGATTGTACCGTCATTAGAATTGTTCCTTTTGTAACTTGACTTGTTCTGTAAAGCAGCCCTAGAAATATTTTACAATAATATCCTCATTAACACAATAGATTACACGGATTGAATGTACAATTGTTACAATTGTTCATTTTAACATCGGATCTGATACGGCAAGTATAACCTGAAAAGGGGCACTGTGAAAAACTTTCTTAAATATTCTAGTTAACACAATGATGGCTTTATTTTTCACCGGATTCACTTCAAAATTTCGCAGAATGATTATACAATCACAAGGATTTTTCTTTTCAGAATTGGGTACAATCCGTCAAGTATCATTTTTTAATATTCTAGGAACATTATAAAGTCCCCGTATTTCATCGGATTCTTTTTAAACTTTCACGGAATGAGTTAACCAACAATAAAGTATACCAGGAAAATGGGCCTTATGAGAACTTGATTTTAATATCTTTGTTAACACAATAAAGTCAACAGTTTTATCAGATTCTCTTCAAAGATGCACGGAATGATTGTGACATTGTAAAAACGGGAAATGGGGCCTTACAGATTATCATTCAAAACATTCTTGTTTAGGTGATGAAGTTCTCAATTAGTTTCAGATTGTCTGTAGGATTTCACAGGACGATTGTATGGTCGTAAGGAAAGTTCCTGTCGGAAATGAAGTGGATCCATCAGAAAACACAGGAAAAGGGGCCTGATGCGTTTTCACCAAAACAATACTGTTTATGTGATAAGGTCCACTAGTATTATCGGATTCTGTTGAAAATTTCACAGGATTATTGCAGGGTCATAAGGAAACTTTCTTTTGGAAATGGAATGGATCCGTCATGAAGTATTGGAGACATCTTTTCATTGACCTTCATACTAGACAGAAATTAGAAATGTTGTTCAATTGTCGTTCTAATTTTATTTCTGTATCTGAACAATTGACCAATCGCGGCTGTCAATCAAGGTATCAACCAACCAGTCAAATCATTTATTCAGTCCGGACCTGAGCTTTCAATTCCGAAATTAGCCCCCGGTTTTTTTGTTGTTGTTGTTTTTTTACCTTTATATGTTGGTTTGGCGATTTAAACGTCGTTACTATAGCTTATTCAAGCTGTAGTTACGACGTTTAGGTCGCCAACCAACTATTCTTTTTTTTTTTGCATGCTGCTGGCCATAAATCTTTCAAAATAACGCCGTTAAAAATGGAAGCGGGACTTCCTGTCGGAGTCGGTAGTAGGTGGGTCGAGCGATTGGTCAATTACCCATGTCGTCTGCAAAAAAACAAAACCAAAAACAAAAAACCAACATGAATTATGTAGTATCTCCTAGGATACAAAATTCCCCTCTTAGAAAGCAAGATAACTCATTCATATAAAGATTAAATATAACTTACTCATTACTTACCCTTGTTTACTTCCAACGTTACATGCGTATAGAACAATTCAAATGTGAATACATAGAAGCTAGAATATTATATATTTTGCATTTAAAACCTCTATTATTGAGGTATTTATCAAGTTTTTGGGTGTGGTATGCAATCAAAAGCCTTTTCTAAACCATACATGTAGTACAAAAAATCTTCCGCCTGGCTTAGTTATATATTTCTGTATCACGAACTGTAAAATAACGTAGCGTCTATAGGGGAACTATCATGGCGGAATCCGTTTTGGGTTTAAGCTTACAAATTAAGTTGTTCTGCCCATTCCGCCATTCTATCAAAAACAATACTAGAAAATGTATTTATTTGTTGTGCTTAAAAGTAATATACCTCTATAATTTGAGGGGTCTTACTTACATCCCGATTTGTATATCGGTACAATGACACTTTCAGAACAACTATCAGGAAATCGCCCTGAATCAGAGCATTATTAAATCAAAGGACTGAAAGTACTGAGAAGTTGGAATGCGCTGAAAGGGCCATAACTGTGGAATTCGGTTCAAATTCATTTATTACTTTCCGAGTAAGTCTCCCACCTTTAAACTTAAACAGCATTCCCATTCGTGTACATATGTGCGTGAATAGCTCACAAAAACATACATCTACATACAGAAATAAAAAAATTAGCATTGTCTTAACCCATTCCAAGACAGTGACGCTTTTAAATGACCCTCATTATGAAAGATTTGGAAAACATTGTGGAAATGAAGAAATTGCTTGTTACAAGCAATTTCTTCATTATCCACAATGTTTTCTGTCCAAAAGACCAGGATTTCAAAGATTTCATCAACTTACAATTGTCGTCTGCTACTTCTTTGAATTTGGACAGGTCTAAAATTTTATCGTGTTGGAATGGGTTATAAGCTCGTGTCACGCACAGCGAAATTAAAATTTTCAAGCATAACATTCTCCTTTTGATCAACTGTAATACGTGAACTCCATTTAGAATCTTGAAAACAGAGAATAACAGCTTCTATAGTAAGAAATTGATGACCTCGATTATTATTTGACCCTCAACTCCGCCAATTCTGTAACGATCATACTAAACTCACGTAGATTTTCACTTCAAGTTTATGAGTATACGTGGAAATTTGCGGATATGCGCGGAAACTTGTTTCAGGGTGATCGATTTGAAATACCGAATACCGGTTAAGACTTAGGAAAAAATATATTTAAAGCGTTGTAAGTGAAATTCAAAAGAAAAAAAAAGACGTTAACGTTATTGTAACGTTATTGTTTGCACATGGTAGTTATGCCCTTTTCCTAACAATTCCTATAATATGATGAAGATAGTATCAAATTATCTTCGGCGCCCTGTAGTCGCGCGATTTCCTTATTCGTTATTCGGCTTTAGAACCGAATAAAATCTTAAGTAAAAAGGACCAAGCTGACAGCTAGATGACTCTTGTTAAAGGTTTGATGTGTTATTATTGACTTAAACTTGTAAATAACGACATAATAAAGCGTAATTATTTAGTAAATATGTGTTCGTTTTGCGGTTGTGTTAAATCTAAGTTGGAATTGCTCCGCATTCCAATTTAAAAATTTATACAATATAGATAAAATAATATTTGATGTATACGCCAAGTTTGAAAGTGTAGGCGTGAGTTATCACTGCGAAATTTTCGTAGCATTTGTAATTCGTATAAGTGGCTTTTTTACCCTTCATGTCCCTCCCAGGCTCATTTCTGTTTTTGTTATGTTTAATATAGATTTTACCGGTCAATATGAAAAGCCGTTTCTGTTACACGGTTTTTATTGGGTAATGTAATACATGAAGTAATAGTATCTTATTCCATATTGAATACAATATCTAAATTATCTTCCGGTATGTATTCATCCTGATATTGAAATCACCAGCCAGATATAACAAGCATTGTAGGAAAAGTTGTTTATACATAAGATATTGTTTTCGATATAATCAATAGGGCATGCATAATCTTTGTTATTGTAGATGGGTGGCCCTTCTGGCGAAACACACGCTATGTGCATAAGGATATCAGGCAAAAATGTAAAATTACTTTATTTATTTGTAATACTACACTATCTGACAATTTGGGAAGAACGCGTTCTAAAAGAATACTTTGTAACAATATGGATCGAACAAATGCCGCTATACCATCGCTATCACGCAACGCTATTTCTTTTCTAGATGTGGGTGTTTCTATGTGTAATTAGTTAAAGGTGAATCAAATTGACCACTATAATCGCCCAATCTTTACAACTGCCCAATTATATCGTAGTTCAAAAAACAATCACAGAAAGATTTCCATATCCCCGCATCGAAAGATCGGGGCATATTGTTTTACCGTTGTCCGTCTGTCATGTCTGCACAAAAGTTAACCAAAACTCTTAACATTGCCAATTACTACCAGTCTATTCAAGATAAAATGATCATATTTGGCCTGATGATACATCTCCATAATACGCATCTCCTCATGTCAAGGTCAAGATCACGAGATGAGGTCAAGGTCACATACCAAGGTCAAACGTTTAGTCCTGTTGTGGCTGCATTGTGTTTCACAAACACATCTTGTTTTATTCAGCTCTACATTCCGAGTGTTTGTATAAAGCTTTGACTCTAAGCCTTGATCTCCGACCTATGTGCCATCCTATCGTTAATACAATTTCACGCGTTTATCTCAATGGTCCATAAATTAGCCCGAAATCTATATTTGAGAGAAAAACAAATGATGATTTCTATGTATATAAAATTCCTAAAATCGCTGACTTATTTTAGATAAATTCATCTATCACAGCGATTCACAAGTAAGTTTCAGCAGCTGCCATATGTATTGTGAAATGATCGTTTAGATTCAGATGGTGTTCGGGTAGTTTTTATGGTTGATTTTTCAAATAGGTCGGAAGGCGATCACTGATTTCAACAGCAGTATCAAATAGTTCATATTTAGTCTCTCTCTTTATAGAAAGACTCCGTTTCACTTTCTCTCTTTATATAGAGACTACACGTAAAACATTTAACTAAAATGAAGTTTGCAAAAGTCAAAAGTGTTGATAATGCTTGTCTGTAAGATATTACAATTTAACGTTTTACCTATATTAGAGATAACAACTGATTGCTCGGAGCCAAGCTGTGTGATTTAGCTTGATTGGTTGGTGCTGGCGTCCATCGTCAGCCATGTTCAACATATGCTGTTGCGTTTAAAGGTCTTATCTGTTCTATTAAATGACTTGATATTTGATCAGAATGCTTTTTTAAATGATATCGCGATAAAGATCCGTATTGGAGCACGTGTGATTAAAATCGAGGTCACTAAGTCAAGTCATAGAAGTATCTTGCGTGTAATCTAGAGGCCACATGTCCAGATATTTTGTCAGATTGTTTGTCTCGATATTATCCGGGACAGAATTAATATTGGATCATGTGGAGCCGACTAGTAGGTCACTGAGCCAAGTGATAGAAATATCTTGTGCATTTTGAGCTCAAATGCCTATATTTGTAAGATTCCTTGTCTCAATGACATTACAGACATCACTGATATTAGGTCATGTCGGTTCAAAAACTATGCCCCCTGAGAAAAATACCAGAAATACTTATTATGTACTCTAGAGGTCCAAATTAAGCAAAATGTTTTGGCGTTTGGTAAAAATGTTTGTCTTCATTATATTTCGGACAAGTTTGATATTAGGTTATAATTGGAGGAAAAACTAGTTCAATAAGTTAAATCTTAGTGATGCCTCCTGAGTTTTCAAGAAGATACGTTTCTGCCGCGAATGGCTTAGTATTTGGTCGAAATGATTGTCTTCAACTTGGACAACTTTGATATTTGGTCGGAAAGAGCGTTGTGGACACAAACAAGGACACTTAGTCAACTATTTCAAAATTATTTTTCTGGCCTTAGTGACTTCTTGTAAAAACTTTTAATTCAGCCTACAGTCTACTCATCTGACTTAAATAACTTGAAAGCAAGTAGGAATAATATTTCTGCATCATGTTTCTAAGATAAAACTTTGATACAAGGTCACTCCGGATAAAAAATAAGTCAACTGTGTTTTTGTATATTAGTGGTAACAGACTCAGCTGAGCAAAATAGGGGAGAAAGATTTTCTTTTTTAAATTACCCCTTTCCTGCTTTGCTAAATTTTAGATCTGTCCAGATTCAAAGATTTTGCAGACGACATTTTAAGTAGATTTGGTTGGAAAAACAATCATTTGATATGGTAGAAAATATTGTGTAAAAAGAAAGAAATTGCTTGTGACAAGCAATTTCTTCTTTTTCCATAATGATTTCTCAAGTACAAAACCAGTGAGACGTAAAACCCAGGGATTGAACAGAAAGGGGTTAATTAGTGTGTCTTATTAAATGCCTTTCTCTAAAGTCAAGGCTACTTTTCATCCTTTAACATATGAAAAATATGGCCTGATTTCTTTTCATTCCATTGCTATTTCTTTCAAGCCATTTAATTCAGATAAGTAGTCTGCAGGCTGTATAAAACTTTTTTACCCGATATTAATAAAGTGGAAAATAAAGAAATTGCTTGTACAAGCAATTTCTTATTGTTCAAAATGGATTCTACCCTAAAATACAGATCTAAAAAATCTAACGTCTGCAACTTCTTTAAATTTGGACTAGCCTATTTTTTGTCGACTGATAATGAGATTCTATCCAAAAGCAGTTGTCAGAATTTAAGAATGTAACATTTTTTTTTAGTTTTGTGAACCAGGAAGATTTTTTTTAAGAAAGTGAAACAATTCATTCAACCAGTGTTACCAAATTTCGCAATCCAGTAGGATCATACTATGTTTCAGGGGAAAAACACATCCATCTAAGCTCAAATTATTACTTTTAAAAGCTTAATTTCCACAAACCAGATGCATTTGTAGAAGTTGATGTTATGAGAACTGAATATAATTCACATATTGAGTTAAATCACCTTTTGCATCAAAAACACCTCCTATCTGGACTGTCCAGTCTGTCTTAATTTAACGATATAGGCAATATCGGGGTGCATCGTAGATGGGACAGGTTCACTTTTCTAATCATATACAGCTTTTGCCACGTGCACAATAATAATTGACCAATGGGTGGATAATCGTAAACCTAAGTGGGATAGCAGCTGGAGGCTAGGAAAGGATGTAGTGGTAGTACTGGTGTGAGAAATACCAGGAATCCATTTGTAGGTGCTCCAGCCGCCGCGATATGACTGAAATAGCCTAATGTTAAAAGTGGCGTTAAACCCAATTCAATCAATAAATCAATGATAATTGATTCATTTGTGATCTGGAGGGTTGAAGTCGGGTGCTCCTCCTGGGGCTAGAAAAAAAAATTTATAGGTATACGAAGAACATATTAATATAGATATTTTGGGTAGTTGAACTGCCCTGTCGGATGTCAGTGGGCGTGGTCATCGATCAACCAATCGAGTAACGAGTTGCATTATTATGTTACCTGACCGAATGGTCATGGTGACCTATTGCAATCATCGTTTGTCCGTCGTCGTGCGTCGTGCGTCGTCCGTCGTGCGTCGTTCGTCGTCCGTTAACTTTTAAACATTTTCATCTTCTTCTCAAGAACTACTGGGCGGATTTCAACCAAACTTGGTAGAAAGCATCATTGGGGGATGCCAATTCAAGTTTGTGAAAATAGGGGTTCTGGGGGTCATAGGGGCCCCAATCGGGGGCAAAAAGAGGCAATTTTTTGTACTTCTTTAAAAATCTTCTTCTAATAAACCGTTAATGTCGGAGCTTAAATATTTTGTGTGCATGACAACTAGGACAGGTATATTATAAATTGTGAAATTCATGCCCCTGGGGTCATGTATGGGGCCACACCCAGAGGTCAAAGTTCATCATGTTAAAAAATTCACATTTTCATCTTCTTCTGATGAAGTACAAAGCCAATTTCAAACAAACTTGGTGAAAAGCATCATTGGTAATGGTTATTTGGATTTGTGAAAATTAAAAGGCTGGGGGGGTCAGGGGACCCTAAAATGGGGACCAAAAGGAGGTAATTTTTGGTAACTTTTAAATATTTCATCTTCTTCTCAAGAACTACTGGGGGGATTTCAACCAAACCTGGTAGAAAGCATCATTGGGGGATGCCAATTCAAGTTTGTCAAAATAGGGGTTCTGAGGGTCAAAGGGGCCAAAATAGGGGGCAAAAAGGGGTAATTTTTGGCACTTCTTTAAAAATCTTCTTCTAATAAACCGTAAATGCCAGAGCTTAAATATTCCGTGTGCATGACAACTAGGACAGGTATATTATAAATTGTGAAATTCATGTCCCTGGGGTCATGTATGGGGCCACACCCAGAGGTCAAAGTACATCATGTTAAAAAAATCACATTTTCGTCTTCTTCTGATGAAGTACTAAGCCAATTTCAAACTTACTTGGTGAAAAGCATCATTGGGTACTGATTATACAGATTGTGAAAATTTAAAGGCTGTAGGTCAGGGGGGCCTAAAATGGGGACCAAAAGGGGGTCATTTTTGGTAACTTTTAAACATTTTCATCTTCTTCTCAAGAACTACTGAGGGGATTTCAACAAAACTTGGTCGGAAGCATCATTGGTGGATGCCAATTCAAGTTTGTGAAAAGAGGTTGGGGGGTTTGGGGTAAAAGGGGCCCAAGTAGGGGGCAGAAAGGGGTAAATTTTTGAACTTCTTAAAAAATCTTTTTCTAATAAACCCTAAATCACTTGTCTTGATGCTCTTTTACTCAGGTGACCGTTAAGGCCCACTGGGCTTCTTGTATTGTACAATCTCGTTATTTGTAATTAAACGTTTTTATACGTGAAAATAACAACACTTACAGTAGACATAAAATCTTTGTTTAAAGAAGGTAGCTCATTAACGCTATTAACATACAAAATGATATAATTAAAAGATTATGTACAACGAGACCTTCTGAAACAATAAATATCAATACAAGAGGTGATGATATCTATGGTTTACGACAAATTATAATATAACCAACAAAACGCTTTTTTTGCGGCCCAAAGAAAAAAATAGGAAACATTGTGTAAAATGATGACATTGCTTGCAACATAAATTTATTCATTTTCCTCAATGTTTTTCAGCTAGAAGGTCGTTTGCACTCCTTTCAATCAGGACCTGTCTACAATTTGGCGTCTAGTAAACAGTTCGTTCAATCATTGTGTAAAAATTCAAACCAAAATAGTCAGTAATATTCGCTATTAAGTCTAAGTCAGAAAAATGTATTTTATAAAAAGCTGAGATCTTAAAAATGAGGATGTTTTTCAAAACTCGGTTTGTTTCCTGTTCTTGAGGTAGTTCGTTACTTTCGCTGCGACATTTGCTCTATGTGCCTTAAGTTTCGGGTACTTGTCCATGAGGTCCGCTCTCTTCATCATCGGTGAATCAAACACGGAGAATACAGCCAGATCAGCAATGGTGAGCTGGAATAAAAGATTGATACATCATTGGTCAATCAAACACGGAAAACACAGCCAAGTCAGCAACGGTGAGTTTGAATCAAATATTGATAAATCATTGGTCAATCAAAAACGGAAAACACAGCCAAGTCAGCAATGGTGAGTTTTAATCAAAGATTGATACATTATCCGTTTTCCAGAAAAAATAAACTGCTGAAATGTTTGATTTTGTCATTTTATTTCAAATTTTAGAATAACTATCTTTTTGATTCGCAAAAAAAAAAAAAAAAAGATAATATCTTAAAAATCTGACAAAATTATTTTCATTTTTTTCCAATTTCCAAACGACAAAATGTCAGACTGATCCAAATTTAAGGAAATTACAGATGACAAATTGTGTTTGATGATATTTAGACCTGTATCTTTGGGTAGAAAACATTGTGATTAATAAAGAACTTGCCTGTTACAAGTAATTTTATTGTTGAGAAATTTCCAACACCAACTGCTGTGTAAGTGGTATACAAACTTTGGATTAGATCTAGTAATTCGTGCAGAAAAAAGAAAAGCTCGTTATTTTGTGTCCATCACCTCAATCCATGATTCAGAATAACAAATATTCAAATGGTTATACGTGTGCAAAAAATAGTAAGTGATCAAAGCTCAATTTTTGTCTTCACATGTATAGACAAAATTGAACTTTGATCACTCACTGTAACTTGTACATCTGTACCGGATTATCCTGCTCAATCTGCATCCATTTCTGGCTTTGTATTTAACATATCGCCTGTGGGCAGCCAAATAAACATGACTCTAGCTTGAATTAAGTTTAGTTACGAGGTTTCGGTCTACACACGACCATATGCGCCTTAGTTTTGAAATAAAGTATACCATATCTAGTAGGTTAGAAGAGAAAGGCAGGACTGCCCTTATGTTCACGACTGTTAATCTTGAACTATTTATGGGTTGTAAGGAAACCGTGTTAAGATATTAATTTAACCAAATCCCACATGATTTTTTTTAAATTGGTCCAAACTGAAAAAAATGTAGACGACAATTCTAAGTTCACGAATCGAAAAAATCTTCGTCTTTTGGGGGAAAGCATTGTGGGTAATAAAGACATTTCTTATTACAGGCAATTTCTTCATTTTCTGCAATGTTCTCCAAAGCCTTTTTCTCATAGCGTCAATTTATGGGGATGGGTTACATAAGCGATCATGGACCATTTAGTTTACTACTCTACATACCTTATCGCCGACTAACCAGCCACTCTTATTCTGTTCTACTGCTGATTGCAGTAAACCCATAAATTTGGGGAATGTTTCATCGTCTAATTTCTTTGAAAGCTCAGCCTATCAAAATAATACAAAATCCAAGTTTTTTTTTATAGATGTT
Organism: Fragum fragum; assembly: GCA_946902895.1. Classification (NCBI taxonomy): domain Eukaryota; kingdom Metazoa; phylum Mollusca; class Bivalvia; order Cardiida; family Cardiidae; genus Fragum; species Fragum fragum. The sequence continues at coordinate 36,562,467 of OX336371.1, forward strand.
AGAAGATAACTTAATACAGTAAGTCCTACTCAAGCGACCACCTCTATTAACCTTTGTCATGCTAAACCCGGAATGTTCCGGTTTTGTCAGGAGATGTAGAATGCAGTCTGATCTTTGTCTACACCTCCTGCTTGTACTTTTCCTGTCAGAGTTGTTAATGGAATTGATTTCTAAAAGAAATATTGACTTTTAAACAACAAGTTCTATCAATGCCTTTTGATTTTACAGCAATTCAGTAAGGTAATTTATACAGCATGACAAGGGTTAAGAGGTCACTTTCATTAAGCGACCAGCATCAAACTCTCCGTTTTCGAAAACAACTTCATAATTTGACGTTTTTTGCTATTTGAATTATCAAAACTAAATCTATTCTTGTTGGATCTCATTAGATTTGTCTCAATGAGATGAGTGTAATAAGTTCCACCAACATTGGATTAAGTGAGAACCCTGTAAAATATACATTTTTGCTGACCCTTAACTGGTCGCTTAATGCAAGTTTAACTGTATATGCCATCGCACGCCAACCTTTACTATTCATGTAAAAGTAGAGTAAAACTCTAATATCGTATCAGTCATGTAAATGAAAAATGTATGCCAAAATGCACAATTTATTAATTGAAGTATAAAAAGAAGTCTTGTCTTTTTCAATACCAGAAAAAAGATACTGGATATGACTCAGGGGATTTAACCCATTACCAAACGACAAAAATCGAGGCAGGTCCATACTGAAACTAGTTGCAGACGACATTCAAATTTTGCTAAAATTGGAAAATAAGTGGTCGAAAAGGGTAGAAAACATTAAGCGAAAATGAGAAATTGTTACAAGCAATTTCTCCGTTTCCCACAAAGTTTTCTATGATTTTTTTCTTCAGTGCGTCAGAAAATGATATTGTGTGGTAATGGGTTATTACAAAAAGCGAAATATTTCGGATCACAAGAGATACTCGGCACAGATTTTATTTTTTCCCATTCAAAATAAAATGGGGTTTACCTTTTTTGATTCATCTTTTTCGAATGCGGCCTTCACAACTTCATTAAACAGATCTACACACAATTCCATATACTGATCGCAGCAAGCTTGTTCCCAGTTGTTTTTACCCGCTAGACCTAAAGAAAAAAGATAAAACAAGATGGCCATGATGATCCTATATCACTCACCTGAGTATAATAGTTGTAGACTTTACGAAGTTTGGGGGGAAATATGGAAAATTTCATCTTTATAACCATGTACTTTCCGTGATTTAAAAAACAAAATAGCGCTTATTTTGAGTTATACCTTGAATTCGTATGCTGTATACGTTTTAGCTCGTTCCCATTCAATCCCCCTTTTTCACACCTCCCAAGAAAAAATATTTAGAAAATCACTGTTTGTAACAGAAATTTCTTACTTATCCAAAAAGTTTTCTACCGTATAATACAAAGACTTTTCGAACGTTGAATTGCACATCTTCCAAGGAAATAAAAAAACTATGGTTTAAATACACAGAAAAATTCTATTATAAAAATAAAAGCAAAGTCTTTTTAACGCCCCAGTTTCCATCATTTTGGTTGCCTATAGTGGCCATGAAATTGTTAGTACGTCATACATGTACCATTTAAATCTGCAAAAAAAATATAGCTGCAAGCCCACTGTCTCAGCTCGCCAAAACTTGAACTTGATATTAAACGGCTTTAGTTTGCATAAAATATGCTCAGTAACATGTAGAGAAAAAAGTCATATGGTTTGTTGGCGACCTAAATCTCGTAACAACCGTTTGAATAGGATTCAGTTCCAACGTTAAAGTCGCCAATCAAACAAAAATGCTTCACATAAATGACGGCCGATATCGGAGTTCAAAGTTCACATCCGGCCTAAAAGAATATTATGATTGTTCGATTGATTCCTTTTAGACAGGCGTAATCCGTCACGTAATTCCAGATGGCAGCTTTGAAGAGTTTATTGCGGTTTTCAAAAATAGAAACCAAAATAACACTGAAATATTTACCGTATATGAATTACTCACCAAATTCTCGTGCCAAGTATCGTGCTATGGCATTTCCTTGGGCTATCACTTTACCATCCACTTCCAAAAGGGGCATGGAGCCGAACGGTGTTTCTGTAATTAAGTTTTATTTTCATCGATCAAGATTCAAGCGTTTTGATTGTCTGATTTTTTTCATACTCCCGTGAACAAAAATATGAGCACGCAATTATTTTGTGTATTTGCGCACAAAGAAGATCCATAAAAACTACTTAAACTAGTAAAATAATTTCTTTGTTTTGCTTGATTTCAAGATTTCGATTTCCGACAGTGTAGTCAGGAGTATTCATTTAGTGTTCATTTAGTGTGACAGAGCTTTTCAGGTTTATACCCCAATGAAAATAAAAACATATTCTCTTAAAATCTTTTATATCTTAAAATTGAACCCATGAGGCTGTTAAAGATCTCCTGTGATCAGGACAACGCTGACAACACTTTTTTAAAAGTTTATGAATAGAGAATATTCCCCAACATTATCAATGTTTCAAAGATTTTAATCTCCAGTGTAAACTTGGTTTCCTTCGCATGATCCAAGACATGACAAGGAAATCATGTTACTAAGTTATTAAGATAAGAGGGGATTTAGAAGAAGTATTGCGTTAAGACGAAAGGCCGGGTTAATAATGTGGCTAAATAAAAAGGCAAAATGAATAAATCATTTTGATCATCATTTTCTCCTTTTATCTAAAGCTTTCTTTCATTCTGAATTAGTAGCCTCTTTTCAATTGCCGACTGCAACCTTTTCCATTTTCTAATTGAAATATTGTCCCGCGATAACCTGTCGATAACCCGCGATAACCCCTCGAGAGCGATAACGTAGTTTTTTTTAAGCGTTCTATGCAATCTTCAAAACACAGAAAGAGATCCAGATTACAACGTGCGCTATGATAACACAGTCGAGAAAATGCTGGGTTAACTCGGCATGAGTTTTAACTGGTTTCTACCAAAAGGACGTGAGTAAGGATTAATTGATTTGGGTTTAACGCCGCTTTTAACAGTATTTCAGTCATATCGCGGCGGCTGGAGCACCTAACAATGGATTCCTGGTATTTCTCACACCAGTACTACCACTATATCCTTTACTAGCCTCCAGCTGCTCTCCTACTTAGGTTTACGATTATCCACCCATTGTTGAAAGACAAATGTCGGAAAGAATTTGTGCCGCCGCCGGGGATCGAACCCATGACACCCCGTGATTGAAGATTGGGAGTCTGGTGCGCTACCGACTGCGCTATGACGGCGACACACGTGAGTAAGAAAGAGAACAAGACTCGAACTCTGCTTTTCAAAAGTCACAAGAACGCCAATACATTGAGTATTTTAAAGAGTCGCGAATATTAAATGCCAACAAATGCAGTTGTTGTAAGTTTATTCGTATCTAGTGATTAATTTGTTATAGACTTTAAACGAAAAATTATGTTGTGGTTTTTACAATGAAAGTAACCCCACCCGCCAATATTAATGTTGAAATTAGGAGAGTTTCTAAACACACACGCAAAGGTTTTTTCAGTGCCATTTACACTCAGGCTGTGCCTTTAATGACTTTACGGTTGTATTGGGAAATAAAGAGAATTTTTCTGTTTTTACTAAGGTATGAACCTAAAAACATAATCACACCGTATGAATGCGCAAAGATGTTTTCTGCATAAGTGTGATTTATTTTTTGGTTCATACTTCAATGAAAATAACAACAAAACATATATGAGCCTGTGCGTGACATTTCCAACCATTTCGCATGTGCGTGACTCGCACCCATTGAGCACCCTGGACAGCCATTCGGGGCAATTAAAATATTCGCTGATTATTTAAAGAAGCTATGGGTCTGTATCTATTTACAGAGCTCAGAGTGAAGACTCTGATCAGACTGTGCGGATGCACGGGCTGATCTGAGTCTTTACTTGACGCACATGTGTAATGGTTGGAATTGTCACGCATGGGCTCATATTTGATTCGTTTCATATATATTTTAATGCTATCAAGCAAATCAAATCAAATAATTTGCTAGTTTGTACTAAAAATTAGATTTAGCATGTGCGCAAATATACAAAAAAAAGTTGTGTGCTCAAAATTTTGTTTGTAAAAGTATGGAAAAAAAATAAGCCACTTAAAACGCAGGAATCTTGATAGACGAAACTAATATGAAATTATTAAAAAATGGAATCAAATAGTGGTTATTATATATATTAAATCGATATACAAACCATACTATTCCACTAAATCGAACACATTTTATTGTTATTGTTATCATTATTGGTTTTATTTTTTAAATAAATACATTTTGAATCAAACTTACTCGGTTTGAATTGTGGCCAATCTTCGAACTTAACTCTGCAATCCTCAAACTTTTTCCCAGCAACAGCAAAGATATATCGACTTATCTCAGCTCGGCCCCTCCCATCGAAATAAGTTAATTTATAAGATGGCATCTTTTAAATCTGAAAATAGAATGAAACCAACGCATGACAATTTTATAAATTACATGTACATATCGAAGGGTCAGCGCGAAAAAGTTGTAACTGCCTATAAACATATATGCGGTTACAACCGTTTCGCGCTAACCCATCGATAAGTTTGTCAAATGACCAACCGCGTCTGTCAATGAAATATGCACACGACAAATTAAATCATTTATTTCGAATCTAACTTCAGTTCGAACTCCGGCATACGCAGACATTTTGGTGAATCATTTTGTTGGTTTGACGACTTAAACGTCGTTACTACATCTTATTCAATCTGTAGCTACGACGTTTTGGTCGCCAACCAACTATTCTTCTTATTTGTAAAATGCTACTGGCCATATATTTTCCAAACCAACGCCGCTAAAAATAGAAGCGGAACTTCCTTTCGGAGTCGATGGGCGGGTCCAAAGGAGTCAGTGGGCGGGGCCATCGATTGGTCAATTTCAAACTAGAACCAGCATAAACTTCTACGCATATATCACGGTATTCAGTTATCAGATAAAGCTCCGACTCAAAGTTTCCTTTTGCGATCAACGGACATGCATTTCTGTTTTTAACACTGATAAAATAGGAAATTCATCAAAGCTTGGCGAGCAAAACATCGTAAAGACAGCTTTGTTCAAGATACATTCATGGAATTTTCTCGCCGAACGACAACATAATCGATAAAGCTTGGCTTTTAGAAGAGTTCCTAGATTGGGTTGTTTCCCCTAGATCTATGGATATTGTCTACCAGATAGGATGAACATCCTGATAATTCCCAATCGGATGTCAAACAAGACAGCAGTTTGACTTGAAGTATGTGCAGTTGTTGGTCTTTAAACCCATTACCAGATGACAACATTTTAGACTGGTCCAAATTGAAAGACGTTGCAGACGACAAATTCCAGTTGATGATTTTTTCGTTTACATTTTTTGGTAGAAAACATTGTGGAAGAAAGTGCTTCTAACAAGCAATATATTCATTTTTCAATATGTTTTTGAAAGCTTATTTTCTAATTGTGGTGTCAAAAATCTTCATTGTTCGGAAATAGATAAAGAGTAATGAAGGGTTTCTCGCATTAAATCGTTTATTGTACAACCGTCACGTATAATGAACGATTTCATATTAAGTGACCCGCCACGCAAAAAATGCTATTCTAAAACTGCAATAATTATCGACGAAAACCACGCAGCCCGAATAAGTTCGCAACCTATTGTTTTTGTCAGCTTTTCTTTGTGTCAAATTGACAGACTGACCAATCGCGGCTATCAATCAAATAACCTGTCGACCAATGAAACCATTCATTTAGACCAGAAATGAGTTTGAACTCCAACATTTTTGTTTACCTCTTTAGTTGGTTTGACGAGTCGAACGTCGTAACTACAGCTTATTCAAACCGTAGTGACGACTTTTGGGTCGCCAACCAACTATTCCCATTTTTGTTACATGATACTGGCCATAAAATTTGCAAAATAATGCCTTTAAAAATCGAATCGAGAATTCCTGTCGGAGTCAGTGGGCGTGGGCAACGGAGTAAGTGGGCGTGGCCAGCGATTGGTCAATTCTCGTGGTAAACTACTATATAAGTGCTCCATTAGTCGGACCTAGCCTTCAGAAACTAACATCAAGTCACACGGGTGAACAAATAAGTGTGGGACTTACTAGAGAAGAATTATAAAAGAAAGTTAAATGAATTGATCAGAATCACTAACGAAATCATGCTTCATGTATCAGAAACAGTGTAGACAAACTGACCCATCTGACACAAGGACCTTAATATGTCACACTTTTGTAAAGTCCTTGGGTTGGATGTCTTATAGAGGTTTGAAAGTTGTTTTCTCTCTCTCTCTTTCTCCCTCTCTCTCTCTCTCTCTCTCTCTCTCTCTCTCTCTCTTTTCTTTTCTTTTTTCATTCGTGAAACCTGACCGGAGGTCTTAGTCGTACACCAACAATTTCTACTTACTTGAGAGATTCAGTAATATACAAAGTTTAATCCTAGTGACATATATATTGTAATGAATGACAAGAGGGTGAATGGGGTTATATTTATATATATTAATTCCTAGGGCGGGGTAAAAATCGACACGGGTACCTTACTCTCGTTTTAAATGGAATGTAAACCAGAACATTTAAATAACAATAACTTTCAAATATAGACGTCCTCGAAAACTGCACAAAGCTTAGAAGAGGGTCAATAATTAGAACTTGATCTGTATTGTATTTGACGATCGGGTATTAATCTTAAACATGCCAGCACGAATATTAAAACTGAATAGAAAATAGAACAAAAACTGTCGACTTTAGTCTATATGATTAAGGTGCTCCGGCTATCCTTCTTTCGCTCATTTGCGTATCTTTACACATGGGTGGTCATTTTTCTATATAGTACAGTTCTTTCGATATGTTGGGTGCTATAACATTTACGAGTTTTGGAGTCCATAGTAGGTCATAGATAGTTGTCGGTTATTTCTGTAGCATCGGTTATTTTTAGGTTGGCTACATGCAATGTATTTTATGTTCTTGCATATGAATTTAGTTCTTACATTATTCACGTCAATGCAACGAGGAAAAACATGCCTAGGTAGGTTTTATTCGATGATAAAATAATTGGCTGATCGTCGCTGTCAATCTTAAGATTGTTAAGATGTTATTTGGTTTGGTGATTTAAATCGAGACAGTTACGACGTTTAGGTTCCGCATTATTGACCTACCTTACGTTTCATACCACGGATCATATCTTTGCAGTATTACGTCTTATAACGTTCAATATGTCAGTAGAACTACCTTTGTGGAAGGCCAGTGGGCGGGGTCAACAATAAGCCAGTTCACGGATTGCTAGCCCGCCCATTAACTCCGCTGGCTCTTCTGACTCGAAAAGGAAGTTTCACTTCGATATTAAACGGACGTTATTTTGCAAAATTTATGGCCAATGATATGTAATACGAAAAATAAATGGTGGGTTGGCGACCACGTCGTAACTAAAGTTTTAAAAAGCTATAGTTACGATGTTTAAGTCGCCAAATCAACAGAATGCTTCATATAAATGTCGACCAATGTCGGAGTTCAAAGTTCACTTCCAATCTAATTGCATTATTTCTTTGGTCAATTGACTCTTTGGTTGACAATCGCGATTCATAATACCAAATAATCAACCAAATCGTTTATCTAATCCTGTTTAAGACTTGTTGGCAACCATATTGTTTATACGTATCAAATCGCTGAAGCTAAAACTTCTTGAAACTGTGGTTACGACTTTAGGTCGTTTACCAACAATACGTTTAAGTGTTGCGTTTTTGACCACATATTGCAGACTGGAATATACCAGCCTGTCCTAGTGAGTGTTTTAAGACTGGTCTTTGTCTTTTGAAGTAAAAACATACGAGGCTTTTCTTCATTTTACACCATCGTTTTGAAGGGTGCAAAAAACCGAGAAGGTTGCAAATTAGTTGTTCTGTGGCGACTCTGCACATCAAACATTTTCGTAACAATTTATCACATAAAAAATGAAAAAAATGGATTAAATTGAGATTTTAAATGGTCTACTAGAGACTTTGCCCATATTACCAATATCGTATTAAGAGTTTTATTTGTATGGTGTCAGATTTCACTTTTAGCAGTTTTTCATTTTTACCTCTGTGGTTGGTGCAACTTAACATGTTTTTTTGTTTTAGTCTAGTGTCACGATAAAATTCAATCCGAGCCGTCAGCTGTTCATCCCATTAAACTGCATTGTCATTTGCCTATGACCCCGAGATTGCGATCACCACCCATTTAGACCGAGCTTTACGGCCTCGGCAAACTTAATACGGAGATGTGTCAGTAATTATCATGATCAAACTGATCGTTTGAAAAGCAAAATGCCGTAAGTACAATTTGTATTTATGACATTCTGTTCGCCTAACGACCGATAGTTGAACTTTGCGCAATTGTTGTAGAAATGGAGAACCGAATCTTAATTAGTTATGCAGATGAATCATAATCCTAGTCATGCTGAACTCGTAATATTCCGGTTTTGGCAAAAGGTCCTCATAAAGATCAGCCTGCACATATATGCAGGCTGGTCTTTGTCTAGACCTCCTACTTGTCCCATATAAAGCCATAGTTGTTTATAAGACATACTTTTTAATGAAAATAACTATTACCCCTAAGTGAGTGAGTCTGTGCTTTCAGCACTTTGATTTTAACTCAAATTTGCAGAGAAGACATTGGTTTATGTATATATATATATATATATGTGTGTGTGTGTGTGTGTGTGTGTGTGTGTGTGTGGTGTGTGCGCTCTCAACACTGCATAAAATCATTTTGATATCTTAAATTGGTTGTATTCGTGTTCGTAAGGTAGAACGACGACCTTGTTATAAATCGGTTTCGAGTTTGATTCCTGGGAGCATATATCGATGTAGGGGTCGGTTATTTGAGATTAACCGAAAGAAAGCAGAATCGATAGAGATTAATCTATTTTGTACGAAGTTGTCTTGATGAATAGGCCTGCCGTCATAACGCAATCGGTAGCGCATCTTCAATCATGACAACCATTGGTTCGGTCCCCTACGGTGGGACATATCCTTTCCGACATTTGTCTCTCACCAATGGGTGGATAATCGTAAACCTAAGTGAGATAGCAGCTGGAGGCTAGAAAAGGATGTAGTGGTAGTACTGGTGTGAGAAATACCAGGAATCCATTGTTAGATGCTCCAGCCGCTGCGATCTGACTAAAATACTGTTAAAAGTGGTGTTAAACCCCATTAAATCAATCACTTAATATAGATGAATAGGATTAAACCAAATACCGTCTTTGCATCATACAAACTCGTCTTTCCTAGCAATTTTAATGTCTAAAGGTGACTTTTTCGCACAACACTAACGGTACTTATACAAAAGTGTTCCAATATTTGACATTCTATATTTGCGAACAGACCTTCTGTAGTGTAAACATTGGTTTTAAAATGTTTGGTCAAAAATGTTTGGTCAGCAAAATCCATGAGACATATATTTACATTAGTTGTTCAATTATAAATCGTCAAATACACTTTGTAACCCCGTGTTTTAACAAAGAACATTTTAACTTGTGTTTTATGCTTTTGTTTGAAAGCCGCGTTGAATAATTTTTCACTTATGTAAAAAGCGAAGTTTATTTATTCGAATTCTGGGTATCGCCAACACAAGGCTGGGGTTTTAGAATATCTTACCCCAGGACATTTCGACGTTATCAGCCTCAACATTTGAACAAGTAACCCTCTACTTCTCTTACTACTGAGCGATGCAGCACCCCTTTGTTTTATGCAACACCTCAAAATTTTACTGTCAAAAATTGTATTTTAGCCTCAAGATTTGAACAAGTAACCCTCTACTTCTCTTACTACTGAGCTATACAGCACCCCTGTGTTTTATGCAACACTACAAAATTTTACTTTCAAAATTTTTATTTTATCCTCCCAGGTTGATCACAAAATTGTCGGTTTATCAAACTGAAATAAGTCACAGACGCACTGAATCAAAACGAGGCAATATAACACGTAATTAGCCACTTTACCAAAACGCTTTCTCAGATATGATTTCAAAGAACATCCTACGTTTATCGTGTGCGTGAGATTTTCCAACCATTACACACGTGCGCCAAGTAAAGGCTCGGATCAACGGCGCATCCGAGCAGTCTGATCAGAGTCTTTACTTTGCGGTCTAGATACTGACTCAAAGGGTCTTTATGTGATCAACAAATATTATAAATACCCTGAGTGACTGTTCAGGCTGCTCAATTTGTGCGGTTTACGCACATGTAAAATGGTTGTGAATGTTACGCAAGGGCGCAGTTTATCAAGTACCATATTGACACTTTTTTTTGCAGTTTGCATTTACAAACCTAAAACGTTTGCTTCAATTAACATCTGTCGCAAAGTAACTATTTTTGCGATGTGGATTCTAGTTTGGCCTTGTGATGATATAAAACTTGCAGCTTGATAGCCCGGAGTTTAATTCACCCAATTTGCAAGAGCATTAAAACAAATTGTAAGTGTATTACCTTGAAGTACATTTGAATTAATATGTAACTCTCAATCCATCATAGTTATTGTAGGTCATTTGAATGTTTGAAAATGTTTAAGCTTTCATTCAAAGGACATAAGCTGTTTAGGTTTGTTTGTTTGTTTGAATGGGGTTTTACGCCGCTTTCAATAATCTTTCAGTTATATCGCGGCGGCTGGAGCACCTAACAATGGAATCCTGGTATTTCTCACACCAGTACTACCATTACATCCTTTCCTAGCCTCCAGCTGCTATCCCACATAGGTCTACGATTATCGACCCATTGGTGAGAGACAAATAGTCGGAAAGGATGAGTGCCGCCATCGGGGATCGAACCCGGGACCTCTAGATTGACAGTCCGACGCGCTACCAACTGCGCTATGACGGCGGCATGAAAATGTTTAATGTAAAGTTTAAGCTTTTATTCAAAGGACATAAGCTGTTTAGGACATTGGCATATGACTTTACGATGTGTATGCAGTCCAGCATCAACTCTGTATATAAACTCAACACGTATTCTAAAACATTTTAAGTCCGGAGAAAGTGAAATTAAGGTAAAACCCCTGCAACACGAATTTCACTTTTAATATTTTTTTTCTTTTCTTGGTTATTAGTTTCAAATGTCTAGATTATTGCGAAATTTTTCCCCCAGAAAGTTGCTATTTATAACTCACATGTTTTACGACCTAAAATATTGCAGCCTTCCTGTCGTATGTATTCCTGTCCACCATACTACTAAAAATTTAAATATTCAATATTTTAATGTATTAAGCGACCACTCGCCGGACGACTAAAATCGTAATTTGAAATAATGGCAAATAAATACCTTTTTGCGAAAGATATGGAATGATTTGATTGCACGCATAAATTACTACGAATTTCTCAATTAATTTTATGTTGTTAATTCTATGTCTCCTTTAAACCATTCTAATGAGTTCGAATAACATAGGGCCGCCGTCATATCGCAGTCGGCAGCGCACCAGACTCCTAATCTTCGATAATGGGTTGGCATGGGTTCGTTCCCCGGCCGCGGCACATATTCTTTCCGACATTTGTCTCTCATCAATGGGTGGATAATCGTAAGCCTAAGTGGATCAGTAGCTGGAGGCTAGGAAAGGATGTAGTGGTAGTACTGGTGTGAGAAAACCAGGAATCCATTGTTAGGTGCTCCAGTCGCTGTGATACGCGTTAAACCCTATTCAATCAATCAATCAATCAATCAATCGAACTACATACGATTTAATTATTAATTCAATTATTATCAAGATGCCTAAGAGCTTTTACTTTTTAAAAGAGGATTTCAATTGTGGTCGCTTGACGGACTTGGTTACTTAAACATGGGAAGTGGTCACTCGAGTAAGATCGTACGTTTTCATATAATCAAAGTACTGAGAGTACTGCAAGCTAGCAAAGCGTTGGTTGGTTAAGTAATCCTCTTTATCAAAGGTCATGATAAATCAACGAGGTTATTGTAACCCAGAGGTAAACCCATTACAACATACCAGTAACAAAATCTTAAACTGGTTCAAATTGAGAGAAGTTACAGACGGCAATTTCAAGATGGTTGAATTTGGTAGAAAACATTGTGGACATTGAAGAAATTGCTTATTACAAGCAAGTGGGAATGGTTAAATGGCATGCTTTTGAAAGGGTAAACTTCAATTTTGATAGAGTTCGTAATATTCTTAATATACACCAGAACTACTTTTTATGGTGTAGGCATTCAGTGGATTTGCCTCCAAAGGCAGTTTGCACTCGATTAACTTTGAGATCACATCAAAAGTTTGTGTTATCTTAAGCTATAAAAGCTAATGCTTTGTTGGCTAAAGACGCAACTGTCAAATTTCCATGTTACTAGCTTCTACTTCTTCGTGATAATAGTAGCAATGTACCTCGTTGTAAAATTATAACAAGAGGACCGTGGTGGTCTATATCGCTCCCCGGAATCATCTGCTAGTTAAAGAACTTTTTGGTATGAACAAGATGCAACTAGCTCTAAATAATTTAACAAGACTTGACAGTTTCAAGTCTTGTTAAATTATTTAGAGCTAGTTGCATCTTGTTTAGAAAGTTAGTGAAAAACTTAATGGTTATTGTACATGACAAGTATAAATGCCCCGGGACTCATAGTTCAGGAGAAGACTTTCGAACTTACTATAGTTGAGCGTTTTTCAAGATTTGAACCCATTAGGCAAAGCTATTTTAGAAGCTGGCATAATTTCACAAAAACTTGTGGATAACTACTCGGTCATTTAACATTCCAAATGTAATCGTCGTAGATCTTACTGTTTAAAAAAATCTAACTATCTCAAACTGAGCGGTTTTTTTCCAATTCAGGGCTCTAGGAACACAATCTTAAGTATCATAGTAAAGAACACATATTTATGCTACATACCAACATCAATGTCCATCACCTTATATTTCAGAAGAAGACTTTTGAAGTTATTCTAACCTTGGACCTCTGGGATAAAGCAATGTTTAATCTCGGGGCTTATTTTTATCAGCCGTGGTAGAGAACCATCTGGTTATGCTATATAACACAAATGCTTTAGACTTTACTGATTGGGAGGGGAAAACTTTTGAACATGGTCTAGTTGTGCGCTTTAAGGCATGGCCGTTTTTTACCATAGGAGTATAATTTTAAGTGAAATAGTTCAAATCTGTGTAGTTAATCTAGTTGGTATGGATGACCCGTGCCTTAAAGTTTAGAAGGAGGAGTCTTTTGAACCTACTCTAAATAAGTAATATCCAAACTTTAGACCACTGGGGCGGGGTCATTGTAGCGTCCAGCGTATAATTCAGTAAACTTGGTAAGGAACCACGTGCTCATCCCGGATATAAAATATGAATGACCTTGGCCATGTAGTTTCTCAAGAAAAGATGTTCAAATATTGACTGAAACTTCACATTATCAAATGCCATTGCAACCAGAGTTTTTCATGGAGTCGAATTCTTAAAATAAAATGTGTAGAACTGCGCCCAGTAAATATTCCTGCAAAGTTTCAGGTTGGTCAGTTTTCTTATTTAGGAGGGGAAGATTTTTAAAGAAATTATGGACGGACGGACAGACGGACGGACGACGGACAACAACTGATCAAAAAGCCTACCACTATTTTCAATAATGATAATCCCGCAGAACTGGTTCGAGTCTCGTAGTCCGTTATGTTTGTTGTTCAACAAGAGTCTTAATAGTCTTAAAAATATCTCCTTAGTCTTGCAAACTGTATAGAGAGACAGTATTTGACCAATCACGGCTGTCAATCAATAATCAGTCAACTAGTGAAATCAATCATTTAGAATGGCAGTTCACTTTGAAATGGCCGCCATTTATGTGAAGCAGTTTTGCTTTGGCGACTTTATCGTCGTAAGTATAGCTTACGCCGTTTAGATCGCAAACCAATCATTCTAATTTTTATCACATACTACTGGCTCTATTTTTTTTTAAATATAACGCCGTCGAAAATCGAAGTAGAACTTCTTGTTGGAGTCAATGGGTATGAGACGCAGATTAAGTCAGCAGGCCCAACGATTGGTCAAATGTTCGAGAAACAAGCAATGAATTTGTCATGAACGCGTTCTAACTTTTCCATGAAGTTCCGCCAGTACTAAACAAACCATTAATATAAATTCACACTATAGGTTGAATGTTTAGACGTATTAGTACACTTACTGAAAAAATTATTACACAATATCTGTTAGTCAATATACGGTTGAAGGAGTTTCATGCTTTCTGTAAATATTAAACTTGATCATGCTGAACCATTCTGCTTTTCCAGAGAGCATAGACAAAGATCAGAAAGCAAATATTAGTGGTCTCGACTTTTAACCCATTCCCACAAATGACACTTTTTGACGCACACAAGAAAAACGACTGGGAATACATTATGGGAAATGAAGAAAATTCCTGGAAGATTTTGCAGGAAGAGTGTTTAAGGTGCCATGGAGTGTAGAGGGAGTCTAGCAGACGAACGGTAGCTTATTTGGATCTCAATCTTTTCATGTGAGCTGGAATACAACAAAGTACTGAAAGTACTGTAAGCTAGCATAGCATTGCTTTGTTAAGTAATCTTTTTGCCTTTGTAGTGTAGAAAACATTTTGGACAGTGAAGATTTGCTTGTTAAAAGCATTTTTTCATTTCCACAATGTTTTCCAAAGCATTCTTTTAGATTCTTAAAAAGCGGGATTGAATTGGAATGGGTTGTATAGCAGGCTTTTAAGGAGTTCTCTACAATTTGAATAAAGTTGATTTATGTGGCCAGTCATTTTGAACACAATATTCTCAAGTAAGCTAAAATTACCTAAGGGATGAACTTGCATGTAGAGTTTACAATATTCCTGAAATACTCAAGAACTACTTTTTTGGCGTAGACATTCAATGAATTTAGTGGTTAAGCATCCAGTGGAAGTTTGCACTAGATGTACTCAAAATTCTGTCTGTTAACTAAAGCTATCAAAGCTGACGCTTTGCCAGCTAATAATATTAACGAAACTTTGCAGAAGCAGGAGAGTGATACCTTACGATGGTGGCACACAACATCAACGCTAAATACACGATATTGTGTATACGGGCTTGATATTCAATTAAAATAGTTGATAAATTTGAATTTAAAACTGAATTTAAACAAATAGAGACATGTTACTCAAAACAATTGTCATTAGGAGATTACAATGGTGTGTGTGAGAGTGTGTGCGCGCGCGCGCGTGTGTGCGTGTGTATATATGTGTTTTTGTGTGTGCGTGTGTGTGTGCGTGTGTGTGTGTGTATGATTTCAACTTTAATATATGAACTAGAACGAAATAAGAACAAACCACAACGTTTACTTCATAAAATATTAATTGATAATCTTCGAAATAGAAAAGAGACGATTGTTTAAATTTCAGATGGCTTTCTATTCTTGATATATTCTCCCAGCTTTGGTAAGGCTTCTACTCGGGCTCTCAGAGCTTTTAATTTTGGAAATTTGTCCATGCACGATGGGTTCTTAGATACGGGCATGTCAAAGGCGTTGTAGGCAGCCAAGTCGGCCAACGTCAGCTGAAATAAAACAAAACAAAAATAAGTCGATGAAACTTCCCGTAAAAAAGGAATAGCAATCATGCACAGCGGGCTTTTTTTTTTTTTTTTTTTTTTAAAAGACGTATCGCATGTTAAACCAGGAGAATCTGTCTAAATGATACCCCCCTTCTTTTGTTCCTCAAATCTTAGACCTATCTTAAAATGTTTTGTTGGGTATTTTTGTGTGTATTTTTCCTTACTTTAACTTATTTCCCTACGACAAAAGTTAAGACTGGCCAAAATTTAAGGAAAGTGCGTACGGCAATTTTAAAGAGATGAAATTATCAAAATCTTTATTTCCATGTAGGAAGCATTTTGTATGTTAATGAAATCTCTGGTAATAAGTCATTTCGTCATTTTCGATTATTCAAATGACGAAATGACTTGTTACCAGAGATTTCATTAATATTCGAATTCGTGTGATAGCTTTGTGGTGTATAAACTACGGTAAAAAGTACAACGCACAAAAACAGGTTGCTAATTTGAGTTTAATCATTTCTACTATTTTTTAATTTTTAGACTGGTTCAAATTGAAAGAGGCTGCAGGCGACAAAGAAAATAGGATGTAATCTGAAGAATAATCATCCGATTGTGGGAAAAGAAAGTATTTCTTCTTTTTTCACAATATTTCTCAAGTATAACATCAGAGCGACGTAAAATCCCGGGTTTGTACAGGAAAGGGTTAATCAGTTTGCAGCTTAAAGCTAAGTGAATTAATCATGAGAGTTCGCTGAGATAATTCGCTATATTTATTGATACATGTTCCATCTCACATGTTGCTTCTTTTTGTAAGATACGATTAGAGTAAAGATTTTTGAGAGTTAAGATTGCAAATATAATTTATGTCTGAATAACATTAAAAAGATACTCACACTAGCTCCGACTAAATAATTTCCATTTCTTTCGAGTCCTTTTTCAAACAAACCCATAAACTTAGGCAGAACTTCGTCGCTCATATTCTTGGCAAGCTCTTTCTGAAAAGAATGATTAAATGGTCTACTGATAGATTGTCTTCATTTTACAGTAGGTCTCTCATTAAATTATGATGCTGTTCATATACTCAAGTGACCGATCGCTGACCCCGCCCACTTGCCTCCGAGAGAAAGTTCGACCGAAATATTAAACTACGCTATTTCGTAAAAGATATCGTTAGTATTATTTAACATAAAAATTAAATGACTGTATGGCGACCTAGCCGTCGTAACTACAGTTTGAGGCTTGCCACGTTTAATCCCCCCAAAGCAGCAACAACAACAAAAACTCAACATCTGTGTTGAAGTTCACTTCCAGTTAAAATGAATGGTTTTATTGGTCTTTGATTGTATTCGGCGATCCGTCATTTGTGAATTGTTGCACTGAAAGGCACTATGACGGAATTTAGAAAAACATCGACGTTTGTAAGACTGAGAGACCGAAATCAGGAAAAGGGTCACTCCATTACGTCTGTGTGTGTTTGTTATTGTTGTCGTTGTTTCTCTTGAATTGCAATTGTACCTTACTATGTATTCAATTTTGAAGAAATAATTACGAACAATCTCTCCTGGATCCATCGTCTTTTAAAGAAGTATTTGTTATACTGAACCTTATTGATTGGTGTACCATATAAAGATAACTAAGTTTTAGTTCAAATGTATCCTCTCTTCAAAATGCCTAGACCGGATAGCTCAGTCCGTATTGCGTTGTGCTCTAAATCAGTAAGTCAATCCTGGTAAGTTCAGTCGGTAGCGCGATGTACCCTCGATCCTTCGGTTGTGATTTTAAAGCCAGGTGAGGTAATATTTTCAAACATGTAACAAGATGGTTTATTTGTCTCTCGCCAATTTTCAAATGGTATGTATTGTACATAAGCAGCTGGTGAATGGAATATTGTTGTTATGCTGGTGCGGGAAATGACAGATGCATAACCGCCGTATTATACACATCCTCACGACTGAAGGGATATCAAGATAATTTTTTCTCTAATATTTTTACATAAGTAGATCGTTCGCCGCCCTTGGTACATCAAAACTCAATATACCTGCCACACAATACAAGCCCCCATACAAACGTTACAACACTTACAAACGATAAACATCTCGATTTACCTTTTTCTCTTCATCTTGTTCAAAGAACATTTTAACAAATTCTTTAAACATGTCTTCAACGAGCTCTACATATTGATCTATTTGGGCCTGTTCCCAGCTGTTGGCTCCGGCTAGATCTAAAATATCAAGAAACATCTTTAAATGCTCAAGGGTATATGACGAATATTCAGGAGTTCCTTATCTAATTATTCATGTCATTGAAATAACGTAGTTACTTAAATAAGTCAATCGATTTTCCAGATTCAGAGATCATTTTTAATGCAGTTCAGAAAAAGTTCAGCGGTGTCATTCTAACAGCACTTAACAATACAAATATGAATCAAAATATGTTTAATCTGGTACATAAAAAATGATTACGTTGGAAGCAGAATGGAAACATGTTAATGGCACCATCAATTTTTCAACACTCTTGTTGCAAATAACCAGAAGTTGCTATTAAAAGGAGTTTTTAGTTCATTAAATCTTATGTTTTGCATAACGTCGTTTGCATTTATGCAGTGAATTGCTATTTTCAGGGTTGCAATTTAAGAAGATTTAACTGTTTTGAAATAATTATCAACGATTTCTAACTTTTTGACATTAAAATAGCCAGTTATTCTCCCCCTTTAAAAAGGGAAAAAACAAGGAAGCAAACGCAGTCGTACTAAGAAGAGAGTAAACCAGAGAAAAAATTAGAAAGAAAGTCAGGGAAATGATAGAGAGAGGGAGAAAAAGAGGGAGAGAGTTAGAGAGTGAGAACGGTTTTAGTTTTCATGTGACAATTATCTCAAACAATGAAGATCACTAGAGATTATTACTAAATTCTCGTGCAAGAAAGCGAGCTATAGAGTTGCTCTGTGCCATTTCTTTTCCGTCCACCTCGAGTAAAGGCATCTGACCGAATATAGTCTCTGAAATTAGAATTGTAAACAGTAGCAAGTTGGATGTTTCTGGTTTGTTTAGAAACTGTTAAGCCTTTCCCGTTTTTCGAAATTTAAGACTTATCCGAAAGACGCAACAGACGGCAATTAAAAGTAAGTTCAATTTGAAACGAAACCATCAAAGGCGGTAGAAAATAGTGTGATAAAAGAAGCAATTGCTTGCTAGAAGCAATTTCTTCTTTTTTCAAAGTATTTTCTTCATTATAAAACCATGTGAACGTTAAACCCATGGACTGTACAGGAAAGGGTTAATTGACGGAAATCTTAGCTTTATTCAGAAAAAATGGTTAGAGGAATAATTATATTTAACATAACTTGTTAGTAAATAAAATACAAAAGAATAACGACCTTGATGCTTTCTTTTACCTTTGATTTAAAAACTTTTTTTGAATATATGTCAGAACGGAAATAGTACGATCATAGGAATCATTCAAACCATTCTCCCCATCAAATCATATGCATGCCTAGGGAGACGTTCTTTGCGGTAGTTTTTCCTTCTTTATGATGATGTTGTTGCAGTTGCTTATCTTTTTTTTTTTTCTTTAACTCTTGGTCATTTAAGTTCTAATGGGGTGAAACTACTGCGACGAAATTTCATGGTTGTTGGCCATAGTTGCTGTTAAGCTAAAGTAATAGGAAAATCATTAAATGTGTTCTCCTTCATCATTCGTAACAAACAAATAGGATTGATGAAATTGTCCTCTTGCAATTTTGTCAAATCTTTTAAAAGACGTCATCTTCACGTAAAGTATGGTATTTGAATTTCGCCGGTGGCTATAGTGACTTTTCAAAAACATTTCTTTTTGGAGAAGCAAGTACATGTATAAATGTATGGATAGCCTTTCATTCAGATATTTGAAAATGTTTCAAAGATAGGAATATACAGGCAAACAGCTGAGTTTCTGTTCAATTTTCATTTAGCCTATTCAAAGGAGCTATTTGTTAACAACAGTTGGCATTCTTTGAAAGGGGGTGGTATTTAAACCTTCTGTTCTTTTCTGTCACTATCTGCCTACTAAGGGATCAGGCGGTGTCCGCGGTAAGATGGGAACTTCCGAGAATTGACCTACTTTCAACATGGCTACGAAAATCCTTCATGTAAAATTATGACAACTACATAAGAACCATTTAAAATGATATTTTACTGTTTAAGTGGTTGATTTAAATGATATAAATGTTAAATTGAGTTACAGTTCTTCCGATTTATCGCAGTGTCACAGCGGTATCGTGCTAGGTCCGCGATAAAGGGAGCAGCCAGTATACTGTCTGATAAACTTACTTGGTTTTAATGCTGGCCAGTCTTCCCGTTTTATTCTGTTGTCTTCGAAATCCCTATCTGCAGCGTGAAATACTAGTCTAGACAGCTCAGCCCGAGCGCGAGCATCAAAATATGTCAGTTTATAAGTTGGCATGGTTCTTTTTTATACTTTGATGATCTTCTCTGTAAATAAAGAACAACGTAAATTCTTTGAACAACAAGAGCCATGTAACCATGGTCTCCCTTTCCAAAACTGTCCATTAACCCTTACCCGTCCAACCCCTGGTTTTATGCCCCTTGTGACTTTATAATTGAGGAAATATTGTGGGAAAAGAAGAAATTGCTTGTAACAAGCAATTTCTTCTTTTTCCACAATATTTTCTACCCTTTGAGATTGTTACTTTTCATATTTAACCCCTTTTAAATTTTCGTCTGCAACTTCTTTGAGTTTGGACTAGTCTGAAATTAAGAGAAAAAAAAAACAAGAAAGGTTTAACACTTGTCATGCCCGTTATAATAAAATAACGTTACTCCTACTTTTCTGAAAAGCACAATACAAGGGATATCCCAGTGTAATAAAATTTTCACTCCGAAAATTTGGAACTACTTTTATTTTCAAAGGGCCAACTCGCTCGGTTACCTTACATTCAATTTCTTAGGCTAAAAATCAATTAAAAACAGTAGAATAAGAAGAAAATAACGAACAGAACTACAACATCAAAATAACCGTTTTGTTAACAACTGGTTTGAAACAATAACGAACCTTGATGTTTGTGTTATCACAGATGGCTCAAACAAATGCATAATTTTCCGTAATATCCAAGATTATTCCTCGAATACTGATGATATTGCAGTTAAAGTGATAGACACTCAAACCTAACCCGCATGAGCTTGCTTTGTACGCCCAAGTCAGGAGACTGAATGATCACAAACAGCCTACCCTACGATTCTGTCGAAGTCCAAGTCTTGAATCGTCGATCGATGTTCGAAATATCCCGGGGCCTTTAGATCGGCGATCGGATTGTCGCCCTTAGATACGTATATGTTTCGCCCAAATTATTTTTGTGCCTGACACTGCAAATCTCTAAGTGTCTTAAAATACGGACTTTTCCTCAAAAATTCATTTGAAAAACTCGCCCGCTTGGAAAGAAAATCCAAGATGGCGAACATAAATTATTGAATTACAAAATCCTTTGATATTAATGCGCACGGTTTCTAGGATCGATGATGTCGAATATGATTGAAATAAATCAGCAACTATTGAAAAATAAAACTGTTTCGAATATAATAAATAGAATAATCAACTGGACTCGTTTTTCAACGCCTAACAACGCATTCTCGTGAGAGATTTTTCATATCAAAAATAACCAGTTGATTATTCTCTATATACAAGACTAATACAAGGCAGATTCTGCACAGCATTTCTCCTACATAAGCTATGTTCCATCTTGATATTTCGAGTTGGTAGCTATTAAAAACTTTCAATGGTATGCCCGGGAAAAAATCAGTAAAACAAAAGAAAAACAAATAATATATAGGCCAAAGTCATAGTAAATCCACTCCACTTCTTCTCAAGGAGGTCGATGCACAAATGAAGAGATGTGAGACATAGAAGATAGGACAATGACTTAATATAATGCAGAAACAAAGAGAAAAACTCATTATGCATGAAACCTAGCGTAATAGAACGTTCGCTGGCCCAACCTACTGACTCGACTTACAAAGCCGATGACCACGCTGGCAACTCCCATCGACTCTGCTAGCAACACCCACTGACTCCGCTAGGTGTAAGGTATTTTTATCTTTTAATAAGTGAACAGCAAATTGCAATAATACTTTTTTTATTTTCGGTTGAAAATATTAGGATGCTCATAGACCTTGGGCACGAAACAAAATAATAAAACTGTTCTTATTTAATATGTGATTAAACGCTTCCAACTACATTATAAGTTCTTATTGAAACCCTGTCGAAGAAACATTGAGTTTCGAAAGCGCTAGGGTAAAACTTTAATAATAATGATGATTAAAAATGGGTTGGTCATCCAAAATATTGTATGAGTACAATTTCCGTCATATTAATTTCAAACATTTACTTTTCATGAATCCTTAGGAATCTTGTGTTTTTAACACATTTCCACACAGTGTCGCTTTTAGACGGCCCTAAGAAAAAAAACTTTGGAAAACAATGTGGAAAATTAAGAAATTGCTTGTGACAAGAAATTTCTTCATTATCCACGATGTTTTCTACCTAAAGATAAAAATGTCCACAAATTTCATAAGCTTTAAATTGATGTCTGTAACTCCTTTCAGTTTAGACCAGTCTAACCATTTTTATTTTTTCCTCTATAGGAGAGTTCAAACAAAAACGTCACTCGCATGACGTCGAAATACACGTAACTTATGTCCTGCAAGGTTAACGTTTAATAAATCTATCAACACGGTGATAGAAATCGCCTTTTTAGAAGAAAACAAAGAAGAAGAATTTAGATGTTTAAAGTTAATGTCGAACTTACCAACGTGTTCAAGGTCCCGAATATCAGTGTGTACTAGTTTGTTGATTACTTATCTACCAAGTTATTGCAGCCTGTATGCAAGATAACGACCTTGGTTTATAATGGATAATCACGACCAGTGTACCCTTTCTCCTTTAAATTTGGCCATTAAATTGACCAATCGCGGTGTCAATCAAGGAATACATCGACAAATCCAAATATTCATTCAGTCTGGAATTAGAATCTAAACTCCGACATTTGTCGCCATTCGTGTGAAACGTTCTTGTTGTTTGGCGACTTAAACGTCGTAACTACAGCTCATTCAAGCTGTAGTTACGACGTTTAGGTCACCAACCAATCATTTTACTTTTTTGTTACCTACTACTGCATGGACATAAATTTTGCAAAATAACGCTCTTCAAAACGAAGCGGAACTTCCTGTTGAAGTTCATGGGCGGGGCCCAGGGAGTCAGAGGGCAGGGTTATCAATTGATCAATTTTGATTTTTAATGTAAACTTGGTAAAATCCGCGGACCAAGATTGTATCAAACAAACATGGCGTTTTTGTTCTACAAGTAAATAGGTAGAGAAGAAACAACAGAAATGACTTAAGCTATGGCGTAAAAAAACAACATGTTTGAAAATATTCTATCGCACGTATGTTCTGTATACTTTTTGAAGGTTTTAAAATACTTAAAGGTGTCGTTTTAAACACGGAAGAAATTGCATGAAAATGAATCCCTAAAACGATATTTCGTCGTTTGGCGAGCATGGTGTCGTAAATACAGCCTGAATAAAGCTTTTTTACTACATTTTGCTCGCCGAACAACGATATGTTGGCGACACATGGCGTCGGCTTGACGTCTCATTCGAAAGAAACTTACATATACCTATATACATGAAAAAAAAATACAAAAGGGTACCGATCTTCGTATGAAATTTTCCGGTTAACCGAAAAGATATTGTCATCCACATGATATTACCAATAGACATAAAGGATCCAATTCTAATGAGGAGGGGATTTTTGTGACCGTTTAATTAAGTTTAACCCTTCCCTGTACAATCACTTGTTTTCACGTCCCTGTGAATCTATACTTGAGAAAACAATGTGGGAAAAAAAGAAATTGCTTGTCACAAGCAATTTCTTCTTATTCCAAAATATTTTCTCACCTGTAGGCTCGTTATTTTTTCAAATTCCACAGACTTTTGATTGTTGTCTTCAACTTCTTTTAAATTGGACTGTTCTAAAATTTTGAAAAACGGTAAAGGGTTAAAAAGGGTCGAAGACGAATAAAAACTTGTTTCGTATTATCTAAACGGAGATAATTAAAGCTTATTTGGCAATTCTATACAGACGTGTACGAAATACATATAACTCTGCAATGAAACTAAGATACTACTGAAGCAACAACTGACGAGGGCGTTCATTTTCAATCACATGTACACTTCACAACAAAGTATGCACTGAAATAGGAACGTCATACATATTTGATGGATCTTATCACTTTTCCTACAAACAAACAAGTTCCCAACAACAACAACAACATCACACCATGGAACAGCCTCGAACCAATATAGAAACGTAAGATTAATAGTACAGCACACTAACCATTGAGATCCCTAACGCAGTTATTATTCATGATCTGTAATCTTTACAGCCATTCATTAAAATTGAATCATCTTTTATAACGCTCACCTTTTGAGAAGCCATCATGTAAAGACGGTAAGCCTTTCAGGCTTTCATATACGAGACCCATCTTATGGACGAACACGTTCGAAAAAAAAATGGATAGAAGAAAAACGATCACTACGGGCCAGTCTTGAACCTGAGCAGATTAGAAAGAACGATGAAAAGTTAAGTGGGTTAACCCTTTCCCACTCAATCCCTCCTTTTTACGCCCCTCAACGAAAAAGCTTTGGAAAACATTGTGGAAAATGAAGAAATTGCTTGGATCAAGTAATTTCTTTATCATCCACAATGTTTTCTATCCAAAAAGTCAAAAATTTTGTTGAGAGGGAATGGGTTAAGGTTAAGAGAATGCTACCTAACGTAGTTGTTAAATATTTACAGTTAGAGTGAAGTTATCTCCTATAATACTTTTGATAAGTATTAAACAAAAGTTGCTAGGCATTTTTTATCACAGACAAATGTAAAATAAAAAATTCTCACTCACACATAGTTTGTTCAAATAGCGTTTAAAGTCACTTTTAACAGTATTTCAGTCGAGCCTAGAGCACCTAACCATGAATTCCTTGCATATCTCACACAAATAATTACCACTACTTCCTTCCGGAGCCTCCAGATGCAATTAGGTATACAATTACCCATCCCAAATAGTGGAAACCAAATTTCGGAATGGATATTTGAAGCAAACGGGAATCATACCCTGTACCTTCATGCTGAACGCGGAATTTTCCGGTTTTGGCAGGAGGTGTAGTCAAGATAAGCCTGCACATAAGTGCAGTCTGATCTAGGTCTACACCTCCTGCTTGTTTTTCTTGCCAGAGTTGTTTATGAAATTGATTTCTGAAAGAAATGTTCATTTTTGAACAACAAGTTCTATCAGTTCTTTCAGTGCTTTGATGTTACAGCAATTCAGGAAGGTAATTTATACAGCATGACAAGGGTAAAAATAGGGCACGTGGAAGTGGAACCTAATACACCTGAAGCACCGCATGGACAGACTTACGAACGGTCGAATCGGGGTCAAAGAGTGCATAACTCGCACACATTGAGCACCCTGGACAGCCACTCGGGGCAATTAGAACACTCGCTGATTATTTAAAGAAGCTTTGGGTCAGTATCTATCTACAGAGCGCAGAGTGAAGACCGCACAGTCTGATCTGAGTCTTTACTTGGCGCACATTTGTAATGGTCGGAAATGTCACACATGCGCTCAAATGGTAATATTAAGTCTACATATTTTCCTAAGTTTTGATAGAAAAAGGTAAGATATGTAGTTAGTAATTAAAAAAGTAAATCATATCGGACATAGTCAATGATGCATATCTGATAAACAAATTAATGCCATTCTTATGACTGTTGTGCAAAAGGAGGGGGATAATATAGATGGTACTCGAGGGTATTAGATACAATTTCCTTTTTAAAATGCTGTCATTTGTCTAGACGGTTAGAAATTGGTTATCAGAACTGATTCATATCTACCATTAGTAGATCAATCCAAAGTACTTAACCTATCTGATAGAACAAAAAATGATACCGAAGCAGTCCTATACCTAGTACGTCTACAAGCAGCCTATTTTATAGTGCAGCAATGCATGGTCAGATTAATGATCTAGAGTTGGTGACGGAAAATGCTTTGTATGCACGCTTTGTCTTGAAATGGTAGACGTAAATGGTAGAGTTTAATAATGAGTTGTTATAGATACAAAACAAGGTCTGTAAGTCAAAGTTTTCGTACTCCTTGTTTGCAACCACACTGAATCATCTGCTGCTACATGAAATAATGATTAAATAACAAAATTAAATTACCATTTAATCCTATCCCAAACGATAAGATTTTAGACCTGTCCAAAGAACTTGCTGTCGACAATTCTTAGTTGATGAAATCTTCAAAATCTTTGTCTTTTAGGGTAAAAAAGATTGTGGACAATAGTTTAAAGATTTTGCTTGTTACAAGCAATTTCTTTATTATCCATAATGTTTTCCAAAGTTCCCTTATTGATGGGCGTTTAAGAGCGTCATTGTGAGGGAATCGGTTAACCATTCACTGATTTGTGTATCTTAAATATACATTGAATAAAGAAAAAGTGCTTGTTAATTCAAACTTCCTATATATTTCGATTGAGAAGAAAGAACGAAGGTTCCAAAGTAGCCGTGTTTATAATTCTTCTGGCGGCCTATTCTTTATGTATTCTCCAAATTTTGGTCTAGCCTCAACACGAGCTCTCAATGCTTTACGTTTTGGAAACTTGTCCATGTGTGATGGGTTTTTGGATATGACAACATCGAAAATGTTGTGAGCAGCTAGGTCAGCTAGTGTAAACTGTAAAAAAGTATAAAAAAATAATAAGAAGAAAATACAAAAAAAAAAAATAATAATAAGTGTTGCATATATATAGTAACATCACCCAATACCCTTAGGTATATATGTAAAACATCACTCATTACCCTAAGGTATATATACAGTGACATCACAAAATACCCTCAGGTATGTATATAGTAAAATCACCAAATATCCTCAGGTATGTATATAGTAACATCACCCAATACCCTCAGGTATATATATAGTAGCATCACTCAATACTCACAGGTGTATATAGTAATATCACCCTAATACTCTCAGGTGTATAGAGTAACATTACCCAAAATTCTCAGTTGATTGTATATCTATAGCACAACACCCAATACCCTCAGGTATATATATATTGTAACATCACCCAAATATCCTCAGGTATATAGTAACATCTTTCAATACCCTCAGGTATATATATAGTAGCATCACTCAATACTCACAGGTGTATATAGAGAATAATAGGTTAGTGTCTTAGATAGTCACCCTAATACTCTCAGGTGTATAGAGTAACATTACCCAAAATTCTCAGTTGATTGTACATCTATAAGACAACACCCAATACCCTCAGGTATATATATATATATTGTAACATCACCCAAATATCCTCAGGTATATAGTAACATCTTTCAATACCCTCGGGTATATATAAAGTAACACACCCTATACCATCAGGTATCTATAGTAACATTACCCATTACCCTCAGGTATACATAGGTATCATCATCCAATACCTTCAGGTATACAAAGTAACATCATCCAATACCCTCAGGTATATATAGGTAAAATCACCCAATACCCTCAGGTATATATATAGTAACATTATCCATTACCCTCAGGTATATATAGGTAAAATAACCCAAAACCCTCAGGTATATATAGTAACATCATCCAATACCCTCAGGTATATATAGAGATAGTAACATCACCCAATACCCTCAGGTATATATATTGTAACATTACCCTTTACCCTCAGGTATATATATGTAAAATCATCCAAAACCCTCAGGTATATATAGTAACCTCACCCAATACCCTCTTTACATGCACAGTCAATGCTCATTCAGAGGAAATTGATGTGTACCAAATTCATTTATAAATCTCATTAAAGATATGGTCGAACGGTAACTTATGCCAAAGAAACACAGCCTCATTTATATCCATATTGTGCAGGTTTAGGTGTTGAACTTCCGAATTTGGTACCAACTTCCGTATTTAGTACCAACAATGGCTTATCGGCTGTTTCTAAAGGAATTTTATCACGTACAAGCACTATCGACTGTTCTTGACTATACGAAGATTACTCATAATTTACTTACCCCAGACCCTACCAAATAACTGCCATCGTTTTGGTCTAAGCCTTTCTCGAATAAAGCCATAAACTTGGGGAGTATATCTTCATCGAGAGTCTTTCTTAATTCTGCCTAGTAGAAAACAAGATCAAACGTAAGTTTTTCATATTAACAGATGGTTTTTGGACACTTAAATTGTCTGAAATTGATCTAGATATAACACCTTACGCAAAAAAAAGGACCTCTCTCCAGAGCCAAAGCTTCAACCCTTGTCAGTTGTTTCACTTCCAAGGATGAACATTTTCGCTTGACTGGTATATACATTTATTATAAACCTGACAATATTTCTAGTACACACAGATATAATCAGATACGCTTGAAAAAAAAACAACGAACCTGACAGTGTCAAATACGGTTCCATAAAGGTAGTCAAAGATGACGTCACTTTCAACCAGTAGACGACGAAACGTTATCAGAATGGAAATACATGTAAAGATTTATCCAGATTTTTTTTTTTTTTTTTTTTTTTTCATCGATTTCATTTTTAAAACATGTAGGTATATGATAAATGCAATACTGCATTACGATAGCTCTCCACCACCTTCTACTCATTACCTGAAGTGAGTATAGGAAATGATTAGGAGTGATACGCGCTTACAACCGCTCTATGGCCACGGCATTTCCAGATGACAGGATTTAGACTGGTTCAAATGCTGACGACTGAATGAATTTCGATATCTTATGCCTTTTTATGTAGAGAACATTGCATATAATTAGGCAATGTTTGTAACATTCTATTTCTGTATTTTCTGCAAAGCGTTTCTTCTTTCGGGTGTCAGAAAGGGTCGTTGTTTGGTGATGGCCAAGTTTTTATTTAATCGTGTTTCACCGTTAAAAACTGAACGTGGTCTGGTAATGATATCGACAGTGATCAGACATCACCATTCACTTAGTCTTCTCCATCCTCATGAATGATTGGATGACTAGATCATATTTTTCTCTAGTAGAACGTTCGCCACCCTTGCTACTACAAGATGAGTCTCCGCATATCAAGTGGTATAAATGGGACAAACATGTTCTCTTTTTTTATTTGTAAAAAGAAGTTTGGCACTGAGATAAAATATTTTTGAAAAGTAACAGAATTAACCCTTGCGATGATGTAAATGAAATACAAATGTTTATACAGGAGATATGGACAAAGATAAGCCTGCATAAAAGTGCAGTCTGATCTTAGTCTTCACCACCTGCTTGTCCCTTCAAATCCAAAATTGTTTATGAGATAAGTTTCAAAACAAATTATAAACCCACAATAAATACTTCAAGTGATTCCAGTCCTTTGATTTCCATGATCTTTTTTAAAGAGTTTTATTCAGCATGACAAGGGGTAATATTGGTTTGATTTTCTGTATCTCGGTCAATAGAACTATCATACCTTTTTTGTTTCGTCTTTTTCAAGGAATACCTTAACATATTCTTTTAACAGATCTTCGCTTAATTCGACGTATTGGTCCACTTTCGCTTGTTCCCAGCTACTGGTACCAGCTAGATCTATATGATTATAAATAATTTCAAATTTGATTGGTTTATTTATTCATTGAAGCATTAGTGACATCGATATCTCTTATTTTTATTTTCTTTCTATGCCAAACTGTAAACTCTTTGAATCAAAGAGAACTGAATTTTGAACACGGTGGTCACTGTACCTACAATCTTCATGACATATTGGGATAACACATGAGATAAATAAAAAAAATATAATTGTGAAAAGAATGACTGTCATTCAAGTCATAAGCATCCGAGATTCTTAACGCTTCGTCACCTACCGTTTTAGCCATTCCCGCACAATCTCTTTCTCTACGTCCCTCAAGAAAGAAGCCTTTAAAAACATTGTGGACAATGAAGAAATTGCTCGTAAGAAGCAATTTCGTGATTGTCAACATTGTTTTCTACCCTAAAAATTCAAATAATTTGAAATTCAATCAACTTAATATCGTCGTCTGCAACTTCTTTAGATAAGGACAAGTCTTATATTTTATCATTTGGGAATGGGTTAAGTTATATACCGAATAAAAAGTGTACATTTTGTACCGAAGTATAAAGGTATATTAAGATGTGAAAGACAATAGCTAAAAGAATATTCTCGCATCGAAACACAAAGTATATCTATATGTGCTTGTAGTCAACTTTGATAACAAAAAATCAGATTAACGATTTTGTCATTACGGCCGAAAATTGACCAATCGCGGCTACCAATGAAAAATCGCTAGACTAATCATATCTTACATTTAGACCGGAAGTAAGCTTCGAATTCCGATATTGGCTGACAGTTATGCAAAATATTTTTTTCCGAATAAAACATCGTAAATGAGCTTATTCAAGCTGAAGTTATGACGATTAGGTTGCAAACCAACCATTCATAATTTCTTCGTTACATTTCACTGACCACAGATTTAGCAAATAACGCAAATTAACCCTTGTCATGCAGAACCTGGAATATTCCGGTTTTTGCAGGGGGTGTAGACAAGATCAGCCTGCACATAAGTGCAGTCTGATCTTGCTCTAAACCTCCTGCTTGTACTGTTCCTGCCAGAGTTGTTCATGGAATTGATTTCTAAAAGAAATATTGATTTATGAACAACAAGTTCTATCAGTGCTTTCAGCTCTTTGATTTTACAACAATTTAGTTAGGAAATATATATAGCATGACAATGGTTGATATCTCATTCCAACTTACTGTTGGAGTTAAGTGGTCGATCCGTCATTTGGTGAAGTTCGTTATTAATCTTGTCAATTTCAATATGAAACGTAGATTCAATATGAAAATTTACACTATAGCTTAATTTCTCGGAAACTACAGTCATTATTTTACAAGGTATTGGCTTGCAAAAGGTATTATCACATGTACCCGTCAGTCTACATTACCTAAATTTGTTGTTGTGTTTGTTGTTTATGAAACACAAGCCTGCAAAAAAATTAAATGAAAAAGCCATTCCTCCCATTTGTCTAAAGACAAATGTAATAGTTAGTTCTTTTTCATGGTGTTTTCAAATCAGCCAAAGGAATGATTAAATTGTTTAAGTGTTACTTCTGCTCTGAAACTTGTTCAATTAGTTATTGACTAATGTCTCAACAGAATTTGATAACTTTGTAATATGCTGAAAAATCACCTTTATAAAAAAGTAACCAAATACTTACTGAATTCTCTCGCCAAGAATCTCGCTATAGAATTACTCTGGGCAAGTTTTTTCCCATCAACCTCTAATTCGGGTACCTGACCGAATAAGGTCCCTGAAATATGATTTCGTCGTCTGGAGTGCAAAATGTCGTAACTACAGTTTTGTTCAATCTGTAGTTACGGCTTTTTTCATGTCCCCACGAAGATATGTGATTCGTGACGCTTAAGGAACAATTTGTACAACAAATATTTGTTAAACATATGTTTAATCAAGACCATGTCTACGTAATAAATCTGCTTTCACGGTCTGATTAGGGTTGAATCGTATAGCGCTTCAAAGATAGTCTCTTAATCAGTTAACACACAATTCTACAGTTTGACGGCCTGCGAAATAAAGCTTCGAAAAATACTGAAAAGAAGACTAAAGAAGATAATGCTTGTAAAAAGCAACTTCTTCTTATCTCATCATGTTTCTATCCTAAATAACTAACATGGAAATTAATTCAAAATATCTTTAGAATTTACTTGTTGCGTATAATGCGTCGACTGCAATAGATAAATGCTTGGAACTGTGGACTGCAGCACATGTGTTTTATAGAGTACTTTCAAATATTTGTATACAAGTTTCTAAGAGATCTTTTTCCTTTTAAGCGTCCAATATTTTACTTGAATTCTAATGTTTTAGCAAAATAATATCATAAAACTATTTTCAAAGTTATAAACATATTACGATATCATAAATGATTATTACATCAGGTGTTATTATTCTAGAAGTTGCAGACTCCTGTGCTGTAATAACGAAAAACGAAATAATACTATAACAACATTATCTTACGAAGAAAAAGCCAAGCGCATTTCTGTGTGGAAGTAGAAAACACCCCGATAGTATACAACCGTGCTCGATTAAGAACTGGGTAATATTTCTATAGACTCAAGCTGGAAAGTCGCTGCAAATTCTTGGAAGCATTTCGATCTCATATAGACCTCTCCAACCTGTTAACATCTCTAAGCACTCGAAGTAATTTGTTTGAGCATGACTTTCCATCTCTCAGTTTAACGCACTACACCCATTCATCACCTCTTAATTATATCTGCAGCTTGATTAATCTGTTTTTCGGCATGTTGGTCGCCAACTTACAATAATTAGAACTTTATATGTAGCAGCAAACCTTTTTGAATAGATGGCTAATCTTCTCTTTTAAATCTAATATCTTCAAAGTCTTGCCCTGCAGCATGGAACACTAACCGAGATAACTCTGCACGACCTCTGCTGTCAAAATATGTTAGTTTGTAGGAAGGCATTTTGTCTGGAATTTTTTACAAGCATTATTTGGTTAGTTTGGTATCATAAATAACGGTCCTGCCCGTGGAATACTCTGTTTATTACAAACTGACCAATCACGGCTGTGAATCGACCAATCAAATCATTCGTTCAACCCAGAATAGAGCTTTGAACTCCGACGTTTGCTGAAATTTCTGTCAAATAATTTTGTTAGTTTGGCAACATAAACGTCGTAACTACAGCTTATTCAAACTGTATTTACGACGTTTAGCTTATTCAAGCTGTAGTAACGACTTTTACTTTATGTTGCATACTACTGGCCATAAATTTTGCAAAATAATGCCTTTTAGAATAGAAGCGGATTAAGTGGACTCGGCTAAAGAAGTTAGTGGGCAGGGCCAGCGATTGGTCAATTGTATCCTTTTTAAACAGTTCGACAAATAGTGCAATTGGCAGATCGCTTGCTGCTACCACTAAGCTTCGACAAGAAGTCCCACTTTGACATTAATCGGTGTCATTTTTCAAAGTTTTTAGTCGGTTACAGGTTACACAATAGTGAAATGGTTGTTAAATGACCTAAACCTAGCTGATTAAGCTATAGTCACGGCGTTGAAGTCGCCAAACCTATAAAAACGCTCCAGATTAATGCCGCCATATGACGGAGTTCAAAGATCACTTCCGGTCTTTTAAACGATTTGGTTGATTCTTTGACGCAGTCCGTCGTTACACTCCAAAAACTAACTAAGTCAAAAACTAAAGAATTCGATCAACTAATTTTAAAAGCATTTTCATCTGAAGATTCTTTGTTTAAGAATGTCATGTCCAATATAGTACTTAAACTGCGGATATATTAATGAAAATCGTATCTCCCACCAAACGAAGCACCCATACACAAACATATAACATGTAACTTCGTAGCAATCGAAGAATTACAACACATATATATACTAAACGCAAAAATAAACGTCCACAAAATGTTCAAATAAGTCCAGATGAGTCAGATAATTGAAAGCTCGGGGTTGTCTGTAGACCATTATTTAATCATTCATTTAGACTGGACGTGAACTTTGAACTGCGATTTTAGCCGACATATATGTCAAGCAATTTTGTTGACTTTGCAGACTTATAAGTCGTAACTAAAGCTTATTAAAGAATAACGCCGTTTATATCGAAGTGAGACTTCCTGTCAGAGCTCATTGGGCGGGGCTAGCGATCTCTCAAACGGATCATTCGTTATCGTTATCCTTTAGAGGTACCGTATGCGACAACAACAACAAAACCTAGATTAAAGTTGCATGGTAGGTTATGTGAAATGAATTTAGAATCCAAGAGAGAGTTTAAACTGCACGGATGCTCTGAGCTTAATTGTGGTTTTAGATAGGTAACATGTTTTTCTTTGTTTTTTTTTTGTTTTGTTTTTTTTTTTCTAGTATTTGCCTGTCAAACAATTTGTACATCCTCGGGTTTACCATCGGCTGTAAAATCGACAATAATTGAGTATAAAAGATGGCACAGAAAATACCATAAGTACCACACAACTCGAGTCAGTGTGACAAAAGGTTATGCCTGTGTCTATTGTGCGAATAATGAAAGGCTCTGTTTAAGGAACTGCAATATTAAAATCAATATACAAAAAGTACTATCGTTTCAAATGTTGAAGCTTTCAATCTTTTTAACCCATTCCCATATAGTGACGCTTTTGAACACCCCTAAAGAAAAACGACTGAGAAAACATTGTGTAAAATGAAGAAATTGCGTGTAACAAGCTATTTCTTGATTTTAAATAATGTTTTCCACCAAAAAAGGTTGAAATATCTAAAAAATTCATAAACTTTAAATTGATGTCTGCGATTCCTTTCAG
Source organism: Fragum fragum (assembly GCA_946902895.1). NCBI lineage: Eukaryota > Metazoa > Mollusca > Bivalvia > Cardiida > Cardiidae > Fragum > Fragum fragum. Next base: position 36,596,406 of record OX336371.1, read on the forward strand.
TTTGGACTAGTCTAAAATTTTATTATGTTGGAATTATTAGTTGTTTTACTAGAGAAGATCGAAGTCAATGTTGCTTTAGCTACACCCATAAAGAAACAACTTTTAAATATTTTCCCATGAAACAACAACTTAACTCCATATTTAACCTTTATTAAATCTCATGCATAAGTAAAGATTATACGAGTTACAGGTGTTTTAAAAAGCTTTCTCTTTCTTTGTAGAACATGAAGTGGAAAATGAAGAAATCGATTCGGTCAACATCTTTATTTCACACAATGTTTTCTTCGGCTTTTTCTATGGGGTCGTAGCAGCTTTTTCCTAGGGGTCGTTAAAATACGCTAAAGTGTGCGAATGGTTAACCTGGGTGTAAACCGAAAGTAGTAATCTAAAAGTTAGAAAAAAGTTTAAATCAATTGTAAAAAATAAAGAATGCTTTTCAGAATCATTTTCTCTTTTCCAACAATTGTTCTACTAATATTGAATAAAGACGGAATTTTTCGGAGTAAATTTAATCTATGCAAACATTGAATAATATCAATTATTGTAACGAAGAAAATTTGATCAAACCTTTGGAACAAAGTTAGATCCGACAATTCAATGTGTTAGTTCGAAAGGAAGATAACGCAGTGTAGGGTATTGAAGGACTGCTCGAACATACCTAACTCGGTGCGAATAACGAGGTCGTCATATCTCACATTCGATTTTTTCGGTTGTCTATAGACCAATCGTTTATTTGACTACGTGTTAACCAATTCGAACACAATTTTTCCTTTTTACACCCGTCAATAAAAAAGCTTAAGAAAAAATGTGGTAAATAAAGATCTGTAGATCTGGATAGCGTAGTAGGAACAGAATAAAACAACATGCACTGCAATAGCTTTCAATTTCGACCATTCTAATCTATTGTCGTCGAAATGCTTTTAATTACAATTTGTTTGGGGTAATTTCAAGTTGAAAATACGTCTGTATTCCAAACTGAACTTAATGAAAACTAACAATGTGAATCCAGACACTTTATTTTAAACTCTGTCCTATACAATTACTTTGTCACCATCCATAGACTTTTCAATCTTCGGAAAACATTGTAGGAAGAGAAGAAACTGTCAAGCAAGTTCTTCTTTTCTTACAACGTTTTCTACCCGACTAGGTGTTTATTTCTCCAATTAATATCAATTTGGTTCGTCGTTTATATTTCCTTTCAGTTTAGATAAGTCTAAAATTCGGTCGTCTGTTGAAAAGTTAAGGAACTCAGGTTGTCAACTTTGAAATGTGACATGGAGACGTATATTTGTTTGTATACCCGTTCCCATTTCTTGGGCAAAGAATTGGTCCGATTCCCATGTAACTTTATAAAGTTGGTCATTACTAGCACTAGTTGTTTCAGAAACAATAATGGTTACATTTCCTCAAGGGTAAAAAAATAAGACAAATGTATAAAGCTTATCCGGATAAAAGACCTATGCCCATAACCGTGGAAAATGGCGCACGAAATGGGTCAAAAGTCCACTTTAGGTACATTTTGTAGTACACAAAAAAATTAGGCATGCGCGAATAATTATAAAAAGTGCGTGTACGCCTAAATTACAGGGGCACGCACAATATGAAAATGTTTACTTTCATGCGAGCACGTTCATACTTTGAAAGTGCACGCGTTAAAATCGCAAGCACTTTCAAAATTTAAGAGCGTATGCCTTTCTGGATAGGAAACAATATGGACATTGACGAAATCATTTGCTACACGTAATTTCTTTATTGTCCACAATGTTTTCCTAAGCTTTTTTCATGGGGACCTAAGAAAATCGGTGTCGTGTAAGATAGAGTTGAATCACAACAAAGTTTTATAATAAATATATGTATAAGCACACAAAAAACATCGAGGTAGCACAAAATGATGTGTGGGGGGGGGGGGTAGTGTGTGAGGGGGGAGGGTGCGTGTGTGTGTGTGAGCATGTTCGTCATATTTCTGGTCTAGCAGTGTTTTCAACTCGTATATTGGTAATGTAGTCTGGATAAATTATTCAACTGTTCGATTTTCCGAGTCCCAAATAATGTCCCGATTACTGTCATGTCAATAATACTAAGTCAATAAACCCTTCCTTTGTTGGTATGAAAAGCACACCTGCGTTGTCTGTACATGCAAACATGGCACATACTTTTCGTGAAGCAATACACGTCACAACGTCGGTTCGCGAGTAAAATGTCGTAGCTACAGCTTTATTAAAGCTGTAGTTACGACATTTTACTCGCGCACCGACGAACAGTCGTTTCTGTCTTTATATGTTCTATGGTAGAAAATAGGTTGAAAATGTTCAAGCATTCAAAGAAGATAAATGACACCTTTCCACACAAAAATCTATGAAAACTACAGTTTCAATTATCTTTCAGCGTATTTAATCAGATAGTGAGAAATTTGACACGGCTCAGTGCAGCGATCATCTATGCGTCGTGCAAAACATGGTACACACTTTCACAAAATATAGCACGAATAATACACATGTTTAACCCTTTCTTATTTTCAAAAAAAATTACACCAGTCCAAATTGAAAGAATTTGCAGACGACAATTAAAGGTGAATGTAATTTGAAAAGCAACCGATCTATAGGGTAGAAAATATTGTGGGAAAAGAGGAAATTGCTTGTTACAAGCAATTTCTTCTTTTCCCACAATGTTTTCTTAAGTATAAAATCAATAGTATGTAAAACAAGTGATTGAACAGGAAAGGGTTAAAATGATCTTGAAAACGACTTTACGTTGAACATGATCAATAGAAGCATGCTGATATGAGGTGTGGTATCCCTTAACAACGCTGAATAAAATCCTTTTCAGAATTGTTAAAAAATCAAAGGGCTAAAAACACCGGTAGTACTTGTTGTTCAGTTGTCAATACTTCTTTTGAAAATTAATTTCATAAACAACTCTGGTTTCAAAAGGACAGACAGGAGGTGTAGACTAAGATCAGAATGCACTTATGTGCAGTCTGATCTTTGTCTATACCTCCTGCTAAAACCGGAATATACCGGGTTTAGCATGACAAGGATAAATATCCTAATCAGAACATTTGCGAAAAGTGAGAGCTGGTACTAGTAAGTCCCGTCTGTTAAAATGCACCTGGATCGATTCATTCCAATGTCCTCATATAATTCCTATTGCATGACGTACCATATCTATTTGTGAAATGTCAGGCCGAAAGGGACCTGAATGAATCTGCAAAAGGAACGAAAGGAATGCATGCACATAATTTTATATGGTTATGTATTTCGACGTAAATAATGAATGCACATATTTAAACATGATTTTGTTTTTCGACAACCAGAGAGTGCGAATAAAACACATGCCATCGGCCAACATAATCCTCGTAACTACAGTTAAAAAAGCCACAGTCATGAGGTTTCGGTCACCAATCAACGACAACGCTTTGAATGTAAATCTAAATGATTTTTTGTTTTCGATTTTTCAGATAATCTACAAGATGTGGGGCAGATAATAGAGCTTCTCTTTGTGCTTTCAGCTTTGGAAAATCTTTGGCCATCGTCGGGATGGGAACTTTCTGGGATAATACGTCTAGCAGGTCCTGCACTGCCAAATCAGCTAGGGTCAACTGAAAAGATAGCATGGGACTCTTACACCAAAGATAAACAAATAAATATATAAATACATGTTTTAAAAAAGACATCTGGAGCAGCACAACTAAAGCTCAATGAAATTTTTTAAATTGGTCCGTCGTCGTGATTCTTCTGATAACGTCGCAGGATTTCGGTTTAATCGAATAGTGTCGATTCTCATTTTCTCATCATATTCTATACACCATATGACGCTCATACAACACATATTCTTTTACATTTTGACAATTTCTCAAATTTAATCGTTTGGTTATCGGTTAAGTTTAGCCTATGTTGTGCAGGGAACAGGGTTATTTCGTTTGGTGAGAGTTCAAAGATCTTTGTAACCATTTTAGATAATATTGCACATGTAAATGACAACGAGTCCTGTTTGTTGAAGAAAAAAATCATTGTGAAAAGTTTGGGATATTATATCAGGGTCAAACATTTTGTCATACACCCAATTCAGGGTCGTTTCATTCTGTAACAGAGGATTTTACAACCAATTCCTTCAACAACACCCCCCCCCCCCCAATTTTACGACCACCAAGAAAAAAACTTAGGAAAATATTGTTGAATATGAAGAAATTGCGTTTTTCTATCCAAGAAGATAAAAAAATCAAATTTTACTTATTAGAAATTGTCATATGCAGCTTCCTTGAATTTGTACCAGTCTAGAATTTTATTGTACGGTAGAAGGTTACAGGGTATCTTCCCAATATTTAAAGGCTCTGTTTTCCCAATGACGGCAAAGAAATTTCCCTAACTCAGTGCTTTTGTTGACATTTGTTGACAAGTTGACTGTTTAGTCTGTTAAATCCATTCTATTCGAATTATTCTACTCATTTTCTTTATGACAATACTTTTAGAATAGGTAAAGGCTAATGATACACACCAATGTCTTCTACGACTTATTGTTTGTTTCCTAATTCGGATAAACTACGCTATATTCCAAAAATGAAAGAGACTAAGGCATCTTCCTAAACTTGAGAAAAAAACTTGCAATTATTACATAAAAAACGCCATTAAAAGTTCTAAATACGTTTTAACACATTATGATAACACGAGAATTTGTTCACTACGAGCAATGTATCCGTTACGAGCAATTTCTACTTTCTTTTGCTACAAAAGTTTCCGTAACTGCAATGGACGTCAAAAAGCGGGGTTTTGGGGTAAATAATTAAATCTCGATGAAGTTTGACTTCGTAGAGTTGTTTTTTTTTTTTTTTTTTGTTTTGTTTTTTTTTTTACTGAAAAGATATGGTGTTTTATGTCATGGACATATAAATACAAAAAATAAATACAAATACATATATATAGGTCACGGCCATAGCGCAGTTGGTAGCGCGCCGGACTTTCAATCACGAGGTCCAGGGTTCGATCCATGGTCGCGCCAAATATCCTTTCGGAAATTTGTCTCCAACTAATTGGTAGACAATCGAAAATCTAAGTGGGATGAACAGCTGGAGACTCGTACAGGATGTAGCAGTACTGATTGGTGAAATATCATAATTCCATGGTTAGGTGCCCCCAGCCTCCACGATATGACTGATAAGTGAGGTAAAAACCCATCCATTCAATCAACAAACATATATATTGCGCGCAATCTAAAGAACATATTCTTCAGAGCTTTACAATAGTGTTAAAAACGGTTTTCACTTGTATGACTTTTTAGGTATACATGTATAATTTGATCAATTGATATGTTTTGGGGTTTATTTTATGTTTTTTCGTTTTGTACGCATTTGTACGCATGTCAATATTGTTGGAAGTCAACTCCATCATCTTGGACCTGCGCTGCATAAATAACTATCAGTAAGTTGGATTTTTATCCTTGGTATCATAAAAGAATTATCGTCGGAAGATCTTAGTCTTTAGCGACCTTTAATTTTACTAATTAAAGACTGAATGTATGATGGAGCAGTTCCATGTTTTACCCTGAATACCAGAATGATGACATTGTATTCTTTTCGTTCGTGATTCGGTAGCCAATGCAGGAGCTCTAACATATCTTATATAGGTGTTTGGAATTATGCATTTATAACGACTCTTGCTGCATTGTTCTGGACCTTTTAAAGTTTTTCGTGAATTAGAAATCAAGATGTGAGTGTATGAGTCCATTTACTAAAACGTCTGAAGAATCCTTTGATGAATAGTAACGAATAGACTTCAGATTCCTAAATCGAATATTTGCGGTTTGACACTTTTTGGTAATATGTTTATTAAAACTCCGGTTATTTTCCACAGTGACACCCAAATGCCTGACATTAACGACTCGTTTCACCTCGGTATCTGCTAATTTTACTGTTTTTATATTAACCTTTGCAAACTGGAATTTAGTACCATATTTAAGTATTTCTGTTTAAGTATTATTCTCATATTTAATTTTTAAGTAGTCATCCAATTGGTCATAATTTAATTCTTAGTTTCGTCTATCAAGAACGAGCGTTCTGATTGGTCGAAAAGAATAATTCATAACCCCATGAACAAAATTTTGAGCACGCATTTTGTATGCTTCCGCACAAAATAGTCCAATACAAAAAGGTATCAAAATTTGTAAAGCTTTCGGGTTTTTTGCTCGATGATATTAAATTATAAGAAATGAAGAGAATAGTTTTTGTTTTCATGGAAGTATGAACCGAAAAACCTAATCACACAATGTATGATCCACTTCGCGTATTCATACAGTGTGATTAGGTTTTTCGGTTCATACCTCCATGAAAACAAAAAATATTCTCTTCATTTCATAAGTGTAACTAAGACAATATTCTAGTTGCTTTACAAATCTCAATAGAAACATTCGAAAAGTTATCTTATAATCATTAGCGTACCCATAAAATAATGCAGGATACTTGTTGATAATTTTGTTTGGCATAGCGATATAAGTAGTAAAGATTATAGGCCCAGTACAAGAGCCTTGTGGTGTTCCATGTTGTACTTTGACCTACATCAGCTTTGATTCATTTACTAAAACTTTCATTGATCTTCGAGTTGAATATGAAGTCTCTTGAAAGGAAGTCTCTCTCTTCTTCTTAAAGAGTGGTCTAACAGTAGCGGTTTTTTTCTAGTTCTAAGGAGATGCTCCAGAGTGCACTTATAAATTATTTGAGCGTGTGCGTGACATTTCCAACCATAACACATGTGCGCCAAGTTAAGACTCAGATCAGCCTGTGCACCCGCACAGTCTGATCAGAGTCTTCACTCCGCGCTCTGTAGATAGATACTGACCCAAAGCTTCTTTAAACAATCAGCGAATATTATATTTGCCCCAAATGGCCGTGTTGGGTGCTCAATGTGTGCGAGTCACGCACCTGCGAAATTGTTGGAAATGTCACGCACAGGCTCATTTTTATAATGATAGGTATAAAGTACTCCAAATTTCATACTACTTCTCAGAAATATCTCAAAAGCGCTGAAAGCCCCGAAAGCCTGAGATATGTATACAGGAGATATATAATCTGGGCAGAAAAAGTTTGATGGTCGGATTGTGCCAATTTCTACCCAAATCTACTGTCGATTATGCACAGATCTGCAAATTTGTGCGCTAGGGGAACCAACCTGCCCGCAATAATTTTCATCCCGTTGAGGTATTGTAACGATGTATTTACATGTATATATCGTTACATATTTTTCACCCGATCAAAATGCTTTGTAGGGATCTGATAAAGGTCACCCAAGGATCCTTCCTGTGAATTTTGGTTGAGTTTGGTTGAATTATGTTCAGTGCTTTCTGAGAAGAAGATTTTTAAAGTAAAAGTTGACGGACGGACGGACGGACGGACGACGGACATCACATCATGACAAAAGCTCGTTGGCTTTCAGCCAGTGGAGCTAGCGAGAGAGAGCTAGAGACTGAGAGAGATGGGGAAAAGGAGCGTGTAGCCAGGTTCGAACTAGGAGGCTCTTGCGTGCGATGTGAGGTTTCTACCACACAGACCAATTTCGTTATATAAATATGCGCTTTATAATCTCCAGATAAAGAGAGCGAGAGAGGGCGGGCGGTCGTTTACCAGGTTAACATGATTATGTGCACCTCTCAAAAACGGTATGTAGACGTTGCAGCCTTTGGGTAGAATTCGGAGGTAAAAATATATAGATACAAAGTCCGAGCACGACCAAACTGTTTTCAGACAGTGCGAATTTGGTCCTATGAATAACCAATTAATTTGTTAAACAAAACATTCCAATCGTGCGTAAAACCGACAGCTTCGCTTATCAGCTTTACACAGCAACTTTGTCTAACCGGGCCGTTTTAACATTGTTACTCTAGAATAAGTGATATTATTTTGGTCTGAAACAAACACCTTATTTTTTCTTAACAATATGATATGATTATATATGTTTAATGATTTCCAATATATTATATATCTCCTTTCTTTCTTTCCATTCACTCGTCAAGTTTTGATAATTTTGCCAAATTAAGAACACTCACACGAAAGTACTGTACATCAAGCCGACAGCTTTCAATGAGTCATATCTCGCCTTCGTCCTTCTCGCCACAATCGGGCGTATTAATTTATGGTCAGATCAGATCTACTTTTCAAGCGACAGAAGATCACATTGATTTCGGTAGATGTTTTTACTTTATGTTTTCACATTAAACTCTGCATGGACTTGAATTTTTAGCATATTAACTTTAGCCTCAGATTGCTTACGCAATCTCATGCTAAAAAACGTCAAGTCCACATGATGCAGTTTTTGATCATTTACTACTTAAGCTACCTCCAACTCAGATAACTGGTTAAAATTACACAATGAAACTAGGCAACTTGGCCTTTTTGGGATAAACATCAATATGATATTTTGGATCAATAGAAACTATGTCTAATCCGGTTCTAAGTTTTCGCATTTTCCCAATCAAAAACCTAAGGAAATCTTTAGCAAGGGATGACTCATCTACATTTCGAGGAAGAAGATTGTCCTTCTTTTTGCCTAAGATAAAAGATGTAACACGATATAACTTTATAACATTTCCTTTCGCTTCATTTACTTGTCTTTTTTTTAATAATTATGCTTTGCATTTGACACATCAGCAGTGTAGGTATTTCTTACTCGATTATAAATAGTTCTTATTAAGTTTAATTTGACTCTGTAATATTTTTTTTTCAATGTTCTTTTTTGTATTTCTTCATCTTCAGGTGTTGGAAGACATTCTGAAAACCAAGGCATATTTATGACTGGCTTTTAGGGGAGGGGCATGTTGTCACATATCTGTAAGGTTTTTGAAATAAAAGAATTTACAAGATCATCAACATTTGTGAACCCATCTACAAAGCTGTTCTATATCTTTTTTGAAATCTTTTTCGAACACGAATTTCCAGTGTAGCTTCAAAACGTTTTAAGAAGCATTGGAGGCTTAGTCTGTTCAATTAAGCAATTCACAAAACGGTGATCTAATATGAAATTGTCAGTAACTACATTTGATACTCCCACATTTTCCCCTTTTCTATTATCGATTAGGTCTTAAGTATGCCCGTTTGTAAGGGTTGAAGATTTAAATTGCTGTATCAGTTCATATGTATCAAAACATTCCTTCAGTTTTTTAGTATAAATATCTGTCTGATTTTCCCAGTGACAATTGAAATCACCAATTATAACAATTGTTTCTAGTCTGTATAGGAGACCAAGACCCAATCAGATCTGGGTTTATCATCAAAAACGAATCTCCCGGTATTAATTCCCCTCTCACAATACTATCCCTGCTATCAGGTCTGGAATATTAAACATAAATCAATTTCTTCTTCAAAAACATGCTGCATAAAAGCGGACGATTTCCGTCTTAAGAATCTAGTAATGACTGTACAAATTGTAAGTTTAGATTCTTTATTTTGTGCTATCTGGCTCCTATAGTTTACTATTGAGTAGGTTATTTAAACGTGGGATCTAATTTGCATCACAAACATATCAGTACATTCAGTTAGTTGACCAATTGCTAACCCCAACCACTAACTCCTTTGGCCAGCCAATTGACTTCAACAGGAAGTCCAGCTTCGATTTAAACGGCGTTGTTTTGCAAAATCTATAGTCAGTAGCATGTGACAAAAAATTAGAAACGTTGGTATGCGACCATAACGTCGTAACTTCAGCTTGATATATCTGTTGTAACGACGTTTTAGTCACAAATATGTTTCACAAAATTGGCGGTCAAAGTCGGAGTTTAAATCTCAATTCCGGACTGAATGACTAATTTGTCAGATTGATACATTCCTTAATTGACAGCCGCGATTGATTAATTTGTTTTGTGAAACTTACGGAATTTCCAACCAGGTGGGTTCCATCATTATTGCTTAGATCTCTTTCAATAAATCTGATGAACCTTGGTATTGCCTCAACTTCAAGGTTCTTCTGTAGTTCTTTCTGTAAGGAATCATAATATAAGATTTTGGAAGAAAGGTTCTTAACCCATTACCAGACGACACAATTAAAGACAGTTTCGGTTTCAAAAACGAAATAGATGACCATTTCAGACGGCTGAAAATTTAATTTTTGTCTTTTAGGATGGAAAGCATTTGAGAAAATGAAGAAATTATTTGTAACATTTTTTTATTCATTTTCAAAATGTTTTCCTATGTTCTTTTCCCTTGATAGGCGTATGGGAATGAGTTTAGGTTGTTTTTGTGACCTGTTAAACAAAAAGGGTTATTCCCAAAGTCCTGTAAACAAATTCATGGAAAAAATGGATCCAGCAGCGGCAAGGCAGAGATGGCATTCAGAAAATATTCTAAAGTAAGATAAAATGATAATCCTATAAAAAAAAGCGACAAATAGCAAATTCATCCTTGCACAGTCTACACTTTTTGACCGGGATCTACCATAATCGCACCACCTAGAAGGTCCCTTTTCATCTGAAAGACCAAATTTAAATCAATTACAGTGTTGAATCCTCTCTTTTTTTAGCTCTACTGAGCACAACGTGCTCAAGTTGAACTTTTGTGATCGTCTTTTGTCCGTCTTACGTCGCCTTCGGAAGGTGTCAACAATTCTTTAAACATATTCTCCTCATTAACCACTGGGAGGATTTCAACCAAACTTGGAAGGAATGTTCCTTGGATGACCCTTCTCAAAAGTTGTTCGCAGATTTTTGATTGACCCCCAAAATATGGACGTGGCAGTTATTTACTTTGAAATCTTTAAACATCTTCTCCTAAGTGATCATTTGGCGGATTTCAAACAAACTTGGTTTGAATGTTCCTTCTTAAAATGTTTTGCGAAAGGTTGATTGACGCCCAAATATGGGCGTGGCAGGGTGGGGCAGTTTTTGACTTTGAATTCTTTGAACATCTTCACCTCAGTAACCATTGGGCTAATTTCAACCAAACTTGGCATTGATATTTCTTGCGTGACCCTTTTCAAAAACCGTTCGCGAAATTTTGATTGGCGCCTAAATATGGGTATGACACGGCGGGCAGTTTTTTACTTTTAAATCTTTAAACATCTCCTCAGTAACCATTGGGCCATTTTTCAACCAAACTCGGTATGAATGCTCCTTGGGTGACCCTTATTATGGGTGGGGCAGGGCGGGGCAGTTTTTTTACTATGAAATCTATAAACATCTTCTTCTCAGTAACCCTTGAGACTATTTCAACAAAACTTGACACGAATATTCCTAGGGTGACGCTTTTAAAAAAAATTGATAGCGAAATTAAGATTGACGCTCAGATATGGGCAGTTTTTGGCATGGAAATCTTTAAACTTCTTCTCCTCAGTAGCCAGTGGGCCAATTTCAACCAAACTTGGCATGAATGTCCCTTCGGTGATTCTTTTCAAAAGTTGTTCTCGAAATTTGATTAACCCCAAATTATGGGCGTTGCAGTTTTTTACTTTGAAATCTTTAAACATCTTCTCCTCTGTAACCATTCGGCCAATTTTAACCAAACTTTGCATGGTTGTTCCTTGGGTGACCCTTTTGAAAAGTTATGAAATTTGAATGACGCCCAAATATGGGCATGGCAGTTTTTTACTTTGAAATATTTTACTCCAAAAAAAGTTGGCCAATTCCAATCAAACCTGGCATGAATCTTACCGACATTGGCCAATGGGGCTCTGACTATGTTTTTGTGTCTGTGTGTACATCAGGGTTGCCACCATAGCGCAGTTAGGAATGCTTCAGACACCTAATCTTCAATCATGGGGTGTCCAGTGTTCCCTCTCTACCGGGAAAACGGGAAAAAGTCGGGAATTTAGTGAAACCCTTTCTCGGTCGGGAAAAAATCTTGGTTTTGTGATATCTTGAAAAAACCGAGTTTAAATTACATGAGGATGCATTATCATGTCTGCCCATTGTCTGCGCATGTCATATTCTCCGAAGATTGACCTGTCTTCGGGACCGTATCACTTATCCAGATTGGGATAAATATTACTACGTCGTACGCATAACTCCATATTATATCGCCAAAAAGTATCACGTGGAAAATTGCAATAAAAACTACAATTGTGTAGAAATCAAAACTGAACTGTCGCCCAAAATAAATAAGAAAAATAATTATTTTAAATTGTGAAAGCATTTATGTCTTACCTGTGCTCCAAGAAGGGGCTTCAAAAAGTTCGAAGCGTGCTTTTCAAGGCCGCTGACATTTTGAATTTAGTTCGACGGAATCGGACGAGTCGTCACGAAGGACACTACCCAGAATGCTTAAATTAGATAGGTCAGTATTTGAAAAATGCCACCTATCGGAAGATAACGCATGTCTGCCGAGAAAAGAGACATTGATATTTGTTCCACAAAAAAAAAAAAAAAAACGCAAGCATAGTACTTAATTTTCTGCTAGGATGGGAAGTAGGTGTCCATCTTACACAATATATGATTGGAGTACGAAAAACAAATATTTAGGAGAAAATCCAAAGCGATATCTTAAGTGTACCAGTAACAGGACATGAATTGAATTGGGATACGAAAGTAATAAATGGCCTTAAATTCTTTTCAATGGAAAGGTGAACTCTTGGTAAATAGACATCGAAATTTTTTATCATTAACATGATATTGACAATCTACACGTCTAGAAGCAATGAAGTTTATCCATTATTTTATATTATTGAAGTTGTCTGGACAGAGTTCAGGGTTTTAGTTTGACATCAGTAAAATGGAGTCTCAGGGACTCAACAGTCAGTGTCATAATAATCCTTGCTTCAACTATGTAATGTGGTCTATTGTCTACCAGAGCAAGAGCTAGAGGGAGCAACCACATTTTCATAAGAATAAAAGATTCTTGATATAAATAGCTTTTGATAAAAAAAAAACTTTTGGGGTATTTCGGGAATTTTTGTCGATGAAAAAAAACTTGAATTTTAGAAAATACCCTTGAAAAAGTCTTGAATTTTACGAGCAGAAAATTGTGGGAACACTGGGTGTCGTTGGTTTGGATCTCGGCGGCAGCACATATCCTTTATCGCATATTGCTCACCAATAGGTAGATGATCCTAAATCTAAATGGGTTAGCAGCGGTAGGCTAGGAAAGGCTGTTATGGTAATACTGGAGCGAGAAATTTCAGGAATCAATTTTAAAATGATCCGCAATATGACTGAAAAATTGTTAAAAATGACTTGGTCAACTTTCATCGGACATTTGGCACAATCATTGTGACTAGTACCTTTTGTCTTCCACCAATGGGCAAAATACAAGTGAGATGGGCAATTAGTGAGAAACAATAACTGATCTCCAATGTTAGCAAACAGGACAACTTTAAAGATTATGCTTACTTTCTTTTTGTCAAGCCTACTTGTATTGATCCAAAGTTGTCTCTATGACAAGTCTGTGTATGTGACTTAGTCCATATTTGTGAGGACCATTTTAGCTGCTAAAATTGAAATGCCAAAATTAATCTCAACCGTGAGTAGATGTGCCATTTGAAAGAAATTTTCAGATAACCTCAATGTCACAGCTCAAGGTCAAACACTGTATTCTTTCAAGTTTTTTTTTTTTTTTTTTTTTTCATCTTAAATTAGTCAGAAAGGTAATTTTAGGGCCATTCTGTCCCTCGTGTTTGTAATTCTCTGATTAAATTCAAATTAGCATACCTTACTTTCAAAAACAATTGGCAATCTCATTTGCTGAGTTGGAAGAGCATATGACTCCAAAATCCGAGATCGCCGGTTCGATCCTCGGACTTAACAAACTTTTAGTATCCGTAGTTTCTTGCAATAAAGAAACTCAAATTATTTGGTTTACTAAAAAGTGAACATGTAATTATCGTTTCTTCCTGAAAATCTTTACTTTCGAAATTTTGCGTCCAATTGATTTATATTTACATGACTTTATAAGGTAAGAGTTATAATTAGATATGGCAGATTTTGAAATTCTTTTAAAAAGAGAGAAAAAAAAGAAAGAAAAACAGTGGGGTAATTGACGGATTGATGCTGCCAACTGGCGACTTAAACGGCGTAACTACAGCTTATTTTGTATTTGTATTGTTTTGTATTATTCAAGGTCGTCAGCAAACCATTTTACTTTTTATGTTGCCAAATAACGGCGATTACAAATCTAAGTCGAACTTCCTGTTGGAGATCGGTGAGCCGGGACAGCAGTGAGTCAATTTCATCCAGACTTACCCTGATTGCTTCGTCTTTTACAAATAATGCGAAAACAAATTGATGAGATAGTTCGTTGCACATGTCCACATACATATCCACTTGTCCATTCTCGAAATTGTCCTTCCCAGCTAGACCTGTAAATCGATATAATTTACTAAGTAACCATATATAGATGTACAAGTTTCAGTTAATGATCAAAGGTCAGTTTTGTCTACAGACAAAATTGACCTTTGATCACTCATCATCACTTTTACATCTATAAAAAGGTCATCATTTATATGTACCCGTCAACCGGTGAAGTCATACGAAACGCCAGTCCTGAACAAAAACTTGTCGTCTTCCTTCCCCATGTTCAGGAATGCTGGAAACGTCCACTGACAAGGCAATTCAGGGTAAGGCAATTAGAGATATGACATTTTGTAACACGATATTAGTTTGCTTATAATATATTCAAACACGCTAAAATGTTTTTAATGTTACTATAAAAAAACATGAGTTAACATTTCTGATTCAAAATGGCCTTATTTGACAGCATGATGACAAATACATGACGTCATCTAAATTCTGCTAGCTTTTCATTTTTGGCATAAAGGATTCTAAAAAGATTCAAAATAACAGATATTCAGAAAACGTGGAACACAATTCATTGTAGAGTTACTCCAATGCAGACTTGGGAGCTTCCGAAACTCAAAATGTTTACTAAAAGATACATATGGATTCTGTGGTTAATGATTTACCCAATAAACTTACCGAATTCTTTTGCGAGGAATCTTGCAATCGAATTACTTTGGCAGAGAACCTTACCGTCGATTCGTAATTCAGGTAACTGTTCATATTTTGTATCTATAAATACAAATATATCCGTTAAGCGAACAGAAACTTCCTATTCCAAACTGTTATTCAAACTAAGAGGATAACGTAGACTTGTGTACGTTTGAAAACGCTCTGTGGGTCACAAATGAGCCTGTGCGTGACATTTCCAACAATTTCGCATATGCGTGACACGGACACATCGAGCACCCTGGACAGCCATTCGGGGCAATTAGAATGTTCGTTGATTGTTTAAAGAAGCTTTGGGTCAGCATCTTTCTACAGAGCGCAGAGTGAAGACTCTGATCAGACTGTGCGGATGCACAGACTGATCTGAGTCTTTACTTGGCGCACATGCGTAATGGTTCGAAATGTCACGCACGCGCTCAAATGTAAAACGTGTTTTTTAGTTTAGCCATAACGATTACTAAAATCATAACAATTTTTTCTAAAAAAAGTTGGCATTCACATCAGTCAATATGTTATTTAGATTTTATTGTTTGTTGTTATATCAATGTAAACATTACTTTTAAATGTTATAAGTTAACGTTTGACTGCCAACACGTCCTATACTGTCTTACAGTTGCATACCGTCGGTAGAATAACTAAATATCGTAAATACAGCTTTTTTAAAGCTTTAATTGCGATATTTAGTTCGCTTACCGACATTGCACGATGTCTTGACAGCCAAAGAACGTCAAAACTAAATATCTGATCATTTAGACCAATCTTATCTGCTTTTATTAGCATTTTCTAAAACACTACATACGGTTTTGATTCGTAAACCAGGGGTTTGTCCCTCGATTTTTTGAATATACAAAATATCCTAATTTGACGTTAAGAAATTTCTCCCAAACTAATTATTTGCTTCATACCTTTGCAAGAAAACGTTTGTTGGCATTTAAATCATCAAATTTACACTCGTGATAATTTTCGTTGTGACCCCTTCCTAAATCAGGTTTGAACCCTTAAATTTCATGATCACGGAGTTAATTACTTATCAATTTCAAACGCTAGCAAGAACCTGTACATAGTATAATGTATATAAAACCAGTTACGATCTGCTTATTTTCGCTTTCAAACACGTTTTCTGATAATCTCAACACGAATTGACTATTCGCTGGCCCAACCCACTTACTTCGTTGGTAACGCCCACCGACTCCGACAGGAAGTCCCGCTTCGATTTTTAACGGCGTAATTTTGAACAATTTATTGCGAGCAGCATGTAACAAAAAAGAAAAATAGTTGGTTGGCGACCTAAACGTCGTAACTACATCTTGACTAGTCTGTAGTTACGACGCTTAAATCGCCAAACCAACTTACTTCGTTGGTAACGCCCACCGACTCCGACAGGAAGTCCCGCTTCGATTTTTAACGGCGTAATTTTGAACAATTTATTGCGAGCAGCATGTAACAAAAAAGAAAAATAGTTGGTTGGCGACCTAAACGTCGTAACTACATCTTGACTAGTCTGTAGTTACGACGCTTAAATCGCCAAACCAACAAAAACTGTTAACCAATGTTGGAGTTGAAAGCTCAGGTCCGGGCTGAATAAATGATTTGACTGGTCGGTAGTTTCCATGAATGACAGCCCGATTGGTCATTTGTTTATGTTCTGTCTTTTTCGAATGTATATCATTATTATTATTATTATTTTTCATATCGTGTGCTATGAATAATGTTTATATTCAACGCACATAAAGTTTATGTATGTTTAATTTTGATCTATTTGTCGATCTGATGCACTTGAAATCAAGCGATGCACGAATTGACTTAATTTACTATAATGCATTTAGCAAGACGATACGATTATTTGAATAGTTAACCATGATTAAAAGTAGGCCTATTTACCTCCTTTCATGGCCGTCCATTGTTCTTGAGTTAGTCTTGTATCTGTGAAGGGCTGACCCGCAGCAGCAAACACACATCTGGCTAGCTCAGCGCGTCCGCGCACATCAAAATATATTAGTTCATAAGTTGGCATGGCTGATATACCTAAATGACAGTAGTGTGGGTGATTTTTTAAGCGTTTCATACATTTTAAAATGTAATTGAAACCGTGATTCGTAAAGAAATCGAGATCTTTCAATTTGTTTAATAGTTCCTCTACCATAATAGTCATAATAAAAATCTGAATAGTATTGCCTTGTAACAAATTTCGTTCCATTTTTCTCCATATCAATAATAGTTCATTTTGGTTGATTTTTACATAAATGTTTCGCTGCAACTGGAGTTTTATGCCTTGATTTCTAAAATTTACATGGATTTCTGCTGATCATTTTAAGATAAAAAAAAAAAAAAAAAAAAAAAGTTTAAGCGTATTTTTAAAGAATGTTAGAATTTTTTTCCTAACTAGATTTCAGAAAGATCGGTACCTCCCTTGAATACAGCTACTCTTGAAATTCAGCCTCATTGACGCATCGCTAGTCCCAATAGCGGACCTTCGACACGGTAGTTCGACTGATTTATGAAACACAGGGGGTTGGAGAATTGGAACGTCAGAAATACGACATTTGTTTCTGAAACGTGAGGCTTGACTTTTACGGTCGCTTGATGAAGCTGACTTTCGTACAAATATCCTTATAAAGTTCTGTGATACTTTTCAATACATCCAACGATATTTTTTAATGATACATGCCCGTGTCATTCAACGCTCAAGCCTAGAAATGGAAGTTCGTGAATAAGTGAAGATCGCGGTGATATCACCAAACTTTCTTTTAAAACAGCGTAAAAACCAAGACAACCTAACACCAAGTACATTATATAAAGGCTTAGTGCAACACTAGTAAGTGTCGATATTTGTGTTTATACTTACAACATTGTCGCACTAAGCCACCGAAATCCGATGTGTCAAAGACAGTGAAAATAACGAAGGGTTAAATGTGTATTTCTGCTAGTCAATAAAACCGATATTTCAATATCGAACAATTATTGTATTGTATTCTATATTTTTGATCATCTGGCCTTATTTGTTACATAATTCGTGTAAAGGAAAAGTCTGACTATAGGAAATAATATGCTTGCCCAGTTAAAGTCAGAAGAATGAATAATTTGGAGCAATGAGAGGCCTAAGTCACTTGAAATCCTTATAATCCTTATAAAAGTATGAAATGTCTGACTGAACTACATTAAACAATGAAACTGCTTATTAAAGCATTTACTATTGAATGTTTTGTTAAAATTACATGCTTATTTAACACTTTGATTGCTGACATCATTTCAATGTCTTAGTCTTTTCTATAGCTTGAATCGTTATTTGAAGAACTTAATATAGAAGAAATCATAAATTATTTACCTGTGTAATATCGATTCCTTCCTATGCACAGCTATTAGAAAGTTTAAAGGAATAAAGGTATTTATAGTGTAATATTAGTATATATGACGGTATCTTGTACAATTGAATCATCTGTGACCACGCCCACTGGTCAATAACAGGAAGTTCGACTTTTAAAGTAAACGACGTTATTTTGTAAATTTTGTGGTCAGTAACATGTAACAAAAATAAATTGCTTTTTCTGCGACGAAAACATCGTAGACACAACTTGAATAAGCCGTAGTAACGAAGTTTTGATCGTCAAACCCACAAACATGTTTAATATATATGTCGAAGTTCAAAGTTCACATCCGGTTTAAACGATTTGATTGGTTAATCGAGTTTTTGATTGACACCCGTTATCCGTCAGTTGTACATAGCCGCTAATCTGAAAATGGCTGATCGTCGCGTTCAATAATAAAAAGGAAAGATCAGCCAATAAAATTATTGATTTTAACCGGAAGTATTTTGGTGGAATAGTGACTTTAACGTCGTAGCAGCAACTTATTAACCCATTCCCACATGATAAAATTTTGGACAAGTCCAAATTCAAAGAAGTTGCAGAAGACAATCTAAGTTTATGAAATCTTCAATATCTTTATCTTTTAAGGTAGAAAATATTGTGGATAATGAAGAAATTGCTTGTAACAAGCAATTTCTTAATTATCCACAACGATTTCCAAAGCTTTCATACTGTGGAGCATTTAAAAGCGTCATTGTATGGGAATGCATGGGTTAAAGCCGTAGTTATGACGCTAAGGTCACTAACCAACCTTTTTTCGCTTATAAACCAAAAAATTTGCGAAATATCGCCACATACTATCTAAATCGAACTTGCTATCGGAGGCTGTTGGGCGGGACCGGCGTCCGTCGACTGTTTAGTATTGAGTGGCTGACTGTCAATAATCAGCTTTCATTTATAGTACTCGATTATGTGGACGATTCCAGTTCATTGAAATTTGCCTGTTAACTAGTTTATGAATTGCATTGTGGAAGTACTTTTTTTAATGAATTGCTTAAACGCTGTATTCCTTAGTATGTGATTTTTTATTGTAGATAAATTCAAATGAAATAAACATGTATCATCTGTTTATAGATCTGCTTTGTTGTACGGTCGATATCTCTGAATCGACCAATTGCTGCCCCCGCCCTCTGCCTCCTTTTGGCGCCGCCAATTCGCTTCGATATCTAACGGCGTAGTTTATAAAAATTATGGTCAGTAGCACGTTACAAACAAGTAGAATAGTTGGTTGGTTACCAAAACGTAGTAACTACAGCTTGAATAAGCTGTAGTTCCGACGCTTAAAGTGCATAACAAAGAAATGATTCACCAAAATGGCGGCCAATGGCGGAGCTCAAACTGAACTTCCAATATAAATGAATGATTTTGTAATATAATCTCGACCTTTTCTCCTGTTTCTACAATGTTTCTTCTCAGTGATCGTATAGTGGATAAATTAACAATAACTCCAAACTTCTGTTTACATCATACAATATTTATTTCTTCTAAACTACTCTGGGAGCCTAAGCCCCAACAGTCATATACGTGATCTATCCCATTTCAAACTCCCGGCTCTCTCCCTCCCTCTTGCGCATTTGCTTCCCTATTTATATGGACCCAAAATACTATGTCAACAAATCAAATATCTTGTTTCGCATCTTCCTCTCAAAAATGTTCATTCAAGAAAGTATTGGCAGCCGATGGGCGTGTTTATCTTCGACCCATCAACATAATATTTAGTATTGATTTCATGGATTCGGACCGTGGCTACTCTACTAATTTCTTCATGAAAGAAATAATTGAGCTTCCACAATAGGCTCGAATCATGGATTATGTTACAATTTCATTGGTCGACTGATTATCTAATTGACAGTCGCGATTGGTCAATTTATTTATAAAGAATTGGCTTTACACGGTTGTGGCGGTCGAAGTTCCCAATTTTGAATTCCTGGTATTTCTCAAACGTGTACTATCTCAACTGTCAGTGGCGCGTCAAGCTTAGGCGATTATTGTTCGATAGGTGAGATTCAAAAGCAATGCTTAGTATTGAAAGGAGATTTTTCGTGGTCGGGTATCGAACCTTTGACCCAAATGGTTCGTTGTATTTCGTGCTGGCAGCTGCTGTATTGGCTAGATCTAAATTATCCAAAGTCAATTAAGCTCATTTGAACTCAAACCAACTATTATGTAACCGTTTATGACTAATCTTTATGTATCGACTGCCGTATTTCTTTTCTTAACTTCAGTGGCAACTTTTTTGCTATTATTTCCTCGAAAGTTGGTAAGATTTGTTTTTGTAACCAAAATCGAACTTAACCAATGTTTAACATTTCCTTCTTAATTGTCTTCTGTATGAAATTTCTTTTCTCGATCACATCTGACCAATTGCAACTGTCGATCAAAAACTCAATCGACAATTCAAATAATTCATTGAGACGAGAAGTTACACTGAACTCCGACATTAGCCGACAATTATTTAAGCCATTTGTATTAGTATTGCGACATGGGTGTATTAACTTCAGCTTATTAAGCTGTAGTTTCTACGTTAGTCGACAACCAACAATTTAACTTTTTTGCAATACATTGCTACATATGTGTTGCTAAACAGCGCCGATACATATATAAGTGGAACTTCCTGTTGGAGTCTGTAAATGAGGCCATCAGAATCAGTAGGCGGGGCCAGCGATCTGTCGTTTCAAGGAACATGAGTAGTTCGTCTGGTTTTCTTCTTTTACCGCTCGTAATTCAACAATGAAAAATCCCCGTATGAAGGTGTCGCTTTTTTCCGGGTACAGAAAGGGCAACAGCGGAAACAAACAATCAAAGAACTGAGAGAACTGTAAGCTAGCAAAGCATAGACTTGTTAAGTAATCTTCTTTGCGAAAGGTTATAATGATAAAAGTAACCCGGGAGATAACCCATCACAATATAACAAAACATTAGACTGGTTCAAATTGAAAGAAGTTGCAAGTTGGTTGAATTTTGAAAAAAATGTCCTTTTTGGGCAGAAAACATTATGGACAATGAAGAAATTGCTTGTGACAAGCAACTTCTTCTTTGTCCACAATGTTTTCCAAAGCTTTTTCTTAAGATGCTTTAAAAGCCGAAATTAGTGGAATTGGATTAAATAACACTCTTTCTAAAGAGTTCTTCACAATTCGGACACAGTTGGCAATATTTCTAAAATACATAAGAACTACTTTTATGGCGTAGGCATTCAAAAGATTTTGTGGTTAGCCTCCAGTGGCAGTTTGCACTCGTTGACCTTTGAGAAGACCTCAAAATTTTGTCTGTTAACTTAAGCTATCAAAGCTGACGCTTTGCAAGCCAAAAAAGAGATTGCCGACCTAGCCGAAAGTAAGGATTTTGAGTATTGGTGTTCGAAAATTACAAAGGAGAACTCCTTTGTCATATGTTAGTTTATACCACCAGATACTTGATTAATTCAATTTTAACCCATCGCAACCCAGTTGTAGCTTTGTAAGACCTTGTCTTACTATAGTATGTTTTGAAAAGGACCACTCAGTTTCGGTTGAACTTTAATCCTTAACCTTTAGACCGCCAATTAAATGAGTAATAACTACACAGCTCTCGAGACAGTCAGTGCGTTCCATGATTTGCATAAAACCGATACCTTTTATCTCTTGCCCTTGCTTATTTCTAAGTCAATTTCTTGTCACATATCAAATAAACATGGTGGACCAAAAGGTCGTAATTGAAGCTTTAATCAAGCTGTAGTTACACATACCATACTCCGGTCGCCAACAAACGATATTTTGTATTTTAATATGAAAAGAGGGATCGCTTGCCCCGCCCACTGATTACCCGGGCACGCCCACTAAATCCAACAGAAAGTACCACTTAGATATATTAAATTCGTTCTCAAAATTCATAGCCAGTACCATGTTATAAAAAGAAAACTGGTTGGCGAGCTTAACGTCTTAACTACAGTTTTAAAAATTATAGCTTTATCTGAATGTCCGCTGATTTTGTCTTCCATGTTCACTTAAGGTCACGATGAATGATTTGAAAGGCATATTTATTCTAAGATTGATATAGCGACCCGTCAATTTTCTCTCATTCGACTCAAGTTCTCCTAAAATTACTCGTTAATCTTTCATATATATTATTCAAATAGATCACTAAAACCGTTTAAAACGATCTTATACCACACTCACAACATTTGGAACATTCCAAATTTTCATTATGAATCCTTGATTTTGGAGTTAGTGATTTGTCCAATTTGATAAAAAATTCTGTTCATGGACAATTTCTTATTCACAAAATATGTAAGCCTAGCAAGCCAAAACTAGACATTGTCGCAAGGTCGACTAATACCCTTCAACAGCGCTTCTCCATATACAAGTGCTATCCGCCAAAGGGCCGTGAAAAAAAATGGACTTTTTAATAAAGGGCCATAAATCAGTCAAAAATAATCTGACCATAACCAAAGTAAGATATGCATATGTATGACTTATACCGAGTGTTTCTGTGAAATTTGAATCAAATCCGTCCAATGGTTGCTGAGAAATAGAGCGGACACGACTTTTCACCAAAGGGCCATAACTCCGACAAAATCGATGGACCGTAACCAATATAAAATATGCACATCTCTGCTTGATACTGATTATATCAGTGAAGTTTGAACCAAATACGTCCAATGGTTGCTCAGAAATTGAGAGGACACGAAAAAGCTACAGACAGACGGACGGGCGGACCGACCGAACGACGGACCGACAAGCTGACTCCTATATACCCCCCCCCCCCCGAACATAGTTATGGGGTTATAATAAGATTTGTCACAAAGTATTAAGGAATTCCCGTTGATTAAGACGTACCGGTTATCACCCGTATGTTTACTTAAAAAATATAGTAATAGGCGATCCGTCAAGCGGTCATGAACTGCACAAACTATCGACCCCTAGTCAGACTACCCTGCCTGTGCTAGCTGAGCAGGTTCGAAACTTTTGGCTCTGTTAAGATCTTCTTGTCTAGAATGACCATGCTACATTATTACGTCTTTGTTTTCAAAACCTGATTTCAGATTGATCTCTGCTTGGCTCTATTTCAGGTATATACTTCATGTAGTTTGCACGAGGTCCAATTTGCCTTATGGGTCAAAATGAGTACATATTGTTAGGAAAAGTGAAAAAAAAATTAGAAAAATACTAATTATCATTCTAAAAAGTTTCACATCATTCAGGTGTTCAATGAGTGACTTGCCCACGCTTTGTGTCTCCAATCGGGTTTTAGCTAAATTACATGTTAATACTTAGTTGTTTTTGTTTTATTGTCATGACAGCTCTGAGCATAAATTTGTTGTCGAACATAAAATTAAGACTTTTCCGCGTTCTCGAGTTAGGCACTGGCTTAAACACATTGATGTCCACTTATACAACTGGATGGCATTGGGCTGTCTATTTAGTGTCTTGCCCTTGAACGCAACTCGGCGACGGTGAGACTCGAACCCATGACCAACAGATCACCAGGCAATCACTAGGCTACCATTGCAGCGCTTTCATCACGATAAATGAATACAAATTCTCCATAATGCATTCTTCTGTTTTAAGAATCTTTTGACCTTATTCAAGAACATACCAATGTTTCCATTGGCGT
The DNA here is from genome assembly GCA_946902895.1 of Fragum fragum. Lineage (NCBI taxonomy): Eukaryota > Metazoa > Mollusca > Bivalvia > Cardiida > Cardiidae > Fragum > Fragum fragum. Next base: position 36,620,273 of record OX336371.1, read on the forward strand.
GACCTGAACTCGAACTCGCAACCCTCTACTTCACGAAGAGTATGAGTCCGACACCGAACGAATGTAGCGTAACGCGCCGGACCCTTGTGTAAATAAATAGGAGGTACAAGACAAGCATGACTCATAAACGTACCTGAGCTATCCTGTTCAATCACTGGTTTTTACGTCCATGTGATTTTATAAATGAGAAAACATTTTAGAAAAAGAAATGCAGTTTCTTCTTTTTTCCACAATATTTTCTACCCTACTAAATAGTTATTTTTCAAATTAAGTCTACCTTAAATCTTCTTCTGCAAAATTTTGAATTTGGACAGGTTTAAGATTTTCGGAAACACAACAGGGTAAAACTTCATAAAATGGCAATGGCATCCAGGTATACACATCCATACTTAACTCTCAAGAAAACCATTAAGGATATGGACAAAGTATGGTTTTTCATAACGAACCTTTTGTTTTTAGCTAGCAAAACGTCAACTATTAAATCCACTGTATGTCTACGCATTAAAAGTAGTTCTTGTGTATAATTGAGCATATTGTGTTCAAAATGAGTGACCACATGAATAAACTTCCTTCAAATTGTAGAAAACACCTTCAAAAGCATGCTCTACAACCCATTCCCGCTTTTTAAGAATCCCTCAAAAGGCTTTGTAAACATTGTGGACACTGAAGAAATTGCTTGTAACAAGCAATTTCTTCAGTGTCCACAATGTTTTCTATCCTATAAATGACAAAGGAGATTACATAACAAACAAGCTTTGCTAGCTTACAGTACTTTCAGTACTTTGATTTCAATAGCCTTTACTTTTAGATATCTTAATCTTGTAGCCTACAATGATTTGTATTACACTGGTCCGACATTCTATATTCGTTTTCGTTTATTTTATAACGTTTTAACCTATAATAGAAGAAAAAGGAGTTTCCGAACTTATTTTGTTCAGTATATTTCACGAAAACAAGAAAATCAAACACAAAATGATGTAAGCATCAAATTTTATTAAATGTATTCCTGAGTACATAAAAATACTGAATTCTCAAGAAAAGAGAACTTAGTATGGGACAGTCAAAGACTCTAAAAGAAAAAAAGAGCTCCTTGAATTGGACAGAATTGCGGAAAACATCAGATGATAAAAATTGACGGATCGCTGGTCCCGCCCACTGAGCTCCAACAGGAGGTTCAACTGAGATATTAAAGGCGTGATCTTGCACAATTTATTGCAAGTGACATGTAAAACAAATAAAATGATTGGTTGGCGACCTAAACCTCAGCTTAAATAAGCTTTAGCCTCAACCTTTAGGTCGCAAAACCAACGAAAATGCTTCACATATATGTCGGCCAATATCGGAAGGCAAAGTTCACTTAAGATCTATATGAATGATTGGATTGGTGGATTGATTCTTTGGTTGAATGTCACATCACGTCCTTATAGGTACTTAAAGAAACAAAGATTTGCAAAAGAGATCAGATCTAGTAGAGATTTCGTTAAGATATTTTCGCCATTTTGATTCTAAAAGAAGTACATGCCAGGATAAAGTGGTCAACTATACGAGACGGCAAAATTTTAGAAGGTGTTGCAGACAAAAATTCAAGTAGGTAAATTTTAAGATTTTTCAATTGTTTGGGTAGAAAAAATTGTATAAAATGAAGAAATTGTTTCAAGCAAATTTCTTCATTTTACACAATCTTTTCTCGATAGCTTTAATATTGAGACATCAGAAAGATTCACTGTGTGGGAATGGGCTAAATGTCTGTTTGTTTTCGATTTCTCAGGTAGTCTCCAATCTTTGGGGCAGATCGTAGAGCTTCTCGGTGTGCTTTCAATTTGGGGTGTTTGTCCATTGCCTTCGGTTCCTGCTGTATCAGGGTGTCGAACACGGTCTGTACAGCTAAGTCAGCAAGAGTCAACTATAAAAGTCAATGAAAATGTCTTTGTTAAAACACACAGATAAAAAAGTATTTGATGTAATATGTATACTATATGTCATTTTGGATTAACAAAAATAACAAATATATATGTTTACCCTTGTCATGATGATAACGGAATATTTCTGATTTGACAATGGATTTGGCAGGTGTGTAGACTGAGATCAGTCTACACAGACGTGCAGTCTGATCTTAGTCTAAACCTCCTGCTTGTTCTTGTTGTGTTGAGAAAAAATTTTGAACACAACGTCGATCGAATTGTGTCATTTTTTAAGGATATAATGAAAAGGGGATAAATATTCAGCATGATAAGGGTTAAATATTGAAGTTTGAAAACTGCACTCCTTCTATCAAAGACACGGAGTAGAACTTAACTACTTCTTAAAGCAGAACAATTTAGATACTTTAACGGGTATATAAGAAGTGGAAGAGGCATGACACAAATGAATTATTACAGTCTAATGTCTATATAATAAGAATTATTAGTTTATATTTTTCAGTAAAACTTACTGAGCTTCCAACCAAATACTTGCCACCATTATTGCCGAGATCTCTCTCAAAGAACCCCATGAACTTTGGCACTGTTTCATCTTGAAGCTTCTTCTCTAGTTCTTTCTGTAATGAATATACCAGGTAGTATGACGTCAGTGGGTGATTCAAACCTCGTAACTGCAGCATATATGAGTTATAGTTACGAAGTTTTGGGCGCTCACTCACGTTGACGCGAAAATCAGAGCTTATGATACGTGAGATGTTTCTAATCCAAAAAATGAAATATTTGATCATGGTTATTAAAAACAAATCACACGGACATGTAACATCTAAGAATTCCTAAAAAAGAAATATTTCAAATAGACGTTATATTAACTAATCACAACGCATCAGAATTCTAGACCGGTCGTAATTGAAAGAAGCTGCAGACGACAATTCTAGATTTATGGAATTTAAAAATATTTCTTTTTCAGCGTCGAATACATTTTTGACACTTCAGAAATTGATTGTTACAAGCATTTTTTATTATCCACAATTTTTTGTTGTTGTTGTTGTTGTTTTTTTGCTTTTTTTTCAAGCCTTTAAGTGGAGGATTTAAAAAGATGGGCTTGAGTGTGAATTGGTTAAGTAAAGGGCATTTAAGATTCGTATTCAAAAATAAATACATAGTGCCAATGTTCATTCAGAGATTCATATCAAATAAAAAGTTTTAATCAAGATCGGATTTCGCAATCTGCGCTCTCTGATCAGGGTCGACAAGTTTCCCACAACTCAGAGGATTCCTTTTCACTCGTATCGTCGCTTATAACAATCAAACTCAGTGTCACGGGGTTTCATTTTAATTATATTTGTAAAAAGTTTGCATTAAAATATTGTCATTGTCCTATCTTACTTTGAGAAATATCGTATAGTCACATCGCGAATTATTTTGTAAGAGAATGACGCATTCAAACTGAATTTGAATTACACACTCTAAATACTAAATCGGTTTTGATCTTTTAAATTGTATATTTGAGTATTTTAGCCACTGAGAGATTTTGCAACGTAAATTTACTCGCATAAAGTCAAGATAGAAACAATTATGAATTCAAACGTTATCTTGTTCTGAATTTTCAATCTTAGGATTTTGACATCATGCGACATAATAAGATTCGAAATCTTAAGTAGACATGAAGAAACACGACTGTTTGATTATATGGCTAGATAGCTAGACTTACCTTTTTAGTCTCATCCTTTTCAAAAACACTCTTAACAAATTGCTCCAGTAAATCGTTACAAAGGTCTACATACATATCAACTTTTCCATTTTCGAAATTGTCCTTTCCAGCAAGTCCTGTGAACCAGTAAAAGAGGAATGACTGTGTAAGATGCTACAACATGTGAGTTACAATAAACGAATAATGATTACACGTGCTGATATACAATAATCTGAATTTGAGGCTTTTTTGTTTCCTTACCGTTTAATAATTTAATCTTTAGTTTCATCTATCAAAATCGAGCGTTCTGATTGGTCGAAAATTTAATTCTTACCTCCAACAGCAAAATTTTGAGCACGCAGCCATTTTGTATGCTTCCGCGCAAAATAGTCCCATACAAAAAGGCATCAAAAGATGTAGGGTTTTTGCTTTTTTCTCTCGATACTATTAAATTATAAGAAATGAAGAGAATATTTTTTGTTTTCATGGAGGTATGAACCGAAAAAAATAATCACACAATGTATGAATCCGCTTCGCGTATTCATACAGTGTGATTAGTTTTTTCGGTTCATACCTCCATGAAAACAAAAAAAAATCTCTTCATCTCTTAAATATCTTTAATAATGGTGCAGTCTTTATTAGGTCGGTGTCCCTATTCATTGATCCCTTGACACGTCCGCCTACCCCTGACAAATCAGTTTGATTGAGATATTAAACGGTGCCAGTTTGATTATTTTACGACAAGAATCATACAACAAAACAAAAATACTTGATTGACGGCCCACATGTCATAACTACTTATTGAACAACGTTTACATCGCCAAATCTATAAGTAAGGGGCACGAATATTCGAGTTTAGAACTCTCTTTGATGGGACGATTTTCCTAAATTTAGGCAGTTAACGAAATAATGTTCTTTGATACTTTCCGGTGGATTATCGAGTATCCTCGGTGGATAAGTACTTGGATTTCACCGAAAAATTGATAAAAACACTGTTTTTTTTCCTTGTTTTGGTTGTTATTGTTGTTGTTCAGCACATCTTTCGTTCATTTCGAGCAACTGAATGTCATCTTCAAGGGGCCCAAGATATGCCATCATATCGCCATGTAATCTACGTGCATAATGACGAGCCTTTGGAGATTGTAGGCGGAAAAACTACAACTTGTCTCAAATGTTGCATTCAAGAAATAGAATAATCGTTTGTTCTCGTATAAGATCGATTTATCTTTCATTTCGTTAAGAACAAAGCCATATTTTTCTCCACACGTAACTATATATGTTGTGTTGTGAACTCAATAAAAAACAAATCGATCTGAAACACTAAAACAAAAGATTATCCGCTATATATAGAAAACGTTAAGGTTAAAGAAAATAACGTTTATTCCTTGTCGTACTGAATAAAACCCTCTGCAGAACTGATTTAAAATCAAAGGACTAAACGCACTGGATGCACTACTACTGGGTTAAGACTCACTTTGAAAAAAAATTATGAATTTCTCTTGCTTTAAAGAGAGACAGGTGGTGTAGACGAACATCAGACTTCAAACACAAATGTGCAGTCTGGTCTTTGTCTATACCTCTTGCCGAAGCAGGACTATTCTTGGTTCAAAATGTCTAGGGGCTAATAAACTCACCAAATTCTTTTGCGAGAAATCTTGCGATCGAGTTACTTTGGCATAGAACTTTCCCGTCAATTTTTAATTCTGGTAATTGGCCATACTGTGTATCTACAAGAAAAAAATACCCACTTATTTTTAATACTGGAGTATAGTATGCTGTTGTTAGTAAAACAAGCTTGGACTATTGTTTGTGAATTTTGACAATGATGATTTAAATTGAGAATATGATGAAATGTTTAATAGCATTTTGTTGATCAAGGAATATGGGTTAATCGCGTCTGTCAATCAGATAATTCGGTTAGGCCGATGGAGAACTTTGAACTCCGACATTCGCCGACATTTATGAGAAACTTTTTCGTTGGTTTGCGACTAAACTGTCGTAATTACAGCTTATTCAAATTTTAGTTAAATGTTTATGACGCCAACCAACCTTTCTACTATTTTGATACACGTTTATACTGACCATAAACTGAGCAAAATAATGCCTTTTAATATAGAAGTCGAATTGCCTGTTCGAGTCAGTGGGCGTGGTCATAGTAAGTGGATGGGGACAGCGATAAGTCAATTTTTACAGAGGTTAAAGGCATGGCAAAAAATGTATTATAATACTTTGGATTTTTTGGAGTACCTCTTGCATATTGGTGGCTTCATGCAAAATACAAAACACAAAAAGCAAACGAAATTTAATGTCTATACAATGTATTGACATTCGTTAAGCCGTAAACGCCATGTTGAAATTGTATTGCTTAGAGCTCCCTCGATGTGATATATAGTCGTTCGTGTTCTATTAAATATGTGTACATATAACCCATCAAACGAAAGTGACCTTAAGAGATTTTCGGAAAAAAACAAGAACTCTACTTCGGAAAACATACAGTAAGGTAGAATCACCGTTGTAGGTTTAAAAACGATCTGATTTCCATTTTCACAGAGCCTGATCAGGGTCGATACAGCTTGCACTCCCTGGATTTCCTTCTTCCGCGGGGAGGTCTTTATTATTGTTATTATCAAATCTATAATTGAATGAAAAGTGAAACGTTGGTTTCTGTCACACACCTCCTTTTATAAAGCTGTATCCATATTTGATAAGGCTATCAAACAATGAAGAGAAGACCTTTTGAAGACATTTTAGCCAGTGCCCGAAGAGTAAACACGGGTCAAAATTACTCACCTCCTTTCTGTGCTGTCCATTGTTCCCCGTTTAATCTTGTATCCTTGAAAGTCTGTCCTGCCGCAGCAAACACACACCTGGCTAGCTCAGCACGTCCGCGAACATCGAAATATACTAGTTCGTAGGATGGCATGGTTGGAAAACTGGAACAAGGAGGTCGATATTTCTGGTGGGTTCTTTCGCTTTAGTTGTAATACGTATCGTATTGTTTGGGGGTATGAATTAACCCATTACCATGTCGCAAAATATTAGACTGGTTCAAATTGAAAGAAATTGCTACAAAAATTCCAAGTTGAGAGAATTTCGAATATTCTTGTCCTTATGGTTGGAAACCAAGGTTGATTATTAAGAAATTGCTTTGTAACAAGCAATTTCTTGATTTTCAATCTTGTTTTCCTTTCATTTCTTGAGGGGCGTAAAAAGCGGGATTGTGTCGGAACGGGTTAATGAAATGCAGTAATAAACAATAAAGTTCCCACAGAAAAAAATATCCTTTTTGGAATTGAAAACCATCAGTAATTGCATAGATCATGATAGAATAATCAGGTTCGCTCAAAGCTAATATCATGAACCCACAAAACATTTTTCCTCACATAGAGTATTCTAAAGAAACCTTCCAATCCAAGAAAATGAATACGAATATATCTAAAGCCAAACATTGAACAAGTCCATGAGCCCGTTTTTTATTTTATTTTCACCAATGTTCGACTCAAATTCGATCGAATAACACAAACGTTGTATGTAGCTAGAGGTAAATGCTCAATCATGAATCAAGAGAAATAAAGGGATCGATAGGTACGTCCAATGACTTCCGACTAAGGAGGCTAACAGGAGGTACATCATTGTTCAATGGTAAAAAACAAAAGTCAAATTAGTTTGCGATCTAAACTTCGTGACTACAGTTTAGATAAGTTATAATTACGACTTAAGGTCTCCAAAGGCACAAATTTGCTTGATATACATTTTAGAGATCACCACCTAATTCCGGTCTGAAATTAATGATCTGATTGGTCAATAGATGTTTTGATTGACAGCTGCAGTACGCCAATTTAAGACATTTTTTTTGATGATATAATACATAGAGTAACGGTTATTTTTCCACGAGAAGTACATTATATTTTAAGACAATCTGCAAATCGTAAAAATAATTGAGCAATCGCGGCTTTCAATCAAGTAACAAGTTTTTGAACTCTAACATTGGCCGCCATTCCTTTTTAACGCTTTTGTTTGTTTGGTGGCTTAAACGTCGTAACTACAGCTTGTTCAAGCTGTAGTTACGCCATTTGTATCGCCAAACAACTATTCTATTATTTTGTTAAGTACTACTAGTCATAGATTTCGCTGAACAACGCCGTTTAAAATCGAAGCAGGACTTCCTGTTGGAGTCAATGGGCGGGGCCAACGTTATAAATCGGTGGGGACAGCACTTGGTCATTTCATAATTCAAACTTGTCACAATTTGGTAAAAAAAACTTGCTCACAAATTAAACTTGTTTACAAACGTAAAGGCCCTATGGCATTCGTAGATTTTTTTTTCTGCAAAAAGGAATCCTGAAATCTTCGTTAAAATTGTTTCAGATCCCTCTATCAATAATTATCAGAAAAACAAACCCTCGATAAAAGAGTTGCCGACAGAAAACGAAAATTGGTAGCATGTTTGCAACATATTGAATTATTGAAGCATCACATGTCTTGCATCAATTAATTTGAATAGTTAAAACAGTAAAAAAGAAATGCTTGTCGTAATCTTGTCTTAATCTTAATTGTCTTTGCAATCCATACGTCATATGGTCGTGATTAACTACACCATAAATGAACATATTGTCGTTGGGCGAACAAATGTCGTAACTTCAGATTTATTAAAACTGTTATTGCGACATTTTGCTTGACCACCGACGAAATAGACAGTTAAATTCAATTTGAAACAACAGTTTACAGAATGCATAAACCCAAGTCTGTTTTTAATCATTATCTCTTAACTATCTCTCTTTTTTTCATTACACACGATTGTTCGACTCTGTGTTTGGAATGACCAGAAAAGAATAGAGAAATGTTATACCTGTACACTAATCAATTCCTTTCTCACACCTGTATATACATGAAGCTGCCAGCTACTATAAAAGGTAATACTGTAGTGTATTTATACAAAGTACTTTAGTACAGAACTGAAAATATTGAATCACTCGTGGTTAGACCTAGAGAATAATTTAATTAAAACAGTGAATAATAAGAATTGGTGACGCAATGAAAAACAAATTTATCTTTGCAATTGCATAAAGAGTTTTAAATCATGGTATCTGCTGTTAATTTTCGGAAGTTAAAAAAGATTTGCATTATTTTCTGGTAAAGCGTTTACCAACGGGGAGGGAGTGTATCAAGCCCATGGATCTTGTTAAATGGCAAATAAATACTTGCATATGCATGCAAGCCTGTAGCTAAAGCTTTTCGTCATATTTAAATAACGCTATAAGTTATATATAGCGACGTTATATATTTTGCACAACGTTTACACATCTGTGTCCATATATGTTTTATAATTCGTATTCGTGAAACATCGTATTTATTATAGTTGTCATAAAACACTTTGAGGGGGGGGGGGGTAAGCCTCCTTGTAATATATAGATGGCTCGTTAAATAAATTCCCTTGAGATTATTTTACCGCCTTGATAGATATCCTTTATATCGTCGTTGTCGTTCTAAAACGTCGTAACTACAGATTGATTCGAGCTGTAATTACGACGTTTTAGTTCGACAACGACCATATCTGCCATAACGTGTTTGCTACACATGATTTTGATTAATTTACATGAAGAAAATCTTAGGGAGCAACCACTTCTAAAAGCAGCCAATCTGCGAATAAAAGCCAGCTCAATTCCCTACCCTTGCAATATCCATTTTTGCAATGTAAGCACTGTGAATAACAGCAAACTGTCAGAGACCTGTCTGAGACGTCAATCTTATTCTATAAATAACATGTAATCAACAGTATCACAAATTCTTTGATATACATGCTCATACCCAAAGTATCACAACTAAATGTCTGCTAATCTTCTTGAATAAATTGACGGATCGCCGATATAAAAAACGATTGATCAATCAAAATATTCATTCACCGGAAGTGAACTTTAACCTCCAGCATTTCTGTTAAATTAAACGCCCTTCAATAAGAAAGCTTTGAAAAACATTGTGGATAATGAAGAAATTGCTTGTCACAAGCAATTTCTTCATTTTCCACAATGTTTTCTGCATCAGAAGACAAAGATTTTTAAGATTTCATCACATTAAAATTGACGTCTGCAACTTCTTTGAATTTGGACCGGTCTAAAACTTTATAATTTTGTCGGTTATCGACCTAAATGTGACAACTATAGTTTATTCAAGCTGTAGGTAGGTCTCCAAACAACAGTTTGCCGCTTACTTCATTTTCCTGACAACATGTTTATAAAAAAGAATTTATTTCCTCAGTCGAACTGCCGTGTAAACAATTCCCGCATGATTTTTTTAGATCAGTTCAAATTCAAAGAAGTTGCAGACGACAATTATTAATTAATGAAATCTTTAAAATCTTTGTCTTTTGAGTAGGAAAACATTGTTGATAATGAAGAAATTGCTTAAAAACAAGCAATTTCTTCATTTTCCACAATATTTTCCAAAACCTTCATATTGAGGGGCGTTTAAAAAGCGTCATTGTGTGGACATGGGGTATGGGCAAGTGGGCGTAGAGCGCGGTCCGTAATTTATGTCCGGGGAAATAGTTGTAGTTTGAGTTCTATTTTGTCCTAACTGTATTGTTTGGTGACCTTTGCTTTGTCATCCTTACTCAAGTTAAGTAAATAAAGTTGGCGTAATGGTCAGCTTTCAACTTTCTAAAAACAACCCTTAGGCTATTCCTTTTCGACGCTGTAGAAAAAAGTTCAAAATATACCATTTGGAAAATGCATAAATTGCTAAATAGACCGTGGTGTGTAACATTAAATTAAATTAAAAATATTTTCTGCAACTTCTCTTAATTTGGACCAGTCTGGTGATTGGTCAAGGTGATAATATCAACGACTAATTATTATTGTATTTAGGAACCGATTACTTATAAGCAATTTATCACCTGCTCGGGACCTGCAGAATAAGAGAATCTACATTACGCAATAAACTTAGTAAGATAGACAAAAGACCGGATGTTAACGGTTTAAAGTACGTTTCGTGATATGGTTAATTTATGACGACGCCGAGATAATCGGAAAATTACGTAATCTTTACTGACAACGTACATCTTTAAAATGATATACATGTAATGCAACTTAATTCAAATTCCTATTGGAAGTTCTACTATGATATTTAACGGCGTTGTTTTGGAAAAAAAAATATGACCAGTAACATGTAATAAAAAAGTAGAATTAATTGGAGACATATACATTTGTAAGTCGTAAATGCAGCTTGACTAAGCATTGAATCTGAATTGGGTATCATGTCCACAAGATAGGGTTTATATCGTCAATCTGTATTTACTCAATTTTGCTCACCTATATAACGGCGATTTGTTTGATAATTTAATAAAATCAATTAGACTTGGTATTCTTTAGCCCCTAGTAGAAGAGGATAACAATCAAAGGTGAACCAATACCTCTATGACCAGAATCGACATTGTCTCATTTCCTTATGTTGTTCTTTTGCTTTGATGTACTAGAATTGATCAATCGCTGGCGCCACCCACTTACTTCCTTTGCCCCGCCCACTGACTCTAACAGGAATGTCCGCTTCAATTTAGAACGGCGTTATTTTGCAAAATTCATAGCTAGTAGCATGAAACGAAGAAGTTAAAAGGTTGGTTGGCGACTTAGACGTCGTACCTATAGCTCTTTTAACCTGTAGTTAAAGCCTGAAGGCAATCAACCACCCATTTTACATTTTTGTCACATGTTAGTCACCATATACTTCCAATTTTAAGTCGGACTTCCTAACGGAGATCATTTGACTGATCGCTGGAAGTTTAGTTTGAACACCGACATTGTCCACCAATTTGGTGAATCACTTTGTTGGTTTGTAAACTTCAACGTCGTAACTACAGCTGAACAAGCTGTAGTTACGACGGTTAAGTCGCCATACAACTATTCTATTTATTTGAAACGTGCTACTGGCCGTACAATTTACAAAATTACGACATTAAAAATCGTATCGGAACTTCCTGTTTGAGTCAATGGGCGGTACCAAATTAATTAGTGGACGGAGCCAGCGATTGGTCAATTGGCAGCAATCTGCATTTTCTCACCTGTGGAAAGGTAGAAATTCATTCCTCAATAAGTAAGTAGAGCAATACAAATACTATTGTTTACAACTTAACTTTCATCTTTTCTTTACTTCATATACATTTTTATTCAGTGTTTGATAGTCGACAATTACGGCCTAACTCGTTACCAGACGACAAAATTTTAGACTTGTCTGAATTGAAACACATAGCAGACTTCAATTTCAAGTGAATTAGATTTTACACTGTTGTTGAAAATGAAGAAATTGCTTGTTACAAGCAATTTCTTCATTATACGCAATGTTTTCCCAAACTTCATTTCTTGGGTGGCGTCAAAAGGTGGAAATGGCTGGAGAATAGGTTAAATAGAGCCCGTAGAACGATGAAACTTTACTATTGCCATTGGTTGTTTGATCAATGTCTCTACTGAAAATCGAAGTTACACAACCCTCTATTCCAATAGTGTAAAATTCAATGTATAATGTAGTCAAATACACCGAGTTAATCCGGTGTTAGAATATGGCAGTACTTGACCAGTTTGTGACCTTGTGAAATCCAGATACTTGGTCTGTTTAGATAATCTGTCCTGTATATTTACTAAATTAAAACTCTAGCGAGTGAATGTCAACACGGAAAAATATCCCTATTTAACACAATTCCTGTTTAACCAACTTCGAAAAAAAGGTACAGGAAAACATTTTGAAAAATAAGGCAATTGCATGCAAAATTCTTCCCTACCCCCTCCTATTATTTTCAGCTATAAAAAGCGAATGTTTCTGCAGCTTTTTATTACAGCTTACAAAGTGTTTCTTTTGGACCAATATAGAATTTTGTCGTCTTTTAAAAGGAACAGTGTCTGAAGTGGCTGTTCGGCATTCTGATGAAGACGCCAACTTTCACTTTCACGAAAAAAATTATATGAGCGAAGAAAAGTAAACCTGTTTAACAGTTCACAGAGTATGCTTTTATACATCATGAAATCCTTGTTACAAATCTTCTCTTTTAAACATACGCGCTTTTTCTCTCCCTCTCTCTCTGTCTTTCTTTCTTCCTCTTTCCCTCTCTCCATTTTCACTCTGTGTATCTTTGTCAATCTGCTTGTCTTTTACTCTGTATCTCCTTACCTCAATTTTCCTATCTGCCTCTCTCTCCCTCGCACACACTCTCTCTCTCTCTCTCCTGCTCCTTCTGCTGCTTTTTATTCATATCTTCTTTTATAAAACAGAGAACTCTTAACCGTGTTCATCATATATATTTTCCCCAAATTTATATTCCTGTTAACATTTGTTGAAATGAAATCGCAGTCTTGTATTGGATAAATGGATACTCAATTAAGATCAACCGATGCAAAAAATAACTTCTCTTAAAAAGCATTTATTTGTATAGGGGTTTATGATAATTTTTGGCAGAGGCGGCGATTAGATCTTAGTGCCCTTACAGTTAAAAAAAAATGTAAGATTTGTAATGGATTTATTATAAGGTTGTTAAGAAAAAGTGTAGTAAAATAAGCAGTGTATCCTGGTCAAAAGAAGTTTATTCTGTTCATTTTTTTTCACAAAAATGTTTTCAATAGATTATACGAATAAAACCGACATTGTATGATCAAAATTACTGTTGGAAAAGAACAAAACGCTTGGTGCAAGCAACCATTCTCTTTTAGAATGTTTTATAAGCTACCTTCTTTTCAATCATATTACATTTATAATAAGCATGCGACATGTCTATCAATTTCTTTAAGGACACTCAAGATATGCAGCTAACACTAAAAGGTCTATAATAGATAATGGGAAAAGGGTGATGCGGGATGGATTGGAACAATGTATCTTCTCGTGGGGGTAAATTTCTGATTTATAGGAACAAGGGCGGGAGTAAGCTTTTCAATGATTCAACGATATAAACATTTTATACTGAAATTTCCGCTATGAAAATATGTTCATCCCAGCAACTTTTACCACTCCATTAAGTAAATTGCTGCAAACGTATCGGGGTTAATACCCATTATAGCTGAAATCCTAAGGGGAAAATGCCCATTCAGTATCTGAAAATCGATATAGAAAGTGTAACTCTATTGTAATATCAAGAATTGTAAACGAAAATCATAAAGTGTTGCATGCCTAAATTAGGAGGATGTGTGGTTTCATGGCAACAATTGTCTTAATGCATATATCTTTCATATAGGTTCTGTATTCTAACATATCATTTTGAGTTTATTTAACAAAAATGCGTATTTTTAAACTCTGAAATGAAGATAAATTTTCATTGTGTGAAAAATGCATCTTTCAAGCACGTGTTTTCATGACTTTTCATCATGCTAATGTGTCGAATGAACTATTTTTTCTGTTGTTAGTTTTTATTTAAATACTTATACATAATTTCACTAAATCGTACCGATACTCTAACATTTTTGGTCATTTTTTTGACGATTTTGCAGGAGGAAAACGACTTTTCAAAAACTGCATTTTTTCAGAAAAACACACAGAAATCTGTCGTGACCATTTCTGCATATCAACTCGTTTGTATGCTCTAAATGTAATATTAAATTCATAAAGATTACCGCAAGTGGGTTAGTATAACCGTCTATACTGAAGAGGGATGTCACAAAATAGAACTCCCTTTTATTGATAATATAATATGACACATTTCATGTTCTAGTTTAACACTGCCTTGAAATATTTCATCAGCGGCAAACTGTCTTGATACTTGTACGCGGGGTTTTGTTCATTTTTTATTACTAATTACATGTCGTCGTTTGGCGTGCACAATGTCTACAGCTTGAATAAATGGTTAGTTGGCGATCTAAACGTAGTAAATCAGCTTAATAGTAGTTGCAACGTAATTGTCGCCAAACAAAGACACACAAAAAAAAGAAGAAATACACATCGACCATTATCTGAGCTGAAAGTTCACTTTCGATTTAAGTGTATAATTTCATTGGTCTATCGAAACCCATTATGTGTATTTTCGTTTATTTGTTGTTACAACCGATGATCCAAAAGATGTTCAGTTGCTACTAGATTTACAGACGGGGCGATGCTTATAGCTTTGTATGATTTCTTAAACTCCATTATTGTAGAAAAGACTGGTGGTTAGACCTTTTCAAAAAGTATCATCTGATATTTTCAAAAGGGAACCAAAACTTGACTATAGTAAAAAAACAAAACACACACACACACACAAAATTTATGGCAAGTCCATTCCTTTGTCCATAAAGAAACAATCTCCCTTTTAAAAAAAATCGAGAACAGTGACAAAAATCCTTGTGATGCTGAACTCGTAATATTTCTGTTATTACAGGTGGTATTGACAAAGATCAGCATGCTCTTATGGAAGGTCTCATTTTAGTATATATCACCTAGTTGTCCTTTTCAAACCTTGATAGTTCATGAGATTGGTTTTCAAAATAAACTGATACACAACTAGTCCTTTCAGGGTTTTCAGCTGTCTGATTATTATACAACTTTCATTTAGCATGACAAGGGTTAATACATGTAAAGAAATGAAGAGCATATGATATTTAAGAAAACTGCCAACAAAAACGACGGAAGTCATTCTGGGTGTCGGAGACTTACACTGGACCTTAGTTTTCCATCTCTTCTGACCACAACAATTGATTCGTTAGTTTGTCTGCTCGGGAATCCAATCAACAGTCTCGAAGTTTGAAATCTAGGCCTCTTCGAACAAAGCTGGTCGAGATTACAACATTACGTCACCATTCCACGTTTTTGACGATCTGGTAAGATGACAATGGAAAAGATTGTGGACAAAAGTAACAGCATTTTTCAATATCCTAGTTGTTTCTTGTCTTACTGGTACATATCTTAATACTTTAGCCACCTAATGCGACCCAGGTGGAAAGATTATTGTCCAACAGTGGATTTAAAACATGTAAAGGGACGTAACTCTTAGATTTTTTGCTTTAGTACGGGAAGAGTAATTGATAATATCTTTAACACGTACAAAAACAGATGGTCGATATTTTGACTTGCAGAAAACATTGAAAGCGCTCTTAGATATTACGTGATAATAAGAAAAAAAAAACATGTCAATGTCACTTCCGGTCTAAAATGATGATTTGATTGGTCACTATTGACATCGACTATCTGTAAGCTCATCCGCCAGACTATCTAACCTTTAATCAAAAATTAGTTTTATATCGTTGACGTAAGCCGCTTGAAGCGGAATTACAAAAGAAACATAATTGCTTGAAAATTAGGAAATTTTTAGATAGTTATAAGTGATCCAAAAGATGTTTCGCTTAATATGACCGGTTATTTCCTTCGAGTATCATGGCATTCCCACACAATGACGCTTTGTGACGCCCCTCAAGAAAAGTAACAAGCAATTTCTTCATTTTACACAATGTTTTCTACAAAAATGAAAAAATAAACATAAGATTATTGTGTCCAAGTCATTTAAATTTGGACCAGTCTGGAAAATACTACCATCTGGTAATGGGTTGACAGTACGAAAAATGGTTTAATGATCTGGCTCACGAAGTTCCTAACAGTTATTCTTGTTCACCGAGAAAATTCTTACACCAGTTTTCCTATACTTGCAGGTTGATCAAAGTCTTCACTGACCAAAATTCATAGGTCATGCATGTTGTTTTGGGCTACTCTAGCTATTGTAGAGGCACCGTCTGTGTCCGAAAAAAGAAAAGGATGGTTAGTTTTGAGTCCGTCCGACTATGTTTACCGTCCTCTGTGATACAAAATCAAACATTGAGAAGGCCAAATCAAGAAGAGGTGCAGAACTGGTGAAAAAAAATGAAGCCTCCCAGCACGTGGATAACTACTGTATACTTCAAAAAACGGTTAAGGTGACCGACAACTTTTACTTCACAACGACCTCCGGGGTAAATACCAATGAGGTCATTCTAAAACCAAATGGTAATTGTTTCTCAAAGACAATGTATTGGGTTCGTCTAAAGGTAGCTTTCTAATGAATTGGGTTTTAATGGTACCCCATCTGTCTTTTGGCTATCGTTCGCAATAGGTTGTCGTAATTGTAGCTCGAATAACCTGTAGTTACGGCGCATAAGTACCTTAGAGGTAGGTATCGATGTTGTTGTTGTTGTTTCTCAGTGTGTGGGGTGTGTGTGTGTGTGTGTGTGTGTGTGTGTGTGTGTGTGTGTGTGTGTTTGTGTGTTTGTGTTTTTGTGTGTGTGTGTGTGTGTGTGTGTGTGTGTGTGTGTGTGTGTGTGTGTGTGTGTGTGTGTGTGTGTGTGTGTGTGTGTGTGTGTGTGTGTTCATCTCAACGATTTTAATTATTCTTATTCCCTTCTTATTAGAATAATCCGGGACAGTTTCAAACAATAAAGGGTCATTCATGTGGTGCGAATGACCGTTGGAATCTCGCACTTAGTTTGAATTATATCCAACAAAAGTCATCGTTAAGTCATCAGGAGTTATATTCGCTAAAGCCGGTCTTTAATTATTTATAGATCAGTCCAATAACAGCCGTAAGCGTTATAACGAATATTAACACTTACCTTAGTTTAGCGCTAACTATTTGATATGATATGATTTAGAACGTTGATTGTTTCGCTAGTTAAATAGACTTTAGGTCATATGCAAATGAGGTCATGCGATGACGACAACTGAATTCTGTGATATCTATAAATAACTAGGAATTCCGCTGAACCTTTCCTGTATAACCACAAAAGGCCACTTTAAACGACAAGACAATATAAGATTATCGCCAAGACGATATCTGACTCAACTTTAAGTATTAAATGTTCATTGGATCGTATCTTTCGACACTTGCAAATTTGTTCTTGTCAAGGTCTGAGAAACATCGATACCTCCCTTTAAGCAACAAAACTGCTTGAAATAAATTTCACTTCGCAATTAATGATCTGATAGGTAAAATTTCTATCTTTGATTGACTGCAGCGATTTGTCAATGCAGTTATTCTGCGGTTCTGTTCTCCTAATATTTTGTGCCGTTACACGTTAACATGATATGGCAAATGAGTGTTCGCTTTTCTCTTGGTTGTTTGAAAATCACCGGTAAATGAATTTTGCGCTGTAAAGACAATCACATCAAAATTAACCCTTGTCACGCTCAGTAAAATCCTCTACAGAATTGCATTTTAATTGTCAAGGGCTGAAAACACTGGGGTCATTAATTGTTTCTTAATATTGATTTCGAGAAGTTATCTTTTAAAAGAGTCTGTATAAAAAGGGACAACCAGGTAGTGCAGACTACGATCAGACTGCAAATACGTGTAGGCTTATTTTGGTTTATACCTCGAGGTTCAGCATGACAAGAGTTAACGTTCAATATTGTTGTAGCGTAATTCATAATAAAATCGAGGGTTGAATGCAGAGCTGTTTATTGCTATTATGAATGTATCTGTGACAATAGTAGTTTTGCACTGAGACCTCTTTTCCAAAAATCTCTACGAATGATGAATGACCTTCAGTTAGTTTCCTATGTGTATTTATGACGCTGTTTTTGTTGATGTTTGTTTGTTTTTATTTGTTTGTTTGTTTTTCTGAATTACAAACAAAATATGAACGTCTGTGTTAATTATCAATTTGTGCTTGTAATAAAATGACAAACAATATGATAAGAAACAATGCACGCAGTTAAGAAACAACGGATTTAGAACCTTTTGTTTCAGAACCTTTATGAATGTAAATAATAGATATCCAGGTTTATTGATATAACAAAATCGTTGATTTTTTTAGATACTTAAGTACAAGTTGTCATTTCTATGACAGCTTAGTTTGTGAGCCATAAGAACGAGGGTAATCAAAAAGAAAATGGCATGTATTCGCCAAAGCTTCGTGTATGCGCTCATGTTGCACTTGATACGTCTATACTTGCTGAATGAGATTGTACACATTTTCTTGTGAGTATCGCAAGGGCTCTAAACGAAGAAAATATCGTCCCGATATCTTTTGACTTTTGTACCTGTTTTTGCCAATCACTGTGACCGACCTTTTCGTAATTTTCCATTTCGTTATCTGATTCATATCATCAAAGATAGGTACCAAAAAGAGGAGCCTTTTCACTTGAAATAAAAACCAATGTGCTGAGAGCGCTGAAGGCCTTGGATATATTTATGACGCCCCTAAGAAAACACATTTTGTGGAACTTTCTGGAAAAAGAAGAAATTGCTTGTTACAAGCAATTTCTTCATTTTCCACAATGGTTTTCATCCCAAAAGTAATAAGAGAAAAAATCCAAAATTTCATTTGCTTTAACTTTCGTCTGCAACTTCTTTTAAATTCAACCAGTCTAGATTTTTGACTTCTGATAATGGGTTAAAAGCATTCATCCTGAAAAGCGCCGTCAAGCGCCGCCTTTCAATAATACGTATTAATAAATACCCGAAGTAGTGCAATCCGATCCGATCTACTTTTCATGCGGCAGAAGATTGTATTAATTGCGTTGTATGTTCTTACATTAAACTCTGTCTGAGTTTGAATTTACCGCATTAACTTTAGCCTTAAATTGCTTACGCAATCCCAGGCCAAACAACACAATGCTTTTCCGATAACAAAGATAAATAAACAAGGATTTCTCACAAGGGTAGTCAAAACTTTCACTGAAACAATACATCGTCGTATAAGCCCCTTTTGATAAAGTTCTATTTTGAATTTTATAGAAATATAACTACAGATAAACCTACTGGTTATTCAATGTAACCATTTTCTTTTTACCACTAAATCATGTTGTTGGGTGTGCGCTCTTTTATTTTCTCCACTTTTTCAAGATTAACACAATATGACAATATCAAAAGAACTTAAAATTTGAGACTTGAAAATAGTCCTTTTACATTCGGCAAATAAAAGTAAGAACAATATGGAGATAGAACCTGTTTCAAGACATTTTGTCGAGTGGAATCGTTTATTATAGCCCATTATAATACATGTAGTGACTGTGAACATTAGCTGGGGGCCGGTATGAGACTTCTACAAACAGTTGACTCTATTATCTCTTTGACCTTCGTAAGACCCCGTTGCTCGTAGCAACCTCAATGAAATAAACCCATATGTAAGTAAGACAGTAAAATATTTCATAAAGTTTTGAAAGAGTTTTATGAAAATTTTGTATCAAGAATAGTTTTAACAATAATAATTTCGCAAAGACCATCTGTTATTTGTTATCGTTTCATTCGATCCAATTGGGTCGAAACAGTTATATACGTCGATGTAATAAAGTTGCATTTATGAATATTAGCCCTTGACATGCTAATCCCGGAATATTCCTGTCTTGGGCAGGAGGTATAGAAAAAAAGATCAGCCTGCACATACGTGCAGTCTGATCTTAGTTCATACCACCTGCTTGCCCCCTTTCAAGCCAGAATTGTTTATGAAATCAATTTTCAATAGAATATTGACCTGCAACTAGTTCCTCCGGAGATTCCGGTGCTTTGATTCTAGTGCAATTTTGAACAGGATTATATTCAGCATGACAGGAAGTTAATGATTTCTTGATAGACTCATGTATCTCCATTTTGGATCTGTATGAGCAATATGTACGCAAAAACATACATACACATTTCTACTTTACAGCCTATAAACGCTTTCCCGCAGAATTCGCTATTTTACGCCCTTGTGATTTTATACTTGAGAAAACATCGTAGAAAAAGAAGACATTATTTGTAACTTCTTCTTTTCCGACAATATTTTTCATCCAATAGGTTGGTTATTTTTCAAATTGCAAACATATCTTCATTGTCATCTGCAACTCCTTTAAAATTACAGTATTTGATCGTTAACCGATAGTAATATAAACTATTACATAAAACAATCTATCCCTCTAAAAAAAAACAAAAAAACTTAATTGAATAAAAAAAAACAACCAAAAAACATGAAATACAAGCCGAACATTTTTTTTCCTTATAGATGTAAGTGTTTTGGTAACCCAGGTGTGTTAAACTGTTTATTTCATGTATTTGTATTCATTTGTCGATATTGTACACAAATCTAACTGGGTGTAAATAGAAGTTATGTTCTGTAAAAAAATTAAACCAGACTAAAATTTTGAAAAAAAAGAGAAAGTGTTAAAGGAACATATTTAGACAATTTAGAGGGCGCAAATCACCACTCAATTGTTTTAACAAAACACAATGGCATCAAAATAGTTGTACACAGAAATGTAAGCATGCAAAAATAAAAATGAAAAATAAATATGAGCCCATGCGTCACATTTCAACAATTACACATGTGCGTCAAGTAAAGACTCTGATCAGCATCTGCACAGTCTGATCAGGGTCTTCACTCTGCGCTCTGTAGGTAGATACTACAAAGCTTCTTCAAACAATCAGCGAATATTCTTATTGCCCCGAATGGCTGTCCAGGGTGTTCAATGTGTGCGAGTCACGCACATGCGAAATTGTTGGAAATGTCACGCATAGGCCCATATATCATTGATACAGAAATAAAGGTCTCGAACCGAAAAATTATGATGTCCGATTGACCAATCGCGCATGTCAATTAAATAACCAATCGATCAGTGAAATGCTTGTTTGTTTGTTTGTTTGAATGGGGTTTTACGCCGCTTTCAACAATCTTTCAGTTATATCGCGGCGGCTGGAAACACCTAACAATGGATTCCTGGTATTTCTCACACCAGTACTACCATTACGTCCTTTCCTAGCCTCCAGCTGCTATCCCACATAGGTCTACGATTATCGACCCATTGGTGAGAGACAAATAGTCGGAAAGGATTTGTGCCGCCGTCGGGGGTGAAATTCTTGATTGAGACCAGAAATTAGTTTTGAACTCCGAATTGGCAGCCTTTTTGTTAACCATTTTTTGTTGTTTTTTTTAGTCTGGTGTCTTATATTGTTACTACAGCTTTTTAATCTGTAGTTACGATATAAAGCTCGCAAACCAACAATTTCACTTTTTTGCTCACCTGAGCATGTAGTGTTCAAGTGAGCTATTGTGATCCCCTTTTGTCCGGCGTCCGTCCGTCCGTCTTGCGTTGTGCGTCGTCCGTCAACAATTTCTTTAAACGACATCTCCTCCCAAACCACTGGGCCAATTTGAACCAAATTTGGCAGAAATGTTCCTGAGGTGGTCCTCTTTAAAAATAGCTAAAAGAATTGAAATCCGTTAAAAACTCTGGTTGCCATATCAACAAAAGTGAAATTTAAAAATAATTCTTAAAATCTTCTCCTCCTGACCCAGATGGCGTAAAGCCTTGATATTTTGCAAGAAGCATCCGTATAATTACCTCTTTCAAAATAGCTAAAATCATGATTCTCGGGTCCCCAGGGGTGGAGCCCCAGGGGGGGGGGGGTAATATAGAAATAAAGAACGATTTTTAAATGACATCTCCTCCCAAACCACTGGGCCTATTTGAACCAAATTTGGCTGAAATGTTGCTTAGGTGGTCCTCTTCAAAATTAGCTAAAAGAATTGAAATCCGTTAAAAACTCTGGTTGCCATGGCAAAAAAAGTGAAATTTCAAAATAATCTTTAAAAATTTTCTCCTCCTGACCCAGATGGCGTAGAGCCTTGATATTTTGCATGAAGCATCAGTATATTGACCTCTTTCAAAGTAGCTAAAATCATGATCCTCGGTTCCTCAGGGGCGGAGCCGTTGGGGGGTATATAGAAATAAAGAATGATTTTTTAAATGACATCTCCTCCCAAACCTATATGCTGATTTGAACCAAATTTGGCAGAAATGTTGCTTAGGTGGTCCTGTTCAAAAATAGCTAAAAGAATTGAAATCCGTAAAAAACTCTGGTTGCCATGGCAACAAAAGTGAAATTTCAAAATAATCTTTAAAAATTTTCTCCTCCTGACCGAGAGGGCGTAGAGCCTTGATATTTTGCATGAAGCATCAGTATATTGACCTCTTTCAAAATAGCTAAAATTATGATCCTCGGTTCCAAAGGCGCGGAGCCCTAAGGGCGGGGGGTATATAGAAATAAAGAACGATTTTTTAAATGACATCTCCTCCAAAACCACTAAGCTGATTTGAACCAATTTTGGCAGAAATGTTCCTTAGGTGGTCCCCCTTAAAATTATCTAAAAGAATTGAAATCTGTTTAAAACTCCGGTTGCCATGGCAACAAAAGTGAAATTTCAAAATAATCTTTAAGAATCTTTTCCTCCTGACCCAGAAGGCGTAGAGCCTCGATATTTTGCATGAAGCATCAGTATATTGATCTCTCACAAAATAGCTCAAATCATGACCCTCGGGTCTACAGGGGCGGAGCCAGGGGGGTATACTCATGAAGCATCAGTTCACAGACTTCTTTCTTATTTCTGAAATTATAACCCATGGAAAAAGTTTTTTCCTTCTTTCAAATCAGCAGTTAAGCCTTGGAATTTGTAATTTAGACTTTTGGATCCCCAGGTTCATATTCTTTATATGTAATTGTGGCCCACTTGTTTCATAATCCTAACCTTAACATGAAATTAGACTGTTGAAAGAAAAAGAGCCTTTATCTCAGGTGGGCGCCCCAGGGCCAACGGCCCTCTTGTTTGTTAATTGCTACCGGTCATAAATTATGCAAAAAACGCCGTTTAAAATCGAAGCGGGACTTCCAGTTGGGTCAATGAAGGTGGTTTATAGAGTAAATAGGCGGGGCTAGCGATTGTTTAATTGACCAATCGCGTCTGTCAATCAAGGAATAAACTGACCAATCAAATAATTTATTCTGCCCGGACCTGAGGTTATCAACTCAAACACTGGCCGCCATTGTTGTTTACCTTTATTGTTTGTTTTCTGACTTAAGGTCGTAACTACAGCTTATTCAAGCTGTAGCTACGACGTTTAGGTCACCATCTTACCAATTTAATCTTTTGTTACATGCTACTGGCTATGAATTTTGCAAAATAATGCTGCTAAAAACCGAAGCGGGACTTCCTGCCAGAATTAATGGGCGGGGACTAGGTTGTCAGTGGGCAGGGCCAGCGATTGTTTAATTGTGTCGTCGCACAAAAAAAGATTGATTATCATAATTTAGACTTTGGTTACTTAGTGGTTCGCTGAAATTGGTTGCAAATTGCAAGCTTTTGGTTTAGATATCTTAATTTAAAAGATTAACGTTTGGTTATTTTATAAACATGTCTGTAGTTAAGTTTATTTCAGGATCTGTGTAATCAATTAATCTTTTGGCTATACTAAACGCTTTATATTGCAGTTCGCCGCCGTGAACCAAACAATCGATTAATGAGCAAAACCATGCCTATACCAATTCCCACACAATGACGCTTTTTCAGGCGCCCTTGAAGAAAAACAATCGGAAAACATCGTGTTAAACGAAAAAGTGTTTACGACAAGCAATTTCTTAATTTCCACAATATTTTCTTTCATGCAAGCTGAACAATTCTCAGATTTCACACACTCTTAATTATCGTCGGCAACTTCTTTCATTTTCGACCAGTGCGGTAATTGGTTAAAACCAGAAGAAATGCGTTGCCGTTTATTACATACAATTCTATTGTTGTGTGACGGAAACGTCACAACTACAGTTATATAAACTTGATTCGAGATCCTGATCATTCATTTTGCAAACTAACGTCGCTTAATATTTCAGGCGAACTTCGGTCTCTGAGGTCAGTAGTGTCAGTCTACGATCCGGCTTGGTCATCATTCTTTCTCGAAAATGCTATATCATAAAACCTACATGTAATTATGCAAGTCAACTTTCACACACACACACACACACACACAAATAATAATAATAACTAAATCTACAAAAATCTGATACATGGGTTTGTTGTGTAGTGAGAAATGGAGGATAGTGAGATCTTTGCTAAATTGACCAATCGAAACTGTCAATCAAGGAATCGACCGACCAATCAATTCATCCTGCCCCGAATTGAACTCCGATATTGTCCCCATTTTTATCAAGCTTTTCTGTTGGTTTCGAGACTTAACCGTTCTTGATTGAGACCAGCAATGAGTTTGGAACTCCGAATTGGCACCCTTTTTTTTGTTAACCATCTTTTTTAGTCTGGTGACTTATATTGTTACTACAACTTATTCAAGCTGTAGTTACGACGGGTATGTCGCCTCATCATAATTTTGATACATTCCACTGGCTATGCATTTTGCAAAATAACGACGTTTAAAATCGGAGCGGGACTTCTTGTTGCAGTCAGTGGGCGTGGCTATTCGAGTGAGTGGGCGGGGCCAGATGTTAGTCAATTACATCAATACGCGTACCAAGTCATGTGGGTTTTGTTGTTGTTGTTGTTTTAAATCTGAAAACAGACGCCATCACTAATCGATTAATGAATCTAATTTATCATTTCTTAATTCGGTACGTCTACAGGTTATCCGTAGTTAAAACAACTGATAACTTTATCTGATAATGCCGGATAATTTGTGCAATTTAGTTTGTTATTGGCAGAAATCACGAAACGTGACATAATCCACGTGCAAATGTAAACAAAGGTGCACAATGAACCAGGAAGACTTCCTACACCGAGGTGGCTACTGTATACAGTGTTCAACTTTACAAATTACCCTGTTTGGGTCTGAGCCATTGGTCCATCTTCGCTAGCATGGAGTGACACCCATTAAGTGTATTTTCACACACATGTTCTGGGCTTCACCCTTGGTTAGAAAAGATTTGAAACGAAAATTATGGATTTGTCTTTGGTTGGCTATCTTACCTTGTGTGAAATCAGTATCAGCCCTTTATATTTCGAACCCCCTACTCTGGTTATCACGATATTTTACACATAGGTATACCTTGACATCAGGTTCTGTAAAATAGGTACAGCCTAAATCTTGGACAGTATGGCCATCAAAATTCGATTTTCAAGTCATGTCAATAATCCAGACATGGCTTTTATTGCTTTTGAGATAATGTTCATTATGATGAATTGTTTCTGACAATATTTCTTGGAGTTTCGTGGTAAAATTTTTTTGAAATTTACTATTTCAGCCAATTTAGAAAAAAAGGATTATTCAGTCCGTTTGAAAGGCTTCACTACATTGAGGAAAAGAAGAAATTTAATGGCCAGTTACAAGTAAAAACAACTTCAATGGTTGGTTAGTATACCTTGAAATCGTAACTACAGCCTGGATCAGCTGTAGTTACGGCGTAAAGTCTCTAAATCATAAAAAAAAACACTTCATAAAAATTCGGACAGTGCCGAAGTTCAAAGCTCCCTTCCGGTCTAAATGAACGATTTGATTGGCCAATCATTTTTTTAATTGGCAGTTGCGGATGGTAAAC
Organism: Fragum fragum; assembly: GCA_946902895.1. NCBI lineage: Eukaryota > Metazoa > Mollusca > Bivalvia > Cardiida > Cardiidae > Fragum > Fragum fragum. Next base: position 36,646,080 of record OX336371.1, read on the forward strand.
TGCGTATCCCGTCTTTCACTGTCCTATTCATTCAACATTTCAATTTGAAGTTTGAATGTGTATCTAATTAGAATTAAAAACAAACTCGAAAATAATGTTTGCTTTCGTGTTCACGTTTGGTTACTTTTCGTTGCATCCTTTCTACTTTAGTTTGCGAATTCTTTAAGTTTTAACCCATTCCCACTCAATTCCTCCTTTTTACACCTCTCATATAAAAGCTTTGGAAAACAAGTGTCAAGCAAATTTCTTCGTTAACCAAAAAGATTAAGAAAACTAAAATTCCATCAATTTGAAACTGTTGACTACAGCTTCATTTTGGAACAGTCTAAAATTTTGTCATGTGGGAATGGGTTTACCTGTCTCAGCCTCTGTCAGGAATTGGTTAAAGGTTCTTGACGGACAAAAGCTTTCCTTCTCTCACAACCTCTATCTTTCACAAACATCTTAGTCGTCGGTTACGAAAACAATCACTGAAATCAAAAATAATTTACGTGAAGGGTTTGTGGTTAAGAAACCCTACCGGAACAAAGACATGCATTTTTCGGGGTATATCAAATGACGTAACACGATCAAGGAAGTCTAGAAGACATGGTATGTTTGGCACTAATGTTACAGATAAGGGAGAATGACGGAAAAATCCCCCAAATAACAATGATATAAACTTAGTAAGCAAACGTTGTATAATCTTCAAGAGCTCAAATTATTCCAAATAATAGTGAGAGGAAATAGACCTTTTCTATAATTTAATTCATTACATGTGTGAGCCTTATATCGCATATTTATTTATTACTTATAACATTTTACATGTTATTTTCATTTTTTTTTGTTATTACTTTTTATATATTTATTCGTTTATTCATTTATTTACTTTTTATTCGTTTACTTTTAAATTCATTTATTTATTTATTTATTTATTCATTTATTTATTCATTTTATCTATATATTTATTTATCGATTTATTTTTATTTATTTATTTATCTATGTATGTATTTATTTATTTGTTTATTTGTTTGTACAATTATTTGTTCGTCTTCCGGTTCTGAAATAGATTTTTTCTTAAAAACAAAATAAATTGAATTGTATTGTAGTCCGTCAATAATCTTTTTCAGACAGGCGAAATTGTTCATTTTATCGTCTATAGGAGGAAAAAAATGGCATTAAAGCTTCTTTACTTTCTGATGTTTTACTCCATGAAACAATTGCTGGCAGCAGAATGTTGGATTCATGACGAAGTTTGCGAGTTTCATTTTGAAATAGAACATATGATGACGATGACCTATGAAAAAAGCCTAGTTTACCCTTCTAAGGGAAAGCTTTACAGGTAGGCTTATACGAACATAGTTATATCTTATCTCTATCCTTATCGCTTTATTTTAATTTTTCAATCTCTGGGTGTTAGGTCCCTGTGAATTTATAATTGAGAAAATATTGTAGAAAAAGAAGAAATTGCTTGTAAAAAGCAATTCTTTTTTTTCCACAATTTTTTTCACCCTAATGAAAAGGTATTTTTCAAAATAAATCTAAACTGTATTTTTGTGTGCAAAACATTTGAATTTGGACAGGTGAAAAGTTGACAAATCCATCATTTTTACCGGAAGTGAAAGCCGACATTTAAGTTAAAGGTTGCGGTCGGTTTGGCGAATTTCAAGCTGTAGTTACGGCGTTTAGGTAAAAAATCCAACTATTTAGGTTTTTATCCAGCAAAGCGTCAGCTTTAATAGCTTAAGTTAACAGACAAATTTTCTACGGTCTTTTCAGAGTTAAAGGAATGCAAACTGCCACTGGGGGCTTAACTATTAAATCAATTGTATGCCTTCTCCATAAAAGTAGTTCGTATATATTTTTCAAGAATATTGCAAATTCTGCCTGCAATTTCATCTCCTAGTTATTTTAGCACATTTTAGCTTAGCTTGTTCAAAATGATTCTGATCAGAGCCTCCACAAAGCGCTTAGCTTTGTATGGCCATATGAATTAACATAATTAAAATTGTGAAGAACTCTTTTAAAAGCATGCTATTTAAAAATTCCCACTACACTAAACTTTTTCATGCATCTCAAAAAAGGCTCTTGAAAAAATTTAGGACAATGAAGAAATTGCTGATCCACAATATTTTCTAGCCTACAAGGCAAATATTTTTGCAAGTCCATCGACTTGATATTGTTGTCTGTCAAAGATGTTTACTTAACAAAAACCATGCTTTGCTAGCTTACAGTACTTTCAGTACTTTGATTGTTAAATGCTACTGGCTTCCGGCCTCTTTCTAATTATCTAAGTCGAACTTTCTCTAGGAGTCAGTAGGCCAGCGCTGCGTTAATTGGCCAATCGCGGTATCAATCAAAGAATTAATCGACCAATCAAATCATTTATTTAGGCTGAAAGTAACGCATCAAAAAGGGTTCGCGTGGTCCTAACAACAAAATAAATACATGTAAGTGCTTTAAAATGACAGCTAAAATGAAAATTCTGCAACGCATGAGATTAAAAGCTTTTTATTGAGAACAAAATCTAAATATCCAAATCACTTAAAAATGACATTTTATCCATTAGTTAGGTGTGGCACACGATATTGTACCAGGTTTTTGTTGCATGCAACGAATGTAATATCTAAGGTCATGATGAAATTTTCATCTAAATCATAATAAATTAAGTTCCGTTAATAACAATATCCCTCAACCTATTCCCACACAGTGACAGCTTTTGACGTCCCCAAGAAAAAAGGTTCGGAAAACATTGTGGAGAATGAAGAAATTGCTTGTTACAAGCAATTTCTTCATTGTCTACAAAGTGTTCCACCCAAAAGACAAAGATTCTTTAAATTCCACCAACCAAAAACTGTCGTCTGTAACTTTTTTCAATTTGGACCAGTCTAAGATGTTGTTGTCTGGTAATGGGTTAATACGAATTGTTGCCTACAACGAATTTATTTTAAGGTCTTGATTGATTCTTTTTGTAAGAATGCTTATCGGTCTTAACAGAATTCAGACATATAAGGAATATTATGCTATAGTTGTGATACAAAAAAAGTCTCCAGGGTTCGAGCTGCGCAGGAAGATTTGGATATTTCATGAGGCCGAAGGTCGAGTAAAATATCACATTTTCCTTCTCGGCGAGATTCAAATGCAATGCTTAGTATCACTACTACATAATAGTATAACATTTATTATATACCAACGAATAATGATTTCGAATGTAAATTGGGTATGCTTTGTTCTTTTTTTGTAATAAGGTTGGAAAAAGAACTACCTTTTGGGTTGATAGATAACGAGTAAACGGTAAATTTTTATTGGTGGTGAAAGATCGTATTTCTATGACAACAGTCCTATTGGTAGCTGATGTGTTTATAGAAAATATCTTTAAGTGTTTTCAATCAAGTTTCGAACTCAGGAATAAAAAGAATTAAGGTCACGCTTCTTTATTTGAAGACAGGTATTGTCGACAGGATATAAGAAAAATCAGAACTTACAACGATGATGTTTTCTTAGACTCGCCATGTATACTAGATGACAACCGTATAAATCTTCGTGAAACTTGTAACAAAGCAGGCTATAGAATTACAACAAGCTTACTAAATTTAAATTTAAATTCAAAAGAAATAAAAATCGTTTCGATTGCCACTCGTTCTCTATGGAACTGGATACTCTATAAAACAAGCATTAACAAAACGAATTGTAATATAATAACCAAAGAATGCATTATCAAGCCTATGAAATAAATTTAACCTTGTACGCACACAGGTTTTTGTGTATAAAATGCACAAGCACTTCATAATTCAATACTAACAAAGGGGTAGTTATTACCGTTTAATACAGACATTTTTCGCAAATCATGATTACATGTAGTCACCGTCTGCAAACGCTTTAAATTGTCCGATTGCGACTGTCAACCAATGAATCAATCTACCAACCAAATCGTTCTTGGGCGTGCAAAATGTTGTAACTACGGCTTGAATAAAGCTGTAGTTACGACATTTTGAAAGCCAAACGACGAAATCATTCATTTAGACCGAAAATGACTTTTGTATTCCGACATTTGTCGCCATTTATGAGAAACGTTTTTGCTGAATTGGCGAACTAAACGTGGTATTAATAGCCTGTTCAAGCTGTAGTTACGGCGTTAGGTCGCCTATCAATCATTTTACTGTTTGTTTAATTACATTGGCTACAAAAATTCGCAAACTACCTATGTTAATATGAGATTAACCCTTGTTATGCTTAACCCGGAATATTCCGGTTTTGGCAGGAGGTGTAGACTAAGATCAGACTGCACTTAGGTGCAGGCTGATCTTAGTCTATACCTCCTGCTTATACTTTTCCTGCCAGAGTTGTTTATGAAGTTGATTTCTAAAAGAAATATCGATTTTAACAAGTTCTATCAGTGCTTTCAGCCATTTGATTTGAAAGTAATTCAGTTATGTAATTTATACAGCATGACAAGGGTTAAAACTTCCTGCTTAGGCTCAGTGGGCGGGGTCAATGATCCATTTATTCTAAGACAAGTTAGAAAGTTAAAGCGGATCAACCACGTGACAATTCCTATTAGAAAATTATTTCAGATTGTAGTCTTTATAATTTTTAAAGTATAGTATCTCCTCTATTTTCTTTTTAAGCGTTTCTGTATAAACCTAACATAGCTTGAAGGTTTTTTAAGTGGACAAACATACGCAGTAAAAAGTTAAGCAAAACTTGATTTGACTGTTGTTGTTGCTGCTGCTACTGCTGTTGTTGTTGATGATATTTGTTTGGGGATGTTTTTGATTTTGTTTATTTTATTTTGGGGGAGAGGGGGGTATTTTAAAGTTTATGCAATCAGACCAAAAGTAAGGAACAGTTCTAGTCGCAATAGTTCTCTGCAATTTTGTTAAAACCAGTTTAAATTGTCTAAAACATTGGAATGGGTACAATTTTAAAGAAATGCAGGTAACTATCTGTTCTTAATTTTATAATATGCACTTCGATAAAGATCTGTGGGAGGTGTTGGTGTGAATAGGTCGTTCTTTACATTCCAATCTACGAATCTTCTACGAGTAAATGAATGAAATGTACATAATTTGACGTCTCCCAGTTTTCTCATTCAGTCACTACTTGTACGATCTTAAACCATTCCCACACAATTCCTCCTTTTCGGACAATTTATGTGTCTAAGGAAAAAAATTTGGAAAACATTGTGAAAATGAAGAAATTACTTGTATCAAGCACTTTCCTCATAATCAACAATATTTTCTATCCAAAAAAGACGACCCCTTCCCCCCCCCCGTAAAAAAATGATAGAATTCCATCAACTTGAATTTGTTTCCCGAAGCTTCTTTCAATTTGGACAAGTGTAAAACATTGTTGTGTAGCAATGGGTTAAATGAAATGATGTTAACAAAGGGTCATAGTAAGGCTCATTGTCTTTTTATAACTCCCAGACACCTTTAGAAAATACATGTATATCATATGCATACGTTAATCTAGAATTATCCGTCGTGTACCGCCCCATTGCTTTTCTTGCTTATAGCATTCAGAGATGAAAACAAGTGAAATAAGAGAATGACAGAAACTTGTAAAATTGAAGACGGAAGTGCATTGTATCTTTGTGTCACGTTATATGACACGTAACAATAATGTTTTTAGGTTTTTTCTGGACAGCCAATCGCCTCGCTGGTCGATATTTCAGCTAGGTGTTATATGGATATGGACATAAACTATTTATAGTGTTGTGAAACTTATTTTTAATCATGTTTATAGGTACCAGGATACCAACTATACTGTAAAACAAAAAGCTATGAAATAGAAAGACTGTCCATATATATGATCTGCTTTGCAATTGGATTCAATATAAATATTACCTTTGAACGAGAAAACAGATTTACTGATTCACATAAATGTTCATATCTGTTTCAAATCCACATGATAAACTTTTTCGCGTTTACATTTAAAACCTAAAACTATTCCTCTGTTTATTTCAAAGATCGATGCTGTCAATCAAAAAATCGGCCAGACACAGAGTGAATGTCGAGCTCCGATATTCTGTCGAGTATTTTGCTAGTTTGAGAAATAAGACTAGGTCTATAGTTTTTCAAGCTGTATTAACGACATAAGGCCGCCATCAAATTTGCTTTTTATGCCTTCGACAATTTTTCAAACTAATAACGTTTGATATTTTAGCCTTACTTCCTTGTCGGAAGTTAGTGGGCGTTGCGAGCGATCTGCCAATTTTTTCGATATTTTTTTTCTTACAAAGGTACGATGTCACAAATACGAGTAATGCAGATCCAATTCCTGATGATGAGGTTCTTATCGGTGATGGCTGGGAACAAACTCGTCTGCTGTCCGTGGTTAATAAACAGTTTCCAGGACCCGATATCATTGTCTATGAGGGTCAAAGAGTAATCGTTTATGTCACAAATCACATGCGGAGTGTAACTGCTACCATACACTGGCATGGCCTACACCAAGTTGGGACCCCTTGGATGGACGGTGTACCATGGGTAACCCAATGTCCGATTCAGCCTGGACAATCTTTTAAGTATGAATTTTTCGCTAAACCAAGAGGAACATTCTGGTGGCACTCTCATAGCGGAGCAGAACGAACAATGGGGGTATTCGGGGCATTTATCATCAGGAGTCGCACAGAAACCAACGTTGAAGAACATATAATGCAAGTACAAGATTATAACCACGATTGGGACTCTGATACATCTCATTTTAAAATGGAGTTCAACGCCATATATGATGGACGTGTTCCGTGGCAAGGTGTTCAATCCCTAGATAGTAGCTTCTTTAGCAAATTTAGAATTCAGTCGGGGCTTATAAACGGCAAAGGTCGTTATTATGACCCCGATACTGGGACTGGAAATGAGACCCCATTGACCGTGTTCAGGGTGAAGCAGGGGCAGAAATATAGGTTTAGAGTGATCGGGCCTGGTTCACTGTACCCTTTTCGCGTTTCCGTTGATCAACATAAACTGACAATAATAGCATCTGACGGATACGATTTAGACCCCGTTATAGCTGAATCATTTATCATCAATCCAGGGGAGCGCTTTGATTTCGAGATCGATGCCGACCAAACTATAGGTAATTACTGGGTAAGAGGAATAACTCTTGAAAAGGAAAAGCCCCACATTGCTGAAGCTATTTTAAGGTATGACGGAGCACCTTTAGAGGAGCCCATGACAACACGTCAAAATTGTACTTCGGCTGACCCGTGTCTTGTTATCAACTGTCCATTTAGATATTACCCAGAAAACTATACTACCTGCATGACATTTGACCAAATGAGGGCGCTAGCCACGGACGACCCAGCACCTTCATATCAGTCTGGTCGGTTTCGTGAATTCTTCTTGAACTTTGCTTTTCCAGGTATTAAAACCTTCCCAAGTTCGATAAACGGAAGGACATTCAGACAGCCTTCTGTCAACGCGTTAACCCAACCTAAGGAGTGGTATTCACCTTGTGAACAGCCTGCATGCGGGGATAGGAAACATTGTAAGTGTACACACTCGATATCAATTGGTAACGGGGATACGGTACAGATAGTGTTCTCAAATCTCGGGAGTGGAAAGGGCTGGTCGCATCCGGTTCACATGCATGGCCACTCATTTTATGTAATCAAAATGGGGTACGGCCATTATGATCCTGTGACAGCGGCAATTGGAAATGATACATCCGACATAAACTGTCGAGGAGACCCCGATTTCAATTTTTGCAATAATGCAACATGGGCCGATCCATCATGGCTTAACGGAAATGTACCAGATCTAGAGTTAGCAAGACCACCTCGGAAAGATACAATAATAGTGCCCACAGGCGGTTACGTTGTCGTGAGAATTCGAGCCAACAACCCAGGTCTCTGGAATATGCACTGTCACATTGAACTCCATAATCTTGACGGAATGCAAATGTTGATTAATGAGTCGTTCACGGAAGTGCCTGGGCCACCAAAGGGTTTTCCAGAATGCCATTCCTATCCTCCACATTCCTACAGAATGGATTACATCCTGTCAGACAATCCTGCTCCACCACAAGCAGGTAATCGTTAATAACATACCATCATGAGACTTATAAGTATTTACATAAATGATAGTCTAACTGAGAAAAGGTATACATGTGCTGGTTGATATCAGCTTTCGTACGATGTATCTTTTTATAGTGATGAATTATACATATATATATATATATATAAATTAAGATGCATACCCGACCATACGAGCGTTAGACTGGAAAATCAAAAGGATTTCAGTTGGTATTTGCATATGAATTGATCTGTAAGGATTGTGTAATGCTCTTTATTTTTCGATTCAAATTATTTCAATAAATTCGATAGACAACCTTTCATTCAATATATTTGAGAGTTTTTCATGATGATAACAGAATGTTGTCATAGCACTTCAGGGAATTCACAAATATAATTTGCCGGATCACAATAAATATATAACAGATAATGAAAAGAGTTCAAAATCAAAATTGTTATTACAGTTCCTGACCTGAGCGAGTGGACGATGTGGTCAACATGCTCGGTAACCTGCGGAATTGGAATCAATTTAAGGTTTCGAACATGCCATGCAGGTTCCACTTGTAGCGGGCAAACAACAGAGAGCCGCAGCTGCCAGGCACAAGAATGTGTTACCAACACCGGTAAGTATAATCTGAACTTTTTTAAAAGGTAAGTGAGTGAACAACCATACAAATATCCTACCTAAAACTAAGTGCAATCTGTACTGGCTTCATGCACATTTGCCTTGTGTGTATTGTCTTCAGTACAGACTGCAGTTGTACAGATACCTTTTTCTGATAAATGTAGAATCAATATTAAGGAATTTTCCTGCCTCCTTTTACTCATTTCGTGATCTCATTTAATGTTGTTTATTTTCTGAAACATAACCGATTTAAATTATCTGTAGTTGCACAAAAAATGTAAAAAACGGTTTTCGTGATACCGAAAATATCAATAATATGTCCCATTGTCACTTCTTTAATTCAGGCTAGAAAACCTTAAATGGCAAGACTTGTTGGTTTTTTTTTTTTTTTTTTTGTAACATAAACGTCCAACTATAGTTTTCTTTTTAAGCTTGAAAACGATGATTTTGAAGCCAAATCGATCTTCTATGACTTTTGTTCATGTATATTTCAGAGCAATCAACAGTAACCATGAACCAATCAAAAGATGAAGATAGTGAAAATATACAGATCAATGTGTTTTGGGTTGTATTTGGTGTTCTTATAGCGATTATAATTCTACAGCTCTTCGTTATCATTGGTATCTTCTGTCGTAAAAGAAATGAAGGGGTGGAATCGATGCCGTCCCGATTTAGCGATACTATAATACAAGGTCGTACAAATGCTGGATTCGAGGAAAAGTTTTAATTCTCTTATTCTCTAACATATGTGATGCAACATAGGCTGTGAAGTAAGATGTATGTTATTGCTGCTTTTATTCGTTATAAACTTACTGTTAGTTTATGGCATGTCTGAAAATTATACTCAAAAGAACTTGCAATAGTAACGGATAATTGTTTTTTTAAATACTTGGTGTGCAATTTTGGGGGGTGATAGTTTTGAAAATAAGCCTTAAGACTTTGAAAATAAATTTCTTTAATGATGAATCAAATAATCAGAAAACATTTTATGTATCGATATTTCTTTGTAATCTAAGCAGACTAACTTGCTATTTTTCTTTACACTTTATACCTATATAAAAGCAAGGATCACACCTGCTACGCATACTGGACGATATGGTATACTGCGACTTTGTATCGTCAAGTTTCTTTGCTATAAACCATATCAATGTAATTGGCTAAACGCTGGTCCTTCCTTTTGGCCTTCAACAGAAAGTTATAATTGTGTTATTTTGAAAATGGTCAGTAGCATGTAACGAATAATACAGTGGTTGAATGGTGACCTAAAATCGTTACAAGATCTAGAAATAGCTGTAGCTTCGACAATTAAATCGACAGAAATGCTGGACACTAGCGTCCTAGTTCATACACTTCCAGTTGAAGTAAATGATTTGATTGGTCAATTCCTATTTTGATTAAAAGGGCGATCCGTTAATTATCAAACTTTCCACTCTCATATATTCACGTGCATAAGCTACATTTATTGTCCAAAAAATACTTTTCTAAATTTCGGAGCCTGCTTTTGTAGTGGCACACTGGATTTTCCTCGAAATAAACTTCGATTTTTGCATAATCGAAAATATAACATAAAACTAGTTACTTTTTAGCTCGGCTGTTTTCGGAGAAAACCCGAGGTATTGCTATAGCCTTGTTGTCGTCCTTGTTGTCGTCGTTGTAATCATCGTGCTAAAACGTTACATTTTGTGATATCTCTGGTTCTAGTAAAGGCATTCACATGAACCTTGTTCACTATCAAAAGAGCAACCTATAATATCAAGGGGGATAGCTCTAGATGCATTTTATGCTTTTATCCACTATCCAGCACCAAATAGCCGAGCGTAGGCAACCGTAGGCGGTGCTCTAGTTTAATTAAAGGTCAATTCGACACAATTAGCATATCAAAGACCATATGCTTTATATTGCGTATTATCTCAAAGCGCGCCAGACAATAGCAAGTGGTTTAACTTTGTAATAAGTTACAGTTTCGTTACAGCTTTTGCAAGGAATTTGGGAGATTACGATGGTATCGTTAAGAACACCTCTTACTGTACCGTACTTCTTGGGGATAAGTTGTGTTAATCAAAATTGAGTCAATACTTGTTTAGGCTTTTTTGTTGGTATCTTTTGACAGGAACTGCACTGTATAGTTAGAAGTACATTTTCGGAGACAAGTTGCCAAGAGGTATACTGTCTGGATAACCTTTACCCAAGAAAACAGACGGGACAACCTGACCCGCCCTGTAGTGATATGTCTCCGGGGATACTTTATCCATACCGCGTTAACCTTTCCTCTGGGGACATGTATGGTACACCGTTTGGGTCAAAAGTCACATTGAAACAAAGAATGCGTGCACGCGTAAATAATTTAGGTAAAACCATTTTATACCATTGAACGCTCAGTAATTGTGCGTGCAAGCCTTAATTTTGTGAGTACACCTGTATTCTTTTACGCGTGCTCGAGTGTTTTTAGCGTAAACACCTAAAGTGGATTTTTGACCCATTTAGTGCCCTTATAAAAAGAAACTGCCATCTGGTTACCATAGCTAGGGTAGCCTATCTCAGGAAACACTTTTACCATCGGTTCAGCTCTCGCAAATTTCTTTGTGTTCGCTTTACTTCAATTATCTTACATACCGACTTTATTTTAGTTGCTTTTACCATCTTGAAATCTTCCGTTTAAAAATCTTTTGCTCTGTTTATTCACAGTATTTTTTAGCTCCACATTGAGATTGTTTTAAATGTCTTGTACCATCGACTTCGAGTCGGGGTAGCCTTTCATTTGGACTCGTTAATGCTGGGTAACGTGTTCCCCTTTCGTAAAAAATATTTCTTTCGTCAAAATTACCTCATTCTTTTCGTGATTTTCTTTAAAAAATATTCTTTGAAAATGACCTAAAAACATCCACTTTAGGTTTGATTTTATTTAGAAAACTCATATATATGAATATAACAGATTCTTTTATCTTTTTTTGTATTGGCTTCAATCCCAAAATCTTCTCATTATGATTTAGTTCAGTATTCGTTGCGTTTTAATATAACAGTGAAAAATAAAAATCTCAAAAGTATAGTTATATTTCTGCTAAGAAAAAGGACATGTTACCCGAGCTTTGTTAACCTGCCCCTAGAGACACGTTACATGAGGAATATCTGTCCCCCTCTGAAAATGTAATTTTCAATCAGAAATGTTTGTTTATTTTATACATAATTTTTGAAAAGCTTTTGCTTCTCTGAAAATGTTCATTTGAATCATCTTTTTGTTGATATTATGCATATCAGATATATATGAACTGAGTCATATAGTTTCACGCTATACTTAATTCAATCTTCACTTCACATATTATAAATATGTTTTCGTAAGAAGTGAATTACAAATACTGTGGTTTAGAAATGTGAAAAACAACGGTATACTAACTTTACTCTTTGGAAGGGGTTGTGGTATACGGTCTAGGAAAACTTGTCCCCTTTCGGAATCGTAATGATCCGCCACATATTATATTTGTCTTTTGTTAAAATAAACTTTAATTTTTATCTTGAGTCGATGTTAATAATTGTTGACCCCTGCATGTTTTCTGTGTATCTCAAAATTATATTGTTTGCTCATTCTGCTTTATATCAACAATAGTTCAGCTTCGGAAGGAGTACAATTTACTCAAGTAGGGGTAACTTGTGACCTCTCGATTTTTCGTTCATTTTTTCTTATAAATGTTTTATCTTATTGAGGTTCTTTTTGTGACCATCCGTTTTCTGTTGATATTCTGTAATTAAATGAAATGTGGATTATATTCATTTAGCTGAATTCTAATTATTCTTATCTTTAAATACTGCTTTCCTTACAAATACCGTCTTTATTGATACATATCAAAATCAGCAGGGTATCCGATCACGTAGAAATGTACGTGAATCACGTAAGATAAACAAAAATCACGTACTACTTTTTCTCCCAAAACGTCCAAGAACATACGCAAAATGAACCCCGTATCATGCCTAAAAATCACGTGATAACGATCCTCGTTGTTTACGAAAGGAAAAACAAGTCCGGTAGCCGAGTAAAAAAATCAAAGGTCCCAGTCTACAGAAGAGGGTGAAATATTCGAAGTGGCCATGGTCAAAATCAGAAATATTAGGAAAAGGCAAGTTTTGAGCAGATATTTGAATAAAAAACATGAATTTGGGGTCATTTCCGGATGCGAAACTAAAAGGTCACGAGCTTTTCACTGTTTGCCTGAATCCAGTGACGCCAGAAACAGAAAGTGGTGGGGTTGCGGATTTTGGCTTGCTGCAAGGCGTTAATTTGACTGGTATGAGTTCCATGAAAAATTGTGACAAAAATAGATGGTAACCATGTACTTTTTGGTGCACCTGCAGACTTTGCATGGTTTCTACTTTACACAAAGCAAGCTTTTTATTGGCTATCATTTCCCTTGTGGCTACTACTAGGATTTGAAAATGTCATTTATATGGGTCTCAAGCCAACATTTGCGTCATAAGAGGACTTCTAAAAAGGGAGGTAATTCAAGAACGTTAAAAAATGAAGTTCCGAGAAAATGTCGAAAGTGGGATTTTGGATATTTTTTGGCTTTTTGATGTTATCTGGGGAATTGGTAACATGGAATTATGTATCTGTACATATTTTACTTGTAAGTAAATTGCCTTTACCTGATAATACAGAAATAAATTCAACACGAACAAAAAAAAGGCCAGTGCATTCTTTAGTTCTTCGCTGGGGTCAGATTGAGCCGCTACGTTTCGTAAAACTCTTGTCAATAAGTCAGTGGTTCTTGACAGCGGATGTGTAGCATGGATTGGGCCGACCGATGAGTACGGTTGGCATACAAAGGTTCACAATGGATAATAAACGATTAAAGCTGCCTGTTCATCGGCTTGCTTTCTTCATTGAGAATAGTCCAAAGAGTTGCCTAGGGTGATGCATGTGTCACATATCTGCCATTGCAAATTGTGCATTAATCCGACTCATTTGTCCCTTTAATGCGCATCTGCAAACAATGCAAGGAAAGAAGTTTGTCTTAGAAGTAGAGAGTGTACCGAACATCGGGCTTGAAACGATGTCTCTTCCCTGTTCCGGTAATTAGTGTTTGAGGTTTGTTTTCATTCTTATTCATTGTTGTTTGCACTTGTTGCTGTCGATTCAAAAAGTTTGCTCAGTTTGTGACTTCATAGTTTATAATGAGATGTCAAAGTTGTGATATTGAGCTGAATGAGAGGCTCTATTTTCTGCACTGTACAAGGGTTTTCTGAATAGAGCCCTGTACGATTTTCTCTTTCGCAAGTAATATCTTCTCTGCCTAAAATGAGAAGAAGCCCTTCTTCTTGAGTCATATTGCCTTTGGCTTTCCTTCAGCTTTAGTTGACTGTATTGTCTGTATTTTTTGTATACCGGTATGACTGCCGCCTGAGCTACATTTAGGCATGGTTTTCTTTGTCCTACTGAGCGGGAATGCACTGCAGAATTGCAAAGAGCTAAGAAATTTCGTGTCCAACTAGTTGTCTTGAGTACCAGTCTATAAACTGCAGCATTTAGACTTCCACAATGATTGGTACTGTACAATTTTCTCATACCCAAAAGGCTTTCGCCATTTTAATTTTTATTTTACACAAAGAATAGTTTCCTTTCACTGCGGTCTTAGTGTACCCCATATGGTAAGTGAATTTAAAGAATCGGGAATGATAACTCTAGCTGGAGAATTTGAATTACCTTTAACTCTTAAAATCCATTTCAGTAACAATCAGGTTTGAGGTCATCTTTAATTGTTTTCTGTTTATATAACATAATGCTGGCTGTAAATGGCCGTATATTAGAGAAAAATGTTCCTACACCTTGGAACAAATGAATGGTTCATACCTATTCACAGGTTATTTGACATGAGTCGGGCCGACAATTTCTGTTTTAGGACTGAAGTATGCACTTAAAACATGAATGAATCATTTAGAAAGAATTGTTGATCAAAGTAGAAAATATAACAAGCCTATTTAGCCGGTTCACAAGATTTGGGAAGAGGCACAATTGAAAGGGAGAAACTAATGTAATTAATAGTATTTAAGTAAATTTTCATTGAATTTGGGGGTTAAATGAGCTACTTCAGTGACAGGTTCGATGCTACAACTTGGACAGTAAAAGTCAGAAAATGATGTTGTTGATGGTCTGATTCTTTGAGAATTAGCTTAATCTATATATGTGAATAATATTTTAATGATAGAACAAAACTTTTTCACCCCTTAAGGTCCCAGTCTACAGTAGCGAGTGAAATATTCTAAGTGGCCATGGTCAAAATCAGAAATATAAGGAAAAGGCAAGTTTTGAGCAGATATTTGATGGTAAAGAAAGAAAATGTTGTATTAAATGAATAAAAAACATGAATTTGGGGTCATTTCCGGATGCGAAACTAAAAGGTCACGAGCTTTTCACTGTTTGCCTGAATCCAGTGACGCCAGAAACAGAAAGTGGTGGGGTTGCGGATTTTGGCTTGCTGCAAGGCGTTAAATTGACTGGTATGAGTTCCATGAAAAATTGGAAAAAAAGTAAATGGTAACCATATACTTTTTGGTGCACCTGCAGACTTTGCATGGTTTCTACTTTACACAAAGCAAGCTTTTTATTGGCTATCATTTCCCTTGTGGCTACTACTAGGATTTGATTTTTGCGTAAAACGGCCCATTTTTCAGTGAATTTGGCGGCCATGTCAGATATCTGTGATTGGTAAATTTCACACTGATTTCCTTTTTTTGCTGTTAAATCATAGCATTTTCTTTCAAGCTTTACTCCTCATTCATGCTAGGAATTTATCTCTTTCATTGCAGGTTATTGATTGAGGGACTTAATTTTGGTTGAAAAGTGGTTGGTGTGTTGCCAAAAGGGATTTTGACTATTTTACTACAGTCTGGGTCCAAAACTGCCAAATTCGGTGATTTGGATCCCTCTTTTTTCCTCGATAATATTGTAATTGACCAAAATGCTGCGTTTTTACAATTTATTCAACCAAAACGCTACGTCATCGCGATCGACTGCTTGTCATAATGGCATCCAAACAACAAACATTGGACTTCTTTAGGGCTTTACTAATATTTACTCTCTTTTTACATTTTTTTGTTATTTTCTCCATTTAAGGTCATAAGTAGGCATATTATGTCCTGCTAGCCCCCTGTGGTTTTTGATACGTTTAATACTTCTCCATCACGGAGTCAATAAATGGAAGAACTGTTTATATTTTTGTACCCCTAATTTTTTTCTGTACCCCCAACTTTAACCACCAAGAGGTACAAAAAGACCCTGTCAAAATTTTCAGTGGACACACTGAAATCAACAAAATATTTATAAGCGGTAGCAGTATGGTTAAAAAGAAATCCGACTATAGTAACCTGCCATTTCTGTTTAAAAATGAGAACAAGCTACTTAGCTTATGTAACCTGTTCCCGAGGATATGTATCCCCGAACCTGCCTGCTCTCACGTTCTAAATGTACAACCATATGTTTATCGTTCATTCACGAAAGATGTCCACTTCTGTTGAAATGTTTCTTGACGAAAAGCTCTTTGAGTTGACATAGTGTCCTTCAGAAGAATAGTCTTCATATAGCTTTTAGATGGAACTTCACCTTGGCAGAGTGTCTTGACCATGGCAGATGGGTTTTCTTGTCGTTATTTTCTGACACGTATACGTGACTAGCAACCTAAGAGGTTTTCCATAGAGCAGGTTGGGTCAAGCACAAGTAGGGGCCTCATTTCAAAAAATAATTTTACACAGTCGATCTTGCTGTAGCGAACATCTTTATTAAGTGACCACTTCTATAACGCGACCTCAATCGAAATTCCCTTTTCAAAATCAAGGGCTCTCATAAATAAGTGAACGTATTTGCTAAAACAATTGTTGGAACTCAGTGAGACGATTCTACTGAGTCCCAAAAAACATAGAATATAGCGAGAATTCTGTATGCAATCGAATCATTCATTAAAAACATTTGTTTTTAAATACGACCATTCTTTTAAGCGACCACTTTAAGGTTGTTCCATGAGTGGGAGCTTGATACAATATTTACTGCAGTAAGATAGGGTGGCCATAATTCATAATTCACACCAACCGCCTTCCCCTCCTTCTTTCCGTTCCTATTACTCATATGTTTGCTCTTATTTTCTATCTCAATTCAAACTGACCATTGAGAAATGTTGTTGTTGTCGTAAATGTTGAATTGTTTTGGGAAAATTTCAGAACATTCTTCGCTGAAAGTATCATTGTTGAAGAAAATATTGTAAACAGATGTATGTAAGTAAAACGCTTTGGCCTCAGAAGAGGCACTATAAGGTATAATGCCAATGAAAATAGACCCGTAACTTGTCGTCAGCAGGTACATGCCTACATACAAAAAACACGTAATATTATTGTAGCTTTGGGTTATATTGAATCTATCTATCAGCAGATTTTCAATAGACGGGCAAATCTTTACCAATACGGCCCAATTTTTCGAAAATGGGAATCGAAAGAAAAAACTATCAATAGGTTTTTGTTTTCTCATTTGTACTTATTACAGACGTTATAAAGAGCTTTTTGCAGTCTGAAATACCGTTGATAGATGAATAGGAAATTTACCCATTCGGTATTAGCTAGCAAAGCGTCAGCTTTAATAGATTAAGTAAACAGACAAAAATTTTAGGTTCTCTCAGAGTTCAAAGAGTGCGAACTGCCACTGGAGGCTGAAACACTATATCAGTGAATGCATACACTAAGTAGTTCTTAAGTATTTCAGGAATATTGCAAAATCTATTCAAATTGTCGAGAACTCTTTCAAAGGCATGCCTTTAACCCATTCCCAATCAATACCGCTTTTTAAGCATCCCAGGAAAAAGGCATTGGAAACATTGTGGACATTCTACTCTGAAAGGGGAATGTTTTCTAAATGCCAACAACTTGAAATTGTCCTCTGCAACTTTTTTTCAAATTGAACCAGTCATGTTGTAATTGATTTACTCCTGGATTACTTTAATCTCATTTTATAATCATGATAACCTTTGACAAAGAAGATTACTTAAAGGAACCATGATTTGCAAGCTTATAGTACTTTCAGTAATTTGATATCAAACTTCATATAACTTCATTGTGCTAAAACTTGTAGCCAGGGCAGCTTTGAAACTATAGTTACGATAGTATTAGTAGTTCTTGGTCGAAAAGTGTAGTAGTTTGTTGATTTTGAATATCTATTTGCGAGAAAGAGAAAGAGTGAGGGGTGAGAGAGAGATGGGGGGAGTAAAAGAGAAAGGATGAGGAAGAGAGAGAGAGCGTTGAGAGAGAGAGAGTGGGAGAGAGACACGGCGTTATTATAAAATTTATTGAATTCCCTCTTTTTCGACCATAACTTAAGTTGCATTAATTCTAAAAATAAGAGAAGTACTTAAATTTTGCATCAAACCACAACTGGAGCTCCTTTGTCTGATTTACGTCTAATGTTACGCAATTTCCCGTCGGACGTCCCAGTAAACGAACTGTCAAACCAGTACCGTGGTTCTAAAGTAGATAATCCAATACCGGATTTCCCTACCCAAGACTCCCAAATTTCCTTTACTCAACGTTGGGCAATTGACCAATCGCGACTGTCAATCAAGGAAACAACCGACTAATCAAGTTAAATGTTCAGCTCGGACCTGAGCTTTCAACTCCAACATTGGACGCCTTTTTCGTTAACCTTATTTTGTTGGTTTGGCGACTTAAGCGACATTTAGGATGACAACCAACAATTCTACTTTTTGTTACATGTTATTGGTCATAATTTCTACAAATAACGCCGTTTAAAATCGAAGCAGGACTTGCTGTCGGAGTAATTGGGCGGGACTTAGGGAGTCAATGGGCGAGGCCAGTAATTGATCAATTCTTATCTAGTAGTTCTCAAGATTCAAGGTAACTTTAAAGGAATCAAGTGTTTTAACCCATTACCAGATGACAAAATTCTAGACTGGTCCAAATTGAAAGGATTTGCAGACAACAATTTAATTTGGAGATTGGTGTACCCAAGTTTTAGATGAATGCTACGTTACCTTAAGAGGTATACTCTGACTAAATCAATTTCAGGGAAATATTCTAAATAAACGAAATCCAAAGTTAAAGTTCATTTGCATACCGCTTCTCTTCAACATGATCTATCTACCAACAATGTTTCGAGTTGATAACTATTATGTTTTAAATATAATTATGCTCTGGACGAAATTGAAGTCAGAACAAATACCATGGGGAAGTAGTTGAAAAAATAGACAAGCAAGAAGTAGCGTTCTTGTGAACTTGATTCTGTTCGTTCATGTCTATCGACTCGTGAAATTACAAGTTATCAATATCTACTTTACTTTAAGATATGTGCTCAGGACCCGAATAGATCCAAAAGGTGGTGTTTTCGGAATTATCATTACTCGTTTGAATTAGGCCTATATGCAATATGAAACTCAAGTCATTCAAACATGAAATTTCTATGAGTTGCCATGCAAACAGCAAACCATGACCATATGAAATTGCTCATCTTTAGCAAAATTTGGTATAAAGCTTTTAGTTTTAGACATGTTTCATAAGTTCACAGTCATAAGACTATATTTTGCATCACAAAAATATATATCTAAATAACGTGTGTACCGTTCATGTGGTGCATTGGTATCTACAATCGTTTTATTGAAAAACGTAATAAATTGTCTTTAGAAGTTTATTTGGTAATTTCACCTAAATATCTATATATAGAGTTTGATGAGAAAGATATACACTTGTGAATGCACGCAAGCGTCAAAAATATTGTATGTATTACCACGACAACTAATAATTGAGCAGTAAAGAATTAAGTTCATGTCACGCGTTTATCATAAAAGTTAACTTTTCTACTTCTACATCTTCTTTCTTCCCTTTATCTTTCTTTTGTGGAGTATTGTCCAAGGCTTTTCAATGAGCGTGTGAAAGTGAACGTGATCTTCTAATAACATATTCATTTTACATATGTTGAAAAATGTGTCGTAATTTTCAAAATGGTCGCTTATTTCTTTTGCCACCATAAAAGGAAATATTGGTCATGCCTTTTTCTCAGACTCTATTTGACGAATTGTCTTTTCATTTGGTGAATATGTTCAGGATCACTCATCGATCAATTCTGAAATCAAATTTATAAATGGATAACAGTTAAAATATGGACGACATCAAAGGAAATGTGGGATTGGTACAAATCTTGGAAACTTTATGTCTGAGCTTCATGAAAATTTTGTATAAGCAGCGGATCAATTACCTTTATTTTTAAAAAAGAAACAAAACCTCAACCCTTCAGAAAGTATCTAGCAAATCATTGATATTTTTTTTCTTTATTTTCAAAATGATAAATGTGGTCGTCATTTTCAAAATTTAGGATACATAAAAAACATGGATAGTGCTTATTTTTAGGTCAACATAAGGATGCGTTTTATGCAATGGACAACATATCGGTAAATCCTATGGAATAAAAAATCAAAATGCCCACCATTTCAAAATGGTTGACATCAGAGGAAAACGGAATCAATGAGTTACGGAAGTGAACTCATTTTATAGTAAGATTTTATTGACCTGACGGACCGTGACCTCTATTTGCGTAATTACACGCTTGACTTATTGTCTCCGGTATTTGTCGTTTTATTCCGCTAGTCGAAAATAGTAGTTAAATATTTGTTGAATGTCTACGAATGTGATAGAGCGAGGTCCCACTGCAGTTCGAGATGAGAGCGATCTTTTCTTTTCATGTTCGGTTTTATTCGTCTACTTTTTAAAAACGTTAGAGAATAACAAACAGATTCGCCGTTCTTTCGTTTCTTTAGTTTCTTTCGTTTATTCTTAATACTGTACCGTTCATCTCCAAATCCCTTCAGCTGTTATTGGAAGATATGACTATCACTGAATGATGTTTATGATATGGCAGGTAATTTTATCACTGTAGGGCCTAATGAGAAATCGGGTAGATATACTTCCTCTAACACTCTTTTTTATAAAGAGAGAGAGAGAGAGAGAGAAAGAAAGAGAGAGAGAACGTTGTAAACAGTTATTGTTTCCTGGCAAATTCGAACCCGTGTTAACTATATACTTTAGGTCTTTGCATACTATACCATTCGACCACTTATCTATTGAGGAATAAGGTTGATATACAAACATTAGATTTTTAAAATGTACATTGAATTTCTCCGTGTATGGACGAAATAACTCATAAACGCACGACTTTCGTTGAGATCAAATTTATCCATAGCTAATATATTCATTGCAAGTCATGTCAATAATTTCAAACTACACCCTTATTACAAATTATGCAAAGACAAATTATCCCATCCTGATGATTAAATGGCCGATCGCGCAGTCAGCTTCATAATCCACGTTTTTTACACCCCACGAGAAAAAGTTTAGGAAAACATTGTGGAAAATGAAGGAATTGCGTGTTACAAGAAATTTTCTTATTATCCAGATTTGTTTTTACACTAAACGACAGAGATTGTCAGAATTGCCCTAAGTTTAAGTTGTCTTCTGCAATTTCTTTCAATTTAGACTAGTCTAAAATGCTCTCGCGTGGTAATTGGTTTGAATAAGCTGTAGTTGCTACGTTTAAGTTTCTAAAACAACAAAAGTGCTTCGTCATAAAGGTCGGCAAATGACGGAGTTCAAAGATCACTTCTAGCCCGAATGAATGAATTGATGAAAAACCACGATCTACCAATTCTTTCGAAAGATTCAATATTTCAGATACATGAATTTTACCCGAATTTTGACCTTTGACCTCTACTTTTGACCTCGGTCCCGGAGATACAGAGCTGAGGTTTGTACATGAGGTTAACCCTTGTCATGCTCAATAATCCTTTTCAGAATTGTTTAAAATCAAAGGGCTGAAAGCACTGGTAGTACTTGTCGTTCAGTTGTCAATACTTTTTAAAAATTAATTTCCTAAACAACTCTCGTTGCAAAGGACAAACAGGAGGTATAGACTAAGATCAGACTGCACTCATGTGCAGTCAGATCTTTGTCTATACCTCCTGCTAAAACCGGAATATTCCGGGTTCAGCATGACAAGGGTTAAGTCTCATGCTTAGAATAGTTAATTAAACTCAGCCTCGAATGTATGAGTTATAGATCGATATATCGATCTATCAATCCATCAATGGGTCTAACGATTTATTGGGATTATTCACTAAGAATTACGTTGCTCTTCTACTTATGTTGTTGCAGTTGAGTGCACGAGTACGCGAGCGCTAGTCTCTTCATTCTTTATTCTTTTTTTATCTTTCGCAATATGATCAAATCAAATATTTTCCCTAATGGAGAGTGTGGATACTAAGTTCAATGATCGAAAGGACAAACATATCATGTAAGGAGTTCAAAACTACGTTAGTAAATATTGTTTACCTTTGTTTGCTAATTCGGTTTCGGTTCAAAACTATACATGTACATGCATTCGTATTTCACCCTTATTTATGACGGACGAATGTCACCGAAAATTTATGATTCTAAACTAGAGATATTATTGAGCTTTACTGCCAATATGGTGACAAAATCTTAAAAACTTTCACTCAAAATAGTAGACAGGATAAAGCTATTTTGAGGAATAAACCAATCATCAAAACTACAAAATTTTAGACCTGTCAAGACTCAAAGAAGTTAAAGGCGATATTGAGAGAGAGAGAGAGAGAGAGAGAGAGAGAGAGAGAGAGAGAGAGAGAGAGAGAGAGAGAGAGAGAGAGAGAGAGAGAGAGAGAGAGAGAGAGAGAGAGAGGGGGAGATTTTTTTTAGTCTTTGTCTTTCGGGGAAGAAAACAGTGTGTATAATGAATAAATTGCAAGAAACAATCATTTTTTATTTTATTTTTTTTTTTTTTTTTTTTTTTTCATTTTCCATTTTTTTTTTTTTCAAAATTCATATCTCTTGGAGCGTAGAAAAGCCGGAATGGGAATGGGTAAAAGCATCGAGAGACCTCTTTTTGTCAATACCGATTTCTGGATGTTAATGTCAATGGTTTTAATAGTCCAGTGTAAATAAGATTTGGTATCGACCGAGTAATACAAGTTATAAAACGCTTTATGAATAAAACATTTTAAACTTTACATTCAAATTTATACAAACATTTTATTTGCTCGCAATCCCCGTCTATATCGGCTTACATTAGCCACCCTCGTATCCGACTTTGAGGGTAGTCGATTCTTTTACAAGATTGGCTTCTCAACAATAGTACCAGTCCGCAGTATGTAGATCCAGACAACTCTGCAAATACAATAACAGTATTTATTCTGCTTTCTAAAAATTTGGCCTGGCTGCAAAAAGAAGAGACGAAAAGGTGGTAAACTAGCATGAGCTCTGTGTCGTACGAAACACAGACCAACTGAATCAAAAGTCACAGTTTAAATGTGTAATATCGGATTTCCATGCATCAACACGCTCGGATTTTCAAATATGCATACCGAAGGTCTGAATTATATAGGTTATATTTAACATTTCCAACAAGTTTCTCGTGAGTGTGAAGCACAGCAACCGAGCAGCCTGGGCAGACATTAAGTGCATTTAGAATATTCTCGGATTGAATAACACATTGCTACACGAGTTTTTACAAACCTGTAAAGAAAGAAGATACATACGACAATTTCAAGTCGGTAGAAATGACAGAAATTTTGCCTTTCGGGGTAGAAATCATTGCTTGTTACAAGCAATATCTTCATTGCCCATAGTATTTTCCGAGCTTTTTCTTTGGGGCGTCAAAAAGCGGGATTGTGTGGGATTGTGTGGGAGTGGGTTAAACGAATGTTTAGCCGTTAGCTACATGTATGTTGAGGGCACATAGTAAATACTCTGTGTGGATAGATTTGTAATCTTTATGTTCTTCTCTGGCCCACTGAGTTCCACTTAGATATGATATGGGTTTACTAAGAAGAATCTAATCGTGGTCGACAGAAATATTGATACTCAAAGGGTCAAATAAAAGCGGAATCGGTCTTATAGTTTTTGTATGAGCTTTATTTATGCCTTGGAAACATTAAAAGTTTGTGAAAGCCAAATTTTCAGAACCAGGGATTCCACCGGTATACAGGTGTTTTTTGGGAGGGGGGGGGTTGCTGTTGTTGTTTTTGTTTCTTTTGTTTTGTTTTTGTTTGTTTGTTTATGTTTGTTTATGTTTTGTTGTTTTCTGCTTTTGTTGTTGTTCTGGTTGTTTTCGGGTTTTTTTTTTTAAAGTTTACCGGATTGATACAGATTGCACAGTATGAAATTCCAGTGATTTCTTGAGAAGTCTTTATATTCCTGCAGAAAAACAAAACGTAATTTAAAATCTTTCGACTTGAAATTGTCGCTTAAAACTTCTTTGATTTCGAATCAGTCTATTTTTTATCGTCTTGTAACGTTCCGAGCTCGTAGACAAAGCCTATCCATTCAGAGAAAAGGATCATCAACCCTAAATGGGTCGACCTTGTCTATATATAAGTCCAAATAGTCCCTTGACTTACTGAAGGTTCCGCATATCACGGCAAATTACCACCCCTGGAACCGTTACATTACTCTCCACTCCGAGAAGACTCGACCCGAGTGGTCAGACCCCACCGGATTTTGGCCTTCTTTACTCTATGTAAAATCACTGTTTTGGTCCAAGATATAGCACTTGTCAAAACATTCGTTGAAATATAGCCTTTCTGGTGCTGTGTAGTCGTTCATAGAACTTCTCATTAAGAAACCATATACGATGAATGATGAATTTTTTAAATAATGGACTCTAAACACAGGCACCGTCTTTTTTCCAACCATGAAAATCACATGTCGCCAATTTACACCTCCAATTTTTGTACACCATCTATAACACATAGACCTGCAAAGATAGGGTAAAATGCACTTTAAAACAGCAGAACAGATGCAGAATTACTTCAAAATCAAACAAAATATTGCATATACCACTGTTTAAGACTCAAATCATCCCTGCCTTTCAAGAACTACATTTTCTCCTAGATCTTCTTTTACCATACAACGCAACGACCCCAGGAAGTAATTTCCAGTGAGGTCACTCCTAAATAAAATTTGCTGTTCAACAGAAGGATCAAATGTTGACTTTATTTTGATTTGTGACTATTCCTGAGCAAAGTTAAACTCATTTTGAATGGCTAAAATCTTGTCTGTAATGCTAGGAGTGTTTTATACAGCACTGGTAGATATGGTTAAATATGAGCAAAAAGTGGGGTGAAAAAAGCCTTTCAAGGCTAAATGTAAACTTGCTACATCTTTAATAATACACACTGGATTCATATCAAATAAAAAGTGCTGTGAGCTAGATATGTAGGGGAAAACTTATGCGGCAATTTGGGACATTGTGGTTAAAAAAATATGGGCTCAGAATGAAATATTCTCAGAAATTGTGCCGAATTTGGCGCAAAAATGTTTGTTTCCGCACAACTGAAACCAACATGGAAGTTTTTTTTTTCTAAACTTTCATGTAAAAATAACATGTACATTTCAAATATGGATATAGTACATCTGGTCTATAACTCATTTACCAATATTCAGTACACCATAGGTAGGGTCATGAGTGGGCAACTATCTGACAAGCTACACTAGGGGAATGTCAGCAAGCAGATGACATTGACTCTGTTTAAAGTGCAAGTCTAGATCAAGGCTATATAATGACCAGCCACAAAACTATTTTCATAGCATTATTGCATTATTAGATCAGTAACAGCACTAACCATGGTGATAGGAATCCGTAAGCTTCTTATGGGGCCTTCTTCACAAAGGACAACCAATCAACACGGCGAGCTGTTCTTAACCATAATCCACAGCCTCGGTCAAGCTTTGTCGAAGACCAGCCTCCAATGCAGTCAACCAGCAAATTGTTCAGAGCCTGTTTGCAGATCTTGTAGACTGGAAAACGAAAATGATAGTCTGGAAAACCTTGGGAACAAAATTGTCAGCCTCGACCAAATAGTATGCATTATGAATACTGTCTTTCATGACCACAAGCTATTTTCTGACCGCTGTGAAAGCCTTGATATAAAGTTTCAAGTGCAATATCAGCAAATCATGTCAACATCAAGGCAGATGTTCTGATGATGGTCTAAAGCCGACCATTCAAAACATGGCGAGACATTAAAACAAACAAACCAAAACCAAACTCACTCACACACACACACACACGCCATCTGACCAACCAACCAACACCCCCCCACACACACACACACGCTCACACTGCCCATGATAATAGAATAATAGTAGTAACAATAATTACAATAACAAGGCAAATAATGCAGATAGTCAATTTGAGTATTCGGTAAGTACTATAAATACAGTTATCAAATGGACGTGGTCACATACAGATAGACCCTTTAACATATAATGTATCAACTAAAGCCTACTCACGAAAAATGAAATTCAAAAGACACATGGAAATTAGTGTCAAAATTCTACTGAAAAACGGCTATCAACCATGAAGGGGCATCTGAACCATCATTCATCTTGTGTCCATTGCACGCGCCCAGACTAATACAGGTCCGCCACTGACAATAAATTAAACATGGCTCAAAAGTAAGATGGTTTGTGTTAAACATAATTTGTTGTTACAAAAATGTGGTGCTTGTTGATATGGAAGGTACGTTAAAGGTTTTATTTTTCACCATGAGAACAACTCTGTGTACTGTCATAGCTTTAAAGTTGTATGTAGTGGGGTCCTTTATCTAAAATGGCCATATCCCTGTTTACCCACACAACCAATCCATATTACACATTCCCCATTATCATGTTGAACAGATCTTCTCGCCAATTTCTGACTAGTTTCAGCACAAAATTCATCCATTTTGACATTGTGTGTTACAAAAATGTTCATTTAAAAGTTCCATAGCATTCAAAACAAGTTTGCAAACTTTTCTACTGAAAAATTTTGTGAATAAGGTGAAATTCTTGTTGAAAAATATCAAATTGATAGCTGTCATTTCATGAAATGAAGAAAAAGTTCATTCATCATCAATAGTTTCTGTCTTTATTTTCAGTGCCAAAACCAACAGGGTATTTAATTTCATGGTTTACCATGTCATATTTTGGTATTTTTCTGAACAAATTCATTTTCAACATGTTGGGGGGCGGGGTTGCTATTGGGCTTTCAAGGACAAACTGAAAATTGTATAAAATAACTGTATTTTTAGAACAGATTACTCAGTTATTACTCAGAAACACTGCAATTCTATTTCTGAATAAAAAATTCTCTAGCAGAAGACAACAAATGAACTTCCTGCAAGGGAGATCACTACCAGACGACAATGCGCCAATTTCGGAAAATTTCTTAACAAAATGTTAAAATATAAGAAAATACTCAAACCTTGATAAGAATAATCTCCTATTTCATCTTCTGGTGTTAATCAAAACTTGTATATAAAGACTCAGGCTGAAATTCCTAGAAATGACAAAGTTCACATTTTGTCATAAAGGTCTGACCCCACCAGATTTTGGCCTTCTTTACTCTATGTAAAATCACTGTTTTGGTCCAAGATATAGCACTTGTCAAAACATTCGTTGAAATATAGCCTTTCTGGTGCTGTTTAGTCGTTCATAGAACTTCTCATTAAGAAACCATATACGATGAATGATGAATTTTTTAAAAAATGGACTCTAAACACATGCACCGTCTTTTTTCCAACCACGAAAATCACATGTCGCCAATTTACACCTCCAATTTTTGTACACCATCTATAACACATAGACCTGCAAAGATAGGGTAAAATGCACTTTAAAACAGCAGAACAGATGCAGAATGACTACAAAATCAAACAAAATATTGCATATACCACTGTTTAAGACTCAAATCATCCCTGCTTTTTAAGAACTACATCTTCTCTTAGATTTACTTTTACCATACAACGACCTCAGCAAGTATTTCCAGTGAGGTCACTCCGAGTGTTGGCATTGGAGATCCGTAGGTAAGGCAACTCCGGTCTGGCAGTTGTCAGCATCCCACCTCTGCCACCAATGTAACGTTCCGAGCTCGTAGACAAAGCCTTTCCATTCAGAGAAAGGATCTCCAACCCTAAATGGGTCGACCTTGTCTATATAACTCCAAATAGTCCATTGACTTACTGAAGGTTCCGAAATTTGCTTATTACGGCAAATTACCTCTCCTGGAACCGTTACAGTCTGATAATGTGCTAACAAATCAGAGAGCGCGACAGAAAGAAAGTAGAAGCGTTTCATGTGTCAAGGAGGTGCTAAAACCGTCATTGTTTCGGTGACGTAACAAAAAGACATTTATCCCTCTGGTGTTTTTAAGACCAATGCAGCAAAATCTTAATCGATAAAGAAAAAACAACAACAATATATAGACGCGTTTGGCAACAACAAAATAATTCTAAATACCTATAGAATGCATCAACATAAACCTGCCCTAAGCTACAGAGTGAAATTATAAAATATTTAAGTCAAACATTTTAACTTTACCGAAGGACCATAAAAAGTAATAATTAGATAGTTAGTTTGTTTGTTTGAATTGGGTTTTATGCCGTTTTCAACAATCTTTCAGTTATATCGCGGCGGCTGGAGCACCTAACAATGGAATCCTGGTATTTCTAACACCAGTACTACCATTACATCCTTTCCTAGCCTCCAGCTGCTATCCAACATAGGTCTACGGTTATCGACCCATTGGTGAGAGACAAATAGTGAATTAAAGAATGAAAGAATGAGTGAAATGTCTTTTCCTATATTTATGATGGCATGGCCTCACTGAGGAATCGTGGTTGTTCGATTTTTAATTTGTCGAAGACCAATTTATATAACCATAAACTCGAGATTGTGTCGCTGCAAATTTACCAAAACTGCCTTTAGCCCAACTGGACGTATATTCTGACGGGAAAACAGAAAAAAATCATTTCATTTTACAAGTTAAGAATTATCAAAAGGAGTAAAGGAAAACTGGACGGACACACGCTTAAAGATGCATGCTTCAAGGATTTTCCGCTAGTGATTAACGCGTCTTACCAACCCTTTCTTTCAATCATATTGAGGTGTAAACAAAGATGATACTGCCACTCAATTATTTTCCAGCCATAAAATAATCAAAATACTGAAAGTTCTTCTGGAGGGCAAATCTGATTATTATGCTTTTAAGCTGTCTAAAGAATTCGCCCTAATAATAGTATCAATTGTATTTTTCTTTGTTTATAATCAGCGCTGTTTAGGAGTTTGTTAATTTCTGCCCAGAAAAAGGAAGGTTTTGAAATTTCATAAACCTGCTGTCAGCATTTTCTCTTGAACTTAAGTTATCATATTTCCATATTTTTTTCTGTTTTTGCTTTATAAAAAAGCTTGCAGGGATGATCTAACCATGACTATATAACAATCGAGAATTTTTGAAAATTTAGTTTTCACAAAAAGTTGCTGATTTGTCGTTACCCATGTTGCATCAAGGTCTTACGTTCGTGTAAAATAATATTTGTTCTAATTAACATTCACGGAAATGTTAATACACTAGGATAGAACCTACGTGTTGTGAAAGTAATAGAAATTAAAGTTGTTTGACCCTAATTCTAAAGTCGGAATGCAACGATATGTCCAATTTCTCAGTGACGACCAATTACAGTGCGTACGGCACTTTGATTAATTTTGAGTCAAATAAGCAAGTATCGATGGCGGATTAAGAGTGGGTCTGGGTGTTCTTTTTAACCCTGCTGCAGTCTAATTATTTCTTTTTTGTGGTGAAATGCAATAAAAGCCTGGAAATAATAGGAAAACTAACCTTTCATTGGTAAGTTTGGATCTCCTTTGACTGTAATCGTTTATTACTAATTGACTGATAATATGGACCAACAAATGAGGTCATATCGAGGCGGGTCCTCGTGTTAAACTCTCAACTGAAGGATTTAAGGAACGGGGGGTCGTACAGGGTTCCCTGTCGTTAAAGTCCAGTACGTTTCCACTGGACCAACTCCGTTTCCCATACGAGGGAGAATTTGTTATATGTTATTTATTATGCGGATAGGTATAGAAATATAGGTAGAAATATTTTAAAAACAAAAGTGATCAATCGCAGGTCAAAATTGTATTTATAGTAATTTAGAATTACCCTTAGGCACTCGGTCGTGATACGTATCGTCTCTATGTAGCTTGTCCAAAACGCGTAGCCAGACCAGTATAAAGCGACTCTGATTAGCCTTTGGAGTACACGCATTCTGATCTCGGTCGAAACTGTTCGCACTTTCACAGTCGATTTTTACCCTGTGGGTCATATATCAGCCAATTACAAATCAATGAAATTTTAAGCTTGTCCAAATTCAAATAAGGTGAAGACGTTATTTTTTAGTTCATAACTTTTTTAAAGATCTTCCTCTTTAAGGGTAGAAACTAATGTAGAAATGAAGAGATTGTTTATTACAAGCAGTTTCTTGATTTTCCACCATGTTTTCCGATGCATTTTTAACGATATTGAGTATTGGTGGCTTACGGGATTAAGGAAGAATTCAAATTCCGATGAGCTACACTGTCTTTTGAACAAGCTTTTATCAAGCTTTCTTTTGTCAGAATGTCAAAGCTTTACATTGTGTGTTTCGTAACAAAATTTCCATAAATGGGGGTAAATATAGCTTCATTTAAATGTCGCTTTCCATCTATTTTAATATTCAAGGCCAAGCGGGTCAACCAACCATTCACTGGGACTTTAAAAGCCCTGTGAAAACTAGATATTGGGTACACAAAACAGTTCGGATTGAAGCTAGGGTGAAGGTAATTCAATTTGTTAAATATCTAAGTTTCGTCTGTGGCAAGTAGGAAATGACTTTCTGTTGTCGTTCTTGTTGTTGGTATTGTTGTTGTAGTTTCTTTCTTTCTTTTTAACTTTGAATATACAAATGTAAATTTATATAGAAGAGGATAGATAAATATTGTTAATTTCAATTATCCTTCACACTAAGGATAATTGACCAATCACTGAACCGCCCAAATACTTCGTAAGCTCCGCCCATTTACTCCTACAGGAAGTTCCGCGTCGATTTTTAACAGCCTTATTTTGCGAAATTTATGACCAATGGCATGTAACAAGAGAGAAGAATAGTTGGTTAGCGACCTAAACGTCGTAACTACAGCTTGAATAAGCTGTAGTTACGACGTTTAGGTCACTTAACCAACAAAAATGGCGGCCAATGTCGGAGTTCAAAACTCATTTCTGGTCGCATTGAATGGTTTCATTGGTGGGCTATTTTTATGATTGACATCGCGATCGGTCTAATGTAGTACCATGAGCTATCTATCTGAACCCTCGTGTAGAAACATAGAAGAAACATTGTGAAAAACGAAGAACTTGCTTGCAATAAACATTTCTCCCTTGTCTACAAGATTTTTAACTCAGATAGACAAAAATCAATATTTTTAATTTCATTTACTAAAAGGTGTTACCTTCAAATATGGAAAAATATCAAAATGTTGGGCTGGTAATGGGTTGACTTTTTGCTTTCCAGATATTCCATTAACTTATTCCCACACAATAATGAAAAAAAAAAACATTGGTAAGGATTGTGGGAAATAAAGAAATTTCTTTGTATAAGTAATTTCTTCTTTGTCCACAATATTTTCTACTCCAAAAGCAGAAACAAATCCAAAATTTCATTTAATAGAATCGTCGTAAGCAATATATTTGAACATGGACAAGTCTACAATTTTGACGTCTATTGATGGGTTAATTTCAATATCTTTGAACTTGGACTAGTCTACAATTTTGACGTCTGTTGATTGGTTAATTTCAATATCTTTGAACTTAGACCTGTCTACAATTTTGTCGTCTGTAAATGGGTTAATTTCAATATCTTTGAACATGGACTAGTCTACAATCTTGTCGTCTGTAAATGGGTTAATTTCAATATATTTGAACATGGACTAGTCTACAATCTTGTCGTCTGTTAAAGGGTTAATTTCAATATATTTGAACTTGGACCAGCCTACAATTTTGTCGTCTGTTAATGGGTTAATTTCAATATCTTTGAAAGGAGTTGAAGATGACAATTTAAAAATTATGAAATTTTAGATTTTTTCAATTTTCTGAATAAAAAACTTTTTGTATAATGAAGAAATTGCTTGTTACAAGCAATTTCTTCATTTTACACAATGTTTTCCCAAATATTTTTCTTGAGGGGCGTCCAAAAGCGTCACTGTGAGGGAATGGATTAAAATGTTCATGTAGACTTTAACCACTTAACGAGACGAAAACGAGATTGGACAAAATTCAAACGAGACAAGCTGACAATTTAAAACGTTCCTTAACTATTTTCTTTCTATAGTGCGTAGTCATTGAAAAGTCGTTTGTTACGTTCGCTTTGTGAGTTTGTTTTATTCAATCTTGTCCTACTTTAGTGTTGTTGTTCTGTTGTTGGTGGTGTTGGAGTTGATTGTTTTTTTGTTGTTGTTGTTGTTGTTGGTGGTGGTTTTTTTTTTTTTTTTTTTTTTTTTTTTTTTTTTTTTTTTTTTTTGGTTTGTTTGTTTGTTTTTTGTTGTTGTTGTTGTTGTTTAGTTTTGTTTGTTTGTTTGTTTGTTTTATTATTTTTAGTTTTTTGTGGAGTTTTTTGTAGTTATTGTTGTTAGTTTTTTAAGCTGTTGTTGTTGTTGCTGCTATCATTTTATGTATTTATTTTGATATAATTATCTATTTATTTACCCTAAGTTATGAACGAAATTTTAAAAGCTGTTTCTTCAAAAGAAAATGGAAGTCTGAATAAAAGCTTTGGCGAAGAGCGAGAGTGAAGGAACTACATTTTTTTCTATCTACAAATACATTTACTTTCAAAATATCACTTTATAACATGAATACAGTATTTTGAATAGTGATTAAATACATTTGTATACAAACCACTATAAATGTACACGTTATAGTTAGTGATCAAAGGTCAATTTTCTCTACACAGGTTTAGACAAAATTAACCTTTGAACACTCACAAAAACTTGTAGATCTACAGTCAAATACTGGATTCTTTTTATATATACATATCATTGATGGTATGTTGTTGATGTTTTGTCAAAAGTTGATTGATTGGTTGATTGATTGATTGGTTGATTGATTGATTGGATAGGGGTTAACGCCACTTTTAACAGTATTTCAGTCATATCGCGGCTGCTGGAGCACCTAATAATGGATTCCTGGTATTTCTCACACCAGTACTACCACTACATCCCATCCGAGGAATTAGGCTTATGATTAACCTCCCATTGGTAGGAGAAAAATGTCAAAAGCAAGTTTGGTTGGTGTAGAGCCCTCAATTTGATAATAAATAGACATAATGACTGATTCTAATAAACTTATCTAGAGATTTGTGAAGAGGAAAAATAAATGAAGTCATGGTTAACCCTTTCCTATTTCTCAAATTTTTAGACTTGTCCAAATTGAAAGAAGTTGCAGACAACAAGTAAATGTGAGTGCAATTTGGAAAGTAACTAGCCAACAGGTTAGAAAATATTGTGAGAAAAGAAGAAATTGCATGTTACAAGCAATTTCTTCTTTTCCCACAATGTTTTCTCAAGTATAAAATCACAAGGACGTAAAAACCAGTAATTATACAGGTTAACCCCTTTTGAATACTGGGAGCACTCTGGTAAATATTGGTATCTGGTAAAAAAAATGGCCGTATGTGACCAGAACAAAAAAAATGAGTTTATGAAAAAATACAGTTATATTTCGTC
This sequence comes from Fragum fragum, assembly GCA_946902895.1. NCBI lineage: Eukaryota > Metazoa > Mollusca > Bivalvia > Cardiida > Cardiidae > Fragum > Fragum fragum. The sequence continues at coordinate 36,679,322 of OX336371.1, forward strand.
GGTTGGCGTCAAAAAATATGGTCAAGCTGCAGTTACAACGCTTAGGGCACCCACTAACGATTTCATTTTATTATCTTTGAAACTAAATTAATTTACGGATCGCATTATGGATAGAAAATCAATAAACCAATCAAATCATACTTTTACACCGGAAGTGAACTTTGAACTCCTTTATTGGCCGACACGAGGTGTTTAGGTTGGTTAGGCAACTTAAACGTAGTTACTACAGCTGATTCAAGCTTTCAAGGTTTAATTGGCAGATCAACGAATTTGCTTCGTTTACATGTCAATGGACAGGAATTTTTGAAAATAGCGTAGTTTCAATATCTTAGTCGAACTTCCTTTCGAGGACAGTTAACGTGTTGAGCGATCCGTCAATTGACCAACCGCGGCTGTCAATCAAGGAATATATCGACAAATCAAATCATCCATTCAGCCCGGAATTAAGATTTGAACTCCGACATTGGCCGCCATTTTTGTTAAGCTTTTTTGTTTGTTTGACGACTTAAACGTCGTAACTACAGCTTTTTCAAGCTGTAGTTACGACGTATAAATCGCCAACCAACTATTCTTCCTTTTTGTTACATGCTACTTGCCATAAATTTTGCAAAATAACGCCGTTAAAAATCGAAGCGGGACTTCCTGTGGGAAATCGATGGGCGTGGTAAAAGGAGTTAGTGGGCAGGGCCAGCGATTGGTCAATAGAAAATGGTAGGATTAATATTTTCATTGGAGAATAACATCCCTATTTAAATGGATAGTAATGGGATAAAAGTATTATCTACACATTCCAAAATTTATACGCCCCCCCCCCCCAAAAAAAAAAATTTTTTTTTTTTTAAAAAAATAGGAAACGCTGTGAGAAAACGTTGTGTCTTTAGCAAATTTCCCTTATCTTATAATGTTTCTTAACCTATTCTAACTCTTATTGTTCTATTTGATACATCACCACTCAATCGATCTGTTTTACGCCCCCCCCCCCCCAATAAAAAAGTGGGGGTGCAAATCATTGTATCAAGCAATTTCTTCATTATCGACAATGTTTTCTATGAAAAAAAAAAAAAACAAACATACAAAAAAGGGAAAAAAATTGAATTCCATCACTTGAAATTGTTGCCAGCAGCTTCTTCCTAATTTTTTATTGTTATGGAATGGGTTAAATGCACAATGTGAAATGTCGTCTACAATTTCTCTGGATTTGAACTAGTCTGAAATCTTGTCTGGCAACGGGACAAATATTACGAAAATCAAGATAAATATCTTGTTTGGTTATTTGTGTTATTGATCCAAAATCCACGAAACCCATGAAAAACGAGTTTATCACGTTTTAGCTTATATACTTAAATGATATTATGATATTAAGTAAACGAATCTAAATGAGGCGCGTAATAAAAAAGAGGTAATCTAATCCAATAAAAAAGCCTCAGTCTTTCTAACCTATAAAGATTTAGTGTTGCCAAATAAACTCTGAACTTAACCCTTTCCCGTTCAATCCCATGTTTTTACGTCCGTGTGTTTTTATACTTGGCCAAACATCGTGAAACAAGCAATTTCTTCATTTTTCACAATATTTCCTACCATATTGATTGATTATTTTTCAAATAAAGTTGATTTTATATTGTCGTCTGCAAAACCTTTAAATTTGGACAGATCTAAAATTTTGCAAAACAGGAAAGGGTTAAATATCGTTCAGACATCGTTGTTTTATATACATAATTATAACACTTCCATGTATATATGTTTAAAGGCTCTATGGCTCTTGGGGGACAAAGGATTCAGTAAAAGGAATCCTGAAATCGTCGTTAAAATTGTTTAACCCATTCCAACACAGCAAAATTTTAGACTTGTCCAAATTGAAAGAAGCTGCAGACGACAATTTCAAGTTGATGGAATTTTGATTTTTTTTTTTTTTTTTTTTTTTTTTGTCTTTTTGGATAGAAAATATTGTGGATAATGAAGAAATTGCTTGATACAAGCAATTTCTTCATTTTCCACAATGTTTTCCAAAGTTTTTTTCTTGAGGGGCGTAAAAAGGAGGGATTGAGTTGGAATGGGTTAAAGACACCTTTACCAATAGTTTCAGACCGCCATAAAAAGCATTAAAAGTTAGCAACGTGAAATAATTTTTAAGTTTATTTTTATTTCCTGTTCGGCAAAACTTTCATAGATGGTTTGTTACCTTTTCGAAATTATTTACAGTGGTGAGCTAATTAAAGCTGTAGGTAGGACGTTTAGGTCGCCAACCAACCATTTCACTTTTTTGATACATTTTGATAACGATCAATTGAGCAAAATCACGCCGTTGAAATCTAAATCGAACTTCCGGTCGGTTTCATACGGCGTGACCAGCGATCATTTGTAAGGTTCCATTCAAAGAGTCAACGAGCACTATCAATCGTGTGACGTACAAACGGACGTAACGTACGCTGCTGTTGCCATCTGACGTTACATATACATTCGACGCTTCCCCGAGATCTTCAAACGATTTTGATATAAACGTTATTTTCTGTGCAGTGTTTCGCTAAGTCTAACGAGAATCCCCTTTTTGACTTGTTAACTTGCGATATAAAAAGTAGAATAATGTAGAATAAATCGAGAATTTCAAAGGTAATCGTTCGTTTTGTGTGTCTTGTGTGTCTCTTTGAGTGACCATAAAGGGCTCTAGCCCTACGGATGATTTGATATTCATGTAAGAAACTGAAATAAAAATAAAATACCTAAAGTAGTAAGTTTTATGAAATCATAAGTTATCATTTAAATGTCATTTAAAATATTTGTCAAACATTTTAGTATCAATGAAAATTCCAGTCGATCACAAATATAGATTGACCAATCAATCATTCAAACCTGAGGTGAGCGATTAATATGTAGCATTTATCTCAAACATATTTATTTGTTAGCGACTTGAAGTTCACAGATAAAGTTTTTTACTTACAAACCAACGATTTTCTAAATGTTTTATCTCTCTGATCATATATTATATGCAAATTGATGGGACTGGATAACTAAGTAAATGTACACTATCGGAGATTAGAGGGCGTGACTAGCAATCCTTTAATTATGAGTTTATTCTATTACTTTACAGCTTCGCAACGAAGCATTTACATTTTTGACACTAGACAGAAATTTCAGAAGAAGCGCATTTTGTAGAACGATCTGGTTTTCATTTTAAATGAAACGAATGAGAAAAACAAACTTGTGAATTCGACGTTTTAACTAAAGGACGTCAATGTTATTTTACGAACAGGGAAATTTGATGTGTACAATTTTATAAACTTACTAAATATACGCTTAACGCTAGCTATCGCAAATTATACATCAAATTAATCTACGAAGAAAGCATATTTCTAGAATCTGAATAACTATTTGGTGATTTTTTTTACACTTAAATTGAGAAATATATATTTGTTTGTTTGATTAAACGTTTTTCTAAATACCCCTTTATTTCATTCTTATATACGAAATGATGTGTCTTTTAAAATCGCATATGCCAATTTTACCGTTCACGGGACACTTTGATGCTTTCTTGATTTTCTTGTGATTATTAAAAATTTCATATTTTACAAAAGTTAACATTCAATACGATCGGAAGTGATGTAATATCAGAAAAATTGTTGGTTCGCTCTCACAAACATGCAACAAAAACAAAAAAAACGGCTTTGAAAAAATGTAGAGCGGGACGTAGAAATTTTTCAGAATTTTAGTCTTTCGCGATGTCATGTTCTTTGCGTTAAATGTAGAAAATATAGAAATATCTTAAAATATCAAAACACATGAAATAAGCTTTCTATACTTGTATAAATAAACATGTGGTTTTGTAATACGCTGAAGAAAATGCAGTTAAAGCAGATTTTTTAAAGTGGTTCGAGTTACTGAAGTTACGTCACGGCATTTGATATGGCTATTTTTATCTACACTGTTTCAGGGAAAATGACGTTACTACGTGTATTACTTGCACTAGCATTGGTTTCCTGCCAACAACTATTGGTCAATGCAGAATGTCACATCCACGACAGCGAGTGTGTGTTCCATTTCGAAATAGAACACGCCCTTACAATGATGCGATACAAAGACAAGGTTTACCCTTATAACGGCCATCTTTATAAATATGACGTCACTAACATCAGTGCTGCAGAACCGATTCCGGTAGATGACGTCATTAGTGCAGACGGTTGGGAGGAGCCGAGACTGGTAGCGGTAGTAAACGGAAAACTTCCGGGACCAGACGTTATTGTTTACGAAGGACAGAAAGTAATTGTTCACGTCACCAACAAATTACGTAGTGTGACGGCTACCATCCATTGGCACGGACAGCACCAAAAGGATTCACCCTGGATGGACGGTGTACCATGGGTCACACAATGTCCCATACAACCTGGACAGACATTCACCTACGAGTTCTTGGCAAAACCTAGGGGTACATTTTGGTGGCATTCACACAGTGGGGCCGAGAGATCAATGGGGGTGTTTGGAGCCTTCATCGTCAAAAGCCGTGTTGAGACGCGCGTAGAGGAACATATTATGCAGATTCAAGACTGGAACCATGACTACACCTCCGATTCTGGACACATGAAAATGTTGTATGGTGTCTACAAAGGGCGTGAAAAGTGGGGTGGTGCCCAGTCTCTTGACGGCAGCTTCTTTAGCTTATTCGAAATTCAGTCTGGACTGATTAACGGGAGAGGTAGATACTACGACCCTGCTACAGGACAAAGTAACATGGCCCCTTTGACTATTTACAAGGTTATGAAGGACAAAAAATACCGATTCCGTGTTATTAGTACTGGATCCCTCTATCCATTCCGTATATCTATTGACAATCACCCACTTACAATCATCGCATCTGACGGGTATGATCTTGAACCCGTGACTGCAGAATCATTCGTCATCAATCCTGGAGAGAGATTTGACTTTGAAATCATGGCGGACCAGCCTATTGGTAATTACTGGGTTCGTGCTATTACACTAGAGAAAGGCAACTATCACCGAACAGAAGCTATTCTAAGATACGAGGGCGCACCGATGGAAGATCCAATTACAGCTCGTAAAGTATGCACGGCGAATGATCAATGTTTGGTAATCAACTGTCCGTTCACCTATTATCCAGAAGCTCATACTTTCTGCAGAACGTTCGATGAACTGAAAGCATTAGCAACAGATGATCCAGCGCCGGCGTATGTATCTGGTCGATTCCACGAATACTTTCTCAACTTTGCGTTTCCTGGGATCACCTCGTATCCAGGATCAGTCAACGGGAAGACATTTCACCAACCAGATGTCAATCCTCTAACCCAACCCAAAGAATGGAACTCCCCGTGTGACGAACCAGCCTGCGGAGAAGGCAAACATTGTAAATGCACGTTTGCTTTGTCTATTGGACACGGAGATACAATCCAGATGGTGTTCATGAATGTTGGAAGGGGGCGTGGATGGTCACATCCTATACACATGCATGGGCACTCGTTTTACGTCATCAAGATGGGTTATGGTCAATATAATGCGACTACCGCTGCCATCGGTGATGATAATGCGGACATCGACTGTCGAGGCGATCCAGTTTTGAACTTCTGTAACAACGCAACGTGGTCAAACCTAGCATGGCTCAATGGTAATGTACCAGATACTGAACTGAGTAGGCCTCCCCGTAAGGATACAATTATTGTGCCAACAGGTGGTTATGTAGTTGTCAGAATTCGTGCCAACAACCCAGGCCTTTGGACGATGCATTGTCACATAGAACTTCACAATCTTGACGGAATGCTGATGTTGTTGAACGAATCCTTTACGGAAGTACCGAAAGTACCAAAGGGTTTCCCTGAATGCCATTCCTATCCTCCACATCCTTACAGAATGGATCATATCTTGAAAGAGGACACAACAACAGTCCAACAGGGTAAGTTCGTTGATTTGACCCCTTCATGCGAACAGGAAGTCCATTGAAAAAAAAAGTAAAGGAGTTTCGACAGATCAACCACCCTATATGGATAATCACAGAAAAAATTTTGGGGGAAAGAAAAGTTGTTTGTTACAAGTAATTTCTTCCATTCCGCAATGTTTCTCAAGTATGTTTTACAAGGACGTAAAACCGGGGATTGTACGGGAAAGGCATAATAAGTTTACCTTTGCGTAGTTATTGTCAAATTCATCGATTTACCACTTCTATCAGAAGACCGAGGCCAAATTACGTTTTAAACCGATTTGGTAATTTTAACATCTTTAGTATGTATTCAACCCATTACCACACTTTGATAGAATTTTGATTATGAAACTATGTGGACAATTTGGAAATTACTTGTAACAAGTAATATCTTCATTGTTTTCTCAATCACTTTTCTACAGACTAAAAAAGCTGAATTATGCGAGAATGGGTTGGATGTCCCTGCTTCACGGTTCACTTCACGCACTCTCTAACTCTGATCAGCTCAAATAGTTCTATATGTTCAAATATTCTTTTCCATGAATAGATTTAACAACCAGTATACTTTTCGTCTTGAATCTTATCTCCAATGAACAAACCTTATCTACGCCGAAATACCAAACCCGAAAGGAAGCGCCAAATCATCAAATCAGCAAAATCTTGTAGCTGTAGCTTAAATTGAGTTTAATTATGTACAAGGTTATTTAATGTATTACGTTAGAATGGACGATTTGGAAGAAAGGAAATTTTGGACTATTGTCGGATTGAGTAGATCTACTAGATTTTTGCATCTTGTAATTCTGAATGCATAAAAATGTCATGAACTGAAAGCATTAGCACGCTGTAGATACGACGTTTAGTGCTCTAACCAACGATCATTGGTTTATTTCATGTCTTTGACCTCAATTTTTTTTCAAAATGAAATTATTTATTACCTCATTCGAACTGTTATGTGAGAGGTCAGTGGGCGTGGCTAGAAGTCCTTAAATTCATAACGATAGTTCTGATCGGCCTTAATGTATGTCTAGACTGGATGGTAAAAACGTTCCATTGCGACATTTTGGGATTCTTTTTCATTTCAATTATATAATTCAGGTTTTCAATAGGTTCAAAACATGTTAGTGGCTTTTTGGCAGATAATGGATGAAATTATTTTACTATCAAGTTGGGAAATTCTAACTTTTAATTCATTCAGACATTTGAAAAAGAGGGATTAAAATAAATATGTAATGAAATTGTATTTTCATAACTATAACAAAAAGGGTGGAATAGTTTGCGTTACCTAACACCAAATAAGAAATAAGTCAACGAAGTATAACCCGGACGGTACCGGTAATTCACCGATTATTGTCCTATTTGAAGTTTCAATGGGGTATTTATCACGTCAATGGCCTCCGTTAGCATTTCAGTACTTACCGACATTATCCGAACATTAACGACATCACCCGATAAGTTCCGAGGTTTCAAATTAGGACATAAGGAATATACTTCATTAAATTTAATTTCTGGAAAATTCAGTCGAATTATCACGAAGAAAGAATATTTATCGTGAGAGTGCAATTGATAACAAGAAAAGCGGATACTTTTCCTTTATCAAACTCTTTATCACAACATTCTTCATAAAGACACATGCGAAAAGGAAATGCGGGAGGGGGGGGGGGCGCCCACTCGAGATCGTGTTGATGTTGATGTCCCCGTGCTGCTAGGAAGGTCTTGTTGTTGCTACTTCTGCTGCTACTGCCGTTGTTGTTCAATTGAGTATCAAATTGAACAATGAAATTTTCCACGACCCATTTCATACGAAATTACTTTCTCAACATCCCTGATGTGTATTTTTCTGAACTCAATCGTTCATACTTTAAATAATTGACCCAAATTCATTTTGTAAACCAACAGAGCAAAACACTACAGAAATTAATTTCAAAAGATCAATAAGTTACACAAAATATTGAAAGGCTTTACCAAAATGAGGCCTTTTAAAGCTCGTCTTTTGAAAGGTTTTACTAAATACACCCCGACAACCGGTTTTTAAAAAAGTCACGTTTCAAGACATACGATTCTATTAATGAGACGTTTTTTCGCAATGGTAACACGATTTCATCTATTTATGTAATTACTTTTTTTCAAAGTTAATATGATAATATGATTTACAAAAAAATATTTTATAAATGGTATGATAAGTTTCCGCATTTATGCAGAGAAAGATCGTTGCGACTGGTATTTAGCAGAATATGCTCATTGAGATCATTTAGAACAAGTCACAACTGATCTTTTGACTGATTTTTGCAAGGATAAAATTACAGGCATTACTTCGTACGTAATGTCACGTGGGAATTATTAGATTTCTTTAACACTTTTCCGCTTTGAAAATCTTTAGACCTGTCTAAATTCAAAGGTGTTGCAGATGAAATAATCAAGTTAGTTAAATTTGAAAAATAATTATTCAGTATGGTAGAATAGAAATTGTAAGAAAAGAAGAAATTGCTGGTTACAAGCAATTTCTCCTTTTTCTCCAATGTTTTCTCGATTATAGAATCCCGTAATGAAAAAAAACCGATATTGAACAGGAAAGCGTTCAAACAAAAAAAAATAAACTAAGATGTTCAAAAATTAACTGTAGTCAGGTGAAAAATAAAAAATCTGATTAATCTGGTCCTAACAAATCCCGCCTCTTAAGACTCCTCAAGAAAACGGCTTTGGAAAACATTGTGGAAATGAAAAAATTGCTTGTTAGCACTATTATCTTCATTATCTAGAAGCTTTTCTACCATAAAAGATAAAGACTTAAAAAAAGAATCGACATAAAATATCGACTGTAATTTCTTCCAATTTGGACCAGTCTAATAAATTGTCTTCGGGCAATTGGTTTAGAGAAAAATATTCCACTTTGGTAATTCAGGGCATTTCAAAACTTAATGGACTATATGGATTTTCGTGACTGATTGATTTGTGTGATATATTGTACATTTTAACATATCGCAGTGACTAGAGCACAATTCAATGCGTTTCTTGTATTTCTCACACCAGTACTACCACAACAATCAAGTTGCTCACACATTTTAGGATCTTCAAGTATATAACTTCGTCCAGAAATCCAAACGATCACAGTACATGTAGTAATATTATGCAAATGATGTATAGAGAATATTGAATGAGAGGTCACAGAATACAGATACATGAGTCATCTAACAGATAAAACGAGGCTATGTCGAGTCTCCGTCCGTTTTAGATAACGAGTTTAATAAATCGGGATTTTTATGAACACGCATTTTATATTCTTTTAATTGTATTACCTTATTTTTTATTTTTTCAATGAATCACTAAAGATAAACAGCATTAATGATATTCTACGAAACATATAACGCCGTTTGTAAAGTGACGTCATTACAGTCACTCTGAAATCCATTTGGGGGTAACTAGAATGTGTTACCATAGGCTTCGAATTCATTTGCATATTTATTTTTCATTAGTGTAATATCACCCGTGTAATATAAAAACACCCTTGTAATACAAAATAAATTTAAAAGTTTCATTTAACTGCCGGGCCGTAGGTCATATTATAAAATATTTTCGGGGCTAACAGAAAATCAAACGTTTGTTCGAGTGTTTGTTGACCTAGGCCTCAAAATATCCTCTTTTTGCCGGGATATTTGTCTGCGCTGTTTCCGTTCGTTTATTATAGTTTCGAATAATGGGATTCTCTTTTCGAACATTGGTGGTTCCCTTTTCAAAATTATATTTTTTTAAAGGCCGCTTATTAGAGACAATTTTGCTTATCAAAATTTGTTCACTATTTCAAATTCGTTTCGTGCTGTTATTCTGCTTTGGTAGAAGATGTAGACTAAAATCAGTCTGATTCACTTCATTCAAACCCATCTGATTCCCTTTATACATGTGATACAGTGTGTGAGGGGATATAATGTTTTTCTGATTTGAAATAACTTAACTGTTATTCTGCTTCTGTAGAAGGTATAGACTAAAATCCGTCTGCAAATAAATGCATGTCTTATCGTAGTTTTCACAAGTATGTGCAGGCTGACCTTAGTCACAGCATATTTAGCGTATTAAAGCAAAGTTGTATATCAAATCACCTATCGAAAGAAATATTGACATTACAATTAGAACCTTCCATTGCTCTCAGCCCTTTGATTTTACTGAAACTCTTAACAAGGATTTTATTTAGCATGACAAGTTTAAATACACCCACACATTGTGAATAGTATAATTGTATAATACGAAAGACTGGTGGTGACATCAAGACTTCACAGTTCACACTTCGTACATAGTAACTCTGAAGTGTGAAGTCGGAAGTTTGAAGTTGGAAGTGAGAAGTTGGAAGTATGAAGTCGGAAGTTTGAAGTATGAAGTTGGAAGTATAAAGTCGGAAGTTTGAAGTGAGAAGTTGGAAGTATGAAGTCGGAAGTTTGAAGTGTGAAGTTGGAAGTATGAAGTGTGAAGTAGGAAGTGTTAAGTTGGAAGTTTGAAGTGTGAAGTTGGAAGTTTGAAGTTGGAATTATGAAGTCGGAAGTTTGAAGTGTGAAGTTTGAAGTGTGAAGTTGGAAGTATGAAGTGTGAAGTTTGAAGTGTGAAGTTGGATGTTTGAAGTGTGAAGCTGGAGGTATGAAGTTGGAAGTATGAAGTCGGAAGTTTGAACTTCACACTTCTTACTTCCAACTTCACACTTCACACTTCATACTTCCAACTTCACACTTCACACTTCATACTTCAAACTTCAAACTTCCAACTTCATACTTCAAACTTCCAACTTCACACGTCATACTTCCACATTCACACTTCCAACTTCCAACTTCACACTTCACACTTAATACTTCCAACTTCACACTTCATACTTTCAACTTCCGACTTCATACTTCCAACTTCATACTTCAAACTTCACACTTCTAACTTCCAACTTCACACTTCCAACTTCACACTTCACACTTCACACCACATACTTCCAACTTCATACTTCCAACTTCAGACTTCACACTTCATACTTCCAACTTCACACTTCCAACTTCACACTTCCAACTTCACACTTCAAACTTTCAACTTCTCACTTCCAACTTCACACTTCAAACTTCCAACTTCACACTTCATACTTCCAACTTTACACTTCAAATTTCATATTTAATTTGGTTTGATTATGTACTGTGTATTTAAGAAGTCACCACGGGTCTCATAATTCAGATTTCACACTTCCCACTTCAGACTTAATATGTTTGAAGTTTGAAGTGTGAACTGTGAATACATGATGCCACCACCAGTCTTTCGTAGTATAACAATATTCAATTGAGCGTGACAAAAGTGTTTGTTTACCTCTCATTAGGTTTAGTATCTCTTTAATCCTTGTCCTTCTGAATTACAAAACTATCGCGATAACCTAACTGAGAAGGACCTTTGGGTTCATATTCATTTAACAATCTACCTTATATACAACTCTGGATTAAAGGATTAGTAGATGGTGCCAATTAAAGTCACACATATGTGCAGGTTGATCTTTGTCTGTAACTCCTGCCAAAGCAGGAATATTCCTGGCTCAACTTGACAATGGTTAAAATACAAAAACAGAACAAAAGAAAAAAACAACATAAGCGATGTTGTTGTCCTTACCTTTTAGAGTCGCTCGGTCATTTATTAATCCATTCCTACACAGTAACGCCTTTTGACGCCTCTCAAGAAACAGGCTATGGAATGGAATGTGCTTATCACAAGCAATTTCCTCATTATCCACAACGTTTTCCACCCCAAAAGACTAAGGTTTTTAAAATTTCACCAATATAAATTGTCGTCTGCAACTTCTTTCAATTTGAACTAGTCTTAAATTTTGTAGTCCGGTAAAGTGTTAAGCGTTCTTACTTGAAACTTACTTGAACTTTTTGGATAAGCCTGAGAATGGTCGTTGTTAGTTTAACCGATTGCCATACGGCTTAATTTTAGACTGGCCCAAATTCAAAGAAGTTGCAGACTACAATTTATAGTTTATGGAAATTTGGATTTTTTAAACTCTCTGATTTTCCACAATGTTTTCCAAAGCTTTTTTCCTTGGGGGCGTCTAAAAGCGTAACTCAGTGAGAATGAGTTAAATATCATTGCTGTCAGACTATACATTTTGTTTCACTTCAATGAAAAGTCATGGCGATTTGGTTTACAAAATACGTATGTTGATCTTGTTTTTAACTAGTTGGCTGTATTGTAAAATATCTTTCGATTCGCTTCATAAATCATGATTTACTTCTTCAAGGTTAACTTAATGTCAATATCCTTTTTGCGCAGGGTTTGTCTATACGTTTCCGTAAACGACATCCAGCTAACAGCCTTTGAGTGAAATTACGTCTAGGTCGATTACTTGGTCGTTTCACAAATTCATATACATTTTGGGTTACCACATTTTGATTGCCTTTCCATGAATAACCTGAGCCGCCGTCATAGCGCAGTTGGTAGCGCGTCGGACTGTCAATCTATAGGTCCCGGGTTCGATCCCCGACGGCGGCACTCATCCTTTCCGACTATTTGTCTCCCATCAATTGGTCAATAATCGTAGACCTATGTGGGATAGCAGCTGGAGGCTAGGAAGGGATGTGATGGCGGTACTGGTGTGAGAAATACCAGGAATCCATTGTTAGGTGCTTCAGCCGCCGCGATATAACTGAAAGATTGTTGAAAGCGGCGTAAAACCCCATTTAAACAAACAAATCCATGAATTACCAAGTTTTCTCGGTTGATTATCGCTAATTAGAGCTACCAGTTTCTGAGAAAATCCGAGCCTTGTCTTTGTCTTTAAGCTGAGAACTTAGCATTTTGTGATACATTTACATTAATATGAAACACAGAGTATATGTTGACTATCAAAAGAACAGTCTATAACAGCAAGGTTGATGATTATTATATACATTTTTTCTTTTAGAAATTACACACTACTTTTACCTTAGATATTTCCTCTATCAAGCACTCAACAGCCAAGCGTAGGGTTCCACAAGAAAAGCTGTAGTACATATAATGTATTCCTAGCACATAACCCACTCCAATACAATCAGACTTTATGACGCATCGAAACAAAAAAAAATACCAATTGGAAATACTGTGAAAATAAAGAATTTGCTTATTACAAGCTTTTTGTATTTTCCGCAATGCTTTCTACCCAAAAAAGTAAATATTTTTCAACCTTCGTCAACGAAAAATTGTCGACTGCATCATCTTTGAACTCAGACCAGTCTAAAACTTTGGCGTCTGGCAATGAGTCACAGAGACACCCGCTTATTTTAACTAATTCCCAAACTATCCCGCTACTTCCCCCAAGAAAATCCCGCTATTTTACGTCCCTGGAGAAAAGACTTGAAAAAGATAAGGTTAAAATGAAGAAATTGCTTATAACAAGCAATTTTCTCATTTTCAACCTTTTCTCTCTCTCTCTCTCTCTCTCTCTCTCTCTCTCCTCTCTCTCTCTCTCTCTCTCTCTCTCTCTCTCTCTCTCTCTCTCTCTCTCTCTCTCTCTCTCTCTCCTCTCTCTCTCTCTCTCTCTCTCTCTCTCTCTCTCTCTCTCTCTCTCTCTTAGGAACGGTTTGATTATATATTTTCAGGTATCAGTGATTGGTCAGGTTGGACACCATGCTCCGTGACCTGTGGATCTGGGGTTATGTTCAGGGTTCGAACCTGTCCTCATGGCCATACCTGTAATGAAGAAACCACAGAGAGCAAGTCCTGTCAACTTTCAACATGTGAAAGTGGAATGAGTAAGTCATTCTTTTTAACCCATTACCAGACGGCAAAATATTAGACTGGTTCAAATTGAAAGGAGTTACAGACTATAATTTTAAGTTAATGAAATTTTAGATTTTTCAAATTTCTGGGTAGGAAACATTGTGTAAAATGAAGAAATTGCTTGTTACAGGCATTTTCTTCATTTTACACAATGTTTTCTCATTTATGATTCTTGAGGGGCGTCCAAAAGCGTCACCGGGTGTGAATGGGTTAAGACGTTTTTCACAACCTTTCAAGCATGAAAATAAAATCAGTAAGAAAATCTTTCAAGCTGGATAAATGTAGTTACTGATAAGTTTCTTGACGCCGAAATCACTGAGTAAGACTAACATCGATTATTCATTTTCATCCGTTTTTAAGTTTTCTCACAACTTCAACATATATTGCATGGTTTTCTGAATTGATTATACTTTATCTACAAAGACCTACAAAGATCGATATGTTCATAAGGGGTCTGTTTCTGGCCTAGGCAACTAACTTTTCAATCTTCCCTCGTCAAGTACATAGTATCCTGGTGACGACATTACTGTCTCTCGTCCCGCTGACATGACGTCAAGTAACAAGAAATGTTATTTGATACTTTTATGGGCTCGTCTATTAAATCATCAAGTAATAATCAATTGAGAAATTTTGATAGTTACGTGAAAAGTACAAAAACGTCTTTTGTAAAAAGTGAATTGTCCCAAGTTCTTTAGGAAACGATTATCTGGTGCAAAGATATTTAATTTGAAAACAACATTTATGAATTAAGGTCTTTACGGCTTAAAGCAATTCTTCGGTCCATGAAACGAAACAATCAATGACTTTCGGAGTTAGCATTAGGTCATCAAGCTGTATTTTAGTATCTAAAATTTCAAATATAAAGTTGTGAGGTCAGTAATGAAACAAGATCGACCACCATCCATAAGACGTCGTCCGAAATTGGATCCGGTTCGAGCTTCAAACAATGTAAATGTAGGGCAATCATCGGTCTTATCTTATTTCCATGTGAAAATATCAAATTCCTTGGATTAATCTCTCCTTCAAATTTAAGATATCCCAAGTGCAGTTGGTTAGCTAATATTTCAGATTTTCAGATATATCCGAACTGTTACTAGCAGATATCTCAAATTATGCTCTTAAGTTAGGACAGTCAAGTACTTTTTGATATGAATGCGATATACCCTCGAAGCCTGTCACCTTTGGTTTGGAAGGTTATTCTTATAACATACGCATTATTATGTAACAGACATGTTTATCATAACCATGGCTTTATTGCTTGCATCTATAGGCATATGTTTTATATGTAATACTTATATGCTTTGTTTGGACATTTTGTTAATACTTTATGTAGTGTAGGAATAAAGTATTAAAAGCCAATTGTGTTGTTATTTAAAGATAGTTTAACACAAAAGATATAGAACAATACAAAGTAAACCACAAGACACATACAATGATAAGTTTGGAATGTAATTAAAATAATGAACTAAAGACCCTATTGTCGCCTTTTATGACATGCCAGTTGTCACGTTTGTTATCTTCTGAGAAGTCAGATTTTACAGGGTATGCCTGTAGTGGTTTTTTTCATCTCCCCCCCATTAACCAGAAGGTGTCTCACAGCTATTGTCTTTCATTCCAAAGACCATTTATATCGAGATATACGCTTTTGAATAAAGACCGCCAACCTACAATTCAGGATTTACGAGGAAAGCGTTGATTTTAATATGCGTAGTTGCATTTGATTTCTTTTATTTGAGCCTATACGTGACAATTCCAACAATTTTGCATATGCGTGACTCGCACATATTGAGCACACTGGACAGCTATTCGGGGCAATATTATATCATTAGTTGATTGTTTAAAGAAGGTCTCGGTCAGTATCTATCTACAGAGCGCAGAGGGAAGACTCTGATCAGACTGTGCGGATGCACAGGCTGATCTGAGTCTTTATTTGGCGCACATGTGTTATGGTTGGAAATATCACGCATGCGCTCATTTAAATGCCTATTTATTCATCTTTTTTTCAGATGGTGAAAACTCCAATAATCAGCATACTACAGATGACGAGACAATCGAGATAAAAGTATTCTGGGTAGTTTTTGCTGTGCTCATAGTCTTGGTCGTCATTCAGATGTTCATCATTGTTGGAATCGTTTGCAAGAGACAGACTTCCGCTCATACTTACATACCAAACTTACATATACAGGAGGGTAAACAAAATGGCGGATTCGAGGGAAGATTGTAAATAATCAACGTTGTTTAACTCATTACCACACGACAACATTTAAGACTGATACAAATTAAAAGAAGTTGCATACGTCAGTTCCTAGTTGATGGAATTAAAAAAAAAACACTTTGTCTTCAGGGGTATATGCAATAATAGTTGGACGGTTAACTGGTCACGCCCACTGACCCCCAAAGGAAATTAGATGTTAAACGGCGTTATTAGACGGAATCTGTGGACCAATGACAGATTTCAAAGTTCACTTCCCGCCCAAACGATTAATTTGATTGGTCGATCGATTTTTTAATTATCATTTTTAGCGGGGGGATTTATGAATTTAATACAGGGACCAATAAATGCTCCAGTGACTAAAAAGCGGGGTTTTTTTTCATAGAAAATAGTCATTGTCGTGTTTTACCACACTACCAGACAACAATATTTTAGACTGATCCGAATTCAAAGAAAGTGCAATTGACAATTTATAATAATAAAAATTAAGAATTCCTGTATTTCTGTGTAATACTCTTTATCTTTTAATGATGATTTTACAATAAAATAATTAGAAATGATTGACTACGTACGGAATTCTTTTTACTTCAATAATCCATATCAAGATGGTTCAAGTTCGTTGATCATTCAATCTTATCGTTGGGCATAAATCTATATGGAAAGCGACCTTCGACACACACACATACCAAAGTGGATGTAAAATGTTCTTGAATTCCATTTCATGCTTTTATGATTGACTTACAATAAAGTATCTTGACCGCGGAAACGACCCCTGTATCAAATTCAACCTCTTGTAGTGGCTAGTAGTAGGTAACAAAATAGTAAAGTGGTTGCTTGTCGACTTAACGGTCATAATCTTTAGATGGCTTCAATATTCATGTTTTATATCATAACTGCAAATACGATCGTATGATATTTAAAAATGACGTTGATTTCAAAACAATTATCTGTCATTAGATTTACCATTTTCATTCACAGCATGTAGCTTTCATAATAAGTAATTTTACATAAAGATATATGAGCCTGTGCGTGACATTTCCTACAATTTCGCAGGTGCGTGACTCGCACACATTGAGCACACTGGATAGCCGTGCGGGGCAATTAGAATATCCGCTGATTGTTTGAAGAAGCTTTTGGTCAGTACCTATCTACAGAGCGCAGAGTGAAGCCTCTGATCAGACTGTGCGGATGCACAGGCTGATCTGAGGCTTTACTTGGCGCACATGTGTAATGGTTGGAAATGTCACGCACGCGCTCATATATATATAAATTTCGCAGCGGATTAAATCCAGCACAACTAAGGTCGACTTTCAATATAGCCAGAATGAAACCACTGCAAAAAAGTATACAGTACACATAATGATGGGTCAGCGCGAAACATTGGTAAATGCCTATATGTTTTTAGGCAGTTTCAACTGGATCGCGCCATCGATATAGATATCTTAGTACTCCTATTATGATATAATATTAATGGCAAAATCAGTCATTTCAGCAATTTCTTTGCATTTTCAAACTACAACGTAGGTTGCTGTTTAATTGACCGATCGCGATTGTCAATCAAATAATAAACCGACCAATCAAATAATCTATTCAGCCTGGATCTGTGCTTATAAACTCCGAAATTGGCCGCCATTTTCGTTTACTTTTATTGTTGATTTGGCGACTTAAACGTCGTAACTACAGCTTATTCAAGCTGTAGTTACGATGTTTAGGTCACCAACCAACCATTTAACTTTTTAATACATGCAATTGGCCATAAAATATTTAAAACTAACGTTGTTAAAAATCGAAACGGAACTTCCTGTCGGAGTTAATGGGATGGCCTAGGTAGGCAGTGGGCGGGGCTAACAAATGGCCTATCAAATTATATATTACATGGACCGTGTACAGTATACCATAAGACCGGTATATCCGTTATTATTTTAGGACATCGACCAAATGGCCTATGACTTAAGTAATAGAACAAAACATCAAATAATCTTGAAAATGATTGAGTTCATTAAAAATAAAATTGAGAGAAATAAAAACTGTTATTATTTGTAACCTTGATGACACCTTTTTACATATCTCTTCTTTTACATTGCTATTCTTAATGACGCCTTTTTACCTATCTCGTCTTTTAAAGTGCTTTTCCTTAAGACGCCTTTTTACATATCTCGTCTTTTATATTGCTATTCTTAAAGACGCCTTTTAACATATCTCGTCTTTTATATTGCTTTTCTTAAAGACGCCTTTTTACATATCTCGTCTTTTGTATTGATATTCTTAAGGACACCTTTTTACATATTTCGTCTTTTATATTGCTATTCTTAAAGACGCCTTTTTACATATCTCGTCTTTTATATTGCTATTCTTAAGGGCACCTTTTTACATTCCTCGACTTTTATATTGCTATTCTTAAGGGCACCTTTTCACATATCTCGTCTTTAATTTTGCTATTCTTAAAGACGCCTTTTTACATATGTCGTCTTTTAAACTGTTATTATTAAAGACGCCTTATCACATATCTCGTCTGATATGTAGATCATTTTTTTTTTTTCATTTAACGGTCTTAAAATTTTATGAAAGTGTTCTTTATGTGAGTGACTGATCACAAGGAAAGAGTGAAGAGCGTAAAGTATCTGTCACGTCAGGCTGCTCGTAATGCGCTAACCAGGGTCGTATTTTTGCTCGATTTTACATACCTAGATATGTCATTCTACCATATTATTCTTTATTCTCGAAACATAATATTCAATTTATCTCTGCTGGATACGATCTCTTTTCAAAATATTTATTTAACGGAGTACCCGGAAGGTCCCTTTTCGCGTGATGGGTTACATATATATGTTTAACTATTTTAAGACTGGCGTTTTTTATGGTTTTATGACTTACTTATTAAAATGTCATGTTTAAATCGTTTTATGATAAGAGTTGTTCAACATATTTTTAATCTGTTTTAGCCCGTGTTCTCAAGCCCGAAAAAAAAGTTTAATAAACGGAAAGCTTAAGATATTATGGTAGTCTTGTCATTTTCGACCGAATCGAATGAGAGAGAGGGTGCAGAATTAAAGGCAAACAAACAGATAGAAGGACAAAGCGACGAGTAGAAAGACAGATAGAAGAAGTCAGAGACAGGTAGAGATAGGGAGAGAGATTATTAAAGTTTCCAGTTCCTCTGATTATCAAATAAAAATCTATATTCTGAGATATGCCTTGATAAAGTTTTACAGTAGATATTTAGCGTTATGGACTTATTCATTTCGTGGATACAGTATGTTTTTCACTTACAAAATCGATATCGTGACCGTTTAGATACGTTGGTTTTGTTGTTGTTGCAGTTGTGTATTCTTATTATTTGTTTTGTTTGGGGTTTTATGACATCAACCTTAGGCTGTACAAGTACATATCCTTTAGATTGTTGTGGTTGTTGTTTTTGTTTCTTCCCGGCTGACCACTACCAACTCATTCCTCGCGAGGGAAGGTGTATTTAGATTGTCATTCTCTCGAATAGATAACTTAAACGTACACCGTCCTTAGTACGATAAGATATTCGGTACGAAGATATTCCCATCCGTAATACTTAATGGGGTCACTCTGAACATACTGTTTCGAATATATTGAAAGCTATTTACATGTTTGGTTGTATATTTATGTATCACCTTATGTTGATAAAGACAGATAATTCCTCAGTTGAATTTTCCTAGAAAGTGACAACGTCATTTCATCATTAAGCCAATAACTAGATCGTGATGACGTCATTATTAATGTGGCGTTCGCACTTATCAAGATTCGACCACGATTGCATTCGTGGACATATCGGGATCATCTTATCTAATCTTATCTGGTCTTTTCTCATATTGATGTCAATCGCCGCTATCGGATTAATCGTGGAAAATTTGTTAGCAGTTTAAAATCTTTCCACGATTAACGCGATTGCCGGAACTATTGTACCCATCTCATTAGATTGCAAGTCATCGCAACAAGTCGCAAGAGACCGTATCTCATTGTGTTTGGTGATCATCGGGGTGGAGACAAATAGCTCGATCTATTGGGATGTATTTCGATCTCCTACGACGTGTAGATATTCTGTCGGGCCCGATTGCTCACGACTTGATGCGAATGATTCACGAGGGGATACGAGCTGATGAGAGTAAATACGTGCAGACACGACTAGTTACGCATTTGTAACAGACACCCAAGATCTGTGACCATATATAAATCGGACAAGATTAATTTGTTTCAATGCTCAATCTGCAATAAAAAAGTAAATAACATCTTACGTCAAATATTATAGCAATTTTGAAACTTTCTGAGGTATGCAACCGAAGGGTTCCAAGGCAGCTTTGGTACCCCCAGTACTAGAACCTGTTGATTCAGAGCCTGCTCAAGAGGTGGTGGATCAAACCATCCATATTAAACCCAAGAAGAAAAAAATCGTAACGGCATTTGAAGAGCAGCGCATTCTCATCATCCACAAGTCCGGCCATCACCAATGGTATTATATGTTCAGAGGTTCAATTTACAATGAAGTCACCGATCAATCCTGTTGTAATATACCAGTCACGGTCTCATCGTGGCTGAATCGTGATAGAATTCGCTAAAAAATCCATCCAACATTCGTGAAACATCGCAACAAAGCGCACCTGTCCTTGATGCTCGTATGAGAACGCATCGGCACTTATCGTGTCGTAACAGATCGTGGACACTTATAGTTATAATTGCGTCAGATCACAATGAAATCGCGAAATCCAAGCGTGAGACTCCTATCACATCGTATGTGATCGTGTTTATCTTGGACATAGATCGTATCACCACAAATTGACCAATCTCAACCAAATCGCATCTTAACGGAACAAATCGTATCAGAACGCCTGAAATCGCAACACCTCGTATCTAATAATCAAATTACAGCAAATTTACACGATTCGCTGCGGTTGGCCAATCGTGACGATCGTAAAAGATCGTGCTCTACTGTGAACGCCGCATAAAAGATATGTCCTTTCATGTAGGCTACACAAATTTTACTTCATTAAGACTTGGTGTGATTTGAAACCGACAAAATCGTTTGCTTTGGTCTTGCACGATTCTTGTTAATTTTAAACATTTTTAGCGTAGCGCTCGATCTATTCTAAATACGCTTGTATAAGGAAATCGGGGGGGGACCGCAACTGATCGGAACACACGCTTTACGATCCTGAATAAAATATCATTAGAAATAGTGATATAATCCGGCGGCGATTTGGGTCACCGGACACCGGCCGAGTTGCGAGTTAAAGTTCAATAGCTTATAAACACAGGACACTAATTAAGTGAAGTATTCTCACTTGGTTAACGCATTTCCAGACGACAAAATTTAGACTGGCCAAGTTACTTGTTACATGCAATTTCTTAATTTTAAATTGGTGCCAAAGTTTAGTTGCTATTTTTTGCGTCCCCCGACGTAATATATATGGGGGGGTTAAAACAACAAATACGCCAATGTTGTCAATTTAAAGATTTAGAATTCCATTAACATTAAAATTGTCGATGCAACATCTTTGGATGTGGACGAGGTAAGTTTTATGTCGTCTGGTAGTTTGGTTAAATTTCTAAGAAAGAACATGTTGAAATTATTGAAATATCTTCGGCGAATCAGGAGCATTAAGATCTATTCTACTCGAGGAATATTGGGGGATCCTGACGGGACCCATTTCTATTTCCCTGTATCCTCAAGATCCCGGGACACTGTCAGCGACGATCCATTCACGGCCCTCATTGGTGGCTCTTTTCCCCTTTAAAATGTAATAAAACTCAATTTGGGTTCTACTGTTCTTTTGCAGAAATGTTATTTTGGCAAGTATTTATACATTTTTTTAAAATATTTGTTGTTTAAAAAAAGACGGCTCTATGGGAGAGTTTTATTTACCGTATTTTATATATGGTTAATCACTTGAGGATATTCTCTGAAACCACTCATTTGATTTTAAAAGGTTATTGTCTAAAAATGTTTTTTACATTTTTATTCTAAGAAATACATTCCAAGAATGTAAATTCAAAGAAGATGCACACTGCGATTAAAAGTGAGTGCGATTTGAAAAGTTACCAACCTAAAGGGTAGAAACAACTGTGACAAGCAATTTCTTCCTTTTTAAAGATGTTTATCAAATATAAAATCACAGGAACGTAATGACCAGGTATTGTACAAGGAATTGTTTAAAAAAAGACCGGGGTTTGCATGACAGCAATCATCTCTTATGTGAGTCTTAATAATTGATTATTTTTGCGAGTGTCTGCTTCTTTTGGAGAGAACTTTCAGCCACTGGACGATACTGAATCCAATGTTGTTTTTGTCATTTACAAAAGATGACTCTTTTGAAAAACCATAGAATTTTTCTCAGATTTAGGCATATGCTTCCAATACTTTCTGCCATAATGTTGTGGAATATGAATAAATGGCTTGATATGAGCGAATGCTTCATTACCCATAATGTTTTGTATCCGAAATAACGGTTTTAGAAGAAATCGATTTGATTTAAAAAGGTTTGTATACAATGTCACTTGTTGACAAATGTAAACCTTTAAAATCTAAACATTAGCGACAGCGTTGCTCCAATCAATTAGCAATGGTTGGTTTCTTTTTACCTTTTCTCATTATAACACTTTGAATTTTTAACCAGCAATTTGTGATCGTAGAGGCTTGTCTATCTTTGGCAGGTGACATATTATCATCGTCGGATTATACTTAACCAGGGTAAAATGTCACTTGTTTACAAACAAATACCTGTCACATCACAACATTTACGACGTTTTTGTTATAACCATGTAGCGTATATCGGTTACATTTAATATGGGATTTACCAACTGACCAATCGCGTCTGTCAATAAAAAAAAACAGACGACCAATTAAATATTTCATTTAGACTAGCAATGTGTTTCGACATTGGCCGGCATTTTGTTAACCTTTTTTTGTTGGTTTATTCAAGCTGTAGTTACAACACTTACCATTTTTGTTGGTTTGGCTTATTCAAGCTGTAGTTATGACGTTTAGGTCGCCAACTATCTATTCTACATGTTTTTTTATGCTAGTTGTTATAGATTTAGCGGGACTTTCTGTCGGAGTCGGTGGGCGTGGCAAAAAAGGTAAGTGGGCGGAGCCAGTAATTGGTCAATTGCATAGACGTAACGTACGTTAATTATACCCACTGACGTTACACATAAGGTCGACGTTTCTCCCAACTCTTCAAACGAATTTGATATAAACTTTTTTATTTCTGTACGCTTTTTCGCTAAATTTAGCGAGACTAATTTTCGACTTGTTAATGAATTAACGATATAAAAAGTAGAATTACACCGAATCGTTCGAGAAATTCAAAAGTAATCGTCCGGTTTTGTATCTCTTTGAGTGAATATCAAGGCCCTAGCTCTCTGAGTGATTAAATATTCATGTAAGAAGTTACAGAAAAGGAAAAAAATACCTAATTTTTCAGTATAGTAACTTATATGAAAATATGCATTATCGTTAATGATGTCATCTAAAATATGAGCCAAACAATTCTGTAGCAATTATTTCTGTTACATCACAAAGTCCTGTCGGTGATGAAAAATCGATTGACCAATCAATCACCCATTCAAACCTGAAATAAACGATAAACATGTAGCATTTATCTAAAACATTCCTATTGTTTAGTGACTTGAAACTCGTTGAATGTATTATATCAAAATTGCAAAGTATTTATGTTTTCGACACTAACCATTAATTTCAGATGAAGTCGGTTTGGTAGAACGATTTTGTTTTGTTTTGTTTATTTATTTGTTTGTTTATTTACTTTTAGATAAAACGATAGAGGAAAACTTTCAGCTTTAAGTTGTTGACCTTATTTTGCGCATGGGGACATTTAATGTGGACATTTTTAATTGTAACCTTCAACTAGTAATAATCAGACCACACTCAACGTTGTTTGGTAAATGGTTGTTTGATAAAAACGTGTTTCTAGCGTGTGTCTTTAAAATCGTATATGCCATTTTCCCATATGCCATTTTCCGTATCAGAGGACACTTTGGTGCCTTCTTGGTTTTTCTCATGTATGTGTATCATAAATTCCTATTTCTACAAATGAATAAATTCGTTACGATCGAAAGTGATGCAAAAATCAGTTTCACGGAACGTTTTTGGAGTATGTCCGTTCTAACAAAAAATGCCACAAAGAAAAGATGCAAAGCTTCGAAAAATAAATGGAACGAAGTACATAGAAATTGTACAGAATTTTAGTTCCTCTCGATGGCAATTTCTTTTTTGCGTTAATTGATGAAAATATAGGAATTGCTTCAAATATAGGTACAAATGAAATAAGCTTTCTACACATATAAAACAATACCATATCAATCAAGAAGTGGTTTTGTAATATACAGAAGAAAACGCAGTGACAGCAGATTTTTCAAAGTGGCACGAGTTACTGACATTATGTTAATATGGACAAACGAACGAAAAACTTGGACTTTATTTCAGATGAAATTCCAGAATTCTTACCGCTCAAGAAACCCAGAAATAGTTTAACTTTGCATTGACTATGATATATTTTTAGGGATGGGTTTTTGCCCGCACTGGGGATATTGTCCGCTCTGTTAATGTCATGAAGGGGATTTAGTCCGCCGTGTCAAAATGTCGAAGAGGCTAATGTTTATGATGGGGATTATGTCCACCTTATCAAATCAAAGGACTAAAAATACTGAGAAGTTGGAATGCGCCGAAAGGGTCATAACAGTGGAATTCGGTTCAAATTCATTTATTACTTTCCGAGTAAGCATCCATCCTTTAAACTTAAACCAGCATTCCCATCCGTGTACATATATGCGTGAATAACGCACAAAAAATAAATCCACATACAGAAATCAAAAACTAGTATTGTCTTAACCGATTCTATGACAATGACGCCTTTGAATGCCCTCATTATGGAAGCTTTGGAAAACATTGTGGAAATGAAGAAATTGCTTGTTACAAGCAATTTCTTCATTATCCACAATGTGTTCTGTCCAAAAAAGAGCAGGATTTTAAAGATTTCATAAACTTTCAATTTGTCTGCTACTTCTTTGAATTTGGACTGGTCTAAAATTTTATCGTGTTGGAATGGGTTATAAGCTCGTGTCACGCACAGCAAAATTAGAATTTTCAAGCAAAACATTCTCCTTTTGATCAACTGTCATACGTGAACTATTTTTAGAACCTTGAAAACAGAGAATAACAGCTTCTAGTGTAAGAAATCAATGACCTCGATGTTTATTTGACCCTCAACTCGATCAATTCTGTAACGATCATCCTAAACTCACGTAGATTTTCGCTTCAAGTTTATGAGTATACGTGGAAATTTGCGGAAATGCGCGAAAACTTGTTCAGAGTAACACTTCACTCTTTTGGAGCCACCAGCTGCTCATCCCGCTAAAGTTTTCGATTATCCACCAATTGCTTGGAGACAAATGTTGGAAATGGTGGGGCCTTTTTACGACCATGTGAAGCCCCTGTACTGGGATATCTCCGCGATAGTGCTAAATAAATACATGAATGTCTGGATGAACGGATTTGTTACGAAAACCTTGAAAGAAATAAGGTTATTATTTAACGATCCATTTGACCTGAATTGTAAGAATTAAAAACGCTAAGTCACGTTTTTTTATTTATATAATACCTAAGTAGGTCACCACCTCTCATTGTTCGGTTGAATTATTTACAAAGAAAATAAAGTTTCAGTCAATGTACGAATAGCCTTTAAGTCTCGTGTCAAAAGCTATCTTATCACACTTAATTTACACAAACGTGTTTCTTCTTTAAACAAAAATGCTAAAGATGAAATGGAATATACCCGTTTACTTATTACGCTCTTTTTTATTTTGACAATAGATACCTAAAATTACTTTTGACCTTATTTCAAAATTATATATTTGTGACCAACCGGGCATAAAAGGCCTACCAGGAAAGGATACAAAATAGTAGCATATTTAAAAGTTGGTTCGTGGAAAAATGAAGAAAATCAGCCAATCAAGACGCTCGAAGCTTGACTGACGAACCTGAAATTAAGTTATCCTTATTTAAGTTAATCAAAAAAGAACGACCGAATACAGCTCTGATCAACAAGTCCACACAGTCTGCCTAGGCCGATACTTCAAAAGAGGTCCATACTGGCTTGATTCTCCCGTACCAGATCCGATCTCTTTCAGATTTTTAATTGGTCGTAGACCAGTTTATATAACCATAAACTCGAGATTGTGTCGCTGCAATTTACCAAAACTGCCTTTAGCCCAACTGGACGTATATTC
This sequence comes from Fragum fragum, assembly GCA_946902895.1. NCBI lineage: Eukaryota > Metazoa > Mollusca > Bivalvia > Cardiida > Cardiidae > Fragum > Fragum fragum. Next base: position 36,705,481 of record OX336371.1, read on the forward strand.
TGACGGGAAAACAGAAGAAAAATCATTTCATTTTACAAGTTAAGAATTATCAAAAGGAGTAAAGGAAAACTGGACGGTCACACGCTCTAAAGATGAATACTTCAAGGATGAACGCGTCTAACCAACCCATTCTCTCAAAACATAGATGATACTGCCACTCAGTTATTTTTCAGCCCTAAGTTTATCAAAGTACTGAAAGTTCTGCTGGAGAGCAAATTTGATTATTATGCTTTCAAGCTGTCTAAAGAATTCGCCCAAAGAACAGTATCAATTGATATTTCCTTCGATTATAATCAGCGCTGTTTAGGAATTTGTTAATTTCAGCCCAGAAAAAGAGAAGGTTTTGAAATTTCATGAACCTGCTGTCAGCATTTGCTCTTAAACTTAAGTTATCATATTTCCATCATTTATGATGTAACTATGACTATATAAAAAACTCGAGAATTTTTAAAAATCTAGTTTTCACAAAAAGTTGCTAATTTGTCAGTACCCATGTTGCATCAAGGTCATACGTTCGTGTAAGATGATATCAGTTCTAATTAACATTCACGGAAATATCGTACACTAGGATAGAACCTATGTGTTGTGAAAGAAATAAAAATTAAAATTGTTTTACCATAATTCTAAAGTCGGAATGCAACGATATGTCCAATTTCTCAGTGACGACCAATTACAGTGCGTACGGCACTTTGATTGTTTTACAGATTGTCCACGAAGGTCGTTGTCGTGAATTTATTCCGTGCTCAGTGACTGGCCTATTAAAGACGATAGGTCGCATGAAATAAGGGTATTTTTAACAGAAATCCTGTGTTTGTTTTTTAGCTGGCAAAGCGTCATCTTTGATAGCATAAGTTAACAGACACATTTTTGAGGTCTACTCAAAGTTCAACGAGTGCAAACTGCCACTGGCGGCTTAACCACTTAATCAATTGAATGCCTAAGCCATAAAAAAGTTGTTCTTGTGTATTTCAGGAATATTGCAACTCTATTCAAATTGTAGAGAACTCTTTCAAAATCATGCTTTATAAACCATTCCTACTCAATTCCGCTTTTTAAGCATCTCAAGAAAAACATTGTGGACAATGAAGAAAGGGAAAGATTTTATAAATTCTACTAACTTTAAATTGTCGTCTGCAACTTCTTTCAATTCGAACCAGTCTAAGATTTCGTCTCGTTGTAATGGGTCGACTCATGGGTTACTTTAACCTCGTTTATTTATCATGATAACCTTTGACAAAGAAGATTACTTAACAAAATTAAACTTTGCTAGCTTACAGTACTTTCAGTACTTTGATTCTATAACACTTTGCGTAAATTGTTCTATCCTTGTGTCCTGGCGTTTTGGCTTTGTGATAAATATTTGATCCCTTATCCAGGAAAACCTTCAAAATTATAGAAAATTTGATTCTTTCTTTAAATTTAGAATAAATGTGCTTTCATGTTTACAAAAATGAACAAAAATATATCTTTAAAAGTGTCAAAATTACAATTCTCTTTTTACATTACCTCTTTACCAAACGACAACATCTTAGACTAATTCTTATTAAAGAAGGTGCGAAGAAGATTGGAAGAAATTTTTACATCTGTAAATTGACATTGTAGAAAACATTGTCGATAATGAATACATTTCTTATAAAAAGCAATTTCTTAATTTTCGACAATGTTTTCCAAATATCTTTTGCTCGAGGGGCTTACCAATCAGACAGTGGCGGTGTTATTTAAACAACGACATAACGGAACACCATTTCAGCTGTATTTCCTAAGTATCAGGGCGTTATGATTGGTCAGTCGATTTTCGATTGACAGGTGCGATGAGTAAATTGAACAACTTGTCGAAACAAAAACCTAGTTCGCTTCGCTAACTTTGAATTTTTACTCACAAAGTACAATGTCGTATTGAAAAAAAAAATAAAATTACCCTACTTCACTGTTTGAAATAAGGTTAAGGGTGAAGCAGGGTAACTTTTTGATGTTAGGTTATTTGTGAAGCAGGATATCTTTTTGAAGTTAGGTTATGGATGAAGCAGGGTAACTTTTTGTAGTTAGATTATGGGTGAAGCAGGATATCTTTTTGTAGTTAGATTATGGGTGAAGCAGGATATCTTTTTGAAGTTAGATTATGGGTGAAGCAGTATATCTTTTTGAAGTTAGGTTATTTGTGAAGCAGGATATCTTTTTGATGTTAGGTATGGGTGAAGCAGGATATCTTTTTGAAGTACGATTATGGGTGAAGCAGGATATCTTTTTGAAGTTAGATTATGGGTGAAGCAGGATATCTTTTTGAAGTTAGATTATGGGTGAAGCAGGATATCTTTTTGAAGTTAGATTATGGATGAAGCAGGATAACTTTTTGAAGTTAGGTTATGGGTGAAGCAGGATATCTTTTTGAAGTTAAGTTATTTGTGAAGCAGGATATCTTTTTGAAGTTAGGTTATGGGTGAAGCAGGATATCTTTTTGAAGTTAGGTTATGGATGAAGCAGGATATCTTTTTGAAGTTAGGTTATGGGTGAAGCAGGGTAACTTTTTGAAGTTAGGTTATGGATGAAGCAGGGTAACTTTTTGAAGTTAGATTATGGGTGAAGCAGGATATCTTTTTGAAGTTAGATTATGGGTGAAGCAGGATAACTTTTTGAAGTTAGATTATGGGTGAAGCAGGATATCTTTTTGAAGTTAGATTATGGGTGAAGCAGGATATCTTTTTGAAGTTAGGTTATGGGTGAAGCAGGATATCTTTTTGAAGTTAGGTTATGGATGAAGCAGGGTAACTTTTTGAAGTTAGGTTATGGGTTAAGCAGGATATCTTTTTGAAGTTAGATTATGGATGAAGCAGGATATCTTTTTGAAGTTAGGTTATGGGTGAAGCAGGGTAACTTTTTGAAGTTAGGTTATGGGTGAAGCAGGATATCTTTTTGAAGTTAGATTATGGATGAAGCAGGATATCTTTTTGAAGTTAGATTATGGGTGAAGCAGGATATCTTTTTGAAGTTAGATTATGGGTGAAGCAGGATATCTTTTTGAAGTTAGGTTATGGATGAAGCAGGATATCTTTTTGAAGTTAGATTATGGGTGAAGCAGGATATCTTTTTGAAGTTAGGTTATGGGTGAAGCAGGATATCTTTTTGAAGTTAGATTATGGGTGAAGCAGGATATCTTTTTGAAGTTAGGTTATGGATGAAGCAGGATATCTTTTTGAAGTTAGATTATGGGTGAAGCAGGATATCTTTTTGAAGTTAGATTATGGGTGAAGCAGGATATCTTTTTGAAGTTAGATTATGGATGAAGCAGGGTAACTTTTTGAAGTTAGATTATGGGTGAAGCAGGATATCTTTTTGAAGTTAGATTATGGGTGAAGCAGGATATCTTTTTGAAGTTAGGTTATGGATGAAGCAGGATATCTTTTTGAAGTAAGGTTATGGATGAAGCAGGATAACTTTTTGAAGTTAGGTTATGGGTGAAGCAGGATATCTTTTTGAAGTTAGATTATGGGTGAAGCAGGATATCTTTTTGAAGTTAGGTTATGGGTGAAGCAGGATATCTTTTTGAAGTTAGGTTATGGATGAAGCAGGGTAACTTTTTGTAGTTAGATTATGGGTGAAGCAGGATATCTTTTTGAAGTTAGGTTATGGGTGAAGCAGGATATCTTTTTGAAGTTAGATTTTGGGTGAAGCAGGATATCTTTTTGAAGTTAGATTATGGGTGAAGCAGGGTAACTTTTTGATGTTAGGTTATGGATGAAGCAGGATATCTTTTTGAAGTTAGGTTATGAGTGAAGCAGGATATCTTTTTGAAGTTAGGTTATGGGTGAAGCAGGGTAACTTTTTGAAGTTAGATTATGGGTGAAGCAGGATATCTTTTTGAAGTTAGATTATGGGTGAAGCAGGGTAACTTTTTGATGTTAGGTTATGGATGAAGCAGGATATCTTTTTGAAGTTAGGTTATTTGTGAAGCAGGATATCTTTTTGTAGTTAGATTATGGGTGAAGCAGGATATCTTTTTGAAGTTAGGTTATGGGTGAAGCAGGATATCTTTTTGAAGTTAGATTTTGGGTGAAGCAGGATATCTTTTTGAAGTTAGATTATGGGTGAAGCAGGGTAACTTTTTGATGTTAGGTTATGGATGAAGCAGGATATCTTTTTGAAGTTAGGTTATGAGTGAAGCAGGATATCTTTTTGAAGTTAGGTTATGGGTGAAGCAGGGTAACTTTTTGAAGTTAGATTATGGGTGAAGCAGGATATCTTTTTGAAGTTAGGTTATGGATGAAGCAGGGTAACTTTTTGATGTTAGGTTATGGGTGAAGCAGGATATCTTTTTGAAGTTAGGTTATTTGTGAAGCAGGATATCTTTTTGAAGTTAGGTTATGGGTGAAGCAGGGTAACTTTTTGATGTTAGGTTATGGGTGAAGCAGGATATCTTTTTGAAGTTAGGTTATTTGTGAAGCAGGATATCTTTTTGAAGTTAGGTTATGGGTGAAGCAGGGTAACTTTTTGATGTTAGGTTATTTGTGAAGCAGGATATCTTTTTGAAGTTAGGTTATGGGTGAAGCAGGATATCTTTTTGAAGTTAGGTTATGGGTGAAGCAGGGTAACTCTATGAAGCTTGAACAAACGTTTGACTATTCAGAGTATAAGACGGCTATTTTCTTTATCAACAATCCTATAAGGTTAAAATGACAAATATCTAATACCTAGGTGTCCAAAAACCCCTTAAAATATGACGGGGAAAATTATCGCAGCTGACTTGTGTTTATTGTCATTAATGCATGCTTTGACAACAATAAAATGGTTTTGTGCAAAAGCTGCATAATTTAACTTTAATCGGTTCCTTTCGAAGTTTGAAATTGTCCCCTCTCGTTTAATGCTGGAGTTACATGTATGATATTTTGATATTTTATCTGGGAAATCGCTTTCCTATCCCCTCTCTACACTAGCATTGGAATCGAAATTACTTTCAATTAAGTTGACGGCCATTCCAATCACTTTTATTTAAAATCGCTGGTTAAATATTCCAATAACAAGTAAAATTTAAAGTAACTCAGATCTTTCAAACATTTTTAAAATGTCTCAAATCGATGAAAACACTCCGTGATTACATTGGCTTACCTATTTTTAAAAGCTTTTGATTTTTGCGATATATAGAAATATCCCTTAATGGGATAGTTACATGTAATAATTTTATTAAGGAAAGTCATTGAATATTACTCAAGCTAATTAAAAAAATAGATAAATGTTGACGGTCGAGAATTCTAAGAGGAAGTTGTTTTATTTACTAAATATATTGTTGTTTAATGTGTCTGGTTTTATAATAAGAATTTAGGCTTGGCCAGTTAAAGGTCGACCTACTGACAGTATCTTAAGCTGGTTTAAATGGTTCCTAAACTCTGGTTACTTCAGATAAAATATCAACAAGGTGTTGGTAGATATCAGTTATTCATTTAATGAACAACCATACTTGTATGGGTATCTTTAGTCATGCAAATGTAAATGGTGTTGAAAGGTGAAATCTTGGTATCTGCCCCAGGGACTTTGTATCTAGTGATAACTATTTATTGGTCATTTAATCGAGAAAAACTAGACGACCGATTAAACATGTAATTAACGAGTGGTGAGGCTATTTGGCTTTTTCTGTCAAAGGTCAAATATAGTTTAAGCTAGAAAAGTGACTTTCAATTCATCTTCATTTTTGCGACATTCTCCGTTGTTATGTTCTGTGAATTATCTGTAGCACTGCGTCGTAAGAGTGAATTTTTTTCCATGTTTTGTTACATTACGATATTATAGGACAAACGTTGTCAATGAAACACGCTTTCCTATAAGGTCTCAGCCTTTTCCCCTCTGTCCGGAGTTGTTGACCATGGTCTAACTTGTTTTGAAGAGTATTCTATAAATCACTATAATTCTGCAATAGAAGAAACATGTTCTTTGTCAGAATAGGATGCAAAATTATCTAAAAAGATACAACTAATCATACTAGTATCCTATCAAGTGACAAAACATAAGTATATGGATATGCGGCATGGTCGACAAAAGTGGGCAAAAATGGTACTTAAGAGTTTCAGCACAGGTCAAATTGGAAATTGTGGACTCCAAACGACTTGCTTTCCGGGCAGTAAAATCAGTATTAAGTCGATCAATGCAGTCAAAAGAACCATGATTCTGGCTACCTTTTTTCGCTATCTCTGCCAATATTCCACACCTTTCAAATAAAAAAAAACCTGAATAAACGACCAAAATCCGCAATTCTACCACACTTCTGGTCACCCGAAAACTGCTGCAGTGTGCAAGAGCCATGCCCGTTTAGTTTCGCATTTGCCAATAGTCTCTTTTTCAAATTTTTGAATTATTTGAAGCAACAGTATCCACCTTTACCTTCAAATCTGCAGTCAAAAATGGCCCTTTCCTTATATCTGAGAAATTGATCCATAGCCATTTCAAACAAAACTGTAGATTCGCACCTAAATCAATCAGCCTCCATTTTTCAGTCAGTGCGGAGCTGCCATGATAATCCCAGAAACTTATATTAAATCGCCAACCAAAGTTTCGTTAATACCATCCAAGGTTCGATCGAGGCTAAAGTTCTGTCAGTTACCTAGTTAAGCCCTATTAAAAGAGAAAAATATAATGATTTTCTTTATTTTCTTTTTAGATATATAGCATTTTTTTCTTGAGAATTTGTAAATGTTGTTTGATTTTTTTAATTCATTGTTACACCATGAAAAAGCATTTAAAAGCTTCTCGAAATGTAGATAGGAAATGTACTTCAAACACGGCATTGTCGAAATTATGACTATTATTAGATCCCGTGTACATTCTCTTTTCTTTAATCCCAACACCCTAATTTCTGATGTAGCCATGTGGTAGCTGTGTCGACCTCACACTCCTTACACCTCATTATTAGAGCAAGTATGTAAACCCATTACAACATGGCAAAACTTTAGACTGGTCCAAATTGAGAGGAACTGCAGACGACAATTGAAAGTTTGTGCAATTCTAGATTTTCAACTTTCTGGATATAGAAAAGAAATTGCTTGTTATGATTATTATAAGCAATTACAACATGGCAAAACTTTAGACTGGTCCAAATTGAGAGGAACTGCAGACGACAATTGAAAGTTTGTGCAATTCTAGATTTTCAACTTTCTGGATATAGAAAAGAAATTGCTTGTTATAATTATTATAAGCAATTTCTTCATTTTACCCTTTTTTACCATTGTTTTTCTTGAGGGTCGTCAAAAAGTATCATTGTTGGAAATGTGTTAAGCTGATATTTAGCTCTTAACTAAAATGACTTTTATGTTATCCAATGTACATTGAACCATTACCACACGACAAAAATTCAGGCTGGTCCAAATTGACAGATGTTGCAGAAGACAATTTCAAGTTTTAGTGAAATAAAAAAATATTTGCCTTATTACGCAATTTCTCCATCGTCTACAACAGTTTTCATAGTATCTTTCTTCAGAGGCCTAAAATAGCCGGCTCATTCTTGCCCTTTCCAGAGGAGCAAAGGTAGATAACTAACGTTATAAGGCTACTATGTAACGTATTTTCGCTTGATTCTCCTGTATACGGACAGAGTTTTGAAGGGTAAAAAGATGATTAACCCTTGGCATGCTGAATAAAATCCTTATCTGAAGACATGAAAGCACTTGGAGCACTAGTTAATGGTTGAAAATAAGTATAAAAATTGATTTATAAACAACTCGGGGTTGAAGGAGGTAAACAGGAGGTTTAGACTAAGATCAGACTGCACTTAAATGCAGGCTGATCTAAGTATATACCTACTGCCAAAATAGGAATATTCTGGTTTCAGCATGACAAGGGTTAAGAATAGCCTCTGTTATATAGAGCTCTGAAGAGTTCGCCATTACTATGATTATACTTGGCAAAGAAACTTACTGAAATAATATAGTATTATAATTCTAGCAGTGAAATCCTGTTATTTACAAGTGAAATAAACTATAAATCGTTACTAGTGGTGATATCAACTTTCAATCCCTTTTTGTATTCAAAGCGACGTGGCCGAATGTTCAATTCCTTACATATCTAAAGGCGAAACAATAGCTAAAACAGCATGTTCTCGTACCAAGGGCGGTGAACGTTCTCCTTATCTAGCGATATTCGAGGAAAGTAAGATCTCGATATCCATGGATAGTGGAGTAATAGGATATATATAACCGTGTTTCATTGACAGATGGTGGCTGTTAATCAAAAAATCAATCGACAAACCGACTTATTCCTTTAAACCGGAAGTGAACTATGAAATCTGACTTTCGTCGACAATTCTGTGAAGTTTTACACCGTAAATCTACATTTCATACAAGCTGTAGTTACGCCAATTAGGTCGCCAACCAATCATGTTACGTATTTGTTATATCTTACTGGCTATGAATTTTGCAAAATAACGTCGATGTACTTTTATTTGGTGTCAAATGGCGGGGCCTGAAGATTCAGTTGGCTGTGCCAGCGATTCTCCAATTGACCAATCGTTGGCCCCGCCCACTTGCCTCGTTAGCCCCTCCCATTGAATCTTACAGGAGGTCCCGTTTCGATTTTAAACGGCTTACAGCTTGAATAAGCTGTAGTTACGACGTTTAAGTCGCCTAACCAACGAAAAAAGTTAACGAAAATGGCCGCCAATGTTAGAGATCAAAACTCATGTCTGATCTCCATGAACGATTTCATTGGTCGACTGATTATTTGATTGACAGCCTCGATAAGAAGGAAATATTGTCAACACATGGTTTCCAAAAATAATGAAACTTTGGAATCTCTTAAATCTCTATCTAGTTTTATGGAAAGCTTTGTTGTCTGTAATCTACAAAAACTCTCGACTGCTCGAAATCGGTGATATTGTTGTGATAGCGACAAGCCGTCAATCCTCCTTAAGTGAGCTGATCTTCAATACTAATCCCAGGAGATTTGGTCATCATAGACTACCTGTATATTTCGTTTCGGTCCTTCCGATGGTTTGAATGCTTAAGATGTCATGGCTTCGACCCCATGGCGGTGGCACATACCCTTTCCGACATTCGTCTCTCACCAATGAGTGGATAATTGTAAAACAAACGTGGGATAGCAGCTGAAGCTATGAAAGGATATAATGGTGGTAGTGTCGCGAGAAATACCACGAATCTATTGTTAGATGCCCCAGTCTCCGCGATATGACTGAAAAATTGTTAAAAGCGGCGTTAAAACCCATTCAAAATAAAAAAAAAGAATATTTAAATGATTTATAAATCATCTCGGTGCCAATTGATCAACGATAAATGTTGTCGGCCTTCGATACAGCGAATATTTCGACGAAATCGTTTTCGTTCCTGACACTGCAAAGTTTGATTATCTTTACTAATCCCACGCGATTACGTTTTTAACGCTCCTAGAGAATCAAAGGACTGAAAGTACTGAGAAGTTAGAATGCACTGAAAGGGTCATAACTGTGGAATTCGGTTCAAATTAATTTATTACTTTCCGAGTAAGCCTCCCTCCTTTAAACTTAAATCAGCATTCCCATTCGTGCACATATGTGCGTGAATAACGCACAAAAACATTAAATCCACATACAGAAATCAAAAACTAGCATTGTATTAACCCATTCCCAGACAGTGACGCTTTTAAATGATCCTCATTATGAAAGCTTTGGAAAACATTGTGGAAAATGAAAAAAAATGCTTGTTACAAGCAATTTCTTCATAATCCACAATGTGTTCTGTCCAAAAAGACCAGGATTTTAAAGATTTCATCAACTTACAATTGTCGTCTGCTACTTCTTTGAACTTGGACTGGTCTAAAATTTTATCGTGATGGAATTGGTTATAAGCTCGTGTCACGCACAGCAAAATTAGAATTTTCAAGCATAACATTCTCCTTTTGATCAACTGTAATACGTGAACTCCTTTTTGAATCTTGAAAACGGAGAATAACAGCTTCTACATTAAGAAATAAGATGATTATTTGACCCTCAACTCGGCCAATTCTGTAACGATCATACTAAACTCGCGTAGATTTGCACTTCAAGTTTATTAGTATACTTGGAAAATTGGGGAAATGCGCGGAAACTTTTTTCATGGTGATCGATTTAAAATACCGGTTTAGACTTAGGAAAAAATATTTTTTTAAAGCGTTGTGAGTAAAATTCAAAAGAAATAAAGGCGTTAACGTTATTGTAACGTCATTGTTTGAACACGGTAGTTTTGCCCTTTTCCTAAAATTTCTTATAATATGATGAAGATAGTATCAAATTATCTTCGGCGCCCTGTAGTCGCGCGATTGCATTATTCGTTATTCGGCTTTAGAACCGTAAAAAATCTTAAGTAAAAAGGATCATGCTGAAAGCTAGATGACACTTGTTAAAGGTTTGATGTGTTATTATTGATTTAAACTTGTAAATAACGACATAATAAAGCGTAATTATTTAGTAATTAAGTAGAAACCGGAAGTTGATATTTTTACATTCTAATTTTCAAAATCTTCTACTTTCGTTTTGCATCTATTTGATTTTTATTGAGTAAAAGCTGTAAATCCCACAATAATCGCGTTTGCTTGATGCCTACGATCCCCCTAATCGCTCTAGAATGTTTTAAAGCACTAGGCGGCGTGATTATTGTAAAAATGCATTTGCGACCTTAGCCATATTTGTAAACATTGCCTATCTATTGTCACATGACTACCACATGTCACTTGAGATCACGGGATTACCAAACACAGGACGGCGAATCACAAAAAAATACTGCGCTGATTATTACCTTATTTTTCAATAATTTAAAGCAAACTTAAGCATGTATAGAAGTCTCTAAACGAATCTTTATATCATCCTTTACATGTGCCATATTATTGTCTTCGGCTACAACTAGCTGATTGTCCGTGGCAAGTTGAGATGAGAAGTAACCCGAGGTGTATTCATATATAAGAGATCACGTGATATATGTTATCAAGAAACCCGAAATGAAATTGGCTTGTGTTCTTTTTGCGGTTTTGTTAAATCTAAATTGGAATTGCTCCGCATTCCAACTTAAAAACCAGTTTGGAAGAAATTGTGTAAAATGATGCTTGCAACAGGCATTTTCCCTTTTTTTATTTTTTTTTTTTTTTTTTTCATTTTCCACAATGTTTTCTACCCAGAGAGTTGATAGAAAATCAATAATTTTATAAACTTTATATATTGTCGTCTGAAACTTCTTTAAATTTGGATCACTTAAAACTTTTGCAACAAGCATTTTGTTCATTTTCCACGATGTTTTCTACCCAGAAACTTGAAAAAAATCAAGAATGTTAAAAATCTTTAAAATGTCGTCTGCAACTTCTATAAATTTTGATCATTTTAAATTTTGTCATCTAGTAATGGTATAACATATGAATATTTTGATACGGATGCTCTGTAATGCTATCGACCACACGGAAAAAACAATCCAAGATGGCGAAAAGCAATTATAGAATATATCATTGATTGATTGATTGATTGATTGATTGATTGATTGATTGATTGATTGATTGATTGGGATTTTAACGCCGCTTTTAACAGTATTTCAGTCACATCGCGGCGGCTAGAGCACCTAATAATGGATTCCTGGTATTTCTCACACCAGTACTTTACCAATATACATCCATTCCTAGCCCCAAGCTGCTATCCCACTTAGGTTTACGATTATCCACCTATTGGTGAGAGACAAATGTCTGAAAGAATATGTGTCGCCGACGGGGATCGAACCCATGATATCCCATGATTGAAGATTAGGAATCTGACGCGCTACCGACTGCGCTATGACGGCGGCTCATTGAATATATCAAGAAACGTTTATATTAGTGCGAATACATAATTACGGAATGGCAATAATGCTTTAGAGTATTTTATAAATACAATAATCAACTGGGTTTTATTTTTCAAACGAAAAATGTCTAACCGACTCACGCTATTAGATGTTTTAAAATCCGTCAAGCGTACTCGTTTTTAACTCAAAACAACGCATTCTCTCGAGAGATTTTATATATTTTAGCACATTAAATTACCTTCTATATTGAACATTCTATATTGTCAGCCCCATTAGCTCAGTTTGCAGAGTAATCGACTTCAAACCTCGAAATCACGGATTTAATTCTCGGCTTTCAAATCTAATAAACTAATTCTCTTTCGGATTAGACATTAAACCGAGTCCCGGGTGACGTTGCTCTCGATCGAGCAAATTAAATAGAACAGAACAGAACTTTGATTTTACATCCAGGTACTCAACAATACAAAATGGTCATATAAAACATATAAACACGAAATAATGACATAAAGAGCCAGGAGGGCCCCATCTGTATTTTTGTCCTGTGCCCTTATACTTAATACTTTCTCAATAATCCAATACTTATTACAACAATCTGAACAAATTCACATCGCATAGTATTACACCTAACAGACAAAATATCTTTTTAAAAAAGAAAGATAAAACTCACATTTTAGAGCAGTCTCACTAATATTTATTTGTTAGATATAAACACCTTCAGTTGAAAAGCTTCTACTCTCAAGCTGCTATATCTAAGTTTTGCTGATCATTGATGTCGGTTTGTGAGACGTAAGGGAGGTAATTCAAGAGAATCAGTGAATGTTAACATGATTGATGTACCTTAGTCACTCTCAATCCAAATGTTTGCCTGTGAGACACGCTTTGTTAGAGATGGCTATTCCATAATTTAGTTGGTTTTCAGGTTGTAGAATTCTGTGCGATAAAAACTGACAAGATCTGTCTTCGGCATTTTACAATGAGGACATACATATACGATCGCAACCTGAGCAGCAAATTGACGGATCGCTGGCCTCGCTTACTGAGCTCCTACAGGATGTATCCCTTAGATATCTTAGGGAGTTATTTGGAAGAATTACGCCTAGAAATTGTTACAGTAAAGTAAAATTGTAATTTGGCGACCTAAACATCGTAACTGTTGCTTGAATAAGTCACATTGTTTAAGTCGCCAAACCAATAAAGTTGCTTCACGAATTCGGCCAATGTCGGAGTTCATGGTTTACTTCGGGTCTACATGAATAATTTGATTTTCTATTTGTTTGACATAGCGTTTCGTCGATGGAATTGTACTCAATGACTTTTCATAAAACAGCTTAAGTCGGGTTTTTATCTGGAGGCCGATTCGGGTTTCGAACACAAAGAAATCTAAATATTTCTTTCATTCTAAACATTTTTAATTATTATATGTATCCTCCAAAACTAAAATCTGCTTTTAAAATTTGAAATTTGCTTGAAGTTGTTTTGATCAGTTTGTAAGTATTAGTATTTTCTCTTTTGTTCTAGATTGAAATTATGATTTAGTGGTATGCATTACTGCAACCATGGTTGCCTGGGATATTCTTCATCGAATTGGAAAACAATCTTTTATGGCACTAGAAGAGTGTTCAAATAATTAAAAAGAACTGTCTAAATATACTTCACGTATCATTAATTTAGTATTGCTTGAGGTTTTCGGATATTATATTACTTCATAATAAGAGAGAAAGGTAATATTATTTGTCGTTGATCTTGAAAAATGTCGTTACTACAGCTTGAATAAAGTTGCAGTTTCGACATTTTGCTTGTCAAACGACAATTTCAGTTTCGTCAATAAAGATTCAAGCGATTTGATTTTTCATACTTCTGAGCACGCAACTATTTCTCTGCTTGCGCCCAAACGTTCAAACATACAACGATTCAAACATATTAGCCAAAAACTATTAAAATAGCTGCTTTATTTGCTTGATGGCATTAAACCATAAGAAACGAAGAGTATTATAGTTTGGTTAGTTGTCGTGTTGAGGTATGAACCTAAAAATGAAATCTCACCTATTTATGCATACATTTCGCGTGTCCATATACATGTATTGTTTATTGTGATTAAGTTTTTAGATTAATCCCTCAATGAATAAATTATATTGATAAAGGTCAAGCCAATATACTCTGACTTTGAGACCGCTGTCACTCATTTATCGGCCTAGCTGTATCCGTCGACTTTCATCTCCATCCAAATATTCATTTCCCTGCTTTGCCAACAGGTACGTCCACCATCAGTGCTTTCTCTGCTTTGATTCTTTTTATTTTGTACTTTTTTTTACTTGCTTTTACTAACGTTGTCGCCATGAATGAACTAACCGCTGCTGCTGGCCGATTTAAATGGCAAAGTAACCAGGGAGCATTTCATGTCATCGTATGATCTTCATGTAGAATAACACTTTTGTCATTTCATCCTAACACATAAATTCCCTTCCTGGCCTCACTGATTAAGGACGCAGCAGACAGCGGCCAGGTACAACATAACGAGGCAATTAGCGTTCAGGCAAAGATGGGAAAATAATGTTTCTTTGTATAGTTCAATTAATTATTTAGAAAGATGACAATAACACTGAGTGATAATTGTGATTTGTAAAGTGAATGTTTCAAAGACTTACCGTTAGTTAAGAACATGCGGCGGCAGTGATAAACCGTAATTTCGCTTAACAGGATTTATTTAAAGACAATGAAATGAGGTCAATTTCTTTAGCTTAGTCGCCGGATGAATTCCGTTTTCTGCTGTAGCGGATTGAAGTTGCGAGGATGTCAAAATGATTAAGACTGCCACCACCGTCGACTTTAACAAAGCTTGAAAATGTGAATTTGTCATGTTTTTATCTCGTACTAGGTGCATGTTTGTATGGTTTTAACGCTTTGAGCGGGTAGAATAAATTGTTGTTGAAGTCAAGGTAGACCAATGCTCCACGGAGAGGACGTTTAAGCACACATACACTGACTTAAACTAGCATCCAGTATGTATTTCATAAGAAGGTTGATTGATTGATTAATTGATTGATTGATTGGTTGATTGATTGATTGATTGATTGATTGATTGAGTGGCTGATTGATTGATTGATTGATTGATTGATTGATTGATTTAGGAAAAGAAATTTTTAAAGCGTTGTGAGTAAAATTCAAAAGAAAAAAAACGTTAACGTTATTGTAACGTCATTGTTTGCACACGGTAGTTTTTGTCCTTTTCCTAAAAATTCCTAAATATGATGAAGATAGTATCAAATTATCTTCGGCGCCCTGTAGTCGCGCGATTGTCTTACTCGTTATTCGGCTTTAGAACCGTAAAAAACCTTTAGTAAAAAGGACCAAGCTGAAAGCTAGATGACACTTGTAAAAGGTTTGATGTGTTATTATTGATTTAAACTTGTAAATAACGACATAATAAAGCGTAATTAGTAATTAAGTAGAAACCGGAAATTGATATGTTTACATTCTAATTTTCAAAATCCTCTACTTTCGTTTTGCATCTATTTGATTTTTATTGAGTAAAAGCTGTAAATCCCACAATAATTGCGTTTGCTTGATGCCGACGACCCCCCTAATCGCTCTAGAATGTTTTAAAGCACTGGGCGGCGTGATTATTGTAAAAATGCATTTGCGACCTTAGCCATATTTGTAAACATTGCCTATCTATAGTCACATGACTACCACATTTCACTTGAGATCACGAGATTACCAAACACGGGACGGCGAATCACAAAAAAAATACTGCGCTGATTATTATATTTTCAATAATTTAAAGCAAACTAAAGCATGTTTAGAAGTCTCTAAACGAATCTTTATATCATCCTTTACATGTGCCATATTATTGCCTTGGACTACAACTAATTGATTGTCCGTGGCAAGTTGAGATGAGAAGTAACCCGAGGTGTATTCATATCTAAGAGATCACGTGATATGTGTTACCAAGAAACCCGACATGAAATTGTCTTGTGTTCTTTTTGCGGTTTTGTTCAATCTAAGTTGGAATTGCTCCGCATTCCAACTTAAAAAACAGTTTGGAAGAAATTATGTAAAACTGCGAGCAACAGGCATTTTTTTTTTCTACAATGTTTTCTACCCAGAGAGTTGATAGAAAATCAATAATTTTAACTTGTAAATAACGACATAATAAAGCGTAATTAGTAGACTACAATTTACATTTCATGAAATTCATTATGAGTAGAACACGTTGTGTAAAATGGAGAAATTGCTTGCAACAAGTAATTTCTTCACTTTACACACTGTTTTACAAATTGTTTTTTCTTGAGGGAGGTCAAAAAGCGGCATTGTGTGGGAATGGGTTAAAAAATTCGAAAGCATTTACAATGGGCATTCACTGTCGTCTGATAAAAAAAAACTTGGCGTGCTGATATCACTTGTAACCAAGTAAACAAGGAAGTCCTACAATACACATCAAAGAGAAAAAAAAAAAGCTCAAAAGATACCGAGAAGATATTTTTTTCAAATAATCTATCTTGTTGAAAAAACACTGAAGACGGTCATTACAATTTAAATTCCAGCTTCACTTAAACCATTACAAATTAATCCGGCGCTATGAAGTCCTCGACGAAGAAAAGTTTGGAAAACTTTGCGAGAAAAGGAGCAATTGATTGTAACTATCAATTTCTTCATTTTTGCAAAACGTTTTCTACCTTACTAGACATACATTTTGCAAAATTATGCTGTTTATATTCGAAGTGGAACTTCCTGTCGGAATCAATGGGCAGGGCAAACGGTGAGAAAGTTGGCAGGGTCATTTTTTGGTCAATTAACCCATTCCAACACAAGCCCTCCTTTTTACGCACCTCAAGAAAAAAGCTTTGGAAAACATTGTGGAAAATGAAGAAATTGCTTGTATCAAGCAATTTCTTCATTATTAACAATGTTTTCTATCCAAAAAGACAAAGAAAATTAAATTCCATCAACTTCAAAATATCGTCTGCAGCTCCTTTCAATTTGGACCAGTCTAAAATTTTGTTGAGTTGGAATGGGTTAAGGCCTGTCCGACCTGACGACGGACGGCATACGTATGCAATATGACAAAGAAGGAACAGCAAGATTCGGAATAGATTACATCCACCCTCACCACCTGGACAGAAATGTACAGTATTGGTGAACATTTGCGAAAACGGCATGGCAAATAATTGAGTAATTGCTGGCCCCGCCCGGCTCTGACTCAAACAGCAAGGAGTCACTAAGGCCGAATGCAAAGCGCAGCATAACGTAGAAAGTAGAATAATAGCGAACAAAATTCGTGTATCAGGTAGTCATAATGGAAAGAAAAAGGCTATATAGACGTTCAAAGTACGTTATATTTCCTCAAATATTCCGTTTTCTGCTGTAGCGGATTGAAGTTGCGAGGATGTCAAAATGAAATAGACTGCCACCACCGTCGACTTTAACAAAACATAAAAATGTGAATTTGTCATGTTTTTATCTCGCATGTTTGTATGGTTTTAATGCTTTGAGCGGGTAGAATAAATTGTTGTTGAAGTCAAGGTAGACCAATGGTCAACGGAGAAAATGCTCAAGCACACATACACTGACTTAAACTAGCATCCAGTATGTATTTCATAAGAAGTTTGATTGATTGATTGATTGATTGATTGATTGATTGATTGATTGATTGATTGATTGATTGATTGATTGATTGGTTGATTTGGTTGATTGGTTGATTGATTGATTGATTGATTGATTGATTGATTGATTGGTTGATTGATTGATTGATTGATTGATTGATTGAGTGAGTGATTAATTAATTGGTTGTGAGGTTGGTAAATTGATTGATTGATTGATTGAATGATTGATTTATTGAATGATTGATTGGTTTATCGATTGATCTATCGATTGATTGATTGATTGATTGATTGATTGATTGAAGGATTGATTGATGGAAGGATTGATGGATGGATGGATGGGTTGAATGTGGTTTTACGTCACTTTTAACAATATTTCAGCCATATCAACCATGAATTCCTGGTATTTCTCACATCTGTACTACCACTACATCCTCTCTGAGCCTCCCACTTTGTTTAAAAATTATCCACCAATTGGTTGGAGACAAAAGTCGGAACGGATATTTGCAGCGAGCAGGATGCGAACCCTGGAACTAATGATTGAGAGTCTGACGCACAATGACCGCGTCTCCATCAGATGGTAAAATCATTTTACCTTATATAGATACCTTCGTTGTGGCAGTAAGCTCACTGGGGCCAGACCATTAGATGATTCGATAAATATTGTCACGTGTGGATGAAAATATAAATTAATTTCTCTTAAAAGAAATAATTCTTTCTGTAACTGACAGTTATAAATAAATTGTTTAATCGTCGAAAAGGAATGGATAAAACGTATTAAATGGTGTCTCAGTGGTCGTTTTTTTTTTTTCCTTTCTTATCTACTTATGATTCAACACGTACGCTATCACACCGGCGCACTTAATTGACTTCCGCGTGATAAGGTTTATATCTAAAGGGAAGAGAGAGTATTTTGAAAGAATGCGCCCACAAGTTGTGCATTCGGTGTATTAAATTTATACAATCCGCGAAATCGACGTCACAACGGGAGATGTTTCTGAATAACAAAAATATTTTTTATTCATAGAGTATCCAAACTGTTACTAGGTATTGTAATATACATATACATTATCTCGCTGTAACATGATATGACGCATAAACGCTCTTTCGCCGTAACATGGTTACGGACGTCAGGTAGTAAGAGGGGGGTAATCTTGGATTAACAAATAAATATTTTTTACTGGGATGAGGAATTACAAATGCTATAAACTCACCCATTTCTCTGAATTTAATCTACCCATGCAATCATTTATGAAATGGAGCTTATACCATGTTGTTATTGTTGTCATGGAGGTATGAAACTAAACTTCCTACAGAGTCTGGAAAAGAAGATTATGCTTGTAACAAACGGTTTCTTCCTTTTCCAAAATACTATTTATCTACATTACTGAATGGTTCTTTTTCAAATTAAATCCGATTTGTTTTCGTATGTGGGGCTCTTGGGTTTGAATTCTAGGTCTAGAATTGTGCGAAGCAGGAGAGGGTAAATACTGGATCGAAGGGTAAAAGGTCTGAATATAAATTTCTCTCGTGCCAACATTAATAATTATAGAATTCTTAAAAGTAAAAATATATATACACTGTATATGTTGATGCTTTGACAAAGCAGGGCGAAGCTTAACCAATAACTAACATGGCGAGTCTTAGATTTAAGTATAATAATTCCTTTCAAATAGAAGATTTATCAGTAATTTGTCTTTTCAAGCATCCATAACTATACTATAAAATCAAAAGAATTAACAATATTAGACATAGTTTGCCAAAGGGCCACATAAGTAAACTAACTTTTGCTCAAAAAGAAATTGCTAGACTGTGTTGCGCCCATGGACGACCCCGTATTTAAATAGTAATGTGTTGACTCGATACAAACACATAAAATTACGACATTTAGGTAAATATACGATAATGTCAAGTAACAAACCCATTTATCATAAACTTAAAAAACAATAATTCACTTTAGCCTCCGCTCTGCCATGTCAATAAATTTATTATTATACTTAAATGTAAAGACTGAGACTATATTGTTAACAATGAAAAGGTGATTAAAAAAAGTAAGTAGGAAAAGTTTGTTTGTGAATATTTGTCTTCTTTGTAACTTTATAAAAAAGATACTTTATTGCTAAAAAAAATACCTACAGAGTCCGGAGCCGCAAAGCGGATTCATAAAGTAGTATCATTTTCATACCTTCATGAAAAAAAGAGTATTCTCTTCATATCTTATAATTTGATATTAAAGGTTTACTGGTCTAACACAGGTCGGTTTTTGTCATTTTTGTCGATTTACGAGCAAGCTCCGCATTTAATGTTTCATTAATGAATGAAACGGATTCGTCAGCCAATCAGAAAGGGAAAATATTGATAGACACAAATAAGTTTAAATCATTTCGCTTTCCGAACGTTTTCTACGTAGGACAGATGCAGTTGTTGACGGAATATTTGTACCCCAGGAAACTGTAGACGCCACCTTCACGGGTGATATTTTTGACATGACCTTTTCGGAATCATGGTCCTGTTTTGATGGTTGTTTTGTCTAAGATAGGAAGTGGTGAACCCTTGTTTCATCATTAGTTACCAACTGCTTGAGCCATTTTTCTTGATCCTGATGAAACATAGCAAGGTTTTCCTAGGACAAAATATAGCTTTTGAATATAGCTTTGAGACCTCTTTGTCCTTTGTAAATATTCGTGGCTATTTCATTGACCCATTCTTGTGAGCTTCATACCAGCGTAGCAATGTATCTCTATGTAATTCTCTAACCTGTCATAATTATGTCATGGATTTAACTGGTTGTGTCCTTTGAGGTGCCGGTTTCTTGCCTGTCGAGACTCTCTCTACCCTTTTTTAACTCACCCGAGCACGGAGCTTATGTGATAGCCCTATGTCCGTCGTCCTTCCGTCGTCGTTCGTCAGTCGACCATTCTTAACATGGCCGACTTTAAGAATAGCTAAGAGGAATGTAATCCGTTAAAATCTGTGACTTCCATTGCAACAAATATATATTTAAGTCTTTAACCATCTTCTACAGTAAAAGTACTTGACATCTTTCAGAAATGATCAAATCATTTCCCTCGGGTCCCGAGGGGCGGAGCCCCCTTGGGCAGGTAAGGCCTACATAGAATTAATAAGGGTAAATCAATGAAATGATGCTTCCTGCAAAACATCAAGGCCAACTCGACCTCGGGATTGCTCAACGGATTTCAGTTGTATTACCAATTATGAAGGAAAACCACATAATCAAAATTCTTATCAAGTTTGGTTTAATATGCTTAATTAATTGGGAGAGGATACTTAAAACTCCATTTCAAATTTCTAAAATTGTTACCCTTGTAACACCAGGGGAGGAAAATATGTTCTCCGCCTGACATAGAAGTCCTAGAGCCTTGATATTAGTCATTAATATTCTGTTTATTGAAAGCTTTGAATAGTGCTAAAATCTTGACTGTTTGATCTATAGGTACAGCTCGAGCTTATGCATGTATAGAGTATGATAACGTCGACTTATTCCGTGTTTCTTAAATTAAATTTGTCTTCTGAAAGAAAAGGAGACCCTATCTTAGGTGAGAGCTCCAGCGTCAATGGCCCCCTGTTTCACCAATCAATAACATGGGGTATGCTTCCCTGATGCTGCTACCATGTCCTCATGAATTTCCTTAGGCGATGAGCCTTTGAGGCTAAGGTATATATAAACCTTACAACGATCGACATAGCCCATTTGGTTAGATTTGCTCAAAGTGGACAGGTTTTAGAATCAAATCCAGCTAGACAACAGAGGAAAAAAATACTACTCTCACTGCAAACTGATAATAATACTTCACCTACATAGACATCAATTTGATATATTTATATGTCTATTTATGCTTTTCAATTGCCCTTTGTACAGCTCATTATTGGCGGAAATACCATCCATTCTGCTTTTTGTTAAACTAGAGGGGAAATGTTTCACTTTGAAACCACTTGACATGCGTCATCTTGATAATCTATTATTTCTTTATGCTGTTGTTTGAGAATTGATGATTAATTCAATAAAACTAAATTTACATTAGTTGTAAAACGGTGTGTTTGAACCACTTACAGACTCGTTTCAAGATTCGGGGTGATGAGTGAGGGCATTTCAGGATAGAAAAATAAGGAGGCGTTTTCCATTCCAAAGCCTCCCTCCCCCCTTTCCTACGTGCCTGACTCAATCTGTGTTAAGTTTCTTCTGAATTAGAATGACATAAAAATATCATCCCTTGACTTATTCAAAACCGCTAACTACAGGAAATTTTTGTTTGTTTGTTTGTTTAAAATGAATTTCAAAGGGTTAGATCTCTTGGTATTTTGATAAATAGAATATCATTTCATATCAAAATAATTCTAATCATTTACGTTTAGAACTCATTATGTTGGGGAAATTGTCAGAGATTTGCCCGTTCATAATTGACGGATAGTTGGTCCGGATAACTGACTCCGCTGGGCACGCCCACAGACTCCAAAAGGAAGTTCCCCTTTGATATCAAACAGCGTTATTTGGCCAGGTTTATGACCAGTAACATGACAGCTGCGATTAGTCAAATCATATCGGGGTGACACCTTTTACATACGTGAACAACTCGGATTACTTAAATCATTTTGATTTTCGATGCTTGGGCAAATATCTTCAGTCGTTTTTTGGAAGTATTGTTTTCGACTTAAAACACATACGAAATACAAAACTGTGATGGTTCGTCTCATTTGGTAATATTTCTACGGATTATTTTTGATGTTCGGTCACGGTAATTATGAAATCTGTCTGTCGTTTAAATTTAAAAATATCTTGTAACATTTTCTGATTGAGAAATGTGTGTAAAATGGGTACACAACAAAAAAAATCACTTGTACTATGGCTACTATAATCAACGCTATATGTTCCTTTAATTTGTTAATACGTGTAGAAATAAGAGCCATGTTAGAAAACATTGTTAGACAAGAGGGCCATGACCGTCCTATATCGCTCATCTGGAGATGCTATATACTAATAATGAACAATTTAGGCAGTCTTGTTTCAAAGTCTTTCTTCGATTCAACATAAGCACTTAAACCCTAGGCGTAGTCCCATTACACCTATCGCGACTGTCTATAGTTAATTACCGACCAATCAAATATTTTATTCAGCCAGCCTGAGCTTTTCAACTCCAACATTTGCCGCGATTTCTGTTAACCCTTATTATTGGTTTGGCGACTTAAACGTCGTAACTACAGCTTAATCAAGCTGTAGTTACGACGTTGGGGTCACCGACCAACCATTTTACTTTTTTGTTACATGCTACTGGCCATAAATTTTGCAAGATGACGCTGTTAAAAATCGAAACGGAACTTCCTGTTGGAGTTAAGGGGCGGGGGCTAGGAAGTCAGCGGGCGGGGCCAGCGATCGGTCAATTGACCCTTTAACCCTTTCCTGTTTTTCGAAATTTTAGACCAGACCAATTTGAAAGAAGTTGCAGACGACCAATAAAAGTGAGTGCAATTTGAAAAGTAATCAACCTATAGGGTAGAAAATATTGTGAGAAAAGAAGAAATTGCTTGTTACAAGCAATTTCTTCTTTTCCCACAATGTTTTCACAAGTGTAAAATCACAGGGACGTAAAAACCAGAGATTGAAAGGGAAAGGGTTAAGCATCATATGGACGTCGTATGAACTAACTTTTTGTTGTCATTGCATCCTTAATAAAGGAAAGATTGTAAGTATTAGAACAGCTTTTTGTAGAGTTATCACTAATTTGAGCTGTTGTTTTGTAATGTAAAAAGAAAGTACCTCGACTTAAGCATCTGGTTTTTGCATATTTCATTTGAAAGTAAAGGTCGTCACAAGATTATACTTCGAGACAGACTAGGGGTGATCACTTTTTATCTTTTTTAATATTTCTGAGCAAAACGAATATTATTCTTAAGTGGAAAAACAATGTCTTTTGCTGGAAAATATCGTAAATGAAAAGAAAAATTGTATTAAAATAATGTTAATTATTGTGATATTGATGAGGATAATAATAAAGTAATTACTCTATCTATATCTTTACAAATGTGGAAGCCCAAACAATCGTATTCTCATGAACCTATCATACTCTCGTGTTGCCGTTGTTGAGATCTCTGGATTCAGTATATTTCGCCATCTCGTGATTTCACCTTCGTACACTTGCGCCTCCCTTTCCAATAATACACAGGAAAAAAGCGACGACCCTAACGGTATTCCGTATGTACAACTGACAAAACCGTATAATCAAAACGTTACGTTCTATATTGCGTTCATACGTGTTTATTCTTATACATGTCGTTATGCAGTGTTTGAACAGGTATGCTCCGCTGATTTTTCGACACCTAAAAGAACGATCACCTGTAGTTGTGTAACCTATATCTGTTTGTCAACAAACTACTAACGTAAAGCTTTATAATACCGGATTTTTATAGTAAAGTGAATACTTTTTTCTTTAATTACAGGACATTCACCAATCTACTTGTGATGCCGGTTATTTTAGGACAAGTGTAGTAAATACATTTATAAAGAAAACAGTGAGTGTACATATATACTATTAAGCATTGGATAAAATGGCGTATTTGACATTAATAGCAATTTTATTAGTTAGTTCTGTACAAGGTATAGTTGGATCAGAATGTCACATGAACGACAGAGAATGTGTCTTTTATTTTGAAATCGACCATCGGCTCACAATG
Organism: Fragum fragum; assembly: GCA_946902895.1. Taxonomy (NCBI): domain Eukaryota; kingdom Metazoa; phylum Mollusca; class Bivalvia; order Cardiida; family Cardiidae; genus Fragum; species Fragum fragum. The sequence continues at coordinate 36,729,533 of OX336371.1, forward strand.
ATGCATGGTAATGATCTAGTTTATCCTGAAAATGGGTATCTTTATAAATATGACGTCACAAATACCAGCTCCGCAGAGAGAGTTCCGGCTGCAGAGGTGATTACTGCTGATGGATGGGAATCACCACGTTTGGTCGCCGTTGTAAATGGAAAGTTACCTGGACCTGATATAATTGTTTACGAGGGTCAAACAGTTATTGTATACGTAAGGAACAATCTGAAAAGTGTTACAGCTTCAATACACTGGCACGGAATTCATCAGCGAGGTACACCATGGATGGACGGTGTACCCTGGGTAACACAGTGTCCAATACAACCAGGTCAAACATTCAAGTACGAATTTAAGGCTAAACCAAGAGGTACATTTTGGTGGCATTCACACAGCGGTGCGGAACGATCAATGGGAGTATTTGGGGCGTTTATCATCAAAAGTCGCATCGAGACAAAGGTACAGGAGCACATTATGCAAATTCATGATTGGAACCACGACATGATATCTGATACGGTTCATGCAAAAATGGTCTATGGAGCATATGAAGGTCGTAAAAAGATCGGTGGTGCACAGTCGTTAGACGGAACTTATTTCAGTATATTTCAAATTCATTCCGGCCTGATTAACGGTAGGGGAAGATACTATGACCCTGACACCGGTACAAGTAACATGGCACCACTAACAGTCTATAAAGTCGGAAAAGGTCAGTTGTACCGGTTCAGAGTAATTGGTACCGGTTCTTTATATCCATTCCGTATATCTGTTGATCATCACCCTTTGACAATCGTCGCATCTGACGGATATGACCTTGAACCTGTGACTGCAGAATCTTTTGTAATAAATCCTGGCGAAAGATTCGATATTGAAATCATGGCAAACCAATCTATTGGAAATTACTGGATAAGGGCAATAACTCTAGAAAAGGGGACTTACCATCGAGTAGAAGCCATATTGAGATATAAAGGTGCTTCAGAAGACGAACCAAATACATCTCGGAAAATCTGCATTAATAACGACCCTTGCCTTGTTATAAATTGTCCGTTTACATTTTATCCAGAAAACAATACTATTTGTAGAACATTTGACGAAATGAGAAGTCTTACTACAGACGATCCGGCTCCCGAATATCAAGAAGGCAGCTTTCAGGAACATTTCTTGAATTTTGCATTTCCCGGTATAACAACTTATCCTGGTTCTGTAAATGGGCGTGTTTTCCACACCCCTGACGTAAATCCACTGATTCAACCAAAAGAATGGTATTCTCCTTGTGAACCTCCGGAATGTGGAGATGGTAAACACTGCAAGTGTACCCATACACTGTCTATCGGCAATGGGGATACAGTTCAGATGATCTTCCTGAATCATGGTCGTGGTAAGGGATGGGCACATCCCATACATATGCACGGACACTCGTTTTACGTGATTAAAATGGGTTATGGCCAATATGATGCGGCTACCGGTGCTATTGCCGATGACAATGCGGACATTAATTGTCGAGGCGATCCAGTCTTGAACTTCTGTAACAACGCATCGTGGACTAACCAGACTTGGCTAAATGGAAATATTCCAGGAGCTGAATTAAAAAGGCCACCACGGAAAGATACAATAATTGTACCATCCGGAGGTTATGTGGTTCTCAGGATACGTGCGAACAATCCAGGACTATGGAACATGCATTGTCATATAGAACTTCATAATCTTGACGGAATGCAGATGTTGATTAATGAATCTTTCACTGAAGTACCAAGCCCTCCTAAAGGGTTCCCAGAATGCCACTCTTACCCACCACATCCATACAGATTAAACCAGGTTTTGTCAGAAGATATGACCTCTACCACCAAAAGTAAGTACAATACAGATTTTAATAAGTCTTTTTGCGACCCCGCTTTTTTCAACTCCAAACAATTTATTTCATTCCCACACAGTGGTGTTTTTACGACAATCAAAAAAAATTTGGAAAACATTGTGTAAAATGAAGAAATTGCTTGCTACCAGTCTAAACTATATCGTTGGTAATAGGTTGAAAGACGCATGCTTTTGTTTCAAGCAATTGTACATACAGCTTATCAAATTTGTCATAGTTACAAGGTTTTGTATGTATATTAATGCCCCTAAGAAACAACTACTGATTATGCTTTAAACCGACCAATGACTTTTTTTTCAACGAACTTCGTATTCTAAAGAGTTAGAAATTCCAAAGCCATTGAATCCATTGATGTATTGAAATATCGAAGACAAGAAGCATTAATTTCAGTATAGCCACTTTGTACATGTTTGTATCATTTTGTAGGCCATGAAAAGAACAAAAGGTTCGTGAATAACTTTTTTATATGCTAGTCTCGTGGAGACAATGGACGGATAGCTGATCACGTCTAGTGAATCCTCTGGCCACGCCTACCGAGCTCCGACAGGAAGTTCCAATTGACCAATCGCAGCTGTCTGTCAAATATTCAGTCGACCAATCAAATACTCACTTAGACCAGAAGTGAGAGTTTTTAATTCGTACATTTGCCGCCTTTTTTCTTTAGCTTTTTTGTTGGTTTTACGACATAAACGTCGTAACTACAGCTTGAATAAGCTGTAGTTACGATGTTTAGGTCGCAAATCAACATTTCTACCCTTTTGCTACATGCTACTGGCTTTAGATTTTGCAAAATATTGCCTTTAAATATCGAAGCGGGACCTCCTGTCGGAGTCAATTGATAGGATCAATAGAGTAAGTGGGTGGGGCGATCGGTCAATTTGCTATATAAAACGGCGTTATTTTCCATAATGTACGGTCAGTCACACGACGCAAGATCGTAAAATGGTTGGTTGACGACCTAAACGTCGTAACTACAGATTGAATTACGACCTGTTAGTCGCCAACCCAACAAAAATGTTTAACAAAAATGAAGTACATTTCCAGTCAAAATTAAAGATTTGATTGATCGATTGATTCCATGATTGACAGTCACGACTCATTACTTTTCAAGATGAGTTCAAAGGAATATATTATATTTGGACCAAAGCAACAGCACATTTACAATATGACTTACAGCGCTGGAGTTGAATAAAAGTTTGTTTGTTGTTGTTGTTAATGATGTTGTTGTTACAAGGTGTATTTTCCGAAATTGCAGTTGATTTTAGTGACTGGACCAGCTGGACTGAGTGTTCATCTACCTGTGGTCCCGGTGTTAGTTTCAGGGTTCGAACATGCAATCTAGGGCAGACATGCTCCAACGTCACATCCGAGAGTCGAACCTGTCGACGGTCGGCTTGTGTCGACGGTTTTGGTATGTAAAAATATTTTATACAGTAGTAATATCATTTGAAAAGCAAAGTAGTCTTTATCCTTTCTCCTTCTCTCTATTATGGGCCGCCGTCATAGCGCAGGCAGTAGCGCATCAGACTCCCAATCGTCAATTAAGGGATGTCACGGGTTCGACCCACGGCGGCTACAAATATCCTTTCCGACATTTGTCTCTCAATGCCATGGGTTGATAATCGTACACCCAAGTGGGATAGCGTCTGGAGGCTAGGAAAGGGTGTAATGGTAGTACTTGTGTTGGAAATGCCAGGAATCCATTGTTAGTTGCTCCAGCCTCCGCGATATGACTGAAATACTGTTAAAAGTGGCGTTAAACCCCATTCAATCAATCAATCACTATTATGGGTTCTCCCCAATTCAGGAGACACCAATGCTCAAGTCCCTGAATAGCAAAATTAGTCAAGTTTTATGTCTTTTACAGGTTTTTGTATGTGTAAAAATTGGATGCAATTTGGAAAGAACCCATCCTATGTGGTAGAAAATATTATGGGAGAAATTACTTTTTATGCGCAATTTCTTCTTTTTAAAATCACCATGACATAAAATATCTGGTTTGTAAAGGAAAGTGTTCAGCGGTTCTCACAGGAAAAGGGGTTTTGACGTCGCCGCCGAAAAGATTTCGGAAAACATTGTGAACTTGAAGAAATCGATACAAACAGGAAGATTCGGGCAATTTTTCATAATGTTTTCCACCCCCAAAATACAAATATATTTAAAATTACATCAATTTCAATTTGTTTGCTACTTCTTTGAATTTAATCCAGTCTTAAATATTCACGTCTGGAAAAGGGTAAATGGGTTATAGCCTTAAATGAAGAGTGGAGGCCACGCTAATAATAATTTCCTAGCTCATTGACAGCTTATTCCAGACCCGCAAACTTTCAGCTAACGTGAAAAATGTCATCTTCTTTTTCCCAGTGGAGTACAACATGTGCTTACATTGATATTAATACGTGATTATAATCCAGCTAAAATCTTTACCGTCATCTGACACATTCAACTTAACCGCACTTAAAGAAAATGTCGGGTTCCACATCAACCCGTTAAAGAAAATTAATTTGGAATCCATCTGGTAAAAGTTATGATGGTCCAGACAAATATGGTTGAACAATCACACTCACAATTATTAACGGAAATACGTCGATATGTCACAATGTCGACTGTCAGTATCGCTAAATACAAGAAGGGAAGACAAAAATCATGACAAAAATGAAAACGAAACCGCAGAGTAAGAATATTTGGACATACATGTGTATTTTAATTCGGGTTTTGACTATCAAAATCTCTGCATTGTGATTGGCTCTAAATCATTTTATACATCCGTAAAGAATTTCTATACTTAATTATTTTGTATGCTTTACACAAAGTTATCTTATAACAAATCGTCCCAAACTGGTAGTTGTTTTCTTATTAGTGTTTGTGATATTATGTTATAAGAACGGGCCGATTTTTAATTTGTTTTATTTTCATTGAGGTATGATAGGAAAATCCAATTCACACTGATTAGGATTTTCGTGTCATACCTGAGTAGAAAAAACATTCTCTTCGTATTTTAAAGTCTTAAATTACCGAGATAACCAGGCTCTGTAGTTAAAGACAATGGCTATGGTTTTCTTAATCCATTCTCATACAATCACGCCATTTGACACCTCTCATGAAAAACAATCGAAAAAGATATCGTGTAAAATGAAGAAATTGCTTATAACGAATAGTTGAAACAATCTAAAATTTTATAAACTTTAGATTGTCGTCTGCAACTCCTTTCAGATTAGCCAGTCTAAAATGTTGCTTTCTGGTAATGGGAGAAGACGTCTCAAAATATGCACCGAAACTATAAAAACTATCCAGCTATAGTCTCGATTATACCGTCGACAAAAATATCGAAAACATGAACACGCTGTAGGTACGATGTAACTGTACGTCAAAGGTGTTTTGCATGCAAATTTATCATTTTCTTACAGGTAATAAGAGCATCGATTTAGACGAAGAGACAATTCAGATTAAAGTATTCTGGGTGGTTTTTGCCGTCCTCTCCTTTCTGGTCATTCTGGAACTTTTTGTCATCCTGACAGTCGTTTTGAGAAGACAGACTTCCCCCACAAGCCATATGAAAAATGATATTTCTGCAAAACAAAATGGCGGATTCGATGGTCAAATGTGATAGCTTCTTTTTTACACTGATTTATTTTTACATTTAAGACAGAGAAAATGATTTTTACGTATCGTTTTTATTGTATTTAGTGATCTTTGTGGTGAATTTTTAAAGCAACTTCAATTTAAAATTTTTTGCTTCAGTGAACATATGCATTAACCAGCAATGGCGATAAAGAAGTTTGAATATCGTCGCTGGGCGAGCCAACCCTCGAAACTTATAAAGGCTTTAGTAATTGCGGGTTTTCATAGCCCAAGTAACATATATGAATATCTTTCTTGGCATTGTGACAATGTCTATCATGTGAGTGTCTTACTTTGATGGTACACGTACAACTTTAATTCAGTTTCGCCTGGATCGTAGGCACCGCCTTTTTAACTTAACTGGCAATGCGAATGATTGCGAGATTCGATTGATACAAAATTGTATGAAGGGCATAGAGCAGCTTCTTTCAGCACTTGTTAAATTATGCCGATTTCAATCGAAAAAATTATTTAATTAATTTAACTCTTTCCTGTTTTTCAAAATTTTAGACCTGTTCAAATTCAAAGATTTTGCAGACGAAAATTCAAAGAGGATTTAATTTGGAAAATAACCATTCAGTCGGGAAGAAAATATTGTGGAAAAGAATAAATTGCTTGTCGCAAGCAATTTCTTCTTGTTCTACAATATTTTCTCAATTATAAAATCACAGGGACGTAAAAACCAGGGATTGAACAGGAAAGGGTTAATTTACTATTCAGTCCGGAATTGCAGTATTTTTCTCCGACAATTCTTTAACCTTTTCCTGTACAAACCATAGATTATACGTTGTTGTGATTTTATACTTGAGAAAATATTGTGGAAAAGAAGAAATTGCATGTAACAAACAATTTCTCATTTTCCAAAAATATTTCTACCATATAGGATGCTTTCATTCTGAATTGCGTCCAACTTTCATTGTCGTCTGCATCCTCTTTCAATTTGGACCAGTTTAAAACTTCAAAAAAACGGGAATGGTTACAACGTTCCGGCATTGGGATACGAAAGTATCCAAGGTACAGCGTATTCAAGCAGAAGCAAATTTAGGTCAACAACATATACTTCTCAAACTCAAAATATGATTGGTATCACTTTTTATGCATAAACAATTAAATTTGAAATAATAAAATCCTAATTGGTTTTGCACTCTCAAAATAGGACGTAACATTGTAGCCTTACTTTAACACCAAAGTGATGGTATTGGTGTCCTTAGCTTGAGAAATATTCGATTTGGATCGACAAATCTCCAAATATGTAATAAAAATATTTATGATCCGAAAAAATAAATCGTGACGTCAGAATGTTCTATTCTTTTCTTCCACAACCGCCAGGATCATAAATGTGCCTCAAATTATGATTCACCCAAGTGCAATCGCCATTTTCTCGACGAACATCCGTCACATAGACACTACTGATGTCGAACTTGGCGCCACCGCCGCACGTCACGACTAGTCTTGGTTAATATAGTATTGGCGACAAGGATTCACAAACCCTACATCACTACACATTTAACTTGAGCTCGTTTTTCTACTCAAATTATAATAAACAGGCCTCTTGACTAAGGAATGAATGCAAGTAGTTCAGCTACGCAAAATCTTTTATAGGGGCAGCACACCAGCAACAGATAATGGTTCAAAAGAAAACATACCAAATAGAAACATTCCTTGAGCGCAGTGTGATTCTGGAAATTAAGTTTAAAGTGTGAAAGCTGAAGTTGAAAAGTACTTGTTTCGCGCGATTCGTTAATACGTTTTAACATTCAATTTTAACATGTCTTACTTTACAATTCTTATTCCAAGCTTCACACTTCAACTTAATATTTCGCTAATCACCTTCGAAAGTAAATGTGTATGAAGACTAAAATATAAAGTTTATTATGAAATTTCTATCGTTCTTTGATAGTGGATTTTCCTTTTTAGTATGCTTCAAATTTTGAATCTTCAAATTTACTTCTCGAAAAAATGGATCTAATATCCTTTTTTTCGAGAAGAAAATTGAAAGATACCAAACTCTCTGAATTTCGTGTCCGCGGTCATATCGCAGTTGGTAGCGCGTAGATCTCCTAATCATGGGGCCACGGCGAAAATCCTTTCCGAAATTCTTCTCCTAATAATGGGCGGACAAATATAAACATAAGTGGGATGAGCAACTGGATGCTGTGGTAGTACTGGTCGAAGAAATACCAGGAAGCTATGGTTAGGTACTCTAGCCGCCACGTTATGACTGAAATACTGTTAAAAGTGACGACAAAACCAATTGCATCAATCAATCTTTCTGTATTTCATAACTTTATGTTCATACCCGAATGCCCACTAGACATGAAGTGTTTGGGCCGAGCGCTTAAATAAAATGGGTAGCTGATATACCTACTGAAATATTAAAGAGCGTAATTTAGCGAAATTCAAAGTTAGTTATACGTATGAAAATGGAATTGAACTGGATAAGCTGTAGTCAAACCGAAAAAAATGCTAAACAAAAATAAAGACCATGTTGGAGTTCAAAGTTCACTTCCGGTCTAACAGTATGGTTTGATTGATCTATTGATTTTTAATTGACAGCAAAGACCAGTCAATTCGCGGCTTTAAATAAAAGAATGGTTGACGAATCGAATAATTCTTTTGAACCGGAAATAACTTGCTGATATCTGACCCTTATGGAACATTTTGTTATTGGTAGTGGCGGGCACTTTACATAACCTAATTACAGCTGATTCAACTGCAGCTACGACGTTTTCCATCAGTGATTGTTTTATTGTTTTACGTCAAGGACCATATTTTGCCATTTGATATCTGAGACATACAACCTTATCGACAAAGGGCGTGGTCAGACATTCGCCATTTATTTTTTAAACAAACAGATGACAAATATTGACAATGGATTGATTTAAAAAAGACGATCTGGGCAGTGGACTAAAAATCGAATTAAGCAATTCCCACCAAATGACGCTTTTTGACGCCCCTCAATAAAAACAAATGGAAAACATTGTGTAAAATAAAGAAATTGCTTGTAACAAGCAATTCTTTATTTTACACAATGTTTTTCTTCACAGAAATTTGAAAGAATCTAAAATTCCATAAACTTTAAATAGTCGTGTGCAACCCCTTTCAATTTGGACCATTTTATAATTTTGTCGTCTGGTAATGGGTTGATGTTTCAATAAATATTATTCACAATAGCCTTACCAGGTGGTTATACTCTTTAACCCTTTCCTGTACAATCACTGGTTTTTACGTCCCTATGATTTTATAGGTCAGAAAACATTGTAGATAAAGAAGAAATTGCTTGTAACAAGCAATTTCTTCTTTTTCCACAATATTTTCTACCCTACTGAATGATCATTATTTAAATTAAATCCAATTTAAGTTTTCGTCTGCAAAACTTTTGAATTTGGACTGGTCTAAAATTTAAAAAAAACAGGAAAGGGTTAATGTATCATAAGTATTGGCCCTTCCAATTCTACCAATATCAATATGAGTTCGCATTTCGAAAGCTGTGCAAGGATTGGGTGGTTATGCCACCTTAGTAAGGTGCTAATAGGACTTCATCTAAGAAACTTCAATCGATACGATTTGTCATTAGCAAGTTTTCGTAAAACCTTTGTTTCCACGGCGACTTCTATGGAAAGAAAACATTGCTATAGAAACTGACAACTTGAAACTGGATTACACTAGAACAAGACAAGATTTCGACATGAAAAGGAACCTTGTGTTTTTACATATCGTACTTTACAACTCTTTCGGAATTATCTGTTTTTAAAAAGACAAATTTCCGAAACAGAGGCTCACCATGGAGCAAATGTCAGATTTGAAGTAAGTGGCTACTTTTTTCCTTGTTTCTTTGGTAATAGAGATTAGAAAGATTCAACGCATGTAGAACTCGTAGCTGGTAAAGCAGAAATTGTGCGTCATAATGTCGAGTATTTATTTATATAAAAGTGCTCGTTGAGGACACCACACGAAATTATCGAAAACAGTTTTTGAATGTGTTAAATTATTTTAAACTGGAATGGTCCGATTTGCAGATTAAACTATGTGTATTTATATTAATTATCATCATCCTCGCTGTATGTTTATTGTTGGCACCAGCGTAGTCAAAGCATGGGGCTATAACTTTCAAAGGGTGTTTCTTAAAGCCATGTCTTCTGTAAGAAGTTTAACATTGCCTTTAAGACCTTTAACCCGTCTCCAAACAAAATATTTTCTGTACTTTCTTTAAATTTGACATCAATTTTTTTAGCCTACATCTGCTTGTCTAGATTTGTATTCCGTTAAGTAGTTGGTTTGGGATGCTAAGAAAAATTGGTCACACAACAGAAGTAGCTTCAGAGGCCTAATTGGCAGTGAATAGGTTTTACAGAACTACATGATTAATTGACAAATTGCGTCTGCCAATCAAGGAATATAGCAACCAATCAAATTATTCATTCAGCCCGAAATTGAGATTTAAACTCCAACATTGGCCACCATTTATGTGAAACATTTTTGTTGTGTGTTATCTTAAACGTCAAAACTACAGCTTATTGAGGCTGTAGCTACGACGTTTAGATCGCAAACCAACAATTTTCCCCTTTTTTGTTTCATGCTAATGACCATACTTTTTTGTAAAATAACGCCGTTTAAAAAAGAAGCAGGACTTCCTGTTGGAGTCAATAGGTATGGAAAACAAATATTTTCACACTTTCGGATCAACAGAATCTTGTTTTGGGGTTCCAACGAAATGGAACGGATCGAAACATTTTAATGCAATTAATTTGACCTGCAGAATGTACGATAAGACTTGTATCAAGACAATCAACAAGTTATCTTTTGCTGAAGTGATCGCTTTATCCATTTACACACTATCCCGCATTTTGACTGGTTCATAAAAGAGCTTTTGAAAACAGTTTGGAGAAAGACAGATTACTCTAACAAGTAATTTCCTCTTTTCTAACAATGTTTCCTAATCAATTCGGCGTTTTTTTAACATAAGTGCAATTACAACTTATTTCAATAGAATCAATCTAAAGTTAGGTCGTCTGGTTAATACAACTTAATCCGTCCCCACACAATCACGCATTTTGAACCCTTTAGATGAAAGCTTTGGAAAACATCGTGGAAAATAGAGAAATTGCTTGTCACAAGTTTTTTCTTCATTATCCACAATATATGATACCTCGTAAAACAAGAGTTTAAGAATTTGACAATAAAAAAAGGCCTCTGTAGTTTCTTTCAATTTGGACCTTTTAAAAGTGTTTTTGTGTGGTATTGGGTTAAGGGGGAGAATTCCCAACCTATTCCCAAACAAACAAAGTTTTAGACTGTTCCCAATTGAAAGAAGCGAAAGACGGCTGTTTCAAGGTTTGTTTTGTCCTATTTTGATAGAAAACATTGTTGACAATGCCATTTCTTAATTTCCTTAAAGATTTCTAACGTTTTTTTCTCTAGGAGCGTAAACATGTGGGATTGGTTGGGAGGTGTGGGAATTGGCTAATGTATAGTTCTGACATTCTTATGACTACATTAAATTCTTCTCTGAGATTGGAGAGAATCAGCAGCATAAGGTTAAATCGAGAGATTACAGCTACAATACCTTGATGAGAGTTCGGTGCATTTTTAATGGACACTTTTTTTCTGGTTGCCGGCGAAATGGTCGCTGATCCTATTCCCACGAGATCCCACTTTTTAACCCCCCCCCCCGAAAAAAGCCGCGGAAAACATTGCGGAAAATGAAGAAATTTATTGTTAATTGTAATTCCTTTACTATCCACAATATCTTCTAACCCGCAAAAAAAATAAAATTTCATCAACTAATAATCGTCTGCGACTTCTTTCAATGTTGACTAGTCAAAAATTGTCGTTTTGTATCAGGTGATTAGATGTGGTGGATCTATCAAATTTGGCTGCATTGTGCTTTCAGGACGGAGAATCTGAAGAAAGGAGCATTACCTGTCAACAATGACGACATTATTGATCTTATCCAGACAAATATGTTTGCTGAAATTGGCTGCGGTAGATATCATATTTGTGTTTTTCTTGTGTTAGTGATCATATTAGGACAATAGACCAATCGTTTCTGCCAATCAAGGGAAAACGACCAATAAAATCATTAATTTTTAACGGAAGTTGAATTTGAACTCCGATAATTGCCCGCGATTTTTGTTTTGGGTGTAGTTATTTATTCGTCAATCCTCGTTTTATCCTTTTTCACTGCTAGCCGCGCTAGTAATGTAATACTTTTTCTGTCATTCTTCTTGATGGGATATACCGATTTGCCAAAAGCTGAGGTCTAATTTAATTCAAACAACAATCGGCAGAAAACGTTAAAATAGACTTAATATTGAGGAGAGCCAGTGACCTTAAAATACTCCCTATACCACTTTGAATAAAAAAAAATATTATGTAACATGCATTACATCTATCCAATTCTAAGGTTAGACTCACGTAAAAAAAAAACGGCGACGCCGACACGTCAGCGATTCCCATTATCGGCCGATTGGTAAAAAATAGCGTCAGACCGACGACGGCGATACTTATTTTGCAGTCACATTAAACCGCCGTGAGACGATATCTTATTCTTGGCCAGCGATAATGCAGCACTTGTATGGTCGATTGAACATAACAAGCTGTCAATACGTCGGGGAGATGTCGACGAATAGTCGCCGATTTCTAATGAATGTGAATAGGTTGGGAAAGGTAGGGAAAGGAATTAAAAATACACCTCCGGTGTGTACAAAATCTGCCGGAGCCCTAGTCACCGATTAGTCACCGATGCAATACCGACTTCCGAAAATCAATAAGACGTCGACAGATTTCAACTTGGAGGTAAAGTTAGCCGACGCGTCGCCGATATTAAAAAACAACTGTTTAAACGGCCGATGTGCCGATCAGTCGCCTACGTGTCGCAGATTAGTCGTCGATGTTATCACCTATTCTACAAATAGTTGTCGGTAACGCATAGCCGATGCATCGAAGCGTTTATTTAACAGTAGCTTTAGACGCACAGAAAACAGCCAAACGGTGGAACGGATATTAAAAGTAACAATTATTTTTATTGTATCTGCTATTTCAGGACCCCTATGCCGAGTTAATCCACTAACAGACCGCGGTAAAAGATTTCAACTGTTCAAAATCCTGTGTTTGACAGTCATCCCTATTCTCGGGGTATGGGGATTCACGATGTACTCCCTATCTGATAGCGTGGAGAGTAAATCAGACATTGAAGTGGTAAGCGTTGTTGTTGTTTCTATCATTTACCAATTTATTTAGTATTCGATCATTTTCGATGTTAATAACAGACATAAATCTCGCTCGAGAGTCTTTTGTGTACCACATTAGTCCAAATTACAAAAAACTCATAAGAGAAATAAATTTGGAAAACAAGTAATAAGTAAAATGATAATGAGAAAATAGCCATTTGTGTGTCATTGTAACCTTTTGTTTGTGGAGCTGAATTGTTTTACTTCTTTCAGCACGTCGTCTCAAACTTTCTTAATTATCAAGAAGGCACTATATATATATTAACTCGAAGTTCGAATGTCAACAAGAGAACATTCAAACTAAAAACTTTTAACTTTCTGAGTGGCTTTTTATCCTTAACATAGAAATAACGATCTTATCAACAGGGTATTTCACACTTTTCTTCTGTAACTGAAAACAGTTCTCATACCATCGTATTCTATACCTCGAAATGTCACTATTATCTAGTAATCATTTTCAGCTATAACTCAAAACAATTTTCTTATCGTGTGGGTTATTAATAAATATCAGTGTTATATAATTTGCATTGAAACTGAAAATGAAGTTCTCACCAAGTGGGCATTTAAACCGGAAGTCGTATTGGACGGTATCGTATAATTCAAGACGTCGTTATCGTGAAACTTTCTTTCTTTAGGCGAAGAGTTCGATGTCTATTGTCGTTGTTCTCGGCCGACTGATTCACAGACTACAGATGGAGCGAGATATGAGTGTATTATACCTGAGTGATTTAGGACCGGGTACCAAGACCTTCCTCCTAGCTGAATACATGGCTACAGATGATGCTCTCGGCAAGTTGACGATTTGGCCAGGAGCATTACAGGTATTTCATTTACCTTTCAAGATATGTTTTCGGGGTCTTTTTGCATTGGACGAATTACTGGATATCCTAATTTTAACGTTACTAAGACAAATTTTAAATTGTCTAAGAATTGAGACGACGTTACTTTGTCTGCGCTGAGGACAAACCAATAGTAAATACATGTGATCCGTCGTGTAGGTAAGCATATCCGAATGAGGTTACTTTATTGCTTTGCAAAATTACTTCATTATCCACGATGTTTCTTAACCAACATATAGTTTTTAACAATTTCATCAACTAAAAATTGCCGTCTTCTATTTCTTTAAATTTAGAATAGACTAAAATGTTGTCATCTAATATTGGGTAAATGTACAAATTCATTTGTAAATATGTCTTTACTTGTAACAAAAAGTGAAATGGTTGATTGGCTATCTAAACGCATAGGTTGTAGTAATGAATATTCGGTGGACTATCAACGAAATGGTATAAATTAATGTTGGAAATAAAGATGTCGGCTCCGGAAAGATTTTTTGGCACCGTGGAATTTTATCTTTTTAACTTCTCTAACCAAGCTTTTATTACTTACCATTTTTATGTATTATTGTAAAACGCCATTAAATACATGACAATGTACAAATAGGCGTTTCGTCAAATAAATCAATTAAGTTTCAGATTTTGAAGTTTAATTGGTCAGTCGTTTCTGATTGGTCAGGTTATGGCAGCAGCTTTGTGAAGACCCGATCACTTTGAGACTGTAATTAGTACTATAACATTTTCAGAGCAATCCAAAAGAGCAGTTCCGAAGTAAGGTCAATTTGATGTCCTACATAGCCCAACACAGAACGTCACTCAATCCAAAAAAGGTAGACTTGTTCGAGGAAATTAATTTCTACAGGTAAATTAATTATTAATAAATTATTAATAAATCTTGAACTATTCTATCCCAAGTTTCAACCGATATTCGAAGTTAGATTTCAATAACATGGAATATAGTTTGTTACTTTATTTCCATGTCGTCATGATGAAATACCTTCAAACTCTTAAAAACAGCGAGGTAGAATACTAACTTGAAACATTCTCCTCTGTATTCAACTCTAATCATTTAGCGATATATAAAACCCCTATGGCTTTGATAAGAAACTATTATTCGCAAAAATGTGACGGTCAACTCTTCTTTTTTTCCCCTCTTTTACTGTACACAGTGACATCACCAGTGAGTTTTTAGAATGGCTCGTAGAGAACATTAAAGGATCTGGTTTTGGCTCAACGTGGAAGACGCTTGTGGCTTATCAAAAAATAACTCGCTGTAAGGAGGATATCGGGGTTGAAAGGGCATACGGGGCCATGTTTTACACGAAGGGATTCTTTCCTCGCTGGACAGATTTCGAGTTCTACAACGACCAAGTTCACGATTTTAAATACAACTATAAGACAGCTGTGTTCTATTCAGATGCAGTGGTACCATTATTGATGGAGGAAGTTAAAGTAAGTTAAAATTGTCGTAAAAAAGTGACCCGTAAGATAGAATGAGACGATTTTGGAAAAGGCGAACTACGCAGATCTTAGTGGAACCTTTTGGTATGCCCAAACTTTTTGGAATTGAACATTATTTGGTCTTTGTCTTTTTCTGTATATTAAAGACCGCTTTACCGGTACCATGTTTAGCAGTTGTTTTAATCACTTCGACTTCGACTACAAAAACATATGATCACTATTATGAGATAAATGGTTTTTCATATGACTGATTATACGACTGTTAAGATACTTCTTCGAACAAAAATACGCGTGTTTCTGTATAAACCGAAATTCGTCATACTGTCTTTTCTTCGTAATTGTTAAATTGACTAATATTGGGAGAAAAATAAAATCCGCTGCATCTATATCGATCTTGCAACAATGAATTATTGTTGTACACTAGTTTAGGTCATCAGATCAACAACTACAAATCTACAAGGGAATGACTTTTACTAGATTTAAATAAAATTTGCAATAATTTGCCCTTATTGTTGTACACTAGTTTAGGTCATCAAATCTACAACTACAAACCTACAAGGGAATGGCTTTTACTAGATTTAAATAAAATTTGCAATAATTATTCAAGGAGATCCTATGCACGGGTATTAATATCACTGTTACATTCAATACATAACGCTATGACATCCAAGACCAGGATCTAAACACGACCAAAGAGAATAGATTTTACGAGATTTCTTTCTAGAGTTTAATAAAATTTGGTTAAAATGATTATTTCAGGAAATCCAATCTACGGGTATTAACATCACTGTTATAGTGAATGCGTACCGCTATGAGATCCAGTATCACGATCTTAACACGTCCTACAAGTCCGAGGAGAAAACTAAATGGTTCTTCGATAATATGACGGAATACCTCGATTCCTTATTGGTCATTCAGGAAAAGGTGGCTAATAGAATTACAGAAGAGGTGGAAGAAGTTTTGAACCAGGTAGGTAATGAGCAAACAAACTTTGTCTTTAACTAAAAAAAACGGGGTATCGGATTTAGGTTGAACAAAATTCAAACTCGTTCTGAGCTATTGTTATCTTGAGCATTATTTCCAAAATATTTCACGCTCTGAACTCACATTTACTCCCAATGCTCTAATCAACTTCTTATAAGGAACTAAATAGCATTATGATATAAGACCTTTTTTTTGGCAAGGCACTGGTAGGGTGTAATCAAGTTTAGTAATTGTTCTAGTATTTATGAAGTAGTTGTTTAGTGCCGTATAAAATGTAAGGCTTAATTTCTGTTAGAGTATGGTTGCAATAAAATCTAGATCTTCAAAAAGGGCCAGGTAAATTTTCAATTGACAAAATGAATGCGTCTTTCATTATCAGGTTGTAACGAAGGTCGTCATCTATGCATCGATGGTGGTTGTTGTCATAGCAATGTGTCCTGTAATCATGTTCTCCTCCGAGGCTTTAGCTAGCGACATCCAGCGATACACACAGACCTTGGTGGAAAAGACGAAAGAACTCAACTTAGAAAAGCACAAAACTGACACGCTACTTTATCAGATGGTACCGAAATCGATCGCCGAACGCCTTAAAAACAGCAACGTGGTTGAATCGGAATTTTTCCGATCAGTCACGATTTTCTTTTCAGGAATATCCGGGTTCAGTCGGGTTTGTACGGAATGCTCTCCAATGGACTTAGTACAGATTCTTAACAGCCTTTACACATCAATGGACGAACAGATTGAACTATACGACGTCTACAAAGTGGAGACTATCAACGACTGTTATATGGTAGCTTCTGGTACGGATTTTTTCTTATTATTATAATGATATTGTTTTCCAACATAACATACTTCTTATTACAATGTAATTTACGAAATGTACTCTTAAAGGATGTAATGGTGTGAATGAAGGTGTAGCTTTGATAGAACTGTAGCTACGGACATTTTACGGACCAAACGATGATTTGCTAGGTATCTAGACAAAATTTAAGACAGAGACTATATACATATGTCATAGAGAAGACTTAGATTAGACTGTTCGAATGCCAGATTGATTCGAGTCCTTAATTAGCGTACATGTGGAATTGTTTGAAATATCACGTACTGGCTCATGTAAAATGTTCTTAGAGCGTTGTCCTTTCTGTGTAAATACATAATGTTGAATATTTGCTGCTAGGTCTTCCTAACAGAAATGGTGAGAAGCACGTGTCTGAAATAGCTAACATGGCGATAGATATCCTCCACATGTCCAGAAATAAAGACTTTCCCTCTGGTCACACGTCTGTCCAGCTACAGATCGGAATAAATACAGGTACCTACTTTAGAAAGACTCTTAATTATTAAGACATTTATAGTTAATCTAGATACAAAGCAAACAGGAAAACTACCAACTTACTATAGTTATAACCCTGACTTTATTGAGACACAAGTACTGTGTCAATGCAGTAGTATGTGGTTTATCTTCACATGATAAATTGTATTATAACATATTATTATATATATACAGCCTTTGTTTTAAGGAAATATTTAATGCATATTTTATGTATGTATATAGGTTTGTGAAATTGTATCGTGTAGTCAGTTTATCCTCTCTTTGACCTTTAGTAATATGATATTCATGAATGTAAATCTTCAATGTGAATAATGGAGGAAATAAAGATATGGATGAACATCAATTGCAATCCATTAAACCATTTTTATTTACATTTTGGTGATTCACAAAAAAAACGGTACACGCCATCCAAGCTCGGACACATGTCTGAACTACCAGAGGTGCTAAACTAACTCATCTAAAGGCAAAAAGAAATGAAGATTAAAGAGTATTCACAATTGTTGCATATATCCTTCTGAACACTCATGTACAAGAATTTTCCCACTTCTATTCACTTTTTTGCTTAATTGCAGGGTCTGTATCTGCCGGTATTGTGGGTACTGTGATGTTACGATACTGCCTGTTTGGAGATGCCGTTAACATCGCCTCCAGGATGAAATCATACGGCCTACGTAAGTTGTATTTTATTGAAACAGTAATACATTTCAATGAAATTAATTTCCATCAAAGTAAATGAGTATTTGCCAGTCAGTGAAAGATCGAAATATCTCCAAACTCTGCTTTATCTGTCTTTGGATTTCAAATTTAGAATAAGCTTTATTTTTATTAACTCTGGCATTTAAAGAAAACGAAATTTTGCATATTCTGAATTAGACATTAACTGCTTTTTTCGCGCTATAAGCGTATCATGGTCCTTAATAAATCGCAATCTTTCGAAATAATACTTTCTCTTTCATGAAGGATGATTACCATTAAGTTTTAATGAACCACTTTGCTGTAAAATTGCAACTATGTTCATAGCAAAACAAGGCAAAGAATGCAGTAGCACCATCATTTTGCGGCTTTGTATATTGAGGGGGTGGAGAGTTAAACATTTGTGGTAGTGTAGTAAAAAATATCTATAGCAAATGTTGGCCTACATGTATTTCAGCGAATCGTATCCATATTAGCGAGAACACCTATATGTGCTTGAGAAAGACTGGGAAGTTTAAAATCAAGTTCAGGGGTAATATGGACATAAAGGTATTTATGAATTATAAGCAGTAAGAAATCTATGGTGGTTTGGTTTAATATTTATGCAAGAGTCATTTTAATATAAAGCCACGATGATAGTATAGTCATTTCGGTATAATCGATTTAAAACTCGATTTCACCGATTCGCCTATTTCTCGAGAGAAAACCGGCAAACCCTGTGGTACAGACACATTTAAGTCCTTCGGTTTAGAGTACGCGAAAGCTTAGATAGTTCATTTAGTAGAGTATTAGTATAGTTTAGAGGCTCATAGCGCGGTGTCCGAGCTAAACAAGTGTGCCCTACTTTGATCCTCCAGCACATGGTAACAGTGGTTGGAATTCTATACCTCTTGATCATGAGCCTCAAAAACATAGAACTGTTAAATAGGTGAAGCAACATCTAGTACGAACTTCACAGTTCATCCTCATGAGATTGTTGTATTCGGGAAAAGAAAAGAAACGAGATCTGAAAATATCGAAAGCTTTCAAACCAAGTTGTTATTCTGTAGGTTCAGTAAGTTTCACGTTTACAGATCTCCTGTATGTTGCATTCTATTTTGATTTTGCTTCTTTTCAAATAATGCCAGTCAACCTAAGCGAATTCACATAATATACTTAACCCTTGTCATGCTGAGCCCGGAATATTCCGGTTTTGGCAGGAGGTGTAACCTAAGATCAGACTGCACAAATGTGCAGGCTGATCTTAGTCTACACCTCCTGCTTGTGTTTTTCCTGCCAGAGTTGTTTACGGAGTTGATTTCTAACAGAAATATTGATTTTTGAACAACAAGTTCTATCAGTGCTTTCAGCCCTTTGATTTGACAGCATTTCAGTAAGGTAATTTATACAGCATGACAAGGGTTAACTTTTTTCAGGGAAAGGGCAGGATGGATACTTACTGGTTGTTTGACAAGGTTTATGGCTCTACCGGAAGTAGCAAAGACGAGAACTTTCCACGTGACCCTTTGTTCGTGAATCCAGACGACAGATACATGGCTGACCGTCTACATGATTCGTCCAATCGTAAGAAAAAAAAATGAGTGATGTATAGTTACTTGTTTTCTTAAACGTTTGATATGAAGTATAGGAGGAAAACTATTGATATCACCTTACTGAAATGTTGGAAATATACCTTGTAACCTGTTTTCGAGCACCATATACTTCGATACTTCCAATGGAGAAGGCATTTTCAAAGCACTAGTCGAAAAGTTTACATTTTATTGATGATTTTAAATAAATATTATCTGGGTGGAATATTAAATTCTTACCATGTACCATTGCCTTGTATTATGCTAGATCTAGTTCTCTTTTATTGCTCAACTTGGGTCGATACCTAGTTAAGAAATAAGAACTACGTCGTATTTAGCACAGAGGTTCAAGAGATATTTTACTGGAAATGATATTTTAGTGAATTCAAATCCTTACCTGTTTGAATGTATTTCGAACTAAGTTAATGATAATAGGTCTTCTAATAACCAGGGTCAATACTTAAGCAGTCTATGAAAGTTCAGCAGCTTAAAGGATTCAGAGGTTTGTTCCGGACGATACATGTAACAGTAAGTTTTTCCTATTGACTATCTTCAGAGAGTATTGATTCGTGCCCCAGCATTAGAAGCTGTCCAAACACTGAAATGGACGAGGGTGATGGGAATGTGGGTAAGAGGTTGGAAGACAAAATGAAGAAAAAGAGAGAAAACGAAGAGGGCAAGACAGAAAATGGAACAGACAAACATATGTAAAAGTTTTTCGATGTGCGAGTATACAATATATAAATAGTAAAGACAATATGTATAAAAAGAAGAACATGAACTTCGATTACAATAAGAATATCTATTCTTTTTAAATAGATATGTGGACACGTCAAACGGTGCATTTAACTAATACGAGTATTTAACCCATTCCAACACAGCAAAATTTTAGACTGGTCCAAATTGAAAGAAGCTGCAGACGACAATTTGAAGTTGATGGAATTTTGAATTTTTCGTCTTTTAGTATAGAAAACATAGTGGATAATGAAGAAATTGCTTGATACAAGCAATTTCTTCATTTTCCACAATGTTTTCCAAAGCTTTTTCTCGAGGGGCGTAAAAAGAAGGGATTGAGTTGGAATGGGTTAAGCACTTCAAAGCAGACTTGTTCTTTTGAAATATTTCTGAAGGTTATTTTTGACTGACACTGACGATTATATTTCTGATTATATATGATCTGTTTACCATGATAACGTACCTAAATGACATTACCTTACATTGCGCTGAAAAAAATCTTCGTTTTCGTCAGTTTTTTCCTCCAGAAATAAAGATTTTAAGTAGTCCGCCAACTAGAATTCTGTCATCTGTATGGTAAATGTACAAAAACGATTGTATATATATATATTTTAGCTCATCCTAGCACAACGTACTCAAAGTGAGCTTTTGTGGTTACCCCGTGTACGTTTTGTGACGTCCGTCGTGCGAAGGTTCAATAATTCTTTTAAAATCTTATCCTCTGTAACCATAAAGCCAATTTCAACCAAATCTGGCAGGAGTTGTCCTTGGATGACAATTTTCAAAACTTGTTAGACGAATTCACAATTCCATGGGCGTGACAGGTCTGGACTTTACAGACTTAGAGAAATCATGAAATAATTCTTCTAAAAATCTTCTCCAAAACTATTTGGACGGTTTGGACAAACTTGGCAGGAATGTTCCTTGACTGTCCCTTTTAGAAACTTGTTCGTTGAATTTTAATTCGTGATAAAATGTGGGCATTGCAGGGCCGAATTTATCAGACTTATGAGGATTAATGAGAATCTCATCCTCTGTAACCATAGTGCCTATTTGAACCAAACTTGACAGGAATGTTACTTGGGAAGTCCCCTTAAAAATTTTGATTCGAGAAAAGGAGGGGTGGCAGGAGGGGCTAATCAGACTTAGGGTAATCAGGAATTAATTTTTCAAAAGTCTTTTTCTCTTCGACAAATTGGCCAATTTGGACCAAAGAATGTTCTTTGTGTAACCTTTTTTCAAAACTTTTTTGTGAAATCTTTATTACTAAGAAAATGTACGTTTGGCAAGGCTTTGACTCCTAAACCACTGGGCCAATTTGGACCAAACATGGCAGGAATTTTCGTGGGCGGCCCTTTACGAAAAAAGTAAATGCAATTTTGAAATTTGGCGTGGCAGAAAAAGCCTTATCAAACTTGGAGAAATCATAAAACAATTCTTTAAAAACTGCCTACTCCTACACCACAGAGACAGTTTGTACCAAACTTGGCAGGAATGATCAATGGGTGACCCTTTTCAAAAGTTGTTTGCGAAATTTATATTTGTAGAAAACGTAGGTGTGGTAGAGCTTGGCTTATCAGTCTAATAGACATTATTGAATAGTACTCAGGTGAACGATTTTGGGCCATCTTGGCCCTCTGGTTTAATTTTGTGATTCAGTATTCAAGATAATGACTTTTTTAAGTGCATAAGAAATATTGTTTATTTTTAAATTTGAGCCTTGCCAATGATTCTTGTCTCGCAGTCGGTTATGTTAAAATGACTTGTTGTTTAGTTGCAAATAACTTTAATGCCAATGGTACTGTTGGACAATAAGATAATGATTTAAGGATTTGAACTTGCTCTTGAATGTATTGATTCATGTAAAGGCCTAGACTAAATGGAGCACAGTGCACACCATATACAGACACCCATTTACTACACCCTTGCATTCGCCCATAGATAGTTGTAACCCTTTCCTGTTTCATCCCTGTTTTTACGTCCCTGTGTTTTTATACTTGAGAAAACATTGTGGGGAAAAATTGCTTGTAACAAACAATTTCTTCTTTTTTCACAATAGTTTCTACCCTTCTGAATGATTATCTTTCAAATAAAATCGGTTTTATATTGTCGTCTGCAAAACCTTTGAATTTGGACAGGTCTAAAATTTTGCAAAACAGGAAAGGGTTAATAGCACTGTTAATAATTTTAAGGCCATTTGATTCGGGATTTTGTTATCTTTGTATATTATAAGATGTACAAGGTTCTATAGCTGCCTTTTCCATCAAAGGAAACGTTTGACTTGAACGGAACCTATCTTCATTTACATTCTAGAATCCCGAAACTACAGCTTGAATTAAGCCGTAATTACGCAGTTTTAGAACGAAAGCGACGCTATGTTCTAGTAAAACTTTTGTTCCAATATAACCTGGGAGCTTAATAGTTTTAGATACAGTAACTTTGTAAGTTGATAAATATCCTTAATACAAGAGTCTGTGCGATGAACCTGTCTTTCAATCACTGTTCTCTTATATTGCTAATCCGACGATGACTTTAGGCATTATATATTTGAGTCGGGATCAGTTTTATGAATGAACAGATTTTGTTTTTCTTTTGTATAACAATTTCTTGGAGATTGACGGCCCTTTCAAAGAAAATTTACCATGTAAGATTACATTGACCTTTAAATTGAGGGGGAAAATCGGTTGACCAATCAGAAGTGAAATGTGTACTCCGAATTCCTTGTACTAAGCTATATTTGTTTAGATTTGTAAGTCGTAACTACAGCTTATTCATGGTGTATTTACAACGTTTTGTTCACCTACATGCGATATTCTTTATTTTATGTTCTTCGCCACAAATTTCTAAATAAGTCGTTTCCTTTGAAGGGCGTGGCATAAGCTGCAATGGATTAACCAAACTTGGAAGGTATATTCAATAGATTATTTCTCTTAAAACTTGGTTGACAATTTAATCTTCCTCTGAAATCACTAGGCTATGTTTAATTTTGATAAGCGATTCAGGGCCATTCTTGTTTTCCTTGTTTTGTCAGGGAGTGGACTGACAGACAGACTGACTGGTAGAAATTGAACAACATGTCACCGATTTAATTATGCGTGGTCAAAGAAATTATTTATATAATAGTTCTAGTAGATTTGATTTACAGAATCGAAAAACTTACAGAAAGAAACAATGTTCTGTATAGGAAAATACCATTTAACCAATTCCCACGCAATGACGCTTTTTCACGCCTCCAAGTGAAACACCTTTGGGAAACATTGTGGACAATGAAGGAATTTCTTGTTACATTGTATAAGTAATTATTCATTATCCACAATTTTTTCAGCAAAAAAAATAAGAAGTCATCAACTAGAAATTGTCGTCTGCAACTTCTTTGAAATTTGACCAGTCTAAAAATTGTCGTCTTTAAATGAATTAAATATATATTTACTATTTCATACAGACGTGATAATGTACATGTTCTTAAATATAGGGTAGTGTCTTCGTAAACACGTCTTACTGTTATTTAGCACCCATTTTTAGCCTAACAAATGAAAAGCCATGAACAACGTTTTACATATTACTTGGCTAGATTAACTGAGACTGTGCCTATTCTGTGATGGTTGGAATTGAAAGCTCATTTGCCATGACCACTGACCTCCCACGAGGAATTTCGACTGAGATATCAAACGGCATTAGTTTATATAGACTATTGTCAGGAGCAAATCGTTGTTTGGTGAATTACACGTCATAACTTCAGCTTATGCGTGCTTGTGCATAAGCTGTGTTTACGACGTTTAAGCCACCGTACTGCCAAAATGCGACCATAGAAAAAATAGGATAAGAGGTCACCATTCACTTCCGTTAAAATGAAATTAGATTGGTCAGTCGATAATGACATCGGTAATAGGTCAATTGGCCAATCGCTGGCCCCGCCCACTGACTCCCTATGCCCAGCCCATTAACTCCGACAGGAAGTTCCGCTTTAATTTCTAACGAAGTCATTTTGCAAAAGATATGGCCAGTTACATGTTACAAAAAAGTAAAATGGTTGGTTGGTGACCTAAACGTCGTAACTACAGCTTGAATAAGCTGTAGTTACGACGTTTAAGTCGCCAAACCAACAAATATGGTTAAAAAAATATGGCCGCCAATGTCGGAGTTGAAAGTTCAGGTCCGGGCTGAATAAATTATTTGATTGTTCAGTTGATTCATTGATTAACGGCTCTGGATGGTCAATTCCAGGAATAGGTCTCTGTTTCACCGCTCGGCTCCTCCTGTTACCTAGAATACATTTTGACTTGGGACCACTCCACGAGTAACTTTTTTGTCATCAACGTGTTTTAAGTTGTTGTCTAGGGATCTTGTGGTTATGATACGATACTTTTTCAAACAGATCAATGTTAAGAAAGTTTCCTCATCCTTCGTGCAACCCTGTGAGTGTATTCGCCCAACCAGTTGTTAAAAGCAATTTCTTCATTTTACACAATGTTTTCTACCTAGAAAGTTGAAAAAATCTAAAATTTCATAAACTTTAAACTGTCGTCTGCAACTCATTTCAATTTGGATCCGTCTTAAATTATGTTGTCTGGTAATGGTTTAATGTACATCTATCTGTCAGTATGCTATGCAGTCGGAGTTTTTGTGTTTTTTTAACCTCGGTCAGTTTACTTTGTTGGAGTTCAGTGGACAGGGCTCGCGATCCGTCATTTCAGATCAATAATTTTGCTATTCACTTTGACATTACGTTACTCCTTTAATTGCACTTCTCTTTTGATCATTCCGCGTTAACAATTTGATACCGTTACTCTTTAGATTACATTTTGTTATTCTACTGATAATTAAAAGGAAACTGTCACCACATGAGTAGATGGACCCATCAGAATCACATATCTAATTTGTTTGTTTGAATGGGGTTCAACAGTATATCAGTCATATCTCGGTGGCTGGATCACCTAAACATGGATTTCTCCTATTTCTAAAACCGGTACTACCACTACGTCCTTTCCGAGCCTCCAACAGCTCATCCCTCTTAGGTTTACGATTGTTCATCCATTGGTGGGAGATAAACATATATTTGAAAAAAGAGATGGGCCCTGTTAATGACGATCTTAATAAAAAGTTGTAATACAATCGTATGCAGAATATCTGCAAAGGGCGATATTCAAAATCTGACTACGGTTGATACTTTTGACGCTTCCACTGAGGCCCCTTGTCGCTTGGCGAGTCTCAAACGTAAATAATGGATAGACTACAACGTACCCTAGTGGCAAACAACGATTAAAATTCCGTAACTTGATTGCTCAAACAGTAGCATCGCCCGGGTGCCTGACATTCAGCTGTTACATATTGGATACCGGATAAAAAAATCTATGTCGAAAAAAGACATTTAGAGCAACTTAGTGGATATATATTCCATATATTAAATTAATGTTTATAGTAATAGCACAGATATGAAAAAATATCAGTTTTTATACGACGAAGAAGACAATTCTGCAGACGACGACAATGCATTGATAGTGACTCGGGTTTTGTTTGCAAACAAAGATTGCAAACATAATTCAATGAGTTTGTAGACATCAATTCAAAGTGTAAGTGGGTCAGGGTCTCAAAAAATATTTGAAAACAAGAAAAATTCACAGGGCGTTTTTTGTTGTTGTTGTTGATCAACTTGTTGCATTATTCAGCGTTGACATTTCACTTTTTCATTATGTATTAAAGTATCCGTTTAAATTACATAACGTTGTGTGAAAATGAATCTAGATTACAACAAGTAACATCATCTGAAGCAATTATCAAGGATAAACGTCGAAAAGTCCATGTACTCGCTTTCACTGAAAATAGCGTACACCAACCAGTCAGTAACTCGGACAAAAAAAAGAGAAAAAAGCGCGAAAAGGTACCTTGAAAGTTTGTCTACAACTCTGCGACATGTTATTCCGCAACATATGATGAAAAAAAATCACCATGCGGAAAAACGGTCATGTGATGCACTATTGACATTAACCCATTACCTTACAATGACTCTTTGGGACGCCCCTTAAGAAAAATAGTTGGAAAATATTGTATAAAATGAAGAAATGAATCGTAACAAGCCGTTTTTTCATTCTGCATAATGTTTTCTACCCCGAATGTTGAATTATCTAGAATCTCACAAACTTTAAAATTGTCGTCAGCAACTCCTTTCAATTTGGACCAGTCTAAAATTTTGCCGTTTGGTAATGTGCTAAACGATGAACTAGTCAAACATGTTTTCCTCTATTCAGTATCGCGAAAAACGATACTGTTCGGATAGGTTTCAGAGTAAATCCATACAACAAAACACCAAATATTTACTTAGATAATATCTGTAATTAATTAACGATTAACATTAACAGCACAAACAATACAAGTAGTCTTTATACATGTAATATTGCACAAAAATAAAATGGCCACATAAATTTGGAGATGTTCATCCGCTGTAACGGTGTAGAGACCATCTAAAGAACAAAAAAGTCAGGCAGTCGTAGGAGACAATCTAAAAGCATCTAAATAGAAAATAGAGAAGTATTAAGGTCCTTCATTGCTCGCCTGATTATAACTAGAATTATTGTAAGGCGGACCTATGCCCGCAAAAGCACTTTGTCACTCTAGTGACACAATTGTCCTTTGACCTACATTACCAAAAACAAAAAGTACAACTCCTAGGGTCATGGATGACATTCGTTTACATTTTCATGTTCGTAATTAAATAACTTATCAGTTAGAAACGGTTTTCAATTGAGTTCCATTGGGATCCTGACCTAGGTGACCCTGGAACAATTGGCCATTCCCTGGGATCATTGGCAATAATTGTGTGAATTGTCACGGTTGTAGGTCGATAAGTTCTAGAGTCGGAGCACGTAAACAGTTTTCTATTATATTTAAATTGTGACCTTGAACATTAACTCAGGTACACAAAAACAATAGGGCACTTCCTTGGATCATGGACAACATTTGTATGAACTTTCATTGTTGTAGGTCAATTGGGTATACAGTTAAAGGCTAAATACTGACAGACGAAAAGACAGACAGACATCTTGACACCAATATACCACCTCTTTTTCGTAGTTTTCACACAATATTTTCAGCAGCTGTATTCTTGAGTGTAAAAACACTTGTTTATAATTGCAATAGGTGGTGAGCGTTATACTTGACCAATCTTACTAGATGGACTTATCTTTACCTAACAACAAACTATTTATAGGTATAACCGGAGATGTTTGCTACTTTGCCTTACTAAGCATTCATCTAAAACTTCATGCGAGAATGAGTTTCTAGCTAGACAAAACATTTTATTTTACCTAAGACTTTCAGATTAAAGGTTAGTCTGCAATGCAACTTGTAAATGACTTATACTAATATTCGATCCATATTAGTTTAAAATTCATATGGGAATATTGGTTTTATTATCAAAACAAAAATTGGCCACACTTTTACAGCTACTTGTCACAAAGGAAACACTCCAACTATGACCAGAGGTCAATGTTAAGGTCATTCTAAGAATTTCTTTATCCCATGACAAAATTTCAGAGTATTCAAATTAAAAAAGTTGCAGGCATTTTAAAATTATTAGAATTTTAGTGTTTGTAATTGTTTGGTTTTTGTAATCTCTTTTTTCATCTTTCTGGGTAGAAACTCTGTGGAAAATGAAGAAACTGCAAGTAAATTGTTTGCTACAAGCAATTTCCTCAATTTTCAAAGTTTTCTTTCGTCCTTTTTCTCCAGAGTTTCAAAAAGCAAGATTGCATGGGAATGGGTTAGGAAATAACATAGCACAAAAAATGAGGTAAAACAAATTAAAAACATGTTAAAGTGTAAAAAATGATAAAGGTAAAATTCATTGTCATTAAGTCATATCTAAAAACAGATGAAGTTTTTTTTTTAGAAAAACATTACCTTGCAAGATATAAGGCATAGCAAAAAAAGAAGTATTTGAATTTAAGTAGGTCAAAGCTCAATATCACTACACTATATGTAGATGAAAAATTAAAGCCTATGATATAAGAGAGTTTTTTGAGAAATATTATCAAGCAAGGAGCAAGAACTTTGAAAATGCAACTTAAGAATTAAGGCTTTTGACAAATAGACCAATTGAAGTTTTTGATATGCAATTCAAAACTAAGGTCGCATGATCACTGTACATGATGCAAAGTGACAGCCATTAACCTGATGAATGTTAACTTCAAAATCAGAGGTGTAAAAAATCTGAAAGTGTTGCAATTATTACCCATTACCACACAATGACACTTTCTGACACCCTGAAGACATCTGATTCTGTGGGGAAAGGAGAAATTGCTTGTAGCATAACAAACTTTTCATTGTTTTACAAAAGTCAATTCATTTACAAAGTCAGATGAAAAAGGTATTAACGATTTTTTTATACCAAATAATAACCCATCAAAGCCATGTTTTTCATCTAATCAAAATAAATGGGAAATTAGCCCTGCTCATTTAAGTTTTTTATCCAATCAAAATTCTTTGAAGGATTCTGATAAAGGATCACCTAATAATCTGTACTATAAAATGTGGTTCAAATCCATCTACTGGTTGCTGAGAAGAAGATTTTTAAAGTTTCACTATATATGGAAATAAGCCCTACGAATTTAAGTTTTACATCCAATTAAAATTCTTTGAAGGAATCTATTAAAGGGTCAACCAAGAATTATTTCTGTGAAATTTGGTTGAATTCTGTTTGGTACTTTCTGAGAAAAGATTTATAAAGTAAAAGTTTACGGATGTACACATTTATGCACATACACATGACAGACATCAAAAAAAGACAATAGCTCATTGACTTTCAGCCAGTAAAAATCAACCTCTTCATTTTTAATGATGTTTCTACCCTAAAAGAGAAAGATTTTTTTCTAATTTCACAAACTTAACCCTTGTCATGCTGTATAAATTACCTTACTGAATTGCAGTAAAATCAAAGGGCTGAAAGCACTGCTAGAACTTGTTGCTAAAAAAATAAATATTCCTTTTAGAAATCAATATCATAAACAACTCAGACAGGAAAAGTACAAGCAGGAGATGTAGACTAAGATCATACTGCACCATCCTCGGATACCACGGGGTCTCCTTATTTGCTACGTTACATTGACGTAGCGTAGCAAATAAGGAGACCCCGGGGTATCCGAGGATGATACTGCACTTATGTGAGGCTGATCTTGGGTTACACCTCCTGCCATAACCGGAATATTCCAGGTTCAGCATGACAAGGGTTAAAATTGTCATTTACAACTTCTTTAAATTTGGACAAATCTATTTTTTTGTGTGTGTGGGAATGTGTTAAAAGAAACTTCGAGTCAGAACCTATGTAAAGAGCTAACTAGAAGCACCTGCAACACTCCCTGGCCTTTATTGATTTATAGCATAATTAGTTTCATTCAAAAGAAGGGAAGCAATTCATATGCAAGAGTTCCTAAGTCAATAAAATGTTACTTCCCTTGTAGTGACAAGGCATGTAATGGATATATAACAAGATTACTCAGGAATAATTTCAAAATTACTCCCCTGTTGAAACACTTTAAAAATTGGGACAACCTCAGGCCATCATTTTTAACTGATGAAAATCCTATCAGTCTAATTCCAGATCACCCAGAGAATGTTGATGAGTAATAACAGTGACCATCTATGACACAGACAATATATGCTTCCGTAAAACACAGTTCACAAATCTCAAAAGTTAGGACAAACAATTCAGCATATCTTGTCTTAGAAATACTTTTAGCCTGAACAAAATCAAAAGATGAGAATTGATTAAATTTTCAATTTTGTTTAAAATAGATTTTTGGCTTAAGTTCTCATATCTTTTATAATAATCAATAGTAGGACATTAGTTGTTTATCCTACCTTTTGGAAAGCAAGGCGAACATGAGCAAAGATTGTTTCTTATATAAATGACAAATCTCAACCCATTACCCCATGTCAAAATTCTAGAATGGTCCAAATTGAAAGGAGTTGCAGACGAGATTTTAAAGTTATTGAAGTTGTAGATTTTTCAACCTTCTGGGTAGAAAACACTGTGGATAATGAAGAAATTGCTTGTAACAAGCAATTTCTTCATTTCCTACAATGTTTTCCCAAGTGTTTTTCTTGGGGTGGCAACAAAAGGCATCATTGTGTGGAAATGTGTTAAATAATTGCTGCTATTCAATTGACATCCACTTGATACTTTTAGAGAACAATTTTTCAAAGTTTCTCCTGTATACCATATACCAAGTAGACCTAACCATGAAGCCATATTTTCTACCGTATCAAAATCTGTTTAAAAAGTAATTGGATACAAAAGCTCACCAAGGAGTAATCTTGTTCGATTTGGTTGAAATTCAAGCTGCAGTTTCTGAAGAGAAGATCTTCAAATTTTTAACAATAAACCATCTATGATAGTCCCCCAAATAAAAACTGATCAAGTGATTCATAATTTGGTAGTTATCCATCTGACAGTTTCAGAGCTTTCAGTATATACCATATTTAAACAAGAGGGCCGTTGGCCCTGGGGCACTCACCTGAGATAAAGGCTCTTTTTCTTTCAGCAGTCTAATTTCATGTTAAGGTTAGGATTATGAAACAAGTAGACCACAATTACATATTAAGACTATGAACCTGGGAATCCAAAAGTGTGAATTACAAATTCCAAGGCTTTAGTGCTAGTTTGAAGGAAGGAAAAAACTTTTTCCATGGGTTATAATTTCAGAAATAAGAAAGAAGTCTGTGAATTGATGCTTCATGCCTATACCCCCCCTGGCTCCGCCCTTGTAGACCCAAGGATCATGATTTAAGCTATTTTGTAAGAGATCAATATACTGATGCTTCATGCAAAATATCAAGGCTCTACGCCTTCTGGGTCAGGAGGAGAAGATTTCTAAAGATTATTTTAAAATTTCACTTTTGTTGCCATGGCAACCAGAGTTTTTAACAGATTTCAATTCTTTTAGCTATTTTTGAAGAGGACCACCTAGGCAATATTCCTACCAAATTTCTGCCAAATTTGGTTCAAATTTGCCCAGCGGTTTGGGAGGAGATGACATTTAAAAAATCGTTCTTTGTTCCTATATAACCCCACCCCCGATTTTAGCTATTTTGAAAGAGGTCAATATACTGATACTTCATGCAAAATATCAAGGCTCTAGGCCTTCTGGGTCAGGAGCAGAAGATTTTTAAAGATTATTTTAAAATTTCACTTTTGTTGCCATGGCAACCAGAGTTTTTAACGGATTTCAATTCTTTTAGCTATTTTTGAAGGGGACCACCTAGGGAACATTTCTGCCAAATTTGGTTCAAATTGGCCCAGTGGTTTGGGAGGAGATGTCGTTTAAAGAAATTGTTGAAGGACGCCGTACGACAGCAGGACGCCGGACAAAAGGGGATCACAATAGCTCACTTGAGCACTACGTGCACAGGTGAGCTAAAAAGCTTTGCACATAGAAGCCACATCTTTTTATAAAAATTTGTTTAAGGTCACCAAAGGATTATTGTCATACCAATTAGTTGAAAGTCAACTGGGAATTTCAGACAAGGAGATATTTAAAGAAATAGTATAAATACTCTCACAGTGACATACAAAGGACACAGTGCCGTGACAATAACCCCTGTAGCTTTATGTCAGGGGAGCTGAAAATAAAGACCCTAATCAGACTGCATGTATTGGCTGGCTGATCTAAGTCTTTTCTCAGCCCAGATGTTTTACTGACATCATATAACATACACAGGCTCATATGGAATGTTGATGAACTGTAATTTTGGAGTTAAACTGGTTCTTGTCCATCAGTATGTTAATCACATGTTTACACAGTACTATGGCTTATCAGCTAGTTGGTTTTCAAATCTATCCAGTAATCTTTTTATCTCTTTACTATCAGCTTGTTAAGGAAAATACAAAACTAAACATATACAATGGCCACATAAAGATGAGAATTCTTCCAAATTGATGTTTATCCTGTGAGAATAAGGTGACAAAAATTACATTTTTTTTTTTTTCAAATAAAGGCTACCTTTGTTTCTTGTAATCTGATAATAATTGTAGAAGCTGATTTCATAGTTAATTTTCATAATCTGAATAACTACATGACTTTTATTCACTTAATAGTAAAACTAAATTAGTTATCAATATAAAACAAAAGTTTACAACATAAAGTCTTTGGCTGAAGTTGTGAACAAAAGAAGGCTTACTATAAAATCTTAAATGAAAATCACAACATTTGACATCATGACAGTCTAACATACATAGTCAAGAGAGGACATTCTGGTTTCTGTTCTTTTTTGTCTACCATTGACACTGACAGCCTTTTAAACAATTACCAGACAACAAAATCAGTCGCAGAAGACAATTCAACTATACAATTCTTTAGTGCATAGAACTATAGGATTATGTTGGAATATACAAAAATGCACCAATAGTTACCCCTCTTTGAAAGAAAGTATTACTCGTTTGATAGGAAGCATATTTATATTGGAAGTAAGTACCACCAATATCACAAAATGTGAGTTTCTGCATGATAATTACCATGACACAACAACCTAATGAGGCCAAGGCTGTAACAATATCTCAGGACTGCAATGAAAGGAGCAAAGATAAAAACAAGAGCATCTTATATGGATGAAAAAGTTCGGCTGTTCAAGTGCTTGATAGTGAGTAAAATTTTTAAGTCAAGGAAGGGGCATAATTCATTCAACAAGGACCATGGTGGTCATAAACTGCTCACCTGAGGCATCTGCATATATCAGTACTTTTTGTATAAAAAGACACAACTTGATCAAAATAAATAAAACAAATATAAGATTTTGGGATTAGTACAAAACTATCCAGTAATGCTTTACAATAACTAGAGGTTCTTGATAGTACTGATTAAGCAAATGATGTTTTCGGGAATTCAGGAATTCAATATAAATTGAATTATATTCACCATGTGAAATAAATACTTTGAATTTTGACTGGTCTAAAATTTGGTGTGTGGGAAAAGGTTTAATGTTAAGTGTTATGTTACCGGGGTAATTCAGTTGTTTGAGCTGTAAATATGACAGTACTATTGCAATAACTATCTTCTATTTTTCTAATAACTTATTTTGTATGCAGATACCTGAACCTGCCCTGTACTTTCTAAAGGATCGAGGTCAGATGAAAGTCACAAAATTCCAATGAAAATGACTTTAGAGCTTTTAACCTATTACAAGATGGCAAAATTGGTCCAAATTGAAAGCAGTCACAGATGGTAATTGAAAGGGTCTTTTTCAACTCTCTGGGTAAAAAGCATTGTTGAAATGAGGAAATTGCTTCATTTTATAAAAGGTCACGAGAGGATCATTCCAGTGAAATTTGGTTGAAATCCACCAACTGGTTACAGAAGATTTTCAAAGCTTCAAACATATATTGAAATTAGCCTCTCCCATAAAATCCATGTTTGTCATCTGATCAAATTCTTTGAAAGAATCTGAAATAGGGTCACCAAATGATCATTCCTGTTAAAAATGGTAAAAATCCATCCATCAGTTTCTGAGAAGACTTTTAAAGGTTTCATCATATATAGAAATTAAATTGGCTGATTAAAGCTGATCAAAATTCTTTGAAGGAATCTGATTAAAGGGTCACCAAATGATCAATCCTGTAAAACTTGGTTGAAATCCATGAACAGGTTTCTGAGAAGATTTGTAAAGTTTCACCATATATGGAAATAAGTCCTGCCCATTTAAGCCATGTTTTTCATCCGATTAAAAATATTTGAAGGAATCTGGTAAAGGGTCACCAAAGGATCATTCCTGTAAAATTTTGTTGAAAACCATCCATTGGTTTCTGAGAAGGAAATTTTTAAAGTTTCACAATATATGGAAATAGCCCTGCCCATTAAAGCCATATTTTTCATCCAATTAAAAATCTTTAAAGGCATCTGATAAAGCATCAACCAAGAATCATTTCTGTGAGATTTAGTTGAATTCTGTTCCGTACTTTCTGATGAGAAGATTTTTAAAGAAAAAGTTTACAGACGCTCGCACGCACTGACAGACGCATGACAGACACAATGCCTTGACAATAGCTTGCTGGCTTTCAGCCAGTGGCGCTAAACATTATTGCCTTTGGCGTTATAGATTAATCCATTACCAAACTGTCCCAGATTTTGATGCCCTTGGGGGAAAATGGTTCAATATAGAGGCACTTGAGCGCCTGTATCGCTCCACAGGCCTGATTGTACTGATTAGGCAAATGGTATTTTCAGGAATCATATTCACCATTAGTGGCAAATAAAGCTTGTCAATAAAACCTTTAATATTTCAACCTTTAGATTGTTTTACAAAAGTCAATTCATTTACCAAGTCAGATAAAAAGGTATTCACAAATTTTTAAAAACAATTCACATGATACCATATATGGACATAAGCCACAACCACAAAAGCCATATTTTCAATGAATCAAAATTAATTGATTGAATATGAAAAAGAGTCACCAGAGGATCATTTAAGTGAAATTTGGTTGAAATCCATCATTTTGTTTCTAGGATAAAGAGTTTTGAGGCTTTCAACATATATGGAAATTAGAACTGCTCATTTAAGCCAAGTTTTTCATCTAATCTAAATTCTTTGATGAAACCTGATAACCCAATGATCATTTCTGTAATATTTGTTTTAAATCCATCCAATGGTTTCTGAGAAGATTTTTTAAGGTTTCACCATATATGGAAATTAGCCCAACCATCGTCTGGCTCGTTGGCCGAGTCATTACTGTGCTCGACTCGTAATCTGGTGGTTGCGGGTAGTGTATTTGGGCAGGACACTTTACAGACAGAGCCAAAGTCCACCAAGCTGTAAAGGTGGGTAGCATTGGTTAGAATCCATTGCCTCTGTGCATGATAAGATCTTGTATGAGTTAGGACCACGATGGAAATAAGAGTCTTTCAAACCTTTATCGTGTTATCCTCGAGGTTTTTCATTCACTCAAATTTTTTTTAAAGAATCTGATAACCGATCACCCAAGGATCATTCCTGTAAAGTTTGGTTGAAATCCATGAACAGGTTTCTGAGAAGAAGATTTTTTAAGGCTTTCACCATAAATGTAAATTAGCCCCATCCATTAAAATCATGTTTTTCATCTGATAAATTTTTTTTTGAAGGAATCTGATAGAGGGTCACCAAAAAATCATTCCTGTAAGATTTGATTGAAATCCATTGATTGGTTTCTGAGAAGGAGACTTTTAAAGGTTTCACCATATATGGAAATTAGCCCCACCCATTAAAGACATGTTTTTCATCCAATCCAAATTACTAGAAGGAATCTGATAAAGGGTCACCCAAGGATCATTTCTGTGAAATTTGGTTGAATTCTGTTCAGTACTTTCTGTGTAGATTTTTAAAGTAAAAGTTTATGGACGGATGCACACGCACGCAGGGATGCACTACGGACACAACACCATGACAATAGCTCGCTGGCTTTCAGTCAGTGGAGCTAAAATGCATTGTGCAAAAGGGAGAGCTTAGGAGTTACAAGCAATTTCTCAATTTCTTACAATGTGTTCTATCCTGAAATTCTTTATATGTAGATTTTAATCAAACTTTAATTACCGTCTGCAGCTTCTTTTAATGTGGATCAGTGTTAAAAAGAGAAGAATTTGATATTGCTAAAGTTGAGCATTTTACCAAAATTGGGGCCTCTGGGGCGGGGCTATTTTGAACCAATGGGTATAATTTTAGCAACCTTAGTAGTGAACAATCTGGATGTACTATGAACCAAATATGAATGCATTACAACTTATACAATGGGAGAGGAAGAAATTTGATCATGCTCTTATTGAGCGTTTCTCCTAACTTTGGATGCCTAGGGAAGGGCCATTTTTTCCATAGGATATAACACTAGTAGATAACAATAACATTATGCTATGTTTTTGATATAATTGCTCTAGGCCTTATATTTAAGAAGAATTCTTTCAAATTAAGTGATTTAAGCAATTTTCAACCCCTGGAGCAGCCAAATTTTTATCCTTAGGGCATATTTTCCTGTAACAAAGTACAAAATAATTTAGTAATTCTGCATACAAAATATGAATGTCCTTCCCATTATACAGTAAAACCTCGGTAATTCGTAGCGCAAGGGACGGGGGAAATTTATACGAATTAAGCGTAGTACGAACAAAACGGAGGGCAAGAGGTCAGCTGTTTGAGATACACGGAATCTGACATGGTCTTGTTCTGTCCTCCATTTAGGAATTGATTCTAAATTGGCTATTTTTTCTTAACAAGACCTGCAGATATTAATTTAGGAAAATTAAAAATTACTCGTCTTGTATTTTTCATGCTTTTATCTCTGTTAATTTTTGGCATTTTTTAAACACAGTGTTTGTATCAAATGGTCTGGGTGATTTCCCTTTACAATACATTGGATCAAATCACGCAAAGTATTCTATCATTAAATCATAAAAAGAAGGACCGACGATTAAGAAGAAAGCAACCGCAGAAAAAAATGGCTAGAATTTCTAAGTGACCAATAACACTGATACTAATGGGGTTGCGTCAATTTAAAGTAAATTTTCGGCGATAATTACGGGAATCTTTATTCTATTTATTACCCACCTTACAAACCAAACAGCCCCTTTTAATTAAAGGTACATGATAACACATAATTGTCATATAGATCAGCAGGTGTGAAAGTCAAGGTAGGTGGTGACTGGAGACAATTAGTTTATCACACCTTCGAATTAAACATAGGAATTTGTGCTATAATCATACTCTCGGGACTTGAAATGGCCTACGAACAACGAACCACTGACGTTCGAATTAGACAAAGTTTTCTAACAAAGATAAAGAAGGAAAAAGATTGGGACCGCGTAAAGTATACGAACTAACACATACCTACGAACCAGTGGCGTTCGAATTAACGAGGTTCTACTGTATTTCAGAAGAAGACTTTTGAAGTTGCTCTAATTGTGCAATTTCCAAAATTTTGGCAGGGCCATGTTTTATTCCAGGGCTAAGATTTTAGCTAAAATGATAAAGAATTTCCTGGTTATGCTATATGCCAAATATGAATGCCATAGACTTGTTAGATTGGGAGGAGAAGAATGTTGAACACGGTCTAATTGAGCATTTTTACAAACTTTGGACACCCAGGGAAGGTGTGTTTTCTAACCTACAAGCAAAATTTAATCAAAATTGATAGATAACAGCCAGGCTATGCTACATTCCAATTATAAATGCCCTCAGCATTAAAGAATTTTTTGTAACTTACTCTTATTTTGCATTTTTCCCTTTTTTGGACCCCTAGTGCAAGGTCTTTTTTGACCCTAGGAGAACAACTTTAAGTGATATAGTACAAAAACCATCGAGTAATAATACATACCAAATATGAATATCCTTGACCTTATAGTTTACGAGGAGATGTCTTTTGAACTTGCTCTAATTAAGCATTTTTCCAAACTTCAGACCTAAGGGCATTTTTGACTCCAGAGATTAAATTATTGAAACTTGGTAGAAAACCATGTGATAAGTTGCATATGAAATATAAATGCCTTTGGCCTTGTAGTTTCTAAGACCAAAAAAGTCAAGATTTACTAAATTTCCAATTTTCAAATGCTGTATCAGTGTAATTATTTTAACACTTTTGTAGAAATTTGGCAAAGGATCATTCTTCAAAGTTTCAAGCCAAGGTACTTCCCTGCAAAGTTTCAGCTTGATTGGCCTATTGGTTTAGGAGGAGAAGATTTTTTAAAAAAATTGTGGACGGAAAGACGGACAGATGGACAATGGACAAAGACTGATCACATGGCTCATCTCACACTTTGTGCTCAGGTGAGCTAAAAATGCATTTAGAAAATCTGTCTTTTTGGAATAGATTGCTCTTATTGACAATGAACATATATTAGAAGTTTCAAGTGAAGTGTATATTTAGTAATACAAGAAATATTACAAATGTCAAAGTTTTCGGAAAACTAGGCAGACAAAGACAAGGCTATAGCAATACCTCAGGTTTTCTCAGAAAACAGTCTAGCTTTTAACCCTTGTCATGCTGAACCCGGAATATTCCTGTTTTGGCAGGAGGTGTAAACCAAGATCAGCCTGCACATAAGTGCAGGCTGATCTTGGTCTTCACCTCATACTTGTTTTTTTGGGTGCCAGAGTTGTTTATGAAATTGATTTCTAAAAGAAAAATTTATTTTTTAACAATAAGTTCTATCAGTGCTTTCAGCCCTTTGATTTTACAGCAGTTCAGTAAGGTAATTTATACAGCATGACAAGGGTTAAGTACCAAATACAGTCCAACTTATAGAAAGCAAGAAGTTAGATTCATACAAAAAGTGCTTGCTTAACCCATTACCACACAAACAAAAAATGAGACTGGTCTAAATTCAAGGATGTTGAAGATAGCAATTTCAAGCTGATAGGAATTCAGATATCTCTGCCATTCTGGGTAAGAAAATAATGTAGAAAATACAAAAATTACTTGTAACAAGCAATTTCTGCATTTTCCACATTACTTTCCTGAACTAACCCTATAACCAATTCCCATACAATGACGCTTTCTGACACCCCTCAAGAATAACAATTTAGAAAACATTGTATAAATGAGGAAATAGCTTGCAACATGCAATTTCTACATTTTCCACAATGTTTTCTACATACAAAATTGAAAAAATTTAAAATTTCATAGAGTTTAAACTGTCATCTGCAACTTCTTTCAATTTGGACTAGTCTAAAACTTTCCTGTGTGGTAATGGCTTAACCCATTACCGGATGGCAAAATTTTTGTCTGGCCCAAATTGAAAGAAGTTGCAAGCAAAAATTTAAAGTGTATCAAATCGGGATTTTTTCACCTTTCTGGGAAAGCAATTTCTTCATTTCCCACTATGCATTCCAAAGCCTTTTGGGGGGGGCGTCTAAAAGCATCACTGAGTGGGAATGGGTTAAGGGACATAAAAAGGAAGGTTTGTGTGGTAACGGGTTAAGGCAGGTGCTTGCTTAAAACAGGTTAACTTATATCAATTTGATTTATTTTGGAACTCAATGACCACTTGCCTACTGCAGGTTGCAGCTAAGACAGGTTTGATTGTAGCTTATGAAATGAGAAATACATGTAATAGGACAATGGGTTTACTTGGCATCATTTATCCCATAGACAACACTCTGCTTCATAAGGTGGACACAACAGCAAAGATTATAGACTTTAACTTTTTATAATGCGTTCATCAATAAGTTGTTTCATGTTTTTAGTAAAGGATACATTTGATCTGCAAGCTTATAGACTGGCTTCATAGTTTGAGACAACTCCTCACATTTTGCCATCAGTGCATACATGGACTGAAAATAATATAACAATTATATTTTAGTTGGACCATTAACTTTAAATGGAAGATCACTTCTGTCAGTCAATAATTCAATTGACCAATCAAATCATTCATTCATACAGCTTCTATCGCCAAGTGATCAGGGCATCCAATTTAGAAGCACGGGTTTGATGTTCAAATCCCAGTGGAAGCCGGAACACCAGTTAAGAACTAATGCAGTCAGTTGGTGAGCCTTTCCTGAACAAACCTGGGATTTTTTCTAACTATGATTTTATAATTCAGAAAACATTGAGGAAAAAGAAGAAATTGCTTGAAACAAGCAGTTTCTCCTTTCTCAAAATATCATCTAGAATTAAGAATGGTTTCTTTTCAAATTATATCCAATTCTCATCGTCATCTGCAATCTCTTTCAATTGGGATCAGTCTAAATTTCAAGAAAACAGAAAAGGATTAAATGAATGGTTAGTATATGCCTATCTCTGCCAGGCATATGGCAGAGATGGTATTCTGGATTTGTCTGATAGGCCAAAACTGGCTGGCCTTTTCAACTGGCCTTTTTTAACTGGCTTTTCTGCACAATCCCTTGCTTTTACGTCCCTCTATTTTATACTTGAGGAAACATTGTGGGAAAAGAAAAATTGCTTGTAACAAGCAATTACTTCTTTTCCCACAATATTTTCTAACCTGTAGGTTGGTTACTTTTCAAATTGCACCCTCTTTTAATTGTTGATTGCAACTTCTTTCAAATTGGACCAGTCTAAAATTTTGATAAATAGGAAAGGGTAAATAGGAGTGAGACTATTAGAACCAAAGCACAAACCAGAAGTAATTGATGAGATCTGACATGAATGTCAAGTATATTTGTTGGTTTGGCGACTTCAACCAGAGTTATTACAGCTTATTCAAGCTACAGTTAAAATGGTTAGGTGGTCAACCAAGATTTTCCTTTTGTTTAACATCCCTTACCAAATTTTTTACAAAATCAGAATTTATCATGTATAATGATTGAATTGGGTTTAACACCACTTTTAACAGTAATCCAGTCATATCCTGGCAGCTGGAGCACCTAACAATGGATTCCTGGTATTTTTCACACCAGTACTACCACTTCATCCTACCTAACCTCCAGCTGCTATCCCACTTAGGTTTATGATTATCTACCCATTTGTGAGAGACAAATATAGGAAAGAATATGTACCACCACAGGGGATCAAACCCATGACATCCCATGATTGAAGATTAGGAGTCTGGTGCGCTACCGACTGCGCTATGACGGTGGCTTATCATATATAACCTCAGTCAAACTGCAATGTTAAATCAGTTGGTTGGGCCAGTGGTCTGTCAATTAACCCATTAACAGACAACAGGTTTTAGACAGGTTTTAGACAATTGAAACAAGAGGACCATGATGGTCCTATATCCCTCGCCTAAGTATGATGACTCAAGGCTTCACAATATATACAAAATATCAAAGCTCTAAGCAAAATAGTTTTGGAAGATGATTTTAAAGTCCTTGTAAATCAACATAGGGCTATTTTTCAGAGCTGTTATTCTTTGAAATATTTTGGCAAAGGGAAAATAAGCCATGATGAATACCAATTATCACAGTTCTAGGCCTTATGGTTTGGGGGAAGATTTCCTTCTTTATCTGTAAATCTGAGATCCCACAACATAGGAGTTGTTCAGGGTTGAGTTCTTTGAAGTATTTTGGAAAAGGGTGAGAAAACAATAACATATACAGTCAAGACACATTACAGACGTGGTTAAAAAAGATTATTCGCAATCCAGAAATATTTTGATGGGAACAGATTTTTGTTCATAAATTGTTCCTAATAATCCAAAACTTTGCGTTCCAGAACCGGACAGAAATGATCGGGAACAAAATATCATAAATCTAAATAAACATGATTCATTTATCCGGATCAAGCTTTTCCCATCCGAAGGTAATGTTTTGATTTGACTATTGACACGTATGAATTAACAGTGTTTGTCTGGTCAAAGTTGATAGCATACATTCACACCTTATACCCTGGGTGCGTGTGAAGGTGACGACCTGACATGTGTGTCGATACCTATTGTGTAGTCCATTTAAGTTCTTCTCTTTTTTTCTCTCTCAGAAAATTAAAACAAGCACTTCCTCGGGCTGCACTAGAATATTCTTTCAAATTTGTCACCAACAAGTCAAAACCCAAATCTTGAAAACGCATACCCTGTGAGAATTTTTACCATTGTCATTATTTGGACAAATTTACTAAGATTTAATCGGCTGTCTTTTATACATTAATTTACAAAAAGATAAAATGGATTTGTTTTTTTCACACAGTAGGTAGGCTTTACTTTTTAAATCCATTGCGATTTTTACTCATTGTCAGAGTTAGTTGTTTTGTATCAACCGAGAATATGTAAAACTGTCCTAATTGTTCAATACCATCATTATCATTAAGACAGTTTTCTCTTACAAGCGATGTAATAAAAAGTACATGAGGTCGATATCATACAAAACTGCTTATCTGGAAATATGCTTACTCCAGAAATACCACCGGGACTCTGATCAATGCCCTATGGTTTTGGAAAATGAAGATTTTCAAAGAATTCCTTCTTTATTTCTATGTTAAATCAGGGATTGCACAAAAAAGGGCTAATTTTCAGAGTATGGTAATTCTTAAAGTGTTTAGGTAGGAGCTCAATCGGCTTTTGTACATACAAAATATCAATGATCTAGGCCTTATGTTTTGGGAGAAGAAGATTTTCAAAGATTTCCTTCTTTGTTCCTATGTAAAATCAGAAATTACTCAAAAAAGGGCTAATTTTCAGAGTACAGTAATTCTTTGAGGTATTTTGGTAGAAATCCAACAGGCATTTACATACCACTTATTAAAGCTTTAGGCCTTATGGCTTGGGAGAAGAAGATTTTCAAAGATTCCGTTTATAAAGCAAGAACCATGTCGGACATGGCCATCCCCCGCCTTAAAAGCTTGATAGTAAACTGAAGCCAGTTAGATTTAGGCTTCTTGTGCACTGCATTTCTCCTCAATGAGTTCTATAATAGCTATTATACTTTCAGAGATATGCTCAGGACAAAATCTAAGTCTTCAGGACAAAATCTAAGTCTTTAAAAGAACAAAGGGCAATAAGTCCAAAATTATGCAAGCAAGAGTTGTGGTTCTTGTGCAATGAACTTCTCCTCAACGAGATTTATCCACCTATGATGATTCAAGTTAATAGCTATTATGCTTTCAGAGATATGCTCCGGACAAGTTTAGTAACGGAAGGACGGAAAGACAGAACGATGGAATGATGGAATGACTGAAGGACGGAAGGACAGAATGACGGAGACCATTACTATATCCCCTTTGCCGAATCGGCGGGAGATAATTAGGAATTGCACAGATAATTCTTTGAAGTATTTTATCTGAGGGTCAATAGTTGCGGATATATATCAAATATCAAAGCTCTAGGCCTTGCAGCTTGGAAGAAGATTTTTTAAGTTTTTTCCTTCAGTTACCATAGCAACCAGAGATTATCATGGATTTCAATTATTTGATTTATTTTGAACAAGGATATTGTCATTAAGGCATTCATCATTGTGACCTACAAAACATTCTGACCAATTTTAAAGAAAATTGGGAAAAAAGTATGGCCACTAGAGTGCCAACGAAAAATTTGTCTGTAAGGCATATTTTCCTGTGTTTACAAATAAAAAATTACCATTTCCAGTAGGATTCATCCTTCTGACCTACCAAGCATTCTAAGTTTTATATAGATTAAACCAACATTGTGGATATTTTCATTAACCATTTC
Source organism: Fragum fragum (assembly GCA_946902895.1). NCBI lineage: Eukaryota > Metazoa > Mollusca > Bivalvia > Cardiida > Cardiidae > Fragum > Fragum fragum. The sequence continues at coordinate 36,772,911 of OX336371.1, forward strand.
CTGTTTTCAAAATTTTAGACCTGTCCAAATTCAAAGGATTTGCAGATGACAATATAAATCTGATTTTATATGAAAAATGATCATTCTGTACAGTAGAAAATATTATGGCAAAAGAAGAAATTGCTTGGTACACGCAATTTCTTCTTTTTCCACAATATTTTCCTAAGTATAAAACACAGGGACCAAAAAACCAGGGATTGAACAAGAAAGGGTTAAGGCCTCTTAACCCATGTTTTTCAACAGAACATTCCCATTTTCATTAAGGTTCATCCTTGTGCACAGACAAACATTCTGACCAAGTTTAATGAAGATTTGGACATAATTATGGCCCCTGGAGTGCTAACAAAAAATTGTCATTAAGATATATCTTCCCAAGTTTTCCAATGGAAAATTCCCATGGAGATAAGTTTCATCCCTCTGAGCTTCAAAGCAATCTGACCAAGTTTTAAAAAGATTGGGCCAAAATTGTGACCTCAAACAGGCAATTGTCATTAAGGCCCCTTTTCCCTTGTTCCAGCAGAACCTTCCCATTTTTGACACGGTTCATCCTAGTCTCCAGACAAATTTTCTGACCAAGTTTCATGAAGATCGTGCCAAAATGTGGCCCCGGGATTGCTAATAAATAAATAATCATTTTAGGTCCCTTTTCCAATATTTTCCAATGGAACATTCCCACCTTTGAAAGGGTTTATCCTTGCGACATATGGTTTGTTCTGTTGGTCACCATTGTGGCCAAATGCGACAAAAATGAAAATCTGGGTTTTTTTTCTTTTTTTAACGAAAGATTGTGGCACCAAAAAAACAAGAGCAGTTTAGTCAATAAATACATTCACTTTGACTAATCCCCAGAAATCAAATCAGAAGGCCAAGTGTGTATAATTGCACAACAGCTTTGTATCAAGTCAATTATGTTATCGAATCTGACACAAGACCAAAACATTGCCCAATCCAATTACAGTTCTGACTGACAGCAAATCAGGTGAATGAAATACACTCATTGGTTGGAGGGTGGTATTGATTTTGCGTTGTGGGCATGACTTGTATTAAATATTGTTGTCTGAAATAAATTTGAATTTTGACCAGTCAAAAATGTTGTCTGGTATTGGGTGAAATCAGTAAAAGAATCAAGAAATACCTTTATACTAGAATCCACAGAATCACAGGTTACAGCTACTGATGTTCTATAGGCCTCCTCACATCCAACAGTTATAGCAGACATCTGTAATTTCAAATAAAAAATTTAAAGACTTGTTTTCACAATTGACCAATCATGGTTGTCAATCAAGGAATCAACCGACCAATCAAATTATATATTCAGCCTGGATCTAAGTTTTCAACTCCGACATTTGCCGCCATTTTTGTTAACCTTTTTGTGTTGGTTTGGTGACCTAAGTGTCATAACTACAGCTTATTCAAGCTGTAGTTACAATGTTTATGTTGCCAACCAACCATTTTACTTTTTTGTTACACGCTACTGGTCGTAAGTATTGCAATCGAAGCAGAACTTCCTTTTGGATTTAATGGGCGGGGCCTGGGGAGTCAGTGGGTGGGGCCAGCGATTGGCTAATACTAGATGCATGTATTTCTAATTCTTCTTTCTGTTATCTGTAACATGCATTTGAGCTGACAAAACATGTAGGTGTGACATGTTTGGAGCAGCACTCAAAGTAGCTCCCATTCTCTACTCACTTTATCAGTAGTTTTTATGCTTATTATACATTATATGAAATAAATATGTAACTGATTAGTTGTAAATGTTTTTATATTCATATAAAAATAAGAAATATGTGCAAAATTTTGTTTTTGCATGTCAATGCAACTTGTAATAAACAATTTCTCCCTTTTCCACAATACATTCTACCAATCATGATGGTTTAATTCAAATTGGATCCAAATTTTAATGTCATCTACAATTTCTGTTGATTTGGACCAGTCTGAAATTTCCAAAATCGAGAAAGGGTTAATGAAATCTATTAATACTTTCACTATGTACCAGTACCATGTATTGAAATATGGTGGGCCCATAAAGCCCTACTTATCATCAGATCAAGTTCCCTTGATGAGCATTGAGCATGATGAAAGATCACCAAAAATCATTCTTCTGAAATTTGGATGATATTGAAGAGATTTTCTTAAAGATTTTCATTAATGTACCTTATGCAAGCCATGTTAAAAGTTTTTGATGAGGTAAAGTTTCTTTGTAAGGAACCGTATCATGCTCATCCAGGATAATTCCTGTTAAGTTTGGTAAAAATCAAGCTAGCATTTTCTGAGAAAAAGATTTTAAGAGAAAGTTAATGGGTACACAACAGACACATCATCATGTTAACCCTTGTCATGCTGGATACATTACCTTACTGAATTGCTGTAAAATCAAAGCACCGAAAGCACTGATAGATCTTGTTGTTCACAAATTAATATTTCTTTTAGAATTCAACTTCATAAACAACTCTGACAGGGAAAATACAAGCAGGAGGTGTAGACTAAGATCAGACTGCACTTATGTGCAGGCTGATCTTGGTCTACAGCTCCTGCCAAAACCGGAATATTCCGGGTTCAGCATGACAAGGGTTAATAGCTTACAAACCCTCGGCCAGTGGAACTAAAGACTGGTTATGGGGAATTATTGCAATTTAACACATTCCTACACAGTGATACTTTTGGAGGCCCCTAAAGAAAAAGAATTTGGAAAACATTGTGTAAAATGAATAAATTAATAGAAATATTTCATTCCGATTCACATAATATTTTCTATCCAGAAAGTTGAAAAAATCTAATATTTCATAAACTTTAAATTGTCATCTGCAACTTTTTTCAATTTGGACCAGTCTAAAGTTTTGCTGTCTGGTAATGGGTTAAAGCATGGTTTTAAATCAAGTATGTAGTCTGCATACATTATATCAAAGAGCTTAAAACTCTGCTATAATGGCAATTTCAATATAAAAACTAGATAGTTGTCTCAGGACAATTGCTGTCGAGCCCACAAAGTTTTGACCATCAACTTGACCTTGACCATCAATTTAAGTGTTTGACCTTGAGCTTTGACCTTGAACTTGAAGCAATCCAAATGGCAAATCTACTCATGATGGAGAATAATTTTGCCAATTTATTTTGAAATCCATCCATAGTTGTAGGAGAAATCCTCTTGACAATCACAATCTTAGTGTTTGATCTTGAGCTTTGACCTTGTCATTAGAACTATCCCAACTAGACATTGTAGCAAAGTAGACTAATACTCCCCAACAGCGCTTGTCCATATGCAAGTGCTATCTGCCAAAGGGCCGAAACCAAAAATGGACTTTTTAATTAAAGGGCCATAAATCAGTCAAAAATTGATGGACCATAACCAAAATGGGATATGCACATGTCTGACTTATACCGAGTCTTTCTGTGAAATTTGAATCAAATCCATCCAATGCTTGCTAAGAAATTGAGCATACGCGATTTTTTTCTCAGAAGGGCCATAACTCCGTCAAAAGCCAATGGGTTGTAACCAAAATGGATTGTGCACATCTCTGCTTGCTACTGAATATATCTGTAAAGTTTGAATACAATCTTCAAATATTCAAATGGTTACCGAGTAATTCAGAGGACACAATAAAGCTACAGACAGACAGACGGACTGACTGACCTACCAACAAGCTGACTCCTATATACCCCCAAAATATAATTTTGGGGGGTATAAAAATTCTTTCAAATGGCACATCTACTCATGATGGAGAATAATTGTGCCAAGTTATTTTGAAATCGATCCATAAATGTAGGAGTAATTGTACGGACAAACACAATTTTAGTGTTTGACCTTGAGCTGTGACCTTGACATAAGCACTATTCAAAAATTCTTTCAAATGGCACATCTACTCATGATGGAGAATAATTGTGCCAAGTTAATTTGAAATCCATCCATAAATGTAGGAGTAATTGTTCGGACAATCACTATTTTAGTGTTTGACCTTGAGCTGTGACCTTGACATGAGCACTATTCAAAAATTCTTTCAAATGGCACATCTACTCATGATGGAGAATAATTGTGCCAAGTTATTTTGAAATCCATCCATAAATGTAGGAGTAATTGTTCGGACAAACACTATTTTAGTGTTTGACCTTGAGCTGTGACCTTGACATTAGCACTATTCAAAAATTCTTTCAAATGGCACATCTACTCATGATGGAGAATAATTGTGCCAAGTTAATTTGAAATCCATTTTAAAAATATAGGAGTAATTGTCCGGACAAATTCGGACGGACAGACAGACTAACGTACGGACTACTGCACTAATGCACATACACCGACTTGTCATAGTGACAACTATGTCTAACTACAAGCAGGCTCGACAAAAATACAGGCCAGTGAAAATTGTTTTTTACCCTATCCCGTATTGAATATGATTTAACTCTCGTCTTGAATATTCCGGTTTTAGCAGGAGGTATAGACAAAGATCAGACTGCACAGAAGTGCAGTCTGATCTTAGTCTACACCTCCTGTCTGTCCCTTTGAAACCAGAGTTGTTTATAAAAATAATTTTCAAAAGAAGTATTTACAACTGTACAAGTACTACTAGTGCTTTCAGCCCTTTGATTTTTATACAATTCTGTAAAGGATTTTACTCAGCATGAAGGTTCAATTTATAGCAATTGTTGATTCTTATTTAGATTGACCTAATGTGCCATAAATTAATTTACTTGAATAAATAGTTAAAACATTTATACTTTATGAAGATTTGTGCGTAGATTCCCCATCATGAGGTCAAGGCCATCTGCTACAATTCTGGCCTGAATTTCTATCTCGTGTACAGCCATTGGATCAATCGGTGGTATACAGTCAGGACTCTGTGGGTATGACATAGACATCCCCGATGTCATAGAGGTGGCCATCGTCGATGAGTTAAAACTATCAAGGCTAGTCAGGCTGAGTTGACTGGACCTTCTACTGCTACTCACATCACTGGAGGCTAAATTTGTACATTCATACAGTAACAGAAGGCTACTTAGCCAATTCCAACATGATAAAATTTTAGACTAGTCCAAATTGAGAGAAATTGTAGACAACAATTTAAAGTTGATGAAATCTTTATGATCCTTACCTTTTGGGTTGGAAACATTGTGGATAATGAAGAAATGGCTTGTAGCAAGCCATTTCTTCATTTTCCACGGTGTTTTCCAAAGCTTTTATATTGAGCGTTGTTTAAAAGCGTTATTGTGTGGGTATGGGTTCAATGCACCATTTCCTTCCCACTTGATTTTTTTCACCAATACCATCAGAGATATTGTATTCAGACAAACATTAAAGGCAAGTAAGAAGTTGCTTGTCATTGTGACAATCAATTTCTTCTTTTTCGATGTTATCCCATCCAATAGGGAGCGTGATTTTCAACTTACAATAATTCGAAGTTTAGACAGGTCTATATTTGTAAGTAATTAAATCTGTTTAATGGTAGAGCAGGATTCCTCTGAGGAATTAATCACCTATTATTGCAGGGAAGGGGTAATATAGAGTACAGAGTATATACAACGTGAGAGCCATTGGACCTGGAGAGCTCACCTGAGATGAAGGCTCTTTTTCCTTCAACAGTCTAATTTTGTGTTGAGGTTAGGATAACGATACAAGTAGACCTTACAATACTTTATACATATATAAGCTCTGTAACTCGGGATCCCAAAGTCTTAATGACAAAATCCAAGGCTTTAGGACTAATATGAAAGAAGGAGACCACTTTTTCCTCCCTCTGGATTCATTGGTAATAATTCTAAATATGAAAGAAGTCAATGAACTGGTGCTTCTTGCTAAATATCAAGGCTGAAATCCAACTAAGTAAGATTTAGAGAAGAGTTTTAAAGATTTAACTGTCATTCCAATGGCAACCAGAATTCTTCCACTAAATTTCTATCATTTTGGCTATTGTGAAAGATGACCACCTAAGGAACATTTCTGCTGAGTTTGGTTTACATTGGTCCATTAATTTGGAAGGAGAAATCATTCAAAAATCATTCTTCATTTCAATATAGGCCCACCCCCTTCAAGCTCCGCCCCTTGGCACCTAAGAATAATGATTATTTCATATTGAAGAGGTCAATATACTGATGTTTCATGCAAAATACCAAGGCTCTACACATTTGTGCTCAGGAGGAGAAGATTTTTAACAATCATTTTAAATTTTCACTTTTGTTGCCATGCCAACCAGAGTTAACAACAGCTTTAAATTATTTTAGTTATTTGTAAAAAGGGCAACATAAGGATCATATCTGCCAAAATTGGTTAATATTGGCACAGTGGTTTGGGAGATGTTCAAAGTTGTTCTTTATCTCCGTATAAACTCCATCTCCCTGGAGCTTTGCCCTTGGGGACCTGAGGGTAATGATTATAGCAATTTCAAAAAGGTCATCAAGCTGATGTTTTATGCACAATATCAAGACTCTCTCCCTTCTAGGTCAGGAGAAGGAATATTTTAAAATTTCCCTTTTGTTGCAACGGCAACTAGATTTTTCAAACAAATTTCAAGTCTTTTAGCTATTTTATACAGACCCACATATGGAACATTTCAGCCAAATTTGGTACAAATTGGCCTAGTGGTTTTGGAGGAGATGTTGTTTAAAGAAATTGTTGACGAGCGACACATGACAGACAGACGATGGAAAAAAGGTGATCACAATAGCTCACTCGAGTATTTACCAGTATATTTTGCTTCTTAAATATTTAGGAAACAAAATCTTTATTTAAACCATTCCCAAACAATGACACTTTTAGATGCCCCCAAGATAAAAAAAAACTTTGGAAAACATTGTGGAAAATGAAGAAATTGCTTATTAACCCATTCCAACTCAATCCCTCCTTTTTATGCCCTTCAAGAAAAAAGCTTTGGAAAACATTGTGGAAAATGAAGAAATTGCTTGTATCAAGCAATTTATTCATTATCCACAATGTTTTCTATCCAAAAGGACCAAAAAGGTAGAAAATTTTAAATTCCATCAACTTGAAATTGCCGTCTGCATCTCAATTTGGACAAGTCTAAAATTTTGTCAAGTGGGAATGGGTTAACTCATTTCCAGAATTGCAATAAACTAAAAGGACTTTAACCCTTTCCTAATTATGAACAATTTGGTATAATTCACCTTGAAAAGGCTGAAATGACAATAGAAAACAAGTTAGCTATGAAAAGTAACCATCCCAGAGGGTAGGAAATATTGTGGGTAAAGAAGAAATTGCTTGTTACAAGCAATTTCTTCATATTGCATAATACTTTCGACCCCAAACTCATTTCCAGAATTGCAATAAACTAAAAGGACTTTAACCCTTTCCTAATTGTGAACATTTTGGTATTATTCATCTTGAAAAGGCTGAAATGACAATTGAAAACAAGTTGATTATGAAAAGTAACCATCCTACAGGGTTGGAAATATTGTGGGAAAAGAAGAAATTGCTGTCTTAAGCAATTTCATCTTTTCTCACAATGTTTTCTCCAGTATAAAACCCTAGGAACATGAAGAATAGGACCTGACCAGGAGTTTAGCAATGGAGTGCTAGTTATGGGTCAATATTTCTTTTGAAAACTAGCCTTTTGTTTTAAAGGGACAAAAAAAAACCACTAATGAAAACTGATATCAGACTGTGCATATATGCAGGCCTATCTTTATATACCACCAGCAAAATAGAAATATTCAGCATAAGTGTTTATACCTGTTTTAGACATAGGACTACTTCTCCGTATTTTCTCCATCAAGTCATCGGCAACATATTCAATCATTCCAGTTGTGCTCTTCAGAATCTGGCCATGTGGTAAACTCTTTGACAATCCCTCCTCACCAATATCAACACCCTCTTTTAGTCTCGGAATGGGAAAACCAGAACTTTTACTTCTCTTTCTACTCTCATATCTTTCTGCATGACTAGTTTGTCCATATAACTTGCCAGCTAAAACATCACTTTGACTTTTGTTGTTTCCATTTTCTTGATCTTGTGTTGGTTTGGCCAACAATAAACTTTCTGGTCTTGAGCTGGAAGAATATCTCTTTACATCCCCGTTTGAAACCTCTCCAGTTTTATCACAGTCAGAATTGATATGGGTCAGGGATTCTAAACGTGTCTCTTGAAGCGTATCATCAAAATCAAGCAATTTTTCACTTTTACCTTTCCTTGTTGATCCATGATTGGTTTTAGTCCCACCAGTATTTGTGTTTGTAGATAGTCTTGCAAGGGAATCACTCAAAGCAAAAAGTTTCTCTGTGCATGGCGTGATGTCATTTTCTGAACTAGAAGATGGTCTGGTTTCTTGATTGGGTGTTTTATCTGCCTCGGAGCCAGAAACAGACGGATGGCGCTCATGAGACACATGTGACGTGACAGAATCTGTTAAATAACCACTCTCTGTATGTGATGCATATAAACTGTTACTCTCTAAGCCATTCTCCACAGAATTGCTATAAGAACTTACACTTTTATGAACCTTAGTCAAATCATTTTCCTGTGTATTTTGACCAATTTTGTTAATATTTCCACATAACAAGTCCTGACCAGGACTGGAAGACAGCAATCCATCTACAGTTGTAGCAGCAATGTCTCCTGTTGACAGCCCACTAGCTGAACCTTTCAGTGGTGTATTTGGAGTGTTGAGATCTATTAGATTATGATCCAAAGATAATGAAATAGAACTAACACCATTTGGCTGTAACTGACTCTCTGTATTTCCTTGTAAAGATGGTACTTGGGCTTCAATGTTTTCATTTGGTTTTGTACTTACAGATTCTTCCATTTTATTCAAACTGGAACAAGACTTTTCTTAAACCATCTGGAAGATAAGACAATTCTTTTATTAACCTTTTCCTGTTTTTTTAATTTTTGACTGGTCCAAATTCAAAGATATTGCAGAGGACAATTAAAATATTGATGAAATTTTAAATATCTTTAACTTTGGGGCATAGAAAATATTGAGAATAGTGAAGAAATTGCCCAACATTTTTCACAATGTTTTCCATAGCCTTTTTGTTTAAGGGTGTCAAAAAGCATCGTGTGGGAATGGGTTAAAAAAGACATCTAGAACTGTTGTTAAGTGGACCAATACCCCCACCAGCATTTTTTTACTCAAGTAGGACAGTTGACCTGTAATTAATGTTTCCCCAAACCAAAAAGGCACCTCAATGGGTCATGAATAACATCAATTTAACCTATTCCCATTCAGTGACGCTTTTAGACGCCCCTTGGAAAAAAAGCTTTGGAAAACATTGTGGAAAATGCAGAAATTGCTTGTTAAAAGCAATTTCTGCATTTTTCACATTGTTTTCTACCCAGAATGTTGAAAAAATCCAAAATTTCATAAACTTTAAATTGTTGTCTGCAACTTCTTTCGATTTGGACCAGTCTAAAATTTTGCCATCTGGTAGTGAGTTTGGGCTCTAGGTCAATAAGTTACAGCACAGAAACGGTTTTCAGAAGAAATTCCCTTGAGACCTAGACCTTTGACATACTTGACCCGAAAACAATTGGATACTTCCTTGGATCATTGGCAATTCCATCCATTTTACCAATTACCACACAATCCCTCTTTAACAGATTGCTACCCAATGTTAACCCTTTCCTGCTTGTCCAAATTCAAAGGTTTTGCAGATGAAAATTTAAAAGTGGATTTTATTTGAAAAAAAATAACTATTTAGTAGGATAGAAAATATCATTGAAAAAGAAGAAATTACTTGTTACAAACAATTCCTTCTTTTTCTTTCATATTTTCCCAATTACAAATTCTCAAGCAATGTCTTTCAATGTGGACCAGTCTAAAATTTTCTAAAGTGATAATGTTAAGGATGATGGATCATTTTCTCTGAATGGATTAGCTTTGTCTACCAGTTCTGTGTGCTATAGTTGGTATAGGCTTTAAATAGCCCCAACATCACTTGTTCTTTACAGTCACAATATTTCATCTGATTAAGGAACATTTTCCCAAAATGTAGGATCACTTGACAAGGGGTCATCTAAAAACACACAATAACCATGGATGCAGTTTGTTTAATGCCACTTTTAACAATTTTTTTTCAGTCATATTGCAGTGGCTGGAGCACCTAACAATGGATTCCTGAGTCGAGACATACCTGGATACTATTGTCAAGTGCACCATGGATGCAGGTTTATTTTCGTTTTTATATCTTTATCACTGATGTCCTTAGCCTGTACCAACATAATGACTCTTTTTGACGCCTCTCGAGGAACATTTTGGAAAACATTGTGAAAAATAAAGAAATTGCTTGAGAACCAGAATGTTGAACAAGTCTAAAATTTCATTAACTCCTTTTTATTTGGACCAGACCAAATATTTGTCGACTGGTAATGTGTTAAGTAATTAAGTCCTTTGTCAAATGCTCTTACACAATGTTGCTAGTAAGTATTGACAACCGCTAAGAAAAAGGGGTAGGTGAACAGGTACATTGTAATCATTGTCTAGTGTAGAGAAACAGTCCTACACTAGCCTTCATAGAGTGTTTTCAGTAGCACACAAAGAACAAAATTGACAGATACCAAGGCAAAACTTAGTAACAAGAGGGTCATAAGCAGTGAGGTGTTTACCTGAAATAAATGGCTCTGGGTTAGGAGGAGACTTATAAAGATTTTTCTTAAATTTTCACATTTGTTGCCATGGCAACCTGAACTCAACAGTTTTCGTTCTTTTAGCAAATTTTTCAAGTGAGCCACCTACTGTAGCCAGCTTCTTTGAAAATGCAGAAAAAACTAAAATTTGTTCAGATTTTCAAATAATCTAAAAAAAAATATAAATGTGTAAATAAATAATAAATAAAAATCCATGAAATCTAAATTTCCATTTTTCATTCAAACAATTTCAAAACCTATTTTTTTTAAAAAACAAAGTAAATTCACTTTCAAGTTTCTATCTCTTTATGTTGAATAATAAGATTAAATGAGGAAACTGCATTTAGAGGTTGGAATTTTTTCGTTTTCTAAATCTTTGTGTTGAATAAAAGAAAAATGATGATTATGAGAAAACAGCATTTAGAGGTTGGAATTTTTATGCTAGTGAGCAGGTTATGGGATACAAGAGACTCCTTCAGTGAAGAAGACTTACATTAGATAATTATTTGATAATGGTAACTTCCAGTCAGGTTAACTCTAATTGAATAAGAAATACAATACTTACTTTATTTGACTGATCAGAGATTCAATATATTTTCAACAGGAACTGATACCTTCAGACATTTAACCCTTTCCAGTTTTGCAAAATTCTAGGACAAAATTTAAAGTTGATTATGTATAAAGAATAATCATTTGTTAGGGTAGAAAATATGGTGGAAAAGATAAATTGCTTGCTACAAAATGAAAACCCAGTGGGCAGGCTGATATTGGTAACTTTACTTTAAAGATTGTCATGAAAAGACTTGATGTCACTGTCTGGCCTAAGATACCACTAAAAGTACCCACTTTGATAGCACATCATAGCAGAAAAATATGATAAGAAGTGAAAAACCATGGCCCTTGCGAGAAAAAATGTTAAATGGCAATGAAAAATCATATCTGGTGAAAGCAAAGTACTACCAATGCACCAAAAGTTTGTATCAGACTGCAATTAAGGCAGAATATCGTAGTCTATGTGTTATAATGGTGGTGATAATTGTGTTGAGTTTAAATAAATTATTTGAGTCAGTCAATAATGGAAGAGTGACAAACAATAATCTGATGGAAATTGTATGACCTATCATGCAGTTGGAAATGATCATAAAGACTGTTTAAATGATAGCATATGTTACATCAATTAAATTCAACAGATCAAAAAAGGAAAATCTTACTTCAGTAATAAATCCAGCATATACTTCAGCAATAAATCCAGAATATATTTCAAACAAAAATATCATAAATTGACTAAGATAAACAAATACGTGTCTAATTTCTACTCAGGAAATTGTGCAATGCATGCAACTCTCTCAAGTCTGTCTCATCTGTCTATTGGATGTAGGTCACAAACCTACACTTCTGTAGAGTAGAATGGTCACACCCAACATTTTTGTGACATCAGCTGTGTTTTTCCCTCAACAGAGAATTTTTTTAGGACAGAAAAACCCCATGAATCTATGTTATAGTAAATTACTGGTCTTAAAAAACCAACTTTGGGAAAAAGTTTGTAAAAAGAAATTTACAACCACAATTAATATTATTTAATCTCCATTTCACTTCATAAAATTGATCGATTCAACAATTTGATAGAATTCAGATTAGAATCAGAAAAATTTGTTTGCAATTTTCTGTGGGTGGGGTACTCGGGGGGAGGGATGGGAAACCAAATATCCTGAAATAGAAAAATTATGGCTTCTATCATTGAATTCGAATGAACAAGATTGATTACACATTAACCCATTACCACACAGCTAAATTTTAGACTGGTCCAAATTGAAAGAAGCTTCAGACGACAATTCTAAGTTGATGGAATTTTGAACTTTTTCGTTGTTTTGGATAGAAAACATTGTGGATAATCAGGGTTCTCCCAAGAAATTTTTGAAGGCGTAGTGGCAAATGTGCGGTGTGTTGTCTGTTAACATCTTGGTATGACTATACATAATAAAGGTCACTAAAAGAGCTTTTTAGCTTGATTATTGACATCTTGTTTTATTTTCATTGAGATTTATTCTTGAATAATATTCTTAAACTTTTTAATTATTATAAGTTGATTCATCTGCTCTGAGGCTTATTTTGATACCAACCAACTGTGACATTACTCAGCTTATTTTACCTTTCTATCCTATTTGTTAGAAAGGGCACTAAATTGTCCGATAAAAAAAGGATGTGAAAAGGAAAGATAATGAAAGAATATTCCCAAAAGTCTCAAAGGAATCAGTAAAAAAAAAGTGTCAACTGCTTGCCTATTAGATAGGATTAGCTTTTCATGCTTGGTCATTTTACCAAGTCTGTCCAAAAATCATATCCTTGAGGACTCTTTAAAAATAGCATGGAGTGTTTGATTGAAAAAAAAGGCTTTCCTCAGAAAAAAAAATAGAAATTATTATCAGTAATTTCAAAAATGTATTTATAAGGTTCCTGTGTGAAATACCTGGTTTAAGAGTCTATTAGATTCTCTGTGTAACATTTGAAATGCTCATTATTTGCCCATTAAGAAGCCATTGACTGTCTGACACTATGACTATTCTTCTAACAGTACTTTCAGCTCTTTGATTTCAATAAGTTAATAAAAAATGTATGACATATCAGTAGTGTCCAATCTTAACCTTAAATCTCAAATTATTACATGAAACTTGATAAAATTTATATAAAAAGTGTCTTTACTCAACTCTTCTTTAAGTGATTTCAGCACTTGGATTTTCAAAAGAGGATTTTGGTTTCCAAATATTATAGAGTGAATTATCTTTTCCTGATTCTAAATAATTATTAAACCATTACTTTTTATAAAAAGAAATCCCTAATTGGTCTAAGGCTTTGTTTTCTTGAAGTGCTTTCAGCACTTTGATTTTTATGGGGGTATTATTTCTTTGTGGGCAAAAAACTTGAGAGGATGAGATATCATTAGATGATTACTAAAAGTATAATAATATTTTTCATCAAACTTTTAAATGATTACTAAAAGTATAATAATATTTTTCATCAAACTTTTAAAACAAATTAATTGAAAAAAATGGGTTGAACAAACAAGGGTACGAATGTTTGAGATAATACCCTCCATGTTGGATAAAAAAAATTAATGGACTTAATCCAGAAGATACATGTGTGTAATTATTGAACTGAGTTGAAAACAAGAGCTAAGTATGACTAAGATGGCTTCTATACAAATCTGGCTTCTATACAAATCTGTTTTTATTATTTTGGCAATTTCTCGTAAGGAAAAAGATCGCAAAAAGGGTATGTTTTCAGCGATCAATGAATGAAATAAACTTACCCCATTAATCTTTCCTTCAAAAAATTCAATTTTAAACCACTATGGCTTTAGTTTGATAGTTGTCACATCAAATAACCACATCACTTTTAACTAGGCCAATCTCAGCCGAAGTGACAATTTTCCGAAACCGGGTCGCCATTTTGAATTCATTGTTTACACATTGGTACCCATCATCCTTGGTGACAGATAGCGAGGTACCAGTAAGAAACGCGAGAAAAAAAATCAATAATTACCAATTAGTAAGAGTGTAAGGGTCTTATTAATAGAGATGTTATGTAATACGTGGTATACAACACTATAGATAAAGAGCATGTCGTGTCAACGCTTCTGCAGCCAATTTTAATGGTTTGCTTGACCCTTTCTTCAGCTGGACATTAAGCTGTATTGGTTACCAAATTTAAGCGTATCGGCGATTAGAAGGTATATCGGCAAACCCTCTTAATTTATGAAGGCATATCGGGGCCATAAGGGCCTGGGGAGAATCCTGATAATGAAGAAATTGCTTGATACAGGCAATTTCTTCATTTTCCACAATGTTTTTAAAAGCTATTTTCTTGAGGGGCATAAAAAGGAGGGATTGAGTTGGAATGGGTTAAGTAGTTAAAGCCTTTTTTTCAGGGAGAATCTTCTGAAGTCAAAGGTCTCCTTGGTGGATTTTAGTGGCATAAAACTGGGCAAAAATTTTGGCTTCTCATTTGGCTTTTTTGCAACTAATTTGGATCCATTTTTTTCAATCTAGCGAAATTTATGGCAAAAAAGAGAAAAAAAAACACAGAAAAGACCCTGAAATACAGTAATCAAACAAAAGAACAGTGACAATTTTCAACCGAAAAAGGCTTCTCCTGTTTGGTTCGAAAGATATTGGGGACGTTATAACAGTCAAGTACAAAGTTCACATCTCCGGCCTACTTGCGGTCTGGAAAAAAGATAGAGCCACATAAAGTATAGTTATACTTAAATCTATTACCAGGGATGTGATGACGATTTAGTTCTTTAATCAATTTGATGAGCTATTTCTGGAAGAAATTCTCCATTTGACAGCTGCCCCCGTTTGTTTTACTAACATCATGAAATAAACACTAAAGTTTCAGAGGATCTGATGGGGGGCGTAGTAAACTGGTAGCCCGCTGTCTGTGAGAGACAACGGGTAGTGTATAAACTTTCCTGCAATCTGATTGGCGCTTGGAAAATATTATTGTATTTCTTACGACGAGTAAAGTCTCACGGTGCCGGGAGAAATATCCCATTATGCAATCACACATCCGTTTGAAAAATGGTGGTTTTTGTTGAAATTCACGTTTGTCTTAATTTGTACTTTCTCCGACAAACGTAAGACATTTAGTGCTGTTTTTGGACTCCAAAGCAACCAGGAACCTGTTAGTAATACCCAAAAGGGGAGTTGGGCAGCATCGATAGATAGAAAGGATGTCTAAATTTAGCGAATGATTACGATACAATCGCTTAGATATCTTCATTTTCACTTCAGTCTCCGGTAGATCTCTCGGGTTTCATGTGGGTGAACTGTCAACTCGGACCATCATTTACTTCTAGGACGAAAGCAATATGGCTGTTGTTTTGCGAGAGCTGTAGCAAAACAATTTAGCCCAATTGGAGAGGAAAAAAAGCAGTCAAAAGCCAGTGCATGATTTAAGGTCAAGTAATTGGAGATGACGGCCTTTCTGGGAGTGATCATTTGATTTTGATTTGCTTTTAATGTCACTTGTTACAGTATCTCAGGCAGATAGCAGTGACTGAGCTCATGACCATGGTTTTCTAAGATCTCCACACAAGTACTACACTACTACCCCTGATGCCAGCACCCTGGCTAGGGAGTTCTCCTTGACACAGAGGGGGCCTTTGTTGCTCTCAGCTCTGAACAACAATATTCCCTTCCTTAATTTAACAGGGCAGACTGATATTAGCCCTTTGTCATTCTGACTGGGTGGATAAAATTTCCCCTCCTGAAACAACAGGGTGGACATTATCCCCTTCAAAATGTCACTACTGCGGATAAAAACCCCTTCCTAAAATATATTGCAGACAATTCATGGTTTCTGGATTAGTTAGAAATCAACTTGTAGTTATTGGCCGCTCTTATTTGAATTCGGACTGGTCTAAAATTTTATTGTGTGGGATTGGGTTAAATTGGCATAATTTGAATAATTGTCTTACATTAATCAATCACTTTCAATGGTTCAAACTATTAAACTGTCATTTCTAAATATTCCTTCAAGCAGGACAATAAAATTGTGTCTTTTTTTTCAAAATCATGTATGGGGGTTCGATTCCCTCCCCAGACGTTATAAATAGCTGGTGCATAAAGGGATAAATTGTCTGGTGGTCCCACATGATTTTGATAGACAAAAATACAAAACAAACAAAAACAGATACCTTTTACATTTTATCAAGTCAATTTTGAGATAAACAAAGAGAATAAATGAAAGTGATTGCTTACTGGCCTAATTTCAAAGATATAGTACCAGGAATGCATATTCTTAACTTTTATGAATAAATCATTTAGTGATAAAGACTGAGAAAAATCATACATATGGTGATAATAACTGCAATTCAAAGTGATTGCCTAATGTCCTTATCACAAAGATTTGACACCAATTTGGCTTTTTTTTTATGCCCCTGCGTTTTAAGATCAAGGGTATTATTGCTTTACCATTGTCCGTCTTTCCTGATTGCAATAATTTGGCACCATTATAGTATACTTTATGCCCACATCAAAAGACTGAGGACAATTGTTTACCATTGTCTGTCTTAAACTGATCCAAAAACAAATTACTTGTACTTCAGGCCCACGCAAGATAAAATGCTGATATTTGACATGAAGATAGATCTGATCAATACCCATCTGCAGATAGCAATGTCAATGTTACTTTTTATGTCGCATTTTGACCCATTACCGGATGACAATATTTTTGACTGGTCAAAATTCAAAAAGTTGCACACAAGAAATTAAAGTTGATGAAATTTTAAAAATCTTTTTCTTTTTTGGTAGAAAACATTGTGGATAATGAAGAAATTGCTTGTAACAAGCAAAATCTTCATTTTTTAAAAATATTTTTGAACTTTTTCTTTGGTGGGGTGTGGTGGAGGGCGTGTGTGGTCCCAAAGTGTTAATGTTCTGACATGGGTTTAAAAAGTAGGCTTTTATGGGTGCGTGGTGTTTCACAAACACATCTTGTTTCTTCATTTTACTTAATGTTTCCCCATTTGTTTTTGTAGAGGCCAAAAGCGTCACTGTGTGGGAATGAGTTAATTGTCCTTTTTCATGCTCCTCAAATGATGAGCACATCTGTCTGTCCTTCGATCATTCCATCCATCTGTCTGCCTGGATTTCTCCACAACCCTTGGGCCATAATGGATGAAACTTCAAATGTGAATTCATTATGATATTTTGCTGATGCATTTTCCCAAATTTTGGAAAGTCTCAAGGTCAAGGTCACAGTTCAAGGTCAAACAATTAACTTGAGCTTGTCCAGAGCATAGCTCCTTCAAATAAGGATGGATTTCAATATACCTTGACATAATTGTTCTCTTATCATGAGTAGATGTACCACTTGAAAAAAAAAATATTCAGATAGTTTCAAGATCAAATTTTCATTTGGCTCTAAGGTCAAGGTCTCAGCCCAAGGTCGTGCATTAAAATTTAGCATGTCTGGAGAAGGGTGAGCATATAGCCAATGCTTTGTCCATCTGAACCCTTTTCCTGTTTATTTTATACTTTTTGTGACAGGGCTATATTCAGGGAGCATAATCCATCTCTGAGGGCTCTTGTTTTTTGATAGTCAATGTAGAACAAGCACTGGGGTCTGGTCTCTTGATAGGTCACTGTAAAACAAGCACTGGCACCTGCACTTGGTACTCTTTTTCATTTCTCATATTGATTTCTAACCTATATAAAACACACTTTAAATCGTTGTTAGGTATCTCTCAAAATTTGGACTAGCTTAAATACTTTGTTCTCTGGAAATGCATTTTCAAACATTACTTTGTACCATAGTAAACATTCAGCACAGCAACATGAAAGGCTTGTACTCTTAATAAATTTGTCGCCATAGACCATGCCCCTAACACTATACAAAGCACCATGATCAGCCTGCACAGTCTGACCAGGAAATACTTTTGTCACTTTCTGGTTTGTCCTTTTTTGTGAAATGGATCACATTGTGATGTGATTAGTGAAAATTTTGCTTACCGGTAATCAATATTATTGTCAATATAATAAAACTTAACTTTAACATGCATTTTGACTTAGAAATAATGAAAATTAACAGAAATAATATTGATTATACCATACCACTGTCAACAATGAAATTTTATGAATTAGAATTATTTCTTGGAATGTGGTTCTTTGAACAAATAATAAAAAATGTTCAATATTTGAACTTACAAGAAATGCTAAGGAAATGGGAAAATTGGCATTACCATTCTGTCTTTTCCCTAGAAAGGTTTTATAAGAGTGATTTTGCACTTAATGGTTTTGAATACTGCAGTTACAAACAATTTGAAAAACAAATTAGGAGAAATAGTTAATATTTAAATCTAACAACAGTTGTGCAGAATTGATCACTTGAATGCATGTTTCTTATTTAGGAATTCATACTGCTAAGCATCACCTTACCATGTTGGTAAAAGTAACACCTTAAAGATATCTACTAAAATGAGGCTACAGCCATAGCACAGATGGTAGCGTGTTAGCCTCCTAATCATGGGGTCATCGGTTCAATTGTGGGTAAAGATTCTTTCAGACATTGATCTCCAACCAATGGTTGAATAATGATTCATATGAGATTTTCAAACAAACTAATATCAATAGTTTTCCAAATTAATGCCTTTTTCAAAATACACTCATTGTATAGGTATAAGTTGGGTAATACTGTAATACATTGTTTTACAACAGTTAGTTTTTTCACAAAACTTTTTTTTCATTGCCCTTTTTCCAGACACTTTCTTTCCAATAATCAGTAAACATACCATAAATTACAATTTCAATAGCCAAGTGTTCTATCTTACTTTTCTTCATGTATTTGAAAAATTCAAAAGCCTCTTGTTTTCAGTGGATTTTATTTTTTATTTTTTTGCGGCAAGAGCATAATGTGAAATAGGATTTATCATTTATTAAACAATTTATATTATGCAACAGTTGTCTCTTTTATTCTTTTCACAAGATATTATCAAACATTCTGTAATTCAATGAGTATGGTTCAGCCTTTTAACATGATCCCTCATTTTTATGACCCCAGATATATATAAAACTGCATATAAACTTAAATAGATCAAAGAATGGATAATCATGCTGTGATTTTAAGTTAACTGTTAATTAACTTACAAGTTTTATCTAGACAAATAATATTGACAACTGAAAATTAATGGGGGAAAAATACAATTACATAAAGAACACAAATAGATTTAACATATATTTTAACATAACAAAATAAATATCAGTATGATATAAATTTTGATTAAAATAACTTTTACCATTAGGTCAGACCGATATCAATGAAATATAAAAGCTATGTATTTGATATGACAATAATACTTTTGCAAATGTATAAATACTTAATTCAAATTGAGATTTTGTTTTTGGTCATGTAAAGGATAAACAGACACATGTAAGAATTATATATAGGGGATTATACAATTTGATTTAATCCTTTGATTATACTATCTGTCTTTGATGTAGTTTAAGAAAGTGGAAGAACAATAGAGTTGAAAAAAGTGGTTTACTGTATTTGTTAACATATGTTTCTATCCCTTAATACTGAAAAGTCTAGAACTTTGCCCTTAACACCAGTAAGTTAATAGATTAATAGATTTCTGATTACTTATTTCTAAGCTTATAATTAGTTTCATTTTTATTTGAATTTATATAGTGTATACAAACTGATAGGAAAAATGAAAAAAAGAAAATGTAGAAAATGTGCTCTTATATACAAAAATATACAATACCCATTCCAACACAGAAAATATTTAGACTGGTCCAAATTGAAAGAAGCTGCAGACGACAATTTCAAGTTTATGGAATTTTGAATTTTTTCGTCTTTTTGGATAGAAATTATTGTGGATAATGAAGAAATTGCTTTTTACAAGCAATTTCTTCATTATCCACAATGTTTTCCAAAGCTTTTTTCTTGAGGGGTGTAAAAAGGAGGGATCTAGTTGGAATGGGTTAAAAATTAAGGAAAAGAAAATATGAAGCGATTTCTACTTATTTCATCCAATCAGTCAACTTATTTAGATAAAAAATTGCCATTTACAAGATAATTCTTTTTGCATTTTGTAGAAGTTTATTAATTCTTAAATCACATGACAAACTGCCACAAGCTTAAACCCACTTCAAACCAAATCTATGAAGTTAGAACAAAAAACAAAAATTAAAAAAGGATCAAGAAATTAACCCTTGTCATGCTGATCCTAAAATATTCCTGCTTTTGAAATGGTTTAAGCCGGTGTATAGACTAAGATCAGCCTGCACAGAGTTGCAGTCTGATCTTAGCCTACCCTACCTGCTTGTTCATGTTGTGTTGAGAAAATCTTGGAACTCAACAATGATCTGATTATATCACAGTTTTTAAATATAGTTAAAAGAGGATAAATATTTAGCATGACAAGTGTTAAAGACAAATATACACTTTCTCTTTTTAGATGGGTTTATACACATGTATGGTAAATGATAAATATTCATTGAAAAATTAATTCAGAGATTTATGAAGAGAACTTTGATTAGAATTGTATTAGTTTGGTAAGTATAAGAAAACTACTTGAATATTATTGACTTTGCTTTCCATTTGCAAACATTCTAAAATTTCACTTTTATCTTTAACACATTACCACAAAAGAAAACTTTAGACAGGTCCGAATTGAAAGAAGTTGCAGACAACAATTTAAACTTGGTGCAATTCTGACAATCTTGTCTTTTAATGTAGAAAACGTTGTGGATAAAGAAGAAATTGCTTTTAACTAACAAAACTTTCTTCTTTTCCCATGATGTTTTCCATGACGTTTTTCTTTAGGGGTCCTTCCCAAACTTACATCCTCCTACAAAATATTTTGGGCATTAAGACACTTCAAACATGTATCCCCTTGAAAAATAAAGATTTTCGTCTGGCACTAGCCTAACTTCCAAATTAATCATAAAATTTGCTTTAGCTCCTATTCTTTTATTTTTGAATTTATCAAAAAGTTTGTGTAAACCCTTTCATGTAGAAAATTGTGATTTTAAGTTACTGTGAAAAACATTATGGAAAAGAAGAAATATCTTGTAGCAAGCAATTTTCTTCTTTTCCAAAAAGTTTTCCATATCTTAATTTATTTCTCCAGGGCATGAAAAGAATAGGGCCGTTTGTAATGAATTAACATATGTGATTATAAAACATCTTTTAACGGTTTGATATTCACTGTGTTTAGTGATTAATTTGATGTATAAACTTAAGTTTCCCATATTCGAGCATTCTCCTGTATTCATTTCTGCGCACTCACAGTTTATACATGAATTACAAACAATATGAAAATTGTAGGAAACCAACATTAATCAATGTCAGTGTATGAAATATATCAAAAAAATACAAATCATTCACTAAAACTCTTGCATTACCCAGTTTATACTATTTTTTCCTCATACCTTACAAATATTTTTGTTTCATGTTTTTTATTCTTTTTGCAAATGCTATTGCCATATAAAAATCCTTCTTAAAATTTGGGTAGATCGATGGTAAATTACTTGAAATACATTCTCAAGTATGTTTCACAAATTCCACAAGTGAGACATTGATCCTTGAATGTATATTGCTAAGTTGCTTGATTATGGGAGACTGAATATGCATCTCAATAATCAGTGTATGAAAACAAAAAAAGAGTGTAATTTTTGTAACAAAATTTGTTACAAATCTGTTTTCATTCGGACTGTAATATTCTAATTGAATTTATTTTAAGTTTAATTCACAGAGTCTAATTATCATTTTGTAACTGCGCATGTGTAAATTTAGAGCTCAAGATGATCCACTACGGGAAGATAGAGGCTAATGGAAATATGCCAAATTATTCCTGAATTACCAAATTTATTTCAAATTATAATGAATGACAACAAGATTATTTTTTTGCAAAATCAATTTCAGTTATTTGTTGAATTATGGCCGAGTATTTTCGTGGCGTTTTGATCCTTTAACCTTGTGTAGATTTTCCGCCGCATTGAACCGTATTTTATCAACTGCAATCTTTAATCAGCGTTCGTCAAACGCTTGATAATATCCGTTTATAGCGTTCGCCAAACTATGATCAACTGACGTCACTTCCGCCCATTTTAAACAAGAAATTTGTACCGTACCTGTCTCTAGTATCGATAGATCTAGGGGCAGTAACCCAGTCAAGGGGGCGTAGAAGCGACATCCGCCGAGAAAAAAAAAGCCCACAAGACGTTAAA
Source organism: Fragum fragum (assembly GCA_946902895.1). NCBI lineage: Eukaryota > Metazoa > Mollusca > Bivalvia > Cardiida > Cardiidae > Fragum > Fragum fragum. Next base: position 36,795,219 of record OX336371.1, read on the forward strand.
GGCCTAGTTTAATCCTTCTTTATTTGACCCCCCCCCCCCCAATGAGATATACAATTAACCACCCCCTGAGAATTTAATGACCTTATCTGATAAGGAAGCTATATACAGTATACAAGGGATTAAACATGCTGAATTACCATGGATGAGTGTGGCATATATTTGTACTGTCTATGTAGCTAATCTGTCTCTTTGAATTAATTTTGAGTTTTATTTGGTTATAATTGTTAATGAATAAGAAGTCCTCGTTTTTAAGACATTTACAAAGTGCAGGAGACAGTAAAAATACAAATTATTAACTATTGATATCATAACCGATCATGAATAGCAACAGGAATAACTTAGAAAACATTGAGAAAATAGGAGAAAACATTAATTTTTTTGATTTCCTCTTTTGTCTCAATATTTCAACATTTTTTCTCTTTTACTAAATCGAACTTTTTTATTTTGTAAAACTGTGATAATATTCAGGAAATACTTCAATATTCTAGGCCAGGAGATTTTAGTTTGTAAAACTGCGATAATATTCAGGAAATACTTCATTATTCTAGGCCAGGAGATAAATCAAAAGGGAGAAAAAATATTTTTACCAGAATGCTTACTTTACCACAATGTTTGAAGAAACTGTTTAACCGCTTAAATTTCAAAAAAAGTATTGCATGTCAATTTCTTCCAATTACATTCAATCCAACAATCTGCAACTTAGTCACTTTTCATTTAGTAATTTGACATTGGTTTGAAATCTTAAAGGCATAAAAAATGATAAGATGAAATTTCAAAGAAATAACCTTACTTTGTTTTCTATCAAATTCTCTTCAGCATAAAGTTAAGTTGCAGCTATTGCATAATATTGACAAATTTTGAGCATGGTCATCAATGGAATATACAAAAAGATTAACCCCCTGGTGTGATTTACAGATAAGGCAATTAGCTTATCAGTAGGGGTCCAACATACACAACATTCCTTAAACTAGGTCTTTAAGCGGGGGGAAATTACGCTCTACGAACATAAAGCACTATTTATTGCATATCTTTATTTCATTAAATAGAAATGCATTCATTTTCATGTTTTATTGTATTATCACAAGGAAAAATTGATCAAATATAGAAACCGCGCAAAGCCTAATGATATTTATATTGATTTTCTCCATAGGAGTTAACGGTGAAGTGGAGGTGGAAAGAGATGGTTTAGGGCCCACTACTTTCCTGCTCTTTGCCATTTGGCCTATAACATGTTTCATGACTCTGCGCGATACTACTCTGAGTTTATTCTAATTTTAGAATCATCATACTAGTGGTAGTATTATTTCATTTTTATAATAATCCGTATTTATTTATCGTCACAATAATTATCATCATGATCATTCTTATTGTTACTAATAGACCACTGATAGAAATATTATAACGGTCCGTAAATTTTAAGGACCATTCTTCGAAATATCTCAGTGTTTCCCAATTTCCAGAATGGAAAGATATCCCAGGGCTTAGCCCGTTAGTCTAGAAAGTTTACAAATCTTCTACTTCTGTAAGCATGAATTTATGCAAACAGACTAAGGGTTTTGGGTTTTTTGTTGTTGTTGTGGTTTTTTTTTTTTTTTTTGGTTTTTTTTTTTTTTGGTTTTTTTTTTTTTTTTTTTTTTGGTTGTTGTTGTTGTTGTTGTTGTTGTTGTTGTTTTGTTTGTTTGTTTGTTTGTTTGTTTGTTTGTTTTGTTCCTTAATAGGTGGGGTGTATTCTCTGCGTACACCGTCATTCTGTCTACATTTTACCAATTTTTACCAATCTTAGTGTGCCGTCCCTACCGACATAAATCATGTTACTGAATATATCCGATTTCCACACAATCCCACAGCATAAGAGCCGAAGAAGATTTCCTGCTTTGGAAAAATTAGAAATTCCTAGTACCGAGCATTTTTCTCCATTTCTCACGTTGATTTCTTACCGTATTTGGTGGGTATTTATCAATTTTACTCACTTTCTTGTGTGGATTGTCGTCTGTAATTGAGGGCTCACTTGGCACACCCACTGATCTATTATACGAATAGTCCTATATGTTATTGCATTTCAAACGAACAAATTTTTATTTAGTACATACATAATAATATTATAGGCAAAATGACTTGACCATGCATCATGTTCTTACAACTTGGATTCGGCCGTGCCGACTGATCTCCCACAGGAAGTTTGGCACTTGTTGAATTTGTGTTAGTGTTGTTGTTTTGTAGGGGGGGGGGGCGGTAAAATGGTTGGTTGACGACCTCAATGATGTTAACAAGAGCTAGATTGAAATTAAATCAAATCACATTCAAGCTATAGTTACGACGTTTAAGTCGCCAAACTAAAATAAACGCTGAACAAAAACGTCGCCCAATGGCGGGGCTAATATAGTTCCATTCCTGTCTATGATAATTTGGTTGGTCTATCGTTCTTTTAATTGACGATAGCAATCTGTCAATTTTGACGGAACCTCGACATTTGATTCAACGGAAAACTGATAGCTTTTGGTAGCCTCTACCATTTGCCAATTTCCTTGCATTGTAAACCCAAGGAGCTACTGACATTTAATCCTTTCCTGTACAATCATTTTTTATTACGTCCCTGCGATTTCATAGAAAATATTGTTGGAAAAGAAGAAATTGCTTGTTACAAGCAATTAATTCTTTTCCAACAATATTTTTTACCCCATAGGTTAGTTTCTTTTCAAATTGCATTTGATTTTAATTCTTGTCTGCAACTTTTTTTCAAGTTAGACGAGAAAATTTTTGAAAAAAAAAAGGGTTGTTTAAGCCTTGTCATTCCAAATAAAATCTTTAACAGAATTTCGTTGAATTTAAAGAGCTATAAGGACTGGACGCACTAACTGTCGGTAAATAATGATTTTGAAAATTTAATTTATAAAAAACTGTGGTTTAAAACAGACAAGCGGGTGGTGTAGACTAAGATCATACTTCACATGTGTGCAGCCTGATCTTTGTCTATACCTCCTGCCAAAACAGGAATATTCGGTATTCAGCACGCCAAGTTTTAAAATTTTGAATATTGGTGGCTTTGTGTGCATGTTATGAGATAATAGTAATACAATTAAATGATTGACAGTAGTAGAGTATACTGGCCAGCTGCCTTTGTTGTTCGTGTTCATTTGCACTTATTGACCCTGTCCTAGATCTAGGTCAGCCCTAACCTTGACCTAGATAAGTCCCATCCCTGAACTATTGACCTAGATAATAGGGTTCAAAAGCCCATTAATCATCGTCTTATCTGATTATAAGTGTCAAAGTTAATGACCCGTTTCCGAACATCAAAGGCTTTTGCGGCGCCATTTGTCTGGGAACGTGACTTTAAAATGTCATTAATCATGATCATATCTAATTGAAGTGTCAAAGTTAATAAGCCGTTTCCGGACATCAAAGGCATTTACGGCGCCAGTTGTCTTGCAATGAGATTTTAAAACCGCGTGGTATGTCATTAATCATGATCATATCTAATTGAAATGTCAAAGTTAATGAGCCATTCCCGGAAATCATTATGATTAATGTTCCATGGTAGAACAACGGTGCGAGTTGACCCGAAACGTGACTTGAAAAAGGGCGGGAATGCTTTTAATTATTGCCATATGTGACTATTCCATCACACATCATCGTCAATCATTCTTATCTAATTCAAAATCCACCAATCAGCGTAGCAGTATCATGCTAGAATCATATAAAATCGAAAGATCCCTCATATTTGTTCAAACAAACTTACTTGGCGATACAATATTACCAGCATTTTGCTCAAATCAGAGAGACATTGTGATGGAACCAACATACGATCAGTTTGGTGTTTTAATGAAAGTCCGTGGGAAGTTTGGCTACGGAAAGAGCGTTTCTCTTAATCAGTGGAATGAAGAAATATACTTACATATCAACGATGATTCAAAATGTTGGATTAACGGCGTATTTGATAAAACACAAGCGAAAAGTCTATCAATGAAGTGGACTGATGCTCTGATATTGAAGCAACATTTGGATGACTTGGATTCCTACGCAAAGCATTTTGAAAGTGGTCAGGTAAGACATTGCTTCACTTCATTATCATTTATCGTTATTATCTTTGTCTTGTAACTTTTTAAATATCGACCTAATGTGAGACTAAGATTGTTTCGTTGAAATAAAGGTCAGTGTGAAGTTTTATTATATCAAATGATTTTTTTTTTCAGTATTTGAAGACATCTCCAAATGAAACAGAACTGGACGGAAAGTTAACCCACAAATCAACTGTGGATGACGTACCAACTAATGCAGTTTCATACCATAACAAGGGAATATCAAAATACGAGGGTGGTCTTCGGCGAATTCAAACAAATTATCGTCATCATCCATATTGAAGCGCAACAGACCGTATGAAACATTGATGTTCATATAATTCGAACAGAACTATGGCACAAAGACAGTTAGATGTGTTGAATTTAGAGGAATTTGCTGACGTCGTAATTTTGAACTCTGAAGTGATATGTACATTAAATAAACAGTTTTCTCTTGTCGTGAAAAAACATAACAGTTCCATTTATATTTTATTAAGAAGTGGAACAAAGTGTTTTAAGTTGCCATTGGATATTTTCAATCTCGTGTGCAATTCTCAAGTCAGTGTTGCATTTATCAAAAACTGGTTAGAAAGTCACCATGACAGATAAAAGTATGTGTTGTCATTGCGGTTTGCTGTTCGATTCGGAAGATGGTTGTATAGATCACGAGAGCACAGACCACGAGAATGACCTGTGTTTTCACCAGAATTTTTTAGAAAGCGAAGACTGTGCTGTGTGTAATCCCTACCTTGAAATGAATGAAAACAATTTTAGAGGATTTATCGATGAGAACTGTAGTCAATACCGCTTCAAAATGGAAGACTTGTATCATTGTGAAACATGTTCGCCACATTGGCCGTATTGTACAATATGTTGTGAATACTATCCATTTTCCGTATGACATTGTGATTTTATTGAAAAATACAGACTTTATTAGATTTTGATCATTGTATTGAGAGCTGTTATCCCATTCGCATCGGAAATCATGAGTAAGGAAATTTCCGATTCTGTATGCGAGCAAAACGATGGCAATATGAGTATGATATGTGAGGCTGCTACCTCAGAAATCTTGAGCTTAGACGAGGAACTTTTTATAAGAGGAAATACTCTTAAACAACATCTACGCAACATAAAAAAGTTCGCTATTGTAATCATATGCGTTTCAATTTGCGCAACCCCAGGCTTTGTCATCCTAGCACAAAGAGATGGACTACACTGCGCTTCCCAAACGATGAACGTAGAATTGAAACCGGAGTTGAACGTATCTGCCTGTGTATTTACGAAACAGTTTTATTTAAGAGACAACATTTACGCGACAGTGTGCAATCAGGATGGATACGTATTTCTTGATGTGAGGCAGTTTGTGAATGGTACGGCGACTATCATCGGGGTCGATTTAAGCATTTGGCAGTGGTTAAACCTAAAACAATTGTCACCAAACATTGATTCTGCCATCTCTGAAGCTCGAACGTATTGGAAGAATCTCAAAAGGTATAGGGGGTAAAACGGCGGATACTATAGTGAATTTGGACAAAAATATGGACGTGACGTTATTGGAATCCTACTTCGACTTTTACTACGCGAAATCCATTAGGGATAATATGTTTACAGTTTTCAAACAGAAGTGTCACGGATGCCTGCTTGACAGTTTATCACAAACGGACCATACATGCTTGTCACTTACAAAGAAAGAACAGTTACATTTGTATTTTGAAGAGATATTACAAATCGTTGACGAAAGTGATGTGCTGAGGAAATGGGATTCATCCGTGTCATCTTGCGAAGACAAGGCTCTTGTAAATATGTATAGACTAAAGATTTTTTGTCGCGATTGGCGAGAGACTGACATGAAAAATTCTGCATGGAAATCTAAAATGATTCGATTGACGATGCAACTGTTACACTTGGAAACCAGAAAACTTTTTTAATATTTGATCACCATTTTGGATGTACATACAGTATACTGTGTTGTGTAATTGTATTTTAAATGAAGTTGCTTTTTTTAATAATAGTATTTATGTATAGAAATATTCGGAACACATTAAAGTATGCTTTGAACTAACGTGTTTTTTGTCTCTTTTTTTTAAATCGCCAAGACGGTATATGTTAAGACCTAGCTTTGACGTCCGTAATAGAACGAAATTTGTAAAAACATTAAGGAAAAGGAAAAATGATGAAATATACATATTTATCCTTTTTTCTCAATATTTTCTGTTTATACTGAATATATTGTCCGGGTTTTTTTTTTTTTTTTTTTTTTTAATTGAACCATTTCTAATTTCCACACAATCACGAGATGTCACCCATTCGATTTAAAGCGTTATACGATTTATGCCTTTCTTCGACTCTCTCCAAAATAACCTTGACCCGCTTCATACTAAGACCAAATTACGACGTCTCGAGTAGATATAGTTTCGGAAAATAATTTCAGAAAAGAGAAAAAAAACTTTTTGAAAACCAATTATTTTTCTCATTTCTCTCAATATTTTCTGCACATAGACCGAGATTAATCGAAATGTTATCTCGAAAGAACTGGAAAATGGTTGAAAACTGCGTCAAACAATGGCCATAAATTATCATTTCATCGATGTAAACATAGGGTATTGGAATGAACAACAATTGACAATCAGATACTACACTACATTTTTTATTATCATTTTTAAGCTTATTTTACAATATATAGTACACACATACAAATGAACGACTATTTAAAACATTGGTAATATTTTAGTATTTCTTCAATACTTTACACACGCACATAGATATAAAAAAAAAATTATTTACAACATATATGTTTTTTTTTCTTTCTTTCTTTTTTTTTTTCTTTCTTACCATATTTCACAAACATACAAATCTTTATAGCAATGATGATAAAGAACAACACGTCTGATTATAAGCATATTCCTTTGAAACACATTCTGGAAATGCCGTTGATATCTTATTAACGAAATACTCGTCATTAACGTTAAGATCCGAATTAAACATGTTAATAAAGTCGTCTAAGGAAATTCCACATAGTCTTTGATGCAAATACAAAAGACAATAAAGTCCACACACGGCCGAGTCGTTGCTTTGAAGTTGTTTTGTGTTAAAGTCTAAGGATTCTGACATTTCATTTAGCCAGCTCGAAATAACAGCGCTATTTTCCGCGGGAGGCCTCCCATAACTGTCGAAGAATTCTACATGTCCTCGTCCATTATCGTAAATAGCGCACCAGTGTTGTCCAGGATCGAAATGTTTATCCGTATTCACAATAAGTCCATATGGATGTTTGAATTGACGAGTAGGGATGCGGTCGGAGGCAAACACCCCCTTGACACGACCTGCCAGTATTTCGTCGCTCTCGATGCAGCATTCTAACTGCGACGTATTCATAATTGAAGTATAACGCTTCTTTCGTTTGTAAGTTCCATATAGCCCGGTTCTTCCGAATATACGATGCAGCTCATTGGTTCTGAAAAAAGAAAGAATAACCGATATTTTAATGAAAAAGGTAGAAACTTCTATAAACATTTGTGAAAAAAAGAATCTTTTGCAATTTTCGCAGACACGCGAGAAAAATAAAAAAATATTCACCTGTAAGTACTGTGCCGAACTGGACAGCCAAGCGTGAATTTCCATTCTTCACCAAGGATAGGTACTCGCCGTGATGCGAGAAGTTGGGCTCCGACTGAAAAGCGAATAAGGTGCTTCCGCTTTTAAAATGAGCTAAATCGAGGGCAAACCCTTCATCCTGTCTCCATTTACCGAAGCTCTGCAACAAGTTTGTGTAGGCCCTTGTGCAAGCGGTGCTGGTCGCGGAAAACTTCGTTTTGATCGGATTTCCCCCGACTGGAAGACCGTCGTTGTAAATGGCGATTTGAGTGATGTCGCAATTCTCGAAATTGAAGGGATTTGTCGTATAGTCCCCGTTGAGTGCCTTGCTTTTCACGAACCCAACTATTACTCTCTCTGGCTTTTTCCCCTGAAACACGTTCTCCCAGTTAAAAGAACTACTTCCAGTGGCGATGGTCTGTACACGAACTTCCTTTTTGGTGTAAGGATAAAGAGCATTGTTCTTTTCTAACATTTTGGCTTGTCCATAGCTGACTGCCGAATTCAACCTGACCTTCCTCGCTATGACGTAAATGTCTTGTATGTTTATTTTAAACTCTGTTGAGTTATCAGCGGCAAGGAGCGCAAAAGTCGCAGGGTTTCTGTAGAACTTGATTTTAACGTCCACTTGGTTCAAAAGGTATCGATCCATGTCACACAAGTCATGAAAGATGGGTCCTTGCAAATCTAGCGTTTTCGATGTAGCGACCCATTTGGCTCTAACGTATAAGCCGCTATTATTACCGGATGGATCCGTGTCACCCGGTGCATCCTTGTCGTCTATGCTCCATCCCTGGGTCTTTAATTGACTCGATAATGCATCACCTCCGTATTTCAGCAACGTAGGGATATAGGCTCTGTACGGATTGTAATTGCAGGTGATTGTGGCTTTATTTTGCAAAGTCAATTCAACCGTGGAAAACAAACTTTGCAAAAACAAATTCGAGGGGCCCACTTTCTCCCCCGCAAGATCAGTCCCATCAGATTTTACCACATTCAGTTTCACGTAAATCTGCGAATTTTTCAGATCTAGGTAGTCTAACGAGTTCTGGGCATTGATTCTGAACTCCAGTGGTCCATCCGATGACACTTGCGATATAGGTCGAACTTCTTCGTCGTAAAACTCGGTCACGCTCGTTTGAGTACTCGGCAAATCAAATAGTCCCAATTCAGACACGAGTCCTTCTTTGAATTCTTGTTCGTTAAACACCGACATATTTATTTCTGATCAAATATATCTTTCTTCCGAATAACTTCTACTTTCGTCTTTTTAGAAATTCCTTTCGAAGCGACTGCACGCTTGCGTTTCCCTCGATGAACGCTGACCGATTGAACTGCATTCTCAACGTCTCTGGGATTTATATCTTGCCGTTCAAGCTCCGACTTTGCCTGCGCCGCAGTTTGTTCAGACGGCAAGACCGCTTTGATGGTATATGGCTTATCGTCCTCGTCTTTTGATTGGATGACTGGAATCACGCGGGGTCTCCTACCTCTGCCCGACTGATTAAATGTGTTTTTTCCGCTGTTCACTTTTTGAAAGAATTCCAACCAGGTTTGTGGATTAGGAACGTAAAGTTTCATGTTTCAATAAAACGGATAACGTTTCAAGTGGAGTGTCAGCCTCACTGGTTTAGCTAGTTCTGATGCATCAGCGTCGTCTTCTCGCTCTATATATATTTTGAATTCACGAAGTTCCTTTCTTCTCAAGGGAACGTAATAAGGATTGTCAATGATATAGTCCCATTCACTTTTTTTTTTTTTTTTTTTTTTTTTTTTTTTTTGTGGGTTCGATCCCCGACGGCGGCAATACTCTTTCCGACATTTGTCTACCACCAATGGGCAGATAATCGTAAGCCTATGTGGGATAGCAGCTGGAGGCTAGGAAAGGGTGAAGTGGTAGTACTGGTGCGAGAAATACCAGGAATCCATTGTTAGGTGCTCCAGCCGCCGCGATATAACTGAAAGATTGTTAAAAGCGGCGTTAAACCCCATTCAAACAAACAAATCACTTTTTTTGTTCTTTTCTAAACGTCTTAGTAAAGGTCTTTCTTCGCCTTTTACGATGCTTTCACCGCAAATATCAGAGTAAATGTACAGTCCATCGGTAGATTTCGACTTTGTCTTTTCATTGGCGTGAAATTGCACGAGTGCTACTTTCCATATCCCGTCCAAATACAGCGGTAATTTCAAATGAACTTTGAAATTAAACGTTTTGTTATCCGGAAAATAAATTTCGCTTTCTTCACTATTCACATAGATATACTTTTCACTACTCATGATTTCCCGAACATGCGAACTACTGGCTTCAGCAATAACGGCAACAAGTCACTATGTTTCTTGAGTAAACGGCGCTGTTGCTGTGGAGTGAGATCTTTTGAAACCATACGTCGAATGACTGTACTCTCAGATTTCAATTTCCTTTTATCTCTGTTATGAATAGGGCATGTACCGAATAAGACGTTATAGATAGCTTCCAACACGGCTTTCAGTTGCTTTTCCGTTAAGCTATTCAGCAGAACTTTTCTTTGTTTATCCGTAGATTGTGTCAGTACATCGAATAACGTCAAGAATTTTCGAACCATTCTGCAAGACCTGAGATAACCCTATGAAGCTAGGGTTTGCGAATCAACGTCCTTTAAACTTTTCAAGTCTTCTTCACTAATCCAACTGTCAAACTTAGGAGCCCATCCCTTCCATCGAACGAGAAATTCCCTTTTCCTTCCGCGACGTCTTGATTTAATCACCTTATCAACGAGATACGATTCTTGTTCGTAGGCTTTAATCAATTGATTCTGATAAAAGGTTCCGCTGACGATTTCTCCAGCATAATCCTTTAATCGGTACTGCGGTATATTCTCGGTCATTAGACGAGTATTTATCACGAATAACTCGCGAGAAAATCTTTCGTCGTACTCTTTCTGGAAAGGTCGCTTTATGAAGGATACTCGCACTAAATCACCGACTTTGAATTTGTATGGTTTAGATTTGGCTTCCATTTTGTTGGTTTTGGGATTCGAATACTGTAATTTCCATAATTCCACGGAATCGTTACTTTTGACACTCGCGGGCGATCTCTTAATAGATCGATGGTAAGTCCTATTGTAATTCGCCGTAATATCCGAAAGAATGTCAGTCCATCGAGGACTTTGGGAATGAGTTATGTAACGAATAATTCGCGATTTGACAGTTTTGATAGCTCTCTCTGCGAAAGATGCTTTCACTACATTCTGAGTGACGAAGTAGTTCACGCCTTCATCTTTAAAGTACTGTTTTACGTTCTTATTTACAAATTCCGTCCCCTTGTCACTTCTGATGTTCGTGGGTTTTCTACGACCAGCAAATATTTCCGCGAACGCACTTTTCATTTCTTTACCGGTTCTAGTGCGAAGAGGCACTGTCCAAACATATTTTGACAAAATGTCAATAGCCAAGAGGAAATAAGCGAACCCATCATTGTCTTTTTTGTAATATTCCATGTTAGCAACATCAACATCCCACTGATAATCCACGTACGGAGCAACAACTCTGCGACGTTTGAATTTTGTGCGTTCTTCTCTGTGTACGGAATAGTCTTCTTGTTTCAACAACCAGTTCCTTATTTTGGCTTTTCCAAGAACAAACTTGCCTTCTTTTCTCACGGCTCTGTATAGTTTGTCAACTCCCCCGAAAGCAGCGGCATGTTTTGGGTCATAATATATGCTCGCGAGATAATCTTCGTGCTTCAAAGTTTTAGCCATTTCACCCGTTTGTTCTCAGCAAGTCCTCGCACCTTGCGTTTCCGATCCTTTTTGTCTTCTTTTAACGCCCGTGTTCCTGGTGGAGGAGGGATATCGTTTCGTTCCGAAGTTCCCTGACCCACTTGTAGTCGTCTAGCAGCTTTTAGCAGACTTCGAGGAACGTTTATCTTTTCCAATAACACCTCGAACTGTTTCAGTCCGGATGGTTGAAAGTTTTTGTAATCTTTTAACTGAACTTTTACGAGATCGAAGATGTTAGAGTCTGGAATTTCCTCTCCGAAAATAGTCACTTCGCCTTTTTCGTTCCAAGAAATGTGAGGTTGCACAAAAAATAATAACGCGCGCGCTCGAGCTTGCAAGGGTTTCGGAAACAGAGCAATTAATCCATCGCTATCTCTATTGGTTTGATTGTCATTCGATACAGTCACCTCACTCGATGTATTTGACCCACTGATTGGTGTTGGATCGACGTTGTTATCTGGTGTGGTTAAAAGTCGTTGGTATCTGTCATACGGCACCAAGACTAATTTCTGCATGTTGATTCGATTCTAACTTACTTATGTATGTTTGTTATTTACTGAAACCAAATCCTTTTATTTGGGTTGGTACACGATTGTATCTTCATCCGGGAACACGTTGGTTCTAACTCTGTGCGATTCTTCCCCCGATGGTGAAAAGTCCAACACTAAATAGCCATAAGGTTTGGACGTCGCGTCTTTAAAAGCTTCCATGATAAAAGACCCTTTACCCAAAAAGGCTTGGCGGGTTAAACACTGTAGCTGAGACACGTCCCTCGGGTTCTTCATTAAAACTAGAATATGCGTGTTCAAGTTTATGGTTCGACTGTGTTTACCTTTACAGTACAGGTTCTGATTCAAATACAACACGCTTAAATGACGATGACTCATCCCTTTAACGAATAAATTTTCCATGTCTGCTGATGACGTCACACTACTCATCAAATCATCCAATATAACCAGATTACATTCTTTGTCGCTAGATAAACTAGACACCTCCTCGTCACTCGGCAATCCTGATCGAAACTTAATGAATAAAAGCTCCTTCTCCATGACTTCGAATAATGGCTGCCAGATAGCATAGCAATAAAGCACTCGTTCGGGCGGATTGAGAAACATGTCGTTTTTGTGACGTAAGAGACGAAACACCCACGTCGTTTTCCCGCTGCATGTTGCTCCAGAGACAGAAATAGAGGTACTTTCGGGAAATGGATACATGTCGGTAATGAAGCCAAACGTTTTATGCAGCTCATGTTTATAAAGAATTAGTTTTCGAAATTATTGGCAAGCATGTCAATCAGTTCTTGGTCATCAATTTCTGTGGATGGAACAGGGCATAATGTAATATTCAAAGGTTCTGTATGAATTCCGTCCTCCAACACCTTTCTCTTGCAGTACAGGTACGAAAACCCTCGCCTCTCTTGATCGTAGGTAAACACGCAGTTATCTCGAACACGGAAACCTCGATTGAGACCACTTTGGGGTTTGTGGTTCTTAAGTACGCTTCGAAATTTAGCCATCGGAGCTTTGAGGTGACGTTTGCTCACACCTTTAGAACTGAACTTATATTCATGTATATCCCTCGCATGTTGATTGCACCGCTTCATTTTCAATTTGAGACTCCTTCTTAACAATCGTTTCGCTACACGTTTAGTCACCGAGGGTGGGATCATCTTTGTTTTTCGAACAATATACGTTTTACTGCACAGCCCGATGATTTCCTCGCCCTGATATTCTAACTTGAACAAACCCGGAGTACGCTTGTCGTAGTTGGCATGTTTGGTACAACACGTACGTGGAAACCAATGGAAATTAGCATCGGCCTCTATGTCGATATCCGAACAAAACCCATTCAAACCCTTTGAATACCTTTCTTTCATTTCGGGTTTGATCACCTCTGCCAAAGAGTTTCCAGATATAGCCATGTACGCTGAGTCTGTATCCATCTCACAATATTCATAATTTGTTCGGTCAACATACACATCCATAAAATCGTAGTAGAATTCCAGCATGCGAAGTTTCGCATACTGGAGGATAAAATACCCGAGTTGAATGGGTAAACCCAACTTGATCTTACGTTTGGCCATTTCTACCTCGTAAAATTGTTCTTCGGAATCTAAACAATCCAGCCTTCGAAATAAAGGGTCGTTCACCTTGAGACAAGTCTCGTTTTCACCCTGAACGTATTGTATATTACGATGTTTTGTTTTGTCCATAATCAGGGAACCGTAGCCAGAGTTACCAATCACCTTCATGGAGTCTGCTATAATGGCCGTATCCGGGTTGGCGTCACCCTGACGGCGGGCATCGCTGACTTCTCGAACGAAATCTTGGAAACATCGTTGACCTTGAAATTCCACCACCTGGTAAACCTCAGTAACGAGCATACCATGATTAAGGTACCACTGAAGAAGAGGTGTGGCAATTAACATCTGCTTTCCTTTCATACCACCAACCAACAACCGTCTGGATACCTTTGATAAGTTGTGTGAACCAATATGGCGCTGCATGTGGTTGCCAATGGCATGAAATGGTATCTCCGTTGTGCAAAACAATGGAGACATTTCTTCAAAGTACTGGTATGGCGACAATGATGGGTGTTGAAAGTGGTTCGGCCATTGCCCTGGAACATATATGTCAACTTCAACCATGCCAAACAACTCTCCATTGGAAACACCTTCGAGGATCACATCTTTCGTGATTTTACCTTTGTATTTCTGAAAGAAACCAGGACGAGTGGAATTGATGAAATCGTAGATTGCGGGATTTTGCTGACAATACTGACGAAACTGGCATTCCCACATTTCAATCACGCGATGTTCTCTATTCAGGAAGGTTGTGGTCTCGAGCGTGCGTTTAAACTTGAGGAGTCTTGTTGCTTTCCATTTCTCGTCTTGAATCCCTTTGGTGACTTCACATTGATGACCATGCCAGTAACAGCCGTGAAACTGAAACACGGTAGCTTTATCCTCCGGACTTTCGGCTGGAGCATAACCATCTACTGGATATTTTCCAATAATCACCTCACGTCCAGTGTTCAATTTATGTTGAATCTTGATACCCTGTTTATGTATCAGCCAATCCATCCAGTAATAAGCAGCCATATATTTGTCACGTATTTCTGGTCTGAAATCGTTGACTTGCAGACGTCGTACGAAAGGACCGATTGGCATAGGCTGACCGATAGCCTGAAGGTAGAGGGCATTGGCGTCGAAACCAAGAATTGAACGACATAGTTTTTGTCCCCTTATAAATGTTTGACCGGCGCAGTGATGTCGGGTGAAGATAATGCTGGGACCACCTATGATGTTTTGTTTGATGGTTTGGTATAAATCGCTATTCTTTTGATCAAATAAGGCAAAGTTAGCGTGTTGCTTTTGCGCTGACCTGAACAGCAGTTGTCTTGCTAGACCCGGAACTGAAATGGCAGTTTTGAAGACATCGATACCTTTACGAAAGTAGAATGACTGAAACCGTTCCACAGCAATGACGAAAGGTCCTACATCGAGGTTGTTGTACCAAACGAGAAAGTCGCGAAAGGTTGACATTTTATTCTCATCCCAAGCTTTCTGACAGAATCGATAGTCGTCCTCGCTGATGTTACAACCTTTCAGGGCACTATAAAAGTCTTGGTGCTCTGGCAAGGATGTAAACTGTAACTTTTCGACGTTGTCAAACCATTCGTAACAAAAAAATCCTTTCGCCTCTTCAACGCCATAAGCCTTCAAAAAACCCGCATACGAAGATCCACCCGCGAGAAATTGAGACATATCAAGAAATTTCAGTTGATCCGAAGCAATACAGGCATATGCATTACATTTCTTGACAACGAAGGTACCCTTTTGTTCGATGTCTTGCATATTGAGATGTCTTGCTATATATTTTTTAATCAAATTCAAATCATACTTTGCAGAGTTAAAGCCCAAAACAGGAACCTGCGACATGTATCCTTCAAACTGACCATATATCTTTTTAAGGGGATGAGACTTTTCACCATCAGTATGTTGTCCATCTTCTCTTTCTTCGTCATCTCCATCTTCTTGGTCCACGTCTAGAAAAGCGTTTTCGTTTTCATCAATAACGTTGTTGATTTCAGTTTGTCTCAATCGCTCGTCGATGGCTTCCAATACCCAACCCCACTTTTCTTCAGCCAATTCGTAGACCCTGTTGGCAATATCTTTCATTACACCCACCATTTTTCGCACTAGAACATTCTGATCTTCTTCTACGATACAACAGGGATCAGTGTATCCGTCTACGTTACTTGAAAGGGATACAGAGACCGGGACATGCTTCTGAGTCCATGAAAGCATGGACGTAGGCTGTTCATCGATCTTTTGCAACATAGCTTCAAAGTCGTAGCAAATGAACCACGGAAAATTGCGATCATCTTCCGGGACGTGGATATCATACTGCTCCAGTTTCTCAAATATGGATTGAGACATTTGATAAAATCCACCTGGGTAGACAAACTTTGTTTTATTTGCGCAAAATTGCTGATGACGGTGAAGATCACTTGGTTGTTTGAAAATACGATCACAGGTCGTGCATTGGTATTTCTGTGCAAACATGGAAAAATTGCGAATGTACGATAGATGATTTTCGCACAAGTTGACATACATGCACGTTTCGTATTTGCCTCGTGATTTGTAGATACATCGTGCGAATCCATCTTCCATCAGGCTGTAAACTTCCAGATTCACATTGAATAAAGCTTCAAATGCAGGGAATTCTTCAAATCGCAGGCCATTAAAAGCTCTTGCCGGATAGTTGGACCATTTTCTGTACAAATCTAATGTAGGACCTTCGAGGGATTTGATGTCATATCCTTGATGTAATGCCAAGCATCGAAATGCACACAGATTGTCTGTGTATTCTTGACCCGTTTGTCGATTAATAACCAACGGATATATGCTTTGTTTCCTCAGAAGGTATGCTGGCAAACGACCTTGGCCGATTGGGTAGTTGGTTGAGTACACGATAAAGTGCACGTTGGTCACCAAAACAGGTATCCACTTAGTATCGGGTCTTTGTCGCAACAGTTCCGCCAGAATGTCCATTCTGCGTAAACGAAAACGAAGACGATTAAGATCAGCTCTCTTAGATATGTAAAATGGACGCTCAAATATCCCGTTGTTGTTGTAAGGGACGAAATATCGATATTGCCCCGTTTCTCTGTGCTGCAATATGGAGCCAAACACGATATTTAAACGAAATGCTCGTTGCTCTCTCGCGTAAATGTCACTGGCAAAACCCATGAGTTGGACGAGTGTGACATCATTGTCTAACGGAAAATTGTAAATAGAGCGAACGGGTCCCTGGTTGTGAGGTTCCAAAATCAGAGGTGCATTGGCTTCGTACACTTCGCGGAGACCCTCGTCCTCTCCTTGTCGAACCCAAGGGGCGTTAATATTACTCCAGGGTCTTGCTTGCAGTGAACCCCCAATCTGAAAGTGTTCTCTCATTCCGTGCAAATATAAATCGTGGCGGTTGTGAAACACGTGTGTACATCGTCGACATCTATACTGACACGGAGATGCTGATAACTTCGGTTCCTTTGGCTTTGATTTTGTTGACAATGATGTACTAACTTCCTTTCGTTTAACAGGTTGTTTATCGTGCCACGTTAAATGTCGCTTAAGCCCATATGCTGACGAACATCGCTTGTTGCACTTGGAGCAGACATGATCGGCCCCGAAACAGTTTTTTTCGTGTCGTGTTTTAGCACTGGCGTAGCTAAATTCTTTTGAACATATCGAACACGCGTGTTTTAACCCATGGTGTATCGATTTGATATGATCTCGTAAACTCGCATTGGTAGCATAGGTCTTTTGACAGATATCGCACTGGAATTTAGGTGTTGTCTCAGGTTCGTCTTCCTGATAAGAAAGAAAAATCACAAAGCATGTTTTCAATTGAGTTGAAAAGGGGAAACATTAGAGAGTTGTAGAATATTGCTATGACACCTTTACAGGGTAAAAATACTTACCACAGAATTTCCATTCAGGAAGTCGATCTGTCTGTGCAATTCTTCGTGTTCGCTCAATTCATGACGGTCCTTGTAAAATACGCCGCAAAATTTACATGGCCTCGACATCTGAAATTTCAAAAGAAAGATTTATTACTAGATAACACATACATCGTCGCGAGATAATTATCAAAATGGTGTAAACACACTTATATGTCATGTTAAAGACTAAACGTGTGCTATATGTTAACAAGGATTTGAAATTCAAGAGAAAAGAAATCGGTGTGGTACTTTAAGTACGCCATACACACATTAGAAGATTACGCGTGAAGCGTAAAACGTGGGAAAAAATAGCCAGTCATTTCGTTAAAGATTTACAATATGTAACATGTCTACCGGATTATTACAGGTTCGTGTTTTTTTATTTGTTGTTTATTTTTAAATACATGTACAACACATTCGCTGACTATTGAAACATAATGATATTTAAAAAAGTAAATTCAGTTGTTTTGGGCTTTCAAGCAGACGATTTTGCTGTAAATTCTTTGTTAAGCCGATGACTAATCTGTAGAAGGTTTTGGAACAAAGAACCTACTGTGACCATCCCCATTTCATTCAGAAAACAAAGCGGGTAAAATTGTATCCATGAAACATATTCTATCTATCTATCTATCTATCTATCTATCTATCTATCTATCTATCTATCTATCTATCTATCTATCTATCTATCTATCTATCTATCTATCTATTTGTTTGTCATTGTCTGTCTGACTGTCTATCTATTTATTTATCTATTTATTTATCCATCTATCTATCTTTCTATCTATCTATCTATCTATCTATCTATCCATATATCTTTCTATCTATCTATCTACCATCTATCTATCTATCTTTCTATCTATCTGTCTGTCTGTCTATCTATTTATTTATCTATTTATTTATTCATCTATCTATCTTTCTTTCTATCTATCTATCTATCTATCCATCTATATATCTATATATCTTTCTATCTATCTATCTATCTACCATCTATCTATCTATCTTTCTATCTATCTGTCTGTCTGTCTATCTGTCTGTCTGTCTCTATCTGTCTATTTAGCTATCTAACTGTCTGTCTGTCTCTGTCTGTCTATCTATCTATCTAACTGTCTGTCTGTCTGTTTGTCTGTCTGTCTAATTATCTAACATGCAACCAAAACTCCACTTCCGTTATTGCTGGCAAGAAGGAAAGCCATTTATGGTCTGCTGTGAACAATAAAAAGAATAGGAATTATAAGAACACATGGTCTGTTGGATCAGCCGCACACTAGCCTCTTGCTTACGATAAGTCTTTTTACACTTAATAAAAGGACACGACAAATACATGGTCAAGTGAACCAGGCTGTTGTAAAATACCTGGAAAACTGTTGAAAGCGGCGTTAAACCCCATTCAATTATGCATTGATAGAGCGGAGATTGAAAGCTTACGCCAGTCCGTTACATGGATAGTTGTTCAAAGCCCAGTTGCCTAGATGTGTTTTATTCTGGTGCGAGAAATACCAGAAATACATGGATAGTTGCACCAGGTTGTTCTTATATAATTTGGTAAACTGTTGAAAGCATCGGACAATAAAATTAGGCCTATGAAAAAAAACCGGGTCTTTAGAGTGCAAATCAAACTCGTGAGAAAATATTCAAATCTGAAACACATGTGTAATTGAATTGGGTTTAACGCCTCTGGGCGCTCCAGATAAAAGCAAATTATAGCTTTTCAACAAAAAAAAACGAACCCAAAATGCTTTCTAATTATTCATTTAATTCCTACATTATGCATATTCAGTGCAATAGTGCCGAGACGATTTCAATGAAAACCCACAATATTTGGCTTGGCTTTTCGAAAAGAAAGAAAGATCAGAATTCCTTTATGCCCTCTTAACCGAAGCGATGTTTTTCATTTTCAGATTTAGAAGACCGGGGCAGGATAAAGTGATATGCTAATTTAATCGTGTTTAATGAAGAGAGCAGACAACGGACTCCTTTCACGCGGTAGGATTATTTGCTTATTCCTTTCCTGAACAACAGGTTAAAGAGTCGTTCAAGTTCAACGTCAAACCCATTTCTCGTTCGGGATAAGATTAAAGTACATTTGTGTCTATATGGAACTATAATTTTACTGAAGTGTGAAATACCAGGAATACATGATAAGGTGTACCAGCCGTCGCTGCATCAACTGGATTAGGGTTGTGCGCGGCCTTATTCCCCAAACAATCTGTGTGAACATTATATAGTAATTCATATATACCCTATTTACCCGTCCCCGAAACCGTAATCATCGGGTGCAGACGATGAATTATTATTTCCTTCTTTTGTCTCAATGTTTCCAGATTTTTTTTTTTTTTTTTTTTTCTACTAGCAATGTCAAAACTAGGTTTCGTTTGGGAAAAGAATTTATACAAGTTATACAACACGTGAAGAGTTTTGACAGGAAATACATCTTAACGCCCCAATGAATGTTGATCTTTTTCGTTATGTATTATTTACCCTTTCCCTACCTTCAACAAATGACCCTTTTATTATGTCTGATTTACCCTTTTCCGAACTGCAACAATTTAAAAAGTTATTACATTAACCCTTCTTTTCCTTTCCTCAATGATTTTTCATTCCTTTCTCATGAAGAATCAGCAAGAACAAGTTTTGGTAGGGAAAGAGTTAATGGTTTAACTTCACTAACAAGTGTTTACATACATTCCAATCTTTTTCGTTTCAGATTCTATGGTGGATAAAAAGGACCAATTGTGTTATTTATGAAGACAAGGCAACGGTTTATTCTATTGTCTCATAAAAAAGACTGTGTATAATACTATAAAATGTACTGTTAATATTTTACTTAATAAAGCAGCGTTTTTTTTTGTCTCTGTTATGCACACCATTTCAGAGTAAAAACAGACTTTGAAAAGGTTATTTGATTCTAGCGTGGTAAATTCACCTGTTAACCCTGTTATAGAATCCTATGTCTTTGTCAAAGTCATGCTTTTTACTGGCTGTACAAATGTCATTCCCTAGACGCCTGTAGTCTCGCCTGTTCGTGTTTTAAACAGAGCACCGACTTGTGCATCAGACTATGCATCCTTTATATTTCGGTTTATGCGAAGGTGAATATTGCTACGTTTAGAAACAGTCAGCTGCTAAAACAGGTGTTAAACGCCGTTTCAGAGTAACAGATAAGGGGGAGTCCATGTCTCAACGAGATGATTCCAATGAGTACCCACAGCATAGGGTTTAATAAACAATAGCTGAAATATTGAAATGTGAAAGACATTCATTCCCATTTATCTGCAGCTCTGCTTTTTCAACATCATCTCTCCTGATTATATTGCTCTGAAGTATGAATGGCTATTCATCGCTGTCAACAATTCCAGAAATATAAAACGACGATGTCGCTTATTATAACAATTACCCTGTCGAAACCAGTATTTGCGTTTAATACTCCCCCCCCAAAAAATATCAGGAGAGCATATAGTCACCACGTTGTGCGTCCGTTCACGATTTTCTCTAATTGAGACTACGTCACGGAATAAGGGGACTTGAAGTATAACCTTATCTATTATTTCTTTCAATCTAATGGTAAGAATTTAATGAAACTTTATAGCTCAGTAATAAAAACAGATGATCTATATCCTAGATCACTTATAACATATATATGGTAAAATGTCATGGGAAAAGGGGGCTTAATGTATAAAAGATTTGTTACGCTTAGCGGTTTGATTTCAATGTTACATCTCTTTGTTTATGGAATTATTGTCGTTCATTGGGTATAACAAGTTTTTGCAGGTCAAGGGAAATAATATTTCTTTGTGACAAACACTTAATCGAGGAGCATAACCAATCTCTGGGGGCACTTGTTTCATCAGAGTTTGTCATATGTACCGAAACATTACCCTGGTGACTATATATATGTTTTTGTCGATATCAACAAATCGAGAATTATATTACCAACGTCAAAACAGCTAATTCGAGACTATTTGGTTAAATACAGTATGACATTTCATACGTTTTCGTTCGTACGTTCATCCATCTTTCGCTAACACAACTTTTACATTAAAATATTGATGGTTGAAATATTTACAGAATGTTTCACCAGACAATATTAGTCCATTATATGACTATCCTTTCATTAAGTGGAAAGTGTATCATTGCAAAATTCTGCCTGAGCTTGTTCCAAATGTTATTATCTGTGCTAGGTTTAGTTTTCTGAGAGGAATTTCAAAGTTTAACTTTGTCTGTGTTTGGGGTTCACAGATATTTATTGCCCTTGGTGATATTTCTTTCGGAAATTTCTTACCTCTGGCGATTTTAACGTCCCCCGAATTCTTTTCAGTTAACTAAATAGTTCCATTTCACAAACACTATGTAACATATCAAAAAGCAAAAGACTGCGAACGATATGATGCTGGTGATATTTATAGCACCAGGCATCATGCGTGTAAGATCAAACATCACGTGTACATTCCCGCCCTTTTTCAAGTCACGATTCGGGTCAACTCGCACCGTTGTTCTACTATGGAACATTAATCATAATAATTTCCGGGAATGGCTCATTAACTTTGACATTTCAATTAGATATGATCATGATTAATGACATACCACGCGGTTTTAAAATCTCATTGCAAGACAACTGGCGCCGTAAATGCCTTTGATGTCCGGAAACGGCTCATTAACTTTGACACTTCAATTAGATATGATCATGATTAATGACATTTTAAAGTCACGTTCCCAGACAACTGGCGCCGCAAAAGCCTTTGATGTTCGGAAACGGGTCATTAACTTTGACACTTATAATCAGATAAGACGATGATTAATGGGCTTTTGAACCCCATTATCTAGGTCAATAGTTCAGGGATGGGACTTATCTAGGTCAAGGTTAGGGCTGACCTAGATCTAGGACAGGGTCAATAAGTGCAAATGAACACGAACAACAAAGGCAGCTGGCCAGTATACTCTACTACTATTGACTATTCGCGGCAGTCAATCAAATAACCAGTCGACCAATGAAATCATTCACCGCGACCAGAGATTAGTTTTGAACTCCAACATAGGCCGCTATTTTTGTAACATTTCTGTTGGTTTGGGCGACTTAGACGTCGTAACTAAAGCTTGAATTTCGTCGTTTAAAACCGAAGTGGGACATCCTGTTGTAGTCAATGGGTGGGGCTAACAAGGTAAGTGGGCGGGGTCAGCGATAGATCAGTTTGTGAATTATATCCCGAGAAATTCTTATATCCGACTTTTCAACATGAAATACAGGTACATACATGTATGTATTCTGTATAGCAAAAGTTTACTGACAAGGTATAATTCTTAATCTTGCAAAGAGCAGTCACATTAGAAAGTTTCGCTTATCATACCACCATATTTTTGCATATTTACTCAAACGCTACGGCAACTTTCAGATTTTAGGATAAACATCTAATTTGAAACATGCTTGTTTCTTTAAAGGGTTGGATATGCAATGTAACAAACATTAATTCTATTGATTTTCATTTCGTGAAGACATTTTGTTTGTTTGCTTGTTTGTTTGTTTTGTTGATTGTTTGATTGTTTGTTTGTTCGGTAGGTTAATTGGTTTTTTGGTCGGTTGCTGGTTGGTCTCAAAGAGGAATAAATCTGCAACTGCTCACAGAAAATAGCACAATAAACAACAGCAGAACGCTTAGTTGTATTTTGTAACAAGCTTATCAAAGAACAATAAAACACTATCAAAAGGGCCTTTAGAAACGAGAAAGCTGATATATGGATACAGTCGAGACAAGGGGGGGGGGGGAGAAAGAGAAAGGGAGTAAGGGAGAGTTTTATGGGATGATATGCAGACATATGAGCTAAAATTCGTTATGAAATTTGGATTTTAAGGCCGTAATGTGTGTGTGGGTGAAAAGTTTGTAAATCATGATATCTGCTAATCGAATCACACCTGGTGCACGATTTCGATCTTTTTCGATCTTTTATACCTAACCCTAGGGTTTTGCCGTATTGTACACGAGTAACCTAAGAATGACTGGCAAATTAATAACAGTGGCTAGAAATATCGTTATCCTTGTTACATCCCAAATCATTTTTCTAAAGAAGTACCAATACTTTTATTCATTTGAAAATGAGCAGTAACTATTTTTGCAGTTGACAATTCGCAAGTGTCAATCATAGAATCAATCGATCAATCAAATCATTCAACTACACCGAAGTAAACTGTGAACTCCAACATTGGCCGACATTATTGTGATTTTTATTATTATTGTTCAGTCTGTGGTTACGACGCTTAAGTCGCCAGCCTACGATTTTACTTTTGTGTTACATATTCCTATCCGTAAATTCTGTACAATAACGCCGCTAAATATTGAAGTGGAACTACTTGTTGGAATCAGTGGGTTGGACAAGCACCCGTCAATTGTATAACGAAAATAATCCACGTGATAGCTTTGATAGGCCAAATCATCTCGGATTTTATGTGGACTGTTTTGATTCGTCACTGATCATCTCA
This sequence comes from Fragum fragum, assembly GCA_946902895.1. Lineage (NCBI taxonomy): Eukaryota > Metazoa > Mollusca > Bivalvia > Cardiida > Cardiidae > Fragum > Fragum fragum. The sequence continues at coordinate 36,819,104 of OX336371.1, forward strand.
GATTTGATGTCATCTGCTTTAATAACCCAAAGCGAACGAAGGGAGATTAGATATTTTGAGTAAATAATAATGTATTTACCCATTCACTGCTATAGTATTTTTACCTGTAAACATGACAAGATTCGATAGCAAATTGAACAGCCTCAAATATTGTGATTTTCTAGAGGACTTTTCAAAACGATTGAATGGCAATTAATTGTTAGGGGCGAAAGTCTGAAATATTTCAAATTTCTTACAGAAGTTTAAGGTGAAGATTTGCATTGAATTAGAAATACATACATAAGGTTTTATCTTCATATTATTTCGATTTCATCTTATACATCGACTCCAAAACTCATTAAGATACAATTTGAACCATTGCTCTTGCTTTTCCATTCAATTTGTTTTCAAATCAAGCTTACCGTTATACCGTATGATAACGTATTGTTATGTAGAATAGAATTAGAAACACTAAATGATACAGTTGTTAGCCTTCTTAACCCATTACCAGACGACACAATTTTAGACCGTTCCAAATTCAAAGGAGTTGCAGACGACAATTTAAAGTTTATGATTTCTGTTATCTTTTCAACTTTTAGGGTAGAAAACATTGTGTCAAATGAAGAAATTGCTTGTTACAAGCAATTTCTTCATTTGACACAATGTTTCCCTGATTGTTTTTTTTATGGGGCGTCCAAAAGCGTCACTGTGTGGAAATGAAATGGGTTCAAAGATGTAGTATGAAATTTAAGAAATAGGCTCTTCGTTGTATTCGAGCACTAAGCATGGTGTTTGGACAATGTCGTTACCTGGATTCAATGTCAATTTTACTTCTATTACTCTTAGAATAAAGAGAGAAAAAAGGAAAGAAATAGTACACTGTTAAAGTTAATATGCATTTTCTTGTTTCTTTCCTTTTTTTACTTTTATGATTAGAACTCTCTTTCATCAAGACCTTGTACCCAAGCATTACCAGACGGCAAAATTGAAGACTGGTTCAAATTGAAAGGAATTGCGGACAGCATTTTCAATTTGATGAAATTTTATAAAAAAAAAATTACCTTCTTGGTATAAAACATTGTGCAAAATGAAGAAATTGCTTGTTGCAAGCATTTTTTTCATTTTACACAATGTTTTCCCAACTATTTTATTAGGAGCGTCTAAAAGCTTCATTGTGTGGCAATGGGTTAAATCATCAGAAAGGTACATTAAACTGCGTTGTACGTATATGTGATTGGTATCAATGATTCGTTTTGCAGAGGCAAAAAATCGTATAATAAAACTCCTTGATGCCATTACTCAGCTTTGAATCAATTTATTTGCCTGACAAAGGATTAGAAACAACAAAATAAAAAACGTATATATACATTGGTAGGGCCTAGTGATCTTTTTTTGTAATTTTCACATAGCCATGGCATAGTTAGTATCAAGCGATTTCTTCATTATCCACAATGTTTTCTCTCCTTTAATACCCCACCAACTTAAAATTGTCGTCTGCAGCTTTTTTTTCCCCAATATGGACCGTTCTAAAATTTGGTTGTGTGGGAATTGGTTGGGGAAGAATGTTTAAAAATATTTTTCAACTGTCGTTTACAAAAGGTAGTTATTGTCCATGCAACTTTTACACATAGGAAGATTCTTCCGTGCTTCTTTCAAATATGGCTTCTTCTATAACATTCGATTTCTTTTTCGGCAGTGGCGGTGGCTGATCTACATTGTCCGTTACAAACGTTTTGACATCACGCGTCCCGCATGGCTGATCTTCCGTTACCTAGAACAATTTTGTATAAGTACGTCAGATTTTAACACATAGTAGTTCTGAAAATACATGTATGTCGAGAATCTTCCCAAAATGTGTCTTTTTTAATAATAAAGCATAAATAGACCCGTACCCATACAATCACGATTTTTTACGCCGACAAGAAAAAGGCTTTGGAAAACATTGAAGAAAAGGAAGAAATGATAAGCAATTTCTTCATTATAACTAGTTGTTTCAAAAGTGTTTAAACGCAATATTGTTCTCGGAGGGACTAATTTTTCCGCCAAAAAGAATCCCTAAATCTTCGTTAAAAGCGTTTGTATAGACGCCTCTATCAGTAACCTCAAAATAGGTTACAAGCCCGCAATGAAAAGCGTTGCCGAGCAGAAACGAAAATACCTTATGGTTGCAAATAGTGAAATAGCGGGCTTTTCATTTTGGTTTTTGGTGAAATTATCAAATGATAAATATGTCTCGTTGTATTAACCCACTACCAGACGGCAAACTTTTGGACAGGTCATAATCGAATGGAATTGCAGACGACAATTTACAGTTTATGAAATTTTAGATTTTTACAACTTTCCGAGTAGATAATGTTGTGTAAAATAACGAAATGGCTTGTTACAGGCAATTTCTTCATTTTACACAATGTTTCCCGATTGTTTATCTCTAGGGGCCTCCAAACGCGTCATCTTATGGGAATGGATTAATGATGGCATTATTGTATATAAATATGCCTATATTGTAAATGACTCTAGACAGAGGCTCTATTTCGCTATATTTTGCGGTTTGAGTTTTGGACGGAAAAGATCTACAAAAAACGATATTGTTTAAAAAGATGCGATGCGTTGTTTAGGAAAACCTGCCTAATTGGCGTTACTTTTCAACGTTCGAAACTTCGGATGGTTTGATGTCGCCAAAATTGTCTGATTTTTGCTACGCCCTTCAAGAAAATAGTTTTGGCACATTGTTGAATACAAAGAAATTGCATGTTGCAAGCAATTTCTTCATTTTCCATTTTCTTTTCTAACCCAAAAAACATTTTTTTTAATTTCAGCAATTAAACATTGTCGACTGCTGCTTCAATAAATTTTGACCAGTCAAAAATTTTATTGACTGGTAATGGGTAAATGTATAAAAACGGTTGTTACTTCGACAGTTTGTTTTCTCTTCTTTTTTTTTTTTTTTTTGTGATATTTTAGTTCATTTCTGTGAGCCTGAAAGAAAGATAGAATTCTAAAATTCGATAATAAATGATAAAGTCAAGTTGATTTTTGTTTCTTTGTTTTCATTTAGCAGGTTATTACGGATTATGGATCATATCGGGGACTTAGTACAAAAAACATCATATGTGTCTATACTTTGTATCGACACTTATGATGTTTTTACACTAAGCTAACGATATATAGATATCTAACTCGTGTTTATTATTAGTATATTTACCAAACATGTCATTTTAAAGGTGATAAAAACGAGGCGAGCGGTTGCTGATCACATCCTCTGAACTCCAACATTGCACTTTGACTGAGGAAATAACAGACCCAATAAACATGGGAATATTGGCCAAATATGGGAAGAATCTTGACAAAATGCACACATGGGACCCTTTTCCTTACTAGAAAATTTTTCCTACATCGGACCCATATACACCCCATATCGACAAGAAAAAGACGAAAAATGCCAGATGATTTCAACAGTTTGAAATTGTCGTCTGCAACTTCTTTCAGGTCTATAGTTTCATAGTATGGGAATGAGTTAAATGGATCCAGTATCTTTTACTGGCTGGGATGTTATTTTGTAAAATGTTTTCGGACATGATATAAAAGACAGATTGTTGGTTGGCAACTTTGTCGTCGCTAATGCTGCTTGAATAAGCTGTAGCTTGTCGTTCAAGTCGGCAATCCAACAATGTGCCTAACTTAAATTTCGGGGCTAAGACTTCAAGTCTGGTACAAATAAATGATTTCTTTGGTCATACCATTTTTTTTTTTTTTTTATTTATAGCCGCGATCAGTGGAAAATATATCGTAAGACCGAAGATAGTATTGCTCGAAATTCTCTCCACTTAGAGAGAACCGTATGGAGATCGCAACACTTTTTTTTTCAACAGCTGTGCGATCATCGTCCAATGATTCGTTTCTTTACAACTTTTTTGAGATCAGTTTCCGACCAACTAAGTAATCTATAACGGTATAGGCATCTAATGCGAAGACAGACTTGTGTGAAATTACATTATTCCGTGGCCGTAGTATAAGTTATCCAGTAATTACGGAGCAGTATTTATTTTAAGATTAGAACAATCTAACTATCAAGCTTTGTACCTTCTGATTGACTGAAATTTTCACTTCATACCTTTTTGAAAAAAATCAAGACCGCAACTACTTTGTATATTTTGCAAAGTAGTCCCATAGATGTTTTTTTTTTATAATATGCCTTGTTAAAATTATATCATAGAAAATAAAGATGGTGTGTTTGTTAGTTTGTTTATATGTATGTATGTATGTATGTATATATGTATGTATGTATGTATGTATGTATGTATGTATGTATGTATGTATGTATGTATGTATGTATGTATGTATGTATGTATGTATGTATGTATGTATGTATGTATGTATATATGTATGTATGTATGTATGTATGTATGTATGTATGTATGTATGTATGTATGTATGTATGTATGTATGTATGTATGTATGTATGTATGTTTGTATGTATGTATGTATGTATGTAAGTGTATGTATGTATGTACGGTTGATTGTTTGTTTGCTTGATTGCTTGTTTTAATTGACGTAAGAAACGAAAAACCGAATCACACTTTTACATGAATCTTATGAACGAATTCATGCAGCGTAATTAGTTTGTTCGTTTTATAATTCAATAAGTACATAAAACATTCTCTGAAATAAGTCAATAATGTTTGCATTACCCCCTCTCGACATTCCTTTGTCTTTGTTAATGAATATTCTTTCCTCGTTTGAAAACTGCCATCGTGTAAATCGGTAGATTTTCTTGAAATTTCACCACTCAAAATCTCTAACGAGCTGGCTGCTACCGAGCTATCTGAGCTTGTTGGGTTGTTTGAAGTGACTGGAGAGACAGAAAGTATTTTTGAAAACCTGATGTGTAGTTGGCATTCACATTCAAGTTTCTCTTTTCCATGCTGCTCCAAAATTGTTTTGATACCGTCAGCTAGATATTCATAGTGCCCTTTCCCCCTCAAAATACTCTCAAGTACTGAAAATGCGCGTCTGGATTGGTCTCCTTTTGTGAAACTATCCAAAACTTCCTCCCACAACTTGTTTTGAGCTCCCACTGGTTTCTCACTATATATTATCTGATTATACACATCATCTTCAATATAACCTTCAGCCCAGAGTCTATCTGCCACGTATTTGACGCTAACGTGGCTCTTCACCTTACATATCAGACATTTTCTATCTCTAAATCCTTCTCTCTTGTACTTTTCCACTGTTTCCTCTATTTTCTGTTTCAGAGAAGGATTGTGTTGACCAAGAAACGAGAAAAACTTTTCAAGGATTGTTAAGTCACGTGTTCTAATTACGGCTATGAGTATACGTATTTGGTCCTTCCTGTCTACTTTTTCGCGCATTGTTCTACATTCATCTTCCGTCAAACACTCTCCAGAAATAAGTACATCCGGCAAATTACTTATATCAAAGATACAATTCATAATAATATCTTCGATGTGAGTTTTAAGTGCCATAGCATAGCAGTCTCGTTGGTTTGTATGGGTCTTGCTCCTTGTTCGACCTGACATGTAGAGACAAATACAAAACTGTGAATGAGAGCGCATTATGTAAAAAAAAGAACATTTTAAAATGAGTACTAAATCATAACATTCCTACCGCATAACCGTTTTTGAATCGTAAAAGTTATGACGTTCAATATTTTACGAGTGTTTAATTTGTTGTGACACATTTCTGTTAAAATTGCGTTAGACCATCACTGTATTTAAATCCATCACTTCAAATTGATACTGTTTTAAAATTAGATTTACAAATCTATCCATTGTAGATTTATATCACAGGGCTTGCTTAATTTACACAAATATCCATCTTTCAAAGACCTTCTTCTGTACCAGTCTAATGTGATGTGACAACGCAAGGCATTATTGCAATGTTAAAAGCAGGGGTATATAGGTTAATTTTAGTTTCGTCTATCACGACTCAATCGTTTTTCTGTTGTTATTGGCTGGTTTATTTCATCCTTTCATTACAAAAAACTTTTGAGGACGCATCTATTTTGTATGCTTGCCCACAAAGTAGATCCAAACCTTTTACTCAAGAGAAGTAAAAAAGCTGCTTTTATATGCTTGATGGCATTGAATCATAAGAAAGGAAGAGAAATCTTTGTTTTCATTGATGTATGAACATCGAAATTCAATCACTCAGCTTTACGTATTGATTTAGTGTATTTAAGTTTTTAGGTTCATACCTGTATGAAAACAAAAAAATGTTATATCTATTTCCCACATAAAATGAACATTTCAAATTTCGCACGATTATTAGTATGGATTAATTTTCAACCCTTGTCATGCCACACCCGGAATACTCCTATTTGAATAAGCTATAGTTAAGTCGCCAAACGAACCAAAATGTTTCACAAATGGCGGCCAATATCGGAGTCGAACGCTCATTCCGTAATAAATGAATGATTTGATTGGTCGATATATTCATTGATTGACAGCCGCGGTTGGTTAAATTAACCATTGCTTTGAACTAACGGTTTAACCCATTCCTACACGATAAAACTTTAGACCAGTCCAAATTCGAAGAAGTTGCAGACGAAAATTTAAAGTTGATTAAAACTTTAAAATCGTCATCTTTTCGGGTAGAAAACATTGTGGAGAATGAATAAATTGCTTATAACAAGCAATTTCTTCATTCTCCACAATGTTTCCAAAGCTTTCATATTGAGGGGCGTTTTAAAGCGTTACCGTGTTTGAATGAGTTAAGAACCGATACAGGTTTCAAAAAAAGAACTTTAAGTTTCTAGATTGCTATCAGGAACTGCTTGTCTTAGAATATATAATTAGAGTTTATATGAAAATACAATTCCCCAATCAATGAGTACATGCCCTTAGTATCCCTTTACGAAAAATATTGTTTCCATATAATTTAAGCGGATAACTTCAATTTGCAAATGAGTGCCTTCACAGTTAACACATTCCCACTCAACAAGAATGTATACTGGTCAAAAATTGAAAGAAGTTTGTAGACAACAATTTAAACTTGATAAAAATTATAGATTTTCCCCCAATTATTATTGCTGTGGGGTGTCAAAAATCGTCAATGAGTGTAAATAGGTTAAAGCAGGCATACGGTATTATTACCTGGGAGCGTCCTGTACATTCCCGCATGTTGTCGCGGCGTGGGGACAGGGCGTTTAAACGACCTTTGTGACGTCACGTCTTCCTTTCTCATGACATACGTTGGATTGGCTATTCTTAAACCTGCATCTGGTTCCGATTGCTGAGAGGAAGTTTGAACGGGTAAACTTGTAAAATCATTGTTATCATTGAAAGATCCTTCAGATGAACTGGCGTGATCAGTCAGCGACCTTCTTATAGTATTATAGTAAGGGCTGTCCTTGTGTTTAGCTGTGCATGTGTTTGAAATAGCTCCTTCAATTGTTTCAATCAATGGCAGTAACTCTTGTTTAACGGCATCTTTAATATGCCGTGTTAATAGTTCGATTGTAGTTTTATCTAAAATCTGTAAAATAAAAGATAAAAGTAGAAAAATCAAATAATAAAGTTTACCGAAAGTGAATGTTGACTTCTAACTGTCATTACATGCTTTTTTGTTGATTTGTTGACGTAAACGACGTAACTATAGATGAACCAGTTAGAATGAGTGATCAAAGATCATTTTTGTCTTAACCTACATATCGACAAAATTGATCTTTCGTCACTCACTATAATTTATAAAATATATCCTACTTATACTAAAACATAAATGTTTGCTGTCATACTTGTACTATGCGGTTTAGTTTTTCATTCTTTGAATAAACTCTGTAGATTTATGTAAGAGCATAATAGCCAATCAGGTCTCTCAGAGATCACGGTACATGTCTTAGTCTTCCAGAATCAATCTGTCTAGACTCTCTTTGTGCGAGTCGAAGGTAATATAAACCATTTCGGAACCGATTATCTTGTTTTATATTTATCTGATTCTAAATGTTTCGACTGTCGGAATAAAGCTGTAATTGACACATCGCCGCTGTCAATCAAAAAGTCGATCTACCAATAAAGACTTTCATTTAGACCGGATGTGAAGTTTGAAGTGTGCCATTGACCAGCATCTTTGTTGGTTTGTATATCTTTGTTACATGCTACGAACCATAGTGTTTTTTTAAACGAACTTCCCATCGAAGCTCCATTTAAATTTTCGACCTACCTGAGTTCCAATATTTTGTACAATGCTCGGTCCAGGGCACGGCTGTGGGAGAGCTACATGAGGAGGCGGGTTTTGCTGAACATGCTCTCGCGTCGACTGGTTGTTTTGTTGGTTATTGGCAGGACCAATGTGACCTTCGTGACGAAAGTTGAGTGGCTGGGATATGATTGGCCTCTTTTTGGACATTTCTTGAAATCTTTGCAAAAGTGAATAAATACATCAATAAATGTAATACACACTAATTTATCCCAAGGGGATTTGCATTTTTTATGAAATATAACTTAGAGTTAGCAATATTTACACGTTTATTATAGAATTTTCACGAAAACACTTGCATGCCAACAATCTCAGTTTAAAAATAACACGATTCTAGAGCAATTATGTATATGTGTAGCCATGGAAGGCAAATTTTCACGAAAGCATTTTTCAGAAGCAAAGAATACCAACATCGATGTAGGGAGGTATCGATGTTTCTGAACCTTTAATAAGATAAAACAAATCAAAGATGCCCCAAAATACGCTAAAGCGAGCATAAAATACTTAAATATGAGCCAGATATCGTCTTTGTGTTACACGTGGCTTTTCGTTATCTCGCAAAAGTTCATCGGAATCACAAGTTATTTTCAGAACTCACTACAGTGGTTTGTCGATACGTCATTTGTATATGACCCAAACTCAACTGAAGAAAATAAATTGACAATAGAAATGAACTACGTCACATTAAGTGGTAGGCGCCAAACTATAGTAAGAGTATATGTTCATATTAACTCTTACGACAGTTTTGAAATGATCTTTACAGAGTCGAAAATAGGCTAGCGAATATAAATTCTAGTGACGTTAAGTTGGTTTTAACGAGTTCACACTAAAAGCGCGATTTCAATGGTTAACTGCAAGACGTGACTATTCCAATATTAATCTCAAAAGTCCCGGCGTAATTTCAAAATAGATTTGCAGCCTACGTAGGCTATTCAGTAAATATCCTAGTTTATTATGATAAACTATCTCTGATTTTAGCAAAACTATTGTATTGGGACTATATATCAGAATGAATTAAAATAATTAAAATCTACGACATCGTGACGTCACTAACAGTTCTTTTTTAATTGATCGGAAGACCAAATAGTGTTCTAGATTCTCAAGATTTACCTCGTTCCAATTTTCCAAAACTGCCTTTAGCCCAACTGCACACATACAATAAAGACGAATTTGCAAACAAACTGTTTCGATTATTGCTTCTGTCTCTGAATTTCTTTGAAGATCTAGTCAAAGTTTCAACGTCATTGGTTCGATAAAGGGTTGAACAGTCGACACTGAAGGGTAAACAGCAAAATATCATTACATTTTACACGTAAAGAAATATCAAAAGGGCGGTCACATGATTTAAGCAAGTTACGAAGCAAGTAGTGAACAAATCTTCATAATAGATGATACTGCCGCATAATTATTTTCCAGCCGTAAGATGAAAAGTACAATCGGTCGATAAAGGGTTATTGATAAATATGCCAGCCTTTCCTAATCTATCCGTATATCGAGGGGAAGCTTGATTGGGATAGGGCAACAAGTTCACTAACGAGTCACGCGGTAAAGGTATTTCAACTATTATCGCCTATGTAGCAAGCGCCTGCTTGGCGCAGAGGTATGGGCGCTCGCTTACCATAAGTGAGGACCTGCTCCGAATCGTTCTTTATTTACCCTAAAATTCGTTTATTTTCCGGGCTACTATTAAAATCCGTAGTACTTTTACTTCGCATCTTTTTTTTATTATATACATTATAGATCTAATAATTTGTTTTTCATCCTAATTTTAAAGCCGAAATTCCATAGCGCATTTGGTAGCGGGTCGACCTCCTAATCATTGGGTCCCGGGTTAGATCCCCGGTTGCGGCAAATATCCTTTCTGACATTTGTCTACCACCAATGGATGGATAATTGATAGCCTGAGTGGGATGACAGCTGGAAGATCGGAAATGAAAGGATATAGTTGTAGTCCAGATGTGAGAATTACCTGTATTACACGGCTAGGTGCTCAAGCCGCCTCGATATGACTGAAATACAGTTAAGAAAGGTATCGTTAAATCCCATTCAAACAAGCCGCAGCCATAGCACAGTGGTAGTGCGAAGGATTCTTAATCATTGGGTCACGGGTTCGATTCCCGGTCACGGTGATTATCCTTTCCGACATCTCCCGGAAATTGGTGATAATCCTAAATCTAAATCGGATGAGCAGCCGAAGGCTTGGAAATATTGTTGAGAAATACCAGAAACCACATTTAATTGCTGAAAGGATATAGTTGTAGTCCAGATGTGAGAATTACCTGTATTACACGGCTAGGTGCTCAAGCCGCCTCGATATGACTGAATTACAGTTAAGAAAGGTATCGTTAAATCCCATTCAAACAAGCCGCAGCCATAGCACAGTGGTAGTGCGAAGGATTCTTAATCATTGGGTCACGGGTTCGATTCCCGGTCACGGTGATTATCCTTTCCGACATCTCCCGGAAATTGGTGATAATCCTAAATCTAAATCGGATGAGCAGCCGAAGGCTTGGAAATATTGTTGAGAAATACCAGAAACCACATTTAATTGCTCCAGCCGCCGTGCTATGACTGAAATACGGTTAAAGGAGGCGTTAACCCTATTTAATTAACCCTTTAAAACAAACAAATGTAGACTCTTCCGTAGTTTTGCGCTATTTACTGGATGTGATATATATGTTTCCCCTGTCAACTAGTTATCTTCTATTGAATTTTGGTCATATACAAATGAGGTAATGCGGTGTTGACAACCGTAGCCGTGATTTCTAAAGATATCCGCGAAACCTTTCCTAGATAACCACAAAAAGCCACTTCAAGTCTAGATTATTGTGAAGTCAATATCTGACTCATATTTAGCCACGAAATGTTCGTCTGAGCGTATTTTGGGCAATTGCAAAATCTTTCCTGTGTAGGTTTTCAGATCGATACCTCGATTTGAGCCATTACAATACAACAAAATATAATACTTGTCTATATTGGAAAAAGTTGAAAACAACAATTTCAAGTTACTTGAATTTAGAAATTCTTTACCATTTATGGTAGAAAATATTGTGGACATTAAAGAAATTGCTTGTAACAAGCAATTTTTCATTGTCTACAATGATTTCCAAAACTTTTGTTGGGTGGGGGTGAGTTAATATCTTTGTTATATCATAGGCGATATCACGAAAGACGATCAACTCGAATTTGAAGCGTCTATCGTCAAATCATCTCTACACACTCTTCTTCCCGATTCCGAGAACACAGGTCGGTGAATGACAACACTGATCGACATTTTGATGAGACAGTGGAAATGTTTTCAACTTGTTTTCAATCTTTGAATGTACGTAGCGAAAGAGGCTTCAAGTTTATACAAAAGATAATAGACTTTTTTAAAACACTATTTTAAAAATTGAAACACGGTAAGTGTGTTCCAGAAAACAACGCGCGGTTGCTTTTTTGCGATAAATTCACTCTTCTGGACTAATAACTACAATTCTTTGTCTTCCTTTGAAAAAAGAATAGCAATGAGTATATTTCCAATAATTAAACTATGCTTATGGCAAAAAGCTCTCATAAAAATTTAAACGTTTAAAGTCGCCGGACCTGGATAAAAAGGTTTAATCGAGCACCACAGGTACAAGCTCGCATTTATCCTATACATTCCGCATGGTTACAGCCAGTGGTATGGATTTGATCTAGAATTGCATTTTATTTCAACACTGCACTTTTGACTGATTATTTTAAACATATGGACGGAGTCTCCCAACATCACATTTATTCAAGGACTAACTGCAACGGTTAGGAAACATAATCTGATAATGTGTTCTCGAAATGAGAGTCGGGTCTTTTCCTTTGTGGTAGAATCGGTCGTTAAATATCTTTATTCATATAAGAAATAAATTACCATGGCTCGATAGATTGTACTCATATACACAATGTGCACACGTACATGGGATTATACAATCAAAGTTCAAACCTAATCCTAGTCCATTTTCACAAACGTTACAATTTGATCGTTTGCGTGACATTTCCAACCATTACACATGTGCGCCAAGTAAATACTCAGATCAGCCTGTGCATCCGCACAGTCTGATCAGAGTCTTCACTCTGCGCCCTGTAGATAGATATTGACCCAATGCTTCTTCAAACAATCAGCGAATGTTTTAATTGCCCCGAATGGCTGTCCAGGGTGCTCAATGTGTGCGAGTCACGCACATACGAAATGGTTGGAAATGTCACGCATAGGCTCATTTCATTTTTTACCAAACCCTATGATGTTCGTTCTTATTAACCTTTTCGCTACACGACAACTTCAATGAGTAGTTGCAACGCAAGGTTAAACTTGCAGACAACATAGGCTTATATCCCACTCATATGCAACTACCCAAAGAATTTTTTAGTCCTCTGTCTGTCTCACTTTCTCTCTTAGGTGGACGAAATTTGGCATAAGCGTAAGTTGATAATTGGAAATATACTCAATATTGTTCCTTTCTTAAAAAGAAGATTTTAGTCCAGAAATGGGAATTTATCGCGAAAATGCAACTGTGCGTCGTCTTCTGGTTTCAATTTTTTAATAGTATTTTAATAAAGTATATTATCTTTTGTATAAGTACATTCAAAAATTGAAAACAAATTGAAAATACATACCCACTGTCTTATAAATTAAAAAAAAATCGATCTGTGTTGTCGGAATCGGTTGATAGATTGACTGAATGGGGTTAAACGCCGCTTTTAACAGTATTTCAGTCATATCGTGGCGGCTGGAGCACCTAACAATGGATTCCTGTTTTTTCCAAAACCAGTACTACCACTACATCCTTTCCTAGTCTCCAGCTGCTATCCCACTTAGGTTTACGATTATCCACTCATTGGTGAGAGACAGATGGGTGTGAAGGATGTAAAGACGAACTACCGTTTTATTCTATCTCTAGTTTATCTGCAGTTTCACTTCTGTAATCCGATTCTCACATAAAAAGTCATAGATTTTATTTTATGTCCCGGTAATTAAAAGCTAAACATATTTCATGAAGACCCATGTCTAAAATTCAGTTTATATATCCGAAGCTGCAACGTTTATCTTCGTTAGATATGTTAAACTATTCCGATGATGGGTGCGTATTTAAGGAGTAGTTATGAGATTAAGGTCATTAAACAACGGTGCGGGTTTTGGTTTTTTGGTTTGGTTTTGTTTGTTTGCATGTTTGTTTGTTTGTTTGTTTGTTTTATTTTGTTTGTTTGGTTTGGTTTTAGCCATGAAATTCTAGACTGGTTGAAAATGAATGAAGTTGAAAATGACACTTCAAATTGCAATTGGATTGAAGATAAGGGTCAATTGAATTAAAGATAAGGGTCAAGAGGGGTTAAACATATTGTGAGGAGTGGGAAATTGAAAGGGGAAAATCAATGTGAGGAAAACGGATATTGAAACAACTAAATTCTCCTTTTTTCACAATGTTTCCTAAAACAATACCTGGAGAACGTAAAATTCGTGATTGTGTGAACTGGATTAATTTTTTCCGAAACTCATCGAAAATGCCATGTCGGAATGCCATTTTATGTGGGCGGACATGTAATATGGGGAGTTTTTTGATGTGGGCGAACATGATATATGGAGAGCCGTTTGGTGTTGGCGAACATGTAATATGGAGAGCCTTTTGATATGATTGAACATGTAATATGGAGAGACGTTTGGTGTGGGCGAACATGTAATATGAAGAGCCGTTTGGTGTGGGCGAACATGTAGTGTGTGCCAATTCAAGATATGTGAATGTTATATAGAGTGCTAATTGTACGGGCTTAGTGTTACAGTGAGTGCAAATTGTTGTCCATGTATATAATATGGAGTGCCAATTGATGTGGATTTACATGTAATGTTTAGTGCCGTTTGATGTGGGCGAACATGTAATATGGAGAGCAATTTGATGTTGGCGAACATGATATATGTAGAGCCGTTTGGTGTGGGCAAACATGTTATATGGAGAGCCGTTTGACGAGGGCGAACTTGTAATATGGAGAGCCGTTTGATATGATTGTCCATGTATATAATATGGAGTGCCAATTGATGTGGATTTACATGTAATGTTTAGTGCCGTTTGATGAGGGCGAACATGTAATATGAAGAGCCGTTTGGTGTGGGCGAACATGTAATATGGATAGCCGTTTGATATGATTGAACATGTAATATAGAGAGCCGTTTGGTGTGGACGTACATGTTATATAGAGAGCCGTTTGATGAGGGCGAACATGTAATATGGAGAGCCGTTTGGTGTGGGCGAACATGTTATATGAAGAGCCGATTGATATGATTGAACATGTAATATGGAGAGACGTTTGGTGTGGGCGAACATGTAATATGAAGAGCCGTTTGGTGTGGGCGAACATGTAATATGGAGAACCGTTTGATATGATTGAACATGTAATATGGAGAGCCGTTTGGTGTGGACGTATAGTTATATAGAGAGCCGTTTGATGAGGGCGAACATGTTATATGAAGAGCCGTTTGGTGTGGGCGAACATGTTATATGGAGAACCGTTTGATATGATTGAACATGTAGTATAGAGAGTCGTTTGGTGTGGACGTACATGTTATATTGATAGCCGTTTGGTGAGGGCGAACATGTAATATGGAGAACAGTTTGATATGATTGAACATGTAATATGGAGAGCCGTTTGGTGTGGACGTACATGTTATATAGAGAGCCGTTTGATGAGGGCGAATATGTTATATGAAGAGCCGTTTGGTGTAGTCGAACATGTTATATGGAGAACCGATTGATATGATTGAACATGTGATATAGAGAGTCGTTTGGTGTGGACGTACATGTTATATAGAGAGCAGTTTGATGAGGGCGAACATGTAATATAGAGAGCCGTTTGGTGTGGGGGAACATGTAATATGAAGAGCCGTTTGGTGTTGGCGAACATGTAATATGGAGAGCCGTTTGATATGATTGAACATGTAATATGGAGAGCCGTTTGGTGTGGACGTACATGTTATATAGAGCCGTTTGGTGAGGGCGAAAATGTAATATAGAGAGCCGTTTGGTGTGGGCGAACATGTAATATGAAGAGCCGTTTGGTGTGGGCGAACATGTAATATGGAGAACCGTTTGATATGATTGAACATGTAATATGGAGAGCCGTTTGGTGTGGACGTACATGTTATAAGGAGAGCCGTTTGGTGAGGGCGAAAATGTAATATAGAGAGCAGTTTGGTGTGGGCGAACACATAATAAAAAGAGCCGTTTGGTGTTGGCGAACATGTTATATGGAGGGCCGTTTGGTTTGAGGGAACATGTAATATGGACAGCCGTTTGATATGAGAGAACATGTAATATGGAGAGCAGTTTGGTGTGGGCGAACAGGTTATATGGAGAGCCGCTTGATATTAGCGAACATGTAATATGGTGAGCTGTTTGGTGTAGGCGAACATGTAATATGGAGAGCCGTTTGGTGTCGGCGAACATGTAATATGGAGAGCCCTTTGGTGTCGGCGGATATGTGATATGGAGAGCCCTTTGATGTTGCTGAACATGTATTATGGACGGCCTTGAGATGAGGGTGAACATGTTATATGGACAGTCGTTTGATGTGAGCGAATATGTAATATGGAGAGCTGTTAAATGATGTCGAACATGCAATAAGGAGAGCAATTTGGTGTGGGCCAACATGTTATATGACGAGCCGTTAAGTGTGGGTGAACATGTCATACAGACGGTCGTTTGATTTGAGCGAACATGCAATGTGGAGAACTATTTGATGTGGTCGAACATGTAATAAGGAGAGCCGTTTTGTGTGGGCGAACATGTAATATGAAGAGCATTTTGATGTGAGACAACTTATTGAGAGCTGTTTGATGTGGGCGGACATGTAATATGGAGAGCAGTTTCATGTGGGCGAACATGTTATATGGATAGCCGTTTGTTATGGACCAATATGTAATATTGAGAGCCTTTTGATAAGGGCGAACATGTAATAAGAAGAGCCGTTTGATGTGAGTGAACCTGTTATTTGGAGAGCCGTTTGATTTTGGTGAACATGTTATATGGAGAGCCGTTTGATGTTGCTAAACATATAATATGGAAAGCTGTTTGATATGTCGGAATTCCATTTAATGGAGAGCTGTTACATGCAGGCGAACATGTAATATGGAGAGGCGTTTCATGTGGGCGAACATGTAATATGAAGAGCCGTTTGATATGGGCGAACATGTAATATTGAGAGCCGTTTGATATGATTGAACATGTAATATAGAGAGCCGTTTGGTTTGGACGTACATGTTATATAGAGAGACGTTTGATGAGGGCGAACATGTAATATGGAGAGCCGTTTGATTTGAGACAATATGTGATATGAAGAGCCGTTTGGTGTAGGCGAACATGTTATATAGAGAGCCGTTTGATATGATTGAACATGTAATATGGAGAACCGTTTGGTGTAGGCGAACATGTTATATAGAGAGCCGTTTCAAGAGGGCGAACATGTTTTATGGAGAGCCGTTTCATGTGGGCTAACATGTAATATGGAGAGCCGTTTGATGTTAGACAATATGTAATATGGAGAGCTGTTTGATGTAGGCGAACATAATATATGGAGAGCTGTTTGTTGTGGACGAACATGTAATATGTAGAGCCGTTTGATGTGGGCGAACATGTTTGATAGAGAGCCGATTGATGTGGGTGAACATTTTATATGGAGAGCTGTTTGATGTGAGGGAACATGTTATATGGAGAGCCGCTTGATGTTGGTGAACATATAATATGGAGAGCTGTTTGATGTGAGCGAACATGTTATATCGAGAGCTGTTTGATGTGGGCGAACATGTAATATGGAGAGCCAATTAATGTGGGCGAACGTGTACTATGGAGAACCGTTTGATTTGGGTGATCATGTAATATTGAGATCCGTATGATGTGGACCAACATGTAATACGGAGAGTCGTTTAATGTGGATGAACATGTAATTTTTATTGCCGTTTGATGTTGGAAACATGTTATATGGAGAGCGCAACATAAACCACTGTGGAAAGATCTTGCAATTATTATGTGCTTGAACTTATCATCAGTTCGACTTATCTGTCCATTTATTTAAGATCCCCCACTCTAGAAGTTTCCATATCGAGAATTCAAAAGAACCTGACTGGGTATATTCTGCTTTTATAAATACGGTATTCGAAAAGATCCCTTTTCAATGACGGGTCACAAATGAGATCAAGATGTATTGTATATCTACCAAATTTTCTTAAAAGATACATTCATTGCACGCGTACAAAATCGTACACGATAGAAAAAAATGTATCAGACATGGACTGAATTGATACTATATGGTTAGATTACGTCTTTTTCCCTGAATATTGGCGTCATATCAAAAATAACGTTTTTATGATTCTAAAAAGGATTAATTTTAGACAAATTTCGTAAGCTTCATTTCATCCTTCATACTCAAAATTCGTTGATATATGATAATACTTTTACGTAGTAGTGATACAAAACTTTGTATTGCCGGATTCTCGCCGCATAGGAAATTTTGATATTTCACTCGACCGAATTCGTGCCAACAGGAGAAACACAAACTTTTTATGAAACTACTTTATGGTACAATAGGTCAAGGCAAAAATGCTGAGTGGCGTTGGACTAAATAAGGACATCACGGGGTATCAGAGGATGGTACATCACTAGATCGACATACGTACTACATTCATATACGTATGGGTATGGATGATCTGAGTCTATACATATTGGACATATTTAGCCTAATTGATAGATCGCATTGCCACTTCGACTGACCGCCAATAAGGCATCAAACGACGTTAGGTGTAAAATATAATCGGGAACACATGAGAAATGTCAAATTTTCGGTTGGCAACCTAAACGTCGTAAATGCAGCCTTATAATAACGACGTATAAAGGACCTTAGTAACGGATTGCTTGCCACACCGAGTGACCTGCGGCATAGCAAAGGTTAAAAACTAACTTATCTTGTATCAAATATGGAAAAGGCCATGAAATAAAAAGCAATCGTTATTTGGTTATCTAACCTTTAAACTTTAGATCTAATAGGATGTAGCTACGACGTGTAAGTTGCTAATCTAGCAAAACCCGTACCATAAATGACGGAGCTCAAAGTTAGTTTCTAATCTAAATAAATGATTTCATTGGTCGACTGATTATTTGACTGACAGTCGCAATTGGCCAATTGTTGTTTAAGTTGCTAACGCCTTTCAGAAAAATCCGTAGTGGCGTAATGCATTCTAAAATATGTTGTTTATTTATTGTACCCGCTAAATGGTAATTTATGGAAGCCTATATTTGTATTGAAAATTAAGTTTGGGATTTTCCAAAATAAAGGTTATTACGTGCCTTAGACCAATTTATAAGGAAGTCATTTTTTTTGTAAATTCAAAGTTTGATAAACCTTTATTTCTATTTTCCTTGTATTACAATGATGTAAGGCAAGGTCTATGAATTCTTTTGAATATGATAATTATCATTGCGTCATAACCTATTATAAAGGTGACACATGTTGAAGTTTTGGTTTCGATTACAATATGACACAGGGAACCGACTGAGTGTTCGCTGAGCTTGAATCTTGGCTAAAAGCCTGTCTTAGACATTTATGACTTTAAAGGCCACATCATGTATTTGCAGAAAATCGAATTGACACCTGAAGGTGCCAGTAAACCTTATAACTTCCCTTATTAAAACTGTGCATCTGTGTCCTAAATATGCGAATACTTGATTTATGGCTACTAGTTTTTCCTTTTATTTGAATTTTTAAAGATGAGGGATTGTTTAAGGGTGTCAATATCATTCTTATTTAAATTCATCGTAAACCTATAAAAGATATGGATTAAAATCTGGCTATCTAATACAACTCGACAGAAAAAAATCCGTATTCGGCGTGTACCAAAAAACCGTATTCGTCTAGTACCGATAAATACGGACTCCTTTTTTGTTTATTGGCGTTCGGGTTTTTCGGAAAGTTGGCTATTTCTTATTCATTTAAAAGAATTTCTTAATGTCATGTCCTAAAGGTATATAATAAAAGGAATATTACAACAGTGTGCTTTTCTTTTTGTTGTTATCGTGTTCTCGAATCGTGTGTAGATATTTTTTATTGGATTCGACCTTCGGTCTCATCCAATAAAAAATTACCTACTCACGATTCTCAAAAACGATAAAAACAAATAAAAAAGACGCTGTTGTAATATTCCCTATTTATTTCACGTGACCAAACGAGAAGTATGATTCACCGAGAGGTGTTTCTTAACGATGCCTTTATTGTTTCAATTTTGAGTTTTCATCTAAAAACTGTGCGAGAATTGACCATTCATTGGCCTCGCCCACTTATTCCTTTGGCCACGCCCAATTACTTAGATCAGGAAGACCCACTTCGATTTTAAACGGCATTGTATTGCAATATTTATGGCTAGTAGCATGTTACAAAAAATAGCATTGTTGGTTGGCGACCTAAACGTCGTAACTACAGCTTGAACAACCTGCAGTTACGACGTTAAAGTCGCCAAATCAACAAAAATGTTTCCCAAAATTGGCGGCTAATATTGGAGTTCAAATCTCAATTTCGGGCTTAATGAATGATTTGATTGGTCGATATATTCCTGGAATGACAGCAAAGATTTGTCGATTATCCTCTGACAAGCGAACTATATATCGTGCAGACACGATAAAATTAGTTGCAAGGGAAAGAAACAAATATTTCAGCTAGTAATGAAAAACTATAAATAGGAACATTTACGTTAAATGATCACATCGAAAAAAAAGTGCAAGACTGCCGTAATTATATATCTTTATATGCACAAACTACAGTTTTGCGCCAACTCGATGAAATATATGTACAGTACTGTATTTCGTTCCTAAACGCCTACATGTAGACAAGGTTGAAAGCAATTAAAAAAAACGGTAGATATCAACAATAAAAACGTCAATCAATCTACAAAGAAGTCCCAATTTTTATTCTTTATTTTATTCATCGAGACATTTGTGAAAGAAGAGACAGTAGTGGATGCTCAATTAACAGACATTTTCGAGCATTTTTAACCCGTTACCACAGGATTCCGCTGTTTGGCGACCTTCAAAATAATTGTTGAGGAAAGCAATGTTGAAAATCTAGAAATTGTTTACGACTTGCAAAATATGTATTTTGTACATCGCTTTTTAACCAAAAAGAAGGAGATATTTGAATAAACTTAAATTTGTCGTCTGCAATATCTTCGATTTTGGACCAATATTAGATTTTGTCGTCTGATAATGAAAAAAATTAAAACAATAGATATTTCAAAAAATTAACACAAAAAATATTTCACTTACCAATGATACAGGAAGATCGTCAACTAACCCGACAATATTCCGAACATAATGAAGGAATTGCTTTATGGGTAATACGGGTAGGCGTTACGTTTTTTCGGTTTATAACTTCCTTCTTTATTCTACCTTTCGATACACTTTACATCCTATGAAATATACACCGTCAGGTGTAAACCAAATTGACTAATCGCTGGCCCCTCCCAGTTATTCCTTGTGCCAAGCCCATTGACTCCGACAGTGAGTTTCGCTTCGATTCTTAACGGCGTTGTTTTGCCAAATTTATGGTCAGTAGCATGCTACAAATTTGTAGAATGGTTGGTTATCTTTGAAAATTTTCGATCAGTTGCATGTAATAAAAAAGTAATATGGTTGGTTGGCGACCTAAACGTCGCAACCACAGCTTGAATAAGCTGTAGTTAAGACGTTCAGGTCGCCAAATAAACAAAAATGATTCTCCGAAATGACGGCCAATGTCGGAGTTCAAACTGAATTTCCAGTCTAAAGGATGAGTTCATTGGTCGATTGATTATTTGATTGAGAGCCGCGATCTGGCTATTCTCGCAGCTATAGCTTCTTTAACACATAACCACACAATGTCGCTTTTTGACACCTTTTTTCAATACGATCATAGTAACTTACTTTTAAAAAGAAATTTACCCTTTTCTCACATTGTTTCTACCCTTTTCGACACCCATTTTCAAATTTTAGCACACTTGTAAATGTCGTCTGCAACTTCTTTCATTTAGGACCTGTCTAAATTTTGGTATTCATCTAGTGTTTTAGATGCCCCTTAAGAAAAACAATTGTGAAGCAAGCAATTTCTTCATTTCCACAATATTTTCTATCCAGAAAGCTGAAAAAAAATCTACATTTTCATCAAATTTGTATGGTCGTCTGCAACACTTCTTTTAATTTGGACCATTTTAAAATTTCCTCGTGTGGTATTGGGCTGCAGTTATGAGGTTTTGGTCGACCAACGAAGACATGTAGGTATGTGTTTTGATATTTTTGTATCATTGTCAAACAATAAAATTATTATGCAGTTACTTGATCTCTTTTTTTAAAAATACAATGTTCTTTGTAAATAGTATTCATGTATGTAATTGCGTTGGTTTCCTTGGGCTTTTTTATATATATTATCTGGCATGAAAATGAAATGCCTCTCACCCTGTGTACTTTTTGCACGCTGTATCTCAGCTCTTTTCTCTCATACAAATGTATACGATGGTACTTACTAAATCTTTAGACAAGAGGAAAACACATCTGATATAATTATCTTCCGAACCCCCGAAAATGCCCGATTTCGTGTAATCAATACATGAGCCAACAGTAATGTGGGTCTTTTGTAGTAACTTTGTTTTGTGTTTTTTGCAGTTACTAATTTGCAATATTTTGGACTGGTCCAAATTGAAATTCGAAATGTATTTGTATTTTATGAATTTAATACGACATCAGCAGTTATGTTCATGTTCTATGGTTAATCTGGCTAAGTTAATGGGCCAACATAAAACAGTGTTTAAAATGGTGTCCTCTTGAATTTTATCTCTGACTATGGTCACAAATAGTTGAGAACAATCCCACTTTGAGAGTGCATCTGAACAATTTAAATTATCTGTCTAACCTGTAAAACCTGCCTAAATGGCAAAAGGACGTGTTTCTTCCGCATTTTATTTTCAAACTTTGTGATGAACTATCTTTATGATTCACAGAATTGAAAAATATATTTCAACACCTTAAAATCTGACAAAGTTGCATTTTCAAACGCGTTTTCTTGAGGGGCGTAGCAATGATAAGAAAACTGTCACGTCATCAAAATATTTGATTTTCCACAGCCATAAAGCATCGTTATTTAGTAGGGTTTGCCTGGATAACTGACCAAATGATCCTGTATTTATACAGCGCATTGCATATTTGATCATGAGTTATTCTTGATCATTGCTTAACCCATTACCATGTGGCAAAATTTTAGACTGGTTCAAATTGAACGTAGTTGAAGACGATAATTTAAAGTTAATGAAATTTTAGATTCTTTCAACTTTCTAGGTAAAAAACATTGTGTAAGAAATAAAGGAATTGCTTGTAAGCTATTTCTTCATGTCACACAATGTTTTACTAATTGTTTCTTCTTGAAGGGTGTGAAAAAGCGTCATTGTGTGGGTATGCGTTAAATATTTCTTGAAACCTTTACATATCTTTGTAAGGTAAACAGCTTTTAGTCTGCTATGGAGTTCTTTTCGAATGTTTAAGACAATATCAAATGAAACAAACACAACATAAACACAGGAGGTACAAAGAAATATTTTGCCTCTTTCCTATAAAACACTTACAAGAGAAAATGACAGGGACGTCAAAATGAATTAGTTTTTCATTACTGAATAAGCAAATCAGTGTATACTAGTATTTCTGCTCGATAGTCAGCCTACCTGTGCAGTTTGAATTAAGTTAATTTACAGTGGAAACAAGGAAAGTTAAATTTTCTTCACAGGACCATAGCTCTATGAAATATTAATGGACCTTATCAGAAATACATTATAATTGGGAGGAAAAGAAAAAGCTATAGATAGAACGACTGACAGAGCAACTGGCAAGATGACTCCGATATATCCCCAAAAAATAGTTTGTGGCTGATGACTGAATTCTTAAGCATGGAATAGTTGGATTGTGTTTGGTTTAGAATAATGATAATTTAGGGGCAAAGTTGTTACAATAACGAGTGATTTATTTCAAAGAATTTTAACGCATAACTCAAGTTTTCTTCATTTTTTCAAACAAAACAGATGATTTTGAAAGAAAAATATTACGGAAATCTAAAGAAATTATACAAATATGTATAAAAGTGGACATTATCTCTTCTCATGCATGCTGGAGCTGAATACTCCTACTTTTGCAGGTAGCATAACCAAATATTAGCCTTCACATATAATGTACAGTCCAATCTTAGTCTACAGCACATCTTTGACTCTATCGAGTTAACAAATCTGCGATAAGATACTCATTGAGTATACCGCTTTTCGAAACACAATCTAGCCCAATGCCGATTTTATATGAAATATAATCAAACTTGAGATGTGCTGAAAATCAACATGCGAATTTAGACTTACCGTGTTTTGTAAGAAAATAAGCATAACAAGTAGATGTCGTACAGATCTTAATGTAGTAAGTGGTATACAGAATTGACCAATCGCGTCTGCCAATTAAATAATCAGTCGACCAATGAAATCATTCATTTAGGCCTGAAGTGATTCTTGAACTCCGACATTTTTAGGGGCCTTTTTATTTGTTTGGTGACTCCAAGCTGTAGGTACGACGTTTAGGTCGCCAAGCAACCATTCTTCTTTTTTATTACATTCTACTGGCCGAAAATTTTGCAAAATAACGCCGTTTAAATCCAAGCGGAACATCCTGCATAAGTTAATGGATTGGGCCTACTGGGTAAGTGGGCGGTGCTGGCGATTGGTCAATAGATATCAGGTAGACCTGGTTTATGCAAGGGACGAGCAAGGCCCTTATCTGATGTGCCATGAGAAGTTTAACGTTACTGCTGTGAAAATGCAACGGAATATTCACATTTCTAACATGTTTAGACCGAAAATCCAGGAACTAATTACACGTATCAAGGGGACTTAAATTCAAAAAGTGACATCAGATACACCGTTTCAAGTTTCGTTGCTTAGAAAAGCGAGAGGTAAAATTCACATTTTACCAAGGTAAACCCGTTGTAAGCAGGAAGCAATCATTCACGGACTGGAATTCAGTAGGTGACATATGGGTCCTTAATTTGAGACAAAATATCCAGATTCTACGATTCATAGTTGCTGAGAAAAGCGCGACGAAACAATTTTATGTTACCATGTTAACCCTTGTCATGCTGTATAAATAACCTTACTGAATTGCTGTCAAATCACTGAATTGCTGAAAGCACTGATAGAACTTGTTGTTCAATATACAATATTTTTTTAGAAATCAACTTCATAAGCAACTCTGGCAGGAAAAGTACAAGCAGGAGGTATAGACTAAGATCAGCCTGCACATAAGTGCAGTCTGATCTTAGTCTACACCTCCTGCCAAAACCGGAATATACCGGGTTATGCATGACAAGGGTTAAGACTGGCAAGAAATCATAAACACTGGAAGTAGGTATCATGCAGACCTGAAGTCAGTAAGCAATATTTAGGATATCTATCTTGTACATCAAACGAGGTTTTAGCTTGCTTTGATTTAACCATTGTCCTACTGAATATTTATCCTCTTTTAATTACATTTTAAAACGTTGACCTAAATGATGGATATTGTGTTAAAAGATTTAATCGGAACAAGTACAAGCAGGTAGTGTAGGCTAGTATCAGACCGCACGTCTGTGCAGGTTGATCTTAGTCTACACGCCTGCCAAAGCCATTGTCAAAGCAGAAATATTCCAGGATCAGCATTACAAAGGTTAAAATAAAACAAAGACTATAGTTCACTGAGTCATACAAACAAGAAAGGCGAAAGTGGTTGCCTAAGATCACGTGATCAGAAGAGAGTATATTATCTTGAAAACCTAGTTTAACCCATCCCCACACAATGAAACTTTATGACGCCCCTTCAGAAAAGCAATTAGGAAAAATATGAATAAAATGAAGACATTGCTTGTAGCAAGCAATGTCTTCAATTTCCAAAATTGTTTTCTACCAAGAAGGATGAAACATTCTATAATTTCATAAATTTTAATTGTTGTCTGCAACCCCTTTTAATGTTGACGTCTGGTGATGAATTAACAGGAAATTAATAAAAAAGGGGGGGGCACATTGCAGAAATGTGAAGTTAATGCACTATCATAAGATCTAAAGTCTTTTAGGTAAAATCATTTTAAAGCAGACAATAGATCGAAAAAAATGTGAATTAGCTTAAAGTATCTTCGAAAACATATATCTATTTCAAAATAATTAACCTGTCTTATACCACGAAACATAGTTTCAGCTTTCCTAATCCTTCGACGATATACTGTATTGAATAGGTCTTGGCGCGTTCTCGCAGGCGACCAATAAACATGTTTCGAAGAAATGGTAAAGTAAGAATAGATAAACATTACGTTCCCGCACAAGAAAAATGTCAAGTACACATAGAAGTATCATTTAGCGCTTTCTAGGAAAAAACTGAATTAACCCTTATGATGCTGAACCCGAAATATTCCTGTTTTGGCAGGATGTATAGACAAAGATCAGCCTGCACATATGTGCAGTCCGATCTTAATGTACACCTCCTGCCCATCCCTATAAAGCCAGAATTGTTTGTAACATACATTTTCAAAAGAATTATTAACCCAAAATGATTGCATACAGTACTGTCAGCCCTTTGATTTTTATGTAATTCTAAGCTTTTGTCCATTTTCTAGTCTTAAGGGAAGTTAAAAAGCGGAAAAGCATTAGGATGTTGAGTATAAAAAAACTCGATACACTGAATGAAGGTTTTAATTAAGTTGAATGGTTTCCCTGGGTACGATATAATGGTACATTTACATAAAATTTGTTATGTCTATCTATCAGGGTTTAACGTCTTCCATGAAATCCTCAAAATAAGTCTCTATTGGTTTAACATTCGTTATTCTTGGATCTGAAAGACAAAACAATGAAGATGGTAAGCTGCAACGAATTCAAGTTGAGATATATAGGAGCATAAAGATTATACAAATATCAAAACCAAAGTACTGAAAGTACTGTAAGCTAGCAAAGCATGGTTGAATTTAGAAAATCTTTCCCTTGATTGGTAGAAAACATTGTGGATATTGAAGAAATTGCTTGTTATAAGCAAATTCTTCATTGTCCACAATGTTTTCCAAAGTTTTTTTCTTTAGATACTTAAAAAGCGGAATCGGGTGGGAATGGGTTAAATAGCGTGCTTTTGACAGAGTTCTCTATACAATTTGAATAGAGTTTGCAATATTCCTGAAATATAAACTATTTTTTATGGCGTAGGCATTCCAAAGATTTGGTGGTTAAGCCTCCAGTGGCGGTTTGCACTCGCTGAACTTTGAGAAGACCTCAAAATTTGTCTGTTAACTTAAGCTATCAAAGCTGATGCTTTGCTAGCTAACAAAAGTTGTGTTGCCATAACGAATGTGAATCGCCATGCATGAACAAACGGGTTGTCTTTTAAAAAAACAGAAATGCATACAAATTTCAATATATCAGATTTCAATATTTGATGAAATATTAAATCGAAATGATGTTTTAATTCCAAGGATATATTCACTTTGAAAGTTTTGAGGCAAATAAGAGGAAATACTTTTCTCGTTAGGCCACAATGCTCAATGAAGTTACTCTTTTTACAATGCATTGTTTCCTGTTTTGGAAACGGAAATGAAACAAATACAGCGACATTAACAGCTGGGCATGTGCCTTGTATTTCAGTTACACATGAGGCCTAGTGAGAACTTTTCAGCCTGTGTTTTCGCACAATATGAAATGAATCTTCGCTGTGTGTTCTGTTGATACCTGCTTAATATAAGTTTCTCTATGTGACAAGCGATTATTTCAAATGTAGTATATCAATATCAATGGCTGCACAACATCTTGAGGGTGAATTGCGATATTGTTCTAATTTTCGAAGTATCGACCCTTAAAACAGTGTTACAATTAACACTCGATCTGTGTTTAACGCATTATTTGGGATGGTTATAGATGTCATGCACTGGCTCTGTTATTCGAGATAAGTGAAATAAACATAACAAACGATTTCCGCGAACAATATCACTCTCCCCAAAGGCTGTTGGCGATAAACAATCATCAAAGATCACGGTATCTTATTGGGGAAAAAGACCTTTCACCTGATGAAGTTGTGTACGAGATAGGCTCGTGAAATATACAAGGTAGATCCCATTAGAGCTATCACAGAAGGTATTGAATAACCCCAAAAGTGCCCGTTATTCCCAAAGTTCCCTGTCACAGAAATGAGCAATTTTTTATTGCAGTCAAAAGGCAATTTGACCGAAGAACCGTAACTCAGTAAAATTCAATTAAATATGACAGTGAATGGAAGTCGAACATCTTGTAAAATTGGAAGGAATCGGCCTAGAAATCCATGAGAATTAGCTTATACACAAAATAACCATCGGACAATAAGTAAGTGAAACTTAAATCAACTGGAAACGATATGCACATCTAAGTGAAAAAATCTTCCACCTGCAACCATCTTACAATTTGCACATCTTTGATTAGGTTAGATTGAATATTAAGTTTGGAAGAAATAATTCCAATGGTTCAAGAGAATAACTGTAGCAGTTTCGTCAGCGAATGACTTGGTTAAGAAAACTGGTCCGGACAAAAGTGCAACAGCCTGCAGTAGTTTAAGGGAAATGACTTGTGTAAGGAATTTGATCATACTTCAAACGTCACTTGACTTAACCGTCTTAGAATATGTTCATGAATGATTGAAACATTAACTTCCTTTAAGTCTGAAAACTACTAATCATGTATTTACAGATACTCAACCAACAAGGATTAAATTGATTAACGGGTCATTATGCCATATAATCATTCAACCGGAACCATTTGACGATATCCTCCTTTTCGTTATATAGAGTTTCTAGGAAGCTTGAATCGAAATGGTAAAGTAACTTCGGGGAATGGTTTGGACAAAAAGGCAACAGACTGACAGACATACCGACCGACGTACGAACCACCTAACAAACTGACTTCTTTATATTTTAAATGGTATGAAAAGAAACTACTTTTGACTAGGTTGAAGTTCAAAGTCAAGGTCACTACAGGAAAAAGCCTACTACTTAATATGAACATATTAGATAAAAGATATGTTAAAATCAACACAATCATATTTAAGCAGATCAACGATCAAGGTCGGTGTACAATCCAAAAAGAAACCCCGGCGACCTGTTGAAGTTGTATTCAAAAGTTTTAAAGAGTTTGATTTTGATACTATTTGAAGATCTTAGGTAAAATGTAACTGGAAATTACAGAATACTTCAGCATTTTGATAACATGGACAATGTATAATGGCAGGGTAATAGGAAGCAACTAGTGTATAGATTTAGTGTGGTGGTTCCAGGTATACGTGTTTTTATTATTTCTGATGGTGTTTGCTACTTTTTGCAGGTTTTTTTTTTTTTTTTTTTTTTTTTTATCCATCAAAGCTAAAAGCCCCTTCTCGCCTATTCCTACTTTTTTGTTGTCTATTTTGGAGAAAGGTGTGGTTTTAAGATTTATTTACATAAGATTATGACATCCGTGATGACGTTTTAACTAGTCATTCAAACAACACGCTAGGTCACGGAGATTGACGAAGTTTGGTTATCAGCACCATAGCATATAAAAGGTATTGCCAAGGATCAGCGAACATTTTCGGGTGAGAATCGGGTGCATTCGTGTCGATCTTAAAATGCAAACAAACAAGAATTGAAATTGATTAGAAAAACACAAATTACTCTTTCTAGAGAACTTCTTTCATACCCTCCTTTTGCAAAAATTAAAAGGACTCTTGTTTGAAATAGTGATCAAGCTAACGATACTTTTAAACTGTTTCCTTCCCTCTAAGGAAAGGTATGGCTTTAATAAAATATGTATAAATGCTTTCTATATGAGGTCATGTTATTTTATGTGAAGAGGTCAAAAACAAGTTTAAAGGGGTGTCTAAGAGAATAGATAAAAAAATAATTATGGTGCAAGACAAAATAAATAAGATAATTGTCGGACTAGTGAAATACAGAAGCAATTAAAGATACCGAAGGACATATTTCTAATAGGAAAATACAGGTTTTGTGAGCGTCTCGAACTCACGATATTGTATTTGTCGACATCATTACATGTAAATGGTGCCTACCAGTAAAATGCGCTAAGAATGCGATTCTAAATTTATGGAACAGCTGTTGGGTTTTAAATTTGGACACATTAGACAAATACGTATCGAAAGAGTTCTGAAGGTATAGAACTTGATATGCCAATGAGGAAAAATCTAATTAACAGACAAGGGCTAGGATCAGGTTAAATTGTATCCACTATACGTGGCTGTCTTACGAAGTAAGCGTGACTTCGTTATGGGCCTCAAAATATTATTTCTTCCATATTTACCTGCTTCGAGAACCATCTCGGTGAGAAACTTCTCTTTCATTTGTGGGAGAACGTACCAGGCCATCGGTCTGCAAAGATTTCTCCTCGGTTTGCATTGCCTCATTTGTACATCCACACTTAATTCTGTTACAGACTCATTAATCCCACAGTCCGGCGTGAAATACATAGCCTCAGGTCTCGGACCCATTGTTTCCATGAGTTTTGACCTCAACTCAACGCTATGTGATGAGACTTGGCTCTCTGAGCTATGTGGTTCTGTAGAGTCTGAATTCGAATATTTAGACGAACATGCCGATTGGGGCCGTAACTTGACGTTACAAATACATTCCATCATTTTGCGTCCATCAACCAGAAACTTGTCGATGTCGTCTGCTAAGTGAAGATAATGACCCTTCTCACTTAAACAGGACTTTACACTGTTGAACGCCTTCTCTGGGTGAGGGGTTGATTCGACCCCAGTTATCAGTTTATCCCACAGCCTGTCTTGTCCACCAATAGAAACTTCCGACATAACGATTTCGTTATACAGTTTTCTAGAAATGACATCTACTGTATGTAGGCGGTCAGCCATTGTCTTAATGTCGACATCCGTCTTCAGCTTACACCTTAAGCATTCCGTGTCCCTGTAACCTTGATTTATCAAGTCTTTGTAACAATCATGAATGTCTTTGGCAAGACAAGCGTTCTCTTGTTCAAAGTAGTTCAAAAGAGACTCCATATTTTTCAAACTCCGCCCCCTGATTATAACCATAAGTTTTCGTATCTGGTCCTTTCTGTTTGGTCTTTCCCTAATATAACAGCATTCGTATTCGGTCAGAGACCCGTTACTAATCATTATATCTGGAAGATCGCTATCACAAACTATGCTGTTTTCAATGATCTGTTGTAAATGAACTTGAAATGCTTTGGCCATACAGTCCCTTGAATTTGCAACACATTTTCGTCTTTTTCCTTCTGTAAAGTACGTAACGTAACAGGTGAAAATAAGTGAAGAATATATATCAACATAGACACATAATGAACGTAAGCACCGACACATAATGCTTACCCAATTCCCACTTGAGAAGAATTCATACTGTTCCAAATTGAAAGAAGTTGCAGGCGGCAATTTCAACTTTACGACATTTAAAACATCTCTGTCTTTCTGTGTAGAAAACGTTGTGAATAATGAAGAAATTGCTTGTAACAAGCAATGTCTTCATTTTCCACAATGTTTTCGACAACTTCTATCTTGCGAGGCGTAAAAAGGAGGGATTGTGTGAAAATGGGTTAATTAATGTGGTAAGCCGTTAAAAGTGGCGGAAAGTTAATAACGTGGAAGGAAACGTAGCAAGAACCAGATGTGTATCCCTTTGTGGAGGAACAAGCAAAATGAAAAATAAATGAGATCAATACACTAAAAGTTCAAACACAATTTTCATTTTCATGCCTTTACTATCATTAGCTGCTGTATTATCTACTCTTGAACATTGTTAATTCTAAGTATTAATGTGTTGGGTGTACTGCACTCACATTTAAACATATATATTTCTTTTTTTAATTTGATGTTGTTTATGTGGCATAATTATGTGCCTAATATAAGGTTTGGTTACAGTCGCGGCTATAGCGCTTTGGTAGCGCGAAAGACTCCAGGTCAATGTGTCCCGGGTTCGATCTCCGGCCGCGGTGAATATCCACCCGCCAATGGGTGAATAATCGTTAACCTAAGCGGGCTGAGCAGCTGGAGACTTGGAAAGGATGTAGTGGTAATGCCGGTGTAAGAAATACCAGGAATCTACGGTTAGGTGCTCTAGCCGCGATATGACTGGGTACTGTTAAAAGTAGCGTTACACCCAATTCATTCAATCAATAAGGTTTTATTACTGCAATAACAACACATAGATGACCTACATGAGAAAAATTGAAGAGTACACATTTGCTTTGATTTTTTGAGTAAATTCCGGTAAGCTTACTCCAATTGACCAATCGCTGGCCCCACCCACTTGCTCCATTAGCCACGCCCACTTACTCCTATAGGAAGTCCAGCTTCTATTTTAAACGGAGTTATTTTGCTAAGTTCATGGTCTGTTTGCGACCTAAACGTCGTAACTGCAGCTTAAATAAGCTCTAGCTACGACGTTTCAGTCGTCAAACCAACAAAAAAGTTAAACAAAAAAATGCGGCCATAGTCGGAGTTCAAGGCTCAGTTTCGGGCTAAATGAAGTATTTGATTGGTCGGTTGATTCCTTGATTGACACACGCGATTTGTCAATTACCTAGTTTTCTTGCTGGCAATTGCTTGTTATTGTCTTCTCCCCGACGACATTTCTTTCTTCTTATTCCATTTTGTGCCATTTTCTCTTTCCAAACTGTTTCACCTCATGTGGATCCTATTAAAAAGTAATAAAACGACATCTGAATGTGTAACAACACAGCTGATATCAGAATCTGGGATAATTTCAGAATTATGTCACATAATGGCTTATGATACATGCCTAACTAATACCGTGTAGACGAAGAGACTCTTTACCCTCCGATTTTCTGGTAACAATGCACTTAGACATACTTGTTGATATAATGTATTAAGTTTTAATCATACATGAATCCAGATTTTTTCCGAGGGGGGGGGGGGTCAAATAGAAATTTTACTCGTATTGTAATCTTGACGGTTGGTGGGTAAGCAAAATGACGTAAGTACAGCTTAAAAAGGGCTGTAGTTACTATTTTTTGCTCGCTCACTTACGAATTGGTACATTGTTTTCGGGAATCCCAATCTGATCACCATATTTTACCGACATTCCAGGGGTTGCGGACCCAACCTTACCCACCCGTGATCAGCACACCACCCGACCCACCCATCTTTCTCGATCCGCACATCTTAATCTTAAGACAAAATATTTCTGGACACGCTTGTATATTTTGCTCATGACCATTAATCGATCAACTACTTCATATCGTTATCTTAAACCTGAGTTTGGTTATAAAGACTACATTTACAGAATTATTTACGAGATGAAGATAATATTTTGTTGTTGTTGTTATTATTATTATTATTATTGTTGTTGTTATTGTTGATGATGATGATGATGATGATGATGATGATGATGATGATGATGATGATGATGATGTTGTTGTTGTTGTTGTTGTTTACTTGGAGGTATGGAACACATAACCAATCACACTGTATGAATACGCGAAGCGGGTTCATACATTATTGTGATTAGATTTTTCGATTCATGCTTCTATGAAAACGAAAAATATTCTTTTCATCTCTTATAATTGAATGACATTGCTCGAAAAAGGGCAATTATTTTGTAATTTTTGATACATTTTTTAATGCGCGCAGACATACAAAAATACATGCGTGCTCAAAATTTTGGTCATGGAGATATGATTTTTTTCCCAATCAGAACGCTCGTTTTTGATAGACGAAACTAAAGCTAAAAATTGAATAGTTCGCATATGTCATACTGGGAACGGCCCTTTTTCCCGCACATTTTAATACATTTCGGCCGTTCCTAAAACGTTATCTCATGTCGATATTTTTATCCATGATCAATATAGAAAAACACTCAGTCACTTATGGTCATGTGCCTTTGACGAAAGAGTTGCTAAGCAAAGTACCATGGTGACTGTCATATAAAGGAGGGAAATAATTAGACTTTAAGTCACTTAAAACACTAAGAAAAACTATTGAACGTATATATTTTTCTTGTCAAATGTTACGCTTTTAAAAAATAAATGCCTTAAAAAAGGAGGCTGGCTCCTCGTCAAAATGTAGACTAGTTTTGCAGAGTACTCATCCAATACATCAGGAATGTTGAGTTAAAGTGGTAATTCAAAGCCTTGCATTTGCTTCGAGCTGCGTAGAAAAGTTTGAATATTTATCGCCACCGAAGCTCAAGAAAATATAGTTTCTCTAAGCGCCGGTATTCAAACATAAGGCTGAATATCACTATTATATCATATCACGTTAATATAAACCAACGAACTTTGACTATAAAGATGTAACAAACCTTTTAATACGAATAACGTTAATTTAGGCGTATTAAGGTTATTTTACCGGGAAATTACGTTATTTAACCATTTCCGTATCAGTTCAATGCTTGGCATACCAAGCATGTTGAAATCTATTTCCCAACAGTACTTTCAGTATTTTGATTTCGCATATAAAAGCCGTTTTGTAATTTGAATACGATTATTAGAATAATATGAATTTTCATCACCTAGTACAGTGATATTGATGATAAAATGCAATGATCACATGTATATACTGAGCAAAAATGAAAATTCGATACTATTGAAGTTTTCCATATATTTGTTCTCATATGTAAAAAAAATCTAAGCTATGACAAAAAGGAACAATGTGACTGCAAATAAAATCTTTAAAATTATAAAAGCACGTGCCTCCAGTCTCCGTAAAGAAGGTGAAAACCGTAAAACCGGTATTGTACTTGCATACCATAAACCTTGCTGTTATTTGGTACATTTACCTTAATTTATCGTAGAAGCTTCAGCTAAAGAGAAAAATCGGCCTCGACACTATTGTTGAAATGTCCCGACTTTCAAATGAGCAACATCAAGAAGTGGCTGCTCAGACTGTGACCGCTGTTGCCAGAGCAATGAATTGCGCACGGAAAACAATCGTTTATTTGAGAACTCATGTACACCAAACCGGGTCAGTTGCTACCGGCCGAGACCCGGAGTGGTACGAGTAAAGCCACATTGTGATGATCGTACAATACGACTGCCACACCTCCGAAACAATATACACTAATAGAGAGAAGTTTGGCGGTAGGGTTACAGCAAATACGATTCAAAAAAAAATATTTCAGTGAGGGTTCTAGAGCCAAAATTATGCTAATTGCATGCACGTATTTTGCATATACATTATCTACTTTATTTCAGACCAGGGATAAGAGGTTTAAGTACTATTTCCGTTGTTTTTGTGTAATATGATTTAGAATAACCTTGAACAAGTCATAATTTATCATATTGTGTCGTTCTCTGTACACGTTAACTTCCAACTTGATGGGTCGATTTCTCACAGGATATTTTGTTCGGGATAAAACGACGTAAGACATTGGCATGGCCGAGGATATAAAACTAGCGATAAAGCTTTGGTAGGTGACCTAAACGTCGTAACTACAGTTTGAATAAGCTGTAATGTTGTAGTTATGATCTTTGAGTATCCAACCAACGAAGTTGTATACATAAATGCTGATTGTCGATATCATAACGTCAATACTGGCCCGCTCAAAGGACCGTCAATCAAAGAGACCTATTTAAGGTGGGAAGCCAAACTCTTTAAAAACACTGGTAATCAGCTTAATCAGTTAAGTGACATACTAAGTTTATGTTTCTAAATAAATATTTATCTCTAAAACAGAAAAAAAAGCGAAATGGTGCCTTAATATTTCAAGACGCAACAACAACAATAGCCTAAAAACACATAAAAGGATACGTTTCTTATAAGTTTCATCAACATAGCATCATAAGTAAGAATCCTGTACATACTTTCATATAGACGAATCAATCCTTCAGATATGTTTCAAAAAGTGTATTAAACGACCATTCTCTAAAACGACAACATTCTAGCCGTCCATTGAACGGTCGCTTTAAACAAGTTTAACTGTATATATATTAGTCACATTAGTAGACAGCATCGTCTAAGTTTAGTAGAAATCGGCGTAAAGGGAGTCCATACACTGCCAATCTTGGTGAAAATGATTTTAATTCAATGAATTGATGAATTTTCAATATCGCCCACACAATATCAATAATTTTCTCAATGAAGAATATTGACAATGTTAATGCTGGTTTGTTAGAGATGTTGAAGATTGTTCACAATTATTGCAGGCCCGCAGAAATTGAGGATTTGGGGCCCGGGAGGGGAACATAGCCGCGTCTCCAACATCATTTTGACGGGAATTTAACAAAGAATAAAGTTAGCCCCTCCCTCGTTCCAACCAAATCTTGAAATGCTTCCTATGGGCCTTAATTTTCATTCGATTCGTGTAATATTTGAAATGTCTAACTAAACGAAAGTAACCAGTCTTTAAGGAACCTCGTAAAGTAATAATTTAGACAATGGTCGATTAAAACTTCGTAACTACAGCTTGAACTACTTGTAGTTACGAAGTTCTGATAGATATAATATGATCTGTAAATAATTCGCTATGTCCTTGACTTACAAAATTGAATAGTTCATTTTTTTTTCTTCTATTGTGAATTAAGGATTCAGAATAACTTTTTTGGGGGGGAGGGGAGATTCTTTTTTTTACATAAAGATATTATGGACGAAACTATTCTGTATTCTGACAAAGAAGAATCGCAATTGACGTATCGCGGCTGTTAATCAAATAATTTATTGACCAATCACATCTCTCATTATAATAGAACTGCGATATAATAAATCTTGTTAGGAATTGGTTTGGTGATTTAATGGTTGAGGCTACAGCTTATTCAATCTGTCAATAACTTTTTAGCCTGATTTAGTCAGTAGGTAACTCGGTGGTGTGTCAATCCTGGGGGCGTGAGTTTGATCCCTGACTTTGACAACGTTCATCTCGACTTCTTTCAATTTGTCATTCGACGAGCAAAATGTCGTAACTGCAGCTTCATTCGAACTGTAGTTACGATATTTTCATGTCAAACTAAGAATTATCTCTAATCATTTGTCGAAAGATATTAGCAAGAAATGCACCAAATAGGGATTATCGAGCTGCCAATGGGTTGGAATAAAAGTTTTGTTTGTACTGAGCATTGGGAGAAACGACAGGAAACCGTGGTCAGCTGCACCAGCCGTAGAGGTTTAACTGGAATACTTCTGAAAATCGCGTTAGATACCATTCGTAAAAAAATCAAATTATTTTTCAAAGAATCAGATTGTTGCACTTTAATATTAGCTTACATTACCACACAATATTGTTGTTGTTTTTAAGTACATGTAATGTTGAAAAATTACATCTAACAAATGTTAACCCTTGTGGGTTTGCTCGCTAAGTGCGTATGCACAAAATACTGAATTGAAATTAACACTCACAAATATATTTCTCCCCTCTCCTTAAGTCCTCAAGGTTAGATTGCAATAAATTGTAAAGTAAATCTCGGATTTCTTTTCAAAGCTTTATCACACTAGATAAATACACGAAGAACGAACGGTATCTTATTTCTGGTTTCCCATAATCCAATTTACACGTGATGAGATAACAGCCGTATATCTCTTATCACCTGATTGCTAACCGTCACCTCCATAGGTGACGGTTAATCGTAACATTGTAATTATTCCAAATAAATGTATTTTATCCCATGTCAAAACCGTGGGTTACGTTCCTTTTGATATATACGTGAAGCATATAAAATCCATTCAATTGGAATCAAAATTACTCATTAGTTCATCCTTAGACATGACTCAGTCACCAACGGGCGAATACATTGGGGACGTCTGGAAAACTCACGTTGCCTTGGCAACAAATGTTAATTTTCTTAATAATCTTCAGAAATCTTCTTCTCCCGACTCAGAAGGCGTATCACCTTGATATTTTGCACGAAACACAGTATATTGACCTTTTTCAACGTTGCTTAAATCAGTACCCTCGGGTCCCATGGGCGGAGTTCCAAGTGGGTCTACATTTAAATGAAGAACGATTTTCGAATTACATCTCCAGAACTAATGGACTAATTTGAACCAAATTTGGCAGAAACGTCTCGTAGGTGGTCCTGTTTCACAGTAGCTAAAATGATAGAATGCCAGTGCAAAAACTCTTGTTGTCATGGCAATAAAAGTTTAATCTTTAAAAAATCTTCTCCAGTTCTAACTCAGTTGACCTTCAGCCTTAATATTTAGCATGAAGCATCAGTTCATCGGCTTCTTTCATATTTCTAAAATTATAACCAATGTATCAAGAGGGAAGG
Organism: Fragum fragum; assembly: GCA_946902895.1. NCBI lineage: Eukaryota > Metazoa > Mollusca > Bivalvia > Cardiida > Cardiidae > Fragum > Fragum fragum. Next base: position 36,856,563 of record OX336371.1, read on the forward strand.
AAAAATATCCTCCTTCTTTCATATTAGTCCTAAAGCCTTTGAAATTGCCATTAAGACTTTGGATCCCAAGGTACAGAGCCCATATAAGTATGTAGTATTGCCCTAGGACCAACGGCCCTCTTATTTCATTTGCCACGATAAAACACGAAAAGAAACTCTGTGTTTAGTAGTAGAAGTGTAGCGTTGGCCAGTGTCTAAATTGAGGGGTCGCGTCTGACAATCAAACAGTCAATCCACCAATCAAATAATCAATTCAGGAAGGAACGGTACTTTAAATTCCGTTATTGGTCAGCATTTATGTGAAGCAATTTTGTTAGTTTGGCGACTTAACGTTTAGGTTGCCATTTTATAATATCCGTATATTGATGATTAGTTCTGTCGACACAAAAAGACTAAGTTATATTATAAATCTTACCATGGGGCTAACTGAACTGTAGTTGGTTTGTTCCATTAAATTTTTTGCAGATTTTAAATATCGAGTTCCTGTGTCTGTTTTGGTTTGAGGGAGAGAAACAAATGAATGAAATGAAGAAGATAAAGATTTCATGAAATTGAAGGCGTTAGTTGTAATTTATGATCAATCAGAGTTATTACATGGTGGAGAATTCAAACCTCAAATGACATTTTACAAATCCTTACGTGAGTCCACTCTTAAACTCTCTGATGCCAGCGATGTCGATATCCTCGGGTCACCACATTCAACAACGTGAATCCCAGTTCTATATGCCACCTACCCAGCTACAATATTTTACCGTGATTAGCATTTTCCATGGCTTCATGACAGCGGATGCTGCTAAATTCCTGACCGATTTGGAGTGCCATTTTATGATGAATATTGTCTCATTCACAGAAAATCTGAAAGCTAAGGCTGCATTCCGTAGCCAGTAACAAGGACCGTATCTGGTATGGTTCGATCAGTTGCCATCTGTACGCTCATATGAACCATTAAAGCGTGCGTTCAGTTAGGAATACTGAATCGAAAGTCAATGCTTGGTAGCCGAAGAGGCCATATTCAATGAACTGTCTATTTCACCTTGCAAACGTATCGGATAAGTTCACGGTATTGTGTACAAGAAAGGTAAAAATCTCAATAAAACTGAGAGAGACATCCTGTATAGGTTTATTGGTACACTCAAATCTCAGCTTGCTTTCTTTGTGTGGGGTGGTCGCGTGTCCAATCTGCTAGGTGCTTTAGATGTATATAAGAGCGTTGAAGCAAATGGTAACAGAAATGATGTGTTGCAACAGTGAAAATCTGTGAATCAAAGTCCGATGAAGACTGACAAATCAGAAGTCAGGAAGACCTGTTTTAGGTGTGATCGTGCGTTTCACTTTATGGCCAAGTGTGATTGGAGAGGTCATTGAAGCAAAAACCCCAACTTAAAATGTCAACTTTGTGACTGATTCGGACATGTTGCAACTTTTTGCATTCTAAATCTAGAAGTTAAATCCAAGGACAAATGTCAAATTTGTAATAATACCACTCATACCTATAAGCTATGTCCAGTTAAACTAGCCAGGCCTGAGATAACTGCGCAACTCTCATGCCCAGACTCGTGTGCCAAAAGGTAGATTCTTGCGCAATGAAAAGGAGAGGAGAAAATGTAATTAAATCAAAGACGTTACTTATTATTTATGAACAATCAGAGTTATTACAAATGTTTTGATAATCCAGGAGATTTTATTTGGATCCCGGATGCGACCAACACGCTTCCTGACATTTGAAAAAAAGTGATGCGCATTTTATGTCTCACTAATGGTCGAAATACAGTCTAGTCGTCAGCAGGTTGTACCATCTGTATAAAGTTACCGCGTTTTTACTCAAACGATACCTGAGTGTGTAAATTGTCAAAACATACCCACGTCAGATCAATCTCAAGACGTCTCCGACAGTAGAATGCTTCCTCTGATATTACACTCTATGCAGGTGGAATTGTTCAAATGCTGACCTATCTAATTTGAGCATTCTGGGTAGTGTCATTCGTGACAACTCAGCCGATTCCGTCAAACTACATTCAAAATGTCAGCGCCCGTGAAATGCACGCTTCGTATTCTTGCTGCCTCTTCTCGGAGCACATATAAGACGTGATTGCTTTAGCAATTTAAAATAATTGTTTCTTATTAACTTTGGGCGACAGTTAAGTTTGACTTCTCCGCAATTGCAGGTTTTATTGCAATTATCCACTTGCTACTTTTTGGCGATATAATATGGAGTTATGCGTACGACGTAGTAATATTTATCCCAATCAGGATAAGTGATACGGTCCCGAAGACAGGTCAATCTTCGGAGAATATGACATGCGCAGACAACGCTCTATGTAGTCGGACAGTTTTTAGACTACCGATAATACGGGAAAGGTATATTTAACCGTATTACTGATAGAAAGGTAAAGACTACAACGTGGATGATGATTTTATTATTTAAAGTAAATGTTGTGTAAAGATATGTAACTAGTTGTTGTTGTATGGGACTCTTTTACGTCAAAGATAGTCATTTTGCTACGAAGGACACATATTTCCTCGTTCGTATTTACAATTTTCCGAATGTATCAAAGCTTATCGAGAAAAAATCTGAGTTTCACGACCTGTTTAAACCAACTATAAAGTAGAATTATTGAACGATTCTATCTTGATATCTACATTGCATTCTAGTATCCTCCATGAAAACGTCTCTTTGTTACACATTTCTTATTCTTGGATCTGAAAAATAACACAATGAAAAGGATTTCATGACATAATAATGAATCTCTAAGCTCGCCTTCTTAACTCTGTCAAGAGAGTTTGTCGACTTCACTTTGTAGAATAAGTTGTAGACATTCTCCTGAGGAAAAAAAATAAAAGATCTAACCGAACGTGTGCTATCCAAACATCGTATTGCAGCTTGGAAAGAGCGGATAGCTGGTCATGCACACTGACCTACGACAAGACAATATAACCGAGGTATCAAACGTAAAATAAATGGTCGGGGACCTATTTAACCCATTCCCACACAATGACGCCCTTGACGCCCTCAAAATAAAAAGGTACAGAAAACATTGTGGAAAATGAAGAAATTGCTTGTTACAAGCAATTTCTTCATTATCAACAATGCTTTCCATCCAAAAAGATGAAAAAATTAAATTCTATCAATTTGAAGTTGTCGTCTGCAACTTTAAATTTGGACAAGTCTAAATTTTTGTTGTGTGGGAATGGGTTAACTCCTGGGTTACTTTGACCTCGTTTGTTTACCATGATAACCTTTGACAAAGAAGATTACCTAAAAGATGCTGGTTTACAGTACTTTCAGTACTTTGATTGTATTTTCTTGATAAAAAAATTTCATAGCTTATTCTTTGGTAAATTTTGCTAACTGAAAAAGGTAAACACAATGCTGCTAATGGTGCTATTGTTTAATAAGCGTTTACAGAATTGTCTCTCTTTAAATGCAAACAACTTCTTCGTTTTATTGTGGATGTGTTGTTGTTGTTGTTGTTGTTTGTTTGTTTGTTTGTTTGTTTGTTTGTGTTTGTTTTTGTGTTGTTGGGTTTTTTTGCTAGTTTTTTCCTATTTTTATTCATTTATTTTTTCTATGTGATATTTGGTGATTTTTGATAAAACAATTATAGTTAAATCAATATGCTAAAGTGAATTACTATACTGAATATCACATTTGTTTTATCTTACCGGTTGTTTAACATTCTACGACACAAAATTTTGGTCCAAATTGTAAGAAGTTGCTGACAAAATATCTTTGGCTAATGAATCTGAAAATGTTTGTCATTTATGTCGTACGCACGACATAGTAAGTCTTTCCCACGAGATAGCCATCCCGTCAGGTTACATCTCTAGTGCGGCAGCCATTTGATAATTTTTAAATAGCTGAAATAAATTAAGACCGATTTTGTTTGGCTGAGTATCGTGTATGGCAATTCGCTTTTGTTGTTAATCTATGGATTGAACGTTAGTTCGGTATTTATAGATAAATATAGAAAATGTATAATACGTTCCTTTGATAAAGAGTATCTGTTCAGTTATCTTTGTAAGAAGTGGTCACCAGGTTTTAGTATTCTTACCATTAAAAAGAATTGTGATAAAAGTTCTAGAATATATTTGTTTGCCTCTCAATTATTACAATTATTTATATTTAGTATCGTCTATCAAAAGCGAACGTTTGATTGGCCCAAAAAATATTCATACCTCCGTGAACATAATTTTGAGCGCGCAGCTTGTTTTCATCCGCATAAAATAGTTTAATAGAAATGTATCGAAATTTGTAAAATATCTGCTTTTTCGCTCGATGTTATTAAGCGATATGAGATGAAGAAAATATTTTTGTTTTCATGAAGGTATATGAAACGAAAAATCTAATCAAACTTCTGTATGAAACCACTTTGCGTTTAATACAGTGTGATTAGTTTGTTGGGGGGGGGTTGTTTGTTTGTTTCATACCTCCAAGAAAATAAAAAAAATATTCTCTTCATCTCTTAAACGATTGTGAAATCTTTGAGAAAAGTCATTCACAAATAGTTTCTCCAGTTCATTTTTTGTCAAAAAAAAAAAATTAATCTGAATAGATTATATGAAATATAGTGACTTTGCAATTCTGTTAAAAATTTCCTATCCATTGCCAAATAGAACGGTAGAGAATGTTGAATTCTAACATTCATTTCAAGACTTTTTGTTGGTTTTTGGCGTTTTAAACCACGTAACTACAGCTTATACAAGCTGTACTTACGAAGTTGTTCAGTCAGACCAACGATTTAAGTTTAACTTTAAGTTCCCGATAGTATATTTTACAAAATAATGTTGTTTATAAACTCAGTCAACCTACCATGTCGGAGGTCAGTTAGTTTGGTCAGCGATCCGTTGTTTCAAAACGAATCTAAACTACTAGCATATTCCTTGGACAGATTTTCTTTTCAGTCATCTTACACAGATCCCCGGGCGTGTTGTTATGACATATTACCGTATTATCAAATATGATCCAAGTAATCACTCCCTCAAGAATAACCACTCTTAACCGTTTACATGATACCAATATTGAGACTGGTCCAAATTCATGATTTATCATGAGATAGAAATGTTGTACAGAATGAAGAAAATGATAATTAGTAGCAAATTCTTCATCAAATGTTTAACAAAGACGTAGTTACGACACTTTGCTCGCCCGCCGACGATATTATTACCTTGTTTCCTCGAAAGCAGATGTTGAACGGCACTGTGTCCCTGCTCATCCGAATAGCTCTTCTTTCTGTTCATCCGCTGTCCTCTGCTTTGCGCCATAATCTTTACTCGAGATGTCCTATTAAAGAGGGCAGATATTTAAATCAAATTTTCACAGGGTACCTTTTCCCATGATAATTTACATATCAGACCCAATTTCAAATGGAACGATTCTTCTGATGGTACACTGAAGAGAATCCGATGAAAATTCTGGCCTGTATTACATTCATGAGGACATTTCAATGAAATGTTCACAAAGCCCCTTTTCTCCCTGTGTTACGGATTGGAACAGACTTCGAAAGGAATTGTCTTCATGATAGTAAACTCATACTGTGAAAGCTTGAAGGTATTAAAATGAGAACTGTTGACCTTAGAGTGTTAACGAGGATTTCAAAATGAAAATTTTTGCAAGCCTCTTTTGCCGTCTTAATGGACTGAAGCTTTGAAGAGAATCTTCCTGAAAAAGGGCTAAATCTGTTTGTGTTTTGGTTTAAAAACATTACGATATATATTTAGCTCTATCGGCCTGAGGCCAGAAGAGCTATAGCGATGTCGTGTTCCCCGTCCGGCGTTGTTCGTCCGTTGGGTTATCTTCAAACTTTCACAGAATAATAAAACCATCAAAAGGATCATTCCTTTCGAAATTTGGTCCGATCCGTTAAGTATCATGGAAAAAGAGTCTTATGAAAATTGATTTAAAAATCCTCGTTAACTTGATAAAGTCTTGGGTTTTCAACGGTTTCACTTCAAACTTCAAACTTTCACAGAATGATTTTACAATCATTGAGACCGTTTCATTCGAAATAAGGTCTTATCTGTCAAGTATCACGCGAAAAGGGGTCTTATGAAAATTTCTTTTAACCAAATAATGTCTATTGTGTCTATTGGGTTAAAGGAAATTCTCATAACATACTGTGAAAGTTTGAAGTTTGACGAAAATCCGGTGAAAATTAATTTTCATAAGACTCTTTTTCCCATGATAAACCAAAGCACAAACAGATTTAGCCCTTTTTAAGGAAGAAAGAAGGTAAGCGATTCATGAAGATAAAGTTTATGTGTGCGTAATCAATTCAAAACAGCATTCAAAATTTAGACACATTTTCTCTCTTCATTTAAGAAATATTTTCCTTTGAAAAAAATCCCTCCCTAAACCACTTGGAAATTCAGGATGAAATTAAGCAGAAGGTGAAATTCCACAAAAGTTGTGAAAAATCAATTCCACCTTTATTTCTGGCTGCCATGACAACAGAAAGGCTGATAATTAAGAAATCATTCAAACAATTTTTACGTCATCTGATGATGCTCATCATACGTTGTAAAATTAAGTCCCTTAGATCTCAATTTAGCTTCATAGTATCACAGTATTTTACATAGAACAGAGAATGAAATATCTTGGACATTGTCATCCACTTAACTAACGTTACACTTTTTGAAAAATTTTTTAATTCATAGGGAGATTCGGGTGAGCGATGTAACACCATCCTAGTAATTTCTGTTGATGTTGTTGTTGGGCTTTAGGATTCTTATTCTGATAAATCTAGAAACAAAATATCTAACATTTTACTAAAAACGCAATTCCGAGAAAATAGTATACTGTTTTTTTAGTAATATTTACATATTTGTCAAGACAAAACAATCAAGAAATTTGTTTAACATTTCTTCGGTATATAAAGAGATGACAGCGAGAAATTGTAGATCGCCGGGCTGTCTTAAATTCTTCAAGAATTTCTTGTTCAAACGGATCCCTATAGATCTAAAAAGTATTTCCGTCAACAACCGAAGGTTCCCTTTGGTTAAGCTTTGTTTTCTTAAAAAATATAAATTTAGATTTTGAAATCGGCCCATTGGGTTTAGTTTACTTCTCGAAACTTAGATTCTGTTTCGATACAAGATATAGGATAACGTGAACAGTGGCTTCACTACAAGTGACCAATCCCGCAAGTCAATCAAAAAATCAATCGACCAGTCAAATCACTCATTCAGACCGGAAGTGAACGTTGAACATAAACATTGGCCGACATTTATGTGAAGAGTTCTTGATGGTTTGGCGACTTAAACGTCGTTATTACAGCTAATTGTAGTTACGACGATTAGGTCGCCAAACATCAATTTTACTTTTTGGTACATGTTACTGGCAATAAAATTTTGCAAAATATAAAAAGTAAATCATTTTAATATCTAAGTGGAACAGGCTGTCGGAGTTGGTGTGACCAGCGGGGACAGTGGGCTGGGCCAGCGATCCGGCAGTTGTATACACACCATCGTTCAAAATAGAGAATTCTCCAAATGTAAGGCAAATAACGTCGGCATATTACTACACTCACAAATTTCTTAATCCACTGTGTTCTATAATAACAAATGAAGCGTAATGGATCCCCTGTGATTTAAATATCAAATAGGTTTACAAAACCGGATAGACATGGTCCCTCTTTGTGAAACGTTTGAAACATACTTTAGACCGGTTCAAATTGAAAGAAACTCCCCACGATAACATTTTTTATTTTTTTTTTTTTTTCAAAATGAAATCTTCGAACCTCTGGTAATGAAATATTTGTGAATATTGAAGAAATTGCTTGTGTTAAGCAATTACTTCATTTTTCACGATATTCTCCAAAACATGATTATTGAGCAGCGGCAAAAAGCGTAATTGAGCGGGAAAAATTGACCGACCAAACAATTGATTGATGAACTCTATCTTTTATGTCAAACATCTGTCCTTGTTTAGCGTCTTAAACTTCGTAACTACAGTTTGTCTCTCACCAATGGAAGGATAATCGTGAACCTAAGTGGGATAGCAGCTGGAGGCTAGGAAAGGATGTAGTGGTAGTGCTGATGTGAGAATTACCAGGAATCCATTGTTGGGTGTTCCAGCCTCTGCGATATGACTGAACTACTGTGAAAAGCGGCGTTAAACCCCATTCAATCAATCAATCAATCGTAACTTCAGATTATTCTGGCTTCTATGTAACCACCCAAAAATTTTCTTTAATATATATATATATAGGGGGTTGTGTGAGTGTGCGTGCGCGCGCGCAATCGAACTGCCAGATTGGAGGTTAGTGGGCGCGGTCGACAATCTGTCCGTTGAAAATGGACTTGTATAGGGCGCTGGTCAAGTTTGGTATTTTGAAAATGAATTTCATGTTAGGGTTAGAAGATATATTCTGGAAACTCTGCCGAAAATACCACTTTCGACCCTCGATTGTCTCGGTCTGACATGGAATATTATTTTTACACTCATTGCACCGCCCCTTTATGCGTGACAGGTCAGAAAAAGAGCTATCAAATTTCAGGGTTATCGTTTAATAATAAATGCATTGACCTGTGAAATGAATTGGTAAAGTATTGAAAAATAATCCGTTTAATTGCGCATTTATTATTTTAAGTATTTTCCAACTCTTCCTGGTTTTCAAGACCTCGATATGCAAAAAACGTAAAAAAAATATTCGTAATGGAAAAGTATTTCCCCTTTTTCCATAAAATTTGCCTTAATCGAATACAGATTAACCAAGCTGTATAATAGTACTCAAAGGACAGAAAAAACGTTTCCCAAATGAGGTGGTGGGGTTGAAATTGACAGAATTGGCCCAAAACTTCGACGTTAAGCACATGCATAATGAGTGTCCTTACAAAACCTCAATTACGCATCTACGCTTATTATGAAAGCTTTTTATCAAATGTGGAATTTATGTACAGTCGACTGTTTCAATTCCTGGCTTTTTATGCCCATGTTGTTTAATACTTGGAAAAGACTTTGTGGAAAAAGAAGAAATTGCTTGTGACAAGCAATTTTTTCTTTTCCACACTGTTTCCAACCCTACTGAATGACTAATTTCGAAATGGATATCAAGTGGTCGTCTACAAAACGTTTGATTTGGATAGGTCTAAGATTTAGAAAAAAAAGTAAAGATTTAAAATTGTAAGGTCCCAATGGCCTGAGGCTACGCTGAACTTGCCTTATCGTCCCCTGTAGAAGTTCTCCAGCGTTTAGAAGTTTAATGATCGGACAGGCAAACACATACGCTGTATGCCCTCACGGTCAGTATACTCCGTTACAACGCGGGTCGTGTGAGGGTGTACGCTATCTCACACATCTTTAATCATTCACTGGCAGCATTGAATGAACGAAATGAGAATGTCCTCGACATCGGCAATATCGTTGTAGAGAATGACATACAGAATCGTTAACCCACTACCAGACAACAAAAATTTTGACTGGTCCAAATCTAAAGATGTAGCAGACGACGGTTTATAAAAAAAAACATTTTTTTATAAACATTGTGAATAATGAACACAAGTAATTTCTTGATTTCGCACTATTGCCTTTTTTATAGAAGTGTCAAAAAGCGTTATTGTGTGGGAATTTGTTAAAACCGTCAAATGAAATGCCAACTCAAAGAAGTTCTACCCAAATGGCCATAGAACCTCTGATTGTGCTGACCACATTAACGTCTTCTTATAGCATGACCTACCACTCGAGAGTGAAATAAACCCGATGAATATTTCTTATATTACACGGGTGATATTACAATAGTGTAATAATTATGTAAATGAACTGAAGCCCTTGCTAATGCGTAATTGTTGTAGTGAAATGACGTCACGTAATGCTTGTAATGACGTCATTTTACAAATGCAGTTATATGCTTCGCGGGTTATCTAAACCCGTTCTAACAACATAAAATTTTACACTGGTCCATATTTAAAGAAGCAGCAGACAACAATTTCAAGTTTATGGAATTCTGATTTGTTAATGTTTTGTGATAGAAAACATAGTGGATATTGAAGAAATTGCTTCATTTTCCACAATGTTTTCCGAAACCATTTTCTTGAGGTACGTTAAAAGGAAGGATAACGTGTGAATGGTTTAAAAAAATAAAGTGCAGGAATTTTATCGATTTATCCCAAATATTTACGTCATATTATACATAAAATATAATCTCGCCATCTAAAGCAGACAAAAAATCGGCAAATTTTCGGTATATTTTTTGTTTTTGTTGTTGTTTTTGTGTTGTTGTGATTTTTTGTGTTTTGGGGTGGGTTGTTGTTGTTGTTCGGGGTTTTTTGTTTTTGTTTTTTTTTTTTTTTTTTTTTTCTTTTTGTTTTTGTTTTTTATTTCCGTTCATATAGATGACCCATTTATTATCCCCCGCCGTTTCGGCGAAGGGGCTATAATAATGGTCTCCGTCCGTCATTCCGTCCTTCCGTCCTTCCGTCCTTCCGTCCTTCCGTCACAAAACTTGTCCGGAGCATATCTCTGAAAGTGCAGCGCACAAGAACCACAACTCCTGCTTGCATAATTTTGGAGATATTGCCCTTTGTTGTTTTAAAAGACTAAGATTTTGTCCGGGGCATATCTCTGAAAGTATAATAGCTATTAACTTGAAACTTCATAGGTGGATAGATCTCGTTGAGGAGAAGTGCAGTGCACAAGAACCACAACTCTTGCTTGCATAATTTTGGAGTTATTGCCCTTTATTGTTTTAATGACTTAGATTTTGTCCTGAGCATATCTCTGAAAGTATAATAGCTATTATCGAACTCATTGAGAAGAAATGCAGTGCAAAAGAAGCCTAAATCTAACTGGCTTCAGTTTACTATCAAGATTTTACGGCGGGGGATGGCCATGTCCAACATGGCTCTTGTTGAATTCTGTATGTCCCATCCGACGAACAATCAGACAACATCACCTATGTTGTGCATATGCAAAGACATGTGTATTGACATCAACTTGTGTAAATTTACAAATAGATACATATTTACAATATACTATAAGGCGGACAAAACAGTTCTTATAGATATGCGGTTTACAAAAGCTCAAACAGCGTAAATTCGACTTGACTCGCCCAGGAAAAACCAGAGGTAAAACTACTCTTTTAGAAAAAAAAATTCTTGAAACCTGTAACATTTGTCAATGTCTCTGCCGGTGAATGTTGGGTCTCATCCCATTCACGCTTCCAAATAACTGTATGTCTTATTAATAGAATACAAGGTTTTGTTCTACAATGGTTCTATAGTGATTTGAATCTTAGATACGTATTGACGCCTGGAGAGTCTCGATAGAAGTGAATCGAGTCAACGCCCAATCTAAAAATAGCTACCGCACTGGACTCTCGTGCGAACAGGTTTGACAACTACCCGTCCAAAAGGACATTGACGCTCGGCTATGTACGGTGTATCGCCGAGTACCGACAATTCATGATCAAGCATTCAATGGCCATTTTCGACTGGTCCTATCGTTCCGACTATAGTGGATACAAACGAGCCCCCTAGATCGATTCCATAGGCACTTGGGTTCAGAAATTAAGGGCGGCTTACAATATTATCTCTTTCTATAATAAATATTATTAAGGTTGTTGGCTTCTATTTTTTAATGATAGGGATGTTTGGACAAGCATCACTGGTTTCGTCATGGGAAATTTTGACTCGTTGGAATAAGGAACCAGTGGTGCTTGTCAAAACATTTGTTACCTTAAAAATGGCAGCTGCACTACCTTGTTGGTATTTATTATATAGAGAGAAATTTTATAAGTAGTCATAAATTCCTGAATCCAAATGTCTATGATCAATTCTACGAATCAAATTAAAGTTTACAAGGGGTTAAATGACCTAATTTTGGTAGCTACCATACATGTTCGATTTGAACTTTACTTCAAATGGTAGTAACATTGGTCCCAGTCGAAAAAGGCCAATATCTATTTCCCCGATAGATAACAAATTACGTGACGCAATGTATTACGGAAGCTTGTTTTTAGCTAGCAATCGTCAGCTTTGATAGCTTAAGTTAACAGACAACAATTTGAGGTCGTCTCAAAGTCAACGAATTACAAACTGCCACTTGAGATCCGTTAAATGCCTACGTCATAAAAAGTAGTTCTTTTATGTATTTTATGAAAATTGCAAACTCTGCCTGCAAGTTTATCTCCTAGATACTTTTCGCTCACTTCAGCACATCGTGTTATAAATGACTCTGATCAGTGTCTAAAAAGAAGTTACAGGCGACAATTTCAATGAAATTTTTATCTCTAGGTATTGTAACATCGTTACTTTATAGTTATAACGTTTGACAAAGAAGATTACCGAACAAAGCAATGCTTTGCTAGCTTATAGTACTTTCAGTACTTTGATTTTCATTTATAGCGGACTTGAATCTTCCAGGAACTACCAATTCAATAGCATTCGGTCAAGGTACCTTTATCACATGACGGGGACTGTAAATTTACGTGTAACGTGATATAAGGTCGATCCGGACTTATTCTTAACATTGCGCGGTGTTGAACAAGACTTGTTCAATTTGAAAGAAGTTGGAGACGACATTATGATGATTTATAAATATGTCTGACGATGATTACAAAGACCAGTAAAGTTGTTTTTGAACGATTTATAGAAATAAGCGGTTCTATTTATTGTATTAAGTGTTTTTAGTGTTAACATATGGTCACTTTTTCGGCCTTTTTTCCTAAAGCCAATTTGTTCCGCGCCATTGATTTGTTTGATTTGATGATATATAACGACCCATTTTGTGATTTTTTTAAAATAGTATTCTTCCTTAACCAAAAGGATCAATAGAATCTCCATCTTTATATATTGGTTTGATAATATTGTTTCTCCAACTGTCGGGATAAAAACCCTACTAAAGGATAGAGTATGTACAGTATTTCAATCGTCTTACAGAATTCTTAATCTCTTCAACAGAGAATATTTTCTCTGAAACTGTGTTGTTAAATGAATGGTATATGGTTCTTCCTGAGTTGTCATCAAAGTTGATTACATAATCAAAGATGATCAAAGATTTGAAATGGATCATCCAAATCAAGAATACACGGAACACCCCGTTATACTTGACGCTTAAAATTGCCTTTCGATCTAATATGACTCAAAGTCTGTAGGACGGCTGATATCAATCCGATATTTTTGCGAATCTCAAACAATCTTTTAGTGATTATGCTTTTTTATTTTCTTGAATCCGAAAAATATCAAAGCAAAGAGAAGTGATGTTGTATGATAAAGCTCAATGTCTGTGATTCAAGTGTTGTCGACTTGCCGTTGTCAGTAAAATATTTGACGGATCGCGGATGTCAATCTAAGAATCAGTTGACCAATCAAATCATTCATTTAAACGGAAGTGAACTTTGAACTCTAACATTGGCCGACATTTGTTTGATGCATGTCTGTTGGATTGGCGACTTAAACGTCATAACTTCACCTTGTTTTTACGACGTATAGGTCGCCAACCAACTATTTTACTCTTTTTTTTTTTATGTCACTAGCCATATAAAATAACGCAGTTTAATATCGAAGTGGAACTTCCTCTAGGAGCCAGTGGTGTGGCAAGCGGGTCAGTGGGCTGGGCAACTATCCGTTAATTGGACAATTACATTAGACTCTCAGTCCGAAACTTGAATACTTGCTCTTCAATCATATTGTCGGAAGTCGACAAAAACATGGTAAGAGCATCTTTAGCTATAATAACGACCTTTGGTAGCCGACAACCGACGAGTGTTGGCAGTGGTGGTGGTGATTGTGGATTTTGTTGTTGTTTTCTCCGGACTGATGTCTTCTATCTCCCTGTCGGTCTAATTTATGTTTTCTGCCTGTCATTATGTGCTGGATTGGCAACACAGGGGGTTCTAGTGATATCTTCCTAAGATTTAGGAATGGTTTAGCCAGATGTCGCTTTAAATAAATTGTGGTTGTCAATCCATTGTTTAGCTAACGTACCATATAGAGGAAATTGAATAAGTGGTCAGGAAATACGAAATACATGAACTCTTTCCTGTATAATCACTGGTTTTTACGTCCATGCAATTTCATATATACTTAACCCATTCCCGCACAATCCCGCCTTTTTACGCGTCGAACTGAAAAGGCTTTGGAAAACATTATGGAAAATGAAGAAATTGCTTGTATCAAGCAATTTCTTCATTATCCACAATGTTTTCTATGCAAAAAGATTAAAAAATGTAAAATTCTATCAATTTGAAATTGTCGCCTGCAGCTTCTTTCAATTTGGACCGGTCTGTGTTGGAATGGGGAAAATATTGTAATAAAAGAAACAATTGCTTGATACAAGCAATTTCTTCTTTTATCATAATATTTTCTACCACATAGAATTGATTCGTTTCAAATTGCTCTCACTTTTCATTGTCGTCTGCAACATCTTTCAAATTGGGCCAGTCTAAAATTTTGAGAAACAGGAAAGGGTTAAACGAGTCATCTATAGACAGATAAAAACGATCCGAGATTTTGACGAGTTTGTATCCGTTTTAGATGACGAGTTTGATAATTGCGGTTTACCATGAAGACCGAATGTGACATTCTATTTGTCATAGGACCTACATTATATTTAGATATGTCGATAAAATTCCAAGAACTTATCGAATTATGATATTCCGCGAAACATATAACACCATTTTTAACTTGACGCCATTACATGCATTAAGAAATGCCCTCCTCACAGTAACGAAAAGGCGTTAACATAAGCGGCTTTCGTTTTGGTTCTTTCCTTGGCCAACACATTCGGCGCGAGTACTGGTGAATTTTCCAGGAAGCAGAATCGAGAGGAATTAATCTAAGTTGTAAGAACTTGTATCTCACTCGAGGTAAAATAGATAGGTTTGACCCTTTCCTGTTTTGCGAAATTTTAGACCTGAACAAATCCAAAGGTTTTGCAGAAGACAATTTAAAGTCTATTTTATTTGAAAAATAATTAATCAGTAAGATAGAAAATATTGTGGAAAAATAAGAAATAGCTTGTGACGAGCAATTTCCTCTTTTCCGCAATGTTTTCTAAAGTAAAAAAAAAACACAGAGACGTAAAAAGCAGGGTTTGAACAGGAAAGGGTTTAACCAAATTTTTACTATTCAGAGTTTATCTCACCCGAAGAACCATGAGTCATGTTATGATCATGGTCTTGTAAACCCTTCCTGTCACTTGCTTTTACGTCCCTGTAATTTTATACTTGAGAAAACATTGTCGGAAAAGAAGACATTGCTTGTCACAAGCAATTTCATCTTTTGCCACAATATTTTCTAGACTGTAGGTTGGTTACTTTTCGAATGCACATTTTTTTTTTTTTTTTTTTTTTCATTTGAAAAACAGGAAAGGATTAAGCCGATGATTTTATTTTTTAGTCTTAATCATTAAAAATGACAATTTGATTGGACGATCAATAGATTAAAGAAAATAACACGTATTTTCATTTGATGACAATTCAATCTTCATTTTGATCTTGTTTAATGGCGAGATATCGCTGTCAATCAAATAAACGATTGACCAATCAAATCTCTTCTTACGTTCAGTGCTGCCACGTTCATCTCTGACGCTTGATTGGTGGCCAAGCACATTATCGTAAACACTGATCGATTTACGTTGTCCACAACGATTTACTTTTTGTTTCGTGATCAGCGACAAACCAACTATTGTAAAACATCTTATCAAACTGACTAAGGGCGTCTGCTATCAAATCTTTCATTTGTACCGGTATATCGACATTATCCAAGCTGAAGTTACGACGTTTAGGTCGCCAACAATCTATTTGACAAAATAAAGCCGTTTGATTCCTCGGCCAAACTGCCGTGTCGTAGCTCAGTTTGCGTGGCAAGGGGTCCTTAAATTGACCAATCGAGACTATCAATCAAAGAATCAATCGACCAATCAAATCATTTATTCAGTTCGGAATTGAGATTTGAACTCTAATATTGGTCGCCATTTTTATTAAACATTATACATGTAGCTGGTTTGGCAATCTAAACGTCGTAACTACAGCTTATTCAAGCTGTAGTTACGAAGTTTTGGTAGTCAACCAATCATTCTTCTTTTTTGTTTCCGCCTACTGTCCATAATTTTTGCAATATAACGCTACATAGGATCGATGCAGGACTTCCTGTTGGAGTCAAGGGGGGGGGGGGGCAAAGGAGTAAGTGGGCGAGGCCAGCGATTGGTCAATTGTCATATCGAATGTCGTTTAAAGTTTCCGTGGCGATCCGTTCATTTAACATGCTATAGCCTGCCTGTGTCACACATAACATGATGTCACGTTTGCTGCAGTAAGATTATGGACACGATCACATCCCATTTTCGCAAATCTTGAGACCAGCCGCTTTTCATTTTCGAAAAGGATTTCCATTGGTTTCATAACCTATCTACAGAAGACGCAATCGTGCGACAATGCATCGGACTTTTGAATATCGGTTATTTCCCTTTCCCTTTCCACTGAATGGTACCTGGATTTAATAACGTGTAATTAACGTTGGATATGGAAATATGTAATATTTAATTTGAGTAAATGATCTCAAATTCTTTGCATATTTGATTTTTTTTTTTTTCGTAGTTAAAAATTATACAAATGTCCACGTGGACGTCTGAAAGTAAAACGCCGGAAATCTCTCTTGCACATAATATGCCGACTATAGTGACCATATACGTGGACGGTTATAATTGTCCTACAAGCTATCTGTGGTGTATCTGGCTTACGCCAGACTGTCAGACTAGTCTTAATTTGACTCTTAGCTTCTACTAGTAGCAATTTCTTCCTTGCTGTATTCGACCTCCGATTTAAAAAAAATCTTCTTAATCTAAATTAAAATCTCATGAACTTCATCTGTCATTTGAAGCCTTTTGGCAAGTATTTGGATACATCGAATAGTCGAGTGTTAGTACGCATTATCCTTTCGCGGCTGAATTTATGGTTTCAATCGGGTTTTTTTTTAGACCCATTCAATCTTATGAATAATATCAAGATTTTCGCGGACAGATTTCCCCGGATAAATGTTTTATAAGGAGATGGTTTATTTCTATCGCACATTTACTTGTCGACTGTAATTCAAGAGCCAATTTACTAGTATACGGTCTTCATTTGCTTGGTCCCGGGTTCGATCCCTGACGGCGACACCCACCCACTAGACTATTTGTCTCCCACCAATGGGTCGATAATCTTAGACCTATGTGGGATAGCAGCTGGAGGCTAGGGAACGATGTAATGGCGGTACTGGTGTGAGAAAAACCAGGAATCCATTGTTAGGTGTTCCAGTCACGGCGATATAA
This sequence comes from Fragum fragum, assembly GCA_946902895.1. NCBI lineage: Eukaryota > Metazoa > Mollusca > Bivalvia > Cardiida > Cardiidae > Fragum > Fragum fragum. The sequence continues at coordinate 36,873,808 of OX336371.1, forward strand.
CTGGAAAATTGTTGAAAGCGGGGTAAAACTCCATTCAAACAAACAAGTCATTTGCTTGGTATTGTTCACCAATCGAACAACCTCGGGATAGTTTTCACCTCCGTAGACGGATTTTTATCTCGAATTGTTTTCCGTTCAAAATAAACAACGCTTGCCTTCCAATGGCAATGTTTACTTGCATAAGTGTGATATTAACCCTTGTCATGATAAACCCGGAATAATGCTGTTTTGGCAGGTGGTATAGACACATATTAGCCTGCAAGTAAGTGCAGTCTGATCTTGGTATACACTTCCTGCTTGTCCCCTTTCAACTAGAGTTGTTTTGATAATCAATTTTCAATCTGAATATTGACCCTCATTAAGACCTTCCGGTGCTGTAAGTCCTTTGAATTTAAGTGATTCTTTATAGGATTTTAATTCATCATGACAAGGGTTAAAATGACAGATTATAGATTCTCAAATTGTATTATATTATCGATAGATATCAAAAATACTATGTAACAGGAAATGCATATATATCTCATATTTTACACGGACTATTCGAGAGTTAATTGCGATAACGTTATAAGTGTCTATACAATGTCTCGTTTTGTTCTCATTTTATGCTACAAGTACTCAAAACTGATATTGATCAGAAATTAATACATCGCTGGCCCGGCCTACTTACTGCGTTGGCTACGCCAGTTGACTCCGACAGGAAGTCCCGCTTTGAATTCAAACGGCATTTCATGACTAGTAGCATGTAGCAAACATGAGAAAATTTGGTTGACTACTTTAACGTCTTCAGTTTTTGAAGAAAACCGTTTCTTACACCGGTTTGAAATGTTGGAATTTCATACCAACAAACCTTCGAACAATTACAAATTCATCTTACTTACTTTAAAAGCTCCCTGAAAAACCATTTGATGTCTAGTAAAGGGTTATAGTTACAATTACTTCACTCAGGAGTGTGTATGTAAAATGAGAATTCCTTTATGTTAACTAACATTATCATATCTTATCATTATCATCACTATTTCAGAATATCATTTATCACTAATTCACGTTTGTGTCGGTTTTAATGGTAAGGCTAATGCATTTTTCTTTTCTTTCTTTCTTTCTTTTTTTTTTTTTTTTTTTTTTTTTTTGTAGCCTTTCTGATATTTTGACATTACTAGATAATTGCATTATGTCCATATTCATAATCATCACCATTATCATTGTTTTTCAATTAGAATTATTAACTTTAAGGTAATGATGATAATTATAACCTCTTGCTCATCATAACTTATTTGTTGCAGAGCGCCTCATTGTAAATAAGTTCTTCATTGTATTGTTTCATATAATGATAGCTTAATGAGCTACTTTCTTTTTAACATAAAGATTTTATTATTATTGTAAACTACAGCTTGAATAAGCTGTAGTTACGACGTTCAGCAGCCAAATCATCAATAAAGGTCTAGAAAAAATGGCGGCTGATGTCGGAGATCGAAACAAATTTCTGGTCTCAAGGAATGATTCTATTGGCCGACTGGTTATCTGATTGATAACGATTGGACAATTAAGGGATCGCCTGTCACGCCCGCCGAGCACCGACATCAAGTTTCACACTTCGATATCAAACGGCGTTATTTTGAAAACTAATCGTCAGTTACATGTAACAAAAAAACTAAAATGGTTGGTTGACGACTTATACGTCGTAACTACAGCTTATATAAGCTGTAGTTACGACGTTAAGTCGCCAAAGCAACAAAAATGCTTCAAATAAATGTCGGTCAATGATGGAGCTCAAATTTCACTTTTGTCCTAAACAAGTGATTTGATTGGTCGATTGACTCTTTGACTGCAATCGTGATCCGTCTATTTCTCATCCATCTGAGGTCGAATGTACGAAGCCTTTGATTGGCCACTACTTCTCTCGGCTCTATCCTTCTTTCGTTCTAAATCAGTTTTGTATTCTAATAGGAATTCATCTAACCACCGTTCTGAAATATATTATATATTTAAAGTGAATGAATTGAGCAATCGCTTGCCTCGCCTAATTACTCCGTTGTCTCCACCCATTGACTCCGACATGTAGTTCCACTTCGATTTTAAATGGCGTTATTTTTTCAAATGTTATGGCCAGTTGCATGTAACAAAAAAGCAGAATGTTTGGTTGGCAACCTAAACGTCGTATCTTTCTTGAATAAGCTGTGGTTACGACGTTTAAGTCGCCAAACTAACAAAAAATCTTAACGAAAATGGTGGCCATTGTTGGAGTGTAAAACTCATTCTGGTCTAAATGACTGACTTCAGTTGTGGTCTGGCGACTTTAACATTGTAACTAGAGCTTGACGAAAATGGCAGCCATTTTTGGAGTGTAAAACTCATTCTGGTCTAAATGACTGACTTCAGTTGTGGTCTGGCGACTTTAACATTGTAACTAGAGCTTGAATAAGGCGTACTTAAGTGGGCGTGACCAGCTATCCATCAGTTGACTTTATAGTGTTATAAAAGACAGTCGTACCCGTCATGCGAAAAGGAACCATCTAGAAGGTGCGAAATGTTTCTTGCCATACCAGACTGTACAGCTAGCCTAGGAACGAAAATTCACGCTTTGAGCATATTTTCCGAACGTAAAATTGACAGATCGCGACTTTCAATCAAAAATCGATCGACTAATCAATACATAGATTTAGACACGAAGTGAAATTGACCTCCGACGTAAATTTGAGTATTTTTGTGGTTTCAGCAACTTTAACGTCAGGTCGCCAAGCAACCATTTTACTTTTTTTTTAATTGTTACTATTCCAAATACCGCCTTTAAGTATGTAAGTTGAACTTCCCTCAGAAATCAGTGGTCTAGCGATCCGTCTTTCAGGTCACTTGAATATTAAACGACATTGTTTTGCAAAATCTATGGCCAGTAACATGTAACAAACAAGAGCCGTCAGAGACGGATTATGCTCCCGGTAAAATAGCCCTGTCACAAATGTATAAAATAAACAGGAAAAGGGTTCGGACGTACTATAGAGAAAGATTCGGCTATAAGCTCGTCCTTCGGGGAGAACAAAACGTAAAATTTTGGTCGGAGACCTAAACTTAGTAACTGTAACTTGAATAAGCTGTAGCTACGACCCTTAAGTCGCCAAACCATCAGAAATGCTGCACATAAGAGTGACCAATGTAAGTGTTAAGAATTCACTTCCATTCTAAATGAATTATTTGATTGGTTGATTGATTTTTTGAATGATAATTTCATCAGTCGATTAAACACATGCAAGACAATGCTGCTACCTTAATAGTCAAAAGTTTATTCGTCGGTAGATATAAATCCCTTCCGTGTAATAGTATACAGACATTTTAGGCCAGGAAATCTCTCTAAGGGATTCCCTTGCCTCCAGCGACCAAAGGCGTTTCACGGATCTACTTTCAGGCAAAATTGTTGGCCTAGGAGACCACCTATTAAATAGCTGAATCCACTGAAAAAGTAGATCTATTTTACCAAATATTGATTAAGAAAATCGGCGAAAGAAATACTACCTTAAACCATTTCAAGGCCATGTTCCAATGTTCTAGCAAAGAGCTTCACGTTTAATGTGGATATTAATATGAATTACTAAAAATTACTATTGTTTGGAGACTTCCAAGTGAATTACCTAAGCCCAAACTATGATGGTACAGAACAGTCATTATTTGGTATACACCTATTCTAGCATAATGAGGGTGCTAATCAAAATTACTATTGCTTGGGACTGCTATTGAATCTAAGTCCAAACTATGGTGTTAGAGAACAGTCATCATAAGATAATCAAACTTCTTTATGCTTCTGCATAGAGGGCGTATTGTTTTTGCCCTGTCTGTTTATCTGTTACTCTGTTTATCCGTCAAAAGCTTTCAACATTGGCTATAACTCTTGAATGGTAAGTGATGGAACCTTCATATTTCACATGATCATTGCTTGGGACAATACCTTTCTGTTTTGAATCAACTAAAGGTCATCAGTCAAGGTCATTTTTCTAGGTCAAATATTTAAACAATTTAACATCTCACATTGGTTTTATTATTGATTTCCATATTTGTATCAAACAACTGTTTCTGTTCAATAGTAGTGGCGGGGGCATTGGTGTTTAACACATACATCTTGATCTTATTCAATTGAGCATTTACTCAAACTTTAGATTTGAATAAATGTTCAATTTCTAAATTAGATTAAATGTTGCAAGCAACAATTTACCCCTTTTTTTCTTTTGAGCATTTCCGATATCATTTCTGAAAAAATGCATCTTCGATCTGAAGTCAAAGATTGAGTAAATTGTCACTTGAGTACGATGAAGTTTTATAATTTTTGGGCCCTGATTGAACACACAAAATTTAAAATATTACTAAAACCATTTAATGAAATGTAAATTTTGAAGGTACATATTGCGAATCTTTTCATTCTGCCTGGTTGTCCAAATTCTTAGTATTTGTATCATACAATTTCCATAATTTCCTGGCCTTCAGTACTATCAGTACATTGATTTGGTTAGTTTTTGAGAAATGAGGACAGTAGAAATAAATAAAGTTTAATATTTTATATAGATTTACCTAGTTCAAGAATCATATCTGTGAGAAACCTTTCTTCATTCTGTGACATAATATAGAAAGCTTCTCTCCTGACATTGTAACGCCTTGTTTTATTGTGCCTCAACTTTACATCCCCATAAAAATGAAGTATGGGCTCTGACATAGTACAGTCTGAAGGGATGTAAATGGCTTTACGTTTCTCATTGTTCCTTGCTCTGCATGGTCTCAGTTTCAAATCGCCACTATGTTCCAGAAATGCTTCCTCAATCAATCTATCCGAAGTGAAGTACATGGCTTTAGGTCTCGAACTGACCGTTTCCAACAATCTTGATCTCAATTCCACGCTATATATTGAAAGAGAATTTTCCGGGGTGACTGGTTCTGTGGAGTTAGAAGAAGACGAATTTGACGAACATGCTGATTTTGGTCGTAACTGCACGTTACAGATGCATTCCGACATTTTACATCCATCGACTAGAAAATATTCCATATCATCGGCTAAGTGTGTATAATGACCTTTATGGCTCAAACATGATTTTAACCTAGTAAATGCTGTCTTTGGTTGAGTGTTTGATTCGATGTCATCTATTAATTTATCCCATAGCATATCCTGTCCTCCAATAGGGGCATCTGTCATAACTATTTCATTGTACAGCTTTCTAGAAATGACGTCTACTGTATGTAGACGGTCAGCCACTGTTTTAATGTCGACATCCGTCTTCATCTTACACCTTAAGCAATCTTTGTCTCGGTACCCTTGATCTATCAAATCTTTGTAACAGTTGTGAACGTCTGCGGCAAGGTCTTTGTAATCCTTTTCAAAGTATTGCAAAAGATATTCCATACATTTCAATCCCCTACCTCTAATGATAACCATTAGTTTTCGTATACGATCCTTCACGTTTGGTCTTTCTCGAATGAAACAGCATTCATCTTCGGTTAGATACCCCTCACTAATCAGTTTATCCGGGAATTGGCTTTTAAAGATCATTGTGTTTTCCACAATCCTTTCCAAGTGCAGTTGGAATGCTCTTGCCATGCAGTCTCTTGGGTTTGCGACACATCTTCGTCGGCATTTTCTCTCTATTAAAAGTATGAAATAAAAGAAAAATAGTGTGAAATGCCGATCAACTGAGTATGACAGGTGGGGCCGCAAAGGGTTTGGAGGACTTTTTTGAATTTTTCTTTTAGAATCTAGGATTCTGCAACGCAGGGCTAATTTATATGACCTTAAAACGACCACACCAGCATGATAGCATTAGGCTCCATAGTTTTAAAAGAAAAAATGCGGTTGTCTTCTTTAACTTAAATAGATACAGAATTCCGTATTTACGTGAGAATCTTTTAACGGGTTTTCTTGCCCATAAATAAAAAACGGCATGCCAAAATTTGAAATCTGCATGCCTTAAATAATTCTCCATATAAGTCCCGGGATGACAAAACTTAAACTTATTTTGATTTTACAGTTACATATTGAATATCTCTGGTAGGCAACCATGAGGCAACGCTACAAGCCAAATTGGTAAGTTAATTGTTGAACAATGAATTCCAATATTTTAGGGGCAATTATACATGTCAAACACCATGATTTCGGGTCTAAAGAGCTTTAGAGGAGACGATTTTTCAGGTCCTTCTGTATCTAGCGTTCCCGTTTCTTTAACAGCTTTATTGTAGAGCAATAATATATTTTTGGTTGAGGGTCACAAACCGAAGTCACATGGCAAAACCAAAGCTCTCGGCCCTACAGTAATATAGAGATCTTAACCCATTCACACTCACGCCTTTAGACGCCCCAAAGAAAAAAGCTTTGGAAAACAATGTGGAAAATGAAGAAATTGCTTGATACAAGCAATTTCTTCATTTTCCACAATGTTTTCTAACCAGAAAGTTGAAAAAAAAACCAAAATTTCATTAACTTTGAATTGCCTCTGCAACTGCTTTCATTTTGGACCAGTCTACAATTTTGTCGTCTGGTAATGGGTTAAAGTGGGGGGGATGTTTTGTTGTTTTTCTTTATTTGTTTTGTTTTGTTTTTTTTTGGGGGGGGGTTGTGTTTTTTTTTTTTTTTTTTTTTTCTAATATAGTAAACTAAATCTAATAACCGACAGCTCATTTACTTTTATCATCGAGCATAGTCTGAAAAATATTTTTAGGAGGGCCATCGTGCAAATTTAATTGCCAATTATAAAAGTAGTAGGGTTGTTTATTTGTTTGAATAGCGTTTAAGGCTAGAAAAGGATGTAGTGGTGGTATACTGGTGTGAGAAATACCAGGAATCTATTGTTAGGTGCTCCGGCCTCCGCGGTATAGCTGAAATACTGTTAAAAGTGGCATTAAACCAATTCAATCAATCAATGGAATAGCGTTTAACGCCCTTTTTACCAGTATTGTAGTCAAATCACGGCGGCTCGAGCACCTAACAATTGATACCTGCATGGTATTTCTCACACCAGTACTACCACTATATCCTTTCCAAGCTTCAAGCTGTCATCCAACTTAGGCTTACGTTTATCCACCCACTGGCGGGGATAGAACTCTCGGTCCTCCTGACTGAGAGTCCAGCGCGCTACCACTGCGCTATTGTCGAGGCTACTAGGCAGTCGGACCAACAGTTAGGGAGGAGAACACAAAAAAGTTTGCTTTTATTTATATGTAAAATTCGTGATTCAAAAACATAGGGCTAAATTCCATTACAGAGAAATTATGTGAAATACTTTGACCGAGGGTCATAAAGGAAAGTGACATGCCTATAACAATTTTCTTTGCCACAAAGTTCGGAAGGGAGATTTTTAAGGATCTCCTTTCTTTCTAAGTCCATTCCGGTTTCTCACAATGTGGGACTATTTTCAACTGTAGAGCAATAATTTGACGAATGTTTGCAGAGAACCATAATGTGATATCATACGCAAAATTATAATAATGTATTTATTTCATAAAGAAATATACCACAAGAAACATTATGCGAAAAAGATAAATTGATTTTAAAAAGCATTTACTCCTTTTCTCATAACGTTTTCTTTCTTATTTGGCATTTATTTCCCAATTTTAAGGAAATTTGAAATGTAAATTTTCCCGCGAACTGTGACTTTTTTTTTCTAACTTGATTTTTTTTTGTGTGTGTGTATTTCGTATACAACCCATGACTAGATTTTTTTTGTACTGATGGTCATTGTGTTTATGACGCCTATCGAAAATTTATCCTCTTAAAATTTATGTTATCATATTTGGTCTTATTCTTTATTCTAACAAACTCTAAAATGTCAACTTCAGCTTCTCTCAATTTCGACTGGTGTTGAATGTCTTTTTGTAAAAGGCTTTCTTACTTGCATCAGATCTAGGGGCTGTCAGTTTGATTCCAAATAACTGTTGGCTTTCATTGTCCCTGAGAAATCCCTTCAGGTGAGTCCTCTTTCTTCTTTTCCTATTTTCTTCCATACGTCTGGATTAGTTCTTGTACAGCCTCCCTGTTTAGAATCTAAAATAGATAGACCAATTAACACAAGGCAAAATTTTAGACTGGTCAAAATTCAAAGTAGTTCCAAAAAAAAACAATTTTACCAGTTTTTAAGATCATTGCCATTTGGGGTAGAAAACACTGTGGAAATTAAAAAATCTTATCCATCAATTTTTTCGCTTTCAACAATTTGTTCTAGTACTTCTTGCCTTAGGGGCGTTATTAAACGGAATTGTGTTGGAATGGGTTAGGTCCCTTACCATTATCCGCACTGCTAAGGTGAGAGACAAATGATTTTTGTCAAATGTCGGAAGCTTCTATATTCCGAAATGTTTGCCGAGCCTGTGTTTTGAAACTCACGACCCCCGGGATTTAAAAAACAGGGCGTTAAAGACTGAGCTAACCGGGCTCTGCAATATATCGGACTAGAGCCGACTTTGTGCAAAAAGGGAGATAACTTTACGAGTGTTGGAGTGTGAAAAAGAAGTATTTTCAATCGACGTTTTCAGAAATTTATTTTGTATTTTGAGAAGAGAAAAATCTTTATTTATTTTATTAACAATATTTCATGAGAGTTGAACTGCATACAAGAATACCATGCTGATACTATATTGCCCACCCGAGTCTCCTTGACGTAAATACGTAAAAAAGTGGTAGAAATATCAATGTTCTGTACCTACTGGTTTCTGAGAATATTTCCTGTGATTTCATCTTTCCCGTTTTTTGAAATTTTAGACTGGTCCAAATTGAAAGAGGTTGCATACAACAATGAAAATTGGATGCAATTTTAAATTAAACCATCCTAAGTGGTAGAAAATATTGTTGAAAAAGGAGAAATTGCTTGTAACAAGCAATTTCTTCTTTTTCCACAGTGTTTTCTCAAGTATAAAATCACAGGGGCGTAAAATTCCGGGTTTGAATAGGAAAAGGTTAAAAGAAAATACCAAAGCTATAGGCCTTTCAGAATAAAAGATTTTCAAAGATTCCCTTATTTGTTTCTATATCGAATTGGGTGAACTCGATCGGGCAGAGCTCAAGTGTGGCTAAAGATTTATCTTATGAAAAAAACTAAGCAGAGTTCAATTAGTAGAAGCTGCAAAATACCAAAGCTGAAGGTGTTTTGGCTACACAGAAGATTTTTAAATATCCTTTTAAAGTATCTTTTTTGTTGCCGTAGCAGCCTGAGTTTTGGTAAATTTGAATGATTAGATCAACTTCGATAGAGCTTAATCAATTGCTGGGCGTTCCACACTCATTCTATGAACATGAAAGTGCTTCCGGAGAACTGCATTTAACCCTTGTCATGCTGAATGAAATCTTACATAAAATTGTGTTAAATTCAAAGGACTAAAAGCACAGAAATCACTTATTTTCGGGTCGGTATTTATTTTATATAATCAATGGTATTAACAATGCTGGCTTTAAAGGGCCAATCAGCAGGTTTAGACAAAGATCAGACTGCACGTATGTGAAGCCTGGTCTTTGTCGAGACCTCATACCAAAACAGGAATATTCCGGGTTCAGCATGACAAGGGTTAAATTCTTCATTTATAAAATTCAGTATAAAAGTTAAAAATATATTTCGTAAGTGTACGTACAGTCCAATGTTCCCACATCAAACTCGAATTTCACAATCCCAAATATTTTTCCCAAAATGCTCCTAAATTGACAATTCAAAACCACTAAGAGACAATTTCCTCCTAGCTTTATAAACGGAAATTGAGTTGCAGCCTTTCATATGATAATTGTTTATAAGTCAACTTGATCATATGATTGTATGCAAGTCACTTCTTTCTTATGTATTTATTCGTCTTTGTCGGACATGACTCTTCGCACTAATTTTATTTAAGAGATGAAGAGAATATTTTTTGTTTTCATGGAGGTATGAACCGAAAAACCTAATCACACTGTATGAATACGCGAAGCGGATTCATACATTGTGTGATTAGGTTTTTCGGTTCATACCTCCATGAAAACAAAAAAATATTATCTTCATTTCTTATAATTTAATAGCATCGAGCGAAAAATGCAACAACTTAACAAATTTTGATACCTTTTTGTAGTGAACTATTTTGTGCGGAAGCATTCAAAATGGTTGCGTACTCAAAATTTTGTTCATGGAGGCATGAATTAAATTTTTCGACCAATCAGATCGCTCGTTTTTGATAGACGAAACTAACAATTAAATTATTGCCACATAACCCTACGTTTTGATAGGTTTACATTCGAGTGGTGGTCCGGGAAGCAAACAGGCAACAATCGAGTTGGTCTTTTGTATTGTACGTAAAGGAATGAATTTATTGAAACCTGGCATTTAACCCTTTCCTGATTTGAAAAATTTTAGACTCGTCAAAATTCAAAGGTTTTGCAGACGAAAATTTAAAGCTAAGTTTATTTGAAAAATAACCATTTAATAGGATAGAAAATATTGTGGAAAAAGAAGAAATTGCTTGTTACAAGCAATTTCTTCTTTTCCCACAATATTTTCTAAAGTATAAAATCATAAGGACGTGAAAACCAGTGATTGTACAGGAAAGGGTTAAATGATTAATGAACTTATGTAAAAAAATAAATATTTGGAAAATCATATTGGGCGAGGTTGAAAAATTGAGAAACATCGTAAGATGAGAAAAATTGAGATCAATGCTAGAACTGGTGTCTTGTACCTGTAAATATAGACAGTAAGTTTCCCTAATGACATAATCATTGTCGAATAAAAGTTACGTTTAATTTTATAAGCATATCTTTTGTCGATTTTTAAGACGGTAAATTTTACCTGATGTGAAATAGAACTAGTCTCTTAATAAACGTGTTGGTGGTGATGACGGTGTTTGTTTGTTTGTTTGTTTTTGTTTGTTTGATTTACCACCATGGTGTACATCGGCAAACACCACTGTCGAAGATAATAAAAATACCACGATGTTGCTGTCTTTTCTTCTTTCTTTGATTCAGTCAACAGGAATTGTTACATTTATAAAAAAAAATTCGAGCCACGTGACCCGCGTTACCCTTCGTAGGCAGTGTGTACTATCTGAAATGACGTGACGCCATATACTTATAATTTTTCTGCATACCGACGTCTCTATCGAGATTTGACCTAACATAGACCATCGTTAACAAGTTTGAGAAATCGTCAATCAGATTTTAGGGAATCTACGCGGAATATGACAAATGTAATTACATTTCTGGGATCCTGAAACACTCTACTTTAACCCATTCCCACTCAGTGACGCCCCAAAGGAAAAGAGCTTTGGAAAACAATGTGTAAAATGAAGAAATTGCTTGTTACAAGCAATTTCTTCATTTTCCACAATGTTTTCTAACCAGAAAGTTGAAAAATTCCAAGATTTCATTGACTTTGAAGTGTCGTCTGCAACTGCTTTCAATTTGGACCAGTCTAAAATTTTGCCGTCTGGTAATGGGTTAACCTGATCCTATTGAAATACTTACGCATCTGACAAATCGCTGGCCCCGGCCACTTACTTCTCTGGCAAAGCCCACTTACTCCAACAGGAAGTCCCGCTTCGATTTTAAACTGCATTATTTTGCAAAATTTATGACCAGTGGCATGAAACAAAAAAGTTAGAATGGTTGGCTGGCGACCTAAACGTCGTAGCTACAGCTCGAATAAGCTGTAGTTACTACGTTTAAGTCGCCAAACCAACAAAACCGTTTCACAAAACTGGCGGCCGATGTCGAAGTTAAAAGTTCAATTCCGGACTAGATAGATGATTTGATTGGTCTATTGTTTCTTTGATTGACAGACGCGATTGGTCAATGGAGCCCTACCGATATACGTAGTAACACCGATTGACCAGTTACTTCCCTTGAACTCTGGGTAGTTCCAGTCTATATTTGTACATTTTCTATATATAGAAAGATACAATAATACTTATAAAATTCGATGTTTCTACCTCATTCTTGTAATTGTTAAAGTTCTGCGGTGGATGTATTTGAAAGCTAAATCACATAAATTGACATGATTATTATTAGTCAATCCAATCTAGTTAGGTGTGACCGGCTATAGTCACCTTGTTGATGAAATAAGCGTACCCCTTTCCTCAGGGTAAACCAGCAGATACGTTTAATCAAAAGCATTAACCCTCTCCTGTTTTGCCAAATTCTAGACCGGTCCAAATTCAAAAGTTTTGCATACGAAAATTCAATGTGGATTTAATTTCAAAAATACCCACTCAGTAGGGTAGAAAATACAGTAGAAAAAGAAGAAATAAGTTGTTACAAGAAATTTCTTCTTTTTCTACAATAGGTTCTCAATCATAAAATCACAGGGGCGTAAAAACTAGGGATAGAACAGGAAAGGATAACAGAATTTCATAAGCCCACAGAGTAAATTATATTTTTGTTTATTTGTACGCTTAACATGCTTATTGCGTATACGTATAAACCCTTTAAACGATAGTGGCATTGTCATGGAACTGGTAAATACACGTGGATCTAATTGTGAATGTAGTCTATACTTTATTTTTACATGTTTATGTAAAACTTAGAACATAATAATTTGAAAAGGTGCCACAATACCGAATGTGACTTTTTGCACCGCCGTTTACTTCACAATAAAGTCGCCGATTGCGACCAAAACCCGTATCTACAGCTTATTATAAGCTGTAGCTTTGAAGTTTTTGTCGTCCGCCGACGAAATGCTTCTTCAAGTGCTTGAATCATTTTAATATCAGTCCATCTATTGCATATTTTAATATATATGATACAATTGTATATACTAAAGAAAATAAAGTTTATTTGCTGTTAAAGGAGATTATTTTCAATGAACTAAAAAAGAAAATCCATATTTTTCTGACTTAGACATTTTTTTCTTAAGTTTTTTCCAAAGGACAAAAGTTTTAGAATATATGTCCCTTACCTTTTGCTTTTATAACCCTTTGTAAAAAATACAAACTCGTATATTCCTTAGAACTAGATGGATTAGCAAGACTTCCTTTGTAACTTGCAAAAAAGAGACATCTGGGCAGTCGGTTGAAAATCAAAGCATATAGCCGATCATTATGAGGTATCCACAATACCACCCATGGTCTATTACGCAATCAAATATATCGATTAGAAGCGTGTAAGTTATTTATGGATTTTGAAAATTGATAAACCATTTAACCCTTTCAGAAAAAAATCTCAAAACAAAATAGGATACAAATAAAATGATTTTAATAGCCATGTGTATCGTAAATAATGAAGCTACAGTTTTGGAGAAAATCAGTGTAAAATACTCTTTATTGCAATATTTTTGTTCTTGGTTGTTGTTTGGTTTCCTTGTTTTAATAAGTCTTTTTAAGGAACCGAACACAATAAATCCTACAAAAGACGCCTTTGTATATTTCTTTCGAAAATGAGAAGTAAAATATGAAAACTATAGACGAGAATGAAATTTGTTTCTCGGCCGGGAGGAAATCGATGAAAATGTGTCAACGTTGACATAAACTACCACAACATTCTCATATTCTAGTAATGCAAGTATTATAAGAGTATCCAACCCTTCTCTGTATGAAATCCTGAAAAAATAACTGATTCTACACAAAATAGGAGTATTCAGTCTCAGCCCTTATACACTCTATGTAGCAAATTTAAACCGGAACTACCAACAGTCAAGTCAAGGGAGTTAATTAAGGGGCAATTTTTGGGACAACTACGTATATCGGTAGGGGCCAATCGACGGCTTGCTAGCCACGCAAATTGACTTCAAACACGACAGTTTGTCCGATAAATAGAAACACTGTATTTTGCGAAATATACTCGACAGAAACACCCATAAAAATATGTTCCATTATTTCGCCAACCGGTTACGGTTTCTTTATTTTATTTTATTTTTTTAATTGATTTTGATAACTTTCCCAATCGAATATCTGTTCAAAGCCACCCTATTGACTGTTTCGATGCTGACTTGCTATCGCTCAGAAACGCTTGCAGTATTGGTTCACCACAGTACAAACCAGCCATCATGTTCAAGGCAGTTTGGTTTAATTTCCGCGAACGTGCCGTCTATCATTCGCTCAGTAATGAGTAACAATTCTACTCGACAAAATGTCGTTTTTCTAATTGCGGAAATTGTGGTATCTGAGCCTTCCTTATCGATATGAAAGACGACTATGTTACAGTCTGATCTACTTTGTGTCATCGATCGGATGAACAATCGCTGGCCCCGCCGAATTACTCATTTTGCCACACCTACTGGCTCCGACAGGAAGTCCCGCCTCGAATTTAACAGCGTTACTTGCAAAATTTATGGCTATTAGCATGAAGAAAAAAGCAAAATAATTGGTTGGCGGCTTAAACGTCGTAACTACAGCTTGAAAAAGCTGTAGTTAGGACATTAAGTCGCCATACCAACAAAACAGGCTTATAAAATTGGCTATAAATGTCGGAGTTGAAAGCGCTGGTCGGGGATAAATAAATGTATTGGTTGGACAGTTGATTCCTTGATTGACAGCCGCGATTGGTCAATTAGCAGTTGGCACCCCCTTGAAGCCAGGTAGACACAACAGACTCTGGTAGAATAACCTTTCGATTAACCCCAAAACTCGTTATGCCTATGGGAGACGTCCAATCATTTAGCCAAAATACATCGTATCAAAACCAAAATTTATTGTGAGAATATAATATCTAAGTTCTTGTGCATTTTCATGCTAAAATCTTGACATTAGCAATTATGTACTTGTAACTTTGGTTTTGATGGTGTTGTCATTTAAAGTAACTATGATGGATAACGGTCACTCATAACCCGCTTTATATCATAACCAGACAAAAAATAGAATGATCCAAATTGAAAAAGTTGCATTTTAATGTGCTTGGATTAGAATATAAATGCTAAATAAGGTAAGAAAAAAAAACTTCATAAAAAACGGGAAAATTGCTTGTTACAAGTTACAAACAAGTTCTCCTTTTTCCACAATTTTTTTCAAAACACTTATTTATTCAGGACTTCTAAAAACGGGCTTGTGTGGTAATAGGTTATCCTCTCACGTGAATTTAGTCAAATGACCTTTCTACAGGATAGACTACAGACTTTCTATGATATAAAGGGTTTAAAATATGTTTATCAATAGGATGTTTCTTTTGACGTTGAGTACACGAGGCCAGGGACATGAAATAATTAGAGGTGCTTGAGCACCTGAGTCGCTCTACCGGCCTGTGTTTATTTTTTGTACAAATTATTTGGTTTTCTTGAATAAAAGAGGCAACAAATTTAAGAAATAATTACTTTTTTTTAAATTTACTTTAATGTAGGAAACTGTCTATTAGTCAACAAATATTCTCAATCAAGCAGGCACATTTTTTCCCCTTGCGTCACTATGTCATCTGTATCTTAAATTCGACTAATCCACAAACACAATTACTTTTACTGCATTAAAATTTCTTCAAGAAATCTGATAAAGAATCACAAAAAGATCATTCCTGTAAAATTTGATTGAAATCCATCCCAAGAGATTTCCAAAGTTTAACATGTATCGGAATAAGCAACCCCACCTGCCCCGTTAATGCAATGTTTATTTTGTTTTTGGGGTGGGGTGGGGGGTCTTTAACCGAACAAATTTCTTTGAAGGAGTCCGACCACCAACGAGTCATTCCTTTGAAATTAAGATGAAATCCGTCAATTCGTTTCTAATTAGAAAAGTCTCGAAGTGTTCACTATACACCATAATATATGGAATTTAGCGCCGCCCATAAAATCCATGTTTTCTACGCGATTGAATATTTTACGGATTCATCCAAGGATTACTCCTGGTAAATTTCATTAAAATACATCGCCATATTCTATTATTTCTATGAAGAAGTCTTTGAAAGTTTTCAATATATACTGTATTTCGAAATTAGGAGTCGTGTTTCTCATCCAAATCAAATTCTTTGAATGAATCTCATAAAGGGTCACCCAAGAATCATTCTGGTGAAATTGGATGGAAATCAACCAACTGATTTCTATGAAAATTTGCAAAGTTTTCTGTATACATCATACAGGGATTTTAGCATTTCCCTACCCTTAAGATCCATATGTATACCCGTTCAATTTTTTTTGAAGGAATCTGATAAAGGGTCATCCGATTATTACTTCTGTGAAATTTGGTGGAAACCTTTTCATAATTTTCTGATGTAGTAAAACTTTATAGACGCATGACGGACACAGCGAAATGCGATGGTCTATCAGCCATTGAAGATAAATATCAAATCGTTCATGGGCTGAGGTAAGCTATATTCATGACGTTTAACAATTTCCTGTACAAACCCAGGATTTAACGTCGCTGTGAATTTATACTAAATAAAAAAAAATGTTGAGAAAGGAGAAATTGCTTGAATCAAGCAATTTCTCTCCCCCCCTCCCCCAATATTTTCTACCACATAGGATGGGTTCATTTCAAACTGCATCCAATTTACAATGCGATCTGCAACGTCTTTCAAATTTGACCGGTCTAAAAACGGGAAAGGGTTAAGTTGCTCGTTTAACTAAATGTCTAAATTAAATGTCGGAGGTCGACTTTCATTTTTATGTTAAGGACCTTTTGATTAGAGATCGATTTTGTGGTAGGGTTAGCTAGGTTAGTGTCAGAATAATAATATGATTGGTAATCATTCTCATATATTTCTGCTTTTATTTCTCAAATGCGGCCTATCTACCTGACAACGATTTGCCCCAGTGTAAGATCGAGTTATTTGTATCTTTTCACCTGCTTGAGAATTCCAATGCCTCTTTTAAATGTTATCAACCGATTTAAATGGAAGTAGATTTTATAAATATTTTTCAGCAGAACTAGCAACAATCAACCAATTAAGAGAAAACAAAATTGGTCGAATTGTGAAAAGGCAATTTCAACATTTGTATCTATAGTACTTGTTATATGTAATGCGTGATATAAGTCTAGAGTTATGCATTGTAGAAAATGGACACCATACAAGTGTAGTTTTGGGTATATTACATGCGGTCACTCACGTAAAGGTGTTCATTGTCGCATATCTATCCTCGTTTTTTATAGCACCAGTCATCCAGAAAAACATTGTGCACAACGATTTTTTGGGTGTACGAGGTCACTCGATCGTAAATACAATCGCTGGATCGCGGAATCAAAGAATGAAACCACCAATCAAATGATTAATTTAGACCGGAAATTAACTTTGAACTCCAACATTGGTCGACAGTTATGAGAAGCATGTTGTTTGTTTGGCGACTTAAACGCCGGAACCACTGTTTATTCCATTGGACCTTTTTGTTGCACCGTACTAGTCATAAACTTTCCCAAATAACACTGTGTAATATCGAAGTGGAACTTCCTGTCTGAGTGTCTAGCGATCCGTCTACTGTGTTATAGATCTTCTGATTTGGTCTTCGGAAGTGTTTTGAAAGTACCAATCATTTGTTAATGTATGGCGACACAACCGACACCGCTTACAAGATCATTATTCCTCAAAGAATGGAGGGTATCGCTTTGATCCATTTTTTATTATTTTTTTCATTCCTTTCCTATAATCTATTAAATATCGAACTATACGTGATTTTGTTGTGTCAGTGGTCCGATAATGTCACCGAATAAGATATCTGTTAATAGGTCTCTTTTTTTCTACAATTGTGTAAGAGATACAGGTGTCCCGCTTAAGTTCTTGTAACAAGACCTTCAGTTGTGACCTTGAACTTTGAAGCATCCAAAAGAACTCTACGCATCAAACCCGTACTCATGAAGGGGCACAACTGTGTAAAGTTACCTTGAAACCATCCAATGTAGAAGATATGCTCAGTACGAGAAATGAAACACACACACACACACACGCGCGAGTAACTCCATAACATGTTGGGAAGTCCCTCTCGACAGCCATCAATTTGCATGTTTTGAGAGGGTCCACGAATCTAAATTTAGATGTGACTGTTATTTAGACGCAGACCTATCCCCAATCATATCACATGGTTTGAAAGGAAATCAAGTGAAAAACCCAATACATGTAAATATACGCCTTACAAGACGTGTCCACTCACGACAACTTAAGCTTTTGTGTTTCGACTGCAGCTAATATTGTAGTATAAATTCGAGTTAAAGATAAATTACATGTAATTGACTTTGGACTGATCATTTAATTTCCAGCTAGTAGGAGCCTTATCTTGTATGTTTCCTTAAGGAATTGCTTCATCGGTTATATATTATTAATATAGAATGAAAAATCTGCTTTCGAGACCGACTTGTTTAGGCTAGTTCAAATTCCTATTTAGGTTTATAGGCAAATGTAAAATCTGGGAAATCAAATAGCCATAAATCGCTCACCTGAGTTTTATTTCATTATATCTCTTAAGACTGATAATCCAAGCGCTGCTACACTAACCTTTTTTTTACTTAAAACTATTTTCACATACAAGTTTTGAAAAGGGTCATCCAAAGATCATTCCTGCCAGATTTGGTTGAATTTTCTTTAGTAGTTTACTGTTTATGAGTAGAAGAATTTTTAAGAATTGTTTCTGATGAGCCTGTCCTTCCGTGCCCCCATTTCAAAAAAAAAAACAACAAAAAAAAAAAAACATTTACAATTCTTGAAGTGGTCACCCTAGGTAAAATCCTGCCATGTTTTGTCCATATTTGGCGAAGCAGTTAAGGAAAGGATTTCCAAGGAATTACTTTGTGATTGTATAAGCCTAATAACCATAGCTCTGCCACGCCCCCTTTCTTCATCAAATCAAATTTACGGACAAGTTTTGAAAAGGGTTTGGTTCAAATTGTTTAGGACGATGTTTGCATAATGCTTTCATGAAATTGTGAAGACTAATAAGCTCCACCATACACAATTTCGAAGGGAACAATCCTTATGATAGCACAATCATTCAGTGAAAGTTTGAAGAGAATCCGATGAAAACTGTGGACTCTAGATTTTTTAATTAAATTTTCATAAGGCCCCTTTTCCCGTTTTTCTAGGCAGATCTGACCCAATTTCGAAAGGAACAATCCTCATGATAGTACAATCATTCTGTGAAAGTTTGAATAAATCTAATGAAAACAGTGGATTCAAGAGGGTTAAGGAGGATATTTTAATTAAATTTTCATAAGGCCCCTTTTCCTTTGTTTCTTGACGGATCATACCCAATTTCGAAAGGAACAATCCTCATGTAGGTACAATCATTCTGTGAAAGATTGAATAGAATCAGATGAAAACTGTGGACTATAGAGTGATAACGATGATTTTAATATTAAATTTTCTTAAGGCCCATTTTCCGATGTTTCTTGACGGATCTGACACAATTTCAAAGGGACAATCTTCATGTAGGTACAATCATTCTGTGAAAGTTTGAAGAGAATCCGATGAAAACTGTGGACTATAGAGTGATAACGATGATTTTAAAATTGAATTTTTATAAGGCCCATTTTCCGATGTTTCTTGACGGATCTGACCAAATATCGAAAGGAACAATCTTCATGTAGGTACAATCATTCTGTGAAAGGTTGAATAGAATCTGTTGGAAACTGTGGACTTTAGAGTAATAACGATGATTTTAAAATTATATTTTCTTAAGGCCCCTTTTCCCTTGTTTCTAGACGGATCATACCCAATTTCGAAAGGAACAATTCTTATGATAGTACAACCATTCTGTGAAAGTTTGAAGAGAATCCGATGAAAACTGTGGACTCTAGAGTTTTGAATTAAATTTTCATAAGGCCCCTTTTCCCGTTTTTTTTTTTTTTTTTTTTTTTTTCAGATCTTACATAATTTCGAAAGGAACAATCCTTATGATGGTACAATCATTCTGTGAAAGTTTGAATTGAATCTGATGAAAACTGTGGACTCTAGAGTGTTAACGAAGACTTTTAATTAAATTTTCTTAAGGCCCCTTTGCCCTTGTTTCTTGACGGATCATACCCCATTTCGTAAGGAACGATCCTTATGATGGTACAATCATTCTGTGAAAGTTTGAAGAGAATCTAATGAAAACAGTGGATTCAAGAGGGTTTTAAAGGATTTTTTAATTTAATTTTCATAAGGCCCCTTTTCCTGTGTTTCATGACGGATCATACCCAATTTCGAATGGAACGATCCTTATGATGGTGCCGTCATTCTGCGAAAGTTTGAAGAGAATCCGATGAAAACTGTGGAATATAGGGTGATAACGATGATTTGTTAATTAAATTTAAATTCGGCCCCTTTTGCCATGTTTCCTGACGGACCATACGCTATTTCGAAAGGAACATCCTAATGATGGTACAATCATTCTGTGAAAGTTTTAAAGGTAAACCGATTAAAACTGTGGACTCTAGAGTGTAAAAAAGGAAAAGTTTATCGGACGGACGGACAGTCGGACGGACGGACGCACGGACGCCGGGCGGAAAAGCCATCGCAATAGCTCAAGTGGCCTTCGGCAGACGGACGGACGGACGGTCGGACGCACGCACGCACGGACGCCTGACGGGAAAAAGCCATCGCAATAGCTCTAGTGACCTTCGGCCAGTAGAGCTAAAATTAAAGTTTATTTGTTTTTTAAAGGAAATTAATTTCAATGAACTTAAAAATAATCTTCACATTTTTCTAACTTAAGCATTTTTTCTTAAGATTTTTCTACAGGACAAAAGTTTTAGAATATATGTCCTTTATCTTTTGCTTTTATAACCCTTTATGAAATATACAAACTCGTATAGCCCTTTGAACTAGATGAATTAGCAATCGACTTCCTTTGTTACTTGCAAAAAGGGGACATCTGGGTAGTCGGGTGAAAATCAAAGCATATAGCCGATCATTATGAGATATATCCAGTGTATATCCACAATACAGCCCGTGGTCTATTACGCAATCCAATATATCGATTAGAAGCGTATAAGTTATTTATGGATTTTGAAAATTGATATACCATTAACCCTTTCAGAAAAAAAATCTCAAAACGAAAGAGAACATATGATGAATGAAATGATTTTAATAGTCATGTGTATCGCAAATAATGAAGCTACAGTTTTAGAGAAAATCAGTGTAAAAGATACTCTTTATTGCAATAATTTTGTTATTGGTTGTTGTTTGGTTTCTTTGTTTTAATGAGTCTTTTTAAGGAACTAAGCACAATAATTTGCCACAAAAGACGCCTTTTTGTGTGTGTGTATGTGTGTGTGTGTGTGTGTGTGTGTGTGTGTGTGTGTGTGTGTGTGTATGTGTGTGTATTCAAAAAAGAGAAGTAAAATATGAAAACTATAGACGAGAATGAAATTTGTTCCTCGGCCAGGTGTCAACTTTCATATAAACTACCACAACATTTCCATATTCTACTATAGTAATGTAAATATTATAAGAGTATTCAACATTTCTCTGTATGAAATCCTAAAAAGTATCTGATTCTACACAAAATTGACGGCTTGCTGGCCACGCAAATTGACTTCATACACGACAGTTTGTCCGATAAACAGAAACACTTTATTTTGCCAAATACCCTCAACTTCGACAGAAACGCCCATAAAAACAGGTTCCATTATTTCGCCGACCGGTTACGGTTTTTTCTTCTTTTTGATAACTTTCCAAATCCAATATCTGTTCAAAGCCACCCTATTGACTGTTTCGATGCTGACTTGCTATCGCTCAGAAACGCTTGCAGTATTGGTTCACTACAGTACAAACCAGCCATCATGTTCAATGCAGTTTGGTTTAATTTCCGCGAACGTGCCGTCTATCATTCGCTCAGTACTGAGTAACAATTCTACTCGACAAAATGCCGTTTTTCTAATTGCGGAAATTGTGGTATCTGAGCCTAACTTCTCGATATGAAAGACAGCTATGTAACAGTCTGATCTACTTTGTGTCATCGATCGGATGAACAATCGCTGGCCCCGCCGAATTACTCATTTTGCCACACCTACTGACTCCAACAGGAAGTCTCGCTTCGATTTTAACAGCGATACTTGCAAAATTTATGGCTATTAGCATGAAGCAAAATAGTTGGTTGGCGGCTTAAACGTCGTAACTACAGCTTGAATAAGCTGTAGTTACGACGTTAAGTCGCCAAACTAACAAAAGAGGTTAATAAAATTGGCGGTAAATGTCGGAGTTGAAAGCTGAGGTCGGGGATAAATAAATGTATTGGTTGGACAGTTGATTCCTTAATTGACAGTCGCGATTGGTCAATTAGCAGTTGGCACCCCCTTGAAGCCAGGTAGACACAACAGACTCTGGTAGAATAACCTTTCGATTAACCCCAAAACTCGTTATGCCTATGGGAGACGTCCAATCATTTAGCCAAAATACATCGTATTAAACCCAAAATTTATTGTGAGAGTATAATATGTAAGCTCTTGTGCAGTTTTCATGCTAAAATATTCATCTTGACATTAGCAATTATGTACTTGTAACTTTGGTTTTGATGGTGTTGTCATTTAAAGTAACTCTGGTGGATAACGGTCACTCATAACCCGCTTTATATCATAACCAGACAAAAAATAGAATGATCCAAATTGAAAAAGTTGCATTTTAATGTGCTTGGATTAGAATATAAATGCTAAATAAGGTAAGAAAAAAAAATTCATAAAAAACGAGAAAATTGCTTGTTACAAGTTACAAACAAGTTCTCCTTTTTCCACAATTTTTTTCAAAAAACTTATTTATTCAGGACTTCTAAAAACGGGCTTGTGTGGTAATAGGTTATCCTCTCACGTGAATTTAGTCAAATGACCTTTCTACAGGATAGACTACAGACTTTCTATGATATAAAGGGTTTAAAATATGTTTATCAATAGGATGTTTCTTTTGACGTTGAGTACACGAGGCCAGGGACATGAAATAATTAGAGGTGCTTGAGCACCTGAGTCGCTCTACCGGCCTGTGTTTATTTTTTGTACAAATTATTTGGTTTTCTTGAATAACAGAGGCAACAAATTTAAGAAATAATTACTTTTTTTTTAAATTTACTTTAATGTAGGCAACTGTATATTAGTCAACAAATATTCTCAATCAAGCAGGCACATTTTTTCCCCTTGCGTCACTATGTCATCTGTATCTTAAATTCGACTAATCCACAAACACAATTACTTTTACTGCATTAAAATTTCTTCAAGAAATCTGATAAAGAATCACAAAAAGATCATTCCTGTAAAATTTGATTGAAGTCCATCCCAAGAGATTTCCAAAGTTTAACATGTATCGGAATAAGCAACCCCACCTGCCCCGTTAATGCAATGTTTATTTTGTTTTTGGGGTGGGGTGGGGGGTCTTTAACCGAACAAATTTCTTTGAAGGAGTCCGACCACCAACGAGTCATTCCTTTGAAATTAAGATGAAATCCGTCAATTCGTTTCTAATTAGAAAACTTTTGAAGTTTTCACTATACACCATATATGGAATTTAGCGCCTTCCATAAAAGCCATGTTTTCTACGCGATTGAATATTTTACGGATTCATCCGAGGATTACTCCTGGCAAATTTCAATAAAACCCATTACAATATTTCTATTATTTTTATGAAGAAGTCTTTGAAAGTTTTCAATATATACTGTATTTGGAAATAAGGAGTCATGTTTTTCATCCAAATCAAGTTCTTTGGGTGAATCTCATAAAGGGTCACCCAAGAATCATTCTGTTGAAATTTGGTGGAAATCAACATACTGGTTTCTGAGAAGATTTGCAAAGTTTTCTGTATACATCATACAGTGATGTTAGCCTTACCCTTAAAATCCATGTTTTATATCCGATCAAAATTCTTTGAAGGAATCTGATAAAGCGTCGCCAAATGATTACTTCTTTGAAATTTGGTGGAAACCTTTTCATAACTTTCTGATGCAGTAAACTTTATAGACGCATGACGGACACAACGCAATGACAATGGTCTATCAGCCATTGTAGATAAAATTCAAATCTTTCGTGGGCTGAGGTAAGCTATATTCATACAAACCCAGGACTTTACGACGGTGTGAATTTATAAATAAGAAAACATTGTGGAGAAAGGAGAAATTGCTTGAAACAAGCAATTTCTCCCCAACCCCCAAATATTTTCTACCACATAGGATGGTTTCATTTCAAACTGCATCAAATTTACACTGCGGTCTGCAACGTCTTTCAATTTTCTGACCGGTCTAAAATTTCTAAAAACGAGAAAGGATTAAGTCGCCCATTTAACTATTTGTCTGAATTAAATGTTGGAGGTCAACATGTGAGAACTCCAATATCTCTTTAAAATATTATCAACCGATTTAAAAAGAAGGGGATTTTATAAAGTATTCTTTCAGTAAAAAGTGCGACAATCAACCAATGAAGAGAAAACAAAATTGGTCGAATTGTGAAAAGGCGATTTCAAACACTTGTATCTATAGTACTTGTTATATGTAATGCGTGATATAAGTCTAGAGTTATGCATTGTAGAAAATGGACACCATACAAGTGTAGTTTTGGGTATATTACATGCGGTCTCTCACGTAAAGGTGTTCATTGTCGCATATCTATCCTCGTTTTTTATAGCACCAGTCATCAAGAAAACATTGTGCACAACGATTTTTTGGGTATACGAGGTCACTCGATCGTAAATACAATCGCTGGATCGCGGAATCAAAGAATGAAACCACCAATCAAATGATTAATTTAGACCGGAAATTAACTTTGAACTCCAACATTGGTCGACATTTATGTGAAGCTTGTTGTTTGTTTGGCGACTTAAACGCCGGAACCACTGTTTATTCCATTGGACCTTTTTGTTGCACCGTACTAGTCATAAACTTTTCCAAATAACACTGTGTAATATCGAAGTGGAACTTCCTGTCGGAGTGTCTAGCGATCCGTCTACTGTGTTATAGATCTTCTGATTTGGTCTTCGGAAGTGTTTTGAAAGCACCAATCCTTTGTTAATGTATGGCGACACAACCGACACCGCTTACAAGATCATTATTCCTCAAAGAATGGAGGGTATCGCTTTGATCCTTTTTTAAATATTTTTTTCATTCCTTTCCTATATAAATCTATTAATTATCGAACTATACGTGATTTTGTTGTGTCAGTGATCCGATAATGTCACCGAGTAAGATATCTGTTAATAGGTCTCTTTTTTCCTACAATTGTGTAAGAGATACAGGTGTCCCGCGTAAGTTCTTGTAACAAGACCTTCAGTCGTGACCTTGAACTTTGAAGCATCCAAAAGAACTCTACGCATAAAAACCGTACTCATGAAGGGGCACAACTGTGCAAAGTTACCTTGAAACCAATCAATGTAGAAGATATGCTCAGTACGAGAAATGAAAAACACACACACACACACGCAAACGAATTTGTTTGTTTGAATGAGGTTTAACGCCACTTTTAACAATCTTTCAGTTATATCGCGGCGGCTGGAGCACCTAACAATGGAATCCTGGTATTTCTCGCACCAGTACTACCACTACACCTTTTCCTAGCCTCCAGCTGCTATTCCACATAGGCTTACGATTATCTGCCCATTGGTGGTAGACAAATGTCGGAAAGAGTATTGCCGCCGTCGGGGATCGAACCCGGGAACACACGCGAACGAAGGTAACTCCATTACATGTTGGGAAGTCCCTCTCGACAGCCATCAATTTGCATGTTTTGAGAGGGTCCACGAATCTAAATTTAGATGTGAGTTAACTAGACGCAGACCTATCCCCAATCATATCACATGGTTTGAAAGAAAATCAAGTGAAAACCACAATACATGAATATATACGCCTTACAAGACGTGTCCACTCACGACAACTTAAGCTTTTGTGTTTCGACTTCAGCAAATATTGTAGAATAAATTCGAGTTAAAGATAAATTACATGTAATTGACTTTGAACTGATCATTTTATTTCCACCTAGTAGGAGCCTTATATTGTATGTTTCCTTAAGGAATTGCTTCATCGGTTATACATTATTAATGTAGAATGAAAAATCAACTTTCGAGACCGACTTGTTTGGGCTAGTTCAAATTCCTATCTAGGTTTATAGGCAAATGTAAAATCTGGGGAATCAAATAGCCATAAAACGCTCACCTGAGTTTAAGGAATGTTGTGTATGTTGGACCCCTACTGATACGCTAATTGCTTTATCTGTAAATCACACCGGGGGGGGGTATCATCTTGTATATTCCATTGATGACCATGGTAAGAATTTGTTAATATTATGTAATAGCTGCACCTTAGCTTTATGCTGATGAGAATTTGATAGAAAACAAAGTAAAGTTATCTTTTTAAATTTTATCTTACCTTTTTTATGTTTTTAAAATTTCAAATCAATTACAAATTACTGAATGAAAAGTGACTAAGTTGCAGATTGCTGGATTGAATGTTATTGAAAGAAATTTTACATGAATTACTTTTTTTGTAATTTAAGGGGTAAAACAGTTTCTTTAAACATTGTGGTAAAGTAAGAATTCTGGTAAAAATATTTTTTCCATTTTGATTTATCTTCTGGCATAAAATATTGAAGCATTTCCTGAATATCATAGGAGTTTTATACTCTAAAAATGTTTGATTTAATAAAAGAGAAAAAGTGTTGAAACATTGAGACAAAAGGGGAAATCAGAAAAATCAATGTTTTCTCCTCTTTTTCAATGTTGTCTATCCAAGTTATTCAAGTTGCTATTCGTGATCTGTTACGATAACAATAGCATAATATTTTGTATTTAACTGTCTCCTGCATTTTGAAAAAGTCTTAAAAGTGAGGACTTATTATTCATTAACAATCATAACCAAATAAAATTTAAAATTTATTTCAAGAAACAAATTAGCCACAAAGAAAGTGCAAATATATGCCATACTTATCCATGGTAATACAGCAGATTTAATCCCTTGTATACAGTATATAGCTTCCTTATTAGATAAGGTCGTTCAATTCTCAGCGGGTGGCTAATTGTATATTTCATTTGGGGGGGGGGTCAAATAAAGAAGGATTAAACTAGGCCTTTAAGACTGATAATCCAAGCGCTGCTACACTAACCCTTAAATTTACTTAAAACTATTTTCACATACAAGTTTTGATAAGGGTCATCCAAAGATCATTCCTGCAAGATTTGGTTGAATTTTCTTTAGTAGTTTACTGTTTATGAGTAGAAGAATTTTTAAGAATTATTTCATGATTTCTCCAAGTCTGATGAGCCTGTCCTTCCGTGCCCCATTTAAAAAAAAAAAAAAAACATTTACAATTCTTGAAGTGGTCACCCCTAGGTAAAATCCTGCTATGTTTTGTCCATATTTGGCGAAGCAGTTTATGATAGGATTTCCAAGAAATTACTTTGTATAAGCCTAATAACCATAGCTCTGCCACGCCCCCTTTCTTCATCAAATCAAAACTTTAAGAACAAGTTTTGAAAAGGGTTTGGTTCAAATTGTTCAGGACGATGTTTACATAATGCTTTCATGAAATTGTGAAGACTAATAAGCTCCATCCTTCCAAGCCCCCATTTTACACATATCAAAAGTTTCTCGAACAAATTTGAAAACAGTCACTGTAGAAATTTCCTGCAAAGTTAAGTCTAAACTGGAAATGTATCTTAGGAGGAGGAGGAGGAGAAAATTTCTAAAGATTTGTTTCATGATTTCTCCTTGTCTAATAACCTGTCTGACCACGCCCCTATTTTTGGAATCAAAATTAAAAAAAAAAAAAAAAAAAAAAGTTTTAAAAGGGTCTAAATTGGGATTTCTAAAGAATTACTTCATCTTTTTCTTAAATCTGGTAAGCCCTTCCTTGCCAAACCCCTATTTTTTCAGTAATCAGAATTTCTTGAACAAATTTCGATAGGGGACGACAAAGAAACATTTCTGCCAAGTTTGGTCCAAATTTACCGAGTTGTTGTGGGGAAGAGGACTCTAAAGAAATATTTATCGATTTCTCTGTCTGATAAACCCAAAACCTGCCACTCTCCTTAAGATTTCTCAAAAGGTTTGACCTTGTGACCTAATTTTCGACCCCTTATCGAACTTGACAGAGATTTCATAGAGACAGCATTATGATAAAAAAAATCAAGATATTTATCATTCTTCGAAGAAGGGGGGGGGGGTATGATGGTTTACACTCGTCCGTCCATAGTTAATATTTTCGTCACATTTTCCCCATCACATATTCATAGCATTGGCTTAAAATTTGTTGTTGGAATTCATCTAGGGGTCCTACATGACGTTTACCGAATGAAGGTCCGTAACTTATCTACTTCCTGCTTGACGATTTTGTTCATAATAGGATATAAACTGGTATATTTTCGTCGTGTTTTTCTCATCAACTATTCATAGAATAGACTTGAAACTTGGTGGGGAGGTTCATTTAGTGGTCCCATATGACGCCTACCGAATTTAGGTCCGCAAGTTAACTACTTTCTGTTTTACAACTTTGTTTATTATTGGCCATTCCTAGTATAGTGGTGTATTTTGTCACACTTTTCTCAGGAACCATTCAAAGCATTGACTCCAAACTTGGTGTGGATGTTCATCTAGAGATCCTTCATGACGCTAACAAAATTAAGACCCACAAGTTAACTATTTTCTGTTTAAGATTTCCTTAATATTTGGACGTTGGTGTAGCCCTTCTCTGCAATTATTCATAGCATTTACTTAAAACTAGTTGTGAGGGTTTATCTAGGGGTCCTACATGGCGCTTATCGAATTTAGGCCTCCAAGTTAACTACTTCCTGTTTTACGATTTCATTTATTTTCTGACATTGCCTGGTATAGTGCTATATTTTCAACACATTTTATCAGCAACTATTCATAGCATTGATTTGAAACTTCGTGTTTATCTAGGGGTCCTGCATGGCACTACTCGAATTAACTTCTTCCTGTTTTACGACATGTTCATATAAATGTTCATATTCGGACATATGGGGGTATACTCAGTGAGTTATGACTCACATTTTTTCTTGTTGAGCAATAATAATGGCCTCAAGGGTGCACACAATGTTATTCTAAAATTTGACATAGTGGCCTTGTTTTTGACCAAATGCAACCCAATAACGAACTTGACCGAGATTTCACGGGAAAAAAATATGACAACAAATCAAGAGCTTTGAGCCAAAAATGTGGCCTTCAGATTGGACACAAGGTTTTTTAAAGATTCAACCAAGTGACCTAGTTTTGATCCCACGTGACCTTATATCGGACTTGGCGGAGATTTTAAAGAGACAAATATTCTGACCAAAAATCATATTATGGCCCTTTTAAGGCTTTTTAAGATTTGACCTTGTGACCTTATTTTTTACACCATGTGTCCATTGAAGCAATGTTTTCTGTCCTATTAAAATTGTTTGAAGGAATCTGATAAAGGACCAATCCAGTGAAATTTGGTTGAAATCCATTCATTGGATTCTGAGAAGATTTTCAAAGTTTTCACAATATATGGTAATAATCCCCGCCAATAAAGCCATGTTTTTCATCTGATATTAATTCTTTGAAGGAATCTGATGAAGCGTCACCCAATCATCATTCCTGTAAAATTTAGGTGAAATTCATCAATTGGTTTCTGAGAAGAAGCTTTTAAAGATTTCATCATATATTGAAATTAGCCCCGCCCATATAAGCCATGAATTTCATCAAATCAAATTTTTTTGAAGGAATCTGATGTTTTCATCCGATCTAAATTCTTTGAATGAATCTGATAAATGGTCACCCAAGGTTTATTTCTATGAAATTTGGTTGAATTCTGTTCAGTACTTTTTGAGGAGAAGTTTTGTAAAGTAAAAGTTAATAGATGGACATACTGATTTCTGAACAAGAGCATCACATGCATATGCTAACGCTCTGCTGTTCAAATCCTTCATAGTGGGTAAAACTTCTTAACTTCTCAGTTTAAGAAGGGGCATTATTTGTTCAAAACACATTTATAGTTATCCCCCTTGCTGGTATAGATTGCTCTCCTGATAATGAACATATATTCTGAGTTTTAAGTGAATGTGTTGAGTAATAGAGATATTAGAAAATGTTGAAATTTTCAAATGACCGTGCAGATATCAAGCCATAGCAATACCCTGGGTTTACCAAAAACAACTGAGCTAAAAATATCTCAAAGAACACATGAAGTTTGTTCATCAAACAGTTAAATTCATGTACACAAAGCTATCTTTATTTTAGGCAAAAACTGTCCTTCTGACATTGATTTTTTTTCTATTTCTATCTTCACTTGCTTATATAAATGGGGTTTAATGGAACTTTTAACAGAATTTCAGGTGGCTGGGGCACCTAAATGTTGATTTCTGGTATTCCTCACACAAGTTCTACCACTAAATCCTTTCTGAGCCTCAAGCTGCTCATCCCTGCATTTATGATTATCCCCCTTTTTGGTATAAATTGCTCTTTTGATAGTAAAACATATTCCGAGCTTCAAGTGAATGTGGAAATCAATACCAGAGATATTACAAAATGACAAAGTTCTTCTAAGTAGGAAAAAGGGCATAATTTGTTCAAAAATACATATACATGTAGTTATTCTCCTTTTTGCAGTAAATTGCTCTCTTGATTAATAACACATATTCCAAGTTTCATGTGAGTGTGTAAAGTAAGACCAGAGATATTACAAAATGTCAAAGTCTTTAAAGGATGCTAATGCAGACAATGCCAAATAACTAGATAACAAGATCCATTGTATGAATTGGAATAATCCTTGAAGTGTGAAGTGCTTATGTAGGGACAGATGCATGGTCTGTAGCATTTGATTTATAACTAGAATACAGAAAATCAGAAAATTTTAAGAATTTGATTGCCAGATATTTGAGAGAAACTTATCATTATTCTAGGTCTCCTTTTTCTGTGACAGAGGCTTAAATTGAAAATTACAAATTGTGCATGGTATGAAGCATTTCATTTACAACTAGAATACAAAATATCAGATGATTCAATCCAATAAATTGGAAGAGATTTACGAAAAACTAATTTTTACATTAATCATTTTTTCTATGACGCATCCTTGAATTAAGAAATGTGGAAAAGGTATCTGGGAAATATTCCAAGGAGCTCATATATGAAGTTTCATCAAATTCAGTCCAACCACCACACATCCAAGTCACTAGCTGCTCTTTTCTGTTTTTCAAAATTTTAGACTTGTCCAAATTCAAACATTTTGTAGATGAAAGTTTGAATTGGATTTAATTCGAAAAATAACCATTCAATGGAGTAAAAAATATTGTGTAAAAAAATTGCTTGTTACAAGCAATGTCTTCTTTTCTACAATATTTTCTCAATTATAAAATCACAGACATAATAACCAGGGATTGAACGGGAAAGGGTTAATGGTTCCACTTACAATTTGCCAATTTGTTAGAGACAAATGACACTTGTAGAGATGACCTTTGTTACATGTCTGAAATAATTTTGGCTGAGATTGGTTTGTTTTGTTTGTTTGTTTTAATGGGGTTTTACGCCGCTTTTAACAATCTTTCAGTCATATCGCGGCGGCTGGAGCACCTAACAATGGATTCCTGGTATTTCTCACACCAGTACTACCATTACATCCTTTCCTAGCCTCCAGCTGCTATCCCACATAGGTCTACGATTATCGACCCATTGGTGAGAGACAAATAGTCGGAAAGGAAGAGTGCCGCCGTCGGGGATCGAACCCGGGACCTCTAGATTGACAGTCCGACGCGCTACCAACTGCGCTATGACGGCGGCTATTGGCTGAGATTGGATTCAACCTCAAGACCAAAGGATTCAGAACACAGTGTGAAACCAACCAACCTAATGAACCTTGGAGGATTATGATTAACAAGATGTGTTTGTGAAACACAATGCCCCTGCAACAGGATTTAACTGTGAAAAGTGTTATTGACTTGTACATGAGGGGGTTTTAGGTGTTTGACCTTGGTATGTGACCTTGGCCTTATCACATGACCTTGACAAGAGGAGATACATATTATGGAGATGTATCATCATGCCAAATATGAGCATTGTAACTTGAATAGGCTAGTAGTAATAGGCAATGTTAAGTTTTTTGGTTAAGTTTTGCAGACAGACAGACTGACAGATGGAGACAGACGGACAACGGTAAAACAATATGCCCCCAATCTTTCGATGCGGGGGCATAAAAATTTGATCATATGTCCGGAAATATCACCCTCATAAGATGCACATTGATTAAAACTACCCACATGAAAAATATCAGCATTGTAGATGAAATAGCACTGAAGATGACATGTGTAGTATGACCCATTATAACATATCCCGCCTTTTTACGCCCCTCAAATATATAATCTTGGAAACATTGTGAATGATAAAGAAATTGCTTGTTATAAGCAATTTCTTCACCATCCACATTGTTCCTACCCACAAAGATAAGAATTTTTTTAATTTCATCCACTAAAAAGTTTCATCTGCAACTTTTCTGAATTTGGATCAATCTGGAATTGGGCATTAGTAATGGGTTAACGTCTGGACAGAAAATGGACAGACATAAGATTTACACCAATAAATATGATCCAAATTTGATTGTGAATTTGTACCTTACTCTCTAGTATATAAACAACAACAATTAGCATATCACTTTAATTCATAATAACTTGAGGTGTGTTACATCAGTTTTACATCTACATGTAGATGTTAATTAAATCTTTACTGTGTCATACAGATAATGTATTAAAAAAGGCTCATACTAGACCAAAATCTTAAGAACTTTAAGATACAATTAACCTTTTCTTCATCTTAGCACCTTCCAATATCAGAACATTTCTCATTTAACACCCATTACTAGACCACACAATGTTACACTAGTCCAATTGATTAGTTGCAGACATGGATTCAAGTTGATTAAATTTGAAAAATTGTTGTCGTTGTGGATAGAATAGATTGCAGAAATGAAGAAATTGCATTTCATAAGTAATTCCTTCATATCCCTAAAGGCTTTTCAAAGCTGTTATCTACAGGGGAATATTTGTTTGTTTAAATGGGGTTTAATGCCACTTTTAAAAGTATTTCAATCATATTGTGGCAGCTGAAGCATCCAACAATGGATTCCTAGTATTTTTCACACCAGTACTTCCACTACATCCTTTCCAAGCTTCCAGCAGCATATCCCACTTAGGTTTACTAATCCAACCATTGGTGAGAGACATGCTTTGGAAAGGATATTTGTCGCAATTGGGGATCAAACCCTGGACCCCATGATTAGGAGTCTGACATGCTACCAAATGCACTTTGGCGGCGGCGTTCGGGGCATAGAAAAGCAAGATTAGGTTGAAATGAGTCATGAGAAATGAAGCTGCATAAAAGAAAAATACAAAACCAACACCTAACTTCTTCCATATCTTAAAGACAAATCTTTTATAGTTATTGTTTTCTTTTTGAATCTTTGGAGTTGACTGTGTGGGATTCTTCGTAAGTCATTAATATAATTGGTTTCATGACAGAAATATTTTCTTCAAATGTTTATAACTCTGCTCAGCTTCTGGATTCTGTTCAACAATATATCCCCTTGTTTGATGGTTGCCTAAAAAAAATATTGAAAATACACAATAAGAGAAGAAAAGACATGATAAATCCTTCAGACTCAGTTGACAGTTTATTTAAGACTGGATTTATCCTCAACTCATTCCCACTCAACAAAATTTTAGACTGGACCAAAAAAGTTGTAAATATAATTTGAATTAAGCTGAATCTTCGACAATTTGTTCACCAAATAAGTAATGATCTTTAAGGAATTAAATCCAATTCCGTCACCAGATGGTAAGTTGATACCATCTTTGTCTTTTAGGGTGAAACCATGGCCAACAAAGTAAGTGAGAGGGGAAAGCAATCAGTCAATTGTTAGCTAATAATTTACCTGATATTGCCAGTTTTTACTGTCTGGTCTGTTAGTTTCAACGATTCCACCAACTTTATCTATCTTACAGTGTATTCTGCCTGCTGCTATAAACCTGGATAGTTCTCTGTAATACAACAATGTGTAAGTGATATAGTCAAGCAAATATAGCAATTTATTATCACTACAGATCCTCACTTTAGCTGCAAAGACAAGGATCAGTCTGCATACATATATACTCATCCCCCATCCCTCAAAAAGTACCCACTTTTCATTGCCAAATATTTTTAAAATCTCTGATAAGGAAGTGAATCAAGGTATCAATATGTTTGAAGCGCTGTGTTTTCTTGTTTTCAGATTATTTTTTTCATTAGAACCACATACCAATTTGATATAATGCACTTACTTTGTATTTTCACAGACAATAAAATGTCATGTGTACGACTTGATGATATTTTTTCATGCTTACAATCTCCATTACTTCATGTCAAATAATAATTCAGAAAGGATTTTCTTTTAGCACCACATAGCCTTGAAATGAGGCAAGGGAAAGCATGTTCACTTAAAGCCAACCCAATATTGAACTATTTCAAAAAACTCCAGTTGTTTTTGTACGAGAATGGTTATTTTGCTGATCATTTCCGGTTGAGTTGCATTACTTAGGATTGTCTGCATAGCAAAGCAAAATGTTCATTTTGAACACAGTCCATGAAAATTGATACATGACATTAACATACTTCCTTCCACATAGCTTACTAGCCATTGAGAAAGCAAAGTGGTATAGACCTTTTACATAGATAACACTTTACATGTTAAAAGCTAGACCATCAGCTTTTTACAATTACCAGATTCACCAGAGTAACAAAACAAAAAATTCCCTGCTAATAATTTGAATGAAAAATTCAGTAACGGATAAGACCAAGTGTTTTTATCAAAAGAGCAACTGATTCTAGTGATTTTGATTATAAAAGAGAAACCAGAGGGGCGGAAATACAGATTTTTCTCCACTTTTCCCTGGACAAGTATTTCTTACCTGTCCAGAATTAAAATGAACTTGTTCGTAAAAAAGTGATAATTTTTCAAAAAGAAATTTCTTCAATAAGCACTGAAATTTTCTGCTCGCCAATACATGCATTATGATAGATTTCTAGTATACAATGAGTCATCTTTGAGATCTATTCTACACCAAAGATTTAACTGGTATTTAATTGTCCCTAGACAAGTGGCCTTGAAAACTTGTCTGCAAGAAGAAAAGCCCATGTTAGACAAGACAGGTATGGGAATTCGACAGCTCTGTGAAAACTATACAGTTAACTCAACAACAATAACACAAATGACATCAACCCTGCTCAGTCTGTAGCAATACCTCTGATTTGCTCTTAAGAAAGACAAGCTAAAGACCTAATGTTTTGAATTGTAATCACCAAGAATGCTTACTGGTCAATAAAGTTAACAGTAACTCCAAAAGCATCTGCCATATAGTTTAATGTTAATGAACTATAGGACTCCAACAGCTGACTGTATGCTACGATTCTCATTTCTCTGACATAATATCTAAAGTGAGGATTCAGGAATCTGTCATACTTCATTAATTCTTCGATTTGGGCTGAAAAGAACCATCAAAAAGAATTTAACATTACTAATTTAAATGGGTTAATATCAATAAACCACAAGGCACCAAGGCCCTGAGATTATAAAACCTTTTTTGTACTCAGCTGAGAATTTCCTCAAACTTCGAGTTTGGATTAAAGACGTATTTCTACTTAGATCTTGTAGTAATTTCATGAAAGCAAATGACAATATTTATAGGTTATTTCTTATTACTCTTACTATGCAATTGAAATTAAAACAACATACTTATTCAAATTTGAAGTTTGAGTAAATTCTCAATTGAGTACGAAAAATGTTTTATATTCTCTGGCACAGATAAAAGATCTTTTGCTATAGGTCACAAAAGCATCTTGTTATTATAATTATTAGCTTATGGAATGAGCAGTTGGAGGCTCAGAAAGGATGTAGTGGTAGGACTGGTGTGAAAAATACCATGAATCTACTTAGGTGCTCCAGTCGCTGCAATATGACTGAAATACTGATAAACATGGTGTTACACCCTTATCAAAAGAAATAAAGAATTTAAGTTGAAAAGAGGTTCAAATTCCACAAATATGAACATCAGAGTAACAATTCTTTGCCTACAGAGTTGCTTTATAACCCCCAAAATGTCTACAGATTTATGGATAAACTTGAAAAGTTACAAAGATACACAATTTTCACTGACTTGCTTGTAAAACTATAACCAGGATTTTCTGAGTGGAAAAGGGATAAAATTCAACTAAAATTAATGTTAGAGTAATTAATTTACACAAGAGGCCTGTGAGGGCCTGAGATTCTCTACTGGTTATCAAGTTTTCCGTTAACCCATTCCCACTTGACAAAATTTTAGACTGGTCCAAATTGAAAGAAGATGCAGACAGCAATTTCAAGTTGATGGAATTTTAAATTTTTTCACCTTTTTAGATAGAAAACATTGTGGATAATGAAGAAATTGCTTGATACAAGCAATTTCTTCATTTTCCACAATGTTTTCCAAAGCTTTTTTCTTGAAGGGCGTAAAAAGGAGGGATTGAGTTGGAATGGTTTAAAGAAATCTTATATTAAAGGAACTTAATTGCTTTAAGAAGAATGCATAAAAGAATAACACATTGGACTTTATCCCCTTTATTATTTTGAGCAACAAGCCTTAAGGTCCCTTTTCCTGTGTTTCATGACAGATCCACTTCATTTCCAAAAGGAGGTTTCCTTATGACCCTGCAATCATAATGTGAAATTTAACCAGATATCATGGTGGACTTTATCATGTAAACAGGATTGTCTTGAGTGAAAATCCATAATGCCCCTTTTCCTGTGTTTTCCTAAGGAACCATTTCATTTCCTAAAGGAACTTTCCTTTATTGTGTTAATAAGGATTTTATAGTGAAATATTCATAGGGCCCCTTTTCCAATGATACTTTACAGAACAAACTAAATTTCAAAAGGAACAATACTAATGAAGGTACAATCATTCTGTTAGAAATTAAAGAGAATCAGTGAAAACTGCGGACTAAATTGTGTCAAGAATTTTTTGCAATAAAATTTTCATAAGGCCCATTTTCTCGTGAAACTTAACAAATCAGAACCAATTTAAAAACGGACAATCCTAATGATAGATAGTTTGAAGAAAACGGTAAAGACTGAGGACTTTACTGAGATATTGACATTTTGTAGTAAAATTTTCATAAGGCTCCATTTCTTGTGTTGCTCAACAGATCAGACTCAATTTTCAAAGGAACAATCCAAATGATGGTACATTTATTTTATTAAAGTTTGAACAGATTACGATGAAAACTGTCGACTTTATTGTGGTGTAATGATTTTAAAATTAAACTTCATAAGGCCCCTTTTCCTGTGATACTTGATGGATCAGGTCTAATATAATCATCAAGAATCATTATTATTGTACAATCATTCTGTGAACGTTTAAAGAAAATCTTATGAAAGCTCTGGACTTGGTAACAAGGATTATAAATGAAATTTTCATAAGGCCCCTTTTCCCCTGATACTTGACAGATTTGGAAAGAAACAATCCTACTGATAGTACAAACATTCTGTGAAAGTATGAACAGATCAAATGAAAACTGTGGACTTTATTGTGGTACAAGGATTTTAGAAATAAATTTCATAAGGCTCCTTTTCCCATGTTACTTGATGCATCTGACCCTATTCCGAAGGGAACTATACTTACAAAGTATTATTGTTCTGTTTGAGTATGAAGACAAACAGATGAAATCTGTGGACTTTATATCATTAAGATTTTGCAATTAAATTCCATAAGGCCCCTTTTCCCTTGTTACTTGACGGATCTGACCCAACTTTAAAAGGAACAAACCTTTACAATGGAACAATCATTCTGTGAAAGTTTGAAGAGAATCCCATGTATACAGTGTACTCCAGAGTATTAAAGAGGAATTTTTTTATTAAATTTTCAAAAGGCCTCTTTTCTCATGTTTCTTGATGGATCATACCCAATTTCAAAAGGCACCGTCCTAATAATAGTACAATCTTTCAGTTAAAGTTTGAAGAGAATCCGATGAAAACTGTGGACTGTAGTGCGTAAACAAAGCTTTTTTAATTGATTTCTAAATCAAATTTTCATAAGGCCCCTTTTCCCGTGTTTCTTAACGGATATGACCCAATTTCTAAAGGAACGATCCTCATGATGGTACAATCATTCTGTGAAAGTTTGAATTGAATCTAATGAAAACTGTGGACTCTATCGCATAAACGAG
Source organism: Fragum fragum (assembly GCA_946902895.1). Classification (NCBI taxonomy): domain Eukaryota; kingdom Metazoa; phylum Mollusca; class Bivalvia; order Cardiida; family Cardiidae; genus Fragum; species Fragum fragum. The sequence goes on from OX336371.1 coordinate 36,911,766, forward strand.
GATTTTTGACTAATTTTTAATTAGGCCCCTTTTCCTGTGTTTCTTTCTGGATCTGACCCAATTTTGAAAGGAACATTCCTCATGATGGTACAATCATTCTGAGAAAGTTTGAAGGGAATCTAATGAAAAATGTGGACTCTATTGCGTAAACAAGGAAAAGTTAACAGACGGATGATGGAACAGCACGCATTGAATTTTAGACTAGTCAAAATTCAAAGAGGTTGCAAACAACAATGAATATTGGATATTTTTAAATAAAATAATCCTTTGTGGTAGAAAAATGTTCCAAGCAATTTCTTCTTTTTTCACAATGATTCCTCAAGTAGAAAATCACAGTAATGTAAAATCCTGGTTTGTACAGAAAAGGGTTAACCCAAATGACGGTAAATGTCAGAGCTCAAAACTAAATTCTGTTCTAAATGAATGACTTAATTGGTTGAATGATTATTTGATTGAAAGCCGCAGTTGGTAAGGTTTACGTCCAAACAATTTAAAGAAACACACCTAATGCTCTGAAGAACTCTCCATAATGAGTATCATACAGGGAGAAAAGGTAGGAGCGAATCTTGGGCAGACTGTGCAACACCTCTAGTATTTCAGATCCTTTTACAACCTGGAAGAGAAATACCATTGGTTAACCTTATACCAGATGAGAAAAGTTTAGAATGGTCTACAACACTAACACCAGTTTAGACCCTTTTCTGTTTTGCGAAAGTTTAGACTGGTCCAAATTCAAAGGTTTTGCAGATGACAAAGTTGATTTTTTTTTTAAAAAAATAATCTTTCAGTAGGGTAAAAAAAAAAATTGTGGAAAAAGAAGAAATTGCTTGTTACAAGCAATTTCTTCTTTTTCTACAATATTTTTCTCAATTATAAAATCATAGGGACATAAAAACCAGGGATTAAACAGGAAAGGGTTAAATACCAAGACTTGTAGCATTACTCCTATGTTGCAGGTCCTTTTGGTCAGTGGCATATCTAATTGAGTGACTTTGGTCCAAAACACGCAATTGGCTACTTTTACATAATACCAGTACAAATATCGAGGTACTAGTATTCATGACCTCTAAATAATTGATTAAGGAAAGCATTGTGAGAAACTAAGTAATTATTTTAGGCTAATATTGTTTAACCAGTACCCACACTGTAACACTTTTTTGAAATGCTTGAAGAAAAATGCTTAGGAAAACATAGTGGAAGATGAAATAGCTTGTTACAATAATTTCTTAATTATCAACAATGTATTATAACCTATAACACAAACATTTTTGAAATTTCATAAACTTGAAATTGTTGTCCTCAACTTCTTTCAATTTGGACAAGTCTAAAATTTTCTTGTATGGAAATGGATTAGTGATGAACATAGATATGGAGGACCTTCAATCATCAAAGATGATCTGTATAAGTCAGAACTAAATGACGGATCACATTTAAAGCATTTTTGTTCAACATATTACTGGCTATAAATTTTACAAAATAATGCCCTGAAGTATTGAAGCCGAGCTTCCTGTCGGAACTCTGTGGGCAGGTTCAGAGATCTGCTAATTAGTCCTGCAGATCTGTGATAAAACTAAGTAAATGACAATCCTGTTAACCCTTTTTGATGCTGAAAAATCCTTTGTTCATTAACCCTTTCCTGGTTTTTGAAATTTTAGACTGGATGCAGACGACAATGAAAATTGGATGCAATTCCAAAGAAAACCACCCTATGTGGTAGAAAACACTGTAGGAAAAGGAGAAATTGCCTATTATAAGCAATTTCTCCTTTTTCCACAATGTTTCCTCAAGTATAAAATCACAGTGACGTAAAATCCCGGGTTTATCCAGGAAGGTTAAATCAAAGTCCTGAAATCACCAAATGGCCCTAATTTTGAGTCAATATTTCTTATCATAAAATCAATTTAGACAAACCTGGCTTAAAATGCCTAGCAGGTGGTAGAGACTAAGATCAGAACCCACATGGGTGCAAGCTATTCTAAGTCTTTATCACCTATCAAAGCAGAAATATTGCAGGTTCAGCATGACAAGGGTAATATTGATCCATTCAAATCTGAATGAATAACAGATAACAATTGTCTTGATCAGATACCTTGTCTAAAAGCATCTATGACCTAATGGGTTTCATTTACAATTTCTTATCTAGGTTGCAGTTTTATATACCTTCTCCCTGAGTTGAGGTCGTTCTAGAGCTATTATACTACACAAAACTGTGTAAGTAACAAATGTGTGATAATCCATCAACTCATATGATGTGAAAGTGGCTACAGTGTCCAGAAATAGATTAGCAGCCTTTTTAAAGTCTCTGATGGACATACAGTATACACCTCTATAAACTTTAAGTCTATTTCTTCTGTCCCAATCTCCGCCTTCGTCTATCAAACTGAAAATATAAATTGAGAACTCAATGAATAGATGCAATATTTCTCCTTAATAGCCTTCCACTATTAAAAGCATTGTCAAATTCTTTTATTTTACAACTTATTCACTGAGAAATAATTCAGTCTAAAAAACTGTATTTTTCTCTAATAAATCATTTTATTACTGTTTGCATACAAAGCCTTGTAACTACACCCGAGTAAGGTGTAGTTACAATGATTTAGTCTTCCCCCCCCCCCCAGTGTTATGATTTTTTAGAAGGAAACAGTCTCAGATTGGTGGCAGACATGAAAACACATTACTGTGATTTTTTTCTTGCCTGCTTGCCATTAAAAGGTTCATAGCTGTACAGTGACATTTAGGAGTAGGTGCATGTTTGTCTAAATTTTTTTGGACCAATACTTCGACAGTTTCTTACTGATTTCAAAGTAAATGGCATACTTCTTCTACATAATGAATTGCAATTTTAGAAACATTTTTTACAGCTTCAAGGTCACACATTAAGGTCAAATTCTAAACTAGATGGTTGTCAGAGGTCAACTATTGTCGAGCCCGCAAAATTTTGAAAGCATCATGCTCCAGACAGGCAAAATTTTAGTGTTTGACCTTGAGCTTTCACCTTGAACTAGAACTATCCGAAAAATTCTTTAAAACGGCACATCTTCTCATGATGGAGAATAATTGTGCCAAGTTATTTTGAAATCCATCCATAAATGTAGGAGTAATTGTCCGGACAAATTCACACTGATGGATGGACAGACTAACTAACGGCCTAACACAAACCAACTTGTCAAAGTGACAACTATGTCTCGCTCATCGCAAGCTGACTCGACAAAAAATGACCTTATCTGGAGCATTAATACTGAAGTCAAAGATTGGTTTGAACATAAGTATCAGTTGTTCTTAATCGCAAATATATGTGTCATTTGAAAGAATTTTTATTTGTAGCTTCAAGGTGTTACAATATTTTAGACACTAGTCAAACCAACAAAAATGCTTGACATAAATGGTATAGTTCAAAGTTCACTTACGGTCTAAATGAACTAACTGACTGGTAAATCAATTTTTGACTGACAGCCACAATTAGACAAGTAATTGGGTCAGTTTTAACTTTGACCTTGCTCTGTAACCTTGATTCAGGAGCATATAAGATCAATTTTACTTATTGGTTATATAGAACTATTGTGTCAAAAAATATGAAATCAGAAGTTGAATAAAGTTAATCAGACAAGGTACTTCTAGTTTAACCTAAAACTTCAACATTGAAATATGGCACTAGATATTCAACATATAGGAATATTTGAGCCTGAGTGTGATTGATTGATTGAATGTGGTTTAATGCTACTTTTAACAGTACTTTATTTATTTCTTCATTTTACAAAGCTTTTGGTCTCTGGGGTGTCTAAAAGTGACATTGCTTGGGAATGGGTTAATGATGTATCATCAAATATTATCTGACTCCTTTTCTCTTTTTGCATAAATGACAAATTTACAATTACTCTTTTGTATAAAAATCAGTGACACTGACAATGTAAACAAACCTCTGTGCCTTTTCTAAATTTCTGGTGATGAGATCATGGTCCATGTAAAACAACCCTATACGTATGAGATGAAAAACTAGGTCTAATCTGTATCCAAGTGTAACAGTCTTCTCTTGTGTTTTACGGAATTGAGACAAGCACCCCTCCTAAAAATAAATGAAACAATGTTAACCTTTACGAAGGTGAATAAAATCTACAGAATTGCATTAAAATCAAAGTGCATCTAAGTATTGGGAGCACCAATTAGTGCATGACCAGGGTTAACCCATTCCCACACAACAAAATTTTAGACTGGTCAAAATTGAAAGAAGCTGTAGACAACAATTTCAAGTTGATGGAATTTAATTCTTTCTTGTCTATCTTGGATAGAAAACATTGTGGATAATGAAGAAATTGCTTGATACAAGCAATTTCTTCATTTTCCACAATGTATTCCAAAGAGTTTTTCTTGAGGGGCGTAAAAAGGAGGGATTGTGTCGCAATAGGTTAAGTGGAACCCTTTAATGGAAACTTCTAAATTCCACATAAATCTCTGTCTAAGAAAGCAGAAGTATTCCCCAAGAGTATTATCTGGTACACATCTGTACAAAGGATTTCAATATATGATTGGCTTACTTTTTGGCAAGATAGTTTACTTTGCATATAACTGGATAAAATGCAAACCTTCTATTCGAGTAGCCCTTTACCAGAAAACAAAATTTTAGACTTGTACAATTTGATAAAGGTTGCAGACAATTGTTCAAGGTGAGTTGAATAAGAAAAGTAATTGCAAAATTGAGTAAACAATATTGGGTGGAAAGGAGAAATTGCTTGTTACAAAGAGTAACCAATTAATGAAAACTAGATGGTTGTCCCAGGACAACTGCTGTCGGGCTGCAAACATTTGTAGGTATCATGCTCCAGATAAGCAAAATTTTAGTGTTTGACCTTGAGCTTAGACCTTGAACTTGAAGCTATCGAAAAAATTCCTTCAAATGACACATCTACTAATGATGGAGAACAATTGTAACAATTTATTTTGAAATCCATCCATAATTGTAGGAGAAATGCTCCAGACAAACACAATTTTAGTGTTTGACCATGAGCTGTGACCTTGAACTTGAAGCTACCCAAAAATTCTTTCAAATGGCACAACTGCTCATGATGGAGAACAATTGTGCCAATTTGTTTTGAAATCCATCCATAATTGTAGGAGAAATGCTCCAGACAAGCACAATTTTAGTGTTTGACCTTGAGCTTTCACCTTGAACTTTAAGCTACCCAAAAATTCTTTCAAATGGCACAACTGCTCATGATGGAGAACAATTGTGCCAATTTGTTTTGAAATCCATCCATAATTGTAGGAGAAATGCTCCAGACAAGCACAATTTTAGTGTTTGACCTTGAGCTTTCACCTTGAACTTGAAGTTGTCCCAAAAGTTCTTTCAAATGGCAGATCTACTTTAGTGGAGAATAATTGTGCCAAGTTATTTTGAAATCCATCCGTAAATATAGGAGAAATGCTCCGGACAAGCACAATTTTAGTGTATGACCTTGGGCTGTGACCTTGAACTTGAAGCTATCCGAAAAATTCTTTCAAATGGCAAATCTACTTATGATGGAAAATAATTGTGCCAAGTTATTTTGAAATCCATCCATAAATGTAGGAGTAATTGTCCGGACAAATTCGGACTGACAACGGACCAACTGACTAACGCACATACACCGACTTGTCATAGTTACAACTATGTCTCGCACACCGCAAGCGGGCTAGACAAAAAAAAGAAGTCTTGCATAAATGACACTTTCTATAATGTTTATCAGTGGATAATCACTTGACAATATCACCAAAGACAATTGTACTTATCTTAATGATAAACTCACTCCAATTTTGTATTACTCAAAGGTGTGATGATGTCAATTAGTTGCCATGCAAATCACATGCAAAATGACACAGTGTAAGAGATTTTGTCAGAATATTAAAATGTTGTATCTTTTTACATTAAAGAAATAGAATAATTGATTGTTTTTCATGTAAAATTGATACACCTTTCATTTTGTGAATTATAAAGGCTCTATCACTTGACAGTTTGAAAATGTAGCTTTTGTTATTCACTCAAAAAACAAGCCGTCAGAGACGGGTTATTCTCCTTCAATATATATGCCTTTCATAAAAACTGTTTAAACAAAAGAGGTCAAAGTTCTAACAGACGGACAGAAAGATTGACAGGCAAAGCAGCTATAAGCTTGTCCTTCTCCAGACATGCTAAATTTTAAAGTTCAACATTGAGCTGTGACCTTGACCTTGGAGCTATCTGAAAATTTGTTTCAAATAGCACTCTTACTTATGATAGAGAACATTTGAGCAAAGTTATTTGAAGCCCATCTATGATATAAGGAACTATGCTTCAGACATGCTTAATTTTGATGTTTGACCATAAGCAGTGATCTTGACCTTGGAGTTATCCGAAAGTTTCTTTCAAATGGTACATCTGCTCATGATAGAGAAAAATTGTGCCAAGAAAAATAGTGCCAAGTTATATCCAACTCCATTCATAATTGAAGGAGCTATGCTCTGGACATAACGTTTGATCTAGAGCTCCGACCTTGACATTATGAGCTATCTGAAAATTTGCATAAAGTTATTTCGAAAGCCATCAATAACTTTAGGAGCTATGTTTCATCCAATTTGCCCAAAGATTGTGGAGAAATCGAGACGAACAGATAGACTGACAGACTGAATGACAGATAAATGGACGAAACGGCAGCCATAATGCTTTTACTTCGGTTTTACTTAAATGTCTTTGGTAACGACAAAGATATATGTATCACAAAATGATGAAGTTATTCAATGACAAAACCTCTAATTCGTACTTAAAATAGGCTAGGTAAATATAACAAGATGGTGATTATAGATGTACCTTATCTCCAATTTTGCACATATACTCAGCTTTTTTCAACATATTTTCACGGATTTCTGATTCTCCAAGATTCTTTTCAGCGTCAGCTATAGCTTCATCTAATTTCTTCATTTCATCTTCATTTGATGACTTCATCTTTTTCAATAACGCAGTATCAATTTTCCATCCCATTTCTTTGCAAATCTCTTCGTAAAATGGTGCCATATCTGTATATACAATGGAAACAATTTAGATTGAAATAAATAAACAAGAGGACCATGATGGTCCTAAATCGCTCACCTGAGGCATCTGCAAATTACAGTACTTTTTAGTATAAAAAAGACACAACTTGAGCAAAATAAATAAAACAAATATAAGATTTTGGGCTTTGTACAAAACAATCCAGTAATGCTTTACAATAAGAATGAATTCCTTTGGCTTTGTAGTTTAATCCATTACCAAACTATCCAAGAATTATTACCCTCAGGTTTGAAAAAAAAAACATGGTGAGAAAGGGAGTGACAAGCAATTTATCCATTTCTCACAGTGTTTTCTACCTGAAATTCTTTGTATTTAGATTTCAATCAAACTCTAATTACTGTCTGCAACTTCACTGGGTGTTTTTTTAGCAATCTGGATGTACTAAAAATCAAAATATGAAATTGAATGCATTTCAACTTATACATGAGGAGTGGAAAAAATTTAACATGCTCTTTTTGAGCATTTTTCATATCTTTGGATGCCTTGGGAAGGGCCATGTTTGTCCAAGGGATATAAACATGGTAGATAACAATAATGTTATCCTATGTTTTTAATGTAAATGCTCTAGAACCTATATTTAAGAAGAAGAATTCTTTCAATGCGATTTACGCAATTTTCGACCACAGGAGCAGAGACATCTTTTATCCTAAGAGCATATTTTCCTGTTACATAGTACAAAATTATTTAATCATGCTACATACCAAATACATGTATGTATGCCCATCACCTTATATTTCAGAAGGAGAAGACTTCTAATTGGAAGTTTTCCAAAATTTTTGACCTCTGGGGCAGTGCCATGTTTTATCCCAGGGCTAAGATTTTAGCTAACATGGTAGAGAACCATCTGGATATGCTATATACAAAATATGAATGCCTTAGACTTTGTAGATTGGGAGGAAAAGACTATTGAACATGGTCTAATTGAGCATTTTTACAAACTTTGGACACCCAGGGAAGGGGTGTTTATTAACCTACAGGCATCATTTAATCAAAACTGATAGATAACAGCCAGGCTATGCTTCACTCAAAATATAAATGCCCTCCTCCTTAAAATGAATTATTTTTAAGCATACACAAATTTTTTCCCAACTTTGAACCCCTAGTGCAGGGCCGTTTTTGACCAGAGGAAGACAACTTTTTGGGATATAGTACAAAACCATCTAGTTATGCTACATACCAAATATGAATATCCTAGACCTTATAGTTTAAGAGGAGAAGTCTTTTGAAATTGCTCTAATTAAGCATTTTTCCAAACTTCGGACCTCAGGGGCGGGGCCATTTTTGACCCAAGAGATTTAACATTTAAAAACTTGGTAGAGAACCATATTGATTGGCCTGGTGGTTTAGGAGGAGAAGATTTTTAAAGAAATTGTTTACAGAAGGACGGACTGACGACGTCCGATCACAATAGCTCACCTCGCATTTTGTGCTCAGGTGAGCTAAAAATAGGGGATGACACTTACTTCAATGGGAGCACATAGGAATCCTCATTACATCAGGGATTCCTCTAGATAATCAGGGATCCAACCTTAACATACATTAACTCATTCCAACATAATCCTTCCCTTTTAAGTACCTCTTGTTATGCAAAAAAGACAAACCAAAAAAGACAAAACATATTTAGAATTCCATTGAATATAAGGACCATGATGCATTTCATTGCTGATATGTTATGCAAAATAATAACAAAATGTGTAAAGATTATGTCATTTTAAAGACCCAGGAAGACACAAATACAGCCAATCAGACGATAACATGTGCCAGCAAATAATACAGATATAATGACCCATTTGGATTCCATATCAAAATTTCAGACATAACAAACAAGAGGCCCATAGGGCCTTATCGGTCACCGGAGTCCAAAGAGCACAAAAACAAATAAAAGTCCACCAGATTATGCTACATACATTACTAAATATCACAGCTCTAAGCCTTTTAGTTTGGGAGAAGAAGATTTTTAAAAGATTTCACTAAACAAGCCTATGTTAAACTTGGGACATATTGGAAAGGGCTAATTCTGACCCTGGGGCCATAATTTATACAATCTTGATGGAGGTCTACCAGGTCATGCTACATACAAAATATTAAAGCTCTAGGACCTCCTGTTTGGGAGAAGAAGAGTTTTAAATTTTGAATAGATATGAGCCCTATGTAAAATTTGTGAGTGACATCCGAGAATGGGCTAATTATGACCCTAGGGTCAAAATTCATACAATATTGATAGAGAGCTACATACCAAATATCAAAGCTCTATGCCTATCTGTTTGAGAGAAGAAAATTTTTAAAGTTTTCACTATATAAGCCTATGTTAAATTTGTGACATCCGGGAATGGGCTAATTTCAAACCTGAGGCAATAACTTTTACAATCTTGATAGAGGTCCACCAGAAGATGCTGTATACAAAATATCAAAGTCTAGGCCCTCCTTTTTGATAGAAGAAGATTTCCAAAAATTTCACTATATAAGCCCTTTCTAAAACTTGTGACATCCAGGAATGGACTAATTCTGTCTCTTGGGCCATGATTTATACAATCTTGATAGAAATTCACTAGATGATGCTACATACCAAATATAAAAGCTCTTGGCCCTCTAGTTTGGGAGAAGAAGATTTTTGAAATTTTCACTGTATAAGCCTTTTTAAACTTATGACGTCCAGGAACGGGCTACTTTTGACCCTGGGGTTATAATTCATACAATATTGATAGAGGTCCACTAGATGATGCCACATACCAAATATCAGAGCTGTAGGTCTTTTGGTTTGGTAGAAAAAGGTTTTTATCCCACCGACCTTTGCCCCTCCCTATCACGGCCATTTTTAGACAGATTTTTTATTCTTGTACAAACTTGATAGTCCTTGCCCTAAAGACTCCAAAATTCTACATACAAAATGTGAAACCAATCTGAGAGCTAGTTCATGACAAGAAGATTTTTAAAGATGTACTGTTTTTGGCCCCTTATGGAGCCCCAAGGGGAGATAACTCCATGACATGAACAAATCTCAAGCGCCTTCGCATAAGGATGCTTCCTGCCAAGATTGGTTGAAATCCATCCATGGGTTCTTAAGAAGAAGTCGAAAATCTAAAAGTTAACGCATGACACACAATGCACGACAACCGACAAAACACAATGGCAATAGGTCACCATAACCTTTGGTCAGGTGACCTAAAAAAAGGTAAATGGCCATCAATTTTTTTTTAAAAAAAAACAGGGCTCTGCAGAGTGGGCAACTCAGGCGAAGAATTTGCCTGATTTCATAAAGCTTTGCCCGGGTTGCTGATCAAAGCGAAGTCACCTTGAAAATACTAGGAGTCGCCTCGTTATGATAGGCAATAATAGCATTTTGCCTAGAGGCTATCAAATAAGGGGACAGTAAATCAATTATACAACTGCTGATCAGAAGCCCCTTGATCGAAAATCAAGCGTGTATCGATGGACGACATGCTCACTTTATTTGCACCTCGACTGATTGGATGGTTGCAAACCCTTGGAAATGCCGGAATTATATGATTTTTTTTATATCAAACCCTTTCCCTTCCGCAGATTCAATTATTTTAGTGGCACATTATGTTTATGTTATCAATATACGAGATTTGTTGTGTACTTTCAAGCAGCGAGAATAATGGCGGATTTTATTACAAACGTCATGCCATTTGCCATATTTTAAAATTCATAAAAGAAATAAAATCTTGGTGATAAAAACTGATTTTCCCATAAAACTAAATAGAAAAAAAATCTTTTTTCAATGAAATCCTTGGACTCTAGTTATCTACTTTGATTTAACAAATAAAGAAAAACTAAGACAAACAATCTACAGCTTCTACGATCTTTTCATTAGTAACATTGTTAGGATTTATCCAGAAATTAAATTCCACTTATCTTATTTTGGTAATAAATCCATTTAATGACATATAATCCAAAACACTAGAATAAATAGTTCTGTGTTTGCATAGTTTCAAATTTAAACCTTCTCTACAGTCTGTGATTTATGTAATCAGCTGTTAATTATCTTTACCCTTTACTTACAATAACGGCAACTCAGTCAAATGAACCCTTTTTAAATCTATTATTTCCAAGCTTTTTATCCATTTATTGTTACATGCAGGTGAAGTTGACAGACTTGAACCCATTACCACACAATCCCGCTTTTTTGATTTTTCAAGATTTTTAAATGTTAAAATGGAAAACTTGTGAGAAAGAGGAAGTGTTTGTACTTGCTAAAAACACTTCCTCCTTCCCCCCACCCTCCCCCAAAGTCCTTTCTACCTTATCTGGTACTTATTTTCTGTTTTGAGCATATTCTGATTTGAATGTGGTATGCAACATTTTTTTCCAATTTGGTCCAGTCTGGAAATTTTGTCTTCTGGTAATGAGTTAAATAAAATAGTAATGATTAGGTTTTCTTATTTTCTGCTTCAATTTAAACTCTGATCATTTTTGTAAGTTCAGACCACTTATACTCTCTTTTCAAAATTACTAATTATTATAACTTTCCATAATTGAGATTATAACACCATCTACATGTTCAAGAAAATAATTTCAGGATCAGTTTCCTATATTCTCGAATCCGAAAGAAGACAGAAATATTTGTTCACAGGAATATGATCTCTGTAATAAAGACTGAAAGAAAAGATGAGAAATACTTTAATATTAACTGCATACTATATAAAACAAAATATGCAGCTACTTGGTGGTAAAGCTTTTTTATTTTCCTATAGAAACAAGGAATATGGGCAAAAATTTGCTTTTTATTGTGATCCACTTCTCCTGAAAGTTTACCACTTCTCCCTATTTTGAAAAACTTTTCCCAATTCTCAGACTAGGGAGAAGTCCCTTCTCCCCAAATTCTGAGAGTCTGTGGAGCCCTAAGAAACTGCAGGATATTTCTAAATTCTCTGAATTCATTATCCACAATGTTTTCTGCCCCAAAACACAAAGGATTATAAATTTCAATGTCTTGAAATTGTCGTCTGCAACTTCTTTCAATTTGGACCAGTCTAAAATTTTCTTGTATGGGAGTGGGTTAAGCCTTTTTTGGTGGACCGGGATGTGTTTAAGTTCTTGATAAAAGAATTGTTACCAGGTATGTTAGTTTTCCATTTTCCCATTTTTAGTGTTTTGTACATAAAATTTTCCCTTTTCCTAAATTGGCTTTGAAAAAGCCCTGCATAGTGAAAATATCAAAAAAGATTTTAACAACGACAAAAAAGGTTATAAAGTTTCATTCCATTCGGTCACTACCCTGACATTTTGAGTGCCTATTTTTTCATGCGAAACCTGTTACTTACATTCAACATTGTTGAACCCTCGATGCAAAAATTATGATAACAATTCAGGGCTTTTTTTCCCTTAGCCTGTTCGTTTTGGGAAAATTTTGCGGAGTTTTCAGTAGAATTGGGAAATATAAGTTTAATAAAAGAAAGTTATAAAAGTAAGATTCATGCATCATTTTCAAGATTCAATGATAAATAACTATATCTAAGGGTCTTATCAGTAATAAAATGAAAAGCAATATTAACCCGTTCCCACTCAATGACACTTTTAGATGCCCCCATGTAAAAGAGCGTGAGAAAAACATTGTGGTAAATGAAGAAATTGCTTGTAACAAGCAATTTCTTCATTTTCCACAATGTTTTCCCCCCAGAAAATTGAGAGAGTCCGAAAATTCATAAGCTTTAAATTGTCGTCTGCAACTCCTTTCAGTTTGGACCAGTCTAAAATTTTGTCGTGTGGGAATGGGTTAAACAAAACAAATTTTGAAGAAAATAAATAATCCGGTTCCGTTCGCCCTAAAACACGTACGCCCTAAAACACGTACGCCCTAATTACTTTTCACCCTAATTCCCGTTCGCCCGGATCCGTTCGCCCTAATTCCCATTCGCCCCGGGTCCGTTCGCCCTATATTTGAATTACATTATAGCTTTCCACAATAAAAAATTCTTGTAAACATTTATTTTTCCTTTATGAGATGTTAAAGTTATGTAAGGTAGTTCTTTCAACTCATATTCAGACAAAATTTCAGACTGATCTAAAGTTGTAGTCAACGTGAACTGATTCCAAGTACATAATAAGGATAAAAGAAATTTATTTGAAAAGGAGAACATGGTTGTATCAAATAAAAGATTCCAAATTAAGTTTTCTTAAAGTAAGTTTTCACAAGGTAACAATCATGTTACATTACTATTTGCACCAGTGGAGTACAAAAACTTATTTCCAACCTGAAACCAGACAAAGCAGCAGGACCAGACAACATCAAACCTCTTGTACTAAAAAACTTATGTTATCAAATTTCCCCGATCTTACAAATTCTCTTTCAGAAATCCCTAGACACAGGCACTCTTCCCCAAGTTTGGACAAAAGCAAACGTGACTCCACTCTTCAAGAAAGGAAACAAAGAAGATCCTGCAAATTACAGACCTATATCTTTAACATGTATACAGTGTAAAGTTCTAGAACATATTGTAGCATCAAATCTAACTGAACATTTTGATAAAAATAATATACTTTATGACTTGCAGCATGGTTTTAGAGAAAGGCGTTCATGCGAAACCAAGCTACTTCAACTGACCGACCATCTTGCCAGAAACCTGACTGAAGGAAAACAAACTGATCTAGTTTTGTTAGACTTCAGCAAGGCTTTTGACAAAGTTAGCCACTTAAAACTTTTGTATAAATTGCAGGAACATGGTGTTAACAATGCTACCCTTTTGTGGATTAAATCTTTTCTAATAGGCAGATCACAAAAAGTAGTTTTAGAAGGTGGATGCTCATCAGAAGTACCAGTCACGTCTGGAGTACCTCAGGGATCTGTACTTGGCCCTCTTTTGTTTCTTTTGTATATAAATGACCTTCCAAATAACATCACATCCCAAGTTCGTTTGTTTGCAGATGACACTGCCGTTTACTTAGCTATTAACAACAGACAAGACTGTTTGACCATACAAGAAGATCTAGACAAGTTAATGCAGTGGGAGAAAAAGTGGGAAATGGAGTTTAACCCCAGCAAATGCATTGTCCTAAATATTACTAAAAAGAAGAAAAAGATTTCCTTTGATTACAGGTTACATGGACAAGTACTAGAGACTGTGGACAATGCCAAATACCTAGGAGTTACAATATCTGGAGATCTTTCCTGGAACAAACACATTGACAATATAACATCAAATGCTAATAAAACTTTAGGTTTTCTCCGCAGAAACATCCAGACCAAAAATATGAAGATCAGAGAAATAGCGTATAAAACTTTAGTGAGACCCCAGGTAGAATACGCATCAACAGTTTGGAGCCCCTACACAAAAACCTATATCAACAAAGTGGAAAAAGTACAACGTAGAGCGGCAAGATGGGTTCAAAATAATTTCTCTTATTATGACAGTGTTACCTGCATGCAGAAGGAGCTTGGTTGGGAAACTCTCCAATACAGACGAGACATCTCCAGAGTCACCATGTTTTATAAAATCGTTAACAATTTTGTTGCAGTGCCAGTACCAGCTTATCTTGAAAGACCAGTGAGGACCACCCGACATATGCACACAGCATCTTTCAGACAGATCCACACAAATGCAGCCTACTTTAAATATTCTTTTTTTCCCTACACAGTGATACTATGGAACAGCCTCCCAGAAACAATTGTACAGCAACCTGATATTGCAGCATTCAAAAAGAGTCTTGATTCTTTTCAGATAGTGAGCCGTCCCTGAATGACCCAAATATGTTTTATCAGCTCTTTTAATCTAACACTCACAATACTTTTAAAATTTTGCACCCTAACAAATGTCTAACAGTTTTTATTCCAGCACAGACGCGCACCTGCCAGTAATACCCGAAAGGGGAGTTGGGCAGTATATATAGATAGATAGATAGATGTTTTATTGCCACAATTATCGGTTTAATAATTTGGATAATATTAGAAGACCGTTTTTGACAAAGATAGAATAATTAATTGATACGATCAATTTAACAAAATTTATTACATCACAAGTATCATTTACAAATTACCTTTAATCAAAACAATTAATAATGACAATTGAAAGTAATAAATCTCAAATACGCTTTAAAACATTGTGAATAAAGGACAAAATTGCTTGCCACAAGTTGTAAGTTATTAAGTTCCCCCCCCCCCCCCAAAAAAAAATATGAAATTTAGATCATTGAAACAAAACGAGTCTTTTTGCGACACAGTCACAGTTGAATAAGACAGCTTTTGAAAGTATTGTCGTCATTATATAACTAAATACCAACAACAGTAGAAAGCACTGTGAGTAAAGGAGAAATTGCTACCCACAGGTTTGAATGGACTGTGATTCACGAGTCTCACTTTTTTATGACCCTGGTGAACAAAAACTACATCTACACTCAAAATCATACTCATTTAAAAAAAAGGGGGGCGAACATAAAAAAATAGGGTGAACGGACCCACTTTTGGGGCGAATGGACCCAGGGCGAACAGACCCGGGGCGAAAGTATATTTAGGGCGAACGGACCCGATACCAGGAAATCTCCAGCCTGAGATAGCTGGGGTCCCTTGCTATTTTCAGGGATCTTCGGGAAAGAAGCCGTAGAGGAACGATTGGCCTACATACAGAAGGTCAAAAACTGAATATGTAAACAAATATCTTACCCCACCCGGAATGACTAAACAAGTGTGATAGATTACCATTTTCTTTTATGAAATTCAACATTTTTTGTCTTATTTCATTATCGTTTTTGTATGCCTCTGTTGAAAGTAAAAATTTCCATTGTGCCAACTCCAAGTTTGGGTTTTTTGGTAAGCCCTCTTCTTCTAAATTTTCGATCGGCATTTTTCAACTTTCGGTTGCGGCGGTTGCTTACACCGGAAATAGAATAATTCACTGCATTACTGGAAAACAACAACAATATTAATGAAATCGATAAAAGTAGCATAAAATTTAGAATCAATGGGATGAATATAAATGCTAACATTGCCTTATATTTCATGATAAAAAATAATATTCAATATCCATTTGAATATGATTTTTTTATTCACTTCTATTTGTTTGATCCTATTTCCGGTGAAATTGTAAATAGAGAAGTGGCTCTAGCTGTCAAATTACAATCGTTTTAATAAGGCAAACAATTCTAAATCACTAGCATGCCTGACATGCCCAAGCTGCATCTTGAAGATGCATTAGAGGACAGTCCTCAGGTAAACAATTAATGTCAGATTAAAGTTAGCGAGCTAGTAAGGTTGATTTATTGTTGCACGACATGGGAGGTGCAACTCACGATTGTGACTTAGTCATTATTATCTTTATTTTTGGGCTTAGCATAAATAAGTATGTGTCTATAGCAGTCTTCACTACTTTGCTATTTGCCTAGATGAGCGACATCAGAGAAGACAATTAGCTATAAAGGGGTATTGTGCAAGGATACAGGACAAAATACTTTGAGTCTTGCATGGTTCTTGATGTATACCACCAAAAACCTTGCCTCAGTTCAATGTCTAATGCGAAACATTGTGCAATTTCTTCATGTTTCAGAATGATTTCCCAATCGTGTGGGAATGGGTTAAAAAAGTCAAAGATGGACAAATATGTCACATATCTAAGGCCTGGAACACTGGAGCTGTCATTTAGTCTTAATTAAGAGTTAGCTAGGCCCTTGGTCTTGATTTTATCCATGTAAGACTAACCACTATTAATTAGGAATAGTACATGTAGTTAACAGTTATTGATGTCACTTTAGCCAATCAGAAAAATCTGATTCTATGAGACTTCAAAATTTATTTCTACTCAATAATTTAATTCATATGGAAGACTTCCTTTTTAACTCATTAGCAGTTTGCAAAATTTTAGACTTGTTCCATTTCAATGAATTGCAGATAACAAATTTTAGTTGCTGAAATTTTAGATTTGCTGAAATTTTAGAGTTGCTGAAATTTTAGACTTGAGGGGTAGAAAGTATTGTGAATAATGAAGAAATTGCTTTTAACAAGCAATTTCTTCATTTTCCACAAGGCTCTCCAAAGCTATTTGATGTGTCTAAATTAGTTATGTGGAAATTGGTTAAGCGCATCTAAGCAACCCAAATAGGGTAGCTTTTAGTAAGCTTGAATGTATGTCGTTATGTATCCAGCATAAACAATTGGACTGAAGAACACAATTTTGATCAAATCTTCCTCAAGCTTGCTCATACTGTTTAATTTGATAAGTTTTGAACCCTATTGAAAACAGGTGTGGTCAGGTTAAAAACTAGGTCACTAGATCAAATCTTATTTACATGCTAGCAGCCATATTTTTTACCCGATCTTCACCAAACATTGTCAGAATGGTGATCCTTGGCACTACTGAAAATGTGTGGTAGGGTCAAAAAGCAGGTCACTAGGTCAAATCTTTGAAAATTCTTGTTCACAGTAAAGGGATATTTCAGATACTTAAGATACTTAAGAAAACAAGGGAAACAACATTGCAGATTCTCTATACTAGGGAAATTACTGTATCTTCTTACTTTTCTCTTCTAAATTGAGATGCAGTAATCAAAGAAATAACATAATCAAATTTAACATATTACCAGTGAAACGTTGTAAGATCTAGCAACCACAATTCTTATCAAATGAAATAGGAATAGTTGATAACAGTATATCAGACCTTATTATTTGGAGTTTACACCATCATTATTTCTGATAATGGGCAGTTTTCACATTTTTCTTGCTTTTAAGTAGTTTACTGTATACAATTAAATTGGTAAAATACCCTATCTACTCTAATTGTTTCATGATACTGATCATTCTATCGAGGGGTTAGAGCAAAAACATAGTATCTTTTCATATCTTGACTTAGAAATTTAAGTATTCTAATAAGTTCAAATATTATATTAGATATATTTCTTAACCCTTGCCATGCCAGGTAAAATCCTTGTTCAGAAATGCATTAAACTAAAAGGGCTGATGGCAGTTTAGGTATGGTTGTCAGGGTCAATATTTATTTTGATATTATCTTATTAACAATTCTGACTTACTATAGACAAACAGGTGGTATAAGCCAAAATCATGCTACACACGTGTTGAGGCTGATCTTTGTCTATGCCTCCTGCCATAGCAGGAATATTCCAGGTAAAGCATGACAAGGTCTAAAACAATTACATGTATCTGTCATCAAATCTGCGATGCTCAATCACAGCATATAACTTTCTCAACTTTCTCTGTGTATTGTACTAGTATAGGATAGCCCTCTCTTCGGCAATATGATTCCAATCTGAGGGAATGCTGAGGGACTCTCTGGCCCCCTAAAATTTGTAGCTAGACT
This sequence comes from Fragum fragum, assembly GCA_946902895.1. Taxonomy (NCBI): domain Eukaryota; kingdom Metazoa; phylum Mollusca; class Bivalvia; order Cardiida; family Cardiidae; genus Fragum; species Fragum fragum. Next base: position 36,930,084 of record OX336371.1, read on the forward strand.
GAACACTCCTAACTATAGTGGTAGTATATTTTTTTACAAAGAAGCAAGTCCATTTTTTGTTCCAAAAGTTTTGGTGTTTGGGGGATTGTTGTTTTTTGTTGTTGTTTTTTTCAACTTGCCTAACTGGTTTAAAACCCATTCCCACACAGTGTCGCTTATGGACACCCCTCAAGATAAGCAATTGGGAAAACATTGTGTAAAATGAAGAAATTGCTTATTACAAGCAATTTCTTTATTTTACACATTGTTTTCTTCCCAGCAAGTTGAAAAAATTAGAATTTCATATACTTAAAATGTCATCTGCAACTACTTTAACTTTGGACCAGTCTAAAATTTTATCATCTGGTAATGGATTAATCCATGATAATTATGATTAAATATTGATTGATTGTTTTTTAATAAATTTCGCTCTTAACAGTTATTTGAGTGCTGAATGTAGCCAAATACTTAACTGCCATTGTGGGTGAAAGTTTAGAAATAGACAATCACTTTTGATTGATTGATTGATTGATTGAATGAGGTTTAACGTCACTTTTAACAGTATTTCAGTCATATTGTGGCAGCTGGAGCAGCTAACAATATATTCCTGGCATTTCTCATGCCAGTACTACCAATACATCGATTCCAATCCTAGCCTCCAGCTGCCATTCCACTTAGGTTTAAGATTATCCACCGATTGGTGAGAGACAAGGATAATTATGTGCTGCCGCCGGGGATCGAACCCATGATTAAAGATTAGGAGTCTTGTGCGCTACTGACTGCACTATGACGCGGCTCAATCACTTTAAAAAATTTATGCAGTGATCTGCCAAGGTTTTTGAAGCAAGGGGACAATGTCCCATGGTCTAAAAAAATGGGGACATTTTACAAAATTGATGGATCTGTGACCGAGGGTTGTTTTCCTGATCACGCTTAGAGTTGATTTGAGTTGGGGAATTCTCCTTTTTACGCAATGTTTATCAAACTCGCTTGGCATGAGAGTTAATTAAGTCCAATGTTGGTTTCTATATATTTCTTTTAATCAAGTGGAACACATTTTGTTGCATGAAATTATTACAATTAGACAAGCACTGATCTACTGACAAAGTTTTAAGTTATTTCATATTTTTGTTCTATATTCTAAAGTCTAAATTAAAATCTAAAAATCTCATGTCCCCAAAAAATTCTGAAAAAGTTGGTATATATAAAGGTAAGCTGTTATCATAAGCATAACCAATTAAACGCAAGATTCAAAGATTATAGAATTTGACCAATGGAAATTTGAGACATAAGAATCTACATCAAAGACAAACAAGGAAATTCTGATCAAACTTGGAATGTCAAACTTTCACACCTGATCAAAATCAATCAAAGTTTGCCTAGTCACTGATTTCAGTTAATCACTTAGCAATCAGTTTGGAAAAACAGTAAGTCAGCTCAGTCTGGACTTGAGGATTAAGATCTAATTCTCATTCTGGCATGTTCTTTTTAATTTGAAAATAATGTTTTTACTGGTTAATAACCAATCAGTAAAAGCATTTTGGAATTATCTGAGAAGAAATTGCTTTTGTTGACAAATTTGAGACTTTTGGATTTCATACTTATTTGTGCAATTTATGCATTACAAAATGTTATGTAAGAAGGTGCAACACAAAATTTCTCTTTTTGTTGCATTGTTACACTTTCCACCTCCTTGAAAAATGATTGTCCTCAATCATATTCTAATTAAAAGAAATACAGTAACAAATCATGATTATTCATCAAACGAAATATAACATTCATACAATCAAAGAGTTTTTCACTCATGACCTGGCCAGGGTTTATCTATCATCATACATATATCCATCTTCTTTCATACAGTTAACAATTAACAAATGCAATTACATAGATATGATATGTGTATGTATACAGAGGCAAAGCATTGACTTTCAATTTTCTTATAAATTGACATGGATCTGTAAGATAACTTGTTCAATTTAAATAAGAAAAATTGCTATTGTACAAGTATACAACATAATGCAACATAAAGAAAGAGAAATGCAATTAACAATTTTTTTAATTGAAATCCTCTTAAACACATACATAATGAAATCCCTTTTTTGTTGTTAAATAGGGTTGGGCCTTAACACAAATACTTTTTTTTTTATTTGTAAGCCTTGAATTTGAATTGAAAGGGCCCATGACATAAGACTAATTACTAGCTAGTCTTGTCCATGTTACATTTAGTAATTACACACATGCAACTTAGGTTTGTATAACCTTATGGTGTGGAAGAGATTTATATGAGTACATCTTGACTGGTAAATAATCTCACACTTCATGAATAGTATTTGTACAGATGCAACTTAAGTTTTTAAACCTGGTGTGGAAAGATTAAATATTAATTATTTTGACTTGTTCTTAATCTCACACTTCATGAATAGTTTTTTGTTTATTCATTTCATTTTACATTTCTTTGGGGTACAACCTCTTTTGTGAGTAGACCATCATGAGTAATATGAAACTTGAATATAGTCTATCACTTACTGCCCCATATTATACTTAAAGTAACTGATTTCAATATACTTTTAGTTAACACTATCAGCTACATATTTTATTTGTATTTTGCTCCTTTGAGCTGTAATATGTTTTCTTTCTTTTCTTTTTTTTTTTTTTTTGATATACATATTCATATTTCATATGAAGTTTTTGAGCTACATTTCATATATGAGATTTTCTGAATTTATTCATTTATTTATTTTTTTTTTAAATTGTATTCTAATTTTCATGACATTTTGCAACAAGCAAGGTTGAGGCAAATTGCCATATCAACAATGTTTTTTTAAAGCTCAGATTTTCTAACAATTTTCAGTTCTTACCATATTGATAATATTCTTTATATTCTGGTTGCTTGGTAAGCTTAAATTGTCAACATTCATTGTGATCTACTGCCTCACTATGAGCATCCAAACAGTTGAAAGGAACTAACATCGAGTAAGAAGAAAAGGCTTTTATTTTTTATCATTGTTTCCTTCAATCAGACCAGAAGCTACACTTTAATATAGAAAATTTTAGTAATGAATATGTTGAATACTTAAGATGAAAATATGATTTACAGATTTTGTTTTTCAGTAAAGGTTTTTTTTGTTTAAATTTTGTTTGTTTTAGCACTTTTAAATATTTTGCCTTGTTGATTAATTTTGGCTCTGATTCTGTACAAGAATTGTCTGACATATTTGAGTGGTGCTTGGTTGAAAGGTAACCATATTGGTTCCCGTGAATTTTGTGTGAAAACTTTGAAGTAAGTTGTTTCCAAAGGGTTATTTAAATCGCTTGTAAAGACTGCTCGGACCATTTTGGCTTCTTCCGGAGTTCCATTGTCATGAAGAGCTGTTGTAGTTTGCCACAAAGAAATGCCAGTATCTTGTAGACAATCAAAAAGTTTATTCATGTATGGCTGTAGTCTACGTTTTCTTAGAGATATGGGAAATGGGATGGAATTAGTATAAGTTGTACCTTCAAATGGAGAATGCTCAATAAGTTTTTGATTGGAAAGATCGAAAGTTTCCATGTAACCAACAACATATGGTGGATTTTCATCTCTGTTCTTGCATTCACGATAAAGTGTTGGTAAATCATCAAAGAATCTGTTTTTTTTCACCAAGGGTCGCTTTCGTTTTCTACCATTCATTGTTCTGTGTATGTGATACTCACGAATGAAGACATCTGGTATGGTGCTTGCATATTCCCAAGTGCTTGGTTTTTTGTTTTCTTTCCATTTTATTCTATAGTAAAGTGTGTTGTTGCTCCGTTTTGATTGAATGATTTTGTCTATGTCATCTACTGGGAATTTTTGTGGTTTGGATGTTGTTGCATTTGGTGCAGAGTTTGGTGTTTGTTCTTGGTCTGAAGTGTCTGTTGTTGTGGTAGGTTTTGTGCCTTGTTTTGAGTGTGAGCTATTGTTTTGTGGAGTTTTATCTGCTTGATTTGGTTGTGTATGTGTATTTGGAATTGTTGATGTGTCATTTTGGTTATTTGTATCATTATTTTGCTGTGTTACTTTTGATTTCTTAATTCTTGCTTTGAATTTCATATTGAGAGGGTGTTTGCCTTTGCTCTGAGGATTTGTATTTGTTGGTGCATTTGGATCAGGGGCTGCTTGGGTATTTTGTGTGTTTTGGGGCGGTAATATTTCATCAGGTATGTGGTCTGCATTAAGTGGTTGTGTTATGTGTTCATAGCCAGGTGGTGGATTGGTGGGTCTATCATTGGGATCATAGTATGGTTTCAGTCTGGTGGCATTTACAAGAACTTTTACCTCTTTATTATCTCCACATCTTCTGAGCTTGTATGTGTTGTGTGGGCCAAGATAGACTATGTAGTACGGAGTTGCGTTTTTGGGTATTGGTGAGATCAGAGTCGTTAAGGTTTATTCCAAGATCTTCAGCTATTGTTATATACTCATCATCAGTTAGGTTGTTAGTTTCTACTGAGTTAAGAGTTTCAGAATTTTGAGACATTAGGGTGTCAAGATCAGATATTTGTGTTATGTTAGCATTGTAAGCACTAGTTAAGACAGAGACTCTCTTGTTACGTTTAAGAAAGATAGGTAAGGCAGTAGGGTTCATCAGGCGATAGTGTATTTTGCCATCAGTAACTCTTGAAAGACACTTGCCTCCAACAAGCTCATCCTTTACAAGAGATTGAGGCGGTTCACACAATACAACATCACCATCACAGAACTTGTTAGTTTTCAGAGGAAGAATGTATTCAGAGTGAGGAGGAACTACATGTGAACTAAAGGTCTTGCCAAAGTCAGTTATTGATTCTTCTTGTGATATTAGACAGATGTGAATAGGTTCAGAGTTGGGTTTAGAAAGAGAGATAGTATTAGAGTGAAAATTGAGCTGTATCCCTTCCTTAGCCATGAAATCCCGACCTAGAATTACAGACTCGTGCAGGTTAGGAAAGACATGAAAGGTGTGCTCAAAAGGGAAGCCATCAAGAAGAAATGAAAGCGTTAATGTTCCTAGCACAGAATGGATCTCACCACATACACCATATACATGTGTAATTTTAGCACTTTGATATTGGGGATTTTTAAATAAATTGTCTATAACATGTTTGTTAATGCATGAGATGCCTGCTCCTGAATCAAACAGTGTAGCAAATTGCCTTGACTCTATTTGTATATAAGCTTTGCATGTTTTGTCCAAAGATGTTACCAATGAAACTGTGGGCTTAATATTACAGCAAGATTCTGTTATTTTAGCACAATTTTGCTTTGAGCACTTCCAGGAAGCCTGTTGTTGAGTAGCCATGTTCAATAAATTATGATTAGATTTAAAGAAATTAAAGTATGAGAAATTAGGATTTGTAAGTGAATGTAACAAATTACTGTTATGATAATATTCAAATTGTATTATTTAAGTGTGAAGAAATTTAGTGTAAATGTATATTGTAAATTTAAATGTAAAAGAATAAATTACTGGTTTCAGTTGAATTTGCTCTGATTAAAAGAGTAAAAGGAAAAATAGAAAGATCAACTGTTTGGATACAAACAATAAAACAATATAGCACTAAAATGATGAAATTTCACTTACCCCTGCTTTCAGGTCATAAGGTAGCATCAGTTTACTGGTGAAAGTAAAACAGAATAAAATTACACTTAAGACAAATTTAAAGTCTGAGTATCAAAGATTTTTATTCATTGTCCATAGAGTTGGGTTTGGAAGGTCGTCTGGCACATCAGTATGCAGTCAGGTTGGTTGGCTACTGGTTATGGTCTGGCACATTGGCTTGTGGTAAAGGATTGGTCCCTTGTATCGGTCCCTGGTTAATGATAAGCTCCTGGTATGGTAACGTCTAGTAAAGGGTTTTGATAGTCTAAGCATATAAGTTGGAATTGTTCACTTCTTACACTGTTTTGATTATAATGAATTCTGCTTACTTGTTTCTTATTTGTGTCACACAGTAAATGTTCAGCTTTGTATCTGTATATGTATATGTATATATATCTTCAACTGGTTCACACTATTTGCACAATGTCACCAAATGCACATTTCATTCACAATATTCCTGGATCATCTACTTCCGGATTCTGACACCAAAAGAAAGCTGTGACCGAGGGTTGTTTTCCTGATCACGCTTAGAGTTGATTTGAGTTGGGGAATTCTCCTTTTTACGCAATGTTTATCAAACTCGCTTGGCATGAGAGTTAATTAAGTCCAATGTTGGTTTCTATATATTTCTTTTAATCAAGTGGAACACATTTTGTTGCATGAAATTATTACAATTAGACAAGCACTGATCTACTGACAAAGTTTTAAGTTATTTCATATTTTTGTTCTATATTCTAAAGTCTAAATTAAAATCTAAAAATCTCATGTCCCCAAAAAATTCTGAAAAAGTTGGTATATATAAAGGTAAGCTGTTATCATAAGCATAACCAATTAAACGCAAGATTCAAAGATTATAGAATTTGACCAATGGAAATTTGAGACATAAGAATCTACATCAAAGACAAACAAGGAAATTCTGATCAAACTTGGAATGTCAAACTTTCACACCTGATCAAAATCAATCAAAGTTTGCCTAGTCACTGATTTCAGTTAATCACTTAGCAATCAGTTTGGAAAAACAGTAAGTCAGCTCAGTCTGGACTTGAGGATTAAGATCTAATTCTCATTCTGGCATGTTCTTTTTAATTTGAAAATAATGTTTTTACTGGTTAATAACCAATCAGTAAAAGCATTTTGGAATTATCTGAGAAGAAATTGCTTTTGTTGACAAATTTGAGACTTTTGGATTTCATACTTATTTGTGCAATTTATGCATTACAAAATGTTATGTAAGAAGGTGCAACACAAAATTTCTCTTTTTGTTGCATTGTTACAGATCCAATAACAATTATGCTACCAGGGCTTTGAAGCTGAAGTAACAGTGTCCCTATGGTCTTAAAAAAACACATGTATGAATTTTTGGAGACAATTGTGAAAAAATAAAGCCTTAGCAGATGACTGTTTATGCCTTTAGATACCATGTCATGGTAACCTGTTCCCAGATGACAAAATTTAAGAGTGGTCAATAAGTAGTTTCTTCATTTCAACCCTTTCCTGTTTGTCAAAATTTTGATCCTGTCCAATTTGAAAGAAGTTGCATGCAACAATTAAATGTGAATGTAATTTGAAATGTAACCAACATATAGGATAGAAAATATTGTGAGAAAAGAAGAAAATACTTGTAACAAGCAATTTCTTCTTGTTTCAAGTATAAAAATCACTAGGATGTAAAAATAAGGACTCATGCAGGAAATGGTTCAGGGGAGTAAAAAAGCGGGAGTATGCGGAAATGGGTTAACATAAACTAATATTTTAACAATTTTAAAAATGATTATCAGTATAAAATACTAACTACATGTATCATTCAATATTATTAGTTAGTTTGTTTTGAAAATGTTCCTCAGGTGATGAATTAAAAACAGGATAGTGTAGGCAAAGGTCAGATCGCAAGTCATCTGTGCAGACTGATGTTTGTCTATGCTGCCAGCCAATACAGGATTATTCCAGGGATAGGAGATGGGTTTATATTACATATTCGATACTTGTAACTTTTTCAGACAAGAAATTTACTGTCTGTATTTGAGAAAGATGCAATGACTTTAAAGAAGTACAGTGTAGGCCTCCATAACTGCTGTCAGAGAATCATGAGTGCCCAGAATGAGCTTTGTGCAGCTACGCAGGCTCTGTCCCAACACCTCAGGGTATATGAGCTACAGGTTGGTAACTCTATTTCATACACAATAGAACTTTATGTGAGAGAATGATATGGCGATAAGGATTTTTAAGGTTTCATCAACCTAAAATTATTGTCTACAGCATCTTTGAATTTTGACTACCTGTACATGTCTTCTACATTAGCTAATGGAAGTTTAACCCATTCCCACTCATTGATGCTTTTAAATGCCCCTAAGAAAAAAACTTTGGAAAATATTGTGGAAAATGAAGAAATTGCTTGTTACAATGTTTTCTACAAAGAGAATTGAAAAAATGCAAAATTTTATAAACTTTGAATTGTTGTCTGCAACTTCTTTCAATTTAGACTAGTCTTCAATTTTGTTGTGTGGGAATGGGTTAATTAACTTTGCACAGTTGTTTTCTTTGAAGAGTAATACTGCCCCTAGTAAAAGTTCTTTGTATAAGTTCTAGGTCACAACTGAAGGTCATATGACAAGCAATTATGCAAGCACATCTGTGTCTGTGACTGATTTCTAGTTTTAATCTAGCTATTACATGTGTTGAAATACATGTACTGTAGTTAATTTACCTGTGCTAGAGCAAATCTCTTTTTCAAATATTTGTTTCACAGTGTTCCTTGGTGGTTCTTGTCAAATTATCAAAACAAAGTTAGTAAAATTCAACATAGCTCTGCCCAACTAAATAAGATTTAGATACCGTAGTTTTCTTATTGTACCATAGCAATACAGATTCTTAGATTTTATGAAACCATATGCATTTATCAATGTCAGTGACGGAAACTTATATTTACATGTTTTTTTCAGAAGTTTCCATTAGAGAGTGAAAATAGTATCCTTGCATCTACGTTGGAACAGTTTGCAGTGTATATAGATAATGTAAGGTCAAGTAGATCACTTAACCCATTCACACACTATCCTGCCCTTCAAGAAAAATGCTTAGAAAACATTGTGGAAAATTAAGAAATTGATTGATACAAAGTTTCCTACCTGCTTGTTACAAATTGTTGTCTACACTATCCTTATTTAGGACCAGTCTAAAAGATTAGGGTGAAAGGGTTAATCTGTTGCCAGGTGACAAAATTTTAGACTGGTCCATATTGAAAGATGTTGCAGACAACAGTTTTAGTGGTAACTTAATTGAATTCATTTTGTCTTCTACAATATCTTTGTCAGGGAATATACCATGAATTATTGAAAAATTTCTTTTACAGGTAGTTTATTCATTTTCCACCATGTTTTTATAGCTTTCATATTGGGGGATCATGTAAAGGGGGGTTATGTGCAAATAATTTAACCATTTTCCACATATTCCTGTTTTTGGTGAAAAATCTTTTGAAATAAATGGTTTTCCCTAAATTTCACAGAAATGATCTTTGAGTGACTCTTTGCCTTTATCAAACTTCAAACTTGGGAGAGGGGGATATTATTTTGATCAATTGAAAATTATGGACTTAAAAGGGCGTAATATTGTTAGACTTATAAAACTGAAGTAATTATGCTATTACATTGCTTAACCATGTTGCACATCAGTTGCTTTCCATGTAATGATTACACTAATTGTAGACTCTAAAGTTTTTGCGTATGAGTTGCTTCATATGCTCTAAAGAAAGACTTAATACTCTCCCATTGCTCTTTTCCAGACAACAATATTTTAATGAGTCCAAATTCAAAGAATTGGCAACGGATAATTCTAAGTTTGTGAAATTTATAAAATCTGTGTCTTTAAGGGTAGGAGACATTGTGGACAATAGAAAATTGCTTGGTTTAAGCTATTTTGTACTTTCTATAATTTTTTTATTAGCTATTTTCTTCAGGATCATGTAAATAAAGAGTCTGCTTACTATAATTGCTTTTCTCGTTTCTCATGATATTTTATACACATTATATTCTAAGAAGTTTAGCTCTGTCCCTCCATCTGTGAGTACCTACTATTTTTATTGTTTTTTTCTCAGAAACTATTAATAGTATTACTTTTGAGGTTCATTAACCCATTACCAGATGGCTATATATATTAGATTGGGCCAAATTGAAAGAAGTTGCAGACGGCAATTAAAAGTTTATGGAATTTTGGATTTTCTCTTTCTGGAAAGAAAACATAGTGGAAAATGAAGAAATTGCTTGTAACAAGCAATTTCTTCATTTTCCACAATGTTTCGAAAGCTTTTTAACTTGGGGCATCTAAAAGCGTCACTGAGTGGGAATGGGTTAAGGGGTCCTACATGGCACCCACTGAAATCAGGTCAGCAAGTTATCTACTGCCAGCTTTATAAGTAAGTTTATATTTGGACATAGCTTGGTGTATCGGTAAATTTTTCATCATATTCTCATCTTATTCCTGTTTCCTGTTTTAGGAGGGTCCTATATTTTCTATTTTGCAAAAACATAATAAACAAATGACAAGTGTAAATGTAGTTTGCTCTAAGCGGGCATCATGCCTGATAAACAAGAGTTCTAATTTTTCTTCTATGTTGTCCTAAATAAGATATCTCTGATTTTTTAATTCAATTTCTTGTACGGAAAGGATTAAATGACTGATTAAAAAGTGTAAAATTGTGTTAATATTTTACAGATCAGTTCACTACACCAAGTGTTAGCTGCTCAGTTTTCAGAAACAATGATGTATCCAATGTCGAAAGCAATACAGGCAGATTTAGATGGTATGTACTGGGAAAACAGATCAACCCATTTTTGCATGATCTCACTTTTTATGATCTAGCAAATAGCTGTGGAAACATTCTTGAAAAGGCAAGAAGTAATTTCTTCATTTCCAATAATGTTTTCTTTCTTCAACCCATTTCAACAAAATCTTGCCTTTATGGCTCCCCTGTAGGAAAAACTTAAGCTTGTATCAAGCAATTTCTTTATTTCTCCAGATGTTTTCTAACCAGACAAAGATTTTCAAATTTCATCAGTTTGAAATGAAGAGAATATTTTGTTAATTTTGTTGAGGTATAAATCTTACGATCTAATTGCACTCCTGTATGAATCCAATTAGCAGCTTCATGCTGTGTGATTAGGTTTTTGAAATCATACATAAAAGAATCTCTTCATTTCTTAACCCTTGTCGTGCTGTATAAATTACCTTACTGAATTGGTGTAAAATCAAAGAGCTGAAAGCACAGATAAAACTTGTTGTTCAAAAATCAACATTTCTTTTAGAAATCAATTCCATAAATGACTCAGACAGGAGAGATACAAGCAGAAGGTGTAGACCAAGATCAGACTGCACTTATGTGCAGGCTGATCTTGGTCTACACCTCCTGCCAAAACCGGAATATTCCGGGTTCAGCATGACAAGGGTTAAAAAACTAACAACACTTTTAGAATTTTGAGAAAATTGTCAAGGTTGATAATAACATTTGCAAGTATGTGTAAGTTAAAAAACTAGTACAGATGTACCATTTATGATAGAAAAACATTACCTGGGTTAAATGTGATGTTGTTCTAAATGTCTATACATTGTATAGACATAGAAACCAGTATTATGATTAACCCTTATTTAGAGCTTGTTGGAAGCAATATACAATTTTTCATACAGTGCTTTCTTAGAAATTATTATACCCCAGTTTTGGTAGATGGAAGCATGTAGCTTTTATTATGCATATAGCCTTCACTATGTCTGTCCGTCCCCATATCCTCATATACCTTGGCCAATTCAGATAAATCTTTACATGGGAATTCCTTATGATATTACACCAGGGAGCTTTTCCAAAATTTTGGACATGGTCAAGGTCAGATCTCAAGGTTGAACGTGGAAATTTAGCATTTCCAGAACATTGATCCTTCAATTATGGATGGATTTCAAATAACACTTTACACAATTGTTCTCATTAATGAGAAGATGTGCAATTTGGAAAAAAGAAGGGCAAGGTCACAGCTTAAGGTCATACATTAAAATGAAAAATTTCTGGAGCTTAGCTTCTAAAAATATGAATTGATTTTGAAATAACTTTGCATAATTGTTCTCTATTGTGAGTAGATGTGTCATTTGAAACAAATTTTCTGATAGCTTCAAGGTCAAGGTCACAGCTCAAGGATGTACCCTAAATATAGCATGTCTGAAATATAGCAAGCATGTACCCGCATCTGCATTCTGTTAGTCCTTCTGAACCCTTTTCCCTGTTTATTTTATACTTTTTGTGATGGGGCTATATTCAGGGAGCATAGTCTGTCTCTGATGGCTCTTGTCCTATCTGTTTGTACATTTAACTGTATGTTTGTTGCTCTGTCATTAAATTTGTCAACCAAAACTTTTAACATTGGTCATAAATTTTGACTTGTGCTAGGGCCTTCATGTTTCTCGTGTTCCTTGTGTTAAGATCTTTAAGATCTTTTTATTTGTGTCATTCTGAAGGTCATCCGTCAAAACAATTTTCAAGGTTATATTTTAAACTGTACCATTTGTAATAATTTTGCACTATGAGATTGGATTCCTGTCTGATGTACTCTTTTGTTGTTTATTTTTCAGAAATCTCAACAATGTATGAAATGTACCAGATAGCAACACATGGTATGTAAACTTACTCACTCCTTTAGATTGATCCAAATCTAGTGTTTTCAAAGTTGGAATAAATTCAGATAAGACTTTTGTGGATGCAGTTTGAGATTACTTGGCACAAATGTTCACCGTAATTGATCAATCACAGCTATCAATCAAATAAAAATCAACAAATCAAATTATTCATAGACTGGGAGGGAAGTTTAAACACTGGACATTGGCCACCATTTTTATGAAGCATTTGATTGGTTTTGTGACTTTAACATCATAACTACAGGTTATTCAAGCTGTAGTTATGTTTATTTCACCAACCAACCATTTTTTTAGTTGAATGATACTTGACATAAATTTGGTAAAATAACGCCATTTAAACATCAAAGTGGAACTTTGTGTTGGAGTCAGTGGAACGGGGCCAATATAGTAAGTGGGCTGGACCACCATTTGGTGTCAATAACAAACCACAGGTATTTGTTTCTGATCCATACCTGGCATTAATGGATAATTTTTGATATAAGTTGGCATGATTGAATGATAGCTGGCCCCTTCCACTGACTTCAGACAGGAAGTTCCTTTAACCCTTTCCTGCACAAACACGGGATTTTACGTCAATGTGATTTTTATACTTCAGAAAATATTGTGGAAAAGAAGAAATTGCTTGTAACAAGCAATTTCTTCTTTTCCACAATATTTTCTACCCTACTGAATGGTTATTTTTCAAATCAAATTCACATTAAATTTTTGTCCGCAAAACCTTTGAATTTGGACAGGTCTAAAATTTTGCAAAACAGGAAAGGGTTAAGATATGACACATTGTTTATTTGCAAATGGTTAGTAGAATGTAACAAAAATTTAAAATGGTTTGTTGGCAACCTAGACATTGTAACTACAGCTTGAATAAGCTGTTGTTATTATATTTATGTTGTCAAACCAATGTAAGTTCCATTTACCTTACATAATTATATCAAACCATTACCAGATGACGAAATTTTGGACTGGTTCAAATTAAAATATGTTTCAAAATGTCGAGGGCTTAGAGCATAAACATAGTATGGCTCTATACATTGTACATTGTATAGAGCCATACTATGTTTTTGCTCTAAGCCATCGATGTACTAAATTTGGAAAATTAATGTCATGCCAGGTAGAAAAAGTTTTGGGAAAAGGAGAAATTGCTTGTCAAAAGCTTTCCCTCCCTTTTCTACAAAGTTTTTAATAACAATATTTCTTGAGGGCTTCAGAAAGCGGTAGTGTGGTGATGGAGTTGTATATTTGAAATATTGCTCTATCACTTATTGATTACAGAATACAGATAGTATCTCGATCAGTATGAATTGTACGTGAAGTTATTAATTCCTTATTCATTCTTTAAAAAAGGGTTTATTTCTGTAGTGGCAACTTTTAAAAACCTGCTTTTGTGATATTTTTTGGTTTGATTGCAGAACATGAACATGCCTTATCCAAATACATGAAAGTTCCAAAGAAGAAAGAAAAAGAAGTTCTGGAGTGTAATGAAGAATTAAGTATGATGAGGAAAAAATTTCATCAGGTAGATTTCCTTCATTGGTGGTCAAGCATTTTTAAACTTCCAAATGCTGTAAACCCATAAAAAATCAGCTTTTTGATGCCTTTTAAGAAAAAACGCCTTGGAAAACATTGTTTTAGCAATTTCTTCATTATCCACCATATTTTCTAACAAAAAAAAAAAACCAAATATTTTTCAAATTCAATCAACTAAAAATTGTCATCTGTAGCTTCTTTAAATTTGGAATAGTCTAAATTTTGTCATCTGCAAATGGGTTATAACTCAATCATACTCGTATTAAATATTTCACTAAGTGTTAAGTATTAGGGGAAAATAATAATGATATTGTATCGGCAGTAGCCTGGTCTAATGCAGGCTGATTGTATAGATAAGTCATTTGCTTAGTAAATACCATGAAGTTCTAGACTAATAAAGATTGAAAGTTATTTTCTCTTAAACATCAACTTCCACAGGCCAAATGCTTTTTATTGAGATCTGCAAACTTGATATTTTTCTCTAATTTCAATCCTTTTAACCAATTACGACACAATAGTATTTTTGACTGGTCCAATTTGAAAGAAGTTGCAGACAACAATTTCAAGTTGATGAAATTTTAAAAATCTTTGTATTTTGGGTAAGAAAGCATTGTGGATAATGACAATTAACAAGCAATTTCTTCATTTTCACGATGTTTTCAAAAGCATTTTCTTGAGGGGAGTCAGAAAGTGTCACTATGTGGGAATGGGTCAAAGTTACAAACCTCATATTTGGTATGCTGGTTTTTTTCACTAAGGCAATCTGATGAAGGCCATATGGCCAAGAAAGAGATCAAATTATTAAACCCTATCCCCAGAACTTCATTTAACCCATTCCCACTCAATGACGCTTTTGGACTGCCCCAAGGAATAAAGCTTTGGAAAACATTGTGGAAACGGAAGAAATTGCTTGTAAAAAGAGCAAGATTTCCAAAATCTCATTGACTGAAAATTGTTTTCACTTTTGACCTGTCATATGGTAATGGGTTAAACGTAACCTCTTATATGAAACTGACTGATACCTGGTTATGCCTACTGAGCCTTGACTGGAATTTTTCACTTCGATATTAACCCTTGTCATGCTGAACCCAGAATATTCCTGTTTTGGAAGGAGGGTATAGACAAAGATCAGCCTGCACATATATGCAGTCTGATCTTAATCTTCACCACCTGCTTGTGCCTGTTGAGCAGGAGTCGTTAATAAAATGAATTGTCTACAGAAATATTAGTTCCCTGTAATAGCTTCCAGTGCTTACAGTCCTTTGATTTTAATGTATCTTTTTCAAACAGATTCCAATCAGCAAGACAAGGGTTAAACAACATTATTTTGCAAAATTTATAGCAAGTACCATTTACCAAAAATAAAGAAATTGGTGACTTAAATGTCATTGCTACAGCTTATATAAGCTGTAGTTATGACATTTATGTCACCAAACCAACAAAAATACTTCTCATAAATGTTGGCCAATGTCAGGCAAAATCATAGTTCAAAGTTCACTTCCAATCTAAATGAATAATTTGATTGGTCGATTAATTCTTTGATTGATAGCCTTGATCAGTCAATTTTAAATTTCAAAGTTGATATTTTGCATGCTGGTAGCTTTCAATAAGGAGCGCCTGATGAGTGTCATAATTCATTTTCATTTTAGACCTCTTTACACTATTATTCTGCCTTAAATTCCCTGCAATATAAAAGGAAGTGCTTTCTACTTGAGCCCATCATTGGTTACCTTCAAGGACAGAAGAGTTTCTTCAGTATGGGACAGGAAACCATCTGTAAACAAGAAATGGATGACTTTCTACAGAACATATCTGCGAGTATACAAAGGTATGTTCTTGGTTTATTATCAAAAAACCTGCTTATTTGTACAAATTCATTGTTGCTTGAGAGAAGTCTCTACCAGATTATATGTCTTTTTCTTTGGTGATTAGGTTAACACTCTATGTGTAGGGCTGAGTGACCTTGATTTGGTGGTGAATCAAAAGCTATGACTAATGACCTTCGTTTTTAATTCACTATCAAATGAGGGTCATTTTGGACTACAGGATGAATAAGATTAGAGACATATTGCTTTACTGATGTTGGTCTGTCAAACAATATGTATTTCTGTCAATCTGTTAGTCTGTCTGTCAAAACTGTTGCTTAAAAGCTTATCATTATCTTTTTTTAAAAAAAATTATTTATGATATATCACTCTCACTTAGTACCTCGTTTTAATATACATCTACTGGTTATTAGGTCAAGGTCCTCTGTCAAGGTCAAGCTTTCAAAATTTGCTTTTACAGGAGCTACAGTTTTTCACAAACACAAATCCAGTTGGCAGCCCTATTATTCATTTTTTTAAGGATTATACAATTAGACTGACCATACTTTAGGTTTGGTGTTTACAGGCTCTTTTCTATTACAGTGTCCATGCTGAGTTGCAAGTAGAGACTAAAAAGACTGTAGATTTGATAGACACTCTAGAACAACAAAGTATACACATGTACTACGCAGAACCACCTATCAATATGCCATATATACCACCAAATATAGGACTAGGGCAGAAATCAGGATTTCTGTTCGGAAGGAGGTAAATTCAAACTACCTGTAACCAATTGCCACACAATGAAGCCTTTTGATGCCCTATAGACAAAAGCTTTGGAAAACATTGTGGAAAATGAAGAAACTGCTTAATGCCTGGTTGCTGCAAATATCCTTTTTGTCATTTGTCTCCCACAAATGGGTAGATAATCGTAAACCTAAGTGGGATGAACAGCTGGAGGATCAGAGAAGATGTAGTGGTAGAACCAGCGTGAGAAATACAAAGAATTCGTTGTTTGCCGCCGTGATATGACTCAAATACTGTTAAAAGCAGTATTAAACCCCATTATCAATCAATAAATCTTCATTATCTACTATGTTTTCTACCCCAAAAAGACAAAAAAATTAAAATTCCTTTAACTAAAAAGTATCGGCCGCAATTACTTTCAATATGGACCAGTCTAAAATTCTGTCTTCTATCATTGAGTTTAACTGGTAGAATTCATTATTATTCAACATTCAGCAACATTTAAGATTTCTTTCTATTGACATGCATATCTACACCAAAGCAATGTGTTAGTGAGCATGTCAGAATTTAGCTTAAAAAAGGGTGAACATGAATTCATTATTATGCAATCCTGCGTTTTTATGCGCCAAAGGATTTAGCTATGGAAAATATTGTTGGAAAAGATGAAATTGCTTGTTACAAGCAATTTCTTTTTTATCCCCTGCCGTTTCGGCAAAGGGGATATAGTAATGGTCTCCGTCTGTCACTAAAGTTATCCGGAGTATATCTGCATGCACAGGGGATGGCTATGTTCGACATGACTCTTGTCTCACTATCTTGTTTTCTACCCCATTTTTCCCTCATCTTTCATTTAAAACCAACTTTGTTATGTCATCTACAACCTCTTTCAATTTGAATCCGTCTTAAATTTTGCTGTGATGGAATGGGTTAAACCCAATACTACATGAACCCATTACAACACGATCTTGCTTTTTATGTCTTCAAGAAAAAGGCTTGGGAAAAAAAATTAATGAAAATCAAAAACTGCTTGTAACAAGGAATTTCTTCATTTCCCATGATATTTATTACCCTAAAATACCAATACGAATTACATCAACTCTCCAATTCTTTAATGGATAAAGATACTTGTAAATTATTTGGATAATCTCAACTGAAATATTTGAATTTCACTTTACCCTTTTCTGTTTTGCAATAGGGTAGAAAATATTGTGGAAAAAGAAGAAATTGTCTCTCTGGAGGTTTCCTGATTTGCGTACCACTACATATTACCTCCCCCTGAAACCGTCACAGTATGAGCCCTCTTATGTAAGATGAAAATCATTACATAAAAGGACTAGTATTATGAGAAGATTTTGATACCTTGATACCTGCAGATCTGCCTTCAGAATTAAAGTCAGAATAAAAAAGTATGTTTTATAGAAAGAATAAATCATATCAGATAGAAAAATATGTGAGAAAATGAATTTGGTCTATTGCCAGCGAATTATTATTTTCTAACAATACTTTTTACAGCTTTTCCTCTTAAGCACATCGAAATGAAAGATTGTGTTGTAATGGGCTTTCATGGTCTCTGGATTGGAACATTGTTGTTGATTATATTTTCAGTAAACAGTTAATAGGTACAAAATGGGACAAGTGCTTCTTTTTTACACAAGGTGGAAATCTAATGAGTCAAGCCAAAGACGAGGTAATGTCACAATTCATTTAACATTCATTTGACCCATTACCACACAGTGATGCTTTTAAACGCCACTTTAATATAAAACATTGTTGAAAATGAAGAAATTGCTTGTCACAAGCTATTTCTTTATTCTCCCAAATGTTTTCCATCCAAAAGAACAAAAGTTTTTAAGAATCCATCAACTTAAAATGATCATCCTTAACTTCTTTGAATTTGAACTGGGCTATAATTTTATTGTGTGGAAGAGGGTTAATGAGTGAATGTTTGTCACACCACTTTCACTGTCACTTGTAGAAAATGTCTGTAACGAAAGCTATTTTGCTATAGTAAGTAAAGCTATATCTGTCTCCTTATCTTATCATTAGAGATTTAACCCATTCCCAAACAAGTCTGCTTTTTTATGTCCCTCAATATAAAAGCTTAGGAGAACATTGTGGAAAATAGAGAAATTGCTAGTCACAAGCAATTTCTTCATTATCCACAAAATTTTGTACCTTAAATGACAAAGATTTTGTAAATTTTATCAACTAGAAATTGTCCTATGCAACTTCTTTCATTTTGGACAAGTCTGTAAAACTGCTACAGATGAAGAGTCTTTTTGTACTGTACTTAAGACAAGTCATCTCCACGCAATTATGCATTTCAATGCACCCCAAAGTAACTTTAGTTAACATAATTAGCAAAAGTAGAAACTGCTTGAAACAAGTAATTTTTCCTTTTCTGACAATGTTTTCTACCTTGTTGGCATATATTTTTAATTCAAACCTAGGTTGAATTTTCATCAGCTAGTTTGGAGTTTAGATACTGAGTCAAAAGTGACTGTAAACAACATCTTTGCAAATGGCACAACAAAAAATTAACAGGAATATTTTTGTTACCTGTTAGGCTTAAAAGGATTGCCATGGAAATCTTCAAAACAACTCTTCGGGAAAGAGATCAACTCTGTCCCAGATTAACCCTTTCCTGGATAAACACGGGTTTTTACATCATTGTGATTTTGCAATTTCTCCTTTTCCCACAGTGTTTTCTACCACATAGGATGGTTTTGTTTGGAATTGCATTCAATGTTCATTGCCGTCTGCATCCTCTTTCAATTTGGACCAGTCTCAAATTTCAAAAAACAGGAAAGGGTTAATCAGGGTTGGTATTGCGCAAATGATTTTGTAGTTAGGTAAAATGACCCTCCTATCTTTACCCATTTCCAGGTGATAAAATTTTAGATTGGCCCAAATTGAATGCTTGTTACAAGCATTTTCTTCATTTCCTACTATGATTTATGATTGTGTTTCTTCAAGCCATCAGAAAGCATCATCGACTGATAGTGGGTTAAGAATAGGTACTACAAGTGAAAAGATTTAACCCATTCTCCCACAATGAAGCTTTTTTTGACACCCCTCAAGAAAACAGCTTGGGAAAATAATGTCGAAAATGAAGAAATCACTTGTTACAAGTAATTTCTTCATAATCCACAATTTTTCCAACCCTAAAAGACTTTCTAAATTCAACCAACCAGAAATTGTCATTTGCAACTTTTCTCAATTTGGACCAGATTAAAATTCTGTCGTCTGTTAATGGGTTAAGCTTTGTCAGGCTGTTTTGGGTTCATATTCGTTTGATCTGACAGCTTTCTCATTTATTTCAAAATTGTATATATTCATATGAACTGTGTCAATGACCCATTACAAAACACAATAGTGTGTTTTGATGGACTGAGACATAAAGCTGCGTAAAAATGTTTGAAAAAGAGAAATTGCTTGTAACAAGCTATTTTTCATTCAAACACATTTTGAATTACTGCCTGCAACTTCTTTAAACCAGTCTAAAATCTTGTTTTCTGGTAATGGGTAAACATTTAGATGAGTACCTATAACAAAGGCATTTGAATTATACTGGATTATGAATGCTCTTACTCTATAACCCTTTCCCATGCATTGCCCTTGTTTTTATGCCTCTCCAGAAAAAAGACTTCGAAAACAGTATGAGTAATGAAGAAATTGCTTGTTAAAAGCAACAAGCAATTTCTTCATTATCAACATTATTTTTTTTTACCAAAAAACAGACAAAATTTTATCAACTGGAAATTGTTGTCTGCAACTTCTTTCAATTTTGACCAGTCTCAAACTTTCTTGTGTGGGAATGGGTTAATTAGGGCTCTTCTCTAACAGTCACCACTAATTTTTGTATGTCTGTGCATGTAGGGTGGGAAGGTATGTCATGTTCTTTCAACCAAACTGCACATCACAATTTCATCCCTTTTTGCACTCTTTTCTTATTTTTAGCTTGTTTGTTCAGAGAATAAGAAAGCTATGCTGGTCTACTTTGGGTTGGCCTAAAGCTTTAGTTTAATTTGTACAATCTACTTACAAAAGTTTTGGTTTGAAACTTTAAACAGTTTAGATTATGATATCCTCCCATAGACACAACTACATGACTCATTCAGTAGAATTTTTTACCTTTCTCTACTTAAATTTGGCTAACCCATTCCCACACAATCCCGCTTTTTGATGCCCCTCAAAAAAAAGTTTTTGGGAAAATATTGTTTACAATGAAGAAATTGCTTGCGACTAGCAATTTCTTCAATGACCACAATGTTTTCTGTCCTAAAGGGCAAAGATTTTCTAAATTCCATAAACTTGAAACTGTGACCTACAACTTCTTTCAATTTGGACCTAAAATTTTGCCATGTGATAAACGGCTAAAGTTCTTTACATAGGCTGTCATATCTCAGTTACTACTCAAGTTTTTGATTTGAAACTTCGCACATTCATAGATATGAGCTCATAATTCACTTGTCCATGTAGACATTTGCTAAGCTGGACTTTTAAATCCTTTTAAGGTGTCATTTCCTTGTTAAAAAAGAGTCTATTGCAGATTTACGTACAAGATGTTATACCCATGTAACTCTGAATACTCATACTCTAGATTTAAAAGCTTTGCACACATATTTGTCATTAAGGTTTAATTTTACAGACAAAAATTTATTTAACTCTTTCCTGTACGATCACTGGTTTTTACGACTCTGTGTTTTTATACTTGGGAAAACATTGTGGAAAAAGAAGAAATTGCTTGTTCAAAGCAATTTCTTCTTTTTCCACAATATTTTCTACCCTACTGAATGATTATTTATGAAATAAATTCAACTTTGAATTGTCGTCTACAAAACTTTTGAATTTGGACCAGTCCAAAAAACAGGAAAGGGTTAATCTATTTCTATTTCATTTAGATTTTAACGCTCAGAGTGCTTTGGTAAAAGCTTCATGTGCAAGTTGTTATGTATTCCTGTTATCAATAGTCTTAATTCAACCAAGAGTTTGAAAATGGGATTTGCTAAAACATCTCTTTGCAAGCATCATTACTCTGACATTCAATTTTTATATTTGATAATTTTAATATCAATTGATAATATTTTCTTTATAAGACATTATATCACAACACATACTTGTGGTAATTTTTTTAAACTTTGCAAATGAAAAAAGGGTCATAGTTCTTAGTTAATGATATTTTACTCTGACATTTATGTAAAAGCGCCAATGTGCTATGTAATTAATGTTTCTACAATCATTTTATCCTGATTTTCAACAATTTTTTCTTTAGATTTTTCTTCCCAAGGATGGAAAGCTTATGCCTATATCGGGAACACTTAACCCTTTCCTGTTAAAACCCGGAATTTTAGGTTACTGTGATTTTATATATGCGAAAACATTGTGGAAAAGGAGAAATTGCTTGTGACAAGCAATCTACATCCACGTCAGTGTCAGCATCATTCAAACATTTTGTAATATCTCTGGAATTACTGAACACTCACTATCAAAAGAGCAGTCTATACCAACAAGGAAGATAACTCTTAATCATTGGTTCAGTGTGAAACACTTGTAACTGCCTATACTATAAACATATAGGCAGTTACAACTGTTTCGCGCTGAACCATTGAAATGCTTTTTTAACAAATTGTGCCCCTTTTTCTACTTAGAAATTTTACCTACGTGCTTGAACAGCCAAGCATGCAAAGCTCTTGTTTAGAAACTGTTTCAATTTTGGTTATTTACCTCAATGGCATCCTATTCAAGTTCAAGGCACAATGACCATACTTTTGCCCCATCACAATGGTGCACCAAAAAGAGAAAGTTGATTGTAAGACAGATACGATGTATATTACATACCTTTAGTACTTAATTTCCTTAGGGTCCAAATTCTGCATTTTCCCAAAACCAGGGGAATGGGGTAAATTTCTGCATAACATTTTTAGCTCACCTGAGCACAAAGTGCTGTGGGTGAGCTATTGTGATTGTCCAGAATACAGCTGTCCATCTGTCTGTCTGTCCGTTCACAATTACAAAAAAATCTTCTCCTCCTAAACAAACCATGGAATTCCGTCCAAACTTCATAGAAATGATCCTTAGGTCATGCTCTTTCAAAATACTTCAAAGAATTGAAATCCATGAAGAACTTTGGTTTCCATAGCAACTGAGCTGAAGAACTTAAAAAATCTTCTCCTCCCAAACCATTAGGCCTAGAGCTTTGGTATTTGGTCTAAATCATCATCTATTGACCCTCTACCAAAATACCAAAGTCCCTGCAGAAAATAAGTGCTATATGGTATAACATTATTTGAGGTAGGCAATGGCTGACATAATACTGAATCATCATATATTCTAAATGGTATTTCTGTAAAACCCTTTTTCTAAACCACTTGACCAGTTAGTAGAATGTTCCTTGGGTGGCACTTTTCCAAACTTGTGATTGAAATTTTGATATGTTGAAAATAGGGCCTGGCAGGCTGGGATTATCAGACTTGGAGAAATCATGAATTAATTCTTTCAATATCTTCTTCTCTTCAACCAGTGGGTGAATTTGGACAAAACGTAGCAGGATTGTTCTTTAGGAACATGTTTATGAAATTTTAATTTTCAAAATAATTGGGGCTTGGCAAGCAGATCTTTACAGGCTTCGAGAAATAATGAAATAATTCTTAAAAATCTTTCCTTCTAAGCCATAGTTGGGTAGAATTTTCTTGGTTGACCCTTTTCAAAACTTGTTTGTGCAATTATGATTTGTGAAAAATTATGGTGTGGCAAGGTTGGCATATTACAATTGGAGAAATCACAAAATAATTCTAGGCTGATTTGGACCAAACTTGGCAGAAATGTTCCCTTGGTGTCCCTTTGCAAATTTTTGATTTGCCCAAAAATGGCAGGGCTTAGCTAATCAGACTTGGAGAACTCAAGAAATTATTCTTTAAAAAAAATGCTCCTCCATAAACACTTGAGATATTGGACCAAACTTGGCAGTAATATTCTTTGGGTAACCCTTTTCCAAACTTGTTCATTAATTTTTAAATTCTCCAAAATTTAGGCTTTGCAGCTGTAGAGAAATGAAATTATTGTCAGATGAGTGCTTAAGGGCCATTTTGGCACCCTTGTTTACAATCTATTTCTTTGATATGATTATATTCCACACAAAACTAAATCTGGTCATACTCTTTCACTTTGTTAACATGCCTTGTTTTTTTACCTACTTAATAGAAATAGCTTTAATTCCTTTTTACCTTATATATTTCACAATTATTCTACCTAAAGGGTGGGCATATAGACACTACTTCATCTGTCCATCCGTCCTTCCATTTTGTGTGTGTCCACCCCAATATCTCCACAACCCTTGGGCCAAATTGGATGAAAATTCACATCTGAATTCCTAATGATATACAAACCAAGGTTCTTTTCCTGGTTTATTGATAGGGTCAAGGTCACAGATCAAAGTCAAAGGTCAAATTTTGACCTTGTCCACAGCGTAGCTCCTTCTATCATGGATGGATTTAATAATAACTTTGCACATTTGTTCTATATCATGAATAGATGTACCATTTGAGAAAAAAAAAAGATAGCTCTAAGGTCACAGCTCAAGGTCAAGTGTTGAAATTGAGTATTTCCAGAGTATAGTTCCTTCAATTATAGATTGATTTGGAAATAACTTCACACAATTATTTTCTAGAATGAGTAGATGTGCAGTTTTAAACAAATCCTCAGAAAACTCCAAGGTCAAGGTCACATCCTAAGGTCAAAAGTTGAACTTAAGCATGTCCAGTGCATAGCTCCTTCAATTATAGAAAAATTTCAATATAACTTGGCACAATTGATCTCAGGCATGAGAAGATGTGCAATTTGTCTCTCACCAATAGGTGGATAATCGTGAACCTAAGTAGGAAAGCAGCTGGAGGCTAGAAAAGGATGTTATGGTGAAACTGGTGCGAGAAATACCAGGAATCCATTGTTAGGTGCTCCAGCTTCTGCAATGTGACTGAAAATGGTTAAAAGTGGCCTTAAACCTAATTCAAACAAATAAAAGGGATGAATCCAAGGTCAAGGTCTCAGCTCAAGGTTGAATGTGAAAATCTAGCATTTCCAGAACAGAGATCCTCCACAATTGTTGTCTATCATGAGTAGATGTGCCTTTTGAAAAATTTATTCATGTATTTCCAATGTCAGGATCACAGGTCAAGGTCTAAAATTAAAATTAAGCATGTCTGGAGCATTGCCTCTAA
This sequence comes from Fragum fragum, assembly GCA_946902895.1. Taxonomy (NCBI): domain Eukaryota; kingdom Metazoa; phylum Mollusca; class Bivalvia; order Cardiida; family Cardiidae; genus Fragum; species Fragum fragum. The sequence goes on from OX336371.1 coordinate 36,954,624, forward strand.
AATTATTGATTGATTTCAAAATAACTTTGCACAATTGTTTTCTGTTGTGAGCAGATGTGCCTTTTGAAACAAATTTTTAGATAACTCCAAGGTCAAGGTCACAGCTCAAGGATGTATGTTAAAATTTAGCCTGGAATATAGCAAGCATACACCTGCCTCTGAAAGTCCATCCAAAGTCTTTTCCCTATTCATTTTCAGAGAAAACCCGAGGTATTGCGATAGCCTTGGTGTCATTGTCGTTGTCCACATTGTGCAAAAACTTCGACATTTTGCGATATTTCTGGTTATGCTAAAGGCATTCACTTGAAACTTGGCACACTTGTTCACTATCAAAAGAGCAATCTATACTATCAAGGGGGGTAACTCTAGATGCATTTTGTTCACTATCCAGCACCCAACAGATGAGCATAGGCACCCGTAGGCAGTGCTCTTGTCTACTTTTTGTGACAGGGCTATATTCAGGGAGCATAACCTGTCTCTGGCGGCTCTTGTTATATCTTGTCATAAAAGACTAGTAGCTGAAATGGGATTCTATGTTGTGGGAGAGCCAGTAGAGTACACTAGGGGCTTCTTGTTATTTTTACACCTGAGCAACCTTTCATATTGAGAAGACTGCTTTTCTTCATAAAGAGACTCAGTTCAGAGATTTATTTCCATAACAGTCCTCTTGCATCATGTTTTCCCAAGCTGTTTTCATTCAATAAATAAAAATGCAGGATTATGTTGAAATTAACTCTTTTCATGCTGAATATAACCCTTACTCAGAATTGCATTAAAATCAAAGGGCTGAAAGCGCTAGAATACCTGATATTGTGGGTCATTAATTTTTTTTACTAATTCTATTTCAATTCTGAAATTAAGATGCCAAACAGTTGGTTTAGTTGAAGATCAGATTGCACACATGTGCAGGCTGTTTTTAGTCTATACCTCATGCCAAAAAAGAAATATTCTGGGTTAAGCATGTCAAGAGTTAAGCAAAATAATTTCAAGAGGAAAGGACTCGCAAATTCTTCTGTTATTGCTGTATTTTTGGCAAATTATTGATATAATGTTATCATGTGTCTATTAATCTGTAAATGTTCAAATTATTGTTCCAATTTTAATCCAATATCAGACTGTAGAATTCTAGACTGGTCCAAATTCAATGTAAATTGAGAGGTATTACAATTCAATAAACTATAAATTGAAAAACAAGCTATCTATTAATACATTCTGTATGTAGAAAAATATTGTAAGATAGTAGAATCTCTACTGACTTGGAACCTTATCTATTCACTATGATAAGCTCGAGGTTTCAAGAGATCTAGATTGGTGGATAATTGTAAACCTAAGTGGGATAGCAGCTGGAGACCAGGAAAGGATGTATTGGTAGTACTTGTGTGAGAAATACCAGGAATCCATTGATCGGTTCTCCAGCCTTGGATATGACTGAAAAACCGTTAAAACGGCGTTAAACCCAATTCAATCAATTAAATCAATTAATCAATCAAAAGATTAAGTAATCCGTTGTTATTTGTGTCCTGTTTAACCTCATCTCAGCAGGACCAAAGCTAACAACGATCTCATCAAATTGCCATGTAGCTCACATGCGAAACATGCCAAATTACATTCTTTTAGAGATTTTGTCCAAACTATTCAACATTCTGTCTCATTTTGGCAAAAAGGTCAATTATTATTGTGTTTTTCATGTAATATTAGTAAATCTTTAATTTGGTGCACAACAAAGGATACATAATATGTATATTTCTACAAGTGTCTTTGTGGAAATATTGCTTTGATTGTTCACTCTGAAACAAATGAATGCCCTCTTTATATTATCATTCAGGGGCATTAAGACATTTGAATTTGTGCTATTGTATTAAATCATTCCCACACAACAATAATTCAGACTTGTTCAGATTGAAAGAAGTTGCAGACAAAAATTTTAAGATAATGAAATTTAAAAATCTTCTAAAAAATTCTAGGTAGGAAACTGTGGATTATGAAGAACTTGTATCAGGGAATTTCTTCATTTTCAGCAATGTTTTCAGAACTCTATTCAGTAAGGGCGTCAAAAATCAGAATTGTGTGGGAATGGGTTTAGAATGATATGCAAGAATGTTACTGTGTGTTCACATCCATTGTTCTATATATTCAGGTTGCTGGAAGTTTAGTGTTAGATTTAAACCTAGATGGAGTATATGCAGAACCCACAGAAGCTGATGATAGAAGAAATGTCTTTCAAATTTCTACTGCAAAACAAAAAAGGTATCTCCTATCGTATTCTTCACAACTAATAAAAATAGGAATCCTCTTAACCCTTGTCATGCTGAACCCAGAATATTCCTGTTTTGGCAGGTGGTATAGACAAAGATCAGCCTGCACATAAGTGCAGTCTGATCTTGGTCTACACCTCCTGCTTATCCCCTTTCATTCCAGAGATGTCTAAATAATCAATTTTCAAAAGGAATATTGACCCTCATTAAGACCTTCCAGTGCTGTCAGTCCTTTGATTTTAAAGCAATTTTGTAAGGGACTTTTATTCAGCATGACAAGGGTTAATTGCAACCCTGGTAATAGCAATTCACTGCTTAATTGCATTTTGAAGTAACATTAGATTTTAAGAACAAAAAAGCTTTTTTTCTGGTTAACCCATTCCCACACAATCCCTCCTTTTTACGCCTAAAAGAAAATAAGCCACGGGAAAACATTGTGGAAAATGAAGAAATTGCTTGTATCAAGCAATTTCTTCATTATCCACAATGTTTTCTATCCAAAAAGACAAAAGAATTTAAAATTCCTTCAACCTGGAATAGTCGTCTGCAGCTTTTTCAATTTGGACCAGTCTAAAATGTTGTTGTGTGGGAATGAGTTAAGTGCAACATAAGCTTTGACAGATTGGTGCTATATTGAATAGGATTCTAAGGTAATATGTTATTATCCCAAACCTTCTATTCAATTTGAGCTGCTTATGAAAATTTGATATTTCACAAGAACAAAGGTCAAATAGAATATTCAACTTTCCTACACAATGAGAATTTTCTTCTAGGTTGGGGATCACCACTACATCAATGTATTACATTTATGATTGATAATTATCCACCAATTTGTAAGTAAAAGCTCAAGGAAACTGTCAAAAATAAATCTTATCCATCATCCTTATGAGGTTTATTCCTTGAGTGTAGGCATCTACATGGGACCAAAGATAGTGATAACTTCATCAGGTTGCCATTTAATTCACATGCGAAAATAGGCAGTCTTAGGATTATATTTTGTCTATGTTTGAATTAAAGTAATAGAAAATTTGTTTGTTTTTGGTGTCAGATTGATGTATCTTTCATTGTTTGAATAACTAATGCATACTTTCAGTCGAAGCTCTGCCTGTCTTGAAAATATAGCTTTTGTTGTTACCTCATTGAAAGATAAATCAATCTTGCTCTGAAACAAACAAATATCCTCTATATCATCAAACTCCACTTGAGTCTGGTACTGAAAGGTTTGCAGAAGACAATATAAAGTTTATAAAATTTTAGGTTTTTTCAACTTCTACAAGCAATTTCTTCATTTTTAACTAAAGCCAGCGAGATATTGTCTTGGCATTTTGTCTATCATGGGTGCGTGTGTGTGTCCTTATGTCTTTAAACTTTTACTTTAAAAATCTTCTCCTCCTATTGGATGACCTTTTATCAGATTCCTTCAAGGAATTTTGATCAGATGAAAAACATGGCTTAAATGGGCAGGACTAATTCCCATATATGGTTAAAACTTCAAAAAAAAAATCTCAGAAACAAGTTGGTGGATTTCAACCTAATTTTTACAGGAATGATCCTTGAATGATCCTTTATCAGATTCCTTCAAACATTTTTAACTAGATGATAAACCTGGCCATTATATATAGTAGTCAAACTTTTAAAAATCTTTATTCTCAGAAACCAGTAGATGGCTTTCAATCTAATTTTACAGGAATGATCCTTGGATGACCCTTTTTTAGATTCCTTCAAAGAATTCCTATCAGATGAAAATTATTGGTTAATAGGGCGAAGCTAATTGCAATATATTGTGAAACCTTTAAAAATCTTTTCTCAGAAATTGCAACCAAATTTTACAGAAATTATCCTCTGGTGACCCTTTATCAGAATTTTGATCAGATAAAAAACATGGATTTAATGGGCAGGGCTTATTTCCATATGGTGAAAGCTTTGAAAATCTTTTTCTTAGAAACCAGTTGATGGTTTTCAACCAAATTTCACTATATGACCCTCTGGTGATTCCTTTTCAATTACCGGTGGTTTTGATTCGTTAAAAATAAGGCTTTTATGGTTGTGGCTTATATCCATATGTGGTAATCAGTGATGTTTTAAAAAAAATTGTGAATACCTTTTTAGCTCAACTGAGCACGAAGTGCTCAAGTGAGCTTCTGTGATCACCTTTCATCCAGCGTACTGTCGTCTTCGGGCTTGTGTTGTCCATCAGCAATTTCTTTAAACAACATCTCCTCTCAAACTACTGGTCCAATTTGAACCAAATTTGACAGAAATGTTCCTTAGATGGTCCCCTTTGAAAATAGCTAAAAGAATTGAGATCACTTAAAATCTCCGGCTGCCATGGCAACAAAAATGAAATTTTAAGATAATCTTTAAAAAATCTTCTCCTCCTGACCCAGAAGGCGTAGAGCCTTGATATTTTGCATGAAGCATCAGAATATTGACCAATGTCAAAATAGCTAAAATCATGATCCTCGGGTCCCAAGGGGCAGAGCCCCGAGAGGGGTCGGGTTTTCTGTAGAAATAAAGAACGATTTTTAAGTGACATCTCCTCCCAGACCACTGGGCCAGATTTGGCAGAAATAATTTGAACCAAATTTGGCAGAAATAATCCCTAGGTGGTTCCCTTTGAAATCTGTTCAAAACTCAGGTTGCCATGGCAACAAAAGTGAAATTTTGAAATAATCTTTAAATATCTTCTCCTTCTGACCCAGAAGGCATAGAGCCTAGATATTTTGCATGAAGCATCAGTTTATTGACCTCTAACAAAATAGCCAAAATCACGTTCCTAGAGTGCCCAGGGGTAAGCCCCATGGGGGTAGGGTTTTCTATAGAAATACAGATTTTTTTTAACGACATCTCCCAATCCACTGAGCAAATTTGAACCAAATTTGGCAGAAATGTTCCTTAGGTGGTCCCTCTTAAAAATTGCTCTAAGAATTGAAATACATTTTAAACTCAGGTTGCCATGGCAACAAAAGTGAAAATTTAAAATGATCTTTAAAAATCTTCTCCTCCTGACCCAGAATGATATTTTGCATGAAGCATCGGTATATTGACCTTTTCCAAATTGCTAAAATGATGTTCCTCGGGTCCCCAGGGGCAGAGCCCCATTGGGATGGGGTTAATATAGAAATAAGGAACCTTTGTAAATGACATCTCCTCCCAAACCTCTGGGCCAATTTGAACCAAATTTGGCAGAAATGTTCCTTAGGTGGTCCCTTTTAAAAATTGCTCAAAGAATTGAAATCTGATAAAAAATCAGGCAACAAAAGCAAATTTTTAAAATAATATTTAAAAGTCTTCTCCTTCTGACCCAGAAAGCATAGAGCCTTGATATTTTGCATGAAGCATCAGTATATTGACCTCTTACAAAATAGCAAAAATCATGATCCTCAGGTAGCCGGGGATGGAGCCCCAGGAGGGGGGTCATAGGCATGAAGCGTTATTTCACAGACTTCTTCCTTATTTCTGAAATTATAACCCATGGATCCAAAGGGAGGAAAAAGTTCCTTCTAAGATTCCCTCTTTCAAATTTGCTCTAAAGCCATGGAATTTATTATTTAGACTTTTGGATCCCCAGGTACATAGTCTATATATGTAAGTATGGCCCACTTGTATCATAATCCTAACCTTAACATGAAATTAGACTGTTGAAAAAAAAGAGCCTTTATCTCGGGTGAGCGCCCCAGAGCTAACGACCCTCTTGTTTTCATATAAATTGGTAAATCATTTGAATTTTGTAAAACATTGAAAATTTTGAAATATTGAAAGATTTCATTGACAAGGTTTATATGCCACACATAGTGAATATGATTCCTGAAAACACCATTTGCTATATCAGTACGATCAGGCCTGTGGAGCGATACAGGCGCTCAAGTGCCTCCAGTCCACAATATTTTCCCAATTGTTTTTCTTGAGGGGTGTCCAAAAGCATCATTGTGTGGGAATGGGTTTTACAAACTTTTCTTCATTTTACATATTTGTTAGTGTAACATATGTACTTTTTGAGGAAAATGGAAGTGTACGGTATTTCTTGATTTATCCCCCTTGTTTTAAAAATAGCCAATCTCCAAAAAATGCTGCTAAAAATTAGCCACCTTTTGTTGACTTTCAGAAAGGATTACCTGAAAAAGAACTGTCACAATTTAGTGGAATTGTTTTTGCACTTGCTTTCCAACATTTGCCAGATTAAGTGTTAAGCAATGTTGATACCAAAAATCATTTGCATATAAAACAAGTTATATTTTGTGGCAGCTGTTAAGGGAGAAAACCTGGTATTGCTATGGCCAGATTGTTGTCTGCGTCAGTGTTATTGTCTCAAAACTTTGACATTTTGTAATATCTAGTATTACTGAATTAAACAGATTCACTTTGAAGTTGGAATATATGTTCACTACCAAAAGAGTAATTTATACCAACAAGGGAGAATACTCGAAATGCATTTAAGAATGAATTCTGCCCCTCCAGATTCGTATGCATTGGTCGTAGTTTTTTTGATACAGCAAGTATATATTTATTTACAGATTGGTTGTGCTACAGGCAGAAAATGAGAGAGAAAGAGATGAGGTAATACAATATTGTAAAAGGGTGCCATGGTCACAATATATGGCACCAACTACCTAAGACAAAAAAATTGCATGAACCCTTTTTTTTCTGTTATGAAAATGCTGTTAATATTCATAAGGTCTGGTGATGGGAACTTTCTGTGAAAATTTCAATCAAATTGGTCCACTTATATTAGAGGAAATGTGGTAACAAAAAATTTTCCATTAAGCCCCCTTTTTCTGTGACGCAGCCTGAAATGGGGAAACCTCGATAGTTTAATGCAAGGCTTGGCGACAAGGAACATTCTGTGAAAGTTTCATTCAAATCTGTGCATAAATGTAGGAGGAGATATGTTAACAAGAAATTGGATGGACGTCAAAACGGACAGTCAGAGAGGATAACACTAATACATGACCACCTTTGGGGGCATATAAATAACAAAAAAGAATCTTGTATTCTTCAAACATGAATTTTTTTCACAATTATTCACATTTTATCTATTCTTACAGGATCCCACTTTTTAATGACCCTCCAGAAAAGTGCTTGGCAAAACATTGTAGGAAATGAAGAAATTGCTTATTATTAAATCTTCTGGATAGAACTTCTTTATTATCTGCAATGTTTTCCAAGACTTTTTCGGAGGGGTATAAATAGGAGGTTAAATGAATGAATTTATAACAAAGGTAAAGTTAAAATATTGAAGGAAAAAGATAACAGCCTTCAAAGTTTGTTTCATAGTACATTGCACTTAAAAACTTACAGATTACATTTTTTTCTTAACCAATGAAGCTGCAGTATTTCATTGTTTGATTTAATTGCATAATGACTCAATAACCAAATATGTGGAAAAAATAATTGAAAAAATGGGACTTATTTCCATAGATATAATGTCTGCCCACACAATTGTACATTTAGTGAAGAAGGTTTGTTTAGACTCCTCCTATACTTTATGACAACTGTTGATGTTCTGATGCATGTGCAGACCTCAAAGTGGGAGGGAACTGTAGCACTTTATAGGTTTTTTATGGGATAAATTACTCTATCCAGGCATGTTGCATAAAACCCCTTTTACTTTTGATTATAAGGTGACATAATAGTCTAATTTATATTATAAATATCAAAACATTGGACACAATTTCGCTGTATTTAAGTTGTTTTATTATTTCATTGCCAGGCTAGAAATTGTCTTTAAAAGCAATTACAATACAATACAAGATGTTTATTGCATTAAACATGTAAACAATTTTTACAGCACTTACCAGACAACAAAGTTCTAGATTGTTCTAATTCGAAAAGCAAATCCATAGCTGTTTGAAAGTATTTTAAAGTGGAGTGTGTTTACATCAAAACTAAAGGCACACTCTTACAAATCATAGGAATATGTGGCTACAAATATATTTGATGCATTTGTATAGATTTTGGTTAGCAGATACTGCCTTGTCAATCAAGGCAATCTGTAAGTTTATTACAGATTGGAAATCTCAGTAATAAAGAATTTTTCAGTCGCTTGACTCCATCTAGATAAGTTTCTTTATTATGAGATTTCCAATCTATAACTAATACTAACCAGAGATTGGCTTTGAATAACTTAAAAAAAATTGCTGATAAGTCCTGACTGCATGATAGGCCATTCAGTTGTTGACTTGGATAGATCTATTACAATCCTGAGATATTGATTACGACTTTTTTGTTTTTCACTATGTTCTATTTCTAGTAATAGGTTAGGCAAAATAATTTCTGAGCATCTTGGTCTATAAATTTCAGTGGATTGCCACAATTAATAATATAGCAAGAGATAGCGGTTATGTAAGAGGGAAGTCCCCTTCTCAAGGGCAACAAAAGTTGGTAAGTCATTGATTAGTGGATAGCTTACAAAAGTGGTTAGGCCATGAGGAAATCCAAAACTCAAGGGCAACAAAACTTTGTAAGTGATAGTAAGTGGATAGGTTACAAAAGTGGTTAGGCCATGAGGAAATCCCAAACTCAAGGGCAACAAAACTCTGTAAGTCATAGTAAGTGGATAGGTTACAAAAGTGGTTATGTGATGAGGAAATCCAAAACTCAAGGGCAACAACAAACTGCAAGGCATAGTTAACCCATTACCAGACAGCAGAATTTTAGACTGTCCCAAACTGAAAGGAGTTGCTGACGAAATTTAGAAGTTAGTAAAATTTTAGATTTTTTTAACTTTCTGTGTAGAAAACATTGTGTAAAATGAAGAAATTGCTTGTAACAAGCAATTTCTTTATTTTTACACAATGTTTTCCAAAGCTGTTTTTCTTGGGGGCTTCCAAAAACTTCACTGTGTGGGAATGGGTTAATGGATAGCTTACAAAAGTGGTCATGTGATGAGGAAGTGCAACAAGACTTTGTAAGTCATAGTTAATGGATAGCTTGAAAAAGGGGTTATGTGACAGGGAAATCACCTGCTTAGGGCCAACAAAAAAATGGTAAGTCATGGTTAATGATAAAAGTTGTTATGCGATGAGGAAATCCAAACACAAAATTGTGACAAGGAAATTCCATACTCAAGGGAAACAAAAACTGAAAAGTTATGAATGGTTTGTGGATTGACAATATTACGAATAATAGAAGAGGTTCTATACATGTTTAAAGAGAATTTGAGCCAGTGTGTGAAACAATGACACATGGGTGCCAAGAAAAGACTCAGATCACCAAGTGCAGATCAGTCTTCCTTATGCAGTCTATATATAGATACTTAACCCATAACCAAACAACACAAATTTACTGCGGTCAAAATTCAAAGAAGTTGCAGACAACAATTGTAACTGGGTTGAATTTTTAAAGAATCTGTCTGTTAGGGAAAAAAACATGCTGGAAAAGGAAAAATATGTTTGTTATAAGCAATTTCTTAATTTTCCACTATGTTTTCCCTAGTTGGCTCGGCTGTTTTCTGAGAAAACCCGAGATATTGCTATAGCAATGGTGTTGTCATCGTCGTTGTTGTTGTCATCGTCAATGTGCAAAAAACTTTGACATTTTGTGATATCTCTGGTTCTTCTAAAGGCATTCACTTGAACCTTGGCAATCTTGTTCACTATCAAAAGAGCAGCTTATACTATCAAGGGGGATAACTCTAGATGCATTTTGTCCACTATGCAGCACCCAACAGCAGAGCGTAGGCACCTGTGGGCGGTGCTCTTGTTTTCAACTCTACTCGTCAAAGGCCAAAAGAGCTTCATGGATGGTTCCCATCCATGTGTCTGTGTGGGCGGCCATCCATCCATTAGACCAGGCTTACAAGAGAGACATTTGGGACTGGGGTATTGTGTACAGATTTTCTTTTGAGAGGTTCATTCTGTAGAAAATTACATTATCTGGCTTTTCTGGGATTTATGGGGTTAACAAAAAGTGGGCTGGTGGGGTTAAGAATTATGAAAAACCCACTAGTACCTCTTCTAAGAACATCCGTCCACAAATTCTTTCAAAAGTTTCTCTGAAACCAGTTAGCTGAAACCTGGCAGGAATGTTAATTGGATGAAGTATTACAAAAGTTGTTGATAGTTCAATTCCATAAAAAACTCTGGTTGCTGTGGTATTTGGAAATGGGAAATTTTAGTAAATCTTTGAAACTCTTTTTTCCAGTAACTACAAGGCCAAGGGTATTTATATTTCATTTAGTATAACCACATGGTTCTCTACTAAAATCTAGAAAATTATGGCATCAAAAATGTCCGCCCAAAGGTCCAAAGTTGAGAAAACGCTCAATTAGAGAATGTTCGAATACCTTCCACTTCCAATGCATAACGTGTAGGTTTCACATACAACATAACCACACGGCTCTCTACCTATTTCTCAAAAAATATACCCGGTGGTCAGGATTTGGAATAACACTAATTTAGAGCAAGTTCAAAGTGTTGAAATGTGTTCTCCCTAGATATAAGGCCTTGGGAATTCATATTGAATTCTCACCTTATGGCCAAAAGCATCCCTGCCCCAGGCCTCAAAATTGGTAACTTGCTCAATTAGGCCCAATTGAATGAAATATTATTCTTAACTATAATGCTTAGAGCATTTATGTTTGGAATGTATTATAACCTGATATTTATCTACCAGGTTTGTTAAAGTTATTTCCCTGGGGAAAGAATGGCCCTTCCCAAGGCATTCAAAGTAATGAAATACTCTAAATTAGAGTATTTTCAAATCTCTTCTCAAAATGTTTAAGGTATAATGCATTCATATTAGGTATATAGTATATCAAGAAGGTTCTCTACCAAGGTTGCTAAAAAAATTTCATATGATTTGCGTGCAAAATGACCATGGCTGACAGTGGCCCATAAAACATTGCCAATTCATGAGTCACATGATTATGTTTAATTCAGGAAAGAGGAGGAAGTCAATCTAGTCAAGGACATCCAAGGTCAAGTTCTACGACCTCTGACAGGTATATCTACTTTCACTGATAAATTCTGTACCAAAAGACAAAATTTTAGACTGATCCAAACTGAAAGAGGATGCAGACAATATTTCAAACTTGATTGCATTATAAATATCTCTGTTTTTTGGGATGGAGAATGTGTAAAGAATCATAAAAAGCAATATAAGTAAATGAGAAATTGCTTGTTCAAGCTATTCCCCCTCTTCTACAATTTTTTTTTCATATATAGCTCTTAATTGTTTCAAAATGTGGGGTTGTGTGGTAATGCTTTAAGTGACTATAATGAAGAAAGTTGAATAAAAACAGTACCCAAATTAAAGGTTGCATGCCAATTAATTAGCCTTTAACCCATCTTAATTCATTGTAACAAGCAATTTCTTCATTGTCCGCAATGGTTTTTTTACCCCAATAGGCAAAGGCTCTTTGAAATTCCCAAACTCTAAATTGTCAAATGCATCATTGTTGAATTTGGACAAGTTAAAAACTTTGATATGAGGTAATGGGTTAGTCCTTCATCTACATAACATTGATAAAAAAATTCAATATATGAGCCACCATTTCTCTCATACTGCCAAATATTGCAATTTTTACAAAAAAGGCTTAGTTCTGCTACCTGAACCAAATCCTACACAATCATTCATTTTTATACCCCTCAAGAAAAGAAGCTTTGGAAAAAATTGTAGAAAATAAAGAAATTGCTTGTATTAAGCAATTTCTTTATTATCCACTATATTTTCCATCCAACAAGGTGAAAAAAAATTCAATTTCCATCAACCATGAAATTGCCGTCTGCAACTTCTAACAATTTGGACCGGTGTAGGAATGGGTTTAACTATAATGTAGTTGAATAATAGATGGGTTTGTTCATGAGTTTTATTTTAAAAAGATAGAAGCAAGTATCAATCAATAAGATGTTCATAGACCAAGTGTTTATTTCATTCAAATATTTTTACCCAGTGTTTGTGTGTGTGCATGTTTACAGAATGTCAGTAGGTTATTTTCATGCTCTAGATGCAAACTAATTTTCTAAATGTTCAAAGTATTGTTGCTGTTTTTTTTTTTTTTACAAAGTGTGAAGTATCAAAGCTGTCTAAAGCAGTAGCATATCCAATACCTTGTAATTACAGCTTAATTGATGGTTCGTAGCTTTGAATCAGAAAATGAATCAATCGATCAAATCATTCATTTGGGCTGGAAGTTAACTTTGAACTCCAACAATGGCCAATGTTAATGTTAAGCATTTTTTTATTTTTTGGTGACTTAAACGTAGTAACTACCCGCTTGGTGCCCCCTTTCTCTTGTCTTTGATGTTCATGCACATCCTTTATGTGTATATAAATTTCATGATTCTGGACAAACCTCTGCTAAATAAGTAGTGAGTATATGATCTGTTTCAAATATGGCCATAGATACATGTAGATAAAGGAGACTTATTTTGTGTCATAATGTTTGAAATCTTACAATGTTTTGACTCAAAATGGAAAGCATGACATACACTTATTGGTCTAAGTTAATTTTTTTACAGAAGCTCTCTTGCCAGATATTACAAGGATTTTTGTAGAGTTACCCAAGCTATATCAAAATATATTTAACCTTTGTCATGCTGAATGAAATCCTTGTTCAGAATTGCCTTAAAATCAAAGGGTTGAAAGCACCGGAAGCATTAAATGTGAGCCAATACATGTATTTCTTTTAAAATTGATTTCATAAATAATTCTGACTTGAAATGGACAAGCAGGTGGTGTGTACTGCTGTGTACTGCTTCTATATCTCTGCCTAATCAGGCATATTCTGGGTTCAGCATGACATGATTAAATATCTTTTTATGTAGTAGAAAATTCAAAATGACAAACTAATTCCTTTTTTTGCATGATCAAATTAAACAGTAACCTTGTGTCATTGTATTGTTTCTGTATTTTACAAACCTGTATAGTCAACCCTTGTGTGCTTTGACAGATCCCTGGCTACAGGCACAGACCTTTGACTACACCAATGGTTTGCGATATTAAAATGATACGTACAGCTCAATACAATGTAGTTACAATGTTTAATCCATTCCCACACAATCCCACTTTTCATATCCATCAAGACAAATACTTTGGATAAAATTGTTGAAATTGAAGAAATTGCTTGTAACAAGGAATTCTTTCACTTTCCTACATGTTTCTTATTTTAAACACAAAGATTTCTAAAATATCATCGATTTGAAATGGTCATCTGTAAATTCCTTCAATTTTGACCAGGCTGAAATTTTTTGTGTGGTAATGGGTTAAGTTGACAAAACTTCGAAAGTACTTGGCAAAAACGTTGGCATTCAAGATTCGCTTCCAGTCAAATGAATGATTTGATTGATCAATCAATATTTGGATAAGCGGCCACGATCATACAAAAATTAAAGAAAGTTTAGTTATAGTATCAGGACTGGAGCTTCAAAACTTCATCCTAGCAAAATGTTGTGTTCAAAACTATATGTTTATTTGTAAAAAATTGATTTTAGGACATGAAATACCTTTTCCTGAAATTGCAATTTCAAATAGTATCCTTATCAAAAGTGATCAAATATGATCAGCATATCTTGTACATGCTTTGCTGCGCTTTTGTCTGTTGCTTTTGGATATAGGCAGTACATACTGACTCACTTTACTTCATATGGATATATCACTATTGACCCAGAGGTTTTGATATGTCTTAAATTCTGCATTCAAAGCAGTATTACAGGTATACTTGTTTAACTTAAAAAGATGTTCTGTCAATGTCTGAAGATATAAACACATGTCAAAATCCTTCAAGGAAGTAGACAACTATTCCAACCAAGAAGAACCTGCCAAATAAGTTGTTAGATAAGCGCTGAGTTTTGCAGACATTGACATTAAGAGTTTTTATGCCCACACCATGTAATGGCAATGAGCATATAGAGTTACCTCTGTCCATGTGTGTGTGCATGGGTGTGTGTGGCTGGGTTTGTGTGGCTGGGTGTATGTGGCTGGGTGTGTGTACATGAGTTAATGTTTGTGTCCAATTCTTGTATGGAGCATAAATATCTTCTATATTAATAGATAGATTTCAAAATAACTCCAGACAGTTGTTCACATTGAAGGGTACTAGTGTCATGCATAAAGTTGTGTTTGAACTTCCCAAGATTAACTACTATAGGTTATGTAATAGCAATTATGCAGGGGCATTCGTGTCTGCGAACATTTCTAATCCTATATCTCATTCATGGTTTAGTATTGTGAGATTGGCAAACTATACAAGAAATGTCACATGAACAGTACAAGGGCTGCATTACTTGTTGAGCAGTATTAAGTTTGTCTTCAATGATGAACTCATTAACGTTTCATGAATATGTTCAGAGTGATTTTTTCCCTACAGTAGTCAAGTAGCTAACAACAGTCAGTCTGGGGCTCCAACTCCTACTACTGGTCCCAACAGCCCTTTTTTGCCAGAAGCTCCTATTCAGTTTGATTTAATGTCACCAAAAGATGAAAATGGAACAGTGGGTAAATCTCTAGAAGGACCACCAAAGTTAGTATCATTAGTTATTATTTGATATTTTCCATCTTTTTTTTTTTTTCATTTCTTTCTGATTATCATCTTGCTATCTGTAATCTGTACAGTTCAAACATTTCTTGCTTATCTAATTAGATGAAGAAAATCCCTTTTCAGCCATCTTCTCTCTAGCTTAATATGCCCTCCCTTTCTCTAAAGAATTTGACATAGTATAATATTAGTCCTTACATGTAGTCAAGGATTTGAGGAGAAAGAGAAAGTATGCTATAAATAAAAAATGCGAGGTTTAACTAAATAAGCTACAGCTGTATTTAGCTTTCATTGTAACCTTTCCCATCCCATATTATTTTCTGGAAAGCGGAATTTTATCATTTGTCTAATTAACATTGACTGAATTAATACACAACAAAATTTCTCCATTCTGAAACTACTCTATAGCACTTAATTTCTGCGGGTTCAAACTTAGTGTTTTTTCCCAAAATCAGGGGGTTTAAATTTCTGCTAACATTTTTCTACGGTCACTTACCTTGCCAAAAGACGGATTAAATTACTGCACTATGGAATTAATAAAAAATAAAAAAGTGCTGTGAATACGGAAATCAAAATTCCGTGAAGTTTAATTTCTCATACCAAGTAAGACTAGCTTAATGTTTTATGGCTGGTAAAAGGATAATCTGACTCAAACTGTAAAATTGTAAAGGAAAACAATGTTATATGCAGGTAGGTGTGAATAGAAAGATGTGTCAAACTTTTATGAACCAGTCAAACTTGTTACATTATTGAACAAAATGTCACAACTAAAGCTGAAATAAGACTGTAGTTATGCCATTTAAATGGCAAAAAACGACAAGATTACTATGAAATTGCACCCTAGTGCCAGCATTACCTTTTAATGTACGTGTACATGAGACGTGTTTATATGGTACCCATTTTTTTAACAACAACAAACTCGAAATTTCAGGTTAATTTTTATGCAGTTTTTAATATTGCGATGCCGTCAATGACCACAGAAATAAAGTCTGCACAAAAAATAAGGGCTAAATGGTATAAAAAGTATAGAATCTGAAAATATGGGTTGTAATTCAGTTTTTGCCAAAATTAGAGTGTACTTATTTGTCAATATGTGAAAAGATAATCTTTTATTTTTTTTACCACACACTAGAGTAGAGGGGAGTTCATTAGTTTTACAGGTCTGTCTGTTCTTCTGCCTATCTTTTGACTTTGTTTATGTTGGCCAACTTTAAAACCAATTAGCCTACGACCAACGCACATCGTAGAATTGATTCCAATGATTTAAGGAGGTTTATTTTGGGGTTTTTTTTTGGCCATATGGATCAAAGGTCAGCTGTGCTACTTAAGTGACAAAATGCTGGTGAAGGGTATAAGTGACAATTCTATCAGATTTATATGTAGTTGCATGAAGGTAGAAAAGGTCTTGTTTTTAAAAATGGGTGTTATGCATGATGCCCTAGCATGGCAAATTACCTGTGAAAGCAGTGCTCTGAAAAGAGAGGGTAATGGTGTTTTCTTATATTATTTCTTAATAAAATCCTTTGTCCTGTAAACTCTTTGAAATGTCTCAACAGTTTGATTCCAATCTGTAACCAACATATAAAGTTTAGAGTCAAATAACTCCTATGTCAAAACCACACCCTCTTTAATGAGCTATATCTAATTAGATTTTAGTTCTGCAATGTACATCATAGGTTATATGCATATTTGTATTTAAGATGAATATCTTGTTAAGCCATGCCCACATAATGCACCTTTTTTGAAGGCCCCTCAGGATAATTGCTTTTGAAAACATTGTGGAAAATGAAGAAATTACTTGTATTAAGCAATTTCTTCATTATCCAAAATGATTTTAACCCTTTCCCATTTCTTCAAAATTTAGACTGGTCCAAAATGAAAGAAGTTACAGACGACAATAAAAATTGGATGTAAATTGAAATGAAACCATCATATGTGGTAGAAAATATTAGGAGAAATTGCTTGTCACAAGCAATTTCTTCTTTTTCCACAATGTTTCTCAAGTATAAAATAGCAGCAACGTAAAATCCCGGGTTTGTACAGGAAAGGGTTAAACCCAATATACCAAGATTTTTAAAATTTCATCACTTGAAAATTGTGGTCTGCAACTTCTTTGAATTTTGCTTAGTCTAGTAAAAAATGCATTAGCCCTTGTCATGGTGAACCCAGAATATTACTGTTTTTGCTTGAGGTATAGACAAAGATCAGCCTGCACATAAATTCAGTTTGATCTTTGTCTACACCACCTGCTTATCCCTTTTAAGTCAGTGTTGTTTAAGAAATATAATTTTCAAAATAGATATAGACCGAGAAATAGTTCTTTTAGCCTTTTGATTTCCATGCTGTTTTGATAAAAGGATTTTATTCAGCACGACAAGGGTTAAGATTGAAATCATTTGTTAAACCCTTTGATTTTATATCCCTTGTTTTTAAGTCCCTGTGATTCTATGCTTGAGAAAATATTGTAGATAAAGAAGAAAGTCCTTGTAACAATCAATTTTTAGCTCCACTGGCTGAAAGCCATCAGGCTATTGTCATGGTGTTGTTTTGGTTGTGCGCCGTCTGTAAACATTTACTTTATGAATCATCTCCACAGAAAGTACAGAACAGAATTCAACCAAATCTCATAGAAATGATCCTTGGTTAACCCTTTATCAGATTCTGGCAAAAATTTTGATCAGAGGAAAAACATGGCGTGGCTAATTTCCATTTATGGAGAAACCTTGAAAAATCTTCTTCTCAGACACCAGTGGATGCATTTCAGCCGAATTTCACAGGAATGCTCCTTTGCTGACCCTTTGTCAGATTGCTTCAAAAAAATAGATCAGATGAAAAGCATGTCTTAAATGGGAGGGGCTTATTTATATATATGGTGAAAGGTTTAAAAAAAAAAATCAACAATTTTTAAACAAGCATTTTCTCCTTTTCCCACGATATTTTCTACCACATATTATCGTTTCATTTTAAATTGCATCTAATTTTCATTGTTGTCTGCAACCTCTTTCAATTTAGACAAGTCTAAAATTTTGTAAGTAAGTTAGAATTATTGTATACAGTTTATCAAATTAGAAAAAAAAGTGTAAGCAGGTAAGTACATCAAAAGTAATTCCTCTTTTTTGCTGCTAGAAAGACCTAACTTTATCAAAAATCAAATGCTAAAATCTGTCTCTTATCCTATTTCTTCATGTAACATGTCAAACTTTGCTATGATTATGTGTTTGTTGTATTAGCAATGTAAGAAAATAAGATTATGTATATATGAAATGTATTTGCTTGTAATTTCCAAAAGAGCTTACGTATATTCAAAAGAAAATTTCTTGCAATTTCCAAAAGAGCTTTACTCTCCTTTTCTGCTATTGTACGGTAATGTGAAAAAGAGAAGATACTTTTCTTGTTTTCAACATTTGAAAGGACTTGTGGACAACAGTTTAAAGTTTATGAGATAAAAGAGTCTTTCAACTTTCTTGATTGAAAATATTTAAGAGATGAAGAGAATATTTTTTGTTTTCATGGTTGTATGAACCGAAAAAACCTAATCACACTGTATGAATACACGAAGCCGATCCATATGTGTGATTAGTTTTTTCGGTTCATACCTCCATGAAAACAAAAAATATTCTCTTCATTTCTTATAATTTGATAGCATTGAGCAAAAAAGACAGCAGCTTTACAAATTTTGTTACCTTTTTGTAAGGGACTATTTTGTGCGGAAGCATACAAAATTGCTGCATGCTCAAAATTTTGTTCATGGAGTTATGAATTTTTTTTTCCAGCCAATCAGAATGCTCATTTTTGATAGACGAAACTGAAACTGAAATTATTATGAAAAGGAAGAAATTGCTTGTTAAAACTTTGTAAATGGGTGTCGAAAAGCATCATTGTGTGGGAATGGGTTGAATAAATTTGGTGTTGTGTACATGGACCTATTTCTTTCTCATTCCCAACAGAAGAATCAACCCATTTGATCAATCCTCCAATGATGTGATAGACACGCTAGACACACTGGATCAAGCTATAGAGGGATCTGCATTTGTTGAAAGTTTTATGGTACGCTTTTTAGGCTCAATGGAAGTCAAACAAGATAGAGGTATAATTGAAGTTTGTAACTCTAACATTTACCATTTGATTGTTATCATTGTCATGCTGAAATTTGAATACTCCTGTTAGAGCAGGAGGTATAAAACATAGATAAGCCTTCACATATGTGCAGTCAGGTCTTAGTCTCATCACATCAATTAAAATTGTTGTCTTTGTAATAGAAATTCTCGAGATTCTGTAATATACCACTGTTGACAGACAGCATAAATATAGCTTCTAACAACACTCTGGACTGGTCCAAATTGAGAGAAGTTGCAGACAACAAATTAAAGTTGATGGAATTTAAAGACTCAGGAGGGGGGGGTAGGATAGAAAAGCAATTTATTCATTTTCCTAAATTTTTTCAAAAGCTTTTCTCTTGAGGGGTACAGAAAGTGTGATGGTTTTGGAATTGATTAACCCATACCCCTACAACAAAATTTTAGAATGGTCCAAATTAAAAGAGGTTGCATAGGACAAAACAAGTTAGTTTAACATGTAAAATTAGGGCCACATGAGGTAGAAAACATTACGAGAAAATTGTAACAAACAATTTCTTCTTTCCCCTTCAAAGTTTTCCATTGCAATATTCCTCCAGCATATAAAAACCTGGGATTATGTGGGAATGAGTTTATCTCAAGCAGATGTACAAATTATCTTTACCAATGGTTAAAGATAAATAAAAAAAATGTGTGTTTATAGCCTGTTTCTAGAGTTTTGCATGTTCAACTGACATCAATTTGACCAACTGCAGCTGTCAATCAAATAATTAGGAGACAAATGAAATCATTCACTTTGATTGGAAGTTAACTTTGAACCCCCACATTTGCCGCCATTTATGTGAGGTGTTCTAGTTGGCTTGGCGACTTAAAGGTTGCAACTACAGCTTATTCAAGCTGTAGTCACAACGTTTCGGTCACCAACAAAGCATTCTACTTTTTAGCTCTGCTTCTTGGAGAAACCTGAGGTATTGCTATAGCCTAGGAGGTGTCATTGTCAGAGTTGTTGTCGTCGTAGGCGTTGTGTGTAAACTTTAACATTTTGTGTTATCTCTGGTTCTACTAAAGGCATTCACTTTAAACTTGGCACACTCGCTCACTATCAAAAGAGCAACCTATATGATCAAGGGGGATAACTCTAGATGCATTTTATCTACTATCCCCAGCACCAAATACCCGAGCGTAGGCACCCTTAGGCGGTGCTCTCTTTTGTTACATGCTACAAACTTTGCAAAATAATGCCATTTAAAATCAAAGCGGAACTTTCTGTCATAGTGAATGGGCGGGCCAATTTTGGGAGTAAGTGGGCAGGGGCGGCGATTGGTCAATTCCCCCTGATCCTTAGGCGTGTGTCTTCTGACTAGATTAGACTATAAATGTCTGATTGCTACATTGAAATGTTATATACATGTATATAGAGATCTAGATATGGGAGTATCATAGGTCTAAAACCATTACCAGACAGCAAAATTTTACACTGTATGGGATAAATCTTAAATCTAAAATAAGTTGTCTATCTGTAGTTCTGAATATAGAGATGCTAATAAAACAAAAGAAATAAAAGACTTTGTGAGACCTTAAGATGAATTAATTTTCACAATTTTCACTTGTTTTTACTATGGTTTTAATGCGTCTAAAAGTTATCAAATCATAGTGTACATTTATGATACTGCACAATGTTTTAGGAGAGAAGTTAGTTCATGAGACAATCCGACAGATTATGGCTGCCAGAGCAATACACAATGTGTTTAAAATGACTGAATCTAGAATGGTTGTGTCCAGTGATAATATGAGGTAAGTCATACCAATTTATTTTCCACACCTTAGAAAATGTAACATTTTGAAGGTTTGAAATCAAAACAAGTAAGGTGAACTCAAAATTTTGCTTCAGCAAGCTGTTCATTCAATTACAACAAACATTTAGACAAGCTCAAATTCAAAAGACTTGCAGACAACAAGTTATGGCAGAACTATTCCATAGGTGGTACCCTTTACAAATTGCTAAAAGATTTGAAATCTGTTGAAAACTTTGGTTGCAATGGCAACAAAATTGAAATTTAAAAAAATCATCACCTCCTGACTCAGAAAGCATAGAGGCTTGATATTTTGCATGAAACATCAGTACATTGACTTATTTCAGAATTGCTAAAATCATCCCCAGGGGTGGTGGGGCTTATATAGAAATAAAGAAGGATTTCTAAAACATCTCCTCCTTAACCAATGGGCCAATTTCAACCAAATTTGACAGAGAATTCCCTTAAATTGCTCCCTTTAATTAGCTCAGCTGTTTTCGGAGAAAACCTGAGGTATTGTCAACACCTAGGTTCGTTTGTTTTGGCATAGGTGTTGGTGTGACAAACTTTAACCTTGGTCATATCTCTGATATTATTGAAGATATGCTCATGAAACTTGGCATGTGTATTGACCATCGCAAGAGCTATCTAGACTATCAAGGGGGATAACTCTAAAAGCATTTTTGCATTTTTGCATTATCCAGCACCTGCAGCCCGTGTTGCACCGTTGGCGGTGCTCTTGTTAATTAGGCTGTGGCGCATATTCTTTCCGGCATTTGTCTCTCACCATTTGTAGGATAATTGTAAACCCAAGTGGGATAGAAGCTGGAGGCTAGGAAAGGATGTAGTGGTAGTACTGGTGTGAGAAATACCAGGAATCCATTGTTAGGTACTCCAATTGTTGTGATATGACTGAAATCCCATTCAATCAATCAAATTTTGATAATTACTAAAAAATTGGAAACTATTGAAAGCATTGGTTGCCATGACAACATAAATTGATTTTACTTAAACTTTAAAGGAGGCTTTATCCAGACCCAGTTAATATCAGGCCTTTAGGAAAAAGAGCCTAGTCTTAGGTGAATGCCAGGGCCACTGGCTTCCCTGGTTTATGTGTGTCACAATTATTTGTTTTGACCCTTTCCTGTAAAATTCCTTTTTTTAAGGTCCGTGAATTTATACTTGAGAAAACATCTTAGGAAAAGCAGAAATTGCTTGTAATAAGCAATTTCTTCCTTTTCTATAATATTTTCTCCCCTATTGGTTGGTTTCTTTCCAAATTGATCTCACATTTAATTGTGATCTGCAACTTCTTTCTAATTGGACAAGACTATAGTTTTGAAAAAAAGGAAAGGGTTAAGGATAATTCATTCTTGATATGTTATGACAATAAAATTCTATATTTACATTCAGGTTGATTGACCCGTCTACTAACACAATTAGAATACAGTTTGCTTTAGAAGACATATCATTCTGGGCTGCTCACCAAGAAAACAATAGGCAAGTTTGTTTAGTTTGTGGTCATGTAACATTTGTTATCCTTTACCTTGTATTGGGTAGGAGTTTTGTTGGAAAATGTCTATATTCCCAAAGAATCTTAATGCTAGATTTTGGGATACTCTTACATCAAGATATTCCTTTATTTTAGACAAATAATCTTTGGCAATATAGAGTAAACTAAGAATGTTAAGACTTTTCAAATTCCGTTTTTTCTATCAATATGTTGGGAAATTTTGATATTCCACTTGATTACAAAGTAAAGGACCGTATATTGGTTCCACTATGTCTGTTTGTATCTCTTTAGACTTTTTGGTTCTATTCTCCTACTCTAGAACCAATTGAGCTACAACCATGAAACGTTATTCAATTGTTGCCAGTGATCCAAGGAAGTGCTCTATTGTTGTAAAGACAAGTAGGTCAAAAGTCAAGGTCAAGGTGAACTTTGATTGAAAACATGCTCTGGCTCATAAGCCATTTGACCTAGGACTTTTAAGCTTTATTCAAATGTCATCCATGATCAAAGGAGGTGTCCTATTGTTTGTGGGTAACATCAAAGATCACCTGTGCTACAAAATGCTGCTGAGGGGGTATAAATCTCGCGACAATTTTAGTTTGGATTTATTGCAGCTATCTCAAAGTGTCACCACATTGTTATGTTGTCATGCTGAATTAAATTCCTGTACAGAATTGCTGACAGCACTGGAAGGTCTAAATGAGAGTCAATATTTCTGTGAAAATTAATTTTTCTAACAACTCTGGCTGAAAGGCGACAAGCCGGAGATGTAGCCAAGATCAGACTGCACTTATGTGCAGGCTGATCTTTGTCTATACCTGTTGCCAAAACAGGAATATTCAGGGTTGAGCATGACAAGGGTTAAATTATTGGCACAAACAAGTTTTGGAGCATGCTATCAATAATTAAAATGTCAGTTTATAAAATTGAAATAAATAGATTGCAGTCAATATATTTGAGTCCAGCAAACTTGACAGATTGCTGGCCAGGCCCCTTGAGCTCCACAAGAAAGTTACACTTCAGTATTTAACCCATTCCTACACAGTGATGCTTTTGGATGCCTCAAGAAAGACAATTCGGAAAATATTGTGTAAAATGAAAATATGCTTGTGACAAGCAATTTCTTCATTTTCTACAATGCTTTCTACCCAGAAAAAATGAAAAAATCTAAAATTTCTTAAACTTAAAATTGTCGTTTGCAATACCTATGAACTTAGACCAGGATAAATGTTACTGTCTGGTAATGGGTTCAAGGCAATATTATGCAAAATTTATGGTCAGTAGCATGTAACAAAAAAGTATTAATTTGTTGATGGTCAACCTAAACATCATTACTACTTGAATAAGCTGTAGCTGTTGGCAAACCAACAAAAAATGCTTCACACAAATGTTGGTCAATATTGGTCAATGTTGGGGTTCAAAGTTCACTTACCAATTAAATGAATGGATTCTTTGATTGACAATGGTGATCCATCAAGTTTAAAATGACTCTTTAGTATATAAAATTCACTCTTACCAGGGTAGATTCTGATGATTGCTTGAGATATGGTGATCAAGTATATTATTGTTTAACCCTTTCCTGCACAAACAAGGGATTTTATGTTGCTGTGATTTTATACTTGAGAAAACATTGTGGAAAAAGAAGAAATTGCTTGAAAACAAGCAATTTCTCCTTTTCCCATAATATTTTCTACAACATGGGATGGTTTCTTTTCACATTGAATTCAATTTTCATTGTCGTCTGCATCCTGATATAATTTGGACCAGTCTGAAATCTCAAAAAGCAGGAAAGGGTTAAAGTTACAAATCCCATATGAGTGTTTCAAAAGTGACCTTTATTTTGTAGGTTGTTTGCTTTCATCACTAGAAATAAAACAGAAGGATCCTTTGCCTGTCATGTTTTTGAGTGTAATGTTTCTGCTGAGGAGGTAAGTTATTCAGAGGTGTCAGATATGAGCCTAATCTTCTGTTACTGTATGGTTGTAACTTATCCAATGTCCTGCAGCATAATAGCATTGACATAGATTGGACTCTTTGTACATGCAAGCTGATCTTTTTCAATTCTTCCAGAAAATGTAGACATATTCTAGGAACAGCATGAAAAGGTTGGAATGAGTAGAATATCAACTAAACAACACAATTCATAATCAGGTTTATATGGAATGCTTTGCAGATGGCAAACAAAATATGATATGAAGTGACACTTTATGTAAAAGAATTGGTAAAAAATGGCATTGAAAGTTAAAGTTCTCACATATGTCAAGGTAATATTGCCCAGTACCCTGAAACTTGGCTTTTTATAGGCCTATGTCATCAAGGACAGGACATACTATTGAATCACCCATGTGTCGAGACAGGCAGGCAGTACCAAGTTCTTTATCAGGAGCATAACTTTGACATCTTAAGTCTGATTGCCTCTAAAATTTGTGGAGTGCAGTGCTCAAGAACCACAACTTAACCTTGCTTATTTTATGATGTATTGCCCATTCTTGTTTTTACACACTTAAGTTTTGTCTAGGGGTTATCTCTATGAACTTTGTTGCAAGCAATTTCTTCATTTTACACAATGTTTTCCCTATTGTTTTTCTTGAGAGATGTCAAAAAGTGTCATTGTGTGAATGGATTAATGGAGTGAGCAATGATAAGAGCTGATAGTATTTTGAGTTTTTTCTTTAACCCATTCCTGGTTAATACCTGGTTTTTACGACCCTTTGATTTTATAATGGAGAAAACATTGTGGAAAAAGAAGAAATTGCTTGTGACAAGCAATTTCTTCTTTTTCCACAATATTTTCTACTCAACTGAATGGTTATTTTTCGAATAAAATCAACTTGAAATTTTCGTTTGCAAATCCTTTGAATTTGAGCGGGTCTAAAATTTTGCAAAACAGGAAAGGGTTAAGAAAATTGACTGTAGAGAAATTGCTGGCCACACCCACTGACCTCTGACAGGAAGTTTGAATGAGGTAACAAAAAACAGTATTTTGTTAAATGTGTGGTCAGAGACCTGAAACGAAAGGTAAATTGTTGGTTGGCAACCAAAATATTGTTATTGCAGATTGAATATCTTGGATGACCAAAGGTCAAGGATGAATTATTTATTGATTACAATTGCAGATATGCCAAGCAATAGGTACAGCAACCAAAATGGCTTTCCATGCCTTGATGGTGAGTATTTACCTATTTGTACATTCTTAACTCATTTTCAGACAATATGACTTTAGGCTGCTCAAAATTGAAAGAAGTTGTTTACAACAAATTCAAAACTAGAAATATCTTTGTCTTTATGAGTAGAAAATATTGTGGGAAATGATTGAATTGCTTGCTACCAGCTATTTCTTCATTACCCACTATGTTTTCCAAAGCTTTTTACGTAAGAGGCCTAAGAAGGGGCATTGTCTTGGAATGGCTGATTGATACTTAATGTTTAGTTGTGGTTTGTTGAAAAAACTTTCGCCCAAAAACTTTCACATTCTGTAATGTCTCTTTGAATATCTCTTAAGTAACATGAATAACATTCACTATTAAAAAAACAGAAAATCTGTACCAACAAGGGAATAACTTTAAATGCTTTTTTTAAACAAATTAGGCTGCTTTTAAGACTTAGAGGAAGTTTGACATTAAGTACTCTAAGTACTGTCTCTGGTATTTCTGAAAACATACACTTGAATCTTGGAAAATATGTTCATTTTTCAAAATAGAGCAATCTATACCAAGTAGAGGGATAACAAATTATGCCTCTTTTTCAACTTACAAGTTTAACCTACTATTAACCCTTTCCTGTTTAAACCCGGGATTTTACGTTGCTGCGATTTTGTACTAAAAAAAACATTGTGGAAAAAAGAGAAATTGCTTGTAACAAGCAATTTCTCCTTTTCCCACAATATTTTCTACCACATAGAACGGTTTCATTTCAAATTGTATCCAGTTTCTATTGACATCTGCAATCTCTTTGAATTTGGACCAGTCTAAAATTTCAAGAAACGGGAAAGGGTTAAACACTTGAGCAGCTGAGTGTTGGCATCAGTATGCAGTGTTCTTGGCTTTTTCCCTCAATAGAATAAGGGTTGAAACTTTGGAAATACTTCACTGGTTAACCCTTTCCAACACAGCAAAATTTTAGACTGGTCCAAATTGAAAGAAGCTGCAGACGACAATTTCAAGTAGATGGAATTTTGAATTTTTTCATCTTTTTTGATAGAAAACATTGTGGAAAATGAAGAAATTGCTTGATACAAGCAATTTCTTCATTTTCCACAATGTTTTCGAAAGCTTTTTTCTCAAGGGGCGTAAAAAGGAGGGATTGAGTTGGAATGGGTTAATGGCCTCTTTACATGGTTAATTTCTGTGGCACCCACATGGATAATGTAGGACATGTTGCTTCTCTGTGTCCGGAATAAAAGATTTTTCTTTAACTTTAAAACTATTTAAGTTACAAGTTGATGCTCTTATTCAGCTTGAAAGTTCCTCTCATCAACACCCATCTGCTAATGCTAAATTCAAGGTCATCTGATATGGTCAAGGCTATTTATCAAGGTCAAACTTTTAAAAAGAACGCTGTTTGGGTGTATATGAGTTTTGTAAAAACAATTTTTTTTACAGGAAAAGAAGGCAGCAGACAAGATAAAGACCTTAAAAGACAAGGAAAAGGTAGACCTTTATTGGTTATTATAATCTGCGTTTGAGTTTCCAGAGCTTTTGAAGAGCTTTTAATTAATTGTTTTTAAGCATTTTTATGTAGTGCTTGCTGTGAAAAGACGTAGTTATGACTATTACAAGTTGATGTATGTGCTTTAGTGTGTTTGTTAGTTTAGTATGTTAGTGCATCCGACTTTGTCCAGTGCATTTATGGAAAAAATTCAAATAATTTAGCACAATAATTTTCTTTTATGAGTAGATATGCTATTTGAAACAAATTTTCAGATGGCTCCAAGATTAGGGTCACAGCTCCAGGTCAAATATTTGGCAAGCTCGACATGATGATCCTAGACTTTTCTCTTTATTAATAACCCATTTCTAGACAATATTCAAAGAAGTTCCAGACGACAATTTTTTATTGATAAATTTAAAAAAAACTATCTTTAAGAGTAGAAAACATTGTGGATAATGAAGAAATTGTCCAGAAGGGAGAGCATATAGCCGCGGCTTTGTCTGTCTGTCTGTCCAGAGCGTTTTCTTCGTAACCCTTGGACCAAATCAAATGAAACTTACCATGTGAACTCCCTATGATTTAATGCCGTTGATTTTTTCCCGGTTTTTGGATTTTAGGCCTCGTCACAGAAAAAGGGGACTTGTGGTAAAATATAGTTTTTCTCAAATTTCTCCTAGTCTGATGGTCAGAATTTAATGAAACTTCATATTTGAGTAGCAAATCAGATGCCCTTTACAATAAACTATTTGAAATTTGCAGAAATAAGATGGGTCATGGAAAAAATGGGGCTTAATGTTTAATAGCTTTTCATTGGCTCTCCATTTCTGCGTAAAAAACTTATATTGGTCATAACTTTTGATTAATAAGAGATATAGCCTTCATATTTCACATGTGCATTGTTTATGACAAAACCTTTCTGTTGGTGGTAAGGTAAAGGTCTTCTGTTAAGGTTATGGTCATTTCTCAAGGTCAAAATTTCAAAGAAATTAACTTTAACATTGTCCATAAGTTTACAATGGTAAGTGATGTAGCCTTCATATTTCACATGTGCACTGCTTATGACATGACCTCCTATTGGTACTAAGTTCATGGTCATCTATCGAGGTCATTTCTCAATGTCAAAATTTAGAATTTTTTTACTTTAACATAGCCCATAAGTATACAGTGGTAAGTGATATAGCCTTCATATTTTACATGTGCCTTGCTTATGACATGACCTTTCTGTTGGTACTAAGTTCAAGGTCATTGGCTAGGGTAAAGGTCATTTCTCAAGGTCTAAATTTAAATTTAACTTTAACATTGTCCATAATTTCAGAATGGTAAGTGATACAGCCTTCATATTTCAAATGTTTATTACTTGTGACAAGACTTTTCAGCAGATACGAAAATTAAGGTCATTGGTCAAGGTTAAATTGTCAAGGTCATTAATTTTAAGATATACCTCCTTTACCCATTGCCAAAATTTCTTGTTACTTTACATACATGTTGTATATTGAGTGCCCTAGGTAATGTTTATTTCAATATTTGACTCAGTAAACCGTACCATGCTAAAAGGAGGTTTAATGTCATGTAGCTTTACATTTTGTATATTTCCTACTCTAAAATATATTGTTTCTGTAAGACTACTCAAGTGAGATTCTTCATTTTTTGTATGTTGACATTTTTCATTGATAACTTTGATGGTCAAGGTAAAATATTTAACCCTTTATCATATAATAACATTGATTTTACTAGAATCAGGCCTGTGAAGCAAAAGAGATTCCTTCAATGTTTGTCAAACTTCCTAATTTCTTGTGAACTGAACTTTCAAACTATAGTTGCATTCAATAAGTAGTTTTTTGTCCAATAATGGCATACAGTTTTGTGACAAAGCCTTATTTGGGGAGCATAATCCGTCTCTGACGGCTCTTGTTTTCATTCCCAACAATGTTTCTGAAAGATCTTAAGTGTCATTGTGTGGGAGTGAGTTAAAGGTCTAACTAAATCTAACTTTGTTCCAGCTGATTTCTTCTCACATCTTCT
The DNA here is from genome assembly GCA_946902895.1 of Fragum fragum. Taxonomy (NCBI): domain Eukaryota; kingdom Metazoa; phylum Mollusca; class Bivalvia; order Cardiida; family Cardiidae; genus Fragum; species Fragum fragum. The sequence continues at coordinate 36,983,408 of OX336371.1, forward strand.
ACATTTACACTTGATGTAGTTATTTTTTCCATTCAGTCATGAAGCATACTTATTATATATTGACCTTTATTATCAATTAATGTCTTGATATTGTTATTTAGATATGATAGAAACATTTTTAAGTTACAAATATTAAAAAAAACAATTAATGTACACAATAGTAAGCTGACAAATGTCATTTCTACTATGATTGAAAGAACTCAACTACCTAACAACATTTAGAGCATATAGAGTTACCTCTGTCTGTGTAAGTGCATGTGTGGGTTTGTGTGTTTAATTCTTGTATGTACATATATCTGTGTGTTTCCAGTTCTCGTCCAGCCCATATTGGATTGATTTAAAAGTAGCTTAACTCAGATGTTCCCTGTATAGTGCTCTAGTGTCATTGGTAAAGTTCAAAGTCACAACTGAAGGTCATGATACAAGCACTAATACGGGGGCATCCATGTTGGTGACACATTTCTAGTTCTTTATATATCCAGAATTTTTTAGACAGTTTGACATGTAAATATATGTAATAGAGGAGAGAGCATGTAGGTTTTATTTTATTGTGGAATTTTGGTTTAAATAATTGAAATATATAATTCTTATAGAGGTTGATGTGTAAAATAGATTATAGCCATCAGTTTGCTGAGACATAACCCAATGTGGATGGATTGCAGCTGTCAATCAAACTTTCAATAGTCCTTACAATTGGCAATTTTGATGCTTTTTGTGCAGTTAATTTGTGTACTATATGATATACATAGATCTGTAAATAAGTTTAACACATTCCCATGCAATAACACATTCAACACCCCAAGGAAAAAAGACTTTGGTAAACATTGTGGAAAATGAAGAATTGCTTGGTCACAAGCAATTTTCTTCACTATGGACAATGTTTCTACCAAAAGAAGGCAAAAAAAAATTCAAAAATTTTATCATTAAAATTGTCTGCAACAATTTGAAATAGGACCAGTCTAGAATTTTGTCGTCTGTAAATGGGTTAAGCCTTTTCTTATGTTTTCAAGATGGAGATCATAACTTTGCATGTCTTGAAGATTTAATTTATCACTATAAGTTCACATATATTCTTTTATAAGAATGTTAAAGGTATAATCTGTACTCATATTGGTAATTTTGAATAAAAATGTAATTTTCTCAATGCTGATAAGCAATTTAAACAATTACAATTAGACAAAATTTTACACTGCTCCAAATAGATGTATTTCATTTTAAAAATCGTTATCTTTCTAGGTAGAAAATGTTGTGGATAATGAAGAAATTGCTTATAACAAGAAATTTCTTTATTTTCATAAATATTTTACTGTTATTGTTGGGTTTGTTTTTTTTTTTTGGGGGGGGGGGGTAAAAAGACAGATTGTTTAGAAATGTAACATACCCAGAAATATTTGCAGTGGATTAAATTTGATGCAGCTTAGTTTCATCACCTGAGTTTAGCCAAAATAAAACTTCCTCCAAAATAACATTGATTACAGTACTTCATATTGTTGTCTCAACTTCTTTCAATATAGACCAATCTCATTTTTCCCCCCATAAGGCAATTTTATATAACATGTTGTGGTTGATTCAAGGGTACAAATTCTAACCTTTCAGTAGACAAAAATATTGGTAGAGCCTTATTTGCTCTTATTGATAAGTAAGTAGGATTGGATCCCTTACTGCAATGATTGCTGTTAAACTTTTTGTTCTACTGGTGTGACAGAAAACAATATTAGAATCTTCAGCATGTTTAGTCTAAAATAATGGAAAAGATTGACTGGTAGTTTCAGGCAATCTCAATCTGTAGACATTTTCAAAGACAGACTGAAGTCATCCTACTTTGAAGATTTATTTCAAATAATTTAGAATTGAAAACTATATGCCTAATACATGAAAGTTTAATATGTGTCACAGTATTTTATGCATGATTTGTACATTTACCAACGTACAATACCATTGAATGTGTTATATAATTATGTAGAAATAGGCATTTATTCAAATTTTCAAATTATTGTGAAAAGTTTGTTGAATTGGAAAAAAATGCATTAAGATTTAAATCATTATTTAACCCTTTACTGTTCATAGCCTTGTGATTTTAAGATTGAGAAAACATTGTAGAATAAAAAAGAAAATTACTTGCAACAAGCGATTTCTTCTTTTTCTACATTAATTTCTACCTTTCTGAATGGGTTTTTTCCAAATAAAATCCACTTTAAATTTTCGTCTGCAAAACCTTTGAATTTAGATAGGTCTAAAATTTTGCAAAACAGGAAAGGGTTACATATCAAAAGATTAATTCAGTTCCTGCTGTATGTTACAGGAAGTTGAGCCAGATAAGGTATTCATTTGTTTTTTCAAATAAATATCACAGAATAGCTAAAAGAAATGAAATGCTCTATATTTGTACTTCTTGCTCACCTGAGCACAACATGCTTATGGTAAGTTTTTGTGAACCTTTATTGTTCGTCAGTTTTTAATAATTTTTCTTCAACAATTCAGTATTGCAACTCTGCAGCACACAATTTGTGCTCAATCTTTCTCAAATTCACTGAAATCATTTATATGATGAAGAGGATTATTTCTATTGAAAATGGTGACATTGTTCCAATGTCAAGGGAAAAGGGACCCTGCTTACAATTTTCTTAAAACTTCTGCACAGGTCACAACTTTTACTCAGTTCTTTTTATACTTGTGTGATATGTTAGTATTGTCATGAGGAAGATCTCCCTACATTTCAGTGAAATTCTGAAAATATTGACGGAAAGGGGCCAAATGAAAATTTACTTGACTATACTTGTAAAAATTTGGCTCGGTCTACCACAACTTATATGCTAAAAACGGTTGTATGATCAATAGTAAATGTCCTATTGAATATAACAGTCATTAGATGAACTAATTATATCTTTTTACAAAACATGATTGTACAATGTTTGATTTTAATTGATTTATTTTGCATAGTCTGCTCTCAAGAATCCATGCAACTTTTTAGCTCTTTGTTGTCTAATTTTCATTGCCTATAATTTTATCACTTCGCCTACTTTCCATTCTTATTTTTTTATAGCTGTGTTCAAAACATAAAGCAGGCTAATTGGCAGGTTATAGAATTTTGTCTTCTTATTTAGATTCAAAATGGATTTATTGGGTTTTTAAGCAGAGAAGGTGATAATTCCATACAAATGAAATAAATTGGGATGATGCCCAAATAGGTATTTTTTTTGTCATTTAATCCTAGTCGATCTCCATCTTACTTTTGACCTCTCTGTATTTTTCTGTACAAAATGGTCCAATTAAAGTGAGATTCTTGAAAATTGTTGTCTCACAAATATTAGCGAAAAGTGAACTTTTGCTAAATAAAACCAAATACAAATTATATGAAAATGATTTGTGTATACTACTAGTAAATTAAGGTAACAGCAGACTTGGGTAATAAAGTTATTTTAAAAGTTAATGATTTTCTAAAACTATTATAAAATAATACCTATTCATAAAACTTACTGAAAATATTTGAATTGTAAGCAAATTTTAGTCAACAAAAGAATAGGAACTCAGGTGAGCAATACAGAGCCAAGTTGGCTCTATCTTATTCTTTAAAACTTCAGTTAATTTTAGAAATGGACCACCTTTTGAATAGCATTTTTTAAGCCCACCACAGTTAACTGTCTGTGAAACTTAAAAATAATCCATGTGAAACACACTAGAATTGTTAACAAATAACTTATTTTAAAAAAGTTCTTTTTGAACACCTTTCAAACATTTATTTTAAAGAAAGTCAAAATTAAATCGTAAGATGACAAAGAAGCCTGTCTTTTAGACACAAAGTATTGATAGACAGTGGACTACAAAAGGTAGTAAATACAGCTTGAATAAAGCTGTAACTAAGACATTTTGGTTGCCTAGTGAGTATACAATGTTATGTTTCACTCACAGAAAGTTTTGATACTCACATGCATGTTGCATGGTGTGCATGTTCAGATAATTGATGGATAGCTGGTTATGTCAACACGCCTCCATTAAACATGGCAATATGGCCAAGTCAGCTAACAAATTTATTTTGTAAAATATGCAGGCTTGGGCATTTATAAATTGCACGACAATGATGATTTCTTACCCATTGCTAGACAGCGATATTTCTAACCAAATTGAATGAAGTTTGAGATGATAATAAAAAGTTAATAGAAATTTAGTTTTTTTCAACTTTCTGGGTAGAAAACATTTTGAAAAATGAAGCAAGCAATTTCTTCACTTTCTACAATGTATTCCCAATTGTTTTTCTAGAGAGACATCAGAAAGAGTCACTGTGTGGGAATGGGTTAACACCTCTCAAGAAATACATTTGGAAATACATTGTACACAATGAAGAAAATACTTGCAACAAGCAGTTTCATCATTTTCCACTATTTTTCCTATGCAGAAAATTGAGAAATCTAAAAATTTTATAGACTTTAAATTGTCATCTGCAATTCCTATGAATTTGTCCAAGTCTAAAATTTTACTGTCTGGTAATGGGTTAAAATAAAAGGTAAGTTGAGGGAAGCTCACCTAAACGTTGTAACTACAGCTTGAATTACCTGTAGTTTTAACGTTCAAGTTGCAATCCAGTATAAATGTTGGTGTGGCCTTCCAGTCTAATTGAATAATATGATTGGTAAGACAATTTTTCTATCTATACTGGCAATCCATCAATTCCTGCAATAGAAAATATGTCTCAAGTGGTTAGTGCAAAACTTTAGTAATAGACTATAGATGTCGGCAGTAAGAAAAGTTTTTCACTACACCTTGAAATTGTTGTGTAAGATAGAAATTTCATCCTGCAAAGGAAAGTAATAATTCTCTTTTTTTAATTTTGTCTCTTTATATCTAATTCTTCTGCTGTGCACTCACTCCCATTAAAGCCACTTAATTAATAACTACTTGTCCTTCTAAAAGATATGTATATATCCCACGGGTGATATAGGTAAACCTGTTGTACTAATGGTTGTTGGTATATGTATTATAAATGTATAAATGGCCAGAAGGTCACATGTATTTTAGACTAGAATATTATAACAGCTTTTGTAACCTAGTGGTTATCCAGCGATGGAAGTAATTCTGTTAACAAATGGTCCCTGTTTCAAATATTTCTATGCCCCCACATTAATGAGATTAGGGGCATACTGTTTTAGCAATGTTGATTTGTCTGCAAACAGAAAACTTAAAGCAAAAGCTTGGAATTTAGTTGATGATACATGACTCATATTTGGGACATAGATTCCTTGAAATCAAAGTCATGGTCTAATATCAAGGTCACATTTTAAAAAAAATTGCTATTACAGGGGCATTGTGTTTTATAAACAAATCTTGTTTATTTCCTCATCATTGGCTGAAATCTAAAACCATCTGAATGTTCACACTATAAGTTATAATCTAGTTTTGTTATCACCAATTAAGTTTATATTTTACTTTCACAACTGGTTCTCCTGGAATTTACCTTTTTAAAATGTGATTTATCAAGTAAATTTTATCCCAATTGGTACAAGAAACAGTCATTTCTGTAATTGACAGATTAATGGTATTATTAGAATAAACCGGTAGACTGATGAGATCATTCATTTAAACTTTAACCTTGTATATAAAGTAGAAACAATATATACTGAATTTTAGTTACCTTCATTGTTGATCCTTGTCATGCTGAATCTGGGATATTCTGGTTTTAGCAGGAGGTATAGACAAAGATCAGACTGCATGTAAATGTGTCTGATCTTAGTCTGCACCTCCTGTCTGTCATTTTGAAACCAGTTGTTCATGAAATATTTTTCAAAAGAAGTGTTGACAACTGAAGCACATGTACTACCAGTGCTTTCAGCCCTTTGATTTTTATCGATTCTGAAAAGGATTTTATTCAGCATGAAAAGGGGTAATAGAGCTATATTGACCTCCAGCATTTATGACAAACATTTTCTTTGGTGGGCAACTTTTACCCTGTAACTACAGCATATTCATTTAGTTATGGCAAATTGCCTAGAATTGAGTGGTAGTTATGGCAAATTGCCTAGAATTGAGTGGATATGACCAGTATTCTGTTTATCAATTACCACACTATCAATCATTTCAACAGCCATAGGGAGTTCAGTTGTTGAAAAATTTGTTGAAAAAAAAAAAGAACAGGCATTTTTAACAAACAATTTCTCATTTTCCACTTTGGCAGGAGGTATACACTAAGATCAGCCTGCACATATGTGCAGTCTGATCTTAGTCTAAACCACCTGTTTGGCATTTAAATTTCAGAGTTGTATATAGAATCAATTAACAAAAATAATGACCCACAATATCTGGGCATTCCAGTGTTTTTAGCCCTTTGATTTGAATATAATTCTTGGATTTTATTCTGCATGACAAGGGTTAATGTATGAATGGAGAGCCATGTCCACTTCACATAGTGATTACAATATAATAACCCATTCCATAAAAATTAAGACTGGCCCAAATTGAAAGAATCTGTAGACAATAATTTAAACTACCAGGTAGATTTTTTTTTGGGGGGGGGGCTTTTTTGGATAGAAAACATTGGGGATAATGAAGAAATTGCTTGATACAAGCAATTTCTTCATTTTCCCGAATGTTTTCCAAAGCTCCTTTCTTGAGGGGCATAAAAAGGAGGGATTGTGAGGGAATGGGTTAAATAATCTGACTAGATGTTAGTCTGAGAATTACATGACAACATTTTATTTACAACTGTTCTTTGAGACATCCATTGAAGAAATAAAAGATTAAATCTTACAGCAACCTTGCTTTCAGAAGCTGTAGTTTTGGTAGCCCACCTAATGGTATCTTATTATGTTAGAGATAGAAATGGTAGGTCGAGACTGAACATTTGATTTTATTGTTAAATTGATTATTTGATTTTCAATGGTGATTCCTCAATTAGCTTCACTGTACAATATTCATGTAATAGATTTTTCTGTATTAAACTGACTTGATTGCTAAAAATTGGGATAACATCATTTTAAATGAAGACCAATTGACAATTTTATGCTCAAAATTCACTGATCACTCTGTGATTAAAAATTATGCAGCTCGAGCAATAGCTATACATGTTAATGGCATGATGTAATGTATGAAATTTGTCACCAGTAATGTGGAAAAACATTCGTGATTTCATTGAGATATTCTATTGATCTATGGCATATCCTAAGAAAAAACAATATCTTACTTGAAGTCTGAAACTATCCAAAACTGATTTTGGAGTGTAGGTTTCTTTGGTAAATAAGCATCTGTTTAGAGACAATGTTGCTCATTTGACATAAGGCAGTTATCAAGAAATAATTTCCAGAAATTAGTTGTTGTTACAGGTTTTACCCTTTCTTGTAAAATCCCTGGTTTTTACGTCCCTGTGATTTTATACTTGAGAAAACATTGTGGGATAAAAAAGAAATTGCTTGTAACAAGCAATTTCTTCTTTTCCTGCAATATTTTCTACCATGTAAACTGATTACTTTTCGAATTGCACATACTTTTAATTGTCGTCTGCAATTTCTTTTAAATTGGACAAGACTAAATTTTGGAAAAACAGGAAGGGTTAAAGAGATTATATACTGATTATAAATAAAAAAATTGACACTTTTGAAGTTTCCCATCTCCTGTGTAAAGAAAAACGTTCAAAGCTAGCTAATAGGAACCATATGGTTTGACATCATAAAATCTTTAGAATGAAAAAAAAAGTGCTATCCTTGTGTAAAATGTGAAAAATGGAAAACAGTTATTGTTGGTGCATACCATAAATCTTGTCATTTGGTACAATCAGATTGAGCATGTCTGGGACGTGTTAGGCTACTGTGTCTGTTAGCAAGTCAATACCTCTTAGACGTTTAGAGATCTTGATTATACTCTTATTGAACATCGTAGATATCTTCCTCTAGGAGTATTCACAGATGTTCTAAGATCTGTGAGGAGGCTTCATGTTGCTGTTAGAGATGGACACAATCAACATTGAAACATAAGTCTTATGTTTTGATCGTCATGTGAATCTTAATTTGAGGGTACCCTAACTTTTTTGACGTTTATTACTATAACACCCTGCCGCTGAGAAATTTCTATACCTCTACAAATACCAACATATTTTGTGGTCTTAATCCACAAAAATCCCTTCAGTATATCTAATATCAAATTTTCAAAGTGTCAGGTTTTCACTTTTATTCAGTATATTTTATAAGAATAGTAATTACAATCTAAGTCATCATTTTGTAGGGAAAGTTTAAAGAATATAAAGCAACTTTTTAGCTGGCCTGAGCACAAAGTGCTCAATTTAGCTATTGTGATCACCTTTTGTCTGACCTCTGGCAGGCATGCCCCATCCATTGTCAGTTGTCGGTCAACCATTTCTTTAAACAACATTTCCTCCCAAATCTCTTGGCCAATTTGAACCAAATTTGGCAAAAATGTTCCTTAGGTGGTCCCCTTAAAAACAGAAAAAAGAATTGAAATTCTTTGAAAACTCTGGTTGCAATGGCAACAAAAGTGAAATTTTAAAATGATCTTTAAAACTCATCTCCTCCTGACCCAGTTGGTCTTCAGCTTTGATGATTAGCATGAAGGATCAGTTCATTGACTTCTTTCTTTTTTCTGAAATTATGGATCCAGAGGGGAGAAAAGTTGTTCTCCACATTTCATATAAGTCCTAAAGCCTTGAAATTTGTAATTAAGACTTTTGGAACCCCAGGTACAGAGCCAATAGATGTATAAAGTATGTTCAGGCCCACTTGTATAATAATCCTAACCTCATATTTTACTTTTGAAAGAAAAAAAGCCTTTATCTCAGGTGAGTACACAAGGTTCAACAGCCGTCTTGTTTGAATTAATCCTAGTCATGCTGAACCTGTATTGAAGGGGGCATACACAAATATCAGCACATTATGTACTGTTTGATCTTGGTCTACTCCACCTATTTGCCTCTTTTAACCCTTTTGTTACAAGCAATTTCTTCTTTTTCCACAATATTTTCTCAAGTATGAAAATCACAGGAATGTAAAATCCCGTGTTTAAACAGGAAAGGGTTAAAGGATTACTGCAAAATCCCACAGGTTACTCCTTGAGAAATCTCAATAATTTGAAAGTACTGTGAGTGTAGGAGAAATTACTTGTAATGAGCAGCTTCTCCTTTTCACACAATACTTGTTACTCATCAAGGCTTTATTTTTTTGACATCTAAATACATTTTGAAATGTTGTCTGCAACTTCTTTTAATTCGGACCAGTCTAAAATTTGTCTGGTAGTTGGTTAAGCCACATTTGCTTATAAAATATTTGATTTGTAAAGGAGAAAGTGGTTCACTCCTAGTACCTTCAGCATTTCTAGTCCTTTTATTACAAAATGCAAATCTGAAAAGAATTCTGTTCAACACTGCACACTATTAGAGTCCCAGAGTATGTCTATTTTTACTTGACAATCATTTCAGAATTTGTTACTGCAGAACATTGGACAATTGGAGGACAAAGGAAGTGATGAGGAAGATAGTTTGTTGTCCTCTAACCTCCCTCTGGCCTCAGACAACAAATACCTTGTCCTCACCGCTCCAGATGATGACATCATGGATGAAATGGACAAGGAAATGAACCAGATGACAGTCAACTCTTCTCCAAGGGTAAGATATGAAATGACCCTTTTAACCCATTCCCATCAAGCAACAAAATCTTAGACTGATTAGATTGAAGTAGGTTGTAAACAACAAGATTTAGTAGGTCTATTACTCGATTGAACATAATATGCTAATGGTGAGTTTCTGTGATACTTGAATGTCTGTTGTTCCTTGTCAGTCCAATGTCAAACAATTTCTTTGTTTACAATCTAGGGGAGATAGTTTTATCTCAATCTTCAAGGTTCTATTGGAAAACTAGAGAAAAAGGACCTTAATAACAACTTCTTTATTTACACTCCAGGAGCTTTGGCGCAATCTTGATGAAACATGGTCATCAGGATTGTTAGGGCATATTGATGAATCTAATTGAATATTGGAAAAATCCATTAGAAATCACAGGAAAAGGGGTCTTATTGCCAACTTATTTGTTTTCACTTCAGGGTCGCAATTTTAGCCAATGTTAATGAAATTTTATTAGAGTGATAGTTTGGTCATATGGATGAATCCAATGGAAAAGAAAAGGTTCCATTGAAAAACAGTCATGAGAATTTCTTTATGGACATTCTAGGGGCCATAATTTTGGCTCAATCTTGATAAAACATGATGGAAATGTTTGTTAGGTCTTAAGGATGAATCCTATAAATAATGGGTATTATCTACTGGAAAACACTGGAAAGGGGCTTTAATGATAATTTCTTTGTTTAATTTCTGGGTGCTGTAATTTTGGCTCTATCTTAATGAAACTTAGTCAGAATGATATTCAGCTCAAAAGGATGAACCCTATTGAAATTGGAAAGTTCTCTTTGAAAATATTGGAAAAGAGGCCTCAATCACAATTTCAGTGTTTACATTCTGTGGGCTCAGTCTTAATGAAACTTAGTGGGAATGAATGAATGGGTGAAACTAGCTGAAAAAAGAGGGCACTGTATTGGAAAGGTTGTTTGTGTTTATTTAATTATTCACAATTGCCTCTTGAGAAAAAATGAGCACAAAAAATAGAAGGACTATATTCAATATATGTACTTTTAAAATTGTTACAGTCATCTTCAAACAAATGAATATCAGATTAACCTTTATTGTCTGTTATCTATTTCATTAGATCACCTGAGCATGAAGTGCTTAAAGAGCACATATTTGATCAGTAAAAGTCTCTTGTCTGTCTGTTCACTAACAAATTTTTTAAAGATCTCCACTTGGCAAATTTTGATGAAACTTGACAGGGATGTTTCTTTGGTGAAGCTCTATCAAAGTTGTCAAAAAAAAATAATCCTTCCTAATGGCAACTAAAATGATAAAGATCTTGTTACTGACCATAAGGCTTAGGGGTTCATATTTTTGATGTGACATAATTGTCTACTGGTCCTCTACAAAAGTTGATAAAATAATGATCCTTGCATCCCATGTGGGCTCTCCAAGGTACACAATAATTTTCACAGAAACAGAGAAGAAAATCTGTAAAACTCCTCTTTAGACAAACTTTGAGGCCCAAAGATTGAATATTTTGCATTATCTGATGAACCCTTTCAGGAAATAATGACCTTTGGTCTAATTTTTGCTTCTATTGGGTGGTACATTTTTAAAAGAAGGATGAAATATTTTTTTGATTATTAGAAAATTATTTGCTTCATTTGAGTACATACTTTTTAAGGAAAAAATGCATTTATTCTCTAGAAGACTTAGGAGAGCCATTTAGGACTCATTGTCCACATGTATTGCTTATTTGGGAAAAGTAGTTGAAAAAAATTATTTGTGGTTTAATTTAGGTGGTGTATTAGATCAAACTTTGTTATAACATCTCACAAATGTCTTCACATGCATTCAACATGCATTCTAATTCTTAGACTAATTGTATATTTACTCAGGGTTCTGATAAGTCGGATGTACAGCCAAAAAAGACAGAAGAAAACAGTGAACAAAGTAAAACAGAGGTCAAGGAGTCCTAAAGCAATGTCATGGACTATTTATCTTGAACAACGAGTGCCAGACTTCTTTCTTGTGATACTTCATTAGAGCTTTGGGGCATGTAATCATGAATCATTTTATCAATGTTATTTTCAGAAAAAGCCTGGGTCTTTCTATAGCCTTGTGCCACCAGCCTTATTGTTGTTGACATACAGTTGCTGATGATTTGCAATAACTCTGCAATTGACATTTTAACATGCAATTTTCTCTTTTCTCACACTGCTTTGTCCTATATACTCTTTATATTGTCTTCAACTTCTTTAGTGAAGTCATAGTGCTGTTGGTTGTGTGTCAGACTATCAATCTTGAGATCCAGTGTTCAATCCTTAGTCATGGCATATACCCTTTCCTACACTTGTCTCCCACTAATGGGTGGATAATAATTAACCTTAGTGGGATGAGTAGCTGGAGGCTTGGAAAGGATGTAGTGGTAGTACTGGTGTAAGAAATTCCAGGAATCCAGGGCTTGGTGATCTAGCCTCCATGTTTAGTATGAGTGAATTATGTTATTTTCAAAAAATTAAAAATCACCCATTAGATTGGCAGAGAATCTCAATATTAAGTGGGATTAAAGTAAGAAGTAGTTTCCCAATCAATGTGAAAAAAAAGGTTTAGATCAAACTTGATTCTTCCATTTGATTGAAATGGTAAAACGAACGCTTGGTGCTCAATGTACTAAGGCTATTTATGACATACCAGCATACCAGTATTTACACTTGTCATGCTGAACCTGGAATATTCCTGCTTTGTCAGGAGGTATAGACTAAGCTCAGCCTGCACAAACATGCAGTCTGGTCATAGGATACACTTCCTGATTGTCTCTTTTAAGCCAGAGTTATTTATATAATCAGAAAGAATTGTTCACCCTCAGCTAATGCTTTTAGTGCTTTTGGCCCTTTGATTTTTTTTTTTCAATTCTAAAAAGTATTTCATTTAGGATGAAAAGAAATAGTTTTTCATTTCTTTTTTAAACATTTAGTTATGCTTTCATTCATTTGAGACATGTAGTGTTTGACAGTGAATTTAATTTTGTAGAATTACCTTAAACGCATTCCCACACAATTTCAAAATGAAGTTTCTTGTTACAAGCAATTTCTTTATTATCCACAATGTTTTCTACCCCAAAAGATAAAGATTTAAAAGATTTCATCAGCATTAAATTCTCGGCTGCAACTTTTTCCAGTTTGGACTGGTCTAAAATTTTCCTGTATGTTAATGGGTTAAGAGGCTTCAAAGAGCGTCAATGTGTGGGAACGGGTTAACAAAGTACCAATAAGAGAAGTATGGAGGAGGGATTTCAATATTTGTAACTGCATACAATTCATGTACCAACTAGTTTTTCGCTATCAGTCTATTGTGAGAAATGAGGATTTGCCTTTGTTAAGGCTTCCTTTACAAGAGCTTTAAAGGCAGGGTTTGTACCAGTTTTATTGCAAATCACATTATCACAGTGCTTAGTTAGTGAGCCAAATAGAACATAGTTTTCCCATTAACACACAGTCCTGCTTTTTTACACACCCATATGAGAAAAGCTTTGAAAATAATGAAGAAAATGTATCAATATATTGATTGTAATTAATAATTCATTCATTTTCCACCATGTTTTCTTGCTTTTTGGCTGCAACTTCCTTAAAATTAGACCAGTCTAAATAATTGTTGTCTCGTAATGGGTTGAGAAAGATTGATTAGTTCATGAATACCATCCCTAAAGAATCACATTATGAATATGTATATTGTTGTTGTTGTTATCATCTACATGTGCAGCTACTCTAGTTTGAATGTTGTTATACCTTCCCATATAACATAATTATGTATGCTTCCTCAATCATTTGTATACATGTAATAAGCTTTGATTCATGAGAAATACAACTGTGACCATTCACTCAGAAAGAGGTCACTCAGGAATCCAATAAATTAACCCTTGTCATGCTGCATAAATTACTTAACTGAAATGCTGTCAAATCAAAGGGCTGAAAGCACTGATAGAACTTGTTGTTCAAAAATCAACATTTGTTTTAGAAATCAACTTCATAAACAACTCTGACAGGAAAAGTACAAGCAGGAGGTGCAGACTAAGATCAGCCTGCACATAAGTGCAGTCTGATCTTAGTCTACACCTCCTGCCCAAACCGGAATATTCCGGGTTCAGCATGACAAGGGTTAAATCTTTGAAAAGAAATAATTGCCTTTTTACACTAGATAATGCTATCCAAATAAAAAAATGGACTATTGTCTGCATGTTCTGATAGCAAAAGTTTTTTTTCTGGGCCAACACTTTTTGCAGTTTTCAGATGATTGATAGTGGGGATCCGTCACACAAAATTGTACATATAAAAGATATAGAGGATAATTGTTTGTTTCAGTGTAAGATCAATTTATATTTCATTGAGTGAACAACAAAAGCTTTTATTTTCACGAGTGGCGAAGCCACGAGTGAAAATAAAGCTTTTGTTGTTCACGAAATGAAATATCAATCGATCTTACTCAAAAAACAAACGATTGTTCTATTTTCTTTAATGCAAAAATTAGACAAATTGCGAAAATTTTATGACAAATTTTCTTAAAGCGCATCATTTTGCACGTGACTGCTATGCAACGCTTATGATGACGTCACTTATTTGGCTCTACTTAGATGAAGTCAGAGAGGGTGAAATGAACGAAAGTGTGGCATAAGTTTTTGATAATTTCACTGCATAGGCGGTGAGTTTATCAAGTGATAATCTACCGTGATTTCTCGATAATCCACCTGAAAGCATTAAAGATGGAGAATTATTGTAATGCAAGGTGTTAAAAGCTGTGGAAAAAGGGAAGTTGTTGCAGCAGCTTGTTGAGGAAAGATTTGAGAGCTTTGTAACTTTCCAACTGAAAATGGTTTTGTATCATTTGAATCTCTGTTAGATTAAAATAGTGCCAATCTGTTAAAAATTATTGTTTTTGAATTTATTGATAGTATTTTAAAAGTGTTAGTTTGTAATAATTGCTCATACAAAATTGTAGTTTTTCCTCATCTTTTTTTTTTATTTTTCTTTCAAATCTTACGCTTATTTTATTCTTTAATAGAAAGTCTATCAATTCGCTTTTACACATCCCACCAATGAAGTTTTGGGAGGTTGTGAGTTTAAGAATTTGTCTAGAAAATTCAATGACTTGGCACAAAACTGTTGTAAATATTTATAAGCACTTTCAATAATCTTGTTCTGGTCATATGAGATTCTTTAACAGATGTTTTTGCTTTATATAGCAAACAAGGATAAAATCCTTTGTAGGTACATGTATTATGCAGGGTAGACAGTTGTGACTTAAATCAAGCTTTAAATGACAGGTTTAACCCATTACCAGATGAAAAATTTCCGACTGATGGAAATGGAAAGATTTTGCAAATACAATTTGCAGCTGATGGAATTTGAAAATCTTTGTGTGCTGAAATAGAAAACATTGTGGATAATGAAGAAATTGCTTGTCACTTTATTGTTGAGCCTGCTTGCGGTGAGGGAGACATAGTTGTCACAATGAGCATCAGTCCGTTAGTTCGTTAGCCTGTTAGTCTGTCCAAATTTGTCAAGACAATTACTCCTACATTCATGGATGGATTTCACAATAACTTAGCACAATTATGGATAGCTTCTAGCTCAAGGTCAAAGCTCAAGGTCAAACACTAGAATTGTGCCTGTCTGGAGCATGATGCTGCACAAAACTTTGCAGGCTTGACAGCAGTTGTCCTGGGACAACCATCTAGTTTTCAACAATTTTTTCCAAAGCTTTTTTCTTGGGGTGTCAAAAATCTTGATTATACATAATGGGTTAGTCTTTCCGCCATTAGTAAACAAGCTGATAATTCTTTATTATTTAATGATAGATAACCCATTACCACTCAAATTTTAGACTGGTCCCAACTAGAATAAGTTGCAGATGACAAATTCTAATTCTTGAAAATTTAAAACTCTTTTTCTTTTAGGATTGGAAATATTGTGTATAATAAAGAATTTGTTCTACAACATGCAAATTATTTATTCTACACTGTGATATCCAATGTCATTTTATCTTAACCCTTTCCCGTTTTTCGAAATTTTAGACTAGTCCAAATTGAAAGATGTTGCAGACGACATTGAAAACCCGATCCCATTTGAAATGAAACCATCCTATGTGGTAGAAAATATTGTGGAAAAAGGAGAAATTGCTTGTGACAAGCAATTTCTTCTTTTTCCACAATGTTTTCTTGAGTAAAAATCACAGGAACATAAAATCCCGTATTTATACGGGAAAGGGTTAATAGGCTAAAAAGCCTGAAAGTGAGTGAATGTGCACGAACGGGTTACAGATCATTTCAGCTGAATAACAAACAATTTTATGACTTGAAACTAAATGTTGGTATCAAAACTGCTTAACTAAGAACCTACAAATATGCAATTTGTTTCTGAGATGGTTTTGTTTAATTTGCTTTAAGTGAGGAAAATATTTTGTTTGCTTTTCAAGATTTTATTTTAAGATTTACAGCTTATTACATTTTATCTTGGTAATGTAATTTTAGCTTTTGTATGAAATTGACATGAAATAAGGAGATGGACATGCACTTGTCAATTATTAGAAAATAGCCATTAAGTGAGGGTGAGTACCACCACTTTATGACAGTATGATGCAACTTTTTAAACCTTTTTAATTGAAGTGTTTTTGTATAAAATTCAAGATGTGTTTGTGAAACACCATGCCCCCGAAACAGGAATTCTTAAGAAACGGGTAAAGGGTTAAAATTTTGACCTTGACCTTGATGAAATGACCTTCCCCAGTTGCCCCCGCATCGATAGATCGGGGGCATATTGTTTTACCGGTGTCCGTCTGTCTGTCTGTCCGTCTGTCTGCAAAACTTAACCTGCCAACTAAACATTTTTCTTTAACTTCAACCCTGATTAAGTTACAATGCTAATATTTGGTATGTAGATAGGTCTCAACAAGGTGCAACTGGGGAAGGTCATTTCATCAAGGTCAGGGTCAAAATTTTAACCCTTTTCCCTAAAACGTTACTCAAAAACTTAACCAGCCAACTAAACATTTTCCTATAATTTCATCCCTTATTAAGTTACAATGCTAATATTTGGTATGTAGATAGATCTCAAAAGGTGCAACTGGGGAAGGTCATTTCATCAAGGTCAAGGTCAAAATATTAACCCTTTTACCTAAAACAAAGGAAACAAAACAATAAAAATCACCCGTTTCTAAAAAATCCCTGTTTTGGGGGCATAGTGTTTCACAAACACATCTTGTTTTTTCCACAAAATTTTTCATGGTAGTATTTCTTAAGGGCATCATAAAGCGTCATTGTGTGGTAAAAGGTCATGGAAAAACATTTTATTTATCATAGTTTGCACTCACATTATGGATACGCAAGTTTTTAGCTTATGGGATAACAAGAAAGTGCGACAAGAATATGATTTACCCTTGATTTTATCATGTGTAGTAATGGAAAGGCAAAAAAAATCTAACCCTTTCCTGCACAATCCCACTGATTTTACACCTGAGAAAATATTGTGGGAAAAGAAAAAATTGCTTGAAACAAGCAATTTCTGCTTTTTCTACAATATTTTCTATCATATAGGATGGCTTCTTTTTGAGTTGTACTTGCTTTGTCGTCAGCTATTCCTTTGAATTTGGACAAGTCTAAGACACACTTAAAGGGTTAAGTTATATTTTAGAATTGTGCTTTTGCCTGACATTTCCACCAATAACCCATTACCAGACAGCAAAATTAAGACTGGTCAAAATTGAAAGGAGTTGCAGACCATAATTTTTAGATTATGAAATTTTGGATTTTTTTTTTTCAGTTTTCTTAGTAGAAAAACATCGTAGAAAAGGAAGAAACTGCTGTTTTAAAGCAACTTCTTGAATTTACACAATATTTTCTAAATTGTGAGGGGTGTCAATAAGCCTCATTGATAGGGTTAAGACTCAGATCAGCCTTTTTATTTGCAGTAGATAAAGACTCAATAATTCTTTAGATGATGGTTTCCATGCTGCTTAGTGTCTGCATTTCAAACACATGTGAAATAGTTGGAATGTCTCACACCTGCCTACCTACCTTATTGTGCTAGATGATGAATTTTGTATTTGATTTACTGTATATTTCTATATATACACATAGACATGTATTGCAATTATTTACAAGTACCACCCATAATCATAAACCTTTAACCATTGGATAATATATTATACTGCCCAGAACTTTCTTTAATCCAACCTCACAATATGATTCTTTGAGACCCCTCAAATGAATCAATTGGGAAACATGCTTTTAACAATTTCTTTGAAAATCATTTTTATACACAACATTGTCTTGAAAGGGACAAACAGGTGGTGTAAACTAATATCAGACTGATCTATCTGCTGGCTGATCTTTGTCTGTACCTCCTGTAAAAACAGAAACATTTTGGGTTTAGCAAGGCAAGGGTTGATATTTTTTGCTACCTAATTTAGAACTTCTCTATTCTAAGTACTTTGAACTGTCCTCTGCAACATATTTCAAGTCTTAGTTTTTGTTGTTCAGTAATGGGTTGATATAGGTTTCATTCATTTTTTTGACGTAAATAATTGCAGAGACGTGAAAATTCTATATACATTATTTACAATACTGTGACCCAGGTTGAGGATATTTCAGTAAAAAAAAAAGATGGGCATTAATGGCACATGAATTTATTCATTAGTGCATGTTAAGACTTGAGTTTTGTCTGTTATTGCATGCAAAAGGACCTGAAAACCTAAATTCGATGCAATGATAAGGCTTAACTCTGAAATTCAGATTGTGTAATTTTAACTTATTTGGAAAAAGTTTCACATCGAAATTTAGGGTAAAGTATTGTTTGAAAATGAAGAAAGTTACCTTATTCATTAGATTTCTGCTGTTCTTCATATATATTTTTTCCTGACAATATTATTTTGGGGCCTAAAAAGCAGGCTTATTCAATAAAGGGTTAAATTTGCACAGGTCCCAACTTATTAAGGAAAATTGAATGAGTTACAAATAAGCACTACTGAAATTGTGGAAGCTATCAGCTTTGAAGAAACCATTGAAAAAAGGAGAAAATTCTAATATCAGTCCCATGTCACTTTTTGTACACAGGAAATGTGTTTCAGAAACAGTTTGATGAGGTCAAACAGAGTAATTTATTTTAGATGTTACCTTTTTTGAGTGTATTAGAATTACATGGTTGTTTTAGGCATGTATAGTTTATTCCCAACTATAAAATCATGAAACTATTAAATGTGTTCTAGACTTTCTCTTCAACCCTTACGTCTCCAGTTGATCTCTTTGTTCACTATTAAGCCATTCCAACCTTAAAGTAAACAGCCTTGGAAAACATTGATGAAAATGATTAAATTGCTAAAAATTGATTAACCACCAAAAAGAAAGATTGATTAAAGATCACTTAACCCATTCCAAGACAACAAAATTTTAGACTGGTCCAAATTGAAAGGAGTTGCAGACGACCTTTAAAGTTTATAGAATTCAAGACTTTTTCAACATTTTGGGTAGAAAACATTGTATAAAATGAAGAAATTGCTTGAAATTGTTTTTGTGAGGAGGCGTCCAATAGTGTCAATGTGTGGGAATGGGTTAATAGTGGTTACTATTGATGTAATAATCCATTGAATGGTCAAGTATGTTTATCCATGATTCTAGGATGGAAACATACAAGAGTATCACATGCATATAACCAACGGTGGTCTGTTGATTGCTGGATACAAAATTAAACAATTACCACACACATCTCTCCTTTTCAAAGCCCTCAAGAAAAGAACTTTGGAAAATATTGTGGACAATAAAGAAATTGCTTGTAACAAGTAATTTCTTCATTTCCCACTATCTTTTCTACACAGAGAGAAAAAGGTTTCTAAGATTTCTTCAGCTTGAATTGTAGTCTGCAACATCTTTAAAATTGGACAGTCTGAAACTTTTGAGTAGTAATGGGTTAAAAGGTTGAAAACAGCATAATTTTTACAAAAACTTATAACAAAAATGTCAATTTTTTGCCCAACAACGCAGTGATGATAATGTTATCAAGGCAGTGGCAATTCCCCAATTTTTCTCCAACAGCAGACAAGCTATTAATGATGAATACAATTTTAGACTTGTCCAAATTCAAAATATTTGAACTAAAAGATAGAGATAAAATAAAAAATGTTAGAAAAGGACAAGTAATTTTGACTTTCCCCACCTTGCTTACATGGATAATTCAATTCAGCTCATCAAAAGAAGGATTGTATTGAAATGCTTTTATCCAATACCAGACAAGATTTAAGAAGGCAGTTGCCAGTGAAAACATGAAATAATTACTACATATAGTAGAAAATATTGTAAGAATAAGAGTGCTTGTTGTGAGCACAACTTCTACATTCTGAATGGGAATGAACTGAAACTTGCTACAATGACTTTGTGTGATGTCTACTTGTCCTAAGGACTAGAATTTGTTTGAAATGTCAAGTTGTTCCTGAATTATCTGCCCTTGACTTAACAAAATAGCTTCAATTTACATAAAATTTTGTACAAAACTCCTACAATTTACACAGAATTTAACAGAAACTTGCCACAATGTGTCATATTATGTTATGGCCTGGTCATCCGTCCGTCTGTCTGTCTGTCCGTCTGTTAGCAATATTTTGTGTGCACAACTCCTCCTGAACTATCAATGGGAATGAGCTGAAACTTTGCACATTTACTCCCTATGATGTCTAGTTGTGCACAAGACCTTCGAAATTCAAATCTTTCCAGTCATTTTTGAGTTATCTTTAATTATCTGCCCTTAAATTGAACGAAAAACACTTAACGTCTTGTATGCACATCTTATCCTACATTTTTCATGGCAATGAGCTGAAATTCTCCACAATTAGTCTCTATGATGTGTAGTTAGTCCGTCTGTCTGTATCAGAATGTTTAACTGTATTCACCAACGCTTAATAGAAGTAATGCAAAGTTCTAGTGTTTCAGTAATTGCAGTTGGAGATCTTTACCAGCTTGAACTGGTTTATGACTCCTACTTATTCCAACAACCAAGAAATGGATTTTTTCCTTTATCTTCTAATTTGTGGATGAACCTTTTTAAGATGTTTGTACTGAAGCAGATAATGAGACAAGCAGAAAATAAACAGTTTGCAGAGCTTTTAAATAGGCTTAGAGAAGGACAACATACACTTGATGACTTAGAAGTTCTCAAGTCAAGGACCATAACTTCAGATTCTATGGATTATCCATAAGATGCAACACATCTAATGCACAAGAATGATGATGTAAATGCTTTCAATGCCCAAGTCATATTAAGATCAAATAATGAAATATTCACTCATAATTAATGCAAAGGATTGAGTTGTTGGTTCTACTCCACATAATCTGAGAAATAAGATACTCATGAATTTCAGAAATAGCCATGTAAAAACATGCCAATTACCTAATGTTGTGTCTGCTTGTGTTAGTATACTTTATGACTTGACAGTTAATATAAACACATCTGATGGTCAGGCAAATGGAGCCTCTTGTCAAATTATGCAAATTGATTTGGAAGAAACAGATACATATGCCTCAGGAACTATTTGGGTTAGACTCATAAATGAATCAACTGGAAAATCCATGCGAAGTGAAAATTCTCGACTCTACAAACAAGGCGTTGACAAAAAGTGGGACACCTATTCAGCCAGTGGTGAAAGAGTTTGCAGCTGGACAGAAAGGACAAGCTACAATACAACGATTCCAATTTCCTGTAAGACCAGCACATGCAAAATCAATACATAGATCTCAAGGAGACACTCTTGACAAAGCTGTAGTAGGTCTAAAGACAGAAAAATCAACCATATTCATTATGTTGCCATAAGTCGGCTGAAATCTCTAGAAGGTCTTCATATCAAAGTTTCTGTTGATAGACATGTTCAAGTAGAGATGACAAGAGGGCCGTTGGCCCTGGGGCGCTCACCTGAGATAAAGGCTCTATTTCTTTCAACAGTCTTATTTCATGTTAAGGTTAGGATTATGAAACAAGTGGGCCACACTTACATATAAAGACTATGAACCTGGGGATCCAAAAGTCTAAATGACAAATTCCAAGGCTAAAGTGCTGATTTGAAAGAAGGAAAAAAACTTTTTTCTCCCTCTGGATCCATGTCAACCTATTTCAGAAATAAGAAAAAAGTCTGTGAACTGATGCTTCATGCTTATAGCCCCCCCCGGCTCCGCCCCTGGAGACCCGAGGATCATGATTTTAGCTATTTTGTAAGAGATCAATATACTGATATTTCATGCAAAATTTCAAGGCTCTACGACTTCTGGGTCAGGAGGAGAAGATTCTTAAAGATTATTTTGAAATTTCACTTTTGTTGCCATGGCAACCAGAGTTTTTAACAGATTTCAATTCTTTTAGCTAATTTTAAGGGGGACCACCTAAGGAACATTTATGCCAAATTTGGTTCAAATCGGCCTAGTGGTTTGGGAAGAGATGTCATTTAAAAAATCATTCTTTATTTCTATATAAACCCCATCCCCCTGGGGCTCCGCCCCAGGGGACCCTAGGATCATAATTTTAGCTATTTTGAAAGAGGTCAATATACTGATGCTTCATGCAAAATTTCAAGGCTCTACGCCTTCTGGATCAGGAGGAGAAGATTTTTAAAGATTATTTTGAATTTTCACTTTTGTTTCCATGGCAACCAGAGATTTTAACGGATTTCAATTCTTTTAGCTATTTTTGAAGGGGACCACCTAAGGAACTTTTCTGCCAAATTTGGTTCAAATTGGCCCAGTGGTTTGGGAGGAGATGTCGTTTAAAGAAATTGTTGACGGACGGACACTGGACGAAAGGTGATCACAATAGCTCACTTGAGCACTTCGTGCTCAGTTGAGCTAAAAATGCTAAGAGAATAACTCACAAAACCCTTGACATGAACACCAACAATTTCAAATTGGCTTTTGTTAATGCAAGGTCTCTGATAAAACACATGGAAGATATAAAGATAGACAGAAACACTAAAACCGCTGATATAATTTGTTTTTGTGAAACCCGCCTTGACAGAAGAGAAGACTATTCTGAGTCGGCTCTTTGTTCTTTTAACCAATACAGACAAGATAACAACCAAGCTACTACACAAAGAAGCCCATATGGACTAGCTGTATACTCAAAGTCAAACTTCATGATTGGTCCTGATTCTGTTTCCAAGTTCAATATGGAAGCTACTTTATTCACAGTTGAAAAACAACCAGAAGTAACTTTTGTATTCTTGTACAAATCACCAAAAGTGTCAACTGAAGAACTTACTGCAATTCTTAAGATTAATCCAAGACAATCATATCAAACATTCTAAATACTCAATTGTTTTTCGAGACTTCAATATAGACTGGTGTTCTTAATCTTCAGACAAATGTAACCTAGAAAACCTTATGAATTCCTTCAGCCTTCACCAAGTATTAGAGGGACCAACAACTGATTACAATTCTACTTTAGACCTTATTTTCACTGACTTGAAGGATGTGAAAACAGGAACAGTAGAGGCCTACTATTCAGACCATAAACTTTGCTGGATTAGTTTGGATTAAGGTATCATACATATCATACTTGTGACGTGTACTGTAAATTGGGAAATTTTTGCATCAATTTATTTTTGTGTTGGCCAGACTGACAGAGGTATCTGCCACTCCATGATTTAGTAAAAGGACGGGATTTTTTCTTTACCAAAAATAAAACTCTTGCAAATAAAACCCGATTTACAATATTTCTTTAGCAATGAAGTGTCTGTTAACATTCAGTTTAATGTCATATGTCAAGGTCATTTTAGCCCTAAAAAGCATAAACTGAACCTTTGTAATAGTTTATTTGTCAAGATCGGCCATACATTCAGAATGACAAAACGTAAACAGTTTGAAAATTATACCCCTCTGCCAAATATACCCTGCACGCAAGTACATGTTTAAAGCGGGGTATAATACGCAAGTACATGTTTAAAGCGGGGTATAATTGGCAAAAAGTTTGTACCACTTTGTCATCATGAATGCTGGGTAGTTTTTCAAGGTCATATTCTTTTTTGCTGATTGGTAGTCCTTTCTGTTGAAACTTGTTTCAAAGTCGTCAGTCAAGGTCAATTTTTTTAATGTCAATTCTATTCAAATCATAGAATTTAACAATGGTTTTCAAAGCTGTCATGTTTCTCAAGTGTATACAGTATTATTCAGGTAACAAGATCTTTCTATTGACAAGAGGACCATGATGGTCCTAAATCGCTCCCCTGAGTATGATCGTTCATTGCTTTATGATATAAACAAAATAGCAAAGCCCTCTGTCTAATTATTTTGGAGAAGATGTTTAAGGATTTCTCTTTTAATCCTTGGTATATTGATGATCCAACCATATAGCACTAATTTCCTAAGTATGGTAATGCTTTGAAGTATAGACATTAATAAATACCAAGTGTAAAAGCTCTAGGCCTTATGGTTTAGGAGAAGTTTTTCAAAGATATCATTAGGGATTGCACAAAAAAAGGGCTAATTTTGTAAAGTATTTTGGTAGAGGGTCAATGGCTGATGATATGTACCAAATATCAAAGCTCGAGGCTTTATGGTTTGGGACAAGAAGATTTTCAAAGATTTCCTTCTTTATTCCTTTGTAAAATCAGGGATCGCACAGAAAAGGGCTAATTTTCACAGTATGATAATTCTTTGAAGTATTTTGGTAGAGGGTCAATATATGATTATATGTACCAAATAGCAAAGCTCTAGGCCTTATGGTTTGGGAGAAGAAGATATTTAAAGTTTTCCTTCTTTTATTTTATGTAAAATCAGGGATCCCCGCTGAAAAGGGCTAATTTTCATAAAACGGTAAATCTTCGAAGTATTTTGGTAGAGGGTCAATAGATGATGATTTGTAATAAATATCAAAGCTCTAGGCCTTATAGTTTGGGAGATTAAGATTTTAAAAGATTTCCTTCTTTATTTCTATGTAAAATCAGGGATCGCCAAGAAAAGGGCTAATTTTCACAGTATGATAATTCTTTGAAGTATTTTGGTAGAGGGTCAATATATGATTATATGTACCAAATAGCAAAGCTCTAGGCCTTATGGTTTGGGAGAAGAAGATATTTAAAGTTTTCCTTCTTTTATTTTATGTAAAATCAGGGATCCCCGCTGAAAAGGGCTAATTTTCATAAAACGGTAAATCTTCGAAGTATTTTGGTAGAGGGTCAATAGATGATGATTTGTAATAAATATCAAAGCTCTAGGCCTTATAGTTTGGGAGATTAAGATTTTAAAAGATTTCCTTCTTTATTTCTATGTAAAATCAGGGATCGCCAAGAAAAGGGCTAATTTTCATAATACGGTAAATCTTTGGAGTATTTTGGTAGAGGGTCAATAGATGATGATGTATACCAAATATCAAAGCTTTAGGCTTTATGGTTTGGGAGAAGAAGATTTTTAAAGATTTCCTTCTTAATTCTTTGTAAAATCAGGAATTGCCCAGAAGAGGGCTAATTTTAGAATACTGTAATTCTTTGAAGTATTTTGGTAGAGGGTCAATAGATGATGATGTATATCAAATATGAAAGCTTTAGGCTTTATGGTTTTGGAGAAGAAGATTTTAAAAGATTTCCTTTATTTCTATGTAAAATCAGGGATCGCCCAGAAAAGGGCTAATTTTCAGAATACTGTAATTCTTTGAAGTATTTTGGTAGAGGGTCAATAGATGATGATGTATACAAAATATCTAAGCTCTAGGCCTTATGGTTTGGGAGAAGAAGATTTTCAAAGATTTCCTTCTTTATTCTAAGTAAAATCAGGAATTGCCCAGAAGAGGGCTAATTTTTAGAATACTGTAATTCTTTGAAGTATTTTGGTAGAGGGTCAATAGATGATGATGTATACCAAATATCAAAGCTCTAGGCCTTATGGTTTGGGAGAAGAAGATTTTTAAAGTTTTCCTTCTTTATTTCTATGTAAAATCAGGGATTGCCCAGAAAAGTGCTAATTTTCATAACACGGTAAATCTCTGAAGTATTTTGGTAGAGGGTCAATAGATGTTGATGTATACCAAATATCAAAGCTTTAGGCCTTACCGCTTGGGAGGAGAAGATTTTTTAAGTTTTTTCATTCCGTTGCCATGGCAACCAGTTCTTCATGGATTTCAATTCCTTGAAGTATTTTGAAAGGGCATGACCTAAGGATCATTTCTGTAAAGTTTTGTTGAAATTCCATGGTTAGTTTAGGAGGAGAAGAATTTTTTGTGCTCAGGTGAGCTAATAAAATGCATGAGCTATCATTCACGCTTACATAACTGACAAAGCAAGGTTAATTACAAGCCCCTTTGGGCGTATATGCGCCGCTCTGCGAAGCTCTTGCTAGGAGGTAGGAGTCCACTGCTTTAGACTCAACTTTGAAATAATGAACCCACATCTCATCTCCAGTGATGCCTTACTGATGCTAAGCTTATTGGCTACCTCCTCCCCCAAAGTTACTCGATTTTTATTGACAAAAGCTTAATATTTGCTACCATTGTTCGGGTCACCCCTCAACTGGCCATCCAGTCCTAGGCCTGTCATAACCTATTCCTCTGCTTTCACGAAACTATGAAACCCAAATGTAGAAGGTTTAACGTGATACACATTTATCAGAAAAGTTATTGATACCAAAACAAAAGCTAATTTAACTATTTCAGAATAAATATTTGAATTAATCTGGCATAGGACGAAACGATATTGTTACATGCAAAATCTGATAGCTCTAGGTCTAATAGAATATGAAGATTAAAAATTTTTCTCACTTGGGATCAAACAACAAAGAGCTAATTTGCATGTAATTTGCTTCTCTTGTCTTAAGCAAAGCCACAATTTCTCTTTTAATCCATTCCCAGATAATTTTTTTTACTCTAGTCCATTTGAAAGAACTTGTAAATGCCAACTTAAAGACTGTGAGATTAATTTCCAGCTGCTATCCCACTTGAGTTTACGATAGTAGCTCGAGGCTAGGAAAGGATGTAGTGGTAGCACTGGTGCGAGAAATACCAGGAATCCATTTTTAGGAGCTCCAGTCGGCACGGTATGACTGAAATACTGTTACAATCAATCAATCAATCAATCAAGTGATCCTATTTCAACATAGAAACAAAGAAGGAAAAATCTTTTTCTCTAAAAGTCTGGGCGGAGCGCAAATAAGATCCAAGGGTCATCAAATGAACACAAATGAAGTGCCCTATGAGTTGCTGCATACCACATATCATTGCTCTAGGCTCTCTTATTTCTGAGAAGAAGATTTTTAAAGTTTTCGTTCTTTGTTTCAATTTAGAAATGGAGTGTGCCCTGGCAAAGCCCACATTTTGTTGCCATGGCAACCAGAGTTAAGGGTGGATTTCAATTATTTCAAAAGTTTTGTACGAGCATCACCCAAGGAACATCCCTAACATGTTTCATCAAGATTGTTCTGAAGATGTACAAAGAAATTGTTGACAGATGCACGACAACGACTATGACATTGGACGCTGTACATTTGGCAATCACAATAGCTCACCTTGAGCACTTCGTTCTCAGAAGAGCAAAAATAGGAGGGAAAAAAGGGGTTGCAAAATTTGGGTTATTCAATATAAGACAGATATCACAATAAGAATCTCTGTATTTATTTTGGAATGTGAACTATTTTCAATCACAATTCAGTGACATAATGTATAGAAGCATTTAATAACAACTTGACACAACTAATCACAACACAGCTATATTTGTGACAAGTACATCTAAAACAAAGTACCTAGTACATATCAAGGGGTTAGAGCAAAAACATAGTGAGGGTCTATACAATGTAAAGACCCATACTATGTTTTTGCTAAGCCCTCGATATGCTTCTGGAACAATCACATCTTTATTCCTTTCTGTTAATAAGGCTTCCAGTCAAGCTCTATTTACAATCAAGAATATTTGAGCTCAAATACCCACTTTTTTAATCCCATCAGTTTACATTTAATACAAAATCATAGAAAATAATCACCCAGATATACAGAATCTAGCAATATAAGTAAAAGATAAAGATGAATCCTACAGCATGTTTTCAAACATAAATGCATGTGCATTTTCCTGCACTTAAAAAGCTTCTAATTCCTGCTAAAAACCATTTCACAAATGAAAAAGCTTCCTAAATAAGCAACACAAAACACACTGGTCTTGGTAAAACATATGATATGCACAATAATTTCAATTTATAATATGATACAAATATTTATGAAAATAAATTATATTCAATATCTTAACAAAAATCAATACTGTAACACACTGAGAGTTTAACCATTGTCATGCTATACACAGTATAGATCAGCCTGCACATGTCTGATCTTAGCTACGTATTTGAAGATTAAACCAGAGTTTTTTTAGCATTCTTAAACAAACGAAATACTATCTTAAAAGTAGGCACTTTTAGCCCTTTAATCATAACATAAATCTGATACAGAATTTTACTTGGCATGACATGGGTTAAGATTTACTTCCATGCATATGAACATCAATGGACACTTAATTATGCTAAAATTGGAGAATAAGTGCTAAATAGAGTAGAAAACTTTCCAAGAAAAGGATAAATTGCTTGTTACAAGTAATTTCTCCTTTTCACCAAAAATTTTCCATGCCTGTATTTCTAAAAGACATCAGGGCCGAGATTATAAAACTTTTTTCATACTCAACTGAGAATTTGCTCAAAGTTCCCATTCGAATAAATAGCTTGTTTTAATCTTGATTGTATGTTAAGAGTAATAAAAAGCAACCTATAAATATTGATAATCATTTTCATGCAATTACCATAGGATCTAAGCAGAAATACATCTTTTATCCCAACTAGAAGTTTAAGTCAAAATTCAGTTGAGCATGGAAAAAAATCTATAGTCTCAAGCCCAGAAAGGGTCATTGTTTAGTAAAGGTTTAAGTATCAGGACTGGATAAGATAGTTTATAAACAGATTTAGCTCGTCAATACAATAAAATCATAATGAAAACATGTCTTTATGGACGGTCAATGTTTCTCATACTAAAATTAAACAACCCTTCAATTTCAAAAGCAACAGTGTAAGGAATAAGAAATAAACTTAGAATCCATTAGAGTTTTGGGTTAATAAGGGAGAAATGACGAATCACTACAGTCAATCAAACAATTGATTGACCAATCAAATCTTTCATTTGGATCAGAAGAGAACTTTAAACTCCAAGTTTGATGCTAAGAATTTTGTCAGTTTTTGCAACGTAATCCATTCCCACACATTGATGCATTTAAAAACTCCTCAATATGAAAGCTTTAGAAAGCATTGTGGCTAATGAAGAATTTGCTTGTTACAAACAATTTCTTCATTATCAACAATGTTTTCTAATCCATTAGACAAAGATTTTAAAGATTTCATCAATTTTAAATTCTTGTCTCTGACTTCTTTAAATTTAGACTGGTCTAAAATTTTATCGTGTGGGAATGGGTTAACCATCTTTAGTAAGAAAACTTTTGATTTAACCTGTAACTACAATGTTTAGGTCCTGTCTAACAATATGGTGCCTGACCACATATTTCACAAAATAACATTGTTTATTATATACCTATAAAAGATATGGATTTAATCTGGCTATCTGATACAACTCGACAGAAAAAAATTCGTATTCGGTGTGTACCTAAAAATCGTATTCATCGTGTACCGTCGAACACGGACTACTTTTCTGTGCATTTACGTTCAGTTTTTTTCTGAAAGTTGGTTATTTCTCAATCATTTAAGAGCATTTTCTCATTGTCAAGTCCTAAAAGGTATATAATAAAAGGAATATTACAACAGTGTGTTTTTCTATTTGTTGTTATCGTGTTCTTGAAATCGTGTGTACCGGTAGTTATTTTTTTATTGGATTTGACCTTTTGTCTCATCCAATATTAAAAATACCTACACACGATTCAAGAACAAGATAACAACAAATAGAAAAACAGACTATTGTAATATTCCCTATTTATTACATATGTTTAAATGCTATGTTGGAGGTATTTGGTGTGGAAAGTATTGGTCAAGTGAAAAGATAATACAAGGGCTGAAATTAGCTTCAAACAGGAAGTATCAGTCCCTGAAAGGAATAATTTAAGGAGTTATTTTAACCCTTTCCATGTGGAATATTTTTGCTTTACATGAGGTATAGACTAAGATCTGCCTACACATGTGTGCAGTCTGATCTCAGTCGACACCATCTGTCTGACGTTTTAAAGCCAAAGTTGTTCATTGAAGAAATAAACACAAAAATATTGACTCACAATTAGGGTCTTCCATTGCTTTCAGCTCTTTGATTTAAGTTGGAATTTCAACATGGATTTCTTTATTACTTAGCATGACAAGGGTAAATTAGAATTGTTGCAAAGTGGGCTCATTCCCCCACCAGCGCTTTGTCAATGAATTAAAACAGTTGTTATTTCACCAACAATATCAAAAATTTTGAATAGTGACTGACCTTTGACCTATATGACCCCCAAAACAATTGGGCACCTTTCTAGGGTCATTGACAACATGTGTATCAAGTTTCAAGGTCACATGCTTATGAACTAGAGTATAGAAATGGTTTTCAACCAAAGTTCAGTTGTAACTTTGACCTTTGACCTACCTAAATGACCCAAAAATAATAGAGCACTTCCTTGGGTCATTAGCAAAAATTGTATAAAGTTTCAATGTTGTAGGTCAATTGGTACTTGAGTTAAAGCACGGAAACGGTTTTCAACCACAGTTCAGTTGTGACCTTGATCTTAGGCCTATGTGACCCCAAAACAATAGTGTACTTCCTTGGGTTATTGCCAACAATTAAATGTTTCAAAGTTGTAGGTCAATTGCTTCTTAAGTTAGAGAATGGAAATAAAAAAGTCTACAGACTGACTGACACATGGTGATATCAATATATCCTCCCACCTTGTTTGTAAGTTGACTTTGTAGGTGGAAGTTATAATTATTACTTGTAATATATCATAAATTAACAGAAATAAACAGAAATAAATATATCACAGACTCAAACTGAGCTCTCAGTTGTTTGCTATAAATAACTCTCAATATGTATGGGCAATATGTATATTAAAGTAATACCTAGAGTCTTGTCATTTAATAACTAACTGTACCAGTAATTTAAGCCTCTGTGTATGTATTACAATATTCACAAACGTGCAAATGAGAAATTGAGCGTGCCTATGATATTAACAACCATTTCATATGAGTGCCAGGTAAAGACTCGGATCAGCCTGTGCATCCACATCTGAGTTTTCTCTATGCACTCTGTACATAGCTAGTGACCCAAAGTTCCTTTAGACAACCAGCTAATACACTACATGCAGTGTGTGGATGTCCATAGACTCATCTAGTCACCAACCCAGACAACATAATCTTAGACTGGTCCAAATTGAAAGAAATTGAAAGAAGATGACTTTTAAAATTGCACTAAAATGAAAACTAACTTCCCAATAGGTTACAAAATTATGTGAGAAAAAGGAAAAATTGCTTGTTACACACAATTTATCCTTTTCCCACAAACTTTTCCCAAATTGTATTTCTTCAAAGCATCAAAAAGCATTGTTGTATGGTACAGTGTTAATACTATTAAATTTTATAAAATAGTTTATACATATTTTGACTTTTTTCAAATCTTTCTATCCGTAGAGATAAATTCTAGACTGCTCAATGTTGAAAGATAATGTAGTCCACATGTTATAGCTGGGGTGCCTGTATCTGTAAGTAAGATGTCAGATATGAAATGTTCCCAGAATAAGTTAGTGATTTTGTCAGGATCATTCTCACAATCTGCACTTTGTATGTATGCATTTACAACATTATTGCGTTGATTAACCAATACCATGATATAACAAGCATTCTGAAGTATTGCATGGCAATACCAAGTCCCCAACCAGCTTTATATATATCCCCAGATCGGTATTGTTTTTGGGAGGTAAAAGGATTAATACCCCTCCCAAAATATTACAGTTGTATCAGATTTTATGAACAATTCTTAAAACCACACACATACACACAAATATAAAAAATAGGCGTCTCTTTTCATTGTTTGCCAAATATCTTGCTAAATAATCAATAGACTGGAACAGAACTTGATCTTGTTCTGTAACTCATCAAGGCTGACACACTTACCGAAATTTAGCTTAATACCTGCATGTGTTAAGAAAAAGGGTCTGGAAAACTGTAATTTCCAAAGCCTAGCATTAATATCTTCCTCAAAAATCAATGGACCGGAACCAAACTTAAGCTTGTTCTGTAACTCATTAATGGGGACTCACATACCAAAAATCAGATTTATAACTTCAAAGGTTAAGAAAAAAAATCTGGAAAACTGAAATTTCCTGGTAATTTTCTGAGTCCAGCATCCGTATCTTCCTCAAAAATCAATGGACCGGAACCAAACTCAGATTTGTTTTGTAATTCATTGATGGGTACTAACATACCAATAAACAGCTCAATATCTCCAAGGGTTAAGAAAAAAAGTAAGGAAAACTGAAATTTCCTGGTAATTTTCTAAGTCCAGCATCTGTATCTTCCACAAAAATCAATGGACGGCAACTAAACTCGAACTTGTTCTGTAACTCATTGACGCAGACTCACATATCAAAAATCAGCTTGACATCTCCAAGGGTTAAAAAATCAAAGGCCTGAATGGCCTCAAATGCAGTCAGGACTGAGTAATAACAATTTGTATGATAATTGGAGTTATTCTTTTATTTGACTGTTAAGTTTTCCTTATTATGAAAACACATATAAAGACTTGTATCTTCCCCCCCCCCCCCCCTGAGACAGAATCCCCACCATGTTTTCTGGTTCATAACTGGCTTGATCAACAGCGTAATTGTCAAATTCGGACAAAATATACGAAGGACCATGGTAATTTTATTCTAAATCTTTGGAACAGTCACTTTCAATTCCCCCCCCCCCCAAGGTTTGACTAGACTGGCTTTCACTGTCTTTCTTCTTGTCCGTCGGTTATGATGATATTGCACAGATATTGAGTTTTAAAAAACTCTTTGGTGCCTTTTGGTGGCATGACAGTTGATTTAAATTATTTCTTCTTGTCAAGTTTTACATGACTGTCTTTAACTGAAAACAGAAAATATTTACTGTGCATGATCTGCTGTCGGTTTTCCTGTCTTGATTTGAAATAGGGGGCCAGTTCAAATTATGATATGTGGTAATGGTTATAAATAGCGATGAAGAAACTATCTTTATTGAGTACAGTACTGTCCACAGACTGTTCTGTTTTTTAATTGTAATTAATCTTTTTTCACGTCTTTTTTATACCCCGTTGGTCAATCAATAGAATAACGCTGTTGGTGGGGTCTAAGAAATGAAATAGCTGAGGAAGTGGAGTTCAACAATTGTAGTTACAAAATTTTAGCAGAAATCGACGAAATTCAGTGTGCAGAGAATTATTAAATTCTACCTTTACCATCCCGGTCCATCAGAATTCAATCATCCATAAATTTCTACAGGTCTACAAATTGAGGTTCTCTTTCGGTCTGCCAATATTAAAATGCTAGAATTTGCACCCGAGACATGTTTTATTTTTATTGATAGTTGTTGGGATTGAATTTAGCTTTACACCGATGTAAATATTTCCATCCTTAGACAAAAGGGATAAAATCTATGTATCTCACATAGTCACCGACAAACTGTTGAACACCTGGGGTTACTGAGGCGTTGAGAAAATGTCACATGGATCAGCCTTCAAACCTCTTTCGCGGTAATGGACTTAATCTTATTTCTTTACCATTGTTAAAAATACAGTAACAATAAATCAACTAAGGACTCTATTCTACAAATCGGGAATTTACACCGAACAGATGCAAGTGTACAAAACTGGATTAAACTTTGTAGGGGTGACTTTTAAAATCACAAGAATGAAGGTTATAATAATCAAAAAAATCTGAGATGGCAGAATATCTAGTTTCACTTCCAACTATGTCTAAAATCGACGAATCATTGAACACATGACCATGCCCGTTTTTTGTTAAATGAAATCCTTAATGATGGTAAGTTCATGCAGTCGATTAAATGATGTTAACTTTTGACATAAGGACAAACCAGGATCTGTAACTCATTGATGGGGACTCACATAGCAAAAATCAGCTTTATAACTCCAAAGGTTAAGAAAAAAGTCCGGAAAACTGAAATTTCCTGGTAATTTTCTAAGGCAATTTATAACATAACAGACTTTTGATATATGAAATAGTACTGTCTTATTGGTTAATCTTGTAGGAGGGGAGCATACAATACAAAGAATTAAAATCTGGAAGCTTTCTCATTTGTAAAATGTAATTAATGGCTAGGAGGGTATACCAATCCTGGCCATGTCTTCACAGAACTTTAGCTGCCAGACTTTCCCTGCATAAAGGTCAAATTTTTCTTTACCCATCAGCTCCACCAATTTTGGCTGA
The DNA here is from genome assembly GCA_946902895.1 of Fragum fragum. Lineage (NCBI taxonomy): Eukaryota > Metazoa > Mollusca > Bivalvia > Cardiida > Cardiidae > Fragum > Fragum fragum. The sequence continues at coordinate 37,017,378 of OX336371.1, forward strand.
AAATAAAAAAAGTAAATAACAAATTACCAATTTTCCAAAATTCTTGCACCCCAAAAGGAGTTGTATGAGGGAAATCTCATGAAAAAAGGAGAAATTGTTCTATTAACGCAAATTCTCCTTTTCTCACAATTGTTACTACCCTTTCTTCAATTTCCTCAATTGGCACAATTTCAATTACCATTTGCAGCTTCTTGCAATTTATCTGATCTTAATATTGTGAACTAATCCATTCCCAAGCAATCCCTTCTTTTTAAGCCCTCAAGAAAAAAGCTTTGGAAAACATTGTGGAAAATGTAGAAACTGCTTGTATCAAGCAATTTCTTTATCATCAACAGTTTTGTATCTAAAAAGACAATACATTTACCAATTCATTCATTAACTTGAAATTGTCGTCTGCAGCTTCTGGGAATTTGGACCAGTCTAAAATTTTGTTGTGTGAGAAAGGGTTAAGATAAAAGACAAATATTAATCCTCATTATTCAATCCATCATTCTGAGTAACTATCTGCCCTCTGCTGAAGGAAAATTAGTTTAAAGAATCTATCATTTTTTTGGTCACTAAAGCAACAAGGGCTTTTTTAATGATGCAAAAGGAGGGTATGAGGGATGTTCTCTAGAAAAAGTATTTTGTGTTTTTCTTATAATTTTCAACAAGTGTTTGTTTACATACTGAGACCGATACGACTGCACCCAATTCTTCACTAGGAATAGTCGCTAATCTACGGCTTTGACTGTTGTGTGCACAGTGCTACTTACTGACGAATTCTTAAATCTCTGTGACCAAACAGGTTGATTGAATGACTATCAAAAGTTACAATGTCATCACTGATTTCATAGTTTTATGTAAGCAAACCTTAAATTGTGGTGGGTGACAATTTCAATTATCGAAACTTCTTTCTTGAATTGTAGGCTTACCATGTTCAATAATTTTGATCAAGTAACTTCAATGTCATGTTTATTTATGCTTTTAAGGATCAAGTATGGTTTTCTTACTAATTCTGATGTTCATTTTGGAGAAGATATGGCTTTAAATTCCAGTGACATCATGATAAACAAGAGGGCCATTGGACCTTGAGCACTCTTCTCAGTCAATGACTGCAGAAGTTATCAAAGCGTTAATGACCTTTTTCTCCCAAAAGTCACCTGTTAGCAAAATCTTGTATAAGAAATCAGAAACAAAAAGACATTCTAACAAAGATGAACCAAGGGTCATCATCTTAACAAACAAGATAGAGGTCCCCTAAGAGTCGCTGCATACCAAATATCAATGCTCTAGGATTTCTTGTATCAGAGAAGAAGATTTTTTAAAGTTTTCCTTTATTGTTTCAATCTAAAATGGGCTGCGCTTTGGCGGAGTCAAAATATTACCAAAGGGGCATCATTTGAACAAAACTGATTGAGGTCCCCTGTGAGGTGCTGCATACCAAAGCTCTCAGTCTTCTGATTACACAGGAGAAGATTTTTAAAGTTTTTAATATTTTCCCCTTTTTTGTTTCCATGGCAACAAGAGTCAAGGTTGGATTTCAATTATTTGAACAATTTTCGAAGAGCCTCACCAAAGGAACATCCCTGCCAAGTTTCATCAAGATTGGCTTTCTGGTTCAGGAGGAGAAAATGTTTCAAGTAATTGTTATCAGTTGCACAATGAACTTTGTGCTCATGTTAGTTAATTACAGCCAAAAACTAGAGCTGTCGCCCTCAAGGGCTGACGAGAATACCCCCCACACCGCTAAAAAGGCTTTTCTATGAAGGAGTGGAATTTGAAGCTGTTTAATCACATGCATGTCATGGTGGATGAACATTGCCAACCCTCCACCTCTTTCTGATTTTGTGTTTGTTGCTAGAGTTGACTGATTAGGAAAGGTTGGTCAATATGAGCCTATGTTAAAGAAAACTGTGTGAGGAGATGATGACACAAAATTATATCCACGAAAAGTCAATATGAGCCTATGTTAAATTTTTGACCCCTTGGGGGCAGGGTCAAATTTGACCTCAGGAAATAAACCGTTCGATATTTTGTAAAGGTCAACAAGATGATGTTACTTACAAAATTTGGTAACTCCCCTTATGGTTACTGAGTTTTGCAATTTTAAATTTTGACTACACCCCCCCCCCCCCATTAAAAAGTTCAAAATGGCATAACTCTGAAACTAAAGACTGGATCAAGATGAAAATTGCAGGTGCACAACACAATATGATAGGAAACAACCTGATAAAATTTCAGCAAAATTGGTCAAAAAATGTGGGAGGAGAAGAGGACACAAAATTATGTCCACGGACGGACGGACGGACGGACGGACGGACGGACGGACGGACAACCTGATTCCAGTATACCCCCCCATAACTTCGTTGTGGGGGGTATAAATATCTAACTAGAAGTGTTTTAGTGCAAGTATTACTCCGCAGACTTAAATTAACAGAATACCGTTTTAAAATAAGAATCAATCCAAGCCATATGCGACAAATAAATTCTAGTCATTGAAATCCTCTTACCAAACAACAATATTTCCGACTGGTTAAAGTTGAAATAGTTTCAGACAACATTTAAAGGTACATATAAATGGGAAAATAAGTAACATTTAAGAAGGAAATCCTTGTGAGTAAAGGAAAAGTTACTTGCTACCAGCAATTTCTCCCCTTCTCTTTAGGTTTCCTAAATATTAACCCTTTCCTGCTTTTGGGAATTATAGACTGGTCCAAATTGAAAGAGATTGCGGACAATAATGAAAATTGGATGCAATTTGAAATCAAACCATCCTATGTCTTATAAAAATTGCGGGAAAAGAAGAAATCGCTTGTTACAAGCAATTTCCTCTTTTCCACCATGTTTCCTCAAGTATGAAATCACTGTGATGTAAAATCCTGGGTTTGTACAGGAAATGGTTAATTCATTCTGCATGAGGTACCAGAATTCCGTATTATGAGGGTTTAGGTTTAATTCTACAAAAAGGAGTGTTACAAGACTTCCTACTTCGACTTCATCTTCCTCTATCCTCCCCAGTATAGCATAGGCCTCTTTTAAGATGTTCCAACCTACACCCTTTATACAGTCTCTGAAAATAGACAAGAATCACATACTCATTTAAATGTGGGCCTCTCTTAAGATATTCCAACCTATTCCCTTAATATAGTCTCTGAATATAGATCAAATTGTCAAATTGAAGGAAGCTTCATAGGCTTTTTTTGATATACCAACCTACTCCCATAACCTATTCCCACACAATCCCACTTTTTTAAGCGCTATAGAAAAATACTTATGGAAAACATTGTGAGAAAGGATAATTTACTTGTGACATATTGTTAGGTTCTCTGCACCCTCTTTCAATTTGGACCAGTCCAAAATTTTGTTTTGGAATTGGTTGATACAGTTTCTGATAAATATCACATTGTCATTTTTAAGGGAGCCTTTTTTAAAAACATTTTGATCCTCCAAAACTGAAAACAAGGCATCATTACATACTTCATTTTAGTGCATGACTTTTTAACCTGATCAGAGGCTTAGAGAGGGATCTTGTTATGAATACTATTCAATACTGATAACCTGGGTCCAACGACGATCATGTTTTTCATCCTATCAAAATTACATGAAGAGTAAACGAGCTTTTCTTTAAAATGTAATCAAAACATCCTAATACATTCATAAATAAGTTTTTAAAACAACAGGACCATGATGGTCCTAGATCACTCACCTGATTGGTCTGCTGTTAAAAAAATGCAACTAGAGACAAATAACTATAACCAGTTTCATGAAGATTGAGGCAAAACTGTGACTTCTATATTGTAAACAAAGAAATTGTCATTATGGCCCCTTTTCCTGTGTTATCCAATAGAACCTTCCCATAATATATAAGGTTTATCTTTATGATCTATAAAGTATCCTGACCAAGTTACATGACGATTGAGCCAAAATTATGACCTCTAGAGCATTAACAAAGAAAATGTCATTAAGGCCCCTTTTCCTGTATTTTCCAAAAGAACCTTCCCATAATCAAAATTATTCATCCTTATGCCTTATTAATTATTCTGGCCTAGTTTCATGAAGACTGAGTCTAAATTGTGGCCTCTACACTGTAAACAAAGAAAATGTCACTAAGGCCCCTTTTCCTGTATTTTCCCAAAGAACCTTTCCCTAGTCAATAGGGTTCATCTTTATGACCTAAGAATTATTCTTACCAAGTTTCATGAAGATTGAGACAAAATTGTCGCCTCTAGAGTGTAAACAAACAAATTGTCATTAAGGCCCCTTTTCCTGTGTCTCCCAATAGAATCCTTTCATAATCGATAGGGTTAATCGTCATGATCAAACAATTATTCTTACCAACTTTCTTGAAGATTGAGCCAAAATTGTGGCTTCTAGAGTGTAAACAAACAAATTGTCATTAAGGCCCCTTTTCTTATGTTTTCAGAAAGATCCTTCTAATAATCAATAGAGTTCATCTGTATGACCTAATAATTATTCTGGCAAAGTTTCATGAAGATAGAGCCATGTTGGTGGCCTCTAGAGTGTAAACAAAGAATTGTCATTAAGGCCCCTTTTCCTGTGTTTTCAAATAGAACCCTCCCATAATCAATAGAGTTCATCCTCATGAACTAACAATTTTTCTGACCAAGTTTCATGAAGATTGGGTCAAAACTGTGGCCTCTAGAGTGTAAACACTTCAATTGTTGATGCCGCACAACACATGAGTAAGCTGTATTCATATTGTTTGAGTCAACAAATAAAAAAAGCTTCAAATAAATATCAGCCTTTGTTAGAGTTCAAAGTTCACTTCCTGTCTAAATGTATGAATTGAATGGTTAATCGATTCTTTGATCTACAGCTGTGATTTGTCAATTCAAAAGAGTTGCAGAGGACCAAATTGAATTGATTTTTAGATGTGCAAATTTACAAGCTTGCATGTTGGTAAGAAATCTTTTTAAAACCATTAATTTGTTTGTATAGGATTTAATGCCAATTTTAACAGTATTTCAGTCATTTTGCAGCAGTTGGAGCACCTAACCATGGATCACTAGTATTTCTCACACAAGTACTACCACTACATCCTTTCCTGGCCTCAAGCTGCTCATCCCACTTAGGTTTATGATTATCCATACATTGGTGGGAGACAAATGTCTGAGAGAATATTTGCTGTGACTGGGGATTGAACTCCGGACCTCATGATTGAGACTCTGCCAAGCTACTAACTGCACTATGACTGCAGCAACCTTACTACATATATATCTATGAATACTCACTCATGTAATAGTTTTATCCTGGCCATGAGTCTGTCAGCATTGCAAAGAGTGTCTACACCTGTAAGGGATAAACCTTGATGTATATCTGAACAACATTATTCTTACAACACCTTCACTATATACACTGAATTTCTTTTTTATTCAAATGGGTTTTGACCTCTAACCTGAGAATAAATCTTCCTAATAAACCATATATTTACACGTACCTGTCTTCTGAACTAAAAGTAATTCTGTGGAAATTTGATATGCTTAAATTTTTAGCTCTTATCTCGTTGCATTTGTAAAATCTTTCCAAGTATGGTCCTGCTTAACTATTTTAAGTTTAGACCAGTCAGAATTGAAAGAAGTTGAAGGTAACAAGTTAAAGTAGATGCATTTGTGAAAATCAGGTAGAAAATGTTGTTGGAAATATAACAATAAAATAATTGGTTGTAAAATGGAGTTTTTCCATTTCCACATTGTTTTCTTTAGGGAAGTTCAATGGTTGGATTGAGTGACAATAGATTAACCAATTCTCACACAAGCCCCCCTTTTGACTTGCTTCAAGAAAAGAATGATAGGAAATCATTGCGAACAATGAAGAAATTTCTTGTGACCGGTAATTTCTTCCATGTCCACAGTATTTCTATCCTAAAAGGCAAAGATGTTATTATTTCCACCAACTTGGAATTATTGTCTACAACTTCATTCACATTGGTCCAGCCAAAAATCGTCTAGAGTGTGAATGGGTTAACTGACTGGTTGAAAACACGAGTCCCTTTCAAAGGAGAGATTCATCAAGAAGGCCGTTTGTCTAGGACATTATGGCACTAACGCTACCAAAACAGAAGTTTAGCCTTGACAGATGAACTTGACATTGATATTAGCAGATGCATATTAATGAGAGTTATCATCATCTCAAATATAAGGATTGTTATTGAGCAGTATGGAAGGTAGAGGAAAAATATTAAGTTAACAAGTTAAGTTTTCAGCAGACAGACAGATGCACAGACAGACAGTGGGACTCCTGTAAAACAGGAAGCCCCTTATTCATTGATGCATGGTATGAAAAAAGAAGGCATATGATGGCCACCTAAATTTCATAGCTGCAGCTTGAATAAGCTGTAGTGATAATGGTTTGGTTACTCACCTATCAACTTTACATAAATGTTGTAAATAAATAATTCTGCTTCAGACCAAATGAAGACTGTTTAATCAATTTTTTGGTATTTAAAATTGGGATTTTTTGGTATTTAAAATTGGGATTCATCAATTCTCTAAAGACAAAGCTAATTTGGACTTACTAGGCATGGATGAACTTTTTGGTATTCTTGGAGTTTCATCAAGAGGAACTTTGACCTCAGTTAGTTCTTCATCTGATTTCTCGTCTTCTTTATTAAGTTGTAAAGTATTATCTAGCAGGGATATAAAGTTGTTCATCTCTTTATTGTCTCTAAAAATAAAAGTAAATAAATTGGTTGACAATTTCTAATCCAAAGGGAAAACATTCTTTTATGTAAATCTTGAAATTAAAACACAAACCAAGTAAGTTGACATTAATGGTATAAAAGGAAAGTCAAAGCTTACCTAATTCTTTTTTTTTAAATTGTAAAATAGACTTAACAAACAAGAGGGCCGTTGGCCCTGGGGTGCTCACCTGAGATAAAGGCTCTTTTTCTTTCAACAGTCTAATTTCATGTTAAGGTTAGGATTATGATACAAGTGGGCCACACATATAAAGACTATGAACCTGGGGATCCAAAAGTCTATAGTACAAATTCCAAGGCTTTGGTGTTAATCTGAAAGAAGGAAAAAATGTTCTACGCCTTCTGGGTCAGGAGGAGAAGATTTTTAAAGATTATTTTGAAAATTCACTTTTGTTGCCATGGCAACCAGAGTTTTAAATGTATCTCAATTCTTTTAGCTATTTTTAAGGGGAACCACCTAAGAAACATTTCTGCCAAATTTGGTTCAAATCAGACCAGTGGTTTGGGAAGATATGTAATTCAAAAAATTGTTATTTAATTCTATATAACAGTTCCCCCCCACTGGGGCTCCGCCCCTGGGGTCCTGAGGATCATGACTTTACCTATTTTGAAAGAGGTCAATATACTGATGCATCATGCAAAATATCAAGGCTCTACGCCCTCTGGGTCAGGTGGAGAACATTTTTAAAGATTATTTTGAAATTTCACTTTTGTTGCCATTGCAACCAGAGTTTTAAACGGATTTCAATTCTTTTTGCTATTTTTAAAGGGGACCACCTAAAGAACATTTCTGGCAAATTTGGTTCAAATTAGCCCAGTAGTTTTGAAGGAGATTTTATTTAAAGAAATTGTTGACGGACAGCGCATGACGGAGGATGGCCGGACGCCGGACGAAAGGTGATCACAATATCTCACTTGAGCACTTTGTGCTCAGGTGTGCTAAAAATACATTAAATTCCTGTCATTTTATACTTGAGTAAACATTGAAAGAAGATACAGCTTGTAATAAGGTATTTCTTCTTTTCCTACATCATTTTCTACCCTGCAGGTTTGTTTCTTTTTGAATTGCACTCACTTTTAATTGTAGTCTGCAACATCTTTGAATTTTTGGCCAGTCTAAAATTTTGAAAAACAGGAAAGGGCTAAATAACTATAACTTTTTGATTTGTTGTATTATCTCACAACTGAAAATTTACCTATTACTGATTAAGAAACTTAATTATTGTTTTGGGAAAGCAAAATAAGATACATTGTCAAAAGATTAGAAACCTTTCAGTTACTTACTTAAAGATTTTGAAAGGATAATCAAATCTTGGTATCATATTATATGGAAAAACATAAATGAATGACATACAGATCTTTAAAGTTTGCTTATAGCATGATCATCACACCCTATCATTTCTCACACAATAATTCTTGAAAAATAATAGATACTTATATAACATAATAAATGGAGGGGCACATCAGAATTTGGTTGTACCTCATTTGTCACCACTTTCAACAATATTTCGTTTCTATCAGCAGCTGGTTCAGAAATCCATGTCAGCCTATTGCCTCTCACATTACCAAACAACAAAATCTCAGACTGGTCCGAATTGAAAGGAGAAGAAGTTGCAGACAACAATTCTAAATTGATCGAATTATAAAAATCTTTGTCTTTAAGGGTTGAAAACATTGTGGACAATGAAGGAATTACTTGTTACAAGCAATTTATTCATCATCCACATTGTTTTCCCAAGCCTCTCTCTGGAGAGGTGTAAGGGAATGAGTTAACCTTTTACTGTTTTGCAAAATTTCAGACCTGACTAAATTCTAAAGTTTTGCACGCGAAAATTAAAAGTGGATTTAATTTGAAAAATAACCATTCAGTAGGGTAGAAAACATTGTGGGAAAAAGAAGAAATCACTTGTTACAAAAGCAATTTCTTCTTTTTCTATAATGCTTTCTCAATTATACAATCAAAGGGATGTAAAAAACAGAATCTGACCAGTGAAGGGTTAAGCCATAAAAAATTTGATTAAACAGGGGTTAATCAGACTTAACCCATTCCAACTCAATCCCTCCTTTTTACACCCTTCAAGAAAAAAGCTTGTATCAAGCAATTTCTTCATTATCCACAATGTTTTCTATCCAAAATGGTGAAAAAATTTAAGATTCCATCAACTTGAAATTGTCGTCTGCATCTTCTTTCAATTTGGACCAGTCTAAAATTTTGTCAAGTGGGAATGGGTTAATGCACGCTTTTTATTATTTGCCTGTTACTGAGATACCGAGATACAATTGACACATGGCATTATGACTTTTCTCACATAACAGAATGTCTCAACAAACCTAGAATCAAATATGCAATGCCTTGGTTGAGAGCACAGCTTGCTTGGTAATACCGGTAAATCGGGAAAGATTTCCATTGTGGCAAGGCAAGCTAAAGGATGGAATAACATGGGGTTGATTCTAAGTTTACAGGGCTCATGCTTGAAAAGTTAACCAGGGTTTTGACCCACTAAAGAATCTAGAAAATATCCTATTTTAACCCTTTGAAATTTCTCCCAAAGGGGTAATTTTTACCCCCTGAGAGAAATTTCAAAGGGTCTAACCAGGATTTTATCTTTTGATATTTTGTTGAGGAATTATATATACAATTAAAAATTGTACAAATGATTTGCTTAATTCATATCTTTACAAAAAGAGGTCAGTTGGCAGTTAAACCTTGAAATTTATAGACATGATTCACTCTTTTTGTTGTTTTGACCCCTTAACCCTTGTCATGCTGAGCCCGGAATATTCCGGTTTTGGCAGGAGGTGTAGACTAAGATCAGACTGCACTTATGTGCAGGCTGATCTTAGTCTACACCTCCTGCTTCTACTTTTCCTGCCAGAGTTGTTCATGAAGTTGATTTCTAGAAAGAAATATTGATTTTTGAACAACAAGTGCTATCAATGCTTTCAGCCCTTTGATTTGACAGCATTTCAGTTAGGTAATTTATACAGCATGACAAGGGTTAAAAACGAGTTTTAACCCTTAGAATTTCATAGTCAAGGAGTCCATGGCTCCTCAATCTCAAATGCTAGCACAAGCCATGTAGCTATACAGGTTGTAGTATTTTACATAAGTTTATGCCAGTATAAGTATGTAGGAGACTGGAATCAAATGTACATTCAATAAAACTTTCTTTGGACAGCAGTTTTCACAATGAATATATGCTTTACATCAGAATGGAGGTCAAAACCTGGATGTCTAAAGTTACATTGGCTACTATCAACATATTTACTCTTCCCTTGTTTTTTGTTGTTTTTTTTTTAAATACTTTAAAAAAGCATTAACCCTTTCCTGTTTTGCAAAATTTTAGACCTGCCCAAATTCAGAGGATTTGCAGAAAACAATAAAAATCAATTTTATCCAAAAAATAATCATTCAGGGCAGAAAATATTGTGGAAAATGAAGACAGACAATTTCTTCTTTTACCACAATGTTTTCTCAAGTAAAAAAACATAGGAACATAAAATCCAGGGATTGAATGGGTAAGGGTTAATAAATCCATTGTTCGCGACTTAGATTTGACTTTTTCACACAATACCTATATCTATGACCAATTGTACATAATAACGTTAACCCTTGATTTGTTCCACCAGCCTTAAAACTGACTGTTTCCAAGATGAAGACTTTCAAAGTTTTCAGGTTTTAAAGGAATCTGATAAAGAGTCAACAAAGGATAACCACGATAAAAGTTCACTGAAATCCATGAACTTATTTCTTAGAAAATGACTGAAAATTTTTACCCTCATCCATGTTTGGACATTTGCTCTACAGGAACTATATTTTATCTGATGAAAATTCTTTAAGGAATCTGATAAAGGATCACCATAGGATCATTCCAGTGAAATTGGTTGAAATCTATACATGTATTTTTTTCTGAGGAGGAGATTTTTAAAGTAAAAGTTTACGGACAGATTGACGGACAAGATGGACAATGCACAACAGACACAAAGCTATGACAATAGTCTGCTGACTTTCAGCCAGTGGAGCTAAAATAAAAGTTTAAACATCCAGTTTCATACAGTTAATAGCTGGTTATCTATGAAAACCAAAACAGTAACAAAATCTGCTAGGTTAGATATTATATGAAGCAGAACATTTAGAACACACAATACCTATGTTGATGGGAATATTTTCTGTGGGTGGGTTCAGAGTCACCATTTGTGATAGTATGTGAACGTCTAATCAAAAACATGTAAATATACAGGTTAGCAGGAAAGACCAGTATTTTAAGAAATTTATAAGCATAATACTTATACTAGAAAGGAAAAGTGTTGTTAAAATAATCTTATCGTATAATGTAGTGTGTACTAGATACATTGTTTATTACATAAATTTAACCATTCCCACATAGTGACATTTTTTGACACCTTCAAAAAAATCAATTGTAAAAACATTAAGTAGTTTGAAGAAATTGCTTTTAACAAGCAATTTCATCATTATACTCAATGTTTTCTAGCAAAAAAAATGAAAAAATCTAAAATTTCATAACTTTAAATTATCCTGCAGCTGCTTTCAATTTGGGCCATTCTAAAAATTTGGCCTGGTAATGCATTATATCACTGTTTTCTCAGAGGTTATTTATAAAACTTCAAGACATGTTTTATTAGATCTGGACCCATATATTTATGTAGGAGTAATAAAATCTATAAGTTCCAGGTAAGAGGGGTGAATCTTTTGTTTCCCCTACAAACCCTATGATGCAGGTACTCACTACAGTTGTCTTGTAATGACAGTATCAATCAATATCTCCAACAAAGAGTTTGATGGACAAATCACAAAGTTTGATAGGAGGTAGAGACAAAGATCAGCACTTATATGCAATCTAATATTAGTCTACACAGCCTATTTGTCCTCTTCAAGCCAATTAATGCTCAAAAGAAATATTGAAGCACAATCGAGCCATCACATGCTTTCAGTCCTTTGATTTCAACGCAATTCTGAGAAAGACATTTATTCAGCATGACAAGGGTAAACATTTTCAGATAAAAATATTCCCTTCTATTTGCATATGATTTGAACTCTTAACAATTTTGCAGTCATATCACTGCAAATTTCACAGCATATTTATGGGTTTCTTGGTAATACCAACACTAGACTAGGGCTCTGAATGCCATGCCTAAGAACAAATCCATGTGACTAGTTATGCAGCCAAATTCTAAGTCCAGCTCTACAATTTAATTAACAGTATTATCAGTAAATGACTTTAGATTGAATTGGTTTTTAAAGCCACTTTTAATAGTATTTCAACCATATCGCTGAAGCTGGAGCACCTTACCATGGATTACTGGTAAATGTATATATACGTATATTCGCCAGTTCTACCATGTCATCCTTTTTGAGTCCATTTAGCTTAACAATTATCAACTCATTAGTGGGAGACTAGTGTCATAAGGGATATTCGCTGCAGCCGGGTATCAAACCTGTGACCCCATAATTAGGAGTCCTTTGCTCTTCTAACCACACTATCAGTAATCATAGCATTGTGTGTTATAAATACTGTAAAGGATTTGTGATTTCTGGCATACGCAATTATATCTATGTACCTATGTTGTTGTTTCTTCCTAACATCATTTTCCTTGAGTGTGTCCTCATCAGAAGAACTACTGTCATCTGCAATAGATGGTTGCCGGTGTCTCTGAGGAGCTGGCTGGGCATCATACTGTAAAAATACATTATATTACCTTATCATAATGTTAGATAATTAGATATCCTGTAGTATCAACATGGATGTATGAATTTTATGGTATGAGTACTTTCAGAAGGATTCTTGTTCTAGTTGCATTAGACAATTTTGCAAACAAATGATTAAATTTTGCTTAGTATTCAGCAAATCTACAAAGTAGCATCTAACTCCACTGTGGAGTGCCTTTTCAATTGACTAATCATGGCTTTCGATCAAGGAACCATTTGACAAACCAAATCACTCATTCAGCCCAAAATTCGTATTTTAACTCCAACATTGGCCACCTGATTTGAGTGAACGGTTTTGTTAATTTGGTTTGAATTTCATGAACTTGTCAACTGCAACTTCTAAGAAATTAACAAAAATTCGGTAGGTAATGGGTTAACCTATTTCCACACAATGACGCTTTAAACGCTCCTCAATATGAAAGCTTTGGAAAACACTGTGGAAACTAAAGAAATTGCTTGTTACAAGCAATTTCATCATTGCTTGTTACAAGCAATTTCATCATTATCCACAATGTTTTCTACCCCAAAAGACAAAGATTTTAAAGATTTCACCAACTTAAATTTGTCGTCTGCAACTTCTTTGAACTAGGACTGGTCTAAAATTTCATCTTGTGGGGATGGGTTAAACAAGATGGCATATTAAAGACATAATAAGGTTGTCAATATTTAGTCCAGATTATTTGATAGAAATTACTTATCAACCCATCTCCGCACTGACGTCTGATAACAGGTTAAGGGCTCATATTCAAGTTGAATGATCTTAATAAACCAGTTACCAGAGGACAAAATTTTAGACTGGAAAGAAGTTGCAGACAACAATTTAAAGTTTGAGATTTTTTTTATTTCTTCAACTTTCTTGTTGCAAGCAATTTCTTCATTTTTTCACAATGTTTTCCCAATTTTTTTTTCTTGAGGGGCGTCATTGTGTGGGATTGGGTCAAGTTACTTACCCTTTTTCTATCACTTTTGGTAATAATTGTAGATTTTGAACTATCTGGTACTGGCTCAAGTTTGATTCTGGCAGAATTTGGTCTCTCGAATGCTGGAAAATCAAAGAGAATAGACGTTTTTACAAGAGCTAATTTTGACTTTAAACTTTTCGGGATCAATGAACACAATTTTGTTATTTATCACTATTCAAATTCATACAACAGCTAAAATATTTTACTACACGTCATTGTACAAAACTACTCACATTGTGCATGCTTCCTTCTTTTTTCTCTTGCTGACATATTTGGTAAACTCTGAAATTAAATTTACTTTACTTGTTAATGAATGAACACATCCTATCATTTGAATACAAATGATGGAATACCGCTGACAATCAACATGTTAATTGACTAGTCAATGAATTGAGACCTAAAAGGTAATGTTGATTGTGATATTAATGTCTGACTTTCTGTTTAGGGGAGAATAAATGTTCTCTCTCGACCCTTTACCTTTTCATAAAATTTTAGACTGGTCCAATTTAGAAGAGGTTGCAGACAATGAACTTTGAAATTAAAACATCCTATGTAGGAGAAAATGTTGTGGGGAGGAGAATATGCCTGTTACAAGCAATTTCCACAATGCTTTCTCAAGTATAAATTCATAGCAATGTAAAATCACATGTTTGTGCAGGAAAGGGTTAAGCTAATTCAAGCTGAAGTATTAACATTCAAGTCTTCAATACAGTATTTGCCCCTTATCTATATTTCTCTAGACCATTACATTTTGCAGGGTAGCATCGTTTGAAATCACACAAACTACCACGTAGGATTTGAGTGGGCAGACATTCTTTACGAAATCTCAAGCTACTTCCACTTTGGTTTCTGATTATCCACCCACTATTCGGAAAAAAAAAGTCAGAATTTATCTATCAATACACAAATTGGCCAAACAAACCTATCACTTTAGGAGCTTCTGTGTCAAGCTGAATAAAATTCTTTTTTTGTTATATTAAATCAAAGAGTTGCAAGCACTGAAAGACTCTAATAGTTGGTCTTTATAAGTGTTAATTTTAATTACTTCTATATACGACTTAAGCTCAAAAAGTGAAAACAGGTGGTATAGACGAAGGTCAGATTGCACATATAATGTGCAGCCTAATCTAAGTCTATGTCTCCTGCTGAAACAGTAATATTCAAGGTCCAGTATGACAGTGGTTAAAATTCAACAAATCATCTCCTAGTTTACAGAGAGAATTAGAAAGACAAAACTATATTCAACCCTTTACTGTTTTAAAACTTTCAAATTGTCAAATTCAAAAGGGTAGCATACAACATTTAAAAGTAATCACAATTTTGAAAACTACCATCCTATAAGAATAAGAAAATATTGTGGAAAAAGCTTCTTCATCCACAATGTTTTCTCAACTATAATATCACAGGGACGTGAAAATCAGTGATTGTTTGGGAAAGGGTTAAGAACCTACCCTAGGTGTATCCATATCTAATGACATATTGTCTTCTTTTGACCCAGATGAGGATGAGGACTTGGAATCAGCTGATGTTGGTTTGCTGTCCAAATGGTTAGCTCTTCTCACTGGTAAACCTTCACTCTCAACTTTCTTGGGTGGAGGAGGTAGTGGACGGGGGTTATCTACTGGTTTGGGCTAAAGAATAGATAAGTTAGATGTGTTTATCCATTACCACACATACCAACCTTTTGACACACTTAAGAAATATGGTTAAGGAAAACTTTGTAGGAAAGGAGAAGTTGCCTTTAACAAGCGATTTCTCCTTTCCTCACATTTTTTCTATCTTATTTGTCCAATATTTTTCTATCTAATCCTTTTCTAAACACAGGATTTTATGCCACTTCAGTTTTATACTGGAGAAAATATTGTGGAAAAAGAAGAAATTGCTTGTGACAAGCAATTTCTCCTTTTCCCACAATATTTTCTATCACATAGTTTGGTTTCATTTCAAATTATATCCAATTTTTATTATTGTCTGAAACCTCTTTAAATTTGGACTAGTCTAAAAAAAAATAAAAAATGGGAAAGGCTAAGTGCAGTTTGATGATATTGCCTGTAACTTCTTTCACTTTTGACCAGTGAAGAATCTATTTTTGTTGTAATGGGTCAATTCAAAGTATTAATAATTTGATGATATCTTGATCCTACATAATAATCATCTACTGTAGTAGTAGGAATATTTCAATATTGTTGGGGGGGGATTACTTAATTAAAGTTTGCAATTAGAGCCAAGAAAATATTTCAACAAATGAGTGGCCTTCATGGACTCTTTATATATAACAATGGATCCCAGTCAAATCCACTGCCAATTTGTTTACATTTTGCTAGAAAGTATCAAGTTAAAAGTATACTTTTTGTTTTATGAATACATGGGTATTGTTTGTGCATAAAGCCAGTAATTATTAAGTCTCTAACTCTTGCATTTTGATGCTAAAATGAAAAATAGCTTATGAAACCACTATGTTAAAAGGAGAAATTGCTGGTTACAAGCAATCTTTTTATATAGTGCTAATTTTTCAATAATTACAAACTTTGAAATGTAGTCTGCAACACCTTTTAATTTAATTCAGACTCTATTTTTGTTGTCTGTTAATAGGTAACCTATATCTATCAGGATTGTATTCCAGTGGAATCCAGTACATCGGTTTTGATTTACAAAAGCAAGGGCCCACATTCTAGGAATCAAAACAGACATGAATAAATGTACATGTATATTGTAATAGCTAGTTTCCCAATCCATGTATTGCATTCCTCCTTATAATGTTTGCTAATAAGAAATCAGAAGTTAATGTGCAGAAACACTAAAATAATTCTTTTGTTGACACAGGCATTTGATTTCAACAATCTTCATTTTCATTTAACCCATTCGCACACAGTAACGCTTTTAGATACCCACTATGAAATAATTAAGAAAACATTGCAGAAAATGAAGAAATTGCTTGTTAAAAGCAATTTCTTCATTTTCCACAATGTTTTCTACCAAGAAAATTGAAAAAGTCTAAGATTTCATAAACTTAAAATTGTTGTCTGCAACTCATTTCGATTTGAACCAGTCTAAAAAAAATCATCTGGAAATGGGTTAAATTTGACCCTCATCACGCTGAATGAAATCCAAAATTGCAGAGAAATCAAAAAGCACTAAAAGGCCAACAGTGGGTCAATATTTCTTTTGTTCATTAAAATTCAATCAATCAGCTGACATTTCAAACATCAATTACGTGGCATGCACTAAGATCAGACTGATATATGTGCAGGCTGGTCTTTGTCTTTATCTCCTGCAATAGCAGAAATATTTCAGCTCCAGCATATATATCAAGGGTTAAAATATTCAGAACACAAGTTGAAAAAATCTATAAATCACTATTTGATTCTGTCCTAATTTATAAAAAAAAAAGAGAGACAAGTAATAATATTAATAAACAAGTGCTGACAGAGGACAGCAATACTCGACTGTTCAGAATGCTGGATAGTTAGAGAATTCAATGTCGACATTAGGCATGATACCTAGGTAGTAATAGAGAAAAAAAAAATTCAATTTTAAGTGCCAAGTCCAAAAAGTCTACCAAAATATTACTAAAACAATAATAACGATCATAATACAAAAATATGAAGAAATAGAGATATTACAAATACTACAAGTACATAATAACAAGCATAAAACATGAAAGTGTTAGCATGAATAACTAGAGCTGTCGCCCTCAAGGGCTGACGAGAATACCCCCCACACCGCTAAAAAGGCTTTTCTATGAAGGAGTGGAATTTGAAGCTGTTTAATCACATGCATGTCATGGTGGATGAACATTGCCAACCCTCCACCTCTTTCTGATTTTGTGTTTGTTGCTAGAGTTGACTGATTAGGAAAGGTTGGTCAATATGAGCCTATGTTAAAGAAAACTGTGTGAGGAAATGATGACACAAAATTTTATCCACGAAAAGTCAATATGAGCCTATGTTAAATTTTTGACCCGGGGGGGGGGGGGGTCAAATTTGACCTCAGGAAATAAACCGTTCGATATTTTGTAAAGGTCAACAAGATGATGTTACTTACCAAATTTGGTAACTCCCCTTATGGTTACTGAGTTTTGCAATTTTAAATTTTGACTACTCCTCCTCCCCCCCATTATAAAGTTCAAAATGGCATAACTCTGAAACTAATGACTGGATCAAGATGAAAATTGCAGGTGCACAACTTCATATGATAGGAAACAACCTGATAAAATTTCAGCAAAATTGGTCAAAAAATGTGGGAGGAGAAGAGGACACAAAATTATGTCCACGGACGGACGGACGGACGGACAACCTGATTCCAGTATACCCCCCCATAACTTCGTTGTTCGGGGTATAATTAAAAATTTGCATAAGTGAAGGCTGATGCTGTAATATACAGCTACAATGTTGAACTACATATATTGACATTGCTTAACAATAAAGTAAAATTAGATTAGATTAGATTTTTGAAGGTGGTTGCAAGATGTTATTCCTATACAGTATGTTCTGCCTGACAGTATGAATGAAATTCTGCAGTAAATAAACGAAGAGTCTATGTGAAATATTGCCAATAAATCCAAATGCCTACAAAGTAAAGACTTAGATCAGCCAGCATATTTGCACAGACTAATCAGTCTACAGCCCTCATCACCAAAGCTTTTTTTCATTGGAAAAAATTTCCACAAAGATAAGAAAGCGCGTCATATAAATGCACAGCAGACACAACACCAACTATAATGGCCACTCTGATCTTTGGCAAGTGGAGCTAAAAAATTATAGTAGTTTCCATAGATTAACCTATTCCCACTCAGTGACACTGTAAGACGACCCTAAGGAAACAAAAGCCTAAGAAAATATTGTGGAAAATGAAGAAATTGCTTGTTATAAGTAATTTCTTCATTATCCACAATGTTTTCTACCCCAAAAGTAAGTCAAATCCAAAGTTTCATAAGCTTTAAATTGTCTTCTGCAACTCCTTTCAATTCAGACCAGTCTAAAATTTTGCCATCTGGTAATTGATTGATAGTGTTTTAGTGAAACACCATGCCTTTGTAACAGCTTATTTTTAGAATGTGACCTTGATGTATGACCTTCATGGACAACCTTACAACCAACAGATGCCTGTCAATGAGAGGAACCTATATCAATGTGAGGAACCTATACAAAAAATAAGAGCAATGTATCTTGAATAGGCTTAAAGTAATGGTAAATGTTAAGATTTTTTGGTTAAGACTGAACATTGGGCAGACAGATGGATAGACGGACATCAGTATATGAATATGCACCTGGTCTTTTGCTGCAAGGACATAAAAGATCAAATGGGAAACACTTTTCATTTCTATATCCTTTCTTACTATCTTTGAAGGGAATGTAAATTGCAACCAAAGATGAGTCTAACCATTTACACTAAATTCCATGACAAGTAACATTGAGGAAAACATTTTGAGAAATTGCACGCTAATGAACAAATCCCAGCAATAGTGAGGCTCAAACCAGTGATCTGTACCAAAAGTGAAGCACCTTCCCCAGTCAGCCATCAAGATTTCTTGATAATATGCAGCAGTAGATACTAAAACCAGTCTTAACCCATCACCACACAAGCCCCCGATTTTTTACACACACACCCCCCCCACACACAAAAACTGGAAAAGATTGTGGAAAATGAAGAAATTGCTTGTAACAAGTAATTATTACATTTCCAAAATGTTTTCTTCCAAAAAAGACAGAATTGGCAGTGCATAACTGTCAAAAAAATTGGACCAATCAAACTATTCAGATAGTTAGGATGTGAATTTTGAACTCAGATATTGGTCAACATTTATGTGAATCATTTTTATTGATTAACATCCAAACTAGAGCTTATTCAATTGGTTGCCTATCAACATTTAGGTTGCCAATCAACCATTCTATTTTTGATACATGTATATGTTACTACAATGAATTTTTATAAAATAGCAACTTTTCATATGTAAATCTAACTTTCTGTTGAGTCAGTGGGAGTTGGCCAGCTAACCATCTATTATCATCCCGATGGTGTTCTCGATAAAGTAAACATTGGTTTGACTTAGTTTAACTTTGGTTATTATTCTGTCATTTTTCATGATATTTATTCTAAGTCTAAGTTAGAAGTTGCAGACAACAATCTTAATTAGATCAAATTTCAAAAATCTTCCTTTTTATGGTTAGAATACGTTGTGAATATTAAAGAAATTGCTGGTTTTTGAAGCTTTTTTTTTAGGGGTGCCAAAAAGCATCTTTGTGGGGGAATTGGTAAATGACATTCTAGAGCATTTGCCAAGGTATGTTAGTAAACTCAATATTTTCTAACTCTATTTGTCTAAAATTAATGCCCAGTTACTGTCTAGAAAGTTTACAAAGCTATAGGAGAGTTTAACCATTAAAAGACAATACAAATTTAGACTAGTAAAATATCAAAGAAGTTGCAGATAACTTTTGAAAATGTGGCAAATTTGTTTAAAAGTCTGTGACAGATAGGATAAAACATATTGTGTGAAAAGATTGATTAATTGATTAATAAATTAGGTTTTAATGCCACCCTCAGTCATATCGCAATGGCTGGAGCACCTAACCATAGATTCCTGGAATTTATCACACCAGTACCACCACTACATCCTCTCCGAGCCTACAGCTGCTCATCCCACTTAGGTTTACCATTATCCACCCATTGGTGGGAGACAAATGTTGGAAAGGATATTTGCTGTGACCAGAGTGTATGAAAAGAATCAAATGCTGGTAATCATTCATTTCTAATTTTCTGATTATTATTTCTTAAATGCATAAGAATGTAGGATTGAGTGGTAATGGGTTATATGCTACTAAATAGGCTTCATTTCAAGAGAAATAGCAAAATAAAACATCACAGACTACAACTGAGTTTATGAAGACTTAACCAATCACAAAGCTAACAGTAACTTTTCTTATCAAAGGCATATTTTGGTTAAGTTATTACTTAAGATAAAGAAGAATACAATTTGTTGTTCACAGAAGAGGGGTATATTTGGAATAAAATCAGTTAATGGATTCAACTTCAGGTGAAAGGTTAAGGAAAGAGTATCACTATATAAACAGTGTTCAGCATTACAACGGCTACATGCAGGTTTAAGCTTTCCTTTCTAATATTTATTTTTACGTTTTCAAAAATGGCAGCTGCTGATTTCTTTGCCTTTCCAACTGGGTTTGCTTCTTTCACACCTGAACTGTCGGCACTCGAACTTACATGTTTTGAAAGAATGGATTTCTTCTTCCTTTTTGGACCATCTTTGGATGGAGATGCTGGAACAGGGGCTTGCTGGTAGGAAGAAAAATGAGAAAAATGTAAATAACCGACTCTAACTTCAAATCAGCCCTTTGTACAAGTTACAAGAACAAGTATAATAAAGCCTATGTTGTTGAAACTTGCTTGAATTGCCTTATTGAGACAGTTATTTAAGTGAGTTAAAACATGGTAAGATTAAATGAGAATTAAGCAATATCTAATGAATGCAATTATATCAGCCCTCCATATTTGTTACAAGAACAACTAGGACTTGTCACAGTATGTGACTTAATACCCCCCCAAGTGCTTTCAGTGAAATGAGAGCTTTAAAAAAGAAGTACATAGCTACTGACTTTGCTTTCCTAGAAAGGAGGAGTTTGGACACAAAATTGGTAGTATAATTAGCTGTATATGTCTACAAAGCATAAATAATTCAAGGGGAGTTAATTCTTGAACCAGGCGGAATTAAGACTTCAAAATTGCATCTTGCAAAACTTCAAAATGTTGTTAATCTATGTATAAAGTTTCAATGGTATTGAAGCAAAACTGAAGGAGGAGTTTGCGACACAAAATTGGTAGTATTTTGTACACAGACAGATGGGCACACGGACAGACAGGCTGATTCCAGTATACCCCCAAAAACATTCGTTTTGCAGGGGTATAAATACTAAGTTTGCCATTTGTTCAGCTGTGTTTTTGCTGATTTTTTAACCCATTTCCACGCAAACTACCTTTTCACATGCCTCAAGAAGGAAACCTATTTAAAACATTGCGAACAAAGAAGAATTTTTTACAAGAAATCTCTTCATTTTCACTAACGTTTTAACCTAGAAAGATATTGAAACTTTCATCTGCAACTAGACAGTAGTTTGTATTGCCTACCTTGGTTTCTTTGACAGTGTTAGGTTTTCATAGTACTGACAGCATAAACTTTTAATGGCCTACCTTGGTTTCTTTGACAGTGTTAGGTTTAAATGGTTTCCACTGCATAAATGCATAAAGTTTTCATGGCCTACATTGGTTCTTTGAAAGAGTTAGGATTTAAAGGTTTTGAAAGCAAAAAGTTTTAATGGGCTACCTTGGTTTCTTTGACATTGTTAGGTTTTAACGTATCATTGTCAGAACCTTCCTCCTCTGGTTTACTGTCAACAACAACCTTTCCTTCTTCTATAGGATGTAGATTATTATTGTCAGATATTTTACGTCTGAAAGGTATGAAATTACAACTGTATTAACACATTGCCTAATGATGCCCTTAAAAAATGTGGTTATGGAAACCTTTGGGGAAAGGAGAACTGGCTTGTAACAGACTCTGATTAGACAATGCAGGTGCACAAGCTGATTCGAGTCTTTACTTTAAACACATAAAAAATTGTTGGAAATGTCTATCGCATCCTCTTATAATACAGTTGTGATGCGTTTATACGGACATCATTAAACAAGATTATTTGTAATTTGGAAAAATGTTGATGGGAACAGATTTTCTAATTCATAAATTGTACATTAAAATCCAGAGATTCACATTCCAGAACTGGACAGAAATGATTGGGAACGTAATATCAACAATCTGAATAAATATGATACAATTATCCGGATCAAGCTTTGACTATCTGAATGTATTGTTTTGATTAGACCAATGACATGTGTAATTAAACAAAGTGTTCATCTAATCAAAGTTGATAGCAGACAATCACACCTTATACTCGGGACAGGTATCAAGATGACCAAGTGAAAATTGATATTGAGTGCAAATATGTCAATAACTATTGTGCTGTTCATCTAAATTTGATCTTTTAGTGTCATTTATCCTTTAAATTTTTTGCTTGAGAAATTAAAAAAAGGCCCTTCCTTGTGCAGCACTAGAAAATGTCGCCACTTGTTTCCTTCCAAATTTTCACCAACAAGTCAAAATCCAAGTCTTGGAATTTTTACCTTTTAATTCAAATGCAATAACAATAACTTTTAGTCATTGTCAGATTTAGTAGTTTTGTTTCAACTGAGATAATGTAAAACTGTCCTTATTGTCCAATATCATCATTATCTTTGCGACAATTTCTCATACCTTTGCTATCATACAAAACACAAAAGGTCGGATATTCATACATAATTGCTTATCCAGAAATACACTTACTCGGGACAATACCACCAGGAACCAAAGTGTTTGGATTAATAAGTCTTGACTGTATATTGTAAATACCTTTGAGCAACTTGGGGTCTACTAGGTTCACCGGAGCCTGCCCTGGAAGCCACTTCAATATCCGAGGCACTGACCACAGATCGATCTGTGTCTATGGCGCTGTCGGCACCTGATCTGGCACTGTCACTTGGAGAAATACTGGAACTATCTGGGGTATCATACTGGGACGGAGTGATTGAGACCTGAGAAATATGGGACCTAACTGAACTGGCAGACCCTGGACGGCTGATATGACTTTTGGATGCACTTGCTGGACGGCTACGACTGAAATGAATTGAAATAGTTATTAATAGTAAAAACAGATAGGTTTTATAGAGGGTTCCATGATTTTTAGGCCAAACTCATTAGAGCAGTTGTCTGCGTGCGTATGTGAAAGATTGATTTCTCTTTGATTGAGTTATCTATACAGGCTGTGTTTTCATGATGGCAGAGATGGCAAAGAAAGATGTATTGATATTACACAGAATATTGCCATTCAATTTCTTTAATTCAAAAAGATGGTAAAAGTTGAACACAAGACTTCACCAAGGCGTGTCATTACACATGTATGGTATCAGAAATATAACAAGAGGACCATGATGATCCTATATTGCTCCCCTGAGTATGATGGGTCAAGGATTTATGATATATACAAAATATCAAAGCCCTATGTCTAACTACATGTATTTTGGAGAAAAAGATTTTTTTAAGATTTTCTCCTTTAATCTTAGGGATATTGAAGATCCCACCATATATTGCTAATTTCCAGAGTATGGTAATTCTTTGAAGTATTTTGTTACAGGGTCAATAGGCATTTATACATACCAAATATCAAAGGGTAGGCCTAATGGTTTAGGAAGAGAAAATTTCCTCCTTTATCCTATCTAAAATCAGGGAAATGGGCCAATTTTCAGAGTACAATAATTCTTTGAAGTATTTTGGTATAAGGTCAAAAGCTGATGATTTTTACCAAATATCAAGGCCCTAGGTTTGGAGAAGAAGATTTGCAAAGATTTCCTTATTGTTTTTCCTATGTAAAATTAGAGATGCCACGGAAAAGGGCTAATTTTCAAGGTACAGTAATTCAATTAAGTCAAAAGATGATGATTTATGCTAAATTCAAAGCTCTAGACCTTATGGTTTGGGAGGGAAAAATTTTTTTTGTAATTTTGAACGGACAGACAGATGGATGAATGGACACCTGACGATTACCTATCACAATAGCTAACCTAGAGCACTTTGTCTTCAGGTGAGCTAAAAATACAAGTCATAAGACTTTTGCCCCACATTGTTAATATTCAGTAATGTTTAATGAATGAAACCAAGTCAAATTCTATCTTAAACAGTTTGTTCAATATATGGATAATTTCACTAATCTTTCAGTGAAATAATCAAGTTGATAATACCTAGGCCTCTATAAGATCCTTTAACCATCATGTCTGATCCTTTGAAATAAATGACAGATTGTTGGCCATGTCAACTGACCTCCGACAATGCAAGTTTGTGTGAAATATCCCTGGTTTGCAAAATATATGATTGGGGACATATTATTGGTGGGTGATCTAAATATTGTAGCTACAGCTTATTCGCTACAGCTTGAATAAGCTGTCATAACATTGTCAACCCTTTCCTGTTTTCTTTTTTTTTCAAAAATTTAATCTCGTCCAATTCGAAAGAGTTTGCAGACAGGAATTAAAATTGAGTACAATTTGAAAAGTAACTAGCCTATGGGCTAGAAAATATTGTGAGAGAAGAGGAAATTGCTTTCTGAAGTATAATCCACAGGGATATAAAAACTATGGATTGTACAGGAAAGGGTTAACCCACAAGCATGTTTTTTTAAATTTTCTGATTCAGTTGGTCAGTCGGTGTTCATTATTACAGTGTTTTGTCAGTTGCTTCAGATTTACGGCCCTTTAACTGTTGTGCTTTTCAGAAGCATCAACTTACCTTTGTTTTGTTTCCTCTAGGAATATTGCTATATTTTTCTTGATATAAGAGTCTCTCAGAATTCTGTTGACTGTTGGACGTTTCAATGGGTCTTGATGTAGCATGGCCTTCAATAATGACACCAGTTCAGGGGTATACTGCTTTGGCATTGGGGGCATCTAAAACACATGCAAGAATTTTGCTGGTTTAAAGTCATTAACCCATAACTAAGTAATAAAATTCTACACTGGTCCAAAAGTTACAGATGGCAAATTCAGGTTGATCGAATTTAAGATATCTCTTCCTTTTGTGTGAAAAATAAAGATATTGCCTGTCATGAGTGGAAAACAATGTGGGTAATCAAGAAATTGCTTGTGACATACAATTAATTCTTAATTTTCCACAATTGTTTTCCAAATGATTTTTTTTATTTTCTGTCATAAAAAACTGGATTGTTCGGAATGGGTTTATAACCATATATTTTAGACAATTCCCTCAAATCCTATGAAACCTTGTCATGCTGAACCCTCAATATTCCTGTTTTGGCAGGAGGTATAAATAAAGATCAGCTCGCACATATGTGCAGTCTGATCTTAGTCTTCACCTCCTGCTTGTCCCTTTAAAACCAGAGTTGTTTAAAAGAAAAAATTTGAACAGAATTATCAATCCATAATAGTTGCATCCAGTACTGTCAGCCCTTTGATTTTAATGCAATTCTGAAGGCGATTTTATTCAGCATGACAAGGGTTTAATGTTTTTTAAGTTATAAATGCGCTCATTGGAAGACAAGTTGGTCTATTTGTATACAACTGCTAAATGGGCTAAAGATATATTAATATTTATGCTGAAATGGCACTGCAGATATAAAGGCATTAGGTGTAGTCAGAGAAATGATATTTTAAGCCATTACCAAACAACAAAAATTAAGACTTGTACAAATTAAAAGGAGTTGCAGCCGACAATAGTTAGTTCATGACATT
The DNA here is from genome assembly GCA_946902895.1 of Fragum fragum. Taxonomy (NCBI): domain Eukaryota; kingdom Metazoa; phylum Mollusca; class Bivalvia; order Cardiida; family Cardiidae; genus Fragum; species Fragum fragum. The sequence continues at coordinate 37,043,113 of OX336371.1, forward strand.
TTGAAAATCTTCGGAAACCCAAGGGTGGTGATTTTAGCAATTCTGAAAGAGGTCATTGTACTGATGCTTCATGCCAAATATCAAGGCTCTAAGCCTTTTGGGTCAGGAGGAGATGATTTTTTAAGTTTTTATTAAAATTTCACTTTTGTTGCCATGGCAACCAGAGTTTATAACAGCTTTCAATTTTTTTAGCAATTTTTAAAGGACACCACCTAAGGAACTTTCCTGCAAAATTAGGTTGAAATCCACCCGCGGTTTCGAAGGAAATGTCATTTTAAGATTGTTGACACATGATGGACTTGGGACAATCAATATACCTCAAATGAGCACTTTGTGCTCAGGTGAGCTAAAAATGTAACCAATCTTCATTTATGTCAGAACATTCATTGGAAAAATTTTATGTGAACTGTAAATGAAAATATATCATGAAGCATACTACCTTTCCTCTTAATATCTTGTAGACTAGAGAATTCATATCTTTGGCATTAAAGGCATGTTTCAATGTCATCATCTCATACACACAGCAACCTAATGCCCATACATCAGACTAGAAGAAAAGAAAGCAAGCATAATGAGAACGACATATTTAACCCTTGTTCTACTATAGACACAGCCCTGGTCATGTCAATTGACCTCCAATGTAAAAGTTTGACTAAGAAAACAAAAAACATTTGGTCAATCATGAAATTAAGGACATGAAATAGATGGCTATCATTGGTTGTCACCTAAACATTGTAACTACAGGTTGAATATGCTGTAGTAATGAGAATCCATACCAACTAAAATGTGAACATAAATGTTTGGAGTTCAAAGTTCACTTCAAGTCTAAATGAACGATCTGATTAAAAAATATGACAAGAAGCTTTATAAGCTGATAGTCAAAATAAAGACTAGACTACATGCGTTTGTAGGCTGATCAAAAATGTACACCAATCCAACCATCTTAACCCATTACCAGATGGCAAAATTTTAGACTAGTCTAAATTTATGGAAGTTGCAGATGACAATTTAACCCATTCCCAGATGACAAAATTTAAGACAGGTCCAAATTGAAAAGAGTTGCAGAAGAAAATATTTTGTTGAGTGAATTTTAAAATGTCTGTTTTGGGGTAGAAAACATTGTGGATAATGAAGAAATTGCTTGCAACAAGCAATTGCTTCATTTTCCACAACGTTTTCCAAAGCATTTTTTGAGGGGCGTCCAAAAGCATCATTGAGTGGGAATGGGTTAAAGTTTGTGACATTTTAGATTTTTCAACTTTCTGGGCTTAAAATGTTGTGCAAATAAAGAAATTGCTTGCTTATCTAGAGGAGCATCAAAAAGTGTCATAGTATGGGAATAAGTTCAAATAGTCTTGAAGTAAAAGGGAAATCTCAAATTTACTGGTTATCAACCACTATTGTCCTTACAAACATACAGACTTTCTAAAAAAAATATTTCATTATATCCATGTACTTAATTTCAAAGTCATGCAAAAGTCTGCTGAACAGGTAAAATATTACAGTCTTACATACCTTATGGTTATATGGTTTATTAGAAAACAGTTCAGGACTCATGTAATAAGGTGTCCCAATTAATGTTGTGGCCATGTCAGATGAACTATCTAATACCCTGAAAAGTAAAAGTGTTCAGCAATAACTAGAATCAATATTACTTCTATTATTACATGACCATATTTCAGATTTGTCAAAATCAAAAGAAGTTGCAGATGACAGTTACAAGTTGATGAAATTTTAAAAATTGCATCTGGATTTTTTTTGTTTTTAAACCTATTACAATTTGATGACAGTGTCTATAAAAATAACATTTTTCAATATACAGTCGAATACCTATACCTCGAAGTTCAGGGGACTTACGAGAAAACTTCGATGTAGAGATAGTTCGACGTGTAGATAATCGAATATTTTCCATGTACGACCAAAATGGTGGCGAAATAACGTAACTGAATAAGGCCACAAATGATTTGTACTTAGTATGATTATCTAATTGAACGAAAGATATAACGACGATATATCTATCGTAATTTCTTATATTAATATTACGATATTATTGTAACTTGTAGCTTAAGTTTTGTTTAGACTTCGCTTTTTTGTTTTGAATTGTCTGTTTTCTTCTATATTTGCTTATTCTTCGTGTCGATTGCATAGTTTGACTACACGTATTTTCTCTTTCTTGTCGAAAAATACAAGTATCCATCTTGTTTGGTTACCGGGTTCTTCCTTTAGCCCATCCCGTCGGTCGAAGTTGCTGGCCATCTCCTTGATCGACCAGGTACGGCGCCAAACAAGTCCTTCGTGGTATGGGCGTAAGATGCCTCTTTATTCATTGTAAAATTCGTCTGTAACATTGTCTCCACTTCATGCAATCATTCAAATTATCAGATGGTAGACAAACAATCAAACAAAACAAGTTAGTAATCGATATCCGATACTGTAACGCACCTATCTCTTAACTGCGTTGACACGTCGAAATGTGTGAAAAACTTAGTTGATTGCAAAATTAAGGTTCGTCTCAAAGAGGTGTGAATATGTGCAATCAATGGTGATGGACTTTGAAATCGATTCGACGTAGGGGTAGTTTACGAGGTAAAGAGAACGACGTATGGAGGTTCAAATACATAGAACTAACGAGTAATAAGATCGGGACTTTAGAATAACTTCGACGTAGAGAGAACTTCGGCTAAGGGACGTTCGAGGTAAAGGTATTCGACTGTATTGCAAATTGACAATTTGATTACCACATCAATAGTAATAACATTTTTAACCTATTACAATTTGATAACTGTATCTAGATTAATAACTTTTTTTACATATCATAAGTTGATCACTGCATCTATGGAAATAACATTTTTATAGCCTATTACTATTTTATTACTGCATCCATGGTAACAACATTTTTATAACTTATCACAATTTGATTACTACATCTATGGAAATAACATTTCTACAATCTATTATAATTTGATTGCTGAGTCTATAAAAATATCATTTTCATAACCTATGACTATTAAATTACAGTATCTACATAAAAAAGGATTTATTTCTATATTGGAATTGTCTTCTGTCCACAACAAAATTTTGTTTTATGCCCAAAAGATAGTTATTGAGAGGTAAAAAAACATGAGTTGTCTGGGTATAACATGGCTTGTCCTTCTGGGTACTTTTTACAACAGTGTTAAAGGTTAAGGGCATATGGTCACAGATTAATTCATTCTTCAAAAGTTTTTTTCTACACTTTCTTGCAGACTAATACAGTTAAATTCTGGACAAGTAGAAAATCATGCGTTACTTGTAGGGGACAAGTGGAGAAAATCTCTTTCCACACCAGTGAAGGGACTGACAACAAACAAACTACTTACCTGGCAATACCTAAATCTCCAACTTTAATTATCTTGCTTTTGGTCAAAAATATATTCTGTGTTTTCAAATCTCTGTGTAGTATATTTCTCTCATGCATATACTGTAAAGGTAAAAAGAAATCAGATTAGAGAGTTGTCACCAGAAATTTAATCCGTTCTGCCACAATCTCATTTTTTATGACCCTCAAGAAAAAACATCATGGAAATGCAGGCATTACTTGTAATAAGCTATTTCTTCATTTCCCTCAAAGTTTTCTTCCTCAAGAGACCAAAAAGTTTATGAACTTATTCAAATAATGCTGTTTTCAATTTACAGTAAAACTTGAATTAACCCCTTCCTGTACAAAACCGGGATTTTGTGTCACTGTTATTTCATACTTGGGAAAACATTGAGGAAGAAGAAGAAATTGCTTGTGACAAGCAATTTCTTCTTTTCTACGATATTTTCTACCCTAATGAATGGGTTTTTTTTTTTTCCAAGTCAAATCCACTTTAGATTTTCGTCTACAAAACCTTTGAATTTAGACAGGTCTAATATTTCCGTAAACAGGAACGGGTTAAGTGACAACTGAAGGGATGACGAAGAAGTGGTCACTGAAGAGAATGGTCTCTTAACCCTATCCTGTTCAATCCCTGGATTTTACATCCCTGTGATTTTGTAATTGAGAAAACATAGAAAAAGTAGAAATTGCTTATAAATTTGAATGGTTATTTTTTAAATCAAATCCACTTTAAATTTTTGTCTGCAAAACCTTTGAATTTGGACAGGTCTAAAATTTGGCAAAACAGCAAAGGGTTAATACATTTTTTTGACAAAAAGTTATAGCAGAATTCTTACTCAATCCTTTGTTGTACAATTTCATAAGAATCACCTCTTTGAGAAGATTCTAATAAATAATCCTATCTTATTCAAAGTCATTAGAATCGTCTCATTGAGATGATTCTAGACTAAAGAGATCAAATAATATAGGATTTATTTACGGAATTTTTTTTCTAAACATGTTTAGTGCAGTCTACAAAATCTAAAAAACTCGTACTTTTTGAAAAGAGAATTTTGACTGGACTGCTCAAATTTCAAAAGAAAAGAAGATTAGGATATCAGTTGTTAATTGATGATTGTTTTCTTGTCTTTTTAATTTTTTGGGGGAAGAAAAGATTCTTGATAATGAAGAAATTGCTTGTAACAAAAAATTTCTTCATTTCCACAATCTTTATAAAACTCTTTTCTTGAGGGGCATTGAAAGGAGGGATCTTGTTGGTATGGGTTAAGCAAAATTGACAGTATTCAAATTTAGACCAGTCTAAAACTTTGTTTTCTGGTAATGGGCTAATTAATTTTTTTCTTGTCCCACTCATATTTCAAATACCATTTGAAGAGGGTGGGGCTAAAGATAGGTCAAATTCAGTAGCATGCATATGTTTACCTTGTCAATTTAAGTCTTAAGTCTTTTGGAGAAAAGATGTTGTTTCAATTTTGTAATTCAATCATCATACAATTCAAGGCCTTTTGAATGTTTATACTTTGTCATAAATTTGAATTTTCTTCGTACAAATAAAGCAGACAAACAACTATCATTTTACCTGTAAAGCCATTGCTATTTGAACAAACCATTCCACAAGCTGTCGCTCATCTAGTAAAGTCCCTTTCTGTTCTTTGAGCTTGTTGTACAAATCTCCACCCTCACAATACTGCATAGCAATATAAAGAAACCCTTCCTTTTCAAAGGAGTCTTTGTAGGACACTATATTTGGGTGTTTCAACTTTGACAACAGTTTTGCTTCTTGCTCTGCCGACCTTCTCTCCTTTGAGGAGGCTTTCTTTAAGTTAATCCTCTTTAACACATACTGAAATATTCAATGAGGTACTGGTAGTCTAACCCTTTCCCATACAATTCCTAATTTTTACATCCCATTGAACTTACACTTAGAAAAAAAATTGTAGTAAAAGAAGAAATTGCTTGTTAATGGCAATTTCTTCATTCCATCATATTTCCTACCCTATAGGATAGTGACATTTTGATAAAGCTCACACCATATATTCATAGATTTTTTGGCAGCAAAATTCCCGTAAAGGGTGTTGGTTAGGTAGAGATACAATATAAGTGCCAAAAATGATGTAATTATCGATTATTGGTTGCATCTAATACCCGTTGATCACCAGTTTGACGCCGACTTTCACACCTTTACTGATATTAGACAATCAACGGTGACCCATCCTGAGTCTTTATAAGGCTTATCAATGACCCGTGTGGTAAATGCTGTCTGCAATTATCAAACACAATGCTGATTTCTCTTATACCTAAAAATGTTATTATATGTTCGTCATTTTCTAATAGTTTTTCATTCACACTAAGTTACGAAACTGATATAATCAATCACCAGTGTAAATCCGTTGAACGCAGATAATTTGATCTATAGCAGCAAATAAACTAAAATGACTGCATTAAATATATTTTTAGTTCTGTCAATTACATTCAACAAAGAAACAACGAATTGGAAAATCTTACTTTATGGGTGGAAAATGAATCCAGGTTTGAATTCCGAATAATTATTTGCGAATTGTCTACAATTAACAAATGACCAAGTTTTATGCATAAATTCTTCTCTTGAAAAATTGTGTAACACATGGGTGACCCTCTTGAGTCTGCCTCAACTGTCTCTTTGATGTATGTCCCCCTATGCTCCCATATGGTAGAATGAACAGGTCTGACATTTTTGTGACGTCAGCTGTGTTTTTCCATCAACAGACGTTTGTGTTGGAAGAAAACCTCTATGACTGTGATCTTTTTTTGTTAAAGTTAAAATCACCAATCATAAATCAAAGCCCTGAAGGGCCTGAGACAGCCTGTCTGGTATTCATTACTAAACATAAGCATTATAAGGCTGTTGGTCCTTGACTGATCAAATGAGATTGATCCATGTAGAGGAGACAAATTCAAGTAAATTCTGTCTATTCCCATTTATTTATTGTTGCACCGTAGCTAATGCCCATATGAGCGACGCCCCAGGTTAGTTATAACAGGGGATAGTGCAAGGACACAGAACAAAACTACTGAGAGCTCCACCTGGTTCTTTAACATGCTCGATGGATAGCACCATCACACAGGGCCTAGGTTTAACATCGCATCCAAAAGAAAATTAGTTTGTTAGTTGATATGGTCAGCCCAGGGCTCGAACCTGTGATCTTGAGGTTTGAAGTCAAATGCCGTACCAACTGAGCTAATTGGGCTGACAGTAAATTCTGTTTTAAGTAAGTTCTATTTCTAAAGCCTAGTGTGATTGGATTGTGCATGTAGGTACTATTTTCTTACTTTTGACTTCATATCACACAGGTTACTTTAAAGAAACATGGGTTATCTGAGGTGAATTGCGTTTTGAAATACGAATATTTTTTCCACTATTTATCGAACTTAGAACATATTTCTTCTCAGTGTTGCACAAGCTCTGAAAAGCAGTTTTTAAATCGCCTTAGCAAATGCAGAGGACTGGAATAATTGGGTAGAAAATAACTTCCTGTTTTGTAAAATTGGTTTCTGTTTCTCACCAGAGGTACATTCAGTGCTTTGATTATACAAATTAATGAACTTCAAATTCCAGCTGAAATTTGAAATGAATACTAAAAAAAATAAACCTCAATCCAGATAAAGAAGATTATACAAGTCATATCATATAGGAAAAAAACTAATTGGGTTTTGGTTGAACATTTTTGAGTACAGCTGATTTGATCAAAATAATCTTTTCTCTTCATAAAGGTATATTACTAAAAAAAAATATTGTGGTTATCTAAAAAAAAAATTTGTCTCAAGTCGCTTGGACTTCAAAATTGAAAATATTTCAAACATATATTTGCTTAAATTGCATGCAACAGAAAAGGGATTGGCCGAGAATAACAGAAAATTGGTTCGAAAAAATGATTTAACTAAATTTGGGGACGCAGGATAGTACCTGTTCTGGGCTGTAACAGAATTTTAGTACAAGAGAAATGTTTTTTTTTTTTAACCTTCAGAAGTCAAACAGAAAAAGAAACACAGAAATAACAGTAAAGAGTTCTTGAGAAAACCATGACCTAATTCTGTTTTTCGATCCATCTGGTCCTTACGTCAAATCAGCCTTTTGAAGATATTCATTAAACTGGGGTTTAACCATTGTCTTGATGATTAATGCCTTTACTCATCACAAAATAATCAATTGAATTTCTCGAAATCAAACAACAAATCGGATTTAAATCAGGAATCAACATTCTCGATTAGTATCAAGGTAGGATATCAACAAGTATGCATGCGTCGTACACCAAAAAGGTGTTGATAATAACCTGCATTCAGTAGGTTATTTGGGGCTTTAGGTCTGACCCCTAGATTTGAAATTGCAAATAACTCCACAAAATCAATATTCATTACATTAATGTTAGTATAAATGACAGCATTTTATACTCAAAAATACCAAAATAAGTGAATATCGTCAATACAATTTCCTACAGACCCTTTTAATATGGCAATACGGCCCCATAACTCATACTGCCTGTTTCAAGTATAATATGTATTAATGCTCAATTTCATTGTTGATAATTTGTTTCATCAAAGATAACCGACATGAGATTCATAGTGCATTTGAAGATTTATTTCTAAGAAATACATAATGATGTGAAGATACAAACTATACTTTAGAGTTTAAGGACTTTTAATCAAAACCGACCATCTAATTGTTCGTATGTATCATGGCTATTTACGCGTAGAATGTAGTTTGCATTTAAAATCTCAAGTTTGGAAGAATTTATGATAATTTTGTATTGAAAGTGTTCAAAAAGTTATGATTTGGCCTGATAACACAGAATAAACCTATTTAAGAAATGGGACTGTCAGGGTGGTGATTCGTCCTGGGCCTTCTGGGGAATACATGAGATAGTAAAATTGTGAGACGACAATGAGTAGCTTCACACCTTCGGTCTGCTGCAACTAGAACAAGAACTTAGGATAAGTGGTTTATGAAATAGTAAGTTACTTCTATATTTAAATCCACTTTAGTTCTTTACTTTCAAAAATTTTTCGAGTGGTGGGCTAAATTGCTGAAATGGAAAAACTTATTTGTGTGAGTGTGATTGTGCGTTTGCACATGTGTATGGGTGTGTTTTTTTTGTTGTTGTTATTTGGGCATGGTACTCAGGGGTGCATCCAAGAAAATTTTGTAAATCCTGGAAATTTTAGTCCAATGTCCCATAACTGGTTGAAAAATTATGGCTTGTCTGGTAAACACTTGGAACAGTATTGAATTGAATTTAACCCTTGTTTATATTGAGTTTCAAATAAATATCTTGAGTAAAAACAGATGTCAAAAAGTCAACGTATTTACACAACAAAAAGAACAACACAGTTAAAGTGATACAGTTCCTTTTATCTTCTTTTTTTTATTAGCTGAGATTGTAGTGCATGTTCCAATTGTCTCATTACAAAGTGCATTTAAAAAGTGGCTCTTTACATACATAAGACTTACAATATGCTACACTTATCTATATTCAAACTTTAAAAATATGTATTGTCTTTGTACCTGTTTCCTATCTCTTTTATGGCGTGCTAATGTCACTTCTCCATAACTACCCTTGCCAATATTCCTGACATACTCAAACTGATCTATTATAGCATTTGATGCCATGTTTCCGAGTCTATGAACACAAATTTCCAAACAATATCACCCAAAATCAATAATAAGCATGATTCACACAAATTCAATAATTAGGGTTTTCCCCTGCTTGAAAGAAGTTTTGGAACAGTTTGGACATTTGATTTTTATTATCACCATTTTACCACTTCTGTTGAGTTACTAGAAATATCTGAATGTTTTTGATGTGGGGTGTCACATCAGTTATACTTAAGCGATCCTAATTGTCAAATCAATTAAGTTTCTGTTAGTTTGAAGTCAGAACATGTCCAAGATCATGAATACCGCAGTATGATTTACATGTCATAAACAGTTTTAACTAGACCGTGGACGACGATTTAATGCTCTAATCCATTTTTTTAGTATGTCAATCATTTCTAAGCAATTGCTTCAATTGTCTTTCTCATGATGACAATACAGTTTTTAAGGTTATTGTTTTATTGTTTCTTAACAAAAAATTCCACTTTTGTTGTCAGGCTTTTTTACCTCCTGTACAGAAGAGTATAACTGCCTTAGAGTCAAGTCCCTTGATTTAAATGGAGTAACCCCACTTCGAGAAATCTAAACCTTTGTCCATTCCCTCTTTTTACACTCCTTTAGAAAAAAAGCTTGGAAAATAATTTTTAAAAACGAAGAAATTGCTTGTAATAACCATTTTTTTTTTATTTTTTTTTTCAATTTAGAAATACAAATATTCAACCTGAAATTAGTGTTGTCTGCATGCACAACGGTTTCAGGTAACTTCGGTAAATGACCATTTCGGTAAATTGATGATATAGTAAAAACTGGAGACTTCGGTAAAAAGGTAATTATTGTGTAATTATCGATGGCCTGTGGGTAGATTTTTTTAATTTAAAGTTTCTGCATTTTATCAAAAGCGAAACTTCTCTATAATATTTGGACCAGTCCAAGATAAGGGCTAATTCTGTGGTATTTACGAGTGTGGCAGACTGTCTTACACCACTTCTAAATGCATTACCAGAAAGAAACAGATTTAAAAATGATAAATAGATGTTTGATTAAGAAAATGGTTTGTTTTGCCATGTACATAGGGGTTATTATCGGCACTGAGGTTGTTATTGCGGTATTTAATAGGACCCGGGCACTCACTCACTCACTCACCATCTAACCGTAGTACACTAACTAGATTTATCAAATAACCCACTAAACTAACTGGCTAACTGACTGTGAAGCAGATTTTCCTTTCTTCACAGAAAGTCGCAAATAGTGTCATTCTCATGAATGTGTCGTCTTCCAAACTGTGATCATTAATGTTACGAACTATAATCTCGAATTGGTTAAGGATTATGCCTGTACCACATATATGGCTCTTCATGGTCATGGGATTTGCGCAAACCTCAAGATCACGGGTTCGAGCCCTGGGCTGACCATATCAACAAACACAACTGATTGTCTTTCGGATGAGACATTAAACTGAGGCCCCGTACGACAATTCTATCCATCGAGCACGTTAAAGAACAAGGCGGAGCTCTCAGTATTTTCGTCCTGTATCCTCGCACTACCTCCCGTACAACTTACCATCTTCTGGGGGCGTCGCTCATATGGGCATGTGCTACGGTAGCGACGATAAATAAATGGAACAATTACAACGCTTTTAGTGTGGGGTGAAGCAAAACGAGCAGCATTTCATGGTATTACGGCCAAACTACTTCCTCTACATGCTGATTACACACAAACATTTAAGTAAAAAAATAAACGGACTCTATAGTACTTGCTCTATGTGCTGGCTTTTCAACAGCTGCTTAACTTGGTGCTTCACAACATAGATGATTAGCCGAACTTGCTTATTACGATTACATAGTCGATTATCACTTGTGGTTATCAAGAAGATATGTCTCTTGGAATGAATTGAAAGCTATTCATTTAGCGGTATTTGTCTAAGTTTGACTTGCAGAAAATTTACTTCCACCAATAATCCCTTCAAAAATCAGCCGGCTCAAACTACTACAAAAGACTTTACGGCTTCCATGGCAACGTCATGTCAGCGTCGGCGGAGCATTTACGCGGCGTAATGCGAATCCTCGTTAAATCGTGCTTGTTTCAATCTGATTAAAATCAGATCCACCAGGATAGCCTATTGCTACGACCTACGTAACGGAAAGATAGCTTATTGGTTTCGTAGAGATGATTTTAGTGAGATTGTGCTTGTTTGCAACTTGAATTGTGACGGTTAGAACGTCAATTTTAAATGTACAATAATGTGCATGAACGTCTCCCGCAATTGCTTTACGACGTCATACGACGACAGCTAATGTCATTTCCGGTTTTTGAATATAAACAAGCGGTAATCACATCTATAAACATGAATAAAACATTAGAACAGCGATATTCGATAAAATTTTGCGTTTTCCTTGGGAAAACACGGAAAGAAACGCACAATATGATCACGGGAACGTATGGGCAAGATGCAATGTCAAGGACGAGGATATATGAGTGGTTTAATGTGTTCAGCAATGATGCAACAGCAGACGCAAACGACCGACCAATAAGTGGTCGACCTAACACGACGTCAGAGAAGGCGGATGAGATCAAAACTTGGTTGGACAGTGATAGAAGAGACTAACGGTACGGGACATTTCAATAAAAGTGGGACTGGGAACTGCACCAGTGCATTCGATCATCGCGATCGACATAGGAATGAGTAAAGTGTGCGCCAGGTGGATCCCCCGCATTCTCACAGATGAACAAAAACGACAAAGAGTTACGGACAGTGCATCCTCATTAAACAGTATCGCCAGCAAGGAAACAGATTTCTAGAGAAAATAATTACTGCAGACGAGACCAGTGGTGCTCTCTTTTCGTCGAGATGAAAAATCCCGCTAAATAAGATTTTTTATGCGTTTTCAAGAACGATTTATGTTATTCTAAGTAAAAAGATTCGACGTCGTCAAGGCTACTCGTTTAAGCCAATGCCGAGTACGCTTAAATTCCTCATTCTTAAGATTCATATTTAGCCGCTTAAAAATCTTAATCTAAAGAACGCTTTATCTTAAAAATCTAAATAAGAATCTTAATAATCTTGACGACAAGAACGCACCTCTGGGTGAGCGTCTACGATCCCGAGACTAAACAAGATTCCAGCATCTAGAAGACTCCGAGCTCGTCGTCACCTACAAAAGCGATGTAGAGAAAATCTGCAAATAAAATGATGTTCATCGTCTTCTTCGACGTGCGAGGAGTGGTGTTGTGCCACGCGGTTCCAATGGGCAGGACTGTCACAGGAAAATATTACACGAAGGTAGGTTCAAACCTGATTTGTTGATAATTAATAAAGACTTGCCTAATAAACGTTATGTGACAAAAGGCAACTGATATTTTGTTTCTTTCAGGTGCTAAAACGTGACCTGTTACAAGTCATCCGCAAGAAACGCCCGGGCATGGAAGACAACTTCATCCTCCACCACGATAACGCCCCTTCCCACACCTCTGTAATTACCAAGGCAACACTTACACAGATGAATATCGAGACACTCCAACACCCGCCATACTCACCCGATCTCGCACCATGCGATTTCTGCCTCTTCCCAACAATCAAGTCGGAGATGCGTGGAAAAAGATTCGACTACGTCGATGACCTTCCAGTTGTTGTCCGCGAAGTGATCCGCGAAATTCCAGCTGAGGACTTCTGAAAATGTTTCAAAACGTGGATTGTAAGATGGGAAAAGTGCATCAAACATCCAGGGGAATATTTTGAGAAAATGTAGACAGAAATTAGACGTGAGTACTATGCTTCACCATAAGAAACTAAACCGTAATTCATGGATGGACTTTTTGAATTTGTTGACTCCTGCACACGTGGCAATTCAAAGAAACTGAAGAAACCAAGGACTTTGAAATCATTCAGACTAAACTCCTTTTGTGTTCGGACAATTAATAAATAGAACTCTTTACCGGACAATATTGTGGATGCTCTGACAGTGTTAAGTTTCAAAACACAATATGATAGATATATGCATAGTGAAAAGTTCACCACTGAAGTAATCTATTAATCTATTAATCAAATGATGAACTCAAACTTATACTGATTAACGACTGTCAACATATCAATAATAAATAAGAGACATAATATTAACACGGAAGTAGGAAAAGTTTAAATAGTTATGACAAGAAGAGACGTAGAAGATGAGCTTTAGAGCTCATCAACTCTACAAACACCAGTACCAGTAATTGTTTAATTTCGTAAGTAAAAGCATGCGTGTTCCGCTCAGCCTTACATGACGTAACCTTAGTGACGCTGAAATGTTGGCGGTTATTGATATTATCAAAATTACATTTTTATTCAATGCATCATATGTTAGTTCAAATTCTTTCCAAATTTCGTAGGAAACTACACAAGAAAAAAGAATTTATGCCACTTGTCCCGAAACTTCTCGAACACCCCTCGTATGATCGGTACTCTGACAAATGAGCTGTAGTCTGGTTGGAAACCATCCCTCATTTTTCATGCTCATTTGGCGCCAAAGGCTAAATATTGACGCATTCTTTTAAATGATACAACCAGTGGTGAACATCTTCCCAGGAATTCTCTATGTATCTAACTTCGCAAGAGACTAACATTTACATATGGGCCAGCCGCAGAAGAAGGTAATCCTGCTAAAAGCAACAGGACTAACTATGACAAAAAAACAAAATATCTCAACCCTTGTCAAGCTGAATTAAAACCCTATACATGATCGCTGTAGAATCAAAGGGCTGCAGGTTGATCTTTGTCTATACCACCTGCCTAGACTGGAATACTGCGGATTCAGCATGAAAAGGGTTAAGTTGAAGTCGGTGGTAGGCTTCCCTCCGTAAGATTGAGTTTACACCCACCCACGAGATTGCCGACAAGTGGGAAAGTGACGTCTATGTTGTCGTTTCCAAGTTTTCAAAGTTAAATTTACCGAACTAATGGTCGCTTGAAAAATCTTCATCCAAACAGACTAAAAGACTTCTTGACCACCTAGGATGACATGGGCAGCACCACTATAGTTCCGGATTCCGAGACGGGAGTATTTATCACATAGTGCGTTCCACACAAAATCTCGTCACTATGCTTTCCTATAAATGATATGCTAATATAAAAGCTACAATAATATTTATATAAAAAAGAAAAGGAAGATGATGAGATGGAAAGAAGGAGAACGAACTATGAATGAATGAATAACTGAATGTATTACTGACTGACTGGATGAATGAATGAATGAATGATTAAAGGAAGGAATGAAGGGAGGAAGGAAGGGAGGGAGAGAGGAAGGAAGGGAGGGAGGAAGAAAGGGTGAAAGGAAGGAAGGAAGGAAGGAAGGAAGGAAGGAAGGAAGGAAGGAAGGAAGGAAGGAAGGAGGGAGGGAAGGAAGGACAAATTTATTGCATTGAAAATTGAATACCTACAAATGACTTTGTCTATGTAAAGTTGTTCTATAGAGAGAGCGAAATAAACCCACCCGGACAGGCAAAACAATAGTGGTTATAAACAGTTTTATTCAGAAAACGAATGTTTTCATTGATAAACCTTATACATCATTCTGCAGTCCTTTCGTCGGATATTTGATCCCAAGCTCGAAATTAATATTTCTCAAACAATTATTTGAATCAGTCGAAACACAGTTCATTATGAAAATGAAAATCCTAATTTTGTCGTAATGGTGTGTACAGTCTGGGTGAAATAACACTCGACATTAAAACATCAGTAAAACTTTTTACCACATCACATACTGTTCTTTTTCTACCCAATGATTTTCTCTTAAGGAGGTTTTCAAACCGTGAATATGTGATAGTTAATTGCGTTAGATGTCTTTCTAGCGATATCAATCGCTTTCATTCCTGCATCGGTGCGTGTGTGTGTGAATAAAAAGGGAATTGAAGAATAGAGCCCTCCATCCCAATACCTTCCGTTGTCATCAGGGGAACATGTGAATTCGGTCCATTTTTTCTCTATTTACATATAAATGTATTTAGTATATTGATTTTTGTTTTCAAATTTATGTTGGAAGTTTCTATGGCTAAGATATACCTTAGTAATGAAGTCAACCGTCAAATGGGTGAGATTGATAATTTATCAATTTCTAAGGTATTGTTTAATCAGTGTCAGGTGTGAAAAGAACACTTGGAGGGTAATAGAGTAGATTTTAACCATTACCACAAGATCCTTTATTTGAAACCCGTCAATAAGAATTGCGCTTGACACTATAATTTTATTATGCTGTATAGAACAGAATAATCAGATGGGCCATCTTACTATATATGTGTACCCAGACAGCATGGTAATCTGGATCCTATGTGATCAAAAACATGCCTGGGGCTCTCTATTGTTCATCCCCAAAAGTCCCAATATTAAAACATTTTTTTTAAAAAAAGAAGAAGAAGAAAACACTGAAATTGCAATCTCCCTGGAGCTGTTTCTTCAGCCAATAGAATATGTAGACGTTATATCAATTGACAATTTCGCGACAGTGGTTGATTTAAAGTAGGCCAGATATTTAATTTTCGCGGGAAATTAAATAAAAGATTGGAAAATAATAGGAAAACGAACCTCCATTGTCAAGTTTGAAATCCGTCTTCAAATATCCCGGATACACCATTGCACGGGTACTCATATGCATTATGTTACGAAAGCAGTCGGAAATCAACGAACGGATGTCAACTGACAGAGAATTGAACGATATTCGAAAAAGCAATTTAGTTTTAGATTGCGTAGTCTTTAATAGTATTCAAATCATATAATACTGAGCAAAAATGATAGCTTGACATTCCAAATTTTTGCGACCAAGTTTTTCATATCTGATAAACTGCAACGATTTTTATGCATTAAGACCACAAAACATCTGGCTATTTGTAGAGATTTACAAATTTCTAAGCGGTATGATACTATATTGATAAACGTTAGGGTTATCTCAAAATAGAATTCATATGGTAATCAAAAGATAACACTTTTTCAAAATCGATCACATCCGAATTTAACATCTCTAACAGCAATAAAACGCCTCATCATTGATCTTTGAACGTATGTGAACATTGCTTGATGACAAAGTATCCGTTGATCAACGAAGGTACGTTCAAGATCCCATAAAGTCTGAGGTGGATTGACCTGCTGACAGACACGGCGGTCTAGCTCTTCCCAGATATGCTCAATCGCATCGGGGTAAGGGCTACGTGAAGGCTAGTCTAAGACTTCAGTGCCTGTATTTCTCAGAAAGTCTTGCGTTAGAAATGTTGTGTGCGGCATAGAATTATCAGACTGAAACATAAGGCAAGGGCCTTGTCTGAATAAAGTTGACATTAAAGGGTTGCAAGATTAAACTGGTAGTCCGCTGTCTGTGAGAGTATCGATAGATCTAGGGGCAGTAACCCAGTCAATTGCACGATCTGATTCCTGTACTGGTTAGCAGTTAAGCTGCCTTGTACACCAAAAAGGGAGGGTCGTCCTTGAGTACAAAGATATCCCTATATTCATGACCCCCACGTCAAAATCTGTACAACTCTTTTACATATGCTTGAGCATGACGTTCTCCAGGCCGGTGGTAAACACATACCCTGCCATCAGCAGACCGCTATGTATACCTCCGGGTCTCGGCGGGTCAGGAGGTGTACACGAGCTCCAAAATTAACCATTGGTTAACTATTGGTTAACGTGAGCAATTCATTGCTCATGCAAAAGCGGTATCGTACTAACGAGCTATAAGCCCTCCGACGGCTTCTTGACGTATCGTCGGCTACCCGCAGTACTTTGATAACGTTACGTCACTCCGTTCATGTAGGAATGGAGATTAAACGGCGACACTACCCGCGAGAGCCGACGATGTTCTTGGCTATGCTCATTTGATAGCCGTGGCTAGACCGAACTTTTATTTTGATTATCTCTTTGCGAGTTTGTACGATAAGTTAAGGCAAATTTGTACTAAATAACAGCAAGGTATACTGTAAGTACGTGCAAAAGATCTTTAACCCTTTTCTCAATTTAAACGGAAACGGAAAGTACGTTCTTCTAAAGATTGTATTTAATCACATGGTAAATATCTGCCATGTCATCACTTAGAATGTTTTACACAGAAGAACAAAAGGATGGTGTCAAGTTTACATTTTTGCTTGGTATATTTTTACCTTATATATCAATTAATTATCGTCTAACGTATACATGTAATATAATAATCTATCTTTTCCTCTTTTGTGTCTGGATTTTATCGGTTTTCGTATCGCATAATTATTTATATTTTGGTTTGCACTGTTGTTTTTTTTTCTGTTTTGTTTCTTTTTATTTTACCGACTTGATTACAGGTTTATCCCCATTGTCTAAACTTCTAAGCCTGTTTCAATAAAAGGTTGTATCTAAGTAATGTCTTTGCCACGAATGTCCCACATGTTGTCCAAATAGGTAATTAATAGGTATACAAATATGAGGCACAAGGATTCTTGATGGGCAAGCCAACGTCTATCTCCGCAACCATATTGCTTCTCGGTGGGCGTGCTTATGGGCATGTTACCCATATAAGACCATTGAGATAATATGGGGACCATATGGATCCCCGGTTGGTAAATTATTGCCCATATTGGTCCTAATGCCCCCATTGGACCCAAACAAGTTTATAAATGGGTCCCACTGAATTCCAGTTTTCACATCCCATCGGGCTGGGAAGCCAACTTTGGATCCATATATATTCCCATATAGTTCCTAAAGTGTTACAAATTTGTGCTAGATTTGTGGAAGTTTCAGAGCTAATAGTTTGGCTGTTAAACGTAGAACCCACAACAAAGTGTTATATAAGAGCAATATTGTGAAATAATGAAATAAAGCGTAATATGAAAATGCTTGAATACGCTAGGATTTACAGCTACAACTTCTCAGTTGGAAAGGGTGCAAAATATCATTAACATGAATGTTGGAGTAACGAATCTTTGTTTAGATAGTTGAATTATGACCCTGGTCTAAATTCTATGAACTCTTTTTAAGATCCATTTTGATGATATATGGTCTCCTTTTTAATCTTAATTGAAAATTGCTATTTAATCGGAATTGTTAGAAAAAAGAGATTTGAAAAGGAAATTAAATCTGTAATTAGCAAAGAAAGGGTTTATTGTTATTTGTGAAGTTTTAGACATTGGAATTTGCCTGGGTTTGCTCTAGTTACTTATTTCATTTAATACGTCTCGGCCGAAGGCGCAATAAAATGATGTAAGTGGTATGTGTTGTTAGTGGTGAGACATTTGGTAATAGGTGAAGGTTAATATCATTTTGAATGCCATTTTTTTGTAAAGAAGTTTTCGCTTATCCCAAACGACGAATCGCCTTTTATTATAACCCAGCCTGTCACGTAAAGATATCGCTAATTTCTAATAATAAAAAGCTTTCCGTTGTCGCGAACATAACGTAGTAGAATGACCACGATTGTACGAAGACCCACCTATTAACAATGTAGCAAAGACACCTCCGACCAAAGTATTATGACATAGAGTCCCTCGACTCTCTCACATGTAGCGAAAGGCAATATTATGACTCCCTATTGGAAAATGACCCCGCACAAGTTCTACAAAGACTCTTGCTTACAACATATTAACATCGCAAATATTCTCAAAAGTTCTGAAAACTTTTTCGAGCTAAAAGATATTTCCATTCTAACATTATTTCAAGCGGCATATATATGCAAAGTATTAAACACAGAGTATCTTCCAATTTATTGATATGATGTATTTTCATAAGTAAAGCCCAACCCTAACCCCATTGTAGTGCGGAAAAACCCACAAAGGATTGTCTATAACTTCACGTCATAGAAATACAAGCTTTTTGGGAACTGATGCTTCAGACGCCTTTTCCAGATATATGTCACCAATCCAAGCAGACTTACCCTTTAAATATTAAGAAACAAAGTGAAAAATAATTCATGGCGACTCTACGTAATTTCAGTCATTCACATTAGAAAAGCGTCGTTTCCAATGAATCACAGACAAACAACAACAACAAACTAATAACAAATAACCCAAGTTCTATTTGAAGTGGTGGAAGAATAAATACAGGGACTGTGCTATCCCCCCCCCCAAAAAAAAATGTAAGCACATGGGATATGTCTGATATCTCCATCATGTACCATAATAATAGGATGACTCTGTGTCGTCATCGCAGCTCTTATATTGAGTTTATTAGATATCCTTCCCAGATTCGGCATCCCCATAAATCGAACGTAACCGTATTCAAACGAAACATCGCTTGAACAGATACATCATTTGGCGGATTCCCGAGTGTCTTTATATTGATCGGCCAATTGAGTTCTAGTTTGCTGCCACATTGACAAGCAAACATTGTTTTCTACCGTAGATGTTTACATTACTTTCCACTTTGATACGCCATGTACTGTTTGAGAATTTAAACGAGACAGGATGTCTGTGTATTCTGAGCTGGTTTATCGTGTAAAATACGCATACGATCTGAACTGTACAATACGCAGATACGCTTATTATCTGGAGCTCTAGAACAAGTAGATACGCATACTATCTGGAGCCCTAAAATACTTAGATACGTGTACTATCTGAAGCTGTACAATACGAAGATGCATATCCTATCTCGAGCTCCACAAAAAATAAACGCATACTATTTGGAGCCCTACAAAACGCACATACGCATACCATCTGGAGCCCTACAATACATAGATATATGCATACTATCTGGAGCTTTACAACAACTAGATACCATACTACCAGGAAGTCAACAATACGTACATACGCATACTATCTGCGGCTCCAAAACAAGTAGATAATTATACTTTCTGGAGCTCTAGAACAAGTAGATAATTATACTTTCTGGAGCTCTTGAACAAGTAGATAATTATACTATCTGGAGCTCTAAAACAAGTAGATATGCATACTAATCTGGAGCCCTAAAATACTTAGATATGCATACTATCTGAAGCTGTACAATACGAAAATGCATATCCTATCTCGAGCTCCACAAAAAATAAACGCATACTATCTGGAGCCCTACAATACGCACATACGCATACCATCTGGAGCCCTACAATACATATATATATGCATAACTATCTGGAGCTTTACATCAACTAGATACCATACTACCAGGAAGTCAACAATACGTACATACGCATACAATCTGCAGCTCCAAAACAAGTAGATAATTATACTTTCTAGAGCTCTAGAACAAGTAGATAATTATACTATCTGGAGCTCTAGAACAAGTAGATAATTATACTTTCTGGAGCTCTAGAACAAGTAGATAATTATACTATCTGGAGCTCTAGAACAAGTAGATACGCATACTATCTGGAAGTCAACGATACAGTGGAACCTTCAATACAAAGACATGCATACTATCTGCAGCTTTACAGCAAGTAGATATGCATACTATCTGCAGCTTAACAACCAGTAGATATGCATACTATCTGCAGCTTAACAACAAGTAGATATGCATACTATCTGCAGCTTAACAACCAGTAGATATGCATACTATCTGCAGCTTAACAACAAGTAGATATGCATACTATCTGCAGCTTAACAACAAGTAGATATGCATACTATCTACAGCTTAACAACCAGTAGATATGCATACTATCTGTAGCTTAACAACAAGTAGATATGCATACTATCTGCAGCTCTACAACAAGTAGATATGCATACTATCTACAGCTCTACTTTAAGTAGATATGCATACTATCGGGAGCTCTACAAATAGGAGATATGCAGACTATTTGCAGCTCTAAAACAAGTAGATAAGCATACTATCTGGAGCTCTACAACAAGAAGATAAGCATACTATCTGGAGTTCTAAAAAACGTAGATACACATACTACCAGAGCTTTAAAAAACGTAGATATTGTCACTATCAGAGCTCTACAATACGTAGATATGCATACTATCTGGAGCTCTACAATAGATAGATATGCATAATATCAGAGCTTTGAAATACGTATATACACATACTATCAGAGCTCTACAATATATAGATACGCATACTATCTGGAGCTCTACAATAAGTAGATACGCATACTATCTGGAAGTCAACGATACAGTGGAACCTTCAATACATAGACATGCATACTATCTGCAGCTTTACAGCAAGTAGATATGCATACTATCTGCAGCTTAACAACCAGTAGATATGCATACTATCTGCAGCTTAACAACAAGTAGATATGCATACTATCTGCAGCTTAACAACCAGTAGATATGCATACTATCTGCAGCTTAACAACAAGTAGATATGCATACTATCTGCAGCTTAACAACAAGTAGATATGCATACTATCTACAGCTTAACAACCAGTAGATATGCATACTATCTGTAGCTTAACAACAAGTAGATATGCATACTATCTGCAGCTCTACAACAAGTAGATATGCATACTATCTGCAGCTCTACTTTAAGTAGATATGCATACTATCGGGAGCTCTACAAATAGGAGATATGCAGACTATTTGCATCTCTAAAACAAGTAGATAAGCATACTATCTGGAGCTCTACAACAAGAAGATAAGCATACTATCTGGAGTTCTAAAAAACGTAGATACACATACTACCAGAGCTTTACAAAACGTAGATATTGTCACTATCAGAGCTCTACAATACGTAGATATGCATACTATTTGGAGCTCTACAATAGATAGATATGCATACTATCAGAGCTCTAAAATACGTATATTAACATACTATCAGAGCTCTACAATATATAGATACGCATACTATCTGGAGCTCTACAATAAGTAGATACGCATACTATCTTGACCTCCACAGTACTTAGATGTACTATCAGAGATACTCAATACGTAGATACCAATATTATCAGACCTATACAATAAGTAGATACGCATACTTTCTGGATGTCTACAATACTTCGATACGCATACTATCAGAGCTCTACAATACGTAGATACGCATACTATTAGAGCTCTACAATACGTAGATACGCATACTATTAGAGCTCTACAATATGTAGATATGCATACTATCAGAGCTTTACAATAAGTAGATACGCTTATACTATCTGGAGCTCTACAATACGTAGATACGCATACTATTAGAGCTCTACAATACGTAGATACGCATACTATTAGAGCTCTACAACAAGTAAATAAGCATCCTATCTGGAGCCTACAAAATTATTCAATTCTTACGCAGTATTAATGGTTACCGCCTACATTCTTACTGAACAGTAAACGTTTTAACTTTTTTCCTGACAATGGTTAAGCAGAAACAGCCGTGATTGAACCCTCGATTGATAGTTAGAAACAATATGACAATTAATAAATATGTAAGGTAGTTTAATCGGATTGGTTACAAAACTATTCCATTGCTTCAATCTGTACATAATAGTTCAAAATATAATTCTGGCAAAAGGGTCTGGGTTACCGCGTGGGTTGCCTGCTTTAACGTTAAATTCTGCATGTTTTTATTTTATTTTATTTTACCTAGTGACAATGATTGGATATGTGATTGCTAGCCAATTCCCCGGCCAAATATCAGATGCTACTCGGTAATAGCATCCGCGGCGGCCATGATGCCGTTAATAGCTCGTCGGACTCGTAATCATGGAGCCCGGAGTTCGATCCCCGTTCGCGGCAAATATTCTTTTCGGCGATGATATTTTTTCCAGCTAATGGGTGAGCAGCCAGAGGCTTGGAAAGAATGCAGTGGTAGTACTGGTTTGAGAAATACCAGGAATCCATGATTAAGAGCCCCGGCCCGCGTCCGATATGACTGAAATACTGTATAAAGTGGCGTTAAACCCCATTCAATCAATCGATCCTTTATTGCAGCCATTGAACTACTTGTTTTTAAGAACCGTAGGTGGTCAGAAGAAATTGGAACGCGTCAGTCAAATTCGCAACTTCGATACCATTCGCAGCCTTCTAACTTTACA
This sequence comes from Fragum fragum, assembly GCA_946902895.1. NCBI lineage: Eukaryota > Metazoa > Mollusca > Bivalvia > Cardiida > Cardiidae > Fragum > Fragum fragum. The sequence goes on from OX336371.1 coordinate 37,065,983, forward strand.
GTTCTGAGGAGAAAAAAAGGCGGGAAACCGACAAACGAACTTTTCCGATCAAGATTCGTGATCATTCGTTTGATTCCGGATACTGGCGATCTTTCCTTCTGCGTAATCGGGAAATCCGATAACTGCCGATTTCGAAACGTTAATATTTGTTCAGGTGCGCTTCCCCACGTGACCAGCGTATCTAATAGCGACAGCCATACACTCTAATTGTTTCGCCCAATATGGCGGCCGCCTTGCAGCAGGAATAAACAAGTCTACACTTTCGCGATAAGAAACTCGTTTATAGTGTAAGTGTTCGGATTTATTTACTTATGATAATATTCATTGCCTTTCCTTAGAGGTAGGTATTTTATCAAAGTAATACAGCCCGTTGATAAGTTTATTACCTCTCTCATATTCAGAAGCTGAATGTAGGACTTTCCCTCTATGAATAACTGTGTACCAAAATCAAGTGCTGGAAAATGAAAGTAGACAATTAAAGATTGACTGGAATTAAATCACTTTTCTGCAAGGATGTCAGGTATTTAATTCGCCAATAAACAATTAAAACGAACTAAATATGTTCAGGTATATCTATCTTGACCCTTGTCATGCTAAATACAATCCTTTTCAGAAATGCATAAAATCAAAGGGCTGGAAGCACTTGTAGTACTTGTTGTTCAGTTGTCAATACTTCTTTTGAAAACTAATTTCATAAACAACTCTGGTTTTAAAGGGGCAGGCAGGAGGAGGTGTTGACTAAGATCAGACTGCACTTGTGTGCAGTCTGATCTTTGTCTATAACTCCTGCTAAAACTGTAATATTCTGGGTTCAGCATGACAAGGGTTAATTATTAAGTTGAACATCAGATTTGTTTTCTTCAAGCTTTTAACCTACTCTTCAACAAGGATAATATGTCATTTGTTAACAATTACAAACCTTTACATTATGAAGTGTTTTTGTTTTATAATTAAGACAAATGGTCTGAACAGTTTCTTACTACAGTAAATGTAATCATAGATGCAAATCTGTCTTTGTCAGGTCATACATTTTTTCCAATGGATTAGTTAATTTGTCTTAGAAGTATTTGCTAATTTACTTCGAAAACCTTGTAATAACAGATTGTTTTATGGTATAGTTATGAGGTTTTAATTTTATCCCTTTCCTATTTTTTTAACTTTAGAATGGTCCATATTGAAAGAGGTTGCGAACAACAATGAAAATTGGATGCAATTGGAAATGAAAATATCTTTTGTATTAGTAAATATTGTGGGAAAAGGATAAATTGCTTGTTACATTCAACTTCTTCATTTTCCACAATGTTTTCTCAAGTATAAAATCACAGTGAAGTAAAATCACAGGTCTATACTGGAAAAAATTAAAGCCTGTTATATTATTTGCTGTGTGATAAAAGAATATTAAACTAGTCTGATATACTTGCCTTGCTGAGCTTCCATCTTATCATTCCAAGAAACTGCTCAGACCAGGAAAAAATATAGAAAATATATCAGTTACAATGTTTTCTTTTTTCTTATTTTTTTTGTTGTTGTTATTATTTTATAAATCTGTGTTATGGGTATTTGTAACTTATTACAATAAGGATAAGGTATTGAACGAATGTGCCAATTAATTTGAATTCCATTCAAGAATATCAGAGTAATAGCTGATCTGGATGGATGCATACACAGGAGCAGTGTTTTCATTAGTTCCCAAAAGTTCAGAGTCATTAACCCTTGGGCCAAAATTTCCAAGAGTCAAAATTGAAATCCAAAGAGTCAAAATGCGATATGCCCCCCTTCCCCCCCCCCCCGGAAATTTAGAAAAAAAAAAGGTTTTAACTTCTTTTTGCAATGATGCCTTAGAAGTGTTTTTTTTTTGTTTGTTTGTTTGTTTGTTTGTTTGTTTGTTTAGCAAAGGTGCCTTAAAAGTGTTTATATATTTTCATTTTTTTAGCAATGGTGCCTTAGAATAAACTCTGTCTCAGATTGAAACATTTCTCCAATTTGACATTACTCTACTTTTTAATATAAGGTGAATATTGGGGAAAGTTTGGTATACGTAACATTATTAGTTTGAATCAGTTTTAGAAAATCTCAAGAGCACTAAGAGGATCAAATTATCTTTATTTTTCATAAAAAGAAGTGCCGATTTTATGTACGAACCAATGACATTTCTTGGGCAACATTTTCTTTGGTTTCATTTTACTTCTTGATTATATTCTGTGAGCTTTTTTATAAAAGAAATAGCAAATAAGTAAATTTCAGCAGGATTAGAACTCTGAAAATGGGTTTCATCATTAATTTCACAGGTGTCAAGTACCTGTCAATTACGACCGTCAATGCATGTCCATCACTCGAGAGTGTTAATTACTAATCAAGCTTGGTGTTATCCTTGATAGGGGTGTATATTTTCATAATCAACTAGCCATTTTCCAATAATTTAGGCACACTTATGATGACCCTTGACGCATGGCTGCTAATTTTCGAGAGTCAAAATGACGCACAGTGACAAATTTTCGAGGGTCAAAATTGCTTCTTTTTGAATTTCTGTGCGTCAAAACCCAAGGTCTAGGGTCATACGAAAACCCTGAGGAGCACAGACAGATGGACACTCAAAATTGACCCATTACCAGATGACAATATTCTAGACTTGGCCAAATTGAAAGGAGTTGCAGATGATAATTCAAAGTTTATTAAATTTTAGTTTTTCCAACTTTCTGGGTAGAAAACATCGTGGAAAATGAAGCAATTGCTTGTTATGAGCAATTTCTTTATTTTACACAATGTATCTTTTCCCAATTGGGGCATCAAAGAGCGTCATTTTGTGTGAATGGATTACATATTCTAATATTAGCTATGCATAAAAAGGAAGAATATCATGTTAAATAACTACCACAGAATCAGGGTTTTCGTTTGACCCGAGACCTCGGGTTTTGACGCACAGAAATTCAAAAAGAAGCAATTTTGACGCTTGAAAATTTGTCACTGTGCGTCATTTTGACTCTCGAAAATTAGCAGCCATGTGTCAAGCGCCATCATAAGTGTGCCAAAATTATTGGAAAATGGTTAATTGACTATAAAAATATACACCCCTATCAAGGATAACAACAAGCTTGATTGGTAATTAACACTCTCGAGTGATGGACATGCATCGGCGATCGTAGTTGACAGGTACATGACACCCGTAAAATTAATGATGAAACCCATTTTCAGAGTTCTAATCCTACTGAAATTTATTTAAAAAGAATCTCACAAAATATAATCAAGAAGTAAATTGAATCCAAAGAAAATGTTGTATAAGAAATGTCTTTGGTTTTCGTGCATAAAATCGGCACTTCTTTTTATGATGAATAGAAATAATTTGATCCTCTTAGTACTCTTGAGGTTTTCTAAAACTCCTTCAAACTAAAAATATATATATATATTTATATATAAATACTGAAGTTTCTCTAAAATTTATGTAATATTGAAAATAGAATATCGTCAGATAGGTGAAATATGTTTCAATCTGAGACAGAGTTAATTGTAAAGCACCGTTGCTAAAGAAAATATGAACACTTTTAAAGCACCATTGCTTTAAAAAACATAAACACTTTTAAAGCACCATTGCTAAAAAAAGTTATAAACTCCGGGGGGGGGGGGGGCATATAGCATTTTGACTCTTGGGATTTCAATTTTGACTCTTGGAAATTTTGGCTCAAGGGTCAATGACTCTTGACTCTTGGGAACTAATGGAAACCCTGAGAATACTGATTTTAATACCCTCCAGCTAATACATTTTTGAACCACTGTGAAAAAAGAAGACATTGCTTGTTTCAAAACATTTCTCCTTCTCTAACAGTGTATTCTTTCCTATATTCTTTGAGCCCATTCACATACTGCAGTACATCAAAATATATCAGTTCACTTTCAATTTTTTTAGGCCAGCATGTGCAAGTATGTATGGAAAAATGAATGAGGGTAGAGAAAGGTCATTACATGTATGTAGTGTACATACAAAATTATTTACATATGAAATGAAGAAACTTAAAGAAGACTGTACAATATATATTTTTATAAATCTGTTTTATAGAACAATTTGTGCCAGAGGCAATATGCACAACCAATCAGTGGAAATCCGCAGGATGCAGTCAATTTGATCTTATGGAAGCAAATCCCCCCCCCCCCCAAAAAAAAAACACACACAAAAAAAAGCAAAACAAAACAAAAAAACGAAAAAAACAAACTTCAATGATATCATTAGTTCTGTAAATTAAATTCAACTAAAAACAACAAATCAGATAACTACTTCAGGGATGGAAAATGAATCTCGATTGCAGTTCAAATTAATAAATTACATATTGACTTAAATTAGCAAATGACCTAGTGTGCTCAGTTCTACCTTGAGGAAAAAGTGCAACATGTGGGTGACCCTCTAAAGTCTGTCTCTTTGATGTACTTCATGAACATGCACTCCCGTAGGGTGGAATGGAAAGATCAGACATTTTTATTAAGCAGGCTGTGTTTTTTCATCAACAGAGGAATGTTTCAGGGACTCTTGTTGAAAGAAAACCGCAATGATAGTGATCTTCATTCAAGTTAAAATCACCAATCTGAAAAACAGAACTTTGGATAAGTATAGTTGAGTTACTAGTAAGTTACAACTATAAATAAATTCACTTAAGCTCTATCTAAAATTTCAAAATAGATAGACCTGCGTGTGTGTGAGAGTTTTTTTTCCATATGGGTGGGGGGGTATTTCCTGGAATTATTTTGTGAATCCCAGAATTTATAACCCAATGTCCCCGAATAGCTTGAAAAAATTATGATATGTGACTTATTGTCTGCTACTATGGTATACCCCTTTTAACAGTAAAATGTACAATGTACCCAACTTTTTCTTTCTAACTCCAATTCAAAACCCATGGGTTATGGTGTACCCCAAAAATGAAAACCAAGTTGGCATGTTGATATTATTCCTATTGTTAACCCTTGGCATGCTGAACCCGGAATATTCCTGATTTGGCAGGAGGTATAGACAAAGATCAGCCTGCACATATGTGCAGTCTGATCTTAGTCTACACCTCCAGCTTGTCCCTTTTAAGCCAGAGTTGTTTATAAAATAGAATTTTGAAATAATTATCGACCCAAATTGTTTGCACCTGGTACTGCCAGCCGTTTGATTTTAATGCACTTTTCTATAGAGATTTTTATTCAGCATGATAAGGATTAACCCTTTCCCGTTCAAATACAGGATTTTACGATGTAACAAGCAATTTCTCCTTTTTTCACAACATTTTCTACCACATAGGATGGTTTCATTTCAAATTGCATCCAGTTGTCATTGTTGTCTGCAACCTCTTTCAATTTGGACTAGTCTAAAATTTCCCAAAATGGGAAAGGGTTAAATATTGGCAATTTGAATTGTCTCATCTCTTTTTTGATTTGGACTTTTCTGAAATTGGGTTTAGTGAAAGGGAAATGTAGCATAACATATGGTTTTGAGGAAGATTGCTTTAGGATATCTCATATCTAATACAAGTAAATTTCATAACATGTAAGAGTTAAAAAGAAATTCATTTGAGAGCTGTTTAAGTATTCATTCAAATCTTTAAACCATAAAAAATCCTGGTATTCATACCATTGAGTATTGCACTGTAAACTTCTGCAATAAGAATGCATATGCATTAAGCCATTACCAAGCGACACAAGAAATTGTCTTTTTCTTGAAGGCCTTAACCCTTGTTATGCTGAACTCGGAATAATCCTGTTTCTGCAGGTTGATCTTTGTTTACACTTCCTGTATTACATATTAAGCTAAAGGTGTTTTTAGCATTGATTAAGAAAAGAAATGATTAGGGGCTTCCCGATGCTTTCAGCTCTTTAATGCCATTCTGTATGGGATTTTATTTAACATGACAAGGGTTAAAATAGCAGGGTTGTTTAGGAATGGGTTGATTTTAATTCCATGTTTTATAAGAGCCATTAATACTTTAACTTTTTACCATTTACCAGACAGGAACTTTTAAGACAGTTCCAAATTCAAAGAAGTTAAAGTCTAAAAGACAACAATTTTTAGTGCATGCAATTTAGATGATGTTTATTAAGTGGGGTGTGGTAGAAAATAAAATGAAGAAATTGCTTATTACAAGCAATTCATTCATTTCAAACCATTGTCTTCATTTCAAACCATCTTTCTTGGAGTTCATAAGGTAGGATTTTGTTGGAAAGGTTCAAATTAACCCTTTCCTGTTTTTAGAAATTTTAGACTGGTCCAAATTGAAAGAGTTTGCAAACGACAACGAAAATTTGATGCAATTTTAAATTAAACCATCCTTTGTGGTAGAAAATATTGTGTGAAAAGAAGAAATTGCTTGTTACAATCAATTTCTTCTTTTTCCACAATGTTTTCTCAGGTATAAAATCACAGTCACGTAAAATCCCGTATTTGTACAGGAAAGGGTTAACCACTTAATCCACAGTTTACTATGCAATCTTCCTTCTAGCTTATTATTGATTATCTAATTCTTGATCATAAAGCTTATGGGAGAATATTTTTGTTTCTAATTAAAGATTTATGGTTTCATAATTAATGAAATTGAGGTTAACCCATTACCACACAATGACACTTTTTAATGCCCTTAAGAAATAATTATTATCTTGAAAAACTTTGTGGGAGAAGGAGTATTGCTTGTAACAAGTATTTTTTCCTTTTCCCACTGTTTTCTAACCAATTTAGCAATTATTTTCAAGCTTTACAGCAATTTAAACATCATCTGCAACTTTTTTCAATTTGGATCAGTCTAAAATTTTGTCATCTGGTAGTGGGTTGATGATAGATCACCTCTGGAGGATGAAGTATTTCAAGAAGAATCATCATAGGCATTACTGCAAATCAAAATGTTCAAGTTGAGTTCAAGTTACTATAAATTTCCAACAAAAAATTAGAAATCAATAACCCAATGAATACATTTGTTTTGTTGGTTTGGCGACTTAAATGCTGTAACTACAACTTGTTTAAGCTGCACTTTTGACACTTAGCTTGCCAACTGACCATATTAATTTATTTAAGAGAAGAAGAGAATGTTTTTTGTTTTCATGGAGGTATGAACCGAAAAACCTAATCACACAGTATTAATACGCGAAGTGGATTCATACATTGTGTGATTAGGTTTTTCGGTTCATACCTCCATGAAAATAAAAAATATTCTTTTCATTTCTTATAATCTAAAAGCATCGAGCGAAAAAAACCAAAAGCTTTACAAATTTTGATACCTTTTTGTATGGGACTATTTTGAGCGGAAGCATACAATATCGCTGTGTACTCAAAGTTTTGTTCATAGAGTTATGAATAATTTTTTCGACCAATCAGAACCCTTGTTTTTGATGGACAAAACTAAAAATTAAATTATTAAGCATTACTGACCATAATATTTGCAAACATAACACAACATAATTTTATTGATTTATAGTTCATCTTCACATACAAACAATTATACATACATGCAATAATGGCAGTTATAATTAAAGAGTACTTGTGTAGGAAAAAAAATGCAGTTGTCAAATAAATAATTTCATATTTAATATGAATATTATGACACAATATTTTGCAAAATAATACTGTTTAAACATTTCCAGTACAAACCGCTTATTTTACGCCATTGAGATTTTATACTTGAGAAAATATTGTGGAAAAAGAAGAAATTGCATGTAACAATTAATTTCTCCATTTACCACAATATTTCCTTCCTCATAGAATGGTTTTATTTCAAATTGTATCCAATTTTCATTGTCATCTGCAACTTATTTCAATTTGGACTGATTTAAAATTTCAAAAGCCAGTAAATGGTTAACCCTTGTCATGCTGTATAAATTACCTTACTGAATTGCTGTCAAATCAAAGGGCTGAAAGCACTGATAGATCTCGTTGTTCAAAAATCAATATTTCTTCTAGAAATCAACTTCATAAACAACTCTGGCATGAAAAGTACAAGCAGGAGGTGTAGACTAAGATCAGCCTGCACATAAGTGCAGTCTGATTAATCTACACCTCCTGCCAAAACCGGAATATTCCGGGTTCAGCATGACAAGGGTTAATATCTAAGAGGAACTTCCTGTTCAAGTTTAGTGGGCATGGTCAGCTACCCCTGGCAGAAGCAAGACAGGTGCCGTAACAAAGTTCTCTTGGAGAAAGTATAAAGCCTTAAATTCAATGTAGATTAGATATTGAATTGATCAGTGCAAACTTGAGTATTTATTTTAAATCTTTTAATCCCCAAATGTAATTACAATAGGTTATGTTTGAACAAGTACAATAGACTTTAAAATGTCTGTATATGGCAAACTGTTTACCACTTTAAGCTATTTCAGACCTATACTATAATATAATCATGAATCAATGATTTAATAATCATTTTAACCCTTTTCTGTACTAATCCGGAATTTTATGTTGCTGTGATTTCAATTTCATACTTTTGAAAACATTGTGGAAAAAGACAAAATTGCTTGTAACAATATCTTCTACCTCACAGGAAGGTTTCACATCAAATTCCTTCCAATTTTCATTGACTTTTGCAACCTCAGGAACTACTACATAATCTTTTTAGACTTGTCTTAATTCAAAGATGCTTCAGGATTTAAAGTTGGTGAAATTTCTTTGCCTTTTAAGTAAGAAAATGTCTTGGACAAAGAAAGATTTGCCAGTTACAAGCAATTTCTTCATTGTCTGCAATGTTTTCATTTCTGTCCATAATGTTCCTTTTCTCATAAGTGGCATAAAAAGTAGGATTGTATGGAAATGATTTTAGCATATGAAAGGTATTTGGTATGTTAGTGAGACCTTCGATCACATACGTCTTACCAGTTTGTATAAAGACTTAGATCACTCTGTATGCAAGTTTGCAGCTCAGTGCAGTCTGATCAGAGTCTTCACTATGCATTCTCTTGATAGGAACCAGCTGAACAAAGCTTTAGACAACCATCCATTGAGAATCATAATTACACATGCAAGATTGCCATTTACGGACTACTGGCCATCGAGTGTCTTTCATATATGATGTAAAATTGTTGAAAAACTCAAACAGTAGCTCAATTGATGAATTTCCACTGTCAATAAAGAATAACTATCAAATAAATCATTTAAGGGAAATATAAACTAAGACATTTATGTTATGTATTTTTGTTGATATGGCCATTCAGATGCAGTAACTACAGTTTATTGAAGCCATCTAAAACTTCATTTTTTATTACATGTTAATGACCATAGATTTTGCAAAATAAAATTACGTTGTGGATATAAGAATATAAGTAAAAAAAGGGACATAAATCTGCTGGAATGAATATGAGAGTTATGGGTATGACAGCCAGCAGTGTCGACAGGTCCCACATATATGTGTAAATTTAATCTGACTCTGCTAACATCAGATAAACCCTTTCCAGTTTTTGGAAATTTTAGACTAGTCCAAATTGAAAGAGTTTGCAGACGGCAATGAGAACTGGATGCCATTTGAAATGAAACCATTCTATATGGTAGAAAATATTGTGGAAAAAGGAGAAATTGCTTGTTACAAGCAATTTCTTCTTTTTCCACAATGTTTTCTCTAGTATAAAATCAAAGGATCGTAAAATCCAGTATTTGAACGGGAAATGGTTAACCCATTCCCACACAATGATGCTTTTTGACACCCCTTAAGAAAACAGCTTGGGAAACATTGTGGGAAATGAAGAGATTGCCATTCACAAGCAATTTTTTCATTGTTCGCAATACCCAAAAAGGCAAATACTTTTTATATTCAACCAGCTAGAAGTTGTCCTAAGATTGTCTGAAATTTGAAAAAATTCTAAAATTTCAATAAATGTGATAAATTAAGAAAATGCTTGTTACAAACAATTTCTTCATCTTGTTCTCTTCCCAGAAGTCCGATTTACTCAAAATTGTTATCTTTCAAATAGGTTAAAAGCATGAAAGCAAAATGTTGTAACTGCAGCTTTAATTAAGAGATTTTGTCACCTATTGAAGATATGAAAAGCACTTAATAAACAACTGAAATTGTTTAAATCAAAATAAAACAAAAGTACAACAAAGAAGCACACAGTATCAGAATTAATCTGTTTTACCTATTGAATCTCTACAGGCTATTTGCACCTGAAATGGTCTGAACCAAAGGTTAATTACCTGGGAAATATCAGGACAATAGGAAAATCATACATATTTGATGAGCAGTCATTCTTTTATTGTCCATACCATAGAGACGCTATTTCCTCTAGGATGATGTTGTCTTCTTTATTCTGATCCAATCCATGCAATAGTCAATAGTCAATAGCATATCTGATTAGCTTTTCTAAAGTGTTAGAGTCATCATTTCTTTAAGTTAACAGTCTGGTATGAGTAATTTTTTTTGGAATAAGTTGTGAGTGTAAATTAAAAGGAACATTTTAGTGGCTTATTTTTCATCCAGGAATGTTATAAATGTAAGTAAGAGTTTAACCCATTATTAGACACCGAAATCTTTGAGTCTGTTCAGAATTCAAAGGAGTTGCAGACGGCATTTTAGAGTTGAAAAATTAAGTTTTTTTTCAACTTTCTAGGTAGAAAACATTGTGGAAAATGAAGAAATTGCTTATTTCAAGGGGCATCCAAAAGCATCACTGTGTTGGAATGAGTAAAATGACCTTCCTTCACTAACACAGGAGGCATATTGTTTTACTGGTGTCTGTCTGTCCAGAAATTAATCTCTGTCCATAAAAATCTTTCCATCCTTAAATCTGTCAATCAATAAATCTGTCTATCTATTTTAACCTGTAAATGATATTCAAGGCTGTTACTGAGATACAATGATTGTAACCCTTTCCTGGATAAACCCGGGATTTTACGTCAATGTGAATTTATACTTGAGAAAACATTGTGGAAAAGGGAGAAATTGCTTATAATAAGCAATTTCTCCTTTTCCCACAATGTTTTCTACCACATAGGATGGTTTTATTTGGAATTGCATCCAATTTTCATTGTCGTCTGCATCCTCTTTCAATTCGGACCAGTCTAAAATCTCAAAAACCAGGAAAGGGTTAATCATGAAGAATGTGTCTGTCACCAATATGCATTAGCTATTCAAGGTTAAGGTAAACCTCAATGTCAAACTTCTAGGAATCTAATGTACTGTTGTGCTCACATTGGATTATTTTGGACATTTGAAAATATTCATAAAAATTATTTCATACTTCATTTATCATTAATTCAATGATTTAACCATACCTTGTATATTGTTTTATAGCTTGCATACCATTAAATGTTTATGAATTTTCTAATTTCGGGGACTAATGTCCATGTCCATGAGTATCTGCAGAACTAGGTAGAGCCAATATACCTTCATGCTCACATCAGCTTATCCAGACCACTATTTTTTTTTATAAACAGTCTTTTGCAATATCTTTTTATCTTTGACACAATGTTAAAATCTAGTGTGTATTTTTTCCCCTTTTTTCAATTTTACATCAAATTCCTTTATTTGTATTCAGTCACACTTCTGAAAAAATAGCTATTTAAGGGGTATTTGTATTTATCAATTACATCATGTTAGTATCATTAAATGCTACAGAAATGTTACCATTTCTGATGTCAGTAATGTAAAAGATCTACTAATAGGCTGCATATTTCAGTATTCTTTGATATCTTGATAAAGGCAACAAAGACATGCCGATCTATAGGGGAAGGACCAATGGTCAATACACCACCACCCCCCCCCCCCCCCTGCAATTTTGGGAAATCTGTGGCTATCTCATTCACTAGTTCTGGTATTCAAAGTAATATATAAGTATGACTCCACCCCTCTATCTATTTATTTATACTTGATAGGGTACAACTGTGACATGTCATATTTTGTCTTATGCTGACTATTTTGAATCACTTTAACTTAATGATCAACATTGAATTTATTGGTAGTGTAGAATGACAAGTTTTTGTAATATCAAGATTCAAACAAACTTAACCCATTCCTACTCAGTGACGCTTTTAGACGACCCCAAGGTAAAAATCTTTGGAAAACATTGAGGAAAATGAAGAAATTGCTTGAACTAAACAATTTCTTCATTTTCCACAATGTTTTCTACCCAGAAAGTTGAAAAACTTCAATATTTCATACACTTTATACTGTCGTCTGCAACTTCTTGAGCCAGTTTAAAATTTTGGTGTCTGGTAATGGGTTAACAGAATGTGGATTTGCTGACCATGTCCCAAGGATACAAGGCCTGGCCACTAAATAAATATTTATTTCAAACAAACTAATCAAGAGATAAAAATAGTGCTGTACCAACTTAATGTGAGTGCCTTTCATTGATGTGGGTTGCCTTTGTCAACAACCTGAATTACAGTTCAATAAAAACAAAAGTGCCTTCAGGTTGAAGTCATTGAATATGGCCATTCAAAATATGGTGGATTTTACTTCTGTCTGTTGCCATGATGTTGCATTTAATTTGTTTATTGTAAATTAAAAACATACAAGTAAATACAATGTAAGTCATTTTTCATGTATGAATACAATATTAAAAGAAAAAGTGAACCAGTTTAACCTATTACCAGACGACAAAACTTTACCTTGGTCCGAACTGAAAGAAGTTGAAGACGACATTTCAAATTGCACTAAATTTGAAAATAAGTGCCAAATAAAAGGAGAAAATGTTTGTTACAAGCAATTTCTCCTTTTTTGGGCATTAGAAAGCACCATTGTGTGGAAACCACTGACCCAAAGTTTCTCTAGACAGCCTTGAGAATGCTTTATTGAGGGTTAATCGCAATACTGGTCTAAGTGGCTTACACCTTGGCAAGACACATAGAACAGTATCACAATTAACTGTCAATATGCTCTATGAGGATGTTCAGGCTACTCAATGTCTGTTCTTGAGAACAAATTGTTGGGCACAGGCTCACAATTAGCTAGCAAAGCGTCAGCTTTGATACTTATAGTTAACAGACAAAATTTTGAAGTGATCTCAAACTTCAATGAGTGCAAACTGCCACTGGAGGCTTAACCACTAAGTCCATTGAATGTTTACGCCATAAAAAGTAGTTCTGAAGTCCTTTAAGAATATTACAAACTTTATTCAAATTGTAGCGAACACTTTCAAAAGCATGCTATCTAACCCTTTCCCATTTAATTAAGCATCTCAAGTAAAATGCTTTGGAAAACATTGTGGACATTGAAGAAATTACTTGTAACAAGCAATTCCTTCAATATCCACAATGTTTTCTACCAAATTCCACCATCTTGAAATTGTCGTCTGCAACTTCTTTTGAATCAAGACTTTGTCATGTTGTAATGGGTTAAATCCTGGGTTACTTTAACCTCATTTATTTATCATGACCTTTGACAAAGAGGATTACTTAACAAAACCATACTTTGTTAGCTTACAGTACTTTCAGTACTTTGATTTTTGAATTGGTATTTCTTACTCCTGAGATCTGTTGACCAAAATAAAAAAAAATATGGGAGAAGGAAACACATTATGTCCTTCTTACTGGTTATCCCTTCAAGACTTGATTTTGACTTTTCTGCTACTAACATTTTTTGCAAGTGTCAGTAAACAAATTTCTACTAGCAAGTTATAAATGAATCCCGATACAATCTTAATCAAAAGCCAGGGTACATGACTGAAAGACTGCAGACTTTGGCAGAAAAAAGGTTAACTTGTTAACTTTTAAAGAAATTTCAAAAATTGCACAAGATTTGTTATATAGTTCATGTTGGATTTATTTGAAAGGTAAGATAAATTTATACCAAGTTATTGGTCATGGATCAAATTTTGTATTGAACAGATTTTCTGGATCATTGAGTATCAATAGTGTTCATTGATCCATCTTTTAAAAGGGTAATTCCAACAATTTAATAACAGATGGTTATAATATGGTGTCAGACTAAACCCATTACCACATGAGAAAATTCTAGACTAGTTGCAAAGAAGTTGCAGACAACTATTTGAACTTGATGAATTTTTACTTTTTGTCAACTTTCTGGCTAAGAAACATTCTGAAAAATGAAGAAATTGCTTTTTACAGCATATTTTCATTTTCTACAATGTTTTCTAGTTATTATAATATAATACTTGACTTTTCCTGATTTACAATTTTTGAAATGGTTCTGTACTCTTTTATACTGTTTGGATCAAAAAGACCTTGCAGTCTTATTTGGGATTAAAATTAACCTGCCTGTATCCACACAATCCTGCCTTTTAATAATCCTCAAGGAAAAAGGTTTCAAAAACAATATTGAAAAGATTCAGTTCTGAAAGACAAAAGATATTTTATTTTCATGCACTGAAAATTGTTGTCTCCCATTTCTTTCAGTTTTGACCAGTCTTAAACCTTGCGGGCTGGTAATGAGTTACATGAGATATTGGACATCAAATATCTGTGGACAAAGTATCATGTGCAAATAAAGACATGGTTACCAGTAAATAAGTGGAAGAATGTTTTGTCCACTGTTTGTCTTTGGATCAAGTTAACCCTTTGTATATTTCTTAAATATTCAGATTGAGTTTTACCAGTACATCAGGTACCTGTATAACAAAGACACAAAGAAACATGGACACGACATAATTGCAATATAGTTGATTCCACTAAAAACAATCCTGATTAAAGAAAATAAGTGCTTAATTATACCCCCCACAACAAAGTTATGGGGGGGGTATACTGGAATCAGGTTGTCCGTCCGTCCGTCTGTCCGTCCGTCGACATAATTTTGTGTCCTCTTCTCCTCCCACATTTTTCGACCAATTTTGCTGAAATTTTATCAGGTTGTTTCCTATCATATGAAGTTGTGCACCTGCAATTTTCATCTTGATCCAGTCCTTAGTTTCAGAGTTATGCCATTTTGAACTTTTTAATGGGGGGAGGGGGAGTAGTCAAAATTTAAAATTGCAAAACTCAGTAACCATAAGGGGAGTTATCAAATTTAGTAAGTAACATCATCTTGTTGACCTTTACAAAATATGGAACGGTTTATTTCCTGAGGTCAAATTTGACCCCAAATTTTTTCTTATGTCCCTCAAAGCAAAAAGCTTAAGGAAACATTGTTGCAAATAAAGAAATGCTTTAACTCTTGTCATGCTGATCCCAGAATATTCCTGTTTATGCAGTAGGTATAACCAAGATCAGCCTGCACATAAGTGCTGTCTGATCACAGTCTTCACCACCTGCTTGTAAGTTTGTAGTGGCATTAATTAATTTTGAAAAGAAATACTAGTCCTCTATAATGGCTTCCAGTGCTATGATATAAGGGCAATCTTGGAAACTGATATTTATTCAGCATGACAAGGGTTAATTTCAACAATGTTTTTCTTCTGTTAAAGATATTGATTTTAAAATTTCAAATTGATAATTTGATATTGTCATCTACAACTGCTTTCAATTTCTGTCATCTGGCAATAGCTTGAATTATAAAACTGTACATCCTTTTTTCAAAATATATTCTTGCTGACAATGATCAAGATTAGAATAAAGTCTTTATTTTGCACCAGCAGCTTTCTTTAACTGCTCCTATTATTAACTTGAAAACAACTGGTCAAGCCCTTCTTTAACCAAGTTAACCAAGTTGAAAGAGTCTGCAGACGATAATTTCAAGTGAATGGATTTTTTTCATCTTTTTGGATAGAAAGCATTGTGGATAATAAAGAAATTGCTTAATACAATCAATTTCTTCATTTTCCACAGTGTTTTCCCAAAGCTTTTCTTTCTTTGGGGGCGTAAAAAGAGGGATTGTGCTGGAATGGTTTAATCCTTGTCATGTCGAATGAAGTCTTTTCCGAATTACTTCAAAATCAAAGTACTGAAAGCACTGACTAGTTATAGGTCATTATTTGCTTTTGAAAATTATTTTATAAATGAACCTGACATGATAGGGATAAACAGATGGTATTGACTGAGGTCAGACGACACATTTTGCAGGCTGGTCTCTGTCTATACATCCTTTAAAACAGGAAAATTCTGGGTTGAGCATGGCAAGGGTAAAGATGATGACATTTTTTTTAAAAATATGCAAAGAAAGTAATTTTAGAGGAGCAATTACTCAGTGTTACAAGAAAATTTCTATGCCCATAATATTTTTTATACTCCTTTTTCTTGAGTTTATCTAAATCCAGGACTTTATGGGGAACGGTTGATGCATAAACCTATCCTGCAGGGCTGATGGTAGCAGTTGACCATGAAATTGTATGGGCCAAAGCTGATTTTGAAGGTGTCAAAATAACATACAGCAAATCATGAGCATAAAATTGGTGGTTTTAAGTGCAAACTGACATTTTCTTGTAAAAAAGTCAATTAGTTTGTATAATTTCTAATAATACCAAAGATTTATCATTAAAATAATTGAGAATTAAAACCCAATTTCTGACCTTAGAAATTTCTGGCAAGGGATCAAAATGACCGCTAGGGAGAAAATTTTCTAAGGGTCAAAATAGGTTGTTTTTTTTAGATTTTAGAGGGTCAAAACCCTGGTTTATGCTTCAAACATGAGTCCTGATCCTGAGTGCCAACAGTTATATGCGTTAAGAAATGTATATAATTGACCAATCGCTGGCCACACCCATTTACTTCCTTTATCACACTGACGACTGCAACAGAAAGTCAAGCTTCAATTTTAAATGGTGTTGTTTTGAAAAAAATGCCAGTAGCATTTACCAAAACGTAGAATAGTTGGTTGGTGACTTGAACATTTTAACTACAGCTTGAATAAGCTGTAGTTACGACATTTAAGTCTCCAAACCAACCTAAAGGTAAACAAAAATGGTAGCCCATGCCAGAATTCAATGTTCACTTCTTGTCTGAATGAATGATTTCATTGGTTGACAGGTAATTTGATTGACAGCCGTTATTTGTTAATTAGTTACATTGAGAAAATATTAAGAATAATTTTTGAATTGAGCAAAAGATAAGCAGTATAAGATATATATCAATCAAGTTATGGACTAATAATAAGAATAATAAAATGTAATATTCAACCCTTTACTAGACTATCAAATCTAAGACAGATTCAACTTGAAAGAATTGTAGGCTACAACTCAAAGTACACCAAAATTAGAAAAGCAAAAGTCAAAAACATTAGTCAGAAACATTAGAAAACATCTTGAGGAAAGAAATATTATTTTTCCAAAGTACAAAAAATTGAGGACTTGAGTGTGTTAACTTGTTGACTGTAAAGTCCACAAATATGGAAATTTAAAGCTTTTCAGAAAGGGGAAAATAACTAATGAAAAATCTAAACCTAAGATAAGGCAAACCTTTAATGATAAAACTGCTTTCATCAATCCTCAAAGTATTAGGCCAATTTAAACCAAACACATTTATTGATACAATTCATTAGATTATCATATTGGGGGTATTGTAGATGGCTCAATGGTTAGGACCGCATACTTGTTATCTGGTAGGAGTCAGGGGTTGCTGGTTCAAATCCTGGCCACGCTGCTGGTCACTTAGGTATGTCCTTAACCCTTTCCGGTACAATCTCTTGTTTTTACATCCTGTGATTTTGAACTTGAGAAAATATTGTGGGAAAAGAAGAAATTGGTTGTAACAAGCAATTTCTGTTTTTGTCCACAATATTTTCTACCCTACTGAATGGATATTTTTCAAATTAAATCTACTTCAAATTTTCGTCTGCAAAACCTTTGAATTTGGACAGGTCTAAAATTTTGTAAAATGGGAAAGGGTTAAGTAAGACATTTCAGAGCACTAGCCTAGTACTGGTGATTTCCCGGAAGTACATGAATAAGTGAACTTCACTGTGATATAAGTGAAAGGTTGTTCAAAGTGGCGTTAAACCCCAATCCAACAAAGCACTAATCATATTGTTGAAGCACAATGTTCTCCAATGAAAAAGTGCAGAATTTTCTATACGTCATCTTCATAAATTTTTTACTCATGAACTGCCTCTAATCCTAAGTAGGCCAGATTAAGAGATTACTTGACATAAGGGTCTTGAATTAAATTTGATGTATAATCCTAGATTGACATGCTTCCAGTATTTAGTACAATGACCATGTTACAAAGTAGATTGATTGATATTATTACATAAATTTATAATGTCAAATTCTTTTAGAGCACTTCACTCTAAAACAATTTAACAAAACACATTAAAAATACAGTGTAATCATAAGAAGATATTTAATGCTTGTGGTCATTCTTTTTATCAAAAACTGCTTTCTTCCTTTCAGAAAACACTTTATCATGTATTATCTTGGTAGTTCATGACCAGACCATCATTCTGGCCTAGAAATATTAGTGAGCCTTTGACAGTTTTCAACTCTGGACTTATGACCTTCTGAAAAAGAGTTATAAAAACCTAGCTTCTACAATTTTCCTATGTGTCTTACCTGTTTGAGAAGCTAATAAAGTATTTTTCTTATTCTTATGGAGCTTCCAATCAATTTTAACCCTTGTCCTGCTGAATTAAAAAATAATAGGCAGAATTGCTTTAAAATCAAAAGACTGACAATACTGGAAGGTCTTGATGAGGGTCAATATTTCTTTTGAAAATTGATCATTTTAACAACTCTAGCTGAAAGGGGACAAGCAGGAGATGTAGACCAAGATCAGACTGCACTTATATGCAGGCTGATCTTTGTCTATACACCCTGCCAAAACAGAAATATTCCAGATTCAACAATACAAAGGTTAACCATTGTCATGCTGAATAAAACCACATTGGAGTCAGAGGTCTGAAAGACACTGATTCCTGGTCAATATTTCTTTTGTTGATTAATTTCATGAATAGCAAGAAAGTCAAGCAGGTGGTGAAGACTAAGATCAGAATACACATATGTGCAGTCTGATCTTCGTCTACACCTCCCGCTAAAATAGGAAAATTTCCAGTTCAGCATGGCAAGGGTTGAACCCCCGAAATAAGTTTTGTGCAAAACAAAAATATAAGACAAAAAGATGGAATTCAATACCATAGTCAATACCAACAAGTGGCCCCGGGTGTTTTGGGTAATCAATACACCCCCAATATTGTTTGTTTCAGCCATCATGTCTGGCTGACATATCACCTGTTAATTAAAACTCATGGTTACAGAATGTATTGTGAGGCTTCAAATGGAGGGTTATGTTAACAACTAATTGATAATAGCCGGATATTGGTTCTAACAGGTTTTCAATGTAATATATGGTCGGTTAGATTCAGAAACATCAATTTAATGTGTTAGCCAATATTCTCTTAAACCATTTCTACTCAGGCCTCAATAAAAAACCTTTGAAAAACAATGTGGAAGTTTCCCCATTGTACACATTGTTTTCTCCCTTCAGACAGGGCTTTTTGATTTCATCAAATTATCGTTGTCATCTGCTACATCTTTCAATTGAGCTAGTTCAAATTTTTGTTGTCTGGTAATTGGTTGATATAATAATTGGTAACTGTGATGAGTTAATAATTACAATAGTTTTGATGTTATAGATCATATTCAAAGCTTTTTATTAGAAATACTCCAAATGAAAAATCATATATTTTGTTGATGTATTTCAAAAATTCTATTGTCTCCTGCCAAATTGGTATCTTTAACCTATCCCCCATCAATGACCCCTTTAGATGCCTCTAAAGAAAAATAATTGAGAAAAACATTGTGGAAAATGAAGAAATTACTTCAACCAGGCAATTTCTTCATTTGCCTTTATGTTTTCTACCCAGAATGTTGATAAATCTACAATTCCATCAACTTTTAATTGTCATCTGCAACTCCTTTCATTTGGACCAGCCTGAAATTTTGCCAATGAAACCTAAAATTTAAATCTCTAAAAATCTGGAAAAAAACAACAACAGAACTTCATATTATAATTAAATTAACCCATTTCCACTTAATCCTGTTTTTCATGTGCCTCAAAAACTTTGAATTTCTTCTATTGGAATGATATTTTCAATCATAAAAACTAAAAATTATCTAAATTTCAAATTTGGAATTGTATTCTACAATTTTGTAGAATGTAGATAAGTCTACCAACCCCCCCCCCCCCATTAATCCTTTCACACTCAATGATTCATGTTGACGCCCCTCAAGACAAGCAATTTGGAAAACCTTGTGTAAAATTCAATTTCATCATTTTCCGCAAGGTTTTCTATACCTAGAAAAATGAAAAATCTAAAATTTCTTAAAATTTATACTGCCATCTGCAACTCCTTTGAATTTGGACCAGTCTAAAATTTTGTAGTCTAGTAATGGGTTAACAGGTTAATTCAAATATAAAACCAGTAAGATTTGACCACAAGGGAATGACTTTTTGACTTTGATCAAATATAGTTGACAGATAAGCCATACCAATGTGTTTTAATCCACACTGATCAATGCACAGGGGATTACCAGGATTACACTAAAATAAGGAGATCAATTTCTTATTCTTTTTTTAAATTTGATTATTTAAGGAAAGACTTGCCATTGATTTTGTTATTGGTTAAGTGTAGTTCACTGCTTGCAGTCATGCTGGATTATTCTAAATGACTTATTTCTTTACATGGTAGGAACAACAGGTTGATAAAAGTTTTAGATACGCTCCCCTTCAAAAATCAGGAACTGTTTCTTGATCATTCTAAAACATTCATGAATGTAAAATGATTGTTCAATACCTCTTAGATCTACAACTGGTTCAAGAAATATATCTTTGAAATTCAAGCATTCAAGAACTAGTTCTGAAATCAGCCCTTGAACTGCAATTCTTGAACTGTCATTTGACTTTCTTGAACTCCAGTTCAAGTATTAATTCTAGAAAAGGTTCATGAACCTGTTCTAGAATTTTAGAGTTGTGCCAATTAAATGTTCTTGAATGCTTTAGAACTAGTTTTTGAACTAGTTCTAGATCTATTATTAGGATCAGTTCCATAACTAAGCTTTTTTTGTTAACAGCTGTAATGCATACTTAGATACTTTCAGGTGAAAAAGATGAGTGAAATTTTTAAGATTTGATATAAAGCTTACCATGTGTAAATAAAAACTCCACTTTGAACACTCCCTGTTGAAAAAGTGAGAAGAGGTATGGGTTCACCAAATAGTGTTGGTGGGGTAAGAGCAGTCTTCATTATGAATGAAGTTCTACTAACTATATTTCTTTCCTGTCTTCAACATTTATTTGGTAGCTGTAATCATTTGAATGATGTTACATACAATTTATTCATCTCTTATCTTTAAAAAGTGTTTATAAATACAGTACAGTTTTTTTCTGGGAAAATTTCTGTTCAGTTTTGGCGCAATTTACCCAGAGGTGTTTGTATGATCTACAATAACAGAAACTTGAATCAAAGTACTAGGACAAGTTCATTAACCAGTTCAAGAACTAATTCTCAAAGTTCTCGAACTGGTTCAAGAACTGAACTACTTTTATAACAACCAAATAGTGTAGTCTAGTAGATTTTGAAATTGAAATAAGTTATGTGATTTTAAATTCAAAGGGTATACTGATGCTTTAAAAAGGCCTTTCACCACACTCTAATATGTTTATGGTGTTATTTAATCAGTTCAATGCAACGGTTGAAATTTGTAGTGGCTACAGATTTCTTCATCAAACAACATGCATTTTGAATAAAGATGTATTTGATTGTAAATGATTGTAACCCATTCCAACAAAGCAAAATTTTAGACTGGTCCAAATTGAAAGAAGCTGCAGACGACAATTTCAAGTTGATGGAATTTTGAATTTTTTCATCTTTTTGGATAGAAAACATTGTGGATAATGAAGAAATTGCTTGATACAAGCAATTTCTTCATTATCCACAATGTTTTCCAAAGTTTTTTCTTGAGGGGCGTAAAAAGGAGGGATTGAGTTGGAATGGGTTAATAAGATTTATTTGTTTGAATGGGGTTTAACGCCACTTTTAACTGCAATTCAGTCATATTGCGGCGGCTGGAACACCTAACAATGGACTTCTGGTATTTCTCACACCAGTACTACCACTACATCCTTTCCTAGCCTCCAGCTGCTATCCCACTTAGGTTTACGATCATCCACCCATTGGTGAGAGACAAATGTCAGAAAGAATATGTGCCGCCGCTGGGTATCGAGCCCATGACATCCCATGATTGCTCTATGAAGAAGATAACGAGCAAAAAGTTACATAATTATGTGGAAAAAATCCAGTTCTTGGTTCATGCAATCAAAGTTTAAGATGTGAATATTTATATTAGGAAGAAGTCGAAAGATCAAGAACTGGTGGAGAACAATCATTGTCTATTTTTTTATTCTGTAACTGTATTGATTCTTGAGATCCAAATGCTATTGAACACAAGTTCTTGATACTTTCAGGTTCTTGAATATCACCAGTGAAAGGTTCTAGAAATGGAGTTCTAGAACTTCAATAACGATTCTTGAACTTCAAGATAAAGTTCTTGAAGTTCTAGAAAAGTTCTAGAATTGAAATGAAGTTTTTAAACCTTTTTTGTAGAGGTTAAGCTAAAAGCAGCCTCAACATCTGGTAACACAATATGAACTAACTTTAGTTACACCTTACAAACACATATGATTAATCATTTAATGAAGTAACTCGGCATGAAGTCACATATATTTGCCTCAGTCTTTAAGTTTTAAGGCTCACCTGTTTGGTTAAATTACTAAAGACTATTAATACAGTATCCCCTTAGGGCAGAATTCCCCTTTTTACTTTCAAGATTAATTTTTGAAGGAAAAGATTTGAGAGATTAGGAGAAATTGCTTGTTACAAGCAATTTCTTCTTTTCTTGCATTGTTTTCTACCAGACATGCCACTTATTTTTAGATTTGATCATGCTCTAAAATGATATCATCAACCTCTATCAATCTTGTCTAGAATTGGTCAGGTAATGAGTTAAATGTTATTTAAATCTTCTTGTTCCAGAAGTGAGTGAGAGTAAGGACACAATGGGTTCTCAACCCTCCAAGGAAGGGGAGGAGATAGTAGATGAAAGATATGTGACACAGTCTCAGACCGGCTCCCAGTCTGGGCCCACTTCTCCCAGACTGAAGTCTGCCAAACAACAGATGATTTCTACTCAGAGATCAAAATCAAACATGTCAAGGACTGTTGGTAAGTGGGTGGTTTTCTAGAAGGTCCAAAATGATGTCTGGTGCCAGATAAAAGCAAAGCAGACTGTTAAATGTTAAAGAAATTAATTTTGTCTTGAAAGTCAAGCCTCTTTTATGATCATTGTTGGTGTGAATATTTTTTTCCACCAAATTAGTTTTGGTTATCATGAATCTTGACTTATAGTACATTATAGAAATTTTGATTGAAAATGTATTGGTGAAATGAATTAAAGCAGAATATAGCACAGCAAAACTTGTATTAAGCTAAAACTCTAACTGATTGAATGATTCAATCGGATTGACCCTTGTCATGCTTAACCAGGAATATAACTGCTTTCAAAGGAGGTATTGACTAAGATCAGCCTGCTCATAAGTGAAGCCTGACTGTGGTCTACACCTCCTGTTTGTTCTTTCCGAGCTAGAGTTGTTTCTGAAATAAATTTTCAAAAGAAATATTGTTTCTAGTATTTCTAGTGCCTTTAAAACCCCTTATTTTAACGAATAGGATATTATTTAGTGTGACAAGGGTTAATTGCCACTTTCAACGTTCTTTAAGTTGTTTTTTGTTTCCTTGAGCATCTAACTATGGATTCCTCAAACACATCACACATGACAATATAAATTTTAGTAGAGATACACTCTTATATGATCAAATATGTTCTCTTTTGTTGGGGTGTCTGCTTTTTGAAAGCAGTGGTTAGGAGGGCACACTTGTAATTTGAAATAGTTTAATGAATAAGTCCAGGAAATACTCCTTTCCACTTTGGAATGTCTTAAAAATGGTACAGCATTTAGGTTTCTAGAATTATAGTGGTGTACCCAGGAAGCAGATGAAAAATTGATCCTTGTCATCATAAAAAAAGGAAAGAAAAGTATTCGAAAAGATTTAACACCACCCCCCCCATTTATACAAGCAATGTGCATCTGTTACAGAACTATGTTTTGTTGAGTTTTGGTCAAGGGGTATCCATGTCTATAACTAATTTATCACCTTTATTCTTGGCAAACTTGCTTGTGGTTATTCTTAGGAGGGAATATATATGCTTTCTAACTTTATATTTATATCTTGAGAATAAGAATGTGTTTGAAATAATATATTTATCATTATAATTAAGCAAACAAACTTTTTTGATTGTGTAAACTTGTCTTTTGTTGTGTAAATATATTAATGCTTATTATCATGGAAGACCGAAAACAACTGAAAAAAAGATCTGTGTCAGCTAAATCGGTTAGAATAAAGTCTGCAAAACTTGAGCTTGTGAACAGTGAACATTGGGAACCAAGTAGGCAAGGTACTTACATTATTCTTGAGTGGACCGTAAAGCTACTTTATCACATGTTTTTTTTAAATGTATTTTTATTCTTCTAAGTTACGATGTTTAGCTTGGCTGTTCTAGCACAACCACTTGTACCAAACAACAAAATTTTAAAATGGTTTTAATGACATTTTGATATTTTTTGTTTAGTTTTGGAGTCAAAAACATTGTGGATCATGAAGAAATTGCTTGGAACAATCAATTTCTTCATTTTCCACAATGTTTTCCAAAGCTTTTTTTCTCTAGGGGAGCGTCAAAAAGCATCTGTTAAAGAAAGGATAATTCATAATTTTTCAGATGGCATGGAGGAGCCAATAGTTAGTGTCACCAGGAACGGTTTCTCCGTACCCGAGATGACCATAATGGAAGGAGGGTCTGTTGTCTTTATATGGCAAGATGACAGTGAAGGAGTGGACATTGTTCAGGTAGGTCACATTTTTTCTCAAGTACAAATCTCAAATATCACCAGGAATTGTTTTTTCCATGCCAAAGGTGATAAACAAGGGATTGACACTGTCTAGAAAAGTGAAAAGTTTTCATCTGTTAGCCCATTACCACACAAACACACTTTTTATGCCCCTCAAGATAAAAGGTTGGAAATACATTGTGGAAAACTGTAAAAATTACTTGTTAACAAGCAAATTATCATTATCCACAATGTTCCCAAATGTAAAAAAAAAGAATTTAAGATACCCCCAATTCTAAAAATGATGTCTGCAACTTCTTTGAATTTGGACTCGTCTGAAATTTAGTAATGTTGGAATTAATTAAAGTTATTACATAACTTGTTTACATGCCTTCTATGCATGCATCCTTTGAAAATAGTACACGCTGCATATCTAAATATTTCATTTTTTCTAAATTTCCATGACAATGCATGCAAATTTTATCTATATCAATGAAATAAAATTTATAATTGATTTATTATTTTATAGATTTGGTTATGGAGAGCATCTCTAAAGAGAATGAAATAAATTGTACAAATGGAGCTTTTGACTTAACTCATTCCAGCTCATTCCCACTTTAATAATCCCCCTCAAGGAATAAACTTGAAAAACATTGTGGATATTGAATAAATTGCTTATGTTACAAGTGATTTCTTTATTATCTACAATGTTTCCCACTCTAGAAGATATTTTTCTGTATAAATTTTGCTGATTTAAAATTGTTGTCTGCAACTTCGTTTCAATTAGGGCAAGCCCAAATTTTCGTCATCTGGAAATAGATTAATGATACTAAATGTCTGTATCAGGTTTAATGCCAGTTTTAACAGTTTTTCAGTTATATCGCAAAGCTGGTGCACCTAACTATGTTTTTCTGGCATTTCTCTCACTAGTACAACCACAATATTCTATCTGAGCCACTATCAGCTCCTCCAACTTAGGTATACAACTTCCTTACAGAATTGCATTAAAATCAAAGGACTGAGAGCATTGAAAGTACTTGTTCAAAAATCAATTTCATAACTTCTCTGGCAGAAAAAGTACAAGCAGGAGGTGTAGACCAAGATCAGACTGCACTTATGTGCAGGCTGATCTTTGTCTATACCTCCTGCCTAAACTGGAACAATCCGGATTCAGCATGACAAGGGTTAGTATGAAATAGCAGTTACAATATTATTGTATTGTCCAAATGGGGTCTTTTGTAAAAGAAATCTTTGATTTTAATGGTATTTGGATACAATGATATATTTTCCTAAAGTTTCATTGGTACCTGAGTTTCCAAGGCACTATTAAAACCTGAGTATCCTAGGCACTGTTAAAACCTGAGTTTCCTCAAATAGGTATTGATTAGAGACAATCTTTATGTTTGAATACCCATAACTCTCTTTTATCTCTAACTTTGATCTATTAACCCATTACAATAGGGCAAAATTTTAGACTGATCCAAATTCAAAGGAGAGACATATTTCAATTTAAATTTATAGAATTCTAGATTTTTTCAACTCTTTGGACAGAAAACATTGTTGAAAATGAAGAAATTGCCTTTTGAAAGTAAATTCTTCATTTTACAAAATGTTTTCCCAATTGTTTTTCACGAGGGGCGCCAAAAAGCTTATATATCTGGGAATGATAGGAGTTCAAGAATATGATGTGGAAAATGACGAAAGTCCTGATACAGGCAATTTCTTCATTCTCCACATACTGTTTTATCAAAAGAAGACTTAGATACTAGAAGTCTAAAGGTTTTTATCTACAATTTCTTTGAATTTGGGCAAGTCTACTTTTTGCTGTCTGGTAACAGATGAAAGCACATTTTCATAATGATTATTGTGCATTCACACTATTATTATTCCATTCAAAGAAATAAATCAACAAGATGTGATCATTTCATAGGTGACAGGTATAATACTATTAATGTTCCCAGCGTGTTAATGAATTGTGGAAAACGAAATCAATTATTCATACTGGATTGATTGACTGGGAAATATTTTGTAATCATTACCTGTGTATTGTAGCAGTTTCCAAAACAAAAATAGGTATACTGGCTACACGATTAACATGTAATTTATTTGATCTGACTTTTTTGGCACAAGGAAGAAGGTAAATCACCGAAACCCATTATCAGATAACATCATTCTATACTGGTCAAAATGGTAGATGTTGAAGATCAGTTATGTGGGTAGAATTTTAAAAATCTTTGTATAGGATAGAAAAAATTGTAAAATAGAAGAAATTGCATGTTACAAGCGATTTCTTCTTTTTTACAATTTTTCAAAACTTCTTTTTTCTTTAAGGGAATAAACAAAGTGGTATTTTGTGGGAATGGGTTAAAAGGGACACATTGTACAACCAAAGTTACTGAAAGATGTTAGAACACAATAAAAATTTCTTAATTTCGATTCATTTTCCATATTCAGGTTATACATGATGGGGAGAAGTTACGACCAGTTATTGGAGGTTTTGCTGGAAATTTCCAGAGGACGAAAGGACAGTATGAACAACAGTTTAACTTAGAAGGAGAATATAAATTTGCCCTGTAAGGTTCTTTTGACAACACTTGCACAGTTTGTTATTGCATTAGATTAATATTTCAATACTATTTCTAAAATTCCAATACAATTACAAGGTACACTTTAATTGCTTGAAAATTTCATGAAGCCATTTTGATGGAGTGTCAAACAATTTCCACACAATAATGCTTTGAAACACCCCTCAATATTAAAGCTTCGGAAAAACTTTGTGAAAAAAAGGAGAAATTGCTTGTTACAACCAATTTCTTCATTATCCTCAATGATCTTTAGTTCTATTGGCGCAAGGCCACAAGAGCTTTATTGCCAAGGCTTTTTCCTGTCCAGTGTCTGTGCGTTTGTTGGTCCGTTGTCCAGCCATTAACTTTTCCTTGTTATCACTCTAGAATCCACAGTTTTCATCAGATTCTCTTCAAACTTTCTCAGAATGATTGTACGATCATAAGGATCGTTCTTTTCAAAATTGGTTATGGTCCGTCAAGAAACTGGAAAAGGGACCTTATGAAAATTTAATTAAAAAATCCATTGAAAATCCCAGGTTACGCAATAGAGTCCATTCTTCAAACTTTGTCAGAATGATTGTACCATCATAAGGATTGTTACTTTCGAAATTGGGTTAGATCTGTCAAGAAACACGGGAAAAAGGGCCTAATCAAAATTAATTAATTAATCCCCTATGTGATAGAAAATACAGTTTTCATTGGATTATCTTCAAACTTTTTCAGAATGATTTTACCATCATAAGGATCATTCCTTTTGAAATTGTATCAGATCTTTCATTAAAAACGGTCAAAGGGGCCATATCAAAATTTAATTAATTAATCCTAGTTTATGTGATAGAGTCCACAGTTTTCATTGCATTCTCTTCAAACTTTAAGAGAATGATTGCACCATCATAAGGATTGTTCCTTTTAAAATTAGGTCAGATCTGTCAAGAACCATGGTGAAAAGGGGTTATATGAAAATTTGATTTAGAGGGTTTTATGAGAACTTAATTGAAATATCTTCATCAACACAATACAACCCACATTTCTAATTGGATTCTCTTCAAAGATGCATGGAATAAATGTGGCATTGGAAACACAGGAAAAGGGGCCTTACAGATTTTCATTTAAAACATTCTTGTTTATGTGATGACGTTCACAATTATTATCAGATTGTCTTTAAAATTTCACAGAGAACTATTGTATGGTCGTAAGGAAAGTTCCTTTCAGAAA
This sequence comes from Fragum fragum, assembly GCA_946902895.1. Lineage (NCBI taxonomy): Eukaryota > Metazoa > Mollusca > Bivalvia > Cardiida > Cardiidae > Fragum > Fragum fragum. Next base: position 37,094,468 of record OX336371.1, read on the forward strand.
TGAATTGGATCCATAAGAAAAAACACGAAAATGGGCCTATTTGAATTTTACTCAAAACAATCCTGTTTACGTGATAAAGTCAACAATTCTGATAAAAATTTTAAAGTATGATGTAGGGTCATAAGGAAACTTCCTTTTGGAAATGAAATGGGTCTGTTATGAAAGTTGAAAAAAAGGGCCTTAAGGATTGTTTGCACAAAACAATATTAAGTCCAATTTTTAATTTTTTTTATGCTTTCTTCTTAGAGCAATTAACTTCCTTAAGATTTCTTTAACAGAAAACTTGATAACCAGTAGAGGGCCTCAGGCCCTCATGGGCTTCTTTTTAACATTTCGTAAACTTGAATTTTTCATGGATATTAGACCGGCCAAAATTTTATTGTTTTGATCTGCATATACCGTATATCCTCTTACAGTAGATAAATTGGAATCAAACACGCTATGGACATTTTTCTGAGCAAAGAAATAATTCCCGTTGCTCCCCTCCATTCCGGGGTATAAATTGGTTCACATTAGGGCTATAAGCCTTAAGTTAAGTTGTTAAGTCTTTGAGCAAACTTTGGTTTGAAAACAGACTGTGAAATAAATTTAAACTTAATTTATTGTTAGAGACTGTTTCAAGAAGAAATATATAGAGTGATGTGTAAGAACCTTTTATCCTTTTTGATGATAAAATGTAATTGATTAAACCATTGCTAGACAAGAGATTTTTAGACTGGTTGAAATTCAAAGGAGTTGCAGAAGACAAATTTAATTAAATAGAAAGTAAATATCACAGAATCCCATGGTAGAAAACAACATGGAAAATGAAGATGTTGCTTGTGAAAAGCAATTTTCTTAATATTTAAAGTTGACTTCCCAAGTTATCCCTTTCCTGTTTAATCCCTTTTTTTATGTCCCTGTGGTTTTATACTTGAGAAAACATTGTGGAAAAAGAAGAAATTGCTTGTTACAAGCAATTTCTTCTTTTTCCACAATATTTTCTACCCTACTGAAAGGATATTTTTCAAATTAAATTAACTTTAAATCTTAGTGTGCAAAACCTTTGAATTTGGACAGGTCTAAAATTTTTAAAAACGGGAAAGGGTTATTCTGAGGGTCATAAAAAGGTAGGTTAGAGTGGTAATGGTATAGAAAAATGTTCCACTTTATAATGCAAAGTATAAAGCTACAGAGAATTCCATAACAAATGTTACATTATTTGTTCTAGATCTGGTGTAAGATGTACACCCTTGATGATCACAGTAAAAAGACGCGTAGATATACAAGCTGACGTCACTGATGAGGGGTTCATGCCGGATATCGTCTACTTAGATCAGGGACACAGTATTAAATGGCAGTGGTCAAGCTGCTCCATACCACACACAGTACAGGAAGTGAAATATGAAATCTCAAAGGCGTGTTTCAAAAGGGAAGCTGATGGATCAGGGTAGGTCACTTTGGTGTGGACATGGTCAGACATGGTCACAATCACAGTCGTATACTGCAGAGTGCAATTTGTACTCTTTAATTCTCTTTGCTGTATTATTGTGATTCCTGGTCAATTATCACATGACACTTAATACCAGGTGTATTGACCCTTTCCCGTTTTTCAAAATTTTAGACCTGTCCAAATTTTAAGTGGATTTAATTTGAAAAATATCCATTAAGTTGGGTAGAAAATATTGTGGAAAAGGAAAAAAATTGCTTGTTACAAGCAATTTCTTCATTTTCCACAATATTTTCTCAAGTTCAAAATCACAGGGATGTAACACCAAGGGATTGTACGGGAAAGGTTAATCACCTAATATTTGAACTTAAAACATGCATTTTTGGCACTTAACCCTTTTCCGTTTTTTGAAATTTTAGGCTGGTCTAAATTCAAAGTAGTTGTAGACGACAATAAAGATGGGATTCAATTTGAAGGTACCATCCTATGCAGTAGAAAATATTGTGGCAAAAGGAGAAATTGCTTGTTACAGGCAATTTCTTCTTTTTCCACAATATTTTCTCAAGTATAAAATCACAGTGTTGTAAAATCCTGGGTTTGACCAGGAAAGGGTTAATTCATCCTTTTTTGTGGGGTGGGTGAGTATGGGGGCCAATTCCAAGATTACATATAAATTATTTAAATTGTTTATTGTCAACACAATTTGACTGAGGTCTAAAGTCAATATCTGTTAACCCATTACAAGATGACAAAATTTTAGACTGGTTCAAATTCAAAGGAATTGCAGACTGCAAATTTTAAGTTTAGAAATTTTAAACATTTTCAACTTTCTGGGTAGAGAATGTTGTGGAAATTGATGAAATTGCACTTCAAGCAATTTCTTCATTTACACAATATTTTCCCTATTGTTTTGTTGAGGGGCATCAAGGCATCATGAGTGAGAATGGGTTTTAACAAACGAAGTGGATTTTGATAAAAATGCTTCTTTCATTTTCAACTGAGCCAGATTAATTTGTGAAGATTTTAATGTACCTAAAATGAATTTTCTTCTTTCAGAAATGTGAAGACAGTATCTGGTAGTCACAGACATAGCTTTAGGTAAGCTTAACCTTTTACCACACAACATGGACTTTGTATGTCCTTGAGGTGAAACAGTTAGGAAAACATTGTATAAAAGGTGAAATTGTATGCTATATGCAATTTTCTTCTTTTTTGGTAAGACTACCTTTCTTAAATAAGATCTTTAGTAGGGTTTCTAGTCTGTCAGTCTGTGCATCTGTTTGTCAAAAACTTTTATCAATATGTACATGCGTATTGCAAGGTCACAGTCATCTGAGGAAATGTTTATTTTCAAGGGCACATTTCCAACATTTAGCTATTACTAGAAAAGTAGGGTATCACAAACACATGTTGCAGCTTTCCTATGTTAAAACGTTTATGCTTAGCAAAACCATGATGCTTTTTAACCATCTTTGCAATTTCAGGCAAAATACTTTTTTTGAGATAAATTGGAAAAAAAAATGTCTTTCTTATAATGATATACATGTATATTAAATTTAACAAAGTTTAAATTTTGTTTCAGTCGACCTGGGCTATATTATTTCATGACAGAGAGTAAGGAGCTTGGAAAATACCACTACTGTGCTGTACATGTACGAGAATCTCAAAGGTAAGTTAACATAACACCAAACAGCAAAAGTTCTGATATGGCAAAATACAAAGAAGTTGTAGGCTACAGATTCAAAGATGATGGAATTTTGAAAACCTTTGTATTTTTAGGTAGGCAACAATGATAATACTGAAGAAATAAATTGCAGTTTCTTCATTCTCCACGATGTTTTCGAAAACCTTTTAAACCCTTTCCCGTTTTTGGAAATTTTAGACTAGTCCAAATTGATAGAGGTTGCAGATGACAATGACAACTTGATGCTATTTGAAATGAACCCATCCTATGTGGTAGAAAATATTGTGGAAAAAGGAGAAATTGCTTGTGACAAGCAATTTCTTCTTTTCCATAATGTTTTCTCAAGTATAAAAACACAGGAACGTATAATCCCGTATTAGAACAGGAAAGGATTAAATGAGGGACATAAAAGAGCAGGCTTGTATGGGAATAGGTTAGAAATAAACTACAATATTCATGCCTGTTTAGCAAGCAGTCAGTTTTAGCTTTTTTGAAAACAAATTTGCTTATTCATCTGCTTTCTGGGTAACAGTTTGACTAGGTCTTGACCTTATGGCATTTACGTTCCTGTACAATCCCTAGTTTTAATGTTCCTTTGATATTAAACCTAACCCATTACTAGAGGGCAAAATTTCAGACTGGTCCAAATTAAAAGGAGTTGCTGACAAAAATTTAAAATTGATGAAATTTTAGTTTTTTTCAACTTTCTGGGCAGAAAACATTGTGTAAAATGAAGAAATTGCTTGTCACAAGTAATTTCTTCTTTTTGTAAAATTTTTCTCTTTTGTATTTTTGAGGGGTATCAAAAAGCCTCATTGACTTGAATTGGTTAAGGAAACATTGTGAGCAAAGAAGATATTGCTTGTAACAAGTAATATCTTCTTTTTCCACAGTATTTTATACCCTTTAGAATGGTTACTTTTCGAATTTCTCACACTTTGCTGACAAAAATTTAAAATTGATGAAATTTTAGTTTTTTTCAACTTTCTGGGCAGAAAACATTGTGTAAAATGAAGAAATTGCTTGTCACAAGTAATTTCTTCTTTTTGTAAAATTTTTCTCTTTTGTATTTTTGAGGGGTATCAAAAAGCCTCATTGACTTGAATTGGTTAAGGAAACATTGTGAGCAAAGAAGATATTGCTTGTAACAAGTAATATCTTCTTTTTCCACAGTATTTTATACCCTTTAGAATGGTTACTTTTCGAATTTCTCACACTTTTAATTATTGTCTGCAACTTCTTTGAATTTGGACAAGTCTAAAGTTTTGACAAACAGAATCAATGGCAGTTAACCTGTCACCAGACGACAAAATATAAACTGGTCCAAATTGAATGAAGTTGCAATTGACTTTTCAAATTGCACTAAAATTGGAAAATAAGTGCAAAATAGGATAGAAAACATTACAAGAAAAGGATAAAATGCCTATACCAAAAAGTTTTCCATGATTGCATTATTTTCAGTGTGTCAGAAAGCATCACTTAGTGTTAATGGCTTAATCATATAAGAGCCTAGAATTTGATAATTTTGCTTTCAATGATTTTCATATTTCACTATTATGCAAGTTCAAAAGTTTTTAGATTACAAACAAAAATTGCAGATTAGGCTAGGTAAAGAGTGGTCTAAATCTTCTTATATTGAAGAAAGAAGAAAAAGTCAAGTATATGGTTATTCTTATAATAGGCAAAACTAAATTCAACTTTTTGAACCATGAAATTTATATATTACCTTGAAATTCTATCATTTTTATATCATTTGAAATTTCTTATGTCATTTTATTTAACTCAACCATGGGGCATCATCAAACTACCAAATTTGAGACTAGTCCAAATTGAAAGAAGCTGCAGATGGTGTTTCCTAGTTGATACAACTTAGAAATCTTTGCCCTTGCTGGGTAGCAAATATTGTTGAAAATGAAGAATTGTTACAAGCAGTTTCTTCATTTGCCACATTTTTTTTGGCTATTTTCTTCAGAAATATGAAAAGATAAAAAAATCTGTTACAGGGAACACAGAGTTGAGATATTGGACAGATCTTATCAACCAATGATATTACTGATAGAGGAAGGGGACAGAGTATGGTGGAGTTGGGATAAAGTCAAGGTAACAAATTCAAGCTCTTCCACAGGGACCAAGTCTGCGTCCCATAGCACATCTGACTCTCAATCATGAAGGACAGGGTTTGATCCCTGGTCATGGCAAATATCCTTTCTGACATTTGTCTCCCACCAACGGATGGAAAGTCACAAACCTAAGTGAGATGAGCAACTTGAGGAGATACAGTGGTAGTACTGGTAGTACTGGTATGAGAAATACCAGGAATCCATGGTTAGGTGCTCCAGCTGCTGCAATATGGCTGAAACACTGTCAAATGAAGTGTTAAACCCAATTCAAATCAAATCCATTGGGGACAAAAATGATAACTTCAAGAAATTTGGACAGAGGCACATTGATTTAGTATAGGGTAGAATATAACTATATTGAAGGAAATAGATACCTGTCAAAACATTTTTTTATGTGCTCTACTCTAGCGGGCTGTTACAGGTACAAACCAGTGAAAGACTACAGTCCTTCTCATTGATCATATGTAACTTTTGAAATACATGTGGTGTAGTTAGTTCATAACAGTTTATCAAAAACTTTAGGTGATGTCCCTATGATAATTATTTTTCAAAGTCTAAAAGCAATAGTAATGTGATATTGAATTTCTTTTTGTGTGTGTCGAATACTTTATTAAGCTCGGCCTTTTTTGTAGAAAATCTGAGTTATTTCGTTTTGTTGTCATTGTCTGTGTTGTCATTGTGCTATTACTGAAGACATACATGTGAGACTTGTTATATGTTTATGTTCAAAAGAGCAATCTTTCTATCAAAAAAAAAACAATTGGGAAAAAATTGTGTAAAATGAAGAAATTGCTTGTTTCAAGCAATTTATCAAATTACAAATTCTTTTCTACCAAGAGCGTCGAAAAAAATCTAAAATTTCTTGAATTTTAAAATATCATCTGCAACTCCTTCCGATTTGGGCTAGTCGTAAATTTTGCTGTCTGGTAATGTGTTAACCAATTGTCATTCATAATTTCATATTTACAGTGTAAAAAGCATCACAGTGTATATGAAATTGAAGCACCAAAACTGGAACATGGAGATGAGGACCCTTATATTGTAAGTATTCTAAATCTTTTGACAATTAACCCAGTTAGAAAACAACCCCTTATTTTACAATCTTGAGAACAGTATTTAGAAAAAATAATTTTAAAGACAGGAGAAATTGCTCGTAACAAGCAACAACAACACTATTATACAATTTAAATTTCTGCAATCTCTTAGTTTGAACCAGTCTAAAATTTTGTTAACGGGTTAAGAAAATTTTTCAGTAGAAATATCTTGAGAAATAAAGAAAATGCTGGTTAGAATGTAGCATTTTTCTTTTTTATTTCTTTCCGAAAAAATCAATTTTTGAGGGTAATTTAATCTTTGTTAAATACAGGATGTTTCAAGATCTTTAAAACATTACCACACAATAGCTTTTTCTGACACCCTGAAGAAACACAATAATGGTAAACTTTGTGGGAAAAGGAGAAATTGCTTGTAACAAGCAATTATTCCTTTAATCACAATGTTTTCTACCCTATTTGGCACTTATTTTCCAATTTTTATGGATTTGAAAATGCTGTGTGCAACTTCTGTCAGTTTGAGCCAGTCTAAAATTTCTTCATCTGGTAATGAGCTAAATTATCTTCTACATCTAGGTTTTTTTTAACTATTTGAAAAAAGTTCATATCAGCAGTTGATGTGATACGTATAAAATCTAAAGACAAGTGACTATCATTATAATGATGTTTTTGTTTCCTTTTCAGCCTGTGAAAGATGGTTTCAGATGGACTGCTCCAAGGTAATAATCAATACAGATTGATTCTTTCAAAAATTTTCATTATAAATAGAATGATAGATGAATTATGATACTCCTATTCAGCTCGCACTTGAGTGTTTAGCTCATAATTATGTTTGCAATCCTATGGTATCTTAACCCATTCTGCAAGAATGACAGTTTTGGACACCCCTCAAGAACGACAATTGGGAAAAACATTGTGTAAAATGAAGAAATTGCTTGAAACAAGCAATTTCTTCATTTTACACAATGTTTTCTTCCCAGAAAGTTGAAAAAATCTAGAATTTCATGAACTTTAGATTTTTGTCTGCAATTCTTTCAATTTGGACCAGTCTATTATTTTGCCACTCTGGTAATGGATTTATCAATAAGACATTAGACATTTGATTCAGGGTAGCCAGTTTAAATCCCAAGGTTATCAAACTGTCTGCCTAACAACATTTGTTTTGTACTAATTTGTTTAACCCATTCCTAGTCCAAAATTTTGTCATCTGGTAATGGATTAAGCATAGGTGAGTTGTTGGTGTCTCAAATTGTTCTGTTTTGTACTCCTCAGAGAAATAATGGTAGAAATAATTAGCTGCACCAGCTTCTTCTCTATTGCTGAGAAAATATTCAAAATGGCATTCCATTATATCAGTCACTCATAGATATGTTATTTAGTTTTCAAAGATATCCAAAAAATTCCTGGTTTTAAGTCCCTGTATTTTAATCTTGAGAAAACATTGTGTGTAATGAATTCTCACAATATTTTATACCCTATAAGCTGGTTGATTTTCAAATTTCACTCACTTTTATTTGTTGTTTACAACTTCATTCAATTTGGACAAGTCTAAAATTTGGAAAAACAGAAAAGGGTTTATTCTGAGTATTTAAACATTTTTTAAATCCAAATACACATGTCAGTATGAATACAATTAAACAATAACTACCATGTATTGTTATTTCAGTAAACAAGGTTTAATGTCTCATGAATTCTACAAGGCTGGTGTATATTATTTCTCGGACCAGAATTTTCAAGAAGCTGCAGAATATGTTGGAACTATTATAGTGAAACCAAAACAGAAGGAACATTTTGTGGAGCTGACTGAAACAGGATTTAATCCAGGTTTGAATCTGTTTTATATAATTGTGCGTGCTAGGTCAAAGATTTTATAACTTATTCTGTATACAAGTAAAAATTCTATAGATTTGAAAAGATTTAGTCTTTTGTTTTTGCTAAATACAAACATAATTTTAACATTGTTGAAAATCTTGATGCTTAAACCTTATTGTCTATTTAACTCAAGCATTTTAGTGGAAAAAAAACTTTTTTATGCAGTGTTTGAGTTTAAGCAATTTCTATGTTGTAGGAAAAGAGTGTTTCAATCCTAGGTCCTTGTGATGGTATTTCATTTACAAATTTATATCGTTTCAAAAGCTAGAAGTTGAAGAATGATCTTACAAACTTTTAAATATCCATCATCATAAATATTGATTTAACTCATTCCCACACAATGGCACTTTTGGACGCTCCCAAAGAAATCCATTGTGTAAAATGAAGAAATTGCTTGCAACAATATTTTCTACCCAGGAAGTTGAAAAAATACAAAATTTCAAAACTTTTATTTGTCAGCTACAACTCCTTTGAATTTGGAGCAGTCTAAAATTTTGTCGTATGGTAATTGGTTATACAGATCTTTTCTTCGGAATTTCAAGTATTCATATTTTGGATACTTATTCATGCTAAAAGGTATGCACAGTGGTTGTATATATGTTGAACGAAACCATTAATTTTTTTTTATCTAAGAGATGAAGAGAATATTAATGATTTTCATGGAGGTTTGAAATGAATAAATAATGACATTGTATGAAAACATGAAATGGATTAATACATAATTGTGATTACGTTTTTCACTTCATACCTCCATGAAAACAACAACAACAGTTATCTTCATATTAAATAGGAGTCAGCTTGTTGGTCGGTCAGTCTGTCTGTCTGTCTGTAGCTTTTTCATGTCCATTCCATTTCTTGGCAACTATTGGACGGATTTTATTCAAACTTAGCTTATATAATCAGTATCAAGCAGAGATGTGCATATTTTATTTTGGTTACAGTCCATTGATTTTTGACAGAGTTATGGCCCTTCAGTGAAAATCTTATCCACTCAATTTCTCAGCAACCATTAGACGGATTTGATTCAAATTTCAAAGAAAGGCTTGGTATAAGTCACACATGTGCATATCCTATTTTGGTTATGGCTCATTTATTTTTGACTGATTTTTGCCCTTAAATTAAAAATTCCATTTTTTGTTACAGCCCTTTGGTGGATAGCACTTATATATTGACAAGTGCTGTTGGGGGTATTGGTCTGCTTTGCAACAATTTCTAGTTTCTCATAATTTCATAACATCAAGCAAAAGAAGCAAACGTTTTCAAATTTGGATACTTTTTTGTATAGAACTATTTTGGTCAGAAGCATACAAAATAGCTGTGTGCTAAAAATTTTGAGGCTGAATAATTTTTTTTCAGCCAATCAGAATGCTCATTTTTAATAGATAGAACTAAAAATTAAATTATTTATTACAGATATAGTATATGCCCAGACAGGTGACAGAATATGGTGGACCTGGAATGGTCAATCTTGTATCAACCAGAAAAATCCACAGCTATTTGCTATCATGGAGAGTGAGGCTTGTCTCAACCCACAGTCCAGAAAATCTTCCGCTAAAGAAACTCAAGGTATATGTCCATCAAAAATTACAGTTATATCTGACCTACAAATTGGCACTATATTTTTCTGACCTTGTGAAGCTAATCAAAAGTTTACTTTTTGGAATTGAACATGTTCATGTATAGGAAATCATTGACTCATAACTACACAATCCCACATAGTGATGCATAAGCAATATCTCCCTTTTTCACTGTTTTCAACCCTATATCACATTTTATGTTTGACAGGAAAGTAATTTAAATTGTTGCCTGCAGCCTTTTTTAATTATAACTCTGCTCAAAAAAGAGATGGATGAATAGTTTATAGATAAATGCATTTCTATATTAATCAAAGACCCTGCTCAACTGTGTTGAACACTAAATATTCCTAGCATAAATCCAAATTTTCTGCATAAGTACTAAGTATCAAGTTTTGTTTAAGTATATTAACCCTTGTCATGCTCAATTTTTATCCTTTCTTCACAAAACATTAGATTATTGTCTAACTTTGATCTGCTTTGTGTACAAATACTTCCTGAACACTAAAATATCAAGCAGGTAGTTTAGACTAAGATCAGACTGCACATCTGTGTAGGCTAATCTTAGTCTATACACCTGCCACAAGTATTTCCAAAACAGGATTATAGTCAGCATGACAAGGGTTTAGTAGACTAGTTCAGAATAGAAAAATGTCATAAACTGATTGGTCATCAAATGATATAAGTAACCTGTTTGCCTAGTTGGGCACAAAATATAATTCCCTTCACTTTTTTGCATAGAGAATTTTAGAATTATTATAATTTTTTTTATTTCTGTGATTTGTTCTCCATTTCATATTGTAGAAGTACTTCAGTACCTTGATGATGAATCTCTGACATTATGTACCAAAGTTGGACTCGCTACAACACATTTCTCTACTATTGGAGTGTACCATTATAGAATAGCTGATAGTCCTGCAGAGTTTAACACATGTAGTATCATTGTTAACCCAGGACCTAAGGTATGAATCTCTGACATTATGTACCAAAGTTGGACTCGCTACAACACATTTCTCTACTATTGGAGTGTACCATTATAGAATAGCTGATAGTCCTGCAGAGTTTAACACATGTAGTATCATTGTTAACCCAGGACCTAAGGTATGAATCTCTGACATTATGTACCAAAGTTGGACTCGCTACAACACATTTCTCTACGATTGGAGTGTACCATTATATAATAGCTGATAGTCCTGTAGAGTTTAACACATGTAGCATCATTGTTAACCCAGGACCTAAGGTATGAATCTCTGACATTATGTACCAAAGTTGGACTTGCTAAATCACATTTCTCTAATATAAGAGTGTACCATTATAGAATAGCTGATAGTCCCGCAGAGTTTAACACATGTAGCTTCATTGTTAACCCAGGACCTAAGGTATGAATCTCTGGCATATGTAAGCCACACCACAGTTCTCTGTTATTGGAGTGTAGTTCCCTTACCTCTTTGAATAGCTTTTATGTCCAAAGGTTTGGCATATTAGATTTAGACTGATAGGGTTTAGTTGAGACTGGTGGTACCACCTGTTTTCTAGTTAACCCAGGACCTAAGGTATGAATCTCTGACATTATGTACCAAAGTTGGACTTGCTTAATCACATTTCTCTAATATAAGAGTGTACCATTATAGAATAGCTGATAGTCCCGCAGAGTTTAACACATGTAGCTTCATTGTTAACCCAGGACCTAAGGTATGAATCTCTGGCATATGTAAGCCACACCACAGTTCTCTGTTATTGGAGTGTAGTTCCCTTACCTCTTTGAATAGCTTTTATGTCCAAAGGTTTGGCATATTAGATTTAGACTGATAGGGTTTAGTTGAGACTGGTGGTACCACCTGTTTTCTAGACCTTTGTTCAGTGGTTTCTGTAAAACATGGAAGATGAAATACACAAGTCCTAAGAAAAGGTCTAGTTCATTACATACTTCTATGTATTTAACCAATTCCAACACAATCCCTTCTTTTTATGCCCATCTATAAGAAAGCTTTTGAAAACATTACGGAAAATGAAGAAATAGCTTGTGTCAAGCAATTACTTCATTATCCACAATGATTTCTATCCAAATGGTGAAAAAAAGTTCTATCAACTGGAAATTGTCGTCTGTAGCTTCTTTCAGTTTGGATCAGTCTAAAACTTTGTTGTGTGGGAATTTGTTTAAAAGATTACGTATTCAATCCATTAGTTTAAAAGAGCCTTTTTTCTCTACAGAATCATACCATACACTTAACAGACAATGGTTTTGAACCTAAAGTGATCACTGTACGTCCAAATGATAGAGTATGGTGGGTATGGCAGAGTGGGAAGAAAGTTCACAACATATTACAGGTAACTTCATTAACTTGTATTATTTTGTCTATTTTTATTATTCCCTGCCGTTTCGGCGAAGGGGATATAGTAATGGTCTCTGTCCGTCCTTCTATCACTAAACTTGTTCAGAGCATATCTCTGAAAGTATAATTGCTATCAACTTCAAACTACATAGGTGGATAGATGTCATTGAGGAGAAGTGCAGTGCACAAGAACCACAACTCTTGCTTGCATAATTCTGGAGTTATTGCCCTTTGTTGTTTTAAACACTAAGATTTTGTCCGGTGCATATCTCTGAAAGTTTAATAGCTATTAACTTGAAACTACATAGGTGATTAGAACTTGTTGAGGAGAAGTGCAGTGCACAAGAAATTGGAGTTATTGCCCTTTGTTGTTTTAAAGACTAAGATTTTGTCCGTGGCATATCTCTGAAAGTATAATAGCTATTAACTTGAAACTTCATAGGTGGATAGATCCCGTTGTGGTGAAGTGCAGTGCACAAGAACCACAACTCTTGTCTGCATAATTTTGGAGTTATTGCCCTTTGATGTTTTAAAGTCTTAGATTTGTCCTGAGCATATCTCTGAAAGTATAAGAGCTATTATCGAACTAATTGAGGAGAAATGCAGTGCCTAAATCTAAATGGCTTCAGTTTACTATCAAGCTTTTTAGGTGGGGGATGGCCATGTCCGACATGGCTCTTGTTGGACTTGCAATAGCTTAAATGTTGAAGTGCTAAAACATTGACATCTCTGTTATATTATCAAAGATGTTACCTTCAAAGTGAAACAGATGGCTATATGTAATGTTTACTGAGGTAAATTATCTATACCTGTGTGATTTCTGTATAAGTTATGTCCAATTCCTATTTTGACTTGGATTTCTTATTCAATGTCAGGAACTACAAAAGCCGGGCTTTAAGCATGGAAGCTATTGTTTAACTTATGATGCATGTAAAGCTGTTTTGGGTGTAGAATAATGATAGATTCTGGCTATGTTCTTTTTTCACCTTTCCACAAAATTAAGATTTTCATTTTCATTCCATATTGATAATTTTGGACATATTTAACCCATTACCATTTGACAAAGTTTTAGACTGGTCAATATTCAAAGATGTTGTTTTTAAAGCTTCTTTCTTGAGGGGTGTAAAAAGGCAGGACTAAGTGGGAATGGGTCAAGTTCATAGATAGTAGGTTATCTCATCTTTGTCAATTGTATTGATTATTAGAACTGCAGGGTAAAAGAAAGTGTTTTTGTTTCTAAGATGTGTCCGTCTTTCATCTTTGTTTCCTTCAGGTATCCCATCAAGGTGTTCCCATTGAGAATGGATTCTGTAGCGGGGCTGCTAGAGATGCTCCATCAGCGTATGTTCATCAGTTTATCACGCCAGGAGTGTTCTATTTTCTCAGTAACAGTTTACCCAAAGTGTTTGGAGCCATTGTTGTTTCTACGCAACCTCAGGTATCATGACTGAATTCATATGATTTCTCATTAACCCATACCAGACAATAAAAGTTAAGACTCATTCAAATTGAAAGAAGTTACAGATCACAATATTAAGTTAATGTTTTTTAATGGAAGGAAGTGATCTAAACATGAAGATATAGACTCAAAATCCAAAGGTTAAGGTCTTTACATAGGGTCACAGAACAAATTTTCTTCCAACCTTTATTTTTGATACAAATGTTACATATTTATATCATCTGGAACTTCTGACTTTGACAAAGACTACTGTGACATAATGTTTCAATTTTGTCAGGTACATGAAGTGAATGTTGGTGTGGATCTAAAACCTGACCCGGTGACAGTGAAGATCAATGATATCGTGTGTTGGATATTCAGAAATACCAGGATGTATGACGTCAGTCGTGTAGAAAGTGTGGATCAAGTTGTTGGGAATGATGTCCATGATGTCACAGTTCCTCCACGGTAAAACTCATCATTAACCCATCACCAGATGATAAAAATTTGAAACTGGTCCAAATTGAAAGGAGCTGCAGACTACAATTTAGAGCTTATTACATATAAGACTTTTTCCAATTTCTGAGTAGAAAAGATGGTGGTAAATGAAGAGATTGCTTGTTTTAAGCAATTTCTTCAATTACCTCAATGTTTTCTCTATTATTTTCTTGAGGACTATTAAACTGTGTCATTGGGTGGAAAAGGGTTAAACAATTCTCAAAGATGAAATTCTAGACTGGTCCATATTCAAAGAAGTTGCAGATGACAATTTTGAATTGATAGGATTTTAAGTGTCTCTCTCCCTTTAGGAAGAAAACAATGTGTAAAATGAAGAAATTGCTTGCATCAAGAAATCTCCTCATTTTCCACAATGTTTTCCAAGCCTTTCTTTGTGAGGTGCACAACAAAAAACTTAATTGCGTGGGAATGGGGTAAACCTTTTTCAGAACAATCAAGACCTTTATAACATTTATTGATGCAAACATTGTGGGAAAAAAATGCTGAGTGTAAGCGATTTCTCCTTTCTTCATCAAAGTTTTCTATTCTCATATTTTAATGGTATTTTCACTTCATTTGGTATGTTTTCTGTGAACTCTCTTATTTAGACAGTGAATATACTGTGATATATGATGCCTCTCAAGTAAAGCAGTTTCATTTTTATACGCCCGTCGAAGACGGGACGTATTATGGGATCACCCGTGGTGTCCGGCTGTCCGGGCGTCCGGGCGTCCGCTTGTCCGGCGGTGTCCACTTCTTTGTCCGGAGCATAACTCTGTCACCTTAAGTCCAATTGACTTTAAACTTGGCAGTTATATTCTTCTCATCAATACGGAGTGCAGTGCTAAAGAACCATAACTCTACCTGGCCTATTTTTTGAGTTATTGCCCTTTGTTGTTTTTCATACTTGAATCTTGTCCGGAGTATATCTCTAAAAGTATTATAGCTAGGATCATGAAACTTCATGGGTGTATAGATCTCACCAAGGGGGAGTGCAGTGCACAAGAACCATAACTCTACCTAGCCTATTTTTTGAGTTATTGCCCTTTGTTGTTTTTCATACTTGAATCTTGTCCGGAGTATATCTCTAAAAGTATAATAGCTAGAATCATGAAACTTCATGGGTATATAGATCTCACCAAGGAGGAGTGCAGTGCACAAGAACCATAACTCTACCTGGTCTATTTTTTGAGTTATTGCCCTTTGTTGTTTTTCATACTTGAATCTTGTCCGGAGTATATCTCTAAAAGTATAATAGCTAGGATCATGTAATTTCATGGATGGATAGAGCTCACCAAGTGGGAGTGCAGTGTACAAGAACCATAACTCTACCTGGTCTATTTTTGGAGTAATTGCCCTTTGTTGTTTTTCATACTTGAATCTTGTCCGGAATATATCTCTAAAAGTATAATAGCTAGGATCATGAAACTTCAAGGGTGTATAGATCTCACCAAGGGGAGTGCAGTGCACAAGAACCATAACTCTACCTGGCCTATTTTTGAGTTATTGCCCTTTGTTGTTTTTCATACTTGAATCTTGTCTGGAGTATATCTCTAAAAGTATAATAGCTAGAATCATGAAATTTCATGGATGGATAGAGCTAACCAAGCAGGAGTGCAGTGTACAAGAACCATAACTCTACCTAGCCTATTTTTTGAGTTATTGCCCTTTGTTGTTTTTCATACTTGAATCTTGTCCATAGTATATCTCTAAAAGTATAATAGCTAGAATCATAAAATTTCATGGATGGATAGAGCTCACCAAGTGGGAGTGCAGTGTACAAGAACCATAACTCTACCTGGTCTTTTTTTGGAGTTATTGCCCTTTGTTGTTTTTCATACTTGAATCTTGTCCGGAGTATATCTCTAAAAGTATTATAGCTAGGATCATGAAACTTCATGGGTGTATAGATCTCACCAAGGGGGGGGTGCAGTGCACAAGAACCATAACTCTACCTGGCCTATTTTTGGAGTTATTGCCCCTTGTTGTTTTTCATACTTGAATCTTGTCCGGAGTATATCTCTAAAAGTATAATAGCTAGAATCATGAAATTTCATGGATGGATAGAGCTCACCAAGTGGGAGTGCAGTGTACAAGAACCATAACTCTACCTAGCCTATTTTTTGAGTCATTGCCCTTTGTTGTTTTTCATACTTGAATCTTGTCTGGAGTATATTATTACAGCTAGGATCATGAAACTTCATGGGTGTATAGATCTCACCAAGGGGGAGTGCAGTGCACAAGAACCATAACTCTACCTTGCCTATTTTTGGAATTATTGCCCTTTGTTGTTTTTCATACTTGAATCTTGTCCGGAGTTTATCTCTTAAAGTATAATAGCTAGAATCATGAAATTTCATGGATGGATAGAGCTCACCAAGTGGGAGTGCAGTGTACAAGAACCATAACTCTACCTAGCCTATTTTTTGAGGTTTTGCCCTTTGTTGTTTTTCATACTTGAATCTTGTCCGGAGTATATCTCTAAAAGTATAATAGCTAGAATCATGAAATTTCATGGGTGTATAGATCTCACCAAGTGGGAGTGCAGTGTACAAGAACCATAACTCTACCGTGCCTATTTTTTGAGTTATTGCTCTTTGTTGTTTTTCATACTTTGTTTGAAAAAAAAAATTCATTCAAAATAACCTCAGTTCTATTCAAACCCCCAGTTAATATTAAGCAGTGTGACGGGCGTATCTTGTGACAGTTTGGCACCTTGTTCACGATGTTTTCTACCCAGAAAATTGAATTGAAAACATCTACAATTTGATAAACTTTTAACTGTTGTCTGCAACTATTTTCAATTTGGACAAGTCTAAAAATTTCATTGTAGGTTAGTGCGTTGAAGGTTTCAACTCTGGTCTGTCTGTACACTAGTTTCTATACTGAAGCTTTTCTTGGATGGGCTCTTTTCACATATTAACCCTTTTCTTCACAATCCCTTGTTTTTATGCCCCTGTGATTTAATACTTGAGAAAACATTGTGGGAAAAGAAGAAATTGCATGCAACAAAGAAATTTCTTCTTTTCCCACAATTTTTCTGGCCTGTAGGTTTGTTACTGTTCTGAAATGCACCCACTTTTAATCATTGTCTCCAACTCCTTTCGAATTTGACCAGTCTAAAATTTTGAAATAAAGGAAAGGGTTAAATCGCAAAATTAAGATCTTTATTTTGGTTTACTAGCACAGTAATCACTATGCATTAGAGGAACTATGCATGAATGTTATATGAACAAATCTCCCATGTGCTACCTTCGAAAGTTAGTTTGAAATTTTATCTTGTGTTTTATTTGATAGATGAAAGTTAGTAATGATTGTACCTTGTATTTTATTTACCAGACGGTGTATGAACAGAGCTATAATGAAGACAGGAGTTCAACACTTTTACAGCAAGTCATTTACCAAGGGCAAGAGAGAGAAAGAAAATGTAAGTGTAGAGTATAAATTGTTGATATGTTGATCCTAAAATATGTCATGATAGTAATAAATTATCATTTTTCCATAATAAATTATCATTTTACCATTTACCTTCGCAATAGTTTTTGTCTCATTTTCTATTCCATACTGCGAGTTTGATCTCGATTGGTTTCTTTATAAAGATAAAATTGGTCAAACCTTTCCTATTCTTTTGAATTTTAGACAGGTCCAAATTGAAAGAGATTGCAGGTGGCAATGAAAGTTGTATGCAATTTGAAATAAATCCATTCTATGTGGTAGAAAATATTGGGGGAAAAGAAGAAAATGCTGAATTCAAACAATTTCTTCTTTTTCCACAATGTTTTCTTAACCCATTCCAACTTAAGCCCTCCTTTTTACGCCCTTCAAGAAAAAAGCTTTGGAAAACATTGTGGAAAATGAAGAAATTGCTTGTATCAAGCAATTTCTTATTATCCACAATGTTTTCTATACAAAAAGGTAAAAAACTTTAAAATTCCATCAACTGGAAATTGTGGTCTGCATCTTCTTTCAATTTGGACCAGTCTAAAATTTTGTCAAGTGGGAATGGGTTAAATATAAAATCATAGCAATGTAAAATCCACGGTCTGTAAAAGAAAGGGTTACCTATTTATTTCAGTATATCGATGATGTGAAAATAAGCAGTGTTATCTGTGATGATCGTTTTGACAATGCTGTTGTGCGTGTAAATGTTGATGGTTTCCACCCATCAGTGTACTACATACAGCGCGGCCAATCTGTGTTATGGACATGGAAAGGAGATGAAGATGGACACAATATTATACATGTTAAATCACCAGATAGTGATGTAAGATATTGTTAACTTGCTAGAAGACAAGATTAATAGGTCATGGCTGTCCGTCAAATAATGGATCACCCCCCCCAAAAAAAAATCATCAAAATAGATGGAAAGTGAACTTTGAACTCTTTTATTGGCTCCTCTGACATTTATGTGAAAGATTCCTTGTTTTTGATGACTTAAAAGCCATACTTACAGTTTATTCAAGCTGTAGTTATGAGGTTTAGGTCACCAACTAACCATTTTACTTTTTGTTACATGTTTTAGCCATAATTTTTGCAAAATAAAGTTATCTAATATCTAGTTTAAACTTCCTATTGTAGCTCAGTGGGCATGGCCAGAGATCTGTCAGTCTTAGATCTGCAAATTTGAAGATTTTATTGTTGACGATTTACTTATTGTGTAGGCAATATTATTGAAGAACTATGAGTTCCTTTTGAAAATAATTCAAATCCCTCCCTCTACCTAAGTTCTGTTTAGTTAAACATCCATTTTTGAGATGTGTGTGTTTTCTTAACACTTCTTATTAGCTAATCACCGGAAGAAAAAAATGAAGACTGTTCTAGATTGAAGAAGATAAAGTAACGAGAAGTTTCTTGTCATAAGCCATTTTTTTTTTTTTTTCAATCTCTTTCCGCAATATATTTCCTCAAGGGCATAAACGGTCAGGCTTGTGCAGAAAAGGGTTAAATATAGCCACATTGAAATATATGTTGAGTATTTTGTTATCAAAGAATTCCAACAGCTAATTTCAATCTTGTAATTCAACATTTTTTTATAACAGGAACCCCTGAATGTTATTCATGGTGCTAACTCATTCAACAGTGGGAAGCCGGTACCCAACAACAGTTTTCTGTACACATTCGATCAGGATGGTTCCTACACAGTAGCCTCACAAGGGGCTCCAGGCTTCTATTGTACAGTTGTTGTCATGGATGTTGGTAAGTGATTAACCTATTACCAGACAACAAATTTAGACTCGTCAAAATTGAAAGAAGTTACAGACAGCAATTTTAAGTTGACAGAATTTTGAATATCTTTGTCTGTCTTGGTAGAAAACATCATGGAAAATGAAATAATTGCATGTGACAGGCAATATCTTCACTATTTTTTACCTTGTTTTACTGGCAGAGAGTGTCATGATTCTGAAATGAAGTATTGGGTGACTGCATAAAAAATCAGAAGTGCTCTAAAATCAGCGAGCCTTTAGTTATTGAGTTCTTATACCCCCGCAAAACAAATGTTTTCGGGGTGTACTTGAATCAGCCTTTCTGTCTGTGTGTCCGTCTGTCTGTGTACAAAATACTACCAATTTTGTATTGCAAACTCCTCCTTCAGTTTTGCTTCAATACCATTGAAACTTTATAAAAAAATAAACCACATGTTGAAGTTTTGCAAGACGCAATTTTGAAGTCTAATTTCCTCTGGTTCAAGAATTATCTCCCCTTGAAATTAGACACTTTTTCAAAAACAAGGCTCTGGCCGGGGTATTTAGTCATCTTCTGTGACACGTTCTAGTTTCTATTGTTTTTGAAAGGTATGAGAGTAAAAGATCCATATTTAGATGGTATGACAGGAGGAACTGTGGATGGCGGAACAAAGTTAACCTTGACCTGTGACACCCCTGGTTCTCGTATATACTACACAACTGATGGTTCCCCAGCAGAGCTTCATATTGAATCAGTCAAGGTATTTCAGTTGTTTTGACTATTTTGTTGAGATTTTTTTTATTATACTCAAAATTCACTTAGACCTTTCTTTGGCAAAAGTACCAATAGTTACAAAAAAAATCAGGACACCAGATGATTTTGAAATGGGTGAAAAATAGAGGCTTACACATTTTAGGATAGTGTAAAATTTAGGGATGGACAGTGTAACCAATTGCCAGACATTTTTTGAGTCTTCAAAAAAAGTTGCAGAGGATAATTTAAAAGTGCATTAGAATTGGAAAAATATTTCCGGATAATATAGAAAAAATTGTGAGAAAAGGAGAAATTGCTTGTTTCAAACAATTTCTCCTCTTCCCTTAAAGTTTTCTATATTATTAAACATTTTTCTTTATGGTGACTATCTTACAGGGTAAACTTGCTTTTATGAGGATGAGGTGAATAGCTTCATGCGAAAGTTTATCCATGTTTGTTGTGCTAAGGTTAGGATAGATGATGCAGTCCTGCTTGATTTTCATAGAGATAATTGGGCTTCATACAATAATGAGATGAATTACCTGGTTTGGCCATAAAACATGAGTGAATTTGCAAAAATTCTTATGCTGTGCATATATTAATAGATGAATGTAATGCCATAAATAGTAACCATGCATGGAAATGGCAGGTAGAAACATTACAGTTTTCCTGCAAATTTTGATTAATTTCAAGCACCTACTTCCATATCACAATATTCTGATTGGTTTAAACCTATGGATCCCTTGTAGACAAAGACTTTTTCCGAATTGAAACAGGCTGTGGCTGCAGAGGCTGCAGACAACAGTTTGTTGTTTTTTTCTTTTCTAACATTGTTAATTCTTTTTTGTTTTGTTAATTATTGTTTACTCAACTCTTATAAATATGTATTTCAGGTCATTAGCTGATTTGATTGAAATGAATATGAGAATGGTATGGTGCTATCCAAAGCTGATTTGACATTTTTTGTTAATTTTTCAGCAATATAAACCAGAGAAGGGTGTAGTGTTAACTAAAGCTGGCTTGACGTTTGTTAGAGCAATTGCTGTTAAGGAAGGAAGAATTAACAGTCATATTTTTACATCAAAGTAAGGTCGATTTTCATTTTTAAGAGGTATTTTTAGTGAATTCTTTAACCTATTACCATACAAGTAAATTGAAGACTGGTCCTAACAGAAAGAAGTTACAGATGACAATTTAAAGTTGATGAAATTTTAAAAATCTTTGTCTTTTTGGGCAGAGGATATTGTGGATAATGAAGAAATTGCTTGTATCAAGCAATTTCTTCATTTTCATAATGTTTTCCAAAGCCTTTTCTTTTGGGTGCCAAAAGTCTTGATTGTGTGGTAATAGGGCGATAATGGCATGTTAACAGTTTAATGTAAGTTTGAGCTATGACCTCATTCCACAATGATTGAGCTGCATGCCAGATGGCTATGCTGACAGCCACCATATATGGACTTCACAAACCTTGCTTTTGCCTTTAACATATGTGCTCTATATAACAAACAGGAAATCAAATTATTACAAGAAATGACAGAACAGGGCTGAAAGGAAAGTTTTAGAAAATTCTAATATTGAAAGGTATTGAAAGGTAAAGAATGGTTATCTCAAAATGTTTGTAAATGTGATGGATAAATCTCATTTTGTACCTTAGTTAAACCCAGTACAACACAACAAAATTTTGACTGGTTAAAATTGAAAGAACTTACAGACGACAATATCAAATTGTGATTTTATAGAAGCTTTGCCTTTCAGGGTAGAAATCATTGTGGATCATTTAACAAGCAATTTCTACATTGTTCATAAAACTTTATAAAGATCTTATTTTGGTGGGTATCAAAAAGTTTTATTGTTTTGGAATGAATTAAAAACATGTGCTAGTGATCAAAATACCAACGAAATGGTTGTTTATTTTGAAAATGTTGCTGATATTTGTACAATCAATTGCTTACCCCTTCCCAAACAATACTGCTTTTTGCGCCAGTCAAAGAAATGCAGTAAAAACACGGTGGAAAATAAAGAAAATGCTTTTTATAAGCAATTGTTAAATTGTCCTCAATTTTTTCTACCCATAGAAACAAAGATTTTTAAGATTTCATCAACAAAAAATTTTATCTGCAGCTCCTTTGAATTTGGGACAGTTGTCACATATGTCATGTGGTAATTGGTTAAAAATATATACCATCCAATTTGTACCAAAAGACAAATCAAATAATTGTTTCTTTTGAAATGGTATTTAAAGTGAAGTCAATCCGTTGCTTGATACAACTACTACCAAATTGACCAATAGCGGCTGTCAATCAAGGAATTCACCGACTATGTTTTGGGGGTATATAGGAGTCAGCTTCTCGGCTGGTCCATCTGTCTGTCTGTATCTTTTTCTTGTCTGCTCAATTTCTCTGCACATATTGGACGGATTTAATTCAAATTTCAAGGATATAATCAGTTTCAAGCAGAGATGTGCATATTTTATTTTTGTTACAGTCCATTGATTTTTAACAGAGTTATGGCCCTTTGGTGAAAAAATGTGTGTACTCAATTTCTCAGCAACCATTGGACGGATTTGATTCAAATTTCACTGAAAGACTCGGTAAAAGTCAGACATGTGCATATCCTATTTTGACTCTGGTTCATTGGTTTTTGATGGAGTAATGGCCCTTTGGTGAAAAAACATGTCCACTCAATTTCTCAGCAACCATTGGACGGATTTAATTCAAATTTCACAGAAAGACTTGGTATAAGTCAGACATGTGCATATCTTATTTTGGTTATGGTCCATTTATTTTTGACTTGATTATGGTGGATAGCACTTGTATATGGACAAGCGCTATTGGGGGTATTAGTCCGCTTTGTGACAATTTCAGTTTAAGCTGTAGTTATGACATTAAGGTCACCAACCAACCATTTTACTTTTTTGTTATATGCTATTGGCCATAAAATAAAATTGGCAATAAAACGGCGCTTAAAATAGAAACAGAACTTCCTGTTGGAGTCAATGGGCGTGGCCAACTGACTAAGTGGGAGGGGCCACTCCTAAATCAATATTGAAATATTCTTTTTTCTTTATAAGTCGTTTCTGGGTACTTGGTGATGAGGACGATTCAGAAGCTACGGAACCAGAGATGAAAAAAGAGAAACCAAAATCCTCAGAAAAGACATGGGACTGGTGGGGATGCTTGCCACAGATAAAGGCATGTTTTACCAACCCTGGTACCCTGGAGGTATTCTGGGACCAGCCTGAGAGTGGATATATGGCCCTGATAAGGGGGTACCAGATCTACCTGAATGGTGTGACTTACTGTGATATGTTTCCTCCCACAAATAATAGTCTGTGTGTCAGTGGAATGGCGGGAGGAAGATTGTATGAAATTATTGTTGAAGTTTTCTCGAAGAAGGCTGGTTATAATGCTCAAAAATCAAACAAACTGGTAAGAACATTTTCCTTAAATATTTCTGCTAACTGATTTCTCCTATTGTTGATTCTGACCAATATTATTGAATTGTAAATAATTTGATTTTAAAAATTCATCACAAAAAATTGGATTAATACACAATTTGTTTAGTATCACTAGATAGTATTGAATAGACTAAATGAGTATGAATTAAAGCATTACCACATGATTTTGCATTTGATACACCAAAGAGAAATAGATATGGAAAAGGGTAATTCATCCTTTTCTCACAATGTTTTCTATGCAATATAGTGTTTATTTTGCAATATCATCCCTCTTCAAACTTACTACCCCAATATCCATGAATTTTGACTATTTTAAAATGTTGTATATGAATCTGTATAATAATAATGTCTTCCCACCATCTAAAATTGCTGATGTTTTATATTAGAGAAGGGTACAGAACTGTACACTATATTTTCTACAGAAAATGAAGTGTCCCCTAGTAACTCCTGATGGTGGACCAGTTATCTCCCTTGAAAGGACAGAGAAGCCAGATGCTCTTGCTATAGTCTGGATGTCCATAGATACACCACATACTCCTATATCAGGTTATCTAGTCTTCTTGAATGACAAACAGTGTGGAGCCAGGGTAAGAAATTACTATAATTTGATAGTGTGATTAAGCAGTTTACAGATTGCAGATGACAAAGAATCAATTGACAAATCACATCATTCATTGAAACTGTAATCGAATTTTGAACTCTGATGTTGGCTGACATCTTTGAAAAGCACAATGTGCTCAAGTGAGCTAACGTGATCACCTTTATTCTAGCCTCTGTGTGTCTTCTGTCGACAATTAAATTTAAAGTTAAGGATAGGATTATGTTACAAGTGGGCCTTAACATACTTATACATATAATGGAATTTCATACACATATTCTTAATGACAATTTTCAAGGCTCCAGAATTTATATGATAGTAGGAGAACACTCCCCCCCCCCTTTGGATCTATGGGTAATCATAAAAAATTGAAAGATTCCAATGAACTGATGCTTCATTTTAATATCATCGCTCAGGCCCAACTGGGTGTGGATAGGTTTTTTTTCAAATTTGACTTTTGTTGCCATGGAAACCAGAGTTTTTCATCGGGTTTCAATCCTTTTAGCTTTTTTGCAAAAGGATCACCAAAGGAATATTGCTGCAAAAATTGGGTTGAAAATGACCCAGTAGTTTGAGAGAAGGTATTGCTATAGTAAAATTTAGCTTTCAAGATGAATGGACAAATCTGATTAGAAAGTATATTGTAAGATTCAATACTGCTCCGATTTATGCCAACAGAAATCCATGCTTATTTACAAAAGGTTTATTGGAATGATACATTAAAATTTGCTACAGTTTACATGTGAGTACATAATTTTAAGGATGGTTGGAAAATACTGTTGTATAGACCGGTGTCTGTTTTGACATAAAAGAACATTGTTACTATGGAAATGCTAACTGGGGGAGATGCACATTTTACCATGCAGGAGATTGAAGAAATAAGTGGCATTCATCCATCAAGCGTTTTAAAGATCTTATGTGATGAAATTGTAAATACAGCTTAAATATTTAAGATGTTGTAATGACATTTAGACTGCCAACTTACTATTTCATATTTTTTTCCTTGTTACTGGCCATAAAGTGTGCAAACTGATACTGTTTAATATCTATGTTGAACTTCCTGTCAGTGCCAGTATGTTTGGCAAGTCTTCTGTCAGTTAGAACCATCAGAAACAAACTATATGCTAGAGAAACATTATTTGGTTTTGACAATGTCCTGGTGAATGTTTTAGGATTACGTGTGGCTATGTTTCTTTGCCTACCATGAGGTTCTTGTCCTTTTTAGTTGGTGCCTGATCCAGATAGTAACAGATGTAAGGTGGTTATAGGCAGTTGTGAGTTAGAGAAGCCATATAAGGTGTATGTTGTGGCTCTACCTGCAGGTATGACTTTA
Source organism: Fragum fragum (assembly GCA_946902895.1). Taxonomy (NCBI): domain Eukaryota; kingdom Metazoa; phylum Mollusca; class Bivalvia; order Cardiida; family Cardiidae; genus Fragum; species Fragum fragum. Next base: position 37,119,793 of record OX336371.1, read on the forward strand.
TTATAATACAGGGGGTAAGAGCAATAGAACTGTTGTAGGAACTTGTTATATTACTAATCTTGCTTTTTGATGTTAACTTTTCTATTATGAACCTATCATTTATCCATTGACAGAAGATCTTTTTAAGACTGGTCCTAATGCAAAGAAATTGCATACAACTTTCTGAAATAGCTAAGTTACAAATGAAGCATTGTATATTGTAGAAAATGTTGTAAGAAAAGAATAAGTTGCTTGAAATTAGCAATTTATCCTTCTTTTATCAATGCTTTTAGCTTGGCTGTTTTAGGAGAAAACCCGAGGTATTGCTATAGCCTTGGTGTTGTCGTTGTTGTTGTTGACGTCGTTGTGCGAAAACTTTGACAGTTTGTGATATCCCTAGTTCTACTTAAGGCATTCACTTGAAACTTAGCACACTTCTTCACTATCAAAAGAGCAACCTATAGTATCAAGGGCGATAACTCTAGATGCATTTTGTCCACTATCCAGCACCCAATAACCGAGCGTAGGCACCCTTAGGTGGTGCTCTTGTTTTCTAATTCATAATTTCTTGTGTTCTTAAAAACTCTGGATGTGATGTTATAGGTAATATTTAAGGAAATCCTAGATGACCCTTTCTTTATTATTAGCTGACCTGAGCACAACATGCTCCTGCTGAGCTTTTGTGGTTGTGTGTTTTTCATTATCCGTCAAGTGTTGTCAGCTTTTATTTACCTTGTAGACTCTCCAGGCCACACTTTTTGCTCAATCAACCTGAAAATAAGTCAGAAATCTTGGACAAGTTCAAATCGGATTACTTAGGTCAAAAACTAGGTCACTAGGTGAATTCATAGAAAAACCTTGAAGACATTCTGGAGGCCTAGTTTGTTAGCCAGGTCAACCTGAAAATTGGTCAGAATATTTGTCTTGACAAGATCTTTGAATTGGATCACCTTTGGCAATAAAGGTCAGATACAAATTAAGTCACCTTGAGTCCAACATGAGATTTATTCTAGAAACATTTTTTCACACTAAACACATTGTCTACTCAAAAGACCTTGAGGTAGGTCAGATTGTTTGACTTAACAGTAAACTCAGGTTAGTGATTTAGGGCTATTGTGGCCCTCTTGCTACTAAAATCTCATAAATATTATTTCTAGTTGTAATCTGCTCCTTTGATCCAAAAAAGTTTTCTGTAAAAATAAAGATTTCAACATAAATGCACATATCAATGTGTTTGTGAATTAGCATAAATTAACATTGATGTGTAAATTTGAAAAAGTTTACAATGAAATTATTATTCACATTACTCTTGATGAAATTAAAAATGCCATTTAACCAATTATATTTAATTAATTTTTTCAAAATTATATACCACTGAAGGCAGTTTGAACTTAAAGGTATCTGCATGCCCTGCTTAGTTGTTGAAATTATGATTCAATGATTAAAAGGTAGATTTATTTTCTTTAGATTTAAAATAAAACAATTAATTGTATTATTAATCTCAACAGATTCTACTAAAACTGGTAAGATCTAGTAAAATTTAGATATGTTTTTTTCCTATTATAGAATATGCCTTTTATTCCTTTCCTTCCCCAACATTTTTATTTACAATTATTTCATGCTAATTTTCATAGTGGAGTGTTGGTGTTAGATTTGAATTGTTTATACAATTGTATATGCAATTTTTCCCTGAATTTGTTTGTTCCTGAAACCTAGTACTGTATTTCTCCTAAAAGTAGCTTCCTCCAATGTATAAGTTCCTTTTATGTTATTTACCAAGATTTTCCTCTAAATTTAGAATTACTGCCTCTAAACATACATTACAATTGTTGCTTAACCAATTACTTGACAGCAAATTGGTAGACTGGCCCAAATTGTAAGAAGTTGCAGACAACAATGTAAAGTTTATGAAAAGTTGGATCTTTCAACTTTCTTGGTAGAAAACATTGTGGTAAGTGAAGAAATTGCTTGTAACAAGCAATTTCTTCATTGTCAACAATGTCTTTTAAACATTTTTTTCTTTGGGGGCATCTAAAAGTGTCTCTGAATGGGAATGGGTTTACCAATTACCAGATGGCAATATTCTGGAATGATCCAAATTTAAAGAACTTGCAAAAGACATTTTCAAAAAGGTGAAATTTTAAAATTCTTTGTCTTTCTAGGTATAGAACATTTTGGAAAATAAAGATATTTCTTGTTACAAGCAATTTCTTCATTCCCAAATCTTTTTTCATGAGGGAAGTAAAAAATTGGGATTATGTTAGAATGGGTTAATGGAATTAATTTTCAAATTAGAGGAAAACAAAAACAAATATTCATTTAATAGAAAATTCACCAAGAAAATTTGGTACAAGATGAAAGTCTCTGTTAATCTTTTGTTGGTGATTTTATTAGGAGAAATATTGTCTGACTCCCTACACTTATATTCATGAAGTTTTATAAAACACCCAGCAAGAGATTTAAATTCATTTCAAACCAAGATCCATAACATTGTGATGTTGACATTGATCTTTGACCTTTAGGCTTGCTCATATTTTGGAAATATTAACACCTAGAACCATCAAATTTTATTTCCTTGGTATACACTCGCCAAGTTTTTGACTTTCATTTCATAGCAATGACCTTGACCCTAAGACCTCAACCTACTTTTCAAAAAATTTCAATTTGCTCAGCAAAGTACAATGACCTTGTGACTTTGAACTTTTTTAACTCTTTCCTATGCAATTCTGGTTTTCATAATTATATGATTTTATACTTTTATATGAGATGGGAAAAGTAGAATTTGCCTGTAATAAGGATTTTTTTCTTTTCTCACAATATTTTCTACCTTTTAGGATGGTTATTTTTCAAATTGCAAACTGCAACAACCTTAAAATTGGTCATGTCTAGAATTTAGATAAACAGGAAAAAGCTACCGAATATTTGCAAAATCATTTTTTTTTCAACAAAATGGAACTCAATTTACTTATAACCAGGGCTCCAGAAATCCAATAAATTGCAGGTCTTGACCAAATTTTGAATTGCCAGACCGATTGGAATCCCAAAAATAACACCAAAATCGGTCCAAATGATAAGTTGCAAATTAACTACACTTGATAAATACCCAAGATTTGTGCGCAAATTCTACTCTGGGAAAATAGTGCAACAAGGGGGCAACCCACCAGAGTTTGTCTTGTTGATATACATGTACGTCACAACTCTGCCCCCCCCCCCCCCCCATGGATTAGAATGGACTGACCCAACAATTTTGTATTGTCAGTTGTGTTTTTCCATCAACAGAGGCTCGTGTTGAGGGAAAATCACTATGACTGTGTTAAATAATCAGAACTTTGGATAACTAGCTTATGAAAAAGTATATCATTACTATAATTAAATAGGCGATACCGGGGGGTGGGGGTTGGGCTGGGGTGGGCGGGGAAGCGTATGCCAAAGTCAGAAATTTTGATAATGTAATTTATTTGTCTATCTAATTTATCAATATATTGGAATTTCGTGGACTGCCGCACATTGCCGGAATTGCAATTAATATACTGCTGAATTTTCAAAAACAAAATGAAAGTAGGATCTATCAGTTGTTGTCATCTATCTTCCACTTGTTGAAGATTATAATCATCTTTGGAAAATTTGAAAAAAAGGCAACTACTGAATGAATAATGAACCCTTTTACATTAGGGTAAGGTGAAAAAATGCAAGGGTATTCGTTTTTGCAGGAAGGGGGGTGAGTGGCATTGTCCCGGACCAATTATAATTTCCAAATTTCCGGAGCCCTGCTTATAACACATATTTTGGGGAATAGAAATTAGAGCTCAATATCGTGCTCATTTAATTTTTCTTTTCTAAGTTGAATAGATTTTCATTTAACCCATTACCAGATGACACAATTTTAGATTGGTCTAAATTGAAAGAGGCTGCAGACAATTTCAAGTTGATATGAGTTTTAAAAATCTCTGTCTTTCTGATAAGAAAACATAGTGGAAAATAAAGGCTATTCGTGTATTCTTGTAACAAGCATTTTCTTTATTTTCCACAGTGTTTTTTCAATCTCTTTTCTTGAAAAAGCAGAAGTTAGTGGGGATGGGTGAATTTCTTTCTTTGATGTTCAACTATATTACACTCTACAACTCCCCTATCCTTAATTATTATCATTTTGTTAGTAAAGTTGAAGACTTAATTTTGAAGATGGTGTGTTGTTATCTATCATTTTGCCTCATCACTTTCCCATTCCCATACAATACTTTGTTTTAATGCCATTGCCAGACAAAAAAGTTTTAGACTGGTCCGAATTCAAAGAATCTGCAGTTGGCAGTTTCTAGTCTATGAAATTTTAGACTCTGTCACAGCACAGTTGTCTCCCAATCTTCAATCATGGGATGTCATGGATTCGATCCCTTGCCGTCGCACATATCCTTTCCAACATTTGTCAGTGGGTGGATTATTATAAACTTATGTGGGATAGTAGCTTGAGGCTAGGAAAGGATGTAGTAATAGTACTTGTCTGAGAAATACCAGAAACCCTTGATTGGGTGCTTCAGCCGTTGTAATATGACTGGAATACTGTTAAAAGTTGTTTTAAGCCACATTCAATAAATAAATATTATGAAATTTTAAGATTCTATGTCTTTTGGGGTAGAAAACATTGTGAAATTGTAATTTCTTCATTTTGCCTAATGTTTCCTAAAACTTTTTCTTGAGCATGGTTATGTGGAATGTGTCAAAAATATATTACAGGACAAAGAGAAAAGAAATTACCTTTATCTAGATGAATGCAATGTTGTGCTTAAATTCATGAAATCCAATTGATTTTCTTGCTGTAAACAAAATCATGACAAGAACTGCCTAATACTTGTTAACAGAAAAAAAGTCCTTTGTTAGAAATTGATTTGCATTCTATGTCATTAAAAATTAGCTTTCTCTAACTTGGTTTCATCAGCTAGATATTTCACAATTTTGTAAAAGGCATATTAAACAAATTTTACAAAGATTAGATTTTTATGGTTCAATATGGGACGTCATTTTCACCTCATATTTTTCGGGATGATTCAATGGGTGTATGCCCCTCAAAGGCATTTAACTTAGCCCTAACCCTTGTCATGCTGAATTAAAAACCCAATATGGAATTGCTTTAAATTCAAAAGACTGACAGCAATGGAAGGTCTTAAAGAGGGTCAGGATTTATTTTGGAGGTTGATTAGTTAAACTACTCTAACTGAAAGGGAATGTACAGTCTGATCTTTGTCTATATCTCCTGCTCAAACCAGAATATTCCGGGCTCAGCATAACAAGGGTTAACTTACACTCTTTCTTCCCACAGCATGCTAGAAATTATTGGCTGCAACCTTTTGTTGGTAGATTTGAGTGCTTGTGTTTGATATAGGAAATAAGTTTGATATGTAGACAGTCTATAATTGTTTACTTATATGTAAATGTCTAAATTTAGCTTTTTTTGTTTTTGTATGCTTCTTTCACTCATTTTCTGTCTGTCTTTCTATCATTGTTGTAATTAAGTGCATGTGCTCTCCTACAATTTCCTATTATATAACTTTAAACTTGTTGTCGTGAATTTCTAAACTTACTGACCATTAAATTTGTAAATCAATCAAAATTTCATTCACATAAGTCCTTGTTTGGTAATTTATGTGATGCCTTTTTGCCAATTAACAGACAACAAATTTTAGGCTGGTCCAAATTAAAAGAGATTATGAGTTGATGAAATCCTATAAAACTTTGTCTTTTTGGGTAGGTAACATGTGGTTTTCGAATGCTTTTTACTTTAGGGGTGTAAAAAGTGTGATTGAGTGGACATGGGATAAGGCTCTTGTCAAACATTAGTTTGATCAAAGTAGAAGACCTTACTAACAGGAAATTCTGTGACAGGTTTTGTTACATAATTAAACAACATTAATTACTGAAAGAATTCTAAAAATTACGTTTACAGATACAGACCAAGTGTTAATGTCCAACGTTCTAGAAGTGAGTTTGCCATTGGATACCAGTGAGATTCAGTTACCAGTTCCTGAGGCTAGGCTAGATGAAGAAGAGCTGTACCTAGAGTATTTAGAGATCAGCCAGGGATCCGGCTACCTTCCCGCCATGGAAAGTATGTATCTAGAGATTGTGATCAAAAGAGGGAGTGATCTTTATTTGCAATTTGGACATTGCAAAATTTACTATAGAAAGCCTAAACTTATTTCAATTATCTCCTGTAGACAATTCAAATGAGTACACACAACATAGGGTTTCATGAAGAAATAATAATTGTTGCAGACAACAACTTCAATTTTAGAATGATTACAAATATCTCTGCCATTTTGATAGAAAACATTGTGAAAAAAGAAGAAATTACTCGATACAAGCAAATTCTACAATTTTACATTGTTTATCGGAACTGTTATCCTGATAGTCGTATCAATGCAGGCTACAATTGCTTACTTTTCCCCTTCTGATCAAGACCTTTGGGTAATTATGAAGTCTATCTTTTGTGAATATATCGATTTTATGTACTTTGTTCAAAGCTATACAATGTTCTAGAAAACTTGCCTCTTACAATTTAATTGAATTGTCTATGTTCTTTACATACATATTCCATATTGAGAGTGAGAGGAAATACACAGTACATTATGTTACTGTATACAAATCTGGACTCCTTTCTAATTCATTATCTAATTGTTGCGTGAATTTTGTGCTTCAATACATGTTTATGTCCCCGCCATGTAATGGTGACAGACATATAGAGTTATCTCTGTCTGTTAGTGTGTGCATCTGAGAGTGTGGATGTTTGCATCCAATTCTTGTGCTGATCATATCTCTTAGATTAATCTATGGATTTCTAAATAACTTAGAACAGTTATTCCCCAAGAATAGTGTCGAGCATAAAATTGTTTTTGATACACACAAGTTCAAGGTTACGACTGAAGATTCTGTGAAAAGCAGTTATGCGGCAGCATTGGCATCTGTGATACATATCTGTTTTACCCAATTAGAAGTTACCTTGGCATATTTCTATTAGATGATGACTAGTATAATACTTTGCCAGCTGTTAAAGTTATTTGTACATTTCTAATATACAGGATTGAATGATTGACTTTTTATACCCTAAAACTATGTTTTGGGAGTATCTAGGAGTCAGCTTGTCGGTCCGTCTGTCTGTCTGTAGCTTTTTGGTGTCCACTCAATTTCTCGGCAACCATTGGACAGATTTGATTCAAACTTCACTGATATAAACAGTATCAAGCAGAGATGTGCATATTCCATTTTGGTTACGGTCCATTGATTTTTGACAGAGTTATGGCCCTTTGGTAAAATATCATGTCTGCTCAATTTCTCAGCAACCATTGGACGGATGTGATTCAAATTTCATGGAAAGACTTGGTATAAGTCAGACATGTGCATATCCTATTTTGGTTAATGTCCATTTATTTTTGACTGATTAATGGCCCTTTAATTAAAAAGTTCATTTTTTGTAAAGGCCTTGTGGAGGATAGCACTTGTATTTGGACAAGCGCTGTTGGGGGGTATTAGTACGCTTTGCGACAATGTCTAGTTTTAATTCTTCATGGAAGATCATAGATGCTTTTGTTAGTATTGTTACCATGATGCTGTAAAGATGCTGCAGTAGCTTTGAGATCTGTTTAGTTTCATGCAAAAGATGTATCCTAGTAAACAATGTTTAGCAAGTTTTTCTGATAGTGAAGTTGCAGATCTCGACATGCCAATTCAGTTATTCTAATAATTTTCCTCGTTTTAGCAACTTTAACATCTGAGCGGTTGGGTGACTCGATTAGATCTCATCAATTTAGGAGGATAAGTACACCTACATCTAAACAAGAAACCATCATGTATGCACGAAATAAAGAACCACCTCCTTCTGTAAGCCCCTCCTTTATTGACCAGGCTCCTCCTCTTTTGGCAAAGGAGTCCCGCCCTCCTCCTGTCATTTATGATGCTGAGGTTGAAGGTACATTTTTGGACAAAGAAATTGGTCATTGCTTTTGATACGAACTAACAATCAATGCATGAAGATTTTTGCCTTGTTGTGACATTTCCTACCATCTTAATGTATACCAAGTAAAAACTCAAAACAACCTGTGCCTACCTAAAGTCTTATCAGGGTCTTCTCTATGCCTCTAGAGAAAGATACTGACCAAAAAGCTTTTTTAGATAATCAGCAAATATTCTAAATGATCTGAGTGCCTGTTTAGGCTGCTCATTGTCTATGCTTCACTCACATGTAAAATGGTTGGGAATGTCAAGAACAGGCTCATTTTATTTTGTGTGAAGCAGCACGCCTGCACCCAAGACGACAACCTACTGAACAGATAGCCTGTCCTTTGAACGGACTCTTTCTCATTTGGTAAAGGAATCCCACCTTCAAAATATTTCAAAATGAGGCTGAGAGTGATGAAGTTCATTGATGCTTTTGCTTTTGACTAACAGCGCATGAAACTTTGTTTTGTGTGAGTCTTTGCATGATCCTTAGGATGAACAAATACCAGATAGTATCTACAAATGACTTGCCAGTCGTTTAACCTGTTCCCACACAGTGACACTTTTGGACGCCCCTCCAAGAAAAACAACTTAGAAACTATTGTTTGAAATGAAGAAATTGCTTATCACAAGCACTTTTTCATTTTACACGATGTTCTCTACCCAGAAAGTTTAAACAAATCAAACTTTAAATGTTGTCTGTAAGTTCAGTCTAAAATTTTGCCATCTGGTAATACCGCTAAGTTAAATATATTTTATAAGTCCTACAGGTTGAAAGCCAGAGAGCTTTAATTGTCATGGCAGGGTGTCCATCATGCATCTGTTGGGTCAACCTTCCTTCTTTAAAATTTTTCTTTAAAAATCTTCTCCTTTTCACAAAAATGATTCTTAGGTGACCCTTTCTCAGATTCATTCAAAGAATTTTGATAGGATGAAAAACACAGCTTTAATGGGTGGGTATATGGTGAAATCTTTGAAAATCTTTTTCTCAGAAACCAGGGCTTGGATTGCAACCAAATTTCACAGATATATGTTTATAGGCAGTTACAAATGTTTCGCACTGATCCATCGAAATATGATTGATGTTTTATGTTTGCAGAAAACTTTGAGTAAAATCAAATATTTTCTACTGAGAGAGTTTAAAAAATCTAAAATTTCATAAACTTTATATTGTCCTTTCAATTTTGATCAATCAAAAATTTTGCTGTCTGTTAATGGGTTAACTTCTTAAGAAGGTTAGATCCTTAATCTCAGGAAAGTGCATCAGGTGTCAAAGTGCTCTTTTTTCTGTTACATACATAGAAATATGCATGTATCTTCAAAAAAAGGGAAAAGAAATGTTCTTTAACCCTTTCCCACTCAGTGACGCTTTTAAACGCCCCCAAGGAAATAAGCTTTGGAAAACATAGTGGAAAATGAAGAAATTGCTTGTTACAAGCAATTTCTTCATTTTCCACAATGTTTACAACCCAAAAAGACAAAAAAAAATAAAATTCCATCAGCTTGACTTTTTTGTCTGCAGTTTCTTTCAATTTGGGCCAGTCTAAAATTTTGTTGTGTGGAAATGGGTTAAGTATAGAGTGATCAAAAATCACAACAGTCAAACAAAGGCGAAGAACTATCATGAATCTTTTTCACATAACAAATTACCAGATGAAATGAAATTATGTTAAGATTGGAAAATAAAATGTTATAAGCAAACATAAAGAATATTAATGCAATGTTAACATCAATTAACTTTGGATTTTGAGAAAAAAAATGATATAACATTTTCAGTCAAGCTTTATCCTTGATTATTACTGCATGATTAGGGATCATAGACAAAGATCAGCCTGGATAAAACCACAGTCTGGGGTTTGACTGCTTTTTGTTTAACCCTTTCCTATTTAAACCCAGGTTTTTACGTTGTTTTGATTTCATACTTGAGAAAACATTGTGGGAAAAGGAGAAATTGCTTGCAACAAGCAATTTCTCCTTTTTCCACAATATTTTCTACCACATAGGATGGTTTCATTTCCAATTGCATTTAGTTTTCACTGTTGTCTGCAACCTTTATCAAATAGGACCAGTCTAAAATTTCAAGAAACGGAAAAGGGTTAACCCATTACCACACAGATTGATGCTTTTTGACGCCCTCTAAAAAAAAACTTTGGAAATTATAGTGGAAAATTGAGAAATAGCTTGTTACAAGCCATTTTTTCATTATCTGAATTAGTTTCCATCCAAAATGATAGATTTTCAAAATTTCATTGACTAAACATTTTATGTTGTATGTCAAACTAATTCTTGCTGTGTCCTGATGGGTATATATACAGATTACATTTCCAATAAAATAAGTAGCCTAATCTTCATTTTCATTCATGAAGCCAATCAATAGCTAGACAGCCATTTATAGTTAAATGTTATTTCTTGCATCTATAGGTTGGATCTTACCAAGGTAACAAACCAATAATTGGCCTACTCTTTTCATTGTTTACATGACGGTTGGGTATACCTGTTTAATTATTCATGGTATAGCTACCCACCATGCCAATAATCTTGAGTAACTGTAATGACGTTTTACTGGATCTATTTAATCAGTGTTTTTGTACCATGGAATATAAAGACTTAGGACAATTATTGATAGACCTGGTAAGTGGTTTAATCCGTTCCCACTCAAGCCCTCCTTTTTACGCCCCTCAAGAATAAAGCTTTGGAAAACATTGTGGAAAATGAAGAAATTGCTTGTATCAAGCAATTTCTTCATTATCCTCAATGTTTTCTATCCAAAAAGACAAAGAAAATTTAAATTCCACCAACTTGAAAATATCGTCTGCAGCTTCTTTCAATTTGGACCAGTCTAAAATTTTGTTGAGTTTGAATGGGTTAATCCATTACCAGATCATAACATTTTAGTCAATTCCACATTGAAAAAAATTGAAGATGATAATTTTTAGAAAATATTTTAAAAATCTACGTCTTTTGGGATAGAAAACATAGTGATCAATGACAGAATTGTTTGTAACAAGCAAATTCTTTATTTCCCTTTTTTACTAGAGGGGCACAAAATAGCATGATCATTTTCAGTAGGTAAATTGGTTGTTTTTACTCAAATATTTAATTCTGAGTTTGAGAATTCACAGGAGAACTTATTTTTTGTAACAGACATGAATGATTTTTCTTTTGCTTATTTTGCTTCTTAATCAGTCATTTAACCCATTTCCACTCAACCCCTCAACAGCTTAAGAAAACAAGCAATTTCTCCATTATCCACAATGTTTTCTATCCCAAAAGACAAAGATTTTTATTAAGTTTTCGTCTGCAGCTTCTTTCAATTTGGACCAGTCTAAAACTTGGTTGTGTGAGAATGGGTTTAGGGTTATGAAAAAAAAGTGTTGTATAGGTAAGTGACCAGTTTAGAATGATTTGATCTGTCATCAGTTTATGTATATAAAACACATTATACATGATAGACAGAGTAAATATTGTGTATTACAGTTGAAGAGAAGCAAACACCAAGGTCAGTCCAAAAGAGCCAAGAGATTGAGGACAACAGATACAGAGGTAATCTTTTAATATTATTTATTTTTGTCTAACATCATTGCTAGCTAGTTAATAGACATTAAGATTCTATTGCTTATTGGCCAAGGTTTTGTTGAAATACTTAATGATACAGTAAGCATCAATATCGTAAAGATGTGTTTAATTGACCAATGGTGGCTGTCAGTTGACCAAGAAAATAATTCATTGAGACCAGAAATGAGTTTTGATCTTAGACATTTGCAACCATTTTGCTAACCTTTTTCATCGGTTAAGCAACTAAATAGTCATAACTACAGCTTATTCAAGCTATAATTACGACATTTAGGTTACCAAGCAACCATTTTATTCTTTTGTTACATGCTACTTGATATAAATTGTACAAAATAATGTTGTTTAAATTCAAAGCAGGACTTCCTCTCAGAGTTATTGGGTGGTGCCAAATGAGTATGTGGGCGGGGCCAGCGATTGGTCTATTAGTCTCACTTGAAGCATTATGAAGTAGCTGGGCCTGGCTGAGTAAACTTAGCTTTTTTCCAACATGTAGTAGCTAATCTCTTTATTACTTAATATGTACACACACATTTACTTAGTAATATGGTATAGATATGTAAATTTTGATTCTTTATGAGACCTCAAATATGTATAAAACCTGCAGAAACTTGCTTTTAACCCTTTCCTGTTTTTCAAAATTGTAGACTTGTCCAATTCAAAAGAAGTTGCAGACGACAATTAAAAGTGAGTGCAATTTGAAAAGTAACCAACCTTTAGGGTAGAAAATATTGTGGGATAAGAAGAAATTGCTTATTACAAGCAATTTCTTCTTATCCCACAATATTTTCTCAAGTATAAAAAAATCAGGGACGTAAAATCCAGGGATTAACCAGGAAAGGGTTAAAGCTACTTCACACAGTTTTTTGCCTCTGGACCAAATAAAGAAAGCATTTTTTATGACAGTTTATACGAAGTGTAATAATTTACTTCAGATGCACAGATTCTGTTTAACATCTCTTCTTTTCTTAGTTGACACATGGTAAAGGAAGCTTACCTTGTATTACATTATTATGTCTTGGTCTAAACTTTTTTTTTAATCAACTCACTACCATACAATCCTGCTCATTGTTGCCTCAAAGAAAAATGTTTATGGAGAACTTTGTGGGAAAAGGAGAAATTACATATGACAAGTAATTTCTCATTTTTCTCACAATGTTGTCTTAATGTGTTCTGATATTTGTAGCCTCAGCTTGTGCATATATGAATAAGAAGAAACTTGTCTGAATAACAGGTTTATTATGAGTATTTTAGAATAAAGAAAGAAAGAATTAAGATTAAAGATAAAACTATGGATAGATATATACTTACTTATATTTTACATCTACTGCATAATTGGGTATTTGGACTGACCTTGAAAGAATGTTTACCCTTTCTGATTCAAATATTGTTAGTCAGTGACCAATACCACATAACTTTATTAAAATTGTAGTTACGAGGTTTTGATAGCTAGACAACAATACAGTAAAACAGAAATGGCCACATGGAACAAGCTCTCTGGAGTTTGTTTAACCCATTCCCTCACAGAAAACTTTTAGCCTGGTCCAAATTGAAAGAAGTTGCAGATGACAACTGCAGCTTTATGAGCCGCCGTCATAGTGCAGTTGGTAGCGCGTCGGACTATCAATCTAGAGGTCCCGGGTTCGATTCCCAACGGCGGCACTCATCCTTTCCGACTATTTGTCTCTAACCAATGGGTCGATAATCGTAGACCTATGTGGGATAGCAGCTGGAGGCTAGGAAAGGATGTAATGGTAGTACTGGTGTGAGAAATACCAGGATTCCATTGTTAGGTGCTCCAGCCGCCACAATTTAACTGAAAGATTGTTGAAAGTGGCGTAAAACCCCATTCAAACAAACAAACAAAGCAGCTTTATGGAATTTTAAAATTTTCTTCTTTTTGAATAGAAAACATTGTGGATAATGAAGAAATTGCTTGATACAAGCAATTTCCTCTTTTTCTACAATGTTTTCAAAAGCTGTTTTCTTGAGGGGTGTAAAAAGGAGGGATTGTGTGGGAATTGGTTTAAATTTTGACCAAGTTGTCTTGGAATGGGCTACTACAAATATTTCCTGTCATGTAGCTGTCTTAATTTATTTTCTTATGTAATTATATGAACTTCAATGATTTCTTGATTTAGATGCTAGTAAGTTATGGAAACGTGGCGGAATAGTGAAAGCATTTTCAAATTTGAAAAGAGATAGACAAGTACATTCATTTGATGAAGAAGAAATTCCAAGCCGCAGAGGAAGTCAAGCTGTGTATGATAGATCCCCTTCTGGTGTATCCAGTAATCGTAACTTTGGTAGGCGAAGTCATTCTCAGTCACCAGTAACTCAAATAGACAAGAAAAACCTCACACTGAGAACCCTTGGCCAGATAGCCTCCTTGGGTAATGTGAAAAAAGTGCAGTCAAGTAATAGGCTTCTGTCCTTCAAAACAGTGTGCAAGGCCATCATTGGTTTTATCAGACAAGAGAAAATCTTACGCTGGGCTATTGGTCCAGTTAAGCTAAAACAGCCACACAAATTTGATTTAAAAAGGTTAAAGAGTTATATTGATAGAAACAAGGCATTTACAGAAGGGTTGGCCAAGACAAAAGAAATTGAGATTAAAGCACCAGATGCAAAAAGAAAGGGGTTTGGTATGGATGCCTTCTTTAAAGCAGCCACTAATGTTCATCAAGCAAAAAAGCTGTCCACAAAAAAGGGCGGTTTTATTAAGTCTAGCAGTCCAACACCAAGTCCCCAGCCTCAACCTACAGAAGAAATGGTTCCACCACTGTCTGCCCAAAGTCAGGCTCCTCCTACATCCATACAGGATAGAAGACGATCCTCAGTTTATCCACCTTCTAATCATGGGCCTGACAGAGACAGGAGGCTCCCTCCAGATTATGGCCCTTATGATGGACCCCATGATAGACCCTATCCACCTCCATGGGAGAAATATCCTTACAGAGGGGGGTATCCCCCACCTTGGGACAGACCATACAGAGAGGACTATGATTATTATGGAAGAGATCCAAGATATGATGGCTCCTATGGTTACTGGAATGATTATAGAGATGACTATTATAGGAGGGATCCTAGAAATTCATACAGATCTCATAATGGTTATAATTATGATTATGATGAGGCTTATAACCATGAATATGAAAAAACACCTCATGGAGAGAGATACAAACTTGCTCCAAGAGACTACCCAAGAAGGCGGGACCGAAGTGGAAGTCCTGTTGGATATAGCCAACACAGAAGTCATAGTCCCAGAGATGAGAGAGATTTACGGACAGCAGATAGCAGTGAGGATTATCTGAGAGGAAGAGAAGACTATGGGTACTACAGTGGCAATTTGACCAGCAAGGAAAGTGGACGGAGAAGTCCAGCACGTCATTTAGGGGACAAAAGTCCTGACACAAGAAGGTCAAAGAAAAGTCCCGAGAGTCCTAGAAAAAGAATGAAAGATAAGCATAGAAAGAAGAGTATTACTCCTAGAGAGTTTGATAAAGAAGAAGAACCTGTCCCAGCAGAGTATCTCTGGGCCAAAGGTAATAGAGAGAGGGGGCTTGTTCCCATGGACAAGTATGGAGGACCAAGAGTTCCACTCCATTATGGTAGGAGTTTTGACAGGGGTTACCATGAATACAGACCTAGATCTGATCCCAAAGTTGAAATGGCCAAACTTCAGTCGGTGGCAGTGTATGCTGAAGCCATGGGTGGAGTGAATGAAGAAGGTTGGTTACTATGGATGTTGTCAAGGTCACCAGCATGGAGGCATGGAACAATTTTAAAAACACAGACATTTTTGTTTAAGGTTGATGGGATTGCATGATATTTTGAACACACTTTCATTTTGATAAGACAAAATGTTACTTCATTTTTTGTTTCAGCAGATTCTTACTCAGAGTTCTGGATGAAGGAGAGGGCTGACAATCTTAATATGTTATCTTTAAACACTATCTTGTGATATAAACTGGAATATTTTAACCCTTTACTAGGCAACAAAAATTTAGATAGTCTCGAATTGAAAAAATTCTGAGGCAAAAATGAAGGTTCATTTAAGTTGTAAAATAAGTGTCATTTCAGGTAGAAAACATTGAGAGTAAAGGAGATTTTTTCCCGTTATAAGCAAGTTTTGTTTTTTCTTTTCCCATAATTTTTCAAAGGGAAGTTCTCTTTGATGGATCAAAATACTAGATTGAGTAGTAATTGTGTTAAGAAGACAAATTTAAGAAGACAAATCATCATATAATTTGTTGAGCATTTGATTCAATCCTGCATCTTTGAAATCAAGTCCCTCCATCCAGACCTCTGTATACATATTGAAATGTTTGTCAATATTCTTATTTACTGCTACAAGTCAGTTCACACCATGTCTCTAAATCTACAATTAGGTGCCAGTGTAATGGAGGCAATTTTGACATTCATGCACTCTGATGTCAAAATGATTCTTCAGCATGTTGTATATTATTTAACCCAATCCAAATCAACAAAAATTAAGGCTGGTCCAAATTTAAAGAGGGTTGCAGACAACGATTTAAACTTGATTAAATTTTAAAAATCTTTGTCTTTCTTGGTAGAAAACATGGTGGATATGAAGAAAATGCTTATTCAAGCATTTCCTTCATTTTCGCAATGTTTGCCTAAGTCTTTTTTTCTTGAGAGGCATACAAAAGTTGGCTTGTGTGAAATGGGTCAAATGTTATATTGCAGCACTTTGTTTATTGAACCGTAATTTCTTTGTTTTATTCTGCTAGCATACAAACGTCTACAGCATAGACATAGAGAGAAGTCTCCAGTGATTGGAAAGATTCGTATTATAGGATATATGGATGGTACATAGTGCACTGTGTGCTTTTGAAAAAAACAACAACACTCCCTTTTCCCCTTGAAAAATGCTCCATTAATCAATGCTCCCATTAGATTTTTCTGTTAATACAAAGCTCCCTACCCCTGTAAAATTACCCCATTAAACCTTTCCCACAAAATGGTGCTTTTTACACCCCTCAAGAAAAGAAATTAGGAAAACATTGTTGAAGATTTTTTCTACCCAGAAAGTTGAAAAATCCAAAATTTTATCAACTTTATATTGTCATCTGCAAAACTTTCAATTTGGACTAGTGTAAATTTTTGCCGTCTGGCAATGGGCTAATCAGCAGACCCTGTACTCCTTTAACCCTTTCCTGTTTCAGAATTTTGTAGACCTGTCCAATTTCAAAGGTTTTGCAGACGTAAATTTTAAGTGGATTCAACTTGAAAAATAACCATTCAGTAGGGTAGAAAATATTGTGGAAAAAGAAGAAATTGCTTGTTACAAGCAATTTCTTCTTTTCCCACAATCTTTTCTCAAGTATAAAATCACAAGGACGTAAAAACCAGTGATTGTACAGGAAAGGGTTAACATTGTTCCATTACCCAAAGTAATCCTGACCTTGTGACATTTCCTATGACTCAATCACAAACTGTAACATTACTAAAACTTAAAATACTGATTAGATTGACAGCATTGAAATGATTAGTTAATCAGAAAAAAAAATTACAAAAAGGAAGCTTCTGAAGTATTAATACTAAATATCTTTTTACAGACAAGAAATATATCTGTCCTTTAGCTCACCTGAGCACAACTTGCTCGAGGTAAGCTTTTGTGGTTGTGTGATGTCTGCTGAGTGTCACCAAAATTCACATTGCAGACTCTCCAGAGGAATTAGTTTTTGTTCCATCAGCCTGAAAATAAATCTGAATGCTTGTCTCTATGAATTATTGGACAGATTTGAAGTTTGGTCACATAGGGTCAAAAACTAGGTCACTCAGTCTTTGAAAAAATCTTGTAGACATTCAAGAGGCCTATTTTTGAGCTCAAATATCCTAATATCATGATAATTTTAGATTGGATAATCTTTAAATGTTAGATTTTGGAAAAACTTTGTCCATGCCTGATAGGCAACATTTTGTGTTCAATTAATTTAGAAATCCGCAAGATTGTTGATCTGGATGAAATCTTGTGCTTAAATGAGCTTAAAACTGGGTCACTAAAGGTGAAAAAGTAGGTCAAATTTTAGTATACATATTAGAGTCAAAATTTTTTGCACTTCCAATCAAATTAGATATCTGCATATAACATGGATGAGTTTTAAGTTTGGTCATCTGGAGTCAAATACTGAGATCAATCAAAGAAACTCCATGTCGGCTCTGTTATCACATTTTTTGCTCAATTTACCTGAAAATGGGCTATTGTTTGTCTTGACAGTAGCATGGGTGAGCTATTAAGAACTATGGCCCTCTTGTTTTAATTACGATCAAAACCCTACTCAGAACTCTGACTTTGCTTAGTAGTTAGCAAGGAAGACTCATGATCTTGGAGGTATCAAAGGTTTAGGGATACACAACAGCTACATAACTAATCATATGGGTATGTCCTTGGAAAGACAAAAAGAGTCCAAACTAAACCCTAGTCATTAGGTAATAAGTGAATAAGTTGAATTGCAGGGATACAACTGAAAAAGCAGCATTAAACACCCTTCAAACAAGTTTATCTAAAACTCTTAAGGTTATTTAGGCAAGACTTTTTCTTTGAATTTGATACAAAAAAAATTAAAAAGGTAACCTTCCGTTTAATTTGAAAAGGATGCCTTCCATTTCTAGGCCATTGCGCCAGAATGGATACATTAGTTTTGTATCAACCCTGAGCTTGGACAAAACTAGGTACAATTCTTTCTGATTTCATATGGTATATCTTTCTTTGAACTGGAAAGTCTGAGAATTCTTTTGTTTCTTAATGTTTGAGAGCACATTGCCAGGATTAATCTACAGTAATAAGATATCTCAGTAAGGGGAAGGAAATTAGAACTGATAAAATGTAAGCATAGACATAGGTGATGAATTTGTTATCTATGTTTACATGTGTATTAATCATACAGACAAGTTTCTAATTGTTTGCCAACTGCTTGTAGGCTAATACTGTAAAATATCATTCACTCATTTTAAGACTATCCATTGTTTTTTTCAGTCAGAGGTTTTCCTCTCTGATGTTTTTATAGAAAGAAATGAAAATGAAAGATAGATATGGATATTAACCCTTGTCCTGCTGTATTATTTTTGTCTTCTCGATATATTTGAAAACCTTGACATTAAAAGATCAATCTTGTTTTCAAAGATTTCTTTCACAACAACAATAATAAGCAATTAGTTTAAGCTTAGATCAGACTGCACATCTGTGCAGGCTGATTTTCATCTATACAACTTCCAAAGCCACTGTCAAAGCAGGAATATTACGGGATCAGCATGACGAGGGTTAATTTCAAGAGTCTTTGGAAAAACCGTTATAAGTGCCAATGAATAGGATATTAGTCACTTGCAATGATTTTTGTTCCTGTTGTAAAACTATTCATCACTTCATTTGTCTTACCTGTGCAGATTCCAAATCAAATTTATGGTGTTGTGAGTTAATTAACGATCACACTGTTTCTGTACTTCATGTTGTAAACAATATTTAGTATTCTGAAAATAACATTCCAGGAAAAACCCATGTATTTTCCTCGACTGAAGATGGTGAGTTTAGGGTATATAGGAACCAACTCTATGTATTACTAACAATGAACTCTGGGTAATGTATTTTATTAACTGAGAATTTAGCAGTACTTCACAATTTACAGTAATTGGGAAAGGATTTTTTGCAATTAGTTAATTACCTGTCGGTATTGAAAATAAATATGACATTTTGAAAATCAATGTGACAAAATTTTCACTCCATAACAGTTTCATTATTTGTTTAACCCATCCCCACACAGTGACGCCTTTGGATGCCCCTCAAGAAAAACGATTGGGGAAACATTGTGGAAAATGAAGAAATTGCTTGTAACAAACATATTGCTCATTTTACACAATGTTTTCTGTCCAAATAGACGAAGATGTTTAAAATTTCATCTACTTGAAATTGTCGTCTGCAGCTTCTTTCAATTTAGACCAGTCTAAAAGTTCACTGCGTGGAAATGGGTTAAAGAACTGTTCAAAACTGTATCATGCATATATAGTCATATCATGTACTGATTAAGTGATTGATATTCAGGGGTAGCACTCTTTTGGTCCAAAAATGTGCTAGAAATTATCATGTTGAAGGTCTGAGCTGGATAGTCATCATTTTGAGTGAGGGCCAATTCAGTTGAAGAGTCACTTGTTATGTAAAAACACTCCAAAATGTGCAGTTTCATAATTCAAACAATGTATTATTTAAAGATCTTACCTAGAGTTCATAATAACATTTTAGTTTTTAGCGTGTTCATGTAGGTTATTATATTCTTTATTTTTTAATCTCTATGTTAAGGAAAATATGTAAGTATTGCTATAAAGATATTTGTTAACCAATTTTACTCATTCCCACACAATGCCTCCTTTCTACACCCCCTAAGAAAAAAGCTCCGGAAAGCAATGTATACATAGAGGAAATTGCTTGTTTCAAACAATTTCTTTTATGTCTACAATATTTTCTACCTCAAAAGAAAAAGAATTTAGAATGTCTACAAACTTAAATTATTGTCTGCATCTTTTTTTCAATACCAGTCTAAAATTTTTGTCATGTAGTAATAGGTTAAAGTATGTGAATGGGCATTAGTTGATGGACATTCCAGTAATCTAGTTCACTCCCTTTAAAGTATGGAATATTTTTAGCTTGACCGAATACTGGATTACCAAATATTAGACTGGTACAAATTCAGAGGTGTTGCTGACAACATTTTTTTTTGATGAAATTATGTTTCATGGGGGAGGCGGGGACAGGCACTTTTGAGGAAGAAAATAGGGTTATTTTAATAATTGTTCAACATGTTTTCATATGCTTTCTTTCTTGGAGGGGGGAGGGGAGTCAAAGCCTGACTGTGTGGAAATGGGTTAAAAGATGACTGTTGATACTTGCCATACTTTAATCATGAAATTCCTCAAATTACAAATTGTACATTTGTCAACTTTAATAAGTGTGCACTTTATAAGGCAATAAATGTTCTTCTAGAAACATTTTGACGTGATAGTTTTCTTGAGTTATCTACCTTGATGTGAATTTGTATAGTGGAATTATCAATTTTGTGTGTTTACGTAAAAATGTAAAAAAGAAAATGTATACAGGAAAGTCAGAGATAAACTTGTCTATTGACCCTTTCCTGTTTTTAATAAATTTACCTTGTCTAAATTCAAAGGTTTTGTAGACGGAAATTTAAAGTGGATTTATTTTAAAAAATAAGCATATAGAAGAAATTTCTTCTTACAAGCTATTTCTTCATTTTCTACAATGTTATGTTTTCTCAATCATAAAATCACAGGGACTTAAAAGTCAAGGAATGAACAGGAAAGGGTTAATATTTGGTTGATGCTTTGGAATTTCAAATTTGGTTGCAATGGTGACAATTTAAGAATTAATCAACCAATCTTTCATATAGACCAGAAGCAAATTATGAACTCGGATATCAATGTTTAAACCTAAACCATTCCCACACAATGTCGCTTTTTGATGCCTCTCAAGTAAAGCTAATGGGAAAAAATTGTGTAAAAGGAAGAAATTGCTTGTAACAAGCAATTTCTTCATTGAACACAATGTTTTCTACCAACGAAGTTAAGAAAATATAAAAATTTCATAAACTTTAAAATGTCATCTGCAACTCCTTTCAATTTGGACAAGTCTAAAACAAAGCTATCTGGTAATGGGACATCAAAACTACAGCTTAGGTATGACATTTATGTCGCAAACCAACTATTTTATTTATTTGTTGCATGCAAATGACCATATTAACCCTTGTCATGCTGAATAAATTATCTTACCGAATTGCTGTAAAATCAAGGGGCTGAAAGCACTGATAGAACTTGCTGTTCAAAAATCAATATTTCTTTTAGAAATCAATTTCATAAACAGCTTTGGCAGCAAAAGTACAGGTAGGAGGTGTAGACCAAGATCAGACTGCACTTATGTGCAGGCTGATCTTGGTCTACACCTCCTGTCGAAACCGGAATACTCCTGGTTCAGCATGACAAGGGTTAGGTTCCGCCAAATTTTCTGCTTGCTTATTAGTCAAACTCCCTGTAGGAGTTCAGCGATCAATCAATTTGGAACAAAAGGATGGAACAAAAGGAGATCTTTGATGACATAAAACTTTTCTATGCTTATGCTATTTTTTTTAAGTTTAGTATGAAATAAAATTTGCTTAACCCATTACCAAACAACACAATTTTAGACTAGTCCAACTCAAAAGAAGCTACAGATAACAATTTCAAGTTGATAATGTTTTTAATATCTTTTTTTTCTTTTGGTCAAAAACATTGTGGCTAAATTGAAAGGGGTTGCAAGCAACAATTTAAAACTTGAGAAACTTTAGATTTTTCAACTTTTTGGGAGGAAACATTGTGGAAAATAAGAAATTGCATGTTGCAAGGAATTTCTTCCTTTGTTTACTTTGTTTCCCAAATCATTTATCTTGACAGGTGTCATAAGCGTCATTGTGTGGGAATGGGTTAAGTATATTCAAATGAATTGTTTTGTTCTTTTTCTTCTTACATCATTATTTCTTCATTCTTCAGTCATGTCTTCAGTTTTAAATAGATTTACAGTTTTAGAAGTGTAGAGTTTGAATTTTTCATCTTCAGTTTGTTTCTGTTTTAATAAAAGGACACTGAATGACTGGTCATAAAATTCATTAACCTATTCCAACACAGTGGAATTTAAGACCGGTCCAAATTGAAAGGAGCTGCAGACAACAAATTCAAGTTGATGGAATTTTAATTTTTTCGTCTTTTTGGATAGAAAACATTGTGGATAATGAAGAAATTGCTTGATCCAATTTCAACATTTTCCACTGTTTTCCAAAGCTTTTTCGTTGAGGGGCGTAAAAAGGAGGGATTGAGTGGGAATGGGTTAAGCAAGTCTGCTATAAACAGATAAAAAGGAGTTTGTGCCAGGTTTTGTATTTGTTTTAAATTTGTTGGATAAATTTGGTACTTTAGGAACACGAAATATAAAATTCTGTTTATGATATCACTTGATTTTCAGGGGAGGGGGATAAATGGACTAATTTCTTGAAACTTATTCTAAAGAAACATTCTGCAAATCACATAAACCTGATTGTAATATATGTCATCACATGCAGTATGATATTCTAACAGCCTCAAAATGCTGTTACAATTTACTGCCCAGGCTTCAACTCATTTATATAGTTATTGTATTACCAATGTAATATCAAAGATTTTCAACAGGTTCATTTACATATATCACCAACAAGTGCCATTTAAGATAGAAATATTGTGAAAAAAAAAGAAAATTGCTTGTTACAAGTAATTTCTCATTTTCTAACAATGTTTTCCATAGCTATATTTCTTCTGTGCTTAAAAATGTGGAGTTGTGTGATAGGTGGCTAATCATTATTCTCATGCATTAACTTGCCATTTTATTTTTTGCAATAAATACAAAATACTAAACAAAAATTTAATTGTAACATTTTTAGTAAAGGTAAAAGGAAGGAGTATAAAGCTTCATGATTGTTTAACCCTTTCCTGGATAAACCCGGGATTTTACGTCACTGTGATTTTATACTTGAGAAAACACTGTGGAAAAAGGAGAAATTGCTTATAATAAGCAATTTCTCCTTTTCCCACAGTGTTTTCTACCACATAGGGTGGCTTTATTTGGAATTGCATCCAAGTTTTATTGTCGTCTGCATCCTCTTTCAATTCGGACCAGTCTAGAATTTCAAAAACCAGGAAAGGGTTAACAAATTACCAGATGATATTTCACTGGTCCAAACTGACAGAAATTGCAGACTACAAATTTTTCTTTGGTGGAAATTCTTTGTTATTTGGAGTAGAATACATTATGGATAATGAAGAATGACAAGCAATTTCTACATTTTCACAATGTTTTCCGTGGCTTTTCTCTTGTGGGGCATCCAAAAGCTGACGCATGTGGGAATTGGTTAAAGTAAAAAAAATCTATATTACAGACCAGAGTGTAATGACAGATGACAACGAGAAGTCAACTCAAACATCCTCACAGAGTCCCAAGAAGTACAAACCTGCCCTGGATCATGACTTTATACCACCTAGTCTACAAGAGAGAGAGACACCTAGACGAAGACCTGTGGACTCAGAGTCTGAAACTGAGACAGAAACAGAGACAGAATCAGAGAGTGAGTCAGAAGAGGATAATCAACCTAGCAGTATGGTTGTTATGGATGCTAGAAAACCCATAGCACCTGTTCTAGCCGTAAGAAAGAAAGAAAAGAGTCCAAGAACACCTAGGACACCTAAGTTTGAGCAAGAGACACCAAGACAGCGTGGTATCAGTGTTATTAGGGATGGAAGAGAGTATATAGAAGTAGAGGATGACCGAACAACAATGACGTCAGAACCAGAAAGAGCTAAGCGTGAACCAGTCACAATGGCTAGTTATGATAAACCCCGTAAGAAGAGGAGGAGTATGGCTATCATTGAAGTACAAGATGCTGTGGAACTTGATGCCAAGAGGAATGATCAGTCTATGGAGGAAGAGAGACAGGTTGCTGTTCCTGCTGGGACTAAGGAAAGCATGAGGCAGATTGATGAAGGACAGGTATGTAGCTTATCTTGCTTGAGAGACCACTCCTTTAACCCATTCCCAAACAAAATTTTAGACTGGCCCAAATTCAAAGAAGTTGCAGACAACAAAAACAAAGTTGGTTTGAAATTGTAAAATAAAGGCCTTATGAGGTAGAAAATATTGTGAGAATAGAGGAGATTGCTTGTTACGGGCATTTTTTTCTTTTCTCATAATCTTTTCCAAATGCTAAAATGCTTTAGAAAAAATGTGTAACAAGCAATTTCTTCATTTTCCACAATGATTTCGCAACAAAAAGTTGAACAAATCCAAAATTTCATAAACCTTAAATTGTTGTCTACAACTTCTTTCAATTAGGACCAGTCTAAAACTTTGTCTTCTGGTAATGGCAAACTGTTTTTTTTACAGCCATCCTTTTATGATTGATCTTTAACCCATTTGCACCAAATGACACATTTTGATGCCACTCAAGAAAAACAAGAAAACATTGTCTAAAAAGAAAAGTGCTTATAACAAGGAAATTATCCATTCTACATTATCTTTCCCCACAGAAAGTTGTAAAAATCTAAAATTTCATCAACTTTAAATTGTTGTCTGCAACTCTTATCATTTTAGACCAGTCTGCAATTTTAACCTTGAGATAATGGGTTAATAGGTGGTTACAATAAGTTACACTGCATTCAATAAGATTTTTTTTAAAAAAATCAACACAACTTCATTTGATATAATAGATGTTTGTTCTATAATTTCTTAACCCTTGACTTACTGATCCTAGAATATTCCTGTTTTGGCAGGAGGTATAGACAAAGATCAGCCTGCACATATGTGCAGTCTGATCTTAGTCTACACCTCCTGCGTATCCCTTTTAAGTCAGAATTATTTATAACAAACATTTTCAAATGAATTATTTGCCTGCAATGATAGAATCCAGTACTGTCAGCCCTTTGATTTTAATGCAATTCTAGAGAGGACTTTATGGAGCATGACAAGAGTTAATTATACCCCCGGCTATGAAGTAGAGGGGGATATTTGGATTCACTATGTCTGTCTGTTCATCTGCACATCTGTCAATCCATAGATTTATTCATTTCTATGGTCTAACTAGGACCAAAATACCCATTTACTTGTTGCCAATGCTTTTAGGAAGTGCTCTATTGTTTTTAGGGTCACTTAGGTCAAAGGTCAATGTCTCTATTGAACTTAAATTGAAAATTGTTTCTGTGCTCTAGTTGACCTGTGACTTTGAAACTTTATATAGATGTTATCCCTAATCCAAGGAGGTGACCTATTGTTTTTTGGGTAACATAGGTCAAAGGTAAATTGTGCCACTTGAAGGACAAAATGCTGGTTGGGGTATATGTCCAATTTTGGACGATTCTAGTTTTGATTGTTTGGTTATTATTCATACTCTTGAATATCTTACATATTGCTACATGTAATCTTTACAGTTTATTACAACTGATGGTGAAGGAATACTACCAGCGCCCTCTATAATGGTAGAAAGTGTGGGCAAAACAGGACTAAAATGTTTCTGGCAGTTACCTAGAGATCCTGACCCAGAGTATAGGCTGTTACTGTTTGTGGTCAACATTGTGGGGACAAGATTTACTGGAGAAATTAACAGTGACATAAGGTAGGATACATCCCAGTGCACAATTTAGATGACAGTGGTTAACCCATTCCCACACAAGGAAAAAAGTTTTTGAAACATTGTGGAAAATGAAAAAATTGCTTGTTAAATGCATTTGTTCATTATCCACAATGTTTTCTACTGCAAAAGACAAAGATTTTTAGACTTTCATCTTCTATGGATTGCTATCTGCAACTTCTTGGACATTTTGGCCAGTTTAAAATTTTCTTTCCTAGTAATTGGTTAAAATATTTACTTCTTCAAGCTGCAAACTATTTGACATTAGACCTTTTCCTGTAAATAGACAAGCAATTTCTTCATTATCCACAATGTTTTCTACCTCAAAAGACAAGATTTGTAAAAGTTCATCAACTAAAAATTTTCATTTTCTATGTTCCAGGTATTTAATATACAGTTATTTACAGCTTAATGGAAACATTGTTAAATATCACACTCTTTTTTCTCTTCTTAAAGTTTCGAGTGCAATTTGGTGGAGAAAGGAAAACAGACCAGGGGAGTACAACATTGTTGGAATGTACAAAATAAAAACCAGTGTACTATACGTGGTCTGGTAGCTGGGCTAACATACAGGTTGGTGGTAATATATACATGTAGTTGGTGTTTATTATAATCTGGTGAAAGGGAACCAGAATAACAGGTATACATGTAAAATTTAGCCCTTGTCATGCTGGATATAATTGCACTAAAATCAAAGCACCCAAATCTCTGAAAGCACTAGTTGACGGTCAATATTTCTTTAAAAAACTGATTTTATAAACAATTCTGGCTTGAAAGGGACAAGCAGATGGTTTAGACTAAGATCAGACTGCACATATGTGCAGGCTGATCATTGTCTATACCTTCTGCCCAAACAGAAATATTTCTGGTTCAGCATGACAAAGGTTAATAGAAAGAGACAAAATTATAATGTAAGTTCAATGTTTATTGCTTGAAATACCATAATTACAAAAACGGTTGATACAACGGACAAGTCTGTCATTGCATTTAAAGGGATAGACAACTAGATTGTAATAGTATATGAAAGCTGAAAATTCGGTTTTTACCAAGCTGAAACTCTGGTTATTACGATACTTGGAGGACCTAGTAAATATAAAGTTATTGCCCAATATTGTTATAGTCTGTGCCTTATCTTACCAAAAACATTGTTGGTAGAGTGGAATCCTTAACCCAAATAGCAAAATTTAGACTGGTCCAAATTGAAATGAGTTGCAGATAACAATTTAAAGTTTATGAAATGTTAGATTTTTTCAACTTTTTGAGTTGAAGAGATTGTGTAAAATGAAGAAATTGCTTAGTTCAAGCAATTTCTTCATTTTACACAATGTTTTCCAACAATTTTTTTCTTGAGAGGTGTCAAGAAGCGTCATTGTGTTGGAATGGGCGAAGCAATATTGTTAGATGATGAGTTTACTGTGCTCTCTTCCAGACTTTATGTGATAGCTAACTATACCATGGTACATGGACAACAACCCTGTGAGATTCAAACTACATCATCTGTGATATATTACACAACCGTAGGACCACCACGCCCACCCAGACTACGAGTAGTCAGTGTAGACTTACATCAGGTATTACAACCATTGTTTGCATATTATAATTCCTTCTTTAGATGTATCTTTCATCCTTTGGTTTTGACTACAATCAAGATTAACCCATTTCTAGACGACAAAATATTAGACTGGTCCAAATTTGAAGAAGTAGCAGACTACAGTTTGTAGTTTTGACAAGCAATTTCTTTTTTTCCTACAATATTTTCTGCCACCTAGGATGGTTTCTTATCGAATTGCATCCAATTTCCCTTGTCGTCTGCAGAGGGTTAAAGACAACAAGACTTTTGCCATGTACATCATCTCAGGTATGCCCTGGTCATGTAATGGCAAATACCTCTGTCTCTGTGTGTACGTGTCTGGACAAGTGTGTGTGTTCATTTTTTGTCTGGAGCATATCTTCTATATTAATCAATGGAATTCTAAATAACTTGGCACAGTTGTTCTCCTTGATAAGCCTTAGTCCGCTGTATAAAGTTCTGTTGGATACTTCTAAGTTCAAGGTCACAGCAGAAGGTCAGGTGACAATCTCTAGAATTGGATTATTTGTGTCTGTGACACATTTCTAGTTTTTATTCAGATATAAAGCCTAAAAAACCTGATCACACAATGAAGCTGCAAAATTAATTCACCCAGAAGTTGTCTACCTTGTTATGGTTTACATTCCCTTTACCGAATTTACTGTCTTGTTCTGAATGATTTTTTGAGCATAATATGTCATATCCTTTATTTACTCCATTTAGGCACTTCTGGAATGGGATCCACCAAGGATGAATGATGATCTACAACTAAAAGGGTATCAAATATATGTAGATAACAAGCCATTGGGTAACCTTAGAAACAAGGACACCACCCAGATGATGATCAATAACATGGTTCCAGGTAAAACACTTAGTGTTTATGTGGTAGCAGTGATCAAACAGGCTACACAGGAAAGCGATCCATCACGAGTAGTCCATATCACATGTCCAAGACAACCACCAGATATTGTGGTTGCCCAACAACCATCCTACAAACCTGGTTGTGTATTGATATCCTGGGAGAGACCAAAAGGACATACTTACTCTACAAATGAAGAAGACATCTCCATGTATGGGTAAGTTAGGCTGTTGTTTCATTCATGTAAAGGAAAACTTAAATAGATCAATGGGCATAGCCTTTGGTTTGTTATTCCTCTGAAATAAAACAAATTTAGCTGTAAGAAGTAATTTTTGAAAACAATTCTTGGGATTATTATATGCTTTTAATCCATTCCCACACAACATGCTTTTTTACATACTTGAGGAAGTAAGGTCTGAAAATAGTTTGGAAAATGTAAACAAGCAATTCCTTTATTTTCTACATTGGTTCCTACCCAAAAGGATGTGTTTTACAAAATTCTATCAACTTAAAATTGTTGTCTGCAATTCTTTAGAATTTGGAAATTTTGAAAATTTTAATTAATATAAAACTTAGGCTTGAAAGGGACAAACAGGTGGTGTAGACTTAAACTGCAGTTATGTGCAGGCTAATCTTTGTGTATCAGTCCTGCCAAAACAGTCATATTCCGGGTTCAGCATGACAAGGGTTAAAACCTTCTTAATAAATCAAGTATTAGTCAATCTATAAAGACCACAGTCAATAATTTAGTTTTTTTTTAAATTAGCAGCTGGCTGGGGTGTTTATTTAAGAAAAACACTTAGCCCTTTTCTCTAATATCCCTTCTTTTCCACCAAACTAAGAGACCTAATATTCTTTCATACTTTTGTCATTTATGCAAGGTTAACTCTTGCCATGCTGAACCTAGAATATTTCTGCATTGGCAGGTGGTGTAGACTAAGATCAGCCTGCACATATGTGCAGGCTGATTTTAGTCTACACCACCTGTTCAACATTTTAATTCAAGTGTTGTATGTAGAATTAATTAACAAATTCACTGACCCACAATATCAAAGCATTCCAGTGCTTTCAGCACTATGATTCTACTGCAATTTTGAAGAAGGTTTTTATTCACCATGACAAGGGTTAATGTCAAAAGCAATAGGACATCCTAGACATGTGATTAACCTATGCAATTGTCTAGCAACAGCTATGTCTTATTATCAGAATCTATGTGGATGGACAGTGGTATGGGGAAGTAAAGTCTAACAAGCTGGGTAACAAACATGGGTACCAGTATATCTTGACAGATCTGAACCCAGAACAGAGCTATGACATCAGTGTGAAGGCCATAGCTGGTTACAAGAGAGTAGACCCAGAAGCCCAGCACCTTTTCTGTCTCAGTGAGGGGCCAATGTCTAACACCATCACTGTCATGGCCCCTGCTGCTCCCAAATCGCCCAAACTGAGACTAGAGGGGCTGACACCAGAGGGCATTGATGTTACATGGCAGGTACCCCAACAACATGGAGATGCTGCTATATCAGTAAGTTGAAATCTATTTCAGTTAAAAAATGTTTTTAACCCATTACAAGACAACAAAAATTTGGAATAGTCAAAATTGAAAGAAGGTGCAGATGGCAATTTCAATTTTATAAACCTTTGTGTTTCTGGGTAGTAACCCTTGTGAAAAATGAAGAACTTGCTTGTATCAAGCAATTTCTTCATTTTGCATAATAATTTCAAAACTTTTTTCCTGAGCCATGTTAAAAAGTAGGATTGTATTGGAATGGGTTAATTCTAAAATTGTAACTAAAAACACCAAAATTGAAAACCTAATATATTATATAGCATTGACTTTTCACGGTTCTTGAGAATGAAATGTCTTTCACTCAAGCAATTCAATCAAGTGAAATTTAGCTTTATTCAGAATCACAGAGAAAATGTAAAGTCTGATAAGCTTGTATAATATACACAATTTAACTAGGTTCACTGCTATGTGCAGTTTTAAATTTTCTTTATCATTGTACGAGTTAGATTTAATCTAGAAAATCATTTGATTTGAACTGAGAAATAGCAGATAGTTAGCCTAGAAGTAGGGGCACGGTGATGTGATACTACAGAAAATATGTTAATGCTGAGAAAAGTTATCCAAGGGTGTTGAATTCCTATGCCAGACTTGTTGGAAATGGGCTTTTCTACTTGCAGACAGACAAGTACATTTTTCAAGACCACTAAATGGCAAGGCAAATCTTGGAATGATATAATTTCAATCTTAAAGATAACGCTGTATATATTGAAAAACTATTTTAATGTTTATATTGAAGGATACGAAATATTTTTTTCACAAAAGTTATCTGCTCATTTTTTTGTGGACAAGTTCATTTTAATTCAGTACAAGTAAAAAAACATGTCTTACTTGTCTGGGGATAAGTTGAGAATATCTGTATTTCCACACCATTCAGTTATCATTCACTGAATGTTTTCATTTCAGGGCTATCAGATGTTGAAGAATGGCCGTTTGTATGGGTCCATTATACCTCCTGAGGTGAATAGTCTACGTATAAGGGACATTACACTGGGTGAAAAGGTTTCCCTGCAGTTAATTGCCCTTACAGAGCATCCTGTGGGAAAAGTGGGGCATAAATCAGAACAGGACAGAGAAGGCCAGACAGGGGAGGAAATGAAAGATGCAGGTAGGGCTTGTGTATTTTCATAATTTGTATTTGAAAAATGACTTACTAGCAAAATGGGAGATTTTCAAAAAAGTATTGACCTGGGTCAGACTGTACAAGGAAGTAGCAGTATTTGTGCAGTATGACATAGATAGAAAAGTTTTCACTTTGACCAATTTTCTGAACGTAGAAATGTCATTCTATCTTGAGCCTTGTCATGCTGAATCCAAAATATTCCTGTTTTAACAGGAGACATAGTCATACATGCAGTCTGATCTTAGTCATCACCACCTCTTTGGAACTTTTAGAGTTGTTTATAAAATGGATTTTCAAAAGAAAAAATAATCCTTGTGTTCCTTATGTTTTTATTATACTAACACAATTCTCTTGTACACAATCCTTCTTTGCCAATTACCATACATCATTTTTTTAATTTGTTGAAATTAAAAGAAGTTGCAGACAACAAATGAAAGAATTGTAGAATTGAACAATCAATATCAAATATTGTTGTAAATGATTTGATGAAAAAAGCAATGGCTTGTAACAAACAATATCTCCTTTATGACATTATTTTCCAAATGTATCATCATCATTACTTAAAATATTGTGTGATAAAGAGAAAAAAAAGTCTACACTCCTCTCCACACAGTAACATATGTTTAACTCATAATTTCAAGCAATTTCTCCTTTACTAACATTGTTTTCTACCCTTTATGACACTTATGTTTTAGTTCAATTAAATTTTGAAATATGATATACAACTTCTTTTAACTTGGACCAGAACAAAATTTTGTTGTCTCATAATGGTTTTAGACATTGTTATGGCAAGGAAATATAATGAAAATGAGAAGAAAATATACCCCTGATCGGAACAAGATGAATAATTGGTGATGCATTATTATCCATGGTTTCCTTGTTTTTTGAAAATATTACTATATTAAACCAATTCCCCCAAACAAATTTTTGAAAGGTCCAATTTGAAAGAATCAGACAACAAGACAAAGTTGGTTTGAAATGGAAAATGAGGGCAACATAAGGTAGAAAACATTGTGAGAATAGAAGAAATTGCTTGTAACAAGCAATTTCTTCTGTTCCCAAAATGTTTTCCATAGCTATATTTTAAAAAAAGAATGGAATTATGTGGGAATTTGTTAACAAGGACTGCATAGAGATTATACTAATAAAATTAGACCTTGTCATGCAGAACCAGGAATATTCCTGTTTTTGCAAGACATATACTCGAATATTAACCTGCACATATTATCTGTCTGATCTTAGTCTGTAGCACCTGCTTGTCCCATGTAAAACCAGATATTTATAAGATTAATTTCCAAAAGAATCATTTACTAACAACTGATGCTTCTAGGGTTTTTAGCTCTTTGATTCTTATGCGAAAGGGATTTTGTTCAGCATCACAAGGATTGATATCCACTATTAGTGTTCATAATCCTTATTTAACCCTTTGCTGTACAATCCCTAATTTTTATGTTCCTGTGATATTACACTTGAGAAAACATTGTGGAAAAAGAAGAAATTGCTTGTACCTAGCACTTTTTCATTTCCATCAGTATTTTCTGTCATATAGTATGGCTATTATTCTAATTGTACTTACTTTGTAATTTCATCTGCTGCCCCTTTTAATTTGAGCAAGTCTGAAATTTTGAAAAACAGTAAAGGGTTAATATGTGCTTTAGATTTCAGACGAATGCTATATTAAGTGTACTTACTGTTAAAATGACTTTATTTTCCATCAAAAGAGAAACAGCATGCAAGAGAGACTCAAAAAATGATAGTTTTCACAAAGGATGTTCGTAGCATTCAATTTACGCAAACTGAATCCAACAAAGATGGTAACAGTTAAACTGCTTTAGTAGGCTAGATTCCTTTGCTATATACCTGATAATCAGAATGTGGTTGTTTAGTGTTTTTTTTTGCTTCAACACTACCATTGCTAGAAAAAACAACTTTAGACTGATCTGAATTGAAAGAAGGCAAAGGCAAAATTGTATGTAGAAAGGGTTGAAAAACGTATGAGAAAATAATTATTTTTAATATATTCCCTTGTTTTTTCACATTTTGTTGATATGATTATTTGGGATGACTAAATGAGGGATAATATTTAAGGGGTTATTAATCACAAATAGAGTACCACCTGTTTTTATTCCAGTATTATACATAAATCTCTATAACTAATCAGTGAAATGACTATTCATTATGAGCAAAATTCATCTTTATATGACTTTTTAGCTCACCTGAGCAAAACATGCTCATTTGAGCTTTGTGATATTTGAATGTCCGCCATCTTTTGTCTAGTTGTCTGTTGTCATCAGGTCAGTGTTATCACTTCACAGGTCACAATTTCATTGAATCTTTCTCAGACATGCTGTAGATGTTTGTATGTTCTTGAGGAAAACCCCTAACGAAAATTATGACATTCCGTACAATATCATTTTTAACAAGGTCTTAATGACAATTTCCTTGTTACCAGTCTAGAGCTTAAAACTGAGCTTGGCTCAATTTTTCTCGAACTTGCTGTGAATCCTTGTAAATGCTCATGGGGAAGATCCCTATTAGATATGGAAAATTCCTGAAGTACATTATGTGAAAAGGGGCCTTAATAGAAAATTTCTTGTTACCACACTACAGGTCATAATTTTGGCTCATTTTTTTCTGAAATATTTGTATGGTCATAAAAAAGTTCTGTTTGAATATTGTGACATTCTCACCAATATCAATGAAAGGGGAGCCTCATTGACAGATCCTTTGATAAAGCTCAAGAGGTCTCAAGTTTTGTTCAATCTTTCTTATAGATGCTGAAAATGTTTATTGTCAAGAGGATTATTCTTTTTGAATGTGTTGAACTTCTGACCAAAGGAAAAGGGGTTCTAAATGAAAATGTCCTTGTTACTAGTCTAGAGAACATTATTTTGAGTCAAATTTTATAAAACATACTGAAATTGTTTGAAGCTTCATTAGGAAGATCCCTATTGAGTATGATATCATTCTTACCAATATTAACCCTTTCCTGTTTTTGGAAAATTTAGACTAGTCCAAATTGAAAGAGGTTGCAGACGACAATGACAACTGGATGCCATTTGAAATGAAACCATCATATGTGGTAGAAAATATTGTGGAAAAAGGAGAAATTGCTTGTTACAAGCAATTTCTTCTTTTTCCACAATGTTTTCTCAAGTATAAAATGACAAGAACGTAAAATCCCGTATTTGAACGGGAAAGGGTTAAGGGGAAAAGGGCCTCATTGTCAATTCCCTTCTTAACTCTTTAGAAGTCACAATTTAGGCTTAATCTATGGCATATTTTCTGAAAAAGGTTCAATGGTCACAAGGAAGATCCCAAATAGACATTGTGAACTTCCTGCCAATTGAAGGGAAAAGGGACAAAAATGACAATTTCTTTGTTACTTCTTCAGAGGAGAGAAATTTAGCTAAATCGTTCTGCTGGAAATGTTTGTATAGACATAAGAGAGACTTCTATCCAATATGATAATAGTCTTACTAATATCAAGGAAAAAGGGACCTTTTCAATAATTTCCTTGTTACCACTCTACAAGTAACAATTTGGCTCAATATTTCCCAAATTTACTGAAATGTTTTTGTGAGTCAGGGGGAGAAGTCTATTAAATATGAAAACAATCTGACTCATATCAAGGGAAAATTGGCCTTATTCACAATTTCCTTATTTCTACTGTCCAGGTCATAACCTTGGCTCAATCTTCACAAAACTTGCTACAAATGCTTGTATTATCATGCAAGAAGATCCCTATTGAATAGGGCGACATGCCATCTTATATTAAGTAAAAGGTCTGTCCGTCTGTTCTATCATCTGAATTTTGAAGATAACCAGAAGATAACCTGACTATTACTAGATAACTAAATTTAAGAATGGTCTAGATGGAAAGAGGATGCAGACGACATTTCAAATTGCTCTGAAATTAGAAAATAAGTGCCAAATAGGGTAAAAAACAACGTGAGAAAAGGAGATATTGCTTGCTAAAACCAATATCTCCTTTTCCCCACAAAGTTTTCCATGATTGTATTTCTTCAGGGCATCAGAAGTATCACAGGCTCCACTGGCTATAAGCCAGGAAGCTTTTGTCATGGCGTTGTGTCCGTCATGAATCTGCCTTTGTGTGCGTGCATCCTAAAAATCTTTTTCTCTGAAAGTAATGAATAGATTTCAACCCGAATTTCACAGGCATGATCCTTCAGTGACCCTTTTTCAGATTCCTTTAAAGAGTTCTGATGGAATGTAAAACATGGCTTTGATCATTGTAAGACCCTTTATCAGATTCATTCAAAGAATTCTGATGGAATTAAAACTTAGCTTTTATGGCTGGAGCTAATATCCATATTTGGTGTAAACTATGAAAACCTTTGGTCAAAGATGGATTTCAATCAAATTTCACAGAAATGATCCTTTGGTGACCTTTATCAGATTCCTTGAATGAATTTGGATGGGTTGAAAAGCATGGCTTTTATAGATGGGGCCAATATCCAGGTATGGTGAACACTTTGAAAAACTTCTTCTAAAATACGAGATAGATTTCAACCAAGTTTCACAGAAATGATCCTTTAGTAAACCCTAATCAGATTCATTTAAAATAAAAATTGATCGTATGGCATTTATGAGCTGGGCTAATGTCCATGAATTTCTCTCAGAATTTCATCCTAATTTTACGGGAATGACCCTTAGGTGACCCTATATCAGCAGTTTCAAAGAACTTGGATAGGATGAAAACATAGGGGCGGGTGGGGGTCGGGGTATTTCTATGTATAGTATGTAGTGAAAACTTCAAAAATCTTCTTCTCAGAATCCAATTGATAGATTTCAATCACAATTCAACAATGATCCTTTGGTAACTTTTTGTCAGATTCCTTCATAGAATTTGGCTTGGATAAAAAACCTGGAATATATTGTTGGGTCTTATGTCCATATATGGTAATTAGGTAACATTTAGAAATCTTGTTCCCAGGAATTATTTTTATGATTAGGAAATTGAGGCTGGGGAGCGAAACAGGCATCTCTAGTTGTGAGCAAATGGGATAGCTTCTACATTTATGGATGGATTTTAATATAATATGGCACAAATGCTATTTATCATGATAAGATATGCCTTTTGACACAGTTTTTCAGTTACATGTAGTTCCAAGGTCAAAATCACAATTCAAGGTCAGATTTTTGTATGAACAACAAAGCTATATTTTTGGATAGATATTGATATAAATCACACAGCAAATGTTGTTCTCCATAGGGAGTTCAGTTGACCTATGAAATATCTGTAAAGATACTAAAAGGTCACTTGCTCTCTTTGAGATCAAGTATTTGTGGGCTCAACACAAGTTAACCTGTTCCTTTGACTAGCTTTTACTAGGCGTTCATAATTTTACATGAAGAATCTTTCTTATGCTTTTATGGTTAAGTTTATAAAAGATAAGAGCTTTGATTTTGGGCATAACTTTTTAATAGTTGTTGCACATATATTCTCAATTTAGTAATCCTGACCTTATGACAAGTTCAACTATGTGTTTTAAATGAAGGCCAATGATTGATTTATTGTAGTGCAAGTTACTGTTGGCTTGTAAGAATGGCAGATTATGGCTTTTAATCAAAGAATCATTAAAAGATAAGTTGATTTCTGAGATTGGTCTAAATTCGTGTAAATATTTTGTTAATTTGGCAATTGAACATTGTAGCTACAGCTTATTGAAGCTATAGTCAATAAGCTATAGTCACAAGATAAATGTTGTCAACCAATCATTTACATTGTCTCATGTTACTGGCCATTAATTTTGCAAAATAAGGCCATTTTGATATCTCGGTGGAACTCCCTCTCAGAGCTCAGTTAGCTTGGCCACTTATCTGTTGGTAAAAGCATACAGAAATTGTGGCTAGAGTAGGTTATCAATTTTCAGATCTGATTGCATAAACAGAATTTGCCTGAAACAGAATTTTCCACTTTTTCAAATGTTCATTATATAGTCTAACCCCTTCCCACTCAATGAAATTTTAGACTAGTCTAAATTGAAAGGTATTCTGGACGTCAATTCAAAGTTTATGAAATTTTAGATTTTTTCAAATTTCTTGGTAGAAAACATTGTGGAAAATGCAATTTCTTCATTCAAAATAAAATGTTTTCCCAATTGTTTTTCTTGAGGGGCGTCCAAAAGTGTCACTGTGTGGGAATGGGTTAAGACTTTCAACTTACTTTGTTTAAAACAACATATCATTTTTAACTGTATCTTAAAGATCACATATTTTTGCTTATAAAATTTTGAAAATGCTTTTGATGACCTTGTAATCCCGATCCTTTTGTGGGCTGAATTTTATTTGTCAGTTTTGAATAAGATGTTGATAATTCTTACTTCATGTGTTTGTTCAAATTTCAATTTCATTTTGCACCCCTGGTCATTTGGGTAAGTCTTTGGGGAAGAGATGTCAGATCACCAGCCTTGTATTGGTGTCACCTAAATATCAAATGAAAAAGTGAACTTGGCTGTGATATACTTGCTAATACTGAACCCTTGTCATGCTGAATATATTTTATTTAAGAATTGAATTGAAATCATAGGGGTAAAATCATTGATGGTACATGTTGTTCCATCATTAATACTTCTTTTGAAAATTAATTCTATAATCAATTATTTTTGGGAATGGATAGGCAGGAGGTGTTGACTAAGATCCGACTGCACTTATGTGCAGGCTGATGTTTGTCTATACCTCCTGCCAAAACCAGAATATTTGGGGTTCAGCAGGACAAGGGCTAAGTAATCCTGGAAAAACTTTGAATATTTATTCATTAATAAAAGAGCAATTACATACTGTCAAAAGCGTAACTCTTACAATACTTTTTTGCATGAATTCGACCTGTTATAAATATTTTCCTTTATTCTATAAACCTTATATATATAATGATTAAATCAGACAAAATAATATCAGGATGTAGGCCCCCGATGTGGATGTTGTATAGTGACCTTGACTTTTGACATACTAAAATGAATTGGTCACATAAACATGCATCTAATATGATCCTTTTCTCTATGTGAACTTTACCTTGATCTTTGACCTTTGACTGTCTTTAAAGAAACCACTGCAATCTTGTGTACCTTATATATTTCAGGAATGAAGTCATACAGAACTTCATCAGGTAAATGACATTGGTGATACAAATAGTATCAGTCAATTATTTGGACATAATATGTTTTCAGAGAGTTAGTAGAGTGCTCAGGACAAATGGGTTCCTGTTTTGGATTAATTTTTATTTTACTAAAACTGCTTGAACATAGGTTACTGTTCATGATAAAACTTATTCCTCAATGTCAAATTCTTTTTCTTTACAACAGAAGTATTTATTGGTGAGAGGTATGCTGGCTGTAGACCGGGAGCCAAGCTGGTTGTCCATTATACAGGACTGGTGTGCCCACCGTCCCAGGTCTGGTGTGAACGGGTAACTGGCCACTCAGCACTCATAGTATGGAATAAAGGTGAGATTATATTTTCATTTTGTCTCTTTTTGGATCTGTTTCCAATGATATGTATGCTACAGATTAGACTGTTTAACAAGGAGTAAAGCCACTGCCAAATGTTACATAATTACTGCAGTCTCAACTTATGCATCTACCATATCTTGTAATAAACATTGCTTCCCTTATTGTAGCTCCTCTGATACAAAACCGTTTCTAAATTATAATACCTAGTGTATGATTTTTAAAGACTTTCTCCAATTTGGTAGTTATATCATTGTGAATGAATGTTAAGAGGAATTAACCCTCAAATATGAGTGTATGTAACACAAAACCTGGAAACTACTGGATAAACCAGTGACGGAATACGAGGGAGTTTAGAGGGGTTGGTTTGAACCTCCAATCCTTGTAGCCAAATTATTTGATTTTCATGGGGAACTTTATCAAAGAATTGGTAAAAACTGGACCTTACTTCCAGTCCAAAATTTGTTGTGTGGTAATGGGATAAGAGGGGTTGGAGAGGTTTGTTTGAACCCATCCCAACCCTTAACAGGACCTGGCTTCCCGCCCCCCCCCCCCCAAAGACACATGCGTGGTAAGTTTGAACTGCCTTTACTGAAATTCTGGATCTGTCTCAGATAGCAGACAATTTTACTTGATGAAACAGGTTTAGTATAAAAAGTGCCTATATATATTTTGTTCCTCAGGGAGTGTTTACTAGGATAGATATGGCATATAAGTCACTGCATGTTTAGAATAATACAAACTAGTTTACCTTTGACATTTTGAACTCAGAACATTCATATTTTTAGCAGAGAGTAAAAAAGATTAGCCTGCACATTTGTGCAGTCTGATCTTAGTCTATTTCACCTTTTTGTCCTTTTAAGATTTTCTTTATGAAATTGAATTTCAAATGAAAGAGTGACCCACACAGTGAGCCATTCAAACTCTTTTTATATTTTCAATTATATTGATTGTAATGCAGTACTACTTTGACCTTTACGGCAAAACTTTAGACTGTTCCATTTTTTTAATCTTGTCTGGTAAAAGTTGGTGATGAGTTTAATTACTGTAGTATCACTGGGTGGCATGTAAACATTATTATTGAGCATGGTTATCAATAATCCTGCAAACCCTCTCAGGTCTTCAGTCCTTTGATTTTATTATTCAAGAGGAATGTTTGTAAACAGTCTCCGCCTAAATATAAATGAAATATTCTTAACCCATACCCACTCATACCCTCAAGAAAAGGGGGTTTGGAAAAATATTGTGGAAAATGATGAAATGGCTAGTAACAAGAATTATCCATTTGACTGCATATCTAACTTATTGTATATTACTCACTTAACCCATTCCCCCACGACCAGTTTTAGACCAGTCACAATTCAAAGAAATTGCAGGCGACATTTTGAATTGACTAGATATTTAAAGTCTTTGTCTTCTAGGGTAGAAAACCTTCTTTATTTTCCACAACTGTACCAAACCTATCATATTGAGGGCAGTTGAAAAGTGTCGTTGTGTGGTAATGGGTTAATCCTATATTGTTGGAACTCATTAGAATTAACTGATTGTTGGCCAAACCAACTGACCTCTGACAAAGCAATTTGACAGAAAATCAAATGAAGCAATTTTGCAAAATATATGACCAGGAACATCAAAACAAAAGCATATTGTTTGTTGGTAAATTAACCCATTGCCACACAGTGACACTTTGTGACACCCGTCTTGAAAAAAGATTTGGAAAACATGCAATTTCTTCATTTTACGCAATGTTTTCTACCCAGAAAGTTGAAAAAATCGACAATTATCTACTACTCCTTTACCATTCATCTAAAATTTTGCAATGGTAATGGTTTAATCATAATAAGAACAAACTATCATTTCACCTCAGGCCTAAATGAATGATTTGATTTGTCAATGGAAATTTTGATTGGTTGAAAGCAGTGGTTGTCCATTTTCTCATTGAGATAGTTCTAATGAGGTTTAGAATATATCATGTTAGTAATAAGTTTTAGAGTGAATATTTCCACTTTGCATTTTGGAAAGGGGATTTTAATTAATATGGTAGCCTTATAAAAGTAGTCAAGATGGTTGCTCAAGCATGATTGGCTGTTGAAGATAACTATGTTAACCCATTCCCACACAGTCTCGCTTTTTATTCCCTTCAAATCCTTAGAATCTTTGAAAATATTGTGGAATATGAAGTAATTGCTTGTAATAAGCAATTTCCTCATTGTTCATTATATTTCCTAACGTAAAAGAAAAGAATCTTTAAAATTCATTAAATCAAACATTTTGCCTGTTACTTCTTTCAATTTGGTCCAGTTAAGTTTGTTGTTTAGTAATGAGTTAAATAGTACTGATTCCCATATCTAAAATACATAACAGAAATTTTGTATGTGTTTTGATAAATTGTAGGGTTTTCACTTTCCAATTGAACATGTTAAAAGCAAATGAATATCAATTGTAAAGAGATTGAAGTGGCAGGATGATAAATTCACTTCTTTTGTTGACAGGGATTGAGTAACCTAAATCATTAAAACCCAATTCATTCTCATTATAATTCTTTCACTTTATCTTCCATAGAAATTTGCAATACAAAATGAATTTTTTACCTGATCTAATTCAAACATTAACAAAACATTTTGAACCACCCTCATAACCCATAATGTATGTTGTCACAAGCAATTTCTTTATTTTTCACAATGTTTTCTACCAAGAAAATTGAAAAAAATCTAAATTTTCATAAATTTTGTCGTCTGCAACTCATTTCAATTTTTTCCAGTCTAAAATTTCGTTGTATGGGAATTGGTTAATACAGTTTTACTATAGCTATTCATTTACTTGTTTAACCCTTTCCTGGTTTCTGAAAATTTAGATTGGTCCAAATTGAAAATGGATGCAGACGACAATGAAAATCCGATGCAATTCAAAATAAAACTATCCTATGTGATGGAAAACATTGGGGAAAAAGAAGAAATTGCTTGTCACAAGCAACTTCTTTTTTTATACGCCCGTCAAAGACAGGACGTATTATGGGATCACCCGTGGTGTCCGGGCGTCCGGTTGTCCGGCGGTGTCCACTTCTTTGTCCGGAGCATAACTCTGTCACCTTAAGTCCGATTGACTTTAAACTTGGCAGTTATATTCTTCTCATCAATACGGAGTGCAGTGTTCAATAACCACAACTCTACCTGGCCTATTTTTGAGTTATTGCCCTTTGTTGTTTTTCATACTTGAATCTTGTCCGGAGTATATCTCTAAAAGTATTATAGCTAGGATCATGAAATTTCATGGGTGAATAGATCTCACCAAGGGGGAGTGCAGTGCACAAGAACTATAACTGTACCTGGCCTATTTTTTGAGTTATTGCCCTTTGTTGTTTTCATACTTGAATCTTGTCCGGAGTATATCTCTAAAAGTATAATAGCTAGAATCATGAAATTTCATGGATGGATAGAGCTCACCAAGTGGGAGTGCAGTGTACAAGAACTATAACTCTACCTGGCCTATTTGTTTAGTTATTGCCCTTTGTTGTTTTTCATACTTAAATCTTGTCTGGAGTATATCTCTAAAAGTATAATAGCTAGAATCATGAAATTTCATGGATGGATAGAGCTCACCAAGTGGGAGTGCAGTGTACAAGAACCATAACTCTACCTAGCCTATTTTTTGTGTTATTGCCCTTTGTTGTTTTTCATACTTGAATCTTGTCCGGAGTATATCTCTAAAAGTATTATAGCTAGGATCATGAAACTCCAATGGTGTATAGATCTCACCAAGGGGGAGTGCAGTGCACAAGAATCATAACTCTACCTGGCCTATTTTTTGAGTGATTGCCCTTTGTTGTTTTCATACTTGAATCTTGTCCAGAGTATATCTCTAAAAGTATAATAGCTAGAATCATGAAATTTCATGGATGGATAGAGCTCATCAAGTGGGAGTGCAGTGTAAAAGAACCATAACTCTACCTAGCCTATTTTTTTAGTTATTGCCCTTTGTTGTTTTCATACTTGAATCTTGTATGGAGTATATCTCTAAAAGTATAATAGCTAGAATCATGAAACTTCATGGATGAATAGATCTCACCAAGTGGGAGTGCAGTGTACAAGAACCATAACTCTACCTAGCGTTTATTTTGAGTTATTGTCCTTTGTTGTTTTTCATACTTTGTTTGACAAAAAATATTCATTCAAAATAACCTCAGTTCTTTTCAAACCCCCAGTTAATATTAAGCAGTGTAACGGGCGTATCTTCTGACAATTTGGCACCTTGTTTCTACAATGTTTTCTCAAGTTTAAAACCATAGCAACCTCAAATCCTGGGCTGGTACAGGAAAGGGTTAAAATTTACTGTAGACCACTGCTCAAAGCTGAGCTGAATCTCCTTTATTAGAAATTAAAGTTGGAAAGGTTTGGGTATATGAATAATGAAATGTTTATCAAGTTATTCAAATGATTAGCTGTTTTAAGCAATATTAAATAAAATGTCAGATCAATAATTCCTGAATCAATATGTTGATTTATATACCTTATTCAAAACTTAACCCTTATAAACATGGGTGTGAAATTATGATTTTGTTCTATGAACTTAATGAATTTTAACCTATTCCCACGAAATGTATCTTTTTAATCCCCCCTCAAGAAAAGCAATTGGGGAAATGTGAAAAATGAAGAAATTTTTAACATTGTTATCCACCAAAACTTTTGAAAATCTAAAATTGCATAAACTTTAAATTGTCACCTGCAACTCCTGGATATTCAATTTAGTCTTGTCTAAAATTTCGTCGTCCAGTAATAGGTTAATAATAATTTGACGTATGGTGGCTGGTCAACATTTATGCAAAGCATTTTCGTTGGTTCAGGGCTTAAATATTGTAACTATAGCTTATTAAAGCTGTAGTTACTACTTTAAGGTTGCCAACCAACTATCTTACTTTTTAGTTACATGTTACTGGTCATAAGAGTTAAAAAATACTGCTGTTTGATAACTACCTAGAACTTCCTGTTGTAGCAGAGATCTTACTTAGGAATGGGTTGACTAAGAGCAGTTAAAAATAGTTTTGCATATTAGTTAGATGCACTTTTAACTGTTAACCCAGAATATTCCTGTTTTGGCAGGCAGTATAGACTAAGATCAGCCTGCATATATGTTCAGTCTGATCTTATACCACCTGCTTGTCCCTTTTAAGCCAGATTTTTATATATGATTCATTTTAAAAATAAATAACAACCAATAACTATTGCTTTGAGTGCTTTTAGCCCTTTGATTTTATGCAATTCTGTATCGATTTTTATTCAGCATGACAAGGGTTAAATATAAATGTATAAAATATTACATCCTATCCAGTATCCAGTTTGCAAAGTAATCAAATCTTTTCACTTCGGATTTCTATCAACAGAATTTTTTAAGAGCTCCCAGTTGAACTCTTTGATAGTTTTGTATCTCTACACTTCAATCAAATTGATAAAAACTAGGAACTGCACTAAACTGAAATACATTTTATTGACTTGGGAGTATTCAGTTGAATTGAAATACATTGTGGTTGAGTTGTCATTGTTTGAAATGAAATAAACAACTATTGTGATTTTTTTATTTGTGATTTAGCACATGAACTGTAATTGGTGAGATAAATAAGGCTGAACTATCAAATGAGTTTTTAAAGGTTTGACTGGATTTAGATTGCGAGTAATGGAATAATGTTTGTAAGGTTCAGAGTGAGTAATGGATAATGAAGTTAACCCTTGTCATGCTGAATAGAATCCATTTTCAGATCAAAGGGCAGAAAAGTCGGGCCTGAGGGAGGGTCAACATTTCTTTTGACCTCTGGATTAAAAGGGGAAAATAAGTAGAGTAGACTGAAGATCAGTCCGCACATTATCTGTACCTTCTGCCAACACAGGAATATTTTGGATTCAGCAATACATAGGCTAACATGGAGAGCTTCAATTACTGGTCTTTACCCATTCCCACACAATCTCGCTTCCAAAACTTTGGCAAACATTGTTATCAATGAAAAATTTGCTTGTAACAAGC
This sequence comes from Fragum fragum, assembly GCA_946902895.1. Taxonomy (NCBI): domain Eukaryota; kingdom Metazoa; phylum Mollusca; class Bivalvia; order Cardiida; family Cardiidae; genus Fragum; species Fragum fragum. Next base: position 37,164,135 of record OX336371.1, read on the forward strand.
TATTTCTTCAATGTTCACAATGTTTTCTATCCTAGAAGGCCAAGATTTTTTTTTAAACTTGTCTGCAACCACTTTCAATTTGGACTAGTCTTAAGTTTTTTGTGTGTGTGGTAATGGGTTTTGTGATCAAAGTGTTATGGGATAACTCATGAAATATTATTGTAAAAGGAAAATTGATTGTAGGACCTAAATTGTTTGTAACTGTGTGTGACTGAGGGTAAGAAAAAAGTTTTAACAAAATTACTTCATTGTTATCTGGTTGAGAATGGTATAATTAAATAGGGTGTTACTGTCAAATAATTTATGGTGCAGAGGAGTTAAATTCGATATTATGAATTTGGAGGATTTTGCAAACACACCTATTGAAACTTTCAAATGAGCTTTATTTTATGATAAAACCCTGCTTAACTTTTAATAATTGAATTTTAACTTTAAATTTTTCAATTGGACTTCATCCTATTTCAATTCTTAAAACTTGACTAAAGCATACACAATGAAAATTCATATAATTGCGGACAACAAAATTCAGACTGACAACCTTTTTAAAAAGCATTTTTTTTTATTTTTTCATTTTTTAATATCTGCTAATTTTTACTGCTGTATAATTTAAGAATTTGTGATGTTGTAGCTCCAAACTTTATTTACAAAAAAGAATGTGACAACATCATTTATGACGTCATTCATGTTTTCATGTTACATAAGGTTTTATTGAAAAATAATGCCCTCTCTGCTTCCTTCTTTGTTTATTCATGCATTTTACACTATAAATCTAAAATTGTAAATAAAATTTAAAGATCAAATGATAAAGCATGTATTCTAAGAGGTTTGAAAGAAATATGTGAATGCAAATTTTCAAAAGCCTGTAACTGCCAATACAGGAACAATTTATGATCAGCATTCAACAGGGAAAGAGTCGTAGATTTTGTTAATAGGATGAAAAAGAATAACCAGCTGATAGATTAAGATCAGTAGTTATCATATTGTTTGATATGACAAAGCTTAAATATTGAACTGATTTTAACATGAAATGTAATGTCACATAGTTCAATATAAATGATCACATACTTCAACATGAAAATGATAGGTCATCATGATCAGATATATTGGATAATTTCTTTTAACTCTTATCATGCTGAACCCAGAATATTCCTGTTTTTGACAGGAGGTATAGACAAAGATCAACCTGCATGTATGTGAAAACTGATCCTAGTCTATACCACCTGTTTTTTCCAATATAACCCATTACCAGACAGCAAATTTTTAGACTAGTCCAAATCAAAAGGAGTTTCAGAAGACAATGTAAAGTGTATGAAATTTTAAAATTTTCAACTTTCTTGGTAGAAAACATTGTGTTAAATGAAGAAATTGCTTGTAACAAGCAATTTCTTCATTTTACACAATGTTTTCCTAATTGGTGTCCAAAAGCATCACTGTGTGGGAATGGGAATGGCAGAATTGTTTATGAAATCTATTTTTCAAAAGAAGAACTGATCACAACAATCTACATTAGCACACTACTTCTCTCGGACAACCACTTTCATGTTTAACATCAAAGTGCTGAAAGCACTGTAAGCTAGCAAAGCATGGTTGAATTTAGAAAACTTTCCCTTGTTTGGTAGAAAACATTATGGACATTGAAGAAATTGCTTGTACAAGCAATTTCTTCATTGTCCACAATGTTTTCTAAAGCTTTTTTCAAAATGCTTAAAAGGCGGAATTGACTGGGAATGGGTTAAATAGCGTGCGTTTGACACAGTTTACTACAATTTGAATAGAGTTTGCAATATTCCTGAAATACATGAAGAGCTACTTTTAATGGTGTAGGCATTTAACGGATTTAGTGGTTAAGCCTCCAGTGGTAGTTTGCACTCGTTGAACTTTGAGACGACCTCAAAATTTCGTCTGTTAACTTAAGCTATCAAAGCTGACGCTTTGCTAGCTAAAAATAAACGTTGAACTGAAATTAAAAATAACACCAAAGGTCAAAGAGACAGTTCAAATGAAAAAGGTCAAATTACATAATTGACCTTGTCCAGAGTAAATCTACTCACTTCATATAGGGATTCAAAAATATAATAACATGCTTGCTCTCAGTATGACAGGAATGTGTCATTCATGATAGACCCAAGGTCAAGTTAACAATTTTGTTGTGTCCTATATAGAACTGAATCAGAGTTTCATATCATTTACCCTCGTTGTGAAATGTGAAGATCTGGTGCAAGCTGTTAACTTTCAACTAAAAATAAATATACTATTACATCCTGTTAATCGCAACTTCAATTTGCCACCCCTTTTGAATCAATTAACCAGAATTTGCTATTAAAATGAGTTATTTGTTCTTTAAATCAAATGCATATTCATTTAGTCAGTTGCTTTAAGCACAGTGAGTTGCTATTAATAGGGGTATAATTAACTCATTCCCACTCAGTGACGCTTTTAGACACCCCTAAGAAAAAAAAACTTTAGAAAACACTGTGGAAAATGAGGAAATTGCTTGTTACAAACAATTTCTTCATTTTCTACAATGATTTCTACCAAGAAAGTGGATAATGATCCGAATTTCATACACTTTAAATCGCAGTCTGTAACTACTTTCAATTTCATTTACTTGGGCCAGTTTAACCCATTCCAACTCAATCCCTCCTTTTTACGCCCCTCAAGAAAAAAGCTTTGGAAAACATTGTGGAAAATGAAGAAATTGCTTGTATAAAGCAATTTCTTCATTATCCACAATGTTTTCTATCCAAAAAGTCGAAAAAAATCAAAATTCCACCAGTTTGAAATTGTCGTCTGTAGCTTCTATCAATTTGGACCAGTCTAAAATTTTGCTGTGTTGGAATGGGTTAAAGCTTTGCCGTCTGGTAATGGATTAAGAGGATTCAACTGTATCATTTACTCTTACTGTGAAATGTGAGGATCTAGTGCTACCTGTTTACTTGCCACTTGGAATGAATTAGATCCAATAAAGATATTGTGCTGATTTACATCTTTATCTGGGTTTATCTTCTATCATAGGGCTTGGTAACATGAAGTGTATAGTTTTTGTGATCTGTTCAAATAATATGTCTACCACAAGATTAAATATCTCCTAGAAACAGTACTATCCTTTTCTGGATCCTGATTTCAATAAAAGATCCAGTAATTTTGGCCAGCCAACTAATTGTTAGCACAATTTGTGCTTGGACAGATCAAAGGGATATTTTTTTTAAAGTCGTAGGGGATTTGGTTTTTGTTTTACAACTTCTGTTTTCATGTACCATGTCAGAAAGGTGTCATATATTATGATGATACTAGGACTTTTTGACAAGAAGAGGGATTATTGAAAAAATGTTGTAAATGCCTAAAACTATGTATGCACTTACAACAGTTTTTCTATTTTGACCATGATACAAATATTGCACCACAATTTCATAAAACTATGTATGCACTTACAACAGTTTTTCTATTTTGACCATGATACAAATATTGCACCACAATTTCATTCCTCATTACTGTGTTACCCATTCCCACTCAATTACTCTTTTTGACACCCCCAAGAAGAAAGGCTTTCAAAACACAGTGTAAATGAAGAAATTGCTTGTTACAAAAGGCACTTAGGGAGGAATTCATACTCTTTGCGTTTCATATTCATCATATCAGTATCAATGTACCTGGTATACAAAAAATGAACAAAAAATACAGTTTAGAATTATTTTTGATAAAGTGAAAAATCATTCAGATCTGGGGAAGTGTTTAGATTAGTTGATTGTAAACAGGTTAAAGTGAAATCAATTATTGATGCTGGTTTAATCGGATCAGTGTTCTTCAAAGCCTATCAACGCTAAACATGTCACTTTATTTTCTATAACACTTTCACTCTTTCACATGCCTGGCTACGAATTTTGTGACCCTGAAATGAATGGTTACCTTCGGAAATATATCCAACTCATAGTATGGACAGCAAAATCAAGTTCTTGGAAAAGGCTAGGATGATAATTCAAGGGTCAATTGCAATACTGTTCTAAGTGTCTATACATAGAACAGTATCACAATTTATCCTCGATCTATCATTGTTGAAACACAATCAGAAGTAAAATAAGGGCCAACTAGGGTGCATGATAAACTCAAGCCAAGTGACATACTCCAGTCTGTCTAGTTTACAGAGTTTAACTCTTTGCAGTTTTTTTATTTTTTTATTTTGAATTTTCGACTGGTCTAAATTGAAAGAGGTTGCTGATGACGTTTGAAATTGGATGCAATTAGAAATGAAACAACCCTATGTGGTAGAAAATATTGTTGAAAAAGGAGAAATTGCTTCCCCAACCTTTTTTCTTCAGGGGTGTCAAAAAGTGTCTGGTTATGCATAAATTCATTTTGTACTCAAATGAAATTCCTACCCAACACTGCCATCAGTTTGAATGAATCTGGGTTAAGGATAAATTTCAAAGCTGATCAATCAGTTTCAATAAGTGGCCAGTCTGAATGACATTCAAGTTGAAAAGAATAACACTGTCAACCAGTCCAATTTTCTAGGTAATACCAGAAGGACATGTCTTCATTTGGATAAGATCTCTGTGGGGAAATGGATCATAGCTTCATTTATTTATCATTGTGTGTTAGTTTTATTGAAAATGATTCAGAAAATGTTGAATTTGCTATTTGCTCAGTTTCTTATGGTCTTAACCCATTTCCACACTGCGAAATTTAAGACTGGTCCAAATTGGAAAAAAATAGTTGCAGACAACAATTTCAAGTTGATGGAACTATAATATTTTTCGAACTTCTTGGATAGAAAATATTGTGAATAATGAAGATTTTACTTGGAACAAGCAATTTCTATTCCACAATGTTTTTGAAAGCTTTTTTCTTAAGGGGCGTAAAAGGAAGGATTGTGTGGGAATGGATTAATCTAGTGTCATTATTTCAAAACAGTCTCTGCAAACATTCATCCACAGATATTAGACGCAAGTCATATAAGTAATGTGTCTTGATTCAATTGTTCTTGCCAAAATGATTAAATATGGCAGATATTTAGAATTATAACCCTTGTTCTGCTGAATAAAGTGATCAGCAGATAGCATAGACAAAGATCAGACAGCATGTATATGCAAGCTGATCTTTGTCTATTCAGCCTGTAAATGCTGGATTATTCTAGGACCTGCAGGACAGTGGTTAATCCATTTCCAAACAACAAATATTAGACTGGTCCAAATTGAATAAAAATATATGCAAATTACTTTGCAAACTGGCATTCTATTTAACACCAAGTGTGCCAATGACATGCTGGAAACATTTTTAGATCTGGTGAAATTGCTTTTGATAAGGAATTTCTCCTATTTTCTCAACTTTTTTCTCAATAGTGTGAAACTTGGGATAATATGGCAATGTGTTAAATAGTTCATGAATGAGGTTTTGGATTTTACAAAAATTGAATTTCTATTTAAAGATGATGAACCAAGAACCCACTTCCTGCGAGCCGAAAGTTACCAGGTGACATGGTGGCCCGGAGACGCAGCGGAAGAGGAAATAAGCAGTGACAGTACTTCAGGTATACATTGAAAATACAGCAAACTTCTTTTACAAGGATTCAGGTTAGATGGGATGATTGAATTGAATTTGTCAATTGGTCAATTACATTGGCACTACAATAATAATTAACCCTTTCCCGTTCAAATACGGGATTTTACGTCCCTGTGATTTTATACTCAAGAAAACATTGTGGAAAAAGAAGAAATTGCTTGTAACAAGCAATTTCTTCTTTTTCCACAATATTTTCTACCACATAGGATGGTTTCTTTTCAAATGGCATCCAGTTTTCATTGTCGTCTGCAACCTCTTTCAATCAGGACCAGCCTTAAAATTTCCAAAAACATTAGAGGGTTAATCCTACAAAAATGATTTTGCTTTTGTTCTCCCTTACCTATAATTCTATTTCCTTATTTCTGATTTTCATATTGTTCTGTAATTTCCCCTAGTAACCTGCCTAATCTATAAACAAACCCATCTACAGAGTGAAATTTTATTATTATTTCACTTCACAGTGAATGTCACTTCAGTGTGATTTACCCATTACCAAATGACAAAATTTTAGACATCCAAATTCAAAGAAGCTGCAGGTGACAATTTAGAGTTGGTGCAGTTTTAAATTTCATAGTCTAATGGTGTAGAAAACATTGTGACAAATGAAGAAACTGCTTATACAAGCAATTTCTTCATTTTCCACAATGTTTTCCAAAGCTTTTTTCTTGGGGGCGTAAAAAGGCAGTTTTAGGAGGGAATTGGTTGATAAGAAAGTCAAAGTTCTATCATCGTAATGTCTCATATTTCTGTTTGCTTTGTTGAGCAAACAAATTTTGCATAAAAACCCCCTATGTAATTATGTTCTATGATATAACTTGTATTCAAAGGTTTAAAGGTTGTGTACTTTTGTTCTTATTCAGAGCTATTTAGTACTTGCCTGTATGTACTTTTGAAACTTCAATTTTCAACTCAAATTAAAAAGTAACTTGAATAAATGTTCAACTTAGAACCCTCTGCATGTTTAGTTCAATTTTCTTGAAAGTGGAAGGATGGTGAACATTGTCTTTCTGAAAAACGTGAAAGGTTTATAAATATAAATAAAATGTTACCCTTTGAAACACAAAATCAAAGAGACTGACATTTTTCTTTAACCCATTACGAAATGACAAAGTTTTAGACTGGTCCTTCTTCAACAAAGTTATGGATGACAGATTGTAGTTGATTCAAAAACCCTTGTCTCTTTAAGTAGGAAACGTTATTTATAATGAAGAAATTGCATGTAACAAGCAATTTCTTCATTTTTCACAATGTTTTCCTAAGCTTTATTCACAAGGGGCGTAAGAAAAATATTGTGTGGGAATGGGTTAATTCAGCAGATATCCAATCAAATGTAAACTCAGAAATAAACTTACTTGTTACTTTTTTCTTGATTCTTAGCGTGTGTGTTCTTGTCAAAATATTGGGAGCGCACTTCTCTAAGCTCGTATCTCTCTATCACTGATTCCGAGTATATCTATTCAAATTCACTGGATTCTCCTAAAGCGGGCACAGATCGTGGTCAGTTGGAAGTACAATTAGGTATAAAAAAAGTAAAACTGCAATGCACGCAAATTTTAACCTTATTATTATTATTATTGTAAACTTGTTTGTGATATTTCCAACAACTTCCGATGTGTGCTGTCTCCGATAAGCCTGAGAATCTGATCAGAGTTCATTATTACTTTGCACTCTGGCAGATTGTTACTGACTAGAAGTTAACTCATCCCAAACAATGAAATTTTTTACTGGTCCAAATTGAAAGAAGTTGCAGACTTAATTATTTTAAGTCATAGAATGTTAGATTTTTTCAACTTTCTGGCTTGAAATATTTCGAAAATGAAGAAATTGCTTGTCATAAGCAAATTCTTCATTTCCCACAATGTTTCCCCAATTGATTTTCTTGAGGGGCATCAAAAAGTGTTATTGTGTTGGAATGGGTTAACTTAGATTATCAGTGAAAATTCTGCGGGCACTATGTGGATATCGGGGCTATGTGTTTGGTCTTCAAGCACATGATTATGAAATTGACAGATCGCTGACTCTACCCACTGAGACCTCAGGCCAAACCCACTGAAATACAACAGAGAGTTCATCTTCAATATTTGCCTAATTTATTGCCGGTAACATGTAACAATATAGTAAAATAGTTGGTTGAAAACCTAAACGTCGTAACAGCAGCTTGAATAAGTTTTAGTTACGACGCCAAACCAGCAAAAATGCTTCTTATAATTGGATGCCAATTTTTAAGTTCAAAGTTCACTTTTAATCTAAAGGAATGATTTGATTACTTGATTGATTTTTGGATTGAAAGTAATGATCCCTCAATTGTTGGAAATCTTACACCCAGGCTAATTTTCTTGCTCATGCAATCTAGCATTAGATAGAACAATATATATGTTTATATAAGAGGACATAAAGTAGAAGACTTTAGACATTTTAATTTTGCACACCAATGATTATCTGTAGCTAAAAATGAAAAAAAAAAAACTAGTCATGCTGAACCTAGAATATTCTGGTTTTGGCAGAAGGTGTAGACCAAGATCAACCTGTACGTAAGTGCATGCTGGTCTTTGTCTACACCTACTTCTTGTACATTTCCTGCCAGAGTTATTTATGAAATTGATTTCTAAAAGAAATATTGATTTTTGAGCAACAAGTTCTTTGAGTGCTTTCAGCTCTCTGGTTTTACAGCAATTGAGTAAGGTAATTTATACAGCATGACAATGGTTAACACTTATCATGCTGAATGAAAAGAAGCAAAGGGCTAAAAGCAGTTGAAGTATTGTATGTGGGTCGTTATTTCTTTTGAAACTTAATGATATTAACAACACTTAACCCTTTCCTGTTTTGCACAATTTTAGACCTGTCTAAATTCAAAAGGTTTTGCAGACTAAAAATTTAAAAGGGATTTAATTTAGAAAATAACCATTCAAAATGGTAGAAATATTGTGGAAAAAGAAGAAATTGCTTGTTACAAGCAATTTCTTCTTTTTCTACAATATTTTCTCAATTATGAAATTACAGGGACGTAAAAACCTTGGATTGAAAAGGAAAGGGTTAAATGAGACAAACAGGTGGTGACAACCAAGATCAGACTGAACTTATGTGCAGGCTAATCTTTGTCTATACCAACTGCCTAAACAGGAATATTCCGGAATTAGCATGACAAAGGTTAATACTCTTTTTTCTGTATCACATAAGCTCCCATACTATGTTATGGGCCCCTTCTATGTTATTGCCATAAAGTGTGTATGAATGATACCTATTACAGCAACAAAGTACATTTGCCAGGGGGTAATGCTTCTGCATGAGAACTATAAGACAAGAACAAGGATATAGTTCAGAAACATGTTTTGTTGTAACATAGTTCTTGGGGAGTGACATTATATGAGAATTTTCATAATGACTTCCTATAAATTATTATACCCCAAAGATGATATTATAAAATGTACATGAATGCTTAGAAATGATACATTGTTATATGTTGAAATTATAAGTAACTTTCAATTAATTAATTTTTATACATCAATGAGATATATATCAACCATTCTTATACATTTGTTTTCAGCTGATGGTAAAATGTTGCACCAATATAACCTTTAGACAGTATATCAATATTGACACATATTCACCAGCTATTCCTTAATTCAAACTTTGTTATTCATTTGCGTATGATTAAGGACTATTGTTGCTCTCATGGACATTATAGACACAGATAAGTCTGCACTGGTATGCATTTCAATCATAGTGTGCATTACAAGCACTTCATTGTTCCTCAGTGTATCTATTTAGAGATTAAAATCATGATGAAGTAATGAAATTTTCCAGAAGCTGAGATATGAATTATTTTCAGTTTGAAAAATGATTATGAAAACCTAGATTTAACTGATGAACAATCTGTCATTAGGATTTTGAGATTAGGAATTTGTTGGTGAATATGAATCTAGATTGGTGAAAAGTATATATGTATTATGTACTCTTTTAACGAGACCCATGACCCTGTAAGCTATGCTTCACCAGTAGTTGAAATGGTAGAATTTACAATAAATTCTTGCATAATGAGACACCATACATAACATAGTGTTCTGAAAATGCCATTTCTTGTTACAAAGCTTTTAACCTAACACCTGACTGTAAAAATTTAGACCAGTCCAAATTGAAAGGAGTTGCAGATGACAATTTTAAGCTTATGAAATTCTAGATTTGTTCAACTGTCTGGGTCGAAAACATCATGGAAAATGACAAAATTGCCATTACATGCAATTTCTTGTTTTACACAATGTTTTTCTAATGTTGTTCTTGAGGGGCGTCAACAAGCACCATTGTGTTGGAATGGTTTAACCCATGTTTCTTCAATCACAAATATCCTTGTCTTACAGATTTATAGACTCTCTTTGAATGATGTCATCATGACATCATACAAGTGCACAATTTAGGCGAAGTCTTATGTGGTAGGATTCTAAGTATGCTCTGAGAAAACTATGAATAGTTGTTCTTGTGAGAAAAGGAATCTGTTCCTTGGAAGGGGTTAAAATCAGTTTGTCTCAAAATCTCATGACAGATTTAATACATGCATAACAGACAAGTTTAAATTACTGCTTGTTATGTCATTTTGAATCTATCAATATGAGTTGTAAGGATAAAATAATACATCTTAATAATTGATGCCATATAAAGCCTCATTGTGGAGTAGGGGTAAATCCCTGTCATGCTAGAGGTGGAATATACTGTTTTGGCAGGAGGTATGGACAAAGATCAGCCCACACACATGTGCGGTCAGATCTTAGTCCATTGTCACCTGTTTGTCCCTTTCAACTGTTGTTTGTTAAATTAATTTTCTAAAGAAATATCGGCATACACTTCAAAATTGGTCCTCTGATTTTAACCATTTCCACATATTGTTGTTTCTTGATGTCCCTCAAGAAAAGGCTTTCAATTACATCATGGTCAATGAAGCTTGTCACAAGTAATTTCTTCATTAATAATAATTTTTTCAGCCCAGAAAGTTGAAAAAAATCTAAAATTTCATGAAATTTGAATTGTTGTCTGTTTGACCAGTCTAAAATTGTTTCATCTTGTAATGGGTTAATGTGATACTCGGGATGATAAGGGTTTATTCAGGTAATATGAATTACCTTTTCTATTTCACGGGTTTGCTGTCTTATGATTCACAATTTGTCTTGGGGGGATTTTGTACATAAACTGCTATTACGTGGAGAAGAAAAAAGCTTAAAGGGTCATAAACATATCTGATATTTGAAGAAATATATGCTTCTTATGACTAAAAGAATGTTTTAACATTTTTTCAATTAACTGACATTCATTTGTGTTATTCATGTTTTTGTGCTTTCTGAGAGTGGTTTTGCATTGTATCCATGATACATTAAATTATGAATGCCTGAATGGTAACAAAAATTGAAAACTACCAAGTTTGGTCCTGAAAGTGATTCTGACTTTGGAAAATTTGAAAGCTATGAATCACTATTTGCAAATAATGCATAAAATTGAATTAAATGGAAAATAAGAATTTAAGTAAGAAATGATAAGTATTAAAAAGAATGATAATTAAACATTAGTTCTTTTTTTATATCTCATCATACAAAACATATGACATTATGAATTGTGCAAAACAATTGAGTCTCTTGAGGTCAAAGCCTACATGGGCTCCCAGATTTGATGCCAGGCCGCAGCGCATATCCTTTCTGACATCTGTCTTTCACCAATCGGTTGGTAATCATAAATGAAATTTGGATAACAGCTAGAGGCTCAGAAAGGATATGGTAGTACTGGGTGTGAGGAATGCTAGGGATCTATGGGTAGGTGCTCCGGCTGACATGATATGACTGGAATACTTTTATAGTGACATCAAACCCCATACGATTGATCAGCGTGCTTTTTGAGCATTAGAAAATTCTGGTTTGTCTGTGCATTTTGCTTTTGTTGTTCTGTAATAACATAATTATTGAAGTGTCATTATTTCAATGTTCTCTTGACACAAATTGATGTTCTTTTAACCCATTTCCACGCAATGATGCTTTTAGACACCCCAAGAAAAAAAGCTTTGGAAATCATAATGGAAAATGAAGAAATTGCTTGTTACAAACATTTTCTACCCCCCAAGAAAAAAAAATATAAAAAATTTCATCAACTATAATTTGTTGTCTGCAACTTCTTTGAATTTGGACCAGTCTAGGTAATGGGTTAAATGTCATAATTTCAATGTTTTTTTTAAGCAAATTGATGCCCTTTTAACCCATTCCCACTTGACAAAATTTTAGACTTGTCCAAATTGAAAGAAGATGCAGAGGACAATTTCAAGATGATGGAATAGTATTTTTTTTCATCATTTCAATAGAAAACATTGCGGATAATGAAGAAATTGCTTGATACAAGCAATTTCTTTATTTTCCACAATGTTTTCCAAAGCTCTTTTCTTGAGAGGCGTAAAAAGGAGGGATTGAGTTGGAATGGGTTAAAACTAACCATTGTCTTGAGTAAGTAGTCATCAGTACTGTACCTAGTTAACACTGCTTGATTATGAGAGGTGTAATATTAAAGTTTTCTGTTTTGTGAAAATTTTATGAATGATTTCTAGATGACAAGTCTATTTAGGGAAGAACCAAAACTATGATCCTCTCTATCTTGCATATAGACAGAGTAAAACTCTTGGACATAATTGCTAAGAGAACAGGAATGACTTTCTAAAAGGTCATTACTTAAAGATGTGAATCCCCTATAGAGTTGACAAGTCATGGCTGTGAATCAGACAGTTGATTCACCAATCAAATTATTCATTTAGACCAGAAGTCATCTTTGAACACCAACATTGTGGACATTTTTGTTAAGTATTTTTGTTGGTTTGTCCACTTAAATGTCTTAACTACAGCTTATTGAAGTTGTAGTTAAGATGTTTAGGTTTCCATCTGACCATTTATTATTTTGTTACAAGTTACTGGCCATAGATTTTGCATAGTAATTACTTGTAGGAAATCTAACTCCTTTAACCCATTCCAACACAGCAACACTTTAGACTGGTCCAAATTGAAAGAAGCTGCAGACGACAATTTCAAGTTGATAGAATTTTGAATTTTTTTGTCTTTTTTGGATAGAAAACATAGTGGATAATGAAGAAATTGCTTGATACAAGCAATTTCTTCATTATCCACAATGTTTTCCAAAGCTTTTTCCTGAGGGGGGTAAAAAGGAGGGATTGAGTTGGAATGGGTTAATACATTCCCAAACAACAAAATTTCTGAGTGATCCAAACTGAAAGCGACTGCTTAAATTGAAAAAGAAGGACCATTTGAGGTGCAAACATTGGGAGAAAAGAAGAAATTGCTTGTGAAAAGCAATTTCTTCTTTTCTCACAATATTTTCTATTGCAATTATCTTGTGCATTAAAATGGGGGATTGTGTAGTGATGGGTGAAACAATAGTTCTTCCCCATGTATTCCTCCTATAGTTGCCTTATTGATGCTCCTGACAATGTCAGGGTACTTACAAAAAAATGTAACTGCCATAACTTTTGTTATGGTTCTTTCTGAATTTTCAAGACATTCTCAATAAGTGAAAACTATTTTCACATACAGACTTTAGAGCACAAGATGACATTTATATTTAGTTGTCAGAATGGAGCAGTATTTTGATAATGATTTATCCTAGAACTAATTTTTGTTTTTGCATAGATCTCAATCTGTTACATCAAATTTGAAAATTACATTGTAATTGTACATTGAACATTTCTTTTTTTATTTAAATATTATGTATTAATGTTTTTACCATTACAACTATTTTTCACATACAAACTTTAGAGCACAAGATGATATTTATATTTATTTGTCAAAATGGAGCAGTATTTTGATAATGATTTATCCTAGAACTAATTTCTGCTTTTGCATAGATCTCAATCTGTTACATCAAATTTGAAAATTACATCGTAAATCGACATTAAACATTTTTTTTAATTGAAATATTATGTTTTAATGTTTGTTACCATTACGAAGAGTTTCAACTGATACTAATCAATATATTTTAAGTAAAGAATGAATGTGTGAAGCTATCAATCAACTCCAATGATTTTCTTTTTTATTCTATGCCTAAGGTGGTTTGATAGTGGTCTCATCTTCTCTGTCTGTCTTGGTGTCTGTCTGTCTTGATGTCTGTTTGTACATCCACATCTCGTTAACATATCTTCTACATTTATGGACAAATTTGCAAAAAATTTCACAGAATGCTCATGTTGTTTCAGTTATGTGATATTAAGCTGTATCACAGAAAAAGGGGGCTTAATGCAAAAGGGCGGCGTATATTGTGGCTATGGCACTCTTGTTGAGATCTCAAATTCAACCAATTACACGATACATCATATTTTATATTATAGAGGACCACCTGTTGATAACCAATCTGAGACCAGCTACAACCTACACTGTGGTTGTTGAGGCCAGAAAGATGGAGAAGTACAAGGATATTGATGAAGGTTGGTAACTTGGTATTTATCTAAGATAATGTTTAGCAAGATATTGAAGTGTTCAATACATGCAATTATGACTTTCATAAATGTGCAAGCTTTCTGTCTGGATTACAAAATATGGAGTTATTCTTGTTGTTTTGTGTTGTGTCCTTTAATTTTTAAGTATATAAACAATATTTAACCCTTTACCAGACGACAAAATCTTAGACTGGTCCATATTCAAAGATGTTGCAAATAACCATTTAGTCAAAGAAATTTAAAAAATCTTTTTCCTTTTGGGGTAGAAAACATTGCAGATAATGAAGAAATTGCTTTTAGCAAGCAATTTCTTCATGCTCCATAATGTTTTCCAAAGTTTATTTATTGTTAGGAGCATCAAAAATGTGATTATGTGGGAATGGGATAATTTCTAATACTTTCAAATTGTTTGTACAAATTTGCTGTGCAAAACCTTTTTTTTTTTTTTTTGTCAAATTCCAAGAAATTGGGATCTTGCTTTGAAATGTGATCATTGATTTTCTTTGATCCTTTTTATGAAATAACAGCATTTTGAGGGGCTGCCATCATAGCACAGTTGGTATCTCATCAGACTCCCAATCTTCAATCATGGGATGTCATGGGTTTGATACCTGGCGGGGGAACACATCCTTTCCGATATTTGTCTCTTACCATTGGGTTGATAATTGTAAACCTAAGAGGGATAGCAGGTAGAGGCTAGGAAAGGATGTAGTGGTAGTACTGGTGTGAGAAATACCAGGAATCCATTGTTAGGTGATCCAGCTGTTGTGATATGACTGAAATACTGTTAAAAGTGGCATTAAACCCCATTCAATCAATTCAGTTTAGTGAATTTTAGGGGACTTCAAATAGTGACTTCTAAGATCTAAAAAGCCAATACAATAAGTAAGCAGATACACTGTTTAATCAGTTTGCTAGCTTTAATCTTGAAATTCATTACAGAAGCTGACACAGTAGGAAGAGAGACAGTCAGTGCTTTTATTCTGACAGCCAAATCAGACAATCTGTTGATAAAGACAGCTCGACCTCCAGACCCGCCCTCAAATCTGGGTATACTAGCTACAACATGTTCTGCAATGAAAATAGCCTGGGATCCACCAAGGGAACATGGAGTAGATGTTATAGGTAAGCAAGTCATGGCATTATGAACTAACAGGATATTTACTAGGATTTTTAACTCTTGTCATGCCAAACCCTGAATATTCCTGTATTGGCAGGAGGCATAGACAAGAATCAGCCTACTCATGGAGTCTGGTCTCAATCTACTCAACCTTTCTTACTCTTTTAACCCATTTCAAAATTTAAGATTAGACTAAAGTGAAAGAAGTTATAGCAGACAATTTCAAGTTGTTGAATCTTAAAAATCTTTGTGGGTCAAAATTAATGTGAGAATGGAAGAAATTGCTTATACCAAACAATTTCTTCATTTTTCAACAATGCTTTTTCAAGCTGTTTTTTTAATAGGACTATTTTGTTGGGCAGAAACCACTGTACAATAGAATATGCAATTTTGGGGGTTTCTGCTTTAATACATCTCCAACTATGGAAATAAAATGTACCAAATTCAATTTTAGAATAAGTTTTAGCTATAAAAGGGAGTAGATAATTCAAATTTTTGAAAGAAATAATTTTTATGCCCCCGCGTCATAGATTGGGGGCATATTATTTTACCTTTGTCGGTCTGTCTGTCTGTCCGTCTGTCCGTCTGTTTGTCTCTCTGTCTGCAAAACTTAACCTGCCAACTAAACATTTTCCTGTAACTTCAACCCTGATTAAGTTACAATGCTAATATTTGGTATGTAGATAGGTCTCAACAAGGCACAACTTTGGAAGGTCATTTCATCAAGGTCAAGGTCAAAATTTTAACCCTTTTCCCTAAAACAAAGAGAAAAAAAACACAATAAAAATCACCATTTTCTGAAGAATTCCTGTTTTGGGGGCATGGTGTTTTACAAACACATCTTGTTTTATGTGAAAATAGACTTCCATAGGATAAACCCATTTCCACACAGTGATGCTTTTAGACGCCCCAAAGAAAAAGAACTTTGAAAAACCTGGTGGAAAATGAATAAATTGCTTGTTACAAGCTATTTCTTCATTATCCACAATGTTTTCTTTCCCAAAGGTATGAACTATTTTCTCCAGTATCTTTCTATTTGGACCAGTCTGAAATTTTGTTGAGAGGGAATGGGTAAAGATCTCTTAGCTTTTATCTTAGCTTATAGATATATTTTGAAACTATGTTTAACAGTGAATTGACTCGACCCTCGCCATGCTTATTGCCTCTCAGACAAGAAGTATGACTTGGATATATAATTTTTCTTTTCTTTTATGGTCAATAGCTTGAATACACGCTAGTTACGCAATGAGGACACCAAACTCAAAAAATCCTTAGCAGCAAAATTTTTAGATTGGTCCAAATTGAAAGGTTTTGCAGACAACAATATAAACTTTATGGAATTTTCGGTTTTTGCTACTTTCTGCTAAGAAAATATTTTGGAAATGAAGAAATAATTCCCCCCAAATTGGTTTTGCTTGAGGGGCGTCTAAAAGCGCCATTGTGTAGGAATGGGTAAACAAAAATGCTTTACATAAATGTCGACCAAAGTCGAAGTTCAAAGTTCTCTTCTGGTCTGAGCATATCATGTGATTGGTCATAGACTTTCGAATGACAGCAGAGATCCATCAATTATTTCAGGTATCAGAGTGGATGCAGTATCCCTTAACACTGGAGATCCACACCATCTGTCTAAAGATGTGATACCAGATGCCACAACTGCTGTATTAGAAGGTCTAAGAGAAAAGACAGACTACATGGTCAGAATAACAGCTATTACAGATGAATACTTTGACAGATTACCTGATAAACACCGCCTTAAATCAACAAGGACCATTCCTAAAGATGTTATATTACCAGCTGATGACTCACCATGGTTACCAAATTCTAGTATTTTAACCAAGACTTCAGGTACAGAGCCTCCTGCAGCTCTAAAGGTGGCCAGGTCTTCTACATCAAGTTTGAAATTGACATGGACTCCACCTATTGTATATGGTTCAAATAAACTACAGGGTGTGATTGTACGGTGGGCGGATGTTAAATACAATAAGAGACGAGAGGATGATGATTTCGTAGTAGCAAGTCACGTTAATTTACTGCCAACAGAAGATACTCTGACTATTGAAGATTTAACTCCAGGGAACCAGTACAAAATTATAGTGGAAGCTGTTGTTAGTGTTAAAACTTCTCTAGAGAAAGGTGATGACAGTGGAACCGGTGTAGAGAGATATCGTAGAACTGCTCACATCATGTCACGTCCACTGCATGCGCGCACTCGTGCTCCTACTGAGCCCCCAATATTACTTATTACTAGTTACACTCAAACTACAGCTCAGTTATACTGGGAGAAACCACTGCTCATGTCAGTCGTTGGGAAGGATGCGGAGGGAAAACCAAAATATCTACGCAGATACCTTGAGGGTTACAAACTTGAAATTAATGGTAAAACTTACTGCCATTTGGGCCCAGCTTCTCAGAGTTGTCAGTTGACCAAATGTAAACCAGGGAAGCAGTATCATGTGACACTAGTGGCCTTGACCTGTACAGAGTCTGGGAAGAAAGAAAGGAAGAGAAAGGCAAGTTTTAAATGCCTTAACCCAATACCACACAACAGAATTCTAAACTAGTCCAAATTTAGAGAAGTTGCAGACATCATTTTAACCCTTTCCCGTTTTTAGAAATTTTAGAATAGTCCAAATTGAAAGAGGTTGCAGACGACAATGAAAACTGGATGCCATTTGAAATGAAACAATCCTATGTGGTAGAAAATATTATGGAAAAAGGAGTTTTCTTGTGTAAAAAAGCACAGGAACGTAAAATCCAGTATTTGAACGGGAAAGGGTTTAATACAGCCAAATTCTTAAACTCTGTCAGATAGGGTACCAAAACTTTTGGAAAAGAAGAAAATGTTAGTTATTGGCATTTCCTTCTTTTTACACAATGTTTTCCATGTTTGTGTGTAAAAATGTTGGAATGATTGGAAATAAGTTGCAGTGCACTATACTAAGTTCATGAAATATAAATGATATTTGTATTTTTGGAAAGAAAACATCAAAGGAAATGAAGAAATGGCTTGTTATAACGTTTTGCAATGCTTTTTTCTTGAGGGACATGGAAACTTGGCATTTTGTTGGAATGGGTTAAATTAGTCATATTGGCAATAATGAGAAGCCAAAGGACCTCGACTGATGTCATGATAGCTTACAGCAAGCAGAAAATGTTAGGAATTAGCAGGAAATACTAATTTAATACTAATTACTAATTCAACCCCTTACAAGATGCCGAAATTTGAACTGGTCTAAATTAAAAGAAGCTTACAGACAATAGTCTTTAGTTAATGATACTTTCAAGATCTTAGTCTTATAAGATGGAAAACATTATGAGAAATGAGAACACTGCTTGTATCAAGCAATTTCTTTATTTTCTACAATGTTTTCCAAAGCTTTTTTTCCTGAGGTTCATAGAAACGTGGCATCACATGGGAAATGGTTAAATTAGTCATATTGACAAAGATGATAAGACAAAGAACTCAAGACCATTAACTTTCATACAATTTGTGTAAACAGAGAATTTGCTATTTGTTGACTGGAATTACTAGTTTAACACTTAGAGCTTGTGGTACTTAGTTTTTTACCTGAAAGCTGGATTTAAAAATGGGCTTTATTGAAATGGTTGTCTATGGCAATTTATTGTGAGTGAGAATTGAAAGAAAACAGGCATGTCATATTATTAGAAGCATACTGGGAAAGACATTCAATAAAGAGTTTCTCCAAGGAATGTAGAATGAAATGTTTTATGCTTTTGATTGATTATTTCCGTTTATTTATCGTCGCTACCGTAGCACATGCCCATATGAGCGACGCCCCCAGAAGACGGTTAGTTGTTACGGAGGATAGTGCAAGGATACAGGACGAAACTGCTGAGAGCTCCGCCTGGTTCTTTAACGTGCTCGATGGATAGCAACGTCACACGGGGCCTCGGTTTAACGTCTCATCCGAAAGACAATTAGTTTTGTTAGTTGATATGGTCAGCCCAGGGCTCGAACCCGTGATCTTGAGGTTTGAAGTCAAGTGCTCTACCAACTGAGCTAATCGGGCTGACTGTTTTATGCTTCTCCTTTTACCCCTTTTTATATGCGGCTGAAGGTGGATATTTATAGGTATCATCTCCCTCCATCTGTCTAGGGATCCACCAGCATGTACTTCCTCATCTTGTTAACACATCCTCTACATTTATGGATGAATTTGAATGAAATTTTACCTGACCTTGTGGGTAATGTTGACTTTTGCCATTATAGGTTGCTACAAAGAAAAAGGGGCTTAATGAAAAATTTCTTATTAACACATCGTCCTGCATTTATAGACAAATTGGAATGAAATTTTCACAGAATGTCCCTAGTCACCTGACCTTGTGTATGTTGTCATGGTTTTGCCCTGTCACAGAAAATGGAAAGTAAATGCCATCTCTTGCTTACCCATTACCAGATGATTCTTTTTAGACTGGTCCAAATTGAAAGAAGTGACAGAAACCAAATGAGAGTAAACTGGCATCAAAAAATAAAGTCTGTACAAGACAGAAATCATTGTGAGAAAATGAAAAATTGTCACAAACAATTTCTCCTTTTTGCACTATGTTTTTCACACAATTTTTTTTTTCAGTGTGTCAAATTGTGGATTGGTATGATAATGAGTTAAAAGATGTATTATTATTACAGTATAAAGGTGCTTACAAGAACACTAACCCACAAGATATTGACTATGGTCTGTTACTGGAGGATGAAGAAAATTTAGATGCTTCTCCATCCGAAGTTCTTGAGGTCATGCTCCCAAAAAATATGGATGGTAAGTATTATCTGTATTTGTAACAGGGTGTTTTCTCCTTTGAAGGATTATCCGAAAATAACAATACACATTTTATGATCAACAATACACCAACATAAAGTCTAAGATGTATTCTTGTCTAACAATATGACTAATTATTTACAGATTGTTTGAACTTTATTGTGCAAATGCAAAATAGTTTTTGGAAAAAGTTTAGGAGTTTACTATCCAGGGTCATTGACATTTTATTTATTTTATATGAGTTATGTGCACTTTATGGAAAACATGAAAGTGTCCACAAAAGATCTTGAAAAACACGTAAACCCGCATTTCAGTTGTTGGATCTTTTAAAAGTTACAGTTTCTACATGGCTTCAATTTTATATAGTCTTTGTCCAAATCTAAATTACATGAGCCATCAGATTAAACCATTCCCACACAATGATTCAATTTGGCAAGAAAAGCAATTGGGGAAAAAACACTGTGTTAAAAGACCTTGATAAAACAAGTAATCCTGCATTTCAGTTATTAGATCTTTAAAAATTTACAGTTTCTGTATCTTCAATTTGACATAGTCTTTGTACAAATCTAATTTACAATTGCCATCAGATGAAAACATTCCCACACAAATGATTCATTTTGGCAAGAAAAACAATTGGGAAAACATTGTTTAAAATGAAGAAATTGATTATAACATGTGAGTTCTTCATTTTGCACAATGTTTTTTACCCAGAAAGTTTAGAAAATTAAAATTTCATAAAATTTGAATTATTGTCTGCATCTCCTTTCAATTAGGACCAGTCTGAATTTTTGCCATCGGGTAATGAGTTAAATGAAAATGTAAATGATTGTTCTGCTCATAGTGGTAACCATTCATGTTGCATACTTTCAGGTTACATCAGCACTTTGGACTCATTCTTCACTCACAACGAAGACAGGGACAACAAAACCTTTGGAGACATCAAGGTTCAATGGACCACGCAGGGGTCAGGTCAAGCCCTACTGAAACAGTTTAACACCATATGGTACTCCCATGATGACAGAGTTGTACAAACTAAATATGTGAGCTCAGACTTTAACTCCTGTACAATACCTGTAACTAGACTTAAGTAAGTACACAGGTTTGAATATATGATCTTTTTTCCCTATACAGATTTTATACCATAATGATATATTCACACAAAATAAAAAAATCTTTCTTAGGATTCAAATTTCAAGGTAACATCCCAAGCCTGTGATCAAGATTTAACCCTTGTCATGCTGTATAAATTACCTTGCTGAATTGCTGTCAAATCAAAGGGCTGAAAGCACTGATAGAACTTGTAGTTCAGAAATCAATATTTCTTTTAGAAATCAACCTCATAAACAACTCGGTAAGGAAAAGTATGAGCAGGAGGTGTTGACTAAGATCAGCCTGCACATAAGTGCAGTCTGATCTTAGTCTACACCTCCTGCCAAAACCGGAATATTCCGGGTTCAGCATGACAAGGGTTAAAGAATGACACTGGTTCTAACCCTTTCCCAAATTGATATTGATTTTTACGTTCCTATGATATTATACCTAAGAAGAAATTGTGGAAAAGGAGAAAATACCTGTAAGAAGCAATTACTTCTTTTTTCACAGTAATTTCTGTCATGTAGGATGGCTACCTTTTGAGTTGTACTTACTTTATAATGTTGTCTGCTATCCTTTTAACCCATTCCCACACGATAAGATTTTAGACCAGTCTAAATCCAAAGAAAGTGCAGACGACAATTTAAAGTTTATAAAATCTTTGTCTTTTGGGGTATAAAACATTGTGGATAATGAAGAAATTGCTTGTAACAAGCAATTTCTTCATTTTCCACTATTGTTTTCCAAAGCTTTAATATTTAGGGGCGTTTAAAAGCATCACTGTGTGGGAATGGGTTAAAATTGGACAAGTCTAATATTTTGAAAAATTATACAGTAAGTATAATTTAAAGAACTTTAAAAAAAATCCATCAAGTGAAAATTGTTTTATGCAACTACTTTTAATTTGTGCTAGTCTAAAATATTATTGTCTGGTAATGAGTTATTGAACCAACCTTTTATGATCAAATGTGAGTATTACCACATAAGATTATTTTAGACTGGTCCAATTTGAAAGCAGTTGCAGATGACAATTTAAAGTTTATGAAATTTTAGATTTTTTCAACTTTCTGGATAGAAGCATACAAATAAGAAAGAAATTTCTTCATTTCCACAATATTTTCCAAAGCTTTTTTCTTTTGGGCGACCAAAAGCGTCATTGTGTGGGAAAAGATTAATCGCGGATACTATGTATGCATATTTGGTTTGCTATTTTAGGAGCATTTATGATGTTGTGGTAGAACCAACCTATTATACAGAAACATTACCACAGCAGCCACAAAATATACAAATCATGATCCCTGGTCCCCCAGATCCACCAGAGATATTCCTGAAATCTTCAAGCCCGGAAGAGTTTGTGATAGAGTGGGGAGAGCCTAGACTGTATGGAGGTGTCCGTGTACGAGGGTATCAGGTGTATTTGAATGACAAAAAGGCAGGCAATGAGTTGAGTAGTACCCACAGAAAGGCAGTTGTGCCTTGTAGACCTAATAGGTAAGATAAATAATAATAAAATTGTCTACCAATCTGAGTGCTGTTTTATACATCCTGGAATATTGGTGTCATATTCACCATGTATTTGTCCATCCCTCTGTCTTTATGTCCATCCATCCAATTTCTTTTAAACACATTTCTTCCTATGTTTGAATAAAATTTCAACAGAATGTTGCTAGTCACCTGACCTTGTGCATATTATCACGATTTTGCCATTTTAGGCTGTGTCGCAGAAAAAGGGGGCTTAATGTCTCAATTCAGTTTGTCTGAGGTATAAAACTTCATTATTTTTTGAAAAGTAGGTGGCTGGGGAAATGAAACAAAAAGAAAATTGCTTATTTGGCCCTTGGCATTGTAACTACAGGTTATTAGTCCACTAATGACAAATTCAAAGACAACTTTAGGTTTGGAGGCTTTCTATCTGTCTGGCAAATCAGTTTTCTGGACTTATTTTAAAGGTGGCATATATTATCTATTTTTGTGTGTGTTTTTTTCCATTATCCACAATGTTTCAACCTGAAAAAGGGCATGATTTTTAAAATTTCATTTACTAAAATTTGTCTTCTTGCTGCAACTTCTTTATATTTGGATCAGTCTAAAATTTTGTTTGGTATTGGGTTAACCCATTCCAACACAGCAAAATTTTAGACTGGTCCAAATTGAAAGAAGCTGCAGACGACAATTTCAAGTTGATGGAATTTTGAATTTTTTCGTCTTTTTGGATAGAAAACATTGTGGATAATGAAGAAATTGCTTGATACAAGCAATTTCTTCATTGTCCACAATGTTTTCCAAAGCTTTTTTCTTTTGGGGCGTAAAAAGGAGGGCTTGAGTTGGAATGGGTTAATGAAGATTCAGATGCTTGACTTACAGAAAATCTCCAAAATTCTATCGTTATTTCTTTAGACTAGTATAAAGAGCTCAGTTATGGTGTGTGCATTGGCAATAATAACTTACAGCTCAAGTTCAAGTTCTGAATTTTTTTTTTATTGATTCATTTTGACAACATTACTAGTCTTGGATTTTGAAAGATTGAAAAATTTATTTTCAGCAAATAGAGGACTATCATATACTGTTGACCACCGCAGTCAGTATCTCATCAGACTCCCAATCTTCAATCCATGGGATGTCATGGGTTTTAATCCCTGGTGGCAGCACATACCCTTTCCGACATTTGTCTCTCACCAATGGTTGGATAATTGTAAACCTAAGTTGGATAGCAGGTGGAGGCTAGGAAAGGATGTAGTGGTAGTACTGGTGTGAGAAAAACCAGGAATCCATTGTTAGGTGCTCCAGCTGCCGTAATATGACTGAAATACTCTTAAAAGCCCTTCAATCAATCAATCCAATACTGCAGAATGCTTATGTTAACTTAAATTTAAGTTACCTACCAAAAAACATCTTTTACATAGATGCGGGATGTTAATGTTTTAACCCTTGTCATGCTGAATTAAAATTCCTATACAGAATTGCTTAAAAGTCACAGCACTGGAAGGTCTTAACCCTTGTCATGCTGTATAAATAACCTTACTGAAATGTTGTCAAATCAAAGGGCTGAAAGCACTGATAGAAATTGTTGTTCAAAAATCAATATTTCTTGCAAAAATCAACTTCATAAACAACTCTGGCAGGAAAAGTACAAGCAGGAGGTGCAGACTAAGATCAACCTGCACATAAGTGCAGTCTGATCTTAGTCTACACCTCCTGCCAAAACAGGAATATTCCGGGTTCGGCATGACAAGGGTTAATGAGGGTTAATATTCCTTTTGAAAATTGATTATTCAAAAGACTCTTGATGAAAGGGGAGAAGCAGGGGTGTAGATCAAGATCAGACTGCACTTTTGGGTAGGCTGATCTTTGTCTATACCACCTGCCAAAGCAGGAATGTTCCGGGTTTCAGCATGACAAGGATTAATTTCAATGAATAATGATTTGCCAATCTATCTTTTATTGCCAGTGATGAACCATCAAATAAATCTCTGCAATGTTTTTAAGAATGTGATACATGACTTCTAAAACTGACACCCTTCAGAAAGTGTTAACCCTTTCCTGTTTAAACACAGGATTTTACTTTTCTGTGATTTTAAACTTAACCCATTCCCACATAACAAAATTTTAGACTGGTCCAAATTGAAAGAAGCTGCAGACGACAATTTAAAGTTTATGAAATTTGGAATTTTTTAAACTTTCTTGGTAAAAAACATTGTGCAAAATGAAGAAATTGCTTGTAGCAAGCAATTTCTTCATTTTGCACAATTTTTTCTAAAGCTTTTTTCCTTGGGTTGTCTAAAGCGTCACTGAGTGAGAATGGATTAAAAAAACATTGTGGAAAAGAAGAAATTGCTTGTAACAAGCAATTTCTTCTTTTTCCACAATGTTTTCCAACATACTGAATGGCTATTTTTCAAATTAGATTTGCTTTTAATTTTTGTCTGCAAAGCCTTTGAATTTGGACTAGTCTAAAACCTTGAAAAACAGGAAAGTTAGTGTCAAAGCAGATAGAATGAGAAGTATATATCAGATCAGCATGTCTCAGAGAAAATTAAGTGACAACTTATTTCCTTACATTAGTAACAGTTTTACTCATAGCAGAATGATAAATATACCCATTCCCACACAACGACACTTTTTGATGCCACTCAAGGAAAATAGTCAGGAAAGCATTGTGTAAAATGAAGAAATAGCTTGAACCAAACAATTTCTTCATTTTCCACAATGTTTTCAACCCAGAAAGTTAAAGAAAATCTAAATTTCATAAAGTTTAAATTGTTGTCTGCAATTCCTTTCAATTTAGACAAGTCTGAAATATTGTCCATATGAAAATGGTCATATTATAAATGAAGTCATTTTAGCATGTAGACACTAGTGCTAGTTTTTCTTTTTCAGGTATTACAAGATAAATCTAGTTGCCCTCAGTGCTAACCCAGAATATTCAGATTCTGGTAAGAGCAACACTCTGTCTGTAAACACGTCCCTCCACTCTCCACGAGAGGGTGAGGACATGACAGAGATGGGATACACCGACGACCATGACATTCCTGTCAAGGTCACCAAGGTTACAGAGACGTCCATCCATCTAGACTGGAGTAACTTCCTAGAAGTGGATGGGGTTGGGTGTTACAAGATACAATGGAGTAGTGTGGCACAGCCAGCTGTAAGTATAGAGACTGAAATCCTCTACTTTGCTTTAGATTAAACCATAACCTAACAATAGCTTGTTATATCTGGCAAAATGAATGTTTTAAAGAGTAAACTAGAATCAGCCTGTCTGTCCATCCCTCTGTGTACGAAAAATTCAAGTAATTTTGTGTCATGAATTACTCCTAAAATTTTGCTTCAAAGTAATAAAACTTTATACAATGTCATACATTGATCACATGTTGATGTTTTGCCACACCCTTTTTGAAGCCTCAACTCCCCCTTGAAACTTGTTTTTCAAAAATCGATATTTCTTCTAGAAATTAATTTCATAAACAACTCCTGCAGGAAAAGTACAAGCAGGAGGTGTAGACTAAGATAATATTGCACTTATGAGCAGATTGATCATGGTCTACACCTCCTGCCAAAATCGGAATATTCCAGGTTAAGCATGATGAGGGTTAAGTTTGGTCATCTAGAGTCAAATACTGAGATTAATCAAAGAAACTTCATGTTACCTCCTGGGACAAGTTCTGGTTTTAACACCCCTGCCATCCTGATCTCCCTTAATGTAAACTATATTATGTGTTTGTCTTGGCTATTAACCCTTGTCATGCTGCACAGGGAATATTTCTGTTTTGGCACTTGTTTGTCAATTTCGGACCAGAAATGCATATATAATAAATTTCTAAAGAAATATTGACCCTACATCTAGTGTCTCTGGTGCTTTCAGTCCTTTGATTTAAACACTTTTCTAAAGGGGTATTTCATTCAGCATGACAAGGGTTAATTACACTATAATTTCTACAAGCAAGAAAATAAATATAACACTAGGCAAATCCAAGAAATACTATTTCTTTCTTCTTACTTTATTCAATTTGGTTGCAGATGTGGGAATGGGTTAGCCATTGAATTATGAAAATAATTGATGGATAGCTAGCCAGGCCTACTACCTTCAACAAGGTAGCAGGGCTCTGCAGAGTGGGCGACTTAGGCGAAAAAGTCGCCTGGTTTCATAAAACTTCGCCTGATTTGCTGATCAAAGCGAAGTCGAAGTCGCCCGGAATTTTCGGGAAGTCGCCTGGATACGGTAGGTGATAACCAAATCTGGCCCAGTGGCTATAAAAGTAGGGGACAGTGTGCAATTATACAACTGCCGGTCGGAAACCCTTTTATCGTATTTCAAGCGTGTATCGATAGTCGCGAGGCCAGCAGATCATCAGAAAGTGGGTTATGTTCTGGCAGCTAATAGTCAACATGCTTGCTTTATTCACACCTACGCTGATTGGTTTCGGCAACTATCGGCACTAGAAATCTTTATTTAAAATCCTTTCCCTTCTTAAGTTTTAATTATCCTGTAAATTAATTTATCATCAGTCTACGAGATTTGTTGCTTACTTTCACATAATGAGAATAATGGCCGACATTTACGGACGCCGTGTCATTTACCAGAAGTCAATTTTTTTTAAAAAAATTTGAAATCTTGATGAAAAGTAATTCTGCCGAAAATCTACGTAGATTAAATTCATTTTTCATTAGAGTCCTTCAATTTGAATTATCTACTTTAATTGTAACAAGTGAAGAAAATTATTGCAAACAATTTAAAGGCTGCTACGATCTTTTCCTGAGTTTCTTGTTATGATACATTCTTCCCAAAACTAAATTCTACTTACTTGTGTTGTAAATAATTCCTTTAAATAGCATGTAATCCTATAAAATGGAGCAAATTATCCTGTGTTAACTTTAAACCTCTGCATGTACACAGTCTGGTTTTTTGTACTCAGCAGTAACCCTTACCCTTTACACATTATAACTGACTTAATCACAGAGGATCTTTTTGACTAATTAATGACAATTTTTGGCCCTATATGATATCAGGTAAAGTGGACAGTCTTTAACTCATTACCACACAATCCCCAATTTTGACATCTTGAAATGTTTTTATGGGAAACTGTGGAAAAAGGAGGAAATGATTGCAGCAAGCAATTTATCCTTTCCCCACATGTTTCTACCCTCTTTGGCACATTCTTTCTTATTTAAGCTCAGTTTGAAATGTCTTATTTAGCTTCTTTCAATTTGTATTAGTCTGATTTTTTTCTTCTGGTAATGGTTTGATTAAATACATGTTGTTACAATAAAATCTTTTCTCATTATCTGCTTCAAATAGGAACACTACTAATTTCATTGAGACTGCCTATACACTATTTCCATTTTTTTTATTAGTTGACTTTCTTATCATATATGAATCTATTATGAAATATTAAAAAAAAAAAAAAATCAGAAACAAACTCTTGAATTCTCAAACCTAAAAAGAAGTGAAATAAAGGATTAGTTCAGAGGAATAAGATCTTTATTGAGGACTGAAAGAATAAGCAGTATTTCTATGTTTAATGCATAATACATAATATAAAATGCAACTACTTGGTTGTAAAGCTATTTTATTTTCTGATAGAAATGAGGAATATGCGCAAAAACTTAATTTTTAACGCGATCCACTTCTCCTGAAAGTCTCACCACTTCTCCCCATTTTGAAAAACTTCTCCCAATTCTCAGACTAGTGAGAAGTGACTTCTCCCCAAATTCTGGGAGTCTGCAGAGCCCTGAGGTAGTTAGACATTAGTTTGAAAAATAAATGGTCAGAGACAATTAAACTAAACACAAATCAGTGGTGGTTGACCAATACATTGTTATAAAAAGTAGTAATGTTAGAGATGTATGTTGTAAGTCAATATCACACCTCCAGTTTAAATAAATGAGTTGATTTTTTCTATTGATTTTTTATTCACAGGGATGATACATCACTGAAATAATGTAGACTTGTTTGTCAAAATGCTGGTTGACATAATATTTGTACCTTTAGTTAACCCATTACCATGACGCTTTTTGATGCCCCTCAAGACAATCAATTCCAAAAACATTGTGAGAAAATGAAGAGAATGCTTCTAACAGGCAAATTCATCATTTTCTGCAATATTTTCTACCCAGAAAGTTGAAAACATCTAAAATTTCATGAACTTTTAATTGTCGTCTGTAACTCCATCCGATAAGGATCAGTCTAAAATTTTGCAGTCTGGTTAAGTTGTTCCATTAATAGTTAAAATTGCATGTCTTTTAGTTGAAGAAAAGTAAGAGAAAGAAGGTAAGCAATATATGCAACGGTAGTGATAGAAAAACAACAAATCAAATTTATTCTCTTACTTAAGATTTTTTTGAATTTCAGAATAAATGTATATAATAACCTTTTAAAAGGGGCATTCCTGCCCTTTGTCTTATTTCAGCATAACCTTTACCTAAGCATCCTTTATTAATTTCCGAAACAATCTTGCTTTTTTACAACCTCACTATAAGAGTTTAGAAAATCAATGTGGAAAATGAAGTAGTTGCTTTCTTCAAGCAATTTCTTTCCAGAAAGACAGAGATAATTTAAATTCTTTTAGAAATAGTCAATTTCAGCTTCTTTGAATTCAGTTCTGTCTTAATCTATTCCCAAACAATCTTTTTTTTTATGCCCTCAAGAAAAAAGGGTTGGAAAACATTGTGGAAAATGAAGAAATTGCTTGTTACAAGCAATTTATTCATTATACATTATGTTGCCTTCAAAAGAATTAAAGGTTTTTTAAATTCCACCTAATTGGAACAACTAAATTGATGTCTGACATTTCTTTGTCTTTTTGTATTGAAAATAGTGTGGATAATGAAGAAATTGCTTGATAAAAGCAATTCTTTCATTTTCTACAATGTTTTCAATAGCTATTTTCTTGAGACGTGTAAAAAGGAGGGATTGTGTGGGACTGGGTTTAATATCATTCATATATTTGTTTTAAATTTTGCATGATATTTATCTCTTTTTCTTACTGCATGCACTTTTTACTTGTATTCATTTCATAATTGTCTTGGATTATGATCAAGTGAACCATAAAATATATACTTTGTATTATCCCTTTACTTAATGAGAAAATTGTGAACTAATCCATGTAGACAGCAGATGTAGATGATGAAATTTTAGACTGGTTCAAATTGACTATTCAATTTATGTCAAAAATGATGAGTAAGTGCAAAATAGTTCAGAAATCTTTGTGATAAAAGGTGAAATTACTTGTTACATAATAATATCTCCTTTTGCTGCATTGTTTTCAACATTAGCATAGAGCTCGTGATTCTGCGGTAATGGGTCAAGAAAGTGAAAGTAAAGTATTGGGTAGAAAATTATGAAATTGCTTGCTATTAACAATGACTTTTTCTTCACAATTTTTATTTAGCCTTTTGCTCTTAAAGGGCTGTTATAAAGCAGATTTTCAGATTATGTGGTATTGGGTAGGTGATAAAGTGATGTACTAAAGAATCTGCAAGCATGCATACTAAGCTCAATTTGATTGCAAATAAAAAAAAAAGTTTGTTATTCCCTATGCATTGTTTCATGATTTCATGCAGGGAGAAGCAATGCTTTTTCATCTGCAAAATAGACTACACTTAGGCTAATACAAAAATGTTGTTTGACAAATCTTCCTTTGGTATTAAGTTTTTTGCTTTGGATAATTCCAGGAGCGAGAGGTTCGTCTTTCTAACAAGGATACCAACTGTGTGATTAACAAGTGTCTGCCAGGTACTACCCATTTTGTTAGACTGGTAGCCCTCGATGAGGATGGACAAATAAGGGATCGGTCTAAACAGCTGACAGTACAGACATCAGCACCACCAGATGGACCCTGCCTCTCTTTAAGGTTTATATACAAATTGAATAGCTTCTTTCACGCAACTTCTTAATTATCCTCCATGTTCTTCAAAGAGTTTTCCTTGATGGTAATTATAGCAGGATTGATTTGGAATAGGTAAACCAATAGACCTTTTCATGCAAAGTGCCAGATGACTAAAAAGTCTGTATCAGCTAGATGCTTTCAAAGAAAAACAACAACAAATTTCCACTGCGGGGAGGATTTTCTTCCGGTTTTGTTTTTCGAAAGCCTTGTATTTGCGTCTAGTCATTTTAACTTCATTTTTTGATGTTTTACAATGAATGCTGAGGCTAAATAATGTAGATTATATTGTTGAAAATGTAGCATCTGTTTGTTGCAATATTTCTTTCTCCGCTATTCAAGTAAAGTTTCTCCTTAAGCATTAAAAGTACTCTATATTATCGGCCTTAAGGAAAAAATGAAGGGTGTTTTGTTTCATGATCTTTGTTTCACCACGTACAATAGAATGTATCATAACCCCGTATATAGTACATGTTGTAACAAACGCCTGTAATGAATGAAGGGGAATGCATCATTGAAAGGTCATTAACCCATTTTGTCTCCGACAAACATCAGAATCACCAAAAGTCATGTTCTTTGCCTCATGAAATATTAAAGTTATGATAGTTTGTGTGAAATTAAAGCTCAATATAGTTAAGACATTATATCGTCTGGTTGGTGACCAAAATTTGAAACTAAGTTTTATCTCATATTGTATTTACAACCTTATGTTAGCCCATCCACGATATTCTGGTTATAATATGAACATTGGTACCTTGATCTACTAGTAAAGCTAGGTATTCAAATATTAAAGCTAGAATTTTGAAAATGTATACCTACCTCGCAATATATTCTGCAGCGATTTTTTTTTAAATCCATTCAATGAAAATAGCGTATTAAGTTCATTTGATTCTGGAAAATACTGGAAAGATAAACACCATGTTATAATATTACCGTACCAATTGAAACAACGGCCGGTTGCATCCTTTGATCAATTGACAAGAATTAGTATTAGGCGACATATCGGTTGAAACATAAAAGATCAAGTTGGTCTCAAATCATAAATTTTACTAATTCACTTTAAGAGTGTTTATCGGATTCTTTGTGACATGTTGCCGGTTACATAATAACCCCATATGTATCATGATTTACCGAAGGGAACCCTTTACACCAAGGCTGTTACCAGATCATTCTTCTGATCTGCTTTATCTAATCATTATCATTACTTTAATCAATTCATTTTTCTGAGTTTTGTTTGCACAAAACATCGTCGTCATCAATATTTATGTCATTCATTCATCCCTCGAAATAAAGGTCCATGTTTTCGCAATACAATATATTCTTTGTTTCTCACTTTTTTTACGAAAAGATTATTATCAATATCAAGAAAATGCTTTCTCCTTTTCTTCGACATTTATATTGTTGCAATGATGCAAATATTTTTTTAAAAATATGACATGCTGTTCTACGGGTGTGTTTGATTTTAATAAAAGAAGAGAATAGAGAGAGAGAGAGCGAGCAGAGAGAGAGTAAGAGAGAGAGAGGGTGACATCTACACAGGTGGACACACAGACAGAAACAAATATTTCAAAAACAGCATGCTTGCTTTGTTCTTTATTTTCATAATGTTTGAGTTTAAACGCCTAAACTTTGAAACAACAAAGACTAGATTTTGGCTGAAAAGAATTTTCTGACTACCCAGAAATGTTGATCCCTACCGGATGGAGGGTATGGAGTTGATAGATCCAGTATGATTCTCTGTTGCGTCTGTTGACGGTGCTTATTGTGGATTCTTGGTCCGAACGGAGGATTTCGATAATTTGATATGTAACATCCTCAAAGTTGTGAGAATCATGATTAAAGTGATTGGCTACTGGTGTTTCCTTGTTTAGGCGTATGTCCCTAAGGTGTTCCTTGATTCTTATTTGAAATTCGCGTTTGGTTTCACCTACATATTGTTTGCGACATTTTTTACAAGTGAGAAGGTAGACAACATTTCTGGTTGTGCAGTGTCCTCTCAGTTTGCAGAAATATTGAAGCCCGGTGTAGGAGCTTTTGAATTTTTTGCTCTTCAAAACTTTTTTTAAAGAAAGAAACATATGCTTTTTGGTGAAGACTTTTAGAAATTGGTATCAACACTTTTATTGCATATCTAAAGCAACTTCTGCATCTTGCAAAATGTGATAAATAGTATTTAAATGCACTAAAAATTAAACAAATTAACTTAGCCAATCATGTCAATCAGGATTATTGTCACTTGTTTGTATCATCAGGCCTGCCATGCGAAGGGCGGGTTTTGTCATGATTGACATGCCTATGATTGAAGCATATTAGTAAATTTAACCAATCAGTGTGCCGGAAAAATCGAGAAGGTTTATTTCTTTTGTGTAGTGTCGATAGTTTTAAATATTACGAAACCATTGATTTCCGGCAACAATAACTATTAATTTGTTGATATATAATTAACCAAAGTGATAATTCAGTGTTTTTACCGAGTGTTAAACTGAACTCTATATTTTTTTTCCGTTCTTGTATGTATGTGAGGGGTGGTTGGTGTTGAAAGTATTTTCAAAAATCTTATTGCATTGGAAATATAATCGTATGCAAAGATGGTTATTTCCAAATTCGAGGTACGATATATTTCATATGGCATAGATACCAGGCCATTTTAAACTCAATTTGATTGCAAATTCATGATAATATCATCAAAATTTTTTGCTACAATTGTACTGCATATGTCTGCTCACTGATTGAAACTCTTTTTTCACCAAAATTTTGATTTTTAATAGTTATTTTTGCTCGTTAAAAATAGCCAATTTATATAGGTTTATATAGTGGTAATTTATCGACTCGCTGCAATCGATCACGAGATATAGTCTCGGGCAGATATCTCATTTAACAAGATTAGGTTTGACGCATGCGCAGTGAGAGCGTGAAAAGGTCTATTACCACAAAACCAAATTTTAGACTCGCCCAAATTGGAAGTCATTGCAGATGACTAAACAAAGCTGGTTTAAATTGAAATATAATGGCCATATCAGGTAGAAAACATTGTGAGAAAAGAAGAACTTGCTTATAACAAGCAATTCCTTCTTTTCTCACAATGTTTTCTATACCTCTAATTCTTTTTAGAATAAAAATAAGGGATTGTGTGGTAAGAAATATTAACCATGTAATGTCATAGCCATAACAAAAGACCAAGAATTTGAATTTTGTGTTTATTTTAATTTTGATAACTGACCCGTGTCTTGCTGAACATTCCTATTTGGCAGGTGATATAGACAAATATCAGTTTGTGCACGAGTGTAGTCTAATCCAAGTCTACACCACCTGTTTATGAGATTATTCTTCAAAAAGAAACTTCAACCCTTTGATTTTAATGCAATTCTAAAAAGAATTTTATTTTGCACGACAACAGTTAAATGTGAAAATTTTACTATATTGCAACTCTTTATTTCAGAGCTTGTAACTTCCGGTATATCGCTATCCAATGGGATAAACCCAACACATACGGAGATGCCCTGATAACTGGGTATAAAGTGTATGTGAATGGAATTGTGGAGTCCATTTTGAATGCTGATCAACTCAGTTACACATTCACTCATGGAAAATGGTGTCAGGAATATTCATTCCAAGTTCAAGTAAGTTTTCTAAACCCATTGCCATATTAGAAAATTATAGACTTATCTAAATGAAAAGAAGTAGCTGTCATCAATTCAATTTACATTTAAGCGCTTAACCCATTCCCACATGATAAAACTTTAGACTGATCCAAATTAAAAGGAGATGCAGACTACAATTTTAAGTTGATGAAATCTTAGATTTTTTCAACTTTCTCAGTAGAAAACATTGTGTAAAATGAAGAAATTGCTTGTAACAAGCAATTTCTTCATTTTACACAACGCTTTCCCAAATGTTTTTCTAGAGGGGCGTCCAAAAGCGTCACAGTGTGGGAATGGGTTAATTGGGTAAAAGGGGACAATGCTTGTAGCAATATTTTTCAAACAAAAATCTACTCAAGGAATAGTATGGTAATTGACTGATTATGATGAGAATCAACTGACCAACAAAATCACTCATTTAGACTGGAAGTAAACTTTGAACTCAGACATTGGCCAACATTTATGTGAAGTAGTTTTGTTGGTTTGGCGACTTATTCAAACTCTTGTTATGACATTTAGTTCACAAACCAACAATTTTACCATTTTGTTTCATGATGTTGGCAATTATTTTTGCAAAATAATGGAATATGATATTTTCTTTGAAGCAAGCTGAACCAAACTCATACTGTCATAAAAGATTTATTAACCCATTCTCACACAATAAGGATTTTTGACACTCCCAAGAAAAACAGCTTAGAAAAATATTGTGGACAATGAAGAAGCATTGTTACATGCAAAATCTTCATCATCCACAAGGTTTTCAACCTCAGAAGTAAAAAAATAAGATGTCATTTAACAATTGTTGTGTGCAATTTCTTTGAACTTGGACCAGTCTAAAATTTTATAGTCTGGTAATGGATTTAAGAACTCTTCAATCATAACCCATTACCAAAAATACCTGACTTTTGACTTCATCAACAAATATATCTATTGAAAACTTTATGGGAAAAGAAGAAACTGCTTGTAACATTTACAAGCCATTTCTCCTTTTCTAAAAACATTTTCTACAATACATGTATATAGTAATTGTTTTTCAAATTAAACACACTTTAAAATGATAACTACAACTTCTTTCATTTCTGACCAGTCCAAAATTTTACAATTACCTCAGCTGTTTTCTGAGAAAACACGAGGTATTAGTATGGCCAGGTCGTCTTCTACATCAGTGTCAGCTTCCAAAAACTTTCAAATTTTGTAATATCTCTGGTATTATTGAATGCATTCACTTGAAACTCAGAATTTATGTTCACTTTCAAAAAAGCAATCTATACCAACAAGGGGATAACTATAAATGCATTTTTGACACTATCAAGCACAAAAAGAGCTGAGTATTGGCATCTACATGCAGTGCTTGTTTGGTAAAGGTTAAAGGATTTACAGACTATTCTCTTCAGATATGATTTTTAGGTCCACTGGCTGAAAGCAAGTAAGCGAGCTATTGTCATGGTGTTGTGTCCATCATGCGTCTGTGCATGCGTGTGTCCGTAAACTTTTACTTTAAAACCCTTCTTCAACAAAATTTCACAGAAATGATCCTTGGGTGACCCTTTATCAGATTCCTTCAAAGATTTTTAATTCGATGAAAAATCTGGCTTTAATGGGCAGGGCTATTTCCATATAAGGTGAAATCTTTAAAAATCTTCTCAGAAACCGGTGGAAGGATTTTGACCAAATTTTACAGGAATAATCTGTAGATGACTCTTTATCAGATTCCTTCAAAGATTTTAAATTCGATGAAAAACATGGCTTTAATTGGCGGGGATAATTTCCATATATGGTGAAACCTTAAAAATCTTCTTCTCAGAACCCAATCGATGGATTTCAACCAAATTTTACAGGAATAATCTGTAGATGACTCTTTATCAGATTCCTTCAAAGATTTTTAATTGGATAAAAAACATGGCTTTAATTGGCGTGGATATTTTTCATATATGGCAAAACCTTAAAAAATCTTCTTCTCAGAACCCAATCGATGGATTTCAACCAAATTTTACGATCAATTAGTGACCCTTTATCAGATTCCTTCAAAGAATTAAGATCAGATAAAAATATGGCTTTAATGGGTGGGGCTAATTTCTTTATATGGTGAAATCTTTAAAATCTTCATAGAAACAAAATGATGGATTTTAACTAAATTTTACAGGAATGCTCATTGGATGACCCTTTATCAGATTCTTTCAAATAATTTTGATTTGATGAAAACATGACTTTAATGGAAGGGGCTAGTTTCAATATGTGTTTAAAGCTTTGAAAATCCTTTTGTTAGAAACCAGTTAATGGGTTTCAACCAAATTTCACTGGAATGTCAACCAAATTTCACTAGAATGGTCTTCTGGTGACTTTTTTAAGATTCCATCAACTTTAATTTTGATAAGTTGAAAATATGGCTTTTATGGTTGTGGCTATTGTCCATATATGGTATCCTGTGAATTTTTTTAAACCACTATTCTTGAATGGCAGAATTTTCACAATCATCTTAGTAGGGTGAACTGTGTTAAAGGGTTAAAATTTCATAGTGAATTTCTGAGACTACAAGGTTTTTGTGTAGGTATTTTAACCCATTACCAATATGGTAATATTAGACTGGTTCAGATTAAAAGCACAGTCTCAAATTATTGTAATGAAGAAAATCTTTACCTTTCAAGAAAAACAATTGTGGACAATGAAGAAATTGCTTGTAACAAGTTGAAATTGACACTTTTAACCATTACATCACTACAAAATCTTAGACTGGTTCTAATTGAAAGAAGTTGCACATCACAATTTCAAGTTGCTGGAATTTAGAAAATCTTTACCCTGTAGGATAAAACATAATAAACATTGATGAAATTGCTTGTTACAAGCAATTTCTTCATTGTCCACAACATTTGCAACATTGTAACAAATATTGTTTTTAAGCTTATAGCTTAGCCAATTCCCACTCAGTGACACTTTTTGACGCCCGTTCAGAAAAACAATATAGGAAACAAATGTGTAAAATGAAGCAACTTCCTCATTTTCCGCAATGTTTTTTACCCAGAATGTTGAAAATAAATTTTAAATTATCATCTGTGACTCCTTTCAATTTCGACCAGTCTAAAATTTGGCCCTCTGGTAATAGGTTAAAAACTCTTATAAGGAGGATGGTAACTTTAAATTCATTTTCTTTGGAATTATGTGACTTTTTCATATGATTTTTATTACTAACCTCGATCCTTTAAAATGTTAGAGCGCATGTTCAGGTATCTGCATACAAAATAAGTTATTAGAAAACCAAAAGATAGTTATTGCAATAGTACTCTAATATTTACATTCAAAAAACTAAATTAACTCAAGACTTAACGTTAAACCCATTCCCACACAACAAAATTTAGACCAGTCAAAATTTGAAAAATTATTTCACATGGTGAAAATGATTTGGTTTATAATGAATTCCTGAAAACATCATTTGCTTAATCTGTAAAATCAGGCCTGTGGAGCAATACAGGCGCTCAAGCGCCTCTAGTTTGTAACCCCATTGGTGATGCTCAAGAAAAAGATTTATTGTATTTTCTAGGCTTTAACTGCTTTTGAGAAGATGAACAGCAAGCCCTCAGAGCCCCTAGTGATAGAATGGCCTGGAGCCAAAGCCCCTGTGTTACACAGACTTCCAACACATACTAGTGCTAACCTACGTGTAGGCTGGGATGATCCATACATTTCTGAAGGGGTCAAACTCAAACATTTCAGAGTAAGTTTTCTCTTTATGTAGTCAGGACTGGCCTACCATGACGAGGACTAGCGAGTGTTGCCCTCCTTAACTCTACCTTTGGTTTAACCCTTTCCTGTTTTTCAAAATTTTAGACTTGTCCAATTTGAAACAAGTGCAAATGACATTTAAAAGTGAGTGCAATTTGAAAGTAACCAATCTACAGGATAGAAAATATTGTTTGGAAAATGGAAATTTCTTATTACAAGCAATTTTTCTTTTCCCACAATGGTTTTCTTGTGTTTAAAAACAGGGGAACCTTAAAAACCAGGGATTGAACAGGTAAGGGTTAACCCATTCCCTCACAAGTCTACATCTTGATGTCCCTTATGAAAAAGAAATTTGGGGAAAAAATGTTGAAATTAAAGAAATTGCTTGTTACAAGGGATTTCTTTATCTTCCTCAATATTTTCTACCCAAACAGACAAAGATTATACTAAATTCCATCAACTAAAATTTGTTGTCTGCAACTTCAATTTGGAACAGACTAATATTTTGTCATCTTGGTAACTGGTTGATAGGAACAGCAAAACAAGATACTTCTACATCCAAGTCTTGCAAGAAGCCAAACTCATTTCAGGCTGTATTTTCATACTTCCAAAGACATTAGAGACACCCGGACTGTTGGTCCATCCATCCATCTGTTGGTCTGATGACTTCATAGAAAGATAAGCAACCTCTGAAATATCTTTCAATTAAGACCAGCGAAATATTTTGTCACTAGGTTTGGGGTAATTATCATCTGCTGGTTCCTTGTTGTAGGTGTGTTGTGCAGAAGAAGACACAGAGAAGCTGGTATCCAGTATAGGACCAGTCCATCCTGATACAAGGGAAGCAGAGTTTAAAAGTATCAAAAAGGGCAGTTATAATATCTATCTAGAAGTGCATGTGAGTAGTTTATAAATTGTTGAAAAGAATAGATATTAAATGATATAGTGACCCATTCCCACTCAATGACACTTTTAGATCCCCCCCCCCCTCCCGTAGAAAAAAGTTTTGGAAAACAATGTGGAAAAGTAAGAAATTGCTTGTTACAAGCAATTTCTTCATTATCCACAATTTTTGTACTCCAATGGTAAAAAAGGTCCTGTTAACTGTTGTCTGCAATTTTGACCAGTCTAAAATTTTGCTGTCTGGTAATGGGTTAAACTATTTTAGCTCTACTGACCAACATAAATGGCAAGTTTACCCTTTGTTTGTCTATCCCTGATCATTGCTTCTCTTATCCATCTGTGTTTGTTTCCTCTATAACACATTAAAGTGTATCTTTTCATAAAACCTTTTTCAAACTGTCTCAGAATTGACGAAATGTCTCTGTCAATCGGAAAGTTAATGGCCCAATCAAACCATTCATTAAGACCAGAAATGATCTTTGATATACACTGAACACTGACATAAGTGTTAAGTATTTTCTGTTAGTTTGGCAACTTGTAACAATGTAACTACAGCTTATTCAAGCTGAATCAAAACTTTTAGGTCAAAATCCCACCATGTTATTTCTAGATTGGCTGTTTTCAGAGAAAACCCAAGGTATACTATAGCCCTGATGTTGTCAGTATTGCCGTTGCTGTCGGAAAAATTTGACATCTTGTAAAATCTCTGATATTACTGAACATAATCACTTGAAACTAAGATATATGTTCACTTTCAAAAGAGCAGTCTATTCAAAGAAAGGGTTTAATAATTCCAAATGCATTTTTTAATAAATTATACCCCTTTTCAACTTAGAAGTTTTATCCACTATCATTCACTTAAACAGACGAGCTTTTGTTTTGTTTCACATAACTAATGAAATGAATAACTTATACTGTGTATGCCATCAAAAGAATTACATTGTGTATGCCATCAAAAGAATTATCAATTGATAAAATCAGAGAGGTGGCATAATGTTTAATTATGTTTTTGCAATAAATGCATAACTGAAAAACATCCAACACAGCCAGCCTCCAGCCCATGTATATATTAAATGAAAGATTAAGAGTAAAGCACATGAACCACGGAGATAAAGAGAATATCTCCTAAACATTGGGTCAATATTTCTACTCCTGTTTTATTGACCCTTTTGACTAAATAGTAACAAACAGAGGGTATAGTAAGATCAGATACACAGATGTGGGGAAATATTTTTATCAAGACCTCCTGTAGAAACAGAAAAGCCTGGGTTCAAGATAAAAATGGTTAAAATTTTCCTGTTATCTCAAAATTGTTTAACCCTTTCCTGTTCAATCCCTGTTTTTTACGTCCCTGTGATTTTATAATTGAGAAAACATTGAAGAAGAAATTGTTGTATCAAGCAATTTCTACTTTTTTTCCACAACATTTTCTACCCTACTCAATGGTTATTTTACAAATTAAATGCACTTTAAATTTTCAACTGCAAAAGCTTTGAATTTGGACAGGTCTAAAGTTTTTTTAAAACAGGAAAGGGTTAAGGTGGGAGGTTCATATTTAGAATGAACATACCTCTTTTCTATACAAATCTTCTCATGTCAAGGTCACAGTCTTCTGACAAGGCCAAGGTCATCTGTCAAGGTCATACTTGAAGACGTTTACTGTTACTTCGGCATAAGTGTTTCACAAACACATCATGTACATTTATATAATCATCGATTTGTTACATTCTTTTCAATCAACAGTTATATGGAACAAGTGAAGTTGTAACCTCAGACTATATACGTCTACAGCCAGCACCTGCTCCAGATCCACCTCGTATTGCTGCAACTGTTGTGGGATATGATGAACGAAGACGTATTGAAATGATAACTTGTGATCTAGTCAATAAACGTGACAGGTATAATTCCTGAAATTATGACAATTCTTATTTAGCTTTGTATGATGAAAATAGTCCATGTAAACAGATTAGATAAGTTAGTACTTTGTAAATGGATTGAATCCTGGTTTCTGAAAAAATTGTAGGATGATATAGATGATATAGGCTTTTTTTCAGATGCCTGTTTACATTCTAGTGAAAACGTTTGTAAAGCTATGGAATTTTGTATTGTTTTTTTATTCCTCTTTGATATGGCATAATTTGAGTCTTTCAAATAGGATGAATCAATGGTTGTTGGAAATTTATTTTCTTTTCAGATTAATTAGACAAGTTGGTCACAAACTAAAAGAGATCGGAGCACTGACTCATCCATTGCGTGCTGAAAAAGATAAAGATGTGATCGAGGCAGCTCATACACTCACTAGAGTTGAGGAGATCCTCGAGGACTGCTTTTCTGTTCTAGAAAATTATACAGGTCAACTGATTGCCCATGTGAGCTGGCAGTGTACCCAGTCTAACCCAGATATACTGGTATCTGGTTACAATGTTCTCATTGATGGGAAACAGTACGGAAATCCCATGCATGAAGGTGTTAGAACAGTTCGAATAAAGGTACATTTTTTTGACAATTCATAATAATAATAATGATTAAATCATGGCATTGAAAGATCAGGGGAAGAAACCAAATTGTATTACTTTTGTCTGTCTGTATATATATCTTTCTGTCTATTGAATACCTATTGAAAACACTAAACATTTCAAATTCAACCAGGGTCATCAGTCTAAGGTCCAAGTCATATTTTGAGACTTATCCTCATGACTTTTCTCAAAACATAACTGTAAAACTTAACATTTCCCTATTAATTATATACTATGTGAGGGACAAGGTATGTAATTTCAAAAATCAGTATTTGGTAAGGAGGTACTCACCTAATAAGATTATGGTCAAGGCCTGAGATAATAAAACTTTTTTTGTACTAAATTGAGAACTTACTAAAAATTTTATTCAAAATTAAAGATGTTTATTATATTGAATTCTATAACCTAAAATTTATATGGATAAAGTATGATTTATAAGATAAAATCTACAGTTAACAAAGAAACGCAAAATTTATTCGAACTTAAAGTTTGAGTTATTTCTCAATTGAATACAAAAAAAGTTTTATAATCTGGAGCCTAAGTATTCAAGAGCCCGACAGAGTTTTGTTTTGGGGAAAGAAGTGCTTCACAAAAGCATTTGGGGGGGGGGGCACTTAACTGAGGCATTTTACTTTGATTGCTTTTCATTTGTTAAAAGAAATGACAGTTTAAAAAAGGCAAAGTGTGTTTAGTAAAGACAACATGCTTTCAAAGTGTTAAAAATAATTTTTTGCTCTTCTGTCTCTTGAATGTTTCATCTAGTTGTGGCAAAAATAGATTGTCTTATTTTAGTGCTATAACACAGATGATAATTGACGGGTCACAGCTGTCAATCAAACAATATCCATTTACACCAGAAGTGAACTTCAACTCTGACATTCATGTAAAGTCTTTAAGTTGGTTTGGCAGCTTTAACATCATAACTACGGCTTAACCCTTTCCTGTACAATCCCTGGTTTTTACGTCCCTGTGATTCTATACTTGAGAAAACATTGTGGGAAAAGAAGAAATTGCTTGTAACAAGCAATTTCTTCTTATCCCACAATATTTTCTACCATGTAGATTGGTTACTTTTCAAATTGCACTCACTTTTAATTGTCGTCTGCAACTTCTTTGAATTTGGACAAGTCTAAAATTTTGAAAAACAGGAAAGGGTTAATCAAGCTCAATCAGGTGCTGATGTTCATGTTGCAACCCAACCATTTTACCTTCCCCACTACTTTACTACCCATACATTTTTGCAAAATAACTCATTAAATATTGGAGTGGTACTTCCTAAAAGAGATCACTGAGCAGGGCCAGTAATCTGATAATTGTTTTGAATGTTGTTTTCAGGAATATTATGATTGTCATAAAGAAGAGGAAACATTGTAAGAAAATGAAAAATTACTTGCTACAAACGGTGTTACACAATAGTATTCCCATGCTTTTTTTTCTACAGTACATCTTATAATTTCGGAATTGTGTGATAATGGTTTAGAATTTAACCCTTTCAATCACTGGTTTTTACGACCCTTTGATTTTATGATTAAGAAAAAAATGTAGAAAAAGAAGAAATTGCTGGTAACAAGCAATTTCTTCTTTTGCCATAATATTTTCTACCCCACTGAATGGCTATTTTTCAAATTAAATCCACTTCAAATTTTCGTCTGCAAAACCTTTGAATTTGAGCAGGTCTAAAATCATTATGTTCATTATGCTAAATAGAATATTTTATTTATTTTGTTTAGTTGGGAACAGAACAGCCTTTGCACAAATTAACAATGGTGGCCCTAACTGATAAACCCAGTGCAGCTAGTGAAGAATCGAATGTGGTAGATTTGTTAACGGAGGCATTTAGACCATTCTCTTTCTACTGCTATCACTGTATCCATATAAAAGGAAAAAGGTCAGTGTCTTTCCAGGACTTTACCCATCCCCTGCCTTTTTACGCCCCTCAAGAAAAAAGCTTTGGAAAACATTGTGCAAAATGAAGAAATTGCTTGTTACAAGCAATTTCTTCATTATCCACAATGTGTTCTAGCCAAAAAGACAAAAAATTGTAAAATTTCATCAGCTAGATATTGTCATCTACAACTTCTTTAAATTTGGCCCAGAATACAATTGTTTATTGTACTATGAATATATGCAAACTGGTTCAAGCATATATCTTTATAGCTTTTTTCTAATCTAAAATGTTCTGAAGTTAAATCCTTTGTATTTTGTTAACCTTTACAGGTTTTTGTTAAATCTTTCCCCTCATTTATGATTCTGTCTGTCCAATTACTTATTAGCAAACTTAAGGTTTCCTGAAACAATATTACATATCTTTGTTTTGTGTGAAACATTTGTTACAACTGTTTTGCGCTAAACCATCAATTTGCTAATATCAAGGTCTAGATTATTTGTCTTTGTCATGGTCATCTGTCAAACTTCCAAACTTCTGATAAATGTGCTGCTATTAACCCATTCCAACATAACAAAATTTTAGGCTGGTTCAAATTGGAACAATTTGCAGACCACAATTTTTGTTGATAGAATTTAGAAAATCTCTGTAGTAAACAGTACTTCTGACAAGCAATTTCTTCATTTTCCACAATGTTTTCCAATTTTTCCCCTCTTGGGTGTCAAAAGTGTTATTTATTGGAAGACTTAAGGGGGTTAATAAACATTTTGTTTCTAAATCAAGCTCTCAGAGTAGAGCATGGCCTCTGAAAGGTGCTTTTCTTTGGTGTTGAAAGATAGGTATGTTTATGTTTTTAACAACAGTTACATTTATCTGTTAAAGATTTCAAAATAATCCTAAATCAAAGATAAAACTTTAATTATTTTTTATTTCAGTTGGCCAGATCAGGGTTGTTGTAAATATCAAGATTCTATTGCATATGAAAGGCAGCTTGCAAAGAAACTAGCCAATCAGGGCTTACTGAAGAAGCATGTCCCGCCTCCTTCTTGCAGCCTGTTGGATATTTTTGAGGGAGATTACAAGCCCCTCCTACAGACTCACAACAGACAGTTCCCAACTGCTATTCTCTTCTGGACACCTTGGTAAATATTATTGAAAGCTGATGTGTAACTTGGGCTAAATTAATATATAACAAACAATAGAAAGTAGCTTTTAGCCCATTCCCACACAATGGCGTTCTTAAATGCCCATCAAGAAAAGTAATAGGGAAAACATTGTGTAAAATGAGGAAATTGCTTGTACCAAGAAATTTCTTCATTTCTCACAATGTTTTCTGCCAGAAAATTGAAAAATCTAAAGTTTCCATAGAATCTAAATTGTCATCTGTAACTCCTTTCATTT
Source organism: Fragum fragum (assembly GCA_946902895.1). Lineage (NCBI taxonomy): Eukaryota > Metazoa > Mollusca > Bivalvia > Cardiida > Cardiidae > Fragum > Fragum fragum. The sequence continues at coordinate 37,208,597 of OX336371.1, forward strand.
TGGACCAGACTGTAATTTGCCTTCTGGTAAAGGGTTAAAAACAGATATACTTATGGTTGGGAAGTGAAGTTGTGGTAACACAGAAGTGTTTAACTTCTATTTACATTAATTAGAAAGCAAAAATTTCAAAACCAATTTTTTAAATTTCACACAATCCCACATTTTGACACTCTGGGGAGAAGTGTGAGAGAATGATGAACTCAACTATTTTAAACCTTTTGAAAAGTCTAAACCACATTTTAATTCATTTGATTATGTGCCAAGAGGGAAAAAACAGGATCATTCACTGGCTGTCATCCCTCATCAAGTTTTTCTTTGAACTTTTTCTCCTCCTACACCATTGGGCTGATTAGACCAAACTTGGCAGGTATGATTCTTGGGTGACCCTTTTCAAAACTTATTCCCAAAATATTGATTCACAAAAAATCGGGGGAGGTTGGGCGAGGCTTATCAAAGTCAGAGAAACATGAAATAATTCTTTTTTTCCTAAACCACTGTGCCAATTTGGACCAAACTTGGCATGAATGTTCATTGGATGATCCTTTTCATAACTCGTTTTTGAAATTTGAATTTGGCGCGTGGCAGGACAGGCATAGAGAACTCATTAAATATAGAGAACTCATGAAATGAATTCATTAAATATCTTCTCTTCATAACCCTTTCCTGTACAAACATGGGATTCTACGTTGTTGTAACTTTATCCTTGGGAAAACATTGTGGAAATAAAAGAAATTGCTTTTAACAAGCAATTTCTTCTTTTTCCACAATATTTTCTACCACAAAAGATGGTTTCATTTCGAATTGTATCCAATATTCATTGATGTCTGCAACCTATTTCAATTTGGACCAGTCTAAAGTTTCAAGAAACAGGAAGGGGTTAAGCCCCTGGTCTTTTCCAAAATTTGAATGTGCAATCTTGATTTGTGGGCTGGCCTTATCAGGTTTAGAGAAATTATGAAATAATTCTTAGGTGGATGATTTAGGGCCATTTTGGCCCACTTGTTTAATGTTAAGGTTTAAGAAAATTTTGAAAGTTTTTTTCTTATTCTAGGTGCCTTCCATCACAAAAGACCATGGGCTACTTTTCAAGATTTGCTCGTGAGAATACAAAGGAATACAATTTTATCGCTGTATCATGTGGTGTGACTGGTTCTAGTGCAACTGACAGAAAGGACCTGATCCATCTGATAACCTCTATGGGATGGAGGGAGGATAAGGCCCTGAGACACACAACCAGTCAATGTGCATCATCTATCTATGAAGCAACCAATCATATCTGGAAAAACGCATCTGGAGGTACGTGGTTGGATCTGTATGTAATCTGTTATGACTTTAATCTTTTTAAAGCTCTCTTCTAGGCAATATAAAGTTAGACCTTTTAAAATTCAAAGTAACATTACTTGTATGCAACAAATTAACCTTGATATGATATTACAGTACCAAACTGACTTGAATCATCAGGAGGTATTTCAGGAGGAATTTTCAGAAACAAATCATAAAATGTGTTGGGATTATAAGTATATGAGTATTTACAATATCACATGGATATTACACTATTGTAATAACAATGCAAAGGAGCTCATGCATCTAGATAGGTATTTAAACATTGTCTCCTTTTTTTAGAATTACTTTAAAATCAAAGGGCCGAAAGCACTGGAAGCACTTGTATTGAATCAGTATTTCTTTTGAAAATTGATTTCGTAAACAATTTTAGTTTGAATTGGACAAACAGCTGTTATAGACTAAGATCAGACTGCACATTATGTGCAGTCTGATCTTTGTCTATTCCTCCTGCAAAACCAGGAATATTATGGGTTCAGCATGACAAGGATTAATTAACATGAAGATGGTATAATAACATATGTGATGCTGTTATTCTACAGTAGGTTTTATAAGTACAGATTATTTTAACCCTTGTCATGTTAAATTCTTTTTTCAAAATTGCATTTAAGTCAAAGGGCTGAAAGCACTGGAACCTCTAGTTGTGGGTCAAAATTTATTTTTGAAAATTAATCTTGTAAACAACTCGTATTTGAAAGGGACAAAAAGGTGATGTAGACTTAGGTCTGGCTACACTTATATGAAGACTGATCTTTGTCTTTATGTCCTCCAAAGTCAGGAATACTCCGACTTCAGTACAGAAAGGTTTAAATTTTTAATATCAGAAATTCACAAAAGTGCCATGTTTTGTGTAGCAAACACCATCAGGAATACCCTTTCTTACACATGTGTAAAACTCATTTTTGAATGACATCATTTGAAAGCATAGTATTGCAAGGTATCAATTTTATTACCTGGGACCTTAACCCTTCTCATGCTGAACCTTGAATATTCCTGTTTTGACAGGAGGTATAGAAAAGCAGGCTGATCTCAGGCTACATCCCCTAATTGTCCTTTTAAAGCCAGAGTTGTCCATAAGATGAATTTTCAAAAGAATTATGAAACCACAATAATTGTATCCAGTACTGTCAGCTGTCAACTACTTTAAATGCAGTTTTGTAGGGGATTTATTCAGCATGACAAGGGTTAAGAATGTTTTTGAAGGTTTAAATGAGAAAAAGAATGTGCTGTACAATTTTCTTTGAGGCTAGCTGATATTACCATTGACTAGAATTACTTCATTTGTAAGGCTTATGTAACCCATTACTAGACAGCAAAATTGTAGACTTGTCCAAATTGAAAGGAGTTGCAGACGACAATTCAGAGTTTATGAAATTTATTTTTTCAACTTTCTTTATTTTTATGGACATCCAAAAACATTATTGTGTAGGAATGGGTTAATATTTTTTACTATTCTAGACTTGGTTAAGATCATGTATGTCTTGAAAAAATTTATGACAGATTGTATATATCATAAAATGATTGTATTTCAAATTATAAATGGAAAAGCAAATTTGTGTTAATAAAATACCACGTTTATTAAACTCATCATGTAAAACATAAAAACTCAGAAATACTAATTGATGACCAAATTGATAATAGATTTGACCAAAAATATTAGTTCAAAGAGCATATGAACTTTGCGTGATGTTAACCCTTGTCATGCTGAACCTGGAATATTCCTGCTTTAGCAGGAGATATAGATTTGGATGCATTTTATTAGGAGCCTAATCTTGGTCTACACCTCCTGTTTGGCCTTGTCAATCCAGAGTTGTTTCTAGATACAATTTTCATAATGATTTTTTACCCTTAACTTATGCTTTCAGTGCTTTCAGTCCTTTTATTTTAATGTAAATTCAGACAAGGATTAATTTCAGCAAGACAAGGATTCAGGTAGCCAAACAATAATAAGCTTTTTATTTCATGCTCCAAACTATACATAAATGCACACTAACTATAATTAAGTCAATATGTAGGAGGTGAATGGGTTTGGCTATCCATCTATCATATTATCACATTTGCTAGACTTTCTAGTATTTTATACTGAAATACATTATCTGATTAAAATGCACTGAGTTTGAACTCTAATTTGAAAATTTCATTTCATGGAATTTTTGGAATATCTTCTTCCTGTCTTGTGTCAAGTATAATTTCATGTTAGGAAAAACTAATGTAATATGTTCACAAGATACATGAATATTTCAGGTATCCAGAGGGAGGCTGATGTCCAAACTGAGAGCAATGTTGACCTTTGTGAACTTCTTGGAATTGCTGGTGTCCCAACATTCCTCATTATTCACCCAGAAGGTGGGTTAGGGTTAGATATTATTAACACACTACCTGAAAAGACTACTTAAGACTGGTCCAAATTCAAAGAAATTGCAGGCTGCATTTCAAAGTGTGCTGAAATGGGCAAATAAATGCCATATAAGGTAGAAAACTCTGCGAGAAAAGGAGAAATAGCTTATTTAAAGCTATTTCTCCTTGTTTTCAACAAGGTTTCCATAACCACATCTTCAGGGCATCAAAAAGTGGGATCGTGTTGTAATCAAATCATTTATCTAAACAAAAAGTGCAGTGTTGTTACTTTCTTCTAACTTATTTAAGATTGATTGCAACAAGAGCTTTATAGATCTTATAGATTGGCTCTTGAACACTCACATCCAGATGTTTTCACGTCCCTGTAAGAGAGAAACCCACTGATACCCAGTTTTACGGCTTGGTAGACCAGGGCTGGCTATTAAGTGTCATGCTCATAGACACACCCCTGTGATGGTAGGGCCCAAACCTATGACCATCAAATCATCAGTCAAGCAACTTTACCAGTCGGACATCGAGGCAGTTCTCATTTGTTGACTTTGCTATGTCAGAGAGAAATATCATATTTCCAGTCTAGTAGAAAACATTGGTATACCCTGGCAAGAAACTGTTTATCTATGATGTCAGGTTATATAACAAACCAAATATCTTTAATTACTCAACAATGGCATCACTCCATGTTATTTCACTAGTTAAAAATTACATAATATCCGGCTATTGCTATCAACTTCAGCACATTTTGTCTCCGGTGGCAGCACATATCCTTTCCGACATTTGTCTCTCACCAATGGGTGGATAAAACCTAAGTGGGATAGCAGCTGGAGGCTAGGAAAGGATGTAGTGGTAGTACTGGTGTAGGAAATACCAGGAATTCATTGTTAGGTGCTCCAGCCGCCATAGTATAACTGAAATACTGTTAAAGGGGCGTTAAATCCCATTCAATCAATCAGCACATTTTGTTATGGTGTAAATAAAAGATTCTATGTGGCAAAAGCATGAACAAAGTGTTGATTAACTTTTACAGGATAACATTCTCTTGAAAACAGTAATGATTGACAACCTACTGACCATGCCCATGGTTCTCTAACATTATGTTTGACTAAAAAATCAAACAGTATTATATTGATCAGTAACATGTAACAAAAAGTAAAATTGTTTGACCCAAAATTTGGAAGTTACAGCTGTAATTACAGCTTTTAAGTCACCAAACCAACAAAAAATATTTACATAAATGTTGACCAATGAGTCCAAAGGTCACTTTCAATCATTATGTATGATTTGATTGGTCTATTGACCTTTTGATTGATAGCTGCCATTTGTCAATTATTAATCTATTACAGGTTACATAGCCTGGCATGGTCGCTACAGTGCCTATGATTATGGCTCCTTCTCCACATTTATGCGAAACACATTTAGTGAGGTGTGTGGGATACCATGTCCAGTCTATAAGAAAGATACAGAGATTGATGAGGAACAACTCGGTAAGCAATCAAACACCTTATATTATGATACCAGTGTAATACAACTTATTAAATACCACATTTTTTCAACTTTTTAGCTCACCTGAGCATGTAGTGCTCAAGTGAGCTATTGTGATCCCCTTTTGTCCGGCGTCCGTCAGGCGTGCGTCGTCCTTCAACAATTTCTTTAAACGACATCTCCTACCAAACCACTGGGCCAATTTGAACCAAATGTGGCAGAAATGTTCCTTATGTGGTCCCCTTCAAAAATAGCTAAAAGAATTGAAATCCGTTTAAAACTCTCGTTGCAATGGCAACAAAAGTAAAATTTAAAAAAAATCTTTAAAAATCTTCTCCTCCTGACTCAGAAGGCGTAGAGCCTTGATATTTTTCATGAAGCATCAGTATATTGACCTCTTTCAAAATAGCTAAAATCATGATCCTTGGGTCCCAAGGAGGAGCCCCAGGGGGGTTGGGTTAAATAAAGAACGATTTTTTAAATGACATCTCCTCCCAAACCACTTGGGCCAATTTGAACCAAATGTGGCAGAATTGTTCCTTAGGTGGTCCCCTTCAAAAATAGCGAAAAGAATTGAAATCCGTTAAAAACTCTGGTTGCCATGGCAACAAAAGTGAAATTTTAAAATAATCTTTAAAAATCTTCTCCTCCTGACCCAGAAGGCGTAGAGCCTTGGTATTTTGCATGAAGCATCAGTATATTGACCTCTTTCAAAATAGCTAAAATCATGATCCTTGGGTCTCCAGGAGCGGACCCAGGGTGGGGGGGGTATAGGCATGAAGCATCAGTTCACAGACTTCTTTCTTATTTCTGAAATTATAACCCATGGAAAAAGTTTTTTCCTTCTTTCAAATCAGCACTAAAGCCTTGGAATTTGTAATTTAGACTTTTGGATCCCCAGGTTCATAGTCTTTATATGTAATTGTGGCCCACTTGTTTCATAATCCTAACCTTAACATGAAATTAGACTGTTGAAAGAAAAAGAGCCTTAACTCAGGTGAGCGCCCCAGGGCCAACGGCCCTCTTGTTTCAATACTGAAGAATGAAAAAACAATCAGGGAAGAAGAAATTGCTTGTCATAAGCATTTTGATGGTTCAGTGTGAAACAGGTGTAACTGCCTATATGTATATTGATTTCTACTTTTCTCAATTTTTTCAAAATAAGTGTTTTTTTGGCAAGACATGCAAACCCCAAGCCCCTGGTGATGCTAAAGAAGTATATGAAAAAGCAAATTTATGCATGACATAACTGAAAGATTTTAAAATCATATTTAATCAATCAATCAATCCTATTTCTCAGTTTACCAAGACTTTGACATATTGTCTGCAAACTCTTTCAATTTTGACCAGTCTACATTTTTTGTGCGGCAGACTTAATAGCTCTACTGTGATAACTAAATCAGGAACAAGGAAGCAAAAGGACCATGTTGGGTCACTCAGTACTAATAATATGTTATAAGGATAATGAAAAGACAATTCAAAATTATATTATGGCTTGTGGAACATTCATTCATATAATGTATTGGTTTAACCCATTCTTTATCAGTGCTGCTTTTTATGCCTCTTAATAAATGAGTTTGAAAAAACAAGGTGAAAAAAGAAGACAATTGCTGGGTACATTTTACATATTGTTTTCTACCCTGAAAGACAGAGATATTGAAAATTCTGTCAACTTTAAGATATCACTTTCTTTTAGTATGTGGAAACGTTTTTCTTAATAATATATGTTACAAGAAAACTAGAACACATTCTAAAACATCTTGATTCTAACAATCCTTTGTTTGTTTAGAAGGACTTTTTTCAAAGTACAAAAGGTGAAACATTGTGCACATTTTTCTAATGTCTCCATAACTATTTAGTGACTTGTTGTACAGTAAGAAACAATATTTTAAAAGTGAAAAGATTTGACACTGATAAGACTGCTCAAATTGATGGATTGCTGACCCCACCTATAGACTCTGCTGGCCATACCCACTGACTGCATCAGGAAGTCCACTTCAAAATTAGACGAAGTTATTTTGTAAAATTTATGGCCAGTAACATGTACAATAAAGGTAAAAAGGTTGGTTGGTGACCTAAATGTCATGAAGCTTTAGTTAGCTGTAGTTTAAGTCGCCCAACCAACAAAATTGCTTTTTGCATAAATGTTGGCCAATTTCAGAGTTCAAAGTTCACTTTCTGTTTAAATGAATGATTTGATTGGTTGATTGTTGGTTGTCATTGTAGTGATGTAACAAAATGTAGCACAAAGTATACAAAAACCAGCCAATATTCAATCTAACTAGAATTTTACTCTTTTCTGAGTAACTATAGTCATTTTAGCTCAACTGAAGAAAACATGTCAAAGCAGAGCTTTTGTGGTTGTATGATGTTTGTTGTTCATTGTCTGCCAACATTTACATTTTGGACACTCTAGAAACCTCTGTCTTTGCTCAATTAAACTAGAAATTGGTCTTAACTCTTTACCCTTTCTTCTTATTTGAAATTTTAGACTGGTCCAAATTGAAAGGGATTGTAGAGGATAATAAAAATTGGATGCAAAATATAACCATTAGAGGTGGTAGAAAATATTGCGGGAAAAGAAGAAACTGCTTGTTACAAGCAATTTCTTATTTTTCCACAATATTTTCTCAAATGTAGAATCACAGCTACATAAAATCCTGGGCTTGTACAGGAAAGGGTTAATGTTTGTCTTGTTGACTATGTTCACCTTTGAAATTAGGTCATTTAGTAAGAAAAAAGTGTGTCACAAGGTCAATTTATAGTAAAACCTTGTAGACACTCTAGAGGCCACAATGATCACCCTGAAATTGGTCAACATGTCCATGGACTAGCTCAAAATGTGGTCACCTTTGGTGAAGAACTAGATCACTGGGTCAAATCTTTAAAAAGCCCTATGGGCACTCTTTATAGAGTGATAGAGGCTTCATTTTCAGCTCTATCAACTTGAAAATTGGTCCAAATATTCATTTTGATTTAGTCTTTTGAATCAGATTGAAAGTGGATCACCTGAGATAAATAAGGCTAAATCTGTGAAAAGAATTGTGCATGCTCCACAGTTTGTGCTAAGCTAGCTTTGAAACTTGTTAGAAAGTTGGTTTTGAAGAAAACTTAAATGAATCAAAATTGGATCACCAGGGTTGAAAAACAAGGTCAAGTCTTAGAAAACTATTGTTGACTCTCTAGGTCCCTTTTCTTACATAATGATATGCTGGTATCATCTTCATCTATCCATCTCAATGTCAGTCCATCCTTCCAATTTCTTGTAAACGCTTGCTGAACCCGGAATATTCTGTATTTGCAGGAGGTGTAGACTAAGATCAGATTGCACTAATGTGCAGGCTGATCTTAGTCTATTCCTCCTGCTTGTACTTTTCCTGCCAGAGCTGTTTATGAAGTTGATTTCTAAAAAAGTAATTGAATTTCGAACAACAAGTTCTATCAGTGCTTTCAGCCCTTTGATTTGACAGCAATTCAGTAAGGTACTTTATACAGCATGACAAGGGTTAATACATCTCCTACATTTATGGACGGATATGAATGCAATTTTCAAGGGACATTCCTAGTCACTTGACTGTTCACATAACTATTATCAGGGTTTGCCATATTAAAAAAGGGGGCTTTAGCTCTAATTGGAAATTTTTTGTCAACATGTATCCTCCTACACTTATGGACAGATTTGAATGAAATTTTCACAGAATGTTCCTTGTCCCCTGACCTTGTGCATACTGTCAAACTTTCACAATTTAACCCATTACCTGGTAAGAAAAGTTTCAGACCGATCCAAATTTAAAGGAGTTGCAGACTACAAATTAAAGTTTATGAAATTTTGTATTTGTTCAATTTTATGTTTAGAAAATATTGTGTTTAATGAAGAAATTGCTCATTACAAGCAATTCTTCATTTTACACAATATTTTCCTAATTGGTTTTTTGAGGGGCGTCCAAAACTGTTGCTGTGTGGGAATATATTAACCCTTTCTCGTTTTGCAAAATTTTAGACCTGTCCAAATTCAAAGGTTTTGCAGATGAAATTTAACTTGGATCTAATTAGAAAATATTGTGGAAAAAGAAGAAATTGCTTGTCACAAGCAATTTCTTCTTTTTCTACAATGTTTTTTTCAAATATAAAGTCACAGGGACGTAAAAACCAGGGATGGAACAGGAAAGGGTTAAGCCTGTGTTACAGAAAAAGGGGCTTAATGCGAATTGTTTTGTCTTAGGTAATTGGCGGCGTATAAAATGACTCTTGTCACTTAGTCAGATTGAATACTAGTCAACATAGACGTCTTCATTAGAATATGGATGAGATTTTAATTTATCACTTTTTGCTCAATTGCCCTGAAAATTGGTCAGATCGTTCATGCAGACAGTAAAGTCAGGTGAGCGATTTAGGGCCATTATTGTCCTCGAGTTTCGCAATCCAGCACCTATATAACTTGTTTAAAATTAAAACTCTTAATAGTCTAGCTGTTGAGTTTTTTTCTTTCATTCTAATTTTAAAAAAGAAAGATTTTTTTTTTTTCAAAATGGTGCAATTACAGCATCCAATATTTAGTATACTAGATTTGAGGCTAACCCATTCCAACTTAATCATTCTTTTTCAAGATCTGCAAGAAACATAGTGGAAAATTGATAAATTATTTGTTACAAGGGATTTCTTCATTATCCACAATGTTGTCTGCCTCAAATGACAAAGATTTGCATTATAAATCTCATCAACTTAAAGTTGCAAAATCTGCAACTGTTTGAATTTGGACCAGTCTAAAATTTTGTCATGGGTTAATCTTTCAATCCTGTTGGTCTATAGCATACTCATGTGTATTTACCATCTTAACCCTTGTCATGCTTTATAAAATCCTTGACACAAATCCATTAATATCAAAGGGTTGACAGTACTGGATGCAATTGTGGGTTAATAATTCTTTTGAAATATTATCTGACTCTGACTTAAAAAGGGACAAGCAGGTGTTGTAGACTAAGACCAGACTGCACACTTGTTTAAATGTTTTCTACCCTAAAAGACAGTGATTATTATAAATTTCAATAAACCTTGAAATAGTCATTTGCAACTTATTTGAATTTTAACTAGTCTAAAAATAATTATTTGGTAATTTGTTAAATCAGTTTGTTTGTTTGTTTGTTGTTTTAAGTTCTCTTTTAATTTTGAAAGTCATTTATTGTTAAGTGATCCTGTCATATATTTCAATGAAGTCTCAACAAATGCTTGTTTACTCACCCATATATTTTAGAGTAGGTTTTTTTTCAAATATCTTTGTTTTGAATTTCTTATTTACTTGACTATTTTCACTTTACATTAGTTGACTCTAAAAGTTTTAGCTTGGATTTACCACTTCAGGGACATTGTTTTTAAAACTAAAGTTGCTGGTAGCTTCATTTTTACCTTTCTAGCCTATTTACTTGAACTTTGTCTGGAAATATCTGTTGTTGTAAAATGCTTTTCAGCCCTATGATTATTCAAGCAACGAAATATGTTACAGTTACAAAGTTAATGATTTGACCTTTACTATGAATCATTTTTCTTTACAAAAAATTATATATGTCAAAAAATGGAACGGTAATACGTAAATATAATTTCATTATTTGTTTGTCTATCAAAGAAAAGTGTTCTGATTGGTCGAAAAAAAATATTCATACCTCCATGAACAAAATTTTGAGCACGCAGTGATTTTTTATGCTTCCACGCAAAATAGTCCCATACAAAAAGGTATAAAAATTTGTAAATCTTTTGTTTTTTTCACTCGATGCTATTAAATTATAAGAGATGAGGAGAATATTTCTTGTTTTAATGGAGGTATGAACCGAAAAACCTGATCACACACTGTATGAATCCGCTTCACCTCCATGATAACAACAAATATTCTCTTCATCTCTAAAATAAGACAAAACTCCCACTAGCTGACAGATTACTAACCCCAAATGGAAGGTTCACTTTGATATTAATCCATTAAAAGATGGCAAAATTTTAGACTGATCCAAATTGAAAGAGAGGACAAATCAAAGTTTATAAATTTTTAGACATTTTCAACTCTCTGTATAGAAAACATTGTGTAAAATGAATAAATTGCTTGTAATAAGCAATTTATTTTACACAATGATTTCCCCGATTGTTTTTCCTGAGATGCATCCAAAAAAAGCATAATTGTGTGGGAATGGATTAATCCAGGTTGTTTTGCAAATTTATGGTCAGGAAAATACAGTTAAGTTGGCAACCTAAGTGTCATAACTAAAACTTGAATAACCTGAAATTGTGACATAGTATAGTAAACTATTTGGAAAGTATGGTGTAAAATGAAGATATTGCTTGTAACAAGCAATTTCATCATTGTACAAAATGTTTTTTATCAAGAAAGTTGAATAAATCTAAAATTTCATAAGTTTTAAATTATCATCTGTAACTCCTTTCAATTTCGGACCAACCTTAAATTTTGCTGTAATGGCTTAAGGTGTTCATATAAAAATTGTGCTTATTAATTTTCAGAGAAAATTCTGCAGTTTATCAACGACCAAGCTCCCTTCAAGAACGTAGTCATCAAACCAAACAGACCACCGTCACCAAAGTCAGAGGAAGATTCAATAGAACGCATCTTCTTCAAGCGGAGGCCGGCAAGTCCAAAAAGAAAGAAACAGAAAAATAAGTTATCAGTGAACCAAAGACCATATTCTGCTCATTCTACGACATACGCATATCTACTAAAAAGTCCATATATGGAGAGACAGACCCCTTCACCAAAAACACATAAAGTACTGATGCGTCCAGCCAGTAGTAAGAATGTTCAAGTGGCGTATGAGACTATATGATGCTAACAATTGATTTGAAAATCATAAAACCAGCCTCTCATTTACTGTTACTTTGATTTTTGATACGGGGTGAGAACCATTCAGCCTTTCCAGTTATTTCAAATTTTCAGTCTGGTCTAATTTGAAAGACGATATGGATGACTTGGAAGTAAAGTGAGTACAATTTGAAAAACATAGATCCGACTTGGTAAATAGTGTGAAAAAAAGAAAAAATTGCTTGTTACAATGAATTTCTTCTCTTTTCACACTATTTTCTTTAGACGTAAATCAGGGACTTTACAGGTAATGGTTACCTGACTTCTAATTATGATATATATGATAATGACATAATTATGTACCTGTGATTGGTGGTAGGGACCATCTACAACTTTTAAAATGAAATGACCATGATCAGACTGCATAAAGAATTAAGCTCCCAGGCAGACCAAGGTTATTTTATTCTGCTTTAGTTTAACCCATTTCAAGAAGACAACATATCAGAGCCCAAATTCAAAGAAGTTACAGAAGATATTTCAAATTGCGCTAAAATAGAGGAAAAAAAGTACCAATAGGGTTAAAAACATTGTGAGAAAAGGAGAAATTTCTTGTTACAAGCAATTTCTCCTTTTCCCACAAAGGTTTGCATCAATTCATTTCTTCAGGGCATCAGAAAGCTTCTCCGAGTGGTAATAGGTTAAACCATTACCTCTCAAATCCAATCTTTTTATCAATGGTCAAAAAAAAAGTTCATAAACAACACATAAATTGAGGTATTTGATGAATCTTGGGTTCTCTGCACTTTTCACAATATTTTTTACCAAGTAGACCTGAAGTATAGGAAATTCTATCATTGTTCTCTACAAATTTTTTTTATTTCAACCAGTTTAGAATTTTGTTGTCTGGTATTTGGTTAATTTTCTGTAAGTTTACTAGTCGTTCTGCATGGCATATAAGAAATTAATCCATTTCCCCACAATCCAGCTTCTTGACTACCCCTCAAAAAAAGCTTTTAAAAATGTTGTGGAAAATGAAGAAATTGCTTGTTTTAGGCAATTTCTTCATTATCCACAATGTTTTCTACCACCCCACCCACCTTAAAGAATAGACAATAAAATTTCATCAACTTAAAATCATCATCTGAAATTTCTTTGAATTTAGATTTGTTTAAAATATCATTGTCTGGTAATGGGTTAAGCACTAGCTTGTCTGTGTTTTGTAAAAGCTCCAGTATAAACCCCACCCTGACCTCTCATTTAGTTTTCATAATTTCAAGTCTCTTCTGTGTGATTTTCATCAAATACAAGACAATAGAATTTTAGCCTGGTCCAAATTGAAAGAGATTGTAGATGACATATAAGAGTGCTTTTAAATTGGAACGTAAGAGTCATATAGGCTAGAAACATTCTGAGAAAAGGATAAATGAAAAGCAGTTTCTCCATTTCTGTCATCATTTTCCTGTTACTCATCTCAAGTTCTTCAAAATACTGGATTGTGTTGTAAGGGGTGAACTCACAAACCAAAGAAATCAACATTTTGAATTCATATAGTTTATTTGTCATATGAAATAAGGAAGTTTGATGTCAAATTATACAGATTTGACCCGTTACTCACTAATAGGCCATTTGGGAATTAACCCTTTCCCTTTCAATTACGGGGTTTTATGTTCGTGTGATTTTATACTTGAGAAAACATTGTGGAAAAAGAAGAAATTGCTTGTTACAAGCAATTTCTCCTTTTTCCACAATATTTTCTACCACATATGATGGTTTCATTTCAAATGGCATCCAGTTGTCATTGTTGTCTGCAACCTCTTTCAATTTGGACTAGTCAAAAATTTCCAAAAACGGGAAAGGGTTAATTAAATGACATCAATATACCACGAAGAAAATAAGATTGGATCCAGCTGAGGTTAACTATGGTGGTTCTAAACAGAAAAAAAATAAATTCTGGTATATGTACATTACTTATAAAGGAACACAGAAAATATATTGCTTTATCTGAACATTTTTATAACTTATGATTTCTACTGTATGAAGGTCATGTTTGGGCTGCAAATTGAACTTCTCTTTAAGTGATTCATTATATTAATCCATTCCCACAAAAATCCTGCTTTTTCATACCTCTCAAGAATAATGCTAGGAAAAACATGGAAAATGAAGAAATTGCTTGTTACAAATGAGTGGGAATGGGTTAAGGGTCATGTAATTATTTGTTTCAAAAGGTCTGTGATACTATTTACTGTTGATCTGGTTTGGGTAGATTTTAGATTGCATTTGTTAAAACATTGTTCTAGTAGTACCAAATATTTTGTTTTAACCCTTGTCATGCTGATCCCACAATATCCCTGGTTTGGTAGGAGGTATAGACAAAGATCAGCCTGCACATATGTGCAGTCTGATCTTAGAATACACCACCTGTATATCTTTTTCAAGTTAGAGTTGTTTATAAAGTCAATTGTCAAGAGAAATAGTGCCCCACAATCAGATTTCAGGCCCTTGATATCAATGCAGTTTTGAAAAAGGAATATATGTATATTTAGTATGACAAGGGACTGTGTTATAGATTAGAGGGAGTGATAATGTTCTCAATCTGTACTTTCTCTATCAAATCCTATGTTGTGGTTACTCAAGTGGATCGCTGACCACGCCCACTAACCTTACAAGGTAGTCCTAACTGATTTATCAAATGATGTTAGTTAGAAAATATATTGTTCGCCTCCAGTGTTTATTCTAGGCAGGGATTCGGGGATTTCCCCTACCTTTTTACAAAGATTCCCCATAATTTCAATGTTGATTGGTGATTTTTATTTAAACAAAAAGCATAAAATACCAAATATTTCTAAATAGTGTAGTCCTTGCACTGAAATCCCTAATATTTTTTTTAATTCTTGAATAAACATGGTTTAAGTACATAAAAACAAAGGGAAGATTACTGGTGGGTGCCATAAACATTGTATCTACAACTTGATTTAGCTGTAGTTACAAAATTTAAGTTTGCCAATACATAAAATACTTGAATTGAATATTGGAGATCAAATGATCTAAATGAAGAGATCTGTTGATTCCAATCATCAAAATATGGGTTGACATATAAATAGTGGAAATTTACATTTTGAAAACAATTTCACTCTCTGTAATAAGTTTTCATGATTGTTACAAACCTAATATGCGTTATATTTTTCATTACTTGTATTGAAGAATTTGAATGTTTTATAAGCACAGAGATCAAAATTTTATTTGTCGAAAAAGATTGATAGAAAATTATCTACAATTTTGCTGTAATCAATTAAATTATTCAGAATATATTATGGTTATCAAAGATATTTAACCCTTTCCTGTTTTGCAAAATTTTAGACCTGTCCAAACTGAAAGTGGATTTAAATTGAAAGATAACCATTCACTAGGGTAGAAATATTGTGGAAAAAGAAGAAATTGCTTGTTACAAGCAATTTCTTCTATTTCTACAATGTTTTCTCAGTTCTAAAATCACAGGGACGTAAAAACAAGGGATTAAACAGGAAAGGGAAGGCAGAAAATATTGTGGGAAAAGGAGAAATTGCTTGTTACAAGCAATTTCTTCTTTTCCCACAATGTTTTCTCAGGTATAAAATCACAGGGACGTAAAAACCAGTGATTTTACAGGAAAGGGTTAATAGCTGCAACTGTACAGTATCAGAGTGTCAGTGGCATTTAGACTTTTCACAGTAGTAAGATATATGAGGTGAAAATTTGTTTGAAATGGATAAGATTGCAAAAGGATTTTTTGCAGTTATTTCCCTTCAGAATAAAATGACATGTAAACATATATTTACATATCTCATTATCAATTGACAAACATCTAGATTAGTCCAAATTCAAAGAACTTGCAGATGGCAATTTTCAGGTAATGAATTTAAAACATTGATAGAAAATATTGAGGACAATGAAGAAATTGTTTGTCACAAGCTATTTCTTCATTTTCCACAATGTTTACTAAAGCTTTTTTTTTTCTGAAGAGGAATAAAAGGAGGGATTGTGTGGTTAAGGAATATCATGAAGTAACTAAAATGCTGTTTTCTTGTCTATTTCTTGATTTTAACCAAATCCTGTGTTTTATGAAAACACCAAATCTTTCAACAAAACAGATAAAAAGCTAACTATTGAAGTTATTTAGTTATTCAGATAGCTTTTCTACTGCTGAATTATTTAATTTACCCACTCCCACACAAACACACCTTTTTACACACATCAAGTAAAAACTAAGGAAAACATTGTGGCAAATGAAGAAATTGCTTGTAACATGCAATTTCTTCATTATCCACAATATTTTCTACTCTAAAAGACAAGGATTTAAAATTCCACCAAATTATAATTGACGTCTGCAGCTTCTTTCAATATAGACCAGGCTAAAATTTCATTGTGATGGAATGGTTCAATTTATTGCACTATCCGAAATATCCAAGTTATCAGTCTTTTTCCTGAAGTATTTCACTATTATTTCGTGTCTTAGTACTTCTTTCATTAGATTTAATAATTTGTTTTTTCCTGTATGCCATTTATGCATTTATTTTCAAACAACAAAATTTTAATGACAGAGCAGCCAGCTTTTACAAAGTACCCACACTTTTTAGTTCCAGTGGCTTATACTGAATATTTGGATGTTGAAATCATATTCTGTGTGTCAGCTTATTAACCAATTCCCACATAAAATACCTTAGACTGGTCCAAATTCAAACAAGTTGCAGACGACAATTTCAAAATGATGAAATTTAGAAAACCTTTGTCAATTGAAAACATTGTGGAAAGTGAAGAAATTGCTTAAGACAAGCAATTTCTTCATCATCCACTATGTTTTCCAAGCTTTTTCTAGAGGGGCGTAAAATGCCGGATTGTGTTGGAATGATTTAAAGGCTGTTGTGCCCTACAGACTCTCAAGGGCAAGAAGTTTTGGAGGGTTGAACTGCTGAACAAGATAAAACCAGGGTTTTCCCTGACCCCCTCCTTCTTTGAATTTGGACCCCCATTTTTCAGAAATCACCCCCAAAATAGCTAGACATCCTTCTTTATCTTATTTGATAGGGGTCATAATGTGGAAAAATGACCCCCTGTTTTGAAAGTTGAGGGAAAACCCTGTAAAACAAATAACATGTACCTGGTTAACCACCAATTATAGTATACTTTTCCAAAATAGTTTGCTCTTAGAATGATCAAGTCAATCAGGCAATCAATTCATAAAAGGGTTATTGATGTATTTTTTTACATTGATTGGGAAACAAGTTCTTCCAACTTAGATTTATCCCTCATGATTCAGCTTCGTAGAGAATACACAAGTACCCGCGCCAATTATGTGGGCCAATGACAGAACAAAGATCAATAGCTGCATGGGAATAGAACCTCTTGTTCTGGAAGCCAACGCTCTACCTCTCGACAGCGAATAATCTTTCATACATGTATGTTTGATAACAGAATAACATACAACCAAATTTTAGACTGGTCCAAATTGAAAGAAGTTGCAGACAACAAAAATTTAGTTGGTGGAATTATGTAAATCTTAGGTTAGAGAGCATTGTTGACATTGAAGAAATTGCTTTTAAAAGGAATTCCTATATTGTCCACAATATTTTTCAATGCTTTTTTTCTTAATCCATTCCCACACAGTCCATCCTTTTCACGCCCCCGAAGAAAAATATTTTTAACATATTGTGGAAAATGAAGAAATTGCTTGTATAAAGGATTTTCTTCATTATCCACATTTTTTCTATCCAAAAGACACAAAAATTAAAATTCCATCAACTTGAAATTGTTATCATCAGCTTCTTTCAATTTGGACAAGTTGGAGTCTAAAATGTTGTATGGTAATGGGTTACGGGGCGTCAAAAAGAGTCATTGTTTGGGAATGGATTGTAAATCTTTTTTACAATTATAAAAACTGGGCCTAAGTTGGGTGAGCAGCTGGTGGCTTTTATTGAATGCTCTGGTAGTACATGTTTGGGAAAGGAAAGGGAGCCATGATTAAGTGAACAAGCTTGATATAACTTAAATATTGTTTAAGGCATGATTAACCCAATATAATCAAACTATTGTCTAATTGCCATTTTCTTCGTGAAGTAAATAATATGAAGAAAATAATTCTGGCACCTTTATGTATTGCTCATGTTTTATTCTTTGCATTCCGTCCATACTGTATTTTATATTGTGATATTTTACTAGATTTCAAACAAGACTAACTTTTTTTTAATGCTAGCTGACTTTATTTATTTGTTAGAAAGAAGGGATTGGTAAAATAAAATGGTAGAATAAAATCAATGTTGTTTGACTCATTAAGAACCAGCCATACAAAACATTACACCTGTATCTACTGTCTATTAATCCTTTCCTGGTTTTAGAAATTTTGGACTGGTCCAAATTGAAAGAGGATGCAGACAACAATGAAAATTGGATGCAAATCCAAATAAAACAATCCTATGTGATAGAAAACATTGTGGAAAATAAGAAATTATTTGTGACAAGCAATTGCTTTTTTTCCACAATGTTTTCTCAAGTATAAAATCATAGAGACGTAAAATCCCAGGTTTGTACAGGAAAGGGTTAAATGATATTGAACCAGTGTGTGGCTTTTCCAAAAGTTACATAAGAGTAACTGGTGAAGAATCAGCTCACTAAGCTATCAAACCGCATTAGTTTGCTTAAAACAAAAGACAAGTCGTTGATTGGCGAACTCTGAAAATAGGAGAATTTATCGTCTGGTAATTGTTCAAAGGACTTAAATGGAGTAATCATCAGTTATCTAATGTTTCCTTTCACCAGCCTCGGTAACAATTACCCATCTTCTATGGTCTATTGGTCAACCTAGGGTACTCGTATTTCCCTCATGCATTCTTCAGGCGATATGCTTTCATTTGAGACTTTGTTAAAGTCGACGGCGGTACCGGTCTAGACAATAGCATTGACCATGTGACCTAAACCCTTCACCCTTTATAGAAATATTTCACACATGAATACATTACGGGATGACCATGACTCTATAAAAATATGCCCTTAACATTTATCCTTGTTTCAAACAGCATCTGAAAGCTATGTTGTCCGCGGATTTCATAAGTTAAGGAGCCACCAGGTGATCGAACATCACAAAACAAAAATCAATTCTCTATGCCTTGTGGTTTTTCAGAATATTTTGTAAAAGTTTTCCTTCTGTGTATATGTTAGATAGGGTGTGCCTATGTCTTCTACGGTGCTTTCTTTTATCAGCTTTTGTAAAGGCCTCCAGCTGATGCTACATGCAAAATACCAATTTTCTGTACCTTATGACTTGTCTGAAAATGAGTTGCCCTAGGTGATATATCTTAACGACAGAGAGTCGGTAGGTGATGCTACATGCAAAAGTTCAGGATAGAAGATCGCCTGAATCGACAAAAAGCCGTCTAAAGAAAATACCTTGTCCTAAGTCTAGAAGAAAACTTAATTGGACGTAAAGCGTCTTATTAGATTGTTAAATACAGACAAATGCATGTTTTGTTTTAACCACAGAAAAGACCAATAAGTCTCCTTTGGGCTAAATACATCCCGAATAAGTTACTAGTAGTAAATGAAAAGACGCTGGTCCAAGAGGCCTTGCGTCGTCAAGAGGTAACAACGTCAAAATGAACAACGTAACCAGTAATTGACATATAGAAGCTGTCAATTAAATAACCAGTCAAATAATAAAATCATTCATTTAGATCAGGAATGAGTTTTGATCTCCAACTTTTGCCGCCATTTTCGTTAACCTTTTTGTTGGTTTAGCGACTTAAACGTCATAACTACAGCTTATTCAAGCTGTAGTTACGATGTTTCAGTCGCCAACCAACTATACTACCTTTTTGTTATATGCTACTAGCCATATTTTTTTCAATATATTTCCGTTTAATCAAAGCGAGACATCCAGTTGGAGTCAATGGGCGATACTAACGAAACAAGTGGGCGGGGCCGGCGTTTCGTCAATTAAATAAATCGCCACTTGTTTAAGAGGAAAGGCAGTGGCCAGACTGTCCATAAATAGCCCTGTCCCGCAAAACGTTGTGATCGCCTCTTTATGCTTATCACTAGTGCATTACATTTTTTTGTACGTGCACATACCGGAAATTGGTTGAGTTCGTAAACGCCACAGAGCTCCAAACTTAAAACTGGCGGTGACAGCATAATTTTGACGGGTTTACTGATGTCGTCAATCAAGAATGCACTTTAGTCAAATTGTGGTGGACTATCTTGGATACAATGCATTGACCGTATGGTGTGATTTTTCTTTTTTTTTCAATCAAGTATGCATCTAGTCAAACTGTGGTAGACTTTCTTAGATACAATGCATTGACCTAATGGTGTGATTTTTCATTTTTTCATTTTTTTTATTTTTCTTTTTACAGAAACTCCAAAGTTCTAGCCTTTTCTAGGCATGATTTTAAAGGCTTTTGCATTTTCTTATAAATTATGTTTATATGGTTTGGATTTAAGAAAGAACAAAAATGAATTTCTAAGCGTATTGCGTTAAGAACATATGTTTCACACATGTAAGGAATCGCAAAATAATTTGACGAAAATGGCGATCACGCGAGAGTGCGATGACGAGATCGGGGTCTCGTGTTATCAACATCGTCCTATCGCGATATCGGTTATCGTAGTCTTGTGATATCGTCACAATTCTCTCGTGAAAGTAGTAGTCATAAAATCATTTTACAACATCATGATGCAACATGCGATGTTCTATTATTCTTAGCAACAAATCGCTTGGTTTTGGCGTAACTTGGATCACATCAAATAGCGAATTGTGTTTACTTCTAGATTCCTCAATCCCTGAGTTATTTTCTAATATTACATGTATATTCCGGATAAAATTAAAGACTTTAATTTTTACCAGGAACATACATGTCTACAATTCTTTGATCCATGACTGCGTTACTCAATGGATCCATTGTTTACGTGGATGGATCCAACCAGGGAGTTTTTCAGTTTGAATGTTTTTCAGATTTAGATTTTGGCTAAGAAGGGCATCTCCAAACATTATTTGCAGTGAATGTATAACCTCATGGGCGGATAGATCTCAGCATGTAGAGGTGGGTCATGCAAAGCTGTATATCCTGTTAGTTTGATTCTCCGTTATTGTTGTATGTTTTGGAGACTTTATTTGAAGTTGTTTTCCAGTTCATATCATACGTGTACTAACTGTTAATATGAAATGTGGTCATTGATCCTCATTAACGTAGCATTTCCGTTACATATCCATTTCCATCTGCGTGTCATGCACGATATTACCAGGTCATACTTAGGCAGCAATATGACGGCCGGTAATTTGCCGCTCTTAATTGGGATCGGGAAATAGATAGTGTGGCCCAAAGTGTGTACGGGTCTAAATAAGGATTAATTTGGGCCGTGGATAATGTAAGAAATAAATCTTTATCCAGAGGGTAGGACAGAAAGTTCGTAAATTTTGTTCATAAAACTATTCCTCTTTTTGAGATTAGTATTGAATCAACAGATAGGTATCGCGAATGTAACGAAAGACAACTCTATTTGGAGATTGGATTTGTTGGAGGCAAAAAGAGAAATAACGGAGTGTAAAATCAAGGTAAATATAAAAAGTAATTTCTTTAAATCCATTCCTACGCAATTCCAACTTTTTACGTCCCCCAAGAAAAAATGTCTGGAAAACATAGTAGAGAAGGAAGAAATTGCTTATTACAGCAATTTCCTCATTATCCCCAAAAGACAAAGGTTATTAAAATTACATCAACTTAAAAATTTCGTCTGCAACTTCTTTGACTTAGAGTAATAAGAGGATGTAAGAAGGATATTTCTGGGATTCTTTTTTTTCTTTTGCTAGTTCGACAGGTTCCACCCAAACCAAACTTTCCCCAGGACATGTTTGCTTCCATTCAATTTGTCCTGCTTTTATATGTGTTGTTCGGTGTAATGTTACTTTATCGAGCAGTATCTTAACATTTTCCACCTTAATCAGGTTTAAGCTTCTGTTCAAGGTAAATATATTTTTTATCTTGAGGAAATTACACAAGTATGTGTGTGTTTCCTGGAACTTTGGTGTTTTAGGTATTAAGATTTTGTTAACCCATTCCAATACAGCAAAATTTAGACTGGTCCAAATTCAAAGAAGCTGCAGACGACAATTTCAAGTTGATGGAATTTTGAACTTTTTTGTCATTTTGGATAAAAAACATTGTGGATAATGAAGAAATTGCTTGATACAAGCAATTTCTTCATTCTCCACAATGTTTTCCAAAGCTATTTTCTTGAAGGGCGTAAAAAGGAGGGATTGAGTTGGAATGGGTTAAAGATCGAATAGTTCGGTGTACTTATGAGAGTAAGGCTTACACGAAGGACATAATGCTGAGAAATCAACATTTTCGGTTTTACCGTAAAATAAAGACATACCTGTAGCGTATTTCAAAAGAAAAAAGAAAAAAAATAGAAGTAATGGCGTTTTTTTTATCGAATTCGATCACATTCCTCAAGAATAGTACTATTCCGAGTTGCCCTTCGCAAAAAAGTAAGTTTATGTAAACATCAAAGATCTCGTTTAAGTACCTGAGAGCCGTCAACGTACCGTGGTCAATGACGTAGAGGTCCGTTTTCCTCTGAGCACTTATTCCCGCAAAAACCATGACTGAGCACCCGCCGAACCGATTATGTTCTACCACGCAAACTACAGAAAAGGCTCATTTAGCATTCTCAATATCCTAGCACGTTTATCGGTAAAGTCAACACAAATCTAGACTCGTCTGGAAACACGTCTAGAGCCCAGTCATTTTGGGTCCAAGTGATATGATCCCGTGCCCATGCTAAACGCAATTGCATGGTGATTGGGTCGACGGAACCCGCATTGCAGGTCGTCTTGACCTTAGGCTAGCAGCATGCAACCATTTTATGTTGGTTTGGGTACTTATGCGCACATCAGTAGCGTTCTAGAAGTCCCTACGTAATGTTGTTGTTTTTGTCAAATCAATGACGCCGTGCCTGAACAACCAGGAGTCGGTCTTGAACCTCATTGGCTGAGCGTTCTCGCCCTAAACATGCAAATGCCTATCATTTACGGTCGTAATAAACTGATTCCAAATTCTGGAAACATCACTCTGGGACACACTTAGGACATAAGCAATAAGACTTTAGAATGAAGCATTCTAATATTCCTATTCATCACATCTTGACGAAGATAGTGTTTTTAACGTATATTTGTCATATTTAAATGAAAGTCAATCTAAAATTTGTGATAACTTAAAAGTTCGCTAGATGTACTAAAGCA
This sequence comes from Fragum fragum, assembly GCA_946902895.1. Lineage (NCBI taxonomy): Eukaryota > Metazoa > Mollusca > Bivalvia > Cardiida > Cardiidae > Fragum > Fragum fragum. The sequence continues at coordinate 37,231,840 of OX336371.1, forward strand.
CATGAAGATACAAGACAAATGAAACACGTTTTAGAAGGTATGTCTTAATGGAATATGTAACAAAAATAGAATAATTGTTTGGCGACCTAAACGTCGTAAATACAGCTTAAATAAATCGTTGTTACGGCGTTTAAGCCGCCAAAACAACACTTATGCTTCACATAAATGACGGCCAATGTCGGAGTTCAGATTACATTTCAAATCAAAATGAATGGTTTGACTGGTCGTTTTTTGTTTTGTTTTTTCTTTCTTTGTTTGACAGCCGCGATTGTTCAATTAGTACGCATTTGACGTATGGTATTCCTAGACATAAAGATTGGGGAAATATAAGCAAAAGATTGGGGAAATATAAGCAAAAGATTGGGGAAATATAATCAACATTGTGTTTAAAGTTTTTAACCCATTCCCACACAATTCTGCTTTTTGACTCCACAAGTATAAAAGTTTAAAAACATTGCAGTTAATGAAGAAATTGCTTTTACCAAGCAATTTCTTCATCTTCCACAAAGTTCCCGCTCAAATAGACAAAGATTTTTAAAATTCCGTGAACTATAAATTGTCGCCTGTAACTTCTTTGAATGTAGATCGGTCTAAATTGTTGTCTGGTAATGGGTAAAAGTGCAAGGGGGGGGGGGTATAAATCCGACGTGAAAGCCTATCACCAAATCAGTGCATTTTAGGCATAATAATCTAAGGTAACTGCGTTGTTTTCTTGTTTGTCTTCTAATGTCAATCACTAATATGAAAGGCACAGAATTGTAACAGACCGATTGGGTGATGTAAAACAAAAGAAGCGTTCGATACAAAGTTTAACCAACGACTATATATTGGATTATAGGCTTACATGTGACGTATTCAGCATGCATATCAAGTTAGGTCATTCTATTACATCCCCCTTGTTTTCACAATAAACAACATGTCAAATCGTATCTAAATGTATTAGATGTAACGACAGGTGTATGAAGTAAACCGTTGAAGCCTGTGATAATTGGTTATCGAATAGACTGGGACAACGGAAAAAAAAATATTGTAACAATTTTATATACATCATTTAGCCCAATACTTTTTATCGTAAAAACTCGAAAATAAGTTAAAATGACTAGACGCCCTTGTAAGGCTTTCGAAAAACAAAACCGGAAATAAATCCTCCCCGCAATGGAAAATTGTTGTTGTTGTTTTTAGTCATCTGACGCTTTAGTTCCATTTCCCATGTATAAACTATTAGGTTTAACGACTCTGCCTGCCCTTGTCTGATAGGGGTTAATTTGAAAACGGGATTGACATTTGTCACTTTTGGAATTTTGATTGGAAATATGGGGCTCATGTTTTGGAAATTGAACTTTGTAATTGGTTAGGGATTGGCCTGCGAGGTATTGCTTTATTCTGGGGCACTTTCCCGGGATAGGTTGAGTAATCTGCTATTTTGTCGATATTTCCCATCATCCTTATCCTGTACAATGTATGAGCTATCATTTCGAACATCAGTAATTTTCCAAGGTTTCCAAATTTTTCTACTTGCATGTATACTTTATCATTCTTTTGGAGAGAGGAAATAGGTTTTGATGATTTGTCATAATAATCTTTTTGCTTCCCTCATTGAATTTGTTTAATTCTTTTAACTTTATTTAAATCAACCTTTGTAGGTTGTAGACTTTTGCCAATGACACGTAATATAGATTTTGTCCTTCTTCCTATCAATAGCTGAGATGGAGAGTAACCACAGCTAAGAGGTGCGACACGCCTTCCATAAACATATTGATGAAAACGCTTACATGCAAATAGAATGGCTAGCATTTCGCGTTCAATGTCTGCATAGCCCTGTTCTGTAGGTATCAAGGTCTTTGACGCGTATGAGACCGGTCGTCCGTCCTGGTAGATTTTCGCGCCACACCCTTGTTTTGAAGCATCGCATTCCAGGGTTACTGGCTTTTTGTCATCATAATAAGCATAATTGCATTACGGTCATTTTTATTTTATCAAATGATTTTGTCGAGACATCGCCCCATTCAAATTCTATATCTTTTTTTCAATAGTGCTCTCATGGGAGCCGTCATGTCTACCAAATTTGGAGAAAACCTCTGCAAGTAATTAACCATACCAAGAACAGTTTCGAGTTTTTGTCGGTTTTGCGGAAGTTGCAAATTTTGTATAGCCCTAACCTTTGAAGGATCGGATTTCAGGCCATTTGCAATTGGATGTCCAAAGAACGGCAGTTCGGTGACACCTATTATGCATTTCTATAGATTTAACTTGATCCCTTTGCTCTAGGCTCTATCGAATATTGAACGAAGATTTGAATCATGCTCTTGTCTTGTCTTTCCAAAGACTTATATACCGTCTACGATTGCTGTCACGCCAGTCAATCATTCGAAAATTTCATTGACCTTTTGATGAAATAAGTCTGAGGATGCTGACATCCCAAATAGTAATCTTAACCATCTATAGCGACAAAATGGCGTACTAAACGTTGTGAGAAATGATGACCCCTTACCAAGTATCTAGGCTCCAATAAACACGAGTTATGTCTAGTAGTGAAAACATTTGGCATCTGTAAGTCGTGACGTAACGTCGTCTAATGTCGGCATCGGATAATGATGTCGTCGTATGGCTTCATATAGCGCTTTTGGGTCAAAACAGACGAGTAGCTGTCCTGTATTTGGCTACTCCACAATTACCAAAGAATTTGCCCAATCCGTAGGTTCTGCGACCTTTATGATATGCTGTTGTTTTCTAGTTGACTTAGTTCATCCTTTAAGCGTGATCGGGGTGCTTCTAGTACATTGCGTGGAGCATTAACCACAGGTACAGCATTAGGCTTCAAATACAATTTACATTTACCTGGTATAACCCCTATAACCTCAAACAAGTTATCGTATACTGTCATGATCGTTTGTCTGTCAAGGGACAATATAGACCTATTTTCCAACGAGTAAGTCAACTTGACAAGTCCAAGATCAACGGATGCTTTTAAGCTTAGCAGGGGAAATGAACCACTATCCACAATGAAACATTCTACTTTTGTGACTTTGTTTTTGTATTTCAGAGTCAGTGCCATTGTCTTTTTGTTTGAATGGGGTTTTACGCCGCTTTCAACAATATTTCAGTTACATCGCGGAGGCTGGAGCACCTAACAATGGAATCCTGGTATTTCTCACACCAGTACTACCATTACATCCCTTCCTAGCCTCCAGCTGCTATCTCACATAGGTCTACGATTATCGACCCATTGGTGAGAGACAAACCTGTGTAGGAAGTAAGCCTAGTTTCTGGGGTTTTCAGTGAACATTTGAGATTTAGTTTTTGGAAGAAGATCAATGGCAGTACGACTGCAGAGCTGCCAGTGTCTATCATAAAATTGACCGGGACTTCAGAAGGAGAAACGTGAATATAACAGCACAGGCACGGTCAGGCAAAAAAGTAAAAGAATTTACCGTATCAATATGACAATCCTTGTTACAGTTATCCCTTCACTCAATGTCATTTTCTACATTATTCACTTGTTTCTTTTTTCGACAGAGTTTTTCAAAATCATTTAACTTTCCACAAAAATAAAATGTTTGACCCTTCGCAGGACAACTATCCGTTTTAGAATGGTTACGACCACAATTTCCAAAAAAAAAAAACTGTCTCTTTTTGTTGCGATTTGATTTCTGTTTTCTTCCCTAGTGATTGTTTGGGGTTATAACATTACCCTAAGTACGTCCGTCCGCGCGTTTTTGTACGTTATGAATTTCCCTCTCGACCATCGATTCCATTTGTTTTTGTGAATATTTGAATGTTGAATAGACTTATCTAATGTTAGCTCGGCCCCATCGTTTATTAAGCGTTCGCAAAGTCTTGTGAGTTGGTGCCAAATACGATCCGATCCCGTATCATCTCCTCGGCATCTGCAAAGTTACAGTCTTTGGCACTAATGCGTAATTTGGTAATGAATTGATCAACCGATTCCTCGTTATTTTGGAACTCATTAAAAAATTGTAACAGCGAATATTTGGTTCAGCTTGTGCTGTACGTGCGACTGAAATATTGCGTAATAAGTTTCCAATTTACTGGCATCTTCTTCACTGATGTCAGTTCATGTAGACTGAATGTCGCGAACTTTATCGCCGACCCAAAGTAATAGATAAGCCATCTTCTCAGCTTCACTTTTGCATTTCAAACATTAATTCAGCATGTCATCTAAACTTTTTCCATTGTTCTGGCAGATTGGAATCTAACCAGTCCACATGTGGATTTGTAATTCCAGACACACCCGTTTCTAGACACAACCGTGGTTCGTGAATTAAATCCTTATTTCTGAAACCACACATACTGTGTGGCAAATCAAAACTTGCTATTATTTGTAAGTAAAAAATACCACTTGATTGTTAGAGCGCAAAAATTATACAGATATTCTATTGCGCTGTACAATCAATGACAATACATACATACATACAAACAATAGGAAATAGGAAATAGGAAAATGAACATTTTGCAAAAATTATTTACACTCTAGATTTTAAGCATAATTATTGAAATATTAAAATAAGTCAACTACTGCACTCTTGTTTTATCAGGCAATGTTAGTCATAAAACTTCTTAAACAGGTGTGTCTTTAACTTTGATCTGAGTAATTGCTAAGACTGAATTTCTTTTAGAGTGGAAGGGAGCTCATTCAACCACTTTGGACCAACAACCGCAAGGCAGCGGTCTGCCCGTTAAGCCTTTGAAGCTTAATTATTTGATATGCTGGAATATCAGTGTAGAGACTATTACAAAAATCTATATAGAAATGGACCAGACCATGAACTAAGACTTCAGTAGATTCTGTGTGAGACGTTAACGAATAGTTCGAAGATTTCACAGCTGAACACGGGCAATTTGACACTTTTTTTGAATGTGATTGTCGAAACTAAGAGTATTTGTTATGGTTACACCGAGTTATCTAACTTGATCTACACATTAAACTTTAACGTTGCTAACTTTTACACGGTCAATACTAAGTTTATTTAGCTGCTGTTTTATACCATAGATGGTAATCTCAGTTTTTGATTGATTCATTCATTTTTAGTTTGTAGGTCGTCATCCACGTGATAACTTCATTCAGACAACTCTCGTGCAAGCCTTTCAGTCACATTAGAGTGATTTCCAGCAAGAAAAGTCAATGCAATCTTATGATCGTCCGCATACCCATAGAGATCTGCCGGGTACCTCTGCACTACTTTTTTCAAAGCCGAAATATAGAGGGTAAAAATAATCGGCCCAGCACAAAACCCTGGGGGACACCAAATCTGAGAAGCTCATTATTTGACTTTGACTGTCCCACTTTGACTGCCATCGATCGATCGATCTGTCAAATACGATTTTACCCAGTCCAGTGGAATATCACTAATACCAAAGTCATGTTCAAGTAGATGAAATAGTATGGGAATATCGATGGTATCAAAGCCGTGCTCAAATCGACCATGACCACAATGTATGTTAAAGTCCCCGAGAAACACCTGGGACTCAGACCCAGTTGTTACGCTGTTTAAGAATTCGGTAAATCCTGCGATAAAAACCGCCAATGTCACAGGATGACTTTCTGAGTATGGAGGTCTGTATACGCCAAATATATAGAAGATCAAAGACTTTATGCAGACTTTCCACTGAGCACATTCAAATGACCGAAAAGATGAAACTGGACATCTTGATACTTTAAGATTGTTCCTTTATAGCAAGGCAAGTCCTCCGTCTTTAAGGCCGGACCGCCCGACATCATCAAAACTATAACCATCTTGAGCTATTTCTCCCCTAACAACATCATCAGCATCAGTTTGTAGCCAAGTTTCAGTGATTAAACTCAGATCAATGTTCTCCTCCAGAATGTGTTGTAAAAAATCAGCTGTTTTTCCTCGAACAGGCCTTGTATTCAACAGTTGATAAACGTATATGATTTTTCCTTTTCTCATCTAATAAAAGTGTATGATCAAGTTTAACTTGGGTCAATTTAAGAATATTAACACCAGCATTCAACTTTACCCTCGGGCGACCACCTCGCTCTCTCCTATATCTCAAGAGATTATGTGTTTTAAACAGTGATAAGACTTCTTCACTGGGTATTGAAAATTGTCTAGGTGAAGATCTATAATCCAATAACTGCCCTCTACTGTAACGTGTAACAGTACACTGATTAGCCATAATCCCATAATGAATTCATTAATAAGTAATTATAAAGTAAAGAAGTCTTATCCATCGTCAATCAGTTATTAGAAAAACCTATCTAGATCGTAGTAGATTGAAATGTACTCTGAAAAAACACAACCATTTAATTTGATGCGATTCCCAAAAATGTTTACGTTTCTATATTACAACAATAAAATAATAATGAAAAATAAGTTTCATAATATCAATTGTACAATAGTTTCTAATATATTACTAAATATAATTGCATTACTATATACTATATATTGGGACCGAGTTGACCGGGCAGAGTTGACCGGGCAAGTTATTTAATGGGCCGAGTCGACTGGTATCCACTGTAATAAAGGTAGATTCAAGAATAGACCGTCTATCATGTAGACATTAGTTGAGGTAGGATATATGCTCCTCATCATCACGGTATTATCTGGTACATATTGACAATTCTCTCTCCGAGTGTGCACGAAGAGGCACCGAGCTATCTATCTGGGGATACCAATATCAAGCTTATTCTCCCGGCCGAAATCCTCCTTTAGGAGTAAATGATACTATTACGTTCTTATCGAGCAGTGACAAAGTTACGAGAATAAAATATAGAATGTATCAAGCTAAACTAGGTTGTTATTTTAAGCTTTTGTCTACTACAAAACAATAAAGTTAAACTAAAACAAACACATCGGCAGCAGCAACATTAACAACAAGAACAATATGACGTATTACAGAAAGAAAGAAAGAAAGAAAAAATACATTTTAAAACGTCCGTCCAAAACTGTAAGACAACCCTGATGAAGCAAATTACATCAAGAGATGGTTCTCTAGTTTAGGTATGATAGAAGAAAGAAAGTAAGGACCAGCTTTGGCCCGCGGACAACTTTAGTAATGTTCAAACTCCATTGTTGTAATAACTTAACATCGGGTAAAATGTCTGATCCTTTTGAGAAAAAACAAGTGTTCACACAAAGTTGTGAATAGCAAAACAAGCAAACAGACAGAACAAAACAAAAAACGTGCAGTGTGCCACCTACATCAATATAACTTCCGGGTGCTCAACAACAGCAACAACAGTAACTTTGATCAACATTCTTATTACACCTATGGCTTGAATATTATAGAACACAAGTTTTGAAGTAAGTATGGCTGTAAGATAAAGATATTACAAAAAGTTAATTGAAAGATATTCTTTAAACCGTTTTTAATTTAGAGGAATATCGTCCCCTGATACCTTCGTACTTATTGTAGATTTCTCATGCAACTAAAGTACGAACACTCGGGGAGAAATATATATATTCGAATGCTAGTAAATGGAATACAGCGTACTTGTCAAAGTAATTGCAGAAATTACACAAAGTGGCTGATCAAAATCGTTTAAAGGTGATAGTTTGCTTGAAGCTGCCTGGATTTTTGCAAGTGAAATTGTTTTCTTGACAAAGATTTTATTTCACCTTAGCAGATGGGAAGACCACTCTTCTGATTGATTTTGTGAAAAATTCGAGTGATAAAATCTGCAAGTTTTTTTTTTAGTTCAGGGACAATCTAAGATATTGAAAAGAAATATCATGAGAGCACATGGCTTCATGTCGAAATATTTATGAGTTTATTTAATTAAGGCACCGAGTTCCATTTTTAGCTCCATTGGCTGAAAGCCAGCGAGCTATTGTCATGGTGTTGTGTCCGTCATGCGTGTGTCAGTCACGAGTGTGTGTGTCCGTCCGTTAAATTTTACTTTAAAAATCTTCTCCTCAGAAAGTACTGAACAGATTTCAACCAAATTTTACAGAAATGATCCTAGTGTGTCCCTTTATCAGATTCCTACAAATATTTTTAATCCGATGAAAAATATGGCTTTAATGGGCAGTGCTATTTCCATATATAGTGAAACCTTTAAAATTCTTCTCAGAAACCAGTGGATTGATTTCAACCAAATTTTATAGGAATGATCTTGTGTGACCCTTTATCGTAATCCTCCAAAGACTTTTAATCAGATGAAAAACATGGCTTTGATGGGTGGGGCTAATTACCATTTATGGTGAGACCTTAAAAAATCTTCTTCTCAGAAACCTGTTGATAGATTTCAACTAAATTTTACAGGTATGATCAATTGGTGACCCTTTATCAGATTCCTTCAAAGAATTTTGATCTGATGAAAAACATGGCTTTGATGGGCGGGGCTAATTTCCATATACGGTGAAACCTTTATAAATCTTCTCAAAAACCAATGGATGGATTTCAACCAAATTTTACAGGAATGATCATAGGGTGACCCTTTATCAGATTCCTTCTAAGTATTTTTATTGGATGAAAAACATGGTTTGAATGGGCGGGTCTAGTTTCAATATATATTTAAAGCTTTGAAAATCTTTTTCTTAGAAACCAGTTGATGGATTTCAACCAAATTTCATTGGAATGATCCTCTGATGACTTATTTTCAGATTCCATCAATTTTCATTTTGATTCATTGGAAATATTGTTTTTATGGTTGTGGCTTATGTCTATGTATGGTATCAAGTGAATTTTTCAAACTTTATATTTTAATCCATTACCAGACAACATGATATTAGACTGGTTCAGATTGAAAGCAGTTGCAGATAACAATATTAAATTGTTGGAATGAAGAAAATATTTGTCTTTTAGGATAAATAACATTGATGACAATGAAGAAATTGCTTGTAAAAAGTTAAAATTGACCTTTTAACCCATTACATCACGACAAAATCAAAGACTGGTTCTAATTGAAAGAAGTTGCATATTACAATTTCAAGATGCTGGAACTTAAAAAAATCTTCACCTTGTAGGGTAGTCTTCATTGTCCACAATGTTTTCCAAAACTTTTTTCTCGAGATGCTGAAAAAGCAGGATTGGGTGGGAATGGGTTAAATGCAAATGCAGATACTTGTACTTTATTTGACATGCTTACTTTCAAGTTCATTAACCTTTCAATCAAACCTGACATTGTAACAAATGTTTTTATAGCTTAGCCCATTCCCACAAAGTGACACTTTTTGATGCCCCTTCAGGAAAACAATATGTGAAACAAAGGTGTAAAGTGAAGTGATTTCCTCATTTTTACCCAGATACAGTCGAATATCTTTACCTCGAACGTCCCTTAGACGAAGTTCTCTCTATGTCAAAGTTATTCAAAAGTCCCGATCTTATTACTCTTTACTTCTATGTATTTGAACCTCCATACGTCGTTCTCTTTATCTAGTAAACTACCCTTACGTCGAATCAATTGCAAAGTCCTATCACTATTGTTTGCATATATTCACACCTCCTTTACACGAACCATTATCATAAAGGTTGATTTTTACAATCATCAAAGTTTTTCACACATTTCGACATGTCAACGCAGTTTAGAGATAGGTGCGTTACAGTATTGGATATTCATGGCTAACTTGATTTTGTTTGCTTGTTTGTCTACGATCTGATAATTTAAAGATTGCATGAAGTGGAGACAAATTTTACAGACGAATTTTACAATGAATAAAGAGGCATCTTACGCCCATACCACGCAGGACTTGATTGGCGCCGGACCTGGTCGATCAAGGGGATTGCCAGCAACTTGACCGACGGGACGCGTTAAAGGAAGAACCCGGTAACCAATCCAGATGGATACTTGGGTATTTCGACAGAGAAAATACATTTAGTCAAACTATGCAATCGACACGAAGAATAAGCAATAATAGAAGAAGAAAAACAAAATAACAAAACAACAACAAAAAAGCGAAGTCTAAACAAAACTTTAGCTACAAGTTACAATAATATCGTAATATTAATAAATGAAATTACGAGAAATACAACGTCGTTATATCTGTCGTTCGCTTAGGTAATCATACTAGTACAAATCATTTGTGGCCTTAATTACCTACGGTATTTCGCCACCATTTTGGTTGTACATGGAAAATCTTCGATTATCTACAGGTCGAACTATCTATACGTCGAAGTTTTCTCGTAAGTCCCCTGAACATCGAGGTTTAGGTATTCGACTGTAGTTGAAAAAATAAACTTTAAATTATCATCTGTGACTCCTTTCAATTTAGACCAGTCTAAAATTTGGCCATCTAGTATTAGGTTGAAATTTTGTGCCTTTTTTATCTGAGGTTTATTACTAACCTCCATCCTTTAAAACATTACAGTGCAGGTTCAGGTATCTGCTGACAAAATAAGTTTTTAGAAAACCAAAAGATAGTTATTGCAATAGTACTCTCATATTTACATTGCAAACAAATGAATTAACTCAACACTTAACATTAAACACATTAAACCCATTCCCACACAACAAATGATTTCACATGGTGAATATTATTCGGTTTATATTGAATTCCTGAAAACATCATTTCCTTAATCAGTACAATTAGGCCTGTAGAGATATACAGGCACTCAAGTGCCGCTAGTTTTAGAATTGAATTGGGAAAGAATTGGAGCAGCTTTGATTATAAAGCTCTTTTGCAATATTTTGCACTGTATCAACCCAGTCAATGTTGATTTTTATATGCCATTCATGGAAAATGTGTAATGGTACAAAGAAACAGTCTGGAATGAACCCTGTGGAAGGATGGGTGAGATCTTGCAGATGCCTACAGCATACCCATTCATGCAAAATTTTGCATGAATCATGTAAAATCTATCATCTGCATGTAAAAGATAAATTGTTGTGTACATTCATGAAAAGAAAAATGTGCCCAAAGGGGTCCATGGTAATCAAAAGGAAACAAGAAAAAAATAATGTTTCCGCCAGAGCTTGTTTCTTCTGTTTTTGAATTGCATAATTCTATTTTGCCACAACAAAACCAGCCAAGTGTGTGTTTGGTGACACAACTATATTTATAATATAAATAGTAGCATCTGATCTCGGTTGATTTTTTTTCTATGGTAGCCCAGATGTGAACCTTATTTGCAGTCTCTTTTAAGTGTGTGTTCAAGAAAAAACTTTTATTTGATTGTTTTTGCAAAAATATGAAATTATGAAAAGTTAGGTTTTGAATAAAATTGCCTCATTAACATGCTTTTAAAAGATAGCCCATGAGATATACAATACAAAATACAAAATTCAAGACCCATTTTCAGCTTCACTGGCTGAAAGTCAGCGAGCCATTGGCATTGTGTGGTGTTTATTGTGCTTGTGTGCTTCCATAAACCATTACTTTGAAAATCTTCTCAGAAAGTATTGAGCAGAATTCAACCAAATTTCACAGAAATGGTCCATCAGATTACTTCAAAGAATTTTGATTGGATGAAAAACATGGCTAAACCCTTTATTAAACAACAAAATTTTAGACTGATCAAAAATTTAAAGGAGTTGCAGACGACAAATTCAAGTTTATGAAATTTTAGATCTTTTCAACTCTCTGGATAGAAAACATTGTGTAAAATGAAGAAATTGCTTGTTACACAATGCTTTCCTAATTGCTTTCTTGAGGGGCATCATAAGGCGTCACTGTGTGGGAATGGGTTAAAGGGGTTGGGCTAATTTTCATATAAAGGTGAAACTTTAAATAATTAATCTTCTTCACAGAAACCATTGGATGGATTTCAACCAAATTTTACAGAAATGATCACTGGGTGACCCTTTATCAGATTCCTTCAACGAATTTTGAATGGATGAAAAACATGGGGCTAATTTTCATATGTGGTGAAATCTTAATGAAAATCATCTTAGAAACCAGTTGATGGATTCCAACCAAACTTCACAGGATCCTCTGGTGACTCTATTTCAAAATCCATCAATTAATATTGATAGGTTGTGCTGATGTCAATATATTGTATATATAGTGAAATTTTTTAAAGATTTGTTAGTACCTTTTTCATATGACTTAGTAAATGAATTGACTTTTCTAAAGCAATGAAAAGTTTGAAATATTAAAAGATTTCATTGACAAGATTTCATTCACAAGATTTATTTGCCACACATGGTGAATAGGATTCGGTTTATATTGAATTCCTGAAGACACCATTCGCTTAAACAGTACAATCATGCCTGTGGAGCAATACAGGTGCTCACGCACCTCTAGTTATACATCTCCTTTAAAAATTATCATGAATTTCCTAATTATGTTTTATGCTGACTAAATGTCCAAGATGATTTACACATTGGTATGTATTGGGTGCATTCATTTCTACCTCTTTTAAACCTAGATGGTACACACACCTTCCCTTCTCCCTGAGACAGTGCAGGTGGCTTTCCCTTGCTACATAAATGACCAGAATACACTGTCTATCTGTATTCATTGGTGCATGTAGTTTTAACCTGTTTCTGTTTTATGAAATTTTAGACTGGTCCAATTTGAAAGAGGTTGCAGACGACAATGAAAAATGCATGCAATTTTAAATCTGACCATCATATGTGGTAGAAAATATTGTGGGAATAGGAGAAATTGCTTGTTACAAGCAATTTCTTCTTTTCCCACAATGTTTTCTCAAGTATAAAATCACAGAGACGTAAAATCCTGGGTCTGTCCAGGAAAGGGTTAAGCTAAGGCTTTTCTGGAATGTTAAAGCTTTGGCTAAATTGAGACTGATATTTTTATAATCTAAAACATTAATACTGGAGAAGATACAATTACTTGTGATAATGACCATTACTGTCTGCAATTTACACAAGCACTTTGAATTTTGACCAGTCTCAAATTCGATAAACTTTAGACTGGTCTAAATTCAAAGAAGTTGCATACTACAATTTCAAGTCAAAAGAATTTTAGAAAATCATTGTCTTCTGAGGGAGAAAATGTTGTGGATAATGAAGAAAGTTTTTCTTCAGAAGAAAAAGACAACATTGTGTGAAATAGGTTGACTGTGTCTCGTATAGAAAAGTTACTAATAAGTTCAAAGTTCACTTTACAACTTCTGTAGACTTGATAAAGATCAGACATATTCTATATATCTGTAATCTTTGTCACAATGATATGCATAAGAAAGAAGTGAAAATTTGTTGTAGTGTACATGGGCCAAGATGATAAGCCAAGATTCAACCAAGTTAACCCATTACCAGACTACAAAATTCTAAACTAGTCTAAATTGAATAAAGTTGCAGACAACATTTCAAATTATGGAAAATTACTGCTAGAAAACATTGTGAGAAAAGGAGAAATTGCTTGTTTCAAGCAATTACTCCTTTTCCCACAAAGTTTTTCATGGTTGATTTTCTTCAGGACGTTAGAAAGAGTCAGTGTGTGGTAATGGGTTAACATGTAGCCTTAAAAGATTTCTTAACTTTTGCTGGTGTAAAATTTATGTTAGTCTAGAATATTCTTGAAAATTAATTCATTACAGTTACTTGATTGGCAGATGATTTTGATATTGATGGTGATTGGTTGGATGAATTTACAAGAATGGTAGTGATGCCCATCAAAAGATGTAGAAGAACCTTCAGTGAGTTTATGTATTAAGCCAATACCAGACAACAAAATTTTAGACTTCCAAAGAGAAAAAATTCACAGATAAAAATAGAAAGTTTATAAACTTCACCTTTCTGGATTGTGAAAAATGAAGAAATTTCCAAATTATTTTTCTTGAGGGGCGTCAAAAAGCATCATTGCTTAACCCATTACAACTCTCTCCAGCCTTTTAGCGCCCTTAAAAGATTTAGAAATGTAAAACTTTGTGGGAAAAGGAGAATTTGCTTGTTTATAAGCAGTTCCTCCTTTTCTCCCAATTTTTCCTACTTTATTTGATACTTGTTTTCCAAGCTTAATGCACATTGAAATGTTGTCTGCAGCTTTTTCTGATTTGGTCTTATATTTTGACATCTGGTAATGGGTTAAATCTTAAAGTGTAATAATTAATAGTCAGACAAAATTTTAGACTTCTGTATTATGCATATTGTTAGATGCAATAGACAATAACTTAGAAAGTATTTGAATTATATTGAAAAGATAGTAATTAAATGGGTAAAAATGATTGCTATTGCTGATTTCAAGCAAATCTGCATAACCTTTTCTCATATTTTGAGCATCATATCTGAGTACCTTGAAAATGCATCTTAGTACATGTATGTGAAAAAAATTCATAGAATGATGATTTCAATATTTTACTTGTATTTTTGCAGGTTTGAAAAAAATCACCTTGATATCTCTATGTTTGCTGATAGCTCTTTACATATTTTCTGTATATCACAGAGTACCCAGTAAGTATGAATTTATGTATTGGCTTATCTCTAGAAATTATGAACTTTTTTTGTTTTGCCAATTTATCAGGAAAAAACTGAGGTATTACTAGTGCTGCGGTATCAACTGCATCATCCTTTTTGTCCGTACAGTCAAACTTCATTTACTCGAACACGGGAATTCTCGAACACAACGGAAATTTCGAACAAGAAACTTGGTCCCAGCAAAAAGTATTCATTATTCATAGTGTTCGACCTCCGAAAACTCGTACACCTCGAATGTCGAACTTCCTAACTTTTTTCAAAGTCCCAAACTACAAATCATTATATATTTCATCTGGAACAGTAGAACAAAGGGTTGATTGACAATCATAAACTGCTATGTTTAATGAATTTTCACACATTCGATATGTTAATCCATTTATGACACCTTACTGTCAAATGATGCACCGTATGTAATAATAACCTGTTCTGTGAAAAATGCATTTTTTCTATCATTTATGAATAATTATACCTGGTACTTGACTGTTTGCATATTCCTCAACAAAAAAATCTAAGAAGGTATTTCAATGGAGAATTTTTTTGTACCAATTCCAAAACATCTTCTGAATCTGATGATAAAGTTATTTTACGCCGAGGACCTCAACTATCGACGGCTGCTTATACTTTGAAAAGAAACTTTATGGCACTTGTCGTGCTTGAAATGCTTTCTGCCCTTTTTCAGATATAGATAAAACAACTTGTTGACAAATTAGGTGTAGTATTTTTGATGTTTAAGTTAAAGAACTGAAATTTGCAAATGAAGCCACGTACGTAACCGCGATCATTGAAAAGGAAGCAAACCTATTATGCTTGCTAAGTGCAATTAATATTGTCAAATTATATGATTTCTTACAAAAAACATCGGTAAATTTCTCACGTTAATGTTTGAAAACATTTTTACACATGTCAGATTCTATAAAACTCAAAACTGGTCTAGCAAGTAAGTGACCGTATTTTCGGACACTACCTACCTCGGACAAATGATATTGCCTTATCTGATTTTCGGACCATCGAACTTCCGAAATCTTGAACAAATTAGCCAGTCCCCAATGTGTTTGAGCCACCGAAGTTTGACTGTATTTTCTACATTTTCTAATATTTTTGCTGTCAGCTGACCTGAGCATGAAATACCTTCAGAAGCTACTTTGACAGTGATTGGGAAATGTTTTTTTTTTTTGCAGAGGTATTTCTGTATTGACTAGGAAGCCAGTTACAGTAAAGCAGAAATGGTTAAAGAATTTTCAAATTGACTAAACTATTAGCTTTAAACTTATGCCAAGATTTTGCCCTGAGGGATCATCTGGGAAAGCCAAAAGTGTTTGCTAGAGTGTGCTCACTTTTCTCTATCTGACCAGGGCCAATGTCTTTTGATAGATTTTCTACATATGGATTGACCTTTCAACCTTACTGTCATGTATATTCAAACTACACTTGGTCTTTGCTATCTCTTTTTCAACTATTTAGTATATCTTCAGTTTGAGACCTTAATGTCATAATTACAGCTTGAAAATATGATTTTTTGGACGTCCAGAAGCGATATTGAACCTTTGAGTGATCTCTTTTATGCCCCTGCCATGTAATAGGGACAGGCATATACAGTAACCTTGTTCCATGTTTGAATGCCTGAGTGGATGTGTTTGTGGGTGTGTTAGTGTCCAATACTTGTCTGGAGCATATCTTCTACATTAATCAATGGAGTTCAAAATTACTTGGCACAGATGTTTCCCTTGAAAAGTGCTGTTGGATACTCAAAAGTTCAAGGTCACAACTGAAGGTCATATGACAAGGACTTAATTCAATACCAGACAAAAAATTATAGATTGGTCCAAATAGAAAAAAGATACAAATTTTACTTGATGAAAGTTTATTTTTTTGTGAGTGTTGTGAGGTAGAAATCATTGTGTAAGATAAAGTAATTGCTTCTAACTAGCAATTTGATCATTTCCAAAGCTTTTTTCTTGGGGTGTCCAAAAGCAACATTGTTTGGGAATGGGTTTAGCAGGGGCATTCGTGTCTGGGACACAATTTTTAGCTTGTGTGATGAGTCATATTTTTTGTACATTGTACATTTCAGAAAGTAAAGATATCCATGATGTTGCCAACTTCAAGAATTTCTCAGGTAACGAAGCTTTACTGAAAAATCTGTTCTTGATAACAATGTTTGGCTTGTCAAACTAACCCATTACAATTTTAGAGTAGTCAAAACTGAAAGAGGTTTCAGAGCATTTTTCAAATGAGCTATTCAAAACGAGCTAAAATTGGAAACATGTGCCAAATTAGCTAGAAAATAATGTGATAAAAGGAGAGCTATTTTTGTAAGCAATTTCTCTTTTCCCCACAAATTTTTCCCAAGACCAAAAAGCAGAAATTTTGGCATTGGGATGAATTAAAGGTTAGATTATTATACTATTAACATTTCTGTAATGCTTGTCATTGACTTACAGTTAAAACTGTCATGGCACTCACATGTAATAAGCAAGGAACCTCTATTAAGCAAACATTCATTGAGTATCTAACCAAAACAAATTAAAAAGAATTAATCTGTTTCTAGCAAGAATCTGCCTTAATCAAGCCCCCTTTGACAATCCATTAGGAGAGTGCTTTATCCTGGTTTTACTGTATTGAGATGTCTAAGTCAGAGACTGGCAAAATTATCAAATTTTTTAATTAACTGTGTTGGGTTGATAGTTCGTTTCAGTAATGCAGAACAAAAGTAGGTGTTGTTAATTTTTTTTGACACGCATCTGCAAATAGATATGGTTTTAGCTCACCTGAGCACAAAGTCCTCAAGTGAGTTGAGCGATCACCCTATGTCCAAATTTGGTTGTCCCCCTTCATGTTAATAAAAAGAATTGTATTCAATGCAAAACTCTGGTTGCCATGTATAATTACCTCATTCTGAACCAGAATGTATTTTTGCAAGAAGTGTCAGTACATCTAACTCTTTCAAATTTGCTAAAAGCATTATCCTTAGGCCCGAAGGGGTGTGACCCTATTGGGTCAGGCATATAGAAAGACAGAAGGGTTTTTAAAGCACAAACTTTTCTATACTGACTTGGCCAATTTCAACTAAACTTGAATGTTCCTTAGGTGGCCCCAATAAAAAGTTGCTAAAAGAATATAAATTCATTTAAAACTCTGGTTGTCATGGCAACAAAATTGAAATTAAAAAAAAAACAACTTTAAGTATAATCTCCTCCTGAACCAGAATGAGTAGACCCTTGATATTGTGTATGAAGCATTAGTATAATGACTTCTTCTTTCGGAATTGTTACTCTCTGGCCGAGCCCCATGGGTAGCTGGGCCCTATGTAGAACGAAAGAAGGATTTTTAGAAACGCAACTCCTCTTAAGCATTAGGCCAATTTCAAGTCAATTTGGAAGAATTGTTCCTTAGGTGGTCCCTTTCATAATAGCAAAAAGAAATAAAACACATTTAAATCTCTGGCTGTAATGGCAGGGCCTTCCCTGGTTTGAATATTCTTTCGCCATCATTTTCGCCAAATTGAAAAAGTGGTGCAAAATTTGTCACCAAGAAAGAAAATGATAAGCCAAACTTTTGCCCAGTTTTATGATACTGAAATCCGCTGAGCTAGGAGACTTTTGACTACGAAAAGATCCTACCCGAAAAAAACCCTTTAATCACTTAATGTGTGATCAGTATTGTTCATTTGAAATCAATCATAGAAGCCATAGTTTTTCAAGCAAATTTCAGGATATTGGACATAAAATTTATATACCCCCCCCCCATACCCCATCCACTCATAGAGAATTGCAAACAAGTTTTTCTGTTTCTGCTCTGAACCCTATCAAATCGTTGAATCCATGAATATTATTAAGTGAAATTGAGGTTAAATGACGTTAATTTTGGTTGTAAATTTCTTTTCAAAAACTTTTTCCCCAAGTTCTGTTTTTTAAGACCTGTGATTCACTTTAACAGGGATCAAAGTCATTGGGTTTTTCTGTCAATACCCTCAAACAATTCTCTGTTGATGGAAAAACACAGCTGATGTCACAAAAATGTCGGGTCGGACTGTTCTACCCTACGGGATTGTAGGGTTGTGAGGTACATCAAAGAGACTGTTGAAACAATTTCCCCGAGTAGATATTAGACACAGATTTGTGCATAAAAATCTGGCATTTGTATATTGTAGTCAATTTACGATATTTTTGTTGGAAATATGTTCTGGATTTATTGTAAACCAACTGAAGTAAGATTTGCCGATTTTGATTTGTTGAATTTAATTGATGTAAAGTATGCTATCATTTAAGAAGTCTTTATAATAATTTTTAGAAACTGCCACGTGTATAGCTGGTCATACAATTTCCATCTGATTATTGTTTGTCACACTTTCTATGTTGACTGACCCGCAAGTTTATTGAAATTTGACACGATTATCACCACCGTTTTAACACCTAGACTATGATAATCTGTCTTTATTGCATTCTGATACCACCTTTTGGTGCACAGGTTTTACTTATTAGCGAAATCAATATGGCTTCCATGGACTTTTTTTATTGTTAGCATTTTCGCCAGATTCAATAATTTCACATTTGGTGACAATGGTGATGGCCAGCGAAGGCCCTGAACGGCAACAAAAATGAAATTAGAAAAAAAAATCTTTAAAAAGACCTCCCCTGAACAAGAAGAAGTAGAGGCTTGACATTTTGCATCAGTGTATTGACCTCTTTCAGAATTACTTAACTCATTACCCCTTTGGTCCCCATGGGTGGAGCTTCGGGGGTACTATATAAGAATAAAGAAGGATTTGTGAAACAACAACTTTTCCCATAATACAGGGCCATCTTTGGCAGGAATGTTCCTTAGGTGCCCCCCTTAAACTGATTTTTTGTCTGAATTTTTTTCTGCAAATATCTGAAATACTGTGCATTTACTGAAGATAAAAGTTTATCAAATTTGAAATCAATTGATATTGGCTAAGCAAGTGAGCAAAGTTGTGTGTATGTTAGCCACTCAATGTATGGGGTTTACCAGAACAAATGAAGACCCTGATTCAAATTTGACTTGCTAGAAGTATGCCACTTGTTTTCATCAGCCTCCTTTTAGATATAGGATTTAACCAATTTTCTAACGACAAAATTTCAGATTGGTCCAAGGTGAGAGAGCTTTGTTTAAATTAGCGTCATGAGGAAGAATACCTTGTAAGAAAAGAAGAAATTTACTTTGAGCAAGCTATGTCGTCTTTTCTCAGTGTTTTCTACAGCTACGTTTCTTCAGAGCATTAAAATGTGGGCTTGTGTAGTAATGGGTTAATTATATGACCTCACTAGTAATGTAATGACTTTTGGTGAGAAATTGGATGATAATGGATTAAAATGTTAACCTGTTACCCCACAACCAAATTTTTGACTTGTCCATTTTGAAAGGAGTCGCTGACAACAATTCAAAGTTTATGAAATTATAGATTTTATCAACCTTCTGGCTAGAAAACATTATAGAAAATAAAGTAATTGCTTGTTACAAGCCATTTCTTCATTTTACACAGTTGTTTTCCCAAATGTTTTTCTTGAGGGGCAACAAAAAGCATCACTGTATGGGAATGGGTTAAACCATTAATAGAGGAGAAAACTTTAGACTTGTCCCCAAAAAAGTTAGAGACTAGTTGATGAAATGGTAAAAATGATTGTATTTTAAGATAAAACCCACAAAAACATTATTTATAATGAAAAAATTGTTTTTACCAAGTCTGTGAAGGTGGACTAAAATTGATATAATCTTCTCAACCTATCTGGACGTCCATATCTTGTTAACACATCTCCTACATTTATTGACAAATTTGAATGAAAATTTAACAGAATGTTTTTAGTCACTTGACCTTGTGCATATTATAGGATTTTTTCCATTTTAAGCTGGGTCACAGAAATGAGGGCTGAATACAAAACCGGCATATTTTATGACTATTGCACTCTTGTTAACAATCTTTTCCAAAATGTTTTCTTGTAGATGTAAGAAGAAGTCGAATTGTTTGGGAATGGGTTAAAGATAATTCATCAGTGTTAGACATTGTGATTACATCATTGATAGCTGTGAAACAAAATCAATATCAATGTTTAGGGATTACTTATGAAAACCATTGATTGTACAGAACGGTTAATCCATTATCACAAAATCCCTTTACAGCGATTTTTTAGATTGTCATGAACTTTAAATTGTAGTCTGCTGCTAACAATTTAAATCAGTCTAGAATTTTGTTGTCTTGTAATTCATTATCAGATTGATTATAAAATGGGTAGTGATAAAGTTATAATGCTAATAAATAATTTTTGTAACTACAACATTTTCAGAGAATTTCTGTGGTATAACATGCCCGTATGGCCAGTTGTCCTTGTATGTGAAAACAGGACTTGAGAACAGAATAGGTCCCACGCTGTGTTTGAATGATGCTGTGTAAGTATAGAAAATGCCAACACTGTGCTTGAAATATGCTGTGTAGGTATAGAATAGGCCCCACACTGTGTTTATAGGATGTTGTTTAGATATAGAATAGGTCCTTTACTGTGTTTAAATTATGCAGTTAAAGTATGGACTAAGTCTGACACTGTGTTTGAATGAAGCTGTTTAGGTATAGAATAGGTCCTTTACTGTGTTTACATGATGCGATTAAGTATAGACTAAGTCTGACACTGTGTTTGAATGATGCTGTTTAGGTATAGAATAGGTCCTATACTGTGTTTAAATGATGCAGTTAAGTATAGACTAAGTTTGACACTGTGTTTGAATGATGCTGTGTTATTATAGAATAGGTTTCACACTTTGTTTGAATAATGTGGTCTGTATAGAATATGTCCCACACTGTGTTTGAATGATGCTGTGTAAGCAGGCTAGAAAACATTGTTTGAAAAGAGGAAATTGTTTGTAACAATCAATTTCTTCTATTCCTACAATGTTTTATGGAATACAAGTTTTATAAGGGTTGCTCCCACTTTGTTTTAATGAATACAATTCTTATTAGGGTTATATAAAGCAGGATTGTATGGTAATAGGTTAAGGCTGTCATTCCTTCTCTTTGATATGAATTAGTTCATGAAAATTAATTGCTAATAGCTGATATAAAGAGTTATGCTGACCTTTTTATTTTGCAGTATATTTAGTGAAGACAAGAAGAACACAGGTCGTGGAATGAATGTTGCTGTCTTGGATCGTAAGACTTTTATGCATCCTATTTACAAAATTAGGGGTAAAGTTTTATCACTGTCCTTCTGTCTGCCTGTCTTCTGTAAAAGTTAACCCACGATAAATCCTTTAAAGCTGTTGAAGATACAGTGCTAATGTTTTGTTATACCCCCCACAATGAAGTTATGGGGGGGTATACTGGAATCAGGTTGTCCGTCTGTCCGTCCGTCCGTCCGTCCATCCGTGGACATAATTTTGTGTCCTCTTCTCCATCCACATTTTTTGACCAATTTTGCTGAAATTTTATCAGGTTGTTTCCTATCATATGAAGTTGTGCACCTGCAATTTTCATCTTGATCCAGTCCTTAGTTTCAGAGTTATGCCATTTTGAACTTTTTAATTGGGGGGGGGGAATTTTGTGTCCTCTTCTCCTCCCACATTTTTTGACCAATTTTGCTGAAATTTTATCAGGTTGTTTCCTATCATATGAAGTTGTGCACCTGCAATTTTCATCTTGATCCAGTCCTTAGTTTCAGAGTTATGCCATTTTGAAATTTTTAATGGGGGGGGGGGGAGTAGTCAAAATTTAAAATTGCAAAACTCAGTAACCATAAGGGGAGTTACCAAATTTGGTAAGTAACATCATCGTGTTGACCTTTACAAAATATCGAACGGTTTATTTCCTGAGGTCCAATTTGACCCCGCCCCCTGGGGGTCAAAAATTTAACATAGGCTCATATTGACTTTTCGTGGATATAATTTTGTGTCATCATCTCCTCACACAGTTTTCTTTAACATAGGCTCATATTGACCAACCTTTCCTTATCAGTCAACTCTAGCAACAAACACAAAATCAGAAAGAGGTGGAGGGTTGGCAATGTTCATGCACCATGACATGCATGTGATTACACAGCTTCAAATTCCACTCCTTCATAGAAAAGCCTTTTTAGCGGTGTGGGGGGTATTCTCGTCAGCCCTTGAGGGAGACAGCTCTAGTTTTATATGTTGTTTTAATTTGCTTGAGGAGAAAACAAAATGGACTGATTTTTATTTCCATTGTGGTGGTCGTAACTCATACGAGATAGTGTTACGCACATTAGAGAGGCTTTGGATTTCATCCACTGCTTGTGTTAATTTGCTAGATGATAAAACTATAAAATGAAAAATCTTTTATTTACATTGTGATCCTAACTCATTCAAGATTGTATCATGCATATTTGAGAGAGGCTATGGAGTCAATCTGCTTCCCATTTTTTGTAACTGGATATACTGGGGGCTATTTTTGTAAAATAGTATGCCAACATAAAAAAAATAGCCAGGGTAAGCATTGGCTTGAAAAATTTTTTTGCCATCACTTGTGCCAAATTAAAAAAAGTTGGGGCAAAATGCAGGAAAGTTGGGGCCAAATTGAGGAGGAGATGGTGTCAAAGTTAAACGTTTCTTTACTGCAGTTTTATTTTCTTAACTAATATGTTGTAAAACAAACAATATGCATATTAAAGAAGTTGTAAAACGTGTCATTCAATTGTTATGTTGTCTCAAATGAATGTAGCAAACTCATACACTGGACATGATTTTAGTCTTCTACAATCAGTGTTGTCAGTACTTTGATTTGATAATCTAGTAGTTGATGAGAAATACAGAGAGAAGGAAATACGGATTAGCCATATTAAAATATTCCTGATTTAACAATAAATAAGGTAGATATATATGATTTTAAAAATCTGTTAAGGTTGAACACTCTTGGGTGCAAATGAACAAAAACGAAATGTTTTGTCTACTTTTAGGACAGTGAAACTCTTGAAATTTCTGTAAAATTTTAACAAACTACCACTGTTTCTATCAACAGTTCGTCAGAATATCCTTCTTATATTACCCACGCATGCTGATTCTGTGTTTTAGCGAGGAATCACGGTAACGGTGCTGAGATTAGAAACTGACTGACACTGTCAGCAGAAATATACAAAAATATTACCAAATTTGTCATTTTTATTTATCTGGAAATTGTAAATAGTGGACAGGTTGATTACGCTTTGTTTAGAGAGAGCCATTTTTGGGGCGAGAATTGGGGCCTATTGATTTAAGAAGAATCATCCAGTCATCCCTAATACTTGAAATACTGTTAAAAGTGGCATTAAACACCATTCAATCAATATAGCTAAGTCACTTCCATAGCACAAAATCAATACGACCCACCAACCAATGAGCACATGTCATTCATCTGATTTCGGGATATTAGTCAAAGTAAATGTATGTATTTACAAACTGTTCATGAAGCCTGACAGCCTCTGTTGGAACTTGAACTTGCAGCCATCAGATTACAATTAGAGTCCAAAAGGCCAGGTTAAAACTTTTCTTTAAAAACAACTGTTTTTATAGAGCCAATAGAGTATAAAGACCCTCAGTTGCCTCTTGTTTTGTTTTTCTTTATGTGCATAATTGAGTCTATTGATATTAATGGCCAATCTTATTAGCAACTGAAGTAAAAGGTAAAGATATTTTTGCTTATTCTGTCTTATCACTGCCAATGTGGGAATATTATCATACATCTATTTCTCATTGTTCAATTCAATTGATGCTAATTGGTGCCCCTCAAGAAAAACAAGTGGGAAAACATTGTCTAAAATGAAAAAAATTGCTTGTAACAAATAATATCCTCATTTTCCACAATGTTTTCTACCAAAAAAGTTGAAAAAGTCTAAAATGTCATAAACATTAAATTGTTGTCCTCAAATCCTTTAAATTCTGACTGGTTTAAAATTTTATTATCTGGGAATGAGTTAAGGAAGAATATCAAGGTCATTCTTAAGAATACTGACTACAAGTGTCCTTCTACAAAGGTAAGATGTTTTATACATTAGCTAATTTTGTTCTTTTCAGCAAAGACAAATGAAGTAGTATTCACTCAAACCTATGACACCTATTTAGGAGGTGAGTTATGTTCCTCATGCATTTTCATTGAACAAATTTGGCAGATTACCCTATTTCCATTTAATCCCACTTTTTCATGAGCATCTAGAGAAAAACTTAGAAAACATAGTGGAAAATGAAGAAATAGTTTTGCAAAAAGCAATTTCTACATCGTCTGCAAGATTTTTTTACCATAAAATGCAACTATGTTTTGAAGTTCACAACCTTAAAGTTGTCATCTGCATATTCTTTCAATTTGGACCAATGTATGTAATTTCTTTCTATTTGAACAAGCTTAAGCCATTCCAACACAATGGCACATTTTGATGCCCTTCTGGAAAAACAATAGGAAAACATTGTGGAAAATGAAGCAATTGCTTGCAACAAGCAATTTCATAATTGTCCACATTGTTTTCCACCAAGAGAGTTGAAAAAAAATCACCAACTTTAAATTGCCATCTGCAACTCCTTTCAATTTGGACCAGTCTAAAATTGTGCATCTGGTAATGGGGTAAGATTTTTTTTTTCATTTGCTAATTAGCTAAAACAGTATATTGACATGATCAATTGACTTTTTTGATAAAAAGAGATCATGGCAATTTTGATTCTTATGTATTTCCAGATAATGAATTTTTGCAAGACATGAAGATCAAAGTGAAAGAGGGTCAGGTTGTTGCTGTTGTTAGTTATGATGAAATAGCAGGCAGGTTAGCAGCCTTTAATCAATCAAATTGTTCAGTGACCACATTGCTGTCTTATCAATATATCTTTTAACCCATTCCCACATGACAAAATTTTAGACTGGTCCAAATTGAAAGAAGATGCAGACAACAATTTCAAGTTGATGGAATTTTAATTTTTTCACCTTTTTGGATAGAAAACATTGTGGATAATGAAGAAATTGCTTGATACAAGCAATTTCTTCATTTTCCACAATGTTTTCCAAAGCTTTTTACTTTAAGGGCGTAAAAAGGAGGGAATGAGTTGGAATGGGTTAATTAAGTTAATTGATTCTATTCCCACACAATCTCTTTTTCTTATACCTCCTAAGGAATTGGCTGTGGAAAACAATGTTGGAAATAATGAAACTGCTTGAAACAAGCATTTTTTCTTTTTCTGCCATATTTTTCCTGAAACAGAAATGATTTTTAAAATTTCATCTACTGAATTTTTTGTCTACGACATCTTTGAATTATAATCAATCTAAGATTTATTTTTTAGGTCACCTGACCGAATGGTCATGGTGACCTATTGCAATCATCGTTTGTCCGTCGTCGTGCGTCATGCATCGTCAGTCATGCATCGTCCGTCGTCCGTTAATTTAACATTTTCATCTTCTTCTCAAGAACTACTGGGGGGATTTCAACCAAACTTGGTAGAAAGCTTCATTGGGGGATGCCAATTCAAGTTTGTGAAAATAGGGGTTCTGGGGGTCATAGGGGCCCAAATAGGGGCCAAAAAGGGGTAATTTTTGGTACTTCTTTAAAAATCTTCTTCTAATAAACCGTTAATGCCAGAGCTTAAATATTTTGTGTGCATGACAACAAGGACAGGTATATTATAAATTGTGAAATTCATGCCCCTTGGGTCATGTATGGGGCCACACCCAGAGGTCAAAGTTCATCATGTTAAAAAATTCACATTTTCATCTTCTTCTGATGAAGTACAGAGCCAATTTCAAACAAACTTGGTGAAAAGCATCATTTGGTAATGGTTATTTAGATTTGTGAAAATAAAAAGGCTGTGGGGTCAGGGGGCCCTAAAATGGGGACCAAAAGGGGGTAATTTTTGGTAACTTTTAAATATTTCATCTTCTTCTCAAGAACTACTGGGCGGATTTCAACCAAACTTGGTAGAAAGCATCATTGGGGGATGCCAATTCAAGTTTGTGAAAATAGGGGTTCTGGGGGTCATAGGGGCCCAAATAGGGGCCAAAAAGGGGTAATTTTTGGTACTTCTTTAAAAATCTTCTTCTAATAAACCGTTAATGCCAGAGCTTAAATATTTTGTGTGCATGACAACTAGGACAGGTATATTATAAATTGTGAAATTCATGCCCCTGGAGTCATGTATGGGGCCACACCCAGAGGTCAAAGTTCATCATGTTAAAAAATTCACATTTTCACCTTCTTCTGATGAAGTACAAAGCCAATTTCAAACAAACTTGGTGAAAAGCATCATTTGGTAATGGTTATTTAGATTTGTGAAAATAAAAAGGCTGGGGGGTCAGGGGGCCCTAAAATGGGGACCAAAAGGGGGTAATTTTTGGTAACTTTTAAATATTTCATCTTCTTCTCAAGAACTACTGGGCAGATTTCAACCAAACTTTGTAGAAAGCATCATTGGGGGATGCCAATTCAAGTTTGTAAAAATAGGGGTTCTGGGGGTCAAAGGGGCCCAAATAGGGGGCAAAAAGGGGTAATTTTTGGTACTTCTTTAAAAATCTTCTTCTAATAAACCGTTAATGCCAGAGCTTAAATATTCTGTGTGCATGACAACTAGGACAGGTATATTATAAATTGTGAAATTCATGTCCCTGGGGTCATGTATGGGGCCACACCCAGAGGTCAAAGTTCATCATGTTAAAAAATTCACATTTTCACCTTCTTCTGATGAAGTACTAAGCCAATTTCAAACTAACTTGGTGAAAAGCATCATTGGGTACTGATTATACAGATTTGTGAAAATTAAAAGGCTGGAGGTCAGGGGTGCCTAAAATGGGGACCAAAAGGGGGTCATTTTTGGTAACTTTTAAACATTTTCATTTTCTTCTCAAGAACTACTGAGGGGATTTCAACCAAACCTTTTTCTAATTCTTTCAAACAAAATCACTTGTCTTGGTGCTCTTTTACTCAGGTGACCATTAAGGCCCACTGGGCCTCTTGTTTAGGAAACAGTTATAATGATATTCTATTCAAAGATTTTTTTATACAAAAGCTGAATCTAGTATTAATGCAAGTGATGTTTGAGGCAGACTCCTCGGTTTAGCCTGAGCTGTGTATCCAGGCAATCTAATTGTAAAAAAAAAAATTCTTATTTACATTTCATTTTGACTAAAAGTATAGCAAAATGTTTAAAGGGATGCCTGAGTAAGTTATGAATGGTATACATGTAATATTTTGGTTATCCTATTGTGAAATATGACAGGAAGCCATGGTAAGAATACACTGAATTAAACTAGACAAGAAATCCATACACATTCTCCAGGCTGTTTCAAACCCTATATTGTATGAGGAAGAACTGTCTTAATGTGGACCAGTTCTGAAAAAGAAATATAATTCTATTGCTCAAAAGTGGTATTCAAGATAATTTGGACTCAAATTTTACTTAATATACATAAGACAAAAGATATTAACCCTTTCCATCTTGACAAAATTTTTATGCTGGTCCAAATTCAAACAATCTGCAGTCGACAATTTTAAGTTGATGAAATTTCCAAATTCTTTGTCTTTTTGGGGTAGAAAACATTTTGAATAATGAAGAAATTGCTTGAAGCAAGCAATTTCTTCATTTTCCGCCGCTGTCATAGCGCAGTTGGTAGTGTGTCGGACTGTCATTCTAGAGGTCCTGGGTTTGATCCCAGACGGCGGCACTCATCCTTTCCGACTATTTGTCTCCCACCAATGGGTTGATAATCGTAGACCTATGTGGGATAGCAGCTGGAGGCTAGGAAAGGATGTGATGGTGAGAAATACTAGGAATCCATTGTTAGGTGCTCCAGCTGCCGCGATATAACTGTTAAGATTGTTGAAAGCGGGGTAAAAACCCATTCAAACAAACAAACAAATCTTCATTTTCCACAATGTTTTCCCAAGAATTTTCTTTGGTAGTGTAAGAAAGCAGGATTGTATGGGAATGAGTTAATTTGGTGGTCTAGAAAATCGTCATTATGTTGTAGGTTCTCCTGAAGATAGTTACTATTAGACAATTGTTAAATCTAATCTGTCAATCAAAAAAAAAAAAAATCAATGGACCAATTAATTTGTCCATTTACAACAGAAGTGAATCGTTCCCTTCTGACATTTTATGTCAAACATTTTATGTCAAACATTTTTGTTTGTTTGAGACCTTTAAAAATTGTAACCACAGCTAATACAAGCTGTAGACATGATGTTAAGGTTGCCGGAAAAGATTTGATTTTTGTTTTGATTCTATATTTTACAAACTACTGTTTGAAATCTCAGAGCATATGCCTTGTTGGAGTACATATTGTAAAAGGAACAATCAGATAATCTCTAATTACAGTGGAATCCTGTTAATAGCAATAACAATTTGTCAATACTTTTGTTGCAATTAACCGGAAGTTACTATTAAAAACAGCTATTGGTTATTTGAATATAATATTTCAGCATAAAGTTGGTTGCAATTAGGCCTTGATTTACTATTGTAAGGGTTGCAAGCAAGAGGATTACACTGTACAAAAAGAAACATGACAGCTGTTGAATGAAGTAATGGCCTTTTGTACAATGTAGAAATCTAGAGGTTCTTTTGGAACCATCCGCAAATATAGGCACACTACCAATGCATGTTGATGTTTTTACGTTTCAGTTTACGAGACGAAGGTCGTAACTGGCTCAAGCTGATTGGAAGCGAATACATAGATCTGGTCAATTTTAGAGATGCATTTATACTTATTGGTCAAAAAGGTCTGGAACAGGGACATGCTATTGAATTTGTGAGTTGTTTTACTTTACTGGAACTTAACCCTTGTCATGCTGACCGCAGAATATTCCTGCTTTGAACAGTCATGGCTTTGGTAGGTGTATAGACTTTGATCAGCCTGCACAAACATGCAGTCTGATCTTTGCTTAACCCATTCCAACACAAGAAGAAAATTTTAGACTGGTCCAAATTGAAAGAAGCTGCAGACGACAATTTCAAGTTGATAGAATTTTAATTTTTTTCGTCTTTTGGGATAGAAAACATTGTGGAAAATGAAGAAATTGCTTGATACAAGCAATTTCTTCATTTTCCACAATGTTTTCCAAAGCTTTATTCTCGAGGGGCGTAAAAAGGAGGGATTGAGTTGGAATGGGTTAAACTACCTTCTTATTTTTGTTATTGTGAGAGAAATCTTTAATACAAGATTGATCTAATTATGTCAAGGTTTTCAAATAAAGTGAAAAGAGGAAAATATTCAGCAGGACAAGGGTTGACTTTTAACAGAAAGTGGGAAGCTTTAACTTTTAGAAGAAAATGTGGAGCTATTTCATAACAAAAAATGTTCTATAGTTTGGTCTAATTTTAGGTCAAAACTTTGTACATACCCTTGTGACCATCGTTCCTTTTTGTATAGAAAAAAAATGATGACATACATTGAAGTGGAGTTTCAACTTAATGTCAACTTTGAATAGCTTCTACTATCCAGCTGTAAGAATAGTCAAGCATTGCTACCACAGACTGGTATTGTTTGATTTAAGCTCCACTGAAAGATGGCTACTTTCATGGACCTGTGTCTCTTGTACATCCATTAGTCAGTATGTATATTCACTTTTATTTTCCCTTAACCCTTGTCATGCTGAACCCCAAATATTCCGGTTTTGGCAAGAGGTATAGACTAAGATCAGACTGCACGTATGTGCAGACTGATCTTGGTCTACACCTCTTGCTTGTATTTTTCCTGTCTGAGTTGTTTATGAACTTGATTTCTAAAGTAAATATTGATTTTTGAATAACAAGTTCTATCAGTGCTTTCAGCCCTTTGATTTGCCAGCAATTCAGAAAGGTGATTTATACAGCATGACAAGGGTTAATATAATGTTGATGGGTATATAGGGTTACCTCTGTTCGTCTGTGTATGAGTGGATGCGATGGGATTCATCTGTGTATGAGTGGATGCGATGGGTTTCATCTGTGTATGAGTGGATGCAATGGGTTTCGTCTGTGTATGAGTGGATGCAATGGGATTCATCTGTGTATGAGTGGATGTGATGGGTTTCATCTGTGTATGAGTGGATGCAATGGGATTCATCTGTGTATGAGTGGATGTGATGGGATTCATCTGTGTATGAGTGGATGCGATGGGATTCATCTGTGTATGAGTGGATGCAATGGGTTTCGTCTGTGTATGAGTGGATGCAATGGGTTTCGTCTGTGTATGAGTGGATGCGATGGGATTCATCTGTTTATGAGTGGATGCGATGGGTTTCATCTGTGTATGAGTGGATGTGATGGGATTCATCTGTGTATGAGTGGATGCGATGGGTTTCATCTGTGTATGAGTGGATGCGATGGGATTCATCTGTGTATGAGTGGATGTGATGGGTTTCATCTGTGTATGAGTGGATGGGATGGGTTAGTGTGTGTCCATTACTTATTCGGTCCATATTTTCTACATAAATAGATATCTTTCAATATAACCTGGCACTGTTGTTCCCCTTGATGAGTACTAGTATAATATGTAAAGTTCATTTTGACCCTTTAAAATTCAAGGTTCCAAATTTGAGGTCATGTGACAAGCCCTTTAGCTGGGGCATTTGTGACTTTGGCACATTTCTAGTTCTTCTTAAATCTTCTTCTAAAAAAAGAAATGAATAAAAATTGGCAGGATTTTAACCTAGTTTCACAAATATGTTATCCAGTTGATACTTTAACAGATTATGTAAAGAATTGAGAAGCCTAAAAAACATGGCTTGAAAGAGTGAGGCTAGTTTGCATATACAATATAATGTAAAAAATTTGAAAATCAAATTTCACAAGAATGATTCTTAATAAGATTTACAAGAGGAGATTTAATTTGATAAAAGGTATGGCCTTTATTTGCAGGGTTTATTTATATGTACATATATGATAGGTATGTGTTTATAGGCAGTTACAACTGTTTTGCACTGACTCATCAAAATGATGCATGTTGCGATGTTTTTTTAAAATGACAGACAGAATATTGCGTAGGCTGCGATTTCAACTCATGACCCTAGGAATGAGATCTCGATGTGTTACTGGCTTAGATAACGGGACCATGCTTTACTAAACAAAAGATATTGATTTGAAAAGTTATACAAAACAAATGATTATCATTTCTCTCATAATTACCCTTGTTTTCAATGGCAAACAACTTCTCTCATAATTAACCATGTTTTCAATGGCAAACAGCTTCCGTTAAAACTAACCATGTTTTCAGTAGCAAACAGCTTCTGTTATAACTACCCTTGTTTTTAATGGCAAACAGCTATCATGAATATGTTTGTCTTTCATGTGTAAAATCCTTATTTTAGCCAATGCCATGTATTTCTGCAATTTTATGCTTCTCAAGAAAATGGCTCTGGAAAATAATTTGTGAAATGAAGAAGTTGCTTGTTACAAACAATTTCTGCATTTCCATATTGTTTTAAATGTAGAATGACAAAGATATTTGACTTTCTATTAGCTTGATATTAATTTCTGCAATTTCTTTGAATTTGGACCAATCTGAATTTTTGTCATGTGGTAATGGGTTAAATGATGTCACTAAAGCTTACAATATTGGAGCATTTCTTTGGTTCTCAGATTCTATAAAATGGGTAGAGAAGTACAAATCAGCCTGTTTTAACCCATTTGGACACCCTTCAAGAATAAAAAATTTGGAAAACATTTTGTAAAATGAAAAAATTGCTTGTAACAGAAAATTGCTGTCTACCCAGAAAGTTGAAAAAATGCAAAATTTATAAAGTATTAATTGTAGTCTGCTCCGTTTCAATTTGGACCAGTCTAAAATTTTGCCGTCTGGTAATGTGTTAAAGAAAATCTCATGATAGATCCTATTAATTTCAGGTCAAACCCAGAGGGAATGAAAGATATGCTGGACAGATAGAAAAACTGGGTTGTTTCTTTGTCCCAAGTAAGACTCTATTGTAATGCCTGAACTAAGTGTGATCAACCTTGAGTTTGAATTGAAGTTTTCAATTGTCTTATGATTTAGGGATGATTTGAATTTCAAGGGCCTTGGTATTGACAGGTACAGTTTTAGGATATATAGCAAATGCCTTTCCGACACAATGCTGCTTGTTTTACTTCCCCCAAAAGAAAATGATATAGAAAGGGAACATATGCTTTGTTATGCTCCCCGAAAAATTTTTCGGGGGGAGCATATAGTAGCCGGCCTGTGTGTCCGTCTGTCTGTCCATCCGTCTGAAGTCATATCTCAGTAACCCCTGGGCCTAATTGGACGAAACTGCATATATAATCTTCCTAGGAAATTTCCAAGACCCATTTTTTGATTTTTCTTTTCCAAGGCTGCGTCATGGAAAAGGGGGCCTTAATGTAAAAACTAATTTTTTGCCAATTTCTCCAAGACTTAATTGTTAGAATTTCATGAAATTTCATATTTGAGTAGCAAATCAGATCCTCTTGACCTTAAACTAACGGGAATTTGCGTTTAAAAAAAAGCGTCATGGGAAAAGGGGCCTTAATGTTATTACCTTTATGTTAACTGTCTTTTTTCCCCCGCAAAAACTGAAATTTGCAATAACTTTTAATTGGTTACAGATGAAGTCTTCATATTTCACATGTGCATTGCTTTCTGTTGGTACCAAGCTAAAGGTCATCATTAAAGGTCAAGGTCATTTCTCAAGGTCAAAATTTGGGAAATTAAAACTTTGAAATTGGCCATAATTTTGCAATGGTAAGTGATATAGCCATCATATTTAAGCATTTTTATGCCCCCACAACTTAATGTGGGAGGGGGGCATATAGATTTGCCTTTGTCTGTCCGTCCTTCCTTCCGTCCTTCCTTCCTTCCGTCCGTCCCGAAATTGCCCGGGGCATATCTCTGAAAGTATAATAGCTATCAGCTTGAAACTTCATAGAACAATAGACCTCATTTAGGATAAGTGCTGTGCAGAAGAACCACAACTCTTGCTTGCAAAATTTTGGAGTTATTGCCCTTTGTTATTTTAAAGACTTACATTTTGTCCGGGCATATCTCTGAAAGTATAATAGCTATCAGCTTGAAACTTCACAGGTGGATAGACCTCATTGAGGAGAAGTGCAGTGCACAAGAACCACAACTCCTGCTTGCATAATTTTGGATTTATTGCCCTTTGTTATTTTAAAGACTTACATTTTGTCCAGAGCATTTCTCTGAAAGTATAATAGCTATCAGCTTGAAACTTCTTAGGTCGATAGACCTCATTGATGAGAATGCAGTGCACAAGATCCACAACTCTTGCTTGCATATTTTGAGTTATTGCCCTTTGTTATCTTAAAGACTTACATTTTGTCCAGAGCATTTCTCTGAAAGTGTAAAAGCTATCAACTTGAAACTTCATAGGTGGATAGACCTCAATAAGGAGAAGTGCAGTGCACAAGAACCACAACTCTTGCTTGCATGTTTTTGAGTTATTGCCGTTTGTTATTTTAAAGACTTACATTTTGTCCGGGGCATATCTCTGAAAGTATAATAGCTATCAACTGGAAACTATACAGGTGGATAGACCTCATTGAGGAGAAGTGCAGTGCACAAGAACCACAACTCTTGCTTGTATAATTTTGGATTTATTGCCCTATGTTATTTACAAAGCTCCTGGTGGGGCATCAGTGTCCTGTGGACAAAGCTCTTGTTCATATGTTTGTTACTTGTGACAAGACCTTTTAGCAGAAACTTAGATAAAGTTCTTGGTCAAGGTCAAGGTCAAATTCTAACTGATAAGTGATTGCAATTTTTATATTTTGTATATTTCCTACTCTAAAATAAATCAGTTAATTCTGTCTGCAAGACTACTCAAGTTAGTCTTCATTTTTTGTATGGAGACATTTTTCATTGATAACTTTGATGGTCAAGGTAAAATATTTAACCCTTTACCATATAATGATATTGAATTTTACTGGAATCAAGGCTGTGAAGCCAAACAGATTCCTTCAATGTTTGTCAAACTTCCAAATTCTTGTGAACTAAACTCTCAAACTATAGTTGCACACAATAAGAAGTTCTTTGTCCAATAATGGCATACTGTTTTGTGACAAAAATCTTATTGGGGGAGCATAATCAGTCTCTGACAGCTCTTGTTGAAATCATTTTCTTCTTTTAAATCATGGTTTTCTTACTGGAAAGATGGAGGTATTTGAAATTTTTATGCTCCCCCCCAAATTTTTATAGCTGGCTTGTGCGTGCGTCCGTGCGTCTGTCCGTCCGTCCGACGTCATATCTCAGGAACCTCAGGGTCTAATTGGATGAAACTTAATATAATCTTACTAGGAAATTTCCAAAAGACCTTTTTTAAATTTTCTCAAGTCAAGGCTGCGTCAAAGCTTCTAGTCTTTTTGTCAGAATTTTATGAAATTTCATATTTGAGTAGCAAATCAGATCCTCTTGACCTTAAATTATCGAAAGTTTACATTAAAAAAACGTGTCATGGGAAATGGGGCCTTAATGTTAATAGCTTTACGTAAGCTCTCTTTTTGTCCTGCAAAAACTTATATTGGCCATAATTTTTGATAGGTTACAGATATAGTCTTCATATGTCACATGTGCATTGGTTGTGACAAACCCTTTTTGTTTGTATTAAGTTCAAGGTCATGAGTCAAGATCAAGGTCATGTGACAAGGTCAGAATTTTGAAAATCTTAACTTTAACTTTGTCTATAAGTTTACAATGGAAAGTGATATAGCCTTCATATTTCACATGTGCATTGCTTATGACAAAACCTTTTTGTTTGTATTAAGTTCAAGGTCATCTTTCAAGATCAAGGTCATTTCTCAAGGTCAAAAGTTTGAAAATCTTAAATTTAACATTGTCTATAGGTTTACAATGGTAAGTGATATAGCCTTCATATTTCTCATGTGCATTGCTTATGACATGACCTTTCTGTTGGTATTAGGTTCAAGGTCATCTGCCAAGTTAAAAGTCTTTTCTAAAGGTCAAAATTTCAAAAATTTTAACTTTAACATCGCCCATTAGTATACAATGGAAAGTGATATAGCCTTCATATTTTACATGTGCATTGCTTATGACATGGACTTTCTGTTGGTACTAAGTTCAAGGTTATTGGTCAAGGTCAAATTGTCAAGGTTATTAATTTTCAAATATACCTCCTTTACAAATTGCCAAAATTTCTTGTAACTTTACATTAATGTTGCTTATTTAGTGCCCTAGGTATTGTTTATTTCAATTTTTGACCCAATGAACCTTACCATGCTAAAAGGGGGCTTAATGCCATGTAGCTTTACATTTTGTATATTTCCTACTCTAAAATAAATCAGTCTATTGTTTCTGCAATGTTTGTCAAACTTCCAAATTTCTTGTGAACTGAACTCTCAAATAATAGTTACATTCAATAAGAAGTTTTTTTTCCCTAGTAATGGCATAAAGTTTTGTGACAAAAGCCTTATTCCGGGAGCATAGTCCATCTCTGACGGCTCTTGTATTGATTTGAAATTATCATCTACAACTTCTTTGAATTTTGACAAGTTTAAAATTTTGACTTTGTTACCTTCCGAAGATTCTCATGGTCTTGGATTTAAGGATTGATTGTTGTTTTGAACTTTAACATTGTATAATTCATTCATCAAACACAATGTTGAGGTAATTCAATAACCATGTCTTATTCAGCAACACAGCCTTGCTGTGAAATAGTTCTCCAGGAGTGGACATGAATATTGGTATTCCTTGCATCTATTTATTTGGATTCTAACCCACAAGGGCAGTTGAGACTAGACGACAAAATCTTAGAATGGTCTAAATTAAAACAAATTGCAGACAAAATTTCATAGTGTATATAAATGAAAGAAATATGTGCAATATTGGACATATAATATCATGAAAAAAAGAAAAATTGCTTGAAACAAACAATCTTTCCTTATTACACAAAGATTGTTTCAATTATTACTATTTTGGATGTCAACTTGCTTGATTTAGTAGTTATGGGTAAGTTTGTAAGTAAGGTATAAATATAACCATTATATTTCAGTGGGACCCTTAGAGCCTGTGGAGGAGATGTTAAAACATGTTATCAACCATAAAGTGATCCCTAAAGGGGACCCACTAGAGAACTGTGATGTGCATGACCCCTGTGATAAAGGGATGTTTTCTGTCATGGCTTTCACAGGAAAAGACAGCACTGTATTCCCTGAAATATGTGTCAATGGAAACATGTAAGTATGATATACTGTAATGGGATTAAATGATTGAAATCATTTATCAGGGTTTCATTATACAACCCACCCAATACAGAACATGTCTGTCTATATTCATCTGTTCATCCATCTATCTGACTATAGACTTTTTCCTTTCCGCGCTCTAACTCAAAAATCAATTAACTTACAACTATGAAACTACATAAAACTATTGCCAATGATCAAAGGAAGTGCCCTTGTTGGGGGATTTTATGTAGGTCAAAGGTCATCTGTGCCAATTGAGTGAAAAAGTACTTGTGGAGGGTACTTTACGGCTAAAAAGTTTTCTTTTGCCACTTCAAAAGATTAGAGCATTTCTACACAATTATGTTTTTTGACACATTTGAAGAAAAGCAATTACTGGTAAGAAATTTTGGACAACACTGTGAAAAATGAAGAAATTGCTTGAACTTAACCTTTTCTTCTTTTTCCACTATTTTCAACATAGAGAGTTGAAAAAATCTAAAATTTCATAAGCTTTAAATTGTTGTCTGCAGTTCCTTTGAATTTTGACCAGTCTAAAAGTTTGCCATCTGTTAATGGGTTAAGGTACTAGTACAGTAATATTAAATTTTCCTCTTATAAAAGATAAAAAAAAGTTATTGTGTTTGCATTACGCTTGATTATCTCATTTTAAAGTTATAATTTGTGATAAAAAAAGATAAGAAAAGAGATTAGCAAAACGCTTAAAGATGGACAACCATACACATTCTAAAGGCAAACAGTCCTGATTTTGACACAAAATCCTAAGCACTATTTGCTGATGGGTTACTACATTTGTATAAGACTTTTTTAAGTGTCTAATGAGGTATTTTTGATATTTCAGGTATATGAAAAAGTCATTAAACAATGGTGGTAGAGGCATGAACTTTGTGATAGTTGATTCCAAGTCAGTTATACCTAAAGCTGCTGTCCGATTTGATACATATGAAAAAGGTAAGACAGTCTTTGTATACACATAATTGGTAGATGGCAGCTGTCAATCAAAAAATGGATTCACCAATCAAATAATATATTCAGAATAGACATGAACTTTGAACTCTAATATAATACAGTTGAATCCATTCCCATACAATAATGCTTTCTGACTCCTGCAAGAAAAAAAGCTTTTGGAAACAATGTGGGAAATGAAGAAATTGCTTATTACAAGTGATTTCATCTTTTTTCCACAATTTTTTTATCTCAAAAGACAAAAAACATTTAAGTTTCATAACAACATGTTTGATTAGAGACACAACCAGATATAAGTGACATCCCTTTATTAGCTTGGCTTTTTGGGGGAGAGGGACCTGAGGTTGTCACCCTAAAGCCAGATATGGTTAAGAAATTAATTTTAAAAGAAATATTGACCCTCATTAAGACCTTCCAGTGCTACCAATCCTTTGATTTCAAAGAAATTCTGTGTAGAATTTCTATTCAGCATGTCAAAGGTTGATATGAGCAATTGAACTGTGCATGAAGTTGTCTGCTCTTCCTAAAGCCATGGTAATAAGAGAATGTCAAATCTTTATTTTCACTATCTAGCGATTGCAGCCAAATAATGGCACCTCCTTTCAGTACCCTTTTGCCTGTTAATTAGATAATTGCCAACCTGTTTATTTGATTACTTACCCATTTATATTTGGAAACAACAACAACCCAACAACAAAAACAAAATGCAATTAATAGAAGCTATACAGCTATTGTATAGGCCCTTATTTTTTTTTGTTGAAATTTTGAGTATTTCATTATTTCAAAAAAAATGGTGAGTGAAATAGATAAATTAGTTGGGGGCTGGTCTTGACATTTTAGATTTCCATTATTTTCTGGAAAATTCATTTTGCTGATTTTCATTAGGATTGGGTTCCAAGCACTCTGTTAAATTATCATATCCATAATTGTTACTCCTCATCCTTAAATGATACTCAAAAATGATTAAACTTTATTAACTGTGAAAGAAAAGTAATGGCACAATCTAGTACACTGTGCTGTATACTAGCATGAAGGCTCCCTCAGTTTCTATACAGTTATTTTTGCTAAGAAAAAAGAGGCATTTCTCTCCTCCCATGCTCAGGTTTGTAATGTTGTTTAATATTTACTATGGAATGATTC
Source organism: Fragum fragum (assembly GCA_946902895.1). Classification (NCBI taxonomy): domain Eukaryota; kingdom Metazoa; phylum Mollusca; class Bivalvia; order Cardiida; family Cardiidae; genus Fragum; species Fragum fragum. Next base: position 37,270,361 of record OX336371.1, read on the forward strand.
ACTTGTATTATTACTGTGTATTTTACAGAGAGTACAGAGATGGAAACTTTTCTAGAGAGTTTGACTGATGGAGATATTATTATTGGTGTTGTCTTTGATGATGGGTCTAGAAAGTGAGTTATTGATAAAGCCTATTTCTTTATTATTTCACACGTGCTAAACTCAGAATATTCCTGTTTTGGCAGGAGGTATAGACAAAGATCAGCCTGCACATATGTGCAGTCTGATCTTAGTCTAGACCTCCTGCACATCCCTTTTAAACCAAAATCGTTCATAAGATGAATTTTTAAAAGAATTATAAACCCACAATGCTTGCATCCAGTGCTATCAGCCCTTTAATTATGATGCAATTCTGTAGAGGATTTTATTTAGCATGACAAGGGATAATTGACTTTTAAATTGGTCTACAAGTTGTTTTCAAGATTGCCAACAAAATAGCTAACATTCAATAGTTCTTGACTTTCCTTTGACTTACCATATAACTTTATTTCTCAAAAGATTTCTTTAAAGGTATAAACATAATATTCCTCTTACGAGAATCTTAAATTAGCTTGAAGTTAGCATTTCCCAGATGGTTGACAAAAATGGTCTCGCAAAAAAGCGGGATTGCAATGGGTCAATTCACTTTAATTCTTTACAGACAAATCATTTCAGTTATACTTAATGCCAATCATGGGATGTCATGGGTTCGAACCCCAGCAGCGGCACAAATCTTATCCAACACCAATGGGAGGATAATGGTAAACTGATGTGGGATAGCAGCTGGAGGGTAGGAAAGGATGTAGTGGTAGTACTGGTGTAAGAAATACCAGGAATCCATTGTAAGGTGCTCCAGCCGCCACTATATGACTGAAATACTGTTAAAAGTGGCGTTAAACCCCATTACTCACTAGTACCTTATGTAACCTTTGTCAAATCATTAAATCAAACTCTAGAAAATGGTTTTAGTCAATTAAGAGTGTTTTTATCATAAATTTTGCAAACTTCTGTAGGACTTGCTACCAGTTGATATATTCAAATAAAACGGGAGCATTTTAGTTGCTATTTCCTTTCATCCTGTGTACAGGTTTTTAGCTCCACTGTCTGAAAGACAGTGGGCTATTGACATGGCGTTGTGTGAATTGTGTCTCTGTCCTGCACAAATTTCAACCATATTTTGAAGGAATGATCCTTGGATGACCATTTTTCAGACTTCAGTGTGGATTAAAAACATGGCTGTTAGTGGTAGTTCTTATTTTCATTTATGATACATAGTTAAAACTTTGAAAATCTTTTTCTCAGACACCAGTTGATGGATATCAACTAAATTTCACAGGAGTTATATTTTTTATTGGATAAAAAAGATGGCTTTTCAGGCTGGGCTAAATTCAGTATATGGAATATAGTGGAAAATATGAACATTCTTCTCAGAAACCAGGTGATTGATTTCAATCGTATTTCAAAGGAATGATCCTGTTTTGTGTCCTTTTGTCAGATTCCTTGAAAGATTTTTAGGTCACTAGGCCAAATCTTAGTAAAATCTTGTGTGCAGTCTAGAGGTCAAATTTTTGGCTCAAATGTCTTGATATTTGGTCGAAATGTTTGTCTGTATAAGATCTCGCATGAGTTTGAAAATGGGTCATGTGGGGTCAAAATCTAGGTAACTAGGTAAAATCTTCGAAAAACTTTGTGTGCACTCTAGAAGACACATTTTTTGCTCAAATGACTTGATATAGGACTAGCCGAAAATGAGTCATGTTGGTCAAAAACTAGGTCACCAGGTCAATTCTAAGAAAAACCTTTTGTGCACTGTAGAGCCCCTTATGTTTATACTAAAGGTCTTTATATGTGTTTAGAATGTTTGTTTCCATGATCTCTTTCAGATTTGATATTGGGTCACACGGTTGATAAAATAGGTCAGATATTTTGATAACCTTCCTTTCTATGAAGACACTATACTTCTGGCAAAGATATCTTGAAAACATGACAATAATGTCTTTCTAGTTTAACTTCTGAGAGAAGACTTTGGTAACAAGTCTTGTTAGGACAAAATAAGGTCACTTATGCCATTTTACTTCTGTAGTCATCAACTCAGGTGAGTGCATTAGGGCCAATGGCCCACTTGTTGTTAAATATTACTGACTATAAATTCTGCAAAATAAACTGTTTCATACCTTCTGTTAGAATGTTGAGTGGTCTTTGCCAGAGATCTATTAATTATTTTCTGTCATTTCCAGGTTGAGTTTCCATGCAAGAGAGCTCTTGAATCAGTTAGGCAGTAGTATGTCTCAAAATATCAAGTTTAGAGATGTTTGGTATTTCATTGGACAAAAAGGTATCAGTGGATTTACCAAGTTTGAGGCCGTAAGTATACTACTAAATATTTAATTAAATTAAAATAGTTTATGAATACAAAGCCTTTTGAAAAAACAACAACATTGGTTTCTGAATGGAAAGACATTCTGGCTAAATTTCTTTCACGTCTGTTTGAAGAATGTAGAATTTTCTTTCCTTTTAACAATGAACGAAAATAACTTGTCTGTTTTTTCCATAAATGAAATACAGTATGCCATTAGATCCTTTTGTGAAAACAAAAGCTATATTGTCATGCGTTTCACATTCAATAGTAGAGAAATAAATCTTACACTAAGACATAAAAATACCCTTTATTTCTGTTAGATTCAGACACAAATTTCTGGTTAATGCTAAGTATTTCAGTGAAAATACTTTGAGAATTATTTTTGATAAAACAAAGAAAAGGCATAGAATGATGAATGTGCTAACATGTATTATATAATTATTGCTTCTCTAATTCTTGAAAACATCACAGGCAAAACCTTGGTATTACCACATGTTATCATTACTTTGAAACACACAGTACCAAAAAGATTAGCAAGTATAGATATTTTGTCTAACAAGTACTCTTTCACTATCATAAGTTGTGAAGGAAGCTTATTGACTAATCTTTACCATCATGCTTCAGATAAGTTATGCAGGAATGGAATCAGAATGGCCCAGCCCAATTAAAAAGTCTGTTTGTGTGCCAACTAAATGTAAGTTTTTCTTTTCTTGATTCACTAGAATTTAGGACACACATTTTATTAATTCTGAGCAAATATCACATTTTCTAACATGTCCAAACTTACATACGTCTCATTTAATGAAATTTATTTATCAGGAGATTTTGGATATAACCAGATGTTATAGTCTAGACTTTGTTGTTGTCTTTGTGTGCAAAACCTTTGACTTTTTGTTATATCACTTCTTTTAATGGAGGCAATATGCTCACTCTTACAAGGGCTACTTACATTCAAAGGGAGGATAACTGTAAAAGACATTTTCAACATTATTGGCCAAAGGCCCTAATGGCCTTTTGTTATTGCAGCATGTTTATTCATCAATAAGCCTATTCTTTAAACGATATTCTACTCAGAAGTTACTGAATGGATTCCAACCAAAATTTGACATGATAAAAAAACAAACACGGTCATTATGGGTGGGGCTTAATATATAGTGAAATCTTTGAAAATCTACTCAAGAATGAAATTTTCACAGCAGTGCTCCTTTGACAAGCTTTCTTTAAGAAAGAATTATCTTATTAAAACATACTTAAATCTGGGGTGGGGGATTTTTATGCACTCGCATCAAAAAGTCGGGGGCATATTGTTTTACCATTGTCCATCTGTCTGTCTGTTCGTCTTTGGTCTGTCGGTCTGTCTGTCTGCAAAACTTAACCAAATAACTTAACATTGTCAATTACTACCAGCCTATTCAAGTTACAATGCTCATATTTGGCATGATGGTACATATCCTCATGTCAAGGTCAAGGTCATTTGATAAGGTCAAGGTCACATACCCAAGTCAAATGCCAAAAAAACCCTCATGTATGGCAGGGGTATTGTGTTTCACATCTTTTTTCTTTTTTTATATATATATATAGTAAAACTTTTGGATAAATTTCAATCAAATACTTATACTAGAGTAACCCTTTACCAGATTCCCTCTGGAAATTGTAATCTGATTAAAAATCAAGACTGTTACAGGTTTGGCCAAAATCCATATTTGATGGGTTACAATAACTTTAAGAACTTTCTCCTGTAAATTAGCAAATAGATTAAAACCCAATTTTTAATGCCTGATCTTTTCTATACCTTGATAGGTTTTCCTTTTGAAACAAAACAGTGCAACACCCCCTTCAACCCACACCCCCATAATGTATTAACCCAGACTAACACCTTTTGACACCCCTGTAAAATAAAAGTAAGGAAAATAGTATGAGAAAAGGAGAAGTGGTTTGTGACAAGGCATTTCTCCTTTTCCCACAATGTTTTCTACCATATCCTCTCATTATTTTTTAATATACCCTTTGAAATGTTGTCTGCAACTTCTTTCAATTTAGACCAGTCCAAAATTTTTTTATTTGGGGATGAGATATAAACATGAATTTTAAAATACTGATGGACTTGAACAAAACAGTTGCCCTCCTTGTCAGTAAATTGCAAGGGAAACACATGAGAAAATGTTAAATTAGTTGCCTATCTTGATAGCGCCTTTAATTATCTGTGTAACGTGTGAATTCAGACCTTTTGATTGGTACCTATCTAGATTCAGTAAATCTACAAAAATTGAAAAGTTTTAAAGCTAGTTGGCCTGTACAGTCTATGTAGTCACAACATCAAAGCAGATCCCTTCTTTCTCCTGAAGAGTCACAAATACAAACACTTACATATTCACATATACATGCACATGTATATCATGTTTTTTCTTTCTGCTAGTTATTTCAATATCAACTAATCTAGAAAATTAATGGGATTGCATTTGCATAATTTTATAATTCTTTCTTTTAAAAGTAGCTGTCTGAAATGACCAAGTAAGTTCTGTGCATTATAGATTACCAAAAAAATTTACCAGTTATACAATATGTGATAATGATATTCTACAGTGGAAGGTAGTCAAGTTATCCCTGATGTTGGTGTATACAGAAATGATGCGAGACGAGAATTCTGTCTGAAAAATGATGGATATGACGAGTTCTGTGATCGTAAGTTTAGATAAAAATTATCTTAACCCATTCACACACAATCCAAATTCCCTATACCCCTCAAGAAAAAGTGAAGAAAACAATGCAGAAAAATGAAGCCATTCTTTTTAGGACCTGTCTAGCTGTCCTACATAATGCTTGTTGAATTTAGATTGTCCAGTTATCTACTTCCTGTATTACTAATTAGTCTATTTTTTAGACATGGCTTGGTAAAATGGTATATTATGTCTACTTACTTCAGCAACTATTGAAGTCATAGTCTTGGTCGGACATGGAGCTTACTGAATTTAAGTCCTCCAATTTCTACTTTCTTTTCTGTGTTTTTTCGGACATGGCCTTGTACAGTCCTACAGTCCTATATTTTTGTTGCATTTTTCTAAGAAATTTTTTATGTCATCTACTTGAAACTTGGTATGGAGGTTCACCTCAAGGTCCTTCATGTAGCTAAACGAATTTAGGTCTACTTGTTAACTACTTCCTATATTTTGACTAAGTTTATTTTTCTGGTATGGCCTATTGTAGCTGTATAATTTCATCACATTTTTCTTAGAAAGTAATCTTCGCATTGACTTGCAACTTGGTATAGAGGCTTAGGTAGTAGTCTTACATTGTGGGTACAGAATTTAGGTCTGCCATGTATCTATTTCCGGTTTTAGGATTTAATTTATATCTTAGGCATTTAAGTAAGTGTCCTGCATGGTGCATACGGAATATATTTCAAGAAGAATATCATTTGCACTGTAGTTTGCTTGGTAGTGCAAGCTGGTGTATACTCAGGGAGTTTTGACTCACAGACTTTTGTTGATCAAAGCGCTTCTTCCAGGAAAAATAGAAATAAATCATCTGTCAAAAATTGATAAGATATTCACAATCAATGTGTCGATGTAAAACTTATTACCATACAACAAAATTATACTGTTCCAAATTTGCAGACGACAAATTTTGGTCAATGAAAGTTTTTATTTTGGTAATTTTCTTTGAAGAAAACATAGAGAAAAATTAGAAAATTGCTTGTATTTGTTTAACCCTTTCCTTTTTTTAAAATTTTGGACTAGTCCAAATTGAAAGAGGTTGCAGACGACAATGAAATATGAATTCAATTTAAAATGAAGCTATCCTATGTGGTAGAAAATAGTGTGGGAAAAGGAGAAATTGCTTGTTACAATTTTTTCATTTTCCCACAATGCTTTCTCAAGTATAAAATCACAGCAACATAAAATCCTGGGTTTGTACAGGAAAGGGTTAAATCATGCATACAATTCAAGATTGCAGCACGGCTGTTTTTAGAGAAATCCCTATGTATTGCTATAGCCAGGTTGTCAACTGCAATCAAGTCCGCGTCATCATTGTCTGAAAACTTTGGCATTTTGTAATATTTCTGGTATTACTGTAGAACATTCACTTGAAACTGGGAATATATATTTTCTATCAAAAGACCAATCTGTATCAACAATGAGGATAACTCCAAATGCAATTTTGAATGAGTTATGCCCCACTTTTGAATGAGAAGTTTTGTGCTCTTTGGAGCACTTGAACAGCCAAGTTTAAGCATCGGCTTGTGGTGCTCTTGTTTGTCTTTACAAATCACAGAATTTTCTCATTGTTATAGCTGCCCATGTGGATGAACCCTTTCCTAAACCTGTTGGTCTTGTTGATGATAAATTACAGAAAAACACAGTCTACTCTACCCCTATTGTTATCATACCGGGTGAGTCAATAGTTATCTTCATAGTAAAGCCATTACCAGATGGAAAAAATTTAAACTGTTCCAAACTGATAGGAGTTGCAGACAACAAAGTTTTATGAAATTTTAGATTTTTTCAACTTTATGGATTGCATACATAGTGGAAAATGAAGATTTTGCTTGGTTCAAGGAATTTCTTGATACTACACAATGTTTTCCAAATTGTTTTTCTATAGAGGCATCAAAGAGCATCATTGTGTTGGCATGGGTTTATTTGATGAATCACTGCTGTCAATTAAACGAAAATTGACCAATCAAGACATTCAGTAGTCTGGAAGTGAATACTGACCTCTGACATTTTTCAGATATTTTTGTTGGTGTTGTGGTCTTATTCAAGCTCTAATAACTATATATAGGGAGCCGACCAACTATTCGCTAATTGTAATATATTCCTGACCATAAATTATGCAAACTAACTTTGATTGCTATCTCAGTCAAACTGCCTTGTCCCAGGTCTGTTTACATGGCCCGGGACCCATCAGTTTTATTATATGATATATTTTAGAAAAATCAAGTCTACTCTACTAATATTGTCATACCAGATGAATCAAATATTATCTTATGAGTGTTCTGGTAGTCAATAAAATCAAATCTGCTTGATCATTCAACTTTATAAGAGTGTCATCTGCCTAGCACCAGCCCCTCACTACATTCTGATGCAAAAATGATTAGTCTGCCAACTTTTGTGCATCCCATTTACAAATTACAATGTATAACTTAATGAACTGGAATAAGAGATACATTTGTATAATCCAATCGCCACTCTCTACATTCTGATCCAACTGGGATAAAGTTAGGACCTGCCCCTTTTATATAACCCATTTATAAATTACAATTTAAAATTTAATGAACTGGAATAAAAGATCTATCAACCAAACTCAACCACTAGTCACTAGATTCAGGTCCATTAAAGATTGAAAACCTGTAAAATAGATCAATTCCACAAATGCAGTGAATACTCATAACAACCAGTAGAAGTTTTACTGACAGAATTTTGTGTTTACATGAACCCATTTAAAGACGACAAAATTTTAAACTTGTCCAAATTGGTAGAAGTGAGCAATTCAAAATACATTTTAGTTGAAAAAGTGACTTTACATTACAATTGAGAGAAAGTGATTTCTTTTTTATCCCCTGCCGTTTTGGCGAAGGGGTTTTAGTAATGGTCCTCGTTCATCATTCCGTCCTTCCGTCCTTCTGTCCTTCTGTCCTTCTGTCACTAAACCTGTCCATAAAATATCTCTGAAAGTATAATTGCCATCAACTTGAAACTTCATAGGTTGACAGATCTCATTGAGGAGAAGTGCAGTGCACAAGAACCACAACTCTTGCTTGCATAATTTTTGAGTTATTGCCCATTGTTATCTTAAATACTTACATTTTGTCTGGAGCAAATCTCTGAAAGTATAATTGCTAGCAATTTTAAACTTTATAGGTGGATAGATCTCATTGCGGAGAAGTGCAGTGTACAGGAATCAGAACTCAATTTACTATCAAGCTTTTACGGCGGGGGATGGCCATGTCTGTTTCAATTGCTATTCTCACTGAGTGTGTAAATATGTGTAGTTTTGTGGTAATGGAATAAAAATCATAAGAGAAATTTATTAACTTGTTATTTATAGTAAAAGTATTGAACAACCACATTTGAAGATTTGGTTTCATTAATTTCTTTCTACAGTATCTAATTTTTTTTACTGTTTTCAGGTTTCAACAACAATGCATTAGTGAAGACCATTCAAACGACAGTTATGCAGCCCGGTGTAAAACTTGAAAATATTGTGGTAAGATTACAGATAAAACAACTCCATACTTTACTCTAAAATCTTAGACTTTTCCATGTCAAATGCTTTTACATATAGTCATCGTCGTTCTAAAACCTCGTTACTGAAGTAACAAGGTTTTTAGAATGACAAAGACTATATGGTTGAACTGCATGAACCACAATTGTTAATGGTATCTCATAGTCCTCAGTAAGTGGACCTCAACATATATTATGCCCAGAAAATTTGAAAAAAAACATTGGAAAATCTGATTCATAAATTCAAAATAAAACATCCACTGAAATTTATGGTTTTACTTTGATAGACCTGTTTCATTTTAGTTTTCACATTTCTACACAATTCTGTTTGTTTGTGCCCGTCAAGAAAAATGTTTTAGAAAACATATTGGAAAAGAAACAAATTGCTTTAAATAAGCAATTTATTCATCAGGCAAAATGTTTTCTCACACAAAAGCCAAATTTCATGAACTTCCTTTAATTTGAGCCAGTCTGTAATTTTGATGACAGGTAATGGGTGAAAATAGATCTATTTTTAGCTCAGCTGTTTTTGGAGAAACGCGAGTAATTGTGATCACCTTTTCGTCGTTTGAGTCAACGTTTGTGTGACAAAATTTTATCTTGGTCTTATTTCTGTTGTTATTGAAGACATCCTCATAAAACTTGGCATGTGTATTGACCAGCACAAGAGCTATCTAGACTATTCAGGGGGATAACCTGTGGGCAATGCTCTTGTTCTTTTTATGTGCTTTATAATTGTTTTTGGTACTTTCTTCAGTCTTTTTAGGGAATTTTTGAGATATTACTGAAGGATTTTGAGAAAACGTAGACACTTTGTAATACAATTAAACCTTCTCTCGCTGAATATTGATCCTTTTTTTTTTACAAAATTTTAGGCTGGTCCTATTTGAAAGAAGTTGCAGACAATAATTAAAAGTGGTTGCAATTTGAAAAGAAACCATCCTACAAGTTAGAAAATATTGTCGGAAGAGAAGAAAATGCATGTGAATAGCAATTTCTTCTTTTCCCACAATGTTTTCTAAACAATAAAATCACAGGGACATAAAAAAGGGGATTATGCAGGAAAGGTTTAACTTTGAAAGATGCAGGAAGAGTTTTGACTTGAACAAACAAGCTAAAATATGGGTAATGCTAATTGCTTCATTAACACTTTACCTAATTCACAAATCTCTTGCTATACCTTCTTCAGTTATCACCCTGGCAAGATATTTTGTCTGTGATGCCAGACAACATGATTTTGTTTGTTTTGGAGTTAAAGTAAAACATTGAACTGTTGGTTGATTATCTATCTAAAGATGGTGATTACAGCTTGAATAAATGGTAGTCTTGACATTGTTTGCTGCCTACCTAGGATATGGTTGATATAATTGTCTAAGATAGACATGGCAGCTCCAGATATAAGTATTGATTTGATTGATCATTTGATTCTTTGATTGATAACCATGATTTTGGTAATAGTGATAAGTCATTTTCAAATGGAATTAAGTTGAAAAAGAATAGTAAAGCAATCAAGAGATTTGAAAACAAGCTTTTTTGTGACTAAAAAAAAGTATCAAGGAAAAAAACTAAATTTATCCTTTTCCTCCAGTGCTTTCTTCATACAACATTCACTCATGGGAACCAGGGACTGTTCTAGAAAAAGTCAGTTTCACCACTGAGGGACCAAATATTTTAACTCTATCTTAATTAAGCAGCAGTAACAATGATAATTGCCCAATGACAATTTCTCTGCACTTTTTGTTATTTTAGGCCAGATTGAACAGTCACATTATGTTATGGCACTAGTATAACAATCTTCTGTCTGTCCAATAGCAATTTCTTGTTTGCACAACTGGTATAGTTTAAGTGGGAAAGAAATGAAACTTGCCACAATGAATCTCTTATGAAGTCTACTTGTTCATGAGACAATGATTATTTTGATCCGTAAAGTCATTTTGGATGTAACTGCCCTTGACTTAACAAAATGGCCTAAATTTGTGCTTTTTCTCTATGTATATATGCCACTCTTTTTGAATGCTTTAACCCTTTCCTATTCAATCCATGCTTTATCCTTTCTTGTTCAATCTGTGGTTTTATCCCTAAGAAAACATTGTCAAGAAAAGAAGAAATTGTTTGTAACAAGCAATTTCTTCTTTTTCCACAATATTTTCTACCCTACTAAATGATTTTTTTTCAAATAAAATTGACATTAAATAATCATCTGCAAAACTTTGAGTTTGACCAGGTCTAGAACTTTGAAAAACAATAAAGGGTTAATGTCTTTGAAGATCCTATTACTTGCTTAGTAACTTCAAGAGTCTTTAATGTCCTATCTCTTACAGCAATAAATACAAAGAAGTCAAAATGGTAAAAGTTTTGAGTTAATTATTGCACTATGCTTATATGGTTGTTAGAAATCTAACAATTTATTCTTTTTAAAGTTCTTAAACTTAACATTTTTCTGTTATTAACCCTTGTCATGCTGAATAAAATCTTTTTCAGAATTGCATTAAAATCAAAGGGCTGAAAGCACTAGTAGTACTTGTTGTTGGATTAATTAAACTTCTTTTGAAAATTAATTCCATTAACAACTTTTAAAAAGGACAGGTAGAAGGGTAGACTAAGATCAGACTTCACTTATGTCTATACCTCCGGCCAAAACCAGATTATTCAAGTTTAAGTATGACAATGGCTAACTGTTTTCATGACTACTATATTCATCTCTCTAATATTTTTCAGCTTGTGTTTGATTAAGAATTAGATCATTACTACTATAACGTAGTTTGCTTAACCCATTCCCACATGATATATATATAGACTGGCCCAAATCAGAAGAAGTTGCAGATGGCAATTTTAAGCCAATAAATTCTTAAACTATTTGCCCTCTGGGATAGGAAACATAGTGGATAATGAAGAAACTGCTTGTTACAAGTAATTTCTTCATTATCCAAAATTGTTTAAACGCCATATTCTTGAGGGATTGTGTTGGAATGGTTTAATACAATGGCTGTTAGTAATAATGAGATGCACCAATAAAATATTTATAACTGAATAAATGACAGATAGTAAAATAAATCAGATACTTTTAAGATAAGAGTGTTACTTATGTATACTGAGAGATATCGAGGGAATTTCAGAGATGCTGCTGGTCATGCGAGTCATTTTGGGTAGGACATTTCAAAGCCTTATGCTGGTATGAGTGATATCTCTGAAGCACATTAATAAGTCCACTCCGTCATGATGTAACTAAAAGATTCTTCAAAACTGTGTTAAACCCCATACAAAAATATATCGGTTAGGTTATGAAATGCCTGTATTCAGATTTCTGACTTTTTAGGGGTGCAAACATACATGTATGGTATTGCAAATAACATACTAAAACACTGATCTTAGCACCTTAACTTTATTTCATATTTTATCTAACTTAATTTTTTTAAAGCTAACATTATTTCTTTAACCATCTATGAGTGTTTGTGTTATTTGCTCACATGAGCACAAATTGCTCATGTCAGCTATTGTGATCACCATTCGTCCATTTTCCATTGTCCGTCAACATTGTCAACAATTTCTTCAAACAACATCTCCTCCCAAACCACTAGGCGAATTTCGACCAAATTTGGCAGAAATTTCTTTAGGTGGTCCCATTTAAAAAAAGTCTAATCAAATTGAAATCTGGTCAAAACTCCGGTTGCCATGGCAACAAAAGTGTAATTTAAAGATATCTTTAAAAATCTTCCCAGAAGGCCTAGAGCCTTGATATTTTGCATGAAACATTAGTATATTTACCTCTTTCTAAATAGCTAAAACACCTCCCTACGGTCCAGGGCCCTCTTGTTTCTCATTTTTGCTCAGCTGATTACATGTGAGCTATTATGATCATCCTCTTCCTAATGTAGGTCATGGATCAGTTCCCATCTCATCCTGTAATTATCCTAAATATGATTATTTTGAAGACTTTGACTTTTGAGACCTTATTCATAGCTCAATCAACATGAAACTGGTAAGAATATCTATCTTTATGAAATCTCAGACAAGTTTGGAATTTGGTCACCTAGGGTATAAAGAAGGTATCAAGATAATTTCTTAGAAAACCCTTATAGATACTCTAGAGGCATAATCTTAACCCATTCCCACTCAGTGACGCCTTTAGACTTCCCAAAGGAAAAGAGTTTTGGAAAACAATGTGGAAAATGAAGAAATTGCTTGTTAAAAGCAATTTCTTCATTTTCCACAATGTTTTCTACCCAGAAAGTTGAAAACTCCAAAATTTCATTAAGTATGAAATGTCGTCTGCAACTTCTTTCAATTTGGGCCAGTCTAAAATTTTGCCGTCTGGTAATGGGTTAAGGTCAGTCAACCTTTAAAATGATCAGATTGTTTGTATTGATGAAATCTTTGACAAAGTTTGAATTGGGTCACTTTTGGTTAAAATCTAGGTCAATTATTCAATTCTTTGAAAAAGCATGTAGACACAAGATACCTTGTTTTTAACCTGTTTGTTTTGATAAATTCCTAGACAAGTCCAAAATTTGGACAAAAACTAGGTTACTACTTTAAATCTTAGAAAAACATTGTAGACAATCTAGAGGATGTATGTTTTGATGAATTAACTTAAAATTTGAAAGTTAACTCAGGTGAGTAATTAAGGGCCAATATTCCTGTCTTATATCATGTGAATAATGTACAAAATTCCCATACACATAAACCGTCTATTTATTCCAAGCAGAGATGACTGAAACATCAAAGAATATACAAATTTCTTCTTCTGTCAGTTTTATCATTATCATTGTTTAAGCTATAAAACAGGAATGATGATGATTTTTTTGAAGACAAAAAAGAAACCCTAGGTTTTCTACATTGTTGTTAGATTGTAGCTTTTACTTTCCATATTGGTGATTGTATTTGAATTTCTGTAGTACACAAGGATCTTTTTATTCAAACATGTGTAAAAACGCCTGAAAATCTAACATGTAATTGGATATTGCTGTTTATTTCAGCAGATTTTCTGCCATTATTTTTTTTGCGTCCAAAAACTAGTCAATTCTTGTGTACCGTTCTAGAAACTCTCATTTGTAGAAATATTCAACTTCCAATTTAGAAAATGATTGATGCTTGGTAACATAGAATTTACAGTTATCAACAAAAATCACAGCTTTAAAGACTTATCAAAATGAGCGAAATGAAATTATTTCAGAATCCTTAGGAGAGCCTAGAGTCTTCAAGTATGGCACAGAACACCTGTTTTTAGACTTCAATGAGAAATACTCATATGACAAATGTAAATGCTTGATGAATCTCTTGCATATATGAAAAAAAGAAATAATTCAGATTAAAAACAAAAACTTTAGTTGATTCAGTCTTAGATATGTCTGAATAGAAATAAGTTACAGAAAGCGTTTTAGTTGCACTTTGATTTAGAAATAAGTATCTTACAGGGTAGAAAACATAGTGGAGAAAGGAAAAAAAATCCACAATATTTTGTACAGCTTCAATTTGGAAAAACACCAGATTTTTTATTTTGAGTTGATCAATAATTCATTGACTTGTTTTCTCACTTCTGTAGGAAAACATTTTAGTATGGCTTGAAAAGAGTTTGCAGAAGGCATGCCTAATTTTGATGTAATTGATTGCATATTTTTGTAGTCTTCTGCTTTATTCTTGTAGGCTTAAATAAAATGACTAATTTATGCTTGCCAGGTAACTTTTGATGAGAAGTTTCCAGAGCAAGGCATATTATCAGGTCTGTTTGGAGTGAGAAATGTCAGTATAAATGGAAGTTCTACATACCAAGGTAACATAAAAAATAATTCAGTTAACCCTCTCAAGTTTTTTTAGCTCCACTGGCTAAAAGCCAGAGAGCTATTGTCATGGCGTTGTGTCCGGTCGTCTGTCCGTCCTTCCGTAAACTTTTGCTTTGAAAATCTTCTCATCAAAAAGTACTGAACAGATTTCAACCAAATTTCACAGAAATTATCCTTGGGTGACCCTCTATCAGATTCCTTCAAAGAATTTTCAACTGTTGAAAAACATGGCTTTATTGGGTTGGGCTAATTTCCATATATGGTAAAAGCTTTGAAAATCTTCTTTTCAGAAACCAGTGGATAGATTTCAACCAAATTTCACAGAAATTATCCTTGGGTGACCCTTTATCTGTTTCCTTCTAAGAATTTTGATTGGATGAAAAACATGGCTATAATTTGCGGGACTAAATTCCATTTGTGGTGAAAGCTTTGAATAACCGGTCAATGGATTTCTACCAATATTCACAGAAATGATCTTATGGTGAACCTTTATCAGATTCCTTCAGAGAAATTCGATCGGATGAAAAACATGGCTTTAATGGGTGGGGCTTATTTCCATATATGGTAAAAAGTTTGAAAATCTTCTTAGAACCTAAAAGATGGATTTCAGCCAAAATTTACAGAAATGATCCTTGGGTGACCCTTTATCAGACTCCTTGAAAGAATTTTGAGTGGATGAAAAACATGGCTTTAATTGGCAAGGCTGATTTGAAATAATGTGAAAGTTTTGACAATCTTCTTCTCAGAAATCAGTGGATGGATTTAAACCAAATTTCACAGAAATGATCCTTGAGTGACCTTTTATCAGACTCCTTGAAAGGATTTTGATTGAATGAAAAACATGGCTTTAATGGGCAAGGCTCATTTCGAAATATTGTGAAAGTTATGACAATCTTCTTCTCAGAAACCAGTGGATGGATTTCAACCAAATTTCACAGAAATTATCCTTGGGTGACCCTTTATCAACCGGTGGATGGATTTCAACCAAATTTCACAAAAATGATCTTTGGGTGACCTTTTATCAGACTTTGAAAAAGAATTTGATCATAAGGCCTAGTGCTTTGATATTCAATATAAATCATCATCCATTGACCCGCTACCAGAATACTTCAAAGAATTACTGTACTACTAAATAAGCCCATCTCTGTGTGCTCCCTGATTTTACATAGAATTAAAGAAGGAATTCTTAAAAAAATCTTCTTCTACAAAACCATAAGGCCTAGAGCTTTGAAATTTGGTATAAATCATCATCTGTTGACCCTCTACCAAAGTATTTCAAAGAATTACTGTACACTTAGAATAAGCCCTTTTCTTTACATGGAAATAAAGAAGGATATCTTCTCCTAAAGCATAAGGTCTAGGGATTTAATATTTTGTATGTATTAATGTCTATCGACCCTTTACCAAAAAACATCTACCATACACTGAAAATTAGCCTGTTACTGTGTAATCCTCAATTTTACAATACTTTGAAAATCTTCTCGTCCTAAACCATAAGGCCTATAGCTTTAATATTTTATATATATCAATGCATATTGACCCTCTACAAAATTACTTCAAAGAATTACCGTACTCTGAAAAATTCTGTGTGATCCCTGATTTTACATATGAATAAAGAAGGAAATGTTTGATAATCTTATTTCCTTAACCATAAAAACTATACCTTCAATATTTGGTTTGTATCAATACGTATTTGACCTTTTACCAAAACACTTCATAGAATTGCTGTATTCTGAAAATAAGCCATTTTCTGTGCAATCCAAGATTTTAGATTTGTGCTCCCTGATTTTACATAGAATTAAAGAAGGAATTCTTAAAAAAATCTTCTTCTACAAAACCATAAGGCCTAGAGCTTTGAAATTTGGTATAAATCATCATCTGTTGACCCTCTACCAAAGTATTTCAAAGAATTACTGTACACTTAGAATAAGCCCTTTTCTTTACATGGAAATAAAGAAGGATATCTTCTCCTAAAGCATAAGGTCTAGGGATTTAATATTTTGTATGTATCAATGTCTATCGACCCTTTACCAAAAAACATCTACCATACACTGAAAATTAGCCTGTTACTGTGTAATCCTCAATTTTACAATACTTTGAAAATCTTCTCGTCCTAAACCATAAGGCCTATAGCTTTAATATTTTATATATATCAATGCATATTGACCCTCTACAAAATTACTTCAAAGAATTACCGTACTCTGAAAATTTCTGTGTGATCCCTGATTTTACATATGAATAAAGAAGGAAATGTTTGATAATCTTATTTCCTTAACCATAAAAACTATACCTTCAATATTTGGTTTGTATCAATATGTATTTGACCTTTTACCAAAACACTTCATAGAATTGCTGTATTCTGAAAATAAGCCATTTTCTGTGCAATCCAAGATTTTAGATTTGTGCTCCCTGATTTTACATAGAATTAAAGAAGGAATTCTTAAAAAAATCTTCTTCTACAAAACCATAAGGCCTAGAGCTTTGAAATTTGGTATAAATCATCATCTGTTGACCCTCTACCAAAGTATTTCAAAGAATTACTGTACACTTAGAATAAGCCCTTTTCTTTACATGGAAATAAAGAAGGATATCTTCTCCTAAAGCATAAGGTCTAGGGATTTGATATTTTGTATGTATCAATGTCTATCGACCCTTTACCAAAAAACATCTACCATACACTGAAAATTAGCCTGTTACTGTGTAATCCTCAATTTTACAATACTTTGAAAATCTTCTCGTCCTAAACCATAAGGCCTATAGCTTTAATATTTTATATATATCAATGCATATTGACCCTCTACAAAATAACTTCAAAGAATTAACGCACTCTGAAAATTTCTGTGTGATCCCTGATTTTACACATGAATAAAGAAGGAAATGTTTGATAATCTTATTTCCTTAACCATAAAAACTATACCTTCAATATTTGGTTTGTATCAATACGTATTTGACCTTTTACCAAAACACTTCATAGAATTGCTGTATTCTGAAAATAAGCCATTTTCTGTGCAATCCAAGATTTTAGAAAGGGACAAAGAAGGATATCTTTGAAAATCTTTATTCCTAAACAATTAGGCCTAGAGCCTTTAAATTTAGTATGTATGAATGTCTATTGACACTCTACCAAAATATTTCAAAGAATAACCATACTCTGGAAATTAGCTCCTAATGGAAGGATCTTCAATATACCTAGGATTAAAGGAGAACATCTTTAAAATATTTTCTCCAAAATAATTAGGTGTAGGGCTTTGATATTTTGTATATATTTTTAAGCCTTGAGCCATCATACTCAGGGGAGGGAAAAAGGACCATCATGGTCCTCTTGTTTAAAATTTGTTAAAATGATATACCTTGATTTGATTTCAAAGTGTTTAATTAGGTTAGCTTTTGTGACAAATGACACTTTTGTTTTGAGATATAAAAGCACAGAATGTATGTTAACTTTTATGAATATAGTTTCAGTTAGATTTATCTATTTAACAGAACTGATGATGAAATCATTACTTAGTGTTGCCAAGCTGTATAAACATTCTGTAAGTATAACTTGATTGTTTAATATCTCTACACTGAAAAACTGCCTTATTTGGTTAGGGTAAGGTTTGGTGCTGTTTTAGGCGACAAGAAATATACAAGAACCAATGTGCACAGGAAATCCCTCTTTTAGCCCATTACCAAAGACTTTTAGTGAAGATAACAATTTCAAGATGATAGAATTTGAGACATGTCTATCTTTCTTGGTTGAAAACAATGCATTTCTTCATTTTCCATATTGTATATTGACTTTGTTTTTATTAGCTGTTTTGTTGAGGGTCATAAAAAAGTGGAATTGTATTGAAATGGTTTTAAGGATTAAGAAACTACTACCTTAAGTTAGGATTTGTCTATGACATAGTTGTCAGGTGTGACTATTACTGTATGTAATTCATTTTAGTGTAGCCTACCATTCCCCTTGTACTGATTGACTTTCTATTGATATTGTCCTTTGTCTGTGGTTTTTATGAATATACAGGGGCACAGAACTCAAAACGTACAATATTGTTGTACAATATAAAGAATTCAGTTTCACAATTACAATGAGTATGTAATCATTTAGTGAAAAAAGATATTGTAAATACAGCTTAATGAATGCTTAGATGGCCGTCTTTTTTTTTAAAAAGTTTTTGAGGGAGGCCACTTTCCATAACAAGTGGGGGGGGGGGCTTTACCCTTTCTGTACTTTGTTTGCTCTCAGCAGATTTTTGGAGTTCATGAATGCCTTAATGTGAGGATATTTTTTATAAAATTTTGGATAAGCCTATGGATTATTACCCATTTTATTTTGATTATGATCATTTTGAAATATGAAAAATATATCAAAGGCACCAGTCATCATCTGTTGAAAAATGTAGAACTACATACAACTACATGGAATTATATCAATTTGCTTTTTATGACCCTGCATCGATAAGATCGGGGGCATATTGTTTTACCGTTGTCTGTCTGTATGTCTGTCCGTCTGTCTGTCTGCAAGACTTAACCTGCCAACTAAACATTTTCCTATAACTTCAACCCTGATTAAATTACAATACTAATATTTGGTATGTAGATAGGTCTCAACAAGGCACAACTGGGGAAGGTCATTTTATCAAGGTCAGGGTCAAAATTTTAACCCTTTTCCCTAAAACAAAGAAAAAAACAATAAGAATCACCCATTTCTAAAGAATTCCTGTTTCGGGGGCATGGTGTTTCACAAATACATCTTGTTCTTTTCTGACTTGCAGAGGTACATGATTGTGATAGAAGAGGAACTTCTCCTAGCCTCAGACTTTCTCCACTTTATGTCTCAAACCTATGAAATATTAGAGAGAGATTCATCAGTATTAGCAGTATCAGCATTTAACTTCAATGGTGAGGATTATATATTATCAGGATATACAATCATGCAATTTTGTACTTATACCCTGCCATGTGTAGCATATCAGTAGTTCAGCACAAAACAGTTCTAACTGCCTTTATATTTATAGGCAGTTACAACTGTTTTGTGCTGAACATCAATATAGAGTTACCTCTGCTTGTATGTGAGTGGTATGTGAGTGGGTTAGTGTTTGTGCTCATTTCTTTTCCAGAGCTGGAGTCATAGCACAGTTGGTAGGGTGTCGGACTGTCAACCTAGATGTCCCGGGTTCGATCCCCGATGGCGGCACTCATCCTCTCCGGTTATTTGTCTCCCACCGATGGGTTGATAATCATAGACCTATTTGGGATAGCAGCTGGAGGCAAGGAAAGGATGTGATGGCGGTACTGGTGTGAGAAATACCAGGAATCCATTGTTTGGTGCTCCAGCCGCCGCAATATAACTGAAAGATTGTAAAACCCCATTCAAACAAAACATTCTTCTTCTATATTAATTGATGGATTTCAAAATAACTTTGCACAGTTTGTTCCCTTGGTGAGTCATGAGTTTGGGGTCTTTAGTTTTTATTCACAAAAAATACTTAACATTGCGTACAACTCCTGAATTATTAGAAACTAGGCTTTAATATTTTGATATTTTTTAACACATTCCTTTTCCTGTTGAGGTCACCTGATGATATCAAAGTCAAATATGAAGGTCATATTTCAGCTTTTAACCCATTACCAGAAGACAAAATTTAAAGACAGGTCCAAATTTAGAGAAAATTCAAACAAAAGTTTAAAGTTACCAAATTTTAAAAATCTTAGTCTGTAAGGGTTGAAAATTTTGTGTAATGGAGAAATTGCTTGTCACATTCAAATTTATTATTTTCCAAAATGTTTTCCAAAGTTTTTTCTTAAGCAGCTATAAAGTGAGATTGTGTGTGAATAGGTTAATACAATCAATTGTTTCACCATCAGATTCTGTTACTGTAGAAGATATTCTAATGCAAGTTCCCTTCTATCTGAAAAATAACTTGATCTTTTTTGCCCAACTATAGACTTAACTTTTATTTTTATGCTCCCCGAATAATTTTCAGGGGGGAGTTGGTGGAGGGGGGGAGCATATAGTCGCTTGTGTGCGTGCCCGTCTGACCTTCCATCCATCTGTCCCAAGTCATATCTCAGGAACCCCTGGGCCTAATTGGATGAAACTTCATATATAATCTTCCTAGGAAATTTCCAAGACACCTTTTTTTGAATTTCCTCAATTCAAGTCTGTGTCATGGAAAAAAGGACCTTAATGTAAAAATTAGTTTTTTGCCAATTTCTCCTAGTCTAATAGTCAGAATTTTATTAAATTTCATATTTGAGTAGCAAATCAGATCCTCTTGACCTTTAACTATCGAAAAATTACATTTAAAAAAACCTGTCATGGGAAAGGGGCCTTAATGTTATTAGCTATACATAAGCTCTCTTTTTGTCCTGCAAAACTTATATAGGCCATAACTTTTGATTGGTTACAGATATAGTCTTCATATTTCACATGTGCAATGCTTGTGAAAAACCCTTCTTGTTGGTACTAAGTTCAAGGTCATGTGTTAAGGTCAGATTTTAGAAAATTAGAACTTTAAAATTGGCCATAATTTTGCAATGGTAAGTGATATAGACTTCATATTTGAAATGTTTATTACTTGTGACAAGACCTTTTATAGGAAACTAAGGCAAGGATCTGCCCAACATGAAAGTCAAATTGTCAAGGTCAATAATTTCCATCATAAAAACTCAAAGTTGGCCATAACTTTTGATTGGAATGAGATAGGGTCTTCATATTTCACATGTGCATGTGATAAGCCCTTTCTGTTGGTACCAATTTCAAGGTCATCAGTCAATGTCAAGGTCATTTCTCAAGGTCAAAATTTGCAAAAATCTGGCCAGTATTGCAATGGTAAGTGATTTAGCCTTCATATTTCAAATGTTCATCACTTTTGACAAGATCTTTCAGAAGATATCTAAGACAAGGTTTTTCGTCAAGGTCAAATTGTCAAGGTCAATAATTTCCTTTATAAAAACTCTAAATTAGCCATAAATTTTAATTGGAATGAGATTAAATCTTCATATTTCACATGTTAATTGTTTGTGAAAAGATCTTTTTGTTGCTACCAAGTTCAAGGTCATCTTTCAAAGTCAAGGTCATTTCTCAAGGTAAAAAAAAATGGAAAATTAAAACTTTAAAATTGTCCATAATTTTGCAATTGTAAGTAATATAACCTTCATATTTCATATGTTTATTACTGTTGACAAGACCATTCAGTTGATAATAAAAACAAGGGTCTTGGTCAAATTTGAGGTCAAATTGTCAAGGTCACTAATTTCCATCATAAAAACTCTAATTTGGCCATAACTATTAATTGGAGTGAGATTTAAACATGCATTGCTTGTGATAAGACCTTTTTGTTGGTACCAAGTTCAAGGTCATCAGTCAAGGTCATTTCTCAAGGTCAAAGTTGGAAAATGAAAACTTTAAAATTTGCCATAATATTGCCATGTTAAGTTATATGACCTTCATATTTCATATGTTTATTACTTGTGACAAGACCTTTAAGTAGATATTATAATCTACCATTATTTTTTATTTATCTACCTAAAAGCATTAAAGAAAATATTTAATTTGCTTAAGCATGAGCTACTGTTATATTAATTCACTAGTGACAAACACTGGTTGGAAATATATGTCCAATAAACATGTCTTTTAAAAGGCGCTTGATATGATATCTTTACATTTCTCCTAGTAATTGGTCCTAAATTTTTCTCCACAACCCTGGGAACCCTTCAGCATATGCTATTACAACCTACATACAAAAGATGTCATGGTAAACTGTTTTAAGTAAATTTCGACTGTTGATTTAAAGCATACTTAATTATCAAGCACTTTTTCGGGGAGCATAACCCATCATTGATGGCTCTTGTTTGATCTTGGACCATATGACTTTATATACAGTCAAATCTGTGTTAGCGGCCAACTATGCACAGCGGCCAATCTGCCGACAGCGGCCACTTGAGTTCCCCCCGTGCAAATTCCTTCTGTAATTGCACTGTGAATAGCGTGATCTCCTGAAATGCGGCCAGCGGTCACCTAAATTGGTCTATTGTCAACAGTATATCGCACCTAAACAACAGTCATCTAACAAAACACGCGACTTAATTAGTTGTGTTCGAAAAAATTGATAATCACTACTATAGTAACTGCCGAAGTCGCCTTATCGTAATGTACAAGATATAAACAATTAATTATCGACTTAATCCCGTGTAGTTGATTAATTGACGTGTATTTAGCCATTAATATCTATTTGGTCGATTTGATCTATTTGAGCGATGATTATTGATCAGAGGAGACGGAATTTTTTAAGTCGTCGGGTCTCTTTAAATAAAATGAACTTGAGCATTATAGGTTGTTTACACATTTAGAAAACCGATTTCTTGAGGATGAAAACTTGCTTTTGCTGTCAAATCTTGCTATCATGTCGCTCTCTAAACGTAAGTTCCTCTCTCTAGAGGATCGTGTGAAAGTGGTTCGTATGCTTGCCCCTGAACATTCTTCTTGGATTATTGCTAGTGAGTTTGGTGTAGGTCGTACCCAGGTCCAAAATGTTGCTAAATGTAAACGAGAATATCTCAGGATATTTTCACTTCTGTCACAAAATTTTCTATCTTAAATGGTACAAATGGTACAAAGTGCCTTTACTTTTTTTAAATGACACTTGAAATGGAAGTTAAGAACTTCTTAGAATTTGGAATACTCTAAAGTTTTGTGATCTGTTAATGAGCTAACCCAAAATGGTATGACAAAATGGCCGCCCTATTGATACTGTGAACAGCAGCCAATCTGTGTACAGCAACCAATTTGGCCCTCTCCCTTGACTGGCTGCTGTACACAGATTCGACTGTATCTATAATTGACTGATATCATCTTCTTGCATGAAAAACTATAGTGTGGTGTAAGTTGTCAAGAGGTAGAGTGTATCGATCGATTTTTGTTAATACATCATAAATGTCTATACTTTTTATAGACACTTATGATATTTTTGCACTAAGCCACTACTATGATATTTTTGCACTAAGCCACTGCTATGTTTCATGATTGAAAGGTCCCAAGTTTGTTTTCTGGGGAGCAGCTATTGATCTTGGTTCTTTCTTAGGCCCACACATTTGGCACAAGTTCGGATGTATTCTCCAGGAAGCTGAATGAAAAACTATTTATCAAAGTATCAAGAACTTTTTTCCAATTGTTGTAAAATAAAAAGGTTTAACCCATTACCAGACAGAAAAATTTTGAAAGAGTTTGCAGGTGGCTGTTAAAAGTTTATGAAATTTTTATTTTTTCAACTCTCAGGGTAGAAAACATTGTGGAAAATGAAGAAACCGCTTGTCTCAAGCAATTTCTTCATTTTCACAAATTTTCCCACGTTTTCCTAACCTTTTTTCTTGAGGGGTGTCAAAGGTGTCATTGTGTGGGAAAAGGTTAAACCAAAATGGAGAACTCATATGTTTCAGGCTTTACACATACCTCAGGGAACAGAAGTTTATTATACAGAGTGGAAGAGTTTCCAGGTTTAGCTTTTATAACAAGGATGTCTACAGTAACAGAGATATTGTGGAGAACTAACCCAAAATACTGCTGCTCTAAAAGGTTAACCCATTACCAGATAACATTATTTTATAGACTGGTCCAAATTGAAAGAAGTTGCAGACACCGAAATTCAAGTTGATGGAATTTTAACTCTTGTCATGCTGAATCCGGAAAATTCCTGTTTTGGCAGGAGGTATAGACCAGGATCAGCCTGCACATATGTGAAGTCTAATCTTAGTCTACACCACCTGCTTGTCCCTTTTTATGCCAGAGTTTTTTAAACCTTTCCTGGACAAACCCGGGATTTTACGTCACTGTGATTTATACTTGAGAAAACATTGTGAAAAAAGGAGAAATTGCTTTTAACAAGCAATTTCTCCTTTTCCCACAATATTTTCTACCACATGGGATGGTCAGATTTCAAATTGCATGCATTTTTCATTGTCATCTGCAACTTCTTTCAAATTGGACCAGTCTAAAACAGGAAAGGGTTAAAAGAAAATTTTCAAAATGTTTATGAACTAACAATTAGTGATTCCAGTGATTTCAGCCCTTTTATCCTTAAATGCGAATTTGTAGAGGATTTTATTCAGCATGACAAGGGTTAAAAATTTTTGCCTTTTTGGGTAGAAAAAAAGCTGGATAATGAAGAAATTGCCAGTGTAAACTGACATTTTCAGGAACATTTTTAGCTCCACTAGCTGAAAGCCAGCACCAGCAAGCTATTGTCATAGTGTTGTGTCCGTCATTGGTTCCATCTGCGCATGTGTGATTCTGTCTGTAAACTTTTACTTAAAAAGTCTTCTCCTTGGAAAGTACTGAGCAAACTTCAATTAAATTTCACAGAAATGATCCTTTGGTGACTCTTGATATTTCTTCAAAGAATTTTGATCGGACGAAAAATATGTCTGTTCAGGCGGGCTTATTTCCATATATGTTGAAACCTTTAAAAATCTTCTCAGAAACTAGTGGTTGGATTTTATTTGAATTTTATAGGAATGATCATTGGGTGAGCCTTCGTCCCAATCCTTCAAAAAATTTTGATTGGATGATAAACATGGCTTTAATGGGCGGGGCTTATTTCCATATATGGTGAAAGCTTTGAAAATCTTTTTACTAGAAACGGGTGGATTGATTTCAACCAAATTTTACATTAATGATCCTTGGTTGACCCCTTACCAGATTCCTTCAAAGAATTTTAATCAGATAAAAAACATGGCTTTAATGGGCAGGGCTAATTTCTATGAGTAGTGAAATCTTCAAAAATCTTTTTCTAAGAAACCAGTGAATGGATTTCAACCAAATTTCACAGAAATGATAGTTGTGTGACCCTCTATCAGATTCCTTCAAAGAATTTTGATTTGATGAAAAATATGGCTTTTAGTGGAGCGGCTAATATATGGTTAAACCTTTGAAAATCTTCTTCTCAGAAAGCAGTTGATGGATATCAACTAAATTTCACAGGAATGATCCTCAGATGACCCTTTATCAGATTCCTTAAAAGAATTTGAATGCTTGAAAAGCATGAAAAATGGGCAGGGCTAATTTCAATATATGGTGAGCTTTGAAAATTTCTTTCTCAGAAACCATTTGATAGATTTCAACAAAATCTCACTGGAATGATAGTCTGGTAACTCTTTTTCAGATTCCATCATTTAACTTTGATTGGTTGAGAACATGGCTTTTATGATCATTGCTTTCTTGCATATATGGTATTCATTGAAATTTTCTAAAAATGTGTTGCCTTTTACATCTGACTTAGTAAATGAAATGACTTTTGTAAAAAAATGAAAAGTTTGAATTATTAAGAGATGTCATTGATAAGATTTATTTGCCACATATGGTGAATATTATTCGGTCTATATTGAAATTCTGAAAATACCATTTGCTATATCAATACAACCAAGTCTGTGGAGCAATACAGGCGCTCAAGTTTCTCTAGTATTGGTTGCAAAATTGTTAGGCATATTTCGTTCATCTTGATTGAATATACTGTTTGAATAAATTGATGGTCAGATTAACCCATTCCCACACAGCAAAATTTTAGACTGGTCCAAATTGAAAGAAGCTGCAGGTGACAATTTCAAGTTGATTGAATTTTTAACTTTTTCATCATTTTGGGTAGAAAACATTGTGGATAATGAAGAAATTGCTTGATACAAGCAATTTCTTCATTTTCCACAATGTTTTCATAAGCTTTTTTCTTGAGAGGCGTAAAAAGGAGGGATTGAGTTGTAATGGGTTAAAGAGCCCACTTCATGGACAATGTCATATTCAGCTGGGGATCTCACTTCAATGCCATCACTTCCATAGATTGGCACCAATAGATCAGGGCAACTTGTTTTACTAGTATCGGTCTATCTATCTGTCTTTCTGTTTGTCTGCTGAAAACTTAAATTGTACACTAAACACTTTCATATAACTTTCATACTTTTCAAGTTATAGTGACATGATGATTACTTTCATTGATGTGCATCTGCTGATACCAAGGTCAAGATAATCTGACTAGGTCAATGTTTTCTATTAACCCTTTCTCGCTTAAACCCAGGATTTTACGTTGCTGTGATTTTATACTTGAGAAAACATTGTGGTAAAAGGAGAAATTGCTTGTAACAAGCAATTTCTCCTTTTCCAACAATAATTTCTACCACATAGGATGGTTTCGTTTCAAAATTCATCCAGTTTTCATTGACGTCTGCAACCTCTTTCAATTTCGACCAGTCTAAAAATTCAAGAAATGGGAATGGGTTAAGGATCCACTTTATGAAAAAAGAATACTGTTGTTGGGACATTAGTGTTTCCCAAACACATTTTGTTTTCAATTTAACTCACTCTGGAATTTCATCAACATCTTTTGATGCTCCCACATCGATAAGATTAGGGGCATATCTCTTTTACATGTCTGTCTGCTCTTATTCAAACACCTGTGCAGGTAAATGGCTAATATTTGGGATATACGTTTCTTGCAGTGATAGGCATCAGTTGGTTATAAGATCAAGAATATTTATCAAGGTCACTTATCAAGGTCACAAGTTTTGCAAACTAAAGGCAAAAAACATTTTGATCTTTTTCAAACAACATTGAAGATATATGGCTCATAGTGATAATAGGTATCTTGCATTGAAAGTATTAGTTGGTAGTAAGGTCAAGGTTATTTATCAAGGTCACAATTCTGAAAAAAGGCTGCTATGGAGGCATGGTATATTACATATTTTGTTCAGATTTGCACCTGCCTTGTATTTGATACAAGGTGTTACCTGATGATTGATTTTACTTGTTCAATCAATATTATTCTTTACAGGACCTGGGACAAATGGACAATATATTCTGGTAATTATTCCGTGTATGAGGAGATGATTGTTCCTGATGTTTCCAGGGTAATGAGACTTACATACGAAGGATCTGGGATAGATGAAGACTACCTTGTCAGTCTATTTAATAGAGAAAGACTAACAAATATGTGAGATTTACCTTTATATATGAATATCTTAACAAGTTTTCTTGTCTGTATCTCCTAAAAATATTTGGAAAAAGATGGTTTCGTTTGAAATCTTAGATTGCCTCAAATTGGATAATGATAACTGTTCCTAAGTTTAGGATTTTGATGGCATTACAAATTGTAAGAGTAAGAACTTTTAGAGCTATCTAAGATAAACCATATTAGTTGTTTGTCCTTAGATCCAAAAAGGAACAACAATCAAAACTATATATGATCCAATATCTAAGAAAAGCCTACCTAAATAGCTTTACTTAATGCTGTTAGAAAATTTTATGATTTGATGAAATCATAATTATTTCTATGTCCCTCAAGGAAAAGCCTATGGAAAGAGTGATGAAAAGTGATAAAGTTGCTTGTAAAAAGCAATTTCTTCATTATCTGCAATGTTTTCTACCCCAAGATACAGGTTTTATTAATTTCATATACTAAAAATTCGACTGCAACTTCTTTGAACTTGGACCAGTCTAAAATTTGTCTACTTGTAAAGACAAAAATAGTTGTAATTTTGCCAGTTTTTAAGAAATTGATTTTTTTTAAACCTTTGTGAAATAGAAAGTTTATTCTAACATAAAAATTAAACAAAATATCAAGTTCTAGCTCCACTGGCTGAAAGACAGCAAGCTATTGTCATGGCTGTGCGTCAGTCCAGTTGTCCGTCTATCCGTAAACTTTTCTTTAAAAATCTTTTCCTCAGAAACTACTGAACAGAATTCAACCAAATTTAAGAGAAATGATCCTTGGGTTACACTTAATCAGATTCCTTCAAAGAACTTTGATCGGTTGGAAAGCATTACTTAAATGGGTTGGGCTAATTTCCACATATGTTAGAACCTTTAACAATCTTCTCCTCAGTAACCAGCGAATTGATTTCAACCAAATTTTACAGGAATGATCATGTGGTGACCCTTTATCAGATTCCTTCAAATAATTTTGATCAGATGAAAAATATGGCTTAACGGGTAGGGCTTATTTCCATGAATGTTGAAAGCTTTGAAAATTGTTTTATTTCAAATCATTGGATTTCAACAAAATTCACTGGAATGATCCTCTAGTGACTCGTTTTCAGATTCCATCAATTATTTATAAAAATATGGCTTTTATGGTTGTGGCTTTTGTCCATATATGGTATCTAGTGAATTTTTTGTATAGAATTGATGAATACCTTTTCATCTGACTGGGTAAATGAGTAGACTTTTGTAAAACAACAAAAAGGTTGAAATATTGAAAGATTTCATTGACATGATTTATTTGCCACAAATGGTGAATATGATTCCTGAAAACATCATTTGCTTAATAGGAACAATCAGGCCTGTAGAGCAATACAGCCCCTCAAGCGCCTCTAGTTTGTCATTTAGCCAGGTTTTTGATAATGGATCATATCTAAGTCGTACTTGTATTATATCTTCAGGAATGGTACCATACCTGTACAAAATCTAAACACCTTGACCAGACAAAATTATGTAACACTGTTGACAAACATTATTAAGAAATCTATGTCCATAACTAACAGTATACTACAAGGATGTGTGAAGTCTGGTGGGAAGCAGAAAGTCAAGTTTTCAAAAACAGGAGGGTAAGAGTCATTAATCTTTTCAAACTCAATTTCTAGTTTCATGAACAGTAGACACCTAGAGTTCTTTTAGGAAAGCACTGTAAGAAGAAGAGGGGTTGCTCGTTAAATGCAATTACTCCTTTTTCAAATCTTTTTCAATTTACTTTTAACACATGTTGTCTGTATCCTCTTTTATTCAAACCAGTCAAAAATTGATGTATTTAGATAATTTATTTACACTGGAAGTGAACTGAACTTTGAACTCTAAATTTGGCCAATAATTATGTGAACAGATTTTTTTGGTTTTGCAACTTACACACTGTAACTAAGGCATAAGCTGTAGTTGAGGTCACCAACCAACCATTTTACTTTTTCATTACATGCTCCTGGTCATAGATTTTGCAAAATAATGCCTTTTACCTTTTCTTGTTTAGCCCCTGGTTTTTACGTCCCTGTGTTTTTATGCTTGAGAAAACATTGTGGAAAAAGAAGAAACTGCTTAGAACTAGCAATTTCTTTTTCAACAATATTTTCTACCCTACTGAATGATTATTTTCACAATATGATCATTTTGAAATTGTCGTCTGCAAAACCTTTGAATTTGGACCAGTCTAAAATTTAAAAAAATGGGAAAGGATTTAATAGTGGTAATAAATTAATATTGAAATGGAACTTCCTATTAGAATTATAGATTTTTTCAAGTTTCTGGGTAGAAAACTTTGTGGAAAAGGAAGAAATTGCTTGGAACAAGCAATTTCATCATTTTACACAATGTTTTCCAAATTTGTTTTCTTGAGGGGCATCAAAAACCCTTTGAAATACAGACAAAATGCAATTACCTCATATTTAGAATCACTTTGCGTACAAATATGATTTTGAACTGTGCGCCCATCTTGAAGTTAAAATGTATGCTTTTCTTACATGCGTTTCAGAACTGTCAGCTGTTTATATGACTTGCTTTAATGCTTCTTAAAAATTATTTTTTCTCCCACCAATGGGCAGATAATTGTAAACCTAAGTGGGATGAACAGCTGGAGGCACAGAAAGGATGAAGTGGTAGAACTGGTGGGAGCAATTCCAGGAACCCATGGTCAGGTGCTCCAGCTTCAATGATATGACTGAAATACTGTGAAAAGTGGCGTTGAAGCTTAATCTACCCATTCCAACTCAAGCCCTCCTTTTTACGCCCCACAAGAACAAAGCTTTGGAAAACATTGTGGACAATGAAGAAATTGCTTGTAACAAGCAATTTCTTCATTATCCACAATGTTTTCTATCCCAAAAGACGAAAAAAATTAAAATTCCATCAACTTGAAATTGTCGTCTGAATCTTCTTTCAATTTGGACCAGTCTAAAATTTTGGTGTGTTGGAATGGGTTAAAGATGCTAGTATGATGATAATGCTTTAACTAGTTTGTTTAACTCATTCCCACACAATGTTGCTTTTGGACGCCTCTCAAGGAAAAGGATTGGGAAAACTTTGTGGAATTTGAAGATACTGCTTGCAAAAAGCAATTTTCTTTATTTTCTACAAAGTTTTCTACCAAAATAGTTGAAAAAAATCTAAAATTTCATAAACTTGAAATTGTCGTCAGCAACTCCTTTCAATTTGAAATAGTCTGAAATTTTGGCTACTGCTAATGTTTTTTTCATCTATGTCTCGTTTATGATTATTGGTCAAATTATTTATGTTAGATCAATTGTACAAAAGACCTTCTATGTTTATTTACTTTCAGGAGTTTTTCTATATTCTACACTCAAAAGGTTAAAACTGACTTGACTATTTTGAACCAATTGTGTAAATGTTTTGGTCTTCCTTTTAGTGACAACCATCCACCTAGAAATTTATACAAAGGTGTTTTGAGGTAGGTTCACTTCTTTCATATTCACAATTAGGTCCACTCTGACCTACCTACAGGTATCAGTGATGAACCCATTCTCACGCTATCCCATTTGAAGATATATCCGCAAAAAAAGTTCAGGAAATCAGTATGAGAAATGAAAAATTGCCTATTTCAAGCAAATGAAGTATATTCTCCTCAAATCCAATACAGATCAAGATTTAAAACTGGTATAAATTGAATGAAGTTTCATATTGCAATTTAAAATTTGTGAAGTTTAGAAATTATTTTTTTTATAAATGACTTTCCTTTAAGCCATTCCCATTAAACAAAATCTTGGACTGGTCCAAATTTAGGGAGGTTGCAGACGACAAAACAAAGTTTGTTTATATTGTCAAATACGGGCTAAATGAAGTGGAAAACATAATGAGAAAGGAAGAAATTGCTTGTTACAAGCAATTTCTTCTTTTCTCACATTGTTTTCCATAGCAACAATTCTTAAAATTTGCAAATGGGTTAAGGGTTATGTAAAATGGAGTCAATTTGGAATGGGTTACAGATGATACAGGGGCTTAAGCACCTTTAGTTATATTTCAACCCTTTCCTGTTTTGAAAATTTGAGACCTGTCAGATTTCAAAGGATTTGCAGACAACAATATAAAATCGATTTTATTTGAAAAGGTCAAATTCTTAACTTACCTTTATCTCTTGAACTCATGGACTAATTTTCGTTATATTTCTCATACTTGTACATGTTGATGAAAGCAAATTTGAAAATAAGCTTTGCATTGCTCCTGCTGCAAAAGTCAAGGATAAAGTATTATTTTTTTACATTTTCTGTATCACTGAATGTATGGTTGATAATATTTCACTTGTTTGATCTTGATTACAGCAAATACTCTTAGCACCGCAAATGGCAAGGCATAGTAGAGGGTCAAGGGTCAAATTTTGATTAGCCAATATATCCTAAATCTGTTGTTTGATTTAATTCACTTGTTTGTGTACATATTGTACATCTTAGTAAGTAGAGGTTGTCATCAGTGTCCAGGACCCATAAGTCAAATGTTGTGCTCTTTATGTGCACATACAAAGTACAGAATCCTTATCATTTTACTCTTCTACCATTTCAGATTTTGGTACATGCAGAATGACATTTTATTTGTTGGTTCCAAGTCAGATTTTTCCAAGTATAAACCAGACAGTGTGCAATATTTCCAATGAGAAATCCATCTAGAGCATATCAAATCTTGCAGTGCCAACATTATGCCAAATTTTTAGCTTTGTTATATTGTATATATCCCTTTCCTGCACAATCTCTGGTATGTATATTCCTGTTATTATATACTTGGAAAACATTGTGGAAAAAGAAGAAATTGCTTGTAACAAGCAATTTCTTCTTTCCCACACATTTTTACCATGTAGGTTAGTTACCTTTCAATTGCACTCAAATTTAAATGTTATCTGCAATTGCTTTGAATATGAAGACATCCAAGATTTTGATAGATAGGAAAGGGATAACTGTCTTCATAAATTATTTTTAACATTTTACATTCGTTTGTATCTTTTAAAAGATATGGCAATTATAACACTTTACCACTTAATCCTAACTCTTATCACCATGCAATTTCATATTGAAGAATACATTGACAGAAAAGGAGAATGCTTATAATAAACAATTGCTTCTTTTCTCACATACTTTTTTTCAACGTGATAGGCATATGTCAGATTATTTTGAAAAATATGGGCATCTTCTACCAAATGAAAACCGCCATCATAGCGCAGTTGGTAGTGCGACGGACTGCCAATCTAGAGGTCCAAGGTTCGATCCCAAACAGCGGCACTCATCCTTTCTGAATATTTGTCTCCCACCAATGGGTCAATAATCATAGACCTATGTGGGATAGAAGCTGGAGGCTAGGAAGGGATGTGATGGTGGTACTGGTGTGAGAAATACCAGGAATCCATTGTTAGGTGCTTCAGCCGCCGCAATATGACTGAAATACTGTTAAAAGCGGCGTTAAACCCCATTCAATCAATCTACCAAATGAAAGCAGTCTTGGATTTTGTTAACTCTTTCCTGGATAAAACCGGGATTTTACGTCACTGTGATTTTATACTTGAGAAAACATTGTGGAAAATGGAGAAATTGCTTGTAACAAGCAATTTCTTCGTTTCCCACAATGTTTTCTACCACATAGGATAGTTTTATTTGGAATTGCATCCAATTTTTATTGTCGTCTGCATCCTCTTTCAATTTGGACCAGTCTAAAATTTCAAAAAGCAGGAAAGGGTTAACTGGTGTTGATTTAACTCATTTCCCACACAATTTTTACGTCCCTTAAGAAAAGGGTTTGGGAAAACAATGTTGAAAATGAAGAAATTGCATGTGACAAGCAATTGCTTCATTTATAACATTATTTTCTAGCAAAAATGACAGAGATGTTTTTCTTTAATGCTTTCAGGTGGATTATCAAGAAATAACTGTAGATTATCATTTGATAAACTCACTGCCTATCCAGTGAAATTATCAAAAACTAATGCCCCGCTTTTGTTCATTTCACCCTATCTGACGTTATCTAAGCAGAGCCAAATAAGTGACGCCATCATAAGAATTGCATAGCAGTCACATGCAAAATGACGCGCTTTAAGAAAATTTGTCATAAAATTTTCGCATTTTGTCTAATTTTTGCATTAAAGAAATAGAATAACCGTTCGTTTTTCATGTAAGATTGATTGATATTTCATTTCGTGAACAACAAAAGCTACATTATCACTTGTGGCTTCGTCACTCATGAAAATAAAGCTTATGTTGTTCACTCAATGAAATATTAACTGATCTCACACTGAAACAAAGGATTATCCTCTATATAATTCTATTTTCTTAAAATTGTTGACAGTAATCTCTTTAATTTGGACCAGTCTAAAATGTTGTTGTGTGGTAATGGGTTAAATTACCTCTGAAGAGTAAATTCATTACAGTGAGGGCTGTGTTTGCTCCATAACTCTGTACACTTAGAGGATACTTCATCAAGTGAATGCTGTTTTTTGTTGTCTGCAAGCTTTGATCTGTCTAAATATCTTGTAATGACATGATTTAATATATGATACCAAAGCAATATTTTTACTATAGATTATTAAGTTCTTTATAGTTTGTTCTATGGAGTTGATTAATTTATGATATAATGATTTTGTTCTTTATTTGATGTGAACTGACTTGTAACCAAATGGTTAAACAAAGTAAATGATAAAACAGTGAAGACCAAAGGTAGAATTAGAATCTAGGAATGTTGCCAATTTGCATTCATAATTTTATCCTAACTCATCCTACTTTTAAAATTTACCAAAAGCAATGCAATATTTCAAAAGAAGAA
This sequence comes from Fragum fragum, assembly GCA_946902895.1. NCBI lineage: Eukaryota > Metazoa > Mollusca > Bivalvia > Cardiida > Cardiidae > Fragum > Fragum fragum. Next base: position 37,304,468 of record OX336371.1, read on the forward strand.
AATGCTTGTTTCAACGCTTTTTCTTGATCCTTAATATTTTTTGCCCTTTGGTTGGTTGGTTTGTTGGGGGGGGGGGCTCAACATTGTAATTACAGTTTATTCCAGCTGTAGTTACAATGTTTAGTCCCCCCCTCCAATCAACAATTTATCTTTTATTCACCAGTTACTGGCCATAAACTTTGCAAAGTAATGCAGTTGTAAATCTAAGTCAAACTTCCTCTAAAATGCCCCTAAAGATCAAAGGTTAAAAAAAACATGGACAATGAAAAAAATGCTTGTAAAAAGCAATTGCTTCTTTGTCTTAAATAGGCAAACCTTTTTCAAATTTCACTCATTTAAATTGGATGTCTGCAACATCTTTCAATTTGGGCAAGTCTAATATTTTGCTGCATGGTAATGGGGTAAGCAGTTGAAAATGATTTTGTTTTCAAAAGCTCTGCTGTTTTTGAAGAAAACTATGGCATGGTATTTCTTAAGGCATTCATTTCATTGATATAAATTAATAACAACTATCAAAAGAATAACCTGAAGAATACTATCAAGGGAGGAAATTCTGAATACATTTTTTGAAAAGTTATTCTCTTTTTATCCACTACCCAGCTACCTACAGCAGAGAGTCTGACATTTGTAACTGATAGATTATTAGACTTCAATGCAAAATTTATACAACATGTAACAAAAAAAATAAATGGTTGGTTCGCAACCTAAATATCGTATCTATAGCTTGAACAATTTGTAGTTACGACATTTAAGTAGCAATATTAACAAAAATGCTCAATATATATGTTGGAGTTCGAAGGTCACTTTAGGTCTAAATGAATGATCTGATTGGTCGGTAGGTGGGTCGGTAATCGTAAACCTAAGAGGGGTAGCAGCTTAAGGCTATGAAAGGATGTAATAGTTGTACTGGCGGTACTTGTATAAGATGTACAGGGAATCCATTGTTAGGTGCTCCAGCCACAGCGATGTGACTGAAAAATAGTTAAAAGCGGCATTAAACTCAAGGTAAACAAATTGATTGGTTGGTTTAATTTAGGATTATCAACCCTTCAATTAGTGATCTTGTTTAAAGTTATAAGTTTGGCTATCACAATTATGTCCAGAATCAGGAAAGAACCTTCTTTTAAACACAGGCACCTGTTTAATAATTAGATATGTCACATGTATCCTGTACAGTGTATCATAAGTCTACGTTTTAAGAGTTGACTGTAGCTTTGCCAGAAAATAGAGACAAATATCACCTTTGGAAAACCCTGGCATCATGTTAAGATTTAATTGTTTCCACCAGAAAACTTTCAATTTCATTTAAGCAATATCATTTATCAAACTAAGAATAATCTTTTATTATGATATCTTGAGTTGTTTACACAGCTGATAAAATAGTTTTACTAAACTGTCTTTTGTTTTCTTGTTCTGGATTCCATATTTAAAAACAACAACAAAACAGATTGTTCTGTCAAGTCCTTTAACATTTTGGTCAGGTTTTTATTTGGAACTACTACTGTGAATTTTGTATTATCACTTAATCCCACATTTAACATTGTAAAGAGACGAAGATTTTAAAATAATTGTTGGAATTGCTGCTGGCTACTAGATTTTCATCTTTCTTTCCATATTTTCTGACACTTCATTCTCTTATTTCTCATATTTGTTCACATATTGTGCCAACAACCTGTTCCAATCTAAAGGATGCAAGAGCACTTTGAATTGTCTCCTTTTAAATCCCTGGCTTTTACGCCCCTGTGAATTTGTGATTGAGAAAACATTGTTGGAAAAGAAGAAATTGCTTGTAACAAGCAATTTCTTCTTTTTTTCCACAAATTTTTCATCCCTACTCGATGATTAAGTTCCAAATTGAACCCATCTTTACCTTTGGTCTTTAAAACCATTGAATTTGGACGATTATAATTTTTTTCAAAACAGGAAAGGGATAAGTAGCATGCATGGTTTCCAGCCTGTATGCAAAATGACGGGTCGCGGGCCACATTCTATTGACATACAAGGCAGTTTGATGGTGTGAGTTTGCTTGAGTCAGGGTCTGGACACAAAGATTCAGAGGGAATTGTTGATAAGTGTCATAAACATGATAACACGCGTGCACCGGCTCTTTTAGTTGACTTTTGACCCTTTTAGAGCGCCATACACCCTGAAGACGGAAGGTATGTAAATGATTAGAAAACCGAATCAGCAATACATTGTATATTATTTAGACAGAATCATTTTTTGACACTAACTGAGGACAACAATTTTGACCAAAAAGCCTTAACCCTGAAGACGAAATGTAGCCTAACTAAAATGGTATATGCATATTGCTTTTTGATACTCAGTAAATGCATCTTAACCCATTAACACACCACAAAATTTTACACTGGTCCAAGTGGATCTTAGATGCAGAAGACAATGTCAAGTTTATGAAATTCTAATTGCTTCAACTTTCTTGGAAGACAACGTGTGAAATGAAGAAATTTCTTGTTGAAAGCAATTTTTTCATTTTACACAATGTTTTTCTTGATGATTGTCAAAAGCGTCCTTGTATGGGAATGGGTTAAGAGAGTGAACAAACTAAACATATATATTATATACTTTTCATATCACAAACAGTGGAAATCATCCCTAATAAGATACGACCACAAAGAAGTTTCAATGCTGTAACTATGTGGTTGTCATTAGTAGGCAGCTGAAATTGTCTCATCTCTGACCACGCCCACTGACTTCGCTTACCACACCTCCAGAGATCTGACAAGAAGTTCGACTTTGATATAAAACTATTTTTTCAAATAGTTATTGCCTGTAGCAAAATGGTTAATTGGTGGCATAAACGCCGCAATTGTAGCTTGAATAAGCTGTAGTAACGCCGTTTAAGTCGCAAAACAAACAAAATTGCTTATCATTAATTAAATCCAATATCGGAGGTCATGGTTCACTTCCGGTATCTATGAAATTTCCATTGGTCAAATTCTTTGATCAACACTAGCGATCCGTCAATTGTCGTGTAAAAACGAAATAGAGCCGTTAGTAGCATATTCTTTTACTGCCTCATTCAATATCTGACTGCAAAGTTGTTTTGAAAATAGTTAACACTGATGAAAGACTCAATCCAAAGGTGACAATATGTCCTTTAAAAAGTGAGCTTTTTTCTGAAGGATCGCTGGCCTCGCCCTGTGACAGTAAGTTTGACAAATACGTTAATTTGGAAGATTTATGGTCAGTAACAAAAAATGTTAAATGGTTGGTTAAACCCTTTCCTTCAGTTCGTGGTTTTTACGTTCATGTGATTTTATACTTGGAAAAAAAAAGTTTAACAATTTTTTTATCACACTATTTTCTACCACAAATGAATGTTTCTTTTTAAATTGCAGTTAATTTTCAAAGTCGCCTACAACTTCTTTCAAATTTGACTAATATAAAATGTCGAAAAACGGGAAAGGGCTAAGACCTAAACGTCGTAACTACAGCTTGAATAAGTATGTTGGAGTTCAAAGTAAATTTCTGGTCTAAATGAATAAATTGAGTTTTTGATTGACCTCGCTATCCCCCCCTACTGACGGATCGCCACTACCAATAAAGACTATTGTTTACCCTTTGGATGGAAAACAAAATTTTAGACTGGTCCAAATTGAAAGAGGTAGCAGGCGACAACAAGGATTGGATGCAATTTGAAATGAACTCATCCTGTGTGGTAGAAGATTGTGGAAAAAGGAGAAATTGCTTGCTTCGAGCAATTTCTTCTTTTTCCACAATGTTTTTTAAAGTATAGAATAACAACAACGTAAAATCCCCGGTTTGTTAATCAAAACATTCATTTAAGACTGGAAGTTATCCTCCGAGACTTATTCTAATGTCGTTAACTACATCTGATTCGAGCTATACTTCCGGCGTTATTTCGCCCGACGGTTTGTGTTTTAAAGCCCGATCAGCCATTGTTACAATTGCAGATGACCTAATTGGTTCGACAAAAATGTCAGAAAGGACTGCCGTGGAACCCTGGATCTCTAGATTGAGAATCAGACGCGCTACCAACTGCGCCATGTTTAAACAATTTCTAGTGGGCTTAAAAAGTAGCCGATCTCAGCGAATTCTTTAAAATACTTTATTAGCCTCACATTTCAGCAACAACATTGCTCATTCATCCAATGGCGATTTTTTTTTCACGACACTGTAAGTGACCAATCAAGTAACCAGTCGATCAATGAAACCATTCATTGCGACTAGAAACGTGTTTTGAACTCCTGTATTAGCCGTCATTTTTGTTAACATTTGTTGTTGTTTCGGCGGCTTAAACGTCGTAACTACAGCTCATTCCATGTCGTCAACCAACTATTCTACTCTTTTGATACATACTACTGGTCATCAATTTTGCAAAATAACGCCGTTAAAATCGAAGCGGGACTTCCTGTTGGAGTCAATGGGCGAAGCTAATGAAGTAAAGGGGTGGGGCCAGCGATAGGTCAATTATCTTATCTTCCCGACCATTGCATAGTTTGCGTACTAATGATGTTGGATAACTTAGACAACTTGTGACTGCCGTGTTAGGAGTACACTTGGAGTAGCTATCAACCGACCCCAGAAAGGAAGTTCCACTAACATAACAAACGGCGTCATTTTACAAAATGTATGGTCGGTCAAACGTAACAAAAAATAAAATGGATTTGGTTTGCAACGTTAACGTCGTAAATCCGGCTTAAATAAATTGTAGCTTCGAATTAAGGTGCCAAATTAACAAAAATGCTTATTATAAATGTCGGCCGATCTCGGATGTCAAAGATCACGTCCGGTCTAATTGTATGATATGATTGGTATGTCACTTTTTTGATTGGCAGTCGCGATTTAGTTCGATAATCTGATCGGTTCCCCATATTTCTGAATCCAAAGGGAATCGCCGTAAGAGATAAAAAGGTAAAATAACACAAAATGGAATAATTCTTCCTCATTTGATCGTTTATGCTATAAATAGTTTATTAACAAACTTTATAGTATTGTGAGCTAATATTTATCACTCACTTTGATCATTTGACATAAGCCATCCGTTACTTGGTAGGAACTCTTTAGGCTTTCAATCAGTTTGACATTTAAGATGAATTAACTTTTACAGAGTGCTTTACAGTTACAATGAATTTTGCATTAAAAGGATAAATTACATCAAAACACTCTCGTAACTCATTCGCATGAAATAACATTTTTACGACTCGAAGAAAAAAGAAATCTTTCGGAAAATATTCAGATAAAGAAGAAATTGCATTTTCACTATCATACACATTCTTCTATTCTTTAAAGACAAAAAACAAAACAACAACAAAAAACCTTTAAAATTTCACCAACTTAAAACTGTGATCTTCAAAACTCATGAATTCGGACCAGCCTAAAATTTTTGTTGTCTGATAATCGAATAATGGCGCTTATTTCTTTCCTAAAGGACAGTGCATTTTCGCAAAGGACAAATTAAAATGTTTTGTATTTCACGTTTTTTTTTTTTTTTTGCTTCTTACTGTTAAGAAATGGAAAGAAAATGTTTTTGGTGTCTTTGAAATATGAACCTAAAATTTTAATTGGTTAAAATCTTTTTATTTTACATCGATTGGGATACAAGTTCTTACAACTAAAACTAATCCATCTCGATTATGCTTCCTGGAAATTTTACCACTACTCGCGCCGAATGTGTGGGCCAGAACCAAGATCGACCGCCGCTCCCGGGAATCGAAATCGAGACATCTTGATCAAAAAGCCGACGCTCTACCTCTCGACCACGGTCACCACAATTTTATGCATTTGCTTTATGCACAAATATACAAAATAGTCACGTGCTCAAAATTTTGTTCATTGGGTAAAAAACTAGGTCACAAGGTGACACATAGAAAAAACTTAAGATGCCACATTTTCGCTGAAATGTCTTGATTTTTTTTTTGTCAGAATCTTTTTCTTCGTGATGTTTTGGCCAAGTTTGGTTTTGGGCCATACAGTGTTAAAAACTAGGTCACAATGTCAAGTCTTAGAAAGACCTAGTGTGCGATCTAGAGGCCATATTTTGGCTCAAATGTCTTGATAATTGTTCAAAATGTTTGCTTCAACCGGTCCTTGGTCAGAATTTATTTTTGATCACATGGGATCAAAAACTAGGTCAATAGATTTAAACATCAAGAAATGATTGTGAGCTTTCTAAATGCCACATATTTGGCTTAAATGCATTCATATTTGGTCATTATTTTTGTGTCCATATCTTAGCCAGGGTTTGATATTTGTTTCTATTTCATTATCTAGTTCATTAACCTTAATATTATAAAGCATTCCATGCAATGTACGTGCTACTCTTCTGACAAGCATATCCTGGTTCTTTGAAAGAATTTATTTTAAGTTCTTTATACAAGATTTTGCTAACAAATCTTCTTCGGATGAAATTTGGTCACTGCTCTTTGATTTACTTTTGCAGTCATAGAATCAAGTGAGCATTTTAGGGTCAGTGGCCCTCTTGTACAGATAACACTTAAATAAGTAGACGTTTGAATCTAAATGGTATTAACAACACAGTCATCAATGTGCAAGGTTGCGATTTTAAAGATGCCACTTCATAAAACAGGCCCGTAGGAACAGAGAGGGTGGGTTTGTACCTTTGCCTTCCACCCCATTCAAAATTCTTTGATAAGAATGGAAAACAACGTTTTTGGTACTGATTCTCAAAGATTAGGAAAATCTCAAGATTCCTGAGTAACACCCCCCACACACTTTCTTGAAAAGTTCCAAGTAAGCCACCTAAATCTCGCAATGCTTCATACGGCCTCTAACACTTGTCAATTTTCCGAAAAAACTTATATGCAAATGTTTTTCTAACAGGAGGACTAAAATTGCCCAACAGGAATTATTTCATGATTTCTGTAAGACTGGTAAGCCGAGCCCTGCCATGCCCACAATACGTCAACAACCAAGATCTCGCAAGTTTCGAAAGGTTCATCAAAAGATCATTTCTGTCAAGTTTAGTACAAATTGGCCAGTAGGTTTAGGAATAGAAAATAATAATAATAATAATAAAATCATGATTTCTCTCTATCTGATAAGCCTGTCCTTTCACACTCCTAATTTTTCGCAAATCAAAATATCACAAACGAGATTTGAATAGAGTCACCCAAAGGACTTTCCTGCAAAGTTTTTTCCTAAATGGCCAATTGGTCCAGAAGGATATTTATAAAGAATTATTTCACGATTTCTCTAAGTCTGATAAGCCCCGCCTTGCCACTCCCACATGTATTTGATATTTTCAAAATTTCACGCATAAGTTTTGTAAAGGGTACCCAATTAAAATTACTGCTAGTTTTTGTCCAAATTGGCTAAGTGATTTAGCGACGGACGATCTTTAGTTGATCCTAAAAGCTCCCCTGGAGCACATTATGCTCGGGTGAGCTGAAAATGAATAAATATTAGCAATAGCCACACTTTCAAACGAGTTTTCGATTACATTTCACGTTTGTGGTTGCAAAAGTAGTTTTTTTCTATTGACATAATATTTTCAGCATGTCGTAAAACGTCGTAACGAAAATTAGGAGCAGCTTTATATCGAGCAATTATAATATGTCGTTTCAGAACCTATATACAGGTTGATGTTTTCAGTAAAAAGTGGCCAATCTAATTCATGAATTAGCTGTAGTTACGAAGTTTAAGTCGCAAAATCAACAAAAATGCTTAGCATAAATATTGGATATCAAAGTTCATTACTGGTCTAGATTATTTGTAGACAACTCGATGTTTTGACTGACAGCGACATCAGCCAACTGACCAATCGCGGGCCTCACCACTCATTCTGTTGTCCCCGCCCATTGATTCCGACATGAAGTTCCACTTCGATTTTAACCCTTGTCATGCTGAACCCGGAATATTTCGGTTTGGGCAGGAGGTATAGACAAAGATCAGCCTGCACATAAGTGCAGTCTGATCTTGGTCTACACCTCCTGCTTGTACTTTTCCTACCAGAGTTGTTTATGTAATTGATTTTAAAAAGAAGTATTGAATATTGAATTACAAGTACTATCAGTGCTTTCAGCCCTTTGATTTTAATGCAATTTCTTAAGGGATTTTATACAGCATGACAAGGGTTAATCGGCGTTATTTTGCAAAATTCATAGCCAGTAGCAGGTACCAAAAAAGTTGAATAAGCTTTAGTTACGACTTTTAAGTCTCCAAACCAATAAAAATGCTACACAGAAATAGTTTAAAATTGACTTCCAGTCTAAATGAATGATTTCATTGGTAGGTTGATACTTTGACAGCCGCAATTGTTAAATTGAAGGAAATCCCCAGAAATCAGTTGTTGGAGTGGGTGTTGAATGGACGCAGGACAAAAAAGCTAACCGCTTCGCCTGGTTATTCTACGTTCCCGGTACATAGACTCTTCCAGATCCCTTGGTTTAACCCATTACAAGACGACAAAAGTTTAGACTGGACCACATTGTAAGATGTTGAAAACCACAATTTTGATGAAATTTGTAAATTTTTGGTCAGTTGAGATTGAAAACACTGAGGATAGTGAAGAAATTGCTCGTAACAATTGATTTCTTCACTTTTCACAGTTCTTTTCTACAGCTATATCTTTGGTGAGTCAAAAGGTACTAATGTATGGAAATGGATAAACGTCAAATTAGAAAATCAGCTCGGAGATCGAACTTACTAATTCGAATGATCTACACTCTAAGCTATTCGGACCGGTTCTAATATTTCTACTAGAGAAACATACAATAATATCATATTGAATTTACAGCCCTTTTCTTCCTGACTCGGGATATCATTTGGAAGAGGTTTTCGTTGATTTATGTTCACATATTTAGGGGTTGCGTTTAATTCAATCTGTGGTTCGATAGTATATTTTAGGAGTATCTTATTTTGAATAAGATTTACACTGATGCAGCTATCTTACATTCATTGGAAATAATATGTATATCGAATTATTATCATACTATTCTCTTTTCCTTTTACTTCGCATTTTTTCGAACGTGTCCAGGAAGACTTATGTAAGGTTGCATAGAGATGACATTTTCACATCTTTCATGTATCTCGCACATGCACAAACCCTCGCACACGGACGCACACACGCACGTACACACAACGCGCGCGCATCCTGAGATGCACTTAGTTCATTTTGTTAACCCTCTTTTAACATTAGACTTGAGCTGCTAAATCCACTAGTCGAACCCCAGCAATCATCGTTGGTGACTGAATTTGAAAAAAAAAAAAAAAAAAAAAAAAGAGAAACTGTTTTAGTAAATAATGTGCAATATTAAGAATAGCCGAAACCAATATAAATTGAAGATTAACACTCTAAAGATTGAGGAAGATTGCTTTAAAATATCTCGTATCTAATACAAAATAGTAAATTTCATAACATGTAAGAGTTAAAGAGAAATTCATTTGAGAGCTGTTTAAGTACTCATTCAAATCTTTAAAACCATAAAACATCTTGGTATTCATACCACTGAGTATTGCACTGTAAACTTCTGCAAGAAGAATGCATATGCGTTAAGCCATTACCAAGCGACACCATTAGTAATTATCAGACATTTATACGTTCGCTATATGCTCTAAGATTTTTATTGGAAAATCTTTAGTTTCTTTGAAGAAAAGTGCATTTATTTTCTGCTTATTTCCATGGAAATATGGGTTTTAGTGGATTCTTTAACTGTAGATTTGCCAAGGGACTGTAATAAGGGAGACTAATATGAAACTTATGGTGCATTGGAAGGTTAACTATTGACCTAACTAACTCGGAAAATCATAGAAACAGAAGAAGTTAAATTATTTGCCTATTGCTTGTTTCATAACTACAAAATGTGACTTTCTGAAATTTAAGCAATAAACGAAATTGGCAATTTAAGGCTTTTTTGGGCGCGTCAATCCTAGTTTTCCATTTAATGGAGTAACGGTCTTTTTTGGTCATCGGCAACTATAGTTATTTTGTGCGCGCTAAGCGCTAAGAAATTATACAATACGATTAAAACATCAAGTCACTTAAAGTACTTGTTTGATTATTTTTCAATTAGTTGTTTTATGAATTGATGAATTAACCAAGTCAAGATTAACAATATTATGTTATTTGAATTTTCTGGTTTATCAAAAAATGTTTCCTTCTGTTAACAGCCGACTTGCAACTCGGTAATAGTGGTTTATGATCGAAAAGTTCATTGAGCGGCTTGAAAACATCTCTTGATAAATCAAAGTACTGAAAGTACTGTAAGCTAGCAAACCATGGCTTTGTAATCTTCTGTGTTAAAGCCTTGGGTTATCGTGATGAATAAACGAATTTAAGAAACAAACGAGTTAAATAGCATGCTGTTGAAGTAGTTCTCTACAATTGTATGAAGTTCATTAATGAGACTTTACAAAGCAGTGTGCTATGTGAAGACTCTGATCAGACTAAGTTATTACTTGGCACATCTGAGAAAGTTTTGGAAATACGCATTCTAAATTGGAAACAGTGAAAATACAATTTTTCATACAACAAGCAGGACAATTATGGTCTTAATTCACTCGCATACTGCGTTATTGAGCACATATAATGACCCCTAGAGTGCACATAAAATAGTTGTCATTCAATGCCCTTTTCCCTGTCTTTTCCACTCATTTGTTCCCATTTTGCAATAGGATTTATGACCCGAATCTCATTCTGACAGATTTTCATCACGATTGAGCCAAATAAAGAAATAGACAATAACACCCCCTTTCTCATGTTTTGCAATGGGATTTTCTCACTGTGAATAGGCTTAATTTTTTTGACGTCTCAAACATTGATCCCAAAGTGTTTTTTTTTGTTTTTTTTTTGTTTTTAAATTGAGCTATATCTGTCGCCCCTATAGTGTTAACACTAAACGTTGTTTTCACCAGTTGACGTATGACGGAGATTTAATATTCACAAAGCCTATTTTGAACACGATATACTCTAGTGGTCTAAAAATACCTTGGAGATGAACATGCAAGCAGAATTTGCCATATTCCCGAAATACCCTAATAACTACTTTTTATGGCGCAGGCATTTAATAGATTTAGAGGTTAATCCTCCAGTGGCAGCTTGCACTCGTTGAACTCCGAGAAGACCTCAAAATTTGTCTGTTAACTTAAGCCATCAAAGCTGACACTTTGTTAGCTAAAAATACTTTGGGTAAAAAATGGTAGACGTATAACGAACAGTAGTAAATTTCAAGCATTTACATAAAAGACCTTAATATATTTAAACTTAAACTTTGCAATTTTACAATTATTTCCGATTTAATAAAGACAGTTAAACAATCTGCATTTTTAATAAATTTTAAAGTGTGGTCTGCAACTTCTTTGAATGCGGACCAGTCTAAAGTAATAGGTCGAGTGATTCGGTTTAAATTGACATATTTGTCGGGTTTTTCAGTGGTGTTAAATAGCCATGTCCTAAAAGTTGTAAGTAACCAATGCCTTAAAAATCAACTCTTCTTATTTTACTTAGGGTCACATACATTTATTATTTTTGTATCGAAATAACCTCGTTGTTTTCCTCTCATCTCGCGGGAATTCGCGTTTTCGAAGGGGGTCTGTTTTCTGACCACTTAAATAATCCTCATTTAAATTATGATAACATCACTAGTGTAAACAATGTATGATGGCTTTTAAGATACCCATATTATGAATAAAAGATAAATTTAAGTTAATGCATTTCCAACGGTTAAATGGATCTGCAGTAGTTTGTTATATTTGCAACATTTAATGAACTACGTATTCTTTCGCAATGTTGCGCGATCGGCACCGTAAGCTAGGCCTGGCAACTATAGTAGCCAAACTCTAAAGGTTGGAACAAGCCAAACAAAGAAAAAATGGTGAACGATTAATGAGGATCAAATAATAGTGTACTGTTTCATTCGTTCTACAAGATGAAAAGACATATATGCTGATCTCAAAACTATAACTTTGTTAGATTAATAAAGAAAAGATTCCAGCGAGTCTGGCCATAAAGACGACCAATCTATTTTACAATGAAAAAATGTTTCTAACAGAGAATCATTGCGCAGTTACTTGTTGAGTGTCGTTTATAAGTGTATCCCGAAACCTATCATCGCATGTCGTATCATGATGCCATTTCTATATGGAACACTGAAGTAAATTGTTATTTTAGGTTAACATCTATCAACTAGAGGAGAATAATTTAGGAGATCGACCTTGTAGAAATCAAACAGTAACTGTAATTTCTGCAGCCATATATCATGAGGCAAAAACTACTGCGATGAAAATCTAATACAGGGAGATTTACGGCAATGTATCTATTTTAGGCAATCCTTTACACCAACACAACACCAATAGATAGTCATGTGTTACAAGCAATTTCTTCATTTTCCACAATGTTTTCAAGATATTTTTTCTTGAGGGGTGTCAAAAGACGTCACTGTGTGGGAATGGGTTAACAAGCACTAATAATGAATTATGAATATATATGATAAATTTTAGAAAGACACACTTGTTGAAAAGATTAGCTTTGATTGTTGCATTTTATACCCGATCGGTATAAGAGAAAAGGAATTCAAATAGATCACTTAATGGTTATGGATTAGGGACGAGTGTTTGTTTACAGGGGAAAATTATCAATATTTAAATGTACAATTATTTACATGTTCATGAATATTTCAACAATTTATTTTGTAATAGATTTGGCATCTGATTTATTGACAATCTTTAGAAGTTCATTTTGGAAATAGTTCCTATCGATATTTATACCAAGTTCTTTTTGACAACTTAACAGAAGTTAGTATTGAAAATTACATAATTAAGAGATGAAGAGAATTTTTTTTGTTTTCATGGAGGTATGAACCGCAAAAACTAAACGAAGCGGATTCATACATATTTGTGATTAGGTTTTTCGGTTCATACCTCAATAAAAACAAGAAATATTCTCTTCATTTCTTATAATTCAATAGCATCGAGCGAAAAAAGCAACAACTTTAAAAAAAATGATACCTTTTTGTATGGGACTATTTTTGCGGAAGCATAAAAAATCACTGAATGCTCAAAATTGTGTTCATGAATATTTTTTTCGACCAATCAGAACGCCCTTTTCGATAAACTAAAAATTAAATTAGAGTTGAATGAAACTAATTGTTGTAATTTTTCCATCGTCATCATCTTGAATGACCTTCACCTCAAAAACTATAAAATTGATTTCAACATAATGTCAAGGTATACTTTTTGTACGATTATCTAAACGACAACAACAACAACAATGAGAGGAAAACAACAACAACAACAGCAACACCCCCCCCCAAAAAAAACAAAACAAAACAAGAGGACCTTGATGGTCCTATATCGCTCCCCTGAGTATGTTGACTCAAGGCTTTATGATAAATACAAAATATAAAGCCCTACACCGATTCATTTCGGAGAAGGAGATTTTCTCCTTTAATCCTAGGTATATTGAAGATCCCATCATATAGCGCTAATTTCCAGAGCACGGTAACTCTGTCAAGTATTTTGGTAGAGGGCCAATAGGCATTGAAGCATACCAAATATCAAAGCTCTATGCATAAGGATTTAGGAGAAGAAGATTTTGAAACATTTTCTTCTTTTCTGATTTCTAAAATCAGGAATAGCACAGAAAGGGGCATATTTTCCGATAATGTTAATTATATGAAGTATTTTTGTAAAGGTTCAATAGACATTGATACATACATTTTTTTTTAAAGCTCAGGCCTTATGACTTGGGAGCAGAAGATTTTAAAGATTTCCATCTTTATTTCTATGTAAAATCAGGGATCACACATAAAAGGGTTAATTGTCAAGATAGGGTAATCCTCTTTAGTATTTTGGTAAGGGTCAATAGACGATGTTTTTTTTACCAAATATCAAAGCTCTAAGCCTTATGGTTTGGGAGGAGAAGATTTTTAAACAATTCCTTCTTTATTCATTTGTAAAATCAGGGATTGTACTGAAAAAAGGCTAATTTTAAGAGTATGATTATTCTTTGGATTTTTTGGTAGAGGGTCAATGGATGATGATTTTTACCAAATAAGAAAGAACTAGGCATTATGGTTTGGGCGAAGAAGATTTTTAAAGATTACCTTCTATATTTCTATGTAAAATCAGGGATCGCACAGAAAAGGGCAACTTTTCAGAGTACGGTAATTCTTTGAAGTTTTCGGTAGAAGGTCAATAGATGATGATTTATACCAAATAAGAAAGAAAAAGGCCCTATATTTTTTTAGAAGAATTTTAAATATTTCCTTCTTTATTTCTATGTAAAATCAGGGATCACTCAGGAATGGGTTAATTGTCAAGATAGGGTTTTTCTCTAGAGTATTAAGGTAAAGGGTCAATAGATGATGATTTATACCAAATATCAAAGCTCTAAGCCTTATGGTTTGGGAGGAGAAGAATTTCGAAGAATTCCTTCTTTATTCATCTGTAACATCAGGGATGGTACAGAAAAAGACTAATTTTCAGAGTATGATTTTTCTTTGAAGTTTTTTGGTAGAGGATCAATGGATGGTGATCTTTACCAAATAAGAAAGTACTAGGACTTATGGTTGTGGAGTAGAAGATTTTTAAAGATTTCCTTCTATGTTTATACGTAATATCAGGGATCGCATAGAAAAGGGCTAATTTTCAGAGTATGATTATTCTTTGAAGTTTTTTGGTAGTTGGTCAATAAATGATGATTTATACCAAATATCAAAGCTCTGGGCCTCAAGGTTTCGGAGAAGATTTTTAAAGATTTCCTTCTATATTTCTATGTAAAATCAGGAATGGCACAGAAAAGGGCTAATTTTCAGAGTACGGTAATTCTAGTTTTTTAGTAGAGGATCAATAGATGCAACAGATGATGATTTATACCAAATATAAAAGCTCCGGGCCTCAAGGTTTGGGAATAGACGATTTTTTAAGTTTCTTTCACTCGGTTGCTATGGCAACCAAAGTTCCTCATGGATTTCAATTCCTTGACGTATTCTAAAAGAGCATGACCTTAGTATCATTTCTGATAAGTTTGGTTGAAATTTCATGGTTAGTTTAAGAGGAGAAGATTATTTTGTAATTGTGAACGGACGGACGGACGCCGGACGAAGATCGACCACAATAGCTCACCCAGAACACTTCGTGCTCAGGTGAACTAAAAACTCATAAGAATCCCACGAATATCAAAATCAACAAGAGACCCAAGAGAACCTGTATCTCTCCACTGGCTGTTTCAAACCAGCATGGAAACCCTTAGTATAAAACTGTATCAAACATAGTGATCAAGGATAAGGTTTACAAAACGTATGCTGTTCTTTTATTATATAGTCTTTGTTGGTAAAAAACCTAAACATGCATGCACTTTCAGAAAAGATTTTGATAAGAGTCCGATATGCTCCATAAATTGATGGTAAGACCGATAAAAGCCACGTTTATGATATAATGAAATATTTTTAAGGAATCTTCAAGCCGTCTATTCAAAAATATCCTCGCCAAAATCATACGAATCCAATTAGTGCTTTCAGAGAAAAATAAAAAAACAACTTATTTTTATATAGTACTGGGAAACCAAACCCGTACATACCATGTTTAATTGTTAATCAAATGATGTTTAAGAAATAGAAAAGGGGTCCTTAGAAGAAATATTCTTGCGAAAATCATACTAATGAAGATAGTGGTTTCCGGAAACAATTACTAACGTATCATTTAGTACATAAAAGCTCCACCTATAAAGCCATCTATCTATCTATCAACCAATCTTTTTCGGAGAGACTTTTTTAAAATAAAGATTTCTTCATATTTCATACAGTGCTGATAAGTACCATCCAGAAAATTGATTGATTGAATTGGGTTTAACGCAACTTTTAACAGTATTTCAGTCATATCGCGGCGGCTGGAGCACCTAACAATGGATTCCTGGTATTTCTCACACCAATACAACCATTACATCCTTCCCCAGCCTCCAGCTGTTATCCCTCTTAAGTTTACGATTACTCACCCATTGGTGAGGACAAAAGTCGGAAAGGATATGTGCCGTCCACCCCGGATCGAACCCATGACATCCCACGATTGAAGAATAGACGTCTGACGCGCTATCGACTGCGCTATGACGGCGGCCCCCATCCAGAAAAGCCATTTGTCATCCGTTCAAAAATTTGAAAGAAGGCCGCCCAAGAAATGTCAAATGCCAAAGAGCTGATATTCAAGTTACATAAGCTATGATTTTTTCGATGGTTTTTCAATTAAGTTGATTCGTTTCATTTCTGTATTCTATTGGAACGTGATGATATTGATGATAGTTATCATTATTGCTCTATTAGTACAAGAATGGCATGAAATTTATTTCTAAGGTAATAATATTGATACAATTATAATAATTTGTTTACAATATTTATGCAGAAACGGTCACGGAACTAGCTGCTAATAGGAGACTGACGCTCCTCCATATACAAGTAATAATGGAACAACAGTAATCTCACACTCCTTAAATACTTGGGAAAATAACTTAAGAATCAAGGAAACTACTTTCTGTAAAATAGATCCCCTCAATACTCTCTATCCGCCTATTAAATAGTTGACAGCTCGCGAAAATTCAGATTCAGAGACAATGTTTAAAATCATCATAATGATAATGAGAATGATAAACTAAAAGAAAGCCAGGATTACGTTTCCTGAGATCGATCCAACCATAAAGTTGCAAGTTTATGGCTACTATATTTTCAGACACATGCTTTGAACAAAATATTAGCCTGAAAAAAAACTTTATTGATTGTGGTCTATCCGCATTCGTGATAGCTATTTCAAATATATGCCTCGGACAAAGTTTATGTCTGAGTAATAATAGAAGGAAAAAACTACATAAAAGACAAACAAACAAACATTTAAACAAACGAACAAAAAATACTTCAAATAGGTAACCCAGGATAATGTTTCTAATGCACTGCGCTTAACCTCCTCAGATCTTTCTACACGTGGAGTTGCAAGTTGATATTACTTTACCTTTAGAGATATGCTGATGCCAAAATTCTAGTCTAATAAATAACATAGGGGAAATAACTAAAGCAACTACGAAGTGTTACTATATCATCCCCATCCAGATTTTTTATGCAGGGGATGAAAAAGGTTTTAACAAGACAAAACAGCTTTTTATTGTCAGACACTACATGGTTCTGCGCCAAATTATCGCCGAATATTTCTCTTCAACTATTTATCACAGCAACATAAAACTTTGCTGTTTGATCTAGGAATCCTATGTGTTGCTTAGCAATTTTAGATTTACTAATTATATCAATATGGTGTTGTACAGCTACGCTTTTTTGCAAGAATCCCATCGTACAAGGACAATTGGTCGTTTTGCTATTTTCAACAACTGGATAGTACTGCTCATTTAATCTTTGTATTTGCTACAACGAGGCGTCCTTTTCATGTGGGGTCAACAGTTATCTTCTTTTCTTTAATAATACGTTTACTATGTAAAAAGAAGAAAAAAAGTCACACTTTTCCGTCCTGACCAAACGCTGTATATTGCTTCAAATAGAGTTTCTTAATGTTGCTTAACAAATCCATACCTGCCTGTTTTCAACTTTTAGTCTATTAGTCAACCATTTAGTCTAACATGTTAGACTCCTCCGGTTTTGTCTGTTATTTCCCCTCGACGATGCCACACAGCTTCTTGGATGTTTGGTATAGAGCTTCATGCTCGAGTCACTTGTCACAAGTTTATCGGATATAGATCCGGCGGGTGTCTGCTTTCTGTTTCACAAATGAGCTAAAATTCGAACGATACACACTTCCCTTCTTTTCTTATCACATTTCTTTAAGGAGTCATGACTGACGGTTATTAAAGCTAGGGGATGGTCTTATTTGAAAGTTACAGAATTAGCACCTAAAGTATTTGTTCATCTATTACCGTTGCCTGTCAAGTTTTAATTTATAAATTAGCTGATATGTCTACAGATTGAATCGAAATAAAGATTAACGATGATTAAAAACTGAGAAGGAAATTGTCTTAATATTAATAATGATTGAAAATGTTCTGAATATTGTGTTATAATTAGACATAAGCAGAATAGATGGAATGAAACACAATTGTGTTGTTTCATAATTTCTCTATTTATTCAATAGACGAAGAATTGATACTTTTATAAGAAGTGCTAAAATATATTTATTCAAGGAAAAGTAGAGTAAAGGAAAATTAAGTTTTCGGAAAATAATTCTATATCGTTATGTACTCTTGCACGAAGATCCCGAGTAAACATGTACTTGAATCGACTTACATGTAGCTAGAAATTACGGGATTAAAGCTTTAAGACAAGCTTCCTACCATCAGCTTGTCGAGATGCGGATAAATATTTTGAGAAATATAAAGCTGATGACAATTTTTATAATAATAATAATAAAGATAAAACAAACAAAAACAACATATGAGAAACAATCAAACAAACAAACAATTACAACAAACCAAACACACAACCCCACGCTTATCTTAAAGCAATCCCAGGCATAAGCACTAAATGTTTACTGGACGACAGAAACACTCTCTCACTCAAAACCTGTCGTTAAGAATCACGCTCTAGCTTTAACACTACAGAGGCAATAATGCCGTTCTCCAGAGGTGATTCGTATAAACTACATTCATACAAATCGTACATTACTAGATCTCTATATAAGAGGTAAAGTTGATAATCTTTATCATTGTCTTCTTTCAAACACTATGTTATGAATACTAATTAATATCTTTTTGTTTAAACGTTTCCCTCGAAACCGCATGACTTAGGATCTTGTGGAAGAAAACGAAATTTCAGGTTTGACATCACTCAAGCTAACTAGAGATCCAGGTAGTTACAGGCAACTTTTCAAATCTGTTGTGATTTCGGAAATAAAACGAATACCATTTTGGAATGCAGATGGTAATTAAGAAGACAAAAACATCGCATGTAATTTCGCTTTTCCACCAACAATGTCCTAAATGCAGTGTAAAAAGGTCTATAACAGATTATCGTAGAAGCAGAGAAAAAATATAGACATACATATCTCTTTGAGCCGCCGTCATAGCGCAGTTGGAAGCGCGTCAGACTCCTAATCTTCAATCATGGGATGTCATGGGTTGTAATTTGATTTCGTTCGAATG